>CM034148.1:245574784-248505156 GCA_019776745.2 Taxus chinensis | reverse complement strand
TTGAAAACTACAACCCTTTTCCTTCCTTCTAAAATGGTCCAAGAACATTGGGGTATAAAAAAATTACTAATCCTTTTGTTTTACAGGTCCCCTTGTTGAAGGGCCCCCATCATACACACATTATCACTAATTTTTATTATTTGTGTGTGCTATTATTTGTTCTTTTGTATCATATGTACAGATGTTTTTGACCCAAAGAAGAACCACTGTATGATCTCCTCTCGCATCTAAAATTATCTTGAAGATTAAAAGAACGCTTGTCTTCCTTTTTCTTTTCATATCTAGGGCGTAACATGATGTGGAAGTGACATCTACGCACTCTACTATAGTCATAGGTGTCTAGTGAACATGGGCTTCATCTCCACACATGTAGACACACCCCGTGATCTGACGAGGTATATAAATTATTGGAGGAGTTTTCCTTCTTGGGTAAGCGTTTACTTGTTTTAAAAGTGACGTGAAGATAGGGGCTTCCAAATCCCAATACCCCAGGCCCCCTTAAACAACACTCCTTGCAACATAGAATTAGGACCCCATGTACCGCACGGTATCTCGGGGATGTCTCTAGAGAGATTTTATCCTAGAGAAGGTAAACCCCTTTGGTCATATATCAACAAACTATAGTGCAAGGAGGCTGCACTTCCCAAGATCACTCACTAGCCGGCTCAACATTGACCTATATGGAGAACCAATTGTGGAAATACCCTCAGTGGTGGTATGTAAATTGCTATATATTGTTGATTACAATCCCACCGTGAATAGTGTACGGGTGGTGTTGCATGTTTGGTGCTTGTTTGTGAACACCCTTAACCATCCCATACATTAAAATTTGGTAATCAGTCAAATATTATTATAATTAACCTTGTTACATCCAACTCCTAATCACATTAGCATCATCCTAATCCAAATATAATCCCCCCCAAACACCTTATCTAATCATGGACTTTAATCCTCAATCACCATACTCTCTAAAGCACCATCCAAACCCCTACCTCTTGTCTAAATCAATCCACCAAGTTATCCCCATCATCCCCCCCCCATACATGTCAACCATCTCACTTTACCATGATATCCCACAACCATCTAATACATTACAAAAAAATAATAAAATTTAATCATCCTAACCTCAACCAATCTCAATCCTCATCATCCAAATCAATCATCAACAACATCGATCCTACATCCTAAAGACGTCATTCAACCCAAACCCATAACCAAAAAATATCCAATCTTAAATCTTCAATCAACTAATCAACCCCCACCACCCCTAAATTATCTCGCCCCTCACCCATCCCATCCTGATGTCCCCTTCCTCAATATTACCTACTCCTCCCAACCCCCACTTGAATTACATCTTTAAAGGAAACCCAAAATCATCCAATCCAATCCCAAACCCCGACCTAATCAACATAAACATGTATCCCAAATCCATTTACATTGACTTTTACCACCATAACTAACTTTGCCTAGACCAATAGGGACCCTCCTTATGTCCTTGCTACTCTAGGAACCATCTCAAACCATCTCACAACCCCCACCATCCTAAACCCAACCTCAAAATCCCTATTATGCATCATGACCACACCCTTTCCTCCTCCATCAAAATTCCTCATACAAATAAGTCCAATCCTCCCCTCACCCGTCCATCCAAAAAGATAAGTTACTAAATCCAATCATCTCATAAAACCTTAATCGCGTCTCATTCACATAATCCACAAAATCCCACAACCCGCAACAACTTCACAACATCATCATCATCCCCCACATCTCTCATCATAGTCCTCCATCCTATTCATCCTCCTAATCCCAATCCAAGCCTACAGAATTGTCTCCAAAATCGTTCACACATTCCCTACTAATCCTATTTCATCCCACCATTTTCACTGTTGGAAAACACAATGGATAGAGAAGGAGGGGGTTGAAATTCATTCTAAAGAACTTTAACTTCATTTACAATTTATTACATCATATTTTCATTCATTGAATTCAACCAATTCTAAACCATTGTGTGTTTATTAAGAGATATAACAATCAATCACAAGAAGAATTGAAACAAAGTACACAACAAAAATAACACCATATGTAAGTTGGGAAACCTCAGGGGAAGAAAACCCACTGAAAACAATCAGTCTTACCTTACACCAATAGGACAAATATATTTAGTTGAAGCACCAACATCATAAGGAGGCACTAACCCTACAAGGAGGAACCAACACCTACTTTAGCGAAGCACACAACTCCCAAAAGGAGGTACTAAACCCATAGGAATTACTAAGCACAACTACGCCCAACTCAAGACTGTGTGATCTCTTATTCATTCTACCAACAACTAATGGAGATAACACTGATTCACCCACAAACCCTATCTCAACCCCTAGGGATTCAAACACACTCTTTTCTTATTCTTTCTCACAATTATCATCTCCTAATCCTTGCACACATTACTTTATCTTTCTCAACCTGTAATTCTCTTCCACATCCTTCAAATCATACTCTCATACCTAAAAAATTATTTCCTTTGGGTTACACTTCTTTCTAAAGAGCAACTAGTTAAAAAATAAACCCAAAAAATCACTTTTATACCCTTTTCTTTCATCCAACCCAAAGGAGGTCAGTTATACACCTTTGGTTTGACCAATGCATCATTAAAATACCCCATATAATTTTCATAACATATACAAGTGACCCATATAGGAAGGCCTGGCAAAAACCCTTCTTTCATGTACCAAAAATCACAAAGACCCATGCATTGGAATGCCAAAATTATCCTAACACAAAAAATATTTTTAGTCATTAAAATTAAATTTAAACATCATGAATGGTAAAAATTTTCATCAACCAATCATTATATTTCATTTTATGGGACCATTGTTCTTTGTTCTTCTCAAAACACATATTTCCTTCACCCTTCAAGACCATGTCAACATATTTTTTCCACTAGATCACTCCAAGACATCCAAAATATGTCATGTGACAAATAAAACAAAATTTCATAACCTTTATAACACTTCTAAGAAAGTTATAAATAATGAAAGAATCACTTACTCAAACCTCTACCACTTTTGTCTTCACCAGATCATGTTATCCAAAAATTTGTTTCCAAAAATCAACTGATTAACACCCTTCCTGACACTTTCAATACCTTCAAATGGATGCATTGGATTCAAAATTAATAAATCTTCACATTACATGTGATATAAATTATCACCTGATCCATCACATTCTCCAAACAACTCCATTCTTTAGCGAAAGTAGGTCTATCCTAGAAAGCCAAAAATATTCTTGTCCATAAAATGAATTGAAAACCATATAACAAATAACCATCATGAATAATACCTTATATCTCTGGAGATATTTCTAAATTATCTTTCCAACATAACTTGAATCACCTCCTAACTTGAAATATTTCTAAATATTTCTGTTATGTCCATTTTACAAAACACTGTTATAAACTACTCCAAAACTGCCCTTTGACCAGTCAACCTGAATCACACACACTTGACCATGCAACTGAATTAACATGACCTAAAACCTCTTTGTAAATTAATAAAAACCCACATAAATCACATAAAATACATTTATTTTTCAACTCCTTTGGACAACCTTCTCCCAAACTAAAACTCTTTAGAAAATTGCATTTTCAAGTGGGGACCACATATGACCACATGCTCTAACATACCTTTATGGAAAATTTGAAGATTACTATAAAATAAAAAATCATAAATTTGGAAAAAGGAATCAAAATAGGCTCAATATACTCACTTCTCTGCAAGTTGCTCCTAGCTAGGGTTTCAAACTACTTTAGCTTCTTAATGATCATTCATAAAAAAGTGATGATCAAACAACCTCATTATTTTTGTGAAACATTAATAACTTACCTAAGAATCTATTCCAACAATCTCAAGTCACAATGTAAAACATACAGTTCACAATGAGCATCAGAAGGTCCACTTCTACTATAAAACAACACTAAAACTCACCTCATTTTACCAAAACTTACATAACTTACAATCACCATGTCAGAATGACCTAAAAAATTTCATGATGCATCATGAAAACATCCTATACCTTTCCATAATCATCACATATCTCATATATGCCTAAAAATCTCTAGCCACAGTGACTTACCTATGCAAACCTTCCTAATTCTCACTTCTAGCTTCCTAAGGACCTCATACATGCACTGAATCACTTAATACAAACCTAAAAAATAACCATACACCTCAGGTACACTATTAAAATGCTAATACCATGATCCAACAAGACTCTTCAACTCCAAATATCACATATCTACTTCATTACTCTTCTACGGGGATAGAGATAAGTTTGGAATGACCTTACTCAACCATGAAACCACATGACCTAACCTTGTTGACCTTACGCACACCCATAGAGACTCATGACACATCATACAAATCACATTTTAACTCATGACACACTTAAAGTAGATTAGGATGACTCAACTAGTGACTATAATAGCTCAACCATGTATCAGGACCTCTTAAAACTTCCCCAAACTTGACAATATTCAATATTGACCACCGACTAACACCAAATGGAGACACATATAGAACCATGAAACCATTTTCCATAAATTAGGTTGCATCAATAACAACACAAACCCATAATGGCCGATAATATCCCCCTTTTTCATTGATGGAAACCATCATTCAAAAACATTGATGGAACCATATGACAGACACACCTACATAGCCTCAATTCCATCTTTCAAAGGCTTTGCTCCCCATTTTCCATCTATGAAAAATTCCACACATATTCCAAGAGATGAAAAATGACAACACAAGACAACAATGCACAAAACTTGACTTGCTAACATAAGAAGCTCCCCCTAGGACTAAGTTCTCTCATCTTTGACTCCAAATGTAACATATTATGATCTTTTGAACCTGATAAGAGCCAAAAATAGACTGCCTCAATTGATACTCCTCCTATTTGTCTTCATTCATGCTTAACAACAAATTTTATGTCTTTTTAAGCAAATAAGCAACAATTTTACCTCTAACTAGACATTTTCACCTTTTATGTCTGAAGTCCCTAAATGACAACTTCAGTACACCTAAGACAACCTTCTCACATCTCTACAAGACAAAACACATAGTTATACAAAACCTAATGCCCCCTTGAACTTATATCATCTTTTTCTAATAGAAAGTAAAAATTTCAGATCTTATTCCTTATTTTCATTCCTTGAAGAATAATCAAACACTTCCATATTGTTTTAAAGAACTATTCAAGTCATTTCAACCTTCTTTGTGTGATTTCAACCATTTAACTTGCACTTCAAAAGTATGACACATGAGTTATAAACCATTTCTATAATTTTGACTTAGAAATTGTCTTCCCTTAAGTAGATTGATTATTTATAGACTAGAGTATACCTTTTCTTACTTTCAACATAGAAAATTGAAGATATAGATTCTAATGGACTTTCAAACTCCATATTTTCCCATAAGATCCTTCTTCACACCTAATTCATAACTCAACTAGGAATATACAACCTTGAAAGTACTATAGCTAGTCACTATCATATTTTCACAACCTTACTGAGATTTCTCCATCTCTGTACAGTCTTTCACAAGATATCTTAGGAACTTTATAGCATCCAATCATGCTCTTAGACATACAAACCATACATTTCCATGAAAATATTCATCAGACCTATAGAATACTTTTCTTATGCACAAACTTTTGAAATATTACCCTTACTTTGATTCACTTGATACCAGCTCAAGACATGCTTCTTTAGCTTTAAGGGAGACATATTGTAGTAGAATTTTAATGACAAACAAATCTCTATCAATAGGTACACCTGCATTGTTAAACACTTTCTCTTTTCCTGTAGCACTTCTTTCCATCCTCCATGAAGATCAAACCATCACAACATCCAAGAAAACTATTGAAAACTCAAAGCACTAATATATACACTAACCTTGCATAGTAACAATTTATTGCAACAAGATACATCACCTTTTTATCATAACCAAGGGTTTCAAGAATTCAGACCCAGAAAAATAACAATAGTCTTACTTGTAAGTTTTGAGACCCATTTAGGTTGCATATAGTTCATAACAACTTAGACAAGTATCCTTGCATTTCTCATAATGATCTTGATGATTTGATACAAACCTTGTATCAATACCACAATTCTATATGACTATCATCATAGAATCAACATTCTTTAGTACAACGGATCTTGTGATATTCTATCAACTAACCACATCATGATATTGAAAATATCAACCCTTAAAACCATACACATGGTTGATTCCCATTGTTTTCATCATTTTGACACTTCCAGGAACCTCTGACCTGTGCATTTACGTATAATATTCCTCAAAACACCTCTTCACAACTTTGAGAGAATCGGAGATTCATATTCTTGTTGAACATATCCACCTACAAGCCTGCATGTCTTTGTCTTCTACATGAAGTTCTTCTATATCTTGTACAAGGTAAATACAACTTACCTTTATCCTTGATATGCCTTTGTAACCTATAGCACTTTGATGATCTTTCAAACACTGTCATAGACCATTGTAGCACTTATAGAAATCTAGAGGCTTATATCATTTGAGACCAATGTATTATTCCTTCTAAAGACTTTACATACTATGCACTACTCTTTTGAAGCATGAATACCACATATCTACTTATTGAGAGAGAAAATCATCACAAGACACCTATAGCTCCATGAATTTTCTCTTTACAGTCATATATAGTACCTTTCAAGCTTAATACATTGTAGATATTCACCACTTGATTATAAAAGAGTAGAAATGTCAACTTGAAATACTTTATGAATCTTTTCAACATCATGGTTAAATATTACACTTGGAGATGACAACATATTGTTCAAGTCCCAACAAGGTTTGACCTGAAACCCTACATCCTTCAATAGACTTCAATATCTTCATAACTATTATTTTACCTGCGTAGAATTCTGAAACGATTTCTTGTGAAGACATCCACAAAATAGGAACATGAAACTATGTGAAATTTGGATACAAACTCATGAACTTAGAAACACTATGATATAAACCTTGGAGAACCACATATCTTTGAGACTTAACACACATATGACATCTTGATTATTGTAGATAGATTTTGAACACATATTGACATTATTGACACCACATCATATTATCTGATCCCTGAGAACCTTCATCCATCAAATCACCTTTAAAATACTTGTGCAAGAATTTAGAACCATATCGCTTACTAGAAAACCAATAATTTCACCTTCAAACACATTCCAAGCTAGGGAACTACTTAATCTTTATTTTATGACTTGTAAGACCTCTTAAGACCTGGTGGAGAACTAATAAACCTTTGAAGATGAGGCACATATGTAAAAAAATTCCATATTCTTTAATAAACCTTCTAGACTCTACAATTGAGTTCTTCAACACCTTCTTAGATGCCAATGAGATCTAACTCCCCCTAAGTTAGTGCAATCTTACCTTTATCACAAAATATTGTACTCCATATATACTTGAGGATATGGAGTTCTCAAAACCTTGTATCAAAACATTTTCATCTATCTTGAGGTTGGATCATAGTTACCTGAACTAGAGGCTCATATTATTAACTTTTAAGACCGAGAGCCAGTCTATACACCTTGAATCCATAAAACATATTTTGAAATATGGACACAATCACTCTTAGACTCCTTAGCTGAAATTTTACACACTTATGAGACTTTAAATGCAACAAAAACTCATATAGACCTTCTTGCAACTATGTTTAATACCTCACAGGACTAATCCTTATAGCAATACATACATGAAAGAAAAAACATATCTTTATTAATGAGTGCATACTCAAAATTTACTTGACAGATGACCTTTAACTCATATCAAACTTAGAACTCTTTAGACTTTCCTCATTCATCTAACTAGTCCATAAAAGTGACTCATTTCACACTCTCAAATACCCCAAGCATTAAAACTTTAGAACACCTTATTATGAAATTTTTGTGACTTCACATATTACAACCTTTCTACTAACCTTTCATCCTACTAATATTTCCCTGAAATGCTTGAGTTTATTATAATTGGAACTTTGACACAACTGAGACTCTACATGGACAAATTGGTAGTAAATACCATTTGACATAATTTCACACTATCCTCATGATCAATGACATACATATAATATTTTATACACTGTCTCAATCCTTAAAAAGTGGGAAAATAATTGTTAACCAACTGAGACAATTCTTAGACATCTAGACACAAAATACAACTCATAGCAAGTCTGATAAGCTTCAATTTACCAGAAACAAAACTTGTAGATAGTTGTATGACACTTTTAAGTTCTTACAAGACCATGAATACCATTTACCTTCAATAAGACACCATAGAATTCTACACATAAATGATTGTAGAGGCTCTAGAGCATTGTGACCAAACTTCAGAACCATAACACTAGGACTAATGACTCTTTGAGACCAACCAAATACCATGTTATACAAGGGATTCATACTCACACCTAATTGGGCTAGAATTAGAGAAAGACTCACTTTTTGAAGATCTTATCGCCATCTTTAGATGCATACTATTTCCTTAGACATGTGATGATTAGACCATAATGAAATTGATATATACCACATTAGCTTATCACTTACAACCTTTACACAGATTAACTGTCATTACATTTGAAGTCAGAACACATATTTACTTATCATAGCATAATTTGATATTTACATGCCTTAGAGCACTATTTTGACACATGTGTGACATGAATAAATTTTATAGATGTCACAATATGATGGAAACAATCCTAATATATTTACTCATGAGACTAACTTGGAACATTGATTTAAAATAATATTCAATCAGACCAAATACCTTTTATTGTATGACACATATATACCTAACACTTAGTATCAAAGATACATCAAAAATATTGATCAGACACACTTGTGGACTAAAGAGAATGGAGACATTGAAAAAGTACCAATAAGAAAACACACAAACTCGGGAACCTAACAAGTGCAAGAACTCAAAGATGCATGGACAAGTTACTTGACATACCTTACAAATTTTGAGGTGTCTCACACACATAACATCTTCAACTTTTCATGAACTGGTCAATGGATGGCAGAGAGACACAAATTCTCTTCTTCAACATATAATTATTCCACCAAAGAAAATTTTCTTTCTAGATTTGTTTTAGGCTTGATAACCCTTTTTTTCCTTCTTGATAACACTAGCACGAGGGGTGAAAAGGTATATTTACCAACTAAAATAAATTTTAGTTTAACATACATTAATAAGTGGAAATATAAATGTGCACACCATAGTAAAAATAAATAACAACATAAAAAAAGTACATAGTGACACCATATATAACATGGAAAACCCCTAAATGTGTAAAAACCACAGAAGAAAAATCCACTATTTGAGAAACTTTACATCACCAGTCCAATAACTCCCTCCTCACTTCTATTCCATATTTTTACAAGGATCACTGATAATCCATTTGATTTACGTGATATATTGATATCCTGAATATATGACCTAAGGTCATATTTAAATAACTTGAAGGGTTATAACCTTATTACGTGATGGAAAACACCTCCCTGATTTAATTAGTTGATTAAATAAATAAACCAACCCCTAATATATATTTTATATTTAAATAACATGAATATATTTTATTTTATATTATTTAAATATAAATATATATTGTAGACACCTGTAGTTTGATCAAAACACTATTATTTCTAATATTGCACTTAGTATTCTCTTCCTCGCAAATTGATGACACATCGTCAGTTAGAACTATCTAACTCCCCTCTTACGACACTCTTTTGGTCGTATTTCCTCTTGTAAACCAATTAAACAGACTATTATAGTTTTTTCTTGCCCAAGTCCTCTTCTTATCCTTTTCTTTACCGCTTCTACTAGTTTCCTGGACTATCAATCCATTTCATTGGATTAAGTGGACCCTCCAGAACCCTCCTAAAACCCTAATTACCCTCTAAACATGGTTAACTAGTCTTAACTATGATCAACCTCTTCTAAACCTAGTCAAATCTTACTTTGACTTGCTAATTAACTTGTTGACTCTTTTTTAGTCCCACATGCACCAAAAAGCCTCTCATTTTCCAAATAGAAAATTATTAATAACCCACTACCCCTCTCTCATTTTTAAGAGCATTTTATTCCTTCTAACATAAACTATAATATTATTGTCAGGATTATGAGTTTTATTTCATTTTATTGAGTTTTTTGCTTTGCTTTTGCATTTCTATCAGACAACATGAAGTAAATGGGAAGAACCATTGACTTTGAAGCCATTAATGGTGAGATCCCATTCTCTTGAAGCATAAACTGATTGCTTAGATCTTTTTAGGTTCATTTACTTTAAGCTTTCAAGAATAGAGGTTAATTTTATTTGTTTAAATTACTTGTTTACTTCAAGTTAATGTATGCAAAGTAGAAATCCTTGCTTATTTGTTATCTGATGGTCCATTGATCGGTTTTGCACTAGGTTTTGGGGTTTCTTGAGTGTTCTTACCCCTTTTTTATAGCTTTGGCTCACCCGGTGCAACCTTTCATTAAACACAGTAATAAAATGTTCTATGTCAGATATTTGGATAATATTGAGAACATTTATCTAGCAAAAAGCTCCTTGCAACTCCAGTTTCTACCATGTTTTTATGTCCTTGTTATATTTTTCTATTTGATTAAAATTGCAGATAAATCCAACAATTTAATAGATCAGTACTTTGAGTGAAGGTTGATTGGTTAAGGGGTTACTTTTATCTGTCGGTTGGGGCATGCTGGTGTCATTTTGGGTGCACATGCGTCTGTGTAAAAATTTAATTTTTTTTTACAGGCTGTGAAATTATTTTTTTCTAAACTTTTCTGAGGTTTTTGAAGGCTAACAAAGTGGTTGCAGGGTTTTGTTTTGTTATTTCAACTTACACAACTTAAGTGTTTTCATTCCTTAGATTGGATAAATCTTGTAAAGTGTGTATGCTTTCTCCTCGTGCCTTTTTGACGATTTTGGAGATCAAAAACACTTGTACAAACTTTATGTCATACTTTAAAAAACACTTGTTATATGATGCTAAAAGGGTAAAATAGATTTCCATATGATTTGTCTTAGTGGAGTTTTCACATTGCGTATGTTCTTTCTTCGCACCTTTTTGGTGATCTTAAGAATAAAAAACAAAGTGTAAATTCTCTTTCTTAAGTTTGCAAATGGAAAACTACTAAACTCATTGTCTGCAGGACCTAATGCTTGCTAAAGAAAGATATCGAAACAAAACACAACTTCTAATACATGTGTTTACATGTAGATTGCCAAATGGTGTGCTACTTGAAATCGCATTTAAATTAAAAAAGATAAAAAACACACCACTTTCATCACACTGTATTGCAGGTTTCGGAAAATGGTACGTCCCTATCCGCTCAACTAGAATAGAACCCATTTGACATAACGCCTTAAGCTACAACAATGGGGGTGGTTACAGGAACCCTAAAGTAATTCACCATTGTGTAATCTTGTGGATGAAACAGGAAGCGCTCTGCTTACCCACTTGACTAGTTTTTCCTTGTGAGTTAGCGTTATCAGTTGCCCGTATGGCGACCCCAGTGAGAATACACATGGATGCATTTATTGCCCACTGTGCTTGAAGGGGGTAAAGTAAAGCTGAGATACTCCCAATTTAGTTATTACGACTTTTTGGGTAAATCAAACTCGCTTAAGACAACTTTGTAACACCTACTTGAGAGAACTTATTAAGGAGGTTTCTCGAACAAGGCAAAGAGCCCACGTAAGTTTGATGTAAGTGTCTTTCATTACGGAATTAAACTACGATCCACTTAACTCAATTTTATTCTCATTTTCGGACGAGACGAAACTCTGCCCAAGTGGCACTTAGTTTCTTTTCATTTTTGATCTATACCCTTGTGTTCTCATTGCCCATTTTTTTGGGGTGAGAAAAGAGCATACCTTGCGTTTTTATCAGAGATAGTACTTGCCACTTTTTTGTCCGTTTACGCCCATTCATGTTTGTGGCTGGGTTGTTAAATGTCTAAAGTCTGCAGGTACATTTTTCCTATCTTTAATAAAGTCCTTTAATCTTGATTTCAAGATCATCTTCACCGCTGCGAGTTCGGTTCATCATTCGTCTCTTCTTGAGTTGATAGTTTTGCTTGCATTCTAGTTGCATAATCTTGGTACTTACATTGTGTTCTCATTTTTTTGAGAACGTGATATAAGTCCTTTTATTACGCGGTTACGCTGCTCGCACAATTAAAAAACTCCTTGTTATACTTATCACTTGGTTCCAATTTTGACGTCATCTGAGTCTTTTAAAAAGTGTCAATATTGCCTTATATATATCGCAATAAAGGTGTCATGATACTAAGACCTTTCTTGCTCGGTTAATGTATCACGATAACGGTGTTACGCTATATCTAGTCACGACTTCCATTTTTTAGAAGGCTTAACTTTCATCGACATTCAAACTAATTTTAAGTATACCTCGTCAAGAGATTGTGTCAATACCGCTTTGATATTTAGGTCTTATTAGAAATCTAACTTACCTACGCATTGATATGATATTGTCACTATCTGTTTTAGGGTATAAGCTTGCTAGCAACAAAATTGAGCGATCATTACATTTTAGGTGTGTTTATGAGTGTTCTTTGATAAAAAATGATTGCATAACATTGCATCTAGAACACATTGTGGTATATTTCAAACATCACCTTGAACGGCTTGCAAAAACCATACACTTAGGGGTCACGCTAGCTTCATACAAACGTCGGCTAGTAATGCCTAAAATCGCAAAGATGACAACCAAATCAAACGAGCATGACTTAGGAGAAAACCCTTTCGAGACCTTCCCATTTAGCGGCAACAATTTAGCGCCTCTCTTTTCTCAAGTCAAGGATACAAAACTATTAATTGACCATAGTGGAGGAGAGTCAGACTCTTCCGGAGAACAACATAGATTAGGCTAGGTAGATTTGATGAACTCCTATATTATAATAAAGATCAAGTACTCGCAAGAGTCTTGAAATTAGGAGCTAAACTTCCGCAAGAGCGCGAAGTAGAAACTAAGGTCGTTAACCCTAAACCAAGAGAACGAAGGTTCCTCTTAGACATAGATAACCCTTTTGATGTGGGATACGCTTCCACTTCTGGGCAACATCATGCCATTGTCGAAGGGGACCCATCACGAAGACCCACTACAAAGCTTCACATAAAGTGAAAATTGAGCGTAAAGCTTCCCCTCCCAAATTTGATGAAGAAGAGGACCCTCTGGTTGAAGAGGAGATCCTTCAAAAACAAATCTTGAAATTGAGCCAGAAACTAGCAAACCTAGGCTCTTTAAGAAGAAACATATACAAAGACAAAGACAAAACTAAACCTATCGAGTTTCATTTTGATCCATACACTGACACTACCTTTAAGACGACTCAAGTGTAAAGACCAATGTCGCCTACTAAAGAGCAACTCATTTAGAAAGAGTTACAATCAATGAAAGATACGTTTACTACGTTACAAGAGGGAAACATAGGCCAGAATAGGAAATATTTGTATGAAGGACTATGCCCTTACCCCTTTGATAAGGGCATGTTACGGTAACCCTTCCCAAAACACTTTACCGTTCCCAAGTTTGATAAATATAAGTGCAAAAGTGATCCTCATGATCACATAAAAAACTTTTATATGGCTTGTCAGGTGGTCGCATACATCGATAACTTCTTAATATGACTTTTCCCTCGTAGCCTAGGGGCACTGGGATTTGAATGGTTCTATAGTATTCCCAAGGGTTCCATTACAAAGTGGCCCACATTAGCGGAAAAAATTGTACGACATTACTCCTCTAACATGGAAAGTGATATCACAATGAACGATCTATGCAATACAAAACAAAAACCCAACGAGACATTTACAAGATTTTTACGATGGCGAGGGTTAGCAAGTCGGTTCCCTTGCGCATTACCAGAAAAGTAGCTAGTGAGCATATTTGTTCCTAACTTAAACCCAAAAATAGCCTTTCATTTACAGATGCACTGTGGCTCAAACTTCGAAGAGGTCATAGAGAAAGGCGGTCAAATCGAGAAAGCCCTCATTGCGAAGGGAACACTTAAAAATGTTGTTAAAGACAAACATGAAGCCAAATCCGTAGACAAACCAAAATTCTTCAATAAGAACAAGCATGTCGTTGGTGATGGCATTACAGACTCCAAGAGAGTCCAAGCCGTACAAACAGGCCCGCTTTTAAAGCTTTCACAAGGACCTCGTCCCAAAGCACCTACTAAAAATATGTTCACGTCATTAACAGAGTCCTTATCTGCCATATTAAAACAATTAGATGATGCAAAACTGGTGGAATACCCAAGTACGATAGTACCATGCCCAGAGGATACTCTGAAACATGTTTGGTTCAAAGACCATGAGTACTGTGACTTCCACTGTGTTAAAGGACACAAGACAGATAGGTGTTTGAGACTCATGTCGACCTCATTGAAGAGGGTAAGATCGCCGTAGATTCTCCCCCTGAATTAGGACAAGGTCCAAATGAGAAGATGGGTATCTACAAAGAGCCTTTTCCTAATCACGCAGATAAAAAGAAAAGGATGCCAGATCATAGGCAAACCTCCAATGACTATAGAATTACCGCTTATGTTTACCCTACTAATAATAGTTCCTTTGATTCTCTCAAAGGATGTATTCACTCCTCTGATGAATAGGTCAACACTATTCAGGATCTTAGAAAAAATTTGCGCAGTAGGGACGATACAAGCTCGTTTAATCATACCAAATCCGATGCCTATCCCTCAGGAAGGTCAATATAATTTGATAGATCAGTTAGAGAAAACATCTATTAGGATATCTACTCTCAATCTCCTTAAAATCTCTACTGCCCACAAGAACATACTGTATAAAAAATTGCAAAACTCAGGATTTTTTATAGATGTAGATCCCACAAATCTCCAAGCCATGATTGCGCGCCTAGACTCCAATGATCATATTACTTTTGATCGCACCACATCCCGCGTAACAATCCAGAACACAACTTGCCCTTATATTTAGAAGTGGTTATTACCTGTCGCAAAATCAAGAGGGTACTTGTGGATGGTGGATCTGGTCTAAATATTTGCACTTTGAAGCTGGTTAAGCAGCTAGGCCGTTCAGAAACAGATCTAGGAGCTAAGACTATCACAATCACAACTTACGACAACGAAGAACGAGAATCAACAGGTACTATAATAGTTCCCATGGAAGTAGGCCCAACTTGTCATGACACGACATTTCATGTCCTTGAATTAGACCTTCCATATAACATTCTCTTGGGGCGCCCATGGATTCATGCCATGCAGGTCGTTCCATCGACTTTCCATCAATGTATCAAGTTATGTCATGAAGGACAAGTGGTTACCATTCTAGGCGACCCAGAACCATTCACACATTGTAGGGCATTGCACAAATTTTCTCGTGCGGCTTATGAGTGTCCTTCGGCAGATGTTGTTGCCCCCTACAAACGGAAGCTATTTAGAAACAGGTAGATTCAGAGTCACTCACGCCTTATAATCAAGATTTTCCTTCGTTAGTCAACCCGTTTTCTTTATGGGTGGCAACATCGGCAAAATATGGACCAGGTGAGCCATTCACTCTTGAAGAGGCTTTGTTAATATCAAATTTATTAGTATCTCCCAGAACAAGGGGTAAACCTTATTTTTAGTTCAAGAGCACTCGGGAGCAGTGTCCTAAACCATTGGAAAAGTTTGTCCATAGCGGTCTCCTATCTGAGGAGAAGATGTTAGAAGATCCTTCTAGCAGAGTGCTAGAAGGTACCATGGCTTCATGCCATCAAGCACCCCAGTACATCAAAGGTCACCGCATCATGGGCTACAATGGATTTGGATGTGGAATCAACGCACAAGGCCAGCTAGAGCCTATTCCCATCCCCCATTTCAAGTTTGATAAACATGGCCTGGGGATAAGGCCTCATATCGCGCTACCTTTTGAGATTGACGCCACCTCTTCTGAATGTGAGGACGTTTCATCTCATTCTGATAGCGATGCAGATTCCCAATGTAGCCTCTACGAGGATCTTGCTTCCACTAACCTATTCCCAGATATAACTGTCCTTACCTTATCTGAATCCAACCCCCTAACCCATTATCAAATAAACCTTGTGTATCCTGAACTTATAGATTGGGATCAACAACTTCAAGTGCCACTATACTTTTTTGAAAATAGTGAGGCATTTACAGAGTTCATGGGACTCAGGGATTCTATTCTAGTTGGAGACCACAAGAAAGGATTTGCAATTCAACTAGACACCTGTGCATACTTCAGAGAAGAGGTAGAGATGTGTGGACGTTTGAACAAGAAGGTGTTAAACAAGAGTAAAAACACTTTAGAGAAGCCTTGTAGAAATGATAAACAGAAGTCTCACATTGACAAACTCTTTGAAAACACTCGTAGATAAACAAAACGAAGAGTCTAAAGATGAAGTGGTCTATCCATTTAAAGATGATGATGAGACTACCCCAGGAAGTTGATCTTACTCTTCCCCCTGATCCCACACGGATGGAAGATGCTTCCAAGATGCTTGTTGAAGAAATAATTAATGTCAGCATTGGTTCAAAAGAGCAACCAAGACTGGTAAAGTTGGGAGCTTCACTCTCATCTCAGGAACAAAATGTCTTTGTAGAACTCTTAAGGGAATATGCGGATATATTTGCATGGACATATGCAGATATGCCTGGTTTGGACCCAGAGTTAGTTGTGCACAACCTCTTTGTGCACCCAGATGCCAAACCCATCAAGCAAAAATTGAGAAAGATGCACCCTAAGGTGACACTCCTTGTCAAAGAAGAATTGGAAAAACTGCTAGCTGCAGATTTCATTAAACCCATCGACTATTTAGAATGGATCTCTAACATAGTCCCTGTACAAAAGAATCATGTTGACATAAGAATCTGTACTGATTTACATGACATCAATAATTCATGCCCTAAGTATGACTTCCCTTTGCCTAACATCAACATGATAGTTGATTCCACCACTGGTTATGAGATGTTGTCATTAATGGATGGGTTTTTAGGCTATAACCAGATACGAATTGCAAAATAATATCAACATAAAATAACCTTCATCACTCCTTGGGGGACATTTTCCTACAAGGTCATGCCTTTCAAACTCAAAAATGCCGGGGCTACTTATCAGTGGGCCATGACTGTTATCTTCCATGATATGATGAATGACATCATGGAAGATTATGTTGATGACATCCTAGAAAAATCCAAGAGTAGGGGAGAGCACCTTGAAGTGCTGAGGCGTATTTTTCAGCGTCAACGAGATTATAAGGTTCACTTGAACCCTAAGAAATGTGCCTTTGGTGTTTTATCAGAAAGGCTCCTAGGTTTCATTGTTTCACAAAGAGGGGTTGAAGTGAACCCTGCAAATGTTACGACTATCAAAAAACTGCCACCACTTACCACTCTCAAACACCTAAGGAGTCTACAAGGGAAAATTTAGGCAATCCGTCGCTTTGTTTCACAACTTGTCGATAAGTACCACCCCTTTACCCATTTAATAAAGAAAGATGTTGCATTCAATTGGGGACCAGATTTCCAAAAGGCCTTTGCACTACTAAAACAATACTTGGTCAGCCCACCTGAACTCATGCCGCCTACCCTAGGCGAACCTCTCCTCTTGTACATTTCCGCTACCTAGTTCGCTATTGGTGCACTGCTTGCCCAATATGATCTAAACCATAAAGAGAGAGCAATTTACTATCTCAGTCGCACCTTGATTGTGTATGAGTTGAATTACCCCCATATTGAAAAGGCCTGCTTGGCAGTTGTCTTTACCTTCCAAAAGCTTTGCCATTATTTCCTAAACAATAAAACCAAGCTCATGTCCATTCTCCTAAGTGAATTTGATATTCTCCTGAGTTAAGTTTATGAATCATAAATCCTTGAAAGGACATGTATTGGTTAATTAGTTGGCAGAAGCGCCTCTACCAGGTACGAAACCTTTATGTCTAGATCTGCCAAACGCATCTATGATGTACATTGAAGAGTCTATAGAATGGTAAGTCCATTTTGATGGATCTTTCGCCTTTCACGGATCTAGAGCAAGAGTGGTGCTCATCACTCCCACAGGCGGAGTCATTCCGAGAGCATTTCGGTTGGGATTTCCGTGCACTAATAACATTATAGAGTATGAGGCACTCATCGCTAGCCTCAAGCTAGCTATTACTTGAAATATTAGATAACTACGAGTCATTGGAGACTTCTAACTTATCATTAAGCAAGTTAATGATGAGTATAAAGTTAAAGATGAGAAGCTCATTCCATATAAGAAGATGGTCGAAACCCTGACAGAGTACTTTACATAGATCATATTTGAGCAAAAGCCAAGGTCGCACAATAGATCTGTGGATGCTATGTCTACAATTGGGTCTTTGTTACCCATTCCCCCTCAGGAAAGTAAGATGCATTTCTTTGTAGAGAATTTACAAGTTCCTGCATATGATATGTCAGAGTCCTGTTTGGCATGTGAAGTTGGGTCCACTCTCTCCCTGGTATGACCCTATCTTTCGATACCTACAAGATGGCACTTTTCCACCATACATCAACCATTCTGAGAAGAAATCCCGTATCCGCCGTATAGCCCGTTATACCCTCCTTGGCGGCACCCTTTATTGTCGTGGCTAAGACGAGGAATCTGCTTCACTGTTTGGATGTTGCTGAATCAACCCACGCTATTAAGGAAGTGCATGGTAGTATTTGTGGAGCACACACTAGCGGTATGGTCTTAGCTAAAAAAATATTAAGAGTAGGCTATTATTGGCCTACCATGGAATTAGACTGTTGCAGTTTCGTAAAGAAATGTGAACTATGTCAGAAGTATGGAAACTTAAGACATGCGCCAGCCCAAGCTTTGTAGCCTATTGCAACGCCTTGGCCATTTTCTAAATGGGGTCTAGATCTCATAGGGAAGCTCCATCCTGCTTCTTCAGATGGCCATACCCACATTATCACTGCCACCGAGTATTTTACCAAATGGGTAGAGGCTGTGCCTCTTACTTATGTCACCGGTGCGCAAATTTCTAAATTCATTATGAACCATCTCATCTACCGTTATGGTATCCCCTCCTCCATTATCACAAATAATGGTAAATCATTCAAAAATAAAATGATAAAGACATTGTATCAATGTTTCCATATCCAACTCAAATGGTCTACTCCCTATTACCCCCAAGGTAATGGAAAAGCAGAGGCTACTAATAAAACCCTTGTATGGATTATGGAGAAAATGGTCAATAAAACCGGCCGTAATTGACACTTACAGATACATCCCGCTCTCTGGGCCTATTGAACTTCCATCCGCACTCCTATTGGTGCGACCCCATATTCACTTGTCTATGGTACTGAAGCCATCATACCTCTCAAAGTTGGATCTTCCCTCCCTGAGAATATCTCTCAAGGGACTATCTTGATAAAGACGAGGACTACAAAGTTGCTCGACTGGCATAGAGTTGGAACTATTAGATGAAAAATGTATCAGAGCGCTCAATAACCCGAAAGTCTATTAGAACAGAGTGTCCATGGGATACAAAAAACACATCATTCATTGGGAATTTGATGTAGGAGATCTAGTTCTAAAATAAAATCATAAGAACACTGCCAAAGACAGAGAAAATAAAGGTAAGTTTGAAGTTAACTGGTTAGTCCCTTATGTTGTAGTTACTAAGTATGGATCAGGAGCCTATAAGCTTGCATACTCAGATGGTGAAGAGCTTCCAAAACCTATGAACACCATGCACCTCAAGTGGTTCTACGCTTGAGCATGACGAGAATATCATATAAGAACTAAAAAATAGAAAAAAATAGAAAAAAAAAGCAAAACAAATAGAAAATTGAGAAAACAACAAAGAAAAAGCAAGTCGTCCACATGTGAAAACCACGCAATTGTGGCACAATGGGTAGGTCTTTGGGTGAAAACTGATTTTTGATGCTTAAGGAAGCTTCTCCGGATGCAAGCCACTCTTACAACAAGACAAGTAACCTTCACCACTTTCTAGATATGAATTCCTTTGTTAGGTCTAGGAACCTTAATGAATCTACCTTTGCCGAACCGTGATCTACCTTAGTTGCTCTTATATCTACGTGAAGAACATTGCTTTTGTATATTCCCATCTAACACTGGGGGCACTTTCACATTTCACTTTCTCGTGCATACACGCGTGACATTCTACCTTTTGTATATTCCCACATCACATTGGGGGAATCCACACTTCTTTGTCCTTGTACATTGCTTTCAGAACATGACCCTAGAAAACACAAAAACATTTAGAAAAGGGTACACAAAAACCTAAAAATTTATAAAATCTCCCTTCTAGGGATGAAGCTACACCAACTACATAACATTGTCTTAGAGAAGCCTCAAAACGACGTAAACAATAGCCTAAAAAACTTATCTTTTTTTAGATAAACCCAAAAACATTCGAAAATATATCAACACTGTCCCGCAAAAACAAGGTAGTAATTTAATTGCTTTTAGTTGTTGGTTTGTATAGTTTTGATTAAGAATACTCTTTTTCGTGTGATGTTGTGAGTCCTTTTGCTTACCGTGGGTTGGATATTAGTTGATTTAATTGTATATGGCATTAGGTTCATTCGTATCTTGTATGCATCTATTAGGATTCATTTTTACTTAGATTAAAATGTCCATTTGATCTCTTTGGCATGTTTGAAAAATTCAAGTAGTTTGCATCTTAGGTTATGTTCTATTGTATAGGTATAGTTGTTTAGCTTTGTTAACTTTTGCTTGTGTATTTGTTTCTTGCACAATTGTTTGTTATCACATCTATCACCTATCATTCATCACATATAAAACATCATCTACTACATCATATATACAAAAATGCTAAGTATTACATCATGCATGTATGCTAAGCTAATAATCACATATCGTATCATCAATGGGGGGCAAGCGGGGTTGCGCATAATCAAAAATCTATCCCCCCCATACCAATATCATCTAGTATCATCCCAAGTGCTAGAGTAAGAAATCAGAAACATCTCCTTAAATCCAAAACATGTGATACTATCTACAGATATATCATTAATATGAAAGCATGAAACATACACATCTCTAAATCTAAAGTATGTCACATACATAGAAGACATGAAAATCATACATCATGATACAATGATTGCAAAGCAATGATCACTAATCATACAAAGCATAATAAGAAGTATAACATGATAAAATCATCATCAAATGTCCATATGATACATGTATAACTAACCATGTCAATACTCAAGTGTACATCATTGATACAATATGCCATTTAAAAGGGTCATGCATAAAAAAATCAAGCCTTCATCAAGAGGCATCATCAAAAGAATGGTACATGAATCTGTACATACAAATCAACCTTCATAAGAGGCATGTATACAATACATATGTAAAAATGGGAAAAATGAAGAAATCAGCCCCAAATCTCGCCCTCGCCGGGGCTCCCGGGTCCATGTCCTAGAGGAGGGAAGAGTGGTGGCTGTGATGGACCAACACCGGAGGTGTCACCCTGCTGTCTAGCTGGCTACTGTCCAGCCGACTACTCTGCAATGGGCTGCCGAATTGATCTAACTGAATGGTCTGATTGCCAGGACTTGGAGCCTGTCATGCTCACGCTTGACTACTTAAAAGGTAGTACTCGCTGCCCTGCCGGGACTGCCCTAAAATAGGCAGTCCTATAGTATAGAGCCTCGCCGCCGGACCTCATAGAATCCTGTATTAGATCAACATGTCCAGAAGCAATAGCTACCTGCAGAGCGACATCTCGCTCACCTATCAATATACCACTGTTAGCCTGAGCCTTTCTAGGAGAAACGAACTATCGGTCTCTATCTGTGGTGATAGTCTGCACCTGGGCTCATGCCTGATCTCTCTACATGATATAGCCCTGTGACTGTGTCTGGGCGTGGTCCCTCTGAGAAAAAACCATTTGCACCTGGGTCTGAGATTGATGTAAAAGGCTCAGTATCTGAGCCCCCTGTGTGGCCATCTCACTAATCTGGCTCTGCCATGAGGTATTATCCCTGCTCTGAGTGGCCTGTACTCTGGCCTGATTCCTCTTCACTGTGAAAATATATACCTGAGTGTGTGCCTGATCTCGCTCTACTGTAAGGGCATGTACATGTGCCCTGGCTGCATCTTTCTCTCTAACCACTTATAACTGAATGACAATCACCACCTGTAACTATTGCTAAAGGGTGGCCAACTGTCCACCATCACCACTACCCCCTGGAGCTTGAGGTGGCGGGCCCTGCTCTGGAAATACCTACTAAAGAGGGGCATATATCCCCACTTGAATGCCTACTGGAGGAAAACTCTATGTCAGGTGCCCTAAAATCTTGTCTCATCTTATGCCTAAGACCCTGTCTTTGTGGCTATTGTACTGTAGGACCCTGTCCCCTACCCCTAACATAGCGGTGTGAGTCAGGACCACCACCATCATCATCATCACTATCGTTACCACTGCAATAGCTCCACCCTCATCACTGTTGACAGGCCCCAGTGGAGGATCTCTCACACCGGCGTTATACGATGCCCTGGAAATAGTCAAATGACATGGAAAAACACCATGGTACCATGGTGCATACTCAAGTGTGGTGCCCAGATCTCTAATCTGTCTCAATGACACCCACATAACAGGTACCACTTGTAGGAAAATGGCCAACACTTTGTCTCGGGAAATCTGTGGACCCATATCAATATACTCTCGGGCCCTGCGAGTATACCACCTATCTGGCCCAGGAACATACTAGGTAATGCAAAACTGCCTCTGACACCAATCTACCATGTATATCTCCCGCATATAGTTGTGGCTACCTAATATGAAGTGCTCAACTATAGTAGTACTGAGCTCTAAACCATCCTCAGGCCACTAGAAATGTCTGTAGGGCCTCCATACCATGGAGGCCTGCTATAACTCATCAAGCTCGCGGTGGTAGTGATATGCATCTCCCATGTATGGTCGTACATCGTCCCCTGTTGGGACCCAACCCATAGTAGAAGGCTGCTTCAGGAACCCAAACTCTCAAGACACCTGAGGGGTGACCAAAAACAATGTGGTCCCATGCCCAAATCTGAAGCAATCTGGCTGGTCCTACTGTCTTCTGACGGTAGTAGGTAATCAAATGAAGGTCCCAATATAGATGTGCTAGGATGCACTAACCCCAACAATAGGTCTCTCCCTCTATCAAACCGCATATCAGTCTAAGGAGGCCAAGCAGAAATGACACACCAGTCTTGTTAGGGAGTAGAACTCCACTGACAAAGGCCATCATGTAAACTACCACTCAGTTTAGCTCTAGGTCCTCAATAAACCGTGACAACCTAATAGTCATCCCGCGTAGTGGTATCATCGGGACACCAAACAACTCTACAATATACCGCTGAATATCAGACTAGTGGCTCGTAGATTGGATGAGTTGACCCTGGATTGGGACCCACATAATATGCCACACATCCTCGAGAGTAATCGTGATCTTCCTAGATAGGAGCCAAAAGAACTGACTCTCGTTGTGCTATTGCTCTACTACAGTTGTCATAAGGTCATGATCCAATGTGATCTAGGGCATATCAGCCACATAAGCCAATCCCGTAACATATAGGAGGCTATCCAATATCACCCTATCATCATCATCAAACTGCACCTCTATCGTCGCTAGCTGACCATATCGCTTGCGAGTATGCAAGAAGGGTAGTATATGCTGCAAATAGGAAAACACACATGTATCAATTGACATTTCTATCTACTTCTATCTAAAATTGCTGGTAAATCCTACATTCTTCCATCTCATTTCCTAAATTTTCACTTTCTTCTAGTCTCCCTTCTTTTCTCCTTGGCCATTTGGCTGAAAGGGTGTTCTGCTCCCTTCTCCTCTGCGTGCGTGCCTTCTTCGACGCCTATTTACGCCCATCCTGACGCATGCACACCTATCTCAGTGCATACGCAGCTCTTTTATTTTTTCTCATCCACACAGGATGCATACACGCCCAGTAAGACACATACATGCCTGTCTTTGCGCATGCACGTTAGCGCCCCTATGTACCCTACCCAGAACACATACGCAGGCCTCTTCGACAGATGCGTGGACATGTCCTTGTTCTTTTCCCTCTAATGGATACACATGTGCACGTATATGTTCTTTTTGACAGATACGCATGTACACGTACCCGCTGGTTTTCGATGCATGCACATACGCATATACGTCACCAATGCATATGCATACGTGCATACGTCAAATTTTTCATACTCTAGCCTAAAAAGCCCTAAAAAAAGTGCATTAAATGTGTAATTCACAAAGAGGGATAGGCCACTCACGTAGGGTCCATCCATTGGGTCTCGCATGAACTCCCAGATGTGATCTACTCGTCTCCTCCTACTCGATAGCCTTGCCATCTCACTCTAAGGGCTATCGCTCTCGCTCGCAATAAAAATTCGCAAGAACTTTGATACAAATGAACTAGTCATGATTGATTTACTCCCCCCGAGCGGGTATATTAGGCTGCCATGGTCCCTTTGGGGCATGTTTTCTCCGCCATGATCTTTCTTAGCACTTCTTCTATCCGCCGAGATGATTATTTTTCTATTAAAATAATTATTTTTGCTCATTTTGCGCACGCTGGGGCACTCAGTGCCACCTTGCGGTCTCTTCTTCATTGCATTGGAATAATTCATACATATTCCAGGTGTCATTATCTTATCGTTTTATTTCTATTTTTCCTCTCTTTCACCAGTCATGATGATTATTTTTATTAAATAATTATTTTTAGCTTGTAATTCTTCTCGCTAGGGCATTTTATGTGCTAACTGATGCCTTTGCCTTTGCCTTTAGGTAGTTGTGCATGTTTTTAGGAGATCTTTGATCTCTTATAAAAATTCTGACCAATAAAAAACCAATCAAAAATTCATTCAAAAAAGCCAAAAATATCGAACAATTCCAAAAACATTGACATACTTTGAAAATGGACTAAAAATTTGTAAAACGCTCATTTATAGCTGAAATGTGTGTCTCTCGTATGGCACTCATCCTTTATCTTGCTGAAATTTTCAAATATTTTGAAACAATGACTCAAGGATCATTTGAATCTTCAATCATCTACAAAATTTACACTACTTACTTCGTTTGTACTCTGGGGCACTATCAATTGCCTGGTATTGTTTTCGTCGTGCACATTGCTTTTTCATTGGACCCAAGTGTCCTCCATCTGTTCCCTTGCATATACAGATTGCTTGGGGCATCATTTTTTAACCCTTTTCATTTATCAGAACATTTGGGACCACATCTCGATAACAAAGTATTTGTGCAACTATCTTGAACGTTGTTGGTTTGAGTGTGTGTGATTGTACTTATTTCCCTGTTAAGTGAGATTGTTTATTTCTTGTATTGCATTGCATTTGTGTATGTTGCATGGAGTTAGCCATTTTTAGAAATGGACGTTTGTTCGAATCTTGGATCTTTTCATGTCATTTTATGAAATCCATTGTTTTCTTACAGTTTAATAAGGACTGATGATGAGGATTCTAAGCAAAATGATGATTATGCATTATTTATATAAAGCACTAGTTTGTGGATAGCTCAATATCCCTTTTCCTTGTTATTTTTTCATCTCCTTTATTCTCTATTTATTTCTTCTATTCTCTTTTGATCACCGATCGCATTCTTCTATCACCCCATCGACACTCGAAGGGGCATCCTACTTTAACCCTACTAATTTTTCTTCTGTCCCTTCAAAAATTTTTCTACTTGTTTAGGTTTGTCTACTTTCTTTGAAGTGACGTGGCTTACGTCACCCCAAAGAGGGGAAAATATAGACACATGTAGTTTGATCAAAGCATTATTATTTCTAATATTGTAATTACTATTCTCTTCCTCACAAATTAACGAAACATCTTCAGTTAGAAATATATAACTCTCCTCTTACGACAATCTTTTGGTCGTATTTCCTGTTGTAAACCAATTAAACAGGGTATTCTAGCCTCTTCTTGGCTAAGTCCTCTTCTTATCCTCTTCTTTACCACTTATACTATATTCCTAGGACTATCAATCCATATCTCATTGGATTGTGTAGAACCCTCTAGAACCCTTCTAAAACCATAATTACCTTCTAAACATGGTTAGCTAGTCTTAACCATGATCAACCTCTCTCTAAACCTAGTCAAATATTACTTTGACTTGCTAATTAACTTGTTGACTCCCTTTTAGTCTCACATTACACCAAAAAGCCTTTCATTTCCCAAATGGAAAAACTAGAAATAGTCCTACTACCCCCCCTCTCATTTTGTAAGAACATTTTCTTCCCTCTAACATAAATTTTAGTATTATTGCTAGGGTTAGGACTTTTATTTCATTCTATTGAGCTATTCCCTTTACTTTTGCATTTCTATCACACAACATGGAGTAAATGGGAAGAAACATTAGCCTTGAATCCATTAATGGTGAGATCCCATTCTCTTGAAGCATAAATTGATTTCTTAGATCCTTTTAGGTTCATTTACTTTAAGCTTTCAAGAATAGAAGTTAATTTCATTTATTTAAATTTCTTGTTTACTTCATGTTAATGTATGCAAAGTAGGAATCCTTGCTTATTTCTTATCTGAGAATTTTGGGTTTCTTGAGTGTTCTTGCCCCTTTCTATAGCTTTTGCAACCTTTCATTAAACACATATATTATGATGCACTAAATATTATAGTTCTAATATTCCCCCTTAATATTAAGTGGGATCCATATGCCAACATTACCTGTTTGTACAACAAGATTTACAAATCCATAAACCCTAAAGGTTTAGGCTAACCCATGTATTTTTGAAGGAATTATAACACCTTCATCATGATAAAATTACATTTTGGTACAAAAATATTTGGAATCCATAAATCAAACATATGATTTATACGAAGCATGATTTGTGAGATTACATCTCACCATTTCTCACGAAAATGTTCTTATACTGCATCTCTAGGAAACTTTTATAATGCAAAGACATCCTTTACAAACATATGCACACTGGACTGTATTTTTCCAGTAAACTCTATTAGTTTACATGTAAACTCTATCAGTTTACTTTAGATCATACAAGATCTTTTATAATGATTTTAAATTAGAATAGAAGTATAGAGGAAAAGGAATCAATAACCAGTCAGCCATTAGGAGGTGACATTGTATGCACACTCCCCCTCAATGGAAACTTTGAAAGGCCAATCATTGCACAAACTTCCAGTATTTTATAGCACATAATGTCTTGTAAACATAACTGTAATCTTGATCTTCAGTATGATAGAACTGGAGATATCTATCACCATAGAGAACCTTCTCTTGGATAACATGCATATGAACTTCAATATGCTTCATTCTTTGATGTTGAACTAGATTCTTTAGAAAGAGTAATACAACTCTGACCATCATATAGAAGAGGAATACTCTCTTCAACTTCCATGAGTATCTCTTCCAACAACCGCTTTAGTAACATGGCTTCTTTTCTACTTCCATTTTACTTCTCTGTCTCAGTAGAAGAAATCGAGACTATTGGTTTCTTTTGTTGTTCCAATTAATGGTTCGTGCACCAAAAAAATTGAACACATATCCAATATTTTATATCTAACACAACATCATCATGGTTAGAGTTATAATATGCATATAAACATCATAATGAGCATATAAATTTAAATCATTATTGATTTCACTTTTAACCATATGTAAAAGTTAAACATTAGTTGTATAATAACTAACATAACAATATGTTTAATAACTAACCATGTTAAAATATGTCAAAAAAATTCAACACATTACTTTTGTAAAATATATATTAGATGCAATTAGTGTTGGACATCTCTAATACAAACACAAAGGTGTCCCCAAGTGTTATTTGATATGCATATAATAATATTTTAATAATCACATACTAAATTAGAATTTAGAAATGTATTATCAAAAACATATATAACTTAATTATCTACTTTATCCTTTAAATGATAAGACATATAGATAACATATATGCAATAATGACCAAATCATGTCAGAATAATGAATACAACATTATCCATCGATACTCTTGCATAAAAAAGGTGAGGATTTTTCTATAGAAGGTACTAAACACACCATTAGGAAGTGGGGGTCTGGGGGCAGAAGCCCCCATTGGGGTCGAGGGGAAATTTCACTCGTAGGGTTCGGGGGCAACGCCCTAGGCGCATTCCCTATCATGGTATAGGGTGGAGTCGAGGGGTAGTGCCCCTCAATACCAAACACAATTTACAGTTTATTCCTCCTTTAAAATTGTCAAAAATTAACTCTTTGTGATAAAAAATGATTATTCTGACAATTTTATGATCAACTTTTCAATAATAAATTAGGTTTTATGGAGGAAAAAAACATTGCAAAAATATTTTAGAAATAATCCCCTTGTTTGTTTAAGTACAAATGTCAGTCGTATTTCAATGAAATTCCTTTATTCACATCAAAATTTTGACTTGTCAAACAAATTCTTATAAAAAAATATATTAGTTTGACAATAATAATATTCAATTGAAATTTGAGTGATTTCTTTTTTAATTTTCCATATAAATGATGACGATGATGACTTTGTCATCATGTCATAAAAAAATATTATAGTTTAAAACCTAAAAGAATTAAATTCTATTTAAGTTTAAAAGCGAAGAAGAAAAAATAATTAACATCAAATTGTATATATATTATGCTTTTGGAGCTATGCTCCTTTGTATATGATATCGACTTAATTAACTCGGTTGAGTTCCTTATTAGGATTGCAGGGTGAGTTCCCTAGCTCCATGAGCTATCTCATGGATTGAGCGAGATGTTTATTGCATTGGGAGAGTTCATTTAATGGAGGGTGAGCTACATGGTTTAAAACACCCACCTTATTACTTGCTTCACCCCTTCCACGTAGCCCTTAACATATACACCATCGTCCACCTTAATATAACCGGTGGACTGTATATATTTCATGGAAAAAGGGTTTAATGTGGCCATAACCAGGTTATAAATGGCAAGGCCGAGGCTTATAAAAACTTATAACACCTGTCGCAGTCCAAATGTGGGGTTAACATCCTATTAAAAAAAAAACACAACCCAAGTTGAGAGGTGTGAGTCGCCCTTGAGGGACAAGGTGACCATGTGGCATATAAAAGTGGCCTATTTAAACTCCATATTTGGAGGTGGGAAAAAATGAAAAATATAGTGTAGTCTAACCAAAAAAATGATTCATGGAGTTTTAAAAGATGGGGTCAAAGCATTTAAAGCCATAAATTTAAATTAATAGAAGCTAATGACAGAAGAATATTTTGAATCTCAACTCCATTTCAAGATAGACTTGAAAGTCCTACTCTCGGAGTTTACATGATGATTGATAAAGAATATATATGAACATGATAGGTATAAGTTTCATATACTATGTAATTCCTCAAGGAAATGACGATATTTAATGGTGAGTTGCATTTACGGAAAATAGAAATAGACTGTGTATGACATACCTCTAATATTTATTACCAGTTACATTCACCTGGCATCTAAAGCTTCAATTTCATGTTTGAGTTCTCCCTTGCTATTTACAAGCCTCTTTACAGCCTGATTACATATTTGTTTCTTTATCAAAAATCACATGAAATGATTCTTACAATCCCAAGATCCCTGTAGGTGGCTGCAACTTCTGTATCAACAATTTCCATGACTGTGTTTTTGTTTCCATACTCTAGAAAAAAATGATCATTGAAGTATATTATTAAACCCTAAAATTGTTGGCCACAACTTGCTAGTCAATACTTATAGTTTGTTTGTGGGCTCGATATAATTTCATGGTGGACCATTTTAAATTGCATAACCTTTCTGTATTCGAGCGTAATGAAATTCATAAGTATTGACTACCAAGTTGTATTCATAGTTTTCTAGGGTTCTAATAATATAATTCACATAATACCATTGTTCATCTACAGGCATTGTGCATGGTACTAACACAGTCATGGAAACTATTTATACAGCAGTTGCTTTCACCTGCAAGAATCTTGGGATTGTAAGAAAAATCTTCCATTTGGCCTTTCTTTGCACCAAGAAATGGCCCTCTGATCGACCCACCATGCATGAAGTCTACCAGAGTTCTAAATTTGATGTTGATAGTGCCTTCTCCTAAGAAAGTTCCCATAGTAATAATTACATGAAGAATTTGGATGAATATGCAAATGATAAGCACATAGAGATGTTACAGGGAGCACAAGTAACACTTCTGATGGGCATTTGTTTGTGAGATTTTGTGAGGTGATTTCACAAAACACTATTTGACTGGAATGAGATGTAGGCGACGTTGTGCCAGAACAAGGTGCATCCCCATGATTTGTCTCTATCCCGGTGTCTTCTTTTCTCAACAGATGAGCCTATTTTCAAGTAAACAATGACCACTTTTCCTTTTGATAGCCCAAATTGTTTTATATTAATTCACTCCACTCGGAACCATTAAAAAAGGTAAAAGTGTGACCGAATTAGGGAGTTATTTGATAATATTTAAATATATCATGAGTGACTCCATCTATCCAAGGAAAAATCATAGAGTGTAGTAAATAAAATTACCACATGAATTTATTTAACAATTTAAGCTTAGGGAAATGCAAATTTTAGATATAATGTATTTTACTTTTATAAAATTTAACATTTTATTCTTCTATTTTATAAATCCTTTCTACAAACTCACAAAATTCAATATGCAAATTGATTTTGAAAAATTACAATCATAACATCATGTGATAAATCGACTAAATCATCGAATCCTAGAATATTATATATTTTTCTTTCCAAGACGTATAATTTGACTCAATTATGTTATAAGAAAAAATAAAAATAACTATTAAATAGTTATAGATTTAGAGATAAGGTTATAAACTATAGGTTTATAGAGTCTAAAAATCTATAGAATAAAGTTTATAGGTGAGAATTTAGACAACAATATAAATGTTTTGATACTATAATTTTACAAGAATAAACAAAAAACCTCTATAAAAGGTATTTTTTAGTTTTTGAATAACGAAGGTAAAAAAATTAACTTGAAATTTAATTACCGAGAGGGACAAGAGTTCTCTCTCAGCCAATAGAAAAAATGTATTTCCTATATTTATAAAACTTGTCTCCTCTTTATACTAAAGTCTTCGAAATAGTATTGTAATTAAATGAAAAAAGGTACATGAGGAGACATACAAAATTGATTTTATTTTCAAATGTGCGAACAAATTTACCAGGTTTTATCAATTTTACCGGGTGAGCATTGATAAATGATAAACCAATAGAAATTTTTTATTTCCTATTATTGTGGGATTTGTCTCATGCTCTTTGTAACTCCTTTTTTTACTCGTATTAACATCTGAAATCATTTACCCTACATACATTTGAAACTATAGAGAAATAAAAATATTTCATATATTAATTTACCCTTACCTGTATGTGATTTTCATGCGCATGTGAACCCGTTTCACCTGTGCACACACCAATCTCCAAAAATATAACATTTAAGAGGGAAGGGGGGGGGGTAGGTTAAATAGGTTCCCAACCAACTAACCACCCAATTTCCCAACATACATGACTTTATGATAAGTTAAATTATTCAACCAATACTTTATCTTTCTCTGGTACCATGTCAGGACGAGGGGTGAAAAGGTATATTTACCAACTAAATTAAATGTTAGGTTAACATACATTAATAAGTGGAAATATAAATTTGCACACCATAATAAGAATAAATAACAACATAAAATAAATTACACACTAACATCGCATGTTACATGGAAAACCCCTAAATGGGTAAAAATCACGGAAGAATAATCCATTATTTGAGAAACTTTTACATCACTGGCCCAATAACTCTCTCCTCACTTCTATTGCATGTTTTTACCAGGATCACCCGTAATCCATTTGATTTATTTTATATATTTATATCCTGAATATATGACCTAATGTAATATTTAAATAACCTGAAGGGTTATAACCTTATTAAGTGACATGGAACACCTCCCCTATTTAATTAGTTGATTAAATAAGTTAACCAACCCCTAATATAAATTTTATATTTAAATAATATGAATATAATTTATTCTATATTATTTAAATATAAACTATATATTATGATGTACTTAATATTATAGTTCTAACACCTCCTTTTTATTTGTGTTCAATGAAAAGTTCCAAAAGCTATGGAAATGGGGTAAGAACACTTAAGAAACCCCAAAAACTTTAAGAAAACTAGTCAATGGACCATCAGATAAGAAATAAGCAACGATTCATTACTTTGCATGTATTAAACTTGAAATAAACAAGCAACCTAACATCTCTAGTTATCCTTTATTGTTGAAAGCTTTAACAAATGAACCTAGTAAGGATTCTAATCAATCAGTTTGTGATTATGAAAATGGGAGCTCACCATTAAAAGATTCAAGGCCAATGGTTCTTCCCATTTACTCAATGCTTGTGTGTGTAGTGAAATGACAAAGAAATAACTCAATAAAACAAATTAAATAAGCTCTAAACCTAAGTGAAATGTTATAGTTTATGTTAGAAAGGAGTAGTGTTCTTAGAAATGAAAAGGGGGTCTACTCCCATTTACAGTTTTCCATTTGGGAAAGCGGGGAATTTCGGTGCATGTAGGACTAACAAGGAGTTCAAAAGTTGATTAGTGAGTCAAAGTAATATTTGATTAGGCTTATAAGAAGTTAATCATGGTTTAGGATTATTAACCTAGGTCTAGGCTAATTAATCTTGTTTAGAGAGGAATTAGGGTTTCAAGAGAGTTTTGAGAGGTCTAATCAATCCAATAAAATGGATTGATAGTCTAGGAAGCTAGTAAAATTATTCTAGAACGGAATGAGAAGATGGTTTAGCCAATAAGGGACGACATTAACCCCATTAATTGGTTTATAAGAGGGATATGATGAAAAGAATGTCATAAGTAGGAAGTTAGATAGGTATAATTGAAGAGATGTCGTCAATTTGCAGGAATGAGAATAGTTAGTGCAATATTAGGAATAATAGTGCTTTGATCAAACTACAAGTGTCTACATTATCCTTTGGATCTGACATGAATGGCTTCGACTCATGCATGGAACTGATTTTTATCTTGAAAACAATTTTATTTGATGCTTGATATCTGTTAACTATTGATGTGTCCTTAATTATGACATCTATGACATACAACATCATTTTTCTTCCTTTTTGGTTCAAACATAATAAGATTTCATCCATAATCCTTAGCTCTATGCCCATACTCACAACATGAGTGGTACTCACCCTTGAAGACACTTACACCATTCTCAAAAATTCTTTTCTTGAAATCTCTAGCACTATGACCAAAATCATGACAAACGGATCAATAGCCATTGAATGAAGAACCATACGTCATGGAACTAGGTAGCCTAACTAAGTTATACCATCTTGGATCAACATTCTTAGTCACCTTCTCAATCGATTTAGTACTTTGACTAGCTTCATCATCATGGTTTCCTTCAAATCCTAGATTTGTTTTGTCATTTGTGTCTTTTTGTCCTTCTAAAACCCCATCAAGATCCTTGGATCTCTTCTCAAGTATCTCATACATCTTCAACCTACTATATGCACTCTCAAAATCTTATTCAAAAGTTGTCAATTTGTCTACATACCTGAAATAAGATTCATCTTTCTCCTTTAGAGCTTTTGACATATTCTCTACATGAGATTTCAAATCTTTGATGGATTGATCATAATTTATTTCCATTCTCTTGACCTTGATTTGGTAATATTAAATACATTATTGAGAAACCTCATCTCTCATTCTTAATTCTGATATAAGATATGCAAACTTACCCATTTCTTGTCCTTTAAAGGATATCTTTCAAGTTTTTAAACTTTCTTCACAAGGACCTACTCTGATACTAATTACTAGAAGTAAAATATAATGAAAGGTGGGGTGAATGAATCCTATATATTTTTTACATCACTTACAATTCCATACATTCATTATTTCAATCATCCATTCATAATTCATAACCATGTGTGCTTATTAAGATATGCAACATCAATCATCAAGCATGAAACAAAGTACACAGCAAAAGAACACCATATGTAAGTGGGAAACCATCATGGGGAAGAAAACCCACTGAAAATATTCTTACATTACACAAATCAAAGATATTTAGTAAAGTACCAACTTCACAATGAGCACCTATTTAGTAGAGCACCCAACCCCTAATATAATGAAGCACCAACTCCAAAAGGAGGATACAAACCCATAGGATGACTAAGAACCAAATCATCCACATTAATATGTTTTATCTCTAATTTTTCTTCTACCACAACTAATGGAGATCACTTATTTAGCTCACAAACCCTAGCTCAAACCCTAGGACTTCAAACACACTCTTTCTTTGTCTTTATTAACTTCTCATAGCTCTAATCAATTTTACACATGATATCTGATCTTCCTCAACCTTTCATTCTCTTCCTCAACCTTCATATCATTCTCTCATACATGTAAAACAATTTCCTTTGGGTCATACTTTTCCCTCCAAGACCACTAGCTAAAAAATGAACCCAAAACATCACTTTTATACCCTTTTCTTTCATCTAACCCAAAGGATGTTTGTTATACACATTTGGTTTGACATATGCATCATTAAAAAATAATTATATAATTTTATTAACAGGTACAAGTGACCCTTATGGGTTGGCCTAGAAAAAACCCTTCTTTCATGCACCAAAAATCACCAAAACCCATGCATTCGAATGCGAAAATTCTCCTAACACCAAAAATGTTTTTAGTCATTCCGTAAAATTCATCACACATGTTTAAAATAACATTTAAAAATCATGCATGGTATAAATTTTCATCAACCAATCAGAATATTTCATTTAATGGGACCATTCTTCTTTGTTCTTCTTAAAGCACTTGTTTCCTTCACCCTTTGGGAACATATCAACATCATTTTTCCACTAAATTACTCCAAAACATGTAAAATATGTAATGTGACCACTAAATATAAATGGAATAAATTTTATAACACTTCTAATAAAGTTAGAATTCATGAAACAATCACCTTCTCAAATCTCATCCACTTGTGTCTTCACTAAGTCATGCTACCCAAATTTTATTTTTCCAAAAAAAAAATGATTAACACCCTTCCTGACACTTTAAATATCTCCAAATGGATTCATTAGATGAAACATTAATCCCTCTTAAAATTATATTTGATATAAATCATCACCTAATCCATCTTATGCTCCAAACAACTCAATTCTTTCGAAAAAGTAGTTTTGTCCTAAATAGCCAAAAATTGTCTTATCCACAAAATAAATTGTAAACCATATCAAAAAACATCATCATAAATCAAATATCACTGGAAATTTATTTCAATTCTCTTTCCATCACAAGTTGAATCACCTCCTACATCCTCTTGTAGCTTCTATTATGTCCATTATACTCAAGACTACTGTTAACTTCCCTTTGACCAATCAACCTGAATGAAGCAAACTTGACCATGTAACTACATTATCATGACCTAAAACATATTTTGAAATAAATAAAAACTCACATACATCACAAAACATCAATTTGGTTTACAACTCCTTTAGACAACCTTGTCCTAAACTAAAACTCTTCAGAAACTTGCATTTTCAAGTGGGCCATATATAACCACAAGATCTAACATACCTTTCTAGAAATATGGAGGATTCCTCTACAAAATCCAATTAAATTTGGAAAGAGGAATCAAAACAAGATCATTATACTCACTTCTCTGTAAGCTACTCCTAGATAGGGTTTAACTAGGGTTTTAAACCACTTTATCTTCTTAGCGATTGTTCATAAAAAGGTTATTATCAAAACACATCATTATTTTTTTAAAACCTCATGACTGACATTATAATCTATTCCAAATATCTCATGTCCCCATACAAATAATATAGTTCATAATGAGCATAAGAAGGTCCATTTTTTTCTCTAAAACAACATTGAAACTCACTTAGTTTTACCAAAAATTGTATGACTTGACATCCCCATGTCATAATGACCTTAAAATTTTCATAAAGAATCATGAAAACATCCTATACCTATTCATAATCATAATATAGATAAGATATTCCTCAAAATTTCCAGCCACAATGACATGCCTATGCAACCCTTCCTAATTCTCACTTCTAGCTTCCCAAGGACCTCATACATGCACTGAATCACTGAATATAGACCTGAACGTCACAATACACCTTAGGTAAATTATAAAAATGATTCTACCATGCTCCAAAAAGACTCATTAGATCCAAATCTCACATATCTACCTCATTTTGCTTGCTCTAAGGATAGAAACAAGCCTTGAATGACCTGACTCAACCATGAAACCACATGATATGACCTTTCTGACCTCATGCATACCCATAAACACTCATGACACATCATACCAACCATTTTTAACCTCATAAAACACTCCAACCCGCCTAGGATGACTAAAGAAGTGACTATATTATCTCAACAATGTATCAAGATGTCATAGAACTTCACCAAACTTGGCAATATTCAAGATTGACCATTGACTAACACCAAATGGAGACACATACAACACCATGACACCCTTTTCCATTAATAGGGTTTACATTAATTAAAATAAAAACCCACAATGACCAACATCACCCACGCCCAATCGTATCAAAACTATCTCATCCACCATGACTCCTAATTCATCATCATATCCTTCTACCCCCAATCCTAAACCATTTAATTTGGCTCCTATGACACCCTCATATTATTCACCTAATCCTCTTTTAACCCTTTCATCACCTAAACCTAAAACTATCTTATCATGTAATCCTACTTTATCTCCACCATCCCCTAATTCTAAACCATTTAACGTGACTCCTAAGTCACCAACTCCTAATCCTAGAAAATACAATTCCAATCACCCCCCAACCCCATCACATACGTAATGTAATGAGGATCCTATGAAACATTTGTCTACTTCATCCCCTAAATCTACCAAATCTAATAAGGTTCCTACACCATACCTATTCCCCGAATCCCCTCCATCCCCCACATCACACCAATCTAATGTGATCCCCATATCACACCCATCCCCTTGATCTAAATCTACACCGCCGCCTTCATATACATCTACTAATCTAAAAAAATCTAATCCTAAGCCAAAACCATCTACCTCAAAACCACTTACTCCAACCAATAAAAAAACCAAATATACTTTGACCCCCAGGCCTAATCCATCCCCTTCATCCTCCAAGCCACAACAATCTTATCCACTTCACAAATCCAAATCAATCAAAACTTCTCATAATCCACCCAATCCTACACCTTTGCTTGCTACTCCCTTAATACCATTTAACACAAACCACTTCAATCCTTGAGAAGAATACTTGACCACCATCTTCCATCACCTAAATACCTTCAACATGATCGTCCATCCCTTAATCAAATTAAACCAAGAAAATCTTCCCAAACCATCTTTGTATTGGGAACATTACTATTGTGACTTCCATTACATACATGAACATTCAACCAATAGTTGCATACAATTTTGGTCTTATGCCCAAAACCTCATTAACCAAGGAATTATTATCCTTATACCACTCTATCCATCACCTTTACATCACAATCCTATCCCTAACCATCACCCATCATCCAAACCCCACTCGTCATCCATCCAAATATCCTAATACATCCAAACATCCCTCATCGACCAAAAACCAAAACAAATCTCACCTCCCATGCTTTGTTAAGTGTTATGAAATTATATGGTTAGTGCTCCATTAGTAAATAATAATTACATAAAGTAATTATTATAGTGTGAGTATGTGTTAGTAAATTGTTATTAGTTGTTATATAAAACAACAATAACAATTATATTTTGTTAGTGAGTTAGAAACAACTCACATAGGTTAGTGAGTTGTTATAGCTACCTCCTAATTTGTATGGGGTTATTTCCTATCTCTTTTGATATTTCTAATATGAAGTTTACAGGAAACATTGAATATCATTTGTATTGTAATGCCCGTGTATGAATTTCATTTGTATGTTTTTTTTCTGTGAACACCTATGGCAACCCATCTTCACATGCATCTATTTTTCTAATAGACACCTCTATGTAATATGTAGATATAATTAAATGAAAATATGAGAACATGCTTAGGCTTGCATCTTTCGATTGCATCTGAATGAATTTGAAAGTTCTTGTGGATTCTCTGTTATGATCTCACTAAAATATCAATTGAATTTATAGATTCATGAGTTGTGAAATTTAGTGGCTATGTAAGAGCCAGTGGTTAGTGGATGTGAATCATCTGACTATAGAATTGGAATCATATATCCATATGTATTTAAGTATCTGTAGCATTTAGAATCTTTAACATACATTGATTGTTTATTTTCTTGGATAAAACTTCTTTGACCCTACCATCAACATTAGTATTAGACATATTTTATTTACATTTAATAGTTCACCAAACTTGAAAGTTGCTTTTGTCCTCACCCACTTGATCAATTCCTATTGTCATTTCCATTCTCAAATGTTCTCTATCTCCAACATATGATCCATTGATTTCTTTCTCTAATTGTGAAACTGTGGATCCCTTCACAAAGAAGAATTTGATGTAAGTTAATACATCTTCCAGCATCCCTACAGTCAATATCATATCTTTCTGTCAATGTTCCTGTCAATACCATGCATTAAATTCCTCTAAACATTGCACAGAAAGTGAGATCGACTCATTTTTTGAGCTACTATACAATCCAAGCTTATTAACATGTCCCACATTAATATTCTACTTGTTACATATTACCAATGAACATCATCCAAGAATCTAGTATGCATTTGGCCGTTTTGCAAAGTCGTGTAAGTATAGTGTTGTCTTTTAAGTTTGGTTTAATAGTATATGTGGATTAGTTATTGTTTAAAATGAATAAGATGTTGATTATATATTTTACAAGTTTATTAGGATTTTTGTTTATATCAACTAACTCATCTTATAATAAAATATTTGTGTCTTATCGAATAGTCATTGAGTCATTAAAATGTATATATGAAAATGTCCTTATATATTATAGTTTTTAATTGGGTCTAAAAGTGTATCCTCTAAATAACTATATTTGTGTTGTTGTTTATTTGTAAGTGTTAACTTAATCATTTTTATTATCAAAGTCATCAATTTCCAATAAGTTACATCTTTTAATTGTTAAATGTCATTATTATTAAAAGTGTGACCATTATAGTTTTGTTGTCAAAGTATAAATTCATTATTTATTTGTGTATACATATCATTGTTGAGCATCTCATCAAAATTTCATTTTTAGTTGGAGTCAAAAGTTTGAAAAATAAAATAAAATTCCTTACGGACGCATTCTTGGTCTTACCCGACGTTCTGGCAACCATTGATCCTCAAAATCCAAATTCATTGAGCTAGTAGCATTGTACAAGAGGACAGAGGAAAAATAAGATTGGAGATCAATAAGTGACCTCTCTTTAGTCACCAATGATACCGCTGCATCAAGGTTTGGTGACATTTTTTCAGTGGTCTTTCAGTTGTGTGTGGTGTGCTTCATATTTTAGTGTACAAAATTCTTGATTTCTTGCTTTCCAAAATAAGTGGAAATTTCACATTGAAATGGGGAACATGATCCCAATGTTCCATTTCCATTTTTAATTTTATGTGTATGAGAAAAATATTTTCCTACGTTATTCCCTATAGTGAAATGTGATGAGGGCTGAAAATAGTACTTGGCACATCATGATGTGGTTGTAGGTAAACCACTTGAAAACCTTCATTTTTTAGTTTTTGGTAAACCAATTTTTGTTGTTGGTAAACCATATGTAAAACCATCACATTTTTGGTTTGTGCTAATCCACTTTGTAACACCACCATTCTCGGTTTGTGGTCAACTGTATCTAAAACCATATGTCAGGTTTATGATCATCCTATGAAAATAATCATATCATGAGCAGGTGCAAGTACAAAGGTAGGTTTTCCCCATGTTTGCACTATGGGGGGGAATGTTAGAAAATTATATGTTTAGTTCTCTATTAGTAAATAATAATTATGTAAAGTAATTATTATGTTATAAGTATGTGTTAGTAAATTGTTATTAGTTCTTATATAAAACAACAATAAAAATTATATTTGGCTAGTGAGTTAAAAAAAATCATGTAGGTTAGTGAGTTGTTATAGCCATCTCCTAATTTGTAGGGGGTTATTTCCTATATATTTGGATATTTGTAATATGATGTTTACATTAAAAATTGAATATCATTCGTATTATTTTCTCTCTTTAAATCTGTTATATACTCTTGATTAAGTCTGACCTCTTAGCGGAAAAGAATATTATAACCCCCTTCTCTCATGATGACCACTTGACATCATCTTCCCTATCCACTTCATATCCTATATCCAAAAATATGTTTTCTAATATGAAACATTGAGGTAGAATCTTAGGTATCCATGAACAAGGCATCCACAACCCCATCTCACTTCATCAAAATCCAAGTCGTTTAGGCTTAGGTTATAAAACTAACACTAACAATGTCCCTCCCACTACTCCATCACAATCTATTTCTACCACTCCTCTTGATCCTTCCATCCAAACCACTCAACCCAATCAAAAATCATTTCATCCCCCTCCAAATACCAAACACCTAAAAATAGATTGAGCACATAATTCATCGCATGTGCACGAATTTTCTTTCCTTCCCACTTATCCTCCTTCAGTCCAACATCTGAATCCCCTTGCATCTAATCAATTATTATCATCACCATACATTCATATCCACTTCCAATCCATTCATTTGAACACTTAATCATCTTTCTCACACATATTGTAAGACAATAGTACCTACTACAATTGTGTGACCTTGGTCTATCCTTACGTATTCTAGCACCATTGTCATCCTAGAGATCCACACACTTTAATTCACTTAATCAACTTGTGGTGAAGACCCTTGGGTGCATATTTTGACACTCTAACTAATGTCATCACCACACTCATTTCCATCCCACCATAAAGCCACTCATGATTCTTAACCTCTTGAGAGTTCTCAAGAGAGTGAAACCTCTTTATAAAAAATAAAAAATAAATAAAAAATCCAAATATCAAAAAGAAAAAAATCATATCTTAATTAAAAATATTAAATAACATCAACCTCAAAACTTTATCTAGGGGATTTTCAAACAAATCTATATAGGTTATGGACATCTAGATGGCGGTAGATAAATTTCCTAACAAGAATCAGATGTATCTTCATTGTGGATATGGACGCATAGCTAACATCGGAGCAATGCATGGCTTAGCCTTCCGTTCAGCCTCCAACTACCAATTTGACTTAATCACTCCCTATACATCGGCTAGTTTATCTTCAGATACTACCCATTAAGTCTTCACTTCAAGTGGTAATTAACCATGACCATCATACACACTTTGATCTCGCAGATACATAGGGCTCACATGTTGCCAAGTATTTTTTAGACCTTGGCAGGACTTCTATTTTAGTCTAACTCTTTCCTTACAACATGTGTGGTTAGGCTCATATTTTGTTCATCACTAATTTTATTTTCCTACCATATATCACATTCTAATCCTTTTTTCCCTTGGAACAAACATCTGTGGGTAGATGACGATCCTTTACTTTTCATCTAATCCTCCTCATGTCCCTTTTCATATTTCATCAAATGGGGGCATAATCCATTTTAGATACCCCTCACTCCATCCTACCCTACACTTGGGGGAAAATCAAACACATCCATCCATTCACATAGGACACCCTAATTAACACTCGGGGGAACACCACATCTATCCCTCAATTTATCCCCTTATACTTGGGTGCATATCTTATCATCTTCTATATCCCCCATCTTATCCAATACCACATCCCTCATCTTATATATTTATCTCCCATCTCACATCCCATCTAATCCTAACAATTTAACCCATTACTATTTTATCCAACCTATGCAATTTCCATAAATACTTCCCTTTCATCCTACCTCAACATACTTCAAGACTTATAAGAGAAATTCACATCCCACCTTACATTCCGTCCATCCCCAATAACCTATCCAATCCAAACATCCAAAAATATAAACATCCACAATCTAATATACAAAAATTTAAAGTTTGAAAAATCTAAACCTCCGCAATCCAAAATTTAAAAATATAAACCTCTAAATATTAAAACATCCAAACATTCAAAAAATCCAAAATCTAAAAATCACAACATTTACAAAATCCCTATAAAAAAATGCAATATGTGTGTTTTTTTCTTGTGTGTGTTTGTTTGTCCATCTGCATTTACATTTTGGCCCATGATATGAGGCATATTTTTTTTCTTTTTCCTTTTCATGGTCCAATAATATAAGGAACATATTATTTGTACTATTTCAGCTGATTATATGAGGACCATCATAATATTAATTTGTCCAATGATATGAGGACAAGGGAATCTTGTAGTTTAATCATCAATGTCTTTATACCATGGCACATCTTTCTCTATGCCACATTCATCAAAAATGTTAATGATGATAACACTAGGCATTTTATGGTATCACACCCCCTTCTATAATCATATTTTATCATTATCATCATCTAACTAACTAACCCGTCCTCATATCCAATAAATACTTTCATCAATCAATCAATCTCCACATCCAAAGCTTATCATCTCACATCCAACATCCAAAAATCCTTAGCCATTGGTTGGGTCATATTCTAACATCCTCTCATCAATCAAACTCAAACAACCTCTCTCATCGTTTCATCCATCATCATCCCTTTCCTATCGTATCATCCAAATAAATAAAAAAATTATTTCTTTCTCCTCTCATCCATTCATTTTCAATCTTCTAATCCTTCAAATCCAACATCCAATACACCAATGCCAATCAAGAATCAAACTTCACATCCTCAAATCAAACATGCTCAAACACAACATCATCAAATCTAAATATTCCAATCTCAACCTCTTAAATGGGGAATCCTATAATCCAAAATCCTCAACATCTCAACCCCTTGAGTGGGGCATCCTCTAATCCAAAATCCAATATCCTCTAATATGATCATCCTCCAATATCTCCTAATCCTCTCTCCTCTCCTCTAATCCTCTAATCCTAAATCCTAAATATTCACGCTTCTCATATATTGTTGAATGAAGAATTCTAAAATATAAATCCTACATCCTAATTCTTCACCCTTGTCATACATCATTGATTGGGGCATCCAATATCTCCCATTCCTTTAATCCCCTCTTCTATTCTTCTATTCATCTAATCCTCTCTCCTATTATTCTAATCTCCCATTCCTTTAATCCTCTCTTCTATTCTTCTATTCCTCTAATCTTGACTCATATTCTTCTAATCTCCCATTCCTTTAATCCTCTCATCTTATAATCCTCTAATACTAATCCTCTACATCCTCAAATATTCACCTCCTCTCATCCTCTCTCATCTACTCACTTAAACCGTCCTCTTTTCGAGTGGTTACCTGACTCATTTCTCCATGCCTAACCCCTCAAGGGGGAATCATATCACCATCATATCATATTTTCTTGTTCTTTGAACGGTCATTGCTCCATAATAACATTTCAAAGATGGGGAAAATGTAGACATATAAAATGCGACATGATCACTTACAGTTAATATTTCCCACAAATAACATCATCACTATCCACATAATGATTAATCATGAGATTAATTATTATTAATCCCTTTATAACATTTACCATTTATCATTTATCTAATATTCCATTTTATCATATTTCCCCCTTTTAATCATTTATCAAATATCCCAACATTTCATCATTAATCCTTTTAATCCATCATCATATCCCATTTTATCATTTATCACTTATTATATCCTATTATCCTATTTTAATCATTCATTAACATTTTGTAGGAATTTAATATTCACACGTTTCACCTACCACCTACTCTACACATCCCTACTCATAGAATTTCCATGTAACCTAGTCACTAATAATTGTATATTAATATAATCTAACTCTAATCCTAATCACATCCTCATACCTCTAAATCTAGAGGCTTCTATTTCTAAAAGCCTCTCTAAAATTCCCTCCATTTAAAAATTCAAATAAACCTTCAATTCTCTATTGAATCTTCTCTCAAATTCTAGAAATATCCATTCTATAATTCTCCATTATTCTCATCAATTATCCACCCTTGATCCAAACCCAACTTGGCTTGATATTAGCAATTGAATCCTCCATCGAAAAGCTATAAATTGAAATTTCATCCTCCATGAGAGCTAGTTAGAACAATCTCTTAAATCCATAACAAAGTTATACTAATTTTATCAACCATCCATTTTATCTTCAATCACTCAATCAATCCATTCACCTACAATCAATCTGTCAACATCAACAATCAAGCAATTCAAGCACAATTAAGGGGAGGTGCTTCCCAAGTGTCTCGAAAATATGAAGCAATCAAATCCAATACAACATCAAGAGAAAATCTAACACATCAAAGGAGTCGTCTTACAATTATTGTAGGTAAGTACAGGTATTATATTATCTCTCCTTTCCATCTATTTATCTATCTTGTGTATTTTTGAGGTGATTAGATTAGGGAATCAAGTTTCTTTGATTTCTCACATTTTTCTTACTAATATATTTAACATATATATAGACTATATGCCTATCTCTATCTTAAGTACTTATATTTTCTCCATCAACTACATAAAATCCAATTCCACCTCGTGGTTATAAATTTGATGTTGATACTCATAGCAATTATCAATGATGTATTGGTCACTCTACAAAAAATTATTTTAATCCTCATCACATTATCTAAGACATAATTAATGATTGATCCAAAAGATACTTATAGGTTGGATTGTGTACACAATATGTGAATCGATTACATACAAAATATATTGTTGAGATATTTATGATGCCTTTTGAAAGGGAAAAATGAACATCATACTCAGAAGATATGGGTCCGCTGAAAATTTTCTCCAACTTGATAAATTAACTAAAAGGTTACATAGATATGATGTTTCATGATATGAGTGTGAAACAAAGAATGAAAATGTGAAAACGAAATTTTTATATAAATTAAAAAATAATTGATTTTATCATCTAATATTCAATGGTCAATGTGGGGCCCATATGGTGTGTCAAATAGGGGCCCAAAACTAGTGGGGGCCACACTTTTTAAGGAGGGGGACTCTGTCGTGTTTCTTTACATTTTCATAGTGAGGGCTGTTTTCTTATAAATCTATTTGAATACCAAGCTTTCATAAACCACAATGATTTGAACATTTTGTCATAGCTAGTTCAAATGAGTCACAAAACTAGCTCAGTGAGTTTTTCTAACCCACCTCACAATATCATTCTCAATAGATAGCCAACACGGTGGCCAAGACACCTCGCCTCATAGATTTATTCATATTTACGAATGCATGAATTGACCTCTTATATCATCTATATGGCTATTGATTTATTCCTAAAAATGTTGATTTTTACATAGGGGATGTTTTATATAGTTATATCCTAAGTAAGGTTGATGCATTTTTCTTATTTTTGTTTCATGTGAACTCTTGACCATAGAAATTCCTAATAACTACTTTTGTGAGTAATGTGATGATGTGTGTAGGGTAATAATGTGCATCTGATGCCAATTTTGGGAAGTTATAATCAAGTAGGTCGAGTTTTTTTCCATCACGCTATCATGGAGGATTTTACCATAAACCGCCTACCAACAAGGAACCTTATTTTAGCTATATTACAATATTCCACTGAGATTTAATGAGGTTTTTGTTGTCTATTTTTGCACCCCTTGTAAAAATAGAGCAAATTACACAATTATGGAATTTTTGGATGTTCACAAATGGAAATGATAAAGTCAAAAAGAAGTTAAGCATGCCATGGAAGTCTGGGAAGAGCTGCGGAGATCTAAAGATATATGCATAAGGTTATGGAAAGTAGCACTACACTGGTGATGCCATGAAACAAAGAAAATGGTTTCAGAATCCGTGGAACAAGGAGGAATACATGCTAACACCACAGACCGAAGGATCAAGCCACATAATAAAAAAGTGCCATGAGGGATTATGCATAGCCGTAGCATGAGAGAGAGCTCCACGGAAGTTTAAAGCCTCATGAAACTAAAATTTGGAAATCCGTGGATAACCACAATTTTCACGCAAGGAAAAAATAATCATAATTATCAAATTCTTGGCTCGATCCTTGCAAATTTCATATCAATGGGAAGGTGTTGGCCTCATCTAAGCATATTATTATGAATTTAAAATTTAAGGGGTAATTAGTGGATGTGGCCTTAAGAAAACGTCTTCAGCACACATAAGTAAAATGTCAATTGGCTCAACCACTAGCATTAAATGCATTATGGGTGTTCACTCCTCATGTAGGGCATGTCGTATGGAATTATATTTGTAGAGGTATTCAATCCCTTTTTCAAAGTATTTAGAGAAATTAAATGAAGCTAGTTGGTTGGTGGAAAGAAAAATTTCCCTCTCTTTCTTCTCTCCTCCTTTCATTTTTCTATATATTGTAAAATTATTCCAAGTTTTAAGGGGAGATACTTTGGGAATGCAAGGACATCATTCTATGTTGCATAAGTGTTCTAAGAGTCACATGACTTTGGATGTGTCTCTATAAATGTTTTACATCTTCCTCCTATATCGTGATGATTTGTGCATGATCTTTTAGCAATAAAATATTTGATTTTGTGGCTTACTTCAGCCTTAGCTATTGTTTTATTGCAATCTTTTTCCTGTCATTCATTTATAAGTGTGTTGTATGCACTGTTTCATAGATCTATCTATTATGCATCATGAAGGTGGAACTCGGGACATGATTTTGATCTGTGGATTTCATTTTGGCTCTCCTCATCGTTGTGCTCTTCCATTTTCTCTCTTTCCTAAGTATTCATCCCCTTTCTTTTGGTGCTATCACCTTCTCTAGTTTAGGATTAGGTTTTATGCATATTATTCTCATCTTGGTCCCTTGAAAAGTTATAATAGAGCTAGATAGTTGCATTTTAATTCCTAGGAGTAGTTTAACTTTAAGAGTAAGTAGAGGAAGTTGGCCTTATCCTGAGGTCTGAATCAGTTCAAGTCCTACAACATAGAGCCAATCCCATGTTGACTCAATTCCCAAATTTTATATGATTCAGGAATGGGTGCAAATTTGAGATCCAATAGTTTTGGCACACCCAGTGGGACTCTTGAAATTAATATTTCTAGTTTCATCACATTTTGATGTATATCTTGGTGAAAATCCATCATTTGGAGGCTCTGCAGTAACATATATGGTGACTCCATTCAGAATATCAATTGGTTTCAGCAGTATTGGTTCTTTTAGTGTCCCTATTTTATGAGTAGGATCCAAACATGATCGATAATGAGAGAAGAAGTCATATTTGAATACTTGCAATTTATCCCTAGTTAGAGGTAGAAGAGGAAGACATATGTATAACCCTTTGTGACCTATTTTGTGAAAAATAAGACAACTTATCTCTTTTGGAAAAACTAACTACAATCAAGAGAGTGCCTAATGAGAAAATGACAAACATCAACTTCAGATTCAAGAGGACCTGGGATATAATTCCAACCCCTATGAGACCTGCAACATAAGGTTCATTTCTTTACTTTTTAAAAGCTTGAACTCTGATATATTTGTTATGATATAATCTATGAGAGGAATGTCTCTACCAGTTGCTTATCCAATCGCAATCAGAGCTGAAAAAAGTCTAATACAAGCTGGGAAATTGGCTTCTTAACCACCTATCCCATTATATCCTTAATTACCTAAAGTTTCTTAACCTTCTATTGCTCTTATACTTGAACCAAATCCTCAATCTGTTTCTTCCACCTCACAAAATCCTTCCCAAAAAAAGGATGATGAATAAATTAAGGCCCTAATTAGAAATTTAACAAACAAGATATTGTTAGTGTAGAATCACAACATCCCTAAATGAGTTCTACAGGTCTACTATTCTAAGGCAGATTCATTTGGTGTGATTGCATGACATTGAACTTTACCCAAAGTGTGGGACCTTACAAAAAATGGGAAAGCTCTCTAGATTAAAGGTTGGTTCCTTATTCCTCTATTCAGGTGCATGCGTGGGAGCTTGTAGAGGGTTTATCTCTATACTTAGTCTAAAACTTGCCAAGGAGACAAGGGTAAAAGGAGTATAAGAAATAAAAAATGACTAAACTACCAGGTGATACACCAAAGGAATGATGAACTCTTAATTTTCTAATAGACATAGACCAACAAAATGCATACAATAAACAAGCAAAAATAGCCAAATATATAATGGAAGACCAGATAAAAGCAAAAGAGACAAGAAAGGATATAAAATCGATCACAAACATGTTTTATTCCTATGTAGATTGATACAGTCCATTATAAAGTAGCCAAAAGGAAGAAACGTATTACAATTTTTATAGAAGGCCTGAACCCCACAAATCCCTTTACTAAGAAGAGAAGGGAGCCTGCAAAACTAAGAATTTCCAACCCTTTACAATGAAACCTACCCCCAAATTTATAGATTCAACCTGAAAGAAGAAGGAGAGAGAGAAGCGGGAAAAGCAAGTAGGAACTCAACCACTATTGTTAATGATTTTGATAAAATTTTCCCACAAATCCATTTTTTTACATCAATCCTTGGCTCAGCACCTTGAAGGTAAGAGGAAACAGAGAAACAAATCAAATCTGATCTGATTGTTGAGGCAAGAAGATTCTACATTGAAATTTTGAAGATTTTTCTTCTATTTTCCTTCACCTAACCTCCTCAAAATTAAATTTTCAGACCTCCATGGTGTGGACATGGACGAGATATTTCCAACGATGTCAGATTTGCAATATTTAGAGCCCTGAGTTGAAATATATGCCCCTTCAAAGTTCGTATCGAGTCCTTACAAATGGGTAGGGAAAAAATTTGAAAAATGGGCCCACGTTTTGGAATGGGACACGTGGCAGCCAAGTTGGAACCACAATCGGGCTTATAGGCCCACAATTTATATTTTTCCCTTTTGTGTAAAACTCAAAAAACTCCCACAACCCTAAAGGTCCTCCTAGACACGTGGATCCTTTTGGTTGGTTGGGAATGCACTTCCATATTTTTATTTTCACCTTTTAACAAAAGGAAAATTTTCACCTTTTCCCCTGACGCCCCACTTTGGTTTTGACTCAGGCCCAAATGCTGACTTTTTCCTTGGGTGGACTTGCGGACCATTTTGCAACTTTTATCATTTTGAGTTAGCAAGGGGAAAAATCAAATTTCCCCCCAAAGGCCCACCTTCTCTAGGACATGCGGTAGCTTGACACTCATTTGGAAACCTATTCATTGTTCAATACTTGATTCAACACCATTGACACACTTGACAGCCTCCACCATCCTATTCATGCATTGGCTATTCAACTAAATCTACCCCTATTGGAATGACATGTGGAGGCACCACGTTTTCTTGAAAACCTGGCCCAAAGTTTTCCTTTGGAGAAGCATCAGGTTGACACTTATCTGCCTCTGCTGATCTGTGGAATTTTCAACAGTCCTTACTTTTAGACTTTGGGGTACGTGGCGAGCTCACGCTCATTTAGGTCTCCGCCTTAGGAGCAACTCTTGGATATGTGCCATACTGACACTTAGCATTCTCCACTTACACTTTATACTTAGCCAATTTTGAAGCCCACCTTTTGACTCTGTCTTACCATTTTCAAACGGGGAGGGCTGGCGTAAGTTTGAGTCTCTACCTTAGGCTTCCTTTCTAGTTTTGCGCCAATTTGACACCTGGCACTTCCTTTTTAGTATCTCTTGGCCTTCACCACTCCATGGTTGAGTCCCTCTATGACCAATTTACAAGATCTACATGAATTTTCTCAGGTTCCTCTTATGTGGAATTGTGGCTGATCCAATATTTGGCACATGGGTGAAATATGGATAACAATTTGGCAACTCATAAGGACATCTACCTGCTAGATGAAAATACCAATTGCCTTGTCATATCGAGAAGGATGGTTTGATACTAATTATACCTCTGATCACCAAGCCTAATTTCTTGCATTCTCAATTTTCATAAGAAATCTCAAAAAGAAAGTTTGTGAGAGTAGAAAATTGTTTTAACCCAAGGTTTCATCTGTTTCTCCAAATGGACTGCGCAAGAGCCACAAAAAAACACCACACTATATACAAAAATTTGAAATCATACATGCTCCAAATGGAACATGCAGAGTATGCAAAGCACTTAGGAGAAAAGTAATCTACACTACAACAAGACAATGTACATAAGCACTTAGAGGAAAGAGAAAACTAAACTAATATGTATAGGGTGAAAACTCCCCTTTTAGTAGTAGTACTTATGATAGATCCCATTTACTAGAATCTACAACTCTTCACCCTCAAATGTACACAATTGGAAATCATTGCTACTTTTGCATCTTGTGATCATATAGGGGCCACTTCAGATGGTGTCCATTTTGGAATGCCTTCTTGGTTCCATTTGAAAACCAGGTCTCCTTCCTGGAAGGTCCTTGCCTTTTCCTTCTTGTCAAAGCATTTCTTGATTGAAGCCTGATTCTTCTCTATTTCTTGGAGAGCATGCTCTCTAGTTTCTTCTAATTCTATTAGCTCCGCATACTTGTCCTCCATTGGCCCAAATTCAGACATCTCTAGTTGCTTCACGAGCTCCAATGCTGGAAACTCAAGTGATATAGGAAACATTGCCTCTTTCCCATAGACAAGCTTGAATGGAGAGCTATCTGTAGAAATCTTGGGCATTATTCTATCAGCCCATAAGGCCTTTTTGAGCTTTGTGTGTTAGGTCCTCTGATTCTCATCAAGAGTTCTTCTGATGATCTTTAGCAGATTTTTGTTTATGGACTCAGCCTGGCCATTACCTTGAGGGTAATAGTTTGATGAAGTACTCAAATAAGTCCCATTGTTAACAGCCCATCCTGTGATCTTGGAACCTATGAATGCTAATGCATTGTCTGATATGATGGTGGCTGGCACTCCAAATCTGGTCACTATCCCTTCATAGAAATCCAGGATACAAGACTCATTGGCTTCCTTGAGTGCAACTACCTCGGTCCACTTGGTGAAATAATCTTTCACTATTAGGATCTATTTGTGACCTTGGCTTGAGTTTGGATTGACTACTCTAATGAATTCCAATCCCCATTACATGAACGGTTGGTTGATTGAGCTTGGGTGCAATGGAAGTGTTGCTAGCCTTTCCTTGCCTTTGAAGAATGCACAATTCTTACACCTTTTGATCCATGTGTAACAATCACTAAACACTTAGGGCCAATAATATCCTGCTTTCATGATTTTGGGTGCTATCACTCTTAAATAAAAATTGCCTCCAGCTGCTTCAACATGGAATTCTTGTAGCACTCTCTCCACCTGATCTATCTCAATGCATCTCAGCAGAATAACATTGATTTCTCTTTTAAACAAGACACCATTAATAAGAACATATGGGATGGCCTGTAACCTAAAATGCCTTATTTTTGTCTTATTCATCCCATCAGGAAATAGGCCTATTCAAAGGAAGTGCACCATGTCTTGGGTCCAACAAGGAGACGATACATCATTTCTCCCTTCTGCTTGATCATCTTGTAAAATAAGAATAACCGCCTTTCTACTATTTGTTTCATCTTGTTGGCCTAAGGCTAGTTGTTCACACAACCCCTTCCCATGGACCAGCTTGGTGACCTTGATCTCAATGTCATATTCCATGACATGAGTGATCCATCCTATACATTTCTCATTTAGGTCCTTGCTGAGAAGGAATTCCTTAACTCCTGCATGGTAGACCAATAGTTAGATCTTGTTGTTTGAAACCAAATGCTTAAAATTCTTCAATCCTCTGATCACCACTAGGACCTATTTCTCAATGAAGGAGTACCTCACCTCATAATATTCTAGACTCTGACTGAAGAAAGTAATTAGTGTTTTTGTACTTTACTTGTTTTGCTGCACCAAGATTGCAGAAATTGTGTCGTTGCCACCAAAGGCATACAATATGAAATCTTTGAAAAAAACTAGGTTCACAAGAGTTCAGGGTTGAGATATGGCCTCTTTGATAGCCTAAAATTTTTCTTTTCCTTCAACTATCCACCTGAATTCTAAACTCTTCTTCAGCATCAACGTTATTAGCTTAACAAGGGCAACAAAGTTTAGAACAAACCTGAGTACAAAATTGATTTTTCCCAAGAAGCTTTGAAGAACATTCTTGTGACTTGGCAATGGTAATGCTATTATTGCTTGAAATATCTCCAGGTCAATTTAAAATCCTTCCTTTGATACAATATGGCCTAGAAGCTTACCTTCATGGGCCAAGAATATGTAATTTTTGGAGTTCAGTGACACCCCAAAACTCCTACATCTTTGGAACACCTGCCTTAGATGGGAAAGGTGGTCTGTTGTATTCTTGGAAAACACTGTAATGTCATCCACATAGATCAACACTATTTTGTTGATCAACCCCTTGAATGCCATATCTATTTCCCTTTGAAAAGTGGCTCCGACATTGGATAATCCAAATGGCATTTTCTTGTAGGAATAGGTTCCCCGTTTGGTGGTGAAGGATATGTTGAACTGATCATCTTCTTTCACCATGATTTGGTTTTTACCCTGAGTATCCATCTAGGAGGGAGAACCTTTCTGACCTAGACACTACTTGTAAGATTTGCTCCATTGAAGGGAGTAGGTAGTGATCTTTGAGGGAGTCTCTGGTCAAATCTCTGAAGTCAACACATAACCTGAATTCTCCATTTTTCTTCCTGATTGGGACCATATTTTCAACCCATCTTGAGTGTTTGATTAGAAATATGATGCTTGTCTCTATTAACTTCTTTAGCTCCTTCTTCATCAGAGGCTCAATATATGGGTTGAATGGTCTTTGCTTCTGCTTGATGGGCTGAGAAGCTAGATCTAGTTCTATTGTGTGTTGTGCTAGTTTTGGATTGAACCCTCTTAGGTCTTCATAATTCCAAGCAAACACATTAGGAAATTCTTGGAAAAGTTGTATGAATTCATACCTTTCTTGCTTAGTGGCCACTTTTCCAATTTGAAGTTTTTTGTCTTCTCCAACTGGGATTGACTTTGAATCTTCTTCTTTGATCTACATGTTAGCATTTTCTTTTCTAAACTAATCATTAGCATTGAAAATAGATTCTAGTGTCACTAAGACTTTGGGAAGCTTGTTTGTATGTAGCTATAATATCTTATTCCCATATTGCTGCTCTAGTCTGTTCTGGTTTCTAGCTGAGAATTCAGCCTCCTCTTGTAAAAATTTAATGATCTTTTGATCATTCTCAAACACCTACCAACATGTATTATTATCTGGAACTATTGGCCTCACAATCACATGGATATGTGGTTGTTCTCTATCCCTCTTGATGTTGTCAACCACATCAAACATTTCTCCTACTACTACAAGTCTATCAGCAGCTTCATTCTCCTTCCTGGGTATGGACACAATGCTGAAGGCCTTAAAATCCTCCATGAGATCCCATACCCTTATCTTGTAATTCTTGAGCAGGTCATATTTTACAGCATTAAGCCCTCTGACTTGATTGGTAACCATTTCACTATCACCAAACACTTGCAAGTTCTTGATCCTTATATTTCTTTCCAAATGAAGACCTTGGACTAAAGCCTCATATTTAGCAGTGTTATTTTAGCAAGAAAACTAGAATATGAAGGCTGAATAATATTTCACACCTTTGGGGGACACAATCACGGCTCCTCCTCCTCCTCCTCCTTGTCTACTCCTTGAGCAATCAAAGAAAAATTTCCATACCTCATTGTCATCCTTGTATTCTAGCTTAATCAGGCCAAGAAGAGGTTGATCCTCTTCATTTAGGTAGTAGACACCTAGCTCAGATTATTCCATTTCTCTACAGGGCTCAAAAGCATGAATGTTTTTGGCCCAATCATTGAGAGTCAAGTCTGGAATACATCCCACCTTGGTATTTTCTTCAAAAGTTCTTAGGAGGTCTACTTGATCAAAATCTGAGCAATTGGCATTGATTGGGCTAGGCATATAAAATTCAATATGATAATCAGCAATAGGTTTAGATCTGATTGTGGCCTTTTCCCCATACCTTGTCCTAAAGAGCATATAGGACCAATCAGCAGATAGGTAACCTCCAATTTTGGCAGTGAAGTCCCTGGATAGACACAGAAAAATGTGGTGGCAAATCTATGATTGACATGTTTTACAAAATAGTCACATTAGGGAAAGCGTATAGAGTGAGACTCAGATCCTTAATGATTCCCATAGTGTTCACTTCTGTTCCATCTAATTGGACTAATCCCCTAGATATGACTTCATATTAGAGACCCAACTGATTAGTTATTTGTTTGGGCATCATAGAGCTACTAGCCCCATAATCAATCATATAATTGTGCACTAATCTGTCTCCAATAATCAATGAGACATAGAATGGAGGAGGTCTCAGGTTCTTACCTTACTGTTGATCTTGGTTCCTCCCAGGCTGAACTGCATTGACAACCACTCTTTCTTACTGGTTAGGGGGTTAATTTGAATTTGAACAATTCGGTATGGAAGTCTGTAACATATCCCTCTACCTTGTAATGGCCAATGACTCCCATAGTGAAATGTTCAAACTTTTCCTTTTCATCTACTCAATAATATTGAATGTGTTGTCCTTTTGCTACCCCTTCCCAAACACATTTTTTTCTTGTACATGGGTTGTTACAACCGGTGCCTGACTAGGTTTTAGAGGTGGCTTGGATTGGTTCTATATGATTGGAGTTGCACTTGGAACTCCAGGACCTTGTGGAGTGATGGAAGGTTGAGGGTCACCTGAATTCAGTGGTTGGCCCTCTCCAATACTTCTTCTTTTGGACCATGTGTTGGCAGCCACACTTTGAGAAGGGAACTGATTCATCCAATAGAAGTCTTCAGCCTACCAATTAACTAGCATAGTCTCTCCTGGAGGTCCACTTTGTTGAGATCCTTGTTACTGATTTTCCTCTTGGCCAGGTTCTTATGGCACCATATTGGTTTGCACCATCAAGGCCTAATTTAAAGCACCATTAAAACACATTGATTGGTTATGTGGATGACTACATGGAAAACACCAATTATATTCTTGTGTCATATTGTTTTGTGCATGAACCAATTCCCTTGATGTTGAAGATGCATTTGGGTCATATGACCTAAAGGGTCTAAAATATTGGGGTTGTTCTTAGTTCTATCTCTGGTTTACAACCTGAGGTGGTGGCCTATTCTACTGATACTGGAGCCTAGTTTAAGATTGAGCCTAGAGTTGATATGGCTTGGAACTCTAAGCCTGTTGTATTTTAATGGTCAATAGCTCATTTCCCAGGTTTTTCAGTTGCTTCATCACCTCTTGAAGCTCTTTAGAGGTATTAGATGATGAAGTGGAAGCTTCAGCTAAGCTTTGACTCCTAGGGTGGGTATAGGAGCTAATGTGGGGGTTTGGCTAACATATGGGTTTCCTAACTCCTGGTATAGAGGCATGGATGGCCTAGGAGTGATTTTTCCATCTTGAATCAAATGGTTCTCAACCAATATGGAAAGGCTATAGGATGTAGGTAATGTAGGGCCCCCATTGACTGAATCATCAAAGAAATATCAAAAATTAAAGCCCTAAGAAAGTATAAAAAGGAAACTTAATTAGTGGGCTTTACTGATGTTGGAATCCTATCCCAGGTCCACTGGAATCTGAGGTTAAAGTCTGTTAGCTACTCGTTTGGGGATCTCTTCATCATTGTTATTTACTCCAACAAGGACAAGTTATCACCTTTCTCTCCAAGTTGGTTATGAAGAGTTGTGCATAGCTGATTCCAATTCTGGATAGAGCCTGTTGGGAGACTCCTGAACCACTATGAAGCTTTCCCTTTGAGTGAAGATGCGAGAAACTTAACTGTAATGTCCATCTCATGGATCTCATGGATTGTATAGACATTTACAATATCTTGTACATGATCACCAAGAGAAGTTTTATTTTCTCCAATGAAATATGGGATGCTCTTTAATGCTGTAATCGGGACTGAATTTTGTGCAACCAAGGTGAGTGCACTACTATTGGTGAAGTTGACATATGGATTTGGTTGAGCCATTCTGATTGGTCTGAGCACTCCTCTTGATTGAATAAACAGTCTGCTAGGAGGAGGTGTTGATAAAGCTCTTATTGGTGGAGATGGAGACCTCTGGGTTCTTATTCCTCTTCTCCCTCTATCTAGGGATAAGTCTAGATAGAAAAACAATCCATCTTCTCTGGTTCTTGACCGTGTTTGTATCCTTCTCATAAACTTGCTTGGATTGCTGAAACTAGTAATTTTGATTCTTTTGGAGTCACCAGATGTATTATTTCAAGGCTTCTTAAAAGCCAAAATCACAGTAAATTTACATAAATTCCTACTGTAATAAGATGGAGACTTCTTTGTCCCACCTAGCATGGCAAAACTGTTAGTGCAGAATCACAACACCCCCAAATGAGTTCTATAGGTCTGATTTTCTAAGACAGAGTCATTTGGCATGATTGCATAACATTGAACTTTCCCCATGGCATGGGACCTTACAAAAAATGGGAAAGCTCTCTAGATTAAAGGTTGGTTCCTTATTCCTATGTTCAGGTGCATGCGTGGGAGCTTACATAGGGTATCTCTATACTTAGTCTAAAACTTGCCAAGGAGACAAGGGTAAAAGGAGTATAAGAAATAAAAAATGACTAAACTACTAGGTGATACACTAAGGGAATGATGAACACTTATTTTTCTAATAGACACAAACCAACAAAATGCATACAATAAAAAAGCACAAATAGGCAGATGTATAATGGAAGACCAGATGAAAGAAAAAGAGACAAGAAAGGATCTAAAATCAATCACAAACGTGTTTTATTGTTTTGTAGATTGATACAGTCCATTATAAAGTAGCCAAGAGGTAGAAACGTATTACAATTTTTATGGAAGGCCTTAAACCCACAAATCCCTTTGCTAAGAAGAGAAGGGTGCCTACAAAACTAAGAATGTCCAACCCTTTACAATGAAACATGCCCTCAAATTTATAGATTCAACCTGAAAGAAGAAAGAGAGAGAGAGAGAGAAGTGGGAAAAGTAGGTTGAAACTCAACCATTGCTATTAATTCTTCTGATAAAATATGCGCCCAAATTTGTTTTTTTGCATCAGTCCTTAGTTTGGTGCCTTGAAGGAAGAGGAAATGAAAAAACAGATCAAATTTGATCTGGTTTTTGAGGCAAGCAGATCTTGCATTGAAATCCCAAAGATGTTTCTTCTATTTTCCTTCACCTAACCTCCTTAAAATTAAATTTTTAGACCTCCATGGCATGGGTGAGGCCAAGATCTTTCCAACGGTGTCAGAGTTGGAATATTTCAACCCCTGATTCGAAAGATATGCCCCTTCGAATTTTGTATCGAGTCCATATAAATGGGTGGGAAAACAATTTGAAAAATGGGTCCCCCTTTTGGAATGGGACATGTGGCAGCCAAGTTGGAACCAACATCAGGCTTACAGGCCCGAAATTTATCTTTTTCCCTTTTGTAAAAAAGCCAAAAAACTCCCGTAGCCCCGAAGCTCCACCTAGACACATGGATCCTTTTGGTTGGTTGGGGAATGCACTTCCATCTTTGTCTTTGTGCCTTTTAACGAAAGGAAAATTTTCACATTTTCCCCTGACGCCCTGCTTTGGTTATGACTCAAGCCCAAATGCTAACTATTTCCTTGGGTAGAGTTGTGAGCCATTTTACAAATTTTATCCTTTTGAGATAGCAAGGGGAAAAAATCAACTTTTACCCTAAAGGCCTACCTTCCCTTGGGACACGCGGCAGCCTAACACATGTTTGGAAATCTATTCATTGTTCAATCCTTGAATAAACACCATTAAGACAATTGGCAACCTCAGCGAACCTATTTATGCATTGACTATTCAACTGACTCTACCCCTATTGGAATGACACATGGAGGCACCGCGCTTGCTTGAAAACCTAGCTCAAAGTTTTCCTTTGGAAAAGCATCAGGTTGACACTTGTCATCCTCCGCTGATCTATGGAATTTTCAATAGTCCTTAATTTTAGACTTTGGGATACATGGCGAGCTTGCACTTGTTTAGGTCTCCACCTTGGGACCAACTCTTAGATATGCGCCATACTGACACTTGGCATTCTCTGCTTACACTTTATACTTAGCCAATTTTGAATCCCACCTTTTGACTCTGTCTTACCATTTTCAAAAGTGGAGGGCTAGCACAAGTTTGAGTCTCCGCCTTGGGCTTCCTTTCCGGTTTTATGCCAAGATGACACCTAGCACTTCCTTTTTAGTTGAATACTTTTCAATGCCCCACAACTTCTTAGGGGCTCTGGACACATGGAATACTAGCACAAGTTTGGTCTCCTCTTTTGGATTCATCCTTGAAGAAGCGTCGTTAGGACATGTGGCTCTTTCTGCTGCCTCCTCTATACTTAGTTGTTTTTTGGACCTTTTCCTAAAGCATTGTGAGCCCGAGGACTTCAGATCTTCGTCGTTTCTTCCCTTTCTTGTTTCTAGTTCCTCTGCTACACCGCCCCCTCTTGCCTAACCCTACTATCCATAGCTGAGTCAACCTGTAACTTGAAGAACGGATTTAAGATGTGGAAGTGGCATAACAGAGTCATTTCTTTTACACAGGGTCTTTTAGTCTCTCTTGGCCTTCACCACTCCATGGTTGAGTCCCTTTGTGACCAATTTGCAAGATTTGTACAATTTTTCTCAGGTTCCTCTTATGTGGGATTGTGGCTGATCCAATATTTGGCATGGGGGTGAAATATGGATAACAATTATATCCCTAGAAAAATAACAAGCCCAATCCTATAAAAATTATCAGAATCAAGGGCAATCTTCAAACCAAGGGTATCAACCATAGATAAATCATTAGTCTAATCAAAAGTGTGCACTGAACCAACATAATAACATATTGTAAGGTAAAATTTCCCCTCTTCCACGGGGAACAATCCCTCCACCACAAGAACTTACTCCTCTCAGTTCTTGTGAAAAACAACATGGTGCAAGATAAAAAATGGTGTTTTCCATTTAATCTTCTACATAACCAATTGGATTGTGAGAGGGAAATGCAACTTCAAGTATACATGGTAGAAGGATCTTCCAATCACCAAGAACCGTTGTTGGAGGCACCAAATAAAACTGTAGAAGTAGGTCAAGATGCAAATAATGATACCAACCTCATGCTCTTTAGATATGAGGATTTTTGCATGGTTAACGAAGTGGCAGGAAGTCCTAAAAAACCATCAATCAATTTTGTTGAAAATACACGACATAAGAAAAGGATGCTAGAGTCTCATCCGTTTCCTTCTGCGGATATAGTCAAAGCTGGGACCAAGGAAAAAGAAGTCGTGATGATCAAGAAAAATCCACCTTAACTTCTTGGTAAATCTACGGATAAAGAGGTTTCTACTCAAAAAAATCCTCCTAAACAAATGCCGCTAAAAAAAGGAATGAAGACTGCAGAAGGAGTTTAGGCATGCCACAGATGTAGAAATCTGCGGGTCTCCCATTAAATATTGTTGATAAATTTAAGAAGACCAATGTTAACATTTCTATGTGGGATGTATTTACCATTCTTTCACAACATGATCTCCTGTATGAAGTTCCCAATAAATTATGTCCCATGGATCTTATAACGCAGAAGCCTCATGTTGCAGTTCATGTCTGTCAAGAAAGGAATGATCAAGTAAGTAAAAATGTCAAAACCCCACCCTTTTACTTGTCAATAATTGTGGGTAAGTACCTAGTTCATAACTGTATGATTTATTCATGGGATATTACCTCTGTAATTCCTAAGAAATTTTTTGATATCCTAGGTCTCAAATGCAGTCCTATGTCTAGGGTTGTTTTACAACTTGATGGGTTAATTGTAAATGTCCTAGGCATAATTAAAAACATTAAATTAACACTCCTTTCTTGTCAAAGCCTCTTCATAACCCATGATATTTTAGTCATTGACCTCCTTCCCATGTTTTCTATCTGTTGGTCTAGAGACTTCACTACTAAAGTAGGTGGCTATCTATCCTCAGATTATACTCATATGCTTCTAAAAACCAGATATGGTACCTAATTCACAATAAAAGTTGAGCCCATATTTTCCTACCATATTGAGCCATTTAACCCCAATCCTATCTAATTATTTTTCTTAATCCAAGAAGAACCTAAGAAATAATTATCTCTTGAAGAGAAGATTGTCCATCTTTCCATGCATGATTTTCTACTAGATGAATGGGCTGAAAGAGATCATAAGTTTGATCCTTATGATGAAGAGCTCAAATTTTTTGAGACTATTCTGGGAACTTATTGCATTCTCCAGGAAAAATCTGTGATACCCGCTACATTCAAACAAGAAAAGTAAGATGCTTCTAGACTATGGCGGATGTTCCTTGATGGTTCTAGAAGCATAAATGGAGTTGGGGTGGGTGTTATGCTCGTCTCTCTAGAAAATGAAAATTTCTTCTTTTCTCATAGAATGTAGTTTGCATGATCCAATAATGTAACAAATTTAAAGCATTATTATATGGTCTATTGATCACAGAAAATAGGAAAATCAAGAAGTTGCAAGCCTTTAGAGACACTGAATTGGTCATTCAGCAAGTCCGCGATAGGTGTGTAACAAAGAACAAGCTGTTGAAATCCTAAAAACACAAAGTCTAGGATTTATCATAGAAATTTGACTCCATTAACCTATAATTTGTGTTTAGGATTATAAACAAAGACAACTACCAAATGGTGGCCCTTGGCTCTCAATTCTTAGCTACTGAGGATATGATCAAAGGTAGTGCTCAACATATCAAAATGGTGGTTAGGCCATCTATTCTAGATAATCAAGCCTATTGGTAGGTATTTGACAACGATGAAAAAATTGTGTAGTTCATTCAAAATGAGGTGGAATAATCTTCAAATATGCAAGTTGATTTGCAGGAAGTATATGGGGACCAGATTATTCAACTAAAATCAAACAAGTCACCAAGGGATTGGTCACTCTAGAGCATATTTTCAAGATGATAAATTCAAAGGAATAGAAAATAACATGGTGGAAAAGAAGGATGATTGGCAGCTAGTTTTAGTTACTCTGAGCAAGGAACATCTACTTAGAAAGGTATGTGATGGAAGTGAAAAGAAAGCTTTTGTTTCCTTGTGCCAAAAAATTAGTGATGTGTTATCATGGAAATATGAATACCTAAAGGAATTAAATCCTAACATAGTCTAGGATTTCATCGATCTTGACCCCAAAAACAAGCCAATTAGATAAAAATAGAGGCCAGATAACCCCTTATAAGAAAGGAACTCTCCAAACTTATTGAGGCCAAAATAATTTTTCTAATCAAGTATCCTACTTGGGTGGAAATTATGGTTCCAGTTAGGAAGAAGAATGGTGAAATATGACTTTGCGTGGAATTTAGGGATTTCAATAAGGCTTCTCTCAAGGATCACTACCCATTTCCCTCCATGGAACAAATTTTGTAGACAATAGTAGAAGGAGAGAGGTTCTCCATGCTTGATGGTTATTCTAGTTTTAACTAGATTAGAGTGAAGGAAGGGGATCAATATAAAACCACATTCACCACTTAATGGGGAACATTTTCTTATCAAAAAATGCCTTTTGACTTATCAAATGTAGGTGCTACCTTCCAAAGAGTAGTGGATATTTTTTTTAAGGGATTCATCAATCGGTTCATATTGGTTTACTTGGATGAGATCACAATTTTTTCCAAGAAGAGCGTGGATCACATGAAGCACCTAGAGAAAGTGTTTGAAAGATGCAGGGATTTTGGTATATCCCTTAATCCTAAGAAATGCAACTTTGCAGTCCCTAAAGGTAAGCTCTTGGGGAATATTGTATCAAATTAAGGCATTTTCATTGATCCAAAGAGAATTGTAGCTATCGTTGCTCTTTCATTGCCAGCTCACAAGAAGCCTATGTAGTCATTCCTTGGAAAGAACAAATTTTTTAGGTGTTTCATCCCTAACTTTGTAGGTTTGATAAGACCAATTAATCTCATGCTAAGGAAGGGATGTACTATTAAAATGGATCGCAGAGGGGAAGGACAACTTTGAAAAGATAAAATAAGAGAATGCCTCAACCCCAATATTGATTAATGCATATTTCACCAAAGATTTCATTTTTTATGCTCATGGGGCAGAATCAAATATAGCCATGGTTTTGACACAACTAAATGATCAAGATATAGAGCAATATGTAGCCTTTTTTAGCCAAACACTAAAGAATTATGAGCTCAAGTACAATCACATCAATAAATAGGTGTTTTCTATCATGAGATTCTTGAAGAAATTCAAAATTATGAGCGCTGCTAGCCACGTAAATATTTTGGTATCACATTCCAACATTAGAGACTTCATTATGGGAGTAGAAATCAGTGAGAAATGAGCTAGACGGGTGACTAAGATCATGGAATATAACATGACCATTAAGGAAACAAATATGGTAAGAGGAAGATCACTTTGTGAGAAGTTGCCTCTCAATGCTACAAAACCTCAGGAAACCACCATCATGAATGAACTTCCTTCAAATGATGATATTTCGCATGATGTTGAGTGGAAGCAGGATGAAAGAAATGTATTTAAGGAACGTAGTTGGATTACTGATATGACTACTTTTTTATCTACTGGTGCATATACCCTTTGTTTGAATAAAGAAAAGAAAAGACATATGAGATTTCAATCCATTCCTTATGTTCTTGCTAGTGGTAAATTGTTCAAAAGAAATATTGATGGAGTGCTCCTCAGGTGCATTAAAGCTGGGAAATGTGACCAGATTCTAACTGAGTTCCATGATGGCTTCTCAAGCGGACATTTATATACTAGAACTATAACCATGAAGATTATAAAAGCATGTTATATTTGGCGTAAATTATTCACGGATGCCCATAGGTGGGTGAGGAATTGTAAAGAATGTGGACTCTTCACTAGAAAAAAAATATTGACAGACTTGTCACTTCATCCAATCCAAACAGATCAAACATTTACATAATGGGGTATTGACTTCATTGGAATGATCAACCTGCCATCTAGCGCTGGTCATAAATGGGTCTTCATTGCCATAGATTATTTCACCAAATGGACTGAAGCTACACCATTGAAAGAATCTACTAAATCAGTCATCCTAGAATTTCTTGAAGAAATTTTTGCAATATTTGGCATCCCTCATACCATCATTTCCGATAATGCTAAAGATTTTCTAGGATCTAATATTTCTAGCTCATCTCTACAACTTGGGATTTATCTTAAGACTTCCTCCAATTACTACCCCCAAGGTAATGGATTGGTAGATTCAACTAACAAGAACTTGATCATAATCATGAAAATGAAAATGGACATCAATCAAAATTAGTGGCACAGAATGTAAAAAATTCTCTTTGGGTGGATAAGATAACAAAAAAGGAATCAATTGGAACTCATCCCTTTAAATTGGTGTATGGTAAGGAAGAAATATTGTCATTGTCACTTGAGATGCCTTCATTGGAATTATCTTAACAACTTGAATTTGAAGGATTTGATCAAAGGGAAATCAGAATGGAAGAATTGGTGCAGTTAGAAGAAAACATGAATACCACCATGGTAAGGATGGAAAAAAATTAGGTGTCAACCAAACAATGGTTTGATAGAAAATCTTGAGATCAAACCTTCAAAGTTTTTGATCTCATTTTGAAATGGGATGCGGATCAAGATAAACATGGGAGACACTCCCAATTTGATACTATTTGGAGTGTACCATATATCATCCCCACTTATAGAGTGGCCAACTCATTTGAGTTGTCTGACCTTGATGGGAACATGTTTCAAATCCCAATCAATAAAATTCATCTCAAGCATTCTCATCATATAGTTTTCATGCTTCTTGTATATATTAGATTATAATTTCAATTCCTCGAAGTTCTTTCAGCACATTACATTGTTGATAATGTAGGTTTATTTCCCTAATTTCTATGCATAGTCTTGTTGCTTGGAAATTTTCTTGTGCAAATTCTCATCATTTTCTACAAATGGTTTCCAAAAGGAGGGAGGTTAAAAATATTAAGAATTAGTTGTATTCACTTTAAAGAGTCAAATGCAGAGAAAATAAATCAAACACAATGATTTTAAGCTGACTCCATGCCCAATGAATTCGAAGGCTATTGGATAATTCATCTAGTAGGTAGATGACTCCTATGAGTCGCCAAAAATGTTGTATATTTTTGTAACCCTTGCAAAAAGAGAGAAAATTACAAAAGTATAGACTTTACGAATGTTAAAAAAGGGAATTAGTAAAGCCGTGAAGAAGTTAAGCATGTCACGGAGGTCTAGGAAGATCTGAAAAGATTTTAAGATATCCACGAAAGGTTATGGAAATCCGCACTACAGTAGCGATGCCACGGAAAAAAGAAAATGGTTTTGAAAGATACACAACAAGGAGTGTATGATGACACCATGGACAAAAGGATTAAGCTAAACCATCAAAAAGTGACATAAAGGATTATGAAGATTCGTAACATGAGAGAGAGGTCCGCATAACTCTAAAGCCACATGAAACTAAAATTTGGAAAGCTGCAGATAACCACAATTTCTGTGTAAGGAAAAAATCATCACAATTCTCAAATTCTTGGCCCAATTCTTAGAAATTTCATATCAATGGGAAGGTGTTGGCCTCATCTAAGCATAGGAGTCTTAATTTTGAATTTAAGGAGTAACTGGTAGACGTGGCCTTGAGAAAACTTCTTCAGCACACACAGGTGAAATATTAGTTGACTCAACCACTAGCATTAAATGCATTATGGGCGCCCACTCCTTCACCGAAAGGGCATGGCAGATGAAATTATATTTTTAGAGGCATTGAATCCCTTTTTGAGAGCATGCAAATAAATTAAATGAAGCTGGTGAGATGGTAGAAAGATAATTTTCCCTCTCTTTCTTCTCTACTCCTGTCATTATTCTATATATTGTAAAATGATGCCCATTTTTTAGGGGGGATACTTTTGGAATACAAGGGAATCATTCTATGATGCTCAAGTGTTATAAGATTCACATGCATTTTTCTATGTCTCTATTAATTTTTTGCATCTCCCTCCTTTATCATGATGATCTATGCATGATATTTTAGCAATAAAATCTTTCGTTTTGTGGCTCGCTTCTACCTTAGCTATTGTTTTATTGCACTCTCTTGCCTCTAATTCATTTGCAAGTGTGTTGTATGAATTTTTAAAGATATTTGTGTCTATTATGCATCATGAAGGTGGAACTCAACACATGATTTTGATCTATGGATTTAATTTTAGATCTCCTCATCATTGTGCTCTTTCATTTTCTCTCTTGCCTAAGTATTCATCCCCTTTCTTTTGGTGTTATCAAATTCACTACTTTAGGTTTATGTTTTATGCTTCTTCTTCTCACCTTGGTCCCTTGGAAAGTTATAATATAGCTAGATAGTTGCATTTCAATTCCTAGGAGTAGTTTAGCATTGGGATTAAGTAGAGGAAGCCAACCTTCACCAGAGGTCTGTCTCAATTCGATTCCCACAACTTGGGGACAGTCCCATGTTGACTCAATTATCGGGTTGTATATGATTCAGGCACGAGTGTACATTTGGGATCCAACATTTTTTATTGGATAAATTTTTCTTCCTATAATCATGGCACGTTTTGTAACTAATTAGGTCAATAAAGACACCTTCTTGAAGAAAATTTCATAGTAGTTGATAATAGTAATTTTACAGTACAATTTTATATAATTTGGTATTTAGTTTCAGTCTCATATTGAAATATGTTTTGGAACTCATTTGAATCAATATATTTGACGTTGTTTTGAATATATTTTGGTGTTAAGAGTACCTCAATCCTAAGAGAGATAAAGGGCCCACTCGACCAAGGAGATTGGAGTATTGATATTTCATGCATGCTCATTATTTCTGATAAGTTCAAGTTTCAATGATTTGATTTGAATGGTTATCTTAATGCAATAGCTTTTTTCCTTGCTTAGTATATTTCCTTACTATTATTTCAATTAAGTGTGTGCATTTTAAATTCATTTAAAGTATTTCCTTTGAAAGCATTTTTTATTACAACAACTTTGTTTCACTAGATTACATTTATTTCATTTCAGTAGTTTAGAATTGCATTTAATTTCCATAGATTATAAGAGAAACAAGGGAAACCACACCAACTACCCCCCCCCCCCCCCCCAAATAGAATCACCACAATAATTGAGTTTCATAAGACTTCATTACATACAGCCTAGGACATAACCCTAGTTTTATAATGATACCAATAATTGAATCTGTTAGTTAAATGATTGGATATTACAATGACCCATGATTTTTGGCACCATTACTAGGGAAACCATAAGACAAACATGCCCTTCTATTCACCTTACATGGTATGTTATTTAAGTTAATATATGCAAACATTAGAAGTCCTAAGACTTGTTTACGTGACCAATATTGATTCCCAAGTCACGGGACTCTCAAGGGAGATTTATACCTCATAATATTAAAATAATATCTCTAAACAAAGCACAAGTAGGTAAAAATGAAAGTGACACTGAATCTAATATAATGCCTAGGAGTAATTTTGAATAGTCTGCATCATCTTATTTAGAAATAGAGAAACTTTCAAAAATGGGAGACAATGGGAATGATAAGGACGAACCTTTCGGTAGAAAATTTACTTATCCCATTGTCCTAAATGAAGATGAGGATGCACCCATGAAAAAAATTTCTCCATACATCCTCCCTATGTTTCGAGGAATGTCCACAGAATACCTAGACTAATTCTTATTTGAATTCAAATTTATTTTCCAGACATATGACTATAAAACAGACAACCAAAAACTCAAACTTTTTGCATCCACCCTCAAAGAATATGCCATGAGGTGGTTCATGGTATTTTCCTCTAACTTCATTCATTCATGGGAGGACATGGAGACATAATTTTTGGAAAAATATCATGACTAATGTAGGGAGACAGACAGGAGAGAAGAGTTCTTCCAGATAAAGCAAAAAGAAGATGAAAATATGGAAGATTATCTGGACAGATTTCTCTTTCTCCATAGAAGGAGTGGTTATGAGTTAAACAAAAAAATCACTAATACAATTTTCCTTAAAGGAATTGATGATGAAACCAAAGACTCCCTCCATCTCATGGGAGGAGGTTATTTATGTAAACTCACCATGACATAGATTGATGAGTTATGTAGGAGTTATTCTAGAACAAGAGGAGGTATAAGGTGAAGGAAAACATCAAATAATGCCCTAGGTACCTCCAAAATTCTCAAATAAATGGATAACATGGAAAAATACATACTGTCATATTTACATTTAACCATAGATGGGATGAAAGCCAAGAAAAATGTTGCAAAGGAACTTTTAGATATATAATTTTCTAAATGCAGAAAGATACATCCTTTGAAAGAATGCCCTCTCGATGTCATAGAAATGTGTTTGATATGTGATGTCCCTGAACATGATACCAATCATTGTAATATCCTACCTTAATTGAAAGAGATATTAAATTCCATAACTCAATCAAATACATAGGTAAAATTCATGTAATGATCAAATAAAAACTCTTCTTATGCCCTTAGACCTGTTTAAAACCACTGGATGATGTCATAGCCCAATCAAGCTCCTCCACCAACTTGGGGATAACCTAACTAGATATCACCAAACTGGGTGTCTCCATACAATTATAAAGGTGGGAACCACCAACCAATATACCACCATGGAAAAATAAACAATGGGCACCGCAATAGAATTCTAAGCAGCCAAGGAGGTTTGTAAAACAACAACAAGATTTAATGCCTCAACAACAATTATTAGTAAGGGAAAGTAGCACAAACTCAACTCCCAACCCATTTTGTCTCAAGCCCTAATAATAAACTAACAACTTCAATTAATGAAGCAGGACATGGGGATGTGATGTAGTTGAATGCCATTAATAATGTACAATTGAGGTCTAGAAGAATAGTAAAGAATCCTCCTATTGTTATCACAGAAATAATTGAGGAAAATGATAAGATACCAGAGGAAAGTGAGGAGATACCTAAAGAAAATAAGGAAACTGAACATGTTCCACAAACATGAGCCATTAGGAATAACCAAGGAAATGATAGGAATGTACATGAAACTCCTTTCCCAGAATGATTAAGGGAAACACAGAATGAGGAAGAAACAACACTAGTTCATGAGATGAAAAAGATGAACATTGATGTCCCACTTCTAATATTAATAAGGGAAATTCCTGAGTTGAATAGGACCATTAGAAGCCATTGCATAAAGACACTAGAAAAATAAAGCAAATACCCAAAAACACTCAAAGTAGTAGGGAATCTAGGTGAAATAGTAGCTGGAAAACTTATTTCACCAAAATATGGGGATCTTGGGAGTCCAGTCATTACTATTTTTGTAAATGGTCAATAAATATCTAACGTTTTGGTAGATCTTAGTGCTTCCATCAATGTTATAACAACACATATGTTCAATCTGGTGTCTTCAATAGAATTGTAGCCAACCAATACCATTATTCGATTGACATATTAATCTATTGATGTACCAGATGGAGTAATCAAGGATGTTATGGTCATGGTTGAATCTTGGGAGTATCCTATAGATTTTATAGTATTACATCCTAAAGATTGGAAGTTAGTATACCCAGTCATCTTAGGAAGGCCCTGATTAGCTACTATTGTTGCATACATTAATTGTAGGTAAGGAAAAATGACTATTTCGAATGGGAAAAAGTAGAGAATATTTCACTTTATCCTCCTGCCTAGCCATATGTGGATGTTTATGAACATGTATGGATAGATTTTTCAGATACTAACAATATGAGTTATTCTTATTTAGCCACCATTGCAGTGAAAAATAATATGGAAGAAATTATTGATCCATACACAATGTTTTATAAAGAGGATACTGTGTCTATGAAAACCATAAAGGTGGTTACGTAAATTCAAACTGAGGCTACGGAAAAAACATTTTTGAATTCAATGGATAATATCACCTTCGTAAGTTACATTTCTATTGGAAATTGTGAAGAAATCTATGATTATCATGAATAACATACAACCACTGATTTCCATTTTCTTTTATCCAAGGTTATGTCCCTTGTAAACATGAGCATTTTACACATGCTACAACCTCATTTTTTTCCTTTAAATTCTTTGATTACTAGCACAAAACTTTTTGTTCTAAGAGATACTAAAAAAGTGACTGTTGAACTAGGAAGGGAGTTGACCATTGGAAAGAAATTGGAAGAAATTTAAGAGACTAGGGTTATAGAAATCTTGAGGGATCATTCAAAATATTTTTCTTGGAATTATACTAACACGAAAGGGATTCATCCAAGAATATTTACTCACCATATTTACATTGAGAATGTTAAACCTGTAAGATAGTCACAACAAAGAATTAATTCAGTACTTCAACACATTTTCAAGAATGAGATAGAAAAGCTATTGACGGTAGGATTTATCTATCCTATATCTAATACTTAGTGGGTATCATCACTAGTTATAGTTCCCAAGAAAAAAAAATAAGGGGATAATATGCATAGAATATAGGGAGATTAATAAATCCACCAAGAAAGATTACATTCCCTTTGTTGGGGTGATAATGTCAAGTGGGATTAGTCACTTGGGCATGCCCAAATATTATTAAAGTTTTTCTAACAATCTGGTCTTTCACAAATAAGAGTGAAGTGGCCTAACCAATTCTCTAACCCACATTGATGTGGGTGATCCCTCTCGGGATTGGCTTTAGAAATGTTTAAATTTGTATAGTCCAGTACTAAAGACAAAAGATCAGACTGTAAGATACACTAACAGAGAATACTATGTGAGACACACTAGAATGTAAGAAGAGATAGATGGTGAATGTTATTGGATTAAAATGATCAAGAGACATAGATCTGCACTGTTGTGAAAGATTAAGGAGTGAAGTGGAATGGTTGGGTTGAACTTGTGTACATTTTTAATAAAGACGGTGCTTTTACAATAGCGTTTTTCCTTCGGGTTTCTCAACTTAAATTTGGTGTTATCTATCTCTGCTCTTGTTCATTATTTTCTTTCAGCTCTTGCTCATTTAGCTTTGCTATTCGCTATCTATTTCAAGTTATGTTTTTATCTAAATCAAATGCATGCCATAATCTATAATCTTTGGATTTAATGGTTGATATGTAATCTGTGGATCATTTATCCCCTGATAAATCTAACATGGTATCAGATTTTGGTGATTGTGCATGTGCATGATTGATCTAAAAGTCTTTTGAATTGAAAGGGAGAAGAAACTTTAAGTTTATTGATGGATCCACGAGACCCAAAAGTTCCATAGTTGTGTTCAATCTAACCTAGTTTAAACTTCCAGTTCCCGCCTAATATTTCTTGAAATATTGATTAAAACTGGGCTAGATGGTTGTTTAGATCATGTTTAAGCTTTTGTTTGCTTATATATTTGATTTTGCATCTAGTTTCAGTTGTTTAAGGTTTCAATCCATCATCTATAAGTTTTTTTTCTAGCTTTCCCACTATAAATAGCCAATATAGTCATTTTTTGAATGTGGATCAGAAATATTAAGTTAGATCCAGTTTATTGAGGACCTTGAAGTCCGTCTTGACTATAAAATATTTATTTTTCACTATTTTTGTCTTTGTAAAGCCTAGGCCAATCATTTAGTGCCATTTTGCTTCGTATTTTTAGTCTTTTTCAGTTTTGTAAAGTTTGGACCAATATTATTGCTCCACGTAGATTCGATGCTATTTTTTTTCATGTTTGTGAAGCCACGCCCACTCTTAGAGTGCCAAATTACTTCAATCTGGCATCTATATTTCTTTATGAAACTTGGGCCAATATCCTAGTGCCATATAGCTTTGCCCTCTTAGATATTTTTAACTTCGTTTGAGTTCAAATCTTGATCCAATCATATTTCTCCATCTAACATCACATTTTTCAGTTTTTATGAAGCCCGAGTCAATAAAAAAGATTCAACTTGCTTCAAGGTGTCAGAATATTGTTTTTTGATTGTTAGTTACAATCCACAAGACAATAAGGTCTTTACACATGTGTTCACATTATCTACTGCTTGTTTCCTATCTATGAAATTTGTGAAACTTGAGCCAATAATATTGCTCCAAGTTGCTCCATATTCATCTTTATCAGTCTCCTTTTAAATTGTTTCTGACAGTTACAAAGGGAAGAGAAATAAAATTTCTCCCAGTCTATTTTCTGTCACATTTGTCAGATTTGTGAAATTCGAGCCAATAGAATTACTCCTAATTTCACATTTGTTAGTCTTTTATTTGTGTTAATAGCTACCTAATTAAAATTTACCACCTTTTCACATTTTTCAATAAATTTTTAGTCTTGCAAAATACGAGCCATTTAAAAGGCTCTGCGTGTCTTTAGTTTTCTTTAGTCTTTTTTGGGTGCATTGCGAAGTGCGATCTAATAGCATTTGGACATGTATATTTCTGTCAGTCTTTGGCAGACTTGAAAAGTATGAGCTAATAGAAAAACGACACGTGTATTCATTTTTTAGTGGTGTGAGAATTTAGTTCTTTGTTTCGTAGGTTTATTAACTTTCCTTTCTACTGCGAGATTGCTAATTTTTTCTTCATTTCATGGGTTTTTTAAGTCAGTGATCTGTGAAGTCTAAACTAATTAAACAATGACATGTATTCTATTTTTTGCACTTGTCATACTTTTTTGGACTTATGAAATGAGATCTAATTGTTTTTTGACAAGTATTCTAATTGTGGTAGGGTGTCAGTATTTACTTTGAATTTTCCAATTAAATTGTGACACTTGTCTTATTTCTTTTCCAGACCCAAACTTTGTTTCGAGTTTGGTTTATAGTTTTTAAGTCGTTAATGATTTGAAAAGTGGCTTGTTTGACTTAGACTATGCTTTTGCATTTTGTTAGAGTGCAAAATGTAATCCAATTAACTAAAGACACATGTATATGAGTATGTCTTGTGTCAGACTGCAGACCAATAGAATGAGTCCACATTCTTTTACATTTTATCTATCCTGTCAAAATGCAGAAAGTGACCTAATAATTTAAAGACATGCATATATGGTCTTCTAACTTATTAGTTGCATTTTTCGAAATGTGAACGGATTAAAAATTGATACGTGTATTTTCTTTACTTCACGTAGTGATGAGTGTTTTTTCAACTTTTGTTGCAGTTTTTTTAATTGGTTTTGGAACCGAAGAGGCATAAACATTAATTTTTAAAAGTGTTGCATCAACCTGAGGATCTATTTTAAATCTGACCCGTGCCTTTCTTGGTATTGTTAATCCGTGCCACGTGTCGTCCCCCACCTTGGCGGTTTATTAACTTATTTTATTTGTTAACGTAGCTTTTTTTAGCTCGCCCTGTCAAGTTGCTAAATAACTCGTCAAGCTAATCTAGCCTAACTCAATCTAAGCTCTTATATCTCCTTCTGTACCTCACCGATATGAGTTGAACAAGAACTCGTCGAGCTCCTATAACTCGACCCCGACTTTGTTCTATCAATTTTATCTTAAATCGACCAAGTTAAGGTATTTTTAGACCAAATCTAGCTATTTTTGAAGATCTGATGAACTGTGCTATCATTTTAAGATCATAATTAATTTATGAAATAATTAATTAGATAATTTGACTATTAAAATGGTTTGTAGCTGAAACATGACCTAGCCTTGTTAAATTGCTCCAAAACTTTACTAATTCAAGTTATTTTTTGATCAAATTTGGGCTTTTTGTTGTCGTATAACAACTTACAAGATTTGTAGGTTATTTTTTGTCTCTATTTTGCCTCCTTGATTTTTCTTTGATCTTTTTTGTCTCCATTTCCATCTGAGCATTAAAAATGGCTAGTTCTACCAGTTTTTCATTGTATAAGTCTTATTTTTTGAATGGAATTAATTATAACATTTGGAAAGTGTGTTTACAATCCTATTTTATGGCTAGGAAGATATGGGATATTTTGAATGTTATAGAAAAACATCCCACAAGGAGACAATATAAAAGGAACGATAATTAGATCGTACCAAGGTAAGAACACAGATGCTAATCAAACACCACAATCAATAAGATGAAAGCAATTCACCAGAATAACTTTACACAAAACCTTTGTAAACAAATGAGCAACAATATCATATATTATTATGGAACTCAATGAAATATAATGAGAATGGGCCTTGCTTATATAAGCAAGGAATAACAATCTAAGAACCAGTCAAGGTTGTAGATCAAGCCATAAATCATGGAAGGAACTAGTCATCAAAGAACTAGTCAAGTCCATAGATTTATGAGAGAACTAGACATCAAGGATCTAGTCAATACCATAGATCTAGGAAAGAACTAGTCAATACCATAGATCAAGGAAAGAACTATACCTAACAACTAGATAATATCTCCTAATATCTAAATAAATAAAAAGAAATATCCACACACATAAGTGGGTGAGGATAAATACAATAAAGGTAAATAATGTACCTAGGTGAACATGAGCTAAGGTAAATACCTACTCTAACACAATATACCCCTAAAAACCTAATTTCATTTTCTCAGAGATCCAAGGAAGATTTTTCCATCCTATTGCAAAGAATTAGAGATGAATTTATGATGTATATAGGCCATATGGAATCGCCTGCAAATGCATGGAAGTAGTTAGAAACCATGCATGAAGGAAAAAAGTTTTCTAAGATCATTAAATTGGTTCTAGAGCTATTCACACATCCCATGAATGGGATGAGAAAATTGTGGATTATTTCACTAAAATTAAGAATATAAAAGCTTACTTAGATGGTTATAAGTGTGATCTATTTCAAGAAAAGCTACCCTATCTCAAGACATGTAGGTTATGCTACTTCATGATGAATTTTTTTAGTTGTATGATAATCAGACATCATGAACTCCTATAAAAAGTAATTAAGAAATCTTGAACCATGTCTAACCATGAAAAAATTTCTTGTCACAAAAGAAAGAAAGGATTATCACAGAGGCAGAATCGAAATTGATATCATATTTTTTTATGCATCAAGTTAAATTATACACCATGATATTTGTACCTAGAGGTTAAAATGAATATGTGCATATTATTAAGAATTTTATTGCAAATCTACCTCTCTTCCCTTTTCTGAGTATCCTAAAACTGAAACTATTCCATAATTTTTTTTTCAGTAGTTTTTTTGATATAATGGATCTTTTAATTGAGGGGGAGATATTTCAACCCTTCACTCTGACTAGGATTCCTATGTCAGGTGTTTTCATGAACATGGTTTTCTCATAGCTTGGACATGAACTTGTACAATTTCCTCTTCCAAAGTCTGTATGCTTCAAAAATCTTCTTTATAAGCTTTAGCAAATGCAACTGGTAATATTAATATGTGCACCATGTGTATGTGAAATGAGTTTGATGAAATTAATTATACATTTTAAAGCCCTGTATGGTCTAAATTTGTTCAAGGAAAAATGCAAGAATTTGATGTTTATTTGGTATCTGTCAGAGTTACAAATTCTATTCACTACTCTTGCTCAAACTGAATCTTCCTTTATTTGTTTCTAGAAGACACTGTAACATAATGTGATGTGTAGTATTATTTCATTATTCCCTTTAAATCCTAAATACATCAGCCTATCACCCAACATGATCTAGGTGCTCACTCAAGGTGCACACAGACATCGAGTCCCTCCTTTATGGAATCTTTGCAAGAATGTTTACCTTTAATTGAGGAACAATTCATAGACCTAAACATACACATCTTCTAAAAAATATAAGGGAACTAGATCCAAACATGGATGCAATGTAATATAGAGGAAAATTTCATAACAATAGAGAGGGATCACATCTGAACCATGAGCATTATCAAGAACACAAGGGTCTTGACCCACAAACATAATAGACAATACACAGATTAAGATCCATTGACCCAAATATGTAGTAAAAACTCATTGTATTAATTCACCAACATTACAATAGCTGAACCATCATGAAATCATCAATGAAACTAATACATCAACAGATTTCTAATACTCTTTGTACCATGGTTTCATTATAAATATTACAGTAGAGATTAACCACATATCTTACTTGTTCTCTTCCTCAATCCTTACTATCCTCACCATATCCAGATGACCTCTCCCTTTGTTTCCATACAAATCAATACATAAGAAGGGAATCGAAGGAATCTCCTCTAACCACTCCATCATTACCCAAGAACATGCCAAATGTCATCATGTCTTTCCATACTCAAGTATCCTTAGCATGCAAATGCTAGCTAGCCATAACTAAGTTCACTTTTATAGCTCCCAATCCTCTCATGATAACCATAATGATACCTAGGAATTTTAATTCTTATACCATGATTGATATCTTAACCTACTTCTTTAAAAGAAGTCTACAAATGTTTATATGTGATATTTTTCTGAGACAGTATACTCCTATGAACTATTGATCATGCTTTTTGTACAAGATATGATTTACCTTCTGAATTTAATGAAAATAATACTTGGAAAAGTTGTGTTAACATTGATTTATCGTAATGCACTCTCTAAATGCAATTTTGATGTTCAATTTGAGAACCAGGTTATAGTAGGTCTAGGTAGTATTAAGAAATATGTTGGTAACTAAGCTACAATGTTCAGATTTCACCATAGACTACTGCATTACTATTTAAAGGAAATAATTCTACCTTGGATCAATGTTAGTGATCCAAATCATAAATTTGATCATCATGTTGTTACGATCATATTGATAGTCTAACTGACTACATTTTTATTTTTGAAACATTATCTTGCCAAGCTCAAAAAGGTACAATTGCTAAAGTACCAGGTGGTGTTCACTGAACTCAATCTTTCCATGAGATCTAATTATTGATTTGTTAGTTCATGTGTGTAATGTTCTTATTAAATATTTTTAGCTATATTATGTTAGAAAGGAACCTAATGGAACTCCACTAAGGTGATTGTTATGCTTATAAAAGCCTAAAATGCTACATGCATATTATCCTAAGCTACATAGGATACATTTTTAATAAGGGTATTTTTATTCCCTAATTTACTTAATGTAATCTATTGAAATTCTAACCTATGTTATGGTTAACATTATTAAAAGGAAACATAAAATAAAGTTTGAATGTTAAATAAAAAGTAAAAGAGGGACATTTATTCCATAGGCTAACTAGGAACCTATGACCTAACCTAAGTTAAATTATGTTGGCATGGTCAATGGAGGGGGTAGGCGTAATGGTGGTGGCATAATTCCAAAGGCGTACTAGTAGAGTTAATTTTTATTAAATGTTTTTATATATCAACTTTGGCAAGGGCATTGTTCATTCCGACATTAACTATAAAACTCATCACTAAGAATTTGGCATGTTTATTTTGAATTGTTGAGGAACACTTAGTTGAATGGGTGGTTGGCAGAATTTGCGATGGACTTTCAAACATTCCTGGCATTTATTGTTTTTGATTAATGAGTGTTAAACCGCATTGGGAAATGCCAGATGGAAATTTTCAAAGGAAATAGGGTTGGTTTCATTCTTCATTTGGATTTTTTGAGCTCTTTCACTCTACATGTGGATTTTACATTTTCTGAACTTTTTGTTAGTTTTAGTTACATTTATAAACTCGTCATTGCATGGTGATGATAATGGAGAAAATTTATTTTTGTTTTTATAAAAGAATTATGGAAGGAAATTATGAGGGTTTTTTGTGGATTCGACTTCTAAGTTTTCGTAGAAACTATTTCGAAACATTGAAGGGAAATTTTGGAATCTTGAAGAAGTTACACAAGATATTTAATAGGCATGATGAGCCCTAACCCATTATGATATTATGCTCTATTTTATAGTTTCATGAAAATATCTCCCCTCCTTTTTGGAATTATGATTGTTTTGGGATCTTAATAAATGGTTTACTATTGGTACTCTATGTGCTTTGATATTTTTTACACGTGTTTGTTTATATATTATTTTGCGTGAATTATTGTATTTTGATATTGTGATATGGTATTCCATTTTCTTACATTGGTTGCATGCAACTCTCTTTTGATCTGTATGAAATTCCTAGTTCCAGGTTGAAACCCATAACGAAATGTCGGTTGGAAACATTAGTTGCATGAAGGTTGTGTACTAATCAATGAAATATTGGTTGTTTTGTGGAATATACCTTACATGATTTGATTTGGTTTTATTAATATTTCTTTCTATAAAACTGGGTTTGACTTTTAATAACTGTAAAATGAGTTTGAAAACCATTTCTGGGTGCTTGAAGTTTGAATATATGAAACTCTCCATTAGAGGAAGGTTAATGATACACTGACCTTTTATATCCATTCTTTGTATGGATTTAAGTTATTATTTCCTTATTCTGTAATACTCTTTAAGGGTTGATGTAGACTTAGAATATTTTTATAGTAAATGTAATATTATATTCGATATGGATCCTTCTCTGTAACGGATCCCTCTGGCTGTTGAGATCGATGTTCTCAAACTCATCTTCAGGAATCAATTTCTTGTTTTTTATTATTTTTGTTGTCGTTGGAAACTTATTATGTCAGGAACTTGATTTGGTTTCTTTGTTTTATGAATCAATGAGTTGGGTTTTGTAACTCCCTTCATGGGGTTATGCGACCTAGTCGAACAAGGTCAATAGGATAATTGTGGTGTCTGTGTGGTAGATAACGATCTCTACCCACCTGAGAAAGAACCAGTGTGTAAATAGTTGCATGTTTATTTCATGGATTCGGTCAGGAAAGTTAAGTGGACATAATAGTTATCTTAATTTTGTTTTCTTTGAGTGGGATTTATTAGTATTGGGAAAAAAATAAGTTTCTTACCTTTGCTAATTGATTGTGGTTACTTTTAGACATGACCCTTGGTTTAATGTCCTTGTGTCAGCCTGGTTGCAATTTTTCTTGATAGTTGTATCACTATTTAATTGGTTGGGACCGTTTCTTATTTACTCAAGATGAAAGTTTTTTCGACCCTGGGACTGTCTTTATTACTTAATTATTGTGAATATTTTCTTTGAAAGTTATACTTCACTACTAGGGTAGTCGTGAATGCATTATTATTTTGATATTCCTCATATCACCCATGTTACCATTCGACCTTCTTGTAACTACTCCTTGATAACAATAATTTTAAATGAACTCTTTGTGTAGGGAATCTATGAATATAATATGGGATGGAAAATGTTTTTGTTGATTAATTTAGGTTATAATTCCTTAGTGTGCAGTTAGTGTTGTATTGATTAATCACAGTGGCTTAAATGGTTGTAGTTATTAATGTTGATATGATGTTTACTATAAATTGTTATAACTCCCTTGAATGGTTGAAATTTTATTGTTGACTTGCATATTATAGGTGTATTGTACATGTTGAAATAATCTTTGTAAGTTAAATAATCTATAAATGATTGAAACGATGTTATGTTTCAATCATATAATCTATAAGATTATATGATTGCAATCATAACACACTTGTGTACTATTTTGACTTTGAAAGGTCAAAATGTCTAGTGTACTTGAGTTATTGAACTCTTGTTTAATTAAATATTGGATTTATTCCTTTATTGTACATTGTGGCATTTTGGGCATGATTTATGAGTTGTCTGTATTTTCGTAACATTAGAATAATTTCACTAATTAGCAGTGTTCTTTTCACGAAATTGTAAGAAAGAAGCATATTGTTCTAATGTTTTAGTGCTTATCATGCTCAGTTCTTGTGAACTGACACATACTAACAATTTTGTAAATGGATTTTCTGAAAATTGAAAGGAGAAATATTTATAGGAATTTGCATTTATTTTATTGATCGATTTCATTTAAATTGGATACTTGAAAGTATTAATGGTTTTGAAATGATCATGTTGATGAATCATGAAGGCCTAGGGCCTCAGTATTTTTTAATAATTGTGAAAGGATGTTTTTAATTTAAAAAAAAACTTATGAATGTATATTATGTATCAAATAAAGTGTATTCCACTTTTGTTATAAGACCTGTTAAGGAATGACATGAGGTAGTTGGTTTACTACTCAACATGATTGCAGTAGATTCGATTGATATTACTGTCTTAAAACATTTTTTACTTGCTAGTTAGCTAAGTATTTGAGTGTTTCCTATGATATGGAGATATAATTATAAGCCAAATGATTTAAGGTAATTAAATTATATTATTGAGGATATGATCCTAACATGCGTAATTTATTTGGAATGGGAAGTAATATAATAACAATATGTATAGAATTATGTTGCAATCTTATAAAGTTTATACCCCTTATTTACTAATGAACTCATGGATAAGATCTTAATCCTTAAATAAGGAAAAAGGGGGAAAACTTACTTATCTTAATAAAAAGGACATAGTTTATAACTCTTACATATGTTGATAAAATTATTCCTATAGCGATGAATAGTTTTATTTTCTATTATAATGTGAAATAAAACATGGAAATTGGAAAGATAATAGGGAATGATAGGATGGGTTTAAAGGTAATGAAATCATTAATTTAACCTAACAACTTTATAACCTATCACGTGTTTACTGTACTTGGTAATACATATGCCCCCAGGTGGTATGAATGGCTAATAATGTTCTACCTGGTGAATAATATAGGATTATATAGGGGATAGTTTCAAAGGTAGGTGAAGCCGACCCATAAAAAAATTAAACATTAATTTTTAGACGAACAGGTCACTGACCTGCTCTAGAAAATTCACCTTTTCAAAAATTTTAAAAATGGAATATTCACCATACTATGAAAATTCGCCACTAAAATTATCCCTGCTAGGAATGTAAACATGGTAAACATGTTTAAAGCTTTAGCCAAATTATCACAAACTCCTTGTTGCATTGTCTTATGTCTCCTATTCTAAAGTTGTGATATTTCAAATGGGTATCAGTAGTAGATACTCAGATAGGCTTACTAGAAAATACCACTTGAATGACCCATTTGTAGATTGAGCAACAGGGGTGGAATCCTGATAAAATATACTAAACTCAATCTACCAAATTACATATGAATGAGTTGTAATACTTATAGGTATTGTATAGCTGAATACAAATAAATGAGGAGTTACAACAATGCAATAACCAATTTAAAATATATTAGCTTCCAATATTAAATCTGGGAAGCACAACAATAATATTGTTAAAATAATATAACAACACCCATAATGTTTGAATAAAAACAATAATATGGTTTATAATTAAATATAACCATATAAACAATAAATACATTAATTAATATGAAATGCATAATTAATAAATAGGTAAATAATAATTAACCTAACATTCTCCCCCTTAATTGTGCATTGTCTCAAGGGATGAGGAGAGGAATTATCCGAACAACTTGAACTTGTCACGTGCAAGTGACTTCGTGAAGATATCTGCTCGTTGTTCAGTTGTTGGAAAATATTGAAGCTGGATGTTGTGATTCACACATGCTCGCATAAGAAATGAACATGTACCTTAATTTTTTTTGTTCTTTTGTGAAAACCTGGATTGTGAACAAGTTTGAGAATACTTTCATTGTCAACATACATGGTGGTCAGTTTGTCTTGCGGTATTCCAAGTCCTTATAGTATGCGACGTATCCAAATCACTTCATAGACAGCTTCTCCTATAGAGTGATACTCAAATTCTATGGAAGAACGAGAAACTAAGTGTTGTTTCTTGCTTCCCCATGATATTGGTCCAGATCCCATAAAAAATACAAATCCTGAAGTGGATTTTATGTCATCAATGTTTCCTGCATGATCTAAATATAAGTATCTTGACAAAAGACGTTGTCTTTCTTCTTGTATTCTAGACCAAGATCCACTGATGCTTTGAGATATCTCAAGATACACCTTGTTGCCTTTTAAATAAAAAATTTGGGTTCCTACACGAATCTAGATAGATAGCTTACTCCAAAGCTGATATTTGTTCTAGGCTAGGTTAGGAAAATGAGACTCCCAATCAACTTCTGATAAAGAGTTACACTTACCTTAGGAGATGGATCTAAACTAGATAACTGCAACCTATTCTCCATAGGTGTAGCAATTGGTGTGAAAACCATCATCTTGAATTTCTTGAGCATTTTCTTGGTATATTTCATCTGAGAAACAAATAAGTGATTCTCTTTTTTCCATATTTCCAATCTAAGACAATAGTGCATCATCTCAAGATCTGTCATGTTGAATGATCGATTAAGATCTTTCTTCATTGCATCAATCATCCTCACTGAACTACCAGTGATGACTAGATTGTTGACATAGACAATGAAAATCAAAATCTCCCCCCTTACTTTTTGAGGTAGAGATTGGGGTCATATGGATTTATAACAAATCCATGTTGTATGAGATGCTCATCAATGTTGATGTACTATGCCTGGGGTGCTTATTTAAGGCCCTACATAGATTTCCTAAGTTTGAATACCTTTGCTTCTTAACCAGGTACTACAAATCCCCTAGGTTGAGTCATGTAGACTTCTTGTCAAGTAAATCTTCATTTAGTAAGGCACTTTTTACGTCCATCTGATGTAATTTCCAACCAAACTGTGCAGCTAGAGAAAAGATCATCTTGATCATTTTGATCTTAGCTGTGAGAGAAAATTTCTCCTCGTAGTAAATGCCTTCTTTGTGTGCATACCCCTTTGCTACTAGCATTTCTTTATACTAGTCCACTGTCCCATCTGATTTGTACTTTATTTTAAATATCCATCTGTATCTAATGGGTTTCTTCCATGGTGGAAGATCAACAAGCTGCCAAGTTATATTTTTCATTACTGACTGATATTCAAAGTCCATGGAATCTTTCTAAGCCTTTGACTGTAGGGATTCCTAGACTGTAGAGGGATCATCAAAATCAATAACTCTGTTCATCAAAGCAAAGTTAACTTTTTCTCTTGCTTTACCATGAGTTTGTGGTCTAGGGGTAGATGTATCTGATGGAGCATCTATTCTTGGATCTCATAATGTGTTATTACACCACTTGGGCATACGTTGAATTATTTCCATGGGTCGTGGTTCTATCAGATCAACACCATTATCCCCATCATCACTTTCCTCATCTATGGGAACATCAATTTCAATTTTTAAAATTCGCGAAGAATATACACTAGGTGAGTCTAGAGGAGGAGACTTTGCTTCCTTCTTCTAAAAAAACTCAAAATTTCTGTTGGTGTAGAATTTTCTCATCTTTAGATCCATCAATCTGTACCCAATATTCTCTTCATTGTACCCAATGAAGATGATTTTCTTTGAATTCATGTCAAATTTATTTGTATTTTGCTTGGGTATGTGTATACTTGTTTTACACCCAAATACTATAAGGTGTGCAATATATGGTTTCCACTTTGACCATGCTTCTTGTGGTGTTTCTCTTTCAAGAGCAACTATGGGCACTCTATTCAACAAATACACTATTGTGTTTTATACTTCTTCCTAGAATGTATTTGCAAGTCTAGAGTCATCGATCATGCATCACACCATTTCCATGATAGTACAATTTCTTCTATCAACAACAACATTTATCTGCAGTGTGTGTGGAGGAGGCATTTGTCAATGAATCCCATGAGTTTGTAGGTAGTATTTGAACTCATTACTAGTGGATTCCCCCCCTCAATCTGAGTGGAAGGTTTTGATGTGATGACCAGTTTCATTCTCAACTGGTACTTTTAACTTCTTAAAAGTTTTAAAAGCTTCACTTTTCTTATGAAGACAAAAAATCCACATTTTCCTTGACTATTCATCAACACATAGCATGAAGTACTAAAATCTAGAATGACTCGGTTGCATTGGAATGCAAAGATCGGTATAAACTAGATAAAGATTACCATGAGCTCGATATGTACTCTTATGGAATGAATCTCTGTGTTTTTTTCTTGTTAGGAAGTGAGGACACTTGTCTATATCCTTTTGAAGAGATGGTCACACATGTACCGTATTACGCCGGCATAATGTCTCGAGATACTTGAAACTAACATGACCAAGTCTTCGATGCCACAACTATGTTGAGGTACAATTCTTAGCCAAAAATACCTGATTATCTCTGTGGAAAAAATCAAGTTGGAACATGTGTCCCACATTGGAGGATTTTGTAACTATTTTTGAGCCTCGTGATTTGTCTCAAATCAGACACGTTTTCTTGCCAGAATGAGTATCAAAATCAATTTTTAGGTTTTGATCTAGGAGTTGACTGACTGAAAGTAGGTTCTTTGTCAACCCAAGGACATATAAGACATTTGATGGTATGCAGTTGTGTTAACCAAGGGGTAGAGAAATTTTCCCAATCCCCTGAACTATATATGAAGAATCATCTCCCAATGAAACATGATTTTTCGATGGCGTGTCCCTCATTAAAGGAAATTAGTCTCTATGGTTAGTCATGTGTCGAGTGGCTCTTGAATCAACATACCACACATCACTAGATGATATGGATGGTTCACTTGATCAAGAAGTGTACAAGAATCCTTCATTATCTGAATGTTTTTCTTGCTCAACAATATTTCCTTGCTGACGGAGTCTTCTTTTCCAGTTCCCCTTTTTTTCCCTTGGTTGTAGTTAGAATGCCCCTTTTGAGATTGTTGTGGAAGTATAGAGTTTCTTGATGAACCTTTCTTGTAAGTATTATACAAACAATCTTGTAAGTCATGTCCTCTTTTACAAATTGGACATTGCTTCTTGTATTGTTTATCCCCGTGATATTGATTCTGATGTTGAGAATTTTGATAGGAATTAGGTTCTCCTTTAACTTTTCCTTTCCATTTTTGATGTGAAGAAAGTGCCCACTCCTCTTCATCATCCTTACTGTGCATTTCTTTCTCTTGTTACAATAGGTTTACCAATTTTTCAAAACTAACTGTTGTATCTAACAAGTTTAGTGTTATTACCAAAATAAGGTATGAAGAAGGGAGTGCTCTCAGAATAATAGGAACAAGAGCATCATCTTTGACCACTTCTCCTAGGGATAGAAGTGAATCCCTCAATTCTAAAAATCTTCTTAAGAAAGCTTCAATTTTCTCATTTTGTTTGAACTTCAGTGTGTGTAAGTGACTCTACAAATTCAGAATGGAATTCTTGTTTTCGGCCTCATACACCGTTCTCAACTTATCCCAAGCTTATTTGGCTATTGTGGCATCCCGAATGTGGGGTTATAAATCGTCGGACCCTCTAAACAAGATGATGAGTTTTGATTTTTGATTTTCTCTTTCAAACTATCGTTGTTATGTTGTATCAGTAGCTTATCTGGTCATAGTACCAGTCACAATAGGCCAAATCTCTTCAAACTCAAGCCGTGTCTTAATTTTTGTTTTACATGCAGCATAGGTGTTTCCTTTGAGTAATTGTGAATCTGGAAGAAACAATTTGGGGGAATTGGTGCCCATTTTGTAAAAAACATTGACAAAGTTTGGCTCTTATCACTCTAGGTATAAGGTCTTCCAATCTATATACTATCAATCGGATATACCAAACCTTTCTATATATGAGCCCTTCTGATATACCCGGTGGTACGTGGAAGAAGCTCTCCCTTTCTATATACCCGACAGTATGTGAAAGAGGTGTTAATGTATGTGAAATAATTCAATATGTGGTACTAAGACAGTACTAAAAGGGGTTTGTGTGATTATTGACATTGGCTCAAAGAAATATCCTCAGATGCATGCGTAACTTCTCTATATACTTGGATAATTTCTTAGTCCAAATTTATGTCATGTAATTGTTCATAGATAGATGGGATGGCTCATGGTGTGTGCATTGTGACCATATTACTCCCTGTTGATTTAAAGGGACGATGCCCAACCAATGTTGTTGTAGCTATATTACGCTTTAAGTGCAATAGCAGTCGTGACGACTTTACCCATAAGCACTTCCCTGAGGCACTATATATACCGAATGTTGCAAATGATATCTAGGATCTCGTGAGTGTTTCAGAACCACTTTTTACTATTTTGGATTACAACTCTCTGTTAGTTTTTGAGTAGTTACAATATTTATGATTGATTATGGCAACCTGTAAATTAGTACAATATATTGAAGCATGTAATTACATTAAAAAAATCTAGAAAATTTGAATGGTAGGAAAATTGTTTTTGTTTTACGGGCCCTGGTGGCCTTCAGAGCCCAATATGACCCTCTATGCCAAAAATCATTAAAAAGTATCCCAAAATGAGGTTTTTAGACAGTCTTCCTTTTGTAAATGTTGCCTGAAATTAAAAAATAGGCCTATTAGGAGAAAACAAAATTGCCCTAAATTAGGGTTTTTCTCGCTAAACTATTTAGAGGTCTATTTAGTTACAAATAAGTTGTTCAGAGGTGGTTCTCCCACAAAATTCACCTCCAACTATGGTAGTTTTTCTAAATTTTCCTCCAAAGTTCAAAATTGTTTGAACAACGAATTGGGTGTGGGGGTCAAACCATGTACCTCACACACCCAAGTCTTTTCCTCTATCCACATAGGCACCTTGTGCTCTTAGCATATGAAATTGAGAAAATTTTATTTAAAGAAAATAAAATTCAAACTAACCTTATGAAAAGTGTGACTTGGCTGAGTTCCATGTGGGATGCAAGCTATAGGAGGGCGGTTTAGTATTTTTACATGAAGATCAGATATCCTTTGCAAATATTTTATCGATACGCCTTTGTATCTCCACCATGTTTTATTGATCTTCACTACTTTTATTTGTTTATCCACCAATTTTTTTATTGACTGTTTTGTATTATTTTTGCAGGGTCAATTGGATTGACCGTGTCCACTTTGCTTCCTCTGATTTGTTTCTTCCACCATTTTTCCTTGTGATCTGACCACTATTTCTTTGTGTGGTTGCAAGTATTTCCTTCCACCGTGTTTATTGAACCACGACTGTTTTAGAGCTGTTCCTTTGTGCAGGTTTCGATGCCACATTTTGTGTACCACTAGTAGGTGGAGGTGCGTGTTGAGTGGAGGTGGATTCGACTTCAAACAAAGCTCAGAAGGTTGTATCTCTCTCCTTTTTTTATTGATCCACTTGTGTATTTTATGTGCAGGGTCTGCGTGGATCCATGTTGGCAATGGCTCGGCCTTGGAATCGGTTTACAACTCAGTCAGAGGAGATAGCTTGATGGGGGTGCAGGGTTGTATTCAACAGTGTTCCAAATCACCTATGCTTAGAGTGTAACACGTGATAGAGCATATTCAACTCAGTTTCAGAGCTCTATGGAGAGCTTGGTCAGAGTCAAAAATTTAAGCAACCTAGTCAGAAGCTCCACATACTCACATGCCTCCAAAATAAAAAATAATCTCCAATTTCTAGCACATTCCTCCAAATGTAGAGGTCTAATAAAAATAATTCAGAGACCAAAATGTGCCTCTAAACTAGTGGTAAAACCCCTATTGGGGAAAACTAATTTTTTTATTAAAATTGCATCCAAGGAGAAAAATTTTCTTGGTGTAGGAGGCACTAAGGAAAAACAAAATTTTCCTTACAAATACCCAGAGAATGGCAGGAGGTTGTGGAGATGTAGAACATTTTGGGAAGATGTTGGAGGCAACACAGGCTCTCCTAGAGTGCAAAATATCCTTCAAAACTATATGCTTCCTCTCTCCAACCTTAACTGCTTCATAGGTCTAGATTCTCGCTCTGGTACCAAATATATATTGAGAAACAAGGGCGAAATCCTGATAAAATATATTAAACTCAATCAACCAAATTACATATGGATGAGATGCAATACTTAGAAGTATTGTACATTTGAATACAAAAAAATGAGGAGTTACAACAATGTAACAACCAATTTAAAATATAGTAGCTTATAATATTATATCTGAGAAGCACAACAATAATATTGTTAAAACAATATAACAACACCCGTAATGTTTGAATAAAAACAATAATATGGTTTATTATTACATATAACCATATAAACAATAAATACATTAATTAATATGAAATGCATAATTAATATATAGGTAAATAATAACTAACCTAACACTGTTAAGGGTAAAGAAACCAAATTATACTTCGTATACACAAAGAACAAGAAAAAATGAGATATCGGTCTAAAATCGAGTCATGAAATGACAGATTGGTAAAACACCAAGTCATTGTAGTTACATATGGTTTTCTGTTATGTGATGGATTAGCAAACGAATGTGTTCTAAATTATGTGAATTTAGAATAGAGAAAATTATGTAAAAAAAATCCCCTGTTTTCCAAGTTATAAATGAGGATGTTACATTTTGGTATCAAAGTTGAAGGTTGTAGCTCTTGGACCTTTTCAAGTCTATATATGATAACAAATTAATTTCTTGTTAACAAAAAATGGTTAGAATAAGGGGAGGTGCTGCAAATAATCAACTTCCAGGTGGTGAGGCATTTGCAACACAAAAACTTGATCAGATCCTTGCTGCCCTGTTGGACACAAGAGATCATCTTGTTGTACTTGAACAACAAGTAAGGGGAAATGAAGAGGAGGAAGATGATGCTGATAATAACAATCAGAAACCTCGAGGAAACAAATCTAATGCTTGAAATATTATATTTGATAACAATAATGCAACAAATAACAATGTTACAAATGCCAATAAAAATGCTACAAATGAAAATTTAAATGCAAATGCAGCTAATCAGCCTGAAAATAAAAAGGTAAGACTGGTAGCTGAACTTACTAATGACATAGAAAGGATAAGTCTACCAAAGTTTGATGGCACTACACTGGGGGATGGGGATGAGAATTTTCTCAGTGAAATGGAGAAGTAATTTACAATAAGGAACTTCTCAGATGAAACTAAAGCAATATGGGGAGATTACCAACTTTCCCATGAAGCATCCTACTAGTGGGATAGTCGTAAGGTTGAACTTAACATTGATGAAGAAAGCATTACATGGGATTAATTTAAGGGATATTCCAGGAAACAATGGTTTCCACAACTCTATTATGATCAAAATATGACCGAGTTTCAAAACTTAGTACAAGGAAAACTGACCGTAACTGAATATTGGGAGAAGTTTACCGAACTTCTCAAGTATGTACCGCAGTACCAAACTGACGAAAAGTTCAAGATACACAAGTTCATTATGGGGCTAAATCCTATCATTGGTGGTGAGGTAGATGTAAAAAACCCAACCACCATGTAAGGAGTTGTAGAAAAATCCATAAGGAAAGAACATAATTTGAAGGTAATTTCTACACATAAAGAGGAGAATCAAAAGAAAATCTCCAACTCTTCTTTATCACTTGCACCCAAGAAGTTGGCATGGAAATTTTTTGGCACTAAGATAGTTTTGTGGCTAATAACAATAAGAAAAAAATAGAAACCAAGCCTGTTGCAAATAACAAAAACAATTTCGTAAAGAATAATAATAAAGGATAGAAAATTTATGGAGGCCAAAAAGGTAATTTCAAGGATGAAAATAAGTTAGAACCAAGAAGAGGACCTGTAGGGGGCTGTTATAACTGTGGAAAGGATCACTATGCAAATTAGTGCCCTCAAAAGAAAAGTGATGAAAACCAGCAACATTTAAAACTCTGAAGGAACAACCACCTATTGCACCTATTCTGATTGTTCTGGATCCAAATGGAATTTTTATAGTAGTTACATATGCTTCCAGCAAAGGTTTCAGAGGTATATTACTTTAGAATGATTACATTATAGCTTATGAGAGTAGAAAACTCAAGTTACATGAGTTGAACTATGCTCCCCATGACATAGAGCTTGTTTCCATAGTTCATGTACTTCAGGTATGGAGACATTATCTCTTAGGTAGACCCTTTGAGTTAAAAACTGGCCACATTAGGTTGAAGTATATTTTTACTTAGCCAAATATGAATGAATGAAAATGAAGAGAGCTAGAGTTTTTTTCTCAATATGATTTTTACATAAGTTACATTAAAGGTAAAGAAAATAGAGTGGCAGATGCACTAATTCATCAAAAACATATTTCCGCACTTGTAACCCTGAGAAATCAGTTTAAAGATGAACTAAAGAAAATAATGAATTCTTATTTTTACTTTCAGCAACTAAAAACAACATTTGTTGCAAATCCTAATGATGCAAGATACAAGGGTTTTATCTTTGATAATGAAGGAATCTTAAGGTATGAAAATCAGGTGTATGTACCTTTATAAAACAAATTAAGTAATAAATTGATGACTGAATTTCATAACTCTCCTCACTCAAGACATCTCGGAGTTACAAAAATGCTTGTTGATGTAAAACATAAATATTTTTGGAAAGGAATGAAGAAATACATAACATATTTTGTCTCACATTGTCTCAAATGTTAAGATGTTAAAGTTAAACGTATACATCCAACTGGTTTATTGTATCCTCATAGTATACCGTAGTATAAATGGAAAGTAATATCCATGTATTATGCTAATGTAGTGCCTATGTCTAAAAATAAACATGATGTTATTTTAGTTGTGGCTGAAAAGTTAACAAAAGTAGCTGATTTCATTGCTAGAAATCTAAAGGATGATTCACATGTCCTTGCAAAAAGATTTGTTCATGAAATTTTCAGATTACATGGTGTTCCTAAATAAATTATTTCTGACAGAGATCCAAGAATAACTTCACATTTTTAGAAAGCACTAAATGTTGCCTTAGGAAGGAAACTGAACTTTAGGTCCACATATCATCTAGAAATGGATGGAAAAATAGAAAGAGTAAATTAGGTAATGGAAGATATGTTGAGAATGTATTGTATAGACCAGTAGTACAAATGGGAAGAATACCTTCCTTTAGGTTAATTTGCATATAATAATACTTATCATTCCTCTCTTAATATGACACCTTTCGAAGCATTATATGGATGAAAGTGCAGAACCCTAGTTAGTTGGGATAACATAGAAGATAGAGAGGTAATTGGACCTGAAATTCTTACTAAAATGCAACATCAAGTAAAAGTAATTCGTGAGTGACTAAAGGAATCTACTGATAGGTAGAAAAGTTATGCAGACTTGAAGAGAGTTGATAGGAAATTTGAAATTGGTGAAAAAGGTCTTTTTATGTGTTAAGCCTAAAAAGAGTTCAATTACTTTTGGAAAAGAAACCAAGTTATCCCCTCATTTTATGGGACCTTTCGATATTGTGAAACTTATTATCCCTATAGCTTATCGCTTAGCATTACCTCCCACATTGTCACAAATGCATGATGTTTTTCAAATTTCTTTCCTTAAGAAATACATTTTAGACTTGTTACATGTGTTAAATTGTAATTATGTACAAGTCCAAGACCCAAGATTAATCGTGGTTGAACCCATCTGAGTGCTAGGAACTTGCATGTTGCACTTGCAAAATCATGAAATAATCCAATGTAAGGTACAATGGGACTAGTTTAGTGAAGAGAGTGTAACTTGGGAAAATATGGAGGATATAAAAATTGCTTTTCCTCATCTTTTTTAACAAAATTAATTCTAAATTTTTTGATATCAAATTACTAAGTCTGAAAACTATTTATGATTCTACAAATTTTAGGCAAGTACTTTATTCTATAAGCACTTGAACACTAATTTGATGTTGTAATAATTTTGGAGAAATTAGATTTTTTGCGAAGCTCTTATCTGTTTGAGAATTTTATGGATGAATAAGTTATATTTGTGCCTATGTTCTCGACATGTATGTGGATTAAGTTAATCATCGAGATGATGATGCTTTTTAGGGGGGAGGTATGTAATGCCTCTACCATCATTGATATCTAAACCTACTCCTTTGACAGAATTATGTAAACGTTGATATGTGATTTTTTATTCTAAGACGGTATACTCTTCTGAACTATTGATCATGTTTGTTGTGGAAGATCTGATTTTCCTTCTGAATGTAATGAGAATCATACTTGGAAAAGTTATGTTAACATGGATTTATTGTAATTCACTCTCTAAATGTAGTTTTGATGTTCAATTTGAGAACCAGGTTATAGCAGGTCTAGGAAGTCTTAAAAACTATGCTCGTAAGTAACTAAGTTAGAATGTTGGGATTATACCATAGACTATTGCATTCTATTTAAAGGAAATAATTCCACCTTGGATCAATTTCAATGATCCAAGGAATGATCATCATTTAGTTGTGATCATATTGATAGTCTAACTAACTACCTTTTTTCCCTGAAACATTATCTTTCCAAGCTCAAAAAGGTACTATTGCTAAAGTACCAGGTGGCGTTCACCGAACTCACTCTTTCCATGAGATCTAATTATTGATTTGTTAGTTCTTGTGCGTAATGTTCTTATTAAATATTTTGAGCTTTATTGTGTTAGAAAGGGACGCATTGGAACTCCACTGAGGTGATGGTTATCATTATAAAATCCTAGAATGTTTTATGTATATTATCTTAAGTTAAGTAGGATACATTTTTAATAAGGGAATTTTCATTCCCTAAATTACCTATAGTAACCTATTGAAATTCTAACCTATTCTACAGGTAACATTATTAAAAGGAAACCTGAAATAAATTTGAAATGTTAAATAAAAAGAAAAGAGAGAGATTTATCCCATAGGCTAACCAGGAACCTATGACCTCCATTCTAAATTCATACTGGTAAAGTTAATTTTTATTAAATGTTTTTATCCGCTAACTATGGCAAGGGTATTGTCCATTCCGGAATTAACTCTAAAACTCTTCACTAAGAATTTGGCATGTTTATTTTGAACTGTTGAGGAACACTTAGATGAATGGGTGGTTGGAGGGATTTGTGACGGAATTTCAAACTATCCTAGCATTTATTGTTTTTTATTAATGAGCAGAAAATTGCCTTGGGAAACACCAGATGGAAAGTTGGAAAGGAAATAGGGTTGGTTTCATTCTTCATTTGGATTTTTCGATCTCTTTCACTCTGCATGTGGATTTTATATTTTGGTAATTTCTCATTAGTTTCATTTGTATTTAAAAAATCGCCATTGCATGGTGAAGATAATGAAGAAAATATTTTGGCGGGTTTATACAAGAATTAGGGAAGGAAATTATAAAGGTTCTTTGTGGATTCAAATGCTAAGTTTCCATGGAGACTCTTTCGAAAAATTAAAGGGAAATTTTGGAAGCTTGAAGAAGTTACACAAGATATTTAACATACATGATGAGCCCTAACCCATTATTATATTCTACTCTATTTTACAGTTTCGTGAAAATATCTCGGCTTCTTTTTAGAATTACAATTGTTTTGTGATCTTAAGAAATGTTTTACTGTTGGTACTCTGTGTGATTTGATCATTGTTTAACATGTTTTTTCGTATATGATTTTATGCGAATTCTTGTGTAACAATGTTCCATTTTATTACCTCGGTTGCATGCAACTCTCTTTTTATATGTATGAAATTTCTGGTTCTGGGTTAAAACCCATAAGGAAATGCCATTTGGAAACATTAGTTGCATGAAGGTTGTGTATTAATCAATGAAATATTGGGTGTTTTCTGAATATATCTTATAGGATTTTATTTGGTTTTATCAATATTTCTTTTCATGAAACTAGGTTTGGTTTTTAATAACTATAAAATGAGTTTGAAACCCATTTTTGGGTGTTTGTAGTTTGAATATATGAAAATCTCCATTAGAGGAAGGTTAACGATACGTTAGCCTTTTTCATCCAGTCTTTGTGTGGATTTAAGTTAATATTTCCTTATTTTGGAATAGCCTTTAAGGGTCGGCGTAAAATTATATTCGAGATGCATCCTTCTCTGTAATGACTCCCTCTGGCTATTGAGATCGATCTTCTCGAACTTGGCTTCATGAATCAATTTCTAGTTGTTTATTATTATTTTTGTCGTTGGAAAATTTTTATATAAGGAACTTGATTTGGTTTCTTTCTTTTATGAAGCAATGAGTTGGGTTTTGTAACTCCATTCATTGGATTATGTGACCTAGTCAAACATGGTCATTAGGATAACTGTGGTGTTTGTGTGGTAGATAATGATCTCTACTCACCCGAGAAAGAACCAGTTTGCAAACAGTTTCAAGTTTATTTCATGGATTTGGTCAAGCAGGTTCATAGGACATAGCAGTTATCTTAAGTTTTTTTTCTTCGAGTGGGATTTATTAGTATTGGGAAAAATGTAAGTTTCTTAAATTTCAATAATCGTCTATGGTTACTTTTAGACAGAAAACTCGGTTTAATGTCCTTGTGTCAACTGGGTTACAATTTTTCCTAATAGTTGTATCATTGTTTAGTCAGTTGGGACTGTTTATTATTTAGTCAATATGGAACTTTCGTCAACCCTGGGACTATATTTGTTACTTCATTATTGTGAATATGTCCTTTTTGAGTTATACTTCACTACTAGGGTAGTCGTGAATGCATTATTGTTTTGATATTCCTGTTATCACCTGTGTTATCATTCGACCTTCTTGTAACTACTCCTTGATAACAATAATTTGAAATGCACTCTTAATGTGGGGACTCTTTGAATAGAATATGGGATGGAAAATGTTTTGGTTGATTAATTTAGGTTACAATTGCTCATTGTGCAGTTAGTATTGTATCGATTAATCACATTGGCTTAAATGATTTCAGTTATTAATGTCAATATGAGGTATACTGTAAATTGTTATACTTGCCTTGAATGATTGAAATTTTACTGTTGACTTTCATATTATACGTGTAATGTACAAGTTGAAATAATCTTTTTAAGTTAAATAATCTATAAATGATTGAAACAATGTTATGTTTCAATCATATAATCTGGAATATTATATTATTGCAATGCTAACACACTTATATACTATTTTGTCTTTGAAAGGTCAAAAGGTCTAGCTTACTTGAGTTATTGAATTCACGTTTAATTAAATATTGAATTTGGAATGTGACGGGAATTGGCATTATTCCTTTATTGGACATTGTGGCATTTTGGGCATGATTTTATGAGTTGTTTGTATTTTCATAAACTTAGAATAATTTCACTAATTAACAGTGTTCTTTTCATGAAATTGTAAGAAATAAGCATAATTTTCTAATTTTTTAGTGCTCATCATGCTCAGTTCTTGTGAAATGAAACATGCTAAAAATTTTGCATATGGATTTCATGAAAAGTGAAAGGAGAAATACTTATAAGAATTTGCATTTATTTTATTGATTGAGTTTGTTTAAATTGGATACTCGAAAGTATTAGTGGTTTTGAAATGATCATGTCGCATAGGGCCTCAGTATTTTGTAATAATTGTGAAAGGATGTTTTTAATTGTCAAAAAAAACTTATGAATGTTTATTATGTATGGAATAAAGTGTATTCCACTATTTTTTATAAGACTTGTTATAGGAATGACATGAGGTAGTTGGTTTACTACTCAGCATAATTGTAGTAGATTCAATTGATATTCCTCTGTCTTAAATTTTTTTTGACTTTCTAGTTAGCTAAGTATTTCAGTGTTGCCTATGATATGGAGATATAATTATAAGCCAAATGATTTAAGGGAATTAAATTATATTATTCAGGATACGATCCTAATATGTGTACATTATTTGGAATGGGAAGTAGTATAATAACAATCTCTATAGAATGATGTTGCAATATTGTAAAGTTTATACCCTTTATTTACTAATGAACTTATCGATAATATATTAATCATTAAATAAGGAAGGGGGAAAAATTACTTATCTTAATAAAAATGACATAGTTTATAACTCTTAAATATGTTGATAAAATTATTCCTATAGTGATGAATAATTTTATTTTCTATTATAATGTGAACTAAAACATGGCGATTGGAAAGATAATAGGGAATGATAGGATGGGTTGAATGTAAATTTAACTTACTTGCACTCTTGAATGTAACTTTATAACCCGTTGGATCACATATGATGGAACAAGTCTCTTTTGATTAATTCCATCATATCGTATAATATAAACTTAATTGCGCTCTTGAATGTAAGTTTATCCACACTCTGAAACAAATTTCACATTTCTCATATTTCCATGTATGGTATTATGCAAGCCAGGATGACCCATTGGAAGCTGGAAAAAATAACCATCACAAAAAAAAAAAAATCTTAAAGGAAACAAAAGAAACATAGAGAATATATCAATGCAGAGGTGTAGGATCATAATTGAATTTCTTATAGTATCCTCTCCTCCGGAGAAATATAAAGTTCAAGTGTTCTATAGGAATGAATAGTAAATTTGACAGAACTTCCTAAAGTGTTCAAAATAAGCATAGAAATAGGGGAATGGCTAAGAATACTAAGGGGTTATCAATCGCCTAGTAAATATTTCTTGTTTAGTTCTAAATGGGAGTTACCCAGCCTACGACTTAGTGACATTCCATTCATTGATAATTCCTTATATGATAAACCCATGGATGTTTTCAAAATCCCTTGAAAAAAAAGATAGGGGTAGTCATCAATCCTAGTGAAGGGTGTGATGTGATTTCCAAGAAAATTTAAATTCATATAGATTTAGAGGTCATAACACGAATTTACAGATATATCTATCATTATAAATAGAATCCAAGTAACAATGTCTCCATGTACATCCAAGGATTGAGGACTACTATGGTCTTTGGAAGGATTAGACAGTTAGGAATATGGCATTTTCCTCCTTCAAAATATCAACAGATGAAAAACATCAAATTTTGATGACTCTCTTTCAATGTTCTACCTACAAATTTGATTAACCCTAAAATTTGTAACCTAAACCATTAACCCTCAACCATGAGACCTAAACCCTAAACTATAAACCCTAAACCCTAAAACCAAAATAATAAATCCTAAACCCTAAACACTAAATACTAAACCCTAAACCCATAACCCTAAACCCTAATCCCTAATCCCTAAGCCCTAAATACTAAATCAAGAGCCCCGAGCTCTAACCCCCATACCTTGAACTAGTAACTCTAAACCTTGAACCTTAAGCCATAAACCCTAAACCTTAAACCCTAAGCCCTAAACCCTAAATCTAGAGCCCTGATCTCTAACCCCTAAACCTTAAATCTGTAACTATGAAGCTTGAACCATGAGTCATAAACCTTAAACCATGCACCCTAACCCCTAAACCCTAAACCCTAAGCCCTAAACTGTAAACCCTAAACCTTAAGGCCTAAATGTTAAATCCTAAAGGTCCCTAAACCCTAAACCCTAAACCCTAAAAAATAAATCATAAACCCTAAACTCTAAACCCCAAGCACTAAATCCTAAAACCTAAACCCTAAGCCCTAAATCCTAAACCCTAAGCCCTAAACACTAAACCCTAAACCCTTAACCCTACAACCTCAACCATAAACCTCAAGCCTTATACCCTAAACCCTGAACCCTTTATGCTAAACCATGAACCCTGACCTTTAAACCTTAAAACATAATTCCTAAACCCTAAACCGTAAATGCTAAATCATCAACCCTAAGCCCTAAACCCTAAGCCCTATTCTATAAACCCTAAGCCCTAAACCCTAAAATCTAAGCCATAAATGCTAAACCCTAAACCCTAAAACATAAACCCTAACCCCTAAACCCTAAACCTTGATCCATAAACCCTAAACCCTAAGCCCTGAACCCTAGGCCCTAAGTCACAAGCCCTAAGCCAAAACCCTAAATATTGAACACTTAAACATAAACCCTAAAAATTAAACCTTGAGCCCTAAACCCTGAACCCTCAACTCTCAACCCTAAACCCTAAAACCTCAACCCTGATCCGTATTCCCTAAACCTTGAACCCTTTGCCCTAAACCCTGAACCCACACCTTTAAACCTTAAACCCCAACTCCTAAACCCTGAACCGTAAACCCTAAATCCTCAACCCTAAACCTTACAACCTAACTCCTAAACCATTAACTCTAAATCCTCAACTCCAAACCCTAAAAACCAAACCCTAAAAACTAAACCCTAAACCCTCAACTGTTAACCCTAAACCCTAAACCCTCAATCTTGATTCCTAAATCCCAAACCCTAAACCCTCAACCTTGACCCCATAAACCCTAAACCTTGAACCTTGATCCCTAAACCCTAAACCCTAAACACTTAACCCTGAACCATAAACCCAATACCCTAAACCCTAAACCCTAAACCATGAACCCTAAGCCCTGAGCCCTAAACCCTAAACCCTAAGCCCTAAACCTTAAACCCTAAATCATAAACCCTCACCCAAAGGAAATTCCTAAAAAGATCATTCAACATGTTTCAATGTGTAGGGAATAGTGTTTAAGGTGATCAATCGACTCATTTAGTTTTTATGAGGAACTACATCCTTTAAAGGCCTAAAAAGGAATTTTTGGCCATTTTGTTGTTAATTGAATAGCCTTCAGAACAAGCTAAAATGAGCTAGTCATGTCACCAGTTATTAATCACCATTATTTATGAAGTATTAAGACATCATTTGTCTCCATAAGAGACTTATGAGAAAAATCATGTATGAGAATCATTAATTTGATTCTATGAAAGGATGCTTTTAGAGCTAGGAAAGGTAAGGGGATGATCTTTATATGGAGCACCATGTTTCTAAGAATGAGCAATCATCTGAGTTCACTTGAATCAATTCACTTGGTACTATTCATAACAACCTATTCAACACCTAGTAGTGTTATCACACCTTAAGGAGGAGGCACATTATAATCACCTCATTTTGGACATAGGACAGGAATCCCATTTAGTGAACAATCCTCTATCTACAAAGTGAGTATCTCTTTTTAGTAAGAAGTAGAAAAACATCATAGAGTTAATATATGGTCACTAAAGTGAATTATGGACCAAATTTAAAAATTAGTACCAATTCAAGCAGTGATAGGGCCAAAATCCATTTTAGAAGGTCAAAAAACCTAAAGAATGACTATATGCTTTCCCAAAACAAAGACCAACTACAATATATATGCACTGAAAGTTTTAGGTCATTTGCCAGAATCTTGAAAATGAGTAATTACTAACTAGATTAGATTTTGAAAAACTATCTTCTAGATTGTAACTGTTGGAGCTACGAGACCATTTCCATAAGGTGTAGAGTGACCCTAATTTCTTAAATTTACTAAAATAAATTTAAAGTATAAAAAATATTATAATGCGTATGCCTTTTGACTTGTTTGTAATGCATATGCGTTATAGGTTTGGTGATTCCTGAGACAAACAAATTAAAACACGAGCGTGTTTTAGTAAAACTCATACGCGTTTTTCTTTTTTCAGATTCTTGTCCACTTTTTGGCCCCCCAACTTCGTACACTTACCCATATAATTAATGATGCTAAGTGGATCAATCTATGGATTAGTTTCATTGAAAAAAGTGACTGGATGTTGAAGTGGCGATTGTATAGGAGCCCCAAATGGTAGAAATCGAAAGAGGCCATCTACAGTTTGTATGTCTCTTATAAGGAGTGGTTTCGTTTTTGGTAACGTTGTAGAAGACCCAATAGGAGAAGAATGTGGACTGATTTTGAGAGGAAGTTAATTAATTTTACTTGATGATGTTGTTAGAATTTGAGGATTCTATTAATTATGGATTTAATCAACATTAATAAACTATGCAATATTAAATAAATAAACATCACATCACATTACATGATAATAAAGTAATACTTACAAAATTAAATAACATGGGACACAATATTAATAGTGGAAAACTAGAAGGTAAAAACCACTGTGAAAAGTAACCTTTATTGTAGAGAACTTTTTACATCCAGTAAATCACCTCCTCCTTAGAAACCCTAATCACAAGGGTGACAACCTTTGATATATTATTTTCTCGAATATATCAAATGAGGATCCAAATCCTTTTTACATGAGGTGATCAGGTATTCCTCCCAAATCACCTTTTCATCCATATTGGTTGACACATATACCAAGGATTAAAATATTTAATAATAAAAATATAACTCTTTCTTATTATTAAATATTTAACCTATAGTATAATGTTGGACCCATATTTAATTAAGAGGTGGCCAACCCACTTAACCATTATGTTCCAACACTCCCCCTTAATGTTAAGTGGGATAACATATGCCAATAAATTAACTGCCCGTGATGCACTTCAGGATTTACAATCCTTAAACCATAAAGGTTTTAGGCTAGCATATAGGTTGAAGGAATTATAACACCTTCATTATACTCAAGTTACCTTTTGGTACAAAAGGATTTGGAATCCCAAAGATCATCCCATGATAAGTGGTTAAGTATGATTTGTGAGTTTTACATGTTCTCACAAGTTCCTGTAAAAGGTTACTTGAAACTAAGCACACATGAGCCTTTTATAACTAAGGAAATCCTTAACAATATTTGTACCAATAAAATCAATAGAACTAAAGAGTTTACTAAATACCACCTTTAAGGTCTTTCTACACTTCTTTCTTAAAAAGAAGCCGAGTAGGTCTACACGTGCCCGAAGGTCTTTTACATTTTTGCAAAGGTTTTTATTACAATGCATTTTTCATTTTACAAATACCAAGTTCCATTAGAAGGTGAGATTTTTATGCACACTCCCCCTCAATGCAAACTCCAACAATCCTGCAAGTTTTTCACAAAAGTGACAAAACTATGTAGCACTTAGGGGTTTTGTGAATATGTCAGTAACCTCCTCTTCAGTCGACACGAACTTGAGATATATCTCACCACTTAACACATTCTCACGAATTAAGTGTATATGTATCTCAATGTATTTATTCCTTTGATGTTGTAATGGATTATTTACAAGAGATATGGTGCTTTTATTGTCTCATAACAAAGGAAAACTACCTTTATCCTTCATCTTTATCTCATCAAACAACCTCTTCAGCCATAGATCCTCTTTTGTTGATTCCATTGCACTTCTATACTCATCGTTAGTTAAAGAGATAGATTTTACTGTACCAAGTAATGGAAACTACACCAAATTTAAACACATAACAAAAAGTACATTTTTTATCTAATAAATGACCAACATGATCAAAATAAAAAAATCCATACTAGTTAGCGTTTTTATCCTTAGTATAATGCAACCCATAATTTATTGTTCCCTTAATATATCTAAGAATTATTTTTGCAAGATTCCAATGATCTCTATAATGTTACTTAATAAACGTTGAAGCAATTCTGGTTGAATAGGAAATATTTGGTCTATTTATAGTTATAAAAATTAAACTACCAACTAACTGCATATACAAATTAGGATCATCTTCTTCACATGCAGGTTTAGGATCAAGTTTCAGTTCAGCTTCCATAGGTGTAGAAATTGGTTTACAATCAATCATATTAAAAATTTTCAATACATTGGTTGCATATTGTGCTTGAGAAAAAAATAGAATGCTTGTCTTGAATTACAACCATACCAAGAAAATGATGTAAGAGACCTAAATTAGTCATTTCAAAGTATTGTTTCAATTTTTATTTAATCGTATGAATTAAAGGACTATCACCAATCATAAGCAAATCATCCACATATAGAAATACAAAGATAATGTGAGAACCTTCTTGCTTAATGTATAGATCATCGTTAGAAGAACAATTAACAAAACCTAACTATTTAAAGAAAGCATTAATTTTCACATACCAAGCTCTAGGATCTTACTTTAAACCATACGAAGATTTTTTCAACTTACAAACATAGTTTTCTTTACCATTTTTTTCAAATCCTTTAGGTTCAAACATGTAAAATTCTTCCTTTAAATCACCATTAAGAAAAGTATTTTTCACATCCATTTGGTGGATTTCCCACCCAAACTAAGTAGCAATAGTAAATAAGGTCCTAACTATGCTCATTTTAGCTACAGGGGTAAAGGTCTCAACATAATCTATCCAATGTTTCTGAGTGAAACCTCTAGCAATAAGTCTACATTTATATTTTTCAATACTACCATCAACATTGTATTTTACTTTATACAATCATCTAGACCCTATAATGCTTCTGTTCTCTAGAAGTGGAACAAACTTCCAGGTTTGATTTTGAATCAATGCATTATATTCATCCTACATTGCATTGATCCACTTCTCATCCCGAGAAGATTATTCGAAACTATTCGGCTCAGGTTCATACAAGTTCATTAATGCATGGTACGTATGATGGCTTCTTGTCATTTTCCTAAGGTCAATAGGATTAGAACTTTATAACATAGTTTGAGCCCATTTTGGTTTCTTATCTAGGGAGACAAGAGATTAAGACACATCTATAGCATTAATACAAGAAACATCATCATGATCATTTACCATATTTTCATTATCATAATCAGAACCATCATTAAAAATATTGACAGGATTAAGAATCTCATAACTATTTGTAGATGCACAGAAGCATTTTTCCAAAACAACAACATTGTGATTTAAAGTTAATTGCCTTTGTTTAGGATCGCGAATCCTTAAACCTGTAGTTATAATACCATATCCAATGAAAATACAAGAAAAATAATTCATATCAAGTTTCTTTCTTTTCTTTTGAGGGATATATAAGGAGGAAGGACTACCAAAGACTTTTAAATGTGATACATCAGGTTTTTTATTTGACCAATTCTCTAAGGGGTTCAAAAGGTGAATATATTTGGTAGGGACACCATTTAGGATGTATACTATCATGTTCATTGCTTCTACCCACATAAATTTTGGAAGACTAGAAGAATGAAGCATAGTGCAAGCCATATCTAAAATAGTCCTATTTTTCCATTTTGCAACACCATTAGACTTGGGATAATGGGGAGAAATTAATTCTCTTTTAATACCATAATCAATAGAGAAATTTTCAAATGCCTTACTAAAATATTCACCCCCATTATCTATTTTAAGCCTCTTAATTTTATAATTTGATGAATTTTCAACAGATGCTTTAAATTCCTTAAATTTTCCAAATACATTTGATTTATTTATAAGAAAACATGTCCAAATCATCCTCGTGAAATCATCAATAAAAGTCACAGCATAAAAATAGCCATTTAATGAATCTACTTAAAGAGGTCCTGTCGACACTAAAATTTTCCTCCAAAATTTCTATTTCATTAATGTATGTATTAGGAATAGGATGTTGTTAAGTGTAATTAGTAGTAGCGTCCGATAGAAGATAACGGCGCTGTCAGTACGGTGCCGCCAATAATGTGGAGTACGGTAACATTCAAAGTACAATAGGAATGTTGTAAAAAGTAAATATTTGTCGTAAGTGGTCCGGTAATGTTAAAATGTCAAAGTTTGGGTAATTAGAGAAGTAGGGTCTACATGATTAGGAATTAGAAATATTATATTGGTAATAAGGACAAGGAGTGAGGTCATAAATATTTTGTGTATTTTATTTGTAAAAAGTCTAAAAATGTGGAACCCATGTAAAATGATAAGGTTTATCTTATCTTAACAGATAAGCTTACATGTATAGATAAGAGTTAAGGTATGGAATATGATTCATCAGAGTGGATTTCTTATCCTATCTTAGAGATAGGATGGATAAGCCTGGAAGTTCTATAAATAGAGAGGCCACCCCCCTCATTTAGCATAGAAAGAAGTAGTGAGAAATATTGTAAGAAGTGTGCAAAGGAAGCCATCAGTTAAAGGTGTGTTGAAGAAGCCATCGAGAGGTGTAACTGTAAAGTTTCTCCCATAGTCTTGTTGAAGTACCTTATGGGTGAGATTATAACAATTTCATGTTAATATTATAATTTACTTTGATATTTCATATTTGTCGTCATTCTGTCTTATCATAGTCAATGGTATTCTTGTGTTCGGTTGTTGTTTTGTTTCCATATTACATCCACCAAACTAAAGGCTGTGCATTAGCAAATAATCATAGCACGAGGAGTTCCCGGTGAATAATTATCATAGTGTCGGATTGGTGATGACATTTTGGTTCCGTTGCCGGGACCATTCCTCGTTGGTGGAAATTCTGGAGAGATATTCCCACTTAGTCAAAAATCAATTGGAGGGTAACCTTGTTTTTACTGTGCATAGTAGTTACCATGGTAAAGTCATTTTTACCATGAATAGTAGTTACCTTGGTAAAGTCTTTTTTGCTGGGAATAGTAATTATCGCAGTAAAGTCACTTTTTACCGCGAATAGTATTTACTGTAGTAACTTCACTTTTTACCGTGAATAGTGTTTACCACAGTAAAATCAGTTTTTACCACAGTAAGTCAAGTTTTACCATAGTTTACCATGGTCATTTCTATAGTAATTCCAATTATTTGTGCACATAAGTCTTGTTGATTGTACTTGTGAGTTGGTATTTCACGGTGGTTACTTTTGAAAATGGGAAAGATTCCCATTTTTTCCAGCTCAATCTAATGAAGATGCTTCTTCTTTCATTCAAGAGTTCAAACGATCTTGTATTTGTAATGGCCTTATAAGAAGGGAATAATGGACTGAATTTTTTCCTACCTTTTTGGATGGTTCAGCACTTAGGTGGTTTGAAACACTAGGTGATAATGTGAAAAATTCATGGGATTTATTAACCGAAAGTTTTCTTGAAGAGTTTGGTGAACAACAGAAATATGCAGATCTCATGATCGAGATCACAAAGCTATCCCAAGGAGAGAAGGAGAAGATAAGAGATTATCATGCTCGTGTTCTAGAGCTAAGGAGGAAGCTCGATGCCCAGATCCGGAAGGAAGGACTAGTGGATGGGTTGATGAATGGCGTGGATAATCTCCTCTGTAAGCACTTCATTCTTGGGATGAAGCTAGAAATCAGACAACGAGTGAAGTATGACCGCCCAGCTACCATTGAACAAGCAAAGGAGATTGCAAGAAGGCAAGAAGAAAGCATGGAAGAAGATCCCAAAGAAATTGTTGCTAAAGTAGAGCCTACACCAGCACCTTTGGTCCTGAATCCACAACCACTCCCGATGAGCACAAATATTTCTCCTAATACATCTACTGAGTATGAAGATCTGCTAAAAAAGATGGGTCAGTTAACTATTAATCTTCTTCAAGGAAAGGAATTTAGTTCTCAGGGAGGAGATAGAGGTCCAAAGAGAAATATTTCTGAAGTTGTTTGTTATGGTTGTTATAAAAAGGGTCATTATAAGTATAATTGTCCAGATAGAGCTTCTACATCTGGTAAGGGAGATAATGATAAAGGAAAAACACCTGTGAATTCTTTTGATGTAGTAGATAAGAGCAGAAATAATGAAGTAGATGTGTTTGTAACAAAAAGAAAGAAAGAAAAAGATAATCAAGATGGAAATGATCCTAAGAAGATGAAAGAAGAAACTAGTAAGAAACATAGGAGAAGAAAGTTGGGTGTGCAAGATTTTCTGATTTCACAGGGACAAGGACCATACTCCATCTTGGAAGATCTGTTCAAAAGGCCTGCAAATATTACATATGGTCAACTCTTGGCTATGTCTTCTGAGAAGAGGCAGGAGTTGCGAAGTGGACTCAATGCTCGAAGAAGGAAGGAGGTTGAGGTCCCTGTTTTGGAGGCAGAGGCAGATCCCTATGCTCCACAAGCTGAGGTATTATGTAATGGTATTTCAATTCATGATGTCTTAGTTGATGGAGGTGCTGCAGTTAATGTAATGACCGAGTCTGTAATGAATATGTTGGGTTTAAAAATTGATCGCCCTTCAACACTTATGTTAAGGTCATTAAATAAAGGAAAAACTAAACCAGAAGGTGTAGTTTCAAATGTGGCAATATCTGTTATGGGTGTTGTATGTGTGGTAGACTTTCAGGTGATGAAAAATGGTACTGTTGCGTACCCAATGCTGCTGGGAAGACCATGGATAAGGAGAGTTCATGCAAGAAACTACTGGAATGAAGGTTTCATGACACTTGGACGTGGTAGAGAGAGGGTGAAGATAAACATGATCCCTCGACACCATAAAGTAGAACCTGTGGATTCAAGTGATGAAACTGATGATTGGACATCCTCTGATTACTCTAGTACTAGTGAAGTGGACACTGAAGATGAAGAAAGTGAGGTGGATGTTTCAGTCATGGATATCCTGCCAGTCACACTAACTCATGACCCCCATAAAATTATCTGAAGAAGAAGTTGATGATCGTCTCCAACAAATAAAGATTGGTGATGCTGTGATGGAGAGTGAAAAGGAATCCTACCTCCAGCTCTTTCGAAGGTACATACACCTATTCACTTTTGATTACAAGGAACTCTGTCAAGTAAGTTGGGTAGAACATTGTATTGAGCTGGTAGATGGTGCTAAGCCTATAAAACAAATGCCATATAGAATGAATCCTAATTTTTCCAAGACTGTAAAAGAAGAAATAGATAAGTTGCTTGATGCAGGATTCATATTTGCTGTGGAGAATTCAGAATGGGTTTCTCCCATTGTGATCTCAATAAAAAAGAATGGGAAGCTACGCATTTGTGTTGATTACAGGAAGCTCAATAAGGCAACAAAGAAGGATCATTACCCTCTTCCATTTTCAGATCAGATCTTGGACGAAGTAGCTGGCCAGGAGTGCTATAGTTTTGCTGATGGATATAGCGGCTACAACCAAGTTCATATAGCAGAGAAAGATCAGCTGAAGACCACGTTCACCACTCCTTGGGGAACGTTTGCTTATAGAGTTATGCCTTTTGGGTTGTGTAATGCTCCAGCAACATTCCAGCGTTTGATGAATAGGGTGTTTGAACCCTACATTGGGACCTTCATTAGAGTATTTCTGGATGATTTTTGCATCTATGGGAGCAAGTTGGACCACCTGCACCAGATGGAGATAGCATTTCAAAGGTTAGATGAAGCACAAGCCTCACTAAACCCTACAAAGTGTGTCTTTGGATGTTCTAAAAGCGTTTTGTTAGGCATGTTGTATCCAGAGATGGTATTGATACTGATCCTGATAAAGTTTCAAAAATCAAAGATTTACCATTTCCTATGAATAGAAGTAAGTTGAGATCATTTTTAGGCCATGTGGGTTACTATAGAAGGTTCATCAAGAATTTCTCAAAGATTGCACAGCCACTTAACCCAGTTCTTGAAGAAGGATGTTGCTTATGAACCAGGAAACAAGGCACATGAAGCTTTTGGATAACTGAAGGAAGCCTTGGTGTCTTCACCTGTTTTGAAGAATCCAGATTGGAGCAAGCCATTCATTGTGTACACTTATGCCTCAGATGCAGCACTAGGTAGTACTTTGAGCCAAAAGGATGAAAATGGGAATGAACATCCAATTTACTTTGGGAGTAGACAAATGAGCAGTGCTGAGGTAAACTATACTATAACTGAAAAAGAGGCTCTGGCTATCATTTTTGCTGTAAAGAAGTTTAGAAATTACTTGCTAGGGCAGAAATTTATAGTTGTAACAGATCATCAGGCTCTAAAATATATTGTCAATAAGCCTAACCCATCAGGGAGGATAGCAAGATGGATAATTTTGCTACAAGAATTTGAATTTGATATTATAGATAGGCCAGGAAAGAAGCATATCAATGCAGATGCACTCTCTCGAGCCTATGATGGTTTAGGATCATCTTGTGATGATGATGATTTTCCCGATGCAGCATTATTCTCCCTTGACACAATCCCTAGTGAATACATAGATATTTGGAATTATCTTAATGAATTCAAGTTTCCTGATGGTGCCAATGCAAAGACTAAGAGAAAGATTACTCAAGCCAGTCGTCCATATTCTATTCTGCATGGAGCATTATTTCGAATAGGACCTGATGGAAAATACAAGAGGGCAGTTGGACGTGATCAAGGGAAAGGAGCTGCTAGAAGAATTCCACAATGGTACATGTGGAGGGCACTTCTCTGGACAACTTACAGCAAGAAGGATCTTGGATGCAGGTTATCACTGGCCCACTCTTTTTAAAGATTGTTATAATTATTGTAAGACATGTGATATTTGTCAAACACATGGTAACCGTAAGACTTCATCAGCTCCATTATGTCCTATTCTTCCCCTTGGTCCCTTTGAAAAATGGGGAATAGACATTGTAGGTCCACTTCCAACTACATCACGTCAAAATAAGTATATTGTAGTTGCCACAGATTATTTAACCAAGTGGGTTGAAGCTAGGCCATTGAAAACAGCTTCCATGGATGAAGTGGCAAGGTTCATATATGAACGCATTGTCACCAGATTTGGTTGTCCATTAGAAATTGTAACAGATCAAGGAAGCCACTTCATTAATGAGGTGGTAGAAGCCCTAGTCAATAAGTTTTCTATCAAGCACAGGAAGGCAAAAACATACAAGCCAAGCACAAATGGACAGGTGGAACGAACAAATTTTGTGCTGTGTCAAATTCTAGCAAAAGATGCAGCCTTGCAGGTACATAAATGGGATAAAAGGATTCATGCAGCATTGTGGGCATATAGGGCAACATCAAAGTCAGCAACAGGATACTCCCCATTTCAGTTGGCCTATGGCATTGATCCAGTTCTTCCTATTGAGTTTGATATTCCCACTGTGAGAGTTATGAAAAATGAAAGGATGGATGAAAGTGATTCAGTAAAATAAATGTTGGTACATATTCATTTGCTAGAGGAAAATGAGGGAAATAGCAAAGGATACAAGCCATAAGAAGAAAAATGAAGCAGAAGGAGTACTTTGATCAAAAGATCCGGTGGTCTCCATTTCAAGTGAATGACTTGGTCCTAGTATCTATGATTCCAGATACAAAAAAAGAAGACAGAGAAAATTTCTTCCAAAATGGATGGGGCCCTACAAAATAGTAGATGTGCATGAAAATGGTACGTACCGACTGGAGGAATTGGATGGCACTCCCATTACGAAATGGGGTCAACCACGACAAGTTGAAGATTTTCCAAGCACCAGAATAGTCTACTCCGAGGACGGAGTAGAAGCTAGGAAGGGGGAAGATGTGGACACTAAAATTTTCCTCGCATAATTTCTATTTCATTAATGTATGTATTAGGAATAGGATGTTGTTAAGTATAATTAGTAGTAGCGTCCGAATAGAAGATAATGGCGCCGTCAGTACGGCTGTCACCAATAATGTGGAGTACGGTAACAGTCAAAGTACAATAGGAATGTTGTAAAAAGTAAATATTTGTCGTAAGTGGTCCGGTAATGTTAAAATGTCAAAGTTTGGGTAATTAGAGAAGTAGGGTCTACATGATTAGGAATTAGAAATATTATATTGGTAATAAAGACAAGGAGTGAGGTCATAAATATTTTGTGTATTTTATTTGTAAAAATTCTAAAAATGTGGAACCCATGTAAAATGATAAGGTTTATCTTAACTTAACAGATAAGATTACATGTACAGATAAGAGTTAAGGTATGGAATATGATTCGTCAGAGTGGATTTCTTATCCTATCTTAGAGATAAGATGGATAAGCCTGGAAGTTCTATAAATAGAGAGGCTACCCCCCTCATTTAGCATAGAAAGAAGTAGTGAGAAATATTGTAGGAAGTGTGCGAAGGAAGCCATCAGTTAAAGGTGTGTTGAAGAAGCCATCAAGAGGTGTAATTGTAAAGTTTCTCCCATAGTCTTGTTGAAGTATCTCATGGGTGAGATTGTAACAGTTCCATGTTAATATTATAATTTATTTTGATATTTCAGATTTTTCGTCATTCTGTCTTATCATAGTCAATGGTATTCTTGTGTTCAGTTTGTTGTTTTGTTTCTAGATTACATCCACCAAACTAAAGGCTGTGCATTAGTAAATAATCATAGCACGAGGAGTTCTCGGTGAAGAATTATCATAGTGCCGGATTGGTGATGACAGTCCTCTAGCACCACTATCAACATTCTTCCTTTTGGTGACACTTTTAACTCTCCTTTCTCCACAAAAGTGAAAGGTTTTAGCACTTAATTTCCAAGCGTGAAAGCACTGCACTTTACAAACATTGTGAGATGAAGACAACATTTTGACTATTCTCTATCGAGCTTGCGGGTCACTTCTGATACATTTCATACATATCTTTGATAATTTACAAGGGGCATTAAATCTGATTTGCCCCCGATGGCCCACCTCCCCACCTCTTGACTTATTCAATCTTTGCCCCACATCTTCACCACGATGTCAAAAGCAATTTGATCAGAGTCTACTAAACAATTTACTTGAGAGTTCAATGGACAAGGTGCCATTAGTGTTACAAGGTCCGAGATAGTACTTCGTATCGGTCATTAAAAATTCCATAGAAAAACCAGGGATGAGTGAGTTGTGAAGCATGACAAGTGTCCTCTTGGTGCTTAAGCTTCAAAAGACAAACTCAAGGGCATTACTTCACAATACAATCCGTAAATTTTACTTTTCACTTGTCTCAAGAACTTTTAGGAAGTTGCTGAAAAGTCTAAGGACCAGGGAGACCTGACGGAAACCTCCACGTGATCTTTCATGGCGTCAAATACTGAATTAAGAAGGTCCCATTCAAAAGATTTGAAGACCCTGAATCTAGTGTCGGTTCACCACGTAGTCCCAAGCCTATATAAGCAACATCCTTAATACAATAGTTTTGGGTCCCCAGCAGATCATGGTGGAACTCCTCCACGTGCCCTCCCAACGAAACTTCAGAGGCCAAACAATATAGTTTCTGAATATTACAAATAGGATCATTAGATTCCTCCACGTGGGCAAGTTTCGGGTCAAAACGATCCATAAATTTTTGGGATAGTGCCCCACCAAGCCTTACATCACAATTGTTCAAAAAGGGCCACTGTTTCTTATCAACAAATGAATTTAAAGATGTAAACTTATGATCTAGAGAAGGGCTTGCAACCCGTGGACTTTAAACTATAAGCAATACAGTGCCTAAGAGACATTCTATTTGAAGTCCCAGAGATGATCATCGTTTTTCTCTTCCTATATCAGAAGAGAATTTATAAATATTTACAGGGTTGGTAACGCACTCCCTTGAGTTCTACATCCATTCATGAGTCTTCAAGTATTTAGGACAAAAAAAATCCTAGACATCAATTCCCGACTGTGGATTCAACTAAACAATAATGTAGACAGCCCAAGTTTTTATCACCAACTAATTTACAATTGCCTCCATCTAGATGTTTCTTTGAGATTTTTAATCAAGGGTACACAAATATGGATCCATAAGTGATTCATCGGCCCATGAAAGGATTGATTACAGAAATTCAAAATGGAAAAGTAGAATCTTTTCATAGCATGACACGGGGAGATAAAATCATGACAGGGGCCATAAACCGAGATTGTTTCAAAAGCAAATGGGGCGATGTTCAATATCTGAGCACCAATAGTGCTTCATTAATTTAATACTCATCACTTTACATTGTGCAAAACCCATTCTAATGGATAATGCCACAACTGTGAACACTATGTGAATGCATTCATATCCTCCATAGCCACTTAGATTAGATTAATGGGTGTAACCTTTAGATTTATCTCCTTTCAAATAGATCATCCCTAATTATCCTTTCCATGAGGTTTCGATTTGACCTTGATTCTTTCCAAATACCCTAATTGGCTCCATTTAGGATATTCCATTTTTATTTACAGGAAAAATTGGAGGAGTGGAAGCAATGGTCTTTCAAGATTTCCTGAAACCATGGAGAAGCATTTCTCATTATGATATAATGCACTAGTGAGTTAGAAACATAGGAATCGAGACAATGGCAATACCATTATATTCCTTATTTATTTTAAAATTCTCTTAGGTTTGGTATAACAAATGTTAGTTATTACTTTGTTATAGAGATCCCACCATAATCTGATGGTTTTGGGTATTTAGTTGTTCCAATTTCTTTGATTTCATACATTTGAGGAAATATCATTTTATTGGAGATATGAGAATATACATGTCATATACATATGAATACATACATGTATACTATGTCATAATCACATAATGACCCGTGTCATAAAGTGTGAACCGCATGTATACCCCATTACCTAAGATAGAATAAACATTATGTTTGTACCATATATAAGCATTTAAGTCACTTATTTGGTCTAAAAAACACACAAATGTTAAATTTTTGAAAAATAATTTAATGTCACGCATAGGAGACTGGTGTGGCCATGCCTAACCGGTTGTGACGTTCTTACTATGCTACCATCATTGTACCTTATATTTGCTTCTACTGAGACAATTACTATAAATCCAACACTTTTTTATAGGAATGTATACAAATTTATATATTCTCAATTATATACATTTGTATACCTTCTTAGATGAGTGAAAACTATATTCCAATCCCAATTTTGCATTTTCTAAGCACCATAATTCATGCAACTAAGAGAAAGGTTGAATTTTATAGAGCTAGTGAACAATTTATAGAGACCGATGTCAGTTTCCATAATGTCTAATTTCAGACATCGGTTGGCTGACTCGCATCAGTACAGTGTGGGACAGATGGTTTGTTTATAAATTATAGGATATATATACAACTATATATCTCAAGAGAATATATTATATAATTTAAACTATAATCAAACCAGTAGTTCTATACTAACTTGTTATTTAACAGAATACTCATATTATAAATAACCATACATCTTACTAATTTAATTTTAAATCAAGCTCAATTAGAGGGAGGTCCAAAGGACACAAGCATATCCTTTTCAACATTATATAAAGTTTGACTACTAGAGTTAATTTTTACCAAACACAATGCAATTTTTAACTTCACATAGAGAGTAAAAGGATTTAACCTGGAGATTTATTAGAGTGGACAAGTTTCTTCACCCGGGCCACATGACAAGAATTTGACATCACTATTTTCTTGAAACTATGTCTCCTCAAGTATAGGCTTCCATATTATCTTTCCAATAGCATTTACCTTGAACAATCATTTTCAAAACTGATAGAGCTCAACTGAAATATTTCATATGATTCATTTACCCTTACGATGTATGCTAGGAACTTTCATATCCACTAAATACAACTTACAAATTCACCTGTGTACACTCATATTCATTCAGCACATAAACTTTCATAATTTAATATTTACAAGAAACTCTCTTAGGACAAGGGGGCCGAGTGATATACAAGGATTCCACTTCAAAGGTTGGTTGAACAATGTCCATACAAATTTACAATAGATAAAATTCAATAACATTTGATCTGATCTATTTACATTTACAACTTTCTCTGTCAAGATGATAAGAATTTGAGGATCCTCCATTTCTTACGGATTTAATCTAAACATTAATAAACTATGCACTATTAAATAAATGAACATCACATCACATTGCATAATAATAAAGTAATACTTACAAAAGTAAATAACACATGACACAATATTTATAGTAGAAAACCCAAAGGTAAAAACCATTGTGAAAAGTAACTTTTATTGTATAGAAATTTTTACATCCAGTAAATCACCTCCTCCTTAGAAACCCTAAGCACAAGGGTGAAAACATTTCCTATATTATTTTTCTAAATATATCAAATGAGGACTTGAAGTCATTTTTATATGAGGTGATTAGTTATGTCTCCTGACTCACCTTTTAATCATTTCGGTTGACACATATACCAAGGTTTAAAATATTTAATAATAGAAATATAACTATTTCTTATTATTAAATATTTAACCTAAAGTATATTCCTTGGTTTGAATATTTAATAATAGAAATACAAATATTTCTTATTATTAAATATTCAACCCATAGTATAATGTTTTACCCATATTTAATTAAGGGGTGGCCAACCCACTTAACCATTATGTTCCAACAGATGCCACAGATGACTTGATATGAGATGAGGTTAGATTTATTTTGAGAGGGGGTTTCTTGGGTGGTGATTGGTTTTCCAAAGAAGGAACATGAGAGGTGATGGCATGATGTTCATTATACATAGATGAATTATATTTAGGAACCCATTAGGATTTAATAACTGAAGATGTAACAAGATGTTGTGCATTGAATGAGATAAAACCTTTATGTTCAAAATGTTTGATTCTTCGTTATAAAGCATAAAAATCATTTTCATTATGTCCATTGATTTGATGATAATTTTAATATGGGTGACCTTGGTATTTTATAAGTCGGTAAGGAGGATAGCCTTGAGTAGATGATGGTAAGTTGATTTATTGATGAGTTATGAGCTGCGCAAGAACATCTTGTTTCTTAACATTGAGATTAAACTCGAGAGGCGTAGGAAGTGGTAATATTTATGGTTCACTAATACGATAACATGTAGAAGACATAAAATGGAGATGAGAAGAAGAAGTAGTGTGGGCCTGAGAAGCTTCTTCAAGATGTTGGCTTTCAGATTTAAGAGATGCGATCATGGATTCCATAACCTAGAATTTTTCATAAAATAAAGAATGTAAATTTTGAATTGACTCAAAAATGGGTTGATTGGATGAATCATCAAGAAGGATAGGGTCATTAGATTGACGATAAAAAATAAGACTTTTTTCATGTGGTGGCGTAACTTTAGGAAGATACATGGTGTCTAAGGTTTTTTAGAGAACGTCTTGGCAATTGAGATGCATCTTAAGTAAGTCAAATAAATAAATTCGAGGAAATTTATGACCCATGATAGGAAAAATGAGGATCCAAGAGTATTTGAATGTGGGTTCACTAAAATGATTAAGAAAAATATAAAATAATATAGATGCCTAATCTGATTGCTATTGTAGCAGTAAATAAATGAAAAATTATGTACAATATAGATCCAAGAAACTAAGCTAGAAAATATGAAACACTAGTTGCAAAGAGGAGATGAAATGACATAGCTATTTTACAGAGATCCCAAAGGTGCTCAGAGTTGAAAAACTAGAAAATTTGAAGCACAGAATCTCGCAGTGAAGCTCAAAAAAATGTAGATATGGAGGAATATGTTGGACTGAGGTGCCTGCAAGCACCACAAACATGTTTTGCACCTGTGACTATGAAAAATCTCAAGAACCTATATTCAGCTAGTTGCAATTTGTTTGATGTCATTTGATTTTGGTTACTAGTAGGTCACACAATGTTCTATGAGGTTGATAATAACATGTAATTAAAGAATGGAAAGAAAAAACCTCACAAGTGCATCAAATCCAAAAAAGAAAAGAATGCAAATGAGGGTTCAAATCGACCTCATCTATCAAAGAAGTGAACCTGTGATAGACCATTGTACTAAATCTAAGACCTAATGTAGTTCTATGTATGTGTGTGTAGAATCGTGCCCTAGGTGGCTCTTGTGCATGTCACACTTAAATAGCGAGAAAAGTAGATAGATGTAATAAAATGTAATAGATGTGTACATGGAATAGAATAGACTTCTCCTCCTATGAAGTGTATGCAGAAATGTGGTCCCTTTCCCTTGTCTATAGATGCTAGATTGATGTTTGAATTCTCTTTACATGCCTTTAGATGCAACCTTAGGTGCTGATAGTTAATGCTTAGTGCTTGGCCCCTTATTATGATCACATCACTTTATATGTATATGATTCCCTTTCTTATATTTCCTAATCAACCCCGAAAATGTCAACTGCCAAAAATATAAGATGCTCAAATGGATACAAAGGACCCAAAGCATGTGAAAAAAGTACAAAGATGTCAGGGGCACCCAAAGGGGATAGGAGCACTTGACAATGACATCCTGGTTGGACGTTGGTGTCCAGGATGAGAAATGTCAAGGAATGAAGAGAAATATAGTTAGAAAGAGTGTAAGACCAAAACTAAAAATAGAAAGAAAGAAAATATGGCCAAAGACATGGGTTAATTAGTACTTTTCAAACTTAGAAATAATATGAATATTAGTATACAATTAGGACTAGATAATTACCCAAATTGCATTATTTTATGTCTATGAACATTGTGAGTGATGTCCAATGTATACAACCCATTTTTTTGGGGTCCCTCTAATCTTTATATTTACTTGATAGGTTGTATTTTATTTCATGCTATCTCTTTTACGCTAACACTTGTTTTTTAGTGTACCTTGCTACCTTGTGCCTTGGTTTCTACTATGAACATAAACTACCCCTTGCAGGTATCCAATATACAATGTGCATATCAATTTTAAGTCCTATCATTTAGGTCACCTCCTCCTACATCCATCGCATGCACCAAAAATGAGGGGAAACTATATGGTTAAAAAATCACCCTTATAATAACACATAGCTCGAGAAAAGACTAGTACAATACAAAATTTGGAAAGGAAAATTGTTACAAAGTGGTACAGAATTTGACTTGGATCACCTAAAAATATAAGAAAATAGTGCCCAATATCAAACAAGAACAGTGGGCACTTGTTTCCCTCCTAAGCACTTGTATCCTTGGGGAAAAATTAGATAGTCTCCTAATTCAAGATATTTTCCAGCAATTTACAGTATGGATCTACATTATTAGTCACTTTTCTACAGTTATAAAATTCAGTAATTCAATTACAATTCAGTTATAATTTGGTTATAACTAAATTACAATAAGGTTATAAATTGGGATGTGCTAATCTGCAGTGGCATTTTGAGAAGCATCATGGAAGGAGAGAAAAATATACCCCTCTACCAAACACTCTCCTCTTAGTGTGATATCTACCAAAAAACGTGCGCTTGGCATGACATTGCGCAAAAAACTCACTCTTGGTGTGAGATCACACAAAAAACTCGATCTTGGCATAAGATCACCCAAAAACCTTACCCTTGGCAACATGACACCAAAATTTACATCATCTCCAAAGAAAACATGACAACTTACTATCTTATACTCTCTCATACATTAGGTGAATTCTTTCTTTAGCTACTACTTTTACACAATTTTACTTACTTATACATATGGTACTCTGATTTTTCATATATGGAGCTTTGAATACTCTTTTTCTCTTATTTTACAGGTCCATCCTTACCAGCAACAAGAAGCATCTTATCAATAATTACAAGCTCTAACATCTTGCTACTGCACACACAATTCACCCTAGGTTATAACTCCCTTTACTAGATGTCACACTTCACATGACTACTTGTCCACTTGACATGCTATCGGCTACACTCCTCTCCAAATTGCAAGGTGTGCATTTTCTATCTACTATATGTTATCATGTATTCAATTAACAACATAAAGTGGTGGAAAATGTAAAAAAACAATCTATGCACTTGGGTACATTTCTAGGTCCTACTAATGTATACATGATTTCTAAGCCAGAAAACTAGTGATTGACAACTCCTTTTGGCCTTTTAAGTGATTTATCTCTTGTAATTTACTAGCTTCACACATCTTACAGAACAACCAGTACCTGACTATTTAATCCTTTTATGGCCTTGGACACTAGCACCCAGCTAAGATAAAAGCACTTGGGGGTTTTAGAAAAAAAAAAGATTTTTTAAAACCCTAATTTTATAATAACTGAATGTAAATTATGATATATAACTTCTAGATACAATTTTAAACAACCAAGAAGATAATAAAACATGAAACCTTAAGTGCAAGAGAAAGAGGAAAGAACTTAGCTAATTTTTGCTTTCCTGGAACTTATATGGATAGGGGAAAATATTGAACATAAAGGTCATATCATCTTAATTATACACTGTAAAATATGGAAATCTTAGATAAGGTTTTACTAGCATGCCTAGATTGGGTCAGAGGCACCTAGGAACCAAAGTCTACTATTTTTTTCCCATGACTGAAAAAATACTCAGAACTTGATATTTGTTTTGTTGCACCAGTGTCATTGCTATTTTTTGTTGATCACTTGTATGTTACACCCTAATTGTTGGATGTACCTGTAAACTTCAAAATATAAGTTCAAATATAAAACCCACAAAACTGCATCAAATCCAAAAAATAAAGATGTAATATGGGGATTCAAACCCACCCCAATGATCACCCAACAAAGTGAACTTACAATCGAGCACTGCACTACATCTTAGACTCTATGTAGTTCTTGTGAGTGTGTGAAATTATCATTCCCTATGATTCCCTTGTGTAGGATGCACTAAACAATGGGCTATATTTTCTACAAGATGTAAATGTGTGTATGGAATAAAATAAAATTCCCCTTCATATGTTGTGTATGCATAAAATGCAGTCCCTTATCCCTTGAATGGATTCTAGATGGGTGCGTTTGAGTAATTTGGATGCCTTTAAATGCAAGCTTATGTGATAATAGTAATGATTATATCTTGATGCTTTATTTTGAACACATAGCTATGTATTTATAGGATTCCCTTGTTTGAATTTTGTAATTGACAACTTGAAGGCCAACCCATAAATATAAAAGATGACCAAAAGTTAAAATAAACCCAAAATAAGCGAGTAAGATAGAAAAGGGTCATGGGCATGCAGATGGGACATGAGCACCTGGGCACTACTATCTTGGTTGGGTGTAAGTGTCTAAAGCCATAAAAGATAAATAATTAAAATACCGACTGGGTTGTAGGGTATGTAAGACCAAATAAAAAATAAAAAACATAGAAAAGAGGCCAAAGATAGTCATCAATTACTAGTTTCTTTCTTAGGAATCATATGAATTCTAGTATGTGTTTAAGAGATAGAACTGTACCCAAGTGCATGATTTTGTGTTTACATTTGTCCTCAATTTATATTTTTGTGTGAATAATCTATAACATAAAGTAGATAAGAGATGTGTACCTTATGATCCTATCGAGCATACGAAAAAATGCATTCCAAGTGGATAAGTGAAGTGTGGAATGAATGCAAAGTGTTTTATCTCTACTCAATGGGCATGGTGGGGCAATAGTATTGAATTAATTAATCGAAGGGGGTTTAGAGGATCGTGACCCAATTTTTGTGTGTACATTTTCCCCTTTTTCGTGTAGTTTTTATTGATAAGCGATGATGAAAAAATAGGATGTGGTTTCCCCGAGTAAGGATAGAGATGAGGTCGCCCCAAGTATGGGTGGATATGATCCCCCTCAAACCAGGAACGGATGAAGTAACTGGTAGAATCAGTGACAGGTTTTATAAAGTGGTAAGTGTGAGTATAGGAAATGGTAATATCAGTATGGGTAATAGGCGAGGGCATTCTAATACACACACATGTATAGAATATGAAAAGGAACTAGGTCGAAGAGCTCCCAAACTCTACATCGTCAAATGTCGATAGGTTTATCCAAACAAGGTTGTTGTGGGCTAGCTATCCAAGGTATAGGATACATTCCTGAAACATAATGAGACTAGGTGTAGGAACGTGCATTAGTTAGGTTCTAAAGCACCAAAAGGTTTGGTCTAGTCAAGATAAACAACAAGGAATCAGGAAAGGAAAGGTTGATAGAATATAAAACATAAGTAACATTGTCACAAGGTATAATGAGTAAGTGAATTCAAGTGTCAAATAGGTGAGGTTGGTGTAGGTAAATAGGTAAGGTCGTAGGCAAGGTTGAGGTATAGGTGAAATATGCCCCATAGTACACTGAGCTCGGGGGTTAGAGGAAAATAGTATTAGATGAGATTGTAGGGCTAGGGTAAGGTTGTGGTTACAAGAAAATGGGCTCATGCAAGAAAATTTTGGGAAAATTAGGTAAAATTGGGTAGGCAGGGTGACTGATACCGGTGGATGGTAAACTGATGTTTGTAAGGTAACCGATTCCGGTCACCTAGGGCATGATCTAATTGACGTCGGTCCAACCAATATATGTTTGAAATAGAAAAAATGTATTGAAAAGGTTTCATTTTTGAGTTTCTATATTTGGAAAATGACAGAGAGGGGATTTAGGCTTTTGACTTGGGAGAAAATGACAACACTATTTTCGAAGCTAAGTTGGAGCGAAGTGAGTGGTTGGAGGATTATTTTTATAGTCCCATGAGATATAGACAAAGGATTTTACTGGATTATAGTAGAGACATGTATTTAGTCATGGTAGAGGAAGGAGAGGGTGCCAGAGGACCTCTAGTTCAGAGGTCATACATCCCCCCGAGAAGACTACACCGAGTAGGAGTAGGATTTGATCTCTATTTGTGTTTTTGATTAAAACTAAAGTATAAAATTTAAGAATTTTGTTTTTAAATTTTGATTTTAAATTTGGGTAGAGAAGTTTAAAATGGGGTATGGGGAGGGCCAAATGTAGGTTAAGTAGGTATTAAGGTGAGTTTAGATGCAATTTTGGGGGTTTAAGGTAGGTTTTTAGGTGTTTTTGTTTAGTTTTTTGAAGAATGGGGACGTGGGGGTTTGGCATTAAAGCTGAACCAGTGACCAATTCCAGTTGGGCATCAACTGATGTCAGTAGGATAGCTGGATTTGGTGGGGTTAAAATGGGACTAATATTGGTTGGGGTGACTGATGTCGGTCACTTTAAAAATTAAATTCGGCCAAAAATAGTAGTTTGGATTGACAAACAGAGAGAAAAATAAGATGGTTGAATGTGTAGTAGAATATGTGTGGTTATGTTAGAGGTTTGGAAAAATAGAATGGGGTGGGGTTTAGGATTTTTTAGATCAAATTGGTGAAGAAGAAAAAGGAGTGAACCAGGCTAAGTAAATCAGTTTAGTTGAGATAGAATATACAGTAGGCTAGTAAATTCATTGATGGGATTTTACTAGGTAGGATCAAATAGATGATCAAAAAGGGGAAATTTATTGACAAGTGTAAATGGTAATGATGTAGGCTTGTCAACAGTTGAATATGCAAGACAAGGTGCCACCTCTTTTGGTACAAATGCAACTCAGTGTTACAAAGGATGAGTAGGCTCATATGTAAGATGTTGGGCTCGACACCATTAGGTGATATAGGTGTATTATAGGATATCACAACATGATGGTCACTCTCATCAACATATGGGATTCAACGAACAACACCTTAAATTATCACATCGAGTCCCACCGGTCGTGAATTTTTTTTTTGCCAAAAAGTAGAGATAAAATATATAATAGGTAAGGATGCAGAGGAATACTTGTGATAGTAAAAGAGCTTATTACATAAATGTAGAATGTTTTCCAAGATGATTGTAGAGAGCTAGAGACATATGCTTCCAGGGTTTTCATCTTATCCATCATCATCTTTATTAGATCTTTTGTAGGATTCAATTAAGGGATGCCCCCCATGGTATAAGAGGGTGGATGAGGTAGATAAGTCATAGATGGCACACTAGTGTATGGTGGTACTGAATAAGCAAAATTTTATGAGGGTATGTAAGAGGGAATAGATGATGAAGGTATATACCATGAATAAGAAGAAGAAGGAATGGGTGGTTATATAGGGAAGGTGTAGGTAGAAGGGACTTGTGTAGATATCCTCATGTTGATCGGTGGTAGAGTCTAGGGTATGGAAAGGATTATATTCTGGAAGGGGTTATGAGAATCCAACGCCAAAGGTGGTTGGGAGATAATGGGTATGAGAGATGCTGATGATGTGGGTATCCCTACACTAAGAGCTATAGATGATGGCGTGGCATACATCGAAGGGTTGACAAATGTCAAAAGTGTGAAAAATAATGAAGATGTAGGGATTATTTTAGAAATGATAGGATGGGATATGGAAACAGGTACCACTACACTAGTATTATCTTATGTAGAAGTGGGGCCGAGAGTGCAAGGAATGAAAATAGGCATCTCGTATATGATCTATCCTAATGAGTCACGGGTGGAAGAATGGGCAAGGTAATACAACAAGGTTGTAGGATTTTGATCAAGGAGTTTTACGAACTCCTCATCACATGCACTTCTAGCAATAGAATAAGTGGGGTCCATAGGTGAATAAATAAAAGGTGGTGAATTGCTAGGAGGTAGCACGGTTGATGACTAGCATGAAATACTAGGGTGTTGGATTGCTAGCGAGTCAAAACCATGTGAATTATGGAAAGATATGTAGTTTGAGATCTGAAAATGATACAGAGACACGTAAACAAAATATGGGAAAAATATGAAAAAATGAAAGTAGGTTGTTTTTTGATAAAAACAAAAAACACAGAAACCGACGTCAGTTAGATAACCAGTTTTGGTTGGCAGAAAAAACCAATGGTGATGGCTAGAATGGTGTCAGTTACTGAAGATAATCAAAATAATTAGAAATATGGAGATCAAAGGGATAAAATAGATGAAACTAGACTTTGTTAATGACAACAGAGACTTAAAAATGAGTGTAGTAAATGAATCAGAAAATAGAAAATGTATGAATATGAATTGAACATTGTTTTGGACAAAATGACCAATAAAAATAGGAAACCTATGTCATTCACTTAACCAATGTTAGTATGATGACATAACCAATGTCGGTCGCTAGTGCTATGTTATTTACTGTGAATTTTGAGAAAATGAAGAAATTTTGAATTTTGAATTCAAAATAAATACCAAATTAGAAGTTGAGTATGGAAATATGATATCCTTTCACACTCATAAAGAACCAAAATAAACTAGTTATGATTGTGAAGTGTGAAAGAAAATAAAAAGAGATGAATCGTCCTCACAACTCAAAACGTAATTCAAACAAGCAAAAAATAACAAAAAATGTAAATCTGAGGTATCAGATTTTAGTGTTAAGTGGCTTATGCCTTTTTAAACTGACTGTGAATGAAATATAGTTTTTAGATTACAAAGGTTCCCTATAAGAAACCTATGGCTGGTTTAAGGATATTTTTGGTTAAAGAGGCCTAATATATCTTTCGGTATGTGTGGTCCAAACTTTGATATGAAAAACCAACCAGAACATTGGGCGGTGCCCACCATCAACGGGTTGTTAAATCCTTAATGAATTCTTCCTGGAAAGGGAGTGTTTAATAAATGTGTAAATTATTTAAGTGGTTTGGCCTAGGAGTGTGTTTACAAATGTGGACTACGTTTAATCCAAATCCAATCACAAGGTCATGACCTCCACCATGTGATTGCTAATTAAATCTATGTGATCTAATGCAACACTCAAAGGATGAAATGCATAAATTTTAGACCCAAATCAAAAATGATATTTGATGTAGAAAAATGAGAGAAGAGGAATGGTCTTTCACTAAATGCAATACAGAAGAAAAGAAGAAGTGGTCTTTTAAGGACCAAATAACAAATTTATTTTAGACAAATAGAAAGAAAGGAATATTTCTAGGGAGAGATTTAGTGTAAAATTTTCACAAAAAAGAAACTAAAACACAAATGTACCCTATATGAACAACGAAAAGGATCCCAAAAGAGGGTCCCACAGAGCATGCCAAAATGTTTCACCACAAATTAGAGATAAAACATATAATAGGTAAGGGAGAGGAGGAATACCTATGATAGTCAAAGAGGTTGTTACACGTGTGTAGAATGTTGTCCAAGATGATTTTAGAGAGATTCCCTTTTGCTAGGAGGAATGAAATTCAATATAACACAAGGCCACAAAATAGAATTAACAATACCAGTTGGTGGATTGCCTAGCAGAAGCTAGATATGGTAAGTGAGGTGTTTCCTAGAAGGCTATCAATCCATGTTTTTAAAAAAATTTAACGCAGAGAAATAAAATGAAAGAAGGAAATCCTATTGTAGTTGTATGATTTAGGTGTTTCACACAAATACAATAATCAAATATAATATAACATGCAACTTATGAATAAATTTGAAGGGTTGGTAGGTTTATCTAGGCTTGCAAGTTTGACATAGGATTTAAATAACGTTTGGGCTGGATTTTTGGAGGTTTTGGGTTGTTTAGAGTGAGTTATAAGCTTTGCTAGTTTGGGAAATATTACTAGACATAGAGACTGGTATCGGTTAGGCAACTGATGCCAGTACTGGTAAATGACCGATGTCGCTTGGATAACAGGTGTTGGTAGGGAAAATTAGGTATAAATATTAAATATGGGTCTATGAGAGCTCTCTATGATTGTAAAAAGAGTTGGGAAGGTTTGGGTGAGGTTTTGGGATTGCTAGAAAGACTCAGAGATCATAAAAATGGTGTTTGGGAAATATATGGAAGAGTAAATAGGTAGATAGTTAAACAGTGGTACTGTGGGAGAGATCCAGGTAAGATAGAGTATGGAATGAAATAGATAGCTAATAAAATTACTAATCTATTGAAAATGGAAAAAAAAAATACTTACTTGTGGAATGCAGGTGATGGTGATGATTATAGGAGAAGGTGATCCTGAATGAATAGAGCAGGAGTAGGAGGACATGGTGCTTCCCTATGAGTGCATTGGAGCTCTGGATCAACCTATTGATGAATGGTATGGTGTTTGAAGACTTTAAGGGCCTTTGGTATGTTGCAAGATTGCTAAAAAGCTTCATAGTCAGTATGCAAGGTTGCAAGAGCTAGAAAACCATATTCACAACCTGAACAAAGAGTTTAGAAACCTTTTTTAAGGTAACCAATGGTGGTTAGGTAACTAGCACTGGCCAAGGGATAACCAGCATCGGTTAGGGAGAAAAGGTCATATTTGGTAAAAATAGCCCGATTCTTCCTAAATATTGTGTGATTGTGATTTTGATTCTAGGTCACAAGTTTGGAATGTCGTGAAATGTAGCAGGAGAGGGGTTAGAGTGATAATAGGTCATTAAGAATACTATTAGAATAAGTTCTCATTCATTAAGGGAAATGGGGACTTAGTCTTAGGTAGTGAATATGGTTGGAATAGGTCTAGGACGAGTTGGAGATGTGAGGTGGCTAGGTGAGGTAGATAATTAACTTAATTTTGGTAATTAAATTAATTAAAATGTGTGCAAGTGGGCATGATGGGGGAATAGTATTCAATTAATTAATCGAATGGGGTTTATAGGATCGTGACCTAATATTTGTGTATACACAAAGATGAAGCATGGAAACTAGGAAAGAGGATGTGACTAGGGGTTAAATGTATGCATGTTACCATGTTGTACTTGTTGTTGTGTTTAATGTAGGGTTGATTCTTATTGACTATTAATGATGGAAAGAAGAGAAAAATAGTAATCAAAGTCATGTATTATGAAAACTCTGTAAAAGTATGTAAATGTGTGTAAAACTCTATACTAGTTTTGTGTTGTAATGAATACCCAAGTCAGGTTATGGGTCATTCTATGACTATATTTATTCTCCATTATTTTACTATGCAAGTCTGTACTATAGCTCTGAGCTTCTATAGGGTAATTGATTCACCCAATGTATGCCCCCCTTATTTGGGGTGCATATGATGCTGATAGGATAATGCGGTCCAAAGGAAAGGACTTGAAACTAATATGAAGTGGCGACACTAAAGCGGTAGGGGATGTGCATGGTAGAAACCAAGGAACATGCAAACAAAATGGCTAGAAACATGTGTTAGTGTACTCGATCCTAGTATTCATGTAGAATACAATGTACAATCAAACATGTAAGAAGACAAGATAAACCATAAAAAGTGGGTTTCAGACATGGGACATCTCTCACAATGTCATAAGATAATCAGGGACAAAGTGGTTGAAAGCATACAGTGTGCATGCAAGAGAAAGGGCATATTCTATAAACAATAACATACAATAGAACGCAATGGAAAACAATATTTAGCAGACAACCATGGTGGCATATAATCCTATAAAAAAATACTACACATGAAGAACATGTTAGCATGTTAGAAAGATAATGAATATATCATAGTGTGTATATATTAATGGAAAGGAGTGGGCTAGTAAGAAGAAGTAGTAAATAATAAAACAATAACAATTGTGATATGTAAGATTAGTAAATTTAGATACCCCCAGGATCCTCGGTGGGAATGATAATAGGTATAGGGCCAAGCATCATTGTTGTGTATAAATATTTGTTGATAATATACATTCACAACTAAAGATCAAGTGAACATGTATGTGTATACAGATAATATGTTGATATAATAAGTATTTTTCTAGTATGGTAAACAAAGTGTACATGTAACTAAAAGAAAGAAAGAGTATGTGAACCCAAGATATGTAGTATGTTGCATATGATTGATATGTAATGGTATGCAATGTGAATGTGATAGGAGAAAAGTGCCCCCTAGTTGATGTGGATGAGTATGAGATGAGGTTCATTCTTAAAATACCCCTCAATGATCAAGAATGAACCATAGAACAAGAGTTTGCAATCAGGAAATGGTTTTAAATAGATGCTATAAAGATGTAACATGAAGTGCAAAGCATGGAGTGTAGAAGAGGTGAGTTTCATTTCAAATTTATACCCTCATCACTAGAGTATGAACCATGGAACTAGAGTGTGCCATGGGGTAGTATGTAGTGTGAGAAAGGAATGATAGAAAGATGTATGGTGAATCATGGAGTGTGAAACATGTAGTGTGTGAGGTTCATGGATGTAGCATGCTCTCAATAGTCAAGTGTGAACCTTAGCACAAGTGTGTGTCATAAGGTAGTGACGATACAAGCTGCGTAATATTGCTTATAAATAGGAAGTATGAAGCACTGAGCATATGAGTACAAATGATAGAAACCGGATGATGCTAGGAAGGGGTGAAGTAAGCATGATTCCCCCAAGTATATGATAATGAATAAGTTAGCCAATGAAAGTGAAGGAAAAGGGTCCTCCACCCGATGTTTGAGGAGATAGGGGCATGTGACCATGTTCTAAAATTGGTGGTGTATGAGACTGATGATGTATATGTGATAAAATCCTAGGTGGTAAACACGTATGTGAATAATCCCTATGAGGTGATGAGCATCTATGTGAAGTAGACCTAGGAGGTGATGAACACATATGTGATGTATACCTAGGAGGTAAAGGAGATGGTGAACTCCTATGTATAGGGGCTTCCTGACTATGGGTCTTAGGCCGAGGAGATGGATGAGTAGACCAATGATAACGAGTAGGTCATGTGTGAATAAAAGAGATAGGTGAAAAATATGCCTTGTATTTGAGAAGCCCAGAGGGCTAGATGCTTTAACTAGTGAAAGGACATTCTCAAAATGAGGCCAAGGCAATTGTGTGGATGGTGGAACACCTTTGATATTGAAAACTTTTTATTGTGAATGAATTTGAGATACAAGTGGTTCACAGAAAATATATCTTGAGTGGTACGGACCCAAGGAAGACCTAAGACCATGTCACATCCTTTGATTGAAGGTGTCTAGTGAAAGGAAAAATCATGGTGAGAGGGCCAATTCTAACTGGAAGTTTTATGTAGCCATAGAATTTTGGAATAGGATATGAAAAATTAGAGATTAGATAGTTGATAATGATGAGGAGTGCAATAGAGCACACACCAATAAGGAACCAATGGATTGATCATCATGTTATTGACATAATTCAGTCTGATAGAGGTAGTGATGTGTAGTGAATTAAAAGAAAATGTAGCATAATAATCATGATAAGAGAATGTGATGAGTGGTGGAGATGCATCAGTATTAGAAACTAGAAAATCAGGAGGCACCAATGAAGGAGGAGTCACAACACGATATGTATGATTAGTTGAATAATTAGTATCTTTCTTATCATGATTAGACAATGTATCTTTGATTATTTTGATTTTTTTCTTTTCATTAACAGACCTAGTTATCAAAGGCTCAGGGAACTTGATTGCATTTTTTCAATAAGATCCTGAATGAGATTATAATTTTTAAACATTTATCAGTTGAATTCCCAACACATTGATTATATTCACATCTAATATTTTCATCATAATTGTGGCCACAAGGGTGAGATGGATCAGTATTGGGTGGTGTTGGAAGTGTAAAAATATTGTTTTCAATGAGTTATGGCAATAAGAAACAAGGAACATAAGGAATTTTTGTAAATTTATACTTTGGAGGTTTCCATTGAAGCTTTTCAAGAGTAGAAACAATTTGAATAGTATTTATTGCTTCAATAAGCTTTGGAGATGGCTTGAAAGTAGATTTTCTTTGAAACCGATTAGAAGATTAAGCTTGATCATGATATTTGAGCTTACTTGTGGATAATATTTTTCTTTTATGTAAGTTAATCATATGTCATAATTGATCAAATGAGGGAGATGTTTCAAACATAACACTATCTTGCAATGGAGATAAAATAATTTGGACAAAAATATCTTGCAATTCAAAATCAACAAGAATGTTGGTCATCTTAACTACATTGTTCTTATACAATAATACATAGTCATCTATACGCTCATCATATCCTTGTTTGATTCGTGCAAGTTGAGTGTAGGATATTTTAGAACCAATATTGATTGAAAAATGTGCAAGAAAAGCATCGAATATATGTGTAAATGGGGTTAGCGAATGAGAAAATAGATCATAAAACCAACGCATGGCATAATCATGTAAGCTCCTAGGAAACATATAGGCTAGAAAAGTATGATCATCCACATAATCAAGAGATACCACATGAAAATATCTAAGATGATCTTGAGGGTCACCATGGCCATGGAAGGTGGGCATATTAGGGGTGATGAGGTTTTGAGGAAGTGCAAAAGTAGAAATGGAGGGTGTGAAAGAAGTGTGAAGGAGTAGGGTGGAATCAAGAGATGGAGATTCATAAGGAGTAACCTACTAAAGTTGACGGATTTGAACTTGAAGATTCTGACAGAGAGAGGCTAGGTATTGAGTTCTTGAAGAAGAAACTTGTTGTTTGTGGGAATTGATAGGCAGAGTAAAGTGAATTATAGGTGTAGGCACAGAAAAATGAACATTAGAAGTACGTGAAATGGTGGAATGAGGAGGTTGAGTAGCAATAGTAATGGAAGTAGTAGTGGATGTAGGAACATTAATCTCAGCTATATTGGTGCCCTCCACAAGATAAGTGAAAAAGAAAATATGTATATCTTGTGGATGTTTAACAAGATGAGCATTGAGATCCTAAAGGTTTTCATTGGTAAAGGGTTCATAATATATAGGCATGATTAAACTATTGCAAAGATTCCTAGAAGCAAGGTTAGTTCTAAATAGATAGGTTCACCAAATGATATAACAAAAATTAACTATTGTAAAACCCTAAAATTGAAAAGTAACTAAATGTAAACAATGATATACACATACTAGTTACAATTTGACACAAGAAATAAGCTAATAAATTATGAAACCCTAAGTGTAAGAGAGAGAGGAAAGGACTTAGCTGATTTGCACTTTCTTGGAATTGATCTAGACTGGGGAAATTGATGAACATAGAGGGAAGACCTTCACAATTGTGCACTGTAAAATATGGAACTATTAGATAAGGACAGACTAGGGTGCCTATACTAGGTCATGGGTTCCTGTCTACCAGAGTCTTCTACTGGGTGCCTATGACTGCGAAAATGTTTAGAAATTGATTTTTTTTCTGTTACAACAGTGTCGTTTTTATTCAATTTTGATCACATGTATGTCCCACCTGATTGATGGATATACCTGTAACTTATAAAATATAACTTGACATGAAAAACCAATAAAACCAAACCAAATCCAAAAATGAAATATGTAATGTGGGGAGTTTTACTAACCCCAACGGCTACCCAATAGAGTGAAATTATGACTGAGTGTTACACTACATCTCAGACTCCATGTAATTCTTATGAGTGTGTGAAATAATTATTCCCTGGGATTCCCTTGTGCAGTATGTACTAGATAGCGAAATAGATTTGCTATAACATATAAATGTGTGTATGGAATAGAAAAAACCTCCCCTTCATTTGTTATGTATGTAGAAAATGCAGTCCCTTCTCCCTTGATTAGATGCTAGATGGGTGACTTTTAGTGCTTTGGATTCCTTTAGATGCAGTATTAGGTGATAGTAGTAATTATTAGAGCTTGGTGCTTGATTTTGAACACATATCTATGTATTTAGATTATTCCCTTGTTTTTATTTTGTAATTGACAACTGGAAGGCCATCCCATAAGTATAAAAGATTCCCAAAAGATAAAAGAGAACCAAAATAAGTGAGTAAGATAGAAAATGGTTAGGGGTGCGCATAGGGGATTGAAGTTCGTAACCAATATTGTCCTAGAAAGATGCTGGTGTATGAAGCCATAAAATATAAACAAGTAACATACCGACTGGGTTGTAGGGTGTGTAATACCAAATAGAAAACCAAAAACATAGAAAAGAGGCCAAATATAGTCATCAATTACTAGTTTTATGTCTTACGAATCATGTGACCGCTAGTATGCGTTTAAGACCTAGAAATGTACCCAAGTGTGTGATTTTGTGTATACACCAGGTGCTCATGTCACTCCTACAAACTCCTTCCCTTATTTATCTTCTTCTTACTCTTTTGGGTCCTTTTTTCCTTTATGGTCACCTTTTAACACTTTGGATTGGTCTTTTAGTAGTCAATTACAAAATTCAAACAAGGGAATCATATATACACTTAGTTACTTCTCTCAAATAAGGGGTCAAGTACTATAAGCATAATCTATCACTGCCTAATTTTTTACAAAGGAACAAAAGCACTGCAAGGTATAAATTTAGCACATCCATACAAGGGACAAGGGTTACATTATTCTACATATATAGTTGCTTACATTCTATGAATTCAAAATAGGGAATCATATGTATACTTAGTTACTTCTCTCATATAAGGGGCCAAGAACTATAAGCATTATATATCACCACCTAAGCTTGCACAAAGGCACAAGAGAACTACAATGTATACATCTTGCACATCCATACAAGGGAAAAGGGCTACATTATTCTGCATACACATCATAGGAGGGGAGTTCATTTTATTCCATGACACACATTTTGTATACTTGGGACAATTTATATTTAGCTCGATATCATCATGTAACTTACAAAAGGGAATCCTAAGGCGCAAGACATGGACACACACACACACGCAAAGAACTACATGGATTTTGAGATGTAGTGCATTGCTCAATAATAAGTTTACTCTTTGGGAGACCATTAGGGTCAGTCCAACTCCACATTATGCAATGTTTTTATCAGAGTTGATGTGGTTTGTGGATGTATAATTAGTCATATGTTTTTCATGTTTAGTGTGATCAGATCCATAATAGTGAAAGCAAAGAAACAAAGAGTGAGTAAAAAATAATATATTCTAACCCAGAAAATATCATATTCCAAGCATTTGAGAAGACATAGTTGCGTAACTTAGTCTTCCTGTGGATTCTCCTATCATGTACATTCCTAGGTTCCTAGACCTTCACCATGCCATTGTGACACTATATCCAGCCTGTTCTAGTAGATACTAAACTTCAATCATTCCTAGGTTGCACAAAATCAGCTAAGTTATGTTCCCATCACATTTTCTCAGGGTTTTACGTTGTTGACTGCTTTTTTCTTGCACATTACTATAATTAATAATCATAATATCATTAGTTAGAGTATGTTAATTTGAAATTAGATTTAATTCCTTTTATATTATATCAATAATTATACTAGAGAAAAATTAGATTATATGTTGAAGAGATTAAATCTTAGAAAGGGGTACCATCATTTCATCCTAATCCATTTGTGTTGATGAATACTCATTTCATAAAAGGGTGAAAGGTTTATAATAAGAAATATAGTTGTTGACTTGTGGAGCTTAATTACTTTGGATTAGCATGCAATATGAGACTTCCTAGAAAACACAGTAACCGACATCAGTTATGAAGGGACCGGCATCGGTCACCTATGACCGACATCGATCATGCAAGGAGGAATAAACGTCGGTTAGGGATAACTAACATTGGTTACCTGTGTGTGGGTATTTTAATTAACTCATGGGAATTAGATATATTGATTGTAATTGCATGAATAAGTTCCCTAAGTTTGTAAACGCCTATATAAGCATGAAAGATAGGATTTAGAAGTAAGAATTAAGACGAACTTTCAAAAGTTGATTATTATTGTGAGAATAATTATAAGAGAGATAATTCTTGGAGAAAAAGAAAAATCTTGAGATAAATAAAGTATTGTACCTTTGAGAGGTGTAGAAGATTTTAAATCTTCAATTGTATATCTTGTGAAAGCTTTGGATAATAGATTGGCTTGTTTCTTGGTGTACATAGCCCACATTGGGTGAACCACGTTAAATCATGTGTTGATTATAACTTTTGTTTTACATATTTCTTCTGGTAGAATATCCACTTTTATTTGCATGTATGCTTAGATCTGATATATTATTTGTACAATTGGTGTGCTAACCCCAACAACTGGTATCATAGCTTTGTTTGAGGGTTTTTTGTGTCGAAAGATTTACTCACAGAGGTTTTTCTGATTGAGTGGGAGCTACAAAAATGGCAGAAGAAAATGAATACAAGATAGAGAAGTTTGAAAATAGAAATTATTAGATATGGAAGATGCAAATTGAGGCTTATTTGTATCAAAGACATTTTTATTTATTGTTGGATGAGAAGTCTAGACCTACGAACATGACTAATGAAGAATGGAATATTCTTGATAGAAAGGCTTTGTGATCTATAAGATTGAGCTTGACAACATCCATGGGTTCCAATATTACATAAGCGACATCTATGATAGGGTAAATGAAATATCTTTATAATTTATATGAAAAACCTAGTTCTTCAAATAAAGTTTATTTGATGAAGAAACAATTTAGTTTTTAAATGCATGAAGGTGGATCTGCATCTAGTCATTTGAATGATTTCAGATCTATTGTAAATCAATTAAAATTGGTTGATATAATGTTTAATGATGAAGTAAAAGAACTTTCATTCTTATTTTATTTTCCTAATAGTTGGGATAACTTGGTAATGGTTGTTAGTAATAAAACATCTGCTAATAGTATTTTGAAGTTTGATGATGTGGTTAGTATAATATTTAATTAAGAAATTCGCAGGAAGAGTACAAAGGAATCATCATTTGGGAATGCTTTGAATGTTGAAATAAAGAGCAGGAAGAAGGAGAGATCCAAGAGTAATAGTAATGGGAAATCAAAGTCAAGGGATAGCTGATCTAAATCTAGAGGTAAGGGAATTACTTGTTGGAAATGTGGAAAGAAAAGACATGCAAAGAAAGATTATCGATCAAAGGATAAAGAGAAAAAAAAACCAAACAAAGGTAAAGAATTAATGCAAAATGCTCTTATTATTTCTTTAGATTATAGAATTGAATCATGGGTTTTAGATTCAGGAGCTTCTTTCCATGCAATCCCTAATAAGGGTTATTTCAGAAATCATATCCAGGGCAATTTTGGGAAATTTTATTTGGGTCATGATGAACCTTGCAATATTACTAGTAAAGGGGAAGTTCATCTAAAATTTCAGAATGGAAATACATGGGTATTTAAATATGTGAGGCACGTGCCAAGCCTAAGGAGGAATATTATTTCTACAAGCCAACTAGGTGAAGTTGGTTGCATGGTTACATTTATAAGAGACTCTTGGAAAGTCACCAAGGGTTCTTTTTTTATGGAAAGAGGTAAGAAGGTAGGAATGTTATATTCATCTACTTGTGTTTACTGATTCCTTTTCTACATTATCTTCTTCATATTCAGATGCATGTATGTGGCATAATCGCTTAGGCCATGTGAGTCAAGAAGGAATGTAGATATTCAAGGCTAAGGGCAAGTTATCATATTTGAAAGATTTAGATCTTGATTTATGTGAGCATTTTGTCTTTGGAAAGAAAAAGAGAGTGATATTTCTCAAAGTTGGGGCAACTAATAAGGAGAAAAAATTGGATCTTGTACACTCATATGTGTGGGGACCAGCTCAGGTAGCTTCTCATGGAGGATCTTTGTATTATGTTACTTTCATTGATGATGCTAGAAGAAAGGTATGAGTTTATTGTATTAAAAATAAGGGTAAGTGCATGAAGTTGGGGGGCCAAAAACTAGACAAGAATCTGAAAAAAGAAAAACGCGTACGTGTTTTGCTAAAATGCACTCATGTTTTAATTTTTTTAGCTCAAGAATCACCGAACCAAAACACGTATGCATTATAACATGTAAGCATTTCAAACAAGTCAAAACTCATACGCATTATAACGCGTACACGTTTTGTGTAGTATGGAGCATACATATGTGTTTTGGAGGGTTATACTTTAAATTTATTTTAGTAAATCTAACAAATTAGGCTCACTCTGCACCTTATGGAAGTGGTCTCGTAGCTCCAACAGTTATAATCTAGAAGATAGTTTTTCAAAATCTAATCCGGTCAGTACTTACTCATTTTCAGGATTTCAACAAACGACCTAAAACTTTCAAGGCATATATATTTTAGTCAGTTTTTGTTTTGGGAAAGAATATAGTCATTTTTTAGGTTTTTTGACCTTCTAAAATGGATTTTGGCCCTACCACTGTTTGAATTTGTACTAATTTTTAAATTTGGTCTATAATTCACTTTAGTGACCATGAATTAACTCTATGATGTTTGTCTACTTCTTACTACAAAGAGATCCTCGATTTGTAGATAGAGGATTGTTCCCTAAATGGGATTCCTATCCTATGGCAAAAATGAGGTGATTGTAATGTGCCTCCTCCTTAAGGTGTGATAACACTACTAGGTGTTGAATGAGTTTTTATGAATAATACCAAGTGAATTGCATCAAGTGAACTCAAATGATTTATCATTCTTAGAAACATGTTGCTCCATATAAAGATCATCCCCTCATCTTTCCTAGCTCTAAAAACATCCTATGGTTTTAGATTTAGGGCTTAGATTTTAGGGTTTAGGGCTTAGGGTTTATGGTATAGGGTTTAGGGTTTAGGGCTGGAGGTTTAAGGTTTAGGGTTGAAGATTTAGGGTTTACTGTTTAGGGTTTGTGAGTAAGGGTTGAGGATTTAGGGTTTATGGTTCATGGTTTAGGAGTTAGGGTTTAAGGTTTAAAGGTTAGGGTTTAGGATTTAGGGAAAATGGTTCAGGGTTTATGGTTTAGGGATCAGGGTTAAGGGTTTAGGGTTGAGAATTGAGGGTTCATAGTTTAGGGCTCAGGGTTTAAGGTTTAGGGTTAAGGATTTAGGGTTTAAGGTTTAAAGGTCAGGGTTCAGGGTTTAGGGAAAAGGGTTCAGGGTTTATGGTTTATGGTTTAATGTTTATGACTCAGCGTTCAAAGTTTAGAGTTATGGGTTAAAGGTTTAGGGGTTAGATATCAGGGCTCTAGATTTAGGGTTTAGGGCTCAATGATTAGGGTGTAGGGTTCAAGGCTGAAGGTTTAGGGTTTATGGTTTAGGGATTAGGGATTATGGTTTATGGTTCATGGCTTATGGCTTAAGGTTTTGGGTTCAAAGTTACAGGTTTAATGTTTGGGGGTTAGAGCTTGAGGATCTGAATTTAGTATTTAGGGTTTAGGGTCCTGGGTCAAGGCTTAAGGTTTATGGGTTTAGGGTTTATGTTTTAGGGTTTAGTATTTAGTGTTTAGGGTTTATGATTTATTATTTTGGTTTTAGGGTTTAGGGTTTATAGTTTAGGGTTTAGGTCTCATGGTTGAGGGTTAAGAGTTTAGGTCACAGAGTTCAGGGTTCATCGAATTCGTAGGTAGAAATTCAAAGAGAGTCATCAAAATTTGATGTTTTTCATCTGTTGATTTTTTGCAGGAGGGGAATGTCATATTCTTGACTGTCCAATCCTTCCAAAGACCTCAATAGCCTTTAATCCTTGGATGTACAGGGAGACACTGTTACTTGTCTTCCATTTATAATGATAGAGATATTTGTAAATTCATGTTATGACCTCTAAATCTATATGAATTTCAAGTTGCTTAGAAATCACATCACACCCTTCACTAGGATTGATGACGACCCCTATATTTTTGTTTAGGGGATTTTGAAAACATCCACGGGTTTATCATATAAGGAATTATCAATGAATGAAAGGTCACTAAGTCTTAGGCCAGGTAACTCCCATTTAGAACTAAACAAGAAATATTTACTAGGCGATTGATAACCCCTTGGTGTTCTTATACATTCCCCTGTTTCTATGCTTATTTTGAACACTTTCGGAAGTTCTGTCAAATTTACTATGCATTCTAGTAGAACAATTGAACTTTATCTTTCTCCAGAGAAGAGGATACTACAGGAAATTCAATTATGATCCTAGACCTTTGCATTGATATATTCTCTATGTTTCTTTTGTTTCCTTTAAGATTAATTTTTTTGTTGTGATGGTTATTTTTTCCAACTTCCAATGGGTCATCCTGGCTTGCATAATACCATACATGGAAATATGAGAAATGTGAAATTTTTTTTAGAGTGTGAATAAATTTACATTCAAGAGCACAAGTATATGTGGGGAGAAACAAGTTTGGAAGAGATGTGTAATATATGCATTACAAGGCACAAGGTAGATGTCATATAAATTTAGTTACTTGTCCCACCTCTCATAAACAAGGTAGTTCTATAAGAAGAATCAATGATGGTTCTAGGCATGAGACTAGGAAATATTGATAAAATATGGTTTGGGGTTTAGGGTTTAGGGTTTAGGGCTCATGGTTCAGGGTTTAAGGTTTAAGGTTTAGGGTTTAGGGTTTAAGGTTCAAGGTTTAGGGTTAATGTTTAGGATTTAGAATTTAGGTTTTAGGTTTAGGGTTTAGGTTTTAGTGTTTATGGTTAGGGTTTATAGATCGAGGTTAAGGATCTAGGGTTTAGGGTTTAGGGTTTAGGGTTTAGGATTTAGTTTTTAGGGATAAGGGTTTATGGTTTACGGTTCAAGTTTTAGGGTTTAGGGTTTAGGGTTTAGGATTTAATGTTTAGGGATTAAGGTTTAGGGTTTATGGTTTAAGGCTCAGGGTTTAGGGTTTAGGGCTTAGGGCTTAGGGTATATGGTCTAGGGTTTAGGGTTTAGATTTTAGGGCTCAGATATAGGGGTATAGGGTTCAAATCTTAGGGTATAAGGTTTAGGATTCAATGTTTAAGGTTTAGGGTTTAGCGTTTAGGATTTAGTTTTTATAGTTCAAGGTTTAGGTTTTAGAATTTAGGGCTCATGGTTCATGGTTTAGGGTTTAGGGTTATGGATTAGGGTTTAGGGCTTAAGGCTCAAGGTTTAGGGCTCACGGGTAAGGGCTAAATGTTTAAGGTTTAGGGTTTAGGGTTTAGGTTATAGGGTCTAGGGATCATGGTTAAAGGTTTAGGGTTTAGGGTTTAGGGCTCAAGGTTTACATTTTAGTGTTTAGGTTTATGGCCTATGGTTTAGGTTTTTTATTGTAGAAGTTAAATGCTAAAAGATTTAGGCTGAATGCTGAAATTCTGAAAAATTACCTATGTACTAACCAAATTATACTTTGAAAAACTATTTCCTAAATCGTGACTCATGGAGCTGTGAGACTAATTCCATAAGGTGTAGAGTGACCCTAGTTTCTTATATTTACATAAATAAATTTAAATTATAATAAATAATAAAATATAAATAATAATAAATGAAAAGCATGTCAAAAATATACATAATATTTATACTACACAGAATGCGTACGCATTATGTAACCCGTAAGTGTTTTGCGTTTAATTTTTTCCAAACCATGCCTCTAGGCTTGGGATCCAGTTAGGATCCCAAATCCTGAGGCATGGACCTGCACAAACACATCAAACAGTGTGTTTTTACAAGAAAATGTAAAAATGTCACTTCCTCTATGATAAATCAAAATAAAAAAATTGATCCATTTTAAAAAAGTTATACCACGACGTAGAGCAGAGTCTCTTCTTTCTAAAAATATAATTTTTCAAATATTCTAACTAATAGAAGGTTTCCACATTATTTATTTTCTAACTATGCCTTTTTATAGCTATTTTTTGAAGTGTAAATATGTCTATCTTTCATGGTGTATCTTTTTTATGGGTGATAAAAAAAAATAAAAATTATACTAGCCTAAACTAGGCGTAATTATATACATATTCAAAAAAACAAAATCTAATTTTCAATATTTTTTGAGGTAGTTATGGGGGGCACAGTCGGAGCTCCGTTATTTTTCAAAACATAAAATTTATGTACTAGAAATATCATAAATAAAAAAATATTCACTAAAAAAATCTTTAAAAAACTGGAACCCAAACTAGATGCCCCTAGCTATCTTTCTACCAAAGGGTTTTCAAAAATACTAAATGGTGCTCAAAAAATGGTGGGGGGCACAAAAGTCACTCTATTATGTTTTTTAACAAAAAAAAGAGCATCTGTTGGTATTTTAGTTGTTTGACCCACTTAAACTTATCTGTTTTCAATAAAATTTAGTAGCTTAGAAACTAGACTCAAAATTCTATTATTCATATTTCTACAACATCTTCCAATTTTGACTGTAACTATTTCAAAAAACTCGTAAAAGTTGAAGTTTTTGTTTTTCAGAAAATTGCGTCCACTTAAGACACCCTTTTTGGCCCCCCAACTTGGTGCACTTAACTATAAATCATATGTTTTTGAGACTTTTAAAATATGGACAACCCATGTTGAGAATGAATTAAATTCAAAATTAAAGTGCCTTAGATCTAACAATAGTGGTGAATATTGTAGCAAGGATTTCAATGATTATTTTTCAGTAAGTGGAATACGTAGAGAAAGTACAGTTCCAAGAACACCACATGAGAATGGTTTTGTAGAAATAATGAACAAGACAATCACTGAATTTGCTCTAAGTAGGAGGATACATTCTAGATTGCCCTTGCTGTTTTGGGAAGAAGTAATTAATACAATGGTTTATTTGATTAATCATGGGCCTTCAAGTTCACTATATGGATGAATACCAGAGGAGGCTTGGACTGGAAAAGAGGTAGATATTTATTTTCTTAAATTTTTTGGTTCAGAATCTTTTGTGCATATTGATAAGGAAAATAGGAAAAAGTTGGATACAAAATCTAAGAGATGCACTTTCATTGGTTATGGATCTGATGATTTTAGATTTCAGTTTTGAGATTTAGAGAATTTTAAAATTATTAGGAGTTGTGGCATTCAATTGAATTAAAGGAGAATGTACAAGGATCAAATTTTGGTACCCAAGGATGAACTGGTTGAGAATTTTGTAAATGAAAATGAACTCTCAGATTTAAAACTAAAACCGACAGGGTTACACAGTAACCGGTGTCGGTTGACCCCTAACTGACATCGATCATCAGAATCGTTATTAGTTAAAGAAGATCCCAACCGGCATTGATTATTAGAACAAACGTCAGTTACAGGTGACTGGCATCGGTCACCGACATATTTGTATAAAATGTCGAAGAGGTCCAGAATGAGCCTCCGGTATCCCAAACTCCTATGAGAAGGTCAAAAAGGGAAAATAAACCTCTAGAAATATTTGCACATTCTCTATTTTATTTATTATTGACTGATAATGGTGAAACAAAGAGATTTGAAGAAGCAATGCAAGATAAGACCCACGTCCAGTGGGAGATGAACTCTTTGGAACATAACCAAACTTGGGATTTGGTTAAGTTTCTAGCAAGTAAGAGGACATTGCAGAACAAGTGGGTTTACAGGATCAAGGAAGAAGAGGACTAACAGAAAAGGTACACGACAAGGCTTGTAATAAAGGGATTTACACAAAAAATAGGTATTGACTTTGGTGAAATATTTTCTCATGTTGTTAATATGATTTCTATTCGTACTGTATTGATTTTATTTGTAGTAGAGGATTTCCTTCATGGTGATTTGGATGAAGAGATTTATATGTAGCAGTCTCTTGGGTATGAAGTCAACGGTAAGAAGAAATTAGTGTGCAGGTTGAAAATGAGCCTATATAAGATCAAGTAAGTGCCAAGGAAATGGTACATTGTTATGTTTGTGGAGCCTATTTTCATGTTAGAATGTGGTACACCTTCTATGTGTTACACTCGGGTATTGAGTAACCTTTATGGGCTATTTTTGGACCCATGGTTTTTCGGTGCCCACGGTTTTGTATCAAACTACTTAAGAAATTGTCTATTTGTATGGTCTTATGCATATGATACATATACAAGCAAATGTATTGCAGATGTGTTTTGAATTCGGGTGTGAATTTTGTAGAGTTTGTTGAACATAGCTCCAAATAGATCTGGGTATTGGATTGAGAGAGTGGAGGCTTGTAATAAAATTTGGGTAAGTGATTCTTAGTGGACGTAGCCAAAATTAGGTGAACCATGTTAAATCTTGTTCCTCTGTGTTGTGTTATTTATTCTGCACTTTTATTTGAGATCTGTAATGTTTTCTGCATATTAGTTTCTACTATTGCGATTATGTAAGGGATTATTCCGCATATTTTATCTCTTATTTCCTAACAATTGGTATCATAGCCTGGTTTAGTTTGTTGAAGTGTTGAATCGCAGGGAAATTTTTATCTTAAGTGGGAGCTATGGCAGATGATGGAAGATCTAGGGTTGATAAATTCAACGGGTAGAATTTCAGTCTTTGCAAGATGCAGATGGAAGATTACCTTTATCAGAAGGATCTTTATACTCCGATGTCTGAGAAGGTGAACAAACCCTCGAGTATGAAAAATGTGGAATGGGATTTTTTGGATTGGAAGGCACTTGCAACGATCCAGCTATGTCTCGCATCTTCGGTATTATTTAATGTTTCAAAGGAAAAGACTACAAAAGAACTGATTGATGCATTAGGGAAGTTGTATGAAAAACCCTCTGCCTCTAATAAGATATTTTAATGAAAAAATTGTTTAATATGAAGATGTATGAGAATAGTTCAGTAGCAGATCATTTAAATGATTTCAATATGGTTGTGAATATGCTAGCTTCGGTTACAATAGAATTTGATGAAGAAGTTAGGGATTTATTAATTTTGTGCTCTTTACCTGAAAGTTGGAATAGCCTGGTAATGGCGGTAAGCAACTTGGTTCCAACTAACTTGAAGTTGAAGTTTGAGGATGTTGTAGGGGTGATTCTAAGTGAGGAAATGTGAAGAAAAAGCTCTGGGGAATATTCTACTTCAGGGAATGCTTTGTAGTGGAAAATAGAGGGAGACAGAAGAATAGAGGAAACCGTGGAAAATCAAAAGATCGGGCAAGGTCAAAATCTAAGAGCAAGATTGTATGTTGGAACTGTGGAAAGTCTGGGCATGCAAAGAAGGACTATTGGGAGCTTTGGGACAAGAAGAAACAACATGAAGAAAATAAGGAGGAAAATGTGGCATCGGGTAATGTTGTCAGGATGCTTTGATTCTTTCTTTACATAATATTACTGAATCTTGGGTTTTAGATTCAGGGGCTTCTTTTCATGCTACTCCACATAGGCATTATTTTGTTGATTATGTTCAAGGGGATTTTGGGCATGTTTTTCTTGGTGATGATGAGCCTTGTAGTATATTTGGAAAAGGTTCTATTTAGGTTAAGATGCAGAATGGGAATACATGGTTATTAAAGGATGTCAGACATGTTCTTACATTAAGGAGAAATTTGATATCGGCGGGGAAATTGGGAAGTGATGGTTGTACTGTTATATTTATAGCTGACTCTTGGAAGGTTACCAAGGGTTCTCTTCTTGTGGCAAGAGGTAAGAAGGTTGGAACCTTGTATTTATCCACTGATAGTACTAATGATTGTAGTCTTATGGCTTCAGATGCAGATACAATATTATGGCAGTATAGGCTCGGTCATATGAGACATAAGGGCATGGACATCATAGGGAATAATTTACCTAGATATATATAAATAGGTTTGGATTTTTGTGAGGACTAAATATATGGGAAACAACAGCGAGTAAGGTTTCTCAAGGTTGGACCTACAAAGAAAGAGAGTAAGCTAGAGCTGGTGCATTCTGATGTGTGGGGGCCATCTTAGGTATCATCTCTTGGGGGTTCAAGTTATTATGTTACTTTTATTGATGATGAAACAAGGAAAGTTTGGGTTTATTGTATTAGAAACAAATCTGATGTATTTGACACTTTTTTTAAATGGAAAGCCTTGGTAGAGAATGAAACAGGTCTTAAGCTAAAATGTCTCAGGTCAGATAATGGAGGGGAGTATTACAGTAATGAATTTACTGATTACTGTTCTAAAAATGGAATCCGCAGGAAAAAGATGGTTCTAGGAACTTTGCAGTAGAGTGGGGTATAAGAAAGGATGAACAGAACAATAATGGAACGTGCTAGGAGCATGAGGTTACATGCAGGACTACCTCTTTCTTTTTGGGCAGAAGTGGTGAACACTACTGTGTACTTGATAAATAGAGGACCCTCAAGTGCTTTGGATGGAGGCATACCTGAGAAGGCTTGGTATGGTAAGAAAGTTGATTATTCATTTGTTAGAGTCTTTGGATGTGAGGTGTTTGTTCATATAAACAAGGATGATAGGACCAAGCTAAAGGCTAAATCAGAAAAATGTGATTTCATTGGTTATGGTGGTGATGACTTTGGATTTAAATGTTGGAGTATTAAGGACAACAAAATCATTCGGTCTAGGGATGTGGTCTTTAATGAGAAAGTCATGTATAAGAAACAGTTGCAGGAAAACAGGGAAGAATCCAAGAAAGAATATGCAGTGGTAGAGGATCTTCCCGATGGGACATTGACCCATGAATCAGTTCAGGAACTGACTCAACAGGAACTCCAAACTCCTATAGTGAGGAGGTCTTCTAGGGTAAGAAAAGAACTTGAACATTTTTCTCCTTCTCTTTATTATTTATTACTCACTGATAGTGGAGAGCTAGAGAGCTTTGATGAAGTAATGCAGGTAGATGCCAGTAAGAAGTGGGAGCAAGCCATGGATGAGGAGCATAAGTATCTCATAGAGAACTAGACTTGGGATTTTTTGAAGCTACCGGAAGGCAAAATAGCATTGCATAACAAGTGGGTGTACAGAGTTAAAGATGAAGAAGGAGGAAAGAAAATAAATAAGGCCCAGTTGGTGGTCAAGGGATTTGCACAAAAACAAGGTATAGATTTTGATGAGATCTTTTCTCCTGTAGTAAAAATGAATTCTATTAGAACTATTCTTGGAATAGTGGCAACAGAAGACTTGCACTTAGAACAGTTAGATGTAAAGACTGCATTTGTCCATGGTGATTTGGAGGAGGAACTATATGTGTAGCAACCAGAGGGCTATGAGGTAAAAGGTAAAGAGGAGATGGTGTGTAAATTGAAGAAGAGCTTGTATGGCTTGAAACAAGATCCACGTCAATGGTATAAGAATTTTGATAGCTTCATGATGGAGCAAGGTTATATTAGATGTCATTCTGACCATTGTGTGTATACAAAGAAATTTGAGGATGGAATTTATATTATCCTGTGTTTGTATGTTGAAGACATGTTGGTTGTAGGTAAAAACATGCAGGAAATAAAAGTACTCAAGAAACAACTAAGTGAATCCTTTGATATGAAGGATTTGGGGGCAGCCAGAAAAATCCTTGGTATGAGGATAACTTGGGATAGGAAGGAACGGAAGATAACTTTATCTCAGGAAGAGTACATTAAGAAGGTATTGGATAGGTTTAACATGTAAGATGCTAAACCGGTTGGGACTCCTTTGGCAGGTCATTTTAATATCAAAGGAGCAGTGTCCCAAGACAGAGCAGTAAAGAAACCAGATGTCCAAGGTATCTTACCATCAGTAGTTGGTAGTTTGATGTATGCTATGGTGTGCACTAGGCCTAATATTGCCCATGTAGTGGGAGCTGTGAGTAGATTTATGAGTGATCTAGGTAAAGAGTATTGGCAAGTAGTAAAGTGGATCCTTCGGTGTTTGAGAGGGACCATGGGGACGGTTTTGTGCTACAATGAATTAGACACCACTTTACGTGGTTATGTAAATTCAGACATGGCTGGAGATGTAGATAGTAGGAGGAACATGACAAGTTATATTTACAATGTAGGTGGGACAACAGTGAGCTGGATTTCATGACTACAGAAGCTGGTGGCTTTGTCAACCATAGAGGCTGAGTATGTTGTTGCCACAGAGACAAGCAAAGAGATGATTTGGTTACAACAATTGCTTGAGGAGTTGGGGCATAAGCAGGAGGAATGTAAGCTGAATAGTGATAGTCAGAGTGTTATACACCTAGCTAAGAAATCTTCTTTCCACTCCAGGATGAAGCATATATAGTTGAGATATCACTTCATCAGGACAGATTTTGAGGAAGATAAGTTGAAGTTGGAGAAGATTCATACCATTCAGAATCCTGTAGACATGATGACCAAGATGATCACAAGGGATAAACTAAAGCTATGTTCATCTTTGGTTGGCCTTCGCGGATGACAGTTTGTTAGAATAGGTATTTACCTAAGCTCATGTTCACCTAGGTACTTTATTTACCTTTATTATATTTATCCTCACCCACTTATGTGTGTGGATATTTCTTTTATCTTATTTATATATTAGGAGATATTATCTAGTTGTTAGGTATAGTTCTTTCCTTGATCTATGGTATTGACTAGATCCTTGATGTCTAGTTCTCTCCTAAATCTATGGTATTGACTAGTTATTTCCTTGATTTATGGCTTGATCTACGACCTTGACTGGTTCTTAGATTGTTATTCCTTTCTTATTTAAGCAAGGCCCATTCTCAATGTATTGCATTGAGTTCCATAATAATATATGATATTGCTACTCATTTGTTTGTAAAGGTTTTGTGTAAATTTTTTCTGGAAAATTACTTTCATCTTATTGATTGTGGTGTTTGATTAGCATCTATGTTCTTAGCTTGGTACGATCTGGTTTTCGTTCCTTTTATAGTGAAGGGTTGAGAAGCTTGCTCAGTGGAAATCAGTCTCCAAGTGGTAGATTGTTATGTTTGTGGAGCCTATTTTCATGTTAGAGTGTGGTACACCTTCTATGTGTTACACTCGGGTATTTTTACGGCGGTCCCACTCGTTGGTGAGCAAGTCAAGGGGCTTCAGGGGTGAAGCCCCCAAAACAAATTTTTATGGGTGGTTTATTAACCCATGGGTAATGGGTAACCGTTATGGGTTATTTTTGGGCCCATGGTTTTTCGGTACCCATTATTTTGATACCCACGGATTTGTATCAAACTACTTAAGTAATTGTCTATTTATATGGTCTTATGCATATGATACATAGACAAACAAATGTATTGCAGATGTGTTTTGAATTTGGGTGTGAATTCTGTAGAGTTTGTTGAGCATAGCTTGAAATGCATCTGGGTATTGTATTGAGAGAGTGGAGGCTTGTAATAAAATATGAGCAAGTGATTCTTGGTAGACGTAGCCCAAATTGGGTGAACCACGTTAAATATTGTCTCTATTTGTTGTGTTATTTATTTTGCACTTTTATTTGAGATCTGTAATATTTTATACACATTAGTTTCTACTCTTGTAATTCTGTAAGGGATTATTCCACATATGTTATCTCTTATTTTTTAACATACATGAGGTTTGATAGTTTTATGCATGACCATGGTTACTTGAGATGTGAATCTAGCCATTGTGTTTATTTCAAGAATCTTGAAAGTGGGAGCTATATTATTTTGTTAATGTATGTAGATGATATGCTTATTGCAGGATCTAGTATGTAAGATATTGGTGAGCTTAAGGGAAATCTAGCTCACAAATTTGCTATGAAGGATTTAAGAGCTACCAAAATAATCCTTGGAATGCAAATACACAGAGATAGGAAGAACAAGAAATTGTATTTGTCTCAGGAGGATTATATCTATAGGGTGTTAGAAAGGTTCAAGATGCAGAATGCAAAACCTATTAGTACACATATGGATGGAAACTTTAAATTGAGCAAATATCAGTGTCCTTCATCACATAAGGAGGTCAAATACATGACATGAGTGCCATATGCTTCAGCAGTTGGGAGTCTCATGTATGCTATGGTTTGTACCAAACCAAATATTGCAGAGACAGTTGGAGTTGTGAGTAGATATATGGCCAATCCATGTAAAGAGCATTGGAAAGTAGTCTAATGGATACTCAGGTATTTGAAAGTGACATCTAGCATGCAATTATGCTATGGAGGTATGAATATTTCATTATGTGGCTATGTTGATTTAGATATGGCTGGAGATCTGAATGGTAGGAGGAGAACTACTAGATACATTTTCACAATAGATGGGACAAATGTTAGCTAGATTTCAAGATTACAGTAGGTTGTGGCTTTGTCTACTATAAATGCAGAGTATGTTACAGCTACCGAGGCTAGCAAGGATATGATATGGATGATTATATTCATGAAAGAGTTTGGAAAGGAGAAAAATGATTACAAATTGTTCAGTGATAGTCAGAGTGTAATTCATTTGGCAAAAAACTCAGTGTTTCATTTGAGAATGAAACACATTCAGTTGAGGTACCACTTCATACGGTAGGTATTGAAGGATGGGAAGTTGAATCTGGAGAAGATTCATATGAGTGAAAACCATGTGCATATGCTAAAACATTTGCTAGTAAAGGAGAAGTTGGATCTACACTCCACTTCTTTTGGTCTTCGAGTTTGAGACTAGAAAAGGAATAAACAAAGCTAAGGAAGGATCCAAGAATGACATTATAAAGGGATGATGCAGTAATTAATCTCCAAGTGGGAGATTGTTGAGTTGTGGAGATCAATTACTTTGGATTAGCATGCAATATGAAACTTGCTAGAAAACACAGTAACCGACATCGGTTATGGAGGGACTGACATCCATCAGGTAAGGAGGAACTGACATTGGTTAGGGCTAACCGGCGTCGATTACTTGTGTGTGGGTGTTTTAATTAACTCACGAGAATTAGATATATTTTTTTAGTATTAAAGAAGATCTATTGATTGTAATTGCATGGCTAAGTGCCCTAAGTTTTTATACGCCTATATAAGCATGAAAGTTAGGGTTTAGAATTAATAATTAAGAAGAAGTTGAAAAAGTTGATGATTATTGTGAGAATAATTATAAAAGAGAGAATTCTTGGAGAAAAAGAAAAAACTTGAGAGAAAGAAAGTACTGTACATTTGGGAGGTGTGGAAGATTGTAAATATTCAATTTTATATCTTATGAAAGCTTTGGATAATAGATTGGCTTGTTTCTTGGTGGACGTAGCCCACACTGGGTGAAACACATTAAATTTGGTGTTGATTTATATCTCTTGTTTTGTATATTTCTTCTGGTAGAATATCCACCTTGATTTCCATGTATGCTTAGATGTGATATATTATCTATACAACTAGTGTGCTAGCCCCAATAATAGTTACTCTATTCTACAAGAACGATGATTATGATTATATTTTTAAAGGAAAATAACTAAGGATATAAATAAAATATTTTATGAGGAGCTCAATTAAATCAGGTACTCTTGTTTACATTGAATGATTCCCAAGTCATATAAATGTTTCCATTTGAAGACATTGTTCAATATGTGTTTATTGCATGCATAATTGATAGAAATATAAATTACTAAAAGTATTAAAAATACATATTGAAGTTCCATTTAGGGAATAATTCAATGGTATGTATCACATGACTCTCCAAAAAATCTATATAATAAAGATACTACTAAAGAACACATTAGTGAAAATAATGTTATCAATGATGTAAATGAATAGGAATTAAAACAGGAAAGGCATAAGAGAAAACATTATTAAAATCTTAATTACATTTTTTGTAGATTTAATAATGGCAGGTATCATAATTTTAGATAGATTATATGGTGTAAAGATAGATGATCATGTAAACTAGACTTAGGTTGGACTCTACTAGGAATGATAATTACATATAATAATACAAACGTTAGGAAACTATTGGAACATAACCTATAAGTTACATGTCAATAGGTAAAATAAGGGTAGATTTTTTTTATCTTTTCTTATTTGGTAGATTTATTATGTTCATCCTTTACATTTCACCATTCTAAACCAGCTCCCCAGTTCACCATCTCATGACCATATGGTGTTCAATAAATTATTCAAACATGATCACTATAGTGTTTTATGGGACATATGTCACATATTTTAACCTATGTTTATAAGTAAATCCATGATGTTCCTAGACCATTATTTTTTCCTTCAACTCAAGAATCCATCAAAATTATCGAATCCTATTAGTATTATTGAGATGTGACCTTAATAAGAGTTGAGGGATGCCTTAATGATTTTTACAATTTTCCCTAGTATGTTCTACAAAGGTTAGTTTCTAATAAAGTGAGTTATCAATATGATAAAGGAATTAGGGAAGGGTGCAAGGTTCTTTCATATATGCCTAATCCTTTCATATCCTTAAATTATATGAAACTACAAGTCTATTATGTACAATGCATCACAAAAAAATTCTTAGCATCATGAGTAGTATAAAGTACTTGCTTTGAATAAATTTAGAAGATGGGATCCTTAGGGGAGAGTGAGGAAACATGTAAGGACTCATAGTTACATGTGTCCTAATCCTATTTTTCATTTGTATTCTCCTAAGGAACTCATTCTATGAATTGAAGATATGAGAATTATTTATTTGGAATAATGAGAACAATATGAATCCCTATGATTGAATTTGAACAAGTACTACTAACTCAATCATCTAACATGTTAGATTCACTAGATGAGGTAGGAGTTGATATTAATAAAATTATTTTATAATAATTACCTCCACTTCTACCTTGGTCTCAAGGCCTTATGTGACATAAAATAAAACTTATTCTACATTCAACAAGCATGGATTTTCAGAAATTTTATCTACTGGCGTTTTAGGGATGAGTTCTCAAGTTATAAGACCATCACTTCCTGTGAATACTATTATTTATTTTAACAAGTTCCATTTTCAAATTGTGAGAGTTTAGAGTAAATAGATAGAGGTGGTTATCGAATTTAATGATCAGTGAAAACTTTATTGTCCTCCTTAACTAAGTGTATGTCATGTTCTCCATAATGTTTATTTCTCTATTATGTATTAAATATATGCTAGTGTTTTAGTTGTTGCAAAAATTGTATAATTTTAAATTTGTTAGCTCCTTCATCCTATCCTTTTCATTATTCCCTTTTTTCCACTCCTATTCATATTCTATCTTCTTAGTTTCATCTTATTTCTACATTATTGATTCCATTTATAGTCATATCACTACCTCAAACTTTATGTTCGATATTTGTAAATGGATTAAAAGGGAAAAATATATTAATCCATTTCTAGACAAGATGTTAGAATTTTTTTTTAGTATAACAAAAAATGAAGAAACATGAAATCCTAAAATGATAAGATAAACCATTTTCACTTATGAAATTTACCATCTTTGCATGCTCACTCAACAAAAATGAAAACATGTGATAAATTAAATATAGCATCACAATCTTTAGAGAACAACACCATTCACAAAACTTTGTATTTAAAAGAGATAGTCTACGAACTGAGTTGTTATTGCTATTTATTTGGAGATATAGTTATCATTAATTAGTTATAGATAAAAATTTAAAATTAGATTTTGAAACTGGGGTTATTTGGCATCTGTGTTTCCTATATATACATGTGTAACTTTCATTATTTTATCAAAGGACTATACGTTTAGGAAGAAACCTGAAATATCTTCGTATTTTCTGCAAGTTATAATTGTTTATGTCTCTTTCTTATTTTACTTTAGGATGATTCTTACGAACTACTTTCCACTCACAGGTAATCCGCTAGATGTACATTGCTTCATAGAATGGGTGATGCCATGGAATTAATACTTATATGCCATTTATGAATTTTAAAATATTGATACTGAGAATCAAGAATTCTGAATTTAGAAAACTGAAATACAGGATACATCCACTACGACCTAAAAATATATGGAACATGTCAAAAAACCTTAAAATATTGTAGATTACTTGTCACTTGATGGTTATCTATAACATCATAATTATTTCCTAGCATGGCCAACACCACAGAATCAAGACTCAAGCATATGGATAATAGACGTACTTTTTTAGATAGTCTAATATCATACTTTAGATTGGAGAAAGATGTACATTGAAATGACATGGCTAATAGGTCAAAAAGAAGATTTTATTCTACAATAGATGTGTATTTACTATTATAGCTTATGAATTTTAATTTTGTAACATAGATAAAATCATAAATATGAAAATATAAATATCCTTGAGAAAAAAGGTTGATAAAGTGATGCATGAGCATCATAGGTGACTTCGATAATGATAGAATTTTCGCCAAAAAATGTGGAGCTCAAGTGAGAATTGAAGGAGGTTAGAAAAATAACCAAGGTGTGGGAAAAATAGAAATATGACAATGCATGAAGGATTAAAATAAGTGTTGAAAATTTTAAGTGAAACATGGGATGCACAGATAATGCAGAAAAAACCAGAATATGCACAGAAGAAAATAAAAGAAATTAGATGAGGCAAGGTAGGTACAGAAATTGTCAACTCAACTGTGATGTGGATTGGCCAACTAGACACTCTCTCAACAACTAATTCATAGGTAGGTAACCACCATTAATGAAAATGATTTCAAAAGTTGAATTAAGTGGGATTAAGAAAGGATTCTAGAAAGAATTTTAAATTCTTTGTGGGTGGGAGTAGGTATCTATAAATACCTATCTTTTTACGGTTTTAGTGTTGTTGTAAAGGAAGAAAGGATATATTTTAAGAGATATTTGGTAGAAGAAATCCTTAGTGACATAGGAACTTTTGAAGCAACTATCCTCTTTCATATGTAAACTTGCAATCATCCCACCAGGCATTGAACATTGTAGATGTTGTATGGATTTTGTTAACTAAATTAAATTTATATTTTTTAAATTTTTATTGTATTAATTCATAGAAATGGCAGGCTCGGGTAATACCTGGTAGAAATATTATCCCATCTACCGTCAAGTGGTATCAGAGATGGCTACTTTACTATGCAAGGACTGGTAAAACGTCGACTGTGGGGCAACTGGTTAGAGAAGAAATAATGGCACCAAATATATCTGGTAACAAGGTCACGGATAACGTAGATAATGTAGCTATCATATGAGGAATAAAGAAAGTAATAACTGAGCTACGGGGTATGAGAGGAAAGAAATAATGGTGCCATAAATATTTGGTAACATGGTTGCGGATAACGTAGCCAATGTAGCTATCATGGGAGGAATAATTAAAGTAATAACAACGAGATTTTAAGAGAGCTTTGGTGGAAGAAATCCTTAGTGAGTTACGAATTTTTGAAGACACCACCCTCTTTCATATGTAAACTTGCAATCATCTCCAACGAGGGATTGAAAATTATAGATGTCATATGGTTTTGGTTAGTTAAATTAAAATTCTATTTTTGAAATTTTTGTTGTGTTAACTCTGAAAAATGGAAGGATCGAGGAGTACCTGGTAGAAATCTTATCCCATCCACCGTCAAGTGGTATCAGAAAAGGCCACTTTCCTGTGGAAGGACTTAGAATGTTGAATGTGAGGAAACTGGGCAAAGAAGAAATAATGGCAACAAAAAATCTAGTAACATGGTAGTGGATAACGTAGCTAATGTAGTTATCATGAGAGGAATAAAGAAAGTAATAACAGAGCTACGAGGTATGAGAATATGGCTTGAATTCATTGAGGAAGTTAGACAAAATGGATTCGTGGCCCAACATTCACAGAGTGACGATGAAGGTGAAACGATAAGAAGAAACACATGTTATGCAAAATATGTCGAGGGCATAAAAGAAGAGGCAAAGGCCATAGGTGCAGAAGAAGCACACTTTTTATGGGTCATCTCTAAAATGGTTAGTGGACTGAGAATTAATATCCCGTTATTTTTTGGAAGATTGCACCTGGAAGAATTTTAGATTGGTTGATGAGTATGGATAATAATTCAAGTTTGAGGAATTTTTGTACCTGCAGCGCATCAAAGTGACGCAAACAAAGCTAAGGGAACATGTGGTGTTATGGTTGAAGGAAGGGAAAAGTGAAAAATATAAAAATAGGTAAGGATACAATAGTGTTTTGGGATCAGATGGTCATGAAGATGAGGAGTAAGTTTCTGTTGTCGAACTACTAGATGAGATTTTTTAAGAAGCTACAAAACTGGAGACAAAAAGAGATTTCGATCAAGGACTCCACAGATGATTTCAAGTGAATCATGATAAGATCCGGACATACGTAAGTTGACCAGGAGAAGGTCATTTATTATGTAAATGGATTGTGATTTGTAATTTGGGAAGAAATCAACCTACTACATATCCATACAATGGAATAAGGGTACAGATTACCCGTGAAAGTGGAGGATAAGATTGCACAAAAAATTCAAAACGTAGTTAGAAGAGGAACCCGCAATGTAAACAGTAGAGGAGGAAGCGGGCAAGGATATAATATACCGTAGAAAGAAGAGAATTGTGGGGTAATGAACTGTCAAACTCTTCAAGTGACATAAGATATTTATTCAATGAAGGGGAAGAAGATTCATAGGACAACACACATTTGAATGTAAAAATACACAAGGTGAAGTTACGAGTAGATGCCCAGAAACTATAATGTATTTAACACACATATATGTGGAATCGATGGGATCTGTGGAACACTCTCGGATACCAGAGTACACGGAATCCATGATAATGAGGAAAGTATTGTTGAAGAAATCATATAAAGAATATGAACCTGCACAAAGAAAAAATTTGTTTGGAAGCATTTGCAAGTCAAGAGGAAAATTATGTAAAGCAATTGTGGATAGTAGAAGCACAGACAATCTTATTTCCTATGAAATGGTGGATAAGTTATGTATGAAGAAGATTGTGCCCCCAAACACATAAAAATTTTAATGGTTGTAAAAGGGACACTTGGTTTTCGTAAATGAGAAAATTCTATTCAAATTATATATTTGGAATTATTACGACGAATTATTGTATGATGAGATACCCATGGATGTTTTTCATTTACTATTAGGATAGGAAGGTTGTTCACAATTTTCACTCAAATGTCATTCACAACCAAAAATATGGGCGTAAGTTTAACTTTCCACCGTTAAAAGATGAGGAGAACGGTGATTTACACATTGGAAATTATGAAATAGTTTTACTAGTATCTGTAAAGGAATTATTGCAGGAAATGTATAAAGGGGTGGTATATTATGCATTGGCACCTAAAGAAATACGCGAAAAATTCACAAAGGAAGAGGTTCCGGTGGAAGTACACAAGGTGTTGAACAATTTTTAAAAATTATTACATAGGAATTTCAGCAAGGATTTTCACTAGTGCGTATCATCAACGGCCAAATAGACTTGATATCGTGAGCAAGTTTTCCAAATGACCCATATAGGATAACCTCGGATAAATAGAGAATTGCACAATAAATTATAAGAAATATTTAAAATGTGAACAGTGTTCCAAATATTGAGCCCATGTTTAGCATCAACAAAGGTAACACCAAAGAAAAGGAGGAGAATGACGTATGTGTTTTTGTAGACAATTAGATCTGACTACGTAGTTTTAATGCTAAAATTGTATTTCTTATCCTATTTTCTATCAGTTGGTTATAATTAGCATATTTCTCACTAATTAGCTAACATTCCCCTCCATCGCAGTCAATTAATGACATTTCGTTAATTAACTAGTCCCGCTTTCATTCTAGATACAAGTTAACATTACTTTGTTAGTTATAATCCTCTTCTAATTAATTAATTAATTAACAAATATTAATTAATTAACCTCTCAAACATGAGTGTACCCTCTCATTGGATAAATCCCCCTTTCTAATCATTCAAAATCCACTAATTTCCCTCCAATTGGATTTTAGAAACTTAAGTTGGTCTATTAATCAATTGTAATTGATTAATTTAAAACACACCCAAAATCCCATGAGTTGAAAAATCTAATTAATATTCCCTAATCATACTTAACCGTTTCTAATAATACTTATCAATTTCTAATCCTAAGAGTTCATTTAATCCCTTTTTAATGAGGATAAAATTTTATTCAGTCTGGAAAACTATATAAAGAACCCTACCCATATACATTTTTTTTTGCACCATGTCCTTGTTAATACATCTACATATGATAAGAGCATTTCAATCTTAGAAGGCTTATTGATCAAGAAACCATTTTTATCTTCTACTTGGCTACAATTAGTAAGAGAAGAACCAAAAATGGAAATTAAACCATATTGCTGAGATCTCTTCCTCTTCCTTGGAGAAATCCTTTGATTGCACGTGGCTACATACAGATTGCTAAATGAAGTATCTATAATCCAAATCCCATATAAATAATTAAAGGACGGTTTGCATTTAAAGTTTTTAATGTTTAATGCATTATTTTAATCTTTCCTTTTAATGGCTTTATCTTGATCTTTATGATGAACTAGCTTAGTTATTGAATCAACTTGGTGTCAGGTTATAGTAGTTAGCTTAGCTTTGTTTATAAGCTTTCCTATCCTGATGGTGATGAACTTGGAGAGCCCATGAATGTCATACATCTCAAGGGCTTCTACACTTGAGCATGGAAATCTATCTAGAAATATAAAAAAATCACAAAATAAAAAAAAAGGTAAAGAGAAATAAATTCGTCCAAGAGTGAAAACCACTCAATTGTGGCACTTTAGATAGGTCCTTTTGTAAAATCTAGTTTCCGGCGCCATATGAGGATTTTATTTTTCACAAGCACCTCATCTTTGGGGCATGGTCACTTCTTCCTAGTTCCCACATTATCATTTTTTTGTTTTACATTTGAAATTGTCCCTCTTCGCCTTGATAAGGATGATCCACTTCTTGTATATATGCGCGGGATTCTCCATTGTATATTCTCACCTTTTGTTGAAGGCATCTTGGCACTTGGTTCTTCTTGTACATAGTTTTGGAAAACTTTCAAAAAATCCAAAAACATTGAAAAAATCCTGAACATTCAAAACTTTGAAAATAGTTAAAAAAAACCAAACACACTAAATGTAGGAAGTGTAGACATCAATTTTTTGGTATAGCGCCCCTTCGTCATCTCACATTCATGCAATTTCCATTCTCACTTCTCTTTTTCTTAAATTAAATGAAATCCATCTATTTTCTCATGTTGTTTAATTAGTTATTAAATGGACTCCATATAAACCCATTTAATAATTGACTCTTGGCATTATCCCCCATCTCTCACAAATTATTAATCCATGGGTATTAATATACCCATCCAACACCCATTTCTAAATGGAATATATCATCTCACCTACCATGTCAATCATGCTTCCCACTCCATCTAATAATTCAAGCCGTGGTCCCCACATGATCACATCATATCTCTTAGCTCAGGTTATTTTACTCAACCCCGAGTATCATTTAACCTACAGTTTAACCTCACATCCAAGCTATAAATATGGGTTTTCCCCCATATTTCAAGGACCCTGACCGATATTTTTCAAGAAGACCTAAAGAGACTAAAGACCTAAAGAAGAGAAGAAAGAGCTTAATTAATTTTTATTAGTTTAAGGGAGAAATCCTTGCCATGGTTCATTATCTTGCCATCTTGATGCCCAGTTCATCTCTATAGTAGAGCACAAGCTAAGTTATCGCGTCATTTTAGATACTTATCATTTTATATTCCATTACTATTGTTCATGATATATTATTATCCTATCTGACACGGGGGTTTACATCCTCTAAGGGAGTTAATATCCTATTGGAACAGGCACTGTCCGGGCAACCCCCACATATTATGATCCAATCTTATCTATTTCAGTTTTATAGATCTAGCTTCTTTATATCATGCATCTATCTTAGTTTCCCCCATAGCTCCACATCTACATCTGAGGTCCTATGCCCTCCATCATTCGAAGTTGTTGGTGGCTCTCAGTATTGGCCTTCACCCCGCTTGAGAACAAAGTTTCCTTTAGAACATTTTTGGCATGCCCAGTGGGACCAGATCCTAGATCTGGTCATTTTGTTTTTTATTTTAATCATCTTTTCTAAAATTATTGCTTTTAATATCTTAGTATTTGTTGATTTCAAGTAAGTAAGGTCACTTGAAGTCACCTTGGAGGTACATGCTCTTTTTTTTCTATTTACCTGCATGGGTAACAAATTTGGAAATTGATCTTATCTTTTTTGGCTTCTGCTCAGAGTCTTAACCAAAAATTAATATGTATTATCTTTCAACAAAATCACACTTTTCGACTTATGTTTATAGTGAACACGATGTATATATAGATCTTATTTTACATTAAACACGATATATAATATTTTATTGTTATTCTATTTGATCTTATATATCTAAGATCTTAAGTTTACATCTATATTTATTTAATTAAATAAAAAATTAAAATAAAAAATTAATTATCCTAAATTAAGCTTCTTACCTATCTACTTGCTTCCCTAACCAAGCTCCCAACTCCCCTCAACTCTCTCCCACTCACTCATCACCTAGCTCAGTCATTCTACCTTGATCTTCCATTCCCACATAATTATCCCCACGCCAATCTTTACATTGACACCTACCTCACTGTCTCCTTTTCCCCTATGACGCTTCATCTACATGCTCAAATTTCCATCCTCCTCTGCCCAAGCTCCATCCTCCACATCCCACTCCACATGACTCTACTTCTCAAACTTCATCATGTGTACACCCTTCTCTTCTACCCGAGCTCCCATATCCTTCACACAGCTCAGCCTGAGCTCTATCCTTAGGTCACATGACCACCATCTCACCCCTGCACATTTTTCCCTCAACTCCCATGCCTATGCTTCACTCTACTCGCATGTCTACCAAATCCCTGCCTCCTGCGTTGCTCCCCATCTCCCTTCTATCCCACTCCTCCAACATCACGTCCTTGGCCACTTGGCCACGAGATCTCCCATGTCTCACTCCTTGAACATATTTGTCCCTTTCCACAAGCCAAGACACAAGAATCCTCTCAACTCTCTCGACCACCACTCTCATTCCATCCCTCACTACATATCACTCCCTCACTCACCTTTCAAATGCATCTCAAGTCTGGTAAGAAAGACAAACATTCAAATTTTATCCACTCACACTAATAAACCTCTGATGTTGGATGCGTCTAATTATTTCTAGCTCAGTTTTAGATCCACGCAGGTGACTGTAAATTATTTTTATCAGTGATTGATTTACAATTCTAAGTTGACATCTACACTGACTCACAAGATTCTAATGCTTAATGCTTCTAACCGTTTCTAGCTCAATTTTAGATCCATGCAGGTGACTGTATAGTCTAATTATAGAAATCGGCTTACAATTCTTTACGACACATTTAAATAGTGCTTGCAACACCATAGCCACTTACCTATTTGTCCCAAATTACAACTCCTAACTCCCTACTCCCCATTCAGATCCTCCCTACATGCTTTCCCTCAACTCTCCTACTCTGAGCCAAGCTCTCTGGCCAGCTCGATCATCCTTTTGGGAATCCCCACTCTCAACAACTTTTTCCTTTCCCCCCACTTCCGACAACTTCACTCCATCTCACGCTCTGCCCAAGCCATCCTCATTGCCTCACTGCCACATAGTCTCAACTATTTCCCACTTCATTTCTGATTTAGGCACAACTTTGTGGGTGAGGATTGTCAAGACTTTCCATAGTAACTGACCTACAATTATTTACCAGTAATTCTCGCAGCTCTAGAATAGCCAATCATATATTATCTTTCTCCACCATTTTTACTTTTTTGTAAAGTGAGGTTTGACACAACTTGTCACCCGATCTCCACCTTTTTTCATGCACCACCCATATCTCCTGCATAGGACAAGTAAAACACACGTCTAATCAATAATAGTAACACCATCCTAGTTTTCACTTAAGTTTTTAGTTTTTTAATTAATTTATTAATATTGATGATCCATTTTCTTAGATTTATTGTGTTAGTTGAGCAGTGTTAATAATGTTATTTTATTTTCACTCATCGTTTTAGTTAAATAATGCATTTTTTAATCAATCTAATTTTCCGCTTAATTAACTTATATTTAATACGCTTAATTTGTTAATATTATTATTCTTTTTATGTTAAATTAGTATAATTACTTTAATCTATTTTGTTAGTTGGGTGGTATTATTATTCATACTTAAATCTCTGTCAGTTTTGTTTATAAGTGACTAATCAAGAATTTGACATGTTAGACATCTTCCATAACATAATTTTTATTCAATAATTAGAATAATTACCTTTATTATTTCCCTAATTAAGCATCTCTTTTAGCACCATGTCATTATGACCATGGTATTGTTTTTCTTATTTTTTTGTCCATGTGGACTAATTTTTTTATTTGCTTATGCAGGTAACATCCACGACACTATGACCACAACATTACGCTGTCAAAGACCAATGTTTAACCAAACACACCACACAAGGAAAAAAAATTCACTGACCTTATATGCAAACATAGAAAATGTCATTTTAGGGTACTCAGGCGTTCTTGTCCACTTCCCGTCACCTCTAAGTACACCATCATCACATGCGATCAAATAATCAGGAAAGTATTATCCAGATCCCTCTTACAGTCATGAATGGTGCACTTGTAAGGTCACTGGACATTCCAAGTCTGTTATTAATACCATTATCACTTGCAATCTAATCACAAAGGAAAACGATAAGTGATTATCCAGGTATTCCTCATTTTCTTTATTTTCTCTTTTTTGCATTGAACTTTCCTTTTTCTAAGTGACTATCTGCATCGAATATCATATTTCATTTTGGTCTAAAACAAAACCTTCGACATCCTACTTTCTTACATAGCCTAAGTAAGGAATTTAACTCTCTGCATTTCACTTATCACACATTGCTCGAGACTGAACAAACATAATTAACACATCAAAACGTTCCTCTCACATGGTTAACTGATTGAGACTTAAATACCCAATGGGAAACCGTCTTAGACATGTCCCAATCCATAACTACCTGAAACCAACATTAGAATCCTTTAGGAACCTTCATTATCCATTTTACCTTACATATCGAAATTAATCATGATGATAAAAAATATTCTTCTTGATTTTTTTGTTAACAACATACATAAACCATAAACAGATGTTTCACTATTTCACACCTATTATCGCTCTCTCTCAAATCAAGACAAATAAACAATCCACTCTATCTAATGATATTACTTCTAACAATCTCACCCAACAAGATTCTAAACTCAACACCACGTCATCAATCACCCGATCTCCAGTCTCCATGGTCTCACCTCATGAGAACCATGTCAACCAAAATTGTCCCCACCTTGACACCAACCCTCATATCTCTCGTCAAGCCAGTCTTCCTAAACTGATCGCACCACCATCTCCCACTCCTCTAAAGACACTTGGGCCTCCTCCTAACCCCATATATGACTTATTACTCCAAAAATCTCCTAGAATCTCTCAATATCCTAAATTACTGGATCGTATTCCACCCACATCCCATTTTGACAATTCCATTAATAGGCCTGCCCATTCATCTCAAACTCTTAACACACATATCCCCACTTACCATTTACCAGAACAACCTACCCTACTTCAAAAAACACATCATGTCTCTAATGTCCAAAGTCAACGTATGTAGCAATCCCAACCTATGACACATGTTATTCCTTACCAAACACATCCCCAAAAATCTACATATCCAAAAATTAATCAATTGTCTTATCAAACCATTCCGCAAACATCCTATCCACTAACTTATCTACCACCTTATCAGATGATTCCCCAACTACCCACACACCCAAAAACACATCATTCACCTTATCAAACTACCTTTCAAACCACACAACCAATCTAATCTCAACCTTACAACACCTCGAGTGATTCAATTCATGCCTTAATGAATCGATTGGCCAATTTAGAAACCATTACTGTAGCACCCAAGAATGCTTTATCCTATGAAAAAATATGTAACGAACCAATTCATCCATTGGTTTCAATCAACCCCTATCCCCCTTATTGGAAAATTCCCACATTTAATAAGTTCAACAACAAGGAATATCCCCAACAACATCTCCTCACATTTAAACACGCATGTTGTCTTATTGCGCATGATCACGATCTACTTTTTCACACTTTCCCATGTCTTTATCTAGTCCTACGTTAGACTGGTACAATAGTATCCCACGACATTCCATGTTCTCCTTCACTCAACTTGCACAGTTGTTCTTAGAGCACTTTTCTATCAATATCATGAGTAAAACCACTATCATTGATCTGTATACCTCTCAACAATTTGAAAATGAACCCATCACTGACTTCATCACATGATGGCATGATGTTATAAACTAATTATCCTTCACTATCCCGTAAACCAAACTCATCGAATTATTCTTGCGTTTGTGTGCAAAACATATATCATCCACTTTACAAATCCAATCATTCTGAACCTTTGAAGAAGCTTTCACAATGGCTCGCAAGTTTGAAACCCATGCCATTGAGCAGGGTCATCTTAAACTAAGTTCAATTAAATCAAAATTTGAATCCACTAAACAATTCACACATAACGACGAGTTCAAGGTTGCGGCCAACACTGTGGAAATTGAAACCTCATCCCCATCTACATCAAGCACATGGTCCCAACAACGATATCCTCAATCAACAACCACCTACACTCCCTTAGGAGAATCATACAGTTTTGTATTTGATAAGATGATGAGAATAAAATCCATTCAACTTCCTCCCATACAACCCATGGAAAACTTAGAAGCAAAGCCTATTTGGTATCACAAGGCCCACTTCTGTAAATATCATTGAGTCAAAGGTCATGACATTGATAAATGTTGTTCCTTCAAAAATCATGTCCAAAAAATCTTGAATCAAGGGGATATCCAAATCGATAGGTCCACGGCACAAACTAATCATCGACCAACAAATCACGTCACCCCCTTTACATCTCAACTATCAAATGCTTGTATGGTTGACACTGTCAATCAAGATATTATCTTATCAACAACTCCGCATGTTCCCATAATGGACATTATTCCCACCTCTTATTCAGAACCTATCACACCTACATCAACTTGGACTACCTATCTTGAACCTGCACCTTCTCCTATCCTTATCACATCCACATCAAATTCAATTATACCATCCACTTTTGCTGCTTTAAATATACCCCAATCTACCACATTAGATTCCTCTTTATCACCCATTTCAGTCCCACTCATATCCACACACAACCCCACGTCTCTCACACCTATTCATTCACCGAAATCTTCATCAAATACACTTGTTACTACACCTACATTCCTCACAACCATCCCAACTAAAATCAGTTCTACTACATACACCCTTGCAACCCCACCTTCGACGTCAAATCCTTTAGCAAACATATCATTCTTACCCCTCGAAACATTTATGACATAACTAGTCCTTTCTACTTCTACATCCGAAAATGCTCCTGACTTTTCTACATTACCCATACCCATAATGTATACTCCATTGGTTATCACACCACCCACATATCCACATATTCCAAATATGCCTACAGCCCTATCTATCCCAACTACTCCTATATCTATCATACTAAAAAATACACCTATCCCTACCTTGACATCTTTACCTATATCTTCTCCCATGGCAACATCATCAACTTTATCCCAATACTCTTTACCTAATACTTCTATCACACCAACCCAATCCTCTCGATTTGTAACTTTATCAAAGATACCCTTTGGATCATGTACTGAACCATCATATCCACCTAAATGAAAGAAATAGGGTTTTCTTTCTCCCTCTACAAAATCAACTCTTCCCATGTCAAAACCAAAAAAAATCCACATCTCACATAGATACCATTAATCACATCATACAAACACCTATCTCTCCATTAATGTCCTCATCCTATTTTAGGACATTTTCTCCATTACTAACCACACCACCACTATTAGATCCTTCGGTTGAAATTATAATTATCCTTGTTAGAGGTAAATCTTCTCGGTTGAAGTCTAAGGATTGGGGTAAACATTCTCAGTAGTCCCCTGCACATCCTTGAAACCATTCAAATTCTCTCTCTTCTCAACAATCCAATGCCATAATATTTATTTCAGGACCAATTTCTTCATCTACGACATCTTGCAATGATCAATCCACATCCAAATAGTACAATCCTTCAATCAAATTTTATTTGTCCTTGAAAACATGAAATTCACACATCCAATCTACATATACCTTTTCTCCTAACTCCAAGCTGATATATCCTATCAAAACCCATAATATTTACCTTCCACGTGACACTTTAATGGGGTGTTGCGAAGATATCCTTTGACATTTAACTCAAACATATGCCATCACACTTCCTCCCGTTAAAGCCTTTAATCCCTATGATCCCAAGGCATCATGGTTCAATCCTAATTGTATTTTTATTTATCATCGTACCCTAATCCATGACATCAAACATTGTAAGGACTTTTGGTCAATCATCCACAATCTTATTAAGAAAGATGATTTCCTCATTCAGGGAAAATTTCCTTCTCCATCTACCTTGAATCCAATTCACATCCCATCTATCAGATCTCCCATGATTCCTTCATCCACATCATCCCTTAATATTCCTCCAGCCCATGTCATTCCTCCTAAGGAATTACCTCCATTGTTCATCAATTTCGCTTATCTTACTAAGCACACTTGTGGTCTCCGATCATTTACCCCATCCAAATCTAAAACAATCTCGTCTAAGCTCTTTTGACATCCTTTAAAACCTTCAAATTTAACTTATTAGGGGAACAACCTTCCCTCGCCCTTGAGCATCTCATCTGTACAACTCTCTTGTTACTAGGATACTTCGCTCCTTGATGTTGTTTTGTTTACCTTCTTCATAGTCATCCAATCTACATTAATTCTATCCCAACTCTCATCTTATTCTAAGACAACCATTGTGGCCATTTTTTTCCTTCTGCAAGGGACTATTAATGTTACTTTCATCGAAGTCCCCTTTTGAGGCCATGCTTGTCCTTCCATTGAGGGACCTTTTTACTGAATTCCACCATTGTGGCTATATTTATGCCTCTTTTGGGACATCATTATTTTTCATTGAAGTCCTCTTTTAAGGCCATGTTTGTCTCTCCATTGAGGGAAATTTTTCTCCAAGTCCACCTTTGTGGCTCTATGGGTGTCTCTTTTGGGACACTGTTTATTTCATCAAGTCCTCCTTTGAGGCCATGATGGTCCTATGTTTATGTTTCTCTTGGGGCATCATTTAGTTTCATCTAAATCCACCATTGGGGTCATATGTTCATTTCCTTCAGGACATAGTTTTGTTTCTTGTTTGTCTATCATCCCATTTTATTACAACTTCACTGTCTTCCCTCTCACAGTAGTAAAATAGAGACAAAACCTCTTAATGCATTGCACTTGCGACCAGTCTACTAGTAGCACATCTACCAATGAGCAATTAGTTACATCGTTAGATTGTTCTGTCATCCTTAGCCCCTTCCATTTGTCATTATAATGATCTGAATTATATGGTCCTCCTTCACTACTTTGATGTGACCACATAACCTTTACATCCATCACCTTCTCATTCTCCTATTACAGCCATGCGAAGGGTCCAGGGTGTCTCTTGTACATTCCTTATCCCCTCCTAAGTGGTTTACTTAACTACTCCTAGCTCTCCCCCATGTTAAACTCAAATTCACGTATGTAAAAGGCAAAATCAAAGTTATCAAAAAAAAAATGATCCCTCGAAGGATATTTTTTCATGCAAAACATAGGAGAAAAAGAAAAAGATACGTATAAAAATCAAAATCCAAGCAAAATCAAAAGAAATAGACCGATCCATTAAAGGACGACTATCATTATTATTCTTGTCATCCATATTATGTATAAAGTAGACCATACCCTCGAAGCATGGATACTTTGTTATTATGGCATATGGAAGTTTTTCTGCATTGATCAGCCTTCCTTTATCAACATTTTCATAAATCTTTCTGCTATTTTTCTTTCCCTTTCATAGAGCTGGGGCATAGACTTAAGGAACACCACATTTGGAGAAACCTCTTCCCGTATACAAGTTACATCTCAATCCCTTTGTCATGTCAACATTAGTATTACGAGCATCTTTCATCCATATTTCCCTCATGATCTTTTGGTATAACTAACTATCCTTGGTTATGTATTAACACCTGTTATTGGCTGCAAGTGCAATGCTTTGAGTGGTAACCTTTCTTGTTTATCTCCAATCTAGTTTGAAATATAGTTTCCCTATACGCACTTTCTATAGCTATGTTCCATTCATCTCATCCAGATCATATTTTATAAAAATCACATAAAATTTCACTCTATGAATTTTATATCTATCCATCATATTCAGGAATGTGTTTGCAAATACACTTTTCGGTTTGTGAATTCTACTTGATCACCGTTGCAATTTGTGAATCCTACTTGAGGATCCTTATCAAGGCAATTTCGTTATCTTATAGCTCCTTATCTCTCAACATGTTTAACAACGTATTTTATCTATTACTCCTCACTCTCCATTTCTACTCATCACCATTTTTCTCCACATCATCCTTCTCACCTTTATTTCCTCTTGCACCATGCCAGAAATCTTACTTGTCTTTCCTATTGGGTTTCTCTTTTACTCTTCTATTTTCAGTTTAACAATATTAATTAATCATCCATATAGCCAACAAATCTTAGTTAAGGTATATCTTATTCCTTAGATCCTCCCACTATAGAAGCTTCTCCACCATTTCCTCTTTCAATAGACAAAAATCACCACCACAAAAATCTTTTCACTCCTCCTTTTCTGTTTAACATTCTTGCATCATCACTCCCACCACGTGGGCATCCCAATTAAGGATTTCCCTTGCACTCTCCATCTACACTGCATATGTTCCTCCATCCACTCATCTCACACTCCTTTGTTTCCTTTTTATCACTTTGATATCATCTCATTTCATCTCTTGTTCAATTTTGATATATGCTGCTCAATCTTTTCATCATTCTTCTTCTTTTTCAGTTTGGTAATCTTACTTATCCATCCCTATCGCAGGGAAATCTTACTTAAGAGTTCCTCTTAAGAATGATTTTCCCTCTTACCCTTCCACCTCCCATCATATCTTCCTCATCTTCTATCTCCCACCTCTCATCGTACTCATCCACTCCAACCAACCATTCCACACCTATATCCAATACAATGTTGTATTTCTCCTTCCATATCATCATTTCCAGTTTTGCATGGCGATCTTACTTAAGAGTCCTTCTTAAGCATGATCAGTCATCCTGCACTCACCCACTACCCCACATTATCTCCATTTACATTTTCTCATTAATCCCCATCATCACATCCTATCACCTCCTCTTCCATTCATGCAAACACCACTTCCTACTAGTCCCTTTTACATCTCCATCATCCGTTGCTATGTAATCTTACTTAATCATTTCTTCTCTAGTCATTTTGTGTCGTGTTTCTTCATTTTTCTCTCATTCATTCTCATCCATTAGATCCTCTCCTCATCTTAATCTTCCTACAAATTGTTATCCCTCTTTTCTTTACTCTTTCCACTCCATCTTCTAGATTTCTCCCACATATCTACCCCCATACTTTCCCTTCATTGTCATTGATATTTTCGTAACATTCTTTCATCATCATCTTCTATTTCTGCACTAGTAATTATCGGTGGACTTCTCCTAAAAATCATTCATCCCCATTCTACATAGCCTGAATATTTTTCTTTGACCTCCTCCATTCTATCTTCATTCCTTCCTTCCTTTGTGTCGTCTGATCATTATCGAGGGAATTCTCCTAGTGTCCCTTCATTGGCGTTCCCCCTCCCATTCTTCGTTTACTTTTTTCCTCGTCTCATCTTTTGTCCCATATTTTCCTACTGATCATTATTGGTGGATTTCTCCTAACATCCATTCACTGGCGTTTCCTCTCCTATCCCTTCCTTTCTTTTTCCTCGCCATCTCTCTATCTTCCATTCTTCCTTGTGAATTTATTCACTTTCTTCATCATGCACCCTCTCTCTATTTTCTTGTCATCAACTTATCCTTATCTCATGCATCTTCGCTTCTTTTACAATCGATGTCATTCCTTCCCTCAAGCTTCTCTTTGCGTTCCTTGTGTTTCTCACTCTTTATCAAATATCTTCATTCTTGCTTCCCTTCCTTCTACATAATTTTCTTCATTGTCTTCTCCTCCTTTATGATCCTCATCTTATTTCACTTCCTCTTTATCATCCTCCCTATTTTACCTCGTACTTCCTCCTTACTTCCCTGTTGATAACATGAATCTTCAGCGTTATCCCATCTACTTTATCATCTCATCATCCACATGAATTTCCATGCGGTTAGTTCCATATTCTTTTCCTTGGATTTCCTCACTGTGATCTATTTCCTTCAATTCTCTTTGCTCTGTCATCTCTTTCTTTTTCTATTACATCTTTGTTTTCCTCTGCTCCATCCTCCTTCACACCTTTTGTCTTGAATAACTCTCTCTCTCTCTTTCATAATTTCATCCTCTAATTTGTTCTTTTCTTTTCTTATCTTTATTTGTCCTTATTCATTTCCCCCTTTCTTTATAATCCTTCTTTGTTATATCTTCTTCCTCCCCTTTCATTCCTTATTTTCTCCTCCTTCATCTCCATCCCTCTATTTCATAGCTTTCTTGCTCTTCTCATAATCAACCAATCCTCTTATCTATTCCCTTTTCTCTTTCTCAACATCCCTCACATATGGCATTCACAAATAAAGCCAATGTTTCTCCATTTATGTATTGCCATCTATCCCTTTCATAACCATTCTTGTTCTTCTCTCTTCAACATTGACCTTTTCTCTTTTTGAGAACCCTGTCACATATTAAATATATTCATTAGTTCTCAAAGGGACATCATCATATCCATTTCTAAGAATCTTTTCCCATCTTCCTTTGACATTTTTGTCTTGGAAGATACCATAACGGCTAACACCTATATGATCTTGTACTCTTCAATGAATATTTTCTCTACTTTTGTTTTGTTTCAAAAGTATCTCTATCATACTTATCTAAGAAATGAGACTTATTTGTATTCTTCACCTTCTAATTTTTTAACACTTATGCATCTTTCCTATGAAACATGATTGCCATCATATTTATCACCCTTTTAGGGAATTTTATCTCTCCTTTCTATCCTATATGCTCATCATGTCCACATTTATGATTATTCCCCTGGGATATCTTATTTCAATATCCATCTATGTCTTATGTTGGGGAACCTTTTCATCCTTGTACTTTTCAACACATATAACTCATTTTGGGTCATTCTTGTGCCCTGTGCTAGGGCATCATTATCTTCATCTTCATCCCTTTTGCAGACGCATGATTTTTCACACGATTCCTCACAGACAAAGGATTGCACACATCTTTCGCATTCACTTACACATATTTTTATGTTTTCCTATGACCCATTGGTCATCTTGGTTTACATCCATACTGCAGTGGTTTTCACCCACTCACTATTCTATAGAACATTATCATCTATCTCCATTGAGACTGTAATTGTCCTCTACCGATGTGGTATTGGAGCCACCACCATACTATTTTTTCATTGTTATTGTGATCCGTTTTTTGCTTAAGGAATCTTTCCTTTGGTCATGTATTCATCCATTTTTAGACACATATCTCATCTAACCCTTTTTTGTTGTTGTCTCATGGCTTGCTATCGCAAACCACTCAACAAAAAGGGGAAATATAGACACCACTTTTTGGTATAGCACCCCTCTATCATCTCACATTCATGTAATTTCCATTCTTGCTTCTCTTTTTATTAAATTAAATACAATCCCATATATTTTCTCACCTTGTTTAGTTAATTATTAAATGGGCTCCATATAAACCCATTTAATAATTGACTTTTGGCATTATCCCCCATCTCTCACAAATTATTAATCCATGGGTATTAATATACCCATCCGACACCCCTTTCTAAATGGAATCTATCATCTCATCTACCATGTTTTTCATTCTCCCCACTCCATCTAATAATTCAAGCCATGGTCCTCACATGATCACATCATATCTCTTAGCTCAGGTTACTTTAATCAACCCTTGAGTACCATTTAACATGTAGTCTAACCTCACATCCAAGCTATAAATATGGGTTTTCCCCATATTTCAAGGACCCTGACTGATATTTTTCCAGAATACCTGAAGAGACTGAAGACCTAGAGAAGACAAGAAAGAGCTTAATTAAGTTCTGTGAGTTTAAGGGAGAAATATTTGCCATGATTCATTAACTTGCCATTTTGATGCCCGGTTCATCTCTATAGCATAGCACAAGCTAAGTTCTCTCGTCATTTTAGTTACTTTTTGTTTTATATTCCATTACTATTGTTCATTATCTATTATTATCTTGTCTGACATGGGGGTTGACATCCTCCAAGGGAGTTAATATCCTCTTGGAACGGGCACTGTTCAAGAAACCCGCACATATTATGATCTAATCTTATTTGTTTCAATTTTACAGATCTAGCTTATTTATATCATGCATCTATCTTATTTGCACCCATAGATCCACATCCACATCTAAGGTCCTAAGCCCTCCATCATTCAAAGTTGTTGGTGGCTCTCAGTATTGGCCTTCATCCCACTCAAGAATGAAGTTTCATGTAAAATAATAATCTATCCTGATTTTTTTTTACTTCAGTGCTTACTTGTTCTAGTGCATGACATACAAATCATTTGATCTTCCTTCATTAAAAAAATTATTTTACTTGTCATGTATGTCTTCCCTTTCATATAATTTTGTTCGAGGTAGTTTTAGAGCGTGTGTTTCTTTTTATGGGACTTATTTTTCTTACACATACTCCCTTACATGTATCCTTTCATGGGTCATCATTTTAACCTGCGTCGTATAACTCGAATACTTAGGAACCAAATATGGATTAAAAAATTGGTGTAACTTTCTTGAACATTGTTTGTTTGTGCTTATTTTTTTGCATTCCCACTTGTTTACTTTCTCATACTACATTGCTTATATATTTTTATTTGACTTGGTTCTTTAGCATTGAACAAAAATCATTATTATAGATTTTCATGTCATTCTACCCTTTTTTTGTGTGTTTATATCAAATAATAAACTGCTTCTAAGGAAGGATGGTATGTCATCTACATTATTATCCTCTTGTTCCCCATCTATCTTATCTTTCATTCTACTTCAATTTCTACCTATCATTTTCTTCCCTCCCCCACCCTTGTTTCTTCTTCTCTAAGAGGCATGGGAAACATGATTCAAAATCCATTACATTGAGCAATGACCAATAAGGCCCATTTCAACTCCCAGTCACCACAGTGTCTTATTATTCTGTTGTAATAATTTTATTCTTCTTTCCAAGTTTCAAACTTCCTCTCGTATCACCCCATTGACACTCGAGGGGGCATCCTCCATCCTACTAATTTTTCTTCTACCTTTATGAAATTTATTTTATTTGTAATTGTCTACTATCTTTGAAATGGAATCGTTCGCACTACACCACATCAAAGAGGGGAAAATGTAGACATCTAAATCTAATTACATAGTTTTAATACTTAAATTGCACTTCTTATCATATTTTATATCATTTGGTTATAATTAGTGTCTTTCTCTCTAATTAGCTTACATTCCACTCCATCTCTATAAATTAACAATACTTTGTTAAATAACTAGTCTCCCCCTTCATTCTGGATACAAATTAACATTACTTTACTAGTTATAATCTCTTTCTAATTAATAATATTAAATAATTAACCTTTCAAAATTGAATTCACCTTATCAGTAGGTGAATCCCCATTTTTAATTATTCAAAATCCACTAATTTCCCTCCAATTGGTTTTTACAAGCCTAACTTGGTCTTTTAATCAACACTAATTGATTAATTCAATTCAAACCCAACTCTCATGAGTTAAAAATTATAATTAATTTTACCTAATCATACTTAACCATTCTTAAGTACTTATCACTTTGTAATCCTAAAATTTCTTTTTATCCCAAATTCATGAGGATGAAAGTTTCTCCAATCTAGAAAACTATATAAATAACCTTACCCCCTTCACACCTTTTTTACACCATGTCCTTATTAAGACATTTACATATAATAAGAGCATATCAATCTTGGAAGGATTATTGATCAAGCAAAAATTTCCATCTTCTACTTGGCTAATAATAGTAAGAGGAGAACCAAACATGTCAATTCAGCCATATTCATGTGATCTCTTCCTCTTCCTTGGATAAATTCTTTGATCACACGTGGCTACGTACAAATCACTAAAATAAGTATATACAATCAAAAAATCATCTAAATAATAAAAGGATGGTTTGTATTTAATGATTTTAATGTTTAATACATTAGTTCAAGATTTATTTTTAATGGATTTATCTTGATTTTTATGTTGAACTAGCTTAGTTATTGAATCTATTTGGTGTTAGGTTCTAGTAAACAACTTAGCTTGCATACATTTTTTATTCTAGAGCCATCAACAAGATTACTATTTAAGTATAGGTTCACATTACCCAAAATGGAGAGCTTGATGGATTTCCTTAATGTCATGGAGTAATTTTCCAAGTTCAACTTTAAGACTGGTTATCAGCCTATCCACATTAGAGAAAGGGATGACTGAAAGACAACATTTAAAATGAAGGAGATTTTGTATGAGTGGTTAGTCATGCCCTTTGGGTGAACCAATTCCTCAAGTATCTTCATAAGACTGATGAATGAGGTGTTGAAGCCATTTAATGGAAAAAAATTGATTGTATATCTGAAAGATATATAGGTATTTACCATAACAAAGGAAGAGAACATTAAAAACATACACAATGTAATGAAGTTCTTGTAAGAATATAATTAGTTGATAAACATGAATAAATGGAGTTTTATGTGCAAGAAAATAATATACTTAGGTTTCATAATATCTCATAAAGGCTTGTAAATATTTTCATGAAAGATTATTTTGATATAATGCATGATGATTTGAAATAGGATATGTGAATACTAACCTACTACCCTTTACTTTTGGAAAATACACATGAGTGAGATTGAACTTTTTCTTGCTCTGCGTAAATTTTGAATTTCTTGGTTATTCCTTTGGGAAGCTTTCTTGGACCCCTCTTGTCTGACCTATGATCCTCCCCTTGATAGATCTGGTGATATGTTTGCATGTGCCCCTAATGGGTCATGAAAACATTTGGTTGTTGGGTAACCTAAGGTTAATCAATATGTTAAGTTACAGCCTAAGATTTTAGATGGGACATTATCTCTAAAGATTCCTTCTTAGGTCACGGATACTAAAATTACTTCGAGATACTTTTCCCTGATTGTTAAGTTGATGGGCCCTATACCACCTATAGAGGACATTAGAAAATAGTTGCGCATTAAGTGGGCCCTTTGTGGATGTCTAGATATTGTTGCAGTGCTGATTGGATTCATATTATTTAATTTTATCCTCAAAAATGATTTTTTCTGGGCACTTCTCAGTGGTTCGTGGTTCTTTGGTAGTTTACCTCCAAAAATGGACACCACATTTTAACCTTGAAAGAGAGACAATGACTCAAGCATTGATTTGGGTTCACCTACCTGGTCTACCGCTAGAGTTATGGGATACTAGAGTCATATAAGGTATCACTCTATCCTTTTCCTCTCCCATTTCTATTGATCAGGCTAGAAAATTTAAATCCATACTTATACGTGCAAGGTTTTTTGTGAATACTGATATTAGTTTCATGTTACTCAAATCCATTGATCTCCTGTCAAACATTGGAGTCTAGTCTCAACCCATTGAATATAAATATATTCCTCATGCATGTTCTATCTATAAGAGCATTGGTTATAACGCCCCTTTTTGTCCTTTGAAAATAAATCCCAAATAGAACTACCCTTTCCATACTCCCAAGTCAAAAATAAAATACTTCCCGAAAAACATCCCTAAGGTTATCACTTCTAATTATTTTTCTACTCTTATGGAAGATCGTGAAGTCCCCTCCTCTATGATTCCCCTAGAGAAACCACCTCTTGATCCTCTGATCACTCCTTCCCCCCCTCCCTCTTCCCCCTCTCATTGTTCTCTTCCTAATCCCCCTCTTGAGGTTGAACTCCCCCTTCTTCCCTCCTTCCCTTCTGAGGATATTATCTCTTATGCGTCTTCTTCTTCTTCCCCCACTCTTCATTTACATGAAAAATCATCATTTCCCTCTCCATTTTATTTGGTTGTGGAAGAATGTTTTCCACCTAGGAATACACAAAGTAATCTTAAAAAAATGGAAATGTTGATACTGATAAACTGAAAGGGAGGCCCACCAATCAGGTTAAGATACAACAAGAGACAACTCATAATATAGCTCAGGGTATATAGGGTACTCTCACTATGGATGGTGGGGGTAAATCTAAATCCAAAAAATGAATATTCTTTCATGGGATATTAGGGGAATTAATGCTTCCTTGAAAAAAAGAGTCCTTAAAGTTATGAGATTAAAAAAGTCTCCGGACATCATCATGTTACAAGAAAATAAGCTTAAGGAATATCTCACCCTTCCTAGGATATAGCCCTCTTCCTCCTTTGCCTCTCAAGAATCCTCTAGGAACTCTGAAGGCCATTGTATATTTTGGAATCCAAAGGTTTTATTTGGTGAATGAATTATGAAAACTCCTCAATTTATGGGAATGTTTTTTCAATAAATCGGTTCGAGTGTAGGTTGAATTGTTATCAATGTATATGCACCAAATTTAAATCTTAGACAGAAGTCTTGTGGAAAGATATTCTAGATATCAGAAGTAGCAACAGACTTTTTCTTTTGATCATTGTTAGGGAATTTGATATTCCTCTCTACCCATCACAAAAATAAGGTGGTACCCTAGCTAATTTCAGCAATATGGATTCCCTATCTAGCTTAATTCGTTAAGGTGATTTTTTTTATTTTTATCTTCATAGAGTCTCTTGTACATGGTAAAATCGTAGACTAAAACTTAACCACATACAAATTAGGTTTGATAGAATGCTAGGTCAAGTGGATTGGATCACACACTTCCCTAAGTTTTTATCTTATTTCTCTCCCCAAAGTTGCTTCATATCATATCCCCTTTCTTTTAAGTGCAACAACATTCCAAATATCTAAGAATCTCCTTTCAGATTTGAACTGGCCTAGATCTATAATCATAATTTTGATGAACTCATTGAGGAATAGTAGAAAGTGGAAATACAAGGCTCAACCATGTATAGTTTTTCCAAGAAACTTAGCTCTGTCAAAAGACATCTTAAAATTTAGAAATTCAAAACCTTCGGGGATATTTGGGAAATAAAACATCAACTCTCCCTGAAGATCTTAGAGATATTTACCAATATTGTAATATATGGAATAACTTATGAGATGAACCAACAAGAACTATCTCTACATAGTGACTATCATAAAACTCTAACTAAAGTGGAAATATATTAGCGACGAAGATCTAGGTCTCTTTGGTTACATGACAGAGATCACAACACAAAAAAATTTCATGCTACAAATTTCAAACAAAAAAGAAGGGATAAAATCAAAGAACTATTATCGATGGATGACAGACTTCTGAATTATGAAGATTTTATTTCTTCAGAACTAGTTAATTTCTATGTTAACCTCCTTAAGGAAGAGGGGCCTCCTAATGAGGTTGATATGATGGAAATGTTGCAGCATATCCCCAAGCTAATATTAGATGAAATTAATGGAAATATTACTCATACTTTATTAGCTAAAGAATTTCATAAAAATGTATTATCTATGAAAGGAGAAAAATGCGGTGGTCTTGATGGCTTTCTTGCAGCCTTCTTCTAAAATTTTTGGGATATCGTTAAGCAATATATGATTGATTTTGTTAATGAATTTCAAAATAATGATCTAATTTAAAGGAATGGAATAATAATTTGATTTCATTATCTTCTAAATATTTGGGCTCCAAATTGAGTTCTAATTTCCACCCTATTATCCTTTGCAATACCTCTTATAAGATAATAACCATAATGTTGTCTATGAGATTGAAACCCTTTATGAATACATTGATCTCTGAAAACATAATGGTTTTCTTGGAGGTATGATGATTTAAGGTAGAGTGATTATTGTACATAAATCCATACATTCATTCCATCACTCTAAATCAAAAGGAATGATTCTTAAGTTAGACATTAAAAAATATTTTGATCATGTCAACTAGCCTTTTCTCCTTAGAGTTACAAAATTTGGCTTATGTGACAAATGGTGTAATTGGATTTATAACTGCATCTCTTCCCCTCATCTTGCCTATCCTAGAAAATGGTATTCTTGAATGGTATTTCACTAATAACATGAAAATCAGGAGAGGAGATGCACTCTCTCCCTTCCTATCCCTCCTTATGGTTGATACTTTAAGTAAGGCCTTTGATGATGCTAAACAAGTTGTTACTTTATTTGGCCTTAAGTTTACAACTTGGGTCCCGATACCTACTCACATTCAATTTACACATGATACCCTTCTTTTGGGTATAGCCTTGGTCTTGGAAGCTAGATATTTGAAAATAATCCCTTATTTATATCAATATGCTTCTCAACAACTCATCTATTTTATCAAAATTTGTATAGCCTTCATTCATTCTGGCCAAAAGGAAAAGAAAGATTTATTTTATCTTTAGTTGTAGTATAATTAATATTCCTTCCACATACTTAGGGATTCCTCTTTTCAAAGGAATGTAGCTTAAAACTCTTTGGACTCTAGTTATTGAGCATTTTCAAAAACAATTGGAGGGTTGGAAGGGTTCCCTCCTCAACCAAGTTGGTAAGCTTTAAATTTTAAAGACCTCTCTTCAAAGCCTCGCTATATATTTAATGTCATTACTTAAAATACCCTCTATGGTGGCTTCTCACATTGAAAAAAATCAGAAAAAATCCTTTTTCGGGCAATCGGGAGCATAAAAGGATCGATTTAGTTTTCTAGAATATAACCTAAAAACCTATGGCTATTAGAGGGTTGGGGCTTCAATGAGTGGCATATATGAATGAAGCCATGTTGGCTAAGTTAGGATGGTATATTCCTTCTAAAGATCACTCTTTGTGGGCTCAACTCCTAATTTATAAATACCTCCCCCATGTATGAGACTTTCTATCTTCATAATTTTTGTGAGGCTCTGTACTTTTGAAATCCATTTTTATCTCTCAACCATTGCTGAAATTAGGTACCAAGTGGCAATTGGGGGATGGAGAAGTCATTGAATTCTAGAATTATTTGTGGTTTAGAGACAAGCCTCTAGCTTGGGATTCCCTCTAGGAATCGATCAAAAAACATATTTCTTTTATATGTGGCAGTAAGGTTAGAGGTCATATCAATAGGACGGAAAATAAACCTTGTTGGCATATTACTTCCTGGGATGCTTGTAACATCATTCAATTATACTATGTTAATCATCTTAAGGTTATGATTTCTTCCAAGTATATCCCATTTTCATAATCACAGGATGAGCATGTTTGGTCAATCTCTCCCTCAGGTAGTGTTGGTGTCAAATCACAACACCCCTGAATGTCTGCAACACGATGGGTTAAGACTCTCAGTGTGATTGCATAACATGGAGCTTTTCCCAAGTGTGGGACCTTGCGAAATTAGAAAAAATCTCCGGATGAAGGCCGGTTCCTATTCCTCTGTTCAGATGCACAAATAAAATGCAGAGGGTTTACTAAAAACCTAATCTAACTTTCCAAGGAGACAGGGTAGAAGATGCATAAAAATAAAACCTAAACTACAAAGGTGATGCATCGAGGAATGAAGAACACTTCTCTTGCCAATAAACACAAACCATAAAAATGCAATGCAAGATCATGCATAGATAACCAGATTCACAGTGAAAGATCAAGAGGATGCAAATGAACACAGAGAGGGTTGAGAATTATCCACAGACATGCATTAATTTTCTCCAAAGATTGATACAACACACTGCAAAATGCCAAGAGGCAAAGTCGCATCACTGTTTTAAATGGGAGGTTTGAACTCCACAAATCCACCTGCCAGAGAGAAGAAGGGAGGGGCAAAACAAAAATTTCCAACTTTAGAAAGAAGCCCCTCCTTATAATTTATAGGAGGAAAGACAGAGGGAGAAGAGAGGAATTTGAAATCTGGCCCAACCACCTCCAGACTGTACCTAACTCATCTCATTATGGCGGTAGGTGAGATCCCCAACAAACTCAAAATATGGTGAACTGTATTTTTCATTTTTTAAGAACTTATTCCCACCCAATTAAATATATCCAATCGTAGTTGGATAGAGGACCTCGTAAGCTTTCCAAAAACTCCAACCTTGTGTGAATCCGAGCTCCCTGTGAAAAGTTATGGTGATCTGAATATTTCCCACGTGAGGGTCTTCTGCCTGTCGGGTTCGGGGTTCTCCTCTACATTTGCATCGGGTTTGGAGGATTCCTCAACATGTGTTTGATGCTTATGTTTTTCCAAAACCCACTTCCACCAGTATTTCCAAGATTTCCTTTGTTTCGGGGTCAGAAAATGGACTTGCATGTGCATCGGGTTTGGAAGGTGGCTCGACATGTTTTCGCCACATGCTTTCCCGACATGTTTTCCCAACTCCAAGACCCAATTGGCCTAGGTAGTGTTTCGTATTTGTGGAACTCTCAAGCATCAGGAAATCCTTTGTGATCTGCATGCTTCATGTCTCATGTTTCTCGAAACCCGAAACCCAAATTTCCTTTTGTGTCTGGTTTTTGAACCTCCCCAACGTATTTTCCTTTTGTGTCAGGTTTTTTAACCTCCCCGACATATTTTCCTTTTGTGTCGGCTTTTTTGAACCTCCCCGACATATTTTCCTTTTGTGTCAGGTTTTTGAACCTCCCCGACATATTTTCCTTTTGTGTCAGGTTTTTTTAACCTCCCTGACATATTTTCCTTTTGTGTCGGGTTTTTATATTTACCCGGGGGGTAGATATATACAACAATTTGGTGACTCAACGGGATTACCCGCCTGCTAGGTAGAATATCAGTGGCCTTTTAGCCATCCATTGGGCATGGAGTCATAAGCAATAACCTGAAACCAACTTGATATCTGATCCCGAGGTTGATATCACAACTCCTTCTCTGAGAGCATTTTAAACTGTAGAAATCCAACCTAGGAGCAATAAAACCTGTGCCAAAGCACTTAAGGAAACTGAAACCTAACTACACCAAGACAATGTGCATACGCACTTAGAGGAATTGAAATCTAGGCTAATATTTACAAGGTTAAACCTTTTTCCTTTCAGTAGCAATGTTTAAGATAGATTCCGTTAACCGGAATTGGGAGTTCTTCTCTGTCCAATATAGACAATTGGAAGGCATTGCTATTCTTACATCCCGTGAACATGTAGGGGCCACTCCAAATGGCATCAAACTTGGAATGCCTTCCTGGTTTTGCCTGATCTGCATCCCATTTCAGAACTAGGTCCCCTTCCTGGAAGTTCCTTACTCTTACTTTCTTATCAAACCATCTTTTCACTAAGGCCTGGTCTTTCTCAATTGTTTAAACTGCATGTTCTCTAATTTCTTCCAATTCCATCAAACCTGCATACCTGGCCTCCATTGGTTTGAACTCAGCCAACTCCAACTGCTTCATGAACTCCAATGCAGGCAGTTCTAATGATATAGGCAATACTGCCTCTTTCCCATAGACCAACTTATAGGGAGAATTACCTGTAGATCTCTTTGGTGTTATCCTGTCAGCCCATAATGCTGATTTTAGCTTGGTATGCCATGTTCTTTGATTTTCATCCAGAGTCCTTCTGATGATCCTTAGAAAATTCTTGTTCGTGGACTCTACCTGTCCATTACCCTGTGGGTAATAATTTGAAGAGGTGCTCAAATAGATTCCATTCTTGACAGCCCATTCTGTAATCTTGGAACCTATGAATGCTAATGCATTGTCTGATATGATAGTGGCTGGCACACAAACCTGGTCACTATTCCTTCATAAAAGTCTAGTATGTTAGACTCATTTGCTTCTTTGAGCGCTACTGCTTCAGTCCACTTGGTGAAATAGTCCGTTGCCATGAGAATCCACTTGTGGCCTTGGCTTGAGTTTGGATTGATGACCCCGACGAAGTCCAATTCCCATTGCATAAATGGTTGATCAACAAAAATTAGGTGCAATGGAAGTGCTGCTAGTCTTTCTTTGCCTATGAAGAGTGCACATTTCTTACACTTTCTTATCCATGTATAGCAGTCATTGAACATCGTGGGCCAATAATACCCTACCTTCATTATCTTGAGAGCTGTTACTCATGGGGTGAAATGTCCTCCAGAATCTCCATCATGAAAATCTCGTAACACCCTCTCGATTTGATCTATCCCAATGCACCTCAATAGAACTCCATTGATGTCTTTCTTGAAGAAAACACCATCAACAAGCACATATGGAATAGCTTGTAATCTAAAGTATCTCCTCTTTGCTTTGCTCATTTCTGGAGGGCATAGGCCTGTCTGTAGGAAGTGTATCATACTCTGAGTCCAACAAGGAGTAGGCACGTCATCATTTTCTTGTTCTTGACCATCCTGCAGTACCAAGGCAATCTCTTTTTCATCATGTGCTTCAACATTCTAACTCAAAGCTAGTTGTCCACATAGTCCTTTTCCACATACTAGCTTAGTGATCTTAATTTCGATGTCATATTCCATGACACGAGTGATCCATCCTGCACGTTTCTCATTTAGATCCTTGTTTAGAAGGAAGTTCTTAACTCCCGCATGAGAGACCAACAATTGGATCTTGTTGTTTGAGACTAGGTGCTTGAATTTCTTTAAGCTCCTGATTACTGCAAGGACATGCTTTTCAATGAAAGAGTATCTAGTTTCATATTCCTCTAAGCCTTGACTGAAGAAAGTAATTGGTTGTTCTATTCCTTCTTTGTTTTGTTGTACCAGGATTGCAGAAATCGTGTCCCCACCACCAAAGGCATATAACATGAAATCCTTGGAGAATTCTGGATTGACGAGAGTTGGAGCTTGAGATATAGCCTATTTTATTGCCTCAAAACTTGCCTTGCCTTCAGATGTCCACTTAAATGCCATGCTCTTCTTTAACATCAACATTATTGGCTTCACAAGAGCAGTAAAATTTGACACAAATCTGTTGACAAAATTGATCCTTCCTAAGAAGCTTTGAAGAGCCTTCTTGTGACTTAGCAATGGCAATGCTCTAATTGCTTCAACTCTTTCTGGGTCAATCGTCAACCCTTCCTTTGAAACAATATGGCCTAGAAGTTTTCCCTCGTGAGCCAAGAATATACATTTTTTGGGATTCAATGATACCCCAAATCTTCTACATCTCTGAAATACTGGCCTCAAATGTAAGAGGTGATCCACTGCATTTTTTGAGAATACAGTGATGTCGTCAAGATAAATCAGAACTATTTTATTAATCAACCCCTTAAATGCCATATCCATTGCCCTCTGGAAGGTGGCTCCAGCATTTGATAGCCCCAATGGCATCTTCTTGTAGGCATAGGTCCCCCATTTGGTGGTGAAAGCCATCTTGAACTGGTCATCTTATTTCACCATCACCTGATTATACCCTGAGTAGCCATCTAGGAGAGAGAATCTCTCTGAACCGGATACTACTTGTAATATTTGTTCCATTGAAGGAAGTGGGTAATGGTCTTTGAGAGATGCTCTATTGAGGTCTCGGAAGTCCACGCACAACCTGATCTCTCCGTTCTTCTTCCTTACAGGAACCAAGTTTGCAACCCAGCTTGAGTGCTTGATCGGGAATATAATGCTTGCCTCTATTAGCTTGTTAAGCTCTTTCTTCATTAGAGGCTCAATGTGAGGGTTGACTGGTCTCTACTTCTGCCTGATGGGCTTAGCATCTGGATCCAATTCTATTGTATGTTGTGCCAACTTCGGATTGAATCCTCTCAAGTCTTCATAGCTCCAAGCAAAGACATCTGGAAATTCTTGGCAAAGCTGTATGAAATATGATTTCTCTTGCTCAATGGCCACTTTACCAATTTGAAGTGTTTTGCCTTCCCCAACTAGAATTGGCCCTGAATCTTCTCTCTTGACCTGTATGTTAGCCTTTTCCTTAGGGAACTGGTCGTTAGGGTTGAAGATAGACTCCAATGTTACTAAACCCTTAGGAAGCTTGTGTGTCTGTAGCTGCACTACTTGATCCCCATACTATTGTTCTAGTCTGTCTTGATTTCTAGCTGAGAATTCAGCTTCTTCTTGTAAGAAATTGACGATCTGTTGATCGTTCTCAAACACCTGCCATCTCGTTTTATTATCTGGCACTGCTGGCCTCACAATCACATGGATATGTGGCTGTATTTTTCCTCTTTTGATGTTTTCAACCACATCAAACGTTGCTCCAACTTCTGTGAGCCTACCTGTGACTTCATTTTTCTTCCTGGGTATGGACACAATGTTGAAAGCTTCGAAATCCTCAATGAGGTCCCATACCCTGTTTTTGTAGCTCTTCAGCAGGTCGTTCTTTGTAGCATGTTGTCCCTTGACTTGCTTGATGATTAGCTCACTATCTCCGAACACCTGTAAGTTCTTTATGCCCTTTTTCTTGGCCCAATGAAGTCCATGAATCAATTCCTCATATTCAGCCGTGTTGTTTGAGTAGGAAAACTGGAAACGAAAAGCTGAAAAATATTTGATGTCTTGTGGTGAAATCAACATTGCACCACCTCCAGCACCTTGTTTGCTTCTCGAACCATCAAAAAATAGTTTCCAAACTTTGTTTTCATCCTTTTGTTCAAGATGAATGATGTCAGGAATGGGTGCATTTTCTTTGTGTACACAATACACGCCCAATTCAGATTCTTCAATTTCCTTGTATGGGTCAAATTCATGACTTTTGTTTGCCCATTCATCCAAAGTCAAATCAGGAATTCCCTCGACCTTAGTACCTGCTTCTAGATCACTTGAACACTCCTCTTGATCAAAAGTTGAGCAATTTGCATTGATAGGACTTGGTATATGAGGCTCAATATGAAAATTGGCAATTGGTTCTGACCTGATTGTTGCTTTGGCCCCATACCTTGTCTTGAAAATCATGTGTGACCAATCTGTAGATAAATATCCACCGATTTTTGCAGTGAAGTCTCTTGATAGACACAACGCAAAGAGTGGCGGAAGGTCAATCACAGACACATCTTGCAGAACTGTAACATTAGGACAGACATGTAGTGTTAGGCTTAACCCCTTGATGACCCCAGCTGTTCCTACTACTGTTCCATCTAGCTGTACTACTCCTTTCAACATTGGTTTATACTTCAGACCGAGTTGATCCGCTATTTTCTTTGGCATCATTGAACTACTTGCCCCTGAATCTATCATGCAGTTGTGTACTAAGTGGTTTCCAACAATCAATGAAACATATAATGGTGGATGCTTCAAATTTTTTCTTGTCTGGCCCCCATCATGTTACACTGCATTAGTGAGAACTTTCTCATGTCCCTGGTTTGATACATTTGTGGCAGACCAATTAGCCATTGCAGCTTGCAATAAATATCGTTGCCCTGGGATCGCCAGTGATTCCCACATGGAAATGTTCACATTTGTCTTCTTCATTTGATCGATGATGTTGAAGGGGGATGAATTGTCCTTTTGCTGTCCCTTACTTGGTGCAAACTTTTCTGGAGCTTGAACAGGTGCGTGTGTTGCTACAACGGGTACCTTAGGCTAACTCTGCACATTTGGAGCTGTGTTTGGTCTACTGACCCCTTGTTGTGTAAGAGTGGGTTGAGAAACAACTGGATTAGACAGTTGTCCCTCTTCTATGCTTCTCTTCTTTGACCATGTGTTGGCAGCCACGCCTTGAAAAGGTTGTTGGTTAACTCCACAGAAGTCTTCCATTTGCCAATTAGCCAATGTGGTTTTTGTTGGAGGTCCTTCTTGTTGCATTTCTTGCTGCTGATTCTCTTCTTGGCTTGGTTCTTGAGGAACACCAATGGTTTGCACCATCAAGGCCTGATTTAGTGCACCATTAAAACATGCTAACTGATTGTGAGGTAGATTGCAAGGGTAACACCTGTCGTACTCCTGTGCCATGTTATTTTGTGTCGAGACCAAGGCTCTTGAGGATGTCATTGCATTTGGATCATACGATCGAAATGGCCTGGTAGCTTGAGGTTGTCCTTGGTTTTGGTTTTGATTTACAGCCTGAGGTGGTGGTCTCTTCTGTTGGTATGAGGGCCTATCTTGGTACTACGTTTGAGGCTGATACGGTCTAGCACTTTGAGCTTGATGTCTTTTGATAGTCACTAGCTCATTTCCAAGGTTCTGTCGCTGTTTCATAACCTTCTGCAATTCCTTTGAAGTATTTGAAGAAGTTGATGCCTCATTACTACTTTGATTTCTAGGAGTTGGAATGGGATTCAACTCTGGTGCTTGACTGGTTATAGGATTTCCCATATCTGGATAGAGAGGCATTGGTGGCCTTGGTGCAAGCTTACCAGCTTGGATCAAATAGTTCTATGCTCTGATATCTATGTCATAGGCCCCTAACAGCATTGTTCCTCCCATTGATTGGATCATCATGGCTATGTCTGAATTTATAGCCTTTAAGAAATAAAGGAATGCACCTTCGGCGGTTGGTTTAATAGTTATTGGAATCCTGTCCCATGTCCATTGGAACCTGAAGTTGAAATCTATCATTTTTTCATTAGGAGCCCTTTTAATTGTTGTCAGTTGTTCCAATAAGGACAAATTATTTGCCCTCTCCCCGAATTGGTTGCAAAGAGCTGAACAAAGTTGGTTCTAATTCGTAATAGACCCTACTGCTAGGCTCCTAAACCATTGTAAGGCCTTGCCTTTAAAATATGAAGCCAATAACTTGACTGCAACATCCATTTCATTTATTTCATGGATTGCACATGCATTAGCAATATCCTGGATGTGATCAATAGGAGTAGTATGCTTTTCTCCTGTAAAATAGGGTATATTCTTTAGTGCTGCAACTAGAATTTGATTTTGAGAATTTAGGGCAAGTGGACTACTACCCGTGAAATTGACAAAGGGATTCGGTGGTAGATGTGCCATTATGATTGGCCTAAGAACCTTGGTTGATGTGAGAAAAGGCCTACCAGGTGGATGTGTAGACAAAGTCCTGTTAGGTGGAGATGGTGATCTTTGTGGTCTTCTTCCTCTCCTCCCTCTGCCTGGTGATAGTTGCAAGTGGAAAAATAGCCCCTCTTCTTGAGTATTAGACCTGGTTCGAATTCTTCTTATGTGCCTGAGACACTTTTGCTGCTACACCACTGGACTCTATCCCTTCGAAGTCACCAGATGTGTTAGATAACAAGCCTCCAAAAGGATGGATTTTTCCAAGTTACACACCAAACTTGACAATATTAAAAAAAAAAATTTAAACTTCGAAGGACCTAGAGGAGACAATCTTCAATTCGAAATTCGGGCCTTGTTTTGTAGTTGCGGATCCCTGAAAAGTATAGGGAGAACTCAGGTCATGCAATGCAACTCACAAAACCCGAATTGCCATGTGTCAAAACTTGGAACATGCTCGACATCCCCCAAAACCTGAAATGACTGTTGTTGGGAATAGGACCATGCAATGCATCCCCAAAACCTGAAATGACTGTTGAGTCTTCTTTGATGTTCTCAGACCTCGAAAACCCAAAACACTAAAAAGCATGAAATTTTGAAAGTCAAAATATAGAAAAACTAAGAATACCCTTTTGAAGATTACCGTCAGATCTACTGACTGGTAAAATTTTGACTTGTTTTGAGCTAGTTAAATCCTTGAAAATTGATTTCAGAGTTCAGCCTGGAAGGTGCAAAATCCAAAATTGTAAAACTTGCAATTTCTTTAGTCCGAATTTCATGAAAACTCCTTCAAATCTTATGAAATGACCTCTTGGTCCCACCGGACGTGCCAAAACTGTTGGTGTCAAATCGCAGCACCCCTGAATGTCTGCAACACGATGGGTTAAGACTCTCAGTGCGATTGCATAACATGGAGCTTTTCCTAAGTGTGGGACCTTGCGAAATTAGAAAAGCTCTCCGGATGAAGGCCGGTTCCTATTCCTCTATTCAGATGCACAAATAAAATGTAGAGGGTTTACTAAAAACCTAATCTAACTTGCCAAGGAGACAGGGTAGAAGATGCATAAAAATAAAACCTAAACTACAAAGGTGTGCATCGAGGAATAAAGAACACCTGTCTTGCCAATAAACACAAACCATAAAAAATGCAATGCAAGATCATGCACAGATAACCAGATTCATAGTGAAAGATCAGGAGGATGCAAATGAACACAGAGAGGGTTGATAATCATCCACAGACATGCATTAATTTGCTCCAAAGATTGATACAACACAATGCAAAATGCCAAGAGGAAAAGTCGCATCACAATTTTAAATGGGAGGTTTGAACTCCACAAATCCACCTGCCAGAGAGAAGAAGGGAGGGGCAAAACAAAAATGTCCAACTTTAGAAAGAAGCCCCTCCTTACAATTTATATTAGGAAAAAGAGAGGGAGAAGAGAGGAATTTGAAATCTACCCCAACCACCTCCAGACTGTACCTAACTCATCTCATTATGGCGGTAGGTGAGATCCCCAACAAACTCAAAATATGGCGAACTATATTTTGCATTTTTAAGAAAATTTTCCCACCCAATTAAATATATCCAGTGGTAGTTGGACAGAGGACCTCGTAAGCTTTCCAAAAAGTCCATGCTTGCATGAATCTGAGCTCCCTGTGAAAAGTTATGGCGATCTAAATATTTCCCGCGTCAGGGTCTTCTGCCTATCATGTTTGGGGTTATCCTCTACATTTGCATCGGGTTTGGAGGATGCCTCGACATGTGTTTGATGCTTATGTTTTCCCGAAACTCACTTCCACCAGTATTTCCAAGATTTCCTTTGTTTCGGGGTCAGAAAATGGACCTGCATGTGCATCGGGTTTGGAAGGTGGCTCGACATGTTTCCGCCCCATTCTTTCCCGACATGTTTTCCCGAATCCACGACCCGATTGGCTTAGGTAGTGTTTTGGATTTGCGGAACTCTCAAGCATCAGGACATCCTTTGTGATCTGCATGCTTCATGTCTCATGTTTCCCAAAACTTGAAACCCAAATTTCCTTTTGTGTCAGGTTTTTGAACCTCCTCGACATATTTTCCTTTTGTGTCGGGTTTTTTAACCTCCCTGACATATTTTCCTTTTGTGTCGGGTTTTTTGAACCTCCCCGACATATTTTCCTTTTGTGTCAGGTTTTTGAACCTCCCCGACATATTTTCCTTTTGTGTCGGGTTTTTTAACCTCCCCGACATATTTTCCTTTTGTGTCGGGTTTTTATATTTACCCCGGGGGTAGATATATACAACAGGTAGTTTTTCTATTAAATCATCCTACCTTTCAAAAATGCATCCACCATTTTGATCGCCTCTTAGAAAAACTTGGTCTTCTTAAGCTATTCCTTAAATTGAATTTTTTTTTGGCTCTCCTCTCATGATGTTATTATCTTTGGGGAAACCTCAAATTTAGAGGATTCTATCTTCCTAGTCATTGAATCCTCTACCTTAGTACCTTGGAAATCTCTTCCCACCTATTACTCTGTTACCCCTTTTCTCACTCCCTTTGGATCTTGTTTCTTGTTAATATGGGGGTCTCCTAGGTCTTTCCCTCTTCTCTAGCTAATACCTTTTCCCTATGGAACTCTCCCTTCAAGAATCCTATTCCTACTATTTTTTAATGCCCTAAAATGACCAAGTACCTGAGGCATGAATGGTTATGGCGTGCAAGAACAAGGTGCGAAGGCACGCGTGCACGTAACTTTTGGGGATGCGCAAAGGCTCACGTCTAGGTAGGATGGATTCAACAGTTAGTCATATTTGGACTATGATTAAAATCACGTTAAGAGGATGAATGGAAATACAAGTAGATATAGTTATGGATAATGTTAAGCTATGGAGACTTGTAGCTCAAGAAAAGCATATCCCAGGACATCGTCACGGATATCATAATAGGATAAGGAGATGAGTTTGTTATGGATTAGTTAGTACTTACATGCTAAAGATACCTAATTCAGGAAACACATGATGACATTTCACATGTTCTTGGGTAGTGGTTAGGTGATCATGGAAGATTCCTTCAAGCCTTTTCTTGTAATGATGAGTTGGAGGAGGTAAGGAAAAGTGTGTATATATGTAGAGAAATAGAGATGAATGAGAGATAAAGAATAGAAAAGAATGGAAAAAGAGAGGGATAGAGAGAGGAATAAAGAGTGTAATACGTGATTGTAAGATTTGTAATGAAGCTATCATAGAGAACATGCTAAGGCTTTGTTTTATTTTCTCCATCCATGGAATCTTTAATGTATTTTTGGCTACTCTAATGTGATGAATTAATACAATGGAGTGTTTCTAAAAATCTGTGTTATGGATCTTGATATATGTATTTTCTTTATTAACTATGAATTATAAACCTTGTGTTCTTGATACTGTTTAGGTTTTATCTATGATATTGTTGTAATGTGATCATGTTTACTTCCATATGTGGTGCGTCTGAAAAAAGATCTAGTTCTTCATCTAGATTGTAAGAATGATTATAACCAATTTCTATATGTGTAAACATCTCTTCATTAATGGATAAAATTATCATGAAGATCATTTAAAGGAGGGGATTGGCACATGTGTGTGCCTCAGGTTATCTCATAGTTAGGCTGGGTGATATGCCGACATGTTTAGGGTTTGAAGAGAAGTTAAAAGTAAACAGAGACTACATTTTGGTTCCAAATTTGGGACCTATTTTGAAGTTGTTATTAAAATTATGTGAAATGATAGAGTTCTTGACCTTGGACAGTGTCGAAGTGTGGATTAAAAGCACAGAGGATGAGTTTTCTTAGAGATTTAACACTGGACTTGAGTTTGATGCATGTAAATGGGTAGAAGAAAACATGTATGATGACTTGTATGAAACATTTTTTTGTTATTTCCCAGTGGAGTTGTATAGATTGATATCAACATATGCATCAAGGTCAAGTTGGTATTAAACTTCATGCATGAACAAAAGATTAGTATTAGAGGCTGCATGATGCTGATCTGACCTAGACTCGTGTTGTTGATCACTAGTGGAGTAGAGTGTTAACGATTTATACCTTGTAATACGTGATTTATACATATTCCTACCCAGAGGTTTTCTAAGTTTGAGTTTTTGAGGGATCTGAGAGGATCATTCTTGCATGCTATTCCACTAGCTATCAAGATCCTAGTTTTTACTTTGAGTTTGGAAGCCTTTGCCATAGCTGACTAAACTCCTTCTAGGTGCAGGGCACAGAAGATAGCGTGGTAGAAGATGGTGGACCATACTACTAAAATAGAGAGATAGGAAAGATGGCTCAAGTAAAATGAATCTTAGGAGATTGATTTTATGGGACAACATGAACTTGTAGGAGTGATGGATTTATGGAATTAGATGTTGCATGAAGGATTCAAAGTTTGTGTGGAAGGCATGGAATATAAGTAGTATGTGCTACCCCATCTTGGAAAGTGCAGGAGAAAGACCCCATCAGCTTTTGATCATAGCTTGTTGTTTGGAGAAAATACATCCGTAGGCACGCATCTAAGCCCACTTGGTGACTAAACCCTCACGCTTAGTTTTCCAGATCCAGAGATAAGTATTATTAACTAGGGTTGTCTTGGTATTGGTGGTCAAACAACACCTAAGAGATATAATTTTTCATTCGGTACATCTATAGCCACACAGTCATTTCCTATGTTCAAAGGGATCCTGTATGGTATAGAATTTGGGAAGTTTTGAGGTATGTAAGGCTTGAGTGCTACATTTGGGAATCAGTCTAATTTATAGAATGCATAGTTTAGCACGATGGTGCATTCACAAGGCACAACTGTGTTAGGTCCCTTACTTGCGATAGGAGGATGATCTATTGGATTTGGATGAGTTGGCACTAGTGGATCTAGTGGATCTGAAGGTGGTAGAAATATTGGAGGAGGCCAAGGTTATGGATCTGGTGGGAAAGGGTCTCAACAACCTCAGCAGGTATTTTTGAGATGTATTTGCATTTGTTTGATTACAAGGGTGTGGAAGACGTTGCAAAGTATGTGTAAAAATGTGAATTGATATGGCGTGTGAAGGGTATCACTTCCCAAGAGTGGAGGATGAGTTATTTTGTAACCACATTGCAATGGTGCATGCATAGATGGTACATGAAGTATGATCCACACTAGACAATGGTGGATTACATTGCGCTGTGTGTTACAGTTTTTGGTGGATTTCAACATTCTTGAATTTGAAAAAAAAGAGCATTAACGCTTTGAAGGAGATTCAACAAGGAATGATAGAGAGTGTGTGGGAGTATGACACACATTTCAAGACTATCCTATATAAGTTTTCTTGTGACATTCATCCTTCACAACATGCTCAGTGGTTCATCAGAGGGTTTATCACACCATTAAATATGGTAATTTCACATAAGAGCTTCACATATCCACGTAAGGCTCTGGAGGCTACCTTGTGCACTGAGGCTATGGGAAGTGTTGATACCAAAGTTAGTCCATTTCTTGAAGCCCATATTATTGCCATGGAAAAGTATCTGGAGAAACTATATACAAACTTGGCTCATGAGACTCATAATGGGCTATGGTGCACGGACTATGAAGTAGAGGGACATACAAAGGAGAGTTTCCCACGAAGATAGGTGCACACAAATTCGGTGGACAGTGAGATTTTCCACAAAGATCATGATGTAAGTATGTGTCCAATGTTACAACATATGATCTAGAAGAATGTATCTTGTTACTGTAATATTTTCACCTCTACTACTCATGACATAAAGGATTATAGATTGATTGACCAGACACATGATGCTATTGACACTAAGGTGCACCAGGATAACATTCCCAATAGTTATAAGGATGAGGGTCAAAATTATGAAGGGTGCGTGGATGAAAGAGGTTAAGGTAGAGGATTTCATAGAGGATTTTGAGGCCATGGTAATCACTGGGGAAAAAGAAGTAAATTTCCTCGTGGAACCTGTTAGAACTATGGATATACATAACATTACAAGCATGAGTGTCCTGATTTGTTGTAATTATCATGGTGTGGAAAGAAGCATAAGTATGAAGAATGCCCATATTTATATGAGAACATGAGCTAGAACCAGAAGAAGGACAGGGGCACGGGGATGGTGAGCATAAAACACACTGATCCACAATAGATGTTGCAGGTGGCACGTGAATCTAAGGTAGAGCTTGTATTGGTGACGATGTGAGATAAGGTTATGCATGCCATGGAGATAATTAAGAAGATACAACTTGTTATAATATAAGAACTAATACACGGGAAGTATCTAGACCTGAATCATCTAAAGGAAGTCTATAAAGAGACCTTGGATACATGGAATCAAATGGGAAGTCCTCCATTATAGCCTTCTTCAAATGTGTTGTACTTGGATAACAAAAAAAAGGTGTTGCACATTAGTGTCTTAAAGGATGTTGCTATAACTATCCAATGGGAAAAATTCGCTGAAGACTTAAAAGTCTTGGTGCTTGCTGACGCAGATAACTTTCCAACATTACTTGGGCACCCCTAGTGCTATAAGAACAATGCTAACTTATGTTTCAATAAGGGTTATATAAGTTTTGAGAATAAATAGGAATGTGTTATCATTCCTTTCACAGATGGAAATTCAATGCCCTATACTCAATGCTTGGGAGAAGAAGACCTGAATAGAATCTATGTGTGCACTATCAAATACCCTAAGGTAGTGCATCCAATAATAGAAGAAGTTATTATGTGGGAAGACACTCAATCTATAAGTGATACAACTAGTGTGGCATGTGCAAATTGGGTGCACAGGACATATGAATTAGTTGAAGTGTAGTTAAGAGGCTCTATGAAAAGAATACCAAAGGCACACTAAGTGAGGCACCTAGGAGGAAACCAGGTTCCAAGTTACACTGGGGAAGGAAACCTTGACATTTTTTTGAGAGAAATGAAAACTAGGTGAAGATGTGAGATCAAAAGGATAAGTATGATTATCTATACTTTGTGTGAGACTAAAGCACGTTTTTGGGTGACACGCCAAGATAACCTTCTAGAGTGGCACAAGTTGAGAATTGTGTTCTCTATTAGGTTTCTTCAAAGCAATGCACCTATTGCTATACAATACTATCGTGGTAAGGAACCCACCTCTATTCACATCCAAGAATGTGAGAAGGCATGAATGGAAGACAGGGAAGCTTTACCTTCATCATTATGGGTGCATAAGCTTTACTCCACCCTACAAGGCTGCATGTGTATGTGGTATATTCATTCAGAGATGAACCACAAGACTAGAAAATGGCAGGAGTTGATGGTTGATCTTATTCAAACTTTTGAGTATTGGAGTACTAAGTTGTTGGTAAATGAGACATTGCAGGTTGTTAAGTGCCTAAATTTTGGAGATAGTGCCATGGTGGAGGAAAGAGTACCAGAGTTGTGGTAGGAACCCAATTTGGAGGCATGCTTCAATGAGGAAGAATCAGAGGAGGTACAATTTGAGTGTGTCTATATGGAAAAGGAGAAAGAATTTTTTTTCTATGTGATAGATGGTGAAGAGGTGAAGAACTTGGATGTTAACCATACTTTTGGTATGTGTGAGGTTATGGATAGTGTTGATAAGGAAGCACGTGCTTACCAAAAACCCCTGAAAATAAAGCAGGTTAACATTGGATTAGAGGCAAAACATAAGGAAGATACTATTAGAGATTACTGGTCAAAAATGGAGGTTTCAAAGATTATTGATCTATTGTGTGAATTATATGATTTATAACCTCTCGGGTACCACAAAATCAAGGGAGTTCACCACTCTTTAGGAGAGATGCAGATAAAACTAAAGGAGGGTGCACATCTAATTTTTAAGAGACCTTCTCGAATGAATCTGAATCTATGCGTCAAGGCCAAGTAGGAGATTAATAAGATTATTGCATTAGGCATGATTGAGGATGTTGAGGAATTAGAGTGGATAAGTCTGATGGTCATCATCATTAAGAAGGATGGGAGGATTAGGATTTATGTTGAATTTAGGGATTTGAATGTGGTGTGTGTCATTGGTCGTTTCCCAACCCCATTAACTAATGAGATCCTAGAAGGAGTAGTTGAGAATGAGATCTATTTGTTTACAGATGGATTTTCAAGGTATCATGAGGTTAAAATTACAGAGGACCAAGAAAAGAATTTTTTTTCCACTGAATGGGGAAGTTTTTCCTTTTTTACTAAAGAATGTGCCTATTGTGTTTTCATGCATTGTGGTCCAGGAATTTCAAGACTTCATCCATAAGTTTCTTCAAGTCTACCTTGATGATTAAATGGTTTACAAACTAGTAATGGACCACTGTGACAATCTGAGGTTGATGTTTGAGATATGTTGGTAGCTGAGTATATATCTCTCAACATTAAGAAATTTATTTTCGCTGCTTCATTTGGAAGCCTATTGGGACATATCATATGTAAACAAGGCTTGCTGCTGGATCATGACAAATTTGTCATTATTGTGGGATTAGGGGAGCCTATTAGCTAGAGCATGGTATGTGGATTCCTTGGACATACAGGGTATTAATATAGCCTGGATATATCTCTCAACATTAAGAAATTTATTTTCGCTGCTTACAGGGTATTACAGGAAGTCCATCAAGGGCTATGCCAAGATTTCTGCATCGTTGGAGGAGTTGTTAAAACACAAGATTATGTATTATTAGGGAGAGGTGCATCAGATGGCTTTTGACACACTGAATAATAGACTCATTGTTGCACCCATATTATGCTTTCCCTCTTGGGAAAAGCCTTTTCATGTGCATGTTGATACATCCGGGATGTCGATTGGATAATTCTTATCATGACCTGGAGAGGGAATTGTTGACCATCCCTTGTGATTTGCTAGTAGGAATCTAACCCCAACAGAACATAATTATATGACCATGGAGCGTGAGGCATTGTTGATGATCTACATGCTGCAAAAATTCAAGCATTATCTACTAGTGACATATTTTATATTTTATATAGACCACATGACATTAAAGTACTTGGTGAAAAATTTCATGTTGCAAGGGTGCATATGCAGGTGGGTCTTATTGTTTTAGGAGTTTGAGTTTACGGTTGTTGTATAACCAAGTAAGAGTAATTTGGGGCTTGACCATTTATCAAGGATTGAATTAGGAGAGGACACATAGAGTTTTGAGGATATATTTTTAGATGTACAATTCTTCAGATTGCAGCACACACCTTCTAATTTGGAAGATATTATTGTATTCTTAAGAATGGGTGTGGCGTTAGAAGGGCTGAAGGCCTTGGAGAGGAAATATTTTGTTGTACATGTCGCACCCTACATCTTTATCAGTGGAGACCTGTACAAGTTAGGTCAGGATGAGGTCTTGCAGCTGTGTGTACTAGAGCATGAGTGTTCTGCAATCATGGAGGAGGCACATGGTGGAATTTCCAGAGCGCACTATGAAGAAAATTCCACCATGTGAAAGATATTATTGATAGGTTTTTGTGGGAAACCATTTACTAGGACTGTATTGAGTATTACAAGGCATGTGATCATTTTCAGCACCTTGGTAAGCCATGAAAAAAGGGATGAAATACAATTTAGACCAACAGCTAGTGTTGAACCATTTGAGAAATGGGAAATTGACTTTGTAGGACCTATTTCACTTGCTGCGTGAGGGTTGGGTTCATGGTACATCATTACTTGCATTGATTATCTTACACTGTGGAAAGAAGTAGTGCCTACTAAGTATTGCTTGGTAGTGAGGACTGCTAGATTTTTATGGGGTAAAATAATTAACAAATATGGGTGCCCATTAAGTTTAACGAGTGATAGGGGCACAAATTTCCTAAATGAAACAATCAAGATTTTGTTCATAGAATTCATGTTGTCCCATCACAAGACTACCAATTACCTCCCACAATGTAATGGGATAATAGAAGCCTTTAATAAAATTTTGAGTCACACGTTGACCAAGATTTGTGATGTTAGGAGACAGGATCAGGATGACAAAGTATCGGCCATGTTGTGGGCGCATAGAAAAACTTATAAAAGATTAAAAAATCCACTCCATTTCAATTGGTGTTTGGCACAAAATATTTTTTTTGGTAGAGTTCATGCCACCCTCTCTGTGTATTGCGTGCATAAGAGGATTGGCTGATGAATAGGTGTTATAAGAGCACACTGATAAGTTAATGTAGTTGGATGAAAGAATATCCCTTACTAGATGGATTCAGAGGACTGAGAAGTCATGGCATGATCATCACATTAAGAAAAAGTAATTTTTGGTTGGGAAAATGGTTTTACTATATGATTCTATGTTTCTGCACCATCCTGGGAAGCTCAAAGTCCATTAGTTGGGGTCGTATATTATATCCTTCATACTAGATTCAGAAACGTTCCACTTATAACCACTGGATGGGACATGGTTGTTAGGTTATTTTAATGGGAGAAGGATGAAGCTCTACTATAAATAAGGATTTTGTGTGTTTGTAAATAAGGCATTATTTCTAGTTATATTAGGTTTCCCTTAATGCATTTCCCTTTTGTGTGTTTCCTTTTGTCATCATTTTTCTTTGTATTCTTTGTTCATTGTTGTGTTGCATTTTGGTGCACTAGTATCTAATGACATTGTAAGTGACTCCATGCACAGAGGACCTCGCATACATTTAGTGTGGGGTGGATTGGCATATATGTTTGGTTATGGCTGAAAAATTATTTGAGAAAATGGACTATTGGGAGACTCATTCTGAACAATTTTTGCAAATATAGAAGAATGAGTGGTATGGTGTATAACGTATTCGATTTCATGTGGTTATTAATGTGTGTTCATAATTTTTTTTAAATACCACACAAAAGAGAAACAATGATCACGTAGTATAACAAGAGGAAGGCTACACCATGGAGAAATACTTGGTGGAAAATATAGAGGTTATGCACTTCAACACGGTGACGTGCACAAAGGAGGTATTTGGTAGTGAAGTAGTGTTGGAGTGCTAGAAGGTTAGAACTTTGACACACAAAGGGAAGTTGAAAAATTTGATTTAAGTGGAATAAAATGTTTTATTAAAAAAAAGGACGTTAAGGCATGTGGTCAGAGGAACTTTAAGGTGTTGAAAAAGTATAAATAGAGGGTAAAGGTAGTCATTTCGACTACTTTACCTTACATAATTTTTGTGCTCCTGAGCTTGAAGTGTGACGAGTGTTTTGAGAATAAATTGAGTTACTTTTCATGAACCAGTAGAGCTAGGTGAGTTGTGACGTGATCTTGTGGTAGAGAAAGAGGGGAAGAAAACAACAGAGTAGGAAGTGATTGAAGTGAAAGAGAAGCATGGAGGTCTTCAATGTCAAGAAGATGAAGGAAAATTTGAAAGCACCTATAGCAAAAAATAATGAAAGAGAAAGGAGATGGTACCCAAGAATGCTTGTATAAAGAGACCAGTGGTGGAAAAGGAAGAACCCATGGAAGTTTATTCAGAAATGTAGTATCCCTGAGGGGTTATTAAGGTAGATAAGTGGAGATTAAAGTTGTACAGATGCAAAATCAGTGAGTTTAATCACTGAACCATCAAATACAATGAATTAATGTGTGATGATCTATATAAGGAGATCATAGGGTTGGATGAATAAGGAAGCCCTAGGCTAGATGATTAAATGAAGAAAGAGTTGTTATCATTTTTTTCTAAACCCGCATTACTTTTCAGATGGTTGATGTTACGAGTGCATGAATAATTCTTCTACTTTGTGGGGAGAAGGATGAGACTCACAGGAAATTTAATCCATATGGTAACGGGCCCACAAAACAAAGGTGAAGACATGGACTTTGATTTAGGTTCCACTATGAAGATAGAAGAGCTAGTGGAGAAATTAAACTATGAGAAAGAGGGAAGGGCACAAGTTATTATGGATCTACCAGACCCAACATTGATAGTCGCTTCCTGACTCATTAGTTCCAAGTTAGGAACATTAGAGAGGTGGACAAACATCAACATCAGGTTCTTGTACGTGGCCTACAGAATGTCCAAGTGGGAACATTACAATTTTTCATAGTTCAATGCGGATGGTATTACTGAGGTTCCATGAGTACAGAATGTCTTTGGAGTAAAGATAACTCAGGGGTCCTTCCTGTTATTAATTATATTCTAAGAAATTGGTTTCCCAGATGGACTAAATGATAATATGTGGTTCTACCCACTGGCACACTCATCTCTTGTCGTACAGTTCAAATAATTCACTTGTGACTGGAGTATATCTAATGCGTATAAGGAACGAATGAACAAATGGTACAATATATTGTGTGCAAATTTTAAAAATGAATGGCACATCCTGCATAAGATTCCACAATTTTTTGGGGTCCATGTTTAGTTTTTAGACATGCAATATTTTAGTATGACATGATTTGTGATGGCTAAAGGAGAAAAAGGGTTGTGGTGTAAAATCCCATTTGCATTCACCATTAAGTACTTGAAGTGTGCTATCAACTAGTTTAAGGATGTAAAAATGTTCACCTTTGACACAGATAAGGTGGATGTAGATGTTCACACCCTGCATGAGACTTACATATACAACTCAAGGCCAGCGTACATAAAGACCCTGGAGCTGGAATTCTTGGATCTGCATCCAAAGATCAATGTTACCATCAAGGGATGCATCCATAGGGTTTTGGTGTAACTTTTCCCCAAGAAAAAAGGAGGAGTTGAGATGGAAGTTAGAGATGTCCCCTTCCCCAAGCCACAAGAAGCACTGATCCCACCTATGAAAGTTGCTCAGGAAAATGAGGAGGTAGTTGTAGAAGAAGAAGAGAGTGAGGGGAAGTTGGAAACCTCCCAAAAGAGAAAATATTACATTCATTTAGCATGTAATGGGGGCGCAAGTACTTAATAGTCAGGTAGTGCCGAGAATTTGTAAGTGGGGCATAAGAGGTTGAAGTACCTAAATGGGAGGAGCAGAAAGAAAATAAATAGAATATACATGATGTATCAAGTTTCGCGATAGGATTAGAAGGAGGTGAGGAGGTCCACACTACCTTTAGGGAAGAGTTATAAGTATAGCTCTAAGAATAGGAGAAGAGAGCTAAAGCTAGGGCCAAGGCTATCGATGAGGTGTGTGAGAAGGAAAAGGAGCATTCTGTAGAAGGACTAAAGAAGATTCCAATGTGAGAGGCTTCCCCTACACAACCCACGAAACTAGAGGAATAAAGTAAGGGAGAATCATTTACTATAAAGGAGGATAAAGGGTTTATGCTAGGGTCAAAGCAATGCACAAAGTACAAGGCCACGAGGAAGAAGTGGGCACCTAGGTCCCCACATATGGACTTTGTGGATGATCTCAAGAAGGTACTGCGCACATGGTTTCAAGGCACACTCCCTGTGGAGAAGCTATATACATGGGATCTATTGGATCAAAGTGGGGGTGTGCCAAGAACTAGGAAAATGTTAAGCTGGAACTTGTATTACCATTGTGAAGATTCTGAATTTGAGGTCAATGATCATGCGATTGAGACCATTCATCTGAAGAAGAAGGGATGAGAGACATATAAAGTGGTGGATCCAAACCACCTCACAGATGAGCAGGCATGTAACGTGTTGCAATAGATTTCCTTAGAGGTGATTCAACATAGATTGGATGTAGAGGCCATTATTCGAACCTTAATTGTGGAAAAGAAGGAAAAATAACATAAGGTAGAGATATTGCGTGAAGGGCTAAAGGGTGAGAAGGCGTGAACCAAGGATGCCTATGATTGATTTCGCACCCTCATTAAATTCATTCTGGAAATATGTCTTACATTGGTGAGTTAGGGTAGAAAAAATTATGGGGATGAAATGGAGTATCTTGAGGACCTTGTAGGGATGTTACTTGCAAACATCAAGGATGGCGTGGGGTTGACAACTACAGAGATCTCCAAGGAAATAGAAGAGAACAAATTCATTGTTGAAGCCCAGATCACTGAGCTAGAGGATTTACTTACTCAAATCAAGGAAGTGAACATATTAGTGGATAGGGGATTCAATAGTTACAAGAAGTGTGAGCCCATCATTGACGCGTGAGTAACAGATGAGGATACTGCCCTCAAGGCCTTATAGGAGAAGATCCCAAATAAAAATTTTGAGCACATGAAATTGATTGTTGATACAATAACCTAGAAAGAGAAGATAAAAAAATCATGAGAAAATGGTTTTTAGTATTGGAAAACTCTGGGATTCCATCACTAAGCAGATAAACGAGTTAAAAGGTATCTGCGTGAAGCTGTTAGTAGTTATAAAATAGCTCAAGGGGAAAATGGAGGAAGTCACCCCAGACTAAGTGCCTAGAATTGTAAGAGAGGAATAATTAAAGGATTTAGCAGAATTGAAGGCATGGGGGAAGTTGAAGAATGAAATAGACACATAGTTCCTTAAACTCCCCCAATTAGTCACTTAATGGTTGAACCGTGCAACAATTTTTCCTTAGAATATTTTTGGTCGTTGAAGTTTCATTCGGGAAGCACCAAGGATTTCTAAGGGTGGAAATCAAATTAGTATGGGGTGATTTTGAGCCCCGAAAATGACCAAGTACCTGAGGCACGAAGGGTTATGACACATAGGAAAAGGGTGCAAAGACACGCGTGGAAGTAACTTTTGGGGATGCATGAAGGGTCACACCCAGGTAGGATGGATTCAAGACTTATTCATTTTTGGACTATGATTAAAGTCTTGTTAAGGGGGAAAATGGAAAGATGACTAGATACAGTTATGGATAACGTTAAGCTATGGAGAATTGTAGCTCAAGAAAAGCATATTCTAGGGCATCATTGTGGTTATCATAATAGGATAAGGAGACAAGTTTTTTATGGATTAGATGGAACTTATATGGTAAGGATACTTGATTAAGGAAATGCCTGATGACATTTGGCATGTTCTTGGGTAGTGGTTAGGTGTTCATGGAAGATTCCTTCAGGCCTTTTCTTGTAATCATGACTTGGTGAAGGTAAGGAAAAGTTTGTATATATTTAGAGAAACAAAGATGAATTGGAGATAGAGAATAGAAAATAATGGACAGAGAGAGGGATAAAGAGAGGAATAGAGAGTTTAGTATGTGATTGTAATATCTCTGATGATGCTATCATAGAGAACATGTTTAGGCTCTTTTTTGGTATTATATCCATCCATGGAATCTTTAATGTTTTTTTGACTACTATAATGTGATGAATTAATACAATGTACTGGTTCTGAACATCTGTGTTATGGATCTTGATATGTGTGTTTTCTTTATTGCCTATGAATTTGAACCCTTGTGTTATTGATATTTTTTAGGGTTTATCTATGATATTTCTATAATGTGATCATGTTTACTTCCATATGTAGTACATCCGAACTCAGATCTAGTTCTTGATTTGGATTGTAATAATGAATGTAACTAGTTTTTATCTATACAAAGACCTCTTCGTTAATGGATAAAATTCTCATGAATCTCATATAAAGGAGGGGTTCAGTGCTTGTGCATGCCTCGGGTGACCTCCCAATAAGGTTGGGTGATATGATGGAACATTTAGTGTTTGAAAATAAGTTATAAGTAAATAGATACTGCACTCTTACATGGAATCTTTCCCCCCCACACCTTATGAAGAATATGGAAAGAAAGAAACAAGTGAATTTTTAAGGAACTGGCTTGTGATGTGGGACAATTCTTCACTGGGATAGTTTCTAGTCCATAGGAAAACTTGAACTTTTTCATCTAAAGTAAGCAAAAACAAAAACTTATTTTAATTCCTTCATATTCCTAGCCTAAGCAACTCTTAATATCAATTACAACTTCTACTTCAGGTTTATTAAAGGCTAATACTTCTTGGTCGCCCCCCGACAAGTTAGTTGAAGATTCATATTGATGGAGCGGAAAAAGGTAACTTGGGTACTTCTGGGGGAGGAGCTATCTTAAGAGATAAATTTGGTCAACCCTTAGCTCTAGTTACAGCTAATTTTTACATCGGTATTAATCACAGAGCTAAAGCTCTGGCCATCCTTATAGGGTTAGAGATAATCCTTAATATTGGTACTGGAAATCTTATTATGGAGAGAGACTCTTTTAATCTAGTAATAATTATGAAGTCTAATAATCCTTCTTGATGGGCTATTAGTAATATAATTAAATATATTTTATCCTTTCAAGCCTGATTTCAGCAGATCAAGTTTCAACATATATATCAATAGGTTAATAGAGTACTAAATTCCCTAGCTACTATGGGTCTCCTCTCTGATGGTCAAAACACTTGGATTGGAGATTTTTTGGGTACCCTCCTTACTATTTTTTCTAATTAATTTCCTTTGTGGTCTTGATTCCCTATGGGGATTGTTTTCCATCTTTATCTTGCTCTATTTTTCTTTTACCAATCACATTTTGGCTAAGAATAGGTCCTCGATCTTTTTTGATGGAAGTAGCAAGGATAATTTATTAAATATATTTAATGATTATTATAATTCTAAGAGCTTGCACTCATGTGAAGGAAATATTTTCTCAATGATGGTTAATTGAAATGGATTTTTGATTAATGATAGTACTCATTTTGAGATATTGTTGACACATGTGTACAATGGGATTGATGACACTTGTATTTCCTATTTAATTAATGGTCATTTTGTACTTTGGCCAATACTTGTCACTTTATTTCATTGCATGATGGGTGGGCCAATTAGAAGGATTGAACCATCATCTTACAAGGAGGTCAAGAATTATAAAAAAGTCTAGAACATTTTACAGGGTACAAGAATTACTCCATTCATGGAAATGTTTTTGGGGCATTTGGTCAGGGTCTCCACTAGCATGTTGGTGTCAAGGAAGAAAGGGAAGGTTAATGTGGAAAGAACTCATTTTATAATATCACCTAAATCAATTTTTGAGGCTACTGGTCTTCTTTCTGAGGGAGATGAGTATTTCAAAAGATCCCTTTGAATGGAATTGGATGAATTTTTATGTCACGGGGTGAAATTGAAAAAATATCAGTCAAGTTATGAACAATCTTCTCTCCCTCAGCCTTAGGATAAGGTTGCAGATAATCTCATGCTATATTTCACTTTGGAAGGTTAGTATAAGCTGATATATGGCCCCCATATCTTGTTTCTTTCTCATTTTCTCCCAATAAACAGGTTAATATTTCCTCATTTATTTTTCATTCTCTTGAACTATCTCTTCAATTAGTACAGGAAGAATAAGTTCCTCTTCTTCATTAGGGCCTTCTCTTCCTCATCTTCAATATTGCTACTTCTCTGAGTGATATTTCATGCTTTCCTCTTAAGTTTGGAGAGCAATGCCACCCTACTTCTACTTCTGATCCACCCTAACCTACTCCTTCCTCCCCCTCTACCTCCTATAATCCGCCTCGCCACCTTCTTTATCACCTCCACCTTCCCTCTAAATCTGACTTAGATGTTCTTATCACTGGACAAAGTGTTGTAACTCTTTCCCCCTTTCTCCACTCTCTTTTCATCTCCCTCCTCTCTGTCACCCCTCCCCTACTTGGGGACTTCTCTTTTCTCCCTAATTTCCTCAAACCCTCTTGTTGTTTTTGCCTCTCATTCAATTACTCCTTCCAATTCTCCCTTGTTGTCCCCTCATTTGTCTTAGATGGCATCCTCAGACCTTCCTTCAAATTTTTATTGTGTTTTAATGGATTTGGGAACTCTTCCTTCTTCTGAGCCTATGGATTTGTTCACTGATCAAGATATACCCAAAGTGTTATTAGATATTTCTTCATTCTACCCTAAATCTCCATCCCTTTAAATGGCAGGCTCTTAAATCATTGACATAGAAGATAAGAATATGGATACAACTAAGGTGCATAATCCTGATATCACCTTCCCTATCTAGCATGATTTGGAAGATAATGACATTATTCTCCACATCCTTGAAAATATAAATGGGGATTTCATTTTCATCAAGTAATGAAGTCATATATAAACAAGAATTGGGAAATTATCAACTCAGAGTTGATATAAATGAATCTTCTATTACTAATAATGCCACAAAACTCTTAATAAAATTCACTCTATGTAATATCTCTAGTTATCTTATAGTTTTTTTCTTTCTAGATTTTGGTTCCTTCGGTCTTAATCTCATATGCTTAACTATTGTATCTATCCTTTTGGGATTTTTGTACAAGGATGAGGGTCCTCTCAAAACCCCCTTTTTACCCTTTTCCAAAAATAAATAATGTTTATAACGGTACATGTAATTATAGAGTGACCCAATAAATGTGACCGAGGCAGAAAGGATTCATTGATTGGTAAGTTTGTATAGGAGCTTCATTGCGATATGTATAGTGATCACAAAGACCATGGAGGGAGATCACAAGGATTTTTTGTGCATAGAAAAAGTAGAGTGTAACTTTTAGGAATTAAAGAAGAGGATTCCGATACAACCAGTGTTGGCATTACCAAGTTTTAATAAAATATTTAAGTGTATTATGATGTAATTAGAACAACTATATGTATGGTATTGAGTCAATAAATGAGGCCCATAGCTTATTTGAACAAAAAACATGAATGATGGAAAAATTAGATACTCAACCTATGATTAGGACTTCTATATGATATTCTAGGATTTGGTAGAAGTGGATGAATTGTTTAATCCCAAAAACATTTGTCTTGTACAATAAACATCAGGCACTACAATTTGTTAATAGTTAAGCCATTTTTAATTAGAGACACATGAGCTAGGTATAATTCCTAAAAATTCACTCATTTGTATTCAAACACCATGGTGGAAAATACAACAAGGTCACATATTCATTATGCATGAGAGTAATGATGTTGACAAACGTGTGTAATCAAGTATTCGGATTTGAAACTATAAAAGAGTTATATGCATCAGACAATAATTTCAGGGAAGTATGGGAAGCATGTAAGGAACCAATTGGTTTGGATAGAATTCCTTGGTTAGATTATTTTATCTAGGAAGGAATGTTGCTCTGAGGAATTTAATTCTACATACCACAAAGATCAATTTCTGAAAACCCAATTAGAAAAAAACATATTGGAGGACTTGGAGGACACTTTGGAGGTGAAAAAACTTTGACATTGTTACATGATTGATATTGTTGGCCAAATATGAGCATGAATGTGAAGATATGTAGGGTTTTCTAGTTATCCAAGTGACACAAATAAAATATGGGATTATATCGATCTTTACCTACACCAAAATGATCATGAGAAGATATTAGTATGGAATTTATCTTAGGATTACATAGAACTCAGAAAGGGAATAAATCCATTTTTTTGTAGTCTATAGGTTATCAAATATGGTTAATTTTAATTAATATAGAAGGAAAAGTGATGCGTAAAGTATTGTACATCTATTTTTCAAGGAATTATTATGATTTCATAGGTTATCAATGAATATAGTGTCTGACTAGGATACCAACTTCCTAGGATATTTCTGGAGAAATTTTTGGAGGAATTTAGGGACAAGGTTAACTTATAGTTTATCTTACTATCCCCAAATGGACGGGTAGACAAAAATAATGAATTGAAGCTTAAGAAATTTGTTATGTATCCTTATAGGAAGTAGACCAAGCCAATATGACACAATATTGATAAAATAAGCTTTTTCCTACAAAAATTAAGTTAATAGGAGTACATGGGGAGCTCCACTTCAAATTTCCTATGGATAAAGTACAAGGGGACCTAAAAAATCATGCAAGGTAATGGGAAAAAGAAGCAAGAAAGTTGAAGAATATGCAAAGTATATGCATGGGTTACACAAGGAAGTTCATGAAAATTCAAAGAGGAGTAACTAATTATATAAATAACATTTTGATAAAGGATTTTGAGCCAATGAATTTGAAGAAGGAGATAAAGTGATGGCACATTTTTAGAAAGAAAGGTTTGTTAGACAACCTTATAGTAAGTTGAAACTGGAAAAATTTAGACTATGTAAGGTAGTGCAACAGATTGGGCCAAATGTGTACAAGTTATAATTTCCCAAAGTATTAGATATCTCACAAATAATTAATATTTTAGGTTTATATGAGTTTCAAAAACAAGACACCACTAGGGAATGCATAAATAATGTAGAAATAATCATAATGTATGTGGAAGAAAATATGGGAAAGTAGATGAGGCTAGTGTAGATACATAAACTTTTAACTACCGCAATGTGGAATGACCAACTAGACACTCTCTCAAACACTAATTCATAGGTAGTTAACTATCATTAATACATAGGATTTTAAACAAATAATTAAGAAGGATTCTAGAAAAAATTGAAATTTCCTTCTGATAAGGAACATGGATCTATAAATACCTATTTTTATCTTTCTTTAGTGATGATGGGAATTATAGAAGGAGATATTTGGTAAAATAAATATTTAGTAACTTCGTAAGTTTTGAAGTCACCCCCTCTGTCATCTATAAACTTGAAGTCATCCCACTAGTGATTTAACATTGTAGATTTTGTATAGCTTTTTGAAAATAGATTGAAGTTCTATTTTTGAAATTTTTGTTGTGTTAACTCTAAGAAATGGAGGGCTCGTGGAGTACCTAGTATACACCTTATCCCATCTACCATCATAAAGTGTTTTTATGGGTGATACGGTTTATATGATAGTATTGAAAAAACATTATGTTTAAAGTAGTGTGTATGTAGCTCGTGGATGATAATTATTTATGTAGAGAGAAACTATCAACAAAAAATGTTATAATTTTATTAACTTTCAGGCCTACGAGGTATTTACAAAATAAAAACATGAAACAACCTCAAATGGCTTAAAAATTTATATGTGAAGAATCTACTCTCACTAATGTGCTAAAAATAATAGAATTTTTTTATTCTTTGACACTAAAACTCTCTTAGAGAACCCTATCAGGATTTTGTTATATAAAATTCCTTTTTTATATTAGGGTATCCTCCATGACTAACCTAAAATTATTATTGATCTTGTATGAGTAAAAAGGGTAGATATAACATCTATGATTATATTAATGTCAAGTGGGGTCATTAGGTTTGGGATCACATGTTGGAGTGAAAAACGTAACCCCAAAAAATACTCAACATATTTAATAATGCCACACTTTTTAATTGGGGTGGGTAGAGAAAAATGACCTATGCCTCTCAATGTCTACAATCGGAGCTTCATTGTGACAATACAATAATTTATATATTTTTTTGTTCTATTTATTATAATAAACATTAATTAAGAATGTGAATTTCTCTCTAGGATAAGGAACAAGAAAAAAAACATATTCTCTCATTGTGGTGAAATTTTATTCCGTTTTATACCTTCAACTTTTAGACTTTGATTTGGATTCACAACTGAAAAAAATCCTATAAAAAAATAGCATGATCTTACCCCTTCTCTTATCTAACCTTGACAATTATTGTAGTTTACATGTTGTTCCTAGTATCTCCATCATTAAAAAATGAAACATCACAATCTTGAGGCATACATGAAATTTAGATGAGGTTGACTAAATTAGATATGTTTATATTGAACTTCATATAATTAACATCTTGAGGATGAAAATTAAAATCTAAAGACTAACATGGAGAGGAAAATTGACAAATCCCATTCACCAAAATAATTGTTGAACATAGAGAAATTAAGGTAGAATCCTTCATCAACAAGTTTCTCCACCCATTCTAATTTTTTTTTTCACGTGTTCATAAAAAAATTACCTACCAAATAGGTGCATGACCCTTCAACTTCATGTACAATTTTTTTTTAACTCGTTGGGATATTCCATCTATTGATACTAAAAATTATTCTCAAGCCCCATTAAATCTAATCAATTATCTCTAAAAGTTACAAATTACCAAAATAATTTAAGGCATCTAATCTAGCCTTACTCCCCATCCTACTAAATACATACAAAATTATATCCTCTTTCATTCAAATATTTATTCTTCCTCGTTCACATTTTTAGTCTACTCTCCATCATCACTATGATCTTCCATGACAAAATTGTGGCATTTTTTTAATTCCATGGCCTCTAAATAGGATTGCATAGTCTGCATCAATTTGGAGAAATAATTAACTTTAATACCTTTGTTTCAGCATGCTACAATATTCACAGTTCTGATGTGTTCCATTATGTTTCCTTTTGAATTTGAGATTAATAATATATGAAATCCTTACATATTTTATCCAACAATTCACTTGAAGGAATATTCCTATAAATATTTTCTATGCACCTTTCAAAAAGTAGAAAATCACCCATGGTTGGTCTACAATCTTCATAACTTGTACCCAATTTTCACCCATTGGAAGATGTCCAAAATGACCTTCTAAGAGTACTTCAATATGTGAAAATATATCAAATATCACCATGTTAGTTTCCTATAATTTTTTCCCAACAATTACCTATCAAAAGAAGTTTGTAATTATTTTCTACATGCACTCACAAATGTGAAAAAATGCAAATATCCATAATTCCACTATACTCAATAAAATAAATTATTTCCGTAATAATAACTGACACAGACCTAGTTAGGGTGCTAAATTAATAATATAATTTGACCACATTTCCCTCATAAAACATATAGAAAAATGAACCAAAAATATGTTACACAAAAACATGAAGATCAAATGAACATAAATATTAGACATTAAATATAGTAAAAACATACATTATTGTATTCTAAGAAATATCACTGATATATTGATCACCAATGATACATTCTTTCAATATTTATTCACTCATATCATTTAAATCCATTACAAATACACTTTGCACTGATATTTAATGTCACATCCATATTCTACTCTACTTCCCAAAGTTTTATATGACTAAATTATAGATACATAAACCTCCTCCTCTAAGGTAATTAGTATTTCTTTATATGTATGTATGTATGTATGTATGTGTATATATATGTATATGTATATGTATATGTTTATGTATATATATACACATACACACACAAACACATACATACATACATACAATTCATACAATTCGACTCCTAAAATTATTGGGCCACATGAATTTAATCCCCAAATGACCCATTAAAAATTTGACATAATGAACCATCATTTCTGAAACTTTGACTTCTTGAAATGATCATCCTTTGATGTTTCATATCTTCCATATACTTTCATAATATTCTGTGGTTTGCCTTAGGTGTTTATGTCTTCGTTCATGCTTTGTAACTTTAACTAGGCATGCATCTTCCTTAATATTATGCCAAAACTTCCAATTCTTGAGACACCTCCTAGAATCTTACAGGGATTTCATAATATGTTCATAAACTTTTACAAAATGTGTAACAAACTAGAAATTGCATAGTAGGATCACACATAACAAATGAAATTGCACGTCATTAGAATTTCTTACAACTCGAATAAAAAAATCAAATCATGTACTCCATGTCCTACCAATAACATAATGTATTCACAACTTGACACCCGTTTAGGGAAGGTCAAGACTCACCATGATTATAATATGGTCATTTTTAATGCAATTGAAGAGTTTATCGAGCAGCATGTCCGTAGCGTCTCTAATCTCAGTGGAGTTCCAACAACTCTTTGGGGTACAGAAAAGGAAAGCAAAAGGACCACTAAACAGCTGGATGTTACTGAATATGCCCACATGATGACATTGGCTATGTTCGCCTCTTGGCAGAATATCAAATATAGCATCGACAAAGCTGCTAAGAAGTAATTGTGGGTGCTTTTGTTGCACTTCTTTGTAATTATTATTGTTTTTTTTTTGTTTTTTGGCTGCTTTCCTGCAGTGCTCATACTATTTTTGTTTTGTTGGGGTAGCTGCTCTTGGGCTACTTTGGGTTTCTTTGTTCCATTTGAATCTTGATCCTTTTTGTTCTGGTTCTCATTCTTATTCTGGATTCTAGGCCCTCTTTTGTTCTCAAGGGTATAGTCCCTTTCAAAAAACTATTTGCCAAAAATTAAAAAAACACATATTTCAAGAAATAATGTAACACAAACTGGATCCAATTGTTAAAATATTTTTTATACAAGATTACCCATGAAGCTCAATTCACCTGCATCATTTAGGGGTAAATTTTGTTGAATTTATTGGCCATATAAACATATTCCAATTTTTATATTTAGTTCTCAAGAGGTATATTAGTTCATGGTTATTTCAAAATAAGAGCAGAGTGTGGATGCAAGCTTATGGCCCAAACCATCTTTCCTTAAAAATAAAAGTCACTTCTATATAATGACTTATGTACAAGTCTAGATTCATTATGAGAAATATTATAGTGTTGAAGGGATGTTAACCTTCAGGATTGGTGTGAGTTGTAATATTGTATCATTGGAAATTGATACCTCTTATTGTGTCATTTATTTTTTGAATCAAATTTCTGAATTGTTTCTATATTTTTTTTTAGTGTGATTTCACTGCGTAATTCTATAGAAAAAACTCAATTTTGTGACTCCCTATATGAGCATCATATCTATATCTTTATCATTTCATATAAAAGAAAGTAACAAATTTGGAAATGAATGTTTGAGTATTCCATCGATCGGGTAGAAAAAGTGTAATATATAGTAAAATGTTTGTGTAATTTAAAAAAAAACTACACTAGTAGATCTAATATTTTCGAATAAATAGACCACCTAGAAGAGTAAAAAAAGGGAAGTTTGTGGTAACTAATATGTTGAAGAGCTTACAAACATGATTAAGATAATATAGGTAATATTAATGGAAATAGAAGCATAACACATAAGAGGGTTAATCTTGAGGGATTATGTAATTAATGGAGAATAAGTATAAACATAGGAAGTGCATAAGGGTGGTGTAAATGGGGTACATCTAGTGCACGGTGTAATTTATAATGTGGAAGGAAGTTTTTTGGGATGTTTTGAGGATTGGTAGAATATTATAAATAGAAGTTCCTTATTTGTAAGGGACACTAAAATTTTATGAACTTAATGATTGGATTGTAAAGATGGTGGATCATTACAATTTTTATGATGTTTTAGAACTTTGCAAGGTGATAATGGTGAAAAAAAATTCGAAGGGTCATGTGGTTTTGTGATAAAAATATGTTTAATTAGAGTGTAATAGGAAGAGTAAGGAAAATATAACTCGATAAGAGTGTTTAGTATTAGTTGGATTTCTTAAAGAATTTTTATAAATTATGCAAAAAAGGAGCTAAGTGTGAAGGAGTAAATTTGAGTCTTATATTGTCACAATTCAACCTACTCATAGTGAGATGGATCAAGGGTGGTATGGTATCTCAATGGAATATAGTGGTAACTTCAAGATGATATCATATTAATTATGAAGTATATAGTACAAGAGGTACAATAATATGGATTGAGATTGGAAGATAAGTTTGAATATATAAGAAGTACACAAAAGAACAAGGGTAAAATCACTTTTGAAAAAGAATGAGTGGTGAAAGACTATGAAGGTGGGGAGTTTTCATATTGTGTGCAAGGAAATTTGTACATCAGGTAGAAAATAGGAAAAGGAATACATTAGAAAGAGGTATAGGTCATAGTAATAGATTTATCATCACATGTTTTAAAATTGATGAAGCTGGGAATAAATATTTTGATTGTTAGAAAAAGGATGAGGGGAAGAGAAAGAGTGAGAGTGTATATATCACACAAGAAGAATACTATAATGAGAAGGGATAAGAACAAAAATAAAAAAATCAAAATTATACCAAGGAGGGTATTCAATGTTTTACGGGAGAAGGAAGTGTTGACAATTTTTGCACTTGTGCAAAAATGGGCAGCTCGAAACTTCATCTTTATGATGAAAGTCATGGTTGAACTATACCTAAGGTAAGGAAGTTTTGATATCATTTGTTACTAGTGAATTAGTTACAAGATTAAATGAAATATGTAGTTATGTGTGTTATCACAAAACATAATAGATCACATAGTCTACAGTTTCATGTCATCTTTACTAAAAGAACACAAAGCCCCAAAGGACAACTTTGTTTTCTTGATGAAGAAGAAAAACTACAGAGTAGGTGAAGTGATGATTTTTGAAACAGCAAACAAAAATACAAATGTCAGATAAAAAGTGCAACTACAAGTTGTAAACAGGAATTTCAAAAAGTGAACTGAAGGAAGAGATGTACAAGTAGCCACTTCATTTATAGATTTTATCAACATCATTCAACCTTGCAAACTCACACATACCCAAGTCAAAGAAATGTTACAGTATTTCAAAGATCATAATTTCCATTGAAATCATATTCAAGTTACATTATCAGAGTGTGTACAGATCCAGACCAAAGAAATTCAAACATTAATAGGGATCATCAATTTCAGAACTCCTAGCCATGATCAAATAGGGGAAATGAAGTTTATACAAAGCCTCTACATAACAAAATGTCAGATAAAAAGTGTAGATTCAGCTCAAACTTTGAATTAGAGACACTAAAGTATATGAAATACGAATACCCAAATCAAGAAATGTTCATATCTAGAGTTAAGAGAGGAACAAACATTCATGGTGGCCCAGTTTTTGCAGTCAAAACTCCCATTTTATCTTATTAGAAAAAGAATGAATACTTAGAACTCAAAATACACATATCTAAAAGTCACATCACAAGTAGTTTCAAAGTTTATTGACCATGAGTACTCTTTTAAAAACATATAGATCTGAAGAAATAAAGACCCCCTTTGGAGTTTGTACAGATTTCGAGTTCAAAAAACCCATTTAAAAAATGATCAAGACAATTATTGTTTGGAATTGTTTTCTTCAAATCCTTGAGTTGCAGAGGAGGTAAAGGAAGCTTAGAAAAAAATTCAACTTGAAATGACCAAATTCATCCAAGAGATCACACGAAGAAATGCAAAAGAAGACGGGTATCAGTTTTGAAGCCGAAGTCACGATGAACCAAAATACCAGTGAAAACTCAAGGATAAAAAATATTACCGACCTAATCAAGTAGTGATGCAAAGCCAAATCTACAGATCTTAAGAGATGGTGGCCACGTCAAAAGGAAAACCTACAGAGACCAAGATATATACTGGTGCTCAAGCCTTTTGACCACAAGATCTCACAAATCAAACTTAGATCTCATAGACTTTTCCGGAAAGACCAAACATAACAGGCTGAGCTCAAAGAAACTAACATGGAGGTCACCTTTACAACCATCTCCTTAGGAAACAAGATAGATGAAGAGCTACAAAATACAGGTGTGGCTGAGCTTGAGTTCAGAACAAAATAATGGTGTCGAAGAAAATTTTGCAAGGGCTTCGCCCACGAACCAGAAAATTGAATGAAATGATCATTAGAACCAAGCTTTCCTTTACCGCCTGAATCCAAGTATGGGTTAGGTTCGAACTCAACCATGGTTTGAGATCAATGATCAAGCTTCATTAAGGACAAAGATCAAAGGATGAGAATCATGCTTAGAGCTCAAAACAAATAACCGTAGTTAGTTTTCACCAACTGCATTCTATGCACAGTCAGAAACCCTAATCATGATTTTGAGATCAACGATAAAAAATAAATAAGTACATATCTCAACGTTCATAAATCAATCATCAAGATCGAGGAAAAATTCTTCAAGTTGAAATGGCGGTTGATTAACCAACTGCCCAATTTTTCAAAATTTCAAAGTGTCAAAGTTTCCTCTGTAAGCTGTAAAATCGGCAGTGTACATGCGCCATCACCACAAGAAAAGCGGAGGCCAGGGGTTTTTCAAGTTTGAAACCTTTTGCAAAAAGTTAAAATTTCCAAAATTTCCCGCAAGCCCAAGCCTCCGCAAGGACGAAGTCAATATAAGGAGAAAAGTCAAAATTTATCCCACATAGTATCGGCAGAGTAGCGGGTTTTATCAAAGTTTTGAGACCTTATTCAAATGTGGTCAAAATTTCAAATTAACTCGTAGGCCTACAATTCCCCTGAGCAAGAGATCAGAATAATTGTTGACTTTAAGGATCAAAGTAGAAGAGTTTAAATGTCAAAGTTTCCCGCAGGCCCAAAAACCTGCCAAGGGGAAAAAAAGCCACAAAAGGTCCGCAAGTCCGCAAAGGACTTAAACGTTTCAAAATTTTACCTGCATGCCCATAAAAGCAAATGGGCCCGACCAAATCATGCCATCAATGATTACCGAAAAGGTAAAATTTTAAACTATATTTCTTTAAATGCAAAGGCCGACACATATATACATGTATGTATTTATCAAAGGTGGTAGAGACTAAAGTATTATGGAATTTATTTTTTCTAAGTCCACAAGAATGGTCAAAACTCAGTTGAAGAAAAGTGTACGAATCAGAAGTGGTCCCCACAGTGGCTGGATTATTTTGTGAATTTTGTAAGTGTTGTAATTATTTTTCTCACAAACAAAGAGTTGTATTTTGCATGCGTTCACAAGAGGAAAAAATAGAGAAGAAGACAGAGTTGCATGTTCATGGAGAGAGACTTTCCTAGCAAGAAATATTATTTTTAGCAAATTATTCACCCTTCTCTTTCTTAAAAATAGATCAGTCAACTTCAGTTGATCAATTGTAATCAAGGCTATTACTGCCTATTTGTAATTGCATGTTCTATTTTTACTCCTTTATCTATTATTAAATAAAGGATAAAAATAAGATGCATGGGCGAGTACAAGCCTTACGCTATTTTTAGGAAGAGGGTGGATTTTATTTTTCCTATATATTGTGTGCCTTTGCAAAGCACAAGGGAGAACTTCTGGAGGACATTTTCGATATAAGAGTACCGAAGCAATTTTTGTCAGTTTTTCCTTCTGAGTGTGAAGAATTTCTACCTTACCAATTATTTGTAGTCTTGTCTATGTTTCTATTAGTCTTGTGAATGTAAATTCCTTGATAAATCATCTTACCCTATTGCAAATTCAGTATTTTTTGCATAATTTTTATGTGCATGTTAACTTATCAGTGTTGTTGTGATATTTTTCCCTCGGCACAACAAAGTGTTTTCCCTTAAATTCTGTAGAAAACTGTTGGCTCGTGCATAAAAAATCCTTCACATATCAATCGTGCATATACTTAGTCAAAGTCCTCATAAAAATTTGGTGTATCACCTTAGTTTTAATTGCTTTATAGCCATCTTTTACTCTCAAACTCCCAGAAATCAGTTTAGGATACACCAACAAGGAATCGACCTTGATACCAGAGACTCACCTCAAAATAGGTATACCCACAGACCTTAGGTGTTTCCATTATATCTACGAAAGAGAGATCAAATTTTGTAAGCTTAGAAAACCTGCAGCCATCTCTCTACAAGGTGCACTTTTGAGAGATAAGAGTTTTTGGCATGCATATTGGGACTAGGAATCAGATTTGCATGCAAGTTACAAATTCTAGAGCAGATCTACAAAAAATTAATAGTAGTTACAAAGTTAGTTTCGGGAGCAAGTTTCAGAATTTTTTTTTAAAGATTTGAAGATCTTTTGGTGACTCCACAGAGCTGATTTCAGACCAGTATTGCAACATGTTCCATGCCTAAAGTGACTATAAGATCATCGGTAAGAGAAATTTCTTCTAAGTTTGTTTCTTTACCCTTGAATTCTGCTAGAAGGAAAAGAGTTGGTAATACTTTACCTTATAATAGACCTGGTTTTGATAACCATCCATCTAATATTCCTTCACCACATATCAATTTCTCTATTAACATCCTAGTTTTTCAAATGGCTATTCAACCACCAAGAAATTTTGTGACCTTTACTAATGGCATCCCATTAGTAATCCCAGTTTACGATGACATTCCTAATGTGGCCATGAGAAGTTTGCCATCATTCACGGGTGAAAATCAGGTTACAGCTACTGAACATATCAAAGATGTTGCAGCCCTATGTGCAATCCATAATATCACTCATGAAGACATAGCTTTAAGACTTTTACTTGCATATTTTAAAGGACATGCCTTGCAATGGTATAGAAACCTAGAAATTGGAAGCATAAGAACTTGGGATAACTTAGGTGAAAATTTACTGAAACAGTTCTAGGATAATTCAGATCATTTGTCTCTCATTGAATAGTTTTTTACCATTAAAAGAGCTCCCAATGAGTTTATGTCTAGTTCAATATCCATTTTACTAGAACTTGGGAAAGAATTCTAACAAGTGTCAAGCCTCAAGCTGATCATGCTTTCATTTATTATCTTAGGGCATTAAATAGTGATATCTCAACTATGATTCAATCAATGGGGGGAGAGACACTCCCAACAACCTACAATATCACTATCTGAGATGAAAATAGTCTTATTCAAGATGGAAAATTGGCACCAAGGCCTTCAATGCCCTTTTTGGCAGATTTAGCACCTATTCCTCAGCCTATTACAATCATAGAACCTACTATTGTATCTCCATCAGATGATGTATTTAAATCTTTGCAAAATATGGGAAAGAAATTGACTTCGATTGAGAATAGAATTTCATTGCCTAGTAGACCCTATCAAGCTCTGTCGACACTAAAATTTTCCTCCATAATTTCTATTTCATTAATGTATGTATTAGGAATGGGATGTTGTTAAGTATAATTAGTAGTAGCGTCTGATAGAAGATAATGGCATCGTCAGTATGGTGCCGCCAATAATGTGGAGTATGGTAACAGTCAAAGTACAATAGGAATGTTGTAAAAAGTAAATATTTGTCGTCGTAAGTGGTCCGGGTAATGTTAAAATGTCAAAGTTTGGGTAATTAGAGAAGTAGGGTCTACATGATTAGGAATTAGAAATATTATATTGGTTAATAAGGACAGGGAGTGAGGTCATAAATATTTTGTGTATTTTATTTATAAAAAAGTCTAAAAAATATGGAACCCATGTAAAATGATAAGGTTTATCTTATCTTAAAAGATAAGCTTACATGTACAGATAAGAGTTAAGGTATGGAATATGATTCGTCAGAGTGGATTTCTTATCCTATCTTAGAGATAAGATGGATAAGCCTGGAAGTTATATAAATAGAGAGGTCACCCCCCTCATTTAGCATAGAAGGAAGTAGTGAGAAATATTGTAGGAGGTGTGCGAAGGAAGCCATCAGTTTAAAGGTGTTTTGAAGAAGCCATTAAGAGGTGTAATTGTAAAGTTTCTCCCATAGTATTGGTGAAAGGAAAGTGAAGTCAATAACACTTGCAGTACCTCATGGGTGAGATTGTAACAATTTCATGTTAATATTATAATTTACTTTGATATTTCAGATTTGTCATCATTCCGTCTTATCATAGTCGATGGTATTCTTTTGTTATGTTGTTGTTTTGTTTCCAGATTACATCCACCAAACTAAAGGTTGTGCATTAGTAAATAATCATAGCATGAGGAGTTCCTGGTGAAGAATTATCATAGTGCCGGATTGGTGATGACATTTTGGTTCCATTGCCGGGACTATCCTCGTTGGTGGATTTTCTGGAGAGATATTCCCACTTAGTCAAAAATCAATTGGAGGGTAACCTTATTTTTACTGTGCATAGTAGTTACCATGGTAAAGTCATTTTTACCATGAATAGTAGTTACCATGATAAATTCATTTTTGCTGTGAATAGTATTTATCACAGTAAAGTCACTTTTTACCGTGAATAGTATTTACCGCAGTAACTTCACTTTTTACTATGAATAGTGTTTACCACAGTAAAGTCAGTTTTTACTGCAGTAAGTCAAGTTTTACCATAGTTTACCGTGGTCATTTCTATTTTACTGTAGAAAGGTGTAAAGTCACTTCCTAGTATAGTGATTCCGATTATTTGTGCACATAAGTCTTGTTGATTGTACTTGTGGGTTGGTATTTCATGGTGGTTACTTTTGAAAATGGGAAATATTCTTGTTTTTTCAGCTCAATCTAATGAAGATGCTTCTTCTTTCATTCAAGAGTTTAAGTGATCTTGTATTTGTAATGGCCTTATAAGAAGAGAACAATGGACTAAATTTTTTCTTACCTTTTTGGATGGTTCAACACTTAGGTGGTTTGAAACACTAGGTGATAATGTGAAAAATTCATGGGATTTATTAACTGAAAGTTTTCTTGAAGAATTTGGTGAACAACAGAAATATGCAAATCTCATGATCGAGATCACAAAGCTATCGCAAGGAGAGAAGGAGAAGATAAGGGATTATCATCCTCGTGTTCTAGAGCTAAGGAGGAAGCTCGATGCCCAGATCCGGAAGGAAGGATTAGCGGATGGGTTGATGAATGGCGTGGATAATCTCCTCTATAAGCACTTCATTCTTGGGATGAAGCCAGAGATCAGACAACGAGTGAAGTATGACCGCCCGGCTACCATTGAACAAGCAAAGGAGATTACAAGAAGGCAAGAAGAAAGTATGGAAGAGGAGCCCAAAGAAATTGTTGCTAAAGTAGAGCCTACACCAGCACCTTTAGTCTAGAATCCATAACCACTCCCGGTGAGCACAAATATTTCTCCTAGTACATCTACTGAGTATGAAGATCTGCTAAAAAAGATGGGTCAGTTAACTATTAATCTTCTTCAAGGAAAAGAATTTAGTTCTCAAGAAGGAGATAGAGGTCCAAAAAGAAATATTTCTGAAGTTGTATGTTATGGTTGTTATAAAAAGGGTCATTATAAGTATAATTGTCTAGATAGAGCTTCTACATCTGGTAAAGGAGATAATGATAAAGGAAAAGCACCTGTGAATTCTTTTGATGTAGTAGATAAGAGCAGAAATAATGAAGTAGATATGTTTGTAACAAAAAGAAAGAAAGAAAAAGATAATCAAGATGGAAATGATCCTAAGAAGATGAAAGGAGAAACTAGTAAGAAACATAGGAGAAGAAAGCTGGGTGTGCAGGATTTTCTGATTTCACAGGGGCAAGGACCATACTCTATCCTAGAAGATCTATCCAAAAGGCCTGCAAATATTACATATGGTCAACTCTTGGCTATGTCTTCTGAGAAGAGGTGAGAGCTGCGAAGTGGACTCAATGCTCGACGAAGGAAGGAGGTTGAGGTCCCTATTTTGGAGGCAGAGGTGGATCCCTATGCTCCACAAGCTGAGGTATTATGTAATGGTATTTCAATTCATGATGTCTTAGTTGATGGAGGTGCTACAGTTAATGTAATGACCAAGTCTGTAATGAATATGTTGGGTTTAAAAATTGATCGCCCTTCAACACTTATGTTAAGGTCATTTAATAAAGGAAAAACTAAACCAGAAGGTGTAGTTTCAAATGTGGCAATATCTGTTATGGGTGTTGTATGTGTGGTAGAATTTCAGGTGATGAAAAATGGTATTGTTGCATACCCAATGCTGCTGGGAAGACCATGGCTAAGGAGAGTTCATGCAAGAAACTACTAGAATGAAGGTTTCATGACACTTGGACGTGGTAGAGAGAGGGTGAAGATAAATGTGATCCTTTGACATCATAAAGTAGAACCTGTGGATTCAAGTGATGAAACTGATGATTGGACATCCTCTGATTACTCTAGTACCAGTGAAGTGGACACTGAAGATGAAGAAAGTGAGGTGGATGTTTCAGTCATGGATATCCTTCCAGTCACACCAACTCATGACCCCATAAAATTATCTGAAGAAGTTGATGATCGTCTCCAACAAATAAAGATTGGTGATGCTGTGATGGAGAGTGAGAAGGAATCCTACCTATAGCTATTTAAAAGGTACATACACCTATTCACTTTTGATTACAAGGAACTCCGTCAAGTAAGTTGGGTAGAACATTCTATTGAGCTGGTAGATGGTGCTAAGCCCATAAAGCAAATGCCATATAGAATGAATCCTAATTTTTCCAAGACTGTAAAAGAAGAAATAGATAAGTTGCTTGATGCAGGACTCATTTTTGTTGTGGAGAATTCAGAATGGGTTTCTCCCATTGTGATCTCAATAAAAAATAATGGGAAGCTACGCATTTGTGTTGATTACAAGAAGCTCAATAAGGCAAAAAAGAAGGATCATTACCCTCTTCCATTTTCAGATTAGATCTTGGACAAAGTAGCTAGCCAAGAGTGCTATAGTTTTGCTGATGGATATAGCGGCTACAACCAAGTTCGTATAACAGAGAAAGATCAACTGAAGACCATGTTCACCACTCCTTGGGGAACGTTTTCTTATAGAGTTATGCCTTTTGGGTTGTGTAATGCTTCAGCAACATTCCAACGTTTGATGAATAGGGTGTTCGAACCCTACATTAGGACCTTCATTAGAGCATTTCTAGATGATTTTTACATCTATGGGAGCAAGTTGGACCACCTGCACTAGATGGAGACATCATTTCAAAGGTTAGATGACGCACAAGCCTCACTAAACCCTACAAAGTGTGTCTTTGGATGTTCTAAAGGCATTTTGTTAGGGCATGTTGTATCCAGAGATGGTATTGGTACTGATCCTGATAAAGTTTCAAAAATCATAGATTTACCATTTCCTATGAATAGAAGTAAGTTGAGATCATTTTTAGGCCATGTGGGTTACTATAGAAGGTTCATCAAGAATTTCTCAAGGATTACATAGCCAATAACCCAGTTCTTGAAGAAGGATGTTACTTATGAACCAGAAAATAAGGCGCATGAAGCTTTTGGACAACTGAAGGAAGCCCTGATGTCTTCACCTGTTTTGAAGAATCCAGTTTGGTTTCAAGCCATTCATTGTGTACACTGATGCCTCAGATGCAGCACTAGGAAGTACTTTGAGCTAAAAGGATGAAAATGGGAATGAACATCCAATTTATTTTGAGAGCAGACAAATGAGAAGTGCTGAGGTAAATTATACTGTAACTGAAAAAGTGGCTCTGGCTATCATTTTTACTTTAAAGAAGTTTAGAAATTACTTGCTAGGGTAAAAATTTCTAGTTATAACAGATCATTAGGCTCTAAAATATATTGTAAATAAGCCTAACCCATCAGGGAGGATAGCAAGATGGATAATTTTGCTACAAGAATTTGAATTTGACATTATAGATAGGCCAGAAAAGAAGCAGGTCAATGCAGATGCACTCTCTCAAGCCTATGATGGTTTAGGATCATCTTGTGATGATGATGATTTCCCTGATGCAGCATTGTTCTCCCTTGACACAATCCCTAGTGAATACATAGATATTTGGAATTATCTGAATGAATTCAAGTTTCCTGATGGTGCCAATGCAAAGACTAAGAGAAAGATTACTCAAGCCATTCGTCCATATTCTATTCTGCATGGAGTATTATTTCGAATAGGACCTGATGGACAGTACAAGAGGGCAGTTGGACGTGATCAAGGGAAGGAACTGCTAGAATAATTCCACAATGGTACATGTGGAGGGCACTTCTCTGGACAACTTATAGCAAGAAGGATCTTGGATGCAGGTTATCACTGGCCCACTCTTTTTTAAGATTGTTATAATTATTGTAAGACATGTGATATTTGTCAAACACATGGTAACCATAAGACTTCATCAGCTCCATTATGTTCTATTCTTCCACTTGGTCCCTTTGAAAAGTGGGGAATAGACATTGTAGGTCCACTTCCAACTACATCATGTCAAAATAAGTATATTGTAGTTGCCATAGATTATTTAACCAAGTGGGTTAAAGCTAGGCCATTGAAAACAGCTTCCATGGATGAAGTGGCAAGGTTCATATATGAACGCATTGTCACCAGATTTGGTTGTCCATTAGAAATTGTAATAGATCAAGGAAGCCACTTCATTAATGAGGTAGTAGAAGTCCTGATCAATAAATTTTCTATTAAGCATAGGAAGGAAACAACATACAAGCCAAGTACAAATGGACAGGTGGAACAAACAAATTTTTTGTTGTGTCAAATTCTAGCAAAAGATGCAGCCTTGCAGGTACATAAGTGGGATAAAAGGATTCATGCAGCATTGTGGGCATATAGGGCAACATCAAAGTCAGCAATAGGATACTCCCCATTTCAGTTGGCCTATGGCATTGATCCAGTTCTTCCTATTGAGTTTGATATTCCCACTTTGAGAGTTATGAAATATGAAAGGATGGATGAAAGTGATTCAGTAAAAGAAAGGTTGGTACATCTTCATTTTCTAGAGGAAATGAGGGAAATAGCAAAGGATACAACAAGCCATAAGAAGAAAATGAAGTAGAAGGAATACTTTGATCAAAAGATCCGGTGGTCTCCATTTCATGTGAATGACTTGGTTCTAGTATATGATTCCAGATACAAAAAAAGAAGACAGAGAAAATTTCTTCCAAAATGGATGGGGCCCTACAAAATAACAGCTATGCATGAAAATGGTATGTACCAACTGGAGGAATTGGATGGCACTCCCATTACAAAATGGGTCAACCACGACAAGTTAAAGATTTTCCAAGCACCAGAATAATCTACTCCGAGGACGGAGTAGAAGCTAGGAAGGGGGAAGATGTCGACGCTAAAATTTTCCTCCATAATTTCTATTTCATTAATGTATGTATTAGGAATAGGATGTTGTTAAGTATAATTAGTAGTAGTGTCTAATAGAAGATAACGGCGCCGTCAGTATGGTGCCACCAATAATGTGGAGTACGGTAACAGTCAAAATACAATAGGAATGTTGTAAAAAGTAAATATTTGTCATAAGTGGTCCGGTAATGTTAAAATGTCAAAGTTTGGGTAATTAGAGAAGTAGGGTCTACATGATTAGGAATTAGAAATATTATATTGGTAATAAGGACAGGGAGTGAGGTCATAAATATTTTGTGTATTTTATTTGTAAAAAGTCTAAAAATGTGGAACCCATGTAAAATGATAAGGTTTATCTTATCTTAAAAGATAAGCTTACATGTACAGATAAGAGTTAAGGTATGGAATATGATTCGCCAGAGTGGATTTCTTATCCTATCTTAGAGATAAGATGGATAAGCCTGGAATTTCTATAAATAGAGAGGTCACCCCCCTCATTTAGCATAGAAGGAAGTAGTGAGAAATATTGTAGGAAGTGTGCAAAGGAATCCATCAATTTAAAGGTGTGTTGAAGAAGCCATTAAGAGGTGTAATTGTAAAGTTTCTCCCATAGTCTTGGTGAAAGGCAAGTGAAGTCAATAACACTTACAATACCTCATGGGTGAGATTGTAACAATTTCATGTTAATATTATAATTTACTTTGATATTTCAGATTTGTCATCATTCTGTCTTATCATAGTCGATTATATTCTTGTGTTATGTTGTTGTTTTGTTTCCAGATTACATCCACCAAACTAAAGGTTGTGCATTAGTAAATAATCATAGCACGAGGAGTTCCTGGTGAAGAATTATCATAGTGTTGGATTGGTGATGACAACACCTTATCAGCAATATCAACAGAATCAAAATTATAGGCAACCTTACTAGTAAAGGCAGTTTGACCCAAAGGCTCCTAGTTCCTTTAACACTTTAGTCCCAGTTAAGTATGGCTACAGAAGAGTGGTGTCAACCTTGCAATCAACCTCATTCAGCTGCAACTTTCCCAAATGCTTTTCTGAATCTAAATATTGTTGCACAACCTCAATCTAAAACATTGTTCATGCCTCAAATGGAGGGTGGGAAGTAAGGAACTCATGTTCAGAAAGCACCTGAGCAGAATTTAGTCAGTTCAATGAGGATTTCATTACAGTCACTACTAGGGCTCAAGGGAAAGTTGTTGAAAGTTAGAAACAACAAAATAGGCCTATCCTTCCTACTATCACTGATAAGAAAAACATCTACATTTGAAATTCAATCAACAACCCTATCGTTCCTCAAAAAATAGCAAGTGTTCCAATTGACAGAGGCCATCAAAGATAGCTACATCTTGATCCAGGAAGATTGTTTATACCTCAAATATCTAAGGCATCTGAAGCAGAATCAATTTTCGCTAAGGCCTACGCTAAGATAGTTGAATCTGTTTCTAAAACATTTTCTTCTTTTAACATTTTTGATATAATGAAAAAGCATAATGTTAACATATCAATGTGGGACACTCTAAGTATTCCTAGATAGCAAGATCTACTTTCTCATGAACTAGCTAAGTTGCAGATTTCTTTAAAAACAACAAAAAAGAAAGTTCATAAGGTAGACATGGTCCTTGGAATGTTTGAACAAGACCACATTAAAGAGGTTAAGTGGATGGTTCAGAAAATTTTGAATGCTCATGACATCAAGAAACCACCACCATTTTATTTATCACTGATTATTAGAGAACATCTAGTTCATAATTTCATGGTGGACAGTGGTACAAGTAGCACAATTATGCCAAAAGTGATTGCAGAAAAATTGGGTTTTCAGTATGATCCTACAGAAAGGAGTGTCTTACAAATTGATGTAATTACAACTAATATAGTTGGTATAATAAAAAATTTACAAGTGACGTTACATGCTTGCCCAAATGTTTCTATTCTGCAAGATGTTACTGTTGTGGATTTACCTCCATACTTTGCCTTATGCTTATCTAGAGACTTCACAACAAAAATAGGAGGTTATCTATCTTTAGATTGGTCCTTCCTATTTGTCACTAATCATTATGGTACCAAAGTTACTATCAATTCAGAGCCATTGGCTAGATTTCACATTGAGCCTCACCCTTCAAATACAATGGCTAATTATTCAGCCCTAGATCAATCTAATTTTGATGAGGTATATTTCAACATTAGATGGTGTTTCCAACATGTTTATGGATGAAAATACAGTGGAATAACATGCTCATGATCCTTTCAAGGAGGTTGAAGAACACCTATTTTGTGTGTATTCTATGCATGAAGAAAATACACCACTTCCCGTACTATCCAAAATAGAAGATTCAACAAAAGGGATTTAGAAGCTTCATTTTGATGGAGATAAAAACAAGAAAGGATAGGTAGTAGGTATGATGCTCACTTCCCCAATGAATGAAAGGTATTTCTCATCTTTGAATCTTCAATTTTCATGTACTTGTAATGTAGCTGAATATGAAGCATTAATTCATGGCTTACTTTGGGCTAGAAAGAAAGGTATCAGCATGCTACAAATTTTTTGTGACTTTGAGTTGGTTATTAATCAAGTAATAAATTTCAATGTTTGTAAGAATCCATTAATGAAGTCTTAAAGATATAGGGTTTCAGACTTAATGGAATATTTCGATGCTATTAACATTCAATCTATTCCTAGAGATGAAAATAAGCATGCAGACAAACTTGCAATAGATTGGGATAGTTTTGAAGTGCTAGAAAAGATTGAAAATAAAAGAATCCAACCTCATATAAAGTTAATTGTTAGGCCCTCAGTACCTGATAATGATTCAAATTGGAAATTTTTTGAAAGTGATGATCAAATCTGTAGGTTTTTGTAGTAAGAAGCTGAGTTTTTTGCAGTTAATTAAGATAAATTACAACACTTATATGGTGATCAGATTGTTCATCTAAAGACAAATAAACTACCTTGAGGTCTGGTCACATTGGAAGACATCTTTAGCACTAATGATTAGTTAAGAAAATTCAAGACTAAGATGTCAACTCATGCTGATAATTATGAAGAGATCTTGGTTAGTGAAGGGAAAAAGCTATTTCTTGGAAAGGTATGTTCCTCAACTGAAAAATATTCATTTATTGATCTTTAAAAAGAATTTAAGGATGTTTTCACTTGGAAATACCAAGATTTGAAAGGATTTTATCCTAGTTTAGCATAGTATACAATTGAGTTGTAGCCAAATTCTAAACCCGTGAGACAAAAAAAGAGGCTTGTGAATCCCAAAATAGAGCCTTTGATGAGGAAAGAATTATCTAAGTTGATTGAATCGGGTATTATCTTTCTAGCTAAGCATTCAAGTTGGGTAGCCAATCTTGTTCCTGTCAGGAAGAAGAACGAAGAAATCAGATTATGTGTATAATTTAGAGATCTTAATACGGCTTCGTTAAAAGATCATTACCCACTACCGAATATGGATCAAATTTTGAGAACAATTTTTGGTTTAGATAGACTATCTCTTCTAGATGGTTATAGTAGATACAATCAGATTTTAGTCTGAGAAGAAGATAGATATAAAATAGTATTTACCACTTAGTGGGGTACTTATGCTTACAAAAGGATGCCTTTTGGTATTTTGAATGCTGGTGCAACATTTCAATGTGCAACAGACATGGCTTTTTGCAGCTTGTTAAATAAATGCATTCTTGTTTATTTAGATGATGTTACTGTATTTTCAAAAGATTCTGAAAAACATCTAATGCATTTAAGGAAAACTTTTTAGTTGTGCAGGTAATTCGGAATATCTTTGAATCCACTTAAGTCTATTTTTTCATCACATCAAGGTAAGCTACTTGGCCATATTGTTTCTAAGAAATGTTTAGCAATTGATCCTTTGAGGGTGAAATCCATATCACAACTATCATTGCCCCATCATAAGAAGGCATTACAGAGTTTTCTTTGAAAAATCAAATTTGTTAGAAGATTTGTTCTAGATTTTGCAACATTGGTTAAACCACTCACAACTATGCTAAAGAAAGATAAAACTTTCTCTTGGACTAGTGAAGGGAGAGAAGGATTTGAATCAATCAAAGTAGATATCTCTCAAGCTCCTACTCTTGTAAATCAAAATTTTGATAAATATTTTAAAATGTATGCACTTGCAAGAGCTGAAACAATCTCAGCTATCTTGACTCAATTCAATGATGAAAATATTGAGCACCTTATTGCTTTTTTTAAACATAGCTTGCATGATTATGAAACAAGGTACACATTTCTTGAAAAGAAGGTACTTTCAGTAGTCAGAGGACTAAATAATTTAAAGTATATGCTTTCGAACAATAAAATCCATGTTCTTGTTTCTCATCCAAGTGTGAAAGCATTCCTACTAAATAAGGAGTTGAATGAGAAAAGAGCAAACTGGATAACGAAGGTCATGGAGTATGATGTTGATATTCGGGTTGCTAAGACGATTCGAGGGAAAGGTTTATGTGAACATCTAATTGTTGATATGGAAAAACAACAAGTTAAAGAACTAGATGATTCAAAACAACATGCTGAAATTGCGTATCAGCAATCAGAAACCATGGTTCAACTAGGAAATCAACAGCCTGAGCTCACGCATGAGATCCAGGAATCAAGATGGATGACTCATATGGTTAACTATCTATAGCATGGCACTTACCCAGAAGGTATGGACAATAATAAATGAAGGTATTTCAGTTTACAAGTTATACCTTATATATTTATTGATAATGTGTTATTCAAAAAAGATATAAACAGAATCTTTCTGTGGTGTGTTGACTATGATAAAATTCAGAAAATATTGTCAGAATTCCACGATGGACTTGCAGATGGTCATTTCTCAGTACGTACCACAACCTTCAAAATTATGAAAGCTGGTTACTATTGGCCTAGCATATTCAAGGACTATTTTGAATGGATTAGAAAGTGTAAAACATGTGCTTTCTTTGTTGGAAAAGAACATCTAGCTTCATTGCCTTTATATCCTATCTCAGTTGATCAACCTTTTATGCAGTGAGGTCATGAATTTATTGGCATGATAAACCCACCATCATCACAAGGACACAAGTGGATCTTAACTACTACATATTACTTCACAAGATGGACTGAAGTAGTAGTTTTAAAAGATGCTAATGAAGATTCAATATTATCCTTTTACGAAGGTATAGTTTGCAGATCTGGTATTCCAACAAATATCATATTAGATAATTCTTTAGCTTTTCTTGGTACTAAGATAATAGATTAGAATGTCAAATAAGGAATTCTTATGAGTACTTCATCTAATTATTACCCACAAGGTAATGGATTAGCTGAGAGTACTAATAAGAATCTGTTAAGGATCATTAGAAGAACACTCAAGGATAATCAAAGAGCTTGGCAACTAATGTTGAATTTAGCACTTTGGGATGACATGGTGACTCCTAAAAGATCAGTTAGCAATTCACCATACAAACTTGTGTACGGGAAGGAAGCAAGAATTCCTTTTTTAGTTTAGTTACCTGCATTAAATTTGCTGCATCAATTAGAGCTACTCGAGAATGAACCATTACAGGTTCATTATAAAGAGTTAATGGAATTACAAGAGCTAAGAGAGCAAGATAATTTAAATATGGAAAAAAATAAAAAACAAATGAAGAAGACTTTTAACAAGAAAGCCAAATTTAGAGTCTTCAATGAAGGAGATATTGTGTTAAAGTGGGATGTTGATCATGTAAATTTAGGAATACACTCAATTTTGATACACTCTAGAGTGGTCCTTACATGATTTCAGCTAGCAAGGAACACAATGCTTTTCAACTTTTGAAGCTGAATGGAGAGGAACTTCAAATTCCTATGAATGGTATGTTTTTCAAACACTATTATTGAAAATTTTATAGTGATTGTTAGAGTGGGATTACCCTTCAATAAGTGCAATTTCTGCACATTGCATCATTTTTCAATTCAATAAGTGCATTCGTGCACGTGATCTGGTTCACCAGATCATGTCCTAGTTTTAGTTCTGTTTTGGAAGGGTTAGACCTTCCAAAAAAGGCAAATTTTTGTTACATGTTTATAGTCCATGCCCTGTGGACAAGAGCAAGGCACTAGTCTTTAAGCTAGCAGGCATCTTTCCCAACAGGATCATAAGAAATGTTGATAATTTTTGCACTTGTGCAAAAATGGGCAACTAGAAACTTCGTCATTATGATGAAAGTCATGGTTGAACTATACCTAAGCTAAGGAATTTTTGATATCATTTTTTACTACTGAATTAGTTACAAGATTAAATGAAATCTGCAGTTATGTGTGTTGTCACAAAACATAACAGATCACATAGTCTGCAGTTTCATGCCATCTTCAGCAAAAAAACACAAAGCCTCGAAGGACAACTTTATTGTCTTGATGAAGACGACAAATTATAGAGTAGGCGAAGTGCTAAGTTTTGAAGCAGAAAACAAAAATACAAATATGAGATAAAAAGTGCAACTACAGGTTATAAATAGGCATTTCAAAAAGTGAATTGAAGGAAGAGATGTACAAGAAGCCAATTCATTTACAGATTTTATCAACATCATTCAACCTTGCGAACTCACACATACCCAAGTCAAAGAAATGTTACAGTATTTCAGAGATCATCATTTCCATTAAAATTAGATTCAAGTTACATTATCAGAGTGTGTATAGATCCGGACCAAAGAAATTCAAACATTAATAGGGATCATCAAGCTCAGAACTCCTAGCCATGATCAAATAGGGGAAATGAAGTATATACAAAGCCTCTACAGAAACAAATGTCACATAAAAAGTGTAGATTCCAGTCAAACTTTGAATCAAAGACACTACAGTGTATGAAATATGAATACCCAAATCAAGAAACATTCATATCTGCAGTTAAGCAAGGAACAAAAATTCATGGTGGCCCATTTTCTACAGTCAAAACTCCCATGTTATCTTCTTAGAAAAAGAATGAATACTCAGAACTCAAAATAAACAGATCTAAAATTCACAATGAAGACTCGTTCACTCACCTTTTATCAAAAGCAATTTCAAAGTTGATTGACCATGAGCACTCTATTGAAAAATGTACAGATTTGAAGAAATAACGGCCCCCCTTGGAGTTTGTAAATCTTTCAAGTTCAAAAAACCCATTTAAAAAATGATCAAGAAACTTATGATTTCAAATTATTTTTTTCAAATCCTTGAGTTGTAGAGGAGGTAAAGGAAGCTCAGAAAAAATTTCAACTAGAAACGACCACAGTCATCCAAGAGATCACATGAAGAAATGCAAAAGAAAACGGGTATTAGTTTTGAAGCCAAAGTCACGATGAACGATAATACAAGCGAAAACTCAAGGATCAAAAATCTTACTGACCTCATCAAGAAGTGATGAAAAACCAAATCTAAAGAGCTCAAGAGATGGTGGCCATGTCAAAAAGAAAACCCATAGAGACCAAGAAATATACTGGTGCTCAAGCCTTTTAACCACAAGATCTCACAAATCAAACTTAGATCTCATAGAATTTTTCATAAATACCAAACAGAATAGGCTGAACTCGAAGAAACAACCATGGCGGTCACCTTTACAACCATCTCCTAATGAAAAAAGACAAAGGAAGAGCTGCTAAATATAGGTGTGGCTGAGATCAAGTTCATAACAGAATAATAGCATCGAAGAAATTTTTTCCAGGGCTTCGGCCATGAACCAGAAAACTGAATGAAATGATCATGAGACCCAAGCTTTCCTTTACCACCTGAATCCAAGTATGGGTTAGGTTCTAAGTCAACCACGGTTTGAGATCAATGATCAAGCTTCATCAAGGACAAAGATCAAAGGCTGAGAATCATGCTCAGAGCTCGAAACAAATAACCACAGTTAGTTCCCACCGACCACATTCAATGCACAGTCAGAAACCCTAATCATGATTTTGAGATCAACGATCAAAAATCAATAAGTATAGTGATCAATGTTCATAAATCAATCATCAAGATTGATGCAAAATTAGTTAAGTTAAAATGTCTTGTTGATTAACCAACTGCCCAATTTGTCAAAATTTCAAAGTGTCAAAGTTTCCTCCATAGGCCGTAAAGTCCGCAGTGTACATGTGTCATCACCACAACAAAAGTGAAGGCCAAGGGTTTTTCAAGTTTGAAACCTTTTGAAAAAAGTTAAAAGTTCCAAAATTTCCCGCAAGCCTGAGCCTCCATAAGGACAAAGTCAATATCAGGAGAAAATTCAAAATTGATTCCACATAGTATTGGCAGAGCGGTGGGTTTTATCAAAGTTTTGAGACCTTACGCAAATGTGGTCAAAATTTCAAATTAACTCATAGGCCCGCAATTCCCCTAAGTGGGAGATAAGAGTAATTGTTGACTTTAAGGCTCAAAGCAGAAGATTTTAAATTCCAAAGTTTCCCACAGGCCCGAAAACCTGCCAAGGGGCAAAAAAGCCACAAAAGGTCCATAGGTCCGCAAAGGACTTAAATTTTTTGAAATTCTACCCGTATGCCCGTAAAAGAAAATGGGGCCGATCAAATCATACCATCAATGATTACCGAAAAGGTAAAATTTTAAACTATATTTCTTCAAATGCAAAGGCCGACACATATATACATGTATGTATTTATCAAAGGTGGCAGAGACTAAAGTATTATGGCATGTATTTTTGCTAAGTCCACAAGAATGGTCAAAACTCAGTTGAAGAAAAGTGTACAAATCAGAAGTGGTCCCCACAGTGGCGAGATTATTTTGGGAATTTTGCAAGTGTTGTAATTATTTTGGTCACAAACAGAGAGTTGTATTTTGCATGCCTTCACAAGAGAACAAAATAGAAAAGAAGATAGAGTTTCATGTTAATGGAGAGAGACTTGCCTAGCAAGCAATATTATTTTTAGAAAATTATTCATCCTTCTCTTTCTTAAAAATAGATCAGTCAACTTCAGTTGACCAATTGTAATCAAGGCTATTAATGCCTATTTGTAATTGCATGTTCTATTTTTACTCCTTTATCTATTATTAAATAAAGGATAAAAATAATATGCATGGGCGAGTAAAAGCCTTACGCTATTTTTAGGAAGAAGTTGAATTTTATTTTTGCTATATATTGTGTGCCTTTGCAAAGCACAAGGGAGAACTTCTGGAGGACTTTTTGGATATAGGATTACTAAAGCAATTTTTGCCATCTTTTCCTTCTGAGTGTGAAGAATTTCTGCCTTACCAATTATTTGTAGTCTTGTCTATGTTTCTATTAGTCTTGTGAATGCAAATTCCCTGATAAATCATATTACCCTACTGTAAATTTAGTATTTTATGCATAATTTTTGTGTGCATGTTAACTTATCAGTGCTGTTGTGATATTTTTCCCTCAGTACAAAAAAGTGTTTGCCCTTAAATTCTGTAGAAAGTTGTTGGCTTGTGCATAAAAAATCCTTCACATATCAATCGTGCATATACTCAGTCAAAGTCCTCATACAAATTTGGTGTATCACCTTAGTTTTAATTTCTTTACAGCCATCTTTTACTCTCAAACTCCCAGAAATCAGTTTAGGATACACCAATAAGGAACCAGCCTTGATAACAGAGACTCACCTCAAAATAGGTATACCCACAAACCTGAGGTGTTTCCATTGTATCTGCGAAAGAGAGAGATAAAATTTTGCAAGCTTAGAAAACTTGCAGCCATCTCTCTACAGGGTACACTTTCGAGAGATAACAGGAAGATTTGCAATGTAATAGGTTACATATAATCTTCACATGGTGCATGATTGGGGGTAATGTTGTACAATATTATTTGATATTATAAGAATAGACAAATTGGTATTTTTAGAGATGGTATCAACTTTAGGATTGGAATACCAGCCCTAACTAACTCCTTAGATAGTGAATTGACTGAAGGAGAGACAAAAAGGTGTATTGGAGGAGTAGAGTGAAGTAGATATAACTATTAGGAGATTCACATAAAATATTTTGTGTGAAATTTTACATATGTATGAAAATTAATTGTTTTTAGGATAACATCAACATTTTGATAGAAAGATGTTATATGATGGCAGAAAAATAATGTGAGAGTGTAAAAGGAAATGTGGAATTACATTCTAAATCCATTAAAAAAGTAGAATAAGCGAACCTATTAGATTCACTTAGTGTGAAATGATAGACAATATACAATATGCACAATAATGTCACATGATGATAGAGAATGTGTAAGGATATATGGAATTTGGGTGATGGTTGAGGATGGAATAACTAGATAGAAGAGTAAAACAAGACGAGAATATGTGACACATGTTCATCCCAAATATTATTGAAATAAATATTTGTTTTATCTAAATTTTATATTCGTAATGAAGCTAATGCATTAGCTACTAAAGAAAATAACAAATCAGAAATGATGGATGATTTATGTTACATCATATGTACAATGATACAGGTGCATGATGGTTGTTGGATCCCTGTTGGTGCTAATCAGGTGAAATCTACAGGTAGGACTGAAAACAATTTTTATTAGATGATTTGGGTAGGGGCTTGTTATCCTGTAAAATTGGCAAGGCCAATTTTACAGATTACCCTACCAAATTTTGTTCTCATCCCTCGTCAGGGACCTCTTGCGTTCGGAACGTTGCAAGATCCCTTCCCAAGAAATCTAGTTTTCTGAACTTAGCCATTTTTGGTCAGGCGCACATAATGTCTATGCAACATCAAATATTCATGCGCCCCCTTTAAATCCTTTTGCACACAGTTTGAGGTGTCAACAGGTGTTTTTATACACCTCACTATGTTGTGCCTTCCTTGCATGCGCCAAAGTGCATGTGCCTTCATGTCAATAATACTTTTGTTGCGCCCCTTTTTGGTGCGCTAAGGGCGCACATATTCTTATGTCAACAAAACCTCCGGTGCACCATGGGCGCACATAACTTAGTGTTGGCAAGTGTTTTGATGCGCCAAAGGGCACATGCTTTCTTGTGTCGACAGTTCTTTTCATGCAACATTTGAAAAGTTGGTGGTGCATTTATTACCACCTCACCTATATATAGGTGCATCTGCACTGTTATTTTCATCTGACACAATCACGTGATTTTCTCTGTTCCTATCAGCGCACCTGCCATGTCATTTTTGATCACGTCATGGACCCGGTTTCATATTTCTCTATTATATAATCCGGGTAAGAGGTCCTCATTGCTTCTATGTGTTTTGTGTTTTGTTTTTGGCTGCTTGTTGGTTTAGATTGAACTCAAATAAGCTGTGCCCATGAACTCAACCCCCGTCTTGCTATTCTTCCCCATGCTTTTCCCCCTCTTTAAGATCTGCTGGTAGGGGAAACTCTATCCTGAAATGATGGCTTGGAACTCTTATTTTTAGCTTCTTCATCACCCAATGAACCCTACAGAAGGAGCTTAACCACATGTAAAACCTCTCAGAGAAAGAATCATGGCTTGAAAATAAGAGACTGTTATTTCCTCTTTTGGCACATCTGTCAACCCTGCAACATAATAAATAGTCGCGCCAATGGTGCATATACCATGTCTGTTACACAAAGAACAACTACACCCTCAAGGCGCACTTCCTTCACTTATTGCAACCGCTTTCCCTACGCCCTACTTGGCACACCAAACTCATATGTTGCATCATGAAAATTTGCACCATTGGCGCACCCTGCGTCTATGTAACACCAACTAAATCTACGCCAAGTGCAAAACTGTAACCGACGCAGGCGGATCCATTATTACAACAACATCATGTTGTGTAGACCTTCCATGCGCCGCACCAAGTTCCCCTATAGTGAATGAGAAAATGATGTTACATGCATTAAACTTGCGCCCTTTGGTGCATTGTGCACCTGTGTAACATGAAAAATATCCGCGCCCTTTATAAAATGTATACATATGGCGCAGGCGCACTTATACTTACAACAACAAAAAATGCAATCTGTAGTGTCCATGCGCCATGCGCCCTTTGGCGTTGATTTATCCTTTGTAGCAGCCCTTTCCTGTGCACCTTATTATTTAGCCCTGTAACCTGCAGTATTCATGCGCCCTGAGGCCTTAAAATCACTAACTCTTTCTTCTGTTGACGCTTTAATGGAAGATCAAACAGCTGATATGACTTTCTTGCGTTGGGTTTCACTTCTTATTCTTGCATATCAGCAACTGAGTTCAGAGTTACATATGTCAACATCGAGCAAGAGACCTACCAAATCCAAGGGCAAAGCCAAGCTCACAGAAGAAGAAATGAAGTATAAATATCAGAGGGTCAGGATGCCCGAGTCCCAAGCAGAGTGTGACCTAGACATCAGAGACTCAGAACTGGGTCATATTGATATGGAGGATTTCTGGGCCAGAACCCAGAGGGTCACAAGAAGTCCATGGATGGACAAGCTGATGGGAAGTGCACTACATTTTGCTGGTGGGATCCCAGTTAGTGCTATAAATAATGAGTTTATAATGGTAGTAGCTCGATGCTACAACAAAGACACAAGATGTGTCCATAATGAGAAGGGAGAGGTCATAATCAGCCTCACTACCCGCCACTTCAAAATAATGCTTGGCATCCCTCACAACTGGCACTTTGTGGTTGTATGCCAGGAGGATTGCATCAAAGCTTGGGATGACAATGAGGATTAGTGCATGCAGTGGATGAATGAAGTATACCTAAAGAACAAAAAGGTGGCGACTCGGTGGTCACAAGTCATTCATCGCAGTGACTTTTCAGAGGAAATCAATGACACAATCACGTTCCTGAGCAGAGTCTTTGGGCTTCCTGATGCCCATTATTTTCACAAGTGGATGCTGCGATACCTAGAAACAATGAACAAAAATGTGCCCGATCAACGCTTTGAGTGGGCGGAAATCATAAGCAGCACAATATCTTAGCAGCTCTAACAACTTAACACAATAGCGAGGTTCTATATGAACTCCTACATGGTCTATGTTGTGGCTTTAGAGAGAGACTATCCCTCTCTAATGCGATGCGGGGTTTGGCCCCAAGTTAAAATCTATGAGTATTATCCAGAACTGAAGTTGGAAAATAGCATCCCCCAGTTCACAAAGATCAATGATGCCTTCTTCTACTTCATCATCTGCCTGTTGAGGCCGAATATGACTCACGGTCATACGACCAAGAGCATCGTAGCAGCTATAGAGAAATGGGGGGCCTTGTTCACTCAATTCCCCACCTTCACCTATCTAAGGGTAGTTAACTCCTTGGGGGAACCAAAAAAATTGCCGTGATATGCCAGTCCCAAGTTGATCCTGTTGGAGCTGTCAAGGAAGCTTATCACCTACCATGAGAAGTGTCTCAAAAGAAAGAAGGGTGGAACTCCTTTCCCCCTCACAGTGGGTAGGTATACGTGTCTCTCTCGCCACAAGGTGAAAGACATGATTGCAGAGCTAGAGCTATTGAAATTAAAACACAACTTCCCAGCCAGGCCCACCTTTGACCCAAGAAATTGTTTTCCTAGGGCCAAGCTCGATCCAGTCCACATCCCTCAGATCGAAGACATTTATATCGACATATATCATGAGGTCGAGCTCAGGAGGAAGGATCATTCCCACTTGGCCTTGGCCGAAATCATCCAATACGGTGTGGCCATTGTCCCAAAAGGCTATCAAACTACTGAGCAAGAAGTTGATCAAGTGTATCTTGATACAGGTGGAGATGACTGGCCATTTTTTGTGATTGATAGGACCAAAGTGCCTCAGACAATTGAGGAAAGGGTCAAGGAAACTCTGCGAAGAACAGAGCATTGGTGCTAAATGAATGGTCTCATCTACCTCGGAGTTGATTTCATAACATCTCTATTGGGCAACGCACCTCCTCGGTCTAAACAGTAGCCAAATGGCAAGGGGAAAGGTAAAGAGGGTGAGTCCAGCTCTACCCAAGAGGAATCTACTGAAAGCCCTCCTCCTTCACAAGAATGGGTTATAATCCCGAAAAGCTCAGAGGAAGAAGCAGCAGAAGATGTTCCAATAGGCACATCCACTCAGGATGTGGCCATAACTGTAATAATTGAGGTCCCTTATGTTCCTTCTCCTTCTCCTCCTTCCTCTCCTCGAGTGACCCAAGTGACCATTCCTTTGGTCATGTCCTCTCCCCCCTCCATTTCTTCCCTCATCTCTGAGCTCCCTTCCCTTCCTATGACTTCCTCCCCTGTAGTATCCCTTCCTCCCGTGAGCACTTCCTCGGTTTTCCTCTCAATTTCACCTCCAAGTGTCTCCACATTTTTCCCTTCTATTACTGCAGCTGCCCCCTTCTCTATTTCTAGTCCTTCTCCCATAAGTCCAGCCTGGGTCTCCCAGCACCTGAGTCAGTAGAAGAGGAAAGTTCTCATCACCCCGATGGACTTCTCTGTCATCCCATCAAAAGGGATCAAGAAGCAAAAACCAATAACCCGCTTCTCTCAGAGTGCATTAGGGGAGAGAGTGATGGAGATTGCATACCCCAATCCTTTGAAGGATAAGAAGGATCTGTCTCTGATAGATTACACAGTGACTCAAGTCACGATGGGGACATCTTCAACAAGCCTGCAAGGAGAGGCCCTATCTGCAGTTGACGCCCTTTACAAGAAACTCCAAGAAGCAAAGGAAGAGAAAAGGCTGCTAAAGGAGCAAAATAAGCATCTTCTCCGCGCCTTGCAGAAAATGGGTAGTGTGCCTCCTACAACTGCCGCTGAAACTCCTAAGACTTTGAGCCAGGATAATATCAATGAATATGCTAAAATCGGTGAGTAGGGCATGGCAGTTTCCGTTTCGAGGAGCCAAATCCTCAAAGAAAGTGAGGGAGTTATCGCTAAGTTCACAGATTTGTACCAGAATATCAATCAAACAAACAGAGAACTCCAGGCGATAGCAGGACCCATCTCTGAAGAGCTTGATCATGACAGGATGCAACAAGAGACCTTTTAGAAAATGCTCGACTGTTCAGTCGATGATCTGGTTAAGTTTGGCATCTTTAGACACCCTAGAGCCCTCAATAAAATCCTTTCCACTTTGGATTATCGGGTGGATCAACTGGAGTTCATCCTGGAGAAGATCGACAAGGTAAAGGAGGTAGCCCTGGATGCAATGCATCAAATGGAACAAATTGTTCTCAAAATGTCTCCAGGGTTGCTCACTCCTTCTTTCACCTTAAGAAAGGTTTAAGAAACTATTTAGATCTTCAAGGAGATCATTTCACAGGGACTAGGGCCAAAGGTCACGTTCGACGCCGAATCCATCAATAACCTTTTGGCGTGTCGTGACTTCATCGGGTACCTGATAGAGGCAGAGAATGATTATTCCAAACTCCCAGAAAAGCTCATAGACAAGCGGGAGACCTGTGAAGCTATCAACGATAGACACAAGGATCCTTCCAAGGATCAACTTCAACACATGATTAGTAAGTTCATGGAGTACCATGCCCAATTCCACATCTCGTCACCCGAGCAGCAAAAGCAGGATCCCCCCTTCCAGCCGCGGGACGACGGCGAATAGTTTCTTTCTTCTCATCTTTCTCTTTGCAAAATATCTAAATTTTTTTGACACAAATGATGACATCATCCATGTTGCACTGTGGGATGATGTCATCCACCAAAGTTTTCAAAAGTCAACAAATGGCTTTGTAATCTATTGTAAGATATTTTTGTAAATAAGTGGTTTGTTTGCTTTTGTCTTCTTTTTCTTCTCTCTTTCTATATATACTTGAATACTTGTTGTATTTAGTGGTGGATATCTTTTAGATAAAAAATAGAAGTGAGAAGAAGAGGCTTTGTACTTTTTGTAACAGAAGAAGATATTAATGCAAATATTAAGACTTTGTGTTGAATATGTGTGTTATGGGCATCTGATCTTTCTTATGTCAGATCTATGCATTTATTTTGTTGAAATCTATCTCTACTTTTTTTTCATTTATTCATCAGTATTTCTTTATTCGTTTATGCAAGTAGGTTTGGCTCTGTTTACTACCAATCCCAAAACATAAACCCTCTGACCTTTCTGCTTTGGAATTCATTTCTTTTCTTCCTTTGGATTTGATCTTTCTTCATCCTCTCTTTCATTCGTTTCTTTCCGCAGTCGAAAACACCCCTACTAGGATGAGATCCCAAACCCCTGAAGGCAGAATATTGTGAGACTTGCATAGATTCTTGCTGGTAGAATAGCAATAAACCAATTTCACTTTCCTGACTCAAAGAGGGGCTATGCCCTACACACTGTTGGCTCATTTATCCATAAATCTACCTAGGTGATAGATTTTCAAACCAACAGTTTTTGGCGACTCCGCTGGGGAATCGAACAGATCTATCTGATTTATGATGGTGGTATGATAGAAAATCAGTAAAAATCAGAAAAATCACTACCTGTTTGTAAATTTTAATTTTGGTTCAAAATCCAATTTTTTTGCAAAAGTGACCCAAATTGAAAATTTTCTTCTAAGATCCATAGATCTAGCCTAGTTGGAGATCTTTAGTTCGCTAAGTTTTTATAAAAAATCTGTATTTTTCCATAGATCTGAGTTTTTGACAGTTTACCAAAATTTTCAAACTCTTTGAAAAGTCAACTTTAGATCTGAAAATCAGCTTACTAAGCTTCACTATCATTTTATCCTCGTTGTTCTTTTTCATTAAACCGTAATCGGTTTTTAGAGGAGGATAAAATTAAATATTCAGAAAAGTACATGCTGCTGATTTTTGTCAGAAAAATCAGAAAATCAGTAAGTACAACCAAAAAGACTTTTTAATCTGCTTCATAATATTGTAGAGCAGGAAGGTACGCTGCCAGGTGAACCATTTACTCGTAGCAGAAGATCTCATGGAGAATTCAATCCCACTTTCGATTTGCTTCAAAGGCACAACTGCAGTATAACACCGGCACGCTTTCCATCACTAAGTTCAGCTGATCGGTTAGCCAGAAGTGCCTCACCTCCACGAAAGAACCATTTTTCACAAGGAGCCTCCACATCCCTTTGTAGTGCCTTGCTGCTCAGTGGAACTGTGCTTCCATCCCGTGTTCTTTTTCTGCCCATCCAGATGGCGGTACCATGGGGAAACACTATGGTTCCCCTGGCCTTGCCACATCCTGTTCACACACTCCCACATGGAAACCAAAGAATTTTCCCAAATTCGACGGGAGTAGAAACCAAAGCATGGATTCACACATATCTGAATTAATTATGTCATGCAGTATCCTAGATGTAACTCATGAAGACGTATCGGTTCACCTTTTTCTGGAAACTTTACAAGGGCCTGCAGCAGAATGGTTTCAGCATCTGCCGGCCAGATCTATCACCAGTTGGGCCACCTTGCGGGATGCTTTTGAAGACAGGTACAAGCCTTGAGAAGATGCATTTGCATTATTATCCCAGATCACTCACCTAAAGAAGGAGAACAATGAGACCATGCGTGATTTTATCGCCAAGTTTAATGCATTAATCAACCATGTGCCTGTTGCCATGCTTCCAACACCAGAAAACCAGAAGTGTTTTTTCGTGAATGCTATGAGTTCGAAAGTAAGTTTCTTACTCTTACAAGAACAAGTGGCTACCTTGATTCTTGCCCAGGCTGCTGCAATCCGAATTGAAGATAACTTGCTAATATCTGGAGAATTAAAAAGGGAATCGTCTAAGCTTAAATCTTCGGGCCCTTCTCCCACTACTTCGTCTGATCCGGCATTTCAAAAGATGATGAATGACTTGCTCGCATTAAAGAAGCAGTCAGCCCAAGCTTTCCCCAGTTTCTCATACCGGGATATTCCACGGAGAAATTTTGTTTCCAACAATGTTTCATAAAGGCCGCGCTTACCTGCAACTGCTCCACGGTTAGCGCTTGAGGCTCCTCCGGTCAACGCTTTAGTCGAAATCGAAGAAGAGGAACAAGATTATGAAGAACCTTCATCTCAAGGTGAAGATGATCAAGATGTCGGTGAGCCGACTAGCGACTCTACTATCGGGTATATGGAATTTTATGAGGAAGAATCTGATGGAGAAGAGGGTACACAAGGATATGCAAGTGGACAATCATATGTTGTTTTTACCCGCTCGCAAGGAAAAGAAGTAGAGCTCACTGCCCATGTGTGGAAAGAGAAGGATGTGTCAAACATGCCTCCAACCATTGCTAAAAGAGGTAATCCTCTTCCTACTCAACCCCCTGTTAAGTCTTTTACAAAGAAGTCTTTTCCCCCCATCTCTCCTCCAAATCAGCCTTCTTCTATTTCCATGAGGACAAGTAATCCTACTCTACCATCATGAAGTGAGGGACTCATTCCTTCACCAGCGCAACCCTTAGCCATGTTTGACATCATAGATCATGCTAAGAAGACTAAAATCCAAATGTCTGAAGCCTAGTATCTTCAGTCAAACCCGAGCAACTTGTAAGATTGACTAAGTATAATCAAAGCCAAGCTGTCATATCTCCCCAGGTCCCCCTAAAGGGAATCCTTTCCACTCCTGCATCCCACATAAATGTTGCCTTAACATCTGCATCAGGAAAGATAGAGCCTTTCTATCTCTCCCTCCTAATCAATGGCCACAAGTTAAGTAACTACATAATTGACTCTGGGGCTTTTGATAACGTCATGCTGGAAAAAGTCACCCATGCTTTGGGCCTCACCCTTACCAAGCCTTTTGGCAGATGTTATTCCTTGGAAACCAAGTAGGTTCCGTTGATTGGTCAAATCAAGGACGTGCAATTTGCATTTGCAGCATTCCCAGAGAAAAGGATAAAAATGACTGTTCTTGTTGTTGATATTCCAGTAGCCTATGGAATTCTGCTGGGAAAGAGTTTTTGCAGTGAAGCTGGTGGGGAGATTCACATGGACTGGTCTAAGGCTAGAATCCCCATCACAGGTGTAATGCAGACATTAGAGCCAGAATCAAAAAATAAGTACTTGGTTACTAACTTTGAGGACCCCAAAGCTTGAATTCTTTTCGAATCATCAGGGATGGGGAACTATTTCTTGTCTATCGAGTCTTAAAAAATGGTTGTTCTCATCCAAGAAGAAGATTTTAATAAGATCTGGACTTTTCAGTTCGATGGCAGCTACGCAACCAATGGATGTGGCACCGAAGCCGTGCTAATATCTCCCGAAGGGGAGATTATTCCTCTCTCTTTCAAGTTGCAGTTTTTCAACACAAATAATACTATTGAGTATGAATCTCTGCTACTTGGCATGCAAGCCGCAAAGGAAAGAGGGATCAAAAATATGAAAGTACAAGGTGATGTAGAGCTAGTCGTGAATCAAGTTAAGAGGATATATCAAGTAAAGAATGAGAGGCTCAGGCACTACCGCAATGTGGTGTGAGACAACATTGAGGAATTTGACGTTTTTTCAATAGAATCCATTCCAAGAGCTCAGAATGACATGGCCAATTCATTGGCCGTTTCAGCATCCCTCATGCTCCCTCACCCAGGTTTGAAAATAGACAAATACACCATTGAGGTGGTTTTCCGCCCAAGTGTGCCGGACAATTCTCAGCATTGGCAAGTATTCAATGATCTGACAATCAACTCATTGCCTTTCTAGAAAAGGTGGAAAATTTTAAGGAACTTCACTTTGAAGGATCCACCTCTACGTGCCATGAATTAGTTACCGGTCAAGAGGGTGAGTCCGAAGAGAACGACGGCATATGTCAGCTCAAAGGAAATAAAATTCTGAAGGGCTTGGTTTCTTTAGAGCGGTTGTTCGACAGGCATGATCGTTTTGTAAAAAAAAAGGTGAGATGATGTTGGATCCTCCCCAGAAACTGAACCGGTTAATTCAGGATCGGTAGAACATCCGTAGTTTGTGAACATCAGAAAATGTTGCACACCTGAAGAGAAGTGGAAGTTTGTCAAACTGCTGAAGAAATACATGGACGTATTGGCATGGTCCTATGCCGATCTAAAGTCTTTTAAGCCAAAGGACATCCAGCATGACATCCCGTTGAAAGAAGACGTCAAACCCTTTCGCCAGAAGCAGAGGCATTATAACCCTAAGATCTCAGGTACTATCCAGGATGAAATTCAGAAAATGCTAGATGCGAGGATCATTTTTCCTATCCATCACAATACTTGGGTGGCAAACATTGTGCCAATGCACAAGAAGAATGGTGAAATACGCATATGCGTAGATTTTCGAAACCTGAATTAGGCTTCCTTAAAGGACAACTACCCACTTCCTATAATGGATCAAGTTCTACAAGTAGTAACCGGATCAAAAATTATGTCCATGCTTGATGGTCTTTCAGGCTACAATCAGATTGAAGTCTCGCCTGAAGATCAATTTAAAACATCATTCACTACTCCCTGGGGTACGTTTTCCGACAGCAGGATGCCTTTTGGCCTGACCAATGCTAGCGCCACTTTTCAGTGGGCCATGGAACTGACATTCAAAGGTATGATGGGAAAGGTCATTGTCATTTATTTGGATGACTTAACTATGTTCTCTAAACAACGAAATGATCATTGTGATCATCTGGAGCAAGTATTGGCCAGATGCCGAGAGCATGGGATTTCCCTGAACCCAAAAAGTTTGTTTTTGGAGTCACAGAAGGAAATTTGCTAGGACATGTTGTTAGCAAAGAAGGAACAAAGATAGATACCGAAAGAGTTAAGGCTATTCAGAGCCTCACTTTGCCTACAAGCAAGACTGGCATTCATTCTTTCTTCAGAAAGGTGAACTTTCTCAGGCGCTTCATTCCCGAATTTTCTGAAAAGACTCGTCATATATTGGACATGATGAAAGGGTCACCAACTTTCCAATGGAGCGAGGGAGGGAATAGGTCATTTGAGGAAATAAAAGCTTCCGTCACTCACGCACCAGTCCTGGTATGTCCCAATTTCTCCAAGGATTTTATCATGTATAGCTACGCATCTGGGCATACTGTATCTGCCATTTTGATGCAAAAGAATTCTGAGAATGTTGAATCCCCGATTGCGTTCATGAGCTCTCCCCTCAAGCCTCACGAATTAAAAATTTCTCAGTTGGAAAATCATGCCTTCGCCGTTGTTAAAGCAGTCAAAAACTTCAGGTATTACATTTTGAATTCTCATACAGTGGTGTTGGTCCCTGACACGGCAGTCAAATCAATTCTAACTCAACACGAGTTAGGAAGCTTATGAGGAAATTGGATTGCAAAGGTCTAGGAGTACGACCTGGATATAAAACCAACTAAGTTGGTAAGAGGAAAAGGCTTGTGTCAACTTATGGCCAAAAACCAAGGGTCTGAAGTTTCTAGAGAAAAAGATGATTGTACCAATAAAGCACAAAGTCAACTGGAGAAACCCGATTCATTGCCTCTGGTCCTATTTGTCGCAACCAGCGATGAGTTGTATTCCGATATTGCTTTCTTCCTCACCTACAGTGAATGCCCAGTTCACCTAACTGCAAAGGAGAAGTGCACTATAAAGCTCAGAGCAGCCAAATATGTCATCTGGGATGACGGTTTATACAAACGCGGGATAGATGGTGTCTTCTTGCAATGTGTCGACAAGCCACAGTAGGTGAAGTTACTCGAAAGTTTTCATAATTCGGCCTGTGGGGGCCATTTCTCCTCTTCCATGATAGCACACAAGATCATCCGGGCCAAGTAGTATTGGCTGACATTTTTCCAAGATATAGCTACCTGGGTGGCGAAGTGTGAGCCTTGCCAGCAATTCGTCGGCAAGCCCAAGTTAGCTATTTTTCCCCTCAAGCCGGTCATTTTCGATGAACCATTCAGGGAGTGGGGAATTGATTTTCTCGGCACACTCAATCCCCAATCAAGTGCCAGACACAGTTATGTCCTAAGAGCAACAGATTACTTCACCAAGTGGGTGGAAGCCATACCTGTCAAACATGCCACTTCCGAGGTTGTTTGCAGTTTCATCAAAGAAAATATCATTGTCAGGTTTGGCGTTCCAAACACGATCGTTGCTGATAATGCTTCCAAATTTTCTTCATGGGAAGTTATTAGTTTTTGCTATGAATATGGAATAACCTTAGCTCATGCCTCAGATTATTATCCTCGGGGAAATGGTCAGGCAGAATCAAGTAACAAAAACTTGGTGACCATCATACGAAAGCTAGTGGATGAGAATCAACGAATGTGGCACAAGTCCTTATACGATGCTTTGTGGGAAGATCGCATTACTCCCAAGAGATCTCTCGGTATGTCACCTTTTTAAATGTTATATGGCACCAATGCCGAGCTTCCCATTTCCACTAAACTTCCTGCTCTACGCTTGGCACAGGCAATCGAAGATGAAACTTTTCAAAATTCCCTTGAAAAGAGGATCATGTATCTAGCAGAGCTCGAGGAAAAGAGAGTAAGGGTAGTCGAAAACATCACCGAGCATCAGAATCAGGTCAAAAGATTGTTCAATAAAAAAAGCTAAGCAAATAAATTTCCAAATGGGAGACCTCGTCCTTTTGTGTGACAAATGAAGAGAGCCAAAGGGCATGCACAAAAAGTTTGATTCCTTATGGAGAGGGCCTTTCAAGATCAAGAAGCTCAATGGAGAGAATAGTTTCTATCTCTTGTATCTGGCTGGAACTGAGCTCCTGCTTACCTATAGCGGGTAACATCTGAAAATCTTCAGGAAGTAGAGCTTGCTCTCTTCTTTGTACAGTTTACTTCAGTTGTGTGTTTGTTTTTGTCGTGTGTTTGCTTTCGTTGGTTGTGTGTTTCCCTTTCCGGTCCCCCTTGTTTTTGACTCTGTTACCCAATGGATAGGCACATGAGATCTGGGATTCTCTACCCCTGAGGTTTGATCAGGGATAGTCCCTAGAAAGAGCCAGCTGTTATCTCATAAAATTGGCAAGGGCAATTTTACAGATAACCCTACCAAATTTTGTTCTCGTCCCTCGTCAGGGACCTCTTGTGTTCGGAACGTTGCAAGATCCCTTCCCGGGAAATCTAGTTTTCTGAACTTAGCCATTTTTGGTCTTTTTTGGTTGGGCACACATAATGTCTATGCAACATCAAATATTCATGCACACCCTTTAAATCCTTTGGCGCACGGTTTGAGGTGTCAACAGGTGTTTTGATATGCCTCACTATGTTGTGCCTTCCTTGCATGCGCTAAAGCGCATGCACCTTCATGTCAACAATACTTTTGTTGCGCCCCTTTTTGGTGAGACAAGGGTGCACATATTCTTATGTCAACAAAACCTCCGGTGTGCCATGGGCGCACATAACTTAGTGTTGGCAAGTGTTTTGATGTGCCAAAGGGCGCATGCTTTCTTGTGTCGAAAGTGCTTTTCATGCGCCATTTGAAAAGTTGGTGGCGCATTTATTACCACCTCACCTATATATAGGTGCATCTGCACTGTCATTTCATCTGACACAATCACGTGATTTTCTTTGTTCCTATCAGCGCACCTACCCTGTCATTTTTGATCACGTCATGGACCCGGTTTCATATTTCTCTATTATATAATCCGGGTAAGAGGTCCTCATTGCTTCTGTGTGTTTTGTGTTTTATTTTTGGCTTCTTGTTGGTTTAGATTGAACTCAAATAAGCTGTGCCCATGAACTCAACCCCCATCTTGCTATTCTTCCCCATGCTTTTCCCCCTCTTTCAAGATCTGCTGGTAGGGGAAACTCTATCCTGAAATGATGGCTTGGAACTCTTATTTTTAACTTCTTCATCACACAATGAACCCTGCAGAAGGAGCTTAACCACATGTAAAAACCCTCAGAGAAAGAATCATGGCTTGAAAATAAGAGACTTTTATTTCCTCTTTTGGCGCATCTGTCACCCCTGCAACATAATAAATAGTCGCGCCAATGGCGCATATACCATGTCTATTACAAAAAGAACAGCTGCGCCCTCAAGGCGCACTTCCTTCACTTTTTGTAACCGCTTTCCCTGCACGCTACTTGGCGCACCAAACTCATATGTTGCATCATGAAAATTTGCGCCATTGGCACACCCTGCGTCTATGTAACACCAGCTAAATCTGCTCCAAGTGCAAAACTGTAAACGACGCAGGCGCATCCATTGTTACAACAACATCATGTTGTGCAGACCTTCCATGCGCCGCGCCAAGTTCCCCTATGGCACATGAAAAAATGATGTTACATGCATTAAACTTGTGCCCTTTGGCGCATCCTACACCCGTGTAACATGAAAAATATCCTCTCCCTTTATAAAATGTATACATATGGCGCAGGTGCACTTATACTTACAACAACAAAAAATGCAATCTGCACTGTCCATGCACCATGCACCCTTTGGTGTTGATTTATCCTTTGCAACAGCCCTTTCCTATGTACCTTATTATTTAGCCCTGTAACCTACAGTATTCATGTGCCGTGAGGCCTTAAAATCACTAACTCTTTCTTCTGTTGACGCTTTAATGGAAGATCAAACAGCTGATATGACTTTCTTGCGTTGGGTTTCATTTCTTATTCTTGCAGATCAGCAACTGAGTTTAGAGTTACATATGTCAACATCAAGCAAGAGACCTACCAAATCCAAGGGCAAAGCCAAGCTCACAGAAGAAGAAATGAAGTATAAATATCAGAGGGTCAGGATGCCCGAGTCCCAAGTAGAGTGTGACCTAGACATCAGAGACTCAGAACTGGGTCATATTGATATGGAGAATTTCTGGGCCAGAACCCAGAGGGTCACAAGAAGTCCATGGATGGACAAGCTGATGGGTAGTGCACTACATTTTGGTGGTGAGATCCCAATTAGTGCTGTAAACAATGAGTTTATGATGGTAGTAGCCTGATGCTACAACAAAGACATAAGATGTGTCCATAACGAGAAGGGTGAGGTCATAATCAACCTCACTACCCGCCACTTCGAAATAATGCTTAGCATCCCTCACCACCGGTACTTTGTGGCCATAAGCCAGGAGGATTGCATCAAAGCTTGGGATGACAATGAGGATCAGTACATGCTGATGATGAACGAAGTATACCTAAAGAACAAAAAGGTGGTGACTCGGTGGCCACAAGTCATTCATCGCAGTGACTTTTCAGAGGAACTTAATGACACAATCACATTCCTAAGTAGAGTCTTTGGGCTTCCTGATGCCCATTATTTCCACAAGTGGATGTTGTTATACCTAGAAACAATGAACAAAAATGTGCCCGATCAACGCTTTGAGTGGGCAGAAATCATAAGCAGCACAATATCTGAGCAACTCCAACAACTTGACATAATGGGGAGGTTCTATATGAACTCCTATGTGGTCTATGTTGTGGCTTCTGAGAGAGACTATCCCGCTCTAATGTGATGCGGGGTTTGGCCCCAAGTTAAAATCTATGAGTATTATCCAGAACTGAAGCTGGAAAATAGCATCCCCTAGTTCACAAAGATCAACGATGCCTTCTTGTACTTCATCATCTACATGTTGAGGCCAAATATGACTCACGATCGTACGACCAAGAGCATCGTAGCAGCTACAGAGAAATGGGGGGCCTTGTTCACTCAATTCCCCACCTTCACCTATCTAAGGGCAGTTAACTCCTTGGGGGAACCAAAAAAATTGCCGTGATATGCCGGTCCTAAGTTGATCCTGTTGGAGCTGTCAAGGCAACTTATCACCTACAATGAGAAGTGTCTCAAAAGAAAGAAGGGTGGAGCTCCTTTCTCCCTCACAGTGGGTAGGTATACGTGTCTCTCTCACCACAAGGTGAAGGACATGTTTATAGAGCTAGAGTTGATAAATCTAAAACACAACTTCTTTGCCAAGCCCACCTTCAACCCAAGAAATTGTCTACCCAAGGCCAAGCTCTATCCAATCCACATCCCTCAGATTGAAGACATTTATATCGACATATATCATGAGGTCGACCTCAGGAGGAAGGATCATTCCCACTTGGCCTTGGCTGAAATCATCCAGTACGGTGTGGCCATCGTCCCAAAAGGCTATCAAAATACTGAGCAAGAAGTTGATCAAGTGTATCTTGATACAGGTGGAGATCAGGAAAGGACCAAAGTGCCTCAGACAATTGAGGAAAGGGTCAAGGAAACTCTGCGAAGAACAGAGCATTGGTGCCGAATGAATGGTCTCATCTACCTCAGAGTTGATTTCATCACATCTCCATTAGGAAACACACCTCCTCAGTCCAAATAGTAGCCAAAGGGCAAGGGGAAAGGTAAAGAGGGTGAGTCCAGCTCTACCCAAGAGGAATCTTCTTAAAGCCCTCCTTCCGCTTCACAAGAATGGGTTGTAATCCCAAAAATCTCAGAGGAAGAAGTAGCGGAAGATGTTCCAATAGGCACATCCACTCAGGATGTGGCCACAACTGTAACAATTGAGGTCCCTTCTACTCCTTCTCCTTCTCCTCCTTCCCCTCCTCAAGTGACCCAAGTGACCATTCCTTTGGTCGTGTCCTCTCCCCCTTCTTCTACTATTTCTCCTACTTCTTCATCCATCTTCTCCTCTCTCGCGGAGTTATCCCCCTCCATTTCTTCCCTCATCTCTAAGCTCCCTTCCCTTCCTATGACTTCCTCCCCTGCAGTATCCCTTCCTCCCGTGAGCACTTCCTCGGCTTTCCTCTCAATGTCACCTCCAAGTGTCTCCATGTTTTTACCTTCTACTACTGCAGCTGCCCCCTTCTCTATTTCTGGTCCTTCTCCCATAAGTCCAGCCTGGGTCTCCCAGCACCTGAGTCAACAGAAGAGGAAAGTTCCCATCACCCCGATGGACTTCTCCGTCATCCCATCAAAAGGGATAAAGAAGAAAAAACTAATAACCCGCTTCTCTCAGAGTGCATCAGGGGAGAGAGTGATGGAGATTACATACGGGTAAGTGCAGGAAGTTGATGGACAAATATAGGGTTATCCGTGGACATCATATTGCAAATAACAACATAATATCCACTTGTAGGGATTATTAGCAATACATACACTCAAAATTAGACAAAATTATACTAATATGAATCGTAGAATCTGGAATCTAGTTTCTAAAATACTAATTTTTGTAAAAAATGGACAAGATTAGCTATATTAAACACTCAAAATTCAATGGGTTGGTTTTTTTTTTTTTAAACGCCTATAAGATTATAGTCCGTTTGCCCACAATTTGGATGACCAAAAATTGATATATATATTTTTCCTTTAGTGAGAAGTTATATGCCACTATCTATCTTGGGATGGATTTTATTTTGTATTTTTTTGAGTAATATTTTAATTTTTATGATTTTTTCTGTGAAAGTGCTATGAAAACATAAAGAAAACAGAGCACTTTCCGTTTGCCCGCCATAACTTCATCAAAAAATATTGAAATCAAATAAAATTTTTTGTTAACATGTATATAATTTCACCATGGTTGGGATGGTATAAGTTTTATCACATTCTGATAAGTGAAACAAATTTTGCAGTCTTAAACGTAGACATAAACATTCACAGGAAAAAGTGTCTTAAAGACCTACTATTAGTAAAAAATTATAAAATGATATTTATCCTCTTCTATTCACTTTAAAATTAGTATTTCTACAAAGCTAATAGTCTCCCCTACGCAAAGGTACCATTTTTATGACATAGTTTTTACTTTTCAGCATGGTTCAAGTCCGCAAAAGACTAAATTTGATGTTTTGCTATTTTTAATGTAAAATTCAGGATTTGATGTCCACTTAATTGTCCCCCAACTTGGTGCACTTACCCATACCCCAATCCTTTGAAGGATAAGAAGGATCTGTCTCCGATAGATTACACAGTGACTTAAGTCACGATGGGGACATCTTCAGTAAGCCTGCAATGAGAGGCCCTATCTGCAGTTGACACCCTTTACAAGAAACTCCGAGAAGCAAAGGAAGAGAAAAGGCTGCTAAAGGAGCAAAATAAGCATCTTCTCCGCGCCTTGCAGAAAATGGGTAGTGTGCCTCCTACAATTTCCGCTGAAACTCCTAAGCCTTTGAGCCAGGATAAGATCAATAAATATGCTAAAATCGGTGAGCAGGGCATGGTAGTTTCCGTCTAGAGGAGCCAAATCCTCAAAGAAAGCGAGGGAGTTATCACTAAGTTCACAGATTTGTACCAGAATATCAATCGAACAAACAGATAACTCCAAGCGATAATGGGACCCATCTCTGAAGAGCTTGATCATGCCACGATGCAACACGAGACCTTTCAAAAAATGCTCGACTGTTCAGCCGATGATCTAGGTAAGTTTGGCATCTTTAGACACCCTAGAGCCCTCAATAAAATCCTTTCCACTTTGGATTATCGAGTGGATCAACTGGAGTTCATCCTAGAGAAGATCGACAAGGTAAAGGAGGTAGCCTTGGATGCAATGCATCAAATGGAACAGATTGTTCTCAGAATGTCTCTAGGGTTGCTCACTCCTTCTTTCACCTTAAGAAAGGTTGAAGAAACTATTCAGATCTTCAAGGAGGTCATTTCACAGGGACTGGGGCAAAAGGTCACGTTTGACACCGAATCCATCAATAACCTGTTGGCGTGTCATGACTTCATTGGGTACCTAATAGAGGCAGAGAATGATTATTCCAAACTCCCGGAAAAGCTAATAGATTAGTGGGAGACCTGTGAAGCTATCAGTGATAGACACAAGGATCCTTCCGAGGATCAACTTCAACCCATGATCAGTAAGTTCATGGAATACCTTGCCTAGTTCCACATCTCGTCACCCGAGCAGCAAAAGCAGGATCCCCCCTTCTAGCTGCGGGATGACGATGAATAGTTTCTTTCTTCTCATCTTTCTCTTTGCAAAAATATCTAAAATTTGTTGACACAAATGATGACATCATCCATGTTGCACCATGGGATGATGTCATCCACCAAAGTTGTCAAAAGTCAACAAATGGCTTTGTAATCTATTATAAGATATTTTTGTAAATAAGTGGTTTGTTTTCTTTTGTCTTCTTTTTCTTCTCTCCTTCTATATATACTTGAATACTTGTTGTATTCAGTGGTGGATATATTTTAGATAAAAAATAGAAGTGAGAAGAAGAGGCTTTGTACTTTTTGTAACAGAAGAAGATATTAATGCAAATATTAAGACTTTGTGCTTAATATTTGTGTTATGGGCATCTGATCTTTCTTATGTCAGATCTATGTGTTTATTCTGTTGAAATCTATCTCTACTTTTTTGTCATTTATTCATCAGTATTGTTTTATTCATTTATGTAAGTAGGTTTGGCTCTGTTTACTACCAATCCTAAAACATAAACCCTCTGACCTTTCTGCTTTGGAATTCATTTCTTTTCTTCCTTCGAATCTGATCTTTCTTCATCCTCTCTTTCATTATTTTCTTTCCACAGTCGGAAAAACCCCTACTGGGATGAGATCCCAAACCCCTAAAGGCAGAATATTGTGAGACTTGCACAGATTCCTATTGGTAGAATAGCAATAAACTAGCTTTTCTTTGCTGACTCAAAGAGGGGCTATGCCCTACACACTATTGGCTCGTTTATCCATAAATCTTCCCAGGCGACAGATTTTCAAACCAATAGGGCTACCCCATAAATTAGACCCGATAAACATTAACTTCCTTCGTGGATTTCAAATCCTGTATGTTTATAAAGGATGAAATAAAACAAGTAATGTAGATAACATTCAAAAACAACAACATTGAATCTAGAACTAATTAAGATGGATTTGAAGCTGATTTAATTTAAATAACTATAAAATAAGTGTTATCTGTTTTGGGTCAAAGGTGACCTAAATTGTATAAGGGAAGGTCAAAGATGACCTAGGAGATTGGATCAGGAAAATAAGAAAAATATGTAGACCGAGCAGGATCTGAATACAATCTGGAAGCTGTAGAAATCTAGAGATGTTGGAGTTAACCCACAGAGGATATTTTAAGGAATAGAAACCAAGAAAACAATAGAAAATAGGGATTAAAGAGATGGATTGAAACCAGGACCCTAGTCAACAATGATTGGGGTGTAAACAGGTTGATTTTGTTGTGGCAAAGAGACTGGATGATATTTTAGAAAACTGGAACAAAGGCTAAGAACATACATGGGCTGAAGATGGCTCTAGAAAAAAACTCAAGTGCTCTTGAGGCCGAGTCGATGGCGACCTGTTAAGGTCGACAATGACTATGACAGAGAAGGATAAGGTCGAGGAAAAACAAGTCATATGAGATAACTATAAGTATATATTTGTAGAAAGAATTTGATGAAAAAGTTGCGAGCTCTGTTACTAATGTTTTAAACCTAAAAAATGTTAAATAATAGAAATACCAAGATAATGAAATAAAACTAACTAAAGCAATGTAAAATGCCAACAATATCACAAAAATGGAAATCATGATTGATGTATGCATGTTGCAAGGAGGTTTGGGAGGTCTGTAATGGCTTCTATATTGTTCAGGTACAAAGGATTGTCCACATGTTGCAAGAGAGATGTTGTATTTTGTTTACATTCAATAGGGAATGGAATTGACAGTGACTAATCTGGGTCACTGCTGATGATGGGGAAATTTTTCTCAATGGGGATATTTTCCTGTTTTTGGCGTGATTTCTTATTTTAAAGAGTTGGCCGAATGCTTTAAAGCATTAGGAAGGAAGGGGTTATTTAAGGATGAGGTGTAGGTGAGTTTTCAATCGAGATTGGTTGAAAAACGTGTAGGTAAAACCATAGGTGTAGATTTATAATGAAATAATTCCAAAATAGAAAGTTAGTTAGGGTATGATTAATTAATTGATGTTTGTTAATTAGGATTTAAAGGTGATGGGAATTTAATTAATTAATAGGAATTGATTAATTAAATTTAAAGAGGGAATTTGATTTAATAAGGGGGATGAATAGAATAAAATATGCACACGCAAGCGATCAAGGGTATAGATACCAAATTTAGGTGTCTACATTTTGCCTCTTTTTGTTGAGTGGTTTGGGCTAGCAAGCCATGAGATAAAAAATGATGAGATTTGGATAAGGATTAAAAATAATTGATGTTGAGCTCCCCCTTGAATGGGGGATCGATGATGTTAAGGGAAATCAATGACGCATTTGAAAAAATTAAATGATAAAGGGCATGTGGGTGAAGAAAATATTGGTGAAAGAATAACCAAGGAAAGATGCCCTAGGAAAAAAGGATCACAAGAATGATGGAAAACTATGGTGATGACTCCAATATCACATCGGTAGGGGATGATTGCAGTCTTAATGGAGATAGACAACAATGTTCTATGGACCAGTGAGTGGGTGAAAATCAACACAATATGGAGGCAAGCCAAGATGACCAACTGGTCATAGGAAATTCATCAAAGTATGTGCAATTATATGCAAAACAAATTATGTGGAATCCGTCATACATGAGGAATCAAGTGAAAAGATATGCTTCCATAAGGGACCAAGATGAAAGGTATGGTGCCCAATGGGACATAAAAAAAGGTTGAGAAGGTAAAATTAAAAACGTGATGAAGTAATATTCTCTAAAGGATAAGTATGGCCGAGAAGTCAGAAATGAAACATGCCCCAAGTGGGGAAGGGTATGGCGTCAAAGGAGGAATTGGAGAGGAGAAATAAGCTGAGTGAATGTTGAAATAGGATGTCCCAAGGGGATATTAAATATTTCCTCAAAGGATGACTTCATGCACGGATCAGATACAATTGTGAAATAAAAATGCGTGAAGGGGGAGCAAGTATGGCCTCAAAGGTGAAACAGGGAAATGAATGATTAAGTAAAATTCCCTAAGGGGAAATAAGTATGGCCATGAATGTGTACTTTGAGATAAATTTTTCAATTAAATACCCAAAGGAAAGAGTCAATATAGACACAAATGTGGACTTAGAATGGAACGCGGAGAACGAGAAATATTGAAACAAAATCCCCTAAAGGAGGAATATAGATGGCCAAAAAGATGGACTTATGATTAGATAGATTGGATGAGATCAGATAAGATGTAACTTAACAATTTTGACCTTAGGTATGAATGAATCTACGTCATATCAGTGAACATTCTAGGAAGGTATGCCTCCAACTGTATTAAAAGTAAACAAGAGGAGGATCCAGGTAATGGAAGGAACATGCTATCAACACCGATGCTAGCAAATAACCAATGATAGTTAGGAATTTCAAATATCATAAGGAAATGATGGATGAGATGATATCATAAACCTAATTTTGACATGAAAAAGGGGTTTGATATGTAACTTGTATAAAGGAAATAGGGTTCTCAAAAAGCGGTGTTCCCTAAACTATGCCCCAACTCTGGGAAAGGGAAAGAGAAAGTTGATCAATATGGGAAGCCTTAAAATTCCATAAGGAGTAACCATCCTTCAATGGTATGGTCTAATTTATACAATATATAGATGACAAGAATAAATGATAAATGTCCTTTGAGGGATCGATCTATTTATTTGGTTTTGGTTTTGATTTCATGCTTTTAATTTTTTTATTTCTTCTCTCTCTCTCTCTCTATCTCTCTCTCTCTATCTCTCTCTCTCTCTCTCTCTCTCTCTCTCTGCATGAACCCCTATCCTTCAAGGGATCAATTTTTTTTCATAATTTTTATTTTTGAGTTAGGCATCCATGATTTTTGATTTCACACGGGAAATATGGGACTAGTTAAGTATACCACTTAGGATGGGATAATAATGTACAAGAGACACCCCTGGACCCTTTGCATGGTTCCAATAGATGAATAAGAAGGTGACTGATGTTCTGATCATGGAGTTACCACCAAAGGGGAGAACCTATCTATGAGGAATATGTTATGGGAAGAGCCATGGTGCCCATATTTAAGGTCACATCTAGGAAGTGACGCCACACCGTGAATAATTCAAAATCATCATGATAAGAAATGGAAGATGCTGAGATGGAGGAATAATATGAAGACATAGCTAAGAGGACATTGGTAAAAGTGATAACAATAGAATAGTAAAAAGTACAATTCATTAAACAGTTTTGCTTCTGGTTTACTGTCAAGGGAGGTCAGACGATAGGCTCTCAACCCATACTTGTGCATAATAATGTATGGTCCAATCCAGTTAGGGGAAAACTTTCCACGTTAGCTCCTTTCTAAAGTAGTGACATCTTGGTTTCCTTAGAGGAAAAGGTCATCAGCATTAAATTTGTGTTCCTTAAGATGCTTATTGTAAGCATATTTTATGCACTCCTAATAAACATGATGGTTTCCAAGAGTGAGAAGGCGATGCTCATCTAGTATCTTGAGTTGTGCTAGACGAGCTTGGTGATAGTATTCATCATAGATTAAGTCACGAAGGGAAATTCACAAAGATGGAATTTTAACTTCAAGAGGAAGGAAAATTTCAGAACCATAAATAAGGGAGAAATGTGTATCCTCTGTAGAGATACAGATGCTAGTATGATAGGCCCAAAGGGAAAAGGGGAGATGGAGATGCCAATTACGACCTGCTTGATCAATGGTTTTAGAAAGAATGTTTTGAAGGGGTTTTATTGGAAGATTTGGCTTGGCTATTAGCTTTGGGTTAATATGGGGAAGAGAAGATGAGTTATAAATTTAATGCGTAAAAAAGTTTCTTGAGATCTTTGTTTTTAAAGGACTTTTCGTTGTCCATAACAAGTTTTTGGGGAACGTTGAAGCATAAAATAATGCGTTGATAAATAAAATTAATGATTGGGATAGATTTAGTTGAGGCTAGTGGGATTTCTTCCACCCAACTAGTGAAATATTCAGTTGTAGTGATGATAGATTGATGTTGCTATGAAAATTGGGGATTAAGAAGACCAATAAGATCAAGGCCCCATTGTGAAAAGGGCCACAAGTCATGAGCCAGCTGCAAATATTGAATAGGAATACAAATAAGATTGGAATGTTGCTGACATTTTTCACATTTCTTAACATACTCACAACAATCATGATTGAGAGAAGGCCAGTAATAGCCAAGACAGAGAATGCACTTAGCAAAAACTAAGACACTAAATTTTCCACCACAAATATCATCATGGACTTATTTGATTGTTCGAGAGGCTTCATGAGATTTATGAAATCGAAGAAGAACACTGTCAAATCTGTATTTATAAATAATTATGTCAATGATAACATAGTGGTGAGCATACTGAAGAAAGGACCTCTTAATGTTTTTGGATATATTAGGAAAAAAGATGGATTTCGATAGATAATCAAATATTTGAGAATACCAAAGATCTGATGATTTAGATTCAATAATGTTTACTTGGGGTAATTTATAGAAAGGTTAATCTTGGTGATGAATGATGATAGGGAGCTTAGAATCCTCTATTGTCCATAGGATGAGAGTCGTGAGGGATGCCATTGTATCAACGAAATGATTGGTTGATAGGGGAACAACTTGGATGGTGTAAGAATCAAAATATCTAAGGAGAAGATGAACAATGTCAAGATATGTTTGAAGGGTATCATTTTTACATTGATACTCACCTATTACTTGTTTGATTATAAGTTCTGAATCTTCGTAGATGTCAATAATTTGAACACCTAAAGAGATGGTGGTTTTAAGACCGAATATGGGGGCCTTATATTCCATCATGTTGTTTGTACACTAAACAATGAGTTTATATGTGATGGGAATAGGATTTTCCCAAGGAGGAATGAGAACGATGCTAGCAGCTCTCTCTTGCTAACATTTTGAGCCATCAAAGAAGAGATTGAATTTGAGAGTGCCATATTCATGATAAAATTGATTAATGGATTCATCTAGAAATTTATCATGAGGTAAATGTGTACTAGGAATGGGATCTTCCACCAATTGGTCAACAATAGCTTGTCCCTTAATGGAGTTTTGAGAAATAAAATCGAGGTCAAATTTTTTCATGAGCATGAGACATCAAGTAACACGATCACTATTATAAGGTTTAGAATGCAATGTTTTGATAAGATGAAATACAATAATGACATAATTCTTGTGATTGAGAAGAAAATGTCCAAGCTTAGATGTAGCAAAGAAGAGGGTGAAATACATCCTTCATATTTAGTGTAGCAGGTCTCACAGTCATAAACAATACCATTGATGTAATAAACAACCTTCTCATGACCTTGGTCATCATGATCTACTAGCATGGCTCCTAAGGAATGATTGGTGGTAGAGATGTATAAATTAAATGTTTCCCCCTCACATATAGGTACAATAACTGGTGGAGATAGGAAATACTATTTAAGATCGTCAATTTTTTTTAATAATCGTGATCCAAATCGAATTCAATGTCCTTAAAAAGAAGGTGATGAAAAGGTTGACAATGAGTAGAAAGTTGCGAGATGAAATGAAAGATAGATTGAAGGTGACCTTGAAGGCTAGGGAGTTGCTTAAAATTAAAAGGAGGATAAATTTCAATGATTTCCCTAATTTTCAAAAGGTAAAATTCAATACCCTTAATAAAGACAACAAATCCAAGGAATTTTCCCATCAAGACTCCAAATACACACTTGGATGGATTGAGACGAAGACAAAATAGAATGAGGCACTCAAAAAGGATTTTGAGAATGGAAATATGGTCGCACAAATGCTTATATTTTCCTAAAATATCATCAACATCATCTTCTATGGTTTTTTAGATGAGGTCGTGAAATATATAAGTCATGGCCCACTGATTTAAATCAAAGGGCATGACACGATAGCAAATGGTCCCCTAAGGGGTGATGAAATATGACTTGTGTTGATATTTCAGTGCAATGAGGATTTTATTATAACCAAGGAAACCATCCATGAGAGAAAGTATCTCATTACCTATGGTAAGATCCACAAGATGATCGATTTTCGGGAGAGAGAAGTCATCTTAGGGAAAGTGAGATTAAGATCTCGAAAATCAGTGCATTTACGTATTTTTCCTGATGCTTTAGTGAAAGGGACAATGTTGGAAACCCATTGAGGATAATCAATGAGGATGATGAAATTAGCTGACAAAAGGAATTGCAAATCCTCTTTAATAAGGAGGGTGACGTGACGATTCATGCAACAAAGCTTCTCCCTCACTGGTTTAGCAATGGGATAGGTGACGATAGAGGGGTCAAGACCTAGTATGTATGAATATGACCATGAAAATTATGGGCTATAATGAGAGAGGAACACGGTGCAACATTCTAGCTCGTGTGGATCAAGAGATTGGCCTACTTTTATAATGTGAGGATCCTGTGGAGTCTTGATATTGACATCAATGGTCGCTTTGTTAAGAAGAGAAAGTGAATAAGATGGTAAGGTCTTCTGAAGATAAGATTTTTCTACCCCCATATGGTAAAGGATGGCATCATCGTCAGCACACTGAAGGACATTAATGGTAAAAAAAATTCTTCTATCATATTTGGATGGAAAAGAGCAAGGGACCTAATGTAATTGTCACACTGATAGGTGAGCAGTTCCAAATTTATGGTGGAGACTAAAAACAAAGTTAGAAGTAATGGAAATGGTGTCATCCAGTTTCGTATCCTCAAGAGTAAAAAATTATGGGGAAGTTATGTTCATGTATTCAGGAGCCAGAGGGGATGAAGAAAGTAAAGAAGGTATATCCATGTCTTCGAGCATGTCCAAATCTTTGAGGCTTGGAAAACATGGAGAAGGTAGAGAAGATATGTCCACATCTTATAAAGTAAGAAAAGATAAAGGAGGTAGAGGAGGCATGCATGAGAATATCATATGGTGGAATGGGATCAAGGGATTGGACTTTGTATCCCAATCAAAAAATTTCATAAGGTTTGTGACATTGATCAAGATTAAAGCCATAAGGGTCATGTTCATAACGACCTAAGCTTAATCCCTTCTAGGCGAAACAATGCATATAGTTATATGCAAAATATGGGTTATCGGGAAATCTAAAGCCACCAGTATAAATCCTGGCATGTGGAATATCATTGATGTGGGAAGAGGGGGTATCAAAACCACCATAAATAAGATTGGTGCAAAGATGTGGCAGATTAAAAGGGACAACATCTCTGACATCTTATTGGTACATATGTGCCTTATCGGGTCTATTGATATGATGAGGAGTGTGAAGGGTGTTGAGAATGAGAAGGTGATACTCCCCCATCATAATTTTGTCCATTACATTATCCATTAAGTCCTTGTTGGGGAGTTTGGATGAGGGAATAGCTGAGCTGGTGGAAAATGAAGATGGATCGTTCTTAGGGATGAGTACATCATTCTATCTATAATTCATGTTACATCCTTAGAAGGGAGGAGCATCCCCAGGAAGCATTAAGATCTTTCCCACATGTTCATATTTGAGGGAAGGATGAAGTGTAGAGGGGATGTAATGCATGGTGCAGATCCATGGTCTTCTGAGGAGAAAATTGTATTGAAATTCTCCCTCAATGATGTAGAAAATCTCATAGATGAGCTTCTAACTGACGTGGATAGGGAGGATTATTGTTCCCAAGGTGAGAGAAATGACACCATTAAAAGTGTGAAGAACTGCGCATTTCTAAGTGAAAGATTACTTTAGGAGCTTAAGTTGGTCGAAAGTATGTGAAGGAATAATATTAATTATTTCCCCACTATCGATCATGGACTGACTAATGAACATATCATTGATCCTAACCATGATAAGAGGGGAAGGTAATGTTGTTCTGGTGGGATGTCCAAAATTTCAGTCTCATTGAATGATATAGTAGTAGAAGAAGTAAGTGCTCCTACAAAAGATGTGAAGGGTTGTGCTTCATCATCAGATGTTGAAATGTGCTTGAAGTATTTGATAAGAACATGTCTATGATCTGATGAGCTTTGGATGAGCTCGTAGAGTGACATTTTGACTGGAGCTTGATGATTTTTTCTAACAATACTTTGTTTAATAGGATTAGGAGCCACTAAAACATAAAATTTTGGTTTCAATGATATGGATAACTCCTTAGGAGGAGGGATGGCCATAAAATTATTGGATTTTGGCTTTGAGGATTATTTGGGCTCACGTGGACAAACCGAGTAGTTACCTGAACTACATTGATGACAAAAGGAGGGCCATTGTTAGGTGAGTCATCTCCCAAAGATGAAATAGCCAATGCAAGACTAGTTGTGGAAGGATGGAATTGACTCGGTCCAAGGGAAAGTCTTACCTCTTCAATGAGTCTACAATGTTATGGGTTCCACAGATGGTATGACGGGAAAGGGTATGAGTGCTCTACAATTCTCAATCTCATGTCTAGGGGTATGATGAAAGGCACAAATAAGTTTATAATTGAACCATAAAGGCTTCTTTTCTTTTGGGTCAAAGGCCTTGATAGGAGGAAGCGTAATTACATAGGTTTATAGTAAGTATTGGAAACGTTTTGTATATGATCCAACTAGAGCGTTAGAAGGTGCCTTATGAGATACTTTGGATATTTGGGGTAAAAACCAAGTGTATTAATGTTTGATGATTTGATTTCAATTTTTCGTGTTGATTGGTTTTTTAGTGCTAAAAGGTTTTCCATTGTTGGGTTGAAATGTTTAAGGTTCTGAAACAAATGATTTTGGATTGGATGGTTTAACCATAGGAGGGATTATATATTTTATATGTGAAGATACATCCTTGAGAGGAGTAACAATGACCTCCACTGGGGGGCAGATGGAAATGCTATGGTTGGCTCAGGAAAATAAAATTATTTGAGGTGATCTATGACAGGTGGAGTTTGATGGGATTTTGCTGATGACATGGAAGGAAAATTTGCTATCATTGCAAGGTAAATTTCCTTTAAGAATTCTTCAAATGATGATTTTTGGGTGAAGGAATAAGGTGGTGTGGATGTAACCACAATAGTTGATGTGGGTAAGAGAGTGGGAGGAAGAATTGGTATGGGTTCCAAGGATGGTATGATAGACAAGGGTGGAATAGATATAGGTGAGGTGGTGAAGCCTATTAGAATGGATGAAGTAGATGATGAGTTGGATAAGGAATTTAATGGACCAACACTAAATGTATAAATAGGCTAAAATGGTTGCTTCATGAATGTCTCTAAGGGCATAAATGATATATTTTCTAATGGTGTACTGGTAGCTATAGATTTGGAAGTAAACACCACAATAGATGTGGGTATAACAGATGTAGGGAGGATATAAAAAGGAATGTATGTTAGGAAATAAGGGATAAAATATGGGGATGAGCCCCTCACAGAATCTCAAAAATAGAAACTAATATGCAAAAAATATTACAGATCTAAAATAAAAGTGTAGAATAGAAATAACACAACACAAAGAGATAGTATTTAACGTGGTTCACCAAATTTGGGATACATCCACCAAGAATCAATTTCTCAGATTTTATTACAAGCCACCACTCTCTCAATACAATACCTAGATCTGTTTGAATCTATGCTCAAAAAAATATATAGAATTCACACCCAAATTTATACACATCTATAATATTACATAATACCTACCATATGCATAAAATCACATAAGTAAACAATTGCTTAAGTATTTTTTAAAAACCGTGGGTATCAAAACCATGGGCCAAAACTGTCCCATAAACCTATCGGTAAAAATCCCACCCATATGAGAAAAAACACATTTCCTAGTGTATTGGGCATGTTTTTTTTCAAGGCCAAAAAAAATTCGGGGGCTGAGCCCCCAAACCATTTCTACTAGGGGCTGCCTCCCCCAGACCCCCGCTCAGGGCCTGGATCAGCCCCGAACCTTGGCGAGACAACTGTGGAAAGTGTACAGTACTCTTAGTGTATAGCCTTCAACACTTTCACACATGAAAACAGGCTCCACAACCTAACAATGTATGTGGTCAGTGATGAAGTTGTGGATGGGATAGGTTCTTAATAAGTAGTTTTTAGGGTGTTTATAGTATGAGGATTGGGTTCTTGGGTTGTAGTAGAAGTGGTAGGTTGTATTTTCAATGTATGATTTGGGAAAGGTTGTTTAAAAAAAGTCGAGCGGTTAATTGAATGAATCATTTGGATTTTCGACTTGAATATCACCTTGGTCAATTAGTATTTAGACTAGATTCTTGAAAGTATGACATATTTCTATGTCGTGACCTTAGACTTAGTGATAGTAGCAGTAATGGTCTTCATGATACCATAAAATTTTTGTTCTTGACTGATAAACTGGTTAGATAAGAGGCAGTGTGATAAGGTTTACTACCATTATTTCTCAAATATTGTATTGTATGAATCCCCAAGTGAAGTATAGCTAGGCATTGGTTGAGTGACTCATTGTTAAGTCCATGTACTAGATGTATATGTAGGAGATGATTTAATAACTACAACAATGGTCGATGCCTTTGTTTTTTGTTTTGTGTGGATGTATTAGTAAATTATTGTTTGGGTTTATTTGATTTAAGTTTTAAATGGCCATGCTCAAGGGTGCATGTTTCAATTTTGTGGGCCATGGTGAATGCCTCGTAAAAGGTTCATGAAGATTGAATTTGTAAATTCTAAGATATATGCTTCACACACGAGTGTGAGAAGATCTTGATGAGATCAACTTGTGGAAGAGGAAAGGATAATTGGTTTATAGTGAGGTGCCATCATGTGAAAAAATATGTAATGGATTCATCTTCAAATTTTCAGATGGCGTATAGATCATTTATGGCTATTTTTCACGCAATGTGAATCGAAAACTATTCTAGAAATAACTACGCGAGTTGGGAGAAAGATAACATTGAATATTGAGGGATACTATTGTACCTGTCCAACATGGGACAAGATAAGGACATGGGAAAAGTGTGGAGCGTCTATTCCTAATCATGCACAATAAGATAACATGCTTGTTTAAATGCACCAAGGTGTTGTTGTGGATCTTCCTTGCTGTTAAATTTAGTAAATTTTGGCAATTCCTAGTGTAGAGGATATGGTTTAATTGGTATGGATGGGTGAATAGGCTCATTACATATTTTCTCATAGGATAATGAGACCTTGGTTCCTAAAGTAGTAGCTTCGATATTAGCTAACCTGTTTACAAGGCCATGCATGGGATAATTTGAAAGAGTCTACTGGGGGATAAGAGGTGGTAACTGCATGTAAGAAGTGGTCAGATAAAATTATTAGTGAACTTGTGGATGTGTTGATGTTTGGGGAATTTTTTGAGGGTAAGCTATGGGATGTGATTGAAAGGATGGTTGTTAAAAGAATTGTTGTTGGGTGATGGGAATGTGATAGGAATGTTGGTATTGGGTAGGCTACTGTAGAAAGTTCTAAGAAGGAATGTGGATATGAACAGGTTAGAAGTGTTGTTGACATGGGTTAGATATTTCATAATGTAAATCACCCATGAAAGGGGGTTGGGAAGTATTGAAAAGCATGCTAGATGTGATAAGATCATACTATCTGGATTAGGGGTATGATATTTGGGTGTATTGACTAGGGATACTAGTGGGAGTAATGATTGAAGAGGTGATGGGAAGAGTAGTGTTAAACATTGTTTTGATTATTAGGAAGTTGTGAGGAATAAGTGTCGTGACTATCTAGGTATTCTAATGAGTCAAGAAATTGGTGGAAGAGGAAGCGAGGTGGGATATGAAAAATCTCAATAGCTATAAACTAGGTAGTTTGGGGATTGGTTTGGTAAGGATAAAGTTGTTGGAGTGGTGGTCCATCTGGGGGAATTTGGATTGATCTCCTAAGGAGGTAATCTTGAAGTTCCAATAGATTGGAATCCAGAAGCTCTTGAAACATGGTATCGCTAAGAAGGGTCGTAGGAGGTTCGAAGGATCTTAATCGAATTCGTGGTGGGGTAGTTAGTCTAGATGGGATATATTGATGGTAAAAGAATGGGTTGGTATTACCTAAATTTGTAGTTTTAACAAGGGGTTTTGGGTGAGAGACGTTGATAAAAGGTTGAGTGCTCAAGGGCACATATGAGGTGGTTGTTTTAGAGAAAATTTGCTCAGATAAGGAATCTTTCAAAGAATTTTTTTGTTCCATTTTCTTAATTGCTAAATGAGTGACTATAGGCATGAAAATAGTTTTTATCCAGGAAAGTAAAGTAGGTAGTTCATTTTATCTTCTTACTTTATTTAAGAAAGTATGAAAAGAAAGGGGATGGATAACCAGGTACCTATGATAAGGAAAACTATTTCTAGTTTCAGGTTTATAATGGTTGGGGAATGTTTGAGGTATGTTGTTGTTGGGTGATAGAATACCAATCAGAAAACTAGGTAGGGAGATGTTTTGATGTGTTAATTTGATTTGTGAGGTTTAATTCTATGTGTGATAAAGTGTGGGGTATAGAAGATTAAACCCCTATTTAAGCTATGTGGGAAAACATGATCTAAAAGGAATGTTTTTTAAGCCCAAAACAAAGTATGATATTTTATGAGAACACAAGCAAGAATGGGAAATTACAATGCAAAAAGGAGAAAAATAGGGAAAAAGTGAGGAATAGCTAGATAATACTTTTCTTATTTATCTACACTTCTTGGGTGATGAGTGATCCAAGCTGCGAACCCAATATGAAAAAGAAATAAAGTAGAGCCTCACGTTGTTGTGTTAGTGGAATACAAAAAAAGTAAAGAAAAAAAGAAATAAATGCAAGAGATCACCTAAAGGGTGGTCCCATCAGGCATGTCAGGAATGTTGTCCAAATTTCTCATTCGTAATGAATTTATTTCACTAACTAATAAAAAACTAGCAAATTAGAAATGATGGAGGGTTTATGTTACCTCAGATGTACGATGATACAGGCGCATGATGGCTATTGGATCCTTGTTGCTGCAAATTAGATGAAATTAACAAGTAAGACCAAAAAAATTATCAGATGATTTTGGCACGGGCTTCCCAACAAAGTAGACATGAGAAGAGTTAACTTCCTTAGTGGATGTCAACCCCCATTTGTTTAGAAATGATGAAATAAATGAAGTACTGTAGATAACATGTAGAAATAACAACAACACTGAATCTAGAAGTGATTAAGATGGATGTGAAGATGATTTAATTGAAATAATAATAAAATAAGTGTTACCTAGTATGGGTTGACAGCGACCCATACTGTGTAAGGGTAATTTGATGCAAACCTTGGAGAGTGGATCAGGAAAATAAGAAAAATACGTATACTAGGAATGATCTGAATGTAATCTTGAAGCTGCAGAACTATTGAGATGCTAGAGTCAACCTACAGATGAGATCTAAGGGAATATAAACCAAGAAAATAGGGATTAAAGAGGTAGGGATTGAAAACAAGATCCTATTTTATGGCAACTGGGGTGTAAAAAGGTTGATTTTGCTATGGCAGAGAGACTAGATGAGATCTTAGCAAACTGAAATAGAGGCTAAGCACATATAGGGGCTAAGGATGGCTCAGGAATAGAAAGTAAAAGGCCAAGTCGATGGTGGGCTATCATGGTCAATGGTGAATGTGATAGAGAAGGATAAGGTCAAGGAAAGACAAGCCAAATGAATAACCTGCAAGTATAGATCTGCCGAAATAATTTGATGACGAAGTTGTAAGCTCTGTTGTTGATGTTTTAAACTTGCAAAAGGTTAAATATGAGAAATTCCAATATAATGTGACAAATTTGACTAAAACAATGTAAAATTATTACAATATCACATAAAGGTTGATTGTGATTGATGCATGTATGTTGTAAGGAGGTCTGGGAGGTCTGTAATGGCTTTTGGACTGTTCAGGAATGAAGGATTGTCCACAAGTTGCAAGAGAGCTACTGGATTTTTCTTGCATTCGATAAGAAATAAAACAAAGCACATAAATTTATAGGGTTGATAGTGATTGGGCTAGGTCACATCCAATGGCAGGGAAAGTCTCCTCACTGGGGAGATTTTCCTATTTTTAGTGTGATTTCTTGTTTTTTAGGAGTTGGCTGAATGCTTTAAAGCATTAGGTGGGAAGGGATTGTTTAGGGATGAGGTGTAGGTGAATTGGCAGTGGCAATAGGTTGGAAAAAGCATAGGGAAAAAAATATGTGTATATTTAAAATAATAGCATTCCAAAATGGAAAGTTAGTTAGGGCATTATTAATTAATTGATGTTGATTAAATGAGATTTAAAGGTGATGGGCATTTAATTAACTAATAGGAATTGATTAATTAAACTTAAAAAGGTAATTTTATTAAATAAGGGGGATAGAGAGAATAAAATATGTGCACGCAAGCGATCAAGGGTATAGATACCAAATTTAGGTGTCTACAATTTGATTTAAGTAAATAATGATGAAGGAGATGATGATGGGACTTACTAGATAATCCATCAAGTGCATGAATTTTTTTGGTGCATTTTTCAAGATAAAATTTATAAGTAATAATTCATACAATCCCTTCATGTATTTAAATATTTATTGTAGATGAATTTCAGATGGAAAACAACCTATGGAAAACCTTGTTTTAAGTCAATCTTGGTGAATTATTATACACCTCGGAGCTGATCTAGGATACCACCAAAGGAAAAGAGTGGATATTAATTATTCATAGTGATATCATATAGTATATGTAATATATTAAGAAGCACAAAGTCCTATCTATTTTTTGAGATTTATATAAAATTCCCAAAAGGAGAAGAGCTATGTCTAATATTTCTTAGATTGAGGAAATATTGGGTTCTGCATCAAACTTCATTGTTCTACCAAAGTGATGTATAATACATATTATTATTTGGAAGAGGGGGTCCAATAAAAATATATATATGATTCTTTATTATGTAGTGTGTTGGAAGAATTATAGGTTTATAAATATCTCGATATGATATTTTAATAACTTTTCAAGTTTTTACTTCTATTACTATGTTTGTGTAGTGTGTATTGTAAATGCTTGCTTCCTCTCCAGCCATATGTCTTTGAATAGACCATGAGAAACATGAATTTTAATATTTTGGAAAGAGTAAAGTGACTTTTATTAATGGATATGAATCAATGAGATTCTAGAAATTATCTTTTTTACAAAATATCCAATTTTGTGGTTTGGATTTATATATAACATCTCATTCATATGAGAAAGATCTCCTAAGAAACATGTTGTAGATCATAGAGGCATGATATCAAAGGTCATGATGTCATCACTAGAACCAAATTTAATATAAAAATTACCTTTTTGTACTATTATGTCCTTCCCTTGTTACACTTATTCTGTAGTCACAAAATCGTACACTACCTATTACATTTATACTACAAAGTATTTTGTTTTTTATATGGATCATACATAAGAAAAGTATTCACTAATGGCTCATCCCCTAAGTCATTATCATTAAGTGTCTTACAAAATCATTAGTTATTTACATAGTTCTGGTCATCTTACTTTCGTTAATTACTTACTTGTCATCTTTAGTCTTTGAATGAGGTACCTAGGGATGGATTAGCGCACCCATGGGCACCCCGGTCCTTATTTTTAGGTTCCATGGTCTTGGTTGCACTTGGTTATCATTTAGATTTTTGAGGTCAGTCTTTATGGTTCTGCCCCTCATTTCCCTAAGTACTAGTCGACATGTTGGGTCATTAGTGTCAAAATTTCAGCAAGATATCCCTATATAAACACAACATACACACTATCTTAAGGGTGGACTACTTCTACTAAGGGATAGCTATCTAATAAGGAAAGGGACTGCATTTGGGAACTATTATGCATCACACACTACATAGAAAGGGTTTTATTCACTTTATTCCATCCACCATTTGCATTTTACATCTAGTTGTTTCTTGCTACTTTGGTGTCATTGGTGCTAGGGCACCCTAGGAACATGGTTGCACACATATGCACATAGAACTACATCAAATCTGAGATGTAGTGCAATGCTCAGTCATAAGTTCATCTATTTGGTAGCTGAGGAAAGTCTGACCCATTCATTTGCATATTTATTTTTTAGGGTTTGATGCTTTTGTGTTGGTTTTTGTAGGAGATTATTCATCAAATATGTACAGAGACATAAATGAAGGTAATGAAATATACATGCGACAAAGACTGAGTTATTACAAAGATCTAATGACCAACTTAGACTCAAGTTCTGAGCAGTTATGCAGACTAGGTCACCCATACTGCAGACCAAGGTGCCCACAGGTGGCCTAATCCTCCTAAAGGCACCCATGTTTGGCAGTATCTTCATCTGATACAGCTTATTGAGGTGTGTTGTCATACTATGTTCCACTTTTGCATCATGTAATACAACTCTAGATCACTCTAAGGTAAGTTCATTTCATGTTAGTACCTTTTATCTTCTATTTCAATTATTTCATTTTATTTAGAATATCAATTAAAATTAATTAGCATTTATATTTTAGTTTATATCATTCATTTCATTGATGTGATATTTACATTAACTTATAAAATCTAGATTTTAGTTGATTATTTTAGCGAACCCGTACTTTAGAACATTTAATCCCTAGGATATTCTTAAAACTGTAATGGCTAACCATAGCTCATCTTCTTCTCACCCAATCATGTATCATTTTAGCATCAATCCTATTTCAGATGATGTTGACATCGCTGAGATAACAAATCTCTATAGAAATCCTACTATGTCTGATGACATCCAACAAGAACTCTTATATGGTCAACAATATGTGCCTACTAGTTTTGAAAATCCTCCTCTTTGCATTAGCATTGTTTAGGACCCCATAACATTTATTCATTTTACACCATGCTATATGGATACTAGTGATCCTCCTTTTGATATTTCTAAGGAAGTCATAGATGATTCTCTTATTGGTTACATGCTTGGTATTGACAATCACTGACATGTGCATACCGATTCTTCTCCTAGTCAAACTACTGCTATCATTTTATCTCATGATTTTCCTATTTCTGATCTTTCTTTTCATCAGTCATCACATACTATCTCTCATACACTTTCATATTATGTTGATGACCCTATCGATAGTATGCTTAATGAAATTATCACATATGAGTCTTTAGGAGATGTTAATGACACAATTGATAGCCATGATTCTCCTACTTTTCATTCTACAAAGTCTGAATCTCTATCACCACTTTCTCCTGAGGTTATATCTAACATAGTGCATGAGTCATATCCATCTATTAGTTCTTCTTCTACCACCATTTCCTCTCCATTTCTAGCATCATCTCCACATATTAATTTATCTTCTCCCATTATTGTGTCTCCATCGGTCGATTCACCTCTTAGGGATTTTTCTGATGTTATTCCTACCACTGCTAGGCATATTCCATCTATATCATCTACTATAGATTCTTCGGCACCCACTCCTATTGTTCCTTTAGCATTGAAATCTCCCATATCTTCTCTTGACATTCCCATGGTCACTCACAATGGAAAGTTACAACTATTTAATACGTTAATTCCATCTTCTACTATTCCTTCACAGGATATACTCTCTCTCATGCATGTCATAGGTCAATTACAATCTCAGGTTCAGTCTCTCACTTTAGAAAGTAGGGCTTACTATGCTTCTATTGACAATAACTCATTACATGGTAACCCTATTCCCAAGGAGATTCATAACTTTACATTTCTTAAGGACTTTATCATGCCTACATTCACTTTTTTTTTATAGTACTGGTGACCCTCATACTCATGTCCTCCATTACTGCATGGCTATGGAATCCTAATATAATGATAGGTTATTGTTTAAGGAACTTTTTGCATAGTCTTATTTACAATGGTACACTCATCTTCCATCTAGATCCATTAGTACTTACTATTACATGGAGCACATTTTATTCCATCGTTTTATCACCAATAATGGACCTAGAGCTACTTATTACCCCCTACCTAATTTACATCAACACTCATCAGAATCTAACAAGGATTATATCTTACGGTTTGATGCTTGCATACATTAGCTAATATTCTAACCTATTTATTTAGATAAGAAATTTATTTTATGTCATGGTTTGATTCCCACACTGAATAAAATATTGCAATATGATACATTTAATTCATTCGCTCTTTTGTGTTATAAATTCCTAGACCTAGAACAAGATATTCTTTCGAAACACATCATTGATCCTCCACACACCTCTACTGCTATTAGCTCATCTAGTTATCCTCCATTGACATTGGTTGAGCATCCTACATGATCTCCACCCTTTCCTAGCAAGCAAGCTCAACCCACTCCATCACAAAAGCATACTTCTTCTCCTCCTCAGAGCGATAGGCTGCTTCTCCTTCCGATCCACCTATGTTGTGTGATCCTTTGCATTTCTCTCATCACGGTTGACCACATGATGTGTTGTGTGTTCTAATAACTGAGGGATTAATTTTTTTCCTTCTAACCAGCACCATCCCCAACACCAATTATAGTATCAGCATGATCAACCCTATTGTAATTATCATTGCATTAATGGCCATAAGGATAATGATTCTTTTCCCTTCATGATAGATTGCAACAATTCGAGGATAAGGGTATCATTTTCTTTGTCTCTCACTCACGTGATACGTCTCTCTCCTCTGCCTCGTCAGCAAATTTCTAGCCACGTTTCCTTGTCTCCTCCATTTACTGTTGAGGTTATTATGCATCCACAACAACTGAACCATCACATCCACCACTATATCATCACATCCATAGTATCCACTCCATCCATATCATCTATCACATCATGTTATTTCTTCCCATCAGCTACCAATACCATTTTCATTCACCCATCCCACCGCAGCTCCATATGAAATTTAATTTCGGTTCATACACTCATACTGCTTCCTTCCCACATGCTTCCACTGCTTCACACGTCCCTTGGTCTTTGGTAGGTAATTACTATCACCTTACCCCTCGATGATGCATAACTTGTGTTCTTATCAGTTCTTACATGACTATTGATGGTTTTTCTTTAAGAACCTTTCATCATGTGCTTTGACAATTCATCTAGCACATTCAATCATTTCCCGATGACGCACTCTTTCTTACGTGGCTCATCCTTGACTGTTGAGGGGTCTTAACTAAATGAACCTATTCACTCACATGTCAAGGGGCATCATTCATCTACCCTCCCTTTCTAGTTCACCATACTAACATAATGTGATCATATTACATTATCAAGCTCATTACAATGTGTTAGATTGACAAACAATATACTATCTATTATTACGTTCATTCTACTATCATCATTACACTAACCATTCATTATAAATTCAATAAAAAAAAACATTTCATATAACTCATTAAAAAAATTACATATGTTATTTATCATCATTCACATTACAGATTCATTATCAACAGTATAGTGTGAGTCTACATCAATATGCAAGACTAATATACAACACATTAACAACAATATACATCATAAATCACATTACAACATTAATACACACCGAAATAAACTCATCATATATCACTACCATCTATCCATATCTATATCGAATAGATTCATCATTACAAAAAATCATTTCATCACTGGGGGAGACTCCCCGACATCATATACAATAATACCAATCAAACCTCATCATCATTATCTCTCTCGAGTACTGTTGAGAGCCCTATAACTAGATGTCTCGCCACTAACGTCTATGTCAGTTGTTTGTGGCCTCGATACCTCTCCACTTGCCCACGTAATAAGGTTTTCTCCATAGACTACTACTGAAAACTGACACTGTAAATCCATGTATCATGCAAATACATCCTATGCGCTAAGGGATCACCACCAACTAGTGCTCTCTGATCTTGTCAGAGTCTCCTCATGTGCCTCATCCCTCTCACCTAGACAATACAGTACATATCATTGTTGTTATTGCCACTGGATCAAATAAATGGGCATGCTTGCTATGATATCATCCACATCACTCCAATGTATCCCTCCACTAAGAACATTGGTTGGAGCACATTCCACGTCAATGTGTGGATGGATGTGTCTACTATTAGGGAATAATATGTATCACGTACAAAAAAATAACATAGCGACTTAGATAAGCATTGCTATGACATATGAAAACAACATGACAAAAGTATACAAATACTTATGCTCAACTATAGTTATTGTTACATTATCAGGGACATGGGCTTCCCCCTCTCCTCCTCCTCCTTGTAGTAACCCCGCTACGTTTGTGAACAATGTAAATGAGAGTACCCATCGATGTGTCATCCACCATGTGTGATAATCCTCTCTACACCCCGCATCATTTGAGTTATTCCAATCTATCACCACGCTAGCCTCATTTGACCCAGGAGGTATTAGCTACTCTCTTACTGGCCCTGGTTTATCTTTGGTCCCCCCTAGGTGCTCTAATAACTCTCAACTATATATATGGCTCTAGGGGTGTGTCCTGAGCCATGCCAAAATATCGCGATACTCTCTCTACCTGGAATATCTTGGCCACTCCTACAAATCGATCCTCTAACCACAAGGTCCTACATATACACCTCAACTCTACAAAATCCTCTAGTTACCCTCTATAATCACAGTATGGCCTCCATACAAATGCCTCAGAACCCATCCAATATATCAATTACCTTAAGTATCATTATCAATCTTACACCCATGATCACCAATCCACCTCCTTGTGTACATCTCTGGCTTGGTTCACTCTCCTCCTAGACCTACAACTGGCCTCAACATAGCTATATGCTCATATGCCCATACATGCAATAGTGTGGTGACTCCTATCCTTCCACCATGTTCATCGTGAGTAAACCAATATATATCCCTATATAGGTGGGCCAACACACACCATGCACACACATATCTAGTGCTCTCATCCTCTATCAACATACATATATTGTGTATTTTATACAAGATGCTTACACCTCCTCCCTCTATTGCTATAGATGAAATAATTACAATGGTTATGAACTTTCATAAGTGCGGAATCCTAGACCTTAAAATAACATCCAAACTTATATGGGACTTGGAAGGTACTCAAGTCCCCACAAAATACCAACTAATAGCTCATATCCATGTCCTCCAATGACATATCCTCAAAAATGGCAAGCAACTATGTATACATCATCTCCGTAAAATACTCTCACTCGTAGGCAATCGTACAGTATCTTCACACCACCTCTTGCATAATGCTGTCAACATAAGCATATTATGGGGCACATCTCCCATCCATGCTATGTTCCGAAGGATGACATGGTCCATAACATCCCATTCATCATCTGACAAGCCCAACCCACGAAAAGTACTCAAATTATGACTTTCGCAGAATTCCCTTGAGTGAATATGCCTCTACACACAACAAAATGACAACAAACATAACATTAGAGAAATCTACAAGTCCAAATACACTCACTTATAAAATTATTATACACTATAAATATCAATTGCACCAGTATAGATCAAATATACACTTTCTGGACAAGGACACCCAGATGTAGGATTGGGGCACACGGGAGTAGGACACTAACACCCAGGTTTGGGAACTCTTATCCCAAGGGTCACTAGTACCCTCACCGCTCTTGTCTAGGTCTAAAACATTAAGACACTTCATAATATCAAATTTGTAAAAATATGATAGAACCAAGTACTACACATATTTTTCAAAAAAAAACATCATACTTACTAATATCTTCGTCGTTTTTGATGCTACGGAGGTCACTACCCTCTCTTAAACTGGCTAGGACATGATTCTCTCACTTAAGGAATCTTCACCCACTTAACACTCACCCTCACAATCATGTTAAAACCAAATGAAGTGACTAAACACTTTTTCACTTCACTACTTATAGTTACTTTTCACCGCCTATTTTATTATGGTCATTATTTTATGCATATTTTTGCAAGATATACACACTACTCTGTTTTTATAATATCTTGAGTGTTTCTAATCCAATTTACACCTCCTTTGCGGATTTTTTTAATAATTTCACCCACCATCGTACCATAGACATTACACATGAATTATCTCTCCTTCATATTGACTTTCAATCAATACACACACATTTCGACAATCTTTATCACACTTCCTATTTATCTCGTGCTTACTTTCGGCTTAGTGTTTATTCTTATCATCACTCCCCCTTTCGCTGAAACTGGGTGCATATCATTGGGGTCATCATATAATTCCCCTTATATCACTATGCATTTTATCAATACTACCAATTCATGTCATTTTCAAACATTTGTTAATTTACCACGTGACATTTCACCATTAATTCCCCCTAATGACCTAATCTAGGGGAAACAAACATTACAAATTCCCTATGCAACATTTCATCACTTCCCCCTAATGACCTAACCTGAGGGTAACAAGTGTTAAAATATTTCAATATAATCATTCACCAACCTCTTTCGATTCCCCCTAATGACCTAACCTAGGGAAAACTAGCGTAAAATATATCTTCAAGTAACCAATCAATGAATCAACATGTTGAAATATCTAACAACCAAAACCATATCATTCAATCAATACAATATAACACAATTGGCCTCCCAGATGACCTAACCTAGAAGTTGCATGCGCTAATTTCCCATATTACCTTACTTGGGAAGTTGTTTTATATCTCACATTTACTTCGAGTTGACCTAACTTGGAAACCATCAAACATTTCACATTTTCTTCAGGATGACCTAGCTTGAAAGCCATCACATTATGGTGACACCCATGGAGTGGGGGAAGAGTGCCTTTCTTATACCACTCTTATATGGGTCAACTATTTGATCGAAATTAACTCGATCCAAAAACAACAAAAATTTGATCTTATTCCATCAGTAATGGCTAGATCTTGAGGATGTAGTTATACATTGGAGAATAACAAACTTTTCTCCCTACACTCTTCCTCTAGTGGTAGGATGCCCAAATCCTCCAGTTGATTATTAGTATACATACAATTGGGTTGGGAATTGATCACTCCCTACCCCATCTCATTATCATCATACAACACTTAGAATAGTCAATCACCTAACATTTCAATCATCACTCTCATTTAGTATCATGACATTATGTTTCTTGCTACATTACATGGATCAACATGTTGATCCGTGGTTCAACATGCTATATGGTTCTTTCAGCACACTTTTACTACAACATTTGCATGTTATACTACATCATGGGCTTCTCTAAACTACTCTTAGGTATGCATCTCTATCGCCTTTATGTTATTGAGATTTCTGCTCACCAACATAAAGTGGGGGAAAATGTAGTCACAAAATCATGCACTTACTATTACATTTATACCACCAAGTATGTTTTTATATATGTGGATCTCGTGTAAGAAAATTATTCACTAATTTCTCATTCCCTAGTCTTATTGTAGGTTTAGTCAGTCATTTTCATTAAGTGTCTTACACAATCATTAATTATTTACACATTTATGGTCATCTCTATAGGAGTCTAATCTATCATTAATTACTTAGTTTTCATCTTTAGTCTTTTCCTAGGGCTCCTAAGGATGGATTAGGGTGCCCATGGGTGCTGTGGTCCTTATGTTTAGGCACCTTAGTCCTGGTTTCACTTGGTTCTCATTTAGAGTTTCAAGGTTAGTCGTTATGGTTCTCCCCCTCATTTCCCTAGGTACTAGTCGGTGTGTCGGGTAATTAGTGTTGAAATTTGAGTAAGAGATCCCTATATAAACACAACATACACACTATCTCAAGGGCAGACTACTTCTATTGATGGCTAGATATCTACTAAGGTAAGGGACTACATTTGTGCACTATGAAGGGTTGTATTAATTTTATTCCATCGACCATTTGCATTTTACATATAGTTATCACCCTCTACTTTGGCATCATTTTCATTAAGTGTCTGACACAATCATCAATTATTTACATTTTTTTTTTCATCTCTCAAGGAGTCTCAACTATCATTAATTACTTGGTTTTCATCTTTAGTCTTTGGCTGGGGTATCTAGGGATGGATTAGGACACCCATGGGCATCCTTATTTTTAGGTACCCTATTCCCAGTTGCACTTGGTTATCATTTAGAGTTTCAAGGTTGGTCTTTATGGTTCTCCCTCTCATTTCCCTAAGTATTAGTTGGCATGTCGGGTCATTAGTGTCAACATTTCAGCAAGATATCCCTATATAAACACAACATACACACTATCTTAAGGGTGGACTACTTATACTAAGGGCTAGCTATCTAATAAGGAAAAGGACTGTGTTTGGGCACTATTATACATCACACACTACATATAAAGGGTTGTATTCATTTTATTTCATCCACCATTTTCATTTTACATCTATCTATCTCTTGCTACTTTGGCCTCGTTGGCACTAGGGAACCCTAAGCATATGATTGCACACACATGCACATAGAACTACATCGGGTCTAAGATATAGTGCAATGATTAGTTATAAGTTCATCCATTTAGAAGTTGAGGATAGTCCAACCCATTCATTTACATATTCTTTTTTAGGGTTTGATGTTTTTGTGTGGGGTTTTTTAGGATAGTATTCATCAGATAACTACAAGGACATTAGTGAAGCTAATGTGACATACATGCAACAAAGACTGAGTTATTGCGAAGATCTAGTGACTAACTCAGACTTAGGTTCTAATTTATTCTACAGACTAGGGCACCCACAGGAACCTTAATCTTCATACAGGCACCCTAGTTCGGCTAAATCTATTGGAACATAATGATTAAGTGGTCTGGCCAACCGTTAATGTATATGGGTCCATCACTAATATATAGGTTAATATTTCATAATATGAAATATTTATATTTATATTATTAAATATGTTGAGTAGACAAGAGTATGATACTAAGGAAAAGTCACACAAAAGATTCACACGCAGGAGTAAAGCACTGTCAAAGGCATGTAAGGATAGGGAAGGACACGCACGTAAAAGACAAGGGAAGATTCAGAACTTATCCATTTTCACATGTACGGTCTATTTTTGAAGATAGCGTGAAGATCACAGAAACTAAATAAAGAATTATGCGACATGCATAGGCTATTTTTGGAAGAGCGTCTATTAAGAACTTTGCATGGGTTTGATTTAAAAATAGGATTATTAGTGTCAGTTAACTAGAAGAGATCTATTATTAGCGCACTTGTATGTGTTTCTATTATTGCAAAGGCACATGAATATTTTTAGCATGCGACCTATTTTGGGAACTATGAAGCGGTGAAGGGAAAATCCCCACCCTTATAAATATGTGGTGATTTATGTAGTAAAGTAGTACTGGATATGAATTATTGTGAAGTTATTTTGCCATATCTAATGCGCACATGAGCTTATGATATTACTTATTATAAGAATATTTTGTGTATTTACCATGTTTAATATAATGGAGTGTATTGACTGATTCAAGGTATTAAACATGATTACAACTAGATCTTGCATGGACTAATTCATTATGGCTATTACTTAAATCTATTACTCTTTAGATTTAAATATGGAATATGCTTTGTAGAATGTTATACTAATTATGGATTTGAATACATTAACTCTTCATCTTGCTAACATCTTGCACAAACAACCCTAAAGAGGGGCATGGTACATTTACGCGCTTTGGGTGAGTGCTCAGTCTAGGTTGAGTGATGTGCTAACGCGCCTGGGTATTTACTGGTTATTTCTAGGCTACATCAAAATATGCTAACCTACGTATATACTTTAGCTTAAATATTTAATATCATGAAATGATTATATTTCTAATATTAAATATTATAAACCTAGGTGTATGCGTCAACCATTTTCGGTTGAAAAGGTGGGTCAGGAGACATACCCGATCAACTTATATAAAAAGGACTTTAGGTCCTTATTTGATATATTTAGGAAATATATCAACGGTGTTTTAATCAAGTAATTTTTTTTACTCTTGCTAAATATGGTTTTAAAGGAGGAGGTGATCTTACTGGATGTAAAATAAGTTCTCTGAATTAAAAGGTTATTTTCAAAGTGGTTTTTACCCTATTGGAGGTTTCCACTATAAATATTGTGTCACCTGCGTTATTTATTTCTTGTAAGTATTTCTTTATTTACTTATGTTATGATGTAATGTTTATTTAAATATTTATTGTAAGATTATATAATATATAAGTTAATTAAATATGTATTTATTAGAATCCTCAAATTCTAACATGGTAATAGTGTGAGGTAAATTAAATAAATTAAGATCAAATGTTTTGTATTTAATTTACAATACAAAACATTTGATCTTGTGAAGAATTGGTGGATCTCTCATCTTTGAAACCCTTGGTGAAAGGGGCTCTGGAATTATTTTTTTCCTGGGTATGAATATCATACGTAAAGGTTGAAATGTTTAAGAAATATTTTATTAATTATTATATAGTTTGTAATGTATGTGTAGCCCAGGTAAACATGTAAAAATTCAAATCAAGAGATCTCCCATGCGTAGACAATCTTCCTCGAGAATAGGAGAATTAAAATTTTCCTATTGGCTCGGGGTTAAAGACCCATGGAATGAGGTAAAATAATGCAGTGGCTCTAATATCCTGGTTTGAATTTTTTCTTACATATTTTTACCAAGGAGTCATCTACAGGTGTGAGGCTCCTTTTAAGTAGGGTCCTTTCGATTTCTTTAATAAATTCATGTAAAAAATATTGTCTTAAAATTATAGTACTTTTTACAATTTATAACACACACACACACACACACACACACACACACACACACACACACACACACACACACACACACATATGTATGTATGTATGTATAACAAACTAACTATAGTTTTATTATTTTTAAAACTAAGTATTCAAACCTAAACCTAACATGTGTACCTAACCATTTATAGTATCAATGTAAGAGGATGGCCCCATTCATTTATATCTTATATTTTATAAAAACTATATAAATAAACTTATTTAAAGGTTTTCTTTTATATAAGAGTGGGAGTGGATAATAAAATGAGATAAAATCTCATGTATAAATATAGAATTCTCAAGTATAAATGGAGAATTAAAAAAATGACTAGTTTATTGGTGGCCCACCTTAAGTGTAGTAAATATTTATTAAAATATTGGTATTTATAGCCACATAAAAGTTTTAAAGTTATTAACTTGCAGGAATTATATAAAATATTTTGTAATCTTTCCATTGTTTTAAATGTGTGTAAGGTAAAATTAAGAGTAAATGAAGGGAGGAGACAAGGTTCATGAAAATAGGGATTTTAATTTATTTCATTGGCTAGGTGAAATTACTTGTCCCCTCTATAAAATATGCAGGTTAATTTGTACTCTCGTAAATCTACTTGCACATGGTAAATTTCTTTTATCATGGTATATGTCCTTTAAACCCCTTTGATAAGGTTTATGTATTTTTTTATATATAAAAAATACTAGAGTTTATAATTTTTATGAACTATATGTTGTTTTTTATTTACATTCTTTAAACTATATACTTCTTTTTAAAAAAATTATATATATTTTTACATTATAAATTATAATAGCTTATTATAATGTATTAAAATATAACCTCCCTAATATTATACAGAAGAATAAATTATAGAATTTCACATTCTGGAAATACGCAACAAGTTTTGTCTGCATTAAAATTTACGGTCAAATGACTGTCATGGCAGACCAAAACATAAGTCATTATGAAAGTCATTTAGACGTCAAATTTAAGCTCTCCAGATCTTTGTTTACATCATTTTATTTTTAGAAATTTGAAGTTATGCTTTGTTAGGGGTCTCTTCTTCACTTCTATATAGTCGATTTTTTTATATAAATATGGGGTATAATATAGAGCCCTTTATATTGTGGGTTATTATTTTGATCATGGGAGCTTAATTGGATGCATTGTAATGACAAAATTAGTTATGATCAAATAGTTTCTTTACATCTATAAAATCTAAATCTGATTCTATTAATTTTTTTTTAATCTGTATCTAACTATGTGGTACATTGTATATTATAATGGTGTGTGTGTTATAGGTTTAGGAAAACAATGATGTCAAGTTATTTATGTCTTCACAAAACTCAGATCCGGAATGGCACCAACTACAACATTTGGGTCAAAAAAAAAATTATGGTGAGGAAACTCTAGATGATCATTTCTAGATCTGAGGTTGCTTACACCGGTTGCCAAGCAACTATAGATAACATGAATGCATTCTCACAAAAAATGTAGGAGGATCTTTCCATGATTTTGTGAAATGTGAATGATGAGTACTTTATACACACTGGTAATATTGAACATCCGAAAGAGGTATGAACACAACTAGAATTCATGCATAAAGGATACTTGGTATATCAATGATAGTAATGCGAGTATCATAGCTAAATGAATTCAAAGAAATTATTTGTATATTTTTGATGATTTCTCTTTGGCATCTTGTTATATATCTCAAAGTTTGAATAATTCAAACTATGGCTTAAAAAGTTAGGACATGTTTACATATCTTTTCTTATTCTCTTGAATTTACTTCATTAAATGCTTCTAAATGATGGTTCTGATTCTAATTTAGTAAATGGTCATGATTATTTTTTGATGCTATAGATGTTTATGATACTCCTATCTTCCTAGCTAAGAAATTAAATTGGGCTCAATCTATGTTAGAAATTTCAAATCCTATTAACCTTAGGAAAATGACCAGAAGCCATCATATGTACCATGCATTAATTACCTTATATGAACCTGAGCCATGAAGTGTTATAGGGTCTAGATGGTTATACAAAGTAAAATATAATGTTGATGGTAGTATTGATAAACATAAAGCTAGACTTGTTGTTAGACGTTTCACTCATAAACTAGGTATTGAAAATGTTGAGACCTTTGTTTGTATAGCTAAGATGAGTAATGTTAGGGCATTATTTAAAATTTCCACTCAATTTGAGTTGGAAATCAACCAAACAGATAAGAAAAATAATTTTTTCAATCACGATTTAAAATCAGAACTTTATATATTTCAACCTAAAGGATTTGAAGAAATTGGTAAAGAAAACTATGTTTATAAGTTGAGAAATCCTTGTATGGTTTAAAACAATCTCTTAGAGCTTGGTATGCAATTTTTTTTTCCTTATTTAAACTATTAGGTTTTGTTAATTATTATTCTAATGATGATATATTCATTAATCAATAAGGCTCACATATTATCATTATATGTATATATGTTGATGATTTTCTTATGACTGGTGACAATTCTGATTTAATTCATAGGATGAAAGAGAATTTGAAGCAGTACTTTGAAATGAATGAGTTAAGTCTCTCACATCATGTTCTTTGTATAATTGTATTTCATCCTATTGTTATTTTTCAAAACACAATATGCAACCATTGTATTGAAAAAGTTTATTATGATTGATTGTAAACTATTTTATACTTCAATGTAAGTTGGAATAAATATTGATCCTAAATCTGTATATGAAAAAGATTGATCCTATTATATATACATTGTTAGTTGATAGTTTGATTTATCTAACTATAACTAGATCAAATATTTCCTATACAATAGGAATTACTTTAAGGTTTATGCAGGAACCTTATTTAGAGATCATTGGAATATTAAAAAAATAAGTTTTAGATATATTAAAGCAACAATTAATTATGGGTTGCATTATACTAAGAATGAAAATGCTATCTTATATGAATTTTTTTATCCTAACCATATTGATGTTGTGTTATAAAATATATTGGATATGTGTTCAATTTTTTTGTTGTAGGAACCATTACTTGGAAAAACAAATGCAATCAACAGTCTCCATTTCTTCTGCTAAGGTAGAGAAGTACAATGGAAGAAGTAAAGAAGTCATGTGGCTGAAACGACTGTTGGTAGAGATACACATGGAAGCTAAAGGAAGTATTCTTATTCTATGTGGTGGTAAGAGTCTTAGTACTCTTGATTACAAATCTAGTTGAACATCAGAGGATGAAGCACATTGAGATACATATATGCTTCACCCGTGAGAAGGTGTTAAGTGATGAGATAAATATCAAGTTCATATTGACTGAAGAACAGGTTGCTGATATCTTCACAAAGTCCCTAAGTGCTACAAAGTTTTGTCAGTTTCGTGAAAATATTAGATTTTTTGGAGTTGACATTGTGGGAGAGTGTGCATGACAATGTCACCTTTTAATGGAGATTAGTTTTTTTGTAAAAACACCTTTGGGCATTTATAAAATACCTTCGGGAAAGTTTTAAAAATACCTTTAGGCAAGTGAAAAAAAGACCTTTGGTTATGTATACCTCCTCAGATTATTTTTTATAAATAAGTGTAGAAATATCTTAAAGGTAGTCTTAAGTAAAATATTTAGTGCTATTGAGTTTACTAGTAAACATCCATTATAAGCATTTCGTCAAGGAGGTCCTTGGTTGTAAAAGAATCCTATATGCTTGGGTTCAATAACCTTTTATGCAAACCTATGAAAACATGTAAAAATCACAAATCATTCTTATCCACTGATCATGGGATGATCTTTGAGATTCCAAATCATTTTGTACCAAAAGGTAAATTGAGTATGATGAAGGTGTTATAATTCCTTCAACCGATATGCTAGCCTAAAACCTTTATGGTTTAAGGATTATAAATTTGTAGTGTACCACGGGAAGGTAATCTATTGGCATATGTTATGTTATCCCACTTAACATTAAGGGGGAGTGTTGGAACATACTGATCATTAAATGGTCTAGCCAACCCTTAATGTATATGGTTCCTTCACTAATACATAGGTTAATATTTAATAATATTTATATTTATATTTTCATTATTAAATGTGCTAACATAGGTACATACTTTAGGTTAAATATTTAATATCATAAAATTATTATATTTATAATATTAAATATTATAAACCTAGGTGTATGTGTCAACCACTTTAGATTGAAAAGGTGGGTCGGGAGACTTCCCTGATCACCTTATATAAAAAGGACTTTAGGTCCTCATTCAATATATTTGGGAAATATATCAAAGGTGTGTAGATCAAGTGATTTGGTTTTAGCCTTGGTAAATAGGATTTTAAAGGAGGAGGTGATTTTACTAGATGTAAAATAAGTTCTCTGAAGTAAAAGGTTGTTTTCAAAGTGGCTTTTACCCTATTGGGGTTTTCCACTATAACTACTAAGTCACCTGTGTTATTTATTTCCTGTAAGTATTTCTTTATTTACTTATTTTATGATGTAATTTTTATTTAAATATTTACTGTAGTATTATATGATATGTAAGTTGATTAAATCCGTATTTATTAGAATCCTCAAATTATAACAAAATATTCATCTGCTACAACTTCTTGAGGTGTGTTGTCATACTTTATACTGCGTGTGCATCATCCAGTACAATTCCATATCAATGTAAGGTAAGTTCATTTCAGGTTATTACCTTTCCCCTTCTATTTCAATTATTTAATTTTATTCATAATATCAAGTTAAATTAATTAGCATTTATATATCATTTTATATCAGTCATTTCATTGTTGTGTTATTTAGGTTAACTTATAAAATCCATATTTTAGTTGATCATATCCCAAATAATATGGATTGAGATGTGGATAAGTGGTAGATCTATGGAATTTTATTGTTTATTATGTGATGATGTTATTTTGGGTTTTATTTTCAATGATAGCATGATGAGGCCAACCTTTCACCCAAAACATTGTGTGGAAGAGGAACTCACACTCCTTATATATGTCTATGGTTAGATATTGCAATGTTGCAATGAATTCCTAATTCCCTTAGATTTTGTTAAATCTTAATAATTTATTCATCTATTTTTTAGATGAGAAATATTTAATTCCTAACTAGAAAATGGGATCATCCTTATATTTTAGATACCTAAATGAATCTTGAATACTGTGTATTTCTAGGCAATTAAGATTAAAAAAAAGAGTACACATTATATGCACAGTAAGAGGAAAATGTAATGATCAAAAATTAAAATGGTTATGTTTCTAACAACATGTCTACCCTTACTAAATAGTGCCATACCAATTATCATGAACATGCACTCAATTTTCTAGATATGCTTGGAATGTGAAGTACACATTCATGGAAAAACCTACAAAATTTCCTTACAATCAATAAGAGAGAGTGTGTGAAGGAGATAAGATTAAAGGAGAGATAATAAATGGGAAAAGACAAAGAAATAACAAAAACTATGAAGAAATAATAGTAAAAAAACACTATAAACATGCACTTTCATGAATAATAAATGTGTTGTGGCCATTTTTAGTTTTCTACACTTCTCACCATCTAGCCTATTTACCCACCGAAAAATAGTTTGGAGCATATAATGTCTTACAATACACTTTTTGAATGAGGGAATCACATGTAAACTTATGTCATATAATGTGTATTCATAGGATACTAAATAATAACCATATTTTCAAATTTGCATACAAATATTTTATTATTAATACCCCCTCCCAAAACAACTTTTCAATTATAAAAAACACCTACCCATTTTCTCTTTGACATTATTAATACCCATTTTTTATTTTCAACTCTTCCGAATTGGATTCAATGCCCTAAATTTTAAGAAAAATAAATTTTACCACTTAAAACCTTCATCAAACTCCCTTTGGAATAGAAAAGTACAAACCCTCATTATATGTAATTTGGTATTTCTATTTCTTTCTTTTATATCTATATTTTTCATAATAATTAAACCTTGTATAGTAATGTGAAGGGTCATATGTAAATTTATTAATCTTCATGGCTTTCATTCTCCTTAAAGAAGTTGAATCAAATGACAAAAAAATATTTACCAATGATACTATCAAGGATGTCCTAATTTTTTAGAGTCATGTAATCCCATTACTTTGTAAAAAACAAGTTGTTTATCTAAAAAAACAAGTCATATATTTAAAAAACACACAATGAAAAATATCTAAATTGAAGGATTCTTCCTCTTCCCCACAACTACTCCTTCCTTCTCCCTATCTCTCCACATAATGAAACCCTAATATTGTAGACACCTAAATTTGGTATTTATACCCTCATCGCCTGCATACACATATTTATTTAATCATCCCCCTTCCTTTAATTAAATGTCCTCCCAACCCTCATTACTTAATTAAGAGACGTTAATTAATTAATCATTTAATATCTTACATGCCCAATTATTCTAGCCACATTAATCTTTATGCCTATTAATTAATTAATCCTCGTCCATTTCCCAAACCAACCTTATATTTCTATTGTTTTTATCCTACATACACATACCTTTTGATTTTCTAGATTTTATCTCGGTTTATGCCCTAACTACCCTTGTATCATCTCTTTCACACCTAAGTGCTTTAAAACATCCTTCTATTCTTTAAGAAGCTAAAAATCCCGTCAAAAACATAAAAATAACCCATTGGGGAAACTTTCCCCGCAATCGGTGGCAACCCAACCTGGTTTTCATCGACCCTATAAAACTAGTTGTTTTATTTCTATTCATCATCAGATGCATACAACTCTAGTATTTCTTACGAGTTACGCATCCTTCCCAGTATAAGAACATCCCTGAAACATCCACAAATCTTTGAGATATCTTTTTAGTGTGCTTATATCGCTCCAAATCACCAATCGTGAGGTTTATCATTATCATCGCGTTAGTTTAATCACCTATTATCATATTATCTGTGTATTTCTTGTATCTAATCTGTTGAAGGTTCAGACCATAAAAAAACACTTAGAGCTCCATCAACAACCTTCCTTTTTATCCTTTTTACTTTTAGCTTGTCTTTCTCATTCATTTATCCTCAGCTTTATCCAATTATGTTACAGTCATCGTTGACCCAGTCAGATCACCATCGACCCATGTCGATTTTTTCAATAAGATCTCTACTACTATTTTTTAGCCATTTCCTATAGTTTTCTGCCCCTATTCCCTCCTTGGAGACTACTCACAACATACATAGGCTTCTGTCATTCTCCAGTTAGCATTTAAACCCTTCAGGTCTGCATATTTATCTTACAGTCCAGATCTTCCCTCCAAGGTCGCCATTGACCTACCTCTGTACAGTTGGGATTACCATTGAACTAGACCATGTAACAATCAATTTATAGCTATTTTCATTTAATTAGCCTTTGAATCAATTTCTGACATCTTTCCAGATTCATTGATATTCATATTTCTACATGTATCTGCAATTTCATCCTTTACATCATTCTTTCTAAAAAAATGGGGGTTGACATCCACAAAAGGAAGATAATCACTTATTGGAACCGCATTGTCAAGAAACCCCCACATATATCTATTTAATCGATATATGTTCTAATTTTACATGTATATCAATTTGTAGTGATAATCAACCATTTAGTGCTCGTATCACATCTGAGGTAACATAAAACCTCCATCATTTCTAAGTTGCTAGTTTCTTTTTGGTGCGTTAACTTCATTACAAATCAGAAATTTGGACAAAATTCCTGGCACACCTGGTGGGACCCCCTTTAGGGGGTCTCTTTATTTTCTATATTCTTTTTTTTTCTACTAACACTACAACATGAGGCTTTTCTTTATTTCTTGCTCATGTTGGGTTTGTTTCTTGGTTCACTGATCACCTGAGAAGTGTAGATAAATAGGAAAAGCATTATCCAAGTATTCCCATTTTCCTTATATGTTCCTTTTGCATTTTACTTTCCCTTCTTGTCTGCGTTCTCATCAAAAATAACATTTCGTTTTGGCTTAAAAAGAACCCTTCTTTTCTGCATCCTATTTTCTCATATAGTTTAAGTAGGGGTTCAATCTTCTATATCTCACATTTATCACACACATCCTAAACCACACAAATCAAATTAGGACATCAAAACAATCCCTTTCCTAGTATATTGATTGGGATTTGATCACCCAAAAAGAATCTTCCTCAGACATTCCCTAACAAAAACTAACCTGAAACTAAACATAGTTTACCTTCTCCTAGGTCCTTTTTTATCTAGTTATTTTCACATTTTCAATTGAAACATAACAAAATGAATTGTTTTTTTGACTTGTCAGTTTAATAATGGAAACACAATTTTCCTTGATAAGTTCTCAAAATTCCACCATGACTCCATCCAGACCAGTGGTTACTTACATGTCTTCCTCTAGCCCCATCTATTATTATATATGTCGTAGGCCCTCTGCTTCTCAATCACATCGAATAGTAACCCATGTTTTATTCCCATCACCTTACACCATTCTTGTTTCTACCCCATCATCTTTGACTCCATTACCTCATGCCCTTCCTGGTTCATTCGACATCATCATACCCACTTCACTTATGGATATTCCCCATGAGAACCCCATCCATACTTCCTCCTTCGTATATATCAATCAAAAAATCAGGTTTCAGCTTATGAATTTTCTGCATCGCCTGACATACTAGTCTCAGCTAGGGATATCCTTTATGAGCCTCCTATATCAAACCTTCCTATTCTTTTCCCATCCTTTACATCTTACCATGACCCTAATTATCAACCATTTCTTAATCCCTCATCGGTGACTTCCTCTTCACCTTCTCCATCACATTAATTTAACCCATTTTCAATCAACACCATACATCAGGTTCCTCCCTCCACTTAAATTTTCCCCACTTCCTCATTTATTCCCATCCTATATATTCTACTCTTGACCCCTTCGAAAATTTTTCCTATGTCCACCATATCCACAGTTACCCTATTTACCTCCCTTACTTCTACTGCTTCTCTTACATCCACATCCAGTCCTATTATTACCATATTTCCATTAGCCTTAGCCACACATGCCTCTACATATACATGTATCACTACACTTACATTGATATCATTATCACATATTTCTCTACCCATGCCCATATAACTTGACATTGTACCAACCCCAACATCTCTACCACTTATCTCCTTGCTTATGACTACACTACTTACCTCATCTCCTCCATCCGTACCTAGTGTCAAAACATCTACCATGCCCACATACACATCTATTATCACACCCATCACATCTCCTCAATCCACTTATATGCCTCTTGAGACACCAAAAACAAACATATTCAACACTCATCCCTCTTCCAACCCTACCCTAACCCATCTGCCACCTACACCATCTCACATAGACATTATTAACTACACAATCCAAACACCCCTTTCTATTTCTAAATCCACATCTATTATTATTATATATTATGTGCTTGAATCCACTCAATCCACTGCATCATACCATGTTCCCCCATCCACATCTCTTCACGCTCTTCCTATCATTCCATCCTTAGATTTCATACCCGTTCATCTTTTTTTACTTCTGTGCACACCTACCACATCAACTATCATGACCAAATCCCCATTATCTTATTCTTATTCTACACCACATACATTAATTGAGAAATATTGGAGAGCACTTCAACTCGCATCTACCATAGGTGATCCCCTCATCTCATCCATATGACCAGAAGTTCCCATGTCAAAGCAATCCCCATCCTCCTTTGAAAAAATCATGCAAAAATTACTCCTGCCATCCGCCACTACATCACTTTCTGGTCTGCTTGTAAAAATCATTGTTATTCCTTCTAATGGCACTTTCCACCATCCAAATCAAAAAAATTGGGTGTCCTTCCATAGCGGTCCCTCGAGCGTCTTCAAAAGAAGATAGACATCCCTTTAATCAAGACCAAATCTACATCTCCCATCTTGCGGCTGCATCCCTTTGTCTTAGGACCCCCTCCTCCATTGTGACCAATGAACCAATCCAAATACAAAATTTCTGATTCACCCCTATGTCTAACCCCCTCATCAAAAATACCTCCAATTATCCATCCATATAGGCCTAAATCATATGCCACTACGTCTTCCTCTATACTAGTACCTAGAACTCGACTTAATCCACCTTCACCTTCGCCATCCACACCATCCTATAGAACCTTCCATGGTGCCCACATTGAATCATATGTAGGGGTCATCCAACATTTTGTTCAGACTTTTTACATCATGCTCCCACCTATCAGGGCCTTTGACCTGAACCATCTAAAGCCCTCATGGTTTGATCCCTATTACATTTGTGTTTATCATCGCACTTCGGGCCATGATACCGAGAATCCTAAGGCCCCTCAGAATATTTACCATGATCTTATTGAGCAAGAGGACCTCCTTGATGAGACCCCTTCTCCATCTACTACTTTATCCATGGCCCATCCAATCCCTTTTACCACATCTTCATCCGTTCATCTTCCTAGGTCTCTTCACCCATCTACATCATCACCTACCATTCCTCTTGATGAGGGTCCTACCTTTTTCATCGATATTGTTCACCTTGATACACCATCTTCCTGACATCTATATCCTTTTACATCCACTATATTATCCACATCCCTTTCGTTGGGGGAACATATTCCCCCTGTTATTGATATTTAAGAATCCTTCTTCTCGATCCATCCTCCTATGATAGGGGAACTTATTACATAGGATTTGATTGTTCATAGATTATTTCCTTTCCACATTCAACATCATCCTATCTCATCTATCTCGGTTTATCTGATCGTACTTTCTATATCTTCCTCCTACGATCACTTTCGTCACCATATCTATGTTTCCCTTTGGAAGCACAATGGATTTATCTAAAACCCACCATTGCGGTACCGATTTCAAAATATTTATTTAAAGCATCTAAAATGATCCTAATTTATCTTGTCCCTCTAGGGGGGCCATTTATTCTTCTTAAACACATACCATTCACTTCCTTAATAGGCATTTCTTTCTCTTTCTTTTGCTTGTTCATCTCATCCCATATTCCTAATGTGTCTTTAATGTCAGAGACCTCGTTGTCAAATAAAATCATAATGTCACTACTCTATAAAGGAGCCAACATGGAAAGTTTTCCCCTAACTAGATCAGACCACACGTTATTACACACAAGTATGGGTTGGGAGCCTATCAACTGGTCTCCCTTGATGGTAAACTAGAAGTGGAACCACTTAACGCATTGTACTTGTGACCATTTTATTATTAGCACATTTACCAATATGACCTTAGTCATGTCTTTGGATCATTCCTCCATCTTAGCCTCTTCCATATCTCATTTTGATGCTTGGGAACTTTGTGGTCTTCCGTCACTTCCTAGATGTGACCTTAAATATGGGCACCATGGCTCTGCTTGTAGCATATTCCTTATGGATAAGATCTCCCCTTTGGTGGGAACTCCATGATCATCACATCTGTCACCTTCTTATTCACTTATTGGAACCATGCAAAGGTTCCAGGGGTGTCTCTTGTACATTATTATCCCCTCCTAATTGGTCTACTTAGATAGTCCCAACACTCCCTCGTGTAAAATCAAAATTCATGGATGTTTAAATCAAAAATCAAAAATATCAAAAACAAACTGATCCCTTGAAGGATGGTTCTTCATGTAAAAAAAGAGAAGAAAAAAAAATGAAAAGCATGAAATCAAAATAAAAAACAAATAAATAGATTGATCCCTCGAAGGACGGTTATCATACATTATTATTTCCATCTACATTTTGTATACAATAGACCATACCCTCAAAGGATGTATGCTATTTATGGTATTTGAAGGCTTCCCAAATTGATCAATCTTCACTTTTATTAGCATCCTAAGAAATCTTCCCTCATTGATCAGATTTCTCTTTCCCCCTCCCAGAGATGGGGAATATTTTTAAGGAACACCACTTTTGGAGAACCCTCTTTCTTTTTACAAGTTTCATCTCAAACCTCTTTGGCATGATAACATTAGTTTTATGATATCATCTCACCCATTTTTTCCTTTTGATCTTTGGTATGAATAACTATCGCTAGTTATCTACTAACATTTGTTTTGGTCGCATGTGCCTTACGTTGCCTAGATCCCCTTTTTGCTTACCTCTAATGCAGTTGGTGTCACCTTTTCCTCATTTTTCCCTTGTTATAACGTAGTGTTGTTTGCACTTATAGGTTGTCACCATTGCAAGGAATTTTTTTACCCTAATCTTATCACATCTATCTTTCAGCATATCTTTCTTCATCTCAATCACCTATATTTTATGTATCTATCTTACAACACATTTATCCAAAATTACATCCATCATTTATCACATTCATTCTCAGTTTATTTCCATCACATCTTACCCATATAAATTCTAATCATCATGAACAAATTTAAATGCAAAATATGTTACCACACTGCACATCCAAATAGCCATCTAATCAGACATTTATTTCACCATCATCAGCAAATATAAAACCAACATACAATCTAAAAACATCATCACATCTAATCTAAAAGCTATCACCATGACATTTAATCTAAAAACATCACCACATAAAAATTTAAATTCATCACATCACATAAAGAACATATAATAATCCATGAAAAAACCATATATCATATATCAAAAATTATCTCAATAGATCATGGCACTCTAGGGGGATCCCTCAAAGATGAAATGTACTTAAAATCAGTTCAATGAATGTTTGAGGCTCTCAAGTCCTCTCCCTCTGGGGAAGGTATAGCACCTGAACCCTGTATTCCATCACCACCCTCCTGGCCTCCCTCCTCTCACCACGGTAGAGATACACTCACTTTACTCCTTAACGGCCCATCTCCACCTATCGCTTACCTCTAGAGATGTTCCTAGTATCTCGGCGTCTGAGGTATCTTATGGATCAAAATTTCCTCATCATATTTAGCCTTGGTGGCCAACAATAAGTAACTATCCATCCCAATCATGCCAACGGGTGTCATTTTTCTTGATTCCTATGGTGCTGCATGAACACCACTAGTCAATTTTTTCACTACAATAGTAGTTTAATCTACAAAATGGGCCCTGTAGGCCTCCCTCTTCCTGCGGTAGTGGTCCCTCTCCTAAATAATTAGGTACCTCTCATGAGTAACTACATCTCACTGATACAAGGATATATATCTCTCTAATATCATCTGATATATCTCGGTACGCAAGTGTGCCACCTCTTTAGCCTCTTCTATTCCATCTCCACCACCTCCTGGAGCCGCCTCCATCTCCTTTATCTTCTCTATCTCCTCCATCCTCAACCACCTGAGCTGCCCATGCTCTCATATGTCAATCAGAGTATCCCACTCCTACTTCAACATCATGTTCATCATCCAATGGAGCAGCCTCCTCCTCTAATGGGTCTACAATAGTAGGGCTCGATAACTCCCTATCCAGCTCCTCCCTCCTGTACAAAATTGGATCATGAGGCACTAACTGAACGAATCCAAACTATCATCTCACCCTATCAAATTGAATGAATTCTATCATCTATGGATGTCATCTCCTCTACACCTGTCTTGCCCTCCTCATACCTAATAGCTCCACATTCACACTAGGCCAGGTGGGGAAATCTTGATATGGAAGCCACCTAATCTGATCAACATCTAAACTAGCAAGCCGATCTACATACCAATCCACCCCTCTCTCACCCCTATCTCTCAAGGCATGATCAGCCCTCTATCTTAGAAATCCCACCTCTAACTGAATATGGTCTCCTATGACCCATGGAAACCATGGTGGCTTTATCACATTAATATGCTCATAAGCCCAGTAGTGAAGCAAGAAGCCTACATCTAACCATGACCTCTTACCTGCCATGTATCCAAATAGCTCATGGTAAACTTGATCCAACAATGCAGTCCCAAATGAATAGACAGTCTGGTGTTCCACAATATCGACCACTACACTGGCTAACACCCATGGAAACCAAGATTTTCCCAAGTCCAGAAAAGCATATCAAGACACTTCTGTCATCACCATGCAAATCAACTGGCTACTTTCCACCCTAGCCTCATATTTCAACTCATATGCAAAGGCCCGTGAAGACAAACCTGATCTGGGGCACATCGTCTCTAAATAGTTGCATGAAAACAACCAATCTGTCATTACTAATAATGATAACTACCTGCTCCCTCTATATTGGTAGCCTAAGAATCTGATACAAATCCTCCAGAGTGATAGTCATCTCCCCTGTCCTAATCTAAAATGTACATGTTGGCCTATCCCACCTATCAACCAAAGTAATCATAAGCCCCACATCCTGTAGGATCCTATGATAATGTCTAAATATACCTAGTACAACTAGACACAAATGATCCGACTCGACATCTTTCATATCCCCTCTGGTCTTCTCATATAGAGCTAAGACCTGATCTATTAGATATAAGGTCTCTCTGGCATGCAATCAAATATAGGACATGCATACATTAGACCTTTGATCCAAAAATCCATCCAAAGTGAATTAAAGTCCATCTAAATCTATTTTTGGCCAATATAACCTTATTCAACACTGACCCAGGTCAATTCAACATGTTTTAGGGTTATTTGACTTGCCTTAGGGATGGGTCAATGTCGACCCACCTAGGTCACCACCAACCGCCCCTGACATCATTCACTTTTTTCAATAAAATGAAAAAATTAAAATAAAACATAACATTCAATCAAAAACCAACGTGAGTTTTGTTAGTCACCATCCTCTACACCCTTTGGCATTTACTCATAGCTCCAACAGTCTCCATTTTATCAGACTCTCTTTCCTTTCTTTGCTCTCTCTCATTAAGTTTGCGTGTGAAAATGAGAATTGTTAGCCGATCCTTGAGCTTATATAGCCCATCGACACCTAGTCACCATTGACCCCCTTGGGTCGTCATCGATTAGCCTCAGTCGTTGTTGACTTGCCTTAGAAACAACCATTTTGGGTTTTTTCCATTCTTTCTTTCATTCCTTTCCAGGGCATCATCTATTGTTGACTATTAAGTCCACATTTATGGTCATCTCTATTTTCCCTCTGAGCATTTTTCATGCAACATTTTCAACTATTTCCTCCTTTGGGCATACATACTCTATAAGTCCACATCTCATGGCCATATCTATTGTTCCTTTGGGAATATTAATCCTATTATACTCTAAAAATCCACACCTATGGGCATAATCACTCTTCCCTTGGGCATATGTAACTCTTCCAGTCCACATTTGTGGCCATATATTTTTCCTTCGGGCATGTTAATCACATTTATTCCCTAAGTCCACCTTTCGTGGCTATAATCACTCCTCTTTTGGGAATTTCTTTTGTGATCCTATCTAATCCGCACCCAAAGTCCCCCTTTGAGGCCATGTTCATCTTCCTATTTGGGCATTACATTCATTATATCAAGTCCACTATTGTGGCCATATTCATGCCCTTCCTCGGGGCACCATTATTTTTCATTAAAGTCTATCTTTATGGTCATGATTTTCCCCTCTTGGGGCATATTTTTTCCTTTTTTTCATTTTTGGCCATAATTTTCCCCACTTGGGGAATTTTAGACTTATTTTTTTCCTTTACAACCATATTCTACCCCTTTAGGGCATATTACTTCATCACTCACTTTTTCATTTTGCCTTCTCAGACATTTTTTGTGTCCCATTGGGCACCATACCTTTCATCCTCATCCTTATGTATGCATACCTATTCACTTGATTCCTTGTGTACGAAGGATTTCACATACTTTTCGCATATAGATGCTCATACTCTAATGAATTTCTGATGACTTGTTGGTCGTCATGGCCTGCATCCATACTACCATGATCTTCACCCACTCACTGGTCCGTAGAGAATTATAGCCCGTCTCCGTTGAGACCACAATTATCCTCTACCAATGTGATATTAGAGTCACCACAATAGTTTTCCATCATTATTGCGATCCTTTTTTCCTAGGGTGTCTTGCCTTGGTTATGCTTTCACCCATCTTATCTTCACAAACCGCCCTTTATCATCTAATTTTTTCAAATGCATCATCAATTTCCATTGACGTCATTGATCCCCCATTTGAGGGGGAGCTCATCATGATTTATTTTTATCCTCAAACAAATTTAATCAATTTTGTCTCATGAATTTTTATCCCAAACCACTCAAAAAAGGGGTAAAATGTAGACACCTAAATTCGATATCTATACCCTCATCGCCCACATGTGCATATTTATTTAATTATCCCCTTTCCTTTAATTAAATTCCCCCCAATCCTCATTAATTAATTAAATGACATTAATTAATTAATCATTTAATATCTTACATGCCCAATTATCCCATCCACATTAATCTTTATGCTTATTAATTAATTTATTCATATTAATTAATTAATCCTCATCCATTTCCCTAACCAACCTTCTATTTCTATTTCCTTTATCCTAAACACACATTCCCTTAGTTTTTCTAGCTTTTATCTAGTTTTATGCCCTAACTACCCTTATCTCATCTCTTTCTCACATAATTGCTTTAAATCATCCTACTATTCTTTAAGCAGCTAAAAATCCCATCAAAAACGTAAAAGCCACCCATTGGGGAAACCTTCCCTGCAATCGATGATGACCCATTCTGGTCATTGTCAAACTATAAAACTATTTGTTTTCTTTCTATTCATCATCAGATGCATGCAACTTCAGGATTTCTTTCAAGCTAAACATCCTTCCCAGCGTTGGAGCATCCCTAAAACATCCACAGATCATTGGGACATCTTTTCAGTGTGCTTTCATAACCCATGATCATCTGTCATGAGGTTTATCATTATCATCGTGTTGCTTTGTTCAACTTTTATCACATTATGTTGATATTTCTCATATCTAATATCTTGTAGGTTCAGACTATAAAAAAAACATTTAGAGCTCCATCAAAAACCTTTCTATTTAGCCTTTTTACTTGCAGGTCATCTTTCTCATCCATTTATCCTTGTCTTTATCCAATTCTATTACAGTCGTGCCGCTGACCCAATCAGATCGTCATTGACCCAAGTCCAATTTTTCAAATAGATCTCTTATACTTTTGTTTTCAGCCCTTTCATGGAGTTTTCCTCCCCTTTTCCCTCCCTTCATACTACTCGCATCATACTCATGATTCTATCATTCTCTACTTGGCATTCAGACCCTTCAAGTCTACATATTCATCTTACAGTCTAGATCCACTCTCCCAAGTCATCATCTATGTACCTCTACATAGTTTTGGTCGTTGATGGCCTAGATCGAGTAACAATCAATTTAAATTTATTGTCATATAATTATCCTTTAGATCAATTTATGTCATCTTTCCAGATTCATTGATATTCATGTTTCAGCATGTTTCTACAATTTTATCCTTTACATCACTCTTTCTAAACAAATGAGGGTTGATATTCTCGAAAGGAAGCTAATCAATTCTTGGAACCACATTGTCGGGAAACCCCCACATATATCTATCTAATCCATCTTTGTTCTAGTTTTGTAAGTATATCAAGTTGCAACAAGAATCAACCATCTAGTGCCCATATCACATCCAAGGTAACATAAACCCTCCATCTTGTATGTGTTGCTAGTTTCTTTAGTATCTAGTACATTAACTTCATTACAAATGAGAAATTTGGACAAAAAATATATTATTAAAAACCTTTATTCTTTAATACTTTATATGGGTTACTATATTGGGTCCATTTTGAACATGATAGATAATGTTTTGGATTGTGAATTTGTAGTGCGTTTGTGTCATAATTATATCAATTGAGGGATTAATCTAATACAATCCAATTTTATTTTTTTCTTAAGAAATTGAAGGCACTCACAAAAATTATAATTAATTTTTTATTTTTTATTAATTAGATGGGGAATCTAATGAAATAAACTACAATACGAGAAATAAGTAAATTCCAAATCTTATAGCATATATGAAAGTAAAACAAAAAAAACAATGTATCACTAAAAATATACACATATATTTCTAGTAGATTTATTTTTTCATGGTATATACTGTGAAAGATTTAAGTCTTTAATATATCACTTTTTGTTGAGTTAAAATTAAGATGTCTAGAACTAACTCATTAAAGGGTTTCAAGAGGCTATTATCACAAAAAATTTACCGAATTCTAATTCAATTAGATATATAAATTAGGAGAAGTGAAATTAACCAAGAATACAGACACCATAATCCATAAACTGCATAAGCTCTAAATAAAGATAAAGTAAAAAGCATTTAAATTGACTTCCTCGTAAGGTAGGAAGAAACACGTTGTGGGATATCTGAAACAAATAAGATTGTCAAATTATGAAGGTTGAGTTGTATGGTAACCATGGAAGCTTTGGGCATAGTTCTATCAAGTTGTTAATACCCGCGATGTACTTGATAAAACACTCAATGGAATTTAATCCTAAAATTATTGGCTAGCTTGGTTTTTTGTAATATATAAGTCCTGATACATAATAATCCTTGTACTAGTACATGTGACATCATAATGGAAGTGACCCTATTAATAACATAACAAGTAATTGGTTGAGGGTGTGAGATTGAACCATGAGGATCAACAAAATCTGTTTACATCAAGGTTGTTACACTCCAATGGAAACAAAATAATGATCCAAGTAATTAACAAGAAAATTAACCATAAGCTAGTTGTTCGTGCAAAATGAATATGTCCACTTATTCTCATCTATCAAAAGAGAAAGTACATATGGGGAGTGTTGTGTAACTCCCATGCTTGGACATGTAATAATATCATGATGTGTTGGAGTGAGGGGTTACAATGCTATAATACCATGTAACTCACATATGAAAATGATGCATATAAGAAGTATTGAAGATTCTTTGATGGAATCTATTATATGTCATAAACCTCCTTAATAGATGCATGACTCACCTAGGTGAGATGACTCACCATGTGTGAGGTGGAAAATTCCCAATAAGTAAATAAAAGGAAAAAAAATACATCACACAAATACCCCCTTTCATCAAAGCTTAGGTATATGCATAGCAATCCAAAAAGAGATAGATAATTCCCCTAGACAACTAAGAAAGATGTGTCATATGGGTTATAGAAATGAAAGGCTTGATGAGGTACCCATCTACAAACTTTAATATTTATAGAAGAAGAAGAAGCGGTGGAAAATAGAGCTATGCATCTCCCTCAAAATACGATTTATGATGAACTCACAAGGAATTTGATGGACCTGCATGTATACAATTAGTAGTAGAGAAAGGGAAAACATGAAATGTCTGACGAAGGTATTACACTTCAAATAGATATAATATATCAATATATGTGAATACAATAATGTCTAGCTATACAAGGTGAGAGTTCACAAACCTAGATGTATTATTTATTGGAAATTATGACACTAAGAGGGGGGTGAATCAGAGTCTATTAAATTTTTACATCATTAATTAGTTCATTCAATTTTCATCATCAATACCATACTATCATTCACAAACAGATAAAAAGAGAGATAACACACAAATATAGAGTTAATGTGGGAAACCCAAACTAGGAAAAAACCCACTGAAACCAATAACTATTCTTAGGACCAAATTGTCATATATCTATTCCATTGATTTCATGATTGAGCGTCAACTTCAACCTGGAGCTGTAACTTTAAAATTTGTCTAAGCAGTCACTTAGTCTTTGACAAGCTTTAACCTATTTGAAAGCTTCAACTCCCAAGTTTGGTTCAGCAATAACTGACCTTTAGTGAGCTTAAACTCATAGGGAAGCTTCAACTCCCCACTTGCTAAGCTAAAACTTATACTTGATTAAGATTTTTTCACACTGAACTTGTTATCTCATACAATTGATAGTGACAACTAGATTTACTTACTTTTCTTCTTAACTCATTCTTCTGCTTTCATTCAAAATTTATTTTCACTTTCCATTCTTTCAAAACGGTTGTATACCTATTTGATTTTCAATAGTAGTCTCATACTAATATCCTTTTTATGAACATCATTGACTCAAATTCAAATTTTTCCCTATTGGCATCTCTCCATTGTTTCATCAATATTCTTATCTTGATTACTTGTTGAAATTGCTCTTTTTCTTTTACTGAATTCAAACAAGAAGGCATAACTCCTGAGTTTTCATGTCTCTAAGTTCATTCACAGTCATAGTGATTTGTATTCATCCTTGTTCTTATATCTTCTTCATACATTCAAAAAATCACTGATATTCAACTCTTTGTCTTAGTCAACTCAGTATACCATGTTTCTTCATTCACACCTTTTCTTACATGTTTTAACTCATATCTTCAAGACTATTTTACATTCTTTCCGCTACTTTTTCTCTCATGCTAATGATATCTACTATTCTAACATTTTATTTCCTAATTTCATTTCTTATTATCCACACACAAACTCCTTAATTTACTCTCCATCGTCTATTCCAATTTACACTCCTAACACATGCCCAAGACTTCTTTAAAAAAATGATTTTTTGACTTCCTATATGACTCTTCACTCTTATTATTTCTTAATACATACAATGGAAGATAATAAAATTTCATTAGCTTACGTGACCCTACACTTTCCAACTCTTCAAGTGATAATAAATTCAATCCTTTCAACTGATTGACCAACTGATGTATTGATAGAGCTTTCTCCTTTCCTAGAAAGTGCAGTGTAACTATCAAACACTTCGTTGTTTAGATTCTTTGGCAAATGCAAGATAAATTACAGCAACTAATTAAGAGTTTGGAACATTACAAGAAGTTGAAGATGTTGCATGACTTCTTTATCTCCTTTACCCTTCTCATGAACCTTTCAACTTCGCTTCAACATAAAACTATCCTTGAGGAGTTGAGAAGAGTTGATTTGTTTTGACCAAAATCCTGAAGAAACAAGGGATACTTAAGTGTTTCAACCATTTATTAGAGTGCACGACTGTATTCAAATGAGTTTAGATACAATGTTTTCTTTGAATATTTCTTGACCTCCTAGTTGTGATATTAGACATTCTAGCTAAGCTTCTGAGTTCTACCGAATCTTTTATATTTTTAAACATGTTCAACACATTCTCAAGGTATATTTCTTCACCTTTTACCACATTTAAGCATTGCACAAAGTTTTATGCCTTCAAGCATAGAGTTAATTCATTAACACCACTTACCCTGCATTGTAGAGAAGGATGAGACCTTGTCATGAGATGACTGTCATGAATTTTCATACCTTTAAACACTTTCAAGACCACAACTTGGTTCATTGGGCCATTCCTTAGCACTATGTAGGTTTTCATGGAGTCTCAAACCTTCAACAATGAAGAAAGACATCAAATTTTATTTCTAACATAGTGGAAAGAGAAAAAAACATTTCCTCGTGAGGATTGTCACAAAAATATCTTCAAAAATTTGATGAATTGTATTAAAACTTGAAGAATCCTCATGAAGATGTCAAGACAGATATTTGTAGAGAGTTTCAAGAATTTTTACTGGGTAACTAAAGGGTTTCAACACCTGAGCTATCCTAAAAGGGCTCAAATATGATGTTCTTATCAATTCCTAGATGGTTTTAAACAATTATTCTTCCTAGAGGCCTTTGAGGATATGGAGAAGATTTTTAAATTTCAAATTCACCTTACAATGGTCAAAATTTCTCTCAGCAACATGATTTTGTGTTACATAGTGTAACACAAACCGTGATAGTGTCATCTAGACAAAAAGAGGATTATTTCATGTCTGAAGTGATGTATTCTAGGGCTTGAATAATTCATTTAGAGCTCTAAAAATTTCATTATAATATATTCCATCACCATTGAGATAAAATTTGTAACTTTGAATGAAAATTCTGTTTTTACACATTCACATTTAGTTCTCACTAGAAACACCATTTAGCTTTACAGGATTCTTCAAGGTGTCAATCCTACTATAATATATTTGAGAGAAAGAAACATGAGAGGAAGACCATAATAATCTCTTTCACACCCTAAGAATATGCACAATGAGGTAGAAACTACATTTTCACTCTAATCCCCATACTTCATGACTTGAGTCTACAAGGTAGTATAAGGGAAAAGGATAAATATGACATCCTTATAATATAATGGGGTCATCTTGATCCTTGACCAATCACTTTGGACTTGTATAATAAGACCTCTTCCTTTTCAAGATCAACATTTTTTCCAAACAACAACTGCAGAATAGTACCTTCACATATCCTAAATGTAGCCACTTCACCTGTACACATTGTGATGACTTGTACTGAACTTGACCAGATTGAAGATCATTGAAAACACAAGGAAAATGAAGGAGTCATTAATTAAACATGAAAAATATTTAAATTTTTTCATTAATGTGATTTGAAGTTAAACACACAACTTTTGTTATCACTGACTCAAGAAGGTTCTTCGGAGGGAGAATAACATGGCTAGAAAAATGATCATAAATTCTCTGTTAATTTTTTGAATTCCCTCAAAATAATTGTAACATTACAAGATTGGATTTTATAAAAAAATTCATTCTATGATTTATCTGAAGAAGGATCCATATTTTTTCTTGGATGCTAAGAACACAGGGTGCTCAATTGTCTTCCTTAATAAACCGGTTTTAGAAAATATTGCGTAACTTTTACATACCTCTTAAAAACTTGATGAAATTTGGAATGAAGCACTAGAAGACATCCCTATACACAATACATAGGTTGTTTAGCCATGAATTTATTTTTATAGCTCAGACCTATCTCATTTACCTTGATCTACAATGATAGTTCTCAAAGATAGTTTTGGTGCACTTTCAATTTTTTCTTCCAAGAGTTGAAATAAACATTGTTGGTTTCTCATAAATTCCATAGATAAAATCCATAGGCTCATCCCATTATTACATGGTATTTTCATGACCTATATCAATCTTTCACGCCTCATGAGGCTCTAGAACTAAGCCTAAATGTGTCAGTTTCAACTGAGACTTCCATAGTCTGACTGGAAACTCACTCTAAGAGTTCTTGCCCATGATGAAATTATCATTTATGATCTAAAAAACATCTGATCCAAGAATATCACCCATGTCCATGATTCAACTGGACTCCTACCTCACAAACCAAGCTTGTAGCATCCTAAATCAACCTGAAACCTCTTTTTGAGCTTCAACCATCCTTAGAAGGCACTAACAATCAACCTTCATATCCCTTACAGAGCCTCACTTCACCACTCACTCATTTTATATTAGTGTAGCTTGACATCAATGAACACACCAATGACCAAGGTTTAACATTATCAGATATGTGGAGCTCCAGAGGAATTAGATCCTGAAGAGGTTGATGATCTTATTGCTACTGACAATCTCTAGAAGCTTGTGGTAGAGAAACTCTGATCTTGAGAATGTTAGTAGGATAATGAGGAAGAATATGGAATGTGATATCACTATCCTCAAGCGGTTCATCTAAATTTGAGTCAAAGAAATCAATATCTTAGTGTGGAGGATTATAGGAATCCTGTGATAAAGAAACATTGAATTCTAGTGAAGAAACATGTGATGGAATGATATTTATGTTGGAGTAAAAATAATCTTTAGATTCTCTTCAAGGAGAAACCCAGAGATCAGATGCAGCATGTATAGTAGGCAAGCACTCAATTGTTAAGTCATGTGGAGGAGAATTCATGGGATCTCTAAAGGGAAAAACACTAAATTTTGATGAAGCAACATGTGTGGGTGCCACCATATCATAATTAAATGTATCAGTAAACTCATTATCATTCATACATGAGAGGTCAGCTAAGGATTCATCACTTTTAGATGGAGAATCAACATCTCCATGTAGTTGATAGATGAAGGTATAAGAAGTGTGAGGGAGATCATTGTACTCAAGCTTATGTTGAAGGTATTTAGATACAGTTAAACAAATAAGTCCATATGTTATGTCAATTTTTTCAGCCAATCTTTATTTTATATGGGATCACTGGGTTCAAGAGTAATTCCAAGGAGGTTGGGTAACAAGTCATTCATGATGTAATGGTATAATATCTCATTCTTCCAGGATAATTAGTTATCTAAACCTAAGTTAACAAAGAAATGATGAAAGTTGAAATCCATGAAAAAAGAACCTTCTAAGGAACAATAGTCTTACTACCCATTTGTGGAACTTTATTGTTTACTACATTTAGTACAATCACATGTGTTTGTGTGAAGTGAAATTTTTTGCCACTCACCTTAAAATTGGCATAAAAATGTGCAATTGTGGAGACAAAAATAAATATCAAGTTTTCATGATAGAAACGTAACTGTAATAAGCACAAAACAAGGTGAATACAATCCAGAAGGGAAAAAAATTAATGTGTAAGAAAATGCATCTCATGTTGCTTTGGAGCTCCCTTGTAGCAAGGTTTTTGCAGACACACTCACTAACCTGCAATCAATGATAAGAGATTGAAACAATACAAAATGATTCCCGAAAGCATCAATTTCCTAAAAATACCTCCAAAATGACTAATATCTCCACAGTAACATGTTAAAAATATGTCGAATAATGCTAAATTTAATAGTATTCTTGATTACTTTTAATTAATGTAAATTATTAAACAATAAAGACATACAAAATTACATTTACACATAATAGGTTGATCTAACTTAATTTAATAAAATTTCCCCTATTAATAAAATAAAACTATAGTAGTTTATAAATGAAATAAAAACTATTTTTTAAATAATAAAACAAGGTTGATAGTATTAAAACTAGTTTTAATTTAAGGAGAGAAAATTAAATTTTAAAAATCGTAATGATCAACTCAAATTCCAAGTGGCAATATGTGGGGGTCTCAAGGTAGTTTGGAGTGTTCTAACACTTATGTAAAATCGTAAGAGTTGGAAGAGGTGGTTTTTAAAGGGGGGAGGTTGAACATTGCAAGGAAAAGTCGTTTCAACGCTAGAATAAGAGTTGAGGTTTATAGGTAGACCGATCAAAGGAGATGAGGAGCCTGATATGGGTGTACAAAAAAATGACAAATAGGGCCAAATAGGGTTTCCAAGATGAAACTTGGCCAATCCCTCAGAGCAAGCTCAAGCACAAGCATAAGGTTGTAACAGTAAGGAGACCAGTATTGAGTTGAGCTAGGGCTCAATTTGGAGGCACGTAGGTTGTTTGTATGAGCTTGTATTATAGTTTAGGAACACACAATGAGCTCGAGAAATGCATAAAAGGTTTAACACCAAGTCACGGACTAATTGACACAAGGTCGAGTCAGACTGAGAAAATGGGAAGGTCACAGAGAAGTGTTAGGTCGTGGAGCCTGTTTTCTTGTGTGAAAGTGTTGAAGATTGTACACTAAGAGTATTGTACACTTTCCACAGTTGTCGCAATGGGATTCAGAGATGGGTCAAGCCCTGGGCAGGGGTCTGGGGGTAGCAGCCCCAGAGAAAACTAAAATTTCCTCAAAAAATTGTGTCTAATATACCGGGAAATGTGCTTTTCTCATATGGGCAGGATTTTTGACCCATGGGTTTATGGGATGGTTTTGGCCCATGGTTTTCATACCCACGGTTTTGTAAAACTAATAAAGTAGTTTTCTACTTATGTGGTTATGTGCATATGGTAGGGATCATGTAAAATTACAGATGTGTCTGAATTTGGGTGTGAATTCTATAGATGTTGAGCATAGCTCCAAACAAATCTGGGTATTGTATTAAGAGAGTAGTGGCTTGTAATAAAATATAAGCAAGTGATTCCTATTGTACATAGCCTAAATTTTGTGAACCACATTAAATACTATCTCTTTGTGTTGTGTTAATTTTATTCTGCACTTTTATTTGAGATCTGTAATATTTTCTACATATTAGTTTCTACTGTTGCGATTCTGTGAGGGATTGTTCTGCATATTTTATCCCTTATTTCCTAACAAGAAGAACTCGATGGGGTGAGTAAAGTAAAAGACAATGGTTCAAAATTAGAGTGTGGGCGAGTTAGAGAGCTTGACAAGTAATAAAATTGAGTGTGAAGTGGGTGAGTAATGTGATTACATAGCTCAAGAGGGGAGAAAGTTTCTCGAGTCAAGATGGTGGGAGCTTGGGTGGATGGAGTTCAATGTGGACTATTGAGTTAGGTAAGGATCAAGTAGAAGAAGCTGAGTGAGCTCGAGTAAGTTAGAGATCTTGGTATAGTACTATGCATGAGAGAGGAGGGTCCAATCCTGAGGTGGCTTGGTTAAACTTGCAACAAGGAGCTTGAGGAGCTCGATATGAGAGCAGGGTTGGGTGAGTGTAGAGAGGAATTAAGGAATATGAGTCCAAGAAACTTAGGCCAGAATTCAACAAAGAACAACAAAAGCTAAAAAACATAAATACCTTCAAAATATGGTTTTCTTCCAAATTTACCTATGGATAGCCAGTTTTAGCTAGAAAACACCAAGGTAAACTCCAAAAAAATGTGATTAGACTATATTAGTTCTGAAATGCCTAAAACAATAAGGATTAATAATTTTTTTGTAAATAGTTAATAAATCACGAATTTGGAATTAATTAGAAACCAACCAATATGAGTAACACATTTACCAAAATAATACGACTCTGATACCATATGAGAGAGAACCAAGAGGATCAATGGAATTTGTGCACATCAATATTGTTGCACTCAAACAGAAATGAAAAAATGCTTCGAGTAATTGTTATCCCTATTTTGCCCCGGGCCAAATATTGGATCGGCTACGACCCCGCATAAAAGGAACCTAAGAAAAATTGGTCACAGAGGGACTCAACATTGGAGTGGTAGAGGCTGAGAAAGACTGAAGGACCCTGTGTAAAATAGACAATTATGTTGAGTCATTTCATGTCTTAAACTCATGTTTCAAGTTAGAGGTTGAATCAACCATGTAATAATAGGGTCAGAATAAAAGGGGTAGTGCCGCAAAGGAACTAGGAATAAGAAGGGGAAGAAACAAAAAAGATATGAAGTCCTTGAGATTGAAACTATTCAGAAAAGGTTCCAAAATTGACTAAGTATGGAGGAGGTAGCGGAATGAGCCACGTGTCCTAACAACACTTCTCCAAAGGTGAATCTAGAAGGGGAAACCCAATCCAGTGCTAGGCTTCCACACATCCATAACCCCAAAATTTGTAGGACAATTGAAAAGTATTCAACTAAGGGAGAGCATGCCAGGTGTTAGCTCGATGCAAATCTAAAAAGGAATCCCAGGGCAGAAACTCAAACTTGCACCAACCCTCCATGTAGCAAATGGTCAGACAAAGTTAAAAGGAAGACAATGCGGGATTCAAAATTGGCTAAGTATAAAAGTGTAAGGGGAGGCTGCCAAGTGTCAGTATGGCGGATCTCCAAGAGTTAGTCCCAAGGCGGAGGCCCAAATGAACATGAGCTCGCCACGTAGCCCAATGTCTAAAAAGTGAGAAGGACTACTAAAAAGTCCACAGATCAATGGAAGCTGAAAATTTTTAACTCGACACTCCTCCAAAGAAAAATTTTGGGCCATGATTTCAACAAAGCGCAGTGCCTCCACATGTTATTCCAAAAGGGGTAGAGTCGGTTGAATAGTCAATGCATGGGCTAGGCTGGCAGAGGCTTCTAAGTTTCCTAATGGCACTGATTCAAGGGTTGAATAGAGAAAAGGTTCCTAAATGAGCATCAAACTACCACGTGTCCCAGGACAAAGCAGGCCGTCAGGGGAAAAGCTAGTTTTTTACCCCTTGATCCCCCCAAAAGGTGTATAAGTTTCAAAATGGCCCGCAACTCTACCCAAGGAAAAAAGTTATTGTTTGATCCTGAGTCAAAGCCAAAGTGGGGAGTCAGAGGAAAAGGTGAAATTTTTCCTTTTGCCAAAACGCACAAGGGTAAATATGGAAGCAAATCTCCCAACCAACCAAAGGGTGCCATGTGTATGGGTGGAGCTTTAGGGCTACGGGGTTTTTCTGAGTTTTTTGAAACAAGGAAAAAGATAAATTGTGGACCCGTGAGCTCGATTTTTTCTCTAATCTGGCTACCATGTGTACCATATAAAAAAGAGGAACCATTTTTCAATTTTTTTTCCCGCCCATTTGTATAGACTCGATACAAACTTCGAAGGGGTATATCTTTCGACTCAGGGCTCAAAATATTACAAATCTGACACCATTGGAAATATCTCGGCCTCGTCCATGCCATGGAGGTCTGAAACTTTAATTTTGAAGAGGTTATGTAAAATAAAATGGAGGAAAAATATTCAAGATTTCAATGCAGGATCTTCTTGCCTCAACAACCAGATCGGATTTTATTTGTTCCTTCATTTCCTCTTCCTTCAAGGCACCGAACCAGGGATTAATGTAGTAAAGATGGATTTGGAGGAAGATTTTATCAAAGGCATTAACAACAGTGTTTTATCTTCAACCTGATTTTCCCGCTTCCCTCTCTCTTTCTTCTCTCTGATCGAATATATAAATACAGGTGTAGGATTCATTGTAAAGGGCTGGACATTCTTGGTTTTGCAGGATCCCTTCTCCTTCTAGTAAAGGGATTTGTGGGGTTCAGGATTTCCATTAAAATTGCAATACGTTTCTTCCTTTTGGCTACTTTGTAATGAATTGTATCAATCTACAGAGCAATAAAACACATCCGTGATCGATTTTAGATCCTTTCTTGTCTCTTTTGCGTTCATATGGTCTTCCATTATCGATCTAGCTATCTGTACTTGTTTATTGCATGTATTTTGTTGGTTTGTTCCTATTAGCAAAACAAGTGTTCATAATTCCTTCGGTGCATCACCTGGTAGTTTAATCATTTCTTATTTGTTATACTCCTTTTACCCCTGTCTCCTTGGTAATTTTTAGATTAGGTATAGATATAGATCCTCTATAAATCCTCACATATGCACCTAAAAAAAGGATTAAGGATCCATCCTTTAATCTAGAGGGATTTCCCACTTTACAAGGTCCCACACCTTGGAGAAAGTTCAATTTTATGCGGATCACACCAAATGACTCTGCCTTAAAAAAGCATATCTGATAACTCATTTGGGGGTGCTTTGATTTCGCACTAATAGTTTTAGCATGCCTGGTGGGAGTGAGAAGTCTCCATCTCATTATAGTAAGGTTGATGTATACTTAATGTGATTTTGACTATTAAGAAGTCTTAAAATTGTACATCTGGTGAATCTGAAAGAGATAAATCCACTAGTTTCAGCAGTCCAAGTAATTTCATCAGAAGAATACAAACATGGTCAAGAACAAGAGAAGAGGGATTATTTTTCTATCTAGACTTGTCCCCAGATAGAGGGAGGGGAAGAAGAAGATCCCATAGGTCTCTATCTCCACCAAATAAAGCCTTATCGACACCTCCTCCCAATAAGTTGTTCTCTCAATCAAGAGGGGTGCTCAGGCAAATTAGGATGGCTCATCCAAATCCTTATGTCAATTTCACCAATAGCAGCCCACTTGCTTTGAATGCACAAAACCCAGTCCCGATAACAACATTAAAAAGCATCCCATATTTCATTGTGGAAAACCAAAATTCTCCTGGTGATCATGTCCAAGATATTTTGAATGTCTGTACAATCCATGAGATTCATGAGATGCATATTGTAGTCAAGCTGCTAACATCCTCACTCAGAACCAAAATAGCAGCCCACTCGCTTTGAATGCACAAAACCCAGTCCCGATAACAACATTAAAAATCATCCCATATTTCATTGGGGAAAACCAAAATTCTCCTAGTGATCATGTCCAAGATATTTTGAATGTCTGTACAATCCATGAGATTCATGAGATGCATATTATAGTCAAGTTGCTAGCATCCTCACTCAGAGGTAAAGCTCCACAATGGTTTAGAAATCTTGGAGCAGGATATATTCAAAATTGGAACCAGTTGTGCACAGCTCTTCATGACCAGTTTGGAGATAAGGGTGATACCTTATCTTTGTTGGAGCAGTTGACAACAATAAAGAGAGCCTCGAATGAGTAACTGATAGACTTCAACATCAGATTTCAATGGTCCTGGGAAAATATTCCAACAACAGTAATGCCCACTAATGAAGGTGCTTTCCTATACTTTCTTAGAGCTTTAAATTATGATATTTCTTTCATGATTCAGTCAATGGGGGGCACAACCTTACCTGTAGCCTATAACCTTTCCATAGGGGCTGAGAATCATTTGATTCAAGCTAGAAAGCTTGCTCCTAATCCATCTATGCTCCTATACCCTGAAATAGGAATCCCAAGCACTAGCCAAATGCCCACATTAGCCCCTGTACCTACTCCCAGGAGTCAAAGCTTATCCAAGGCCTCCACAACATCATCTAACACCTCTAAATAACTATAGGAAGTCATGAAACAACTTCAGAACCTAGGGAATGAACTAGTAACCATTAAAAGGAAGCAAGCCCAAAATACTAGGTAGTATCAGCCTCAGGATTAGTATCAAGTTAGACCCCAATATCATCAAAATATGCCACCATCTTAGGCTGTAAAATAGAGCCAAAACCAAGGACATCCTCAACCTGCTAGACCTTTTAGGTCATATGATCCAAATACAGCTTTAACATCAAGAGCATTGGTTCCAACACAGAACAATATGGCACAAAAATATGATTGGTGTTTCCCATTTGATCAGCCACATAACCAATCAATTTTCTTTAATGGTGCAAACTAGTAGGGTGTCACAAGAACCTAGCCAAGAAATATATTAGCAATAAGGAGCTCAAAAGGTGGACCCCCAAATGAAACTATGCTATTAAATTAGCACGCTGAAGAATCGTCAATACACGGTCCAAAAGGAGAAATATTGGAGAGGGACAACAAATAAACTCAAGTGAATCTCAACCTTCCATCACTCCACAAGGTCCAAGTGTTCCAAATACAACTCCCAACATGCAGAACCAATCCAATTCACCTTCTAAATCCAATCAGGCACTAGTTGTAATGACCCATGTGCAAGAAAGAAATGTGTCTAGGAAGGGACAGAAAAAGGATAGCTCATTCAATATTATTGAGAAAATGAAGAAGAAAAGTGTGAACATTTCACTATGGGAGTCACTAGCCATTCCAGGGCAGAGGGATCTATTGTAAACTACCATGCAGAATTGGTCAAGTTCAAACCAACCCCCTAACAAGCAAGAGAGAGTGCTTTCCAATGCAGTTCAACCTATGAGGAAGCAAGGAGAACAAAAAGGTAAGAACTTGATACCCCCTCCATTTTATGTATCATTTATTATTGGAGATAAATTGGTGCAAAATTATATGATTGACTCTGGGGCAGGTAGCTCTATAATGCCCAAGTAAATAGTTGATTAGCTAGGTCTCCAATATGAAGTCATCTCTAGAGGGGTGGTGCAATTAGATGGGACAACATTGAAAACTATTGGGATCATCAAGGATATGAGCCTCACTCTACATGCCTACCCCAATGTGACTATTTTGCAGAATGTATCAATCATAAATCTACCACCACATTTTGCTTTATGTTTTTATAGGGACTTCACTGCCAAAATTAGAGGCTATATATCTGTTGATTGGTCACATATGCTCTTTAGAACAAGGTATGGGGAAAAGGCCACAATAATATCTAAACCCATTGTTGATTATCATATTGAATCTTATGTGCCTAGCCCGATCAATGCCAACTGCTCATCATTTGATCAAGAAGACCTCCTAAGCACTTATGAAACAAATACCAAGGTGGGATGTATCCCAAACTTGACTCTCAATGAGTGGGCCAGCAAAAGTCATGATTTTGACCCCTATAAGGAGATGGAAGAATCTAAGCTAGGTGTCTACTGCCTACATGAAGAAAATCATCCTCTTTCTGACCTAATTAAGCCAAAATACAAGGATGACAATGAGGTATGGCAGTTTTTCTTTGATTGTTCAAGGAGTAGACAAGAAGCTAGAGGAGGAGCTATGATTGTGTCCCCCAAAGGTATTAAATATTATGCAACTTTAAGATTCTATTTTTCCTACTCAAATAACATTGCTGAGTATGATGCTTTGGTCCATGGTCTTCTTTGGGCAAGGAAACTAGGAACCAAGAATTTGCAAGTATTTGGTGATAGTGAACTAGTTACCAATCAAGTCAAAGGACTTAAAGTTGTTAAGAATGATCTACTCAAGAAATAAAAATATAGGGTATGGGATCTCATGGAGGACTTCGAGGCCATCATCTTTATGTCCATACCTAGGAAGGAAAACGAAGCTGCTGACAAGCTTACAACAGTCAGAGAAACGTTTGATGTGGTCAAAAACATCAAAAGAGACAAAGAATAGCCACATATCCATGTGGTTGTGAGGCTAGCAGTACCAGATAATAACACATTTTGGCAAGTGTTTGAGAATTACCAACAAATCATTAGTTTTCTGTAAGAGGAAGCTGAATTCTTAGCTAGAAATCAAAGTAAACTCAAACAAAAATAAGGAGTTCAGGTAGTGCAGCTTCCTTCAAACAAGCTTCCCAAGGGTCTGATGACATTGGAGTCTATCTTCAATCCTAATGATCAGTTTAGGAAATAGAAAGATAATATCCAGATCAAGGGAGAAGATTCAGAGCCAATTCTTGTTGGAGAAGGTAAAATGCTTCAAATTGGCAAAGTGGCCACTGAGGAAGAAAGGTATGAATTTGTGCAACTCTGTCAAGAGTTTCTAGATATATTTTTTTAGAGCTATGAAGACCTAAGAGGGTTCAATCCAAATTTATCCTAACACACAATTGAGATAGATCCAACTGCTAAGCCCATTAGGTAGAAGTAGAGACTAGTCAACCCACATATTGAGCCTCTGATGAAGAAATAATTCAACAAGCTGATAGAGGCAAGTATCATTTTCCCAATCAAACACTCAAGCTGGGTCACAAATTTGGTCACAGTTAGGAATAATAATGGGGAGATTAGGTTTTGTGTTTACTTCCACAATTGAACAGAGCCTCCCTCAAAGACCACTATCCACCTCCCTCAATGGAACAAATTCTTTAAGTGGTGTTTGGATCAGAGATATTCTCTCTCCTAGATGGCTACTCTGGGTACAACCAGAACATGGTGAAGGAAGATGATCAGTTCAAAATTGCATTCACCACCAAATGAGACACCTATGCCTACAAAAAAATTCCATTTGGATTGTGTAACACCAAAGCCACCTTCTAAAGGGTAATGGATATGGCTTTCAAAGGGTTGATCAACAAAAATAGTACTTATCTACCTGGACGACATTACTATGTTCTCCAGAAATGTTGCAGACCACCCTTTCCACCTCAGGTAGGTGTTCCAAATATGTAGGAGATTCAGGGTATCATTGAACCCCCAAAAATGCATTTTCTTGGCCCATGAGGGCAGGCTTCTAGGTCACATTATGTCAAAGGAAGGCTTGGAAATTTACCTCGAAAGAGTTGAAGTTATAAGAGCATTTCCATTACCAAGCCACAAGAAATCCCTTCAAATCTTCTTGGGAAAAATCAATTTTGTCCACAGATTTGTACCAAACTTTTCTGCTCTTGTTAAGCTAATAACATTGATGTTCAAGAAAATCTTAGCATTCAAGTGGACAGCTGAAGGAAAATCAAGCTTTGAGGCTATCAAAGAAGCCATATCACAAGCCCCAAATCTTGTGAATCTAGATTTTTCCAAAGACTTCATACTGTATGCCTTTGGTGGCAGTGACACAATTTCTACAATCTTGGTTCAGCAAAACAGAGAAGGTATAGAACAGCCGATTGCTTTCTTCAGTCAAAGTCTAGAAGACTATGAAGTGAGATAATCCTTCATCGAAAAGCAAGTCTTGGCAGTAATCAGAGGATTAAAGAAGTTTAAAAATTTTGTTTCAAAATAAAAAATCCAATTATTGGTCTCCCATACAGGAGTTAAAGAATTCCTTCTCAGCAAGGACCTTAATGAAAAATGTGCAGGATGGATCACCTATATCATGGAATATGACATTGAGATCAAGGTCACTAAGCTGGTCCATGGGAAAGGGTCATGTGAACAAATAGCCTCAGGGCAACAAGAAGGAGTAAGTGATGAAAAATAAGCTTTCCTTATCCTACAGTATAGTCAAGAAAAACAAAATGAGGATGTACCTACTCCTTGTTGGACCCAAGACATGGTACACTTCCTCGAAACATGCATGTTTCCTCATGGAATGAATAAAGCAAAGATGAAACATTTTATGCTACAGGCCATCCCATATGTTCTTATTGATGGTGTCTTGTTCAAAAGAGACATCAATGACATCCTGCTAAGATGCATTGAGACAAACCAGGTTGAGAGAGTGTTACAGGAATTCCATGTTGAAGAAAATGGAGGACATTTTTCTCCAAGAGTGATAACAATCAAAATCATGAAAGTAGGTTATTATTGGCCTAGAGTGTTTAGTGACTACTACGCATGGATCAAGAGGTGCAAGAATTGTGCATTCTTCAAAGGCAAGGAAAGGCTAGAAAAAATTCCATTACACCCAATCTCAGTCAACCAACCTTTGATGCAATGGGGATTGGAATTCATTCGAGTCATTAATCCAAATTCAAGCCAAGGCCACAAATGGATTCTAATAGCAATAGAATATTTCACCAAGTGGACCGAGGCAGTTGCACTTAAGGAAGCTAATGAGTCGAGTATACTAGATTTCTATGAAGGGATAGTGACCAGATTTGGAGTGCCAACCACCATCATATCAAACAATGCATTAGCATTCATAGGTTCCAAGATCACAAGATGGGCTATTAAGAATGTGACTTATTTTAGCACTTCATCAAACTATTACCCTCGAGGTAATGGCCAAGCCGAGTCCACAAATAAGAACCTGATAAAAATCATTAGAAGAACTCTTGATGAGAATCAAAGGAGCTGGCACACAAATCTCAAAATGACCTTATGGGCTAATAGAATAACGTCCAAGAGATCTACCAGCAGCTTTCCATTCAAACATGTCTATGGCAAAGAAGTAGTGTTGCCTATATCACTTGAGATGCCAACATTGGAAATTGTAAAGCAACTAGAGATGTCTAAATTTGAACCAATGGAGGTCAAGAATGTGGATTTGGTAGAATTAGAAGAAACTACAGAGTATGCTCTCTAGGAAATAGAGAAGAATTAGGATTCAATCAATAAATTCTTTGACAAGAAGGAAAAAACAATGACCTTTCAGGAAGGAGACTTGGTTTTGAAATGGGATGCAGATCGAACAAAACTAGGAAGGCATTCAAAATTTGAAACCATATGGAGTGGCCCATGTATGATCTCAAGATGTAAAATTAGAAATGCTTTCCAATTGTCTACATTGAAGGGTGAACATTTACAGATTCCAGTGAATGAGATCTATCTTAAGCACTGCTACTAAAAGGAAATTCTTACCCTGTACATATTAGTTTAGTTTCTCTTTCCTCTAAGTGTTTGTGCACATTACATTGTTGTAGTGTAGGTTGTTTTTTTCCTAAGTGCTTTACAATCTCTGCATGTTCCATTTGGAGCATGTATGATTGTAATTTTGTACATAGTTGTGGTGTTGTTTTGTTGCTCTTATGCAATCCATTTGGAGAGACAGATGAAGCCCTGGGTCAAAAAAATTTCTACTCTCAAAAACCTTCATTTTGAATATTTCTTATGAAAATTAAGAGTGCAAACAGTCAGGCTTGTGAATCAGAAGAAGAATCAGTATCAAACCATCATTCTTAACTCCATGCCTAATAGATATGACATGGAATTTCATCTTTTCATCTAGCATGCAGATAACCCTGTGAGTCGCCAAATTGTTATCCCTATTTTTCCCCGGACCAAATATTGGATCAGCCCTTACCCTGCATAAAAGGAACTTGAGAAAAATCATTCAAATCCTACAAATTGGTTGTAGAGGGACTCAACATTGGAGTGGCAGAGGTCGAGAAAGACTAAATGACCTTGTCTAAAAGAAATGATTTTATTGAGCCATTCCATGTCTTAAACTAATGTTTCAAGTTATAGGTTGACTCAACTATGGAATAACAAGGTCAGAATAGAAGGGGCAGTGCCGAAAAGAAACTAGAAAAAAGAAGGAGAATAAATGGAAAATATTTGAAGTCCCTAGGCTTGAAACTATTCAGAAAAGGGTCCAAAATTGACTAAGTATGGAGGAGGTAGCAAAAGGATCCATGTGTCCTAATGATGCTTCTCCAAAGGTGAATCAAGAAGGGGAATCCCAAATGAGCACTAGGCTTCCACATGTCCAAAACCCCAAAAGTTTTGGGGTCGTTGAAAAGTCTTCGAATGAGGGAGAGCATGTCAGGTGTTGGCTTGGCACAATTCCAGAAAGGAAGCCTAGGGTGGAAACTCAAACTTGTGCCAACCCTCCATGTAGAAAATGATCAGACAAAGTCAAAATGCGGGCAAGGAAGACTTCAAAATTGGCTAAGTAAAAAAGTGTAAGCAAAGGCTTCCAAGTGTTAGTATGGTGCATCTGCAAGAGTTAGTCCCAAGGTGGAGGCTCAAATAAGTGCAAGCTTGCCATGTAGCCCAAAGTCTAAATTGTGAGAACGACTGTGGAAAAATCCACAGATCAGCGGAAGCTGATAAGTGTCAACTAGACACTCCTCCAAAGGAAAACTTTTCTCTGGGATTTCAAGTAAGCGTGGTGCCTCCACGTGTTATTCCAAAAGGGGCAGAGTCGGTTGAATAGTCAATGCATGGGCTAGGCCGGCGGCAGCTGCCAAGTGTCCTAATGGCGCTGATTCAAGGGTTTAATAGAGGAAAGGTTCCTAAATGAGTGCCAAATTGCCACGTGTCCCAGGTCAAAGTGGGCCGTCAGGGGAAAAGTTGGTTTTTTGCCCCATGATCCCCCCAAAAGGTGTAAAATTTACAAAATGGCCCGCAACTCTGCCTAAGGGAAAAACTCAGCATTTGAGCCCGAGTCAAAGCCAAAGTGGGGAGTCAGAGGAAAAGGTGAAAATTTTCCTTTTTCCAAGAAGCACAATGGTAAAGATGGAAGCGCATCTCTCAGTCAACCAAAGGGTGCCACCTTTCCAAGTGGAGGTTCGAGCCCGTGGGGTTTTTCTAAGTTTTGTGTAAAAAGGAAAAAGATAAATTGCAGACCCACGAGCCCAATTTTTTCTCTAATCTGGCTACCACATGCCCCATATAAAAAAGGGTACCCATTTTTCAAATTTTTTTCCCACCCATTTATACAAACTTGATACAAACTTTGAAGGGGCATATCTTTAGACTTAGAGCTTGAAATATTACAAATCTGACACCGTTGGAAAGATCTCGGCCTCGCCCATGCCATGGAGGTATAAAACTTTAATTTTGAGGAGGTTAGGTAAAAGAAAATGGATGAAACATCTTCAGGCTTTCAATGCAAGATCTTCTTGCCTCAACAACTAGATTAGATTTGCTTTCTTCTGTTGCTTCCTCTTCCTTCAAGGTGCCAAACTAGGGATTGATGCACTAAAGATGGATTTGGGGGTAGATTTTATCAGTGCATTAACAACCAGGAGTTGACATTCTTTTGCAGGCGCCTCCCCTTTCCTTAAGCAAAGGGTTGGTGGGGTTCAGGGGCATTCCATTAAAAAAAAAAAAAAATAATTGCAATACGTTATCTTTTGGACTTTTTAATGGAGAGGTATCAATCTAAAGAGCTAATAAAACCGTTTTCGGTCAATTTTAGGATCCTTTATTGTCTCTTTGCTTTCATCGGTTCTGCATAAAGATTTGGCTATCTGTGCTTGTTGATTGCATGCATTTTGTTGGTTTGTTTCATATTATCAAACAGTTTCATCATTCTTTGGTACACACCTGGATTTAAGCATTTCTTTATTTCGTATATCCTTGTACCCATGTCTCTTGTAAATTTTAGATTAGGTATAGAGATAGATCCTCTTTTAAATCCTCACGTATGCACCTAAGAGAGGAATAAGGAACCCAACCTCTAATCTAAGCGGCTGTCCCCTTTTCAAGGCACAATTGGAGGAAAGTTCAATGTTTATGCAGAATCACACAAAGACTCTGCCCTAGAAAGGGAGATTTGATAACTCATTTGGGGGGGGTGTTGTGATTTCGCACTAATAGGAATCAACAAAAAACATTAACCCGAGAAAGTTTGTTAAGGTAAAAATATAGGTCTAGTCATTGTCATGATTAAATAAAGAATGGTAAATGGGGAGTGGTGTGTAACTCCCATTCCGGGACATGTCATACTACATGATGGAGTGAATACTACAATGATAGAATAACATGTAACTCCCATAAAAATGATACGATGAAAAGTATAACAAATTCTATGATGGAATTTCTGATAGTTATTACACTCCTTAACAGACCATGTGTGAATGGAATCACTCAAACCTACCCCTCTTATACCCAATAGCTACATAAAAGGAGATATAAAAAACCTACATATTAATAGAGAGATGATGATGTTTTGAGTGGTTTTGTCTTCCCCTTCATCCTCTAGAGTTCAATATACCTCTTCAAACACATCTAGACTAAAAATTTCTCTTAATAAACTACCTTTTTCGGAAACTTGGGCAACAAAACAAATTTAAAAAGGAAAGTTTTGAATTGAATAATCTCTCCTCTATTGAACTTATATTACTACATGTTTTAATATTTTTCTATAACTAAAGGCCAGAAAAAAACAAAATTTATAACATATATTTTTTTTTTATGAAAGGGTAAATTTGACCATGAATTTTAAATAAGATAGATGAAAGATAAACTTGATATAGGTTTAAATATATATGTGTTAAACTGAAATCTATGATGCTTGAATTATGAACAAGCAATCATATGTGAAGTATATGATGGAAATGACTGAAAGGATGGAGTGAAGCATGAAAAAATGGAGGGAAGGGCAGAAGTGACAGGTACGATGAAATGTGCAAGGGATGGAGTGAAGAATCGAAAAAAATGATGAAGTGAAATAGAGGGAAAAAGGATGAGGGGTGATCAGGAAAGAATTAAATAAAGATGATTTTCTTTCAACAAGTTTGATCTTTCTTCTCTCTGATCGAATCTATAAATACGGGGGAGGGATTCATTGTAAAGGGTTGGACATTCTTTGTTTTGCAGGCTCCCTTCTCCTTATAGCAAAGGGATTGGTGGGGTTCAGGCATTCCATTAAAATTGCAATACGTTTCTTCCTTTTGGCTACTTTTTAATGAGCTGTATCAATCTAAAGAGCAATAAAACACGTTTGTGGTCAATTTTAGATCCTTTATTGTCTCTTTTGCTTTCATCTGGTCTTCCATTAAAGATTTGGCTATCTGTGCTTGTTTATTGCATGCATTTTGTTGGTTTGTTCCTATTATCAAAACAAGTTTTCATCATTCTTTTGGTACATCACCTGGTAATTTAATCATTTCTTATTTCTTATACTCCTTTTACCCATGTCTCCTTGGTAAATTTTAGATTAGGTATAGAGATAGATCCTCTTTAAATCCTCACGTATGCACCTAAGCAGAGGAATAAGGAACCAACCTCTAATCTAGAGGGCTTTCCCATTTTTCAAGGTCCCACACATTGGAGAAAGTTCAATGTTATGCAGATCACACCAAATGACTCTGCCCTAGAAAGGTAGATTTGATAACTCATTTGGGGGTGTTGTGATTTCGCACTAATAGTAATCAACAAAAACATTAACCACGAGAAAGTTGTTCATGTAAAAATAATAGGTCTAGTCATTGTCATGGATAAAATAAAGAAGGTACATGTGGGGAGTGGTGTGTAACTCCCATTCCTGGACATGTCATACTACCATGATGGAGTGAATACTTACAATGCTAGAATAACATGTAACTCCCATATAACAATGATACGTATGAAAAGTATAACAAATTCTATGATGGAATTTCTCATATGTTATACAACTCCTTAACAGACCATGTGTGAGATGGAAAATACCCAATAGCTAAATAAAAGGAATAAACAACCTCACATTAATAGAGAGATGATTATGTTTAGTTGTTTTTTCTTCCCCTCTCATCCTCTATAGTCATATATACCTCTTCAAAACATCTATGACTAAAAATTTCTCTAAAACTACCTTTTTAGGAAACTTGTGCAACAAACAAATTTAAAAAGGAAAGTTTTTAATTGAATAATCTCTCCTCTACTTAACTTATATTACTACATTGTTTTAATATTTTTATACTAAAGGCTAGAAAAAACTAAAATTCTATAAAATATATTTTTTTTATATGAAAGGGTCAAATTTGACCATGAATTTTAAATATAGATACGATGAAAGATAACTTTATATAGGTTTTAAATATATAATTGGTAAACTTTAAATCTATGATGCTTGAATATATTGAACTAGCAATCATATGTGAAGTATATGATGGAAATACTGAAAGGGATGGAGTGAAGCATGAAAAAATGAGGAAGTGAAGTGTACGATGGAAATGCTGAAAGGGATGGAGTGAAGAATGAAAAAATGATGAAGTGAAATAGAGGGAAAGGATGAGGGGTGATCAGGAAAGAATTAAATAATAAGATGTATTCTTCTTTCAACAAGTTTGATTTAACATATAAGATTTTGACTACACTAGAGATAAGAATGAATTATAGACTTACCTTCGCAATAAGGATGCCATCTCGTGGTACTTTTCAAATACAAATGTATACATACGCCAGTATATAAAATTCCTTAAATCTTAAAAGTACCAATAATTCAAGCTCTGTAATATGTTTCATAGTTTCTATGTATGTGTCATATTTGAGCGTAAATCTCTAAAATAATCTCTTTCAGCAATAACCCAATGATGAGATGAATCAGAGATATAGTAACTATTATAATGATTCACGTGAACAAAATCAAGATATCACTTAAGCATTTCAGATTGTTGTTTGGTTCATCGAAAGTTGTCCAGTATTTCACACTATCCCCAAATTATGTGAAGAATAGTTCAGCAAAGTCTCTTAAGTCTTCTATGTTTGACATCACGTCAATCAAAAAATTTTATACATATGATTGGTAGTGATGTTGAATCATATTTTCATAAATTACCACAACCAATTTTGAGAATACAAAATTTGGTAATTTTTAAAAAATATTAGATAATTTATCAAATAACGTCTCTATTCTATTAGGAAAATTCCAATTTTTTGTATTATGCTGAATATAAAGTATTTCACAAAGAAATGGTTATTGCAATATTTTGATTTTGAGTAGATGAGGCTTTGTGCACCTATAAAATTACAAGATACTTATATAGTTTTCTATGTTAGAGTAGCAAGAGAAAACACTCATAACACAAACATACATTGTTATAAAGTAAAACTAAGGTGGGTAATACATACATGTGCTAGCGACAAGAACTCCTCTGTATCCTCTATACCATTGGATTGGAAAGGAAATCCAAACATTTTTTCAAAAAATACGGTGAATATCCTCATTATTTTATCAAAACCCTTTTTGGAGGAACAAAAAGTATTTGATGATTTTATACAAGTCCTCGTGCAGGGTCATGTCAATATATTTGTACTTTAAATCAGGAATTAAGGGTGTACTATTAACTAATGCAATTGCAACAAGCATCTTATTTAACTTTCTTTTTATCTCACTAATTTCTTTGATATCCTGCAATAGAGCTATGAACCATGTAACATAGTATTGTTGTCAAAAAGTGTAACCAGTGAAAGATTGGGATTATGAATTTGAAATGTGATAATTCTTGATCCCATCAACCAAGAACTCAATACTAAACAAGTAAAATGCAATTTTTACTCACAAAAATAGATATGGAATCAACTTTAAATAAAAATACAAACATGGCCCAAAATGTAGGAGAGTATCCAAAGTGAAGAATCCTGACAATAAGTCATCCTTTACGAGTATTCATAAAATAAGAAGATAATGAATCAATTAGTTCTTCTAAAGAGTGTGCGCATGCTTAGGGTAGTTGTACTAAAGCCAACAAGTAACCCTCAAATAGAAATGAATTAAAATGAGGGTTTACAAATGTTTGACACGTGAAGACTAATTACTAAAGAACAAGATGGAATTAAAATAGAAAATATAGAGATTAAGCATGGGAGATGGGAAGCCATCATAATCTGATCATAACATTAACAAGAAAACTTCTAACATCATATATAAATATGCACCAAAAAGGATATTCTTTTACTGAAGACATTTTATTATTACTGATAAACATTGAACTGGATTTTTATGCACTAGATATATAACATCGAGTCCATGATCACCATAAATGCACTCAATGCACCTAAAATTCATAGTTGCAGTGGTTTATCATCAACACATTAATCATCATATTTTTAACCAATTACACTAATTATCAAAGTGACTATAATAATTGTAAAACCTCAAAATGAAACTACCTGTCAAGCAGTTTTCAATTTTTGATATGACCAGTTCAATTATTTGTATTGTTATGAATCTTTTCTAGCAACTAATGTATACACTTAATGGTATCTTTTATGGTTTCTATCAACATATCTAACTCAAATATGAGAATTCAGAATGCAATCATTAGTAAATACAAAATAATTAAATAGTAATACATCAAAATCTTGTGATGTTGCATGGATATTCACTTTCAACACATGGAGTCATGTTGTTTTATGATTACATGGTAAATGGAATTCTGTGGGATTTCTTTTTCTCTCATTGATTTCATTGATGTCTTGCAATAGAGCTATGAACCATGTAACATAGTATTGTTGTAAGAAAGTGTAATGAGTGAAATATTGGCATTATGAATTTGAAATGTGATAATTCTTAATCCCATCAATCAAGATCTCAATACTAAACAAGGAAAATGCAATTTCTACTCCCAAAAATAGATATGGAATCAAATTTAAATAAAATTCCAAAGATGGCCCAAACTATAGGAGATTATCCAGAGTGAAGAATATTGGAAATAAGTTATCCCTTATGAGTAGTCAGACAAGAAGAAGATAATGAGTTAATTAGTTCTTCTACAGAATGTGCAAATGCTTAGGGTAGTTGTATTGAAGCCAAAAAGCAACCCTCAAATAGCAAGGAATGATTACATGTTATTACAAATAAAGCAATGAGGGTGTCCAAATGTTTTCCACTAAAGTAAAGGATGGAATTACAACATAAAATATAGAGATGAAGCATGTGAGATGGTAAGTTGTCGTAATCTGATCATGACATTAACAAGAAGAATTGTAACATGATATAAATATGCACTAAAAAGGATATGCTTTTACTAAAGATGTTTTACTATTATTGGTAAACATTGACATGGATTTTTATGCACCAGATATATAACATCGATTCCATGATCACCATAAATGTGCTCAATGCACTTAAAATTCATAGCTGCAATTGTTTACCATCAACACATTAATCATCATATTTTTAACCAATTACACTAATTATAAAAGTGACCTTAATAATTGCAAAACCTCAAAATGAAACTACCTCTCAAGTAGTTTTCAATTTGGATATGACCAACTCCATTATTTGAATTGTTATGCATATTTTCCAGCAACTCATGTATACACTTTATTGTAGCTCTTGTGGTTTCTATCTGTAGTGCCTCCATTTTTACAATGTCAGTTATCTGTTGACTTCTTTATTCATAGACATGATTTGATAAGGATTTGATATATTTTAGACATTATGTTATGTAATTGATCTTCATGGGCATATATGGTGATTTGGGTGCATAACGCCAATTTGATTTGATTAGTATGTTGACACCTTTTCACATGATGTTGCAGACACTAACTTATTACGATGATTTTTGGACCTAATTTATATATGTTGGATACTTAGTTTAGTCACATGTCTTGATTATATGGATGTATGTCATTTATATTATCTCTATGACTAATTCATGGTAAATTATGTGTAATTGTGCATGTTTTCACATTTCGATTCCATGAGGATATTATAATATCATAGATTTCATTGATCTCTTATTGATTATTTGATTTACAATGTATCAGACATGTGTGTTTAATGTGTGCATTGAGTTTGCAGGTGACAAGTCACATGAGAACATGGGTTTAAGGGTAGCTAAAAGAATTATGCACAAGTGGCCCATGGGGCTGATCCCTAACCATGTTATCTATATGAGGCCTTCATATTAGATTTCATTATTTTGTGCACCATGAATGACCCTCATTTGTAATGTAATATGTCATGTAAAATTAATCTTGTTTAGGATGTTTTATCCTGTTATGTAAACTTGGTTTACAGACTTAATGGTTCACACTGGCATTAAGTTTTATGTTTGGGTAATTGTGCATTAATTAGAGAGGATATTAGGGTCACATTTGAACCCTTGGGTGGGCCCCACATCCTCTACACTTGTGCACAAGTGTTCCAAACATGAAATTGAGTTATATATGGCATTTTAAGTGACCCCTTTTAATTTTGGGAGTTCACTTAGCATGAAAATAAACCCTTAGACCCTACCTAATAAGTAGGGGGGGCTTAATTTCAAGGCATAAAGGGAGTTTTCCTCCCATTTTTCCTCTCTTTGGTCACCATCCATGTACGATGGATTGGTATGTGTGTTTTGTAGAAAGTTGCACAATCTTGTTTTATTTTCATTTTGGGCATTTTGGGAAGGGAGTGTTAAAAGTGAACTTATCTTTTCTTCTTTTTATTTTGGAACCTTTGACTTGGAGGGAAGAGAGGGGTGAAACATGTCACCCCCTCATTGGTGAGTAAATATATTGTATTGTCTTCAAATTCTCCCTCATGGGGGAGAAAGAGGACCTTTTTTTTGAGCTTTTGCTTGGTTCTTGGAGACTTTTGGGGAGCTATAGCTTGCTTGGATAAGAAAGTAGAAAATATTAGAGTGTTGGAGAGATTTGGAGGTAGGATCTTTGAGCTAATTTAATGTTTAATGTTATGCTAGATCTTAGATGTGTTTTGTTTGAAATGGGTGTTTGTTTTTTAGTATGTTTTTATGCTTTATTTTTATCCATCCATCATATGGCTTGATGGATTTTAGATTTTATGGGAGAAGAGAGATGGATTTTCCCTCTCAAACCTCATGGCTTGATTGGCAAGCCATGTAGGTACCTTTCACTCCCCTCATATGGTTTGAGGTGGAGGAAGGTGGTTCATATGGTTTGAAACCCCTTCCCCATTCTTGGAGAGGAAACCCAATGGGTTTGAAAATCCTCCTAAGAAGGATTTTGGTGAATGGGTGGAGCAATAAGGAGGGTTTGTTGATTTGAAGGAATAAGGAGGTTGTGAAGTTTCTTGTTGTGTGCATCCTATGGTTGGACAATACCTTTGGTACCTTTAGATATCTCTTCTTTTCTTCCTATTTTTGGAGGGAGAATTATGTTTTCTCCTCCTTTCCTTGTTTGTAAAATTTGGTGTTTTTCTTACTATTTAGATTGTCTTGGATGTGAAAATATAATGGTGTTATGTCTCCCTATATCTTGTGCACAACTTGTGGAAGCTAGCTCTCTCTCCCATGGGCTTGGGGGAGGCTAGCATGTCTTCAAACCATGGAAAGACATGTAATGATGCCTAAAGGTTGGGTGGTTAAAAAATGTTTTTCTCATTGTGTGTGTTCTTTGAAAGACACTCAAAGTTGAATATCAAGTTGGAAGTTGGTTGGAGTTCTTGATATCTTGGCTACTCATTTTATCTCCAAATCATGTGAACATAACTCTCATTGTAAATTTAAGGATAGGTATATGTGGGAGATTTCATTTTCTTGCAAAATCCTATTTTGTATTTGGGAGTACTTGTAAACTTGAGTCACAATTGTGGTGTAATCCTTCCTTAATCTTGGAGAAGAGACTTATAATGTGCTTTCTGGACTGGATTATGTATTTTGGGAAATATATTGCATATTGAGTTTAAGATCCTTGGAAATGAAACTTGTGATAAATGATTCCTTTAAAATGAACTTGATATAACTCATTTTGAAAGGAAAGTTTGTTGATTTGAAATATGTTCTTCCCTTTTACAAAAAAAATAATATTGTGATGATTATTAGTACTAAAAGAAAATTGGATTTCTTACTTGTTATCTCTCCTTCTTGTAGGATTATATAATAATTAATTAGTAATTAGATTTGAAGGAAATTTAGTGACACATGGGGCTTGAGGATTTTATTTTAAATGGTTATATTATCATTCTTAAAATGGAGCTTTTCTTGCAAATTTTTGGTAGATTTATACAATGAAATGAAATCAGTTTTTTTTCCCATGTGAATCTAACTAATGGATGTATTAGGGAATCCAATGTTAACTTAAATCTTCCCTTCACTAGGTTATAAAATTTTCCCCAAGCCTCTCTTCGCCTGGGATATTCCTTGTTGCAACCTTCTTATTGCATTAAATAGTAAACCATCTTAATATAGGTATATTTAAATAGATTATTGAATTTCATATTTTAGCACAAAGCCTAAGCATGATCTATTGGTTTAAAAACTTGAAATAGTATTAATATTGTATGTGACATAAATATATATACTTACATTTAATGTTTTTTTTTTAATATAACTATGTTATAATTATGCAAAATTTCATATTATATTTAAATATTAATAAATTTACATTTTATATTATGATATTTTTGCTTATATTATATTATATATCGTATTTTATAATATATATATATATATATATATTATAGATTATAATATAAATATATTAAACTTGATTTATTATACAGTAAATAGAATATACCGATTTCATATAACATAACAGATTGTATTTTATGAAATAAAAAAAGGGGTGTTGTTGGGAGGGATCGAGCCCCCCCTCCAAAATCTTCTGTTGTATTTTGAAAGTGGTGTGGTCATAAGACAAACCACAATAAAACTATGGTGTGGTCTACAACCACACCAGACCCAAACCCTAAATTCATCGCCCTACTACCTGCACATAATCCCTACGCGGAACCCACTCCCCAACCCCTGTGGCAATCTTCACCACCGTGTCATATCCTTCCCACCATCCTTCTTCCCACACAGACCTCACACCACTCCACACAGTCTCCTTTCCCCTATCTTCACGTGGATCACCTCTTTTCCTCCACACAGGTCCTCCTTTTCCAAAATCCACAGCCAACATCAAACCACCGCCTTGTTTCACATTAAAACAAATGATTCACAGTCTGACCCTACACCATATAAACACTACGGGATTTAATACAAGTCTTCCTTCTATGAAATACACATTGATTCTTTTAATGTTTAAATATATATATGCAGATGTATTTACAAAATGGTATAATATTCATACCAACAACCAGATCTTCATCTGGTGGAAGAATAATAACCAAATAAAAGAAAAAACAAACAAGGCTTGACACTTTGGGTTCTTTCAAAGCCAATGAAAGGATATCACAATCTTTGAGAAAATTATCCTCCATGATAACCTATAATTTAAATAAGAAGGATTAAGATAAAATAGAAGAAAAAATTAGAATTTCTTCATAGCCATTCATGGCCTCTCCCAAAATTGAAAATTACAAAATGAAAAAAATGAAAGAGCAAAGAAAGGAAGAAGAAATATTAAAGACATTTTAGGGTAATTTTAGGGTTGTCAAATCCAAGGGATAAAAATAAAAGCATCCAAGGGTTCTCATTAAAATTCTACACTACTTTTAAATTGTGGGAATTTGGGATTTTAGAAATTAACCTATAGGAAGAGGTGTGGAGGTCATGTAAATTGAAAGGGGTGTGTAGACCGTTTTATATAACCTTAGCAATTATCTAGAGGGGAAGCCATGAAAATAATTAAATAAATAAAATTGGAATTTGGCTAGTAATTAAGTAATTTGGGTAAATCATTTTAGTTTGAAATAATTAATATTGGGAATCAAATTAGTATTGGGAATCAAATTAGTATTGGTAGTATTTAATTTAAAACAAAAATTGATTTTTTTAACTACCTCTTTGGTATGGATTACGGTGTCCTGGGCATTACATTTGGTATCAAAGCATGAGGTTTACACACGTAGACACTCTAGGTAAAACATTTAATATTTAATTAATAATTTTATAACATTAAAACAAAAACAATTAAAACAATTCCAAAATCGTTATAAATTAATAATCATGTTTCTTACCTCATTCACAGGATGACACCCATGATATGACGATCAATTAGGGATTTGGGATGTATTTTTCCTACACCTAAGCCGCAGGAGCCTGAGTTCGGACCTCAGATCTTAGAGGCACTACAACAGTTGCTAGGTGGTGTGCAATAATGCCTTCTACCACCATATGAGGTGAGAGAGGAGAACATCCAGTCATGAGATGATGAGCTGATACGTGAAGACGCACACTTAGAGCTCCCACAGCACAATACCCCTAGGAGGGAGAGGTCGCATAGCCTTTTCATTCACCATGAAAGGGTGGTCTCATACCGTCATAGCCGTTCACACAATTTCAAGGGACCATTTGTAGATAGATGACCCCATTCACCTGTTGGACTGCAGGGCCACGATCATGACACAAGAAGTGTGATTAGGGATCTTCTCCACTTGCATTTACCTACATACATTGGCTCCACATATGGATTTTGGGTCGAGTCATAGATCCTTAGCTTGGATAGTTTCTTTGGCTTACACTCTTATGAGAGAAATGCCAAAGCCAAGTTCACCATACACCTCCTCCAAGATGCAACAGGCATTTGGTGGAGGAATGAGGAGCAGAAGATCCATTTAAATCAAGAGACAATGACCCGGGAGTTGTTCGATGAGAGATTCAGGGCTTGCTATATGTAAGAGAATTTCATGTAGAAGAGGATTGAGGAGTTTCACGACTTGCGACAGGGCTCTGGCACAGTGGCACAATATGATAGCATGTTCCTGGATCTTCTGTAGTATGCGGACTATTTGCAAGAAAAAAATTACAGGTAAATAAGTTTATTCAAGGCCTAAATGTAGACATAATAGGAGCAATTAGGATGTTATCTCCTCCCACACTTGAGTAGGCCATTGAGAAGGCCTACTTAGCTGAGGAGAACATGACCAGGGCACATGATCACCGAGATAGGAACAAGATAAATTTTCAGGATAGGATACATGCCTTACAGAGTCAGAGGTCATGGGGTTAAACACCACCCCATAGAGGAGGAATTTTTCCTTCTCTAGTAGTATCGAGGGCTCCACCACATCCACGGCATAAGAAAAAACCTCAAGGTCACTAGAAAAAGAGGGCTAGATAGACTCAGAGCTTACAGAGAGGTGGTACTAGAGGAGGTTTTGGTGGAGCCAAGGATAGGAGACAGGGTACTCAACAGGTATAGCTAGACCGCACGCAGTAGTCTATTAGGGTTGGTCTAGCAGGATCAGTTCACCAGAGTACATGAGGGACTCCATCTCAGAGGGGTATAGGAGGATGTTTTATTTGTGGGTCCCCTTATTACTATGTGTGTATGTGTCCACACAAACCTACTACCATAGATATGTAAAGAGATCCTAGATCCAAGCAAACAGTGGGTAATGTAGGGAACTCCCATCGTGTATATTAAGCGGTTGACAACCGCCAGGTCAAACATCAGGCCACATTCATTGAGATGATAGGTACTATTAGGGGTATTTATATGTCATTAATTTTTGATTCAGGTGCTTTATATTATATTATATCTCCTTCTGTAGTGGACCAATGTGGGCTAGTAGTGGCTAGGCAACCAGATAGTTGGCAGGTTTCGTTTTCCTCTAGGTCAAAACTCACCCTCAACTCGTATGTGGAGAGTTACGTAATTGATTTATAAGTCCTCTTCAATACTCTTTAGCTCCAAGTTATTCCTCTAGAATCCTATCAGGTTGTTTTAGGTATGAATTGGCTCGAGGTTCATCAGGCCAAGGTGGTTTGCAAGAATCAGTTCATTGAGTGTCAAGATGATCTTCAGAGAGCAATTTTGATATCATGGATTAAAAGGCCTATCTCTTTACATATGATCTCGGCTAAGAAACTCAATTGGAGCATGTGTAAAATTTTTTAGTTGTTTGCTATCACCATTAGTGATCGATCAGAGAGCACTCCAGAGCATTCACCCTTAGATGATCATACAATTTTGAGGGAGTATGCATATGTGTTTCCAGGTGAGCTTCCAAGGTTACCACCCCACAGAGAGGTGGCTTTCACCATTTGTTTAGTGAAGGGATCTGTACTAGTTTCTAGGGTACCCTATCAGATGAGCACTCCAGAGCTCCATGAGCTCAAGATTCAATTAGAGGAGTTGTTGGACAAGGGTCTCATTCACCCTAGTGTATCTCCTTGTGGAGTGCCAATCATATTTGTAAAGAAGAAGGATGGTTCTCTCAGACTTTGTGTAGAATTTAGACAAATAGAAAAAGTCACAATAAATAACTGTTATCCACTCCCTAGGATTGATGACTTTTTTAATCAAATGCAGGGAATGAGAGTGTTCTCTAAAATTTATATCAAGTCAGGATCTCATCAATTGAAAATATTAGATGTAGACATTCATAAGACAACCTTCTGTACACGTTATGGGCATTATGAGTTCACCGTTGTCCCATTTGGTTTGACCAATGCCCTATTTATCTTCTTGAGTCTCATGAATGGAGTATTTAGGACCTTTCTAGATCACTTAGTCTTAGTGTTCCTAGATGATATATTGATATATTCACATTCTAAGGAGGAACAAGAGGAGAATTTGAGACATGTACGACAAGTTTTGAGAGAGCAAGAGTTAATTGGTAACTTGGAAAAATGCAGCTTCTTTCAGATAGAGATTCAGTACTTGGGTCACATCTTATCAGGAGAGGGTATCTGAGTAGATTCCTTTAAGATACATGCTATTACGGATTGGCCAGTGCCCACATCAGTCACTGAGGTGAGGAGTTTTATGGGTTTAGTAAAATATTATGACAAGTTTGTTCAGGACTATTCCATGATTTCTCACCCTATTACTTCTCTTTAGATAAAAGGGAAGAATTTGGTTTTGTTATAGAAGTGTGAGTAGGCATTTCAGTTTCTTAAGGAAAGGTTTACCTTGACACCCATATTAGCAGTTTTAGACCCTACAGAAGATTTTTTTGTTTGTACTGATGCATCACTAGAGGGTTTGGGAGTATTCCTTATGCAAGAGCGTCAGGATATTTCCTTCAAGTCATGTAAGCTCAAGAACTACGAGATTAAATATCCTACCCATGATTTAGAGCTTGCAGCAGTCATTCATGCTCTTGTGTGTTGGCATCATTTCCTTTTAGGTAGACCTTTCACTTTGAGGACAGATCATCACATGTTGTAGCATATCTTCTCACAGAAAAACCTCAACGCTCGCCAGCGGCATTGGATGGAATTCCTATGTGAGTATGAAATGGAGGTGTAATTTATAAAAGGAAAGGAAAATTTCATTGCAGATGAACTTAGTAGACGATGACACATGCTTACATCATTGACACTGCACTCAGATTTGAGAGGTAGGATTCGTCAGCATCTTTCAGAGGATAGGTTTATGAGGGTGCTAGACAGATGTTAGAGTCACATGATTCTTTAGAGGGAAGATATTTGGGGTTCATTTTAGAGGAATATGGCTTACCTCAGTTCCATAGGAACATCTATGTGCCTAAGTTAGCTGATCTACTTAGCTTCATCCTTAAAGAAGATCATCGAGCTCTATATGCAGCACATCTAGGAGTAAAGAAAATGCACGCCGATCTAAGAGAGTTCTATTATTGGCCTAGTCTTCAATGGGACATAGCATAATTTGTTGCATGTTTCCTTGAGTGTCAGAGGGCCAAGGTAGAGCATTCTAATCCCGCAGGACTGTTACATCCTCATGATATTCTCGAGTGTAAATGGGATGTGAATTCTAGGACTTCTTATGTATTCTTATCATCATCATGCCATTATGGTCACTATGGATAAGTTGACCAAGGTTGCACATTAATCACCAACCAAGGTCACCTATAATGAATAGGCCATTTCTAAAGTGCTTATGGAGGACATTGTTAGATTGAATGAGATTCTGATGACCATCATCAATGATAGGGATACCATTTACACTTTAGCTTTCTGGACTTCCTTTCAGTCCGCTCTGGGTACACAAATTAATTTCAGCTTAGCATATCATCCAGAGACAGATGGACACAGACACAGAGAGAGAGAGTTAATCAAGTACTGGAGGACATGTTGAGGATGTATGTGATGGACCAGCAGAAGAAGTGGGAAGATTATCTACATTTGGTTGAGTTTTCCTACAACAATAGCTATCACAGTTCCATTGGTATGGATCCCTACCAGGATTTTTATGGTCGACCTTGTAGGACACCTCTGAGTTAGGACAAGCTAGATGACAAGATCATTCTGGGTCCAGCTTACCTATAGGATTTACAGCAGCAGGTTGTTCTGATTACACAATGTCTTAAGTAGGCTAGAGCATGCCATAAGGTGTATGTAGACACCAAGAGGACTGATCATCACTTCTTAGTGGGTGAAAAATTCTTCTTGATATTTCATCCACATAAGAGCCCAATCCGCTATGGAAAGGGTTATAAGATATCACCTCATTTTGTGGGGCCTTTTGATATTTTCATGTTTCTATACTACGTAGATATGTACTTGATGTTTCTCATGTTTTTGATTGGTTGGCATTACACGTAGAGGATGGAGGACATTGGAGGCTAGAGCCCATATGTATACTGAAGCACCAGAGGTTGGCCCTTCGAGGTTGAGACTTGGACTAGGTTAGAGTTCATTGGGATAGATATGATGAGACATCAACTACTTGGGAGGAATTTACACCATTGATGGCTAGATATCCCTATCTCTTTCAGTCACTTCTAAGAAGAAGTCTAATTTTAGGAGAGGGGGATGTAGTGCCTCCATTTTTACAGCCTCGGATATCTGTTGACTTCTTTATTCATAGACATGATTTGACAGGGATTTGATATATTTTAGACATTATGTTATGTAATTGATCTTCATGGAAATGTATGGTTATTTGGGCGCGTAGCACCAATTTGACTTGATTAGTATCTTGACACATTTTCACATGATTTTGTGGACACTAACTTATTATGATAATGTTTGGACCTAATAAATATATGTTGGATACTTTTTTTAGTCGCATGTCTTCATTATATGGATGTATGCCATTTATATTATATCTATGACTAATTCATGGTAAATTGTGTGTAATTGTGCATGATTTTACATTTACGATTCCATGAGGATGTTATAATATCATAGATTTCATTGATCGCTTATTGAGTAGTTGATTTACAATGTATCAGACATGTACGTTTAATGTGTACATTAAGTGTGCAGGTGACATGTCACATGAGAATGTGGGTTTTAAGGTGGCTACACAAATTGTGCACAAGCGGCCCAAGGGCTAAGCCCTAACTATGTTATATGTATGAGTCCTTAGTATTATATTTCATTATTTTGGGCACCATGAGTGACCCTCATTTGTAATGTAATATGTCATGTAAAATTCATCTTGTTTAGGATGTTTTATTTTGTTATGTAAACTTGGTTTGGGGACTTAATGGTTCCCACTTCCATTAATTTTTGTGTTTGTGTAATTGTGTATTAATTAGAGAAGAGATTAAGGTCACATGTGAACCCTTGGGTGGGCCTGACATCCTCTACACTTGTGCCCAAGTGCGCCAAACCTGAAATTGGGTTATTTATGGCATTTTAAGTGACCCCTTTTAATTTTGGGAGTTCACTTAGCATGAAAATAAGCCCTTGCACCCTACCTAATAGGTAGGGGGCTTAATTTCAATGCATAAAGGGATTTTACCTCCCATTTTGCCTCTCTTTGGTTGCCATCCATGTAAGATGGATTGGTATGTGTGTTTTGTAGAAAGTTGCACAATCTTGTTTTATTTTCAGTTTGGGAATTTTGGGAAGGGAGTGTTAAAAGTGAACTTATCTTTTCTTCTTTTTATTTTGGAATATTTGACTTAGAGGAAAGAGAGGGGTGACACATTTTACCCCCTAATTGGTGAGGAAATATATTGTCTTCTCTTCAAATTCTCCCTTATGGGGGAGAAAGAGGACTTTTTTTTTGAGCTTTTGCTTGGTACTTGGAGAATTTTAAGGAGCTAGAGCTTTCTTTGATAAGGAAGTGGAAAATATTAGAGTGTTGGAGAGATTTTGGAGGGAGGCTCTTTGAGCTCATTTTATGTTTCATGTTATGCTATATCTTAGCCTTGTTTTGTTTGAAATGGGTATTTGTTTCATGTGTGTTTGTTGTTGAGTATGTTTTTGTGTTTTATTTTTCTCCATCGATCATATGGCTTGATGGATTTTGGAGTATGGGGGAAAAGAGAGGAATTTTCCCTCTCAAACCTCATGGCTTGATGGGAAAGACATGTAGGTACCTTTCAATCCCCTCATATGGTTTTAGGTGGGGAAGGTGGTTCATATGGTTTAAACCCCCTTTTCCCATTCTTGGAGAGGAAACCCAATGGGTTTGAAAATCCTCCCAAGAAGAATTTTGGAAAATAGGTGGAGCAATAAGGAGGTTTTGTTGATTCGGAGGAATAAGGAGGTTGTGAATATTCTTGTTGTGTGCATCCTATGGTTGGACCACACCTTTGGCACCTTTGGATATCTCTTCTTCTATTCCCGATTTTGGAGGGAGAGTATGGTTTTCTCCTCCTTTTATTGTTTGTAAAATTTGGTGTTTTTCTTAGTGTTTGGATTGTCTTGGGTGTGAAAATATAATGGTGTTATGTCTCCCTATATCTTATGCAAAACTTGTGGAAGCTAGATCTCTCTCCCATGGACATGCGGGACGCTACCATGTCTTCCAACCTTGGAGAGGTTAGGTGGTTAAACAAGATTTTTCTCCTTGTGTTGGTTATTTTAAAGACACTGAAAGTTGAATCTCAAGTTGGAAGTTGGTTGGAGTTCTTAATATCTTGGGTAATCGTTTTATCTCCAAATCGTGTGAACATAACTCTCATTGTAACTTTAAGGATATGGCTATGCTGGATATTTTATTGTCTTGTAAAATCCTATTTTATATTTGGGAGTACTTGTAAACTTGATTCACAATTGTGGTGTAATCCTTCCTTTAATCTTGGAGAAGAGACTTACAATGTGATTTCCGGACTACATTATGTATTTTGGGAATTATATTGCATTTTGAGTTTAAGCTCCTTGGAAATGAAATCTTGTGATAAATGATTCCTTTAAAATGAACTCAATATAACTCCTTTTGAAAGGAAAGTCTGTTGACTTGAAATATGTTCCTCCCTTTTACCAAAAAAATATATTGTGATGATTATTAGTACTAAAATAAAATGTGATTTCTTACTTGTTAGCTCCCTCTATTGTAGAATTCTGCAGTAATTAATTAGTAATTACATTTGAAGAAAAGTTAGTGACACATGGGGTTTGAGTATTTTATTTTAAATGGTTATATTATCATTCTTAAAATAGATATTTTCATGCAAATGTTTGGTAGATTTATATAATGAAATGATATCAGTTTTTTTTTCCCCATAAGAATCTAACTAATGGATGTATTAGGGAATCCAATGTTAACTTAAATCTTCCCTTCACTAGGTTTTAAAATTTTCCCCAAGCCTCTCTTCTCATGGGATATTTCTTGTTACAACCTTCTTATCACATTAAATAGTAAACCACCTTAATATAGGTATATTTAAAGCGATTATTGAATTTCATATTTCACCACAAAGCCTAAGCATGATCTATTGGTTTAATAAATTGAAATATTATTAATTATGTATGTGACATAAATATATATACTTATATTTAATGTTGTTATATTTTGTAATATAACTATGTATAATTCTATATAATATCATATAATATTTATATATTAATAAGGTTACATTTTATACTATGAGATTTTGGCTTATATATATATATATATTTCATTAATATAGATTATAATATAAATAGATTACACTTTATTTTTTATACAGTAAATAGAATATATGGATTTCATATAACATAACAGATTGTATTTTATGAAATGAAAAAAAGGGGTGTTATTGGGAGGGTCGAGCCCCCCCTCTCAAATCCTGCACTATTTTTTTGAAAGTGGTGTGGTGTACGGCCACACCACCCCCAAAACCCAACCTCACCACCCTCCCACCTACGCCTAATCCCTATGCAAAACCCACTCCCCAACCCCTGCGGTAATCTTCACCACCGTGCCACCTCCTTCCCACCGTCCCTCTTCCCACCTAGACTTCACACCCTTCCACATAGTCCCCTTTCCCCTATCTTCATGTGGATCACCTCTCTTCCTCCACACAGGTCCTCATTCTCCAAAATCCGCGGCCAACAAAAAACCACCACCTTATTTCACATTAAAACCGGTGATTCACAGTCTGGAATGGTATAAAAATAATAACCAAATAAAAGAAAAAACAAACATGGATTGAAACCCTAGATTCTTTCAAAGCCAATGCAAGGATGAAACAATATTTGAGAAAAATCTCCTCCAGCATAACCTACAATTTAAATAAGCAAGATCAAGAAGAAAATACAAGAAAAACTCAGAATTTCTTCATGGCCATTCATGGCCTCTCCCAAAGCTACAAATTACAAAATGAAGAAAATGAAAGAGAAAAAAAAGGAAGAAGAAATCTTATAAATATTTAAGGATAATTTTAGGGTTGTTAGATCCAAGGGCCAAAAATAAAATCATCACAAGTTTATGACTAAATCCTACACTACTTTTGATTTGTGGGAATTTGGGGATTTAGGAATTAACCTAAAGAAAGGGGTGTGTAGACCTTTTTATGTAACCTTAGCAATAGTCTAGTGGTGAAGCCATGACAAGAATTAGATAAATAAAATTGGAATTGGGATAGTAATTAAGTAATTTGGGTAAATCATTTTAGCTTGATATAATTAATATTAGGAATTGGATTAGTATTGGTAGTATTTACTTTTTTTTTAAATGTTTTTTTTAACTACCTCTTTGGTGTGGATTATAGTGTCCCGAGGCGGGGCATTGCAGTATCAACATATCCAACTAAAATATGAGAATTCGGAATGCAATCATTAGTAAATACAGAATACTTAAATAGTATTACATCAAAATATTGTGATGTTGCATGGATATTCACTTTCGGCACATGGATCCATGTTGTTTTATTATTGCGTGGTAAACATAAGTCTACGGGATTGTTTTTTCTCTCACTGATATCGTTGATTTCCTATAATAGAGTTGCAAACCATGTAACATAGTATTGTTTTCAGAAAGTGTAACAAGTGAAAGATTGGCATTATAAATTTGAAATGTGATAATTCTTAATCTCATCAACGAAGAGCTCAATACTAAACAAGGCAAATGCAATTTCTACTCCCAAAAATAGATATGAAATCAACTTTAAATAAAAATCCAAAGATGGCCCAAACTGTAGGAGAGTATCCAAAGTCAAGAATTGCGGTAATAAGTCATCCCTTATGATTAGTCAGACAAGAAGAATATAATGAATCAATGAGTTCTTCTATAGAATGTGCACATGCTAAGGGTAGTTGTACTAAAGCCAAAAGGAAGCCCTCAAATACTGAGGAATGGTTACATGCTATTACAAATAAAACAATGAGGGTGTCCAAATGTTTGCCATGTGAAGACTGATCACTAAATAACAAGATGTAATTGAAACAGAAAATATAGAGATGAGGCATGGGAGATGGTAAGACATCATAATCTAATCATAACATTAAAAAGAAGAATTATAACATGATATAAATCTACACCAAAAAGGATATGCTTTTACTGAAGACGTTTTACTATTACTGGTAAACATTGACATGGCTTTTTATGCACCAAATATATAACATTGATTCCATGATCACTATAAATGCGCTCAATACACCTCAAATTCATAGCTGCAGTGGTTTACCATCAACACATTAATCATCATATTTTTAACCAATTACACTAATTATCAAAGTGACTATAATAATTACAAAACCTCAAAATGAAACTACTTGTCAAGCGGTTTTCTATTTGGATATATCTAGTTCCATTGTTTGTATTTTTATGCATATTTTCCAGCAACTCATGTATACACTTAATGGTAGCTATTGTGGTGTCTATCAACATATCCAACTCAAATATGAGAATTCAGAATGTAGTCATTGGTAAATACAAAATAATTAAATAGTATTACATCAGAATCTTGTGATTTTGCATGGATATTCACTTTTTGCACATGGAACCATGTTGTTTTATAATTATACGATAAACAAAATTGTGTGGGACATCTTACAAATCAAGTAGAATTATTATGTTATGAAAAAAATGGATTTGTACTTTGTAGATTCATATTTTGAAATAGAAGAATCCAATCTAAGCTAGACTGAGGCATTCAAATAAGGATTTGTCATGGCACTGCAGAAGGATTAACATATTTTCATAATGATTGTAACTGACACATTGTTCACAGGGATGTAAACACTTTTAACATTCAAGGCTAAAAACCGAAATTTTCCTTTAACAACCCATATTTTATTCATATTAATTCATTACAACTCAGTGCCATGTTCATTATATATTATAAATAGAAGTATTACATTATTTGGGGATTGATCCATCCTCCATAGGCATCTTCCAAACTCTGAGGAAAATTGAAGTGCTATATGGTAACATGTGGTTCAATACCTACAAAAATTATAACTACTATCCTTATCTTGGAGAACAATCTATAAACTTATTTTACCCTAATATTGTCAAATGTTCCAATTAATGAATGATAAAATCTACTTTCAAGTGACCTAGAATAAAGTTCATTATCTTAGAGGATGAGTTCATTGATGATATTATTGTAGTATTCCAATCCCTTGGGATTGATGGCACCCTTTCCATATGTAGAAAACATCCAGAAAGTTAGACACAAAATATTATAGACCAGAGCTTTTTTCTCTATCATCAAATAATACTTTCTTACTAGGTATTACTCGAGACCATGAGATGGAATATCTGTATGCATCTAGCCCCTTTTTAAAACATTAGATGAACATCCTTCTGAAAAAATGTTTATGGACAACCATTTCCAAAATCAAGATGACACAAAAATAGGAAGAAAATAACAATGAGTAATTGATTTCCCTTTACCGTGTTAGCCTTTGGTGAGGAAAAATTCAAAAATTAAAATTTGAGTAATTTCTTAATAATATCTTTATAAAATATTAAAGTAAAATGGAAAACATTTTGGCGTACTTTATCTCAAAATTGAGGTGCTCCGAATTGTCTTTTGCGTTAATTAGAGCTACATCGACTGTAATCATATCCCCCATAACCAAACACTTGACAATAACATAATTATTTTCTCCTTTATATATTTTTTCATAAGAAAATGCATAAGCATCGTCCATTTCATTCAACCCTCAATTCCAACTTCTTCATCACCTACTGAAAACCCAAACAATTTCTTAATTCTCATTTTCTAATAAAAAATTTTCTGGAAACCTTTTGAATTTAAAGCCTGTAAGGGCCTCTAAATTCCAAAAAAAACAAAATAGATACAACAAATTTTGTTACTTGATGATGTCGTCGCCACCTGAGATCCAGATATCTCAGGTAATATCTCCACTGTTAAAAGAAAAAAATAAAGGAAAGTAAAAGAATTTTCCCGAATGTAGCAAAAAGGGCAAAAACTAAAGGGTACTTTCTTAAGGAACCAGGGATAATTTGTAAAATACTTTATTCCCAACCTCAAATAACACTGTCATTTTCGTAGCGATCAAAACTTATATTTCCTTTCTCTTTACATTCACTTTAACATTGTCCACTTCTTCGATGGCCCTTCCCTCTGCGACATTAGCGATTGATCCCCTGCGGCTTTAGAGACCTGCTCTCTCTTCCCACCATGGTATCCCCAAATTCCACTTGAATTCAAGCCCCAAGAATGTCACAGAGACCCCTGGATTCCTCTCTCCATGTGACTGATAATTACAGTGTGAATTCAAATAAACAGTGGAAGCCTGATATTCTTGATAGCCTCCCTAGAGGCAGGAGACATGGGAGTGGTGACAGAAGTGGAGAAGAATTCACATGCAGCTAGCCACCTGTCTCCACCATGTAGCCATAAAAATAGAAACTATCCAGAAAAATTTATAAAAATGCCTGAGATTTTGTTATCCCTTTGATTTCAATGCATCCAAGAGGAGGAATGAAGTGCGTCTGATTTCTAACGATTGTCAAAATCCCCAGGTCTATGTTCACTACAAGAACGCCTTTGGCATAGATATAACATGTTACCACTTTATTTAAGGATTAGGGGAAGCCAATATGAAAATAAAAAATTATAAAGATGGCCATTCAAATTTTGAGCATTAAGACATTTATAAATGGTCGCAGAGATTGTGTCTTCTACATTCCTTTGCTAACGTGTGTTTAAGGAACAAAAAGTTTGAAATTTTTAATTTTTAAAAATAAATCCCCCTCTAATTTTTAAGTTTTTGTGTCACCTTTTTTAGTAGCCAATATCTACTTGATATTAAGTAAAAAAATGAATTATTTTTTAGTCATCCTTATAGTATTTAGAATTTTTAGTTATTGTTTTTTCTCTTTTTTAATTAGTTTGCAACTTGATTTAGATATGAAATTTGAATAACTACAAACAAATCCCAAGATACATCAAATCTCAGCTTCAAGTGAGGTAAATGAGTAAAAAATTGGATCTACTAAGATTTGTGCCTTTAAATTCTCATTGAGGTACATGGTGCCCCTAATTTTAAATTTTTTGAATTACAATGTTACAAAGTCTTTAGTCAAGAAAATCCTGAAATAGTATAACTAGGGACATAGGAAATTTGCCCAGGAATGACCATAAGCTCATAATTGTTTCTACATGATAGTTTTATTAGCATGTTCATTTCTTTTTTTATGAATTAAAACTTATATTATATTCAAAAGTAAGATGATACAAGATAATTCAAAAAAATTGGGTGGTATGGAAGTACACCCCAAAACCACAAACTAAAATAGGAAAAAACACAACCTGGGAAAATATCCAATTAGAGAATAACAAATAGCACAAAACTAAAATAGTTAAGCCATCGCTATGAGTTTTTCTCTATAGAGGAAGGGTATTGGTCATGCCACCCAGAACCAAGTATGTCCTTGCCACTATCTAGAATGTCCAAACTAGAACCAGGTTAACTTTCGTCTTCAGTATCTTCAGTAGGGGTTTGAGAGGGTGAGATGGCCAGAGACAACCTAAAAAAATTATTGGGTGGAGGTGGGAGGCTCCATCCATCATGAGTGTGTGTTGTATGGGAAGCTAGAAAGCCCCAGCCAAGATGGGTGGGTGGTGGGGGGCATCCTAACTACGATTGTGGGCTAAAGGTGGAGGAGAGAGGCTCCTCATAGAAGGTTGATTGTAGGGCAACTGGCTGAGCCAGCTGAAGGATCGACGTTGAGATAAGATCGAGAAAACTCTAAGGCACCCATAAGCACCACTCAGTGGCAGAATGTCACGAGAGGAGGATGGTGGTTCATAAGTAAAATTTCATGGGGTGTTTCCCTAGTGAAATAATAGCGTTTGCAAATGTTCCACCTCGATTTCCACTTTATTGGCTTGCACTTGATTCTATAGTAAGACATTCATTATGATTAACTTCAATGTTAGCAAATATACAAGAATGTCTTTCTTTCCAAAGGCATAATAATATTTCCCTTGTGAAAGCATGTCAAATCTGAGAAAATCGGTGAGGCATTCAAGGATTGTCTTCTAAAAGAACATGCTACCAAGTAAAACATTCTGGTCAAAAAGGGAAGAAGATAGAATAGATTCAATTCCAAGTCCTTTTGGCTTTGTAGTAATACCAGAACAGTTGCGATAAGGTTTCAAGGAGACCACAGAAGGAGCATTTGGGGCAGACACTCCAAGGTACAAAAATTGGCACCAAGTGGAAAATATTGGTACAAAACACACCACAAGAAGTGAGAAATTTTAGGTTCCACACAGGCAGACCAAATTGTAGAAAGTATCCTTTTCCAGATTGATGGTGAAGATTGAATACCCCACCGGGCATTGAGCTTTCCCACCATGGGAAAGTGAGGTGAAATCCATATGTATCCTCATCGAGTAGAGTAATTCCTAAATGGGGTGTCCATATAACATTTATATTTTATACACCAAGGATGAGACAAAGGAATATGAATCTTTTCGGTCATACAATCTGACATAAAGGAAAATGTCATTAATGAGGGATCTATCTGAAAGAGATAATTTAAACCACAATTTGAGATCTTGCAAAGATAGCAAAGAATGGATGTATTTATAGAAGAGGTCTTGGACCCTATGAATGTCATGCTTGAAAAAATGAAGCGCAGGAATCCAAGGCACCTTAGCTAGAAAATGATCCTGGTATTGAATGACATGTGACCACCACAGAGAGTGATAATTGAAAGTGAGGCCATCCCAGAATCCATTTTATCCCAGGCTTTCCAAACTCTTTTGAGCATAAAAGTGCCAACAAATTTGACTATAATAGGGGCGATGAGAAATTGGTGAATTCAATACCTTTCTAAGAAACACGGCCATACAAGGAGCCTTCTACAATACCATTACTCAAAAACACATTCCATGCTTCTTTTCCTTTCATGCTTTGGATTATCCATTTTTCACAAAGATCTCGACGTTGAAAAATAATTTCGATGAGGCCTAATCCTCCAGAATCTATGAGAAGACAACAAGTTTCCCATGTGACTCTTTGAAAACCTTTACAAGTGGAAGAATTGGCCCTGAGGAAACCTTTTATAAGTTTCTCAATATTTTGTACAAACTTTTGAGACAGGACCTAGTAGGTAGAGTAGTAAACATGCATGGCTTAAAGTACTTTCACGAAAATCTAAAATTTTCCCACTAAGGACAACGGCTTAGAGATCCACTATTCCAACTTTCAAACAACCCATTGTACAATATATTGCTAAAGCTCCTTAGGATAAGCTTTCAAGGAAAAGGGAATACCAAGAAACTTAAACATTTCTCCATGATTGAGTAGCTTCCAATCATAAGTAGCTAGCCGAGGTGAGTGTAGGAAGGAAGGAACTATCTATAACATTGCATTTTTTTCCATTGAATGGAGGAACTAGAGGCTAAATAGACTATTTCAAGGCACTACTTAGCTCTGCTAATGTTATTTTCTTGTTCGATATCACGAGGAAGGTGATTAAACAAACTAAGGATTTACCTTGATGGCCTAAAGGAATATCTAAGGTATTAATATTAATCTAGTTAGGAGTACTAAAATGTTGTAAATGAACTAAAGAAGTATGAAATAAATGTAAATGAACTATTCTAGATGAAATAAAACCCTAATATGTAAGACAAGAGTAAGGGAAAGACTCTGCTGATAACAGAAGATTGTCACCCACTGTCGCGGATCTGGAAATAAAATATGAAAGTGAAGAAGAACCCTTAGCGACCCTATGAAAGGTAGATATGGACTATCTAAGATGACACAGGCACTTGGGAGTGTACTGGGATGCCTCGAGGCAGTCTGGTCTACAAATTGGGCGCTCGGAGAAACGTAAATGCTCAGAACCTCAATTTGGTATGGTCACTAAATGTCTCTAAGTACTTCCCATTTGTCATGTTGGATTCATTAGATGATCTGGAGAATGACCCGTAATGTAAGGAGAAGTATCAAACCCTATAAAAATGAAAGATGGATATGAATGGATCAAATTTACCTTAACCGCCAACCTAGTGGACTTATCCCTTAGTGTTGCACTACATTACAGATCCTGATCTAGTTTTGGTGTGTGTGTACATGTCGTGCCCTAGATTTTTCATGTTAGTCACACTTTTTGAAGTAGCAAGCAATAGTAGCTATAGAAATGTAAGTAGCATGCGTGCATGGAATAGAATGGAATCCCTCCCTCTATGAAGTGTGTGTGATGTAGATCTCCTAGCTCGAATACATGGCACTATGGGGATGCAAGTGATGAAATGGATTCAAACCTAGATGGAGTGATAGTAGTGATAATATGCAATGACCTATGACCCTCATTATGGTTTTATAACTTTATATTTACAGGGCTCTCAAGCTTAATTTTGTAATTAATCCTGATAAGGCCGATTGAGAAGAAGATAAGCATGACAAAAAACTAAAAGTGACCAAAAGAGAAGTGGAAGAGGTTGTGCATAGACCGGGGCATCTGGAATGTGACTAGGGCACCTCGAGGCACCCCAATACAGGCTGGGATGCCTTAATTTTAGGCTATAATTTCAAAGAACTCATGATATGGGCTTATAGGTATCGGGAAATACTAAATAAAAGATAAGAAAAAGGTTGCCAAAAGGTGGGTTTAATTAGTACTTTGTACACTTGATAACCTTCTAAATAGTATTATAAGACTAGGCTAAATATTGTCTAATGTGCAATATTTGTGTCTACAGGAGGAATCATCCATGAAATTTACATTAATTAGTACTTTGTAAGACCGGGAAAAATATTGTCTAATGTGCAATATTTGTATCTACATTTTCCCCCACTTTATGTTGGTGAGTAGAAAGCTTTGTAACATAAATTAGATAGAGATGCGTACCTGATAACCATGTAGAGTATAGAAGAAGATGTGTTGATGGACTAGACTCAAGCGTGGAATGATAAAAAGACAAATGTGGAGGAATATGGATTCTAAAGATGAAAAATATGTATAAAAAGTGATGAGAGTGAACCTAGGGCAGAACTCATATGCAGATGTTGCTGTGTGTAGTGTACCTGCATGGTGAGTATGGAAAGTACCATCACAGTGTGTTTTCATTGTCATTGTTTCTATGTTTTTCGCCCCTAATTTTACTGTTTATTTCTCATACGAATGACCTACAAGGAGAAAATGATCAAGTAGTCAAATATACATGTATGTAAAAATGTTATGTAAAAATACATAAATGTAAAATACGGTATAATAGAAAGTGTAAATGGAAAAATGGAACATGTGCAGTTGATTAATGTCAAGAAAAAGGGTGTAGAAGGATATGTTGTAGTGTCATGAGTTTTTTGGGTGATCTCATGCTACTCTGGCTAAAGAAGTATAGGGAGGAACCATGTTGTCTCCTCCAACCTTTAATCGCTTCTGCATAAATATTGGAAGAGATATTTGTACTTTTTTGGTTTTTTGGGCGATCTGGCACCACTGGATAGAGAAGTGTAGAGAGGTACACCCAATGTAACCCCTGAGCTTATATCCACTCCGCAGAATTATCAAAGGACATCATGTCCTGTTAAGGACATTATGTATGAATTTCGTAGAATGGTCTGAACTCACTCAAAGTGTGTGAACCGGTGTAGATAAATTTTGTTAGTAGAAACCATCAATGATTCCCCCCTTTTTTGGGGCACACACAATGACCCTAGAAGGAGAATGCAGCCCCAAAAGGGGACCAAACACACTCTGATCTGTAGAAATCTACCTCATAGGGGGGAAGGGAAATGCTTGGTAGATACCAAGGCATGCACAAAATGGGATGGCTAGCCAATAAAAGTGTTATTCCAAAAACACAGGCATGCAATAAGTGTGAAATACGTAGATAATATAGAAAAACTACCAAGCATTGTAGTATAAAAAATCAAGAAACAACAAGAGGACTGCACAAAGTGGGTTACAAACAAGGGACATTGCTCACGATATCGCAAGACACGCAAGGCCATAATGGCCGCAAACAATAGAAAAGTTTGCACACAAGAAAAGGGAAAAGCCTGCATACAATGGAAAACAAAGCAGAAAAGTAGAAACAAAGAAGTAGTCATGGACATATGTAATCTTGCAAAACAAGTGTTGCACATGGAACACCCATTAGCATGTTAGAGTGATAACCAATATATCAAAGCATGTAGAAACAAGTAGTATAAGATGCTAAGTACAAAATGAAATAGTAACACCTGGATAAGATGAATTTTGATGCCCCCGGTGACTGATATAGGAAGGGTATAAGGAAAACATCCATGTCACTTGTAAATTCTTGAATCTGTGATCACACTAAACAAATATGTGAATGTGTATGTGTGTATGATAACGACATTGAAGAAATGAAACTAACATGTGTAGTAAAGTGATCATGTAAAACACTAGTAAGCAAGAGTAAATGATACCAAGGCAATGCAGTATGCTATGAGTGGATCGAATGGAATGCAAAATAGAATGATAGGAGTAATGTGCCCCCCGAGTGTACGGAAGTGTATGCAGTGAGAATCATTTTTTTCCCTCAGCAATAAATAATTAATCGTAAAGGAGAGTGCATCATTGATAAGTTATCAAGTAGTGTTTGTTGTGTCTAGCATGCTATGATGAGTGTGTATGTGTAGTGGTGATGAAATGTGAAATGTGGAGAGATGTGCGTGAACCATATAGCTGAAGTGTATATCATGACTTTGTTGAAAGAAGAAGTGATGATTTATCCCTAAGTGTATATCAGCATAATATGAATGGATGGGAATGTGTCATATAGAGAGATGTGCGTGGACCCTATAGCGTAAGCATAAACTATGACTTGTGGGAGGTGTGAGTGTTGATTTATCCCTAATTGTATATCATGATAAGATGAAAGAATAGAATGTATTGTATACCACTATGTCATGATTAAACTGATGATGGTGATTTATCCTCAATCATATACCACTAATTGATGAGTAGGATAAATGATGAGGCAATAGAATGATAATAGAATAGGTGATGATCGGATGTAAGAGGATAAAGTAGAATGGATGAAGGGAGTGATGATTTAACCTAAGATGTATACCACTACAGAGATGATGGAAGGTGTGATAATTTAATGGAATAATTTGGAATTGATAAAATGTAAGAGGAGAAGAGAATAGAAAATGATAGGATGTAATAGGATGATGTAGAAGTGATGAAAAGAGTGGTGATTTAACCTAAGGTGTATACCACTATGGTAAGTGATGATGTGATTGGGTGACGATATAGCCTAGAGCATCGGTCACTAGTCCAATGAATGTGGTATGATGACATGTCACATGTAGGTAAGGTCCATTTGATTGGTAAACCCTTGGCAGTCGAGTATGGACCAAGGAACTAAAGTGCATCATAAGGTGGTGAGTGTAGCGTGTAGAAGGTGACATAGTGTAAATGACCAAGGTATGTGAATGTGCGGTGTAGAATGTGTAGTGGGTATGGAATGTAATGTAATAAATGTGCAGGTAGAAATAGAATGTGTAATGGTAATAGATAAAACTACACCCAAGTATAAGGAAATCTAATGTAGCATGTAGAATAGGTAAGATGTATGAATGTGATGATATTAATGTATAAAAATGGTGGATGGAACAATGATAGGGGGAGCTAGACCCATGTGTAATGTAAGATAGTGTAGCGTGTAGGATAAGTAAGGTGTATGAGTTCAATGTGGGTGTGTAGGATGTATATGTAGTGTGGAAGATAAAATGATAGGTGTAGGTATAATATGTGATGGAAAAAGATAAAGCTAGAATCAAATACAACATGATCTAGTGTAAATGTAGAATGAGAGGTTGGAATACAAAAATAGGCTCATATACAATGATGACTAGTGTAGTGTATGCCATGAAGATATAATTAGGGATGATAGAATGTAAATGTATAGGTTATGTAGTGCAGTATGTGGGGTTCAGTGTAATGGTAATCCCTTAACAATCCATTGTGAATCGAAGCACTAGGGTGTGTCATCGGGTAATGAGGGTGTGATAATACGTGAAGGCATATGTGGATATGCGATGATGATAAGTGATAGAGATGAAGTGTAGGATGTAAAAGGGTTCAAGTATGCGAAGCGATGGGGGAATAGTATGTCTAGTGATATGCCCCCCAACAGTAGTATTAAAAGAGGTTGTGTGAACTCATAAAGGATATTTTCGTCCTCTAGGTCAAATTCAAATGGCTCGAGATTAGCAACATGGTAGGCTATAGTGTGAGGCTGATCATGTAATGATTTGGTAAGGCTTAGACTTTACATGCCCATAGCATATTCATCATCAATGAAAGGGAGATGTGGGAAACCGTGGGCATACCAATGAGTGTAGTTAGGTAAGTAGCCAAGGAAGGAAATTTTGTAGATTTGGACACAACCAAATGGAAAAGGGAATGAAATGTCAGTTTGACTAGGGTTCAAAGTGTCACCAATGTAGGTAATATAATAATATCCTAGTGTGAGTGGAAAGGAATAAGGTGTATGTTGTAAGTAAATGAGGAGATGGAAGATACATAAGTCGTACGCAGTTATAATAGTGGTAAAGTGATAGTATAAGTGTGGAGCATGGGTGGAAGACTGAAGGTCCTTAAAATTGAAACCAAGATGAGAAAGGATAGCAGGAGAACATATGGTTTCATCATGTGTGGGAGAAAATGGAACATGGTCCCAAAATGAGTCATGGATAAAGAGGGTACATGTGAAGGGTGGGTACATGGGTGATAATGGCAAAGATGAGATGATAGTGTTCATGGAGGGAGGGGGTGGCTGATATGGAACTACGGCAGTGGGAATGGGTTATGGAGGGGGGATTGCATCTAGTAAACAAATATCTCCCTCAAGTGGAAAAAAATGTGGCTCATCATCCAAAGGCTGAGATTTATTGGTAGTGTTAATGCAAGGAATAGGTATGCTAGTATGAGGGTCATGAACACAATATTGGAATGTTTCAGGATATCAGAAGATGGCATACTCAATAGGCTCATGTAAGAATTTAACACAACTGTGGATGGTAGAAGAAACAACTTGCATGGCATGGAGCCACGGTCTACCTAATAAGCAATTATATGAGATAGGGAAATAAATGACGAAGAAAATAGTAGGGAGGGTCTTAGGACCTATAGTTAAAGGCAAGGTAACGTGTCCTAGACATGGATGAATAGAACCATAACAAGCACAAAGTGAAATAGAAGAAGGAATAATGTCATGAGAAGACATACCTATGGCTTAGAGAAAGGACACAAGGCACATATTAAGCTCAGAGAAATTATCGATAAGAGTGTGCTTGACATAAACATTGTAGATGAGAGACATGATGTAAGGAGGTGGGTCATTGTCAAAATCCTGAATGTAAGCAAAAGCATTTCCTTGAAATTATATATATTGAGAAAATTCCTTGGTAAATGTGTCATACAGGGAATCCGGATGCATGTCGGCAGAAACATCGGTAGTAGCGAAAAAGGGTTTGGACTCGATGAAGTAAATCAGGGTGGATAATCAGGTATTCAATATAGAGATATTCAGAATGGTGGAATTAAAAAGCCCTAGAATATGGTAGAAAGAGTCGTCGGGTTCACCAAAATGATTAACAAAAATAAGGATTTACCTTGATGGCCTAAAGGGATATCTAGGGTATTAATGTTAATCTACTTAGGAGGACTAAAACGCTATAAATTAATTAAAGCAATATGAAATAAATCTAAATAAACTATTGTAGATGATATAAAACCCTAATATGTAAGAGAAGAGTAAGGAAAAGACTCAGTTGATAGTAGAAGACTGTCATATAAGGTCATGGATATGGAAGTACAGACGAACCCTCAGGGACCCTATAAAAAGAAAATTTGGGTTGTATGAGATGACACAGACGCCTTAGAGTGTACTGGGGTGCCCTTGGGCACCCTGGTCTACAATCTGGGAACTCAGAACAACGTAAATGCTCAGAACCTCAATATGGAATGGTCTCTCAATGTCTCTGATTACTTCATGTCTGTTGCACTTGATTCGTTAGATGAAGTGGAGAATGACCTCTAATGCAAGCAGAAGTATCAGACCCTAGAAAAACAAAATATACATATGAATGGGTCAGACTTAACTCAGCCGCTAAGCTTGTGTACTTATCTCTAAATGTTGCACTACATTACAGAACCTGATGTAGTTATTTTGTGTGTGTGTGTGTGTGTGCATGTCATGCCCTAGGTGCTCTCGTGTCAGTCACACTTTGTGAAGTAGCGAGCAATAGTAGCTATAGAAATTTTAGCAGCATGTGTGCATGGAATAGAATGCAATCCCTCCCCCTATGAAGTGTGTGTGATGCAGATCTCCTCGCTTCAACTCATGGAACTATTTGGATGCAAGTGGTGCAATGCATACAAACCTACATGGACTGATAGTAGTGATAAGATGCAATGAACTAGGACCCTCATTATGGTCTTAAAACCTTATATTTATAGGGCTCTCAAGATTAATTTTGTAATTAATCCCGACAAGGACAAATGAGAAGAAGATAAGGATGACCAACGGCTAGACGTGACCCAAAAAGAAACAGAAGAGGTTGTGCATAGACCGGGGTGACCGAAATGGGACCAGGGTTCCTTAGGACACCCCAATACAGGCCGTAGCACCTTGATTTTAGGATAGAATGTTAGAGAAGTCATGATATGGGATGATAGGTATTGGGAAATATGTGGGAAATACTAAATAAAATATAAGAAAAAGGTTGCCAAAAGGTACGATTAATTAGTACTTTGTTCACTTGAGAACCTTCTAAATAGTAGTATAAGACTAGGCTAAATATTTTCTAATGTCAAATATTTGTGTTTACAAAAGGAATCATCCATGAAATTTACATTTAGAAATTGGGTTCCATCTGTAGAGGGAGAAGTAATGCCCATGACAAGACACTGTGATTGTGATTTAACTAGCAGGTAGAAAAATCCTTCAACCGCAAGATCATAGAGGGATGATGCAAGAGGGAATACTTTCCAGATGGATCTAAAGAGCTGAAATGACATTTAAATTTTCACATTTATGGTGTTATTGGAAGAGGTATGCGGAAATATAATATTGATAGAGTGAATAAAATTCATGCCAAAGCCCAAGGATTTGAGCATTTCAAGAATGAAAATCCATTCTATTCAATTATGCGCCTTCTCAAAATCGATTTTGATGAAGAAGGATTACTAATTGGATTGGCATGCCCGTTATATGCCTTCCTAGACTGCAATGATATTGTCAAGGATATACTGCCCTTGAATGAAGCCAGTTTGTTCAGGCCAAATAATGGCAAGAAGAATATGTCACAACCAAATGGTAAAGGCTTTACCTGTGATTTTGTAGGAAACATTAAGAAAGGTAATGGGAAACCAATCACTTATTGTCTCGGGGTCTTCATGATTAGTGATAAATTTGATATTCCATTTGTTAATATGGAGGCCAAACAATTGAGACTGGGATCCCTCCATGTAAACCCGGTGAAGGTATGGGTCAACCATATCCCAAAGAGATTTGTAAAACTCACAGGGAAATTGATCACGGCCAGGTGTCTTGTCATTCACCATTTACACAACCTCTTTACAAATATTCTATAGAACGAAGGCGATCATAGGTAATTATCTCCGCTAGGGAGACTTTTCATAGAATAACATTCAAACATTAGTTCAAGGTTTCATGGCATTTTGGTGAAGGATCTTGGGCTTGAAACACTTGCTTGTAATGATTTACAACTTCTTGCAACATGAGTTGAGGATCCGTGGGTCAAGTTCCACCATCATAGATGGTGAGAATTTATAGAAATTATTACTTGGCTTTGAGTGATTGAAAGTATTCCTTCGATGTTTGATCCCCAACTTTAAGCCAGTGGAGGCAGGCATGGATTTATGCCCCCGAGCATTAAATTTTTCCGTAATTTTAATTTTTTGTCAAGCTCAACTACCTGGAGTTGCAATATTTCAGAGAAGGGATTTCCCTCAAGTGCCACCACTACCCGACTAAAGCGGAGGTGGCGGATTATGATCAATTCCTAATATTGGCTATATGTCACCCATAAATTCACATGAACCTGACACTCCTACTCATCATGTTCACCCACCAATGGGTCTAGAGGATAGGAGAGGTGGATGATAATTATGCAAGTGAAGTGTCTGAGGCACTAAATTCCACACTCGCTTGATATGATTCAGACTAGGACCATGCTCCATCAAGGTCATATTAAGAAATAACTTTCCCTTATGAAAAAATGTCCTCTTGGATTGCCATGTGATATAAAATATGATGGGAAAGTTGTCAAAATCGACAAGAAAGGAATAAATGTTGTCAAAATCAAATAACTATTTATTGGAAAACATAGCCTTGTCGCGGAACTTAAGAACCCAATTCTATCGACCTCAAATATTGGTCCAAGAGAAATAGGTTTGAGAGTAGGGTCAACGTGAGTCATTCGGGTCAAAAAACAAAAAATTATTACGCATGTAATACCAAGCCTCTCTTTTGCTAGTTTTCCATCACCTAGGGAGGTTCCCACATTTATCCATGGGTAGTTACACCATATTAAAGTCACCACAGATAACCCAATAAGCATTAGGGATTTCATTGGTTATCTAGCGCTAAAGATAATCACTTTCAGCTACATCATTCAAAGCATAACTTTTGATGATACCAAAAGGGTGGATTTAAATATTAAAGAGAGACAAAATGACTCTATTGTTGGGGTTTACACCATGATACATAAATAAAGGCCTCCATTTAGGGTAGAAAATAGAAATTAAACCCCGATGCCCCCCATCATGGTGACTGGTAAAGCTTAGGCTATCTGTCCAGATGGTTTTACAAACCATTGACAATTGAACACATGTAGCCTTACCTTCTTGGAAACAAAAAACATCCAGGTTCACAATTCTATGGTGAACATCACAAACAATACATTTTCGATTGGAGTTGGTAAGACCCTTTATATTCCATGACATACAATTCATGAGAAACATGGGTTGAGGGCCATAACGTCGACATCTAAGCCACCTAAGGTGGCTATCGAGTCCACTAAACCCTTACAAGAGGAAGGGTGCAACATTGTTGGAGGGAAAAACAATAAGAAAAAATAATCTCAAGCCAATGTGGCTCTTAATAATGGCTCTAAATAACTAGATGTTAAGGAACATACCATTGTTCTGTGTTGTACCCTAGAGCTAGTCTCCGAACATTCTCCACATTCATTACCCAATATTTCCAGCACACCCAAATTGGTTGCAGTGCTCTTGGATCTGTCAAAATCCATAATCTTCCTCGAAACATTCAAACTCTCAGCCACTCTTGATAACCAGTTCACAAGTCCTATCTAAAAGGGCTCGAAACCCTCCTCAAAACACCATGTCAATTCATGAACATAACCCTGTGGGTAGTGTGAAGTCAACAGAAGAGGATTATAACATCAAGTATTTCAGACGAATGAAAGTTTATTTTTATTTTTATTATTATTTTCGGTAGGACTTGGGATGAATATTTGTTACAAAACTCCCAAAAGGAAATACATTGCTAGATACTTGAATAATTTTGTGGTAATAATAATCCCAAATTTTAAAATAGTAATGAAAACCAAATAATATATCACCGTATATGATTACAAGTTATTTTTATAGTACATGATTTTTTCTAGAATATTTCCCTAGTGAGCATCCGGTATGAATAGATGATTTAGTTTGGAAGCAAATGTCATTCAAAATCACATCTTTGTGTTCATGTGGACTTCTATGGTATCTTATATTATTTTTGGCATACTTGGAATCTCTTGTTAATGACATCCAATTTAATTGCATATTTTAATCAAGGTAATTTCCTTTAAAAACCATTTGGTTATCGGTGAATGGATCCTCATCATGATAGTCTAAGAAATTTGGAAGATTGATATGATTGACTAACTATAGGAACTTTTATTTGGTGGTTAAGTTGATATACTTGACTAACTACAAGCACTGCATTATTTTGTGGCTAATTTTTACTCTAATAATTTTCAAAACATTTACTATAATGCAATAAAATAATTCTATAAAAATTGATTCGGATATACGAAATAAAATAAATTTTTAATTTGTTATTATTAATAATCCATTACACAAAACAATAGGTTTCTTTGTCACATGTCTCATTATAGAGGAATAAAAGTGGTTTGGATATATAAAGAATAGAGTGGTGCTCTTTTTGAATTATGTATGATCTTGTGCAATCTTGTTTTTTATAAATCAATCATATACCATATGCGACATATTTTTGTACAAGACTATATCTACATTTGACATCTTATTATTGTGACCAAGCCTGATCTGTGAAAGTTATAGGGGCTTCTTGATGACATGGTGTTAGTCTAGAGATGGATTTCACATGTATTATGTTGGGGTATTATTGTCTTTGTGAAATAGTTTGACATGACATTTAAAACTAGTCCATCCTTGATTTTAGTTGATAGTGCATTTATAATTAGAGAAAACATCATAAGTTGGAATATATCCTTATGTGGATGAAAAATATTAATCCTCGTGATGAAATTTTTCATTTTTTTAATATTTACTTGGTTTATATTCCTTAACAATACACCATGTGGGACACCAAATTTTCCCTTATATGATTAAATCAAAATTTTCCAATTACTCTAAAGCTTGTGATAGACTTTATTATATTTTCTCTACTTAATAAAAAAGGAATTCAATTTATTATTATTTTCAAGATGATCACATTTCTTCCCAAATTTCAACAATTTAATCCATTAATGTTTGGGCATGGACTTACAATTTGACTACCTCCATTTCTTCTAAGATTGTTTCAATATTTATACACCACTAACCTTAATTAGTATTATTGGTTGGTGAAAATTAGTTATTTCACAATTATCTATATATTTTCATTTTTTCTAGAAAATTCCTCAAGCATGATTCAAAATAAAAATATTAAATTAGGGCATGGACAACTATCAGATCATAATGCAAAGAGGATTTTGAACTTTTTAAAAAATATTGTAATTACAAGTTCTCACATAGATATGTATGTAAAATGTAATAGTATACATGTGTCACATTATATTTTTAACAAAATACGTCAAATAAATATAATAGCATGCAATGTAGTTGAAAAAATACATCAAATAAATGTAATCTCATGTAATGAAAGGATTGTACGATAAACATAAAGTTTCGTTCTTTATTACGCTTTAAATTATGTGAAATTAAAGTCTTTATAAATGTGTTCTTCTAAATTGTTATAATAACTGTATATGCAAAAAATGGAATTTTTGATAAGGTTTTGGAAACTTATTTGAAAATGTGATTGTGACGTATAAAAAAAAATTCTAAAATGTTTGAGAACATTCTTCCATTCTGTATGAAAAGAGGTGAATTACAATAGTGTAATGATATTTGTTAAAATATTATTTACTCATATTTTGTTGTTGTTCTTGGAATCATACATGTTGCACATGGATTATTTAGGAAAAAAACCTCAATGAAATCATTTAGGAAAAATTTTGTTCTTGATAATGATTTACAACTTTTCAAATTGATGTAGCCTCATGGATTACAATGATTCCCTAATGTACACAAAATAGTTTTACTAAAAATACCTTAAAAAATTTTACACAATTTTTTACATTCATTTCCGCAATCTAGGGTATCCTCTCGGTCACATGTTGTAGATGTAAGTTCCCTAATAGACGTGTATGAAAATTTTGGCTCAACACATAGACAGTACGTGAATTATTTAAAAAAATGTTTAGGATACAAGGAAATTACAAAATATACTTACTCTTCATCAATATTTCACAAATATGTATACTAATAAAGGAAATTAAGACATTATTTATTATTAATGATTATAATAATAACCTCATCGTTCATAATTAACCTGTATTTATCATCCTTTTAGTAAAACATCGGGAATTTCCTTCTATAACTTTCAGCTAAAAACTCTTGAATTTCTAGCTAGAAAACGGCTTCTTATATTTTAGATACTGAAATGAATTTTGAGTCTTTTGTATTTATAGACAATTTGGATTCAAAAAATGTAAGGACCTATTTGCCACACAATATAGAGAAAAATATGTGTCCCTTACTAAATAGGGCCACAATAATCATGTCATTAAAATGTACTCCACATTCTGGATATGGCTAAAACATGAAAAACATAGTCTTGGAAAAAAAACTAACAAAGCTACATGTAATCAAGAGAAGAGAGTGTGATAGAGATAAGATGACAAGAGGAAAAATAAAGGGGAAGAGAAACATAGATATAAGTTACAAACGATGAACCAATAAAATTACACAAGAACTCTAGAAACATGCAATTTTATGAGTAATAAATTTATTGTGGTCATTTTAGGTTTATACACTTCTCACCCTCTAGCCTCTTTCCCCATTATTATTATATGTAACATTTTTGTCACAATCCAATCTTGTTTTTGTGTTAATAAATTGAAGGCTTCCACAAACATTTTAATTTATATTCTATTTTTTGATCAATTAAATGGGGAATTTAACTAAATAAATTAATAATATCCAAACGAAGTAAATTCAAAATATTTAAACATATATTCAAAATAAGAACATATTATAGATATGAAAATAAAATAACTAAAGAATACATCACCAAAAATATACATAGTTATTTCCAAAATATTTACGTTGTCAAACCAAAGATTGTGAAAGCCTTAAGAGTTTAATATTGCACTTTTATTTGAAATAAAAATGTGTCTTCTAAAATCAGCTGATTAAAAAAACAAGAAGCTAACAACCAAAAAAATTTATTGACTTATAATCAAATTAGTTATGTAAGTTATAAGTGCACCTACCCAAAAAGACACAAAATCATTAAAAAAATACCAACAATCAAAAGTTGCATAAACACTAAAACAGAGTTGAGTAGAAATTATTTAAAGTGGCATCCCCATAAGGTAGGAAGAAATAAGCTATGAGATATTTGCAATAAATATTGTGAAGGTTGTCAAATGGAAAATATGGGAGCGTTGTGCATGATTCTATTACATGTCTAACACCCTTGATAGTTGACAAAAGGTGATTCCACATTAGTTGGTTGGTTTGGCATATAGTAACATATAAACTCCAATATATCATATTCTTTGAATCAATAGAGATAACATTAAAATACAAATGACACGTTTACTAAAATAATAATTGATTAATTATGGGATAAATATGTTTACTTGATTGTCCTTCCTCAATCACCTTTTTGTGACCAAATCTATGTCTTCAAAAGATGACAAAGAAAAATCCAAAAAAAAAAAAAAACGTGAGAGCCAAAATTTTAGAAACCCCATACAATCACATGAATTTGTAAAATGTAAGATTTTTTAATTGACAAACGCACTTCCCTAATTAAATTATTTAAGTGTACATGTTTTTTTTTCCTATGCGAAAGGGCAGTAAAAAGTGTATCATCGATCCTAGCTTTGCTTTCAATGGAAGTTAGCCTTTTTAGTTGTCATTTGAGATATATGGCTGGTAAGAAATGGGGATTTTCCAAAAAAGAGCCATACAATTTGATAGAGTATCAACCTTAATAGGGTTCAATTTCAAAACCATTTTCCTCAATTAACCTCGAATCAAATTCCCTGTTCCACCATCTTTCCTCATCTTGAAAAATAGAAATCTCCAGGCATACGCCTCTTATTAAACAGTTCTCAGCTAATGGCACCTCTATATTGTATAATATAGAATTCTGTAGCAAATAATATAGTTCTCGGAACTTTACTTTCTATATCTAGCATTGCACCATGAACAGAGTTAGATGAATGGTAATAAAATGTAACTCGTATATCCAGTTGATAATACACATTAACAGAGGACTGTTCCAATTGCTAAGTTAGCAACATAATCATACAATACCATGACACTTGTTTTTCTGCATGCATGCTACCTGGGATTATCTACACATCGTATTTTCCATGTCCATTTAAATTACTGACATTGCTTCAACCCCTAATACACACTTTTTTGAGTTTTTATTAGCAGTTTTGACAGCCAATAGTTATTATAATGTATAGAATACCTCACCCTTATGTTATAGTTATTTATGCATTTCTTAACATGCATTCTATATTAGTTAGTTTTGTGTCGTGAAATAATATAACTCTTTCACATATTTCTAGACATAAAATGTTATAAAAATTGTGCTCTCAATTAAGAAATTCATGTTTGTGTATTATTTATTATTGGAAAATCTATTATATATATATATATATATATATATAATTCTAAATTACGAATCTTACATTTGTTATCTGAAACAATGGCTGATAATCTTACATTTTCTATTCAAAATAATTGGTAATATTTCCTTTTTTCGTAAATGACATAAATAGTGGATAAGTCACCACTTACTAAAACCATATTTGTTGTGAACCTGACAATAAAGAATTGAACTTAGGAATAGGAGTAGATCCCACAACGTGGAATAAGTCTAACAACTTAGTTACAAACTACAAGTATAACTATGGCACAAACAAAACCCTAGTTGTACACATGTTATTACACATACTAGATAAAAAGATTCGAAGTTGATAAATCCAACTTACCAATTTCCTTATTTGGTAACGTTTATTTATTATTGTGTAGGTAGGGTTTAAATAGGAAGAAGGATAAAAAGTACATAGAGTATCTTTGATGGCCTACGATGGCAGTGACATTGTTGGTGGGGAAGTGGGGCAGGCTTGGAAAACCTAGGTTTGGTCGTGGCTCTCATCTTTTTTATTTTTTTCTTACTAGATAGACGTTAGGTTCCCCACCCCATAGACCTTATAAGTCTAGATAGCATTCCCGGAGCATGAACAAAAAGAAGGGGATGTCGAAAATTGTAGCTGCAGGTACCGATTACATACAAATGGTCATGAATAGAAGGAAGACAGTTTGTAATCTCGCATCTCTAAATTTTTAAGCAACCATTTTCTACGATTTTCTAATTGGGCCACACAAAAACGAGGCCAAGCTATCAATTTCCAAGCTAATGCTAGACGTCACATCAAAAATAGAACATGATATCATGAAGCCAAGTTGACACTTTTTACACACATGTAAAAAGGAAAATGAAGGCGTTGGTGCATGATAGAACTGATGGTGCATGGGGTCTAGATGTCCAAGCACAAAGCTGTTGAATAAATTTGAAGAAGAGCATGGACTTTAGGTGGGGGAAATCACTCCTATAAACAAGGTCTCAAACAATTGTTGATTCTCTTGAGATTTTTTCCTGTTGTTCAAATGCCTTGAAATAAATCCCTCCCAATCCCACCTCCTCTGCACACACACACCCACATTTAAATATCATCCAAAACACCCACCATGTCATATCTGAGATTTTCCTCGTATTTTGTTGCTTATGCAAGTAAAGAGGAGAAAATTTTTGCATCTACAAATAAATCCCTCATTTCTCAATACCAAAAGTGTCATCTACATAGTTTAGGCATGTGATCTTTACTCCATCTCAAAAGATACCTTAAAATATTCCAAACTAGAATATGCAGACATCAGTTGTCCCTCAGATTTCATTCTAAATATGGAATCTATTTCCGAGTTATGTGTACAACCTACACTAAAAATCCTTCTCCACCATTTTCATTTCACAACTATAGTTGCACCCAAATCTCTACTGGTTGGGTCTGTAGTTAATGTTATAACATACACATCTAAAATTTCTACTATTACTTGAAAAGATGGCAGTTGTATGCAATGTTGTACCATTTCCATTAAAGACCAGAAAAACTATATTGTAGTCAATACCTTATGGGGGACTTATGCGCTGAGACCACACACATGGTACAACCATCGGGTTTTGCAGGTGACATATATATACCAATATTAGCTATTAAGAAACCCAAGGTTATCGCATTCAGAGAAGGAATCTTAACCGCATGAGCTACTAAGAAACTTTCCTAGCTCCTCCGGTACCAAAAGTAGAAGCCCTTGGTATTTGGGTAAGTACCACAACCATAATAGATGCTTCACTTATGCTGAGTATAGAAATACCAGTAAACAAAACAATTGCTAACACCCAAACACCCACTTTCAAAAACCCTTTCCAACAAGTTATACTTGGTGCCACCATCTTACATATCAATATGTAGAATTTTTTATATCCTTCTTGTTCTATAATGGTTAATGGTAAACAGTGTATGGAAACAAAAATTATAGGTACGAATGACTTTTGACATTGCTTAAAATGTAACTTGCATTCCACCTTATGCAAATATAAATATGCATTTGACCTACTATTAAAGTAACAAACTAACCTCACAACTACAAAAAATTTATGGGCATGCATCTTTATGTTCATAATCTATTTGGCATGCCAAAACTACACATATCCCTTCTATAATATCCTAAAAATGATTAACTTATACACATTCTTTGCACATTGTGTATACACTGACCTCGAATCGCAAATCATCTTACATACATTACACCTCTCAAACCTTTTTACTCCACCCACAACCTCTTTATTACAGGTCATCATGTTGAACACTTATTATTTTGCTACAAAAACATTATGTGTCATAATTACTTACCCACACAGAACAAAGTTTATAAATAATTCTACATAGCATACCAACCTAGGCACCACAAAAACATGAAATCCACTTAACACATGTTCCACTCATACACCCCATCTTAACTTCTCCATAGGCAATGTATCATTGGTGTGTGCTAAAAACCTTTGTTGTTAATATATACTTTTATTATTTCCCATTCTAGGTTAAATCTAAGAAATTGTCATGTATCCTTGGCAAATCCCATATTTTGCATTGCGTGCATAAAACAACTGTTTATGGGCCGTGTAAACATTAAGTATGACAACAATCTCACAGTTTCTACCATCCCACCTAATACAGTCTGTGTTGGTCCTTTATTCCTTGGATTAATAGGTAGGATCATAAAATTCATGGTCGACAATTAGATGTGCCTCCCTCTGATGTAGAATTAGGAAAATCCCATGCAAAATTCAAGCCTTCTACTTTGTAACTTCCTACCTGGAACATTGGTATTTTTATAGAGACTATTAACATGTTGATAGATAATTCTTAATTTCAATTCAAAATATCTATTGAAAATCTCACATATTCATTTTTTAGCAAACATGTATGCTTGTGTGTTATTGTTTTCCTTTCCCTCTACTAGATTGCCAACACCTCGATAGAAACATTATTTCTGTGATTTGGCCCCATGCACCATCATTTCTATCACTCATCACCGCCTTTTTTTCCTTTTTCCACATGTACACGTGGTGTGAACTTGGCTATTAATAACTCCTACATCTATGATTAATCAAATATTCATTATCTATCAAACATTTTTTTACTTCCATGTTAATTTATTTGCCTAGGTTTTTCCCATCGTAGGCAATTTTCTTTTGGACTAACATACCTTATATCTCATGTCTCTTACTTTTTTCTAACTAACCAATACTGAGGCCATATTGTCTACATTGGTTGTTAAACCTGTAGGTATGTTCATCTCCACACCTCTAACATCGTGCCTATATGTAAATATGTGTATGTAGGTTTATCCGTATATAAACTAACCCATGTGCAGGAACTTCACTACATAATAATCCACCTTGAAACTTTGTTTACCATACACCTTAGCCTATGAAAAGAACCAAAAACCATATTGTTTACACCCACATTTTTCCCACCCACCCTAGTTTCCCACCATTGGTGCCACTGCCACCATATTTATGCAAACTTGCTAATCTAATGTGTTTTTATCTTTCTTCCTCTTTAACCCTACCTACGTTCCATATTAATGAGCAGAAATGTGCAGCCCTTAGGCCTAACATGTTGGTATTTGATCTTGGGCCCCATCTTATAGAGCTACCTATTTTAACACAAGGTAAGTAAGTGCTTATTACATGAGTCGCACCACTTTTATAGGCCATCCATACTCGTGCAGGCCAATACATGTATAGGAGATATATTATAAGTGTTTCCCATGACATTTCATCCATAGTGTGCTACTTGTCCCGTTGACCACAACACCTATATATCCCAATACTGAAGAGACTAGGAGGAGAAGACAAATCACATGAATCTTTGTAAGTAGGGTGCATGTCAATGGTCAAATCCAATACAAAATATGACATGACCCATACTACAGAGATTTCATTTACAAAGGATCTCATACTTACAAGCTTACCCACAATTGGTACAAATATGTCCTCTACCCTACCTTCTATGTATGACCAACCCCTTATCTTTCTCCAACCTTCTTGTACCAATGTTGCAACTGAACTAATATTAATAGCCAACCCCACATTCACCTCATCATCATCTACTACATTTGTTTCATCCACCCGCATAGAGGTTGACTAGATTAAGAGATACTTGCAAATCAAACTTGACCCCACTCTGACCTTAGTTGAATGGCCCCGAATAGGTGTTGAGATTCCCATCTGACATGCATATGTTTCACCAACCCCACAACACTGATTTCCAAATACATGAATATACCCTTCACTTAATGCGGTATATGACAACCACTTTGGAAAACACCCATGGTTTTTCTATTTCCTGCTTGACCTTATGATATCACATAGAGATCAGGTTGTGTTGTATATATTTTCTGAGTAGAACACTGAAAACAAATTAGCTATAAATTTTAAGGACCTGCACACTTTGTTAGAACACCTACAAGATGACCAAATGGGAAATCAAATCATGTGCTCCACTATCAAACTAAGAGGCACACAATCTTATGGGGCACATTATAGAAATGAAATTGTAGATATGATCACTTAGCTAGGCTTCCCAACATTATACTTCACTCTAAACGGTCTTAACACTAAATTCCCTATTCTACATAAAATCATACCTGACCAACATCCTACATCACTTGGCACTGCACATACATGGAGAATCCAAACCATCATCACAAAGATACATTCGATATCCATGTATATGGATGCTACGTTCTCCATACTATGCAATACAATCCTAATATACGTACATCCTTAAACATTTCATTATTGCACATATCTTCCTTACATTATACACACATCTCCCTATGGAGTCAAAATACTTCATTACATAATTCACATTTATGATATGCCTCACCATGTGTTTCTAATATACAAAATCTTTCCAATCCATATGTAGGTATGCTAAATAGGGAAGACAACTTCTACCGCATACCTACATGTATTGACTATGACAGTAGTTACATGTATCACCTGTTATCTGAATGCATAGAGTACCATTATAAAGGAGTCACACCTGTGGATGAAAATACACTTTTTGCAATGATGCTCACCTGGCACTGCGAAGACATGGATAATCCACAAAATCATTACAAACCCACATTTGATAGCCATTTATATGTCCGTTATGTTCTCTATACGCCACCATACAATCCTAATGTACGTAAATCCCTTAAACATTACATTGTTTATCATATCTCTCATGCACTCTACATACATCTCCCTAGGGAGTTGAAATACATCAATATATAATGCACAATTATGATATGGCTCACCACGCATTTCTAATATAAAAAATTCTTCCTAATCCATATGAAGGTATGCTAAAGATGGCAGGAAGCTTCTACAACATAGCTCCAGATATTGAAAATGATAGTAGTTACATGTAAAACATGTTATCTAAAGGCATAAATGACCATTTCTAAGGAGACACACCTGTGGATGAAGATTCAATTTTTTCAATACTTCTCACCCAAAAAATTAAAGCAAAAATAACAAATGTTGCAGTAAGAAGCAATTACGGTCGATCTTTCCAAAAAAATCCTCATGGAGAAATTTTATATACAGTACTAAAAACTCACCCTGTAAATAACCATCTTCAAACAATGTACATCTCTATAGGCCTTCAAATATGTATAACAACAATTTTATAATATGTACATATATTTACCATTCATTTAAATAAAAACATTTACATAACACATATTAGCACCTCCTATTAAAAACACGGCAACACTACACTCATATATGACCATGATACACAGATACATTGTTCACCCACAGTGTAAAAAAAACAATATGTAACATTTAGACATGTCCTTCCAAACAATGTTCCTACTTACAATTAACTATTTTTCCATTTCATTGTGCATCAAGTACTCTGCAAAATAAACACTACATTGTGTTATTCTCATGAACTACACCCATGCCTACAATCACTATTTTACAACTTTATTGTCGTGCAACCACTCAATTGATACCATATTGTACTACTAATTGAAACTAACGTTATTTAATTTTTTGCAGCTATATTACTATTCTACCGTATCATCTGTGAAAAAGGGTATCCAACTCAATAACATCATCTTCTTACTCTTTGTATAAGTTATTCAAAATTCCAACTACTTTCTTTACAAAACATCACCATCATTCTTCAACGTAGATCAAATCGGACTGAACAATAACATTCCTTTTATCACAACCTTTTTGGGAACGTTGCAATATAGTATTTTTAAATTAGATACCTGTTGATACTCTAGCTCATATTTCAAAGAATTACATCACATTAAACACTCACAAGCCCCACACCCTTCCAGCAAAGAACTGTTCTAACAAAAAAACACTTCGGCGTAGACTTGTTCCCCATGGAGCAACCACTAGTTGGCTCCATGTTCACAAATGGGTTAAATGCCTTTCATGAGAAAGGAAAATGAAAAAGTAAATGATAAGTGGGAAAATTTTAATTTAGGATGTTGAAAGTATTTTAAAATAGCACGTTACCTCTTTCTTTCTCAAATGAAAAACAAATATAAAAATGGAATTCAACTTTTGATTTTTAAGACTTTTTAAATGGTTGTACAGAGTCTAGAGTATCTTTTACTTTCCTTTGTCAACATGTGTCAATAAAAAGAAACTATATATATATATATATATATATAGTTAATAGTGAAATATTATAATGGACATTGATTTATATCGATTGTTAATAACTTTAATTGCATTTTAAAAATAATATATAGTGAATTATACTATTGAATAATTATAAAAAATAAATAAGTGAGTTTTTTTAGTTAAAAACATACAGATAAAGGGAATCCATGCCATCAAAAAATATAAGCTTTTGTGTCACATATTTTATTTTGTAGTTTTGAAAAGTGGCATGCATACTTTAATATGGCTCTTAATTTAGCTTCTAGGATTGTGTCATAATAGTACATTATTGTATTGGTGATTGATAGGTCATGTGATTGATTCCTTATTTATTTGTGATATGTGGGTTGGGCCATTATGTAGTGCCCACCCATTTGAGACCCAAACACATGACCAAAAATACCTATATATATATATATATATATAAACTTTCACTTTACTGATACAACTATACAACATCATACAGACTCATAAGAGACTACTCAACACTACATGCAACGTTTACACCAACATTAAGGACATAGAAATAACAAGATGACATAGGATGGAAACCAATGCCACACTTAGATAGGTGAACGAGTATAAAACGAAGACCCAATGAAAACATGAGCTTCACAAATAGATATATTCCACAATATCACTTTTTTAGTCTTGACATCATTGTCCAATTTTAGCCTTAAAGGTTTTAAGACCATTGACATGAGACAAACATTTTCCTCTTTCTCTAGATTGCATTTCCTTTATTTCCTTTAATACTTAATTAAAGATGGTTTCCTCTTCACTCCCATTTACACTCCCTTATTTAACCTTATAGGTCTCAAAATCATTTATCATGGGTGAATATAATCTCATTCAAAATGATACATATTATTTATTTCATTTAAGATTTAACTTATAAAAAGTCTAATTAATCACATGAAAATAGTTACCATTGGTTTAAAGGAAAATAATTCAATATTCAGTTTACTCAAAAGGACAACATCTTAGGGACAAATTTTAGATAGACATAGTTGGAAAAATGTTTTAACGTCAAAAGCATAAGAAAGGGTCCTAGGTTTTAATTTAATTTCATTCGCACTCAAGGACTCTAAGTCGAACTAAAGATCACTTTTGAAGTGGTTCAAACACCTTTATCTCACAAACCTCCAAGTTTTACAAATTCAATTATATAGGTTATTAGCATATTCATTCATATTTGACTCTTGTTGTTGTTATGATTTAATATTAGGTTAGAGTCACTCCTAATAGTTATACACTAAGTTTTATTTTCTAGATAATACATTATGTTCTCGAATGATCAAATTCACATGGAATAGTTTATATGTACTTTCAATAACAAAATAATGCCTAACTAAGTTATAAGATAATTCCAAGTTTCACTTATGTGTTAGTTGAATATCATTCACATTTTACATGAGTTAGGATTTTATTTGCGGTATTAAGTGAGGTACCACCTCACTTTTATGCTTTGCAAAGATATGTTTGATCACATTTCAAAGTGGTAGAATTACACTTCTTAATTTTCCCTAGCAATCAAGTAAATTCAATGTTTATTTCCCCATGTTCAACCTAAGGGACATTACACTATTACGTTGCTAAGACTTTATGTCCCACATGCCACAATTGTGACTCTAATCCTAAAACAAAATCAACACACGAAACTTCAACATGAACGAATATAATTCCTAGGAAGAGCCCCTTTTACTGTAAACAAGACTCAACCATTACCATTCCTATAGGTTGATTTCGTGCCAAATTCAAAAAATAGATAAGATTATACAGAATCCTATTTTTGTGTGTTTATTACCTCTAAGCTATGAGGTGTTAAAGAATGATAACAAAACTAGGCTCGTTCTTCAATTTTTGGTTTTCTAAGCTAATGTGCTCACACAAAAAGGGTATCAAACAAGGATATTATTCTAGGAATGTAATTTTTACTTTGGTTCCTCTATGAATTCCAAATTAATTTTAAAAAATGTAAGAATTTCATTCATTAATAACCCACAAAAGCACGCTATGAAATATAATTTCATTTCCATTTAAACTGTACATCTACAACATTATCAAGATATATACCTATGATTAAATCACCCCTAGAATAGAATTCACATTTTCCCCAAGATGCCAATATACTCTAATTTCTCACTCATCACAAAATAATCCATAAATAAAATTCATGTTTATAAACGTAGAAAGGATATACATCCATTTAATATTACATGTATTTAAAGGATAACCCATTATTACAAAAGTGTATAGAACACTACAATTTTCTTCATGTCTCGCATACCTGCAACCACCACATGGTTAACACAATTGTTGGCATGACATCTAACTACAATCAGGAATGATTTAGGTTATCAAAATTTCCAATAAAAATGAAATAATACCTAAAACACTTTAAAAGAGAGTAAGAATGCAATTGTCCTTTATTTTCATTTTCAAAGCTAAAAGTTAGGGATAAAGAGAGCAGAGAGAAAACATAATTTATTTTCACATTCAACATCTTTTCAAACCAGTGTCTGTAGTGCCCACTCCTCTTCGACAATGATATTAATATGATTTCTCTTACTTCGGATTAGAGGCATGGACCTTGTTATCATATTTGATAAGTAGACATTAATAGATGGACATTAGCATGTTTTGATTAGCCTATTTGATAGACATTATGGATGCTTAGAATTTTGACATGTTCTGATTTAGATGATGGATTATATGCATGGATTGATATTTCAATATTGATGATGATCTAGAGTTACTACCTTCTATATCTACTGACACATTGGATTTGATTACATAAATTTTGTTAGATCGATCTATTTAGTCTTGTGATCTTATTATTGATTGATGAAATGATAGAATTGAAGTATTTTGAATTGGTGAACAATTGGGGTGAAATTACTTGATTTTAGTAATGATTTAGTTATGTTATTTGATTACTTTAATTGAGATGTGTATGTGTGTTTTATTGTTTCGATGTCATTAATATGACAATGAGGCTAGAGAGGTATTGTTTTCATTTTTCATGAAATTATAACACAACAAACAAAAGGGATAAGAGACCAACAATGAAAGAATTTTAAGTATTGGCAAATGAGTCACCTTGGCAACTTGTGTATTTGTATGTTGTTGTGTTGTTGATATTTTGTTAGGAGGTCTCCATTAGGGGGTGGCCTCAAATGTGACCAAGGGTAGATGTGTTGTTTTCCCTTTTGTTTTAATTATTTTTGTGAGTATGTGAATTATTTTAGTAATGATGATTCACCTTTATTATTGTTGGTTAATGTGTTCTTATTAAGTGGATTAATCTTTTTAATTAATGTAGTTAGGGATGTGACCATGGGGTAATTAATGTTGGTAGATATTCCTTGATATATTTGCATTTGAAAAGATTTTAAGTTTTAAGTGTTGTGTACACAACCTTGCATGTTAAACTCATACTTTGGGCTTTAAGGGCCATTTTTTGAGGCTTTTGGGACAAGTTAAACTTGTCCCACACCGCTTAATCCCTTCACCTGGGATCTTAGTATGCCTATGATGGTTAAATGGTGTAATTTACAATAGGACTCCTTTCTGTGATTTTAAATGGAGAAAAAAGTGATATTCCATTGTAACTTTCTTACGATAAGTTTTACATATTTGTCCTTTTGAGGTATGGGAAAGAGTTTGTGTATGTAAGAGGCTTGTCATTTCCTCAACAGGAACCAATTTATTGAAACTTAAGGTTCTGAGGTTTTACCATGTGATGTGGAGTTGAGGAGAAGTGATGTGGCATCCTACAGAGGTTGAATCCATGCTCACTCTCTAATTCCAACTTTGACTATTTATCCAAGTTTACCTTTGGATGGTTTTGGGGTTAGATGTTTAATTTTCACTGTTGCATTTTTTGAGGTTCTTGCTTTTGGAGTATCTTGTTCCTGAATATTGAGAATTAAAGTTAAGTGCTTCGATTTAGACTTGAAACAATCTTGGAGATTGTGGATTGAGGATTGGATACCTTGTAATCGAAAGGTTGGGACTTCAAATCCATGTCCTTTTATTTCTATTTATGTTGGGAAAATGATATGTAAATGAATGTCATTGTTATATGTTTTTGGGAATTGGGAATAGAATGTAGGCCTTAAGGTTTTGAAGGAGAAAGCCAGAAATGTAGATATTTTTGAGCGAGGTATAAAGTATTGTTGTATATATTTAAAGGGATAAGAGTTGGGTCACTCCAAAACTGGATAGGTGAAAATTGTACTAAATTGTATGGATTATTTGAGGGATATAAGAGTTTGAGAGAGGCATTATTTTTTAGTGGCATAAGAGTCTTAATGAGTAGGTGATTTGAGGTTTCATTAGACTTGAAGATGGGAATTTAACCCCATTAACTTTAGGCATAAGGGTGAATCATCCATGTTTCATTTTCTCTCTCTTGGCTTGAATAATGAAGCCTTTGTGCTTGGGAAACATTGTAATGTTTTTTGTAATTTTGTCTTGTGCTTTTTTGAGTTGAAATCTCTTGTGTGAATGGTTGTTTCCTGGAAGCCATGTAAAATTTTCATTGGTTAAATCTTATACCTCTTATTGATTCATTGTTGGGGCTCGAGGGGTCAATGAGGAGGAAGGTTTCTCCTCTACATTAAGCATTATTTGCTGGGTGGAGAGTGTTTGCTTACTCCCCTATTTTATTGTTGTGATGGATATTGGAAGAAAATGGTGGAATAGCTGTAAAACTGAATTTTTGGGACATAGTTTCATTTCATAGAAGACAAGAAAAGATCCTACCTTTGTAGCTAATTTAATTCCACATGTTGTCCCACTTATGTGGAGATACTTTTGTAAATTCCATTTTTAATCTTTCTCTTCTTGTAAATGGTAGTGCGTAAAATTGAACCTTTGTATTGGTTATGTAAATATTGTACTCATGTTGGAAAAGAGGGATGTGAAGTGACTCTTGTTGTCCAACATACGACTCCCTCCTTAACATTGCTGACTCCATTTCATTCGAAACTAGTAAGTGTTAGGGATAAAAACGTGTATTTTAATGAAGTTGCAGATTTATTAATGGAAAGTATCCCACCTTTTATTTTTTAGATGGAGTTAATGTGACCATTGAAGGTTTATTAAACTTTAATAGTTGATTGTCAATTTAAGATGTATACCAAAGGGTTGTATTTAAATTGGTAGATTGCCCTTGATTCTATGTTGGATTTGAAAGGATTAATGTATGTTAAAATTTATGTGTTCTCTTGGAACCTAGCATGTCATTCGGATTGTGAAACAAAAAGGAATTATTTTAAGGCTTCATTGTTACAAGGTTAAGCATTTCTCTCACTACCTTGTAAAGTTCACCTAGCCAATTCTCATATTATGTCTATAAGAATAAGAAGATATAGATTCCTTCACTTGTGATTTAAAATAATAGAAAAGGTAAATATTTATTTGAACTATATTTTGAATATGAGTTACTAGTTAATGCTCTTAGTTTAGTGAATTGTACATAGGTGAACAGACTTGAAACATTGATAAAGGCTTTTCATATTATATTCAATACAAATGAAGTTGAGCTGAATTCGGTTTAAATCATAAGTAGAGCAATTGTGTATACTGTGTGTGTGTGTGTGAAGTGATGTGGCATCCTATATAGAGCCATATCATATTCTCTTTTTCTATTTATACAATAATTTGGTGGTTTTGGGGTATATATGATTATATTATATACATTCTATATACATTAATATGCGTATATAATATATATACTTGAATAACCTTAGGATATATTTGTATACTGATTGGGACTTGGACACAAGATTGAAAAATGTGCTTGTGATTATAGATACTCTTGCAATGGCAAGGTAGTGATATATATTATATATATATATATATACATTTATTTATATATATATATGTATGTGATATATATATATATGTATATATATATATATATTATATTATATGTAATTATGGTTTTTTAATACTTGAAATGATAATAAATTAAATTGGTAGGAGAAATAAAATGGTCATAATTCCAAGTCATTGAATATAAGAGCATATATGTTTATATTTAGGCCAAGTGTTAATGTCTAAGTGGGTAACCCCACCTTTAATAAATAAAAAAAATAAAAAGTTGGCGGGGGAGTTTGGTACCCTAACCCCCAAGGCATAATATAATGAGGTATGGGGTGTGGTTATTTCCCCCACCCATTCAATATAAACCCTAACACGAATATAATAATGTTGGCCACTATTGATATAAGCTCTACGTTTTGGACTCAAGTCGCGGTATTACACTTTAAAGCACTGCTCATTGGGAGACTTATATGTTATATAGCCCTTATAAATAGAACTCTACTCTATTTATCGCTATGAATTGATACTTTGTACTATTGGTAAAAATGAGTAAAAACGCTGTGTTATCCATTTTGTGTTGTGTTTAGGAAAAATGGAAGCTTGTAAACATGATAGGTGTGCAACTGAAATGATGGAGGGGACCGTTTGGCCATGGGTTTCATTATACTTTATTGCTGAAATCAAGTGGGATTGAGGGCTCATCAATTGCAAATGCAAGGATCAGAAAATCAATGGCCAATTGGTTGGGTGGAGAGTGTATAAAATACTCCCTTTTTTTTGTTGTGTGTGGCCCAAGCCCAAAGTGAAATGGAGGAGCTCAAGGGAATTCGGCATTACCTTGTAAAAAGTTGTTTTGGTGGAAGGATCAAGATTCTAAAGGGAAAAAATTCCAAAGTTATTTTTTGTACATTTTATGCCATGAAAAAATTACACCTAAGTGGAGGGGTTGTAACTTGCAGTCCTAAAGCTTCAAAAAGTCTAAAAAGTAAAAGTGTAAATTCTGATGTCCAACTAATTTCACACTTTCAGGTTTCGAATATCTCATGCAAGTGTTCATGTTGGACAAGGAAAAAAACGTGATGTTGTAATGGGAAAGTTCTGATATTTTGAAAGTCCCAAAATTTTAGACTTTTAGGTTTTGGGGTTTCGGAGATCTCAAAGTGTATTTGAGTGATGAACAAGGGACTCGACCATCCTTATTTGGTCAAAATTTTGGAAGTCCAGATTTTATTGGATTTCGAGAGTCTCATGCATTTCACTCGACTTTGTGTAATATGTTCATCATTAATGCATTAGTGTTCTTAACATGGATCTTCTAGATGGCCATAATATCTTGACTGGGATGTCATTTGTGTTAGTGTCCTAAGAAGAAATTTTGGAAAGCTTATTTTCTTATTTCCTCTGTACAACTATGGCGGTTATCTTAATTTAAGTGAGACTAATGTTATTCAAATATCATAGAAATGTAGTATAAGGAAAGAGGGTTTCATATTCTATTACCACAATGATGAACTATGGGTATATCCTTTATTTCCCAACAAGGAATTGTACATGGAGGCATGGATAAAAGAGAACCCATATTCCTACTATTCCATATAGCATTCAATAGGTAGTACAATTCTAGAACTACTTGAAGATATTATTTCATATCTAAATTCACTCTGAGTGAATACTTTAAATTAAATTCTTTCCTAATATATTGTAATGGAAATTATATATCTAGTATATATGAATATATATATATATATATATGCCCTTAAATTGAAATATTCCTATTCTAAAAAAAAGAAATTTAATAGGAAGTCGAAACCTCCCATTTATAGTATGTAATGTAAGTTTGTGCATCTATGGCCATTAAAATGTATTGTATAAAATTGTGGAGAAAAAATGTAAATAAATCTATGGATGATTTAAACCCATTTTTTATGTTATATTGCTTTAGTCTGATCTCTCATTGCAATCTTTGTTATCTATGGGGCGGAGTTATTGTATTACATGTGGGCGCCCTATGGTTTTTAACGCAAATGGTTTGTGGATATATCATCAATGGATTGATAGGATGTAGCATCATCCTTCCCCCCCCCCATAATCTGATTGTGGTTTCCCATTATTCATGTACCACAATGTTCAACATTCCTGTTCAACATGCACCTCTGTTAAACATGTAGCATTGTGTTTATTATAATATTGTTAACCCTGTCTCCTTGGCAAGTTAGAGTAGGTTTATAGAGTAGATCCTCTACGATGTATAGATGTGTGCATTAGAATAAAGTAATAGGACATGGCCTTCATCCAGATATAAATTCCCTATTGTAAAAGTCCAACACTTTGGGAAAAGCTCCATGTTATGAAATCACACTTGAGATTTTCAACCCAATAAATTTTAAGTTACAAACATTCATAATGGGTATTGTGATTGAGCATCACACACATGCACACATTTACACACAATAATAGGGAATAACCATATAAAATATAAGCAAAGGAAAGGTAGGCAATAAAATCCTACACACAAACTGTGTGTATCCATCCAAGAACAAATCAATAATCTTCCAACCTTCAATCTTGCTTCCTTCGCTCTCTCTTCAAACTAAAAATGCAAAATAAAAATGAGAGACATAGGGTAACAAAAAAGATTAAGAATACCTCATAAGGATTATTAGGGTTAGAATGAATACCTAAGATCTAAGGGCTCTAAATGAATCAATCCTATAATTGTTAGGTGAGGATATTTTGTGGGAATATGTTTTAAATTAAAGGTATGGGTAATTTGTGAATGGGGCCACCTAAGGGTATTAGAGGGTTAGGATTAACTTATGACATTTATTGCTTAGATAAGTGACTTTTAACAAGGGCTTGACTTTAGGGATTAATTAAATTAATTTTATACATGGACATTAGGCTAATGACTATAATAAGGATTAAAATTATTTGAACTTAATTATATGGTTAGGGTAAGTATGAGACCTAGCCTTAGAATATTAAGATAAATAAATGAAACTTTTAAACAAGGCAATTAATGATAACCACTAGAAGGGGATTTAAACCCAAAATGCCTAAGGGAATACAAAGTAATAATAATTAATTGTTAATTTAGGTTACAATAACTTTTCGTAATTATGCGGAATTTATTAAACTAGTAATATTAAATCTAGTTGTTAGGTTAACTTGATGCAACCCTTTTTAAAATAAAATAAAAAATTTCCGTAATTTTTCCTTATTAATTATTAGATTCTATCTTGGGTTTTGTGTGTGGAAAAATTGGGCATTACACTTGGTATCAGAGACATGGGTTCAATGCTTGGACCCTTGGGCACACTTGGAAACAAAAACAATTAACCTAGTACAACCTATAACTAGATCACACAACATTGCATGATATTTTAAAACGTAGAAAAACCTAGAAAACTGAAACAAAACCTAGATGATGATGAACTAACTCTAGGCTTGATCTTTGTAGGAGGAACGGATTGGATGATGAGTTCTTGACACGTCAAGTTAGACATACCACCTCCAGAGCAGGCAGTTTCCACTATACTGCCATCAGATACCTACAGACCTTACAGGAGATTAAATGCAACTGTACGAGGTGGAGCAGTAGGAGGACAACCTAGCCATCATGATAGGGAGCCATCACATGAGGCTCAGAACCATTCTCGGCACAATGAGGAGTAACATAGAGTCAGAGAACTCCCATGTGGAGTCAAGTAGACCAGATTCACCTCAGAGGGGACATGGAGATAGGGTTACAAGGACACAAAGATAGATCTAGGAGCCCTAGGATGAGGGATGATCATGTAGAGAGACCTAGGGGTCGATAGACATCAGCTGCAGATCATATCAGGGAGATCCTAAAGCTACGCCCATGTCTCATTATCTTGGTGATACAGGAGGGTTTCAGGAAGAAGGCTTGGTTAGTGAGCTTGAGCAGATGCTTCAAGATTTTCCCATGTACTAGCAACACATGAAGGCTCATGTTCTGATTCATATCTACAGAGATGGAGCATATGTTTGGTGGAGGACTGAGGAGCAGAAGATCCATGTAGACTCAGAGACATTTACTTGGGAGCTCTTTGAGGAGTGGTTCATGAGTAGATACATATCTAGGAGGTTTATTCAGCAGATGATAGATGAGTTTCATGACATGCGTCAGGCATCCATGCTAATAGTAGATGAGTATGAGAGTCAGTTTTTGGACTTGCTTCAGTATGTCAACTACATGCAGGATGACCAAGTTAGGATTCACAGGTTCATCAGGGGCCTGAAATTGGATTTAGGAGGTGCAATACACATTCATTGTCTGCAAACCTTAGCTAGAGGTTGTTGAGAAGGCCTACATTGACAGAAGAAACCAGGGAGAAGACACAATAGGCTAGAGATAGAGTGAGGAGCCATGTATTCAACAGATGCAGGCTAGTAGGTCAAGGGGGTCAGCCCCTCCTCCTCATGGCAGACATGGTTCAGATAGTCTTCTTTCAAGCCACCACAACAACCATCTCAGTAGCAGCAGTAGACTCGTCCACTATTTAGACCTCCACAGAGATTTGATTTACTCAGAGGACTGAAGTATGGGGCCTCCTCCTAGAGGACCCATCAGGACATAGAGCACCTAGAGCTCAATCAGCTGGAGCTCATCAACAACGACCACAACAATCCATGGCATAGGATCATCAAGATCCATAGCACAGACCACTAGAGTACCTGGCGGAGCCGCATCTCAATAGAGGGAACCAAGTAGTTATTATGGATGCAGTGTACTTGGACACCATTAGAGAGAGTTCCCAAAGAACCCTAATAACAAGGGTAAGACACCTATTTCAGAGCCTATAGTTGGTGATATGGCTAGGAGTCACAGGATTTATGTAGCGGTCGAGAACCATAGGATAGAGCACCAGGGTACTATGATTGAGACTTGAGGTAGCATTGGTGGTATCTCTACCTCTATCTTGTTTGATTCTGGATCTTCTGATTAATTTATTGCACCATCATTAGTAGAGCGATGTAGGCTAGTGGCGATTAGGCAGTGCCTTAGTTGGGATGTTGAGATGGTTTTTAGAGCCAAGATCTTAGTAGACTCCTTAGTTAAGGAGTGTGTAGTAGACCTAGGATCCTTCACCACTACCTTGGATCTTTGTATCCTTCCCTTGGGTTCATATGGATTTATCTTGGGCATGGATTGGTTATCTGCACACAGAGCTAGAGTGGATTGTTACACTAAGGTTATATCTTGTGCAGATGATTTAGGGGGTTGATCAGTGATAGTTGGAGTTAGGAGACCCATCTCTATTCACACTATATCCCGCTATGCAGCTTGAAGCGGTGTGCACAACGGGGATGTCATATTTATACTATCAATGTTAGTGACCAATCATAGGATGAGACTCAGTGGACCTTCACTTGATGATCAACCCATTTCGTAAGAGTTTTCAGATGTATTTCCTAGTGAACTACCAAGGTTACCTCCCCCACGTGAGATAGACTTTCATATTGATTTGGTTCCTGGAGCGGAGCCTATCTCATGTGCACCATATAGGATGACCACCCCTGAGCTATGTGAGCTCAAGTTGTAGTTATAGGGCCTTCTTAAGAAAGGCCTAATCCATCCTAGTGTATCTCCTTGGGGTGCACCAGTGATTTTTGTGAATAAGAAGGATGGATCTTTGTGTTTGTGTGTGGACTACAGACAACTAAACAAAGTAACGATCAAGAATCGTTACCCCCCTTACTCGCATCATTGATGATTTGTTTGATCAGATTAAGGGGGATATAATGTTTTCCAAGATACATCTTAAGTCTGGTTATCATCAGCTGATGATTATAGAGGTGGATATCATACAAGCCAAAACATTTCACACTGAGATATGGCCACTACGAGTTCACAGTTGTGCCATTTGCTCTGACGAATTCCCGCCGTACACTTTTTCATGAGTTTGATGAATGGGGTATTCAGGAAATTTTCTTGACTCATTTTTTGCTCATGTTCCTTGATGATATTTTGAGATACTCATGTACATGTGGAGCCAGAAAGGAGCACCTTTTCCAGGTTTTGTAGTGTCTTCATGAGATTAGTAGTTATACAAGAACCTGGAGAATTGTGAATTTTTTAAGTTAGAGGTTTAGTATCTTAGGCCACATTATTTCTAGAGAAGCTATCACAGTCAATCCTTCCAAGATTAGAGCTATCATGGATTGTCCAAAATCTACCAATGTGATTGAAGTGCGTAGCTTCATGGGATTGGTAGGTTATTATATTATATTTTTTTTATTCTCTCGTATTGTGCATCCCATCACTTCCCTTCAGTGGAAATGGAAGAAGTTTGTTTAGTTAGATAGATGTGAGAATGCCTTCAGGACACTAGAGGAATGCCTTATGACATCACCTATTCTAGCAGTGCTAGATCCATATGGATATTTCTTCATATGTAAAGATGATTCACTGGCAGGGATAAGAGGTGTATTGAAGTAGGATGGCTGTGTAGTAGATTTTAAGTCTCCAAAACTCAAGGATTATGTTGTCAATTATCCAACTCATGACCTTGAGATTACAACAGTTGTGCATGCTTTGGTATGTTCATGACATTTCCTATTAGGCATGAGGTTCATTATTAGGATAAATCATTTCAGCCTTCGACATCTCTTCACACAGCCTAATCTCAACACCCGTCAATGGCATTGGATGGAGCTTCTTTGTGAGTATGATATGGAGATAGAGCATGTGAATGGGGAACGAGAATGTGGTTATATATGTTTTAAGTCATCAGAGGCATTTGTTTATGGTGACAACAATTGGTACAGACTTGAGGACCAAGATCTTACAACAGATCCCACATGACAACTTCTACCTTTGAGTTAGGGTGGAGATAAAGTATCAGAGACCCCTTGAGGAGAATTTTTATGGATTTTCATTTGATTCAGATGGTCTTATTCGACACAAATGTCAGATTTATGTACCTAGAGATGGAGGATTGAGGCAATTTATCCTTGTTGAGGCATATTATGCACCCTATTCAGCGCATCCAAGGGTGAAGAAGATGCACACCACTCTGATAAATTTGTATCATTAGAGAGGGTTACGGAGATACGTAGCTCATTTTTTGTCTTGTTGTTTGGGGTGTCAGAAGGTGAAGGTCGAGCATCAACATCCAACCGGCCTTCTATCTCCTCATGCCAAACCAGAGTGGAAATGGGAAACCATTTCCATGGATTTCATTGTCAGGTTACCATTGTTGAGATATCACCATGATGCCATTATGGTCACGATTGATAAATTGATAAAAGTGGATTATTTTTCTTTAGTGAATACTACTTATACAGCCAGTGCAGTAGTGTCAGTGTACTTGGATGATATTTTCAGAATGCATGGGATTCAACGGAATATTATTTGTGATCGTAATCCCTTGTATATATCTCACTTTTGGACTACTGTGCAACATGCTCTCGGGACGAACATCAACTTCAATACAACCCATCATGCTGAGACAAATGGAAAAATGGAGTGGGTGATTCTAATTTTAGAGGACATGCTTTAGATGTACATCATAGATCATCAGTTGAGATAGGAGTACTTGTACCTAGTTGAGTTTTCTTACAGCAATGGATTCCAGTGTTCTATTGGTATGGCTCCATTTCAGGTGTTATATGGTAGGGAGTGCAGGACACCATTGAGTTAGGATAGGTTAGAGGAAAGGGTATCTCTTGGGCCAACTTAATTATACGATATGGAGCAGCATGTTGTCATGATTATACAGAGATTGTAAGAGGCTTAGGATAAACAAAAGAAGTATGCAGATCAGAGGAGGAGAGACCAAAGTTTTGAGGTGGGTATGAAGGTGTTTCTTCATGTCAGGCCTCATAAGATCCCTATTCATTATGGAAAATGCGATAAGCTTGCTCCTATATTTGTGGTTCCCTTTGAGATCTTAGAGCATATTAATCCCTTAGCCTATCATCTAGCATTACCACCCAACTTGTCTTGTATCCATAATGTGTTACATGTTTATGTTCTTAGGATGTACATTCTAGATCCTTCTCATGTATTAGATTGGACTACACTGCAGGTGTAGGAGCAAGGGTAGGTGATGATGGAGCTCATGTAAATTTTAGAGTGCAGGACCTTGGGCCTTTGAGGTCAAGAGATTGATCAGGTTCATGTCTAGTGGGATTAGTACGATGAGACATCAGTTACACGGGAGGACACCACACCTTTGAGAGCACAGTTCCCACTCTTATTCTAGTGGCTTTCACGAGGAATTGGAGTAAAAAAGGAGGAGCATGTAGTGCCAAATCCTCTTCAACATTGATCTTACTATGATTTTACTTACTTTTGATTGGAGGCATGGACCTTGCTATCATATTTGATCAATACACCTTGATAGATGGACATTAGCATGTTTTGATTAGCCTATTTAATAGACAGTATAGATGCTTAGACTTTTGACATGTTATGATTTAGATGATGGATTATATGCATGGATTGATGTTTCAGTATTAATGATGATCTAGAGTTACTACCTTCTATATGTATTGACACATTGGATTTGATACATAGATTTTGTTAGACGGTCCAGCTAGTCTTGTGAACTTATTGTTGATTGATGAAATGATAGAATTGAAATATTTTGAAATGGTGAATAATTGGTGAAATTAATTGATTTTAGTAATGATTTAGTTATGGTATTTGATGATGTGAATTGAGATGTGTATGTTCTTTTTATTTTTTTGATGTCATTAATATGGCTAGGAGGTTAGAGAGGTATTATTTGGATTTTATAGGAAATTGTAACACAACGAACAAAGGGGATATGAGACTAACAGTGAAGGAATTTGGGGTATTGGCAATGGGTCACCTTGGCAACTTGTGTATTTGTATGCTGTTGTGTTGTTGATATTATTTTAGGAGGTCCCCATTTGGGGCTGGCCTCAAATATGACCAAGGGTGGATGTGTTATTTCCCTTTCATTTTAATTATTTTTGTGTTTATGTGTATTCTTTTATTTTGAGGTATTTCCACTTTATTAATGTTAGTTAATGTGTTTTGATTTAAGTTGATTAATCTTGTTCATTAAATAAATTTGGGATGTGACCATGAGGTAATTAATTTTGGTAGATGTTTATTTATTCTATGTTGGATTTGAAGGGATTTTTCAGGTTTTAAGTGTTGTGTACTCAACCTTACATGTAAAACTCGGATTTGAGCTTAAGGGCCTTTTTTGGAGGCTTGTGCAAGAAGTTAAGTTTTTCCCACACCTATTAATTTCACCTACCAACTATACCTATGGGTTAATAGGTCAAAAATAGACCCCATTATGTGATTTTTAAGGTAAAAGATGATATTTATTGCACTTTTTTACATGATTTTTAATTGTGTCCTTTTGAGGTGTGGGTAAGAGTTTGTGTGTGTAAGAGGCTTGTCATTTCCTCAACCATTAATTTATTGATATTTGGGTTTTGGTTTGAACCATGTGATGTGGAGTTAAGGAGAAGTGATGTGGCATCCTACATGGAGCCACCTCACCCTCTTCTTCCCTTTTTCTATTTATACAAGTATATTTAATGGTTTTCGGGTTAGATGTTTTATTTTCACTTTTGTATTTTAGAGGAGCTTACTTTTGGAGTTATTTTTGGAAGCTTGGGAATTGGTTATGCTTGATTGGGACTTGGAAAATATTGGAGCTTGTGCTTGTGATTGGATACTCTTGCAATGGAAAGGTAGGGACTTCACCCATGTATTTTTATTTTTATTTTGTTATGCAAATAATTGTAAATGGATGATTGTTACATATGTTTTTGGTTCTCGGAATAGAATGGCCTTTAGGTTGTGTAGGTGAAAACGGAAATGGGGATATTTTTGAGGAAGACATGAGAGTATTTTTTTATATATTGGGAGGGAGTTAGGTTGGGTGTCCCACCTTTTTAGATAAGTAAACTATGTGCTTATCTTATATGTCCTATTTGAGGAAGGCATAAGAGTCTTGTTGGTATGTGATTTGATTTTCTTGGAGGATTTAAGGTGGGAATTCAACCCATTAGGAGGCATAAAAGAATCCCCATTTTTCTTTTCTCTCTCTTGGCTTGAATATTGAGCCTTTGTGCTTGGGAAACCTGTATGTTTGTTGTGATTTTGTATTGTGCTTATTGTGGTGAAATTTGTTTGAATGGTTTTTGTGGAAGCCATGTAAAAGTTTCCTTGGTTTCCTTATACCTCTTATTGATTCATTGTTGGGGATTGGGGGCCAATGAGGAGGAAGGCTTATCCTCATAATTAGATTATTGGTTGGGTGGAGAGCATTGCCTACTCCCCTATTTTTTTGTTGTGATTGATATTAGAGAAAGTCGTGGAGCTCGAGTAAATTTTTGGGACATTATTGCATTTTGTAAAAGACAAGAAGAGGTTTTACCTTTGTAGAATTTTTTCCATGTTGTCTCCACTTACGTGGAATGCTTTTGTAACTTGCATTTTAAATCTTTCTCTTCTTGTTAAGGTACTATGTAAAAATAATTTTTATTGTTTATTCAAAAAGTAATCATTTTGGAAATGAGGCATGTGAAGTTGAATCTTGTTGTTATTATACCTCCTCTAACTTGTATATTTTATCAAGAGTGTGTTGGATGAAATATTGTATTTTAATGGGTTAGTTCTTGTAAAATGAAATTATCAAGTCTTGTATTATTTAGATGGAGAAAGAACCTTGAAATGGTTTTGTATTAAAAATGAAGCTCTCTCAATCTATGCTTATACTTAGGGGTTGTATTGTAAATCAATTGAAAGAAATGGTGTTATTGAATGGAGAATGTATGTTGAAATTATACTTGTTCTCTTGGAAATGGATTTCATTGTATTGTGAAAATAAAGGAATTATTTTCTTGTTTTATTGTAAAAGAAATCATATTGAAAGGTTGAAATTATAGCCAAATCTCATATTATGTTTAAGAAAAGAATATAGATACTCAGAGATTTAAAATAATGAAAATATCGTCCTTATTAATTATATTGGGTTGAATAAGAAATCTATTAGCTCTCAGTTTTACTCATAGATGAATAGATAGAAAAATTTACAACTACTTTCCTATATTATTTCACTATACAAATGAAGTTGAGTGAATTTTTAAATTTAAGTAGAACAAATTATACTATGGAAATTATATATATATATATATATATATTGAATAACTTATATTAAATTTTTTTAAATAAGGTCGTATGGCATAATTCCAAAGTTTGTATTTTAAAACATATATATTTATAAATAAAAGTGTTTAGGCCGAATGGCCGACCCGATATTGTATAAATAAAACAAAAAAAAAGTTAGGGGGCGAGGGCACCGCCCCCACCCCCAACCCATAATATATGGGGTGGGGATGGGGTCTGCCCCCTCCCCCCCCAAACTTATAGACAATGCCCATGGTAATAGTCGTGGTTGTACCAATATAACAGCAACCCATATAATATAAGCCCTACATTATGTACAAGGTTGTGGCTTATTCAAGCTCTGCACATTTTTCTATTTCAAATAAATTTACACACACACACACATGTACACACACACACACACACCCACCCACACACACACACACACACACATGTGTGTGTGTGTGTGTGTGTGTGTGTGTGTGTGTGTAAATTTATTTATATTGTTGATTAAGAAGGGTGATCAAAATAGAAAAATGTGCAGAGCTTGAATAAGCCATGGTAATAGTCGTGGTTGTACCAATATAACAACGACCCATATAATATAAGCCCTACATTATGTACAAGGTTGTGGCTTATTCAAGCTGTATGTATGTATGTACACACACACACACACATATATACATATACATATATTATATATATATATATATATATATATATATATATATATATATATATATATATATATATATATATATACATATCAAATTCAAACTAGGTCGCATTTTTTAAAGTATGCAAACCCACCATTTTCCTTCAAATCCAATTTGAAAAATAAGCCTAAAACAAATGTAAAAAAACAAATACACACACACACACACGCTCATTTGAAACCCTAAACCTAAATATTTACCTCTTAATAATGAATAAAATTGTGGTAAAAATGCCCATACCCAAATAAGGTTAATCATATATATATATATATGATTACGAATACCTCTTAAAGATGATTAGGGTTAGAATGAATACCTAAGATGCAAGGGCTCTAAATGAATCAATCTTAGGGTAGGAAGGTGAAGATATTTTGTGGGAATTTATTTTAAATTAAATTTATGTGTAATTTGTAAATGGGGACACATTGTGCTTTAGAGTATCAAGTTAAAATGTAACCCTCTTAGTATGGTCTAGTAAATGATTAAATTACATTAAACTATAGAATGTAAATAATGACATAAGGGTATTAATTTAAAAATGTTTAAGAAATGCAGGATATGAATATTAATTGATAAAGAGAAATAATTTATACCAAAGAAAGGAATTAATGTATACATCACTAGAAGATTATAACCGAAAATAACTTTGGAAATAGAGTAATAATATTTAATTATTAATCTAGGATGGATCAACCTTCTGTAATAGGGATAATTATAGATAGAATTTATTTAAATGTACTCTAGGGTTTAACACCCTTGCAAACCTTTATTAAAAAAAAATTCCATAACTTTTCCTGATTAATTATTGGGCCCTATTTTGGGTTTTGTGCATGGAAAAATTGGGTGTTACAGTGTCAAGGAGGTTGCCTACAGTCATGTATTTATATTTACAAGGTTTCTCCATTTTCATTTTGTTTAGTAATGGTCATATGACATTTTCCTCTAGTTAGTTACAAGTTTCAGAAAGCATCAAATTTAGACAAGTTGCTTAAAGATCGTCATTCAAAAGCAATCTCCAAACAAAGAAAATTCAAAAGATTTTAACATATATTCAAAATAGGAACATATCATAGATATGAAATTAAAATAACTAAACAATACATCACCAAAAATATAGATAGTTATTTCCAAAATATTTATGTCATTATACTAAAGATTGTGAAAGCCTAAAGAGTTTAATAAGACACTTTTAATTGAAATAAAAATGTGTCTTCTAAAATGAGCTCATCAAAGAAAAACTAGATGTCAACAACCAAAAAAAGATATTAACTTATAATTGAATTATTTATGTAAGTTAGGAGAAGTGAAAATAACCAAAAAGACACAAAATCATCCAAAAACTAACAACAATAAAAAAATTGCAGAAGAACTCATACATTATTTAAAATGGCTTCACCATAAGGTAGGAAGAAATAAACTATTATATATTTGTAATGAAGATCTTGTCTGGTTTTGAAGGTTGTTAAATGTTAAATATGAGATATTTGGGCATGATTATATTGGGTGTCTAGCACTCTTGATAGTTTATAAAAAGTAATCCCACATTAATTGGTTGGTGTGGTATATGGTAGCATATAAACTCGAATATATAATATTAGGTAACATTAAAATAAAAGTGACACATTTACTAAAATAATTGTTGATTAATTATGAGATAAATATATTTATCTTCCTTCTCCTTCCCCATTTTCTGTGGCCAAATTTTTCTTCAAAAAATTTACAACTAAACAAATCCTTTAAAATTTTCTGAGAGTCAAAATTTTAGAAACTCAATACAATCACGCGAATTTGTAAAATGTAAGATTTCTTAATTGAAAAACGCACTCCCCTAATTAAATTATTTAAGTACATGTTTTATTTTTCTATATGAAATGGGAGTAAAAATAAGTATTTTACCTTTGATACAAATTTAAATATAAATACGGTCAAAGATTACTTTATGTAGATTTAAAATATATAATCTACATAAATGGGTTAAATGCCTTAAATGGAGAAAATGGAAAAGTGAAGTGTGCCAAAGTAAATTTAGGATGTTGAATATATTTTTTGTTGATGAAATAGTCTATATTACTTAATATAAAATATTATAGCCTATCCACAAAAAAATATGGGTGGTAAAGGGCACACCCCATGATCAAACTAGCCGTGATGGCTAGGAAACTAAAGTATCAAGCCCAAGGGGCAACAACAAACTTAAGAACAATAAAAAACTAGGGAGGCAACAAACATAGGGGCAAAGGGTGGTGGTGGCCCCTTGTCCTCCAAATTACTACCATGAAGATCTTTTCCATCTGGAAGGGGTGGTCCGCCTAAAGCAAATTCTTCATCTTTTTCTTCATTTTGGCTAGGAGAAATAGCAAGAGCCAACCTAGGAAATTTTTTAGAGTCCCACCCATCTCTCTGCACAGGAGGTAGGGAGTGGTGGTAAAAACCCCAACCACTGTGCTGCACAAAATGGTGAGGGGACCCCCAACCACCATGATTAACAGAGCTACGTCATTGCTTAGGCTAACACCTGGGAGAGCAATGAAAATGTGCTTGGTCTACCAACCGGCCATGACCACGATGTCATATTGGATGAATACTCCTAGAAGGGGAGGTAGGAGGTTCCTATTATCCCAATTTTTCCCCCTCCAAAAAATTGACCAAACACAACCCCGCACAAATTAAAATTGGAAGGGTCAGTTCAGTTCTACGGGATCACAATCGATCCCAAATCGAAGGGTAGGAGGGCTTAATAATAGAGGAGAAGGGTTGGTGAAGGAGGCTGAACAATGTTAAAGAAGATCAGAGCTCGACAGGAGAATTAGAGAAAGGGATCGAAGTTTTTGGACTTCACATATGAGCCGAATCGAGGTAAACAGAGTAGAGTCATAGAAAATGCCACCTGTCAACTCGGCACAATTTCAAAAGGCCCAACAAAATGGAGACCCCAAATGAGTGCGAAGCTTCCACGTGTCCAAGAAAAAACATAGTCGCTCATAAATAAGTAGAAGGGACCCAGCCAAAAATGAAGAAAGAGGAGCATGTCTGAATCTGCTAAGCACAACAAGGTCAGTGGATGGCACCACGTGTCTCATCAGTGCAACTCCAAAGGCCAAGCCAAAAAAGTAGTCTCCAAACAAGCGTAGGATGGCCACGTGGTTAGAGTCAAAAAGGGGGGAAGAATCGTCCATTGAATCAGCTAAGTAAATAAGGGCCGACGGAAGCCTCCACGCGTCATCTTGGCACATCTTCAAATGGAAAAACTAGAGGTAGCTCCCAAACGTGTGCTAGCTCTCCACATGTCCAATCAGTGCACCACCAAAGGTTAGGTCCAAACAGGCTCTAGAAATTTGCGCGGAGCTTTCAGATGTCTAAGGTCTAACGAGTTATTCCAAAATGGGTGGAAAAGGGACAGAATCGACCGTTTAATCGACTAAGTATAAGAGGGTTGGTGGAAGCCTCCACGTGCCTGATCAGTGCAACTTCATAAGTGAGACCCAAGGGATAGTCCATAAATGAGTGTGAAGCTTCCACATGTCCTAGGTCTGAAAAGGAGATAGATTTGACAGTTGAAAAGTCTCAAGGTAGCGGAAGCCTCCACGTGTCCCGGGTTAGTCATAAAGTCTTTGTCAAATAGAAGGACTTAGGCAGAACATAAGGAAGGTAGAGGAGAGCCGTGGAAGGTTCCAAGTGCCTCATCGGCACATTTTCAAAGGTGTGAATCAAAGAAAAAATCCCAAATGAGTGCGGGCTCGCCACGTAGTCATAGTAAAAAAGAATATAGAGTTGGCCATTGAAGAGTCTAGGAGCGACAAAAGGAGCCACGCGTCAGCTTGACGCCCTTTTAGGGGGTGAATCTAAAAATTAGGTCCCAAATATGTGCCATCCCTCCACGTGTCTCGGGTCAGGAAAAACATCTCTACCAATGGGAAGGACCTAGGTAGAATACAAAGGAAATAGAGCAGGCTCGTGGAAGCCACCACGTGTTAGTTCAACACAACTAAAAGAGTGAGAGGAGGGGGTGAAATCTTAAGATGAGCAGGGATGCCATGTGGACCTTGCAAAAATAGACCCCAAACCCAAAGCACCTTCAAACGGCCATGTATTTCAACCAGAAGCTCGAAATTGAGTGGGAAAGGATGTTTTGAAAAGCTCTCGGTCCCTGCTACTCACCTGCCACCATTAATGTTTCAACCCACCATTTTCAAGGCTGTCAAGTCTCCCACCTACTACCATGATGAAGAATGCACCTCTTTTCTTATCCAGCAAGGAATAAAACATGGGGACATGGGTTTTGTAGTAAAGCCAATCATTGAGTAGGTGGATTCAATGCTCTTCTAGGTGTGGTTGGAGCAGGGTTCAAATTCTTCCCTCTCTCCTTCTCTCATTATTCTATATATTGTAAAAGAGGGGAATTTTCTAAAAGTTGATCATGTTTTCTCTCCTGCCCCCCTCTCTCTTTGTTCCCTAGGGTCAAATGTGGAGTTTAAGCCTCCTCTTATGGCTTTGTAATGGAATTTTATTGCCTCTTTCCCATTGATTATGTACTATATGAATTCTTGGAACAATAAAATATGTTTCGTGATGCATTTTGTCCATCCTTTGCTTATTTTATTGTCTGTTCTTGCCTCTCATCGTTGCATGGTATACTATGCATACTTTTGATCTCTATTTCAGGTTTTGAGATTTCTGTTTAATGGGTTCGAAGTGGTGTTCTGTGTGAACTTTATCTTTGGTCTGTGATGCATCTATCCATCCTCCCCATTTCTCACCTCTCTCTACTTCAATTAGGTGAGATTGTGACCAACAACTTCCTTTTTTGGTGTATGACTACTTTAGTGTAGGTTCTATTTCCATGCATTTTTCTCTATCTCCCTATCTCCTTTGAAGGTAAGATACGGATTATATAGCTTACCTGCACTAGAGTAGCTTGTGGCAGGTAGTTTAGGAAGAAGAAGCCTACTTTCTTTGGAGGTTCATCTCAAGTTCACAAGTCCCACAACTTGAGAGATGGTCCAATGTTATGTAGTCACACTAGATGCCCCACTCAAATCTGAGGAAATTTAGGGGGTGCTATGATTTTGTATCAGCAGTTTAGCACGCCAGGTGGGATAGGTTTGAAGCACCTTACCATTTCATTTTTTAGCAGGTTGGTGTGTTCCTGTTAAAATTTCAGCCTTTTGAGGCACTTTCAAACACATTTGGTGACTCCATCTGGTAAAAAACCAATCCTTTGAGTTGCAAACCTTCTCCCATCTAGTTTCATCCATTTTACCTTCCATGTCTTTCATTTTCTCCCATTCCATGAAGTTGTGCAATCATGACTTCATTTCCCTCTTGGAACTCACACTTGCAGTAACCATAGTGTAGTCCACCTCCAATGTATTTCTCAACTCCTCTAGATCAACATTATGATCAAATTAAGAACTATTATGCTTACCCATAAGAGCAGTGTCAAAGCCAATTTGGCTTTAGTGCTTATCAAGAAGAAGGGGACATATATAATGGTAACAGTTATGTGGAGAACATTGATCTACTGGAGAAGATCCAAAGAATGGAGGCTAGAATGGTGCATTCCATGGCTACAACAAAAAATGAAAGCATTCAATATTTGTTGTAGGGCACCTTCTCCATGGGTCGGCCATTTTCCAATACACTATAGTCCCCGAGAAAATCTCAACTTCATGGTGGAAATGTTGCCCCAACTTGCGCAATAGACCGAGGAGATAGAGGCCTATGAGCTTGTTGCCAGAAAACCTTGTCAATGGGTAAGTCCACCACCTCATAGCTTTTCCTTTCCTCTTTCTCGATCAGCATCATCACGAAATAATCATGAATCTAGCTTCCCATCCACTTCCCCTAGGGCTGAATTACCTTCTCCATCCCCTAGTATTCCATCTCATCTTGATTCCTCTTCCCCTTTCCCTTCCACATCTCATTCCCCTCCATAAGAGCCAAAGGCAATGCTTTCCCCTCCACCACAGATAAACAATCAACTAGTGGAGACCCCACCCGCCACTCCTCCTACTTTCTCGAGCACATATATAGAAGAGACTCCAAAAACTAGTCAAGGAGAGAAATAATAAGAAGAGCCCACCAAAGAAGAGATGATTAGAAGCATGGTGAGCTTGGCTCTTAGATTCAGAATTGAAAATATTCCCTTGTTGGTTAAGCCTATGGAAGAGGTTGAGGTCAAGCCACAAGTGGTGAAAGCTTCAACTACAACATAAGTGTGGGAAGAATAAGCTACTCCAAATCTAAAAGAAGAGGAGTACATTCTGGATGTGAAGGAGAACTATACAATTCTATAGGCTTCAAGTGTAGAGCAAGCCACAGAAGAACCTTCATTTCTTCCTCCCACTTCATCCCTTTCAAGCTCTAATGTCTAAGAAGAGTTTGAGCATTCCAACTTCATGTTTGAAGATGAGGGAAACGATGGTGAGAAATTTGCAGATTCAAAGGAAACCATGGAGGAGGTCGAGCACACACAGAAGGACAACGAGGAGGTAGATTATCTATCTGACTTCGAGGATTTCTTTGATGGAGATGAGATGGAGGAGATCACATCATTTTCTCCTCCATCATCCACCTTTTAAGCACATGATTCTGCTGCCATGGAGTAAAGCATTCAAGGACAGTAGTCAGTGTCTCATAGCAAACCTCTAGAACCAAGGTTGGAGGATCTTAATCTTCCATGTTATTCTCAGGAGGAGGAAGGAAATAATAAAGACCCCATCTCTCCCACATCATTCACTTAAGAAGGTCTGCAGGAAGACTCCACTATTGGAGTTGAATTTCAATGCAATGGGAACATCCATTGGGTCATATTGTGCCCAATCAGGTACTTGGCTTCATTGGAGCCAAGAGATTTGCCACCGTTCATGCTCATTTTAGAGCATGAGGTTGAGATACAAAGCACCAAAGGTCAACAACAATGCCTCCCAGATCCAAGTGCAGAACAACTCCAGGAGGTGTATATTTTTTTCGTTGATACTTTGAGGAAGGTAAAACACCATCTACGAGGTGGTTTTTTTCCCTCATTTCTGACCATGTTCAGTGTCAAATCAACTACATGGTCATAATTTTTGAGGAAGGGGAGCTACATCTCCCTGCCAGTTGCAAGATTTTTTTGAGTCCCCTTTACTTCTAGTTAGCATAGAGTAGGTAGGTTTTCTTTTAGCAAAATAAGTGCTTTCACACACTCTACATATCTCACTTGGGGTGTGTATGATTTTTTGGTTTTGTACATAGCGGTGTTGTAGTGTTTTGTTTCTCCAAGGTTGTATCATTGTACAGTTTGATGCGCCTCCAAGGTTAGTGTTGTTGTGGTGGCTCAGGAACAAGTGAAGCCCAAGGTTAAGACTCCATGCCCAATGGATACTTCCAAGTCTACTAGTCTCTTCATGTAGCAGGTAGATGTCCCCGTGAGTCACCAAAATGTTTTCCCAATTTTTCCCCCTTGACAAAATTGATCAAACAAGACCCCATATAGAAGAAAATTAGAAGGGTCAGTTCAGTTCTAGAGGCTCACAATTGATCCAAAATCGAAGGGCAGGAGGGCTCGAAAATGGAGGAGCAGGGTCGGTGAAGGAGTCTGAACAACATTAAAGGAGATCAGAGATTGAAAAGAGAATCAGAGAAAGGGCTCAAAGTTTTCATACTTCACATATGAGTTGACTCGGGGTAAAAAATAGAAGAGTTGCAAAAAGCTCCATGTGTCAACTCGGAGTAATTCCAAAAGGTGTAGAAAAATGGAGACCCCAAATGAGCACGAAGCTTCCATGTGTCTAGGACCCAACGTAGTTGCTCCTAAATAAACAGAAGGGACCCAACAAAAGATGAAGAAATAGGAGCAGGCCCGAATCGGCTAAGTACAATAGGGTGAGCAGATGGCACGACGTGTCTCATCAACACAACTCTAAATTTCAAGCCCAAGGGGCAGACTCCAAACAAGCACAGGCTCACCACGTGGTCAGAGTTAAAAAGGGGAGCAAAATTGGCCGTTGAATTGGCTAAGTAAAGAAGGGCCTACGGAAGCCTCCATGTGTTATCTCGGTGCATCTTCAAAGGAAAAATTTGGAGGCAGGTCCCAAACATGTGCTAGCTCTCCATCTATCTAATCAGCACACCTCTGAAGGTCAAGTACAAATAGGGTCTTTAAATGTGTGTGGAGCTTCCATGTGTCTAATGTCTGACGATTTTATCCTAAATGGATAGAAAAGGGACAGAGTCGACCGTTCAATCGACTAAGTATAAGAGGGTTGACAGAAGCCTCCACGTGCGTCATCAGCCCAACTTCATAAGTGAGACACAAGGGAAAGTCCTTAAATGAGTGCAAAGCTTCCATGTGTCCCAGGTTTGAAAAGGAGATAGATTTGGCAGTTGAAAAGTCTCAGGGCAGCGGAAGCCTCCATATGTCTTGGGTTAGACATAAAGCCTTTGTCAAACAGAAGGGACTTGGGAAGAACACAAGGAAGGTAGAGAAGAGCCGCGGAATGTGCCATGTGCCTCATCTATGTAATTTCAAAGGCGTGACGTAGATAAAAACTCCTAAATGAGAACGGGCTTGCCACATGGTCAGAGTAAAAAAGAAGATAGAGTCAGTCATTGAAGATTCTAGGACTGGTGGAAGGATCCAAGCATCAGCTCGACGCTCTTTTAGGAGGTGAATCCAAAAATCAGGTCCCAAACATGCACTAGATCTCCACATGTCTCAGGTAGGCAGAACATCTCTGCCAATGGGAAGGACTTAAGAAGAATACAAAGGAAATAGATCAGACATGCGAAATCCAGCACATGTCAATTTGGTGCAACTACAAGAGTGAGAGGGGGGGGAAAATATTAAGATGCATGGGGCTGCCACGTGGACCTTGCGCAAATAGACCCCAAACTCAAAGCACCTTCAAACGGCCATGTCTTTCAACTAGGAGCTTGGAATTGAGTGAGAAAGGACGTTTTGGAAAGCTCTCGGTGCCTGCTACTCACCTGCCATCATTAATGTTTCGGTCCACCATTTTTGAGGATGTCAAGTATCCCACCTACCGTCATGATGAAGAATGGGCCTCTTTTCTTGTCCAACAAGGAATAACATATGGGGACATGGGTTTTGTAGTAATTCCAATCATTGAGTAGGTATATTCAATGCTCTTCCAGGGGTGGTTGGAGCAGGGTTCAAATTCTTCCCTCTCTCATTCTCTCATTATTCTATATATTGTAAAAGAGGGGCATTTTCTAAAAGTTGGTCATCTTTTCTCTCCTGCCCCCCTCTCTCTTTCTTCCCTAGGGTCAAATGTGGAGTTTAAGCCTCCTCTCATGGCTATGTAATGGAATTTTCTTGCCTCTTTCCCAATGATGATGTATTGTGTGAACTCTTGGAGCAATAAAATCTATTTTGTGATGCATTTTGTCCATCCTTTGCTTATTTTATTGTATTTTCTCACCTCTCATCATTGCAGGGTATATTGTGCATACTTCTGATGTCTATTACAGGTTTTGAGAGTTATTTTTAATGGGTTCGAAGTGGTGTTTTTTGTGAACTTTATCTTTGGTTTATGATGCATCTGTCCATCCTCCCCATTGCTCACCTCTCTCCACTTCAGGAAGTTAAGATTGTGACCAGTAACTTCCTTTTCTGGTGTATCACCACTTTAGTGTAGGTTTTGTTTCCATGCATTTCTCTCTCTCCCTGTCTCCTTGGAAGGTCAGATTAGGATTAGATAGCTTACCTGCACTATAGTAGCTTGTGGCAGGTAGTTTAGGAAGAAGAAGATGGCTTTCTCTAGAGGTCCATCTCAAGTTTGCAAGTCCCACAACTTGAGATATGGTCTAATGTTATGTAATCACACAGGATGCCCCACTCAAATATGAGGCCATTCAGAGGGTGTTTTGATTTTTCATAAACAGTTCCTACACCATAGTGCAAGGATCGTTATCCCAATGATCTAGAAGGGTCTGTAGGTGCCGCTCCTCCAGCTCCACCTTGTGGGTCTGGTCCTATATCTGTAAGAACACATTCAAGATAATTATGGCCTTATCGTAATGCGAAAGAATACATGAAACTGTGGAATTAGAAAAAAACACATAATTACATTCTTTCCATATAAAAAAAGGATCTCCACTCTGAAAGTATGCCACACTTGTGCAAAATCATGGGGAATGGAAGTAGAATCCCCTAACAAAATATGTTGCCAATGAAATTGAGATGGTCTAAATGGCTGAAAGAAATCGTGGATCTAATCCCAAATAGCTTGAGCTTTTGGGCAGTACCAGAGTAGATGCATGAGTGTCTCAATGTGCCCACCAAAAGGGAATATCTGAAGAGCTATCCCATAATGAGCTAATCTACGCCTAAGAGGAAGGCCTTGATAAAGTAGACACCAAGCCAAACATGCTAACTTGGGCTGAATGATGGATTTCCATACAGATGTTGAATATATTTTAAAATAACACATTACCACTTTCTTTTTCTTTTTAAGCATTGGGGGAAAGCCAAAATAAATAAAAAATATTAAAATGGAATTCAAATTTGATATTTAAGACTTTTTAAATGGTTGTCTAGAGTGGAGATTATCTTTTACATTCCTGTGTGTGTGTGTGTGTGTGTGTGTGTGTGTGTGTGTGTGTGTGTGTGTGTGTGTGTGTGCATATATATATATATATATATTACCGAAATATTATAATGGATACTGATTTATATAGATTTTCAATCATTTTATTTATGTTTCAAAGGAAATATATAGTGAATTATAATATCAAGTAATTATACAAATTAAATCAGTGAGGTTTTTTAGTTAACAAACCACAAGCAAGTGGCATCCATGCCATAAAAAAAAATTGTATCACATTTTTTATTGTGTAGTTTTGAAAAGTGGCATGCATATTTTAATATGGATCTTCATTCAACTTTAGGGTTGTGTCATAATGGTACACTATCGTATTGGTGATTGATATGTCATGTGTTTGATTCCTTACTTATTTATGATATCTGGAGTGGACCATTTTGTAGTGCCCACCCAGTTGGGACCCAAACACATGACCAAAAATACCAAGATTTTTTTTTTACTTTCACTTTACTGATAAAACCATACAACACCATAAATATTCACAAGAGACTACTCAACACTACATGCAATGTTTACACCAACATGAAGGACATACAAATATCAAGATGACACATGACACAAACCAATGCCACACTTAGATACATGAGCAAGTATGAAACCACGACACAACCCCAACATGAGTTTCACGAATAGATATATTACATAATATCACATTTTTAGGTTTAACTCTTTATTGAAATCATATTCCAATTTTAGCATTAAAGGTTTGAAGATCAGTTGACATGAAACATACATTTCCGTCTTTCTCTAGATTGTATTTCCTTTAGTTAGTTTAACACTTAATCTAATATGGTTCCCTCTTCACTACCATTTACACTCCCTTATTTAACCTTATAGGTCTTGAAACCATTTATCATGGGAGCATATAATCTTATTCACAATGATACATATTATTTATTTTGTTTCAAATTTAACGTATAACAAGTATGTGTAATCACATGAAAATACTTACCATTGGTTTAAAGGAAAATGATTCCATATTCTGTTTACTCAAAAGGACAACATCTTAGGGACAAATTTTAGATAGACATAGTTGGAAAAGGTTTAAACACCTAAAGCATAAGAAATGGTCCCAAGGTTTAATTTACTTCTATTCGCACTAAAGGACTCTATGTCTAACTAAAGGTCAGTTATGGAGTGGTTCAAACACCTATATCTCACAAACATGAAAGTTTTACAAATTAAATTCTATAGGTTATTAAAAAAAATCATTCACATTTGAGTCTTGTTGTTTCTATGATTCAGTAACAGGTTAGAGTCATTTTTAATAGTTATAGCCTAGTTTTATTTTCTATATAAGAGATTATATTCTTTAATGATCAAATTCATGTGGAGTGATTTATAAGTACTTTTAATAACAAAAGAAGGCTTAACTAAGTAATAAGATAAATCCAAGCTTCACTTATGTGTCAGACATATATCATTCATATTTTAGATGATTCAGGATTCGATTTGCAGTACTGAGTGAGGTGTCACCTCACTTTTATGGTTTTCCAAGATATGTTTGATCACATTTTAAAGTGGTGGAATTGAATTTCCTAATTTTCCCTAGGAATCAAGTATGTTCAATGCTTATCCCTCCATGTTTAACCTCAAGACAACTACACCATTATGTTGCTAATAATTTATGTCCCACATGCCACAAATCTGACTTTAAGCCTTAAACAAAATTAACACACATAACTTCAACATGTAGGAATATAATTCCTAGTATGAGCCCCTTTTTACTCTAAACAATGCTCAACCATTACCATTCCTATATGGTTATTTCATGACAAAGCTGACAAATAGACAAGATTCTACAGAATCCTAATTTTGTGCTCTTATTACCTCTAAGCTAGGAGGTGCTAAAGAATGATAATAAAACTAGGCTTGTCCTTTAATTTTTCAGTTTTCTAAGCTAATGTTCTCACACATAAAGGGTTTTAAATAAGGATTTTATTCTAGGGTTTTCCTTTTTATTTTTTTTCCTCTAAAAATTTCAAATCAATTATCAAAACATAAGGATTTCATTCATTAATAACCCAAAAAAACACGTTATGAAAGATAATCTTGTTTTCAGGTAAACTATACATCTACGAAATTAGCAAGGTATATACCTATAGTTAAATCAACCCTAGAATAGAATTCACATTTTCCCCAAGCTTCCAATATACTACAATTTCTCACCCATCACAAAATAATCCATCAATAACATTCATGTTTATAAACATAGTGTTGATATACATCCATTTAATATTACATGTATTTTAAGGATAATCTCTTTATTACAAAAGCACATAGTAACACTATAATTTTCTTTATCGTCCTCACGTACCTACAACCACCGCATGGTCAAGACAAAATTTTTGCATGAAATCTACCTACAATCAATAACAATTTATGAGTATCATAGTTTTCCAATAATAATGAAACAATATTTAACTCACTTTTAAGGGAGAGTAAGAAATACAACTTCAAATACATTTTGTAATTATCACAACCTAAAAGAGAAGAGATAGAGAGAGGAGAGAGAGAAACAAAATTTCTTTTTGAATTCATTTTATTTTCAATCCAATCATCAATGATAAGGTTCCCTAAAGTCATTTATTTTTGTTTACAAGGTTTCTCTATCATGTCATTTTGTTTAGGATAAGGTCATATAACATTTTTCTCTAGTTAGTTACAAGTTTCCAAAAATCATCACATTTAGATAAGTAGCTCAACAATCACCATGTTAAAAAACCATCTTCGAGACTCAAACACATATAGGGAAACTAACTCCTATCTACTCTCCTATATACAAGGAAACATTCTGAGATGATAGAACCCACTTACTAGTGAACTGCAGTTCAATTAGACACATATCTTTCTAAAGCCTTTGATCGTAAATGCACCCGAATGACCTCGTCGTCCAACGACTGGAGGCATAAAAAACCCATATGGATAAGTAACTTGTAAGTATGATTTTTCTATTAATTGAAGAGTTGGTAGTTATTGACACAGAGAAATACTAGAGGAATGCCGAATTCCAAAAACCATTTCTACACCTAGGGAAAAAACGGCAGGTAAAAATCAAAATGGATTTTAAAACTTTTAGTATCTCTTTAGAGTCTGTAGAACTATCCCGACTGGGGATTCCTAAATGCGTGATGACAACAATGAGGTCCAAACGAACATCCTAGGAATAACTCATGGGTTTAGTTGAACACTCCATATGACAAGAAACACATCTCCAAGCTTGCTTTTCTCATTTCGGGTTTTATAGGGATGTATTATGCACCTCATTTTAAAAAAGTTTTGTTTACATCACACAAGGTGTCTTCAAGGGAGGTAGTTTTGAAGTAATACTCAATTTTAAATGCACTTAACCCGTGAACAACATGGTTTCCGTATATACCAGTATCGATATAAAGCATAGTTCTATTACAACCATCTTGTGAGGTAATAAAGGGAGCAATGTTTACATTCATGGATATTAGTCTAGTTGCGTACAAAATAGAGGTGCAATTTACTATTGGATAACACGTTTCGTTTAATTCGCCTAAACAAATTATTATTCTTTGGTTGATTAATAACTCCATAAAAATGAGAAAAACTAAAATGTTAAAATCATGTAAGAATGTAATAAGATGACCATGCCTGAAGATACTCGAACCCGGGTACACTGGGCTCCAAGTGGTCCACATTTGCAATCCATGAGACCATGCAATTGAAGAGGATTTTCGTCAAACAGTTCACATGACTTGTTTAAAAATGTCATTTACATGCACAAGCCGCTGGTCTTCCAATCAAAAATAACTAGCATACATTCCACGATCTGGGAACAATTTCTATATAACTTATTGGACGGATGCTATGATTTTTTTCCATTCTGGTGTACAAACCCGTCACTGGCAATCTTTTTCAAAGTTTCAAGGACCAAATTTTGAGGTATACTAACCATTTATGCACAAAATTTCATCATAACAGAGCCAAGACCATGCATTTTTTGCCATAGGATATCTTTCAAACAATATGAATATGCCAAGACCATCACTTCCAATATTTCCCATGACAACATCTTCTTCTATTGCGCATCACTAAAAATCAATCAACAAATCCACTGGCCAATTATTGTTTTCTGTTTCTTCTACAGCATACTGCAAACCTACTATATGTTTCACATAGGCTAGAATATGTTGGCACGAATGTGGAGGGAGATGCCTCCACATTTTTGCTTACATGAATAACAATGGGAACCTAAATTGCATTTTTTTACAAATTTCAAAGGCATTTTCAACAATATCCATTTTGGGAATATTCCTCAATCATTATTAAATGTAAGCATGCATTTCTCTTAGGAATTCCCTCAAACAGTATGACAACCTTGTCCAACAAAGGGTTGCAACAGGGAACCCAAGTGGCTTCCAAACCTTCAAACCATATTTTACGTCGGCTCTTAAACATAGTTTCAACAAGCACCCATTTAGTGCCTATCTAGAAATCAACATTGCAGTCCATGGAGCGACATTATCTTCAGGTATTTTATCCAACAACTTACACACCTTTGCATGGGCCAAGCTAATCTAAACTATGGTGTCAAATTTTTCCATCTACAAATCCTAAGCTCTTATTTCTAACACCCTAGATGAGAGTGAATGGTTATAGGGGACCTAGATATCAGGCTAGGGCAAGCTCTAGGAAGGAAGGATGACAAGGTTTATGGAATCTAGACTTTACACCTGTCATTTGCATACCCTATAGATTTTGTGTTGGAAATTTAATCCCAACCACCATTATTTAATGCCCATTTCCAAGCGGGATTTTTTTTGTGGATTTGAAATTTTAAACATGCTCATTTAATGTGGTTGTTGGGAAAAGAAAATCAATTAAAAATTAAATGAAAATAAATTTACATATTTTTAGAGTAGCCATATGGAGGAGATAAAAAAGTAAGAAAGAAAAGAAGAGAATAGATATACATATGATCTTTTAGCAGTAGCTAGCATCATTTGAGAAAATAGAGCAGCCATTAGTTTTTTGTAGCAGCAAAAGAAGACACGGGTGGAAGAAAATATTGCAATAGTTGTGTTTTTGTAGGTGGTTATCTAGCAACAGCTGAAGGGAAGAAAATAGAAGTGTTTGATAAAGAAAATGCAAATATATATGCAACAACATACACAGTGTTTGTAAATCATTTTTTGTTGATAATAAACAAAGAAATTTTGAATTTTTTTCTCTCCTCTTTTGTTTAACATAGTTGCTCTATTTTGGGCTTTAGATTTTGCTTATCTCATTCTTATTTGTGGATCTTAAACTACCTACTCTATTTTTTATATATTCCTCTTTCTGTGATTTGGTATTTGGGTGCTCCTTCCTCCCTCCTCCATACAAAATTGTGGTATCAAAGTAGGGTTATTGAGGGAGAGTAGATTTATTTGTTTTTATTATGTCTAGAAATGAAGCCAAACCCTAGCAACAAGCTCCCACCTTCGACGGGAGAAATTATGATGTATGGTCCAAGAAAATGAAGACCATTTTGATTGCAAATGATTTATGGGATTTTATCTCAAATGGGTTTGTAGATGTGACTGATAATGCATCTTATGCAGCTTTGACAAATGCACAAAAAACCCAGTTGAAGGAAACCAGAAGAAAGGATGCAAAATCTCTCAGTCTTATTGAATGTTTAATGGAAGAGCCAATATTTTAAAGTATAGCAGCAACTAACTATTCAAAGGAAGCCTAGGAAATCCTTCAAAATACATACAAGGGAATAGACAAGGTAAAGTTGGTTAAACTTCAGTTATTAAGAAGAGATTTTCAAAACCCTTTAGATGAAGGAAGAAGAATCTATCATTGATTTTCATATGAGGATTTTTTGGTCTAATAAATTAGTTGAAGATTAATGGTGAAGCCATATGGAATCAGAGGATTGTTGAAAATATCCTTCAAATTTTTCCTAGATTTGACTTGATTGTTGTAGCAATCAAAGAATCTAAGGATTTATCTCAAATGACAGTTGATCAGTTGATGGGTTCACTTAAAACCCTTGAGAAAAGGTTGAATAGATCAGCTCCTCATTCTCTAAAGAAAGCTTTTAAATCTCAGAAAAACCTAAGAGGTAGGGGGAGAGGAAGAGATAACAGAGGAAGAAATCTCAGAGGTAGAGGAAGAGGTAGAAGCAACCCTGGAAAGAAGTTCACCTTATACCCAAGAAGGAGAAAGCACCTCACAATCGGACTCTCATGATAAAAAGAGGAGCATCAACTTAAATCAGAGGTATGACAAAAGTAATGTTCAATGTTATTATTGTCACAAGTATGGACATCTTGCAAGTGAGTGTAGAAAAAGGTAGCGTGACCAGTCAAGGCAAAGTGCAAATGTGGCTAATGAAAAGATAGTTGATTGTGAACCAATGTCAAATTTTTTCATTATGTGTAATGATGTTGAACAAAGTAATGCTGAAGTATGGTATTTGGACAACGATTGTAGCAACGACATGAGTCGTAATGCAAGATTATTTTCATCTATTGATGAAAATGTTAAGTCTGAAATCAAGATGGGGAATAATGAATTAGTTACAGTTTTAGGAAAAGGAGCAATAATTATGCGCAGTAAGAAAGGAGATAGAAGGGTAATCCATGATGTGTACTATGCCCCTAGAATAAAACATAATCTCTTAAGCATTAGATAGCTAGTTCAAAAGGGGTACAAATTCCTGATGGAAAATGGAGAGTGCATAATATTTGACAAAGATGGGAGAAATAAAAATATTGAAGCCATACAAATGACTAAGAATCAGATGTTTCCACTTAGAATGGAAGCTGATTTATCTATGGAATCAGCGTATAAGCAGTGGCATGTAGCCTTCTAAACAACCATCAAATATCCATCCGAACTTTGGCATATGAGGTATGGACATTTGAGTGTTTCTAGGTTATCTATTTTATCAAAAAATAATATGGTTAGCGGGCTGCCATTAGTTGTAGAGGGTGGAAATAAATGTGAAGCTTGCATATTAGTAAAAAAAACACAGGCTTCCCTTTCAATCAAAAAAATCATGGAGGGAAAAAGCACCATTAGAGCTGGTGCATTTTGATTTATGTGGCCCTATGCAAACCCCCACATTCTCCAAGAATGAATATTTCTTAACCTTCATTGATGATTATAGCAGAAAGACTTGGATTTATTTCTTGAAGCATTAAATAAATTTAAAAAATTCAAGGCTTTGGTTGAGAAGAAAAGTGGACACTTCATAAAGGTCCTAAGAACTGACAGAGGGAGAGAGTATGTATCTAAATAATTTTTAAATTTTTACAAGTATGAAGGCATTAAATAAGTGATTTACAACTAGGTATACTCCGTAGAAAAATGGAGTGGCTGAGAGAAATAATAGAACCATCCAAGAGATGGCAAGAAGCATGTTGAAGGCAAAAGGATTGTCAAATGAATATTGGGGTGAAGCTGTAACAACAACAGTGTATTTGATGAATAGAATTCCTACAAAGGTTGTACGTAATAGAATTCCACAAGAAGTGTGGACACAGAAAAGGTATAGTGTGGAGCATTTGAGAATTTTTGGTTGTGTTGCATATTCTCTTGTTCCGAAAGAAAAAAGGAAAAAGTTAGATGATAGAGGTGAGAAGTGCATTTTCGTAGGTTACAGTGAAGAATCAAAAGCATATAGATTGTATAATCATATTATCAAAAAGGTTATCATTAGTAGAGATGTTTATCTCATTGAAAATAAGTCATGGGATGACACAATTGATAGCTCCGTGGGTACTAAAACAATGATACCAATAGTAGAAATTGAAGGCAACCACGAAGGAGCAACTTCTAGCAGTGAAGGTGAAACAATCACATCCCAACAAGATTCAATTACGTCAACTCCTCCCTCTTCATCAACATCACAAGACATTCCACAGACAAGCAGCTCCAACATTTCAAGTGATCCCTCTTAGGAGAGTTTGTATCCTACACTCGCATATCTTATGTTAAGAAAGACAAAGAGCTTGAGGGAGATTTATGATAATACAAGGTATGTTGATTTTGAAGAAAATCTTAATTTTGCATTATTTTCTCATGGTGATCCAACATTTTTTGGAGAAGTTGTAAAAGAAAATAAATGGCGTGATGCCATGGATGAGGAAATATATGTAATAGAAAGGAACAATACATGGGAGATAACTAATTTTCCTTTAGGAAAGCAAGTGATAGGAGTTAAATGGGTTTGTAAAAAAAATGCATAGCAGAAGGCGATATTGAAAGACATAAGGCAAGGCTGGTTGTAAAAGGTTACAAGAAACAACTAGGAAGATATTTTGATGAGACATTCGCTCCCGTAGCAAGAATGGAAACTGTGCGGGATAGTTTTGGCAATAACATCTCAACACAAGGGGAAGGTTTATCAAATGGACGTGAAGGTCAGCCTTCCTAAATGGATTACTCATAGAAGAGGTATATGTAGAGCAACCACTTAGATATGGGATTTCAAGACAAGAGGATAAAGTATATAGGATAAAAAAAGACGCTCTATGGTCTCAAACAAGCACTTGGAGCATGGTATAGCGAAATAGATTCTTACTTGTTGTCAAATGGCTTTAACAAAAGAACTAGTGAGCCTACACTCTACATCAAGGTAGGATCATGGTAAGATTTTAATCGATGTCCTATATGTGGATGATTTAATTTTTACATCCAATGATGATACGATGATTGCTGATTTTAAAAAAATCAATGATGAGCAAGTTTGAAATGATGGATTTGGGGTTGTTAAAGTTTTTCCTTGGCTTTAAAGTGAAGCAAATGGATCATGGGATATTCATCTCCCAATCCAAGTATGCCACCAAAGTTTTAAAGAGGTTTAAAATGTTCAATAGCAAACATGTCCCAACACCAACAACTACAAGTCTAAGATTGAGTAAGGAAGATACCAACAAAAGTGTAAACCCAACCTTGTATAAGATCATGGTTGGAAGTTTGATGTACCTAACTACAACTAGGCCAGACATAATGCATGCAGTAAGTTTAATTTCCATATTTATGGAGTCCTCCAAGGAAACACATTGGAAATCGGGAAAGGGAATATTGAGATATGCGAATGGTAGCAAAAACTATGGTATTTTATATGATGCATCATGTGAACTAGAGTTGATTGGTTATATTGACAGTGATTGGGCAAGAAGCACTTATGACAAGAAGAGTACTTCAGGGTATGTAGTCCATATGGGTTCAAGAGTCATTGCATGGGCATCAAAGAAGCGGCCCATTGTTTCTCTTTATATAACAAAGGCAGAGTACATAGCAGCAAATCCAGCAACATGTCAAGCTATTTGGATGAAAAGGATACTTACATATTTGGGTGAAGAACAAAAGAGAGCTACTACTATATTTTTTGGTAATATATCCTCCATAGCTTTGACTAAAAATCAAGTTTTCCATGGATGAAGAAAACATATTGACATCTCGCTATCATTTTATTAGAGAATTAGATGGAGCATGGAGAGATTAAACTTGATTATTGCAAATCTGAGCAACAACTAACAGATATTTTCACTAAATCATTACCAAAAGTTACTTTTGAATGCCTAAGAGAAAGCTTGGGTGTCATGGATTCAACAGAAGCTAGCTCTGGATAGTTACATGACATAAATACAAGGTTTTTGTTGGTGGTTGTGATTAAGGGGGAGTGTTGGAAATTTAATCCTAACCACCATTATTTAATGCCCATTTTTAAGTGGGAATTTTTTGTGGATTTCAGATTTTAAACATGCTCATTTAATGTGGTTGTTGGGAAAAGAAATTCAATTAAAAATTAAATGAAAAGAAAGTTCCATATTTTTAGAGCAATCGTATGAAGGAGATAAAAAAAGTAAGAAAGAAAAGAAGAGAATAGATATACATATTATCTTTTAGCAACAAATAGCATCATTGGAAAAAACAGAGTAGCCATTAGAGTTTTGCAACAACAAAAGAAGACACAGGTGGAAGAAAATATTGTAGTAGTTGCATTTTTCCAGGTGGATATCTAGCAGCATCTGAAGGGAAGAACATAGAAGTGTTTGATAAATCAAATGTAAATATATATGCAACAACATACACAGTGTTTTTAAATCATTTTTGTTGATAATAGACAAAGAAATTTCATATTTTTTGCTCTCCTCTTTTGTTTAACACAGTTGCTCTATTTTGGGCTTTGGATTTAGCTTATCTCATTCTTATTTCTGGATCTTAAACTACTGCTCTATTTTTTATATATTCCTCTTTCTTTGATTTGGCATTTTGGTGCTCCTTCCTCCCTCCTCTATGCAACATTTTGTAGTTTATTAAATGCATTTCTTCCAAAACTTACACACAAACCTGATTGGGGCACGTACTGGTATAATAAAAGAAAAAAAAAAACTTCTTTCAAATGTCTTGTTTGGATTCTAAAATTTTATAAAACTTTTGTTTTTTACCCCAAAAAACATTGCATCCCATGAAACAACTTTTCATCGAGGCATTTGGTGAAACATTTTGTGCTTTCATTTTTATTACATTTTGATATAGGTTAGAGGACATGATAGAGGGGGATGAGACAAAAGAACCAGTTTTCCAATGCTCTGAGCATCCAAGATTTTTTCCCCAGGTGCTATATGGTTTTTCCTCCTTCAATGGTGGCCTTCATGCTTCCCTCCCAAAAAAATGCCCAAAACTTCCATCCCCTCTTTGACGCACATGCATGCTCATAATTGAATTAACATTCTATTATATGCATTAATCCACACACAAACCAGCAACTCTCAAAATCCTTCTCAACAATGCTTAGACTTCGAGTAAAAACATTCTCACCTTAATAAAACATCTCATTAATTTTTTCTTGAAAGGAGGTTTTTCCACACCCCAAGAATTGGAAGAATTTAGGAATATTAAGAATATTTACTTATTTAATTATTTTCATTTTGTTTTTTGTTTTTTGTTTTTTTATGTTCGAATGATTTATATTATTTTAAATTTTCTTCAACCATAGCCACAACAACTCCCCACCACGGTATTACCTTATCAAGAAATTATTTTTACTAGAAGATTATGTGGATTTCTTTTATGGTTGTCCATAAAATAATTTGTTTAGGTCAACATTAAATTTATAAAAGAGATATATATTTAAACTCAAACCTCGAAATAATCTTAAGTTGAATGAATATAAAGACAAATGGCATCACCATGAAAGTCTAAGGCACAAAGACACTTCAAAAGTTGCAATCAGTTCCTAAGACAGGAAAGTATGAATATTGTCGCGAAGCAATTCAATAAGTGGTTCCTCTATGGATCCAATGAAAAGGAAAAGGAGTTTTTGGAGCACTCTATGTTCATGATATTATTGAGATTATTCCATTGGAAAAATTTCTAATGTTTCTTCCCTTATTGGTATTGTGCGCATATAGATTTCTTCTCGAGACTATATTTGTACTTCTTCATCTTCTTCCTCCAGACCTTATTCTTTCTCATTTATTTGGTTTTTTCCTTTACTTACGTGGGTTTTCTCAATCCCAATATATTTCCCATAACTTCTCCATTACATGCGATCTACTCGATATCCTCTAGTATGTCTTTAATTTCTATCCCCCTATGGGGTAACTTAATCGCTGATGTTGTTAGTTTTCCAGGACTAGTGTACTATGTATGGTCTTCTTTCTATGTTTCAGTACTTGTCTGGATGGGATATTTTTACATTGGTACTTTAACATGTGCATTATTATGGATTGGTTTCTTTGGAGGTTTTGTTCTTTGAGTGTGGCTTGGACTGCGTTTTTCTTGTTCTTCCCATCCTACCGATGTTTCATGCCTTGTTTTTTAGCCTTATCTTCTTTTTAAATTACTTTATCATCGTGATCATCCTTTCTTTTTCGTCTTGCGTATGAGATGAATACTTCACATGTTCCCATGTTCCTCACCATTCACATTTGGTAATAACAATTTTTTCATCGAGATCTTCATTTGTTATGTCTTTCTTTGTATCCTTTTTCCTAGGATGTAGATAGAAGAAACATTTATGCACTTCATTCTTTACCACAATCGTCTCCCACTTACTAAGATGGAAAATATATAGGACTTTAGTTCCTTCATTTGTGCTCCAGTTTTGATTCTTATATGTCTTGCACAAATTATGAATGTCCTCATCTACCCTTTTCACATCCATATTGAGATTCTTGATTCCCTTGATTTGTTTGATATATCATTGAAATTATTGTGAGGTAACTTTTCCCATGGTGTCCAAGTCTCATCATCCTTTTTAACTCTTACCACACAGTAGTTCATGGTGACACAAAATTATTTCTCTCCATCCAACTATTTTGATAATGTGTGTGGGATCATTAAGTCTTGGTAAAAAGTGTTTCTCAATTGTTTAAACCAATTCATAAACCTTTCCTTGTAAGAATTGTTGAGCGTTGGGGTGTTATGAATAATTTATACATTACAACCATAGATGGATCCTCATCTTGATATGTCTATGTTGGTTCACCATCCCCTTTGGTACACCAAACTATTTAAAGAGCATATACACAACAAAATTGCACCTTATCAAAACTTAACTCGTTTTAGCTCTTGTGTCATGTTTGCTTCTCATATTATGTTTTGCACGATGCATAAGGAGTAGTTAAAAACTATTCTATGTGCGACCCTTTGCGAAATGCTTAAAAACCTTTTGTTGATTGTTGTCCACCTTTCATACCTTGAAAGTTTTTTGGTAAGTAGGCATGTAATGAATCTTTTCCCATGGTCTTAAATATCATTGATGGACATAAATTTTCCTTCATGCTTATATTTAAGGAGGTCACTAATGTTATCTATAGAAAACTTATCATCTAAGGATTGTGCTAAATACTCTCCTTGATTTTTAAACCCTTTTACCTTACTTATTAGATGGTGTGAGAGTGTCCTATGCCTCCCCGCAAAGTATAAATATCCTTCTCTAACGCCTAAAAAGAGGTTTTGGTATAATTCCAATGGTTTAATAAAATAGGGTAGTTCAAGTAACGAAAGGAATCCTATTTTCTCTACTATTTTTCACATGTTTTTTTCATGAACATCATTTTCCTAACAATCCATTTGTCCTGTGGAGCAGACCATTTACTTCTCAATGGTTCCACCAAGTCGAAGCACAAGATGATTACATTCTAATATCGTTTTGGTAGTTATATATGTTGGCATGTGATAGCTAGTGTTTTCATTGCTATAAAAGGTGTTGTGAACACCAAATTTGGGTCACACTCCCCTTAGTCCCCTTTAATTAATAAACGCGACGTATTCACCTAATCTTGACTCTTTACCTTGCATTCATATTAATTTAACTACTCACAATTGAATTAATGCTCATCCTCACACTATTAATTAATTTAATTACTTTAATTAAGGTAGTTTACACCTCACCTAGCCACATCACATATACACCTCACCATGGACTTATTCTTATTCTATAAATTAACTAATATTGAGTCTCCACTTATCTTAACCAACTAGGACTTATCCTAAGCCTAAAATTAAAGTCATATTCCTTCTCCAACAAACACTCCCACTTATATAAGTGTTAACCGTCACTTGAGACCCAAATTGACAATCAGAGCATGCCAAAAATGGCAAGATTTGCTTATTTATGGCAAACCTAGGATTTCCCGCCTTAACCAACATCAGTTATCCCTCAAACAACGTTGGTCACCATGACCATCATCGGTTACCTTATATACAATTTTGTAGCCTTTTACAGAGGTTGGTCATTCTGAGTTTTGAGATATCTATTGCACTCAAGCACAAACCAGAGACTTCTAAGCATCCAAATGACAAAATGCACTTAGCCACAAGCCCAAGTAAGCACCTGAGACTCGTCCAAAGGAATTATCATTCACAGGAGAACTCTGGGAAGTACTGCTGTGAAACTGACCACAAAGTTCTTCATGGATCAACCACCGTCATCCTTCACCAACCAAGCCTACAAATACAAGTAAGTGTATTTTATTTGCATCATTCAATAATTACTTAAATTGTAGGTTCTTTATCTTTTATTATTAGATCTTGTTCTTCCCTACATTTCTCCATCCCCACCTTCCTTCCAATCTACCCATCCAACCACCCATAACCTTATAGCTCCCCATACCTAGCTTATAGGCATTTCTGAGCCTCCCTGACATTATTACGAACCCAACCATGGGATGCAAATGTTTTTTAACACAACACTATCCCAGTCTCATTCCAGTAAAACAATGTTTTATGAAATAAAATCACCAAATATCACAAACAAATGCCCATCATAAGTGCTTTTTGTGCTCCCTGTAACATCTTTTTTCTTACCATCTTTATATTCATCCAAATACCTCATGTAATTATTACTAGGGGTCAGTTCGTTCGAATACTAGGAACTTGCTTAGGAGCAGGCACTATCAACATCAACTTTAAAACTCTAGAAACTTCATTCATGGTTGGTCAATCATAGGGTCATATCTTGGTGCAAAGCAAGGCCAACTAGACTATTTTTCTTACAATCTCAAGATCCCTGGAGGTTGCTATAACTTTTTTATCAATATTTTCCATGACTATGTTGTTTTCTGCTTTTGATAGAACTTTTGTTCACATGCCAATGTCAAAGACAACTCCATCTACAATTTATTGCTCCATTCTCTAGACAAAAAACCTTAAAAATACTTAAACAATGTACAATGTAGGCTATGAAATAAAATTAACAAATAGAAATGTTACCAACTCAAGTAAGTTTGAGTTATTGTCCATAACTTCCTTCTCGTCAACAACTCTAGAAGAACAATTCAATAATTATATACATCAGGTTTCTCACTAAGCATTGATGTTCTTGCATATTCATGGTCAATGTAACCAATAACACCCATAACATAGGTAGAGGTGTGGGTTTTTGGCCAAGGAAATTCACTTGGAAATTCCAAATTCATACAAATGTGCTTCAAAATTATCATCCTAAAAAATGTTATAAGTCTTCAAATCCCTGTGACTAATGTGTGGGTTAAAGTCATGTTGAAGATATGGTAATCCTTCTACAACACCATGAGAAATATTTAGCTGAGTGTCCTAGTATAGCTTAATCTTCTTTGATGATCCTATACGAAAATTAAAAATTAAAAAAACACTTGTTAGATTCTCCAACAATCCATTTTAATCAGAAGGTTAAAAATAGTTTGGATTCTTCTATTTGAAAATATGAATCTATAATGTACAGATCCATTTTTCTTCATAGCATAATCATTTTACTCACCATGTAAGATGTCCCACAGAATTATGTTTACCATTTAATCATAAAACAACAAGTTTCCATGTGGAGAAAGTGAATATACATGCAGACATTGAAAAAAAAGCACACTAAGTTATAGTTTCCCTTGAAATGAAAATACATAGCATATAGATCCAAAAACATGACCTTGTGAGTTAAATAATCATATTTTCAATATAAGGAACTTACATATCCACTATACTCCTCATATTTCCAAACTCCTCTAGAAAAAACCCATTTAGTCTATTTTCGCTCAAATTCCTTGAATTTATAATTGACATGAATGATCAAGTCGATATACTGTTCATTCATAGAAACTAGACTTCTTGTTTATGTTGTATAAAATCCTATATGGAGAAGACTTACGATTTCAGAAGATGTTCCAAAGCCCTCACAACTCTTGGAATGGGTCCAAAAAGTTTATTATCGGAGAGGTCCCTAGGATTTCATGTCAGATCAGAGATCAACAAAACATTTGGAAGTATTTCATTGCTGTCATATAGATAGTAAATTTCACTCCAAACAAAATTCATAATAGCCTATTAGAAGTGTAACCAAAAAATAAAAAATAACTAGACTCACAGTGTATCTAAATTTATAATATATCCCAGCTCTATCAGAATTGCTCCCTTAATATTGTTTGAGGAAAAATTTCTGTAAAAGCAATAACATAATATTGTTAGACTCATTAGACCACGGGTGTATTATATATGCATGCTTAATGTGCTTGATAGAACCCTTCCACAATCATCATAGACATGATTAATCAACAACACAGAATATAATCTGAAATAAATTACAAATAAGTAAGGCTTCCAAGATTCTGAAATTCAAGAGGCAACATGAAAACTTAGAAAATATTAGAGTACAACATATTCCATAAATCTATCACACACGAGTCCTTAGTGCATGCTATTACATCTAAATGCTATGTAATGAAAGATGGTGTCTAGATAACTAACAATTCAGATTTTCTATTAAAGAATAAACAAATTTTTCCACTTACAAGTAGCATCGTCCAATTAACTGACACATATCAGGGGACAAATCTCCCACTAAGAATTTTTTGTGCAAACCCCTGAATTTACCCATTCACAATGAAACTCTGACTTAGTTTGTACATAAGACACAAAAGCGGAAGAAATTCACCTAGTGGAATTGATTCATTAGAAAATAGGGGTAAATGATAAGATACACAGAAAGGATCTACAGTGTTACAAATATTACAAAACTTCATTCCAATAGATAAACCTAGGAATGTCTCCACTTAGTTGACTCTAGGACAAATCTTTGAAACAAAAAATACATATTTTTATCAGGATCATTTCAATCTTATCAAATAAATAGGATAAAAAGGCCATCCAAGGGGACTTGCAATATCATGATATTATTTTCCAACTTACAAAATCTTTAAGTTTGAAATTTGTGACAACGTTGAGGGTATAGGCCCCATTAAGTGACTATTCTTTACAATCATGTTAAACCAATCGATTTGAGGTTAGACTTTCATTTTGTATTAATTAGCGTACAAAAACTAGTTTATGAGGGGTAAGAGTACATACATATGTTAAATTTATCAAAATACTTTTAACACCACTTTCATCAATTGCATACCTCTTTCTTCTGCTACAAATAATTTTCTTATGGTATTTTGTGGTTATGATCATCAAAGTGAACATTTAATAGGATATCTGGCCGACAAACTACACCGCATCGATAATTCAAGTTCATAAATACACGTACAAAGGAAAATCCTATGACATTGTTCTCAGATATACCGCTCAGCTGATGAATCCCATTTGTTTGCTTAAATCAACATCATTGCATATGGATAAATTTTTATGTCGCCATTGCAATTTGATATGTTTTGAAAAATTCCTCCCCTTGTAGATTGTACACTTTTATCCCTCTTACCAAGGTGACGTGGAAAGTGTAATGCAATGGGGGGGGGCTTATATCAAAAGGAGGGGAGTTTAAATTTAAAAGTGATTACTACTTAAATGCATCAAAATCTTGTTAATGTCATGCATCTTTCTTCTGCATTGAATCATTCCGTCATGGTTGAACAAAAAAGAGGGTGGTCATAGAGAAATATATTTGGACAATAAATGACACCACATTAATGGTGCAGAGGTATTTATACAAGTACGAAGCAAGCCTACATTGTTAATGTAGTGTAGTTTTAAGACAGATGTCCTACTCTAAGTGGACATGTCCAGTGTTGCTCAACTTGGATTAATTGTATGATGGCATAAATGGTTACAACTTATAGTAGCAATGTACACACTTTTATGTTTAACACTCTCAACCTGACGTATTCTGAAAATCATCTCTACTTAAAGGTTGTGAACTTAAAAACATACCCAAATTGACATTGTATCTCTCTAAAGTGTAATAGTCTAGAGAGGGATAAGCACAAGAATGAATCTTGCATTTTAGCTGGGGTTAGAGAAAATAATAGGATCCCCATATAAATAATTTACTTTCACATGGATATACTTTCAAGTGGTGACCACCTTTGAGACTCCCTCCACTACTAGGAATTTAGCTTCCCCAACATGCCAACAAAACTTCTATTGCACAACGTTTGAAGTCTTGCATAAGAATTCTATTGTTTTCAATAAGAATGCATAACTGACAATCTTTTTTTTCCTATCTCACCAATAATTTCCCCAACACATCCAATTCTTGAAGTGAATAAGGTAATTGGTATACCTCAAAACTATTTCATACCCCAAGATCTTGAAAATAAATTTAGTGGCAGAATGGCAATCAAGACCTGTCTTTCTTGGTTTCAGGGCATATATTGTGAAATACACTTGATGCATCATCTATGTTCCAAAATTTGGCATACATGGTAACAAGTGTACTCCCAACAAACTAATCCAAATTGAACCCAACTTTGATGACTTCAGCGTGCATTACCTTAACCTTCTTTAGAAAAAATAAACTGCTACTAACTCTGAGAATGACAGCAAGAAAAGAAAACTTATTTGCCTTAATTGTTACTTGATTCATTTGATAAAAAAGGTTCAGGGCCTCACATTGTTTGCACCAAGAATAACCCCCGATCATTGAATTCCATGAAACCAAATTTAGTTGAGGAATTCTGTCGAATGCTTTCCTGACATCATCTACATCTCCATGCTTGGAATACACATCAACTAATGCACCTCCTACAACATCTGTAAATTTATTGACATGATCTTGAATTTCCATGCCCTCTTTAATGTCCTCCATGTCGGTGCAGACCCCGAGTATATTTCCAAAAGTGAACTCATTTTTTCTCATGGGTGTTGTTTTTGTGTGTCAAGAAGGCTCCAATGGGATAATACATAAAAACACCTTCACGGGAGTTTTAATAAACAAACAAACAAAAAACGCATGCGCAAGGGTTTCAAAGACATATCACAGAAAACTACATGTATAGAGTTTAGAGATCATATGTAGATTTTGAAGTAAACAAAAAGAATGAACACAAACACAAGGATTTTTAAGTAAAAAGGACCAACGTTAAATATTTTGAAAAAAACATACCTGTGCCGGGGTTTTTGCAAGAAAACGGATCTTCGCAAGGGATTTTGAAGATAAACAGATCTACGCAAGGTTTTTACACCCCAGGGATAAATCAACTAAATAGGGAAAAATCAAGTGAAACAAAGGATATGTGTCCCAAAAAAAGAGGAAAACACGTATCTTCTCATTGAAAATCTATGTACCTAGATCTAGCAGCTTTTCACGAATCCACTGCAAGTGGCCTCAACTACTCAATAGTTTAAAGGGGAACAAAAGAGTTTTATCAGCGATTTCTGCGTTGTTCTTTGCAAATCCCTCCAAACATCTTAAATATACAAATATTTCCACCGCTGTGTCAACTTCCTTAAACTCTATGTTTTTTTGCGTTCAAATCTGATTCGAAGACATCTTTGAGGACAAAGCGAATTCTACTCTAGAAGCCTCCATCGAAACCAATTTGGAATCCCCAAGAAAAAAATGTCTAAATTCCTGTCAAATTTAACATAGTTTTTTGAACGACCACAATGTATTTACCATAGGGGGAGCGCCTTTTGACGTGATGATTAGAATTCTGATAAGTATATGTTATTCATAAAAAATATGGCCTACAGTCTGCAAATTAATTATTGATCTTTGTTTTTAAAGAATTATGTTATAAATAAAGGTTTTTATTGAGCTTAATGTTAAGGTATTGACAGATATCTATTTTTTTGTATTTAATCTTTTCGAAAATTTCTCAAAAGATAAGCGAGCAGCTATGTACTACAATGTTTTTCATATGTAAATTGTTTTAACGAATTGTCCACACTTTTGAATAATTTAACTTTACTCTTACTTTCACTTATGTTTGTTTCCCATTTATTAGTGAGGCTACAATGAAATACCGATAAATTATAGACTGCAAACAAATTGTTGATGACATCTTATAACTCATAGACACCATTGAATTTAGGGCCTAAGGTACTAAGGGGTATGTGTTTTGTTAGATTTAAACGCAAAAAAATGCTTCAAAAAGTAGTGACCAATCATATTTAAGAAGATTATGTATTAAATATTCCCTTATGCCTATAGCTCCATTACGCCATAGGAAGTTGCCTAGGGCACTGGTAACTAAAGGGCGCCACTAGACTTTCACATATTGGTTGCTTACTATTAGAAAATAATTATTAATTTTGTTATATATTTATATTGAAACCTGAATTTATGAACATTTGGGGATGTGCGATATTCGTAGTTTTGTAAAATACTATCAATAATTTTAAAAAAAAATTATGCTTTGCATAATTTTTTTTCTAAATCCAAGAGATATATTTAATTTTAGAGACATGCAAAGCATGCAATGAAGATGGTAATTATTGCAATGAAGTTTTGTTTTAAAGATAAACAAATATTTTTCTCCTACAATTTTTTTAAAAGTGTAGTAGATGAATTTGCCACTTTGTAAAATGACTAAATCCAATAAACATGTATACATCTACTAAAGAATATTCCTCAATGGAGGAATTGAATTACACTCATGATTCATCACCATGTTAATTATAGTGCAACTCTTGTTCCAACACTTTAAATTTTTGATTTGATATTTTTCATCAATGGAAAGTTATTCACATGAGCTAAACATGTAACGATACGACAGAGTGAATTTCTTAATAGTCTTTGTTCTCACTGAGTTTTTTGTTAGAGTAGGTATTTTTCTTAGCTCATGTTCACCTAGGTACTTTATTTACCTTTATTGTATTTATCCTCCCCACTTATGTGTGTGGATATTTCTTTTTATTTATTTACATATTAGCGGGATATTATCTAGTTGTTAGATATAGTTCTTTTGTTGATCTATGGTATTGACTAGTTCTTTTCTTGATCTATGGTATTGACTAGATCATTTATATTTAGTTCACTCCTAAATTTATGGTCTTGACTAGTTCTTTGATGACGATTTTTTTTCTTGATTTATAACTTGATTTACGACCTTGACTGGTTCTTAGATTGTTATTCCTTGCCTATAGAAGCAAGGCCCATTCTCATTGTATTTCATTGACTTCCATAATAATATATGATATTGCTTCTCATTTTTTTGTAAAGGTTTATGTTAAATTTATTCTGGTGAATCGCTTTCATCTTATTGATCATGGTGTTTGATTAGCATCTGTGTTCTTGGCTTGGTACAATCTGGTTATCATTCCGTTTATGGTATCAGAGCAGGAGATTCCTATTGGCATCTGTCTATAAGTTTTATTTTGTAAATAAATTCTTTTTATATTCATATTGTAAGCTAGGAAAAATACACTACTAATAAGGCAGTAAAATACCAATAATCGTACCTCCTCCTTCACATTCTGTAGAAAACCTCAGAATGGGCTAGAAAACTTGGATTGATCCCTGATTGTGTGATATGTACATGATTTTCTTCAAGACGGAGCAAGGCCTTCCTACAAAAATGATCCTCTTACTTTGCACCAAATGGGAAAAAGGATTTTGAGGCTATTTGGGCATTAGGACGAGGCAAAATGATGTTCTTTGCTCAAAGGATGTAAGAACTTAGATATGGCATTCAAGCTTATTCTCCATGTGTTTAGAGGGGAGGGGTAAGGTTGTATTTATAGCCTAAGGGAGTGATTAACTTAGATGAATTTAAGTAATCATGGTTTGAAAATGTGGGCAAGATTAAGTGAGTGGTTTGAAAATGTGGGCAAGATTAAGTGAGTGATTTGAAAATGTGGGTAAGATTAGGTGAGTGGTTTGAAAATGTGGGCAAGATTAGGTGAGTGGGGGCCATGAAGAATGGGTGAGGATTTGAATTATATTTTTAATTCATAAGTGGAGGATTTTAGGTGAGTGGGGACCACGAATGGTGGGTGAGGATTTGAATTTGAATTTTTAATTCAATAGTAGAAAAACAAGGAGAATAATGACATGTGGTGAGGATTGAGTTATTTTTTAGATTTTGAAATGGATGATTAATAAAATTATATTTGATTAATTTGAAGTGTATTTTTGTGGGAAATGAAGAAGGGAAATTAATTGATTTGGGATATATGTGAAATTGGGGTGTCTACATTTTCCCCTCTTTGGAAAGGTACTATGAAAGTAGTGTCCTTTCAAAGAAAGTAGACGGGATTGGGGAAGAATTCAATCTACTTTTCTTAAGCAAAAGGTAGAGCGAATGTTTTTTGGGGAGAATAGAAAGTGGCGAGTGACGGATTTCATAGTATCCTCCAAGACAAAAACGTCATGAGAAGATGTGATTATGGATAGATGTAGTGATGCCCCCTCGAGAGGACTAACGAGAATGGAATATACGACAGAACTCTCGAAAAGAACGGAAATGGATTCTGCGGAGAAGAGGATGATAATGGAGTGGAAGAGACTAGAATGATCACATGACGCAAATGGAGAAAGGATTCAATCGACCTTGAATGCTAGGTGTGAGGGTGTGTGGGAAAGAGAAAAGGGAATGGATAGGATTGGGGGTTGATTACGAGAAGAGTAAGGGAGATAGGGGAGGGAAAACAAAAGGAATGAAAGAGGTCGAAATAAGAAAGAAGGGATGATAGGGGAAGAAGGGAATGATGAAGGACAAATAAGGCAAAAATAGGAAAATGACAGAGTAGAGGGTGAAGGGATGAAATAGAGAGATTTGGAAAATGAAGGAAGCAACAGAGATAGTAAAGAGGGAGGTGTGGAAGTGAAAGAAATGATAGAGATGAGAAAAGTAGGAAATGGGAAAGGATAAATAAGAAGGAGAAAACGAGGTGGGAGTAGAGGCTGAAATGGAGGAAAATGGAAAGAGACAACAGAAGGAAGTAGAACGGAGAAAAAAAAGAAATTATGAGGGGCGAGGAAAGTGTGAAAAGATGAGAGAAATGAAGAGACATAGATACATGAATGAACGAAAAGGTAGGGGTGGTAGAGGAAACAGGAGAAGTGGTCAGAATAAATGTTAAAATTAGGGGAGAGGAAAGGAAGATAGAATAAATACAAGGAGAAGATTGAAGGAATCGTGTCATTGTGAGGAAGACCAAGGCAAAGAATATGGAACAGACCATATGGAGATGCATGTGGAGGGTGGTATGATAAAAAAGATATGACAATGCTGAATAAATGGAAAAAGGGGGAAGGAGACGATATAGGGGAAGGGAAATAAGACGAGCGGTGGGAGAGAGAAGAGGATAACAAAGAAAATGATGGAGAAGGAAGGGAATATAGAAACGGGGTAATAAGTGGAAAGGGAACAGTATAAGGAATGTGCAGAGAAGAAAGAGGGGAGGAATGAAATTGATTGGAAAAGATGTGGAGATGCATGAAATGAGGATACTAGGATGACGAAAAAAATAGAAAAAGGATGTATGATGAAGACAATAAAGATATTGAAGAGGGAAAAGAGGAGATGGAGCGATGGGTAAGAAGCGACAAGAAAAGGCGGGAGTGAGGGAAAAAAATATGAGAGAAAAGAGAATGGGGGATAGAAGAGGCAATGCCAATGAGGGGATGTTAGAGAAATCCCTTTTATAATGAGTGGTGGGGAAGGGTGAGAGAAAAAATGAAGAAAAGGAGAAAGCTAATGAGGATTGGAAAGGGTAAGGCCAACAAAGGGATGTTAAGGAAAACCCTTTTACAATGAGTGGTGGGCTTAGAGGAGGGAAGGAATGAAGGGAAACTCGAGAAGGTCCAAGGGATTGAATGAGGTCGTGCGAAATGAGGATTGATGATTTTTAAGGAAAACACGTTTACAATTATTAGCGCAGGAAGAGAAGACGATGATGAAAGAATGATATAGGAGTGTTAACAATAATGGTGAATGTGTGTGTGGGTAGAAATGTGGGGGGGATGTGAGAATATGAAGTGAATGAGTTGGGACTAGGTGAAAGTGAGGAGAGGATGCGGGTGATGAGGATGAACGAAGTGAGGATGAAGAACCAAGACATGAAAAGAAGGGGAAGAAATGGTATGAAGAATGATGGATCAAGAAGGGGAAAATGGGGGGAAAGAACGTGATTGTAGGTGGAATAGATTAGATGTATGTTGTAAGAGGATATATGGAGAAATGATAATAGTAGGAGGAAAAAGTGGGTAGTAGGAGATACCAAGTGGAAGAAGTGATCAACAAAGTGAACGAAGAATGAGGTGGGGGATAAGTTCACGATGACAAGTTAAGTGTAGGGAGGACCCTGACATAAGATTGTCATGTGATGGAAGTGGTTAAGTATGATTTCCATGTGAGCGAAACTGGAGATGACAAGTGGTCAAGTGAGAAGTGGTGTTTGTAAGAATCGAAAAGGAGGTGAACGGATGTGATAATGGGGAATGCTGAGAAAAAATGAAGGGTGAGGGGTGTGTAGTGATGGGGAAAGGCAAGGAGACATATCATCCTTAAGAGGGACTCTTAAGTGAGATCGCCATGTCCGGTGAGTGGTTAAGTAAGATTGCCAAGCAGAGGAGGGTGATAGTGGTGGTAAAAATATGTGATGATGGGGAATGAAGAGGAAAGATGGATCGTGAGATTGTAGAGTGATGAGCGAGTGTAAGATGACATGTCATGATTAAGAGAATCTCTTAAGTAAGATTTTCATACTTCTGGAGAGGTTTCATAGGATCACCCAACCAAGAAGGATGATATGCAAAGAGAAAGACAAAATGATATTGGGGACAGGGGTGGAATGGTAGGTTGAAGAAGATGATCGCAATGAGAGGCGGGAGAAATAAGATGAGGGAAATATGATGGGATGTGGGAAGGCCATAGGGAAGATCAACCTTAAGTGGAAATCTTAAGTAAGATTGACATGTGGGTAGAATGATTAAGTAAGATCACCACGCTGAGGAAGAAGAAAGATGATGTCAGAGTTGGTGGGAATAGGGTATGAAAAAATGGACTGAAGGGGAACCCTCAAGTGAATTTTCCATACTACGAAAGCATGTAAGTAGGTTGACCAGGCATAAGACGGATTTGGGGAAGGATGAGAAAAGAGTGAGTGAGGTATGCCTGAGTGGTATATGATATGAGATGAGGTGATAATAAGAAAAAAAGGAAAAAAAGGAGTGTAATATGAATGGATGAAGGAATATATGTAGTGGAGGGCGGAGAGTGTGAGGGGAATCCTTAATTGGGATGCCCGCGTGGTGAGAGTAATGATGCGAGAATGGGAAGCAGAAGAGGTGGAATGTGAAGATGTGTGTGGTGGTGATTGTTGTTTGATGAGTGGGGAGGTGGTGAAGAAGCTTCTACAGTGGGAAGATCTTAGGGAGAGGGTAAACCTCCACTGAGGATTCCATATAGAAGGGGTTATTGTCAAGCAGGAAGCAAAAGGGTGAAAGGAAAGAATACAAATGGGTGAGAGGGGACAAGAATGGTGAGAAGGGTAATATGGGTATAACTGGAAGAGGAGTAAAAATGAGGAGTGAGGATGAATAGATCAAATACATGGTGATCATGGTGGGGGAGAAGGAGCTGTTGTATAGTGAATGCTACTTGAGAAAGATCGTCAAGTAGGATTCGCAAACTGCAACGATGATCAAGTAGGATTCCCAAATTGGAGAATGTATTAGTATGGGTGAATGGATGGGGTGCAAAGTAAGATGTTGATCATGCAGGAAGATACTCACATGACGAAAAGTATCTTAATTTTAATATAGCACATAACAGGATGCATTGTGATATAAAAGATCAGGATGACTAGACTGTAATATGCGTGATAACATAGACAGGGGCCATCAAAAAGGTTTGATGCCCCATTACAATATGCAGATGGAAGAGAGCATAGATAGAGGCCATCAAGAAAGTATGATGCCCCAGTATGACATGCAATCAGATAATTTAAGAATATTAGAGAGAACACCAGGATACATAAAATCAAGATGTCCCCTATAATATATCAAGATGCAAGAAAGTAATTAATAATTTACAACTAATAATGCAACAAAAGAACCAATAAACATGTCCCTAACATGTTCCACAGTGAGGATTGATAATGTTTTTTGGATTTGTGATGATTTTTTAAATGTTTTTGACTTTTTTGATGATTTTCAAATGTTTTTAGATTTTTGACGATTCTTGCTAATGGTTTTAGATTTTTGACGATTCTGTGTAATGTTTTTGGATTTTTGACGAGTATTTCTAATGGTTTTGTTGGATTTTGGACGATTTTTTCTAATGTTTTTGGGTTTTTGACAATTTTCAAATATTTTTGAATTTTTAGATTTTTACACTGTTTTTAGATTTTTGACGATTTTCAAATGCTTTTAGATTTTTAGATTTTTACATTGTTTTTGAATTTTTGACGATTTTCAAATGTTTTTGGATTTTTACATTGTTTTTAGATTTTTTATGATTTTCAAATATTTTTGGATTTTTACATTGTGATTGGCAATTTATGGACCAGAGTGTAGACTTATTTTTGAGAAGTGATAAACATAGATATTATCCATATGTACCGTGTTCCGTGTTGTAACTTATGCTCAGAATAACACAAATTCTCTTTCCATTGGTAGGATATGGTGGTGATGATATGATGAAAAGAATTCTAGCTCCATTCTTGACTCCACACAACTAGTAAGATGTGTGGGCTCATCACCGAGAATCAAGAAGGACGCAAGAGGTAGATAATGAATATAGAGACAAATACTAACAACAATCCCTTTGGGAAATTGTGACTCCATTCTTCATAACGGTACTGAACCAGTTTCAAAAATGGCTTTCACTTTATGAGTCATGTGCTAGACTTAGACAGTTATGTGGCATGCTGATTGGTAAGATATGAGGTTAAGGGATAGTTCTCTCTTTACTTAGGCATCTAAATTATGTGTTTGAGGATTCTATAAATTGTAAGCACTGTAATATTTTGTATTTTTGAAATTAATCCCTATGCCTTGCCCCATGCTACTAGTGAGAAGCAAGGGCTCATCACCGAAGGCAAAATATAGGCGAGTGAATTCCCTTTTTATCTTTTTTTTTTTGTTTTGTTTTGTTCTATTTTTTTTTAATATTTTGCAATGTTTTTATACTTTTATGAGAATCACCCTCTACACTTTGCCCCATGCCACTTTTAAGAGGCAAGGGTTTATCACCGAAGACAAGACGTAGACGAGTAAGGGCACCTTCCTCCATTCCCAGTCTCACACTACCAGTAAGAAGTGTGGGCTCAACACTAAAGTCTATAAAGGATGAAAGATGTGACAATGAATTATTCATAAGTTATCGAATTGATAATTTTTTTTACAATAGTGCTTTGTATTTGGGAAGAAACGTCTTCCCCCAATCTCAGCCCCACACGACTAGTAGGACGTGAGGGTTCAACACCGAAGACTAAGATGGACGACCAAACGAACTGGGTAACGAAGTTTAGAGCTTTATTATGAAATAGAGAATGTATTTGAAGCCTGGAATATATTACAATCAGTAAGCTTCTAGGTATGACCATAGAGGAAAGCGACTGAAAATGGAAGAATTATGACGCTCACAAACTTAATAGGATTTATACTAGCACTTGTCTCATGATGATAAATATGAAGATGTGATTTTGATAAATAAAATATTTTCCAATGGAAATGAATAAATTTAAATTATTCGGAGATAAGCAAGACAAAAGGAACAATGTACACGTTGTATCCTGGAATCGTGAACATCTCAAGGATAAAATTTCTTTAAATGAACTGTATTCATTGGTTCATCAAGATCTTGACCATCTACAGTGGCCAATTTATAGGCTCTAGAGCCAAATTTAGCTGTGATTACATAGGGTCCTAACCAATTAGGCTCAAATTTTCCTTGTTTTTCTCATTCTTTAGTGGTATTCTTTTGATTTTCTTTTAAAATGAGGTCACCAATTTTTAATTCTCTAGGTCTTACCTTTTTATGATAACTGCGTTACAATCGGTTTTGATAGACTTGAAGATGATTGAGAGCATTAAGTAATTTTTCATCGAGAAGCTCAAACTCTTGAAGCCGTGACTGTTAGTATTCATCCTCATTAATTACATCTTTAAGGGAGATCCTCAAGGATGGGAGTTCTATCTCAATAGGTAAAATGGCTTCACAACCATAAACAAGGGAAAATGGGGTGGCTCCGGTAGGTGTGCGGTAAGATGTACAATAAGCCCAAAGAGCGGGCTAAATTTGAGTATGCTAATTACATCCATGGGTGTTGAAAATCTTTTCCATGATAGATTTTAAGGTCTTATTGGTTGCTTCTGCTTGACCATTGTCTTGAGGGTAGTATGGAGTGGACCATTTAAGTTTGATGTGAAAACGTTTGGCTAGGTCTTTTACATCCTGGTTTTTAAATGATTTTCCATTATCTGCAACCAAAGCGGATGGAATACCAAATCGACAGATGAGATTATTGAAAATAAATTTCGATATTTGTCTACTGGTAACATAAGTGAGAGGCATAGCCTCTACCCATTTAGTGAAGTAATCAGTAGTGGTAATGATGAACTTATGTCCATTGGAAGATGTTGGTCTGATTTTACCAATGATGTCAAGTACCCATTGAGAGAAGGGCCATGGTGTGGTTATCAATTGTAATGCCTGGGAAGGTGCGTGGATAATATTTCCATGCTTTTGACATGCTTGACAACGTTTGACAAAATGACATGTGTCACTTTCCATGGAGGGCCAATAATATCTAACTCACATGATTTTCTTGGCTAAGGCGATACCATTCGTGTGTGCTCCACAGATACCAAAATGGACTTCAGCTAAGACACTTGAGGATTCTTCCTGATTAAGACATTGAAGCAGGGTGCCATCATATCCTCATTTATAAAGAGTTTCTGCTAAAATGGTGTAATGAGAAGCACGTTGTGCTAAAGCACGTTTATGCATTGGTTTCATGTCGGCAAGAAACATTTTATCACGAATGAAGGTATAAAGATCGTGGTACCAAGGGTTATTTAGACCCACGATCTCACATACCATAGTGTTTTTAGGAAGATCATAGGTAGGAATTAAGAGATGTTCAATGAGAAAATGTGCCTGGGGTTGACTAGATGTGATTTTTAATAGGGATTTGATAGTTGTCATAGCATTAACTGATTTATTATGAATTCTGGGAATTTGATCAAAGCTAATTAATTGAAAATAGCTTCAAAGACTATCCACCATGCGTTTATATGGGATAAGTTTTTCATCCTTGACCTAGTATTCATCGGTAACTTGCTTGATGATAAGTAAAGAATCACCAAATACAACTAATTCTGTAAGATACCAAGATATAGCCAGTTTTAATCCTGTGATGAGAGCTTTATATTCTGTGATATTTTTAGTACATGGGAATGCTAAGCGAAATGATTTGGGGATAACATGTCCGTTGGGTGTGATAAGCAAAATACCATCCCCTGAGCCATGGAGATTACAAGATCCATAAAAAAATAGAGTCCAAGCTGGCGTGATGTCTATGTGTAGAATATCTTCATCAGGAAAAGAGAAATGAAATTGTTCTATTCCAGCAAGGGGTGCCTCAACAAGTTGGTTGGCAAGGAATTGTCCTTTAATTGTTATTTGCGGAACAAATTTGGCATCAAATTTACTAAGTAATACGACCCAACTAGACATTCTTCCCATGAGAATGGGTTTGGACAACAAATAATTGAGAGGATCAATTTTGGCAATCAACTTAGTTGTGTGATTGAGCAAGTAATGACTTAACTTATGGAATGCAAAGGTAATCACTAAGCATACTTTTTTCAATTTGGGAATAACGTACTTCATGCTCAATAAGTGTTCGAATAAGGTAATATACAGCCTATTCTTTTCCTTGATCGTTATGTTGTGCTAGTAGAGCTCCTATGGCATGTTTAGTGGAAAATGTATAAATCAACATGGGTTTATCAGCTATTGGTGACATAAGAACAGGTGGACTAGAGAGGTATTCTTTTAAATTAGCAAAAGAGTCTTGGCAATCGTGGTTCCAGTGAAAGTGTGCATCTTTCTTGAGCAACTGATTAAAGTGATGGCACTTGTCAACCAAATGTGATATGAAACACCGAATAGATTTTATCTTTCCCTAAAGACTGCGTAATTATTTTAGGTTTTGAGGAGGAGGCATTTCCATAATGGCTTTGACTTTGGCAGGATCCACTTTTATGCCTCTTCGTGAGATAATAAACCCTAATAATTTACCAAAGGTTACTCTGAACACACATTTCTTTGGGTTAAGATGAACCTTATACTCACATAATCTATCAAAAATGTGTCTCAACACACTTGGATACCCTATTCATGTTTTAGATTTTGCTAATATATCATCAACATAATCTTCCATGATATCATGTAACATGTCATGGAAGATGACATTCATTGCTCGTTTATAGGTGACACCAGTATTTTTCAAGCCGAAAGGCATGACCTTATAACAGAAGGTGCCCCATGGTCTAGTAAATGTTGTTTTATGTTGATCTCCTTCAGCAATATGTATTTGATTATAACCAGAGAATCCATCTATTAAGGAGAGCATTTCATGGCCTACCGTAGAATCAACAATCATGTCTATATTTGGCAAGGAAAATTCATCTTTGGGACAAGCCTTGTTGATGTCATGGAAGTCTGTGCATATTCTGATGTCAGGATTTTTCTTGGTGACAATAACTATGTTAGATATCCATACTAAATAATCAATAGGTTTGATAAAGTCAGCTTCCAAGAGTTTCTCAAGTTCATCTTTGACAAGCAATGCAACTTGGGGATGAATTTTGCGTAGTTTATTCTTTACATGTTTTACATCCGGATGTACCAAAATGTGGTGTACTAAAAGAGATGGGTCTAGGCCTGGCATGTCCTTATATGTCCATGTAAATATATCTTGGAATTCAATAAGGAGTGTTGTGAATTCCGTGCATTCTTGGTCAGACAGACTAATGCCAAGTTGTAAAATTTTTGAATGTTCAATGGTGCCAATGTTTATGTCTTTTGTTTATTTTACAAGCATTTTAGATGTATCCTTTTTGGAGAACAATGCTAATGGTTGATGTAGGTCATCAGTGTCGGGTGTTTGTAGAATTTTTTGTTGACATGTTTGGTGGATAGAGTGGCAGTGAGGTTTTGACTATGGGAAATCCTCTGTTTGCACTTTTGATCCAAATTTTCTGAGGGTGAAGGATCTGAATATTTTATCTCTTCACCAAAATAGGTTGATTCATTTAGATTGATTTCAAATCCTTTTCTATGGTTAGAAGTAGGGATTTGGTTGCATGTTCTAAGGAACTCTTCTATGGCTTCATCATTTTAGAACATGTCCATGGCCGCATGATGTGGTTGGCCATGGTCTATGAGACTCAGATGTGTAGGCTCAAAATTAATGACATTAATAGATAAATGTTCAAAGGAAAGATGTGTTTCAACGAGGTCCTAAAAAAGACTACATGGAGACCTGATGTCGTTATCAGACTTGGTGTCATCATTGTCACTTGAAATTATTATGGGGGCAACATCAAACACCTTGAAACCTAGACCATGTTTACCATGATGTTGTGTGCAATTTATCGGGTCTAAACGACCTTGTTCATTTGGACCGATTCCTTTACCCTGCCATTGCATGTTTTTCATTATTCGGTGAGCTTTGGTAAATTGAGGGGACTTATAACATGGAGCAAAGTCGTCACTATATAACTAAAATCCTGAAGAACTTGGAATATGTTCGTTGTCAAGATAGCCAAAATTTTTCCAAAATGACTGACCCATTTAGTAAGTGGTATGGATTCTCAGATGTGGAGCATTAGGTTTACCATAGCTATGTGGGGATTTGGTGATATAAAAAGAGTCTGCCATATTTTGAAATTGATATTCATCACATCCCGTGTCAATGATTTTAAATGTGTGAGATGGGGGACCAATAGGTACCTCATGTGGTGGGGAAGTTAGTTTGGTAGTATTAAAAGATGAAGAGAATGGGTTATAAGAAGAAGGGGGTGGATTGAAGGATGAAGGTTGGTTATTCACAGGAGGAGGTATCTTAATAGAGGAGGTGTGGTTGGATGAAGAAGATTGACTAGGTGAAGAAGAAGATGGTGTGGTGGAAGAATAATTGTTGCTAGAAGAAGAAGCTTGATTAGTGGAAGAAGATGATTGATTAGTGGGAGGAGGACTGGTGGAAGGTGGTTGACTAACAAATGATAATGGATTGGAAAATGTGTTTTGGTTATGAGATGATGGTTTCGGATTATTATTAGGGAGTGTATCATGATCAATGCATGTTTCGTTAGGGATTATATGAGGTGGAGCATATTTATCTGTTGATGGACAATAGTGATCATGTTGATACTGTCCTTCAAGGAATTTACAATACTCAAAAGGTTGGGGATCTGCACGTAATGTAAATTCCTTATCTAAATGAGCAAACTTAATGCCTTGGTGGAATGTTGATGGGACGGATTTCATGGCATGAATCCATGGTCGGCCGATAAGAATGTTATATTTTACTTCTACATCTACCACATGACAGAATGTGTCTAAGGTGATGGGTCCAACTTGGAGAGGCAACGTGATTGTGCCTTCAAACTTTCTTTCGCTATTATCATACCTACGAATGGTTATGATATTGTTTTGCAAATCATTTTCAGTGTAGCCTAGAAAACGTAAAAGTTTCATGGAAAAAATATTTAATGCCGATCCATTGTTGATTAAGACACTTGATTTTACGACGAGTTACATAAACCTCGATGTATAAAGAATGATTATTAGCGATGTTGGGATTAAGCAGGTCAGCAGGACCAAAAGATAAAATAGGATTGGGGACCATAAGATGTGTAATTAAAGCCTGTAATTGTTGTGAATTGATGTCCTCAGGGACATGAGCATTATTCAATGTTTGCATAAGGATGCGTTGTAGTGCGGGAGAAGAATTAAGTAGTTCCATGATTGAAATTTGTGCGGCAATCTTCTCTAATTGTTTGACAATATTAAATGATGGCGTAGGTTGTGGAGAGGAATTGGCGGCGGAATTAGATGGCGGATTAGGAGGTGATGCCGAGGACGAAGTGACAGCTTTTTTTATTGTAGGGACCCACATTTTTTTCTATCTAGTGGTGATCACACAATCAGTTCTGATCTTTATAGTTGCCACTAAGTCTTGGTCATAATCTATGGTCAGGATGACTGAGTCATACTCGACATTACTTGATGATTGACCCTTATCTTTTGAATTGTTATCATGGTTAGGGAACAGATTTTTGAACATATGAAGTTTTTCATTAGGTTTTTTTGTTTCAGAAGTATTTTCAACTTCTATGTCTTCACGTTCAATCAGATCTTATATGTAATGACGGAGTTGCATGCATCTATTTGTGGAGTGCCCTTTTATGCGATGGTAATTACAATATTCATTGTTTTTATACCAATTTGGTTTGGGTTGCCCTTCTTCGAAGGGTTTGACAATGGGATATGCAATCATATTAGCATTTACCAAATGACGAAAGACACTAGATAGACTTTCTCTGAGAGGAGTGAACTCTCTTTATCGATCCCTAGAAGGAACTTCCTTTCTAGGGATAATGATGGGTTGTTTAGATTTTAATGTGTTGGTGGGATGGTTTTGGACATTTCGTACATGGCGGGAATCAGTAATGCCATCGTTGATGATATTTTGATTCTGGTTAAAGAATTTAGATTTTTCCTGGTTCTGAGGAGTGTCTCGATAAGGTTGGTCTCTAAAGGGTGCTTTAAGTAAGCCCTTAGAAATGAGGGCTTTTTCGATTTGTGTCCCTTTTTTGATGAATTCTTTGAAAATATTCAAACAATACATTTGTATGTGGAATGATAATTCAGCATTGAGATTAGGGACAAAAATGCTAACTAGTTGTCTCTTAGGTACTGAGAAGGGAAATCGACTTGTAATTCCGTGCCATCGTTGTGAAAAGGAGGGAAAAAATTTGTTTATCCTTTGCCTAGTGTTGCAGAGATCAAGCATGGTTATTTCGAAGTCTAGGTTATAAGAAAAATGTTTGACGAATTTCTCCGATAGGTTTGCAAATTTCATGACCGACCCTTTGGGAAGATGGAAAAATCAATCTAAAGCTTGTCCTCCTAAACTTTGGAAGAATAATTGTAAAAGGTACGTGTCTCGATATGTAACTTCCTGACATTGCATGTAAAATTCCTTGACATGTTCACGGGGGTCACCTTTGCTTTTGTATTTATCAAACTTAGGGATTTCGAAGGATGGCGGAAATGGTAATCGTGATATCTCTGTATCAAATGGATAAGGACACAATTCTTCAAAGTTAAATTGTTTCGATTGTTTTTTCAGTCCCTGAATGGTGTCTTTCATAATTTTCCATTCTTGTGCAAATGGAGAAGTAGGGGACAGTTTATCAAACATGTCGTGACTATTGGAATCTAGATTGAGGTCTTTTAATCTTTCAGCTCTAGTTGTTTCTTCCTCAAGTTTCTTTGTTAAATCTTAGATTTTAGTGAATAATTCTTCAGCCGAAGAACCATTTGGATTGTTTGGTATTTCGTTGTGATAACTTGATTCACCATTGTCAATGAGTTTGTTTAAATTGTCTGTCCCAAAGTCAGGGGGTAGTTTTGCCCCCATGGCTAGGATGCGTAATAGATATTCATTTTTGTTTTGTTCTATCACCCTATCGACTTGTTCTTGTTCCTCATTGGTGAGTTCTGGTTGTGCGACTTCTTCATCGTCATGTTCATGATTATGACTGCGAGTGAATACCATGATGAAATGTGTCTGATTAAGCTGAAAAATTCATAGGAATTTTGAACAGGTGTGAGGAAATAAGAACTCGATTACTTTGGATTTATCACAAAATAAGCTCATGATGACTAATAAGGAGAGTAACTCAAACAAGTTATCTCAATATGATGATGATGTAACTCGAGACAAGTTATTAGAGGATTTTTTACATGTTGTGTAGATTTGGCTTAAACAAGATCTGGACTATTGACGGGGAGAGTAACCTGAATAGGTTAATCATGATATGGTTGTGATATAACTCAAAATGAGTTATGAAAGGATTTATGTTGGCTATGATTTGGATAAATGTGATGGTGGACAAAATAATGAGTGAAATCAAAAAAGTCACCCAATATTAGTTTGATATAACTGGAAACAAACTATGAAGGATGTTTTGACAATCGACAATATGGGGAGTGAATGCTAGTCACTCAATATCAGTTGGATATAGCCGAAGACAAGCTATGAAAAAGGTATTGTTGGATGAGGCAAGCTAATGAAATTGGTGTGATGGTTTGGTCTGTGTTGTTGAATTGTTTGGATGTTTTCGCTTGGTATTGAATTGGCTGAGAACTGATTTTTTTGTGGAACACAACTAGGGTCTGAAATTTTACAATGAATACATTGATATCAGCCAAGTTTTATGATAAAACAATGCTAAAATATTTTGTTTTCAAATAGCAAGCAATCATGTGGATTCAATTTTTTTGGCTTATGAGGTAACTTCTTCAAGAATGATCATTGTTTCATCCAATCATACAAGTATGTTGTGAAATGGTGGATGCAGACTCTTATTACTCCAAGAAGATGCGTCCTTCGATATACTCTAGTCCTGATATACCTAATTCTGTATGGGGACAGAATTGGTACGGAGAACCCTTAGAGCACTGGAGGAGACTCACCAATGCTTACTTGCCTATTTCGGAGTGAATCACCACGTCCAGAACAGGTTTTGTGAAAAGGTGGAAGGTGATGGGGAAATGAATGTGTATGGTGTCCTTATAACTCCCCCAGGATTTACAGGGATGATGCCCAAGCTTTTTTGTTACAACTATTTAGGCGTGACTCGCATGCGCTGCACGACAGCATTACCTATAAGTGAAGAGTAGCGGCGAGGTAAATACCGAACGCTGTGATGAGACTAGGTCTCAAAGTGCAATGTAGATGCAAATGTTGTTGGTGTATGGTAGTCAAGTCCACATCATCGGTGTAGCTTTGGTGGTGATGAAATCCACCTCATCTACATGTAAAAACAATATGATAAAGTGATTAAACGTAGGGTTCTTTCCAACTTGAAATAAATCACTAGCAGAAAATAATTGCGTACCTGAGTGTACTTTTTTTTTGGTTTCAGAAATTTTCTTTGAATGGTGGTATTTTGTGGGATTTTTATTGTTCTTTTTTGTTTTGTTTTTTGAAAATATTCCAGCAACGCGGTTCTATAGAAAACAAATTAGTAGTTATCCTGCAAATGAAATGTTAGAAAAGTGATCGTGATTGTTTTTGATTTGCCAGATTGCTCAAAAGCGCAAGAAAAGAGCATACACAACCAATGACCAAACAAATATTAAGAATATTACAAAGGAAAATAATTAGTAAAATGACAGTTGGAAAACAAAGCTAGAGGATCCTGCAATGTTAGAGCAAGAAACTAAAAAATTGTGACCATTTTTGACTTTCCAGATCGCTCGAATGCGCAAGAAAAGAGCATACGTGAATACAATTGGAATAGTTTTTTATTTTTTAAATGTTAATAATTATTGCAATTAATCATGATTGTGAAATAGCGATAATGATTATTTTCACAAAAAAATGATGAAATAAAATGGTGAAAACATTACTTAGAAGTGTTGTCGCGGAAAATTGAAATGTAAGGCAAAAAATTTAAAATTAAAAAAAAAAATTGTTGTGCAGAGCCCGAGTGGCTTCACGTTTCTGATTTCCAATATCACTTTTGAAATGCGAGGAAAGAGCATACATGTGAGATTGTTACGTGAAATAAAATAAAATAAAATAAAATAAACTAGAATTTTGTTGTTTTTTGTTAAAAAGACAGGTGTTAGAAGAAATGAAACCAAATTTTTTTTGTAAGTCTAAATCTAAATTTTTTTTTTTTCATTGCATATATATTTTTGATACCTTTCTGTTAGAAAAAAATGAAGTCATTCCGATTTTGGGAGCAAAAGTTATGTCGTTCAGAAGATGGGCTATGACAGCACTTTGAATAAAAATTTTGAACGTGAGAAAAACGTCCCAGGAGCTAGTTTTTTTAATTTTCTGACTTCTGTACTTTACCTGAGAAGCTAAAATTTTGACAACAAGGTTAAAAAACAACAATAAACAGAAAGAAAGAGTTAGATCACAAAATGAATGATTAAAATAAAAGAAAAAAAATAATTAACTTCCTACAAAGCAGTTATTTTAGCAAAAGTAAATAAATAAATGCATTTTCCGGATTGGTTGTCCCATGACAATAAAATGATAAACGAATGGCTAGTTCATGTGTTTTTACAGATGATGAGAAAATAGAAAAATCAAAACTGGGAACTAAACACCAAGCACCGAGGAGATCAAAGACAGGATGAGCTTCAGAGTTTCATTATTACTATAACCTGCAGATACACCACAAGACACCACACAACAAAAACACTACCCAAAGCGTGAAGGTGAACCAAAGAAGACCATAAGGAACATAAAAAGAAATAATAATGAACAATAATAAACAAAGAAAATATAAAACCACTAATTGAAAAATTAATGGTAACAGATCGAAAGTAACCGGGCGTGCAGAACGTAAGCTAGGAAAAATACACTACTAACATGAAAGTAAAATACCAATAATCGTACCTCCTCCTTCACGTTCTATAGCAAACCTCAAAATGGGCTAGAAAACTTGGATTGAGCCTTGATTGTGTGATATGTAGGTTCTTTTCTTCAAGACGGAGCAAGGCCTTCCTGTAACAACGATCCTCATACTTTGCACCAGATGGAAAAAAGGATTTAGAGGCTATTTAGGCATTAGGATGAGGAAAAATGATGTTCTTTTCTCAAAGGATGCAAGAACTTAGATATGGCATTCAAGCTTATTTTCCATGTGTTTAGAGGGGAGGGGTAAGGTTGTATTTATAGCTTGAGGGAGTGATTAGCTTAGATTAATTTAAGTAATCATGGTTTGAAAATGTGAGCAAGATTAAGTGAGTGGTTTGAAAATGTGGGAAAGATTAAGTGAGTGGTTTGAAAATGTGGGCAAGATTAGGTGAGTGGTTTGAAAATGTGGGCAAGATTAGGTGAGTGGGGCCCACGAAGAATGGGTGATGATTTAATTATATTTTTAATTCATAAGTGGAGGATTTTAGGTGAGTGGGGACCACGAATGGTGGGTGAGAATTTGAATTTGAATTTTTAATTCAATAGTAGAAAAACATGGAGAATAATGACATGTGGTGAGAATTGAGTTAATTTTTAGATTTTGAAATGGATAATTAATCAAATTATATTTGATTAATTCGAAGTGTATTTTTGTGGGAAATGAGGAAGGGGAATTAATTGATTTGGGATAGATGTGAAATTGGGGTGTCTACACATATATTTGAGATTTTCTAATATTTTGTTACTCCATGCGTTTTTATGAAAAACAGAGGCTTCCATTGGATCCAGAAGGTAGTAAAAACATTCCTTTTTTTTGGTTTTTTTGGTTATGCAAAGGAACATTGTGGTTTTCCTCAGGATTCATGTCAGCTAGGAAGAAAACCCAGCAAATCATTTTCTCGATTTTTCAGGTTTTTTGAGATCTGATCTAGGTTTTTTTTTTCTGTGGGTGCAGCATTCTCAGTTGGTGGGAAACAAATTAAAATCCTTATTCCTTGGTCATATGGTATAGTCGTATAAGGGCTTAAAGATTGTGCTTAACTCCAACCCCCTTTCATTTTATTTGTGTGGTGAAGGCAAGAGCATTTAATTTTGATTTAGTGGCAACTAAAATAAATAGTAGAGCATAATATTGAAAAGCTTGTATCTTTTGATCGGTAACTCGGTTTCGAGTGTCCTTTTTTACAAAAGTACTTTTTTGTGCTCTTTTGATTCAAAATATTTATTTTGAGAATCACACTATAATTATAAATTTTCATATTGTAACACGCACTCATTATAAATTGCCAAAAATTGGGGGCTCTTGTTACATTGCTTGGTTCTTACATTTCTTTTGATGATTTTTGAGAATGGTGTCTAATTATGCATTAGATCATGTTGAGCCATTAACAACACATAATTACCACACATGGAAACCAAGAATGGAAAAAATAATTAATCGAAAATGATTATGGGCTTTAAGTTCTTCATAACAACTTATGTTCTATAGAGGATATGAGAAAATTTCTGTACTAGTGCAAATTTGACAAGTGTGGTTTGATAGGAACTTATGTAAGTGACAGTATTTTTGTTTCATTTGAAAAAATGTCACTCTCCTTTAAGAATATGGGAGAAATTGGAGGATTTATTCAGTAAGGTGGATCATATGAGATCCATGCAACTTGAAATTGAGATCACCTCTCTTAATCCTGAAGATTTTCCAACAATGATAGACTATCTTACCAAGTTTAAGAATTTCTTGACACAATTGAAGGGGAGTGGAAGAAATAAGAAGGATGAAGAGTGTGTTTACTTATTTCTATCCAAGTTGAGAGGACAATTTCAAAGTTTTTCTTCTACCTTTTTCTCTATCATGGATGCCTTAGGTGACACATTCAAAATGCTTAACTTAGAAAAAAATGTGAAAGACTTACTACGGAAGAATCAAAATTGTCTCACCTTGTGTCTTCCACCTCTCAAAAGGCATTAGTTTAATCTAATCCCAAGGGAAAGGAAAAACCAAAAATTAATAGAAAATACACCCCTTATCCATCTCAAAGTTCTCTTAAACCCAAAGAATATAACTCTAATCCCAAGGAGTATTCTAAATTTAAGAATAAGTCTAGTCTTTCATGCTATTTTTGTGGGGGTAGTGGTTATGAAGAACATAGGTGTTATACGTGAATGCAAGTCTTAGAGGATGTAGTCAAGAAACAAAAAAAATCTATATCCACTCCACCTCCTTCTAATCAGCATGGCAAAGCACTTAATTTTGTTGGGAGATCTCAGTCACCACTTACAGATAGTTGGGTTATAGATTCAGGTGCTTCTCATCATATGACTTCTTCCAATGAGTCTTTTGTTTCTCTAGGTTTCAGTTCTACTTCCAAAATTAAGGTTGGAGATTCTTTCTTTCTTTCTGTTAAAGGAAAAGGTGATATACAAATTGATGGTGGAAGTAACCAATATGCAATATATGTTCCTAACATCACTACAAATTTTGTTTATGTATATCAAATTTGTCATTCTAGTCAAAGGAAAAAAGTGACTTTTACACCACATGGGGCAGAAGTATGAACCTTGTTGAAGCCTCATTCACTTATTACTCAAGGTATTATTGATCATAGTTCTAGACTATATCACTTTGAGGGTTTTGATGACACTTCCTCTATAGAGGAAGGATTGATTTCTCGTGCATATTTAGAGAGTAATATTTGGCATGAAAGATTTGGACGTCTCAATTATAGATATTTGAAGGAGTTGAGCACTCATGATATGGTAGATGGTCTTCCTAGAGTTTCTTGTTTGGAGGGATTTTTATTTGGATGTGTATTAGGGAAACAACATCAAGATCCTTTTCCTAAGAATTTTTCCAAGAGATTTTCTTCACCACTTGAGCTTGTGCATAGTGACTTGATGGTTTTTCCTACCCCCTCTTTCAATGGAGCTAAGTATGCACTTACCTTTATTGATAATTTCTTGAGGCATACTTGAGTTTATTTTATCAAGTACAAAAGTGATGTTTTTTCACACTTCAAAGTCTTCAAATCTTTGGTCGAGAAATGATCTTCTAGTTGCATACAGAACCTTCACACTGATAATGGGAGGAGTACTTTAGCAATGATTTTTATGATTTTTGAGCAACTCAGGGCATCATTCACTAGAATTTTGTTCCTCATTCTCGACAACAGAATGGATTAGAAGAACAAAAGAAAGAAATTTGAAGGAAATGGATAACTGTATAATGCATTTTAGAGATTTACCTCCTATCTACTGGGTAGAAGTAGTTAATTGTGCTAACTACATTCATAATTGCATACCACATAGAGCACTTGAGCATTTGAATCCATAGGAAGCTTGGTCCAACACTAAGTCATATGTCTCATTTTTTCGAGTCTTTGGGAGCCATGCTTGGGCCTTTGTGCCAAATAAGAAAATGAAAGATTTGGATAAGAAGAGAAAACCCTTGATCTTTGTAGGGTATTGTGATGACATGAGAGCTTATCAAATTCTAGATTCTGATACTCATGACGTTCTTTTTCAAACACATGTTTAGTTTGATGAGCTCTTCACTCCTCATGATTCTTCATCTTCTTCCATGCCTCCATCTTCTTCACCTCATCTTGAGGATCCTTTCTTTGAGGAGGTTCTAGATGTCATTGACGATATTATTCCCACTGATGTTTTCGCTATGCCTAAGTGGGCTCGTATTATAGTTTCTGAGGAAGCACCTTTCATACAGGATCTTCCAGCCACTAAGCATCATCAGGAACATTATGTAGGTTCTATAATTTTGTGTTAGGTAGTTTCTGCAGATCCACAGTTTTTTTCAAAGGCCCGTGGGATATAGGAGTGGGATGATATGATGATGGCAGATTATTCTTCTTTGATTAAGAATCATAATTTTGATTTGGTATCTCTTCTTAAAGGAAGCAATATGGTTAGGTGTAATTTTGTATACTAAACCAAATACGTAGCTAATGGCTCCATTGATAAGTATAAGGCTTGTCTTGTTGTAAAGGGTTTTCATAAGTTGAAGGGATTGATTACTCTGATAATTTTTCCCCCGTTGCCAAGATGGATTTTGTATGCCTTGTACTTACTAGTGATGCATCACAAGGGTGGCCCGTATACCAAATGGATGTGAAGAGTTACTTTTTAGATGGAGATTTACAAGAGGTAATATATATGGATAAATACGCTATATTTATTTAGGATTATTCTCTTGTTTATAGGCTTCAAAGGTCTCTCTATGGTCTCAAACAAGTACCTTGGGATTGGTATGAGAAGATGTATTCTTTTCTTCTATCTATGGGTTTTGTTCATTGCCACTCTGATCATACAGTGTATCTCCAACATGCTGGTGAGGATATTATGATACTTTTCTTGTATTTTGATGATCCATTACTAATGGGTAGCTCTTTTTCCCACATTCAGACTATTCAGAGGGATTTTTCTACATAGTTTGACATGATAGATCTTGGGTTATTGCATAATTTCCTTAGATTGCATATTTCTCAAATAGATTCAGAGATTCATCTGAGTCAAAAAAATTACACCCATGATCTTCTTTAGAGCTTTGATATGGCTAATTTCAAGCCAAGTCCATCTCCTTTTCATTTTATGGTTACTCTTGCTTCCACATGTACCACACAACTTTGTAATCCTACATTGTATAGGAAGTTGGTTGTGAGTCTCATGTAATTGACCCATACTTAGCCTCATATTTCATTTGTAGTAGGCTTTCTATCTTGGTTTGCACATTCTCCTCATAGTAGTCACAGATAGGATGCTAAAAGGATTTCATGCTATTTGTAGGGCACTTCCCACTTTGGCCTACACTACATTAGGGATTTTACTAAGTTGGTTGCATATATAGATTCATATTGGGAAGGTTCTATTGATGACAAGAAATCCACTTCTGTATATTTTTTTGGTCTTGGTTCTTCTCTAGTTTCTTGGGCATGAAAAAAGTAACAGGCTATTGCAGTTTCATCTTCAGAGGAAAAGTGCAAGGAAACAGTTATAGTGAGTCATTAGATTATTTGGCTTCGATAGTTATTGACAGAGTTTAGACTCTAAAAACATTCACCGAATGTACTTTGGTGTGACAACCAAAGTGCAATTCACATTTCTCGTAGCCCAGTTGACTAATGGACCAAGCATATTGAGATACACATTGACTTCATTCGTCAGCACATTCAGGATGGATTTCTTTTCTTGGAGTACATTCCAACTCAGCAGTAGGTTACGGACATCTTTATGAAGCCTTTTACATCACCTCACTACCTTGACTTGCGTGGAATTCTTTGGGTTTCGGAAGTTGTTCTTGGGGGGTGTTCATGAGAACATCTTCCTTTTTCTTTTTCTTTTTCTTTCCTTCTATTGGGATTAATTTCTTTTTTTGGTTTGATATTTCTTCATGGATATATTGTACATGAGTAACTCATCAGGACTAGTTTTCGGGACTCATACTGTGGACATGCCACTTCTATTTTATCTCCTATCTTCACTTGAGGGGGGTGTTAGAGTAGGTATTTACCTTAGCTCATATTCACCTAGGTACTTTATTTACCTTTATTGTATTTATCCTCACCCACTTATGTGTGTGAATATTTATTTTATTTTATTTAGATATTAAGGGGATATTATCTAGTTGTTAGGTATAGTTCTTTCCTTTATCTATAGTATTGACTAGATCCTTGATGTCTAGTTCACTCCTAAATCTTTGGTCTTGACTAGTTCTTTGATGACTAGTTATTTCCTTGATTTATGGCTTGATCTATGACCTTGATTGGTTCTTAGATTGTTATTCCTTACCTATATAAGTAAGGCACATTCGCATTGTATTTCATTGAGTTCCATAATAATATATGATATTGTTGCTCATTTTTTTGTAAAGGTTTATGTAAAGTTATTCTGGTGAATTGCTTTCATCTTATTGATCATGGTGTTTGATTAGCATATGTGTTCTTGGCTTGGTACGATCTTGTTATCGTTTCTTTTATTTTTCTATAAGAAATATTATATATTGTTATCATGTCTAGTAAAAAATTTAGCTTCTTGTAATTTCTTAAATAGTCGTGTTTTTTTCTTTGTTCACAAGGATTCAATAAGCAATGCTTTTTCTTTTCAAATATCACATGTTCTCACTAATATGTCAAAATTGAAGAACATTTAAATATAAACACATTCCTAGATCTATATATTTATTCTTATTATTAAATTAGGTTTATTTCTAAAGGCAAGTGTAGATGTACTACTTAATCCAAGTCCATGTTTTTTTACAAACACTTTTAAAAATTCACAAATCCAGGGAAAAAACTCACCTAAATAGATCAATGTTAATTGTTCTGACAGATAAACAATGAAACGAAGAAGTTTTTTTGAGGTGTAAATATTTTTCTGTAAATAGGTATGCATCATATTGTGCTTATCATTTATATGTTTATTGTAATGAAATTTTTTTCCAATCAAAAACTTACAAAAATACCCACAAAAGACATGGCTAAAAAATACTGCTACTTTTCTTGGTACAAAAGCAAGATCAATGGTAATAAATTTAGAATTTTTAAAATTAGTTTATAGGGGGTGCTTATATTAAGTAGTTCCTAGGGTGTTTTAAACCCTTAATCTGTCTCTGTTTGTGCCCATTTTTAAAAACATTTTTTTGCACTTTCTAATAATTTAACCCTACTCTCACTTTTGCTTCTATTGGTTTTTAATTTATTTGTGTGGTTAATGAAATGCCACTACAAAAAAATGTGTTATGCCATATGATAGAGTAGTGTTTTTTAAAAATATTTTTTTACTTGCTATATATTCTTTTATTGACAACATGTATTAAAATTTATCATAATTACTATTTTGATAGAAATTAGTGTAAACATCTCTCACCCATGATAAATTACAAATTCTAAATAAATTGTGGATATTTTTTTCCATAAAACTATGTTATAAATAGAGATCTTTAGTGATCTTGAGTGATATCCATTCTGTTAATTTTGAACACTTCAAAAATTATTCAAAAGTAGCTATAATAGGTAGGAGAGCAAACATTTTAAAGAGGACCATTAATTGAATATTCTCACGGAAAAAACAAATGGCTTATGTATTAACTTGTCTTTCATATGCTAAAATTTTAACATTTTATTTGATCCTTCTAATTATTTAAATATTCTTTCACTTTCAATTATATTTTTTTTCTAATCATCCATGTGGTTACATTAAAATACAACCTAAAAAAATATGTTATTTTTTTAATTTAGATAGGTTAAAAACTTTTGGTTTTGAGGAGACCAAAAAACCTCGCTTAGAAAGGGAGAAAATATATAGCATTGAAGATCACATGTCCTCAAAAAATATTTTATGCTACAAGATAGGTTAGTGGGTTTTCCAAATATTTTTGTGTCATCCACCATATGATTTGAGAGGTCATGCTGCTATTTTACACATTTTATTGGTGACTCAAATTGAGTTTTCATACTATTATGATGCCAAAATCATATCAAGATCATATCTAAATGCTCATGGTTAATCTATTCTTTCATTCAAAACAACCATATATCAACCAGATCTCGCAACTTAAATGGATCCTAGAAAGGACCTCACTCAACCACACTCTTTCAATCAGATATAATATGAGTTTCTTTTCGAATATACAACTGGAAGGTTAGAACTTGTGTTTTTTTAATTTTTTGGAGTTCAAAAGCACTAAGATAAGGGGTGGGGGTGAATCAGTTCCAAATAAAATTGTTTAAACACTTTTGTTTCAAACCCTAACAACAAATACTCACATACAAGTCATCAAAGCATTCAACCTTTTCAATGAAGTAAAATCAATGCAATGAACATAATATGATCTCAAATACATGTATATTGATGATAAAATCAGATCCACACATGTATTTATATATGCTCAAATAATATTACAAAAGAAGTGTCTTCAACAATGATCCACAAGACACAATAAAGACCTCTCAAGACAATCAATGTCTTATGAATACATATGATGAGATACAACTATGATAATGTATTCAACATTAAAAATCATAAATGAAAACTCCTTAGAAACCTGAAAATATCTTCAACATGCTATGAGGATAGAATCCAAACTCAAGCACCTAAATATTTCTTCCTTCTCCCTCTCGCTCTCAAGGAAAAAACACCAACTTTAGCTTTGCTCCAATTTTCCTCATGAAAAATCAACCAAAATTTGTCCTAGAATGATATTCCATGTTTTTTGGGCTAGTTCCAAATGATTTTACTTTTCAGAAAAATGGTTCTTCAAAACAAGATAAATGGGGTTTCAAAAGCTAGAACTACTATGCCTAAAAGCTCCATTTTATACCCTTTTCCTTATTAGAACTCAAATAAGGTCGGTCCTTCATGAAAAATTTGACCCATGCATCATTAAAAACATTATATATATTTTTCATAACAGCCACAAGTGACCCATATGGGGCGTCCTAGCAAAGAAAAACCTTTCCATGCACCAAAAATCACCAAAACACATGCATTAGGATGTCAAAAATCTACTCATTCTAAAACCATATTTACTCATACTCACATATTCATAAAACATGATAAATAATTAATTTAAACATCAAAAATTATTTCAATTTTCATAAACCAATCAGATTATTCCATTTAATGGGTCCAATGTCCTTTGTATTTCTCAAAACAGTTGTTTCCGCCACCCTTCAGTACCCTGGAAACTTCATAATGCCACAAAATGACTACAAATGAATGAAACCATTCCATGTAACCACTAAAAATAAATTTATAAATATATATAACCCTTATAAGTATGTTATAATTCATGAATCACATTTTTCTTTAAACCACAAAAATATTTGCCTTCACCAAATCAGCCTGCCAAAACCGATGTTTCCAAAGGTTAGCTCAAAACAAATTCTAAAAACATTCATGAATTCAAAATAAATTAATCAAATTCCAAATTAATCACTATTAACATTCCAGGTGATAGGAAGCATCACCCAATCCATATCATGCTTCAACCAACATCCAAATTTCACAAAAATAGATCCTAAGCTGAACTACCAAAAACCTTCTTACTCAAATAATGTCATGGAAAGCCTGACATATGAAATAGTCATGAGGAAATCAATATATAAATATAAATATATCTAAACAATATTTCCATCACAACTTGAATCACTTAAAAATTCCACCTGAAGCTCAAGTTATGGCGATAACACTGGACCCTATTATTTGAGATCCCAAAACTGCCCTTTGACCGATTAACCTGTCTGGACCTCAAAACATCGTGAACCTATATATTTATGTCCTAAAAATTCATGTAAAACAATTTATCTCCCAATAATCATGAAACATCAATTTTTCATGCAACTCCTTTGGGCAATCTTGTCCTAAAATCTTCTTCTCCAGAAACTACTATTTTTAGGTGAGGCCCACATATCACAATGACCTCAACCATAGATTTATGTAAATCCTAAGGATTCATATACAACATATAGTCATTACTATTGTATTATCAATCAAAATTAAGTCAGTATACTTCACCTTTTGCAAACTACTCCTAGCTAGGGTTTAACTAGGGTTTTTGACCTCTTTACCTTATTAACATTCATTCAAAAAATGTGATGATAAAATGAACTCATTATCCTTTTGAAACCATATTAACTCTCCTTAGAATCTTCCATGAAATTCACAAGGTACAATGCAAAGAACATGATTCACAACAAGCATCTGAAGTTGCATGTAAAGATGGATTTTGCATTATTTTTCATCTTGTCTCATCAAAACTGACATAACTAAAAAAATACTCATCAGGAGCACTTGAAAATTTTCTGAGAGAACTATGACTTATCCCTATAACATCTCCAAACATCATAATGTTAATTCCATTTCTCAATATCTCCATTCACTAAGACTTACCTATGCTTGCATGCTATAATCTCATAGTATCAACTAGAACCAACTGAAATAATGCAAGAATTGAATAAGGAACCTCTGTAAATGACCTAAACATACCTCATACATAATTATATACTTTATTTCATTCTTCTATGATCTCATATATCTCCAAGTCACTCTATCACACCTCTAGGAAAACATACATGCTCCCAATGAGCACTTATAACATAGCGATGTACCTATATCTATACTATACCACTGTTGTGAGTGCTCAAGCACCAATAAAAAATACTATTCATCATGTCAAAATCTTTCTACAACACCTAAGAAGCTCTCATTTTCAAATCATACCTCGTATGCACCTCTATAGGCTTGCTAGAGCAAGCATGCACCACTGAATCTCACTATAACAACTTATAGACATTTAAACCATCATGTTAGCACCTCATACATCATCCTACATAATTTAGTTTTTCATTAATGTGGTTTTTCATCAATAATAACACTTATTAGGCCTATATGCAAACAATCTACCCCTTTGTCATTGATGGAAAACACCCTGGACTTCTCCCCTTTTTACATTAATGACAAAGGCATACATGTAGCCTACCTCATTTACCTACATCAGCTTCATACCTCCATGTTTTGGTTAGAAAAAAAAAAGGTCTCAACCAAGCCTCTTCTTCTTTATTTTCTCCAAAAATATGATGTTTTCCCCAATTCAAGCATATAACCAGCTAGCTCCCCCTGGAAGGATAAATTCCTAAATCTAAACATCATTAGTCAAGTATGAAAAAATAAAATTATCACCTTGCAAGGAGCTAAACCTTCTTTTTTCATCCTTTAGGCAAGATAACAACATCAAATTTATTCTATGCCCCTATTCTTGCCTTCTTGTAAACACATCAACTACTATAATCTAATCCATATAGCTTCTCACATGCCAACAATGGAAATTAATGAGCTCATCAAATCATCACTCACGTTTCTTGACAAAAATTCATCATCTCTAAGCATATAATTGAATTTTTCATTGCTATTGCTTATTTTTCATACCATACAAGGACTAGTGTCCCTAAACAGACCTTTTAGAGAATTTTTAACCAATATTGATCCTTTCTAACATCTCTTACAAGATCTGAAAGAGTAGATTCTATGTCCCCCTAAGCTAAATTCCTCTATCTCTACCTGTCAAGCATAGATCTGGGCTATTGGTCTTGTTTACATGCCCAAAAATGAACTAGACAACTTTCTCAAGTCTCTAAGAAACTTTTTCAGTGTTCTACAGTCTTTGCAAGATGATTTAGGTCATTGACACACCTTTTTATTCATGAATCAAGAAGAAAGCACCATACATACCTTGATTTACCTTGAGAAAAGAATTTTACTCTCATGGAGGATAAAGCACTCACTCCCCCTTTCTTATAAGCATTGTATATATCTATATCACTATTTCATACCTGTAGGTGCACTTTTTATGTTTGATTACATCTCAAATTTCAACTCACACCTAGGCCAAGGTACCAACCTGTCAAGAGGATATCTCCTTAGCATAATAGACCACCTCTAAAATCATTTGAGATAAAGTATAATCACTTCCTCTATTATTGTAGGCATAACATACATTTATTTATTAGTCCAACCCCTATTTTACATCACTGTAGCTTTTTCACAGCCACCCCATAAAGGATAAGATCAACAATAATGCATGACACTGATCAATCTACTCATGAATGATCCACTTCCATATGTATCCATCAATAAAATTTCATACAATAGACTAACAATCCATCTTACGACTTCATGCAAGAAAAACACATCTACAAGCCTATTGTTTCACCAAGAAGTTTCATACTATAAGAAAAATAGATAAGGTAAAAGGTTAGCAGGAATACCTATGAAATGAAGGTTGAAGGTAGAATGTGCTCGTTGTTGGCATTATCCAAGACAAATGTAGAGAGCTCCATTTTTTCTAGGAAGCACTACCTATAAATGCAAAGCAAAACCACAAAAGAGTATTAAATAACATATGACACTGGAATACCTAGCGTATGCTAGATCTAGGAAGCGTGATACTTCCTAGATAGGTTGTCAATCCACTATTTAACAATAATTTAATGTGAATACGAGACTGAAATGAATAGGTCCTATTATAATGTAATGATTTAGGCTTCTCATACACACAATACACGAGATTAAATTCTAAATATGAAATATAATACTAAATATAATTAGAACCAAGGTTTTTTTAGGTCATCCAAGTTTTTCAAAGGTCTGGTAAGGGTCTAGAGTTGATTGGTTGAGGTCTGGGTAGGTTTTGGGTGAATAGTAATCTTACTGGTCTGAGAATGTAAAATAACACAGAGACTAGTACCAGTCAGGTGACCGATGCTGGTATAGGGAATGAACTGGTGGTAGTCAAGTAACCATCATTGGTAAGGTCAATGGGTTATAAACTATTAAAAATTGGGTTTTTATCCTCTTTTTGATTGCATGGAGAGTGAGGGTGGTGTGGTTAGGGTCATAATATAGCTGAGAAGACATAGGAATGTTGACAAAGGGGTTAAAAGGGGTGAAGAGGCTTGATACGGTTGAATAGTAGGTTGGTGGGAGGAAGGTGGTATACGAGTAGTGGAATAAATGAAGTACAAAAAGAAGAAAGAGATCTACACTTGAACCAAGCACAAATGATGAAAATCACAATACTTACTTGGTGTTATGCAGATCTTGTGAATGGATATGCTTGGTGATTGATCGTTGAAGAGATGGTTTGGTCCATTGTTGTGGAAGTGCAACCTATGTGCTCCCATGAATATTCCAATGCTCAAGAAGGAGAACCAACTGCTTGTCTTACACTTTGGTTGTGTGTGTTTGTTGTCTAGATGTAGGAGAGCTTGAAGATTTGAGCTTCAATGCAATAAGGTTTCAATAACTAAATTACCAACCTGTGTAAAGAGTTGTAACATTGTATATAAAGGAACCGATGGTGGTTAGGTGAAAGGTGTCAGCCGAGGGAAAATCGACATCAGTTAGGGTGAATTATTCCCGCTTACCAAAAATACTTAGATCTTCTCAGATTTGGCATGTTTTCCAAGTTGGGTCCACTTAGGAAAGTGGATTTCACATTAGAAAAGATAAGAATATCATAGAAAAATTCAAGTTAGGTTTAGGAAGAAGTCTTAGTTAGTTAGGTCAATTTGGGAATCAGTAATGGGAGTGATGAATTGGCTTTTGTGAGTTAAATGCCCCTAGAATAGGTCCATGGTGAGGTGTATTGATAAGGGGTATGTGTGAGGGTAAAATTAACTTAATTAACTTAATTAAATTAATTAATAACATGAGGATTCACATTAATTTAATTTGTAAGTAATTAAATTAATATGAATGTGGGGTACGGGGTCATGCCTAGGTAGATACGTTACATTAATTAATTAAAGGGGACCAAGAGGAGTGTGACCAAAATTTGGTGTATACATTTTCCCCTTTTTGTCATGTAGCTTGTATTGATAAGTGATGCTGACAAAAACAATAAGTTGTTGCCCCATGTATGGCTGGAGGTGATCCCCCTCAAACCAAGAACTGATGAGGTGATAAACATAATCAATGAGTGGTTGGATAATTGGGTAAGTGATGAAAATGAGGGTAGGTGGGTTGTAGGTAATGGTGATATTGGTTTGGGTAATATGTAGTGGCATGTCAGCACATGCACACTTATAGAATGCAATAAGGTACTATGTTGAAGATCTAGCAAACTCTACTTCATCAAAGGTTGTTTCGGTTTAGGTATTAAGGTATAGGATATGGTCCTAAAACAGAACAAGGAAAGGTGTAGGAATGGGCAGTAGGCATGTTTCAAACAACCAAACATTTGGTCATGATACACATCATGGCATTAGGTAAGGTAAGGTCAATAAGATAAACAACACAAGTACCGTCATCGTAAGGTATAACGAGTAAATGAATTTTAGTGTCATGTAATGGGTGAGGTTGGGTTGGTTGATTTAGGAAAGGTCGTAGGTAAGGCCATAGGTAGAGGTAAAAACACATCCCAACTAATAAGGAGTTTGGTTATAGGTTATAAGGAAATTAGGTTGAGTGGTAAGGCTAGGTGTAAACTTGGGTAAGATGCAAAGGGTTTTATGCAATAAAATGTGGTGATAACTCATGTACATGACTTAAATAAGATAACTGATATCGATCATGGTAAATCAATTACGGTGAAGATAAACCAACCATGGTACACTAGGGAACATGACCGATACTGGTCAAGATAAACCGATGTCGGTCAAGTCGTATTTAGGGTAAAAAAGTAAAAATCCATATGTTACGGATTCATTTTAATGTTTTTGTTTATAGAAAATGATAGTGAGAACATAGTACAATAAATTTTGTGGGTGAAAATGACAAACATCTTAGCTAGGATGAGTGGGACGTAGGTGAGTGGCTGGAGGAGCATGGTGGATGGGTCAACGAGATCAATTGGTGTGATTGGATTGGATGGAGGAATGAGAGCTCGATTTAGGCATGACTGAGGCAGGAGATGGTGCTGGTGGACCACCAATACAAAGACCAGAGGTTCCACTGAGGAGGTAATGCTGTATTGAGGTAGGAATCAATCCATGCTAGTTGTTTTTTACTGAAATTTTAAGGTTATAATGAAGAAATGGGGTGGGAAATTGAAAATTGGAAATGACATAAAAAATGGGTGAATTTGGGTACTGGGAGGGTGTAATGTAGATTAATTAGGTGAGAAAATGAATTGGGGTTGGGTTTAGGGGGGATTTGGGTAGATTCGAGGGTGTTTTTTCAATTTTTAGAAATTTGGGGGCATGGGGGTTTCGCCTTGGGGCCAAACTAGAGACCGACACCAATTGAGCATTTTCCGACATTGTTTGGCATACTAGCGTCGGTGGGAAAAATAGATTACCGGTACTGGCTAGGGTGATTGGTGCCAGCCAATATGAAAAGTGACCTAGTTGTTACAAGGCTAAGTTTAAAATGAGGGAGAGTTACGTAATGTGGTAAGGATAAATGGTGAGGTAACTATAGAGGGAAAGAGACGAGTGAAATAGAGTATTAGGGAGGATGGGGGTAAATATAGGTAAAAATTAGGCTGGTACTTAGGTAACAATTAGGTCGAATAGTGAAGGAAGGATGGTGATGAAATAGAAAATTGGGACGTGGTGAGGCAAGGTAAAATGAATGATTGATTCATGAAATAGTTAGGAAATGGATAGGTAGGTAAAGAAATGTGGGTGTGGGATGGGAATATTTAAGGGCATATAAATGAGTAAAATAGGTAAGTACTTGACATTGTTGAGTGGTATGGATGTAGGCATGACACCAGTTCATGATGCGTGATAGGATCCCAGCATGATTGGTGTAGATGGAACCCATCGTCACAGAGGATGAGTGGACTCACATGCGAGACGTAAGACTAGTTGGTATCAGGTGATATAGACATATCGGGAGGGATCCCATTCTTATGGTTACACTCATTGATAGATGGGATGCAACAACATATACCTTCCATCTACCCACTGACGAGATGATGATCACGCTAGAGGATTTATACAGGATTTTGTGGCTAACAATTATGGGGGAGACTATTTACTTAGTTTCATCAGAAGAGGCATTTGAGGTGATGATTACAATGTTTTGGGAGTTGGTGAGTGACTTGACTGAGCACAATATCTAGCCTTATGTATGGAGCTATGTATGTTGCGCATCCGCAAGAGACTTGGTTGGTAGCACTGAAGATGGTAGCGGTGGGATTCTATCCATTCCCAGACTTAGAAGGGTGGCTGGTTTCCTCAGGGATTGATGGGGATTATGTACGACATATTATTGACGATCGTGGTCTATTTTGCGTGGACGTCATCGATATATTTGGTGTAGTTATATAGATAGATGTGTGGCTTATCAAAGGATGTGGCGTTATGGTATGTGTTGTACATATCTACTCCATATTACTGGGCATATGAGCACATAATGATTGTGCACCCAAAGGGCATTGCTGATAGCAGGATTTTCATTAGGGTATATTGAGAGTGGGATACAGGAGTTGGATACTACTTAGAGGACATCCACGAGTTGAGGATTTCACACGTGATGTGACCTACTATAAATGATAGTTGGAGGGTCTATATGTGATGGATATAGTGTGACCAACCTATTTTGGGTTTCCTACATATACATAGGCATGGCACAAGAGTTGTAGGGGATACAATTAGTTATGATAGATATAAGGGAGGTGTTTCGGAGAGCACGAGATGATTTTGGTGGATAGGGTTCTGACAATAGTTCAAATTGCATCAGGATGTGCTTCTCACTATTCAATCAGTACCGCAGGGACAATGTAGAGATACCTATATCTCTAACATATCCGGTAGGGATAAAAGGGAAAGAACAGATCAAGTTGTAGATATCATGATTGACGACATAAGGACCTATGATGGTTACAGATGCTGGTGAGAAGCCCCAGGCTATAAGAAGCGGCACCACCACGACCAAGGAATCCAAAATTTAGCTATGGTTATGTTACAAAGAGATGAATTACTATAGGGAAAAGTGACTACTCTTAAGTGTGCAGTTGACAACAACGCAGACATAGGTGGCCACCTTGATATGGACAGGTGACTGCTTTATAGGGTTTAGCTAGCACAGGAACAAGCTTAGGACTCTTGCAGGGGCTTCTACAGGGGATGGAGCACAGATAGCGGCACTTGTATGGCTCATAGATGTCATAGGCTTACAGGGTCTAGCTATAGCAACATCCTATGTATACATTGATGGCACTACATTCATAGGTAGCCATAAAAGTACAACTGCAAACACCGAGACATGCACCAGGACAAGGTCCCATTATATAGGCATAGGAATTGGGACATGGTCTCTTTATATAGGCACTGACACCTGGAAAATGTCCCATAGTAGAGGCATGAGGATAGGGGCCACTTGTTCAAGGACAAAGGCTAATATTGTTAGGGAAACGGTTCAAATGTTGGAGCTAAGCCGATGGTTCCATCCTAGATAGTATCCATGATGAGGTTCAAGGATGCCCTGAATGATGACTCAGTATTATCAAGATCAACTGACCGTAACTAGTATTGATGTCCCATCCTATACTCGAGCAAAGGGATCAGTAAGCAACTAATGAGAGGATTAGGTCCTGGAACACATAGTTCAAGCAACATAGGGGGGCATCGACCAAATAAGACAGGGTTATGGTGAGGTTACCAGCTCTAGTAGGCTGAGCCTCATATGAGGTGAAAAGAGGAGGAGATGGTGGGCAGATAGAGACCATCCTAGAGGGTGGGGAAATGATGAGCTGGTAGGTGACAGGGAAAGATGGAGGATACAAGTGAGAGTGGAAATAAGGGCCCTATATGGGGATGAGACCTTATGATATGTTATATTGTATTGTGATTTTGGATATATATACCGGCCTGTGTGCTGAAGATGTGAGATTGTACATGAGGTTTTTTGAGATACTTGTTATTATTTATACCTGTGTATATATGTATTGATACACATACACTCCCTTATATAGTTGATGATGATATTGGACTGATGATGCACTTGGTTTTATTTCCATTATTAGTGTTATTATGGAAAAATAGGTGAGTTAGGTGCATGGTTGATTAGGTAAAGGCATGATGAAGTCAGGTGTAGGCATGGTGGAGTCAGGTATTGCATAGTAGAGTGCAAGTGTAGCATGGTTTGAGTCTAGGTACATTGAGGCATGATAGAGAGGTCAGGTATAGGTATAGGCATGGATAGAGTTAGGTGTAGGCATGGTTGAGTCAGGTATAGGCATGGTTGAGTTGAAAATTTCAAAGTTACTATTTTTATGGAAATGATGTGTTGTAAGGATGGTTTGATTAAATTTCCAAGTAATTGATATCATGGAAATGTTAAATGATTTAGGTATGATGTGGTTGATGCTATAGAATGGTAGGTATGATGAAACGATGTATGTTTTTGTGATATATTAATCTCTAAGTTATTGTATAAATGAAAACTAAGTAGGTTATAATGTGAATGTAAAGGGGGAAAATGGTTAGGGGTAAAAGTGGCCAAGTTAATCTCTAAGGGCCCCCATGCCCTCAGAGTGCTACCTACATATCCCTGATGAAAAAGGGTCCTCAGGCTGATGTAGTTATCCCATAAGATAGGGAAGAATATGATGAGGTAGATGAATGGTCAATCGGTTTTAGGCATGATTGAGTTATAGGTCATTTATGCATGGTTGAGTCTAGGTTATTCAGGTTAAGTCTATTTAGGCATGGTGGAGTCTAGGTGTTATTTAGGCATGGTGAAATGTTTTAAAATGAGTTGATGAAAATGGATACGGAATGTTGAGGTAAGTGAGAGGAGAAGAAATCTCAGAATGTAAGTGTCGAAGGTCAAGTCCTGTGTAGCATAATCAATAAGTAATAAAAGAGGCGAACAGTAAAAGAGGATCAAATGCTTTACAGTTGGTATGGACCATAACGAGTATATCGAGGATCGGTTTATGAACCTGAAACCCCCAGAGCCAAGTGCATGATTGATTGTTCTAAGGATGAACTAAGTTACATGATTACGAAATTTCACATTTGCGGCACATTCCCTTAAGTATATAAAAGTTAAGAAAGAAAGTAAAGGTGATGTGAAGTGAGTTGTTTAGCGTATAGCCTTATTATGAGACAGCATACCTCTTCTGCAAGATACCCAAAACCAAAATATTCAAGTCCATGATGAAAAATTTGTAGTTTTCTTGATTTTTTGTATTGTCTTTTTTTTTTCTTTTGATTTTTAATAGATTGGTCGATGTGGGAAGTCTATGTGGGGTGTAATAGAATGAATCCTTGAGGTCTTTGGTGAAGTTAATCGATGCGAGGAAGCTTCAAGAACGTTTTGTTTTTATTTTTACAGAAATAGTCATCCTTTTAGATAGACTATATACAATAGGGACTAACTTTTTAAAGTTTTCCTTCGAGTGAACAATCTATTTATAGTAGCGAGATAAAGAGATAGATTTCCTATTTAAGGGAGTCATCTAGTTATAAGAAGTTTGACTCAAGGAATTGAATTTGAATATCCCATATATTACTTTTGAATTTTTTGGACTTTTAGGTCATGGACAATATTATAGGGGAGTATAGGCTTCTTTTATAAAGGAAAATCCATAGCACGACAAAGGTTAACTATGAAAGAGAGGTTTTAAGTGAATGAACGACCATGGGATTCCATCCTGAAAAGAATGAAAAGTATCCATGAGAATCATGCCATGAGTAGATCCATGGTACTCATATTTAAGATAAGGTTAAAAGGTGATGGATTATCACACGATTCTTGTTTAGTTGTTGGTCCTTAAAAGAGTTATATGAAAGGAATGGTTACATAAGGTATGAGTGTGTAATAGACAAAAAGGTGATATAGTTCTTGATTCAATAATAGAAGGGTCAAAGATGAAAGGAATTGAGGGGATCAAGTTTGGGTTTACCTTCGAGAGAAGAAAAACGATAAGCACTTGATCCATAGGCATGAGTAACAATATAGGGTCCAAGCCAATTAGGAGTAAACTTTCCCCATTTACTTTTCTCCAATTTTGGTTACATGTTGATTTTCCTTCAAGACAAGGTCATTAACCTTGAAGATTCGTTCATGGACACATTTTTCATAGGCATGTTTGATACGTTTTTGGTAGATTTGAAAGTGATCGAGAGAATTTAAATGACATTCATCTAATAACTCAAGTTACACCAAATGGTCTTGGACGAAACATCATCTGTCGTTGAGCATATCTTTGAGTGAGATACGAAGAGATGGAATTTGGACTTCGAGAGGCAAGAAAACCTTTTTACTCTAGACCAAAGAGAAAGGTGTGGCAATAGTTGAGGTGCGAATACTAGTGTGATAAGCCTATAAGGTGAAAGGAATGTGCGTGTGTCAATCCTTGCCAGTATCGTCAACTTTCATAAGAATTTTGTTAAGGGTTTTGTTAGTTGATTTGGCTTGGCCATTTGTTTGAGGATAATAAGGTGAAGAAAAACTGAGTTGAATGCCAAAGGCGTCACATAGTTTGTGTAGGGTTTTGTTTTTAAATTATTTTCTGTTATCAATGATGAGGTGGCGAGGAACACCAAAGTGAAAAAATGATGTGATGGTTGATGAATTCACATATTTTCTCAGGTTTTGTAGAAATGAGAGGTACGAGTTTCCACCCATTTAGTGTATATTTGGTCATGCGATGATGATCCATTGATGATGTTGGGAAGAATGAGGTTTAATCTCTCCAACAAGATCCAAATCCCATTGAGAGAAAGGCCAAAGGTCTCGTGGTGACCTGTAAGGTGTGACTAGGGGTGTGATTCAAAGATTAGCATGTTGCTGACATTTCACACAACATTTGACATAGTCACAACAGTCTTGGTTTAGGGTTGGCTAAGTAATAGTTGAAGGCGAAATGGATGCACTTAGCGATAGTGAAGCCACTAAAATGACCTCCACAAATCCCACAGTGAACTTCCTTGATGGTGTATGGGATTTGTAGAACTTGTAAGGCACCGTAAGAGGATACCGTCAAAGAAATTTTTTTAGAGAAGACCCCCCATGATGACATAGTGAGAGACACTTTTGAGGAATCCTCATTTTCCATTACGAGTAAGATCTCAAAGGAATAATTGAAAGGGAAAGGTAGTCAGAAAACTATGCTTATACCAAATGTCACGTGGGTCAGTTTCAATTTTTCCTACAAATTTAACATGTCTCAGAATAGATAAGAGGGTGATTGCGGCCTTTGTACAATGACAAATATTTTTTATTTTGAAGGTGAAGTAGGTATTTGAGAAGTAAGACAATGCCATGGTGTCCACAAATTTGTTAGTGGAATGCATGGAGTGGTTTGAATTTCATAATGATCAAAGGTAGTCAAAATCATGTCAACATGTGATGTTTATACTTTTGAATTATCTCATTATGACACTGGTATAGACCATTGACTTGGTTCACAACCACTTGAGAGTCACCAAAAATATTAATAGGATTTAACATCTACGGATACGACAGTTTTAATACCTAACACGAGTGCTTCATATTTGGTGATGTTATTAGTGCAATCAAAATCTAGTTTGAAAGATAATGGCATAGGCTCACCAGCAATAGAGGATGAGGATAACTCCCACACCACCCCCACACTAACATTTGGAACCATCTAAGAATAAGGTGATCTGATAAATGTATTGTCAAGGGAGAGGGTAGCAATAGATTCATCTGGATAGTCAAAGTTAGAATATTGGTTTCCAGAAAGAGATGCCTCTAGAAGTTGTTCAGCAATGGTTTTTCTTTTTACAAACTTTTGATGGATGAATTCGAGATCTAGGTATGCAAGAAGCATGAGCCAATACGTGGCACATTGGTGTTGGTAAGGTTTAACATACATGTAATGCAAGGGGTCAGTGTTGGTGATGACGAAGGTTTTACGGTTGAGTAGGTAATGGAAAATTTTAGTAGTGACGAAGACTAGGGCTAGGCAAAGTTTTTCAGCATGGGTGTATCTAGTCTCATAATCTAGAAGAGTATGGCTTATATAATAAATTGTTTTCTCCTATGTTGGTCACTCGTCAGCGATGAGTGAGCATGACACCCAATGAATGGTCTGTGGCAGAAATGTAGAGGTAAAAGGGTTTGTTATCCTTTGGTGGGATGAGCACAGGTGGTTGAAGGAGGTATTCCTTTAATGCTTCAAAATATTTGTGGCATTCATCATCCCATTTGAAGGAAACATCATTTTTAAGAAGATGATGAAAAGGGTGATAGTGGTCTAGAGAGTTGAGAAATAAAGTGCATCTAATAGATTACAACTTTCCTTGCAAACTATGAATTTTTGAAGGTTAGTAGGTGGAGGCATCTCAAGAATAGCCTTGATTTTTAGCGGGATTGAACTTTGATACCCCATAACAGAGATGATGAATCCAAGTATTTTTCCAGAGATATGAAAAATACACACTTCTTCGAGGTTGAAGGCGTACGCAGTATTTGATGAATATGATCAAATATGACCTTAAGAACTGTGAGGTGCTCATCTCGATGTTTAGATTTAGAAATAAGGTCATCAACATAGTCTTCTAATATGTTATGCATAATGTCATGGAAGATATAGGTCATGGCACACTTGATATGTAACACCAACGTTTTTAAGGCCAAAAGGCATGACACGATAACAGAAGGTCCCCGAAGGGGTGATGAAGGAATTTTTGTGTTGATCTTCTAGTGTGCGTAATATTTGGTTATAACATGATAAACAATCCATGAGTGATAGCATCTCATGGCCGGTGGTGAGATCAACTAGTTGGTCAATGCTAGGTAGAGGAAAATCATCTTTGGGGAAAGCTAGGTTGAGGTCATAGAAATCTGTGTATATGTGGAGTCCCCCTATCACTTTGGTGACAAGAAAAATGTTAGAAATCCATTGGGGATAATAAATGGGTAAAATAAAAGAAACATAAAGGAGGTGTTGGAGTTCTTCTTTTACAAGAAGGGAAATGCGTGGATGCATTTTTCAAGCTTCTGTTTCATAGGTTTTAGCATCAGGAATAGGTTACGATATTGTGAACCACGATATTTGGGTCAATACCGGGCATATCAGCATAAGACCAAGCAAAAACATTGTTATAGTCTCAGAGGAAAGAAGTGAAGGCTTCTTGTTCAGTGGAATCTAAATATTGGCCTATCTTTAGAATGTGAGGGTCATCCTAAGTGTGAATGTTGATCTCTATGGTCGATTCATTCAACATGGTTTGTGTCTCAGAAGGTAACGACTGGTGGATATAAGAATCCTCCGTACCTAAATAGGTGAGAATGGAATCATCATCTTGACATTGAATGACATTTATAGAAGGTGTTGTCATCATCGATCATGTCAAGATAAAGGAAGGGAAGAGAAGAGGGAGCCTCACCATCATGTTGATAGGTCAGAGGTCCCAAGGAAATGGTATTTATGAAAAAAAAGTTAGGAGGAATGAATTCTGGATCCATTGACTCCGTAGGTAAAGGTGGTGGGGTAGGTGAATGAGGTGGAGAAGGTGTATCTTCCTCTACAAGGATGATATGGGATTTCTTAGAAGAAGGTTCTCCCTAGAAAATCCAAGACCATGGAGATCAATTTGTTTTCTCGGGTGGTGTAGGGAATGACTGTATGTGATGACCTTGTTCGTAGAGACCAAAGATCGAAAGCCTTTCCATGCACAATCGATGGAGGAATGTGTGGGCAAAAAGTGGAATATTGGTGAGGTACTATGAAATCATGATGAGAATGGAGATTGGTTTGAGTGGGTGGTTCTTGAGTATGTGAAGAAGCGTCAAGTCCCCCATATGTCAAATTAGTGTGAAGATGAGGTGGACCATATGGAAATACCTCACCTACCCGATGGTTGTAATGTGGGTGTTGATGGAGGCTTCCATACTCTTGAGGAGTAAGGAAATTGTTTACATTATAGAGGTAATACTCCCCCAAAGTGAGGCATTAAAAAACACCTAGTAAGGGATCAGAAGTTGGAATTTGGGTACCGAGGAAGGAAGAATCATCAAAAGCCTAAGAAGAAGAAACATCAGTTGTTGAAGAAGTAAATGGATTGGTTGATGGACCAGCTGTAGAAGTTGCGGCAACTGTAGGAATAGCGGAGTTGGTTGGTGGAAGATGTAGCAGCAGAAGTGGTGGATGAGGTAGCAGCTGAAGAAACATGGTAGTGGTGGTAGATGGGATAGTAGTTGAAGAAGAAGTGGACAGTGGTGGTAGATGACCTTAATGGGGATAAGGACATCGTTAGGTCGGTAGAGCATGTTACAGGTTTTGAAGAGTGAAGGATCTTCTAGAATGATATAATTATGTCCTTCATGTTCAAATTTTAAACAACAGTCTAAGGTTGAAGGAACACAACCCATGGCGTGAATCCAGGGTTAGAAAAGCAGCAGATTATATTGGAATTTCCCCTTCTAAGACATAGAACAATTCAGGAAGTAGTGTGGGGGCCCATGTGGAAGTGGAGAGTGACGGTGCCAAGGGTGGAATTTTTGGCATCGTTAAATGCATATATCATAACAGGGTATGTGTGCATGCAATTGGAAGGGATGCACATTTGTTTGATATGCATTGGAGGAGATGATATTTATACTGGCACCCCCATTGATCATAACACGTCAGAACGCATATATTCTTAATATAAATAGAAGATGAACAAGGCAGGGTCAGGATCATCTAATTGGAGAGGGACAATCTCATCGTTAAAGAAACTGAGAGTAGCTACTTGATGAGTGGTAGTGGGAGAATAAAAGAAGGGGGCGAAGTGGTGAGAGAGGCCAACGTGATGAGGAGTGATAATGGTGGCAACAGGTTTGGGGTCATTATGTGGAACCTCAATAGATTTTAGGACCTCAATGAGGGCCTAAGGATTAGAATCAGAGGTTTGGATAAGGTCATATAGAGACATTTTGAGGAGAGATTGGTGAAGTTGTTTGATCATGGTGTGATGTGAAAAAATCCATCAGAAATGGGGTATGTTGGTCCACGGATGGTGATTTTGGGCGCAGGTGTAGACGAAATGTTGGGTAAAGGTGTAGCGGATGATTTGTCTATCTTCTCTTTTTCATTTGTTCTTTTGTGCACGATTAGTAACTTGAAACATATTAATCTGAGGAAGAGAGGGAGATGAAAAAGGTGTGTCATGAAAGGTGTAGCGACAGGATGGGAAAAAAGTGGTGAAGGAAAAGAGTCTTGTGAAAGGAGTGTGTCATACTAGTATTTTGGAGGAGTTTTGGCTAGTTCTATAATGCATACAATATTGATCTCAATTTTTTGAGGAGGGTAAAATTGCTATAGAGGTGGAGATGGAGGTCGCTGAATAGGTATGGGGTGAGACTATTTAGTGATATGTGAAGGTGGAATATGGTCATCTAAAAGATCATCATTGTCAAAGTTATCTTCAAGAGGACATAATTATAGAAGAACACTCTTAAGAGCCTTACAATTTTTCTACATCATGCCCTCAGCACATGATGGTAAGATCAAATTTTAGAATCATCAAACCCTTCTAGTTTAGGTTTGAGTGGGTCATAAAGTCTAAGTGCATGGAAATGTGATGACCATAGGTTTCCAAAAGGTTAGCCAAGATGTTGGCATAAGATCCTACCAATGGATCACAATGTGAAGTGAGTGTGGTTTTGGATGGGATCTTTGGTGAATTCAGTGGGAGAGGTATCACCAGAGGTGGAATTGGAGGTTGAGTAAGTTTGACTACCTGTTTTGAGTAGATAGTATGGTTTTGGGTTTGGGTTGCACCTTCTTGGGTAAAGGTGTAGTTGGTGAGCTGGTTGTTGGAGGTGGTGTAGGTTTAACTACCTTTTTGAAGGTAGCTGGGGTGTTGGGCTTGATTTCGCACCTTCTTGGGTAAAGGTGAAGAAGAAGTGCGTGATGTAGAAGGGAAGGAAAATGGTGGAAGGGTATGGGATAACCAAGGCGACAATGGAGGTGTAGATGAAGGCAGGTGGTAGAGGGACAATGTGGAAAGGGTTGGCTAAAGAGAAGGGAATGGCATAGGTAATGATGAGGATACAACAAATGGTGTAGGTATGGGAGGTGGAAAGGATGTGGGTAATGATGAAGGCGTAGGTTTATGTAGGTAATTTGGGAGAAACAGAAGATCGTGATCGAGGAGGTGGGCTGTTGCTGTTTTTTTGGTTTACTTTGGGTAGGAGGATATGTTTGACCAAGGTTGATGGGTGCAGACCTAGGATAGAAAGTGGTGACAATGGAGGAAAGTGGTGAGGATGTCAAAGGGGTAGTGGAAGAATCCATGGTGTATGTCGCCTAAGAGGTTCGGTATTCCTCTTAGGTGGGGGATTAGTCTTGGTGATGAGCTTGGGATGAGGTGTCTAAATCGAGTTTAACTAGGAAGATGGACTATGCTTGGTGTTGGCATGGCCCCTAATGTAGCGGTAGGTTTGGGTGTGGGTGAGGATGTAGGTTTAGGTAATGGTTTGGGTGCGAGTGGTCATTGGAGTAATGGTAAAGGTGCAAGTGTAGGTGACGATAATGTAGGAGAGGTTACTACAACTGACTCAGGTGTGATGGATTTAATTGTCTTAAACACTTTAGAATAAATAGTTGAAGTATCCATGGACAGAATTTACATTTGAGTTGATACAGGCAGTCGAAGATGTCCCCAAACCACGTAATAGTCAACATATTCCAAGCAGTCAACAAAACGTGAGAATGGCATAGAAGTGGAAGGGGATGGTGTCGATTTAGTAGTAATCCCATGTAAATAAATATGACGTCTGTGAGATAGGGAAATGGTTGGCTTCAAACTCTATGGGTAGAAGAGATGAGAATCAATCGACAGGGTCCTTAAAATCTAGTGGAGGATTGTCACCAATAGGAAGAGATGCTACTATTGGATCCTCTGTGGGTAGGGGAGAAGGTAAGGTGGATGAGGCAGGATCTTACTCTGGTGAAGAAGAAGGTAAGTTGGACTCTTCCATGGGTAGAAAAGTAAATAATGCAGGGTTGTTTGTCAGGTAGAGAGGTGAATGGGGTAGATGCATATGTAGATATGGTGGAATCCTCCATGGGTAGAGAAGCAGATAAGATGGAATACTCCATGTGGGTAGAGGACTGGATGAAACAGGTCCCTCCATGGATGAAGCATCTTGTGTAATAATCTCCTCAATATATGGAATGGGAGGAAACTAAGTAGGAGGAGATGGTATGATATCAAAGACGATATGAACCTCATGAAAATTGTTATCATTAGTTGAGGTTTCACCTGGTTTAGTTAGATGATGGGGTGTGATTTGGAAATGAATTCTTACAATATGTGAAGGTTTTGGTTAGCCGGTGCATTGGGGTTATCCAAGACGAGATCTCCATTATCTAACATTTATTGGACTGATTTTTTTGAAATTTATACAATTACCGTCATTATGACCTCCAACATGATGATAGTTATAGTAATCATTCTCTTTATACCATGCAGGCACAAGATAAGAAGGGTCAAAACCAGTATGTGGTTTGATGGGTGGAAAAGTGATTGCTCTGAGATTTTTAACAAGTTTTTCTAAAACTGAGGAGTAAGGTTCTCCAATGGGAGTATATTTTCGTTGCTCTTGCTTGAACTGAAAATTCTGAACAGGAGAAAGATTCGAAGAAGGTTTTGATTGGTTGGATGGATGAGATGGGTCAGTTTTCAAAACCACTGCATTGGTAGATCCCTTTGCTTTAGAATAATTAATTTTTTGGTTTGAAAGAAGAAGAGGTACCATTTGATTTAAACGAAAAGTGATTTTTTTACGCAATTGTAACTTCTTCTCTTCAATAGCTTGGATTTCAAGTTTTCGAGCCATGGTGAATGCCTCATCGAACATGTGGAAGGTTTAGACTTGGAGAGTTTGTGAGATGTATCTAGCACAAGATCTAGTAAACAACTTTATTAACTCAGTATAAGGTAATTAGAATGTGAGTTGATTGGTTAATCAAGCTTGGGAAAACGAGTGACAAAAGTGTGTGAAATAGATTCATCTTCATATTGGCGTATCACGTACAAGTCAGTCATGGTGACCTTCTTGACAATGTTAATAGAAAATTGGTCTAGAAAATCTTGAGCTATCTGATTGAATGAAAAGATGGAGTACCGTAGTAGAGAACTATACCAATCTAAAGTGGGTCATCGTCAATGACATTGGGAATGTTACACAAGAGAAATGCATCATCATGAGCAATTAGATAACACACATGTTTAAAAGACTTCAAAATTTTGTTGCGGGTCTTCTTTGCTGTTGAATCTATTGAATTTTGACATTTTGCAATGCGCAGGGTATGGATGAATCAGAATGGACGGGTGAATGGGCTCATTGCAAATCTCATTTTATGTCAAAGAATTACTAGCAGTACGGAGAGACAGATGCTTCTAAGGTTTGCATCTTTTCCATCATCATTTTGATAATATCATTTGTCGAATGTGATGATTAAGTCACACCTCTAGCGTAGTATTAAGAGGGTAGGATAAGGATGAGTATGAACATGAAAGGTACACTCCAGCATATGATGGTGATGAAAAATGAAAACTGTGATGAAGGAGAGATATAAGACAAAAGTTGATGATAGATGGCATAGCACCCTGCATGGGAAATGGTAGGTGGAATAGGTGGCTATTGATGAAAAGTTGTATGTGGGAGGGGTGTGACATAGAATTTTTTTGTGGTGACCAGGTGGCAAGAGTATTGTGGTATAGACATGATGAAACTCTGGAAGGGATTGGGGGATGCTCGACACCAAGTGAAGGTTGACGATGCAATAGGTATGTGAGAATTTGATGAGGTGGGTAGACCTACAACATGAGGGGTTGTAGATGATGGTGAGGGTGGAGGTTGATAGGGGATTGTATAGGTGTTGTAGGTGTGCGACAAATATAGAATGATATGTGGAGGTGAAGCTGGGAAAACAATAGGTGGTAAGGTGGTAGTATGCTACCGGATATGTTCGTGGTGGCTGATGTACGAACGTGGGGGGGAAGATTTGGAGGAATGGATACATGAATACCGTAGATAAGATGCCTTGACTAATTCATGGGTAGATGAATGAACAAGGAAATATTATTAAAGTAGTGAATGATTATGAGTCAAATATTTTTATGAACTCCTCATCATTGACATGGGTATAGTAAGAGAGGAGATACGGGGTCCATGGGTGACAAAATATGGAAGGTGGCGAAGGACTAAGTGGTAATGGATAGCGAATAACATGAAAAACTAAAAGTGTAGGATTATTTGCAAGTTAATATCATGTGAGTGGATAGTAGAACATGTAATCTGAGCTTCTGCATGATGATACATAGAAACACAAAAGAATGGTAGCAGAAGTAGATGTGGATGGTGGAATTTGATCATTTTTTTGGTAGAAAATTAGATACATAGAGACCAATGATGGTTGGGTTACCGATTCTGGTATGAGAGGGTAACTATCGTCGGTGGCTGGACCGGTGCTGGATAATGTGAAGAAATGGTAGATTTTAAAATCTATCAATAAACAATGATAAAAATGAAGTGAGAATGGACTATGAAGGTGATATCAAAGACTCAGAAATGTAGTGAAGTGACAGAGGAAGTCACAGTAAGAGATGGATGTGAATTAAACACTATTTTGGGAAATTGATCAAACTAGCCAAAAACTGAATGGACAATGGTCAGTAAACCAATAGTTGGATGATGTTATGACACCGATGGTAGTCGCTAGACTGATATCGGTTACTGTGAATAAATAAGATATTAATATCTGGAGATGAAAAGGTGTGAATGATATGGATTTGAACTCTATAGGTGACAATAGTGCACAGAAAAGGTGAGAAAGTGACAAATCAATTCACAAAAAGTACATAGAAATGTAGATTAAATTCTACTTTGGTAGAAATTACCAAAATAGCATAAAATTGATAGTGGTCATTTAATCGATTCCAATGATATGATGTGACCGATGGAGGTCATTGGAATGATGCCGATTACTATGAAATCTGTGAGTAGATGGAAAATTTGAATTTTTGTGATTTATATTAAATAAAAGGACCAACCCAGAAACTGAGTATCGCAATGATAGACCCTAACACACTTACAAACACTCAGAATACACCAACTATGATTGTGGACTATATAGGGAGAGAAAAACAGAGAAAAAAAAATTTGTAGCTCAAAACACAAGTCAAGAAAAAATCTAACAAACATGAAATCCTATGTTGTAGATTTTATGTTGTGGCTTATGCCATTTAGGAATGACTTGTGAATAGAATATATTTTTTGGTTACCGAAGGTGCCATACGGAAACTAAGAACTATGGCTAGTTTTAGGTAAATTATGGCACGGTGTCCCTAAAATATAATTTTCAGTACGTAAGGCCCTACTTTGATATGATGACTAGTTAGAACACCAGCTGGCTCCTCTACTAATCTGATTATTAGTCATTAACTATAAATACCAGGAAGGGAGATGTTTGTTTAAATGATTTTGTTTTGGAGTGTGTGCACAAAGTGAGCTACACTTCAATTTCCATCAACCATCAATTGGTCATGACCTATAGCATATAGGTTACCCACAAATTTAAATGAGCTATATGCAGAAGGAAGAAATGAGATGAAAATATTTTAAAATCCAAATTTACAATTGATTTCGATGTAGTAAATGATGAATAGGTCAAGATTTTTCTCTTTCACTACTATGCAAATGAAAGAAGAAAGAAAGGATTCATTTTAAGCACCAAATCAAAAATGTATTTTAGACAATTAGAAGAAGAGAATGTTACCAGTGAGAAGATTCAATGTGAATTTTCAGAGAGAAAGAAACACATAATATTTCCCTATATGAAGAAAATGCAATGAACACAAGAGAGGGTCCCACCAGGCATGCCAAAATGTTTCACTAATAAGTTCCATACATATGGGAAAAATAGATAAGGTAAAATGTTAGGAGGAATACTTGTGAAATGAAGGTGGAATGTAGAATGCGTGTGTTGTTGAAGTTATCCAAGCTGAATGTACAGAGCTCCTTTTTTTCTGGGAAGGACTACCTGTAAATGCAAAGAAAGACCACAAAAGAGTATTAAATAGCATATGATGGTGGACTGCCTAGCATATGATAGATCTAGGAAGCATGATACTTCCTAGATAGGATGTCAATCCACTGTTTAACAACAATTTAATGTGAATATAAAACTGAAATAAATATGTCCTATTGTAATGTAATGATTTAGGCTTCTCATACACACAATACATGAGATTCCACGCTAAATATGAAATGTAACATTAAATATAATTAGAACCAAGGTTTTTTAGGTTAAGCAGGTCTGTCAGAGGTCTCGTAAGGGTTTCAAGTTGATTGGTTGAGGTCTAGGTAGGTTTTAGGTGAATGGTAAGCTTATTGGTCTAAGAATGTGAAATAACATAGAGACCGGTATTGGTAGGGTGACCGATGCTAGTATAGGGAATTAATTGATGGAGGTTAGGTAACCAATGCTAATAGAGTCAATGGGTTATAAACTATTAAAAATGGGGTTTCTAGCCTCTCTGCACGATTGTACAAACATTGAGGGTCATGTGGTTAGGGTCATAATATAGCTGAGAAGCACAAAAATGCTGAAAAAGGGGTTAAAAGGGATAAAGAGTATTTGTATTGTTGAATAGTAGGTTGGTGGTAAGAAGGTGGTATATGTGTAGTGGAAGAAATGAAGTATAGAAAGAAGAAAGAGATCTACACTTGAACCAAGCACAAATGATGAAAGCCACAATACTTACTTGGCATATTGCAGATCCTATGAATGGAGATGGTTGGTGATTGATCTTTGAAGAGATGGTTGGGTCCAGTGTGGTGATAGTGCAACCTATGTTCTCTAGTGAATATTCCAATTCTCTGGAAGGAGAATCAGATGCTTATCTTGCACTCTGGTCGTGTGTGTTCATCGTCTAGATGTAGAAGGGCTTGAATATTTGATCTTGAATGAAATAAGATTCCAATAACTGAATGACCAACCCATGTAAAAAGTTTTAAAATTTTATATTAAGGAAAAGATGGCAGCTAGGTGAATGGTGCCAGCTGAGGGAAAACTGGTGTTGGTGAGGGTGAATTAGTCCCTTTTTCCAAAAATAGGTAGATCTTCCCAGATTTGGTATTTTTCCAAGTTGGGTCCGCTTCGGAAAGTGGATTTCACGTTGGAAAAGATAGGAAGATCATAGAAGAAGTTCGGTTAGGTTTAGGAAGAAGTATTAGTTATTTAGGTCAAGTGGTGACTCAACACTAAGAGTGATGACTTGGTTATTGTGAGTTAAATGCCCCTAGAATGAGTCCATGGTGAGGTGTACTGATAAGGTGGATATTTGAGGGTTAATTAACTTAATTAAATTAATTAATAACATGAGGATGCACATTAATTCAATTTATAAGTAATAAAACTAATATGAATGTGGGGTACAAGGTCATGGCTAGGTAGATGTGTTACATTAATTAATTTAAGAGGACTAAGGGGAGTGTGACCCAAATTTTGTGTCTACACCTGTAGAATTTAATTTCAGGCTAAAAGTGTGTTTTCACTCTTTGACAAGCATCAAGATTACCATCCACTACACTTACTTGTAAGATATATAAATATGAATCATTTACACCTCTCACCATGTGGATAATATTTGAAACCAATAAGACATACCGCTGATATTATCAACCTTAGCCTTCTAGATCACTAAGACATTGTTAGGACAATATTCCCCTTCATGGTGTGCTAGGGGGTTCTCTCAAGTGTGGGCCAATCTTCCAACACCCTCACATGCAATGTAGAAAATTTGGAGAACTGATAAGTCTTTTAAGATGAAATAGAACCTTGAAGATCATTATCATACATTTTTCACACCTCAACACTACCCTCAAGGCCTCTAGGTCATCATCTTTTTTCTCTAGAAGCATCATTAGTCTTAAGTAAACATACATCACTTGAGTTCTTCAACTTAGGACCTTCCACACATCATGAAAGTATTTTTCAAGTGTAGACACCTTAAGAAACATGGCAAGAATGAAAAACATCACCACTCATACCTTTGACACAGTCAACTCTACTACCTTGATCTGTAAGTCTCCATTTTCTCTTGAGAAGCAACATAAGACTTATTCCAATACTCGCTAGCTAAGGTCACTATAAAAACTATAATCATTCATTGGAGATTATTCCAATGACATACAAAGGTGAAAAATATCACTAGAGATGAAGAATAACATACAAATATCTGAGAATGCAATACTCCTGCCTCTGTACTGTAGCTTCCAATTTTAGGTTGAAACCATCGTAAACAAGAAGCCAAACTTCTTTAAAATCACTCATAGACACAAAAGACACTTAAAATATATTTTTATAACTTCTTATATTGATGAAACATCTTCTATACTATGAATAATCATAAGAGAATCAAGAATTAGGGTGTTTAGAACCAAACCCTTATCACCGGGAACCATGTATCAATTCACCAACACAATCATGCAAAACTTGAAATAGGTTCATACATGAATCTAAAAAACACTTTCATCCTCTATTCCCATGAATATTTATTCTTCACAAAAAATTTTATGCTCTAAAACATTCATCTTGGCCACCAAAAGTGAGTTTCCTTGCAAATAGCTTACTAGGAATTTGAAAACATAGTCAGGGGCAGTGAAGTGATTTTGATGTATTTAACCAATTTCACCTTCATACTAGTAATGAATCCTTATAATTATATTCTCAAGCATTAGAAACACATTCCCAATCATTTGGAAATTAAAAAAATCACCATGATTCATACCTTTCGCCTTCACTTTTTCTTGCTTTATCTCTGATTGAAACCCTGAAATACTCTTATAGCTTCTTCACACTATAGATGAATATTTCACTCATCACATTGGATCACTTCATACTATTCTTGATTCATGGCTTGATGTCACTCTTATCTTCATTCATACCTACTTTAGGCATCTGAGACATCATGGAGAGCACAAAACTTGACCTTGACACATATACAACTATGAATTTGCATATGACACACCACTTAGACATTTTTTGGACTGTGGAAATAGAGACCATTGACCACAGACTTATTTGACCTTTACAAGGGCTATTTGAAGACTTCATACCATAGAAACATCATAAATGACCTTTTTTACATATGAAAAGACCTTAAAAGCTTCATGAAAACATAGATAGGTCTCAACAACTCATAGACACAATGAAGAGCTCAAAGACTTGATAACAAGGCATCAAAGTCAAATTGCATAGCACACTCAATCACCATTTGAAGGTCACAAGTAAAGATTATAGAGATTTTGACTCGAGGATATTATGATTGACTTCAAAACTTTGACTCTCTATGCAATTATCAAGCTTAGACTACTGAGTTTTTTTTTTGAAACAAAGATGCACATATTCAAATTATCATGACATTTTGAAGTCCATAAACTTAGAGCTTCATCATATATAGTGATCATACAAGCTTTTAGACTAAGAAACACAATTCACATAAATATTATATATGTTAGAGTGACTCCCGTTCAACAAGAACTACATGTCGTCCTTGAAACTTGTGAATGCATACCATTAGTGTACATAAGACATCATGATAGATTTTACAATAATTTTTAGACACCAATACTAGCACCAAGACACTTGACACAAGACATTTTTCTTAAAATGAAAAATATCATCATGTTTCACAACCAATTAACCTTGACAACACAATTAGAGATTCAAAAATACATACCTTTTACAAAAGGAATATACTCATACTAATAATACATAGCTCCCCCTTACCCAAAAGCTTCTTTTACACCTATATACCTCTATGAAGCCTAATAGAGGAATATGTCATCATTGTTGAGTAGACAGAGTATGACACTAAGAAGAGGGCACACATAAGATTCGTGTGTAGGAATAAGGCATGATTGAAGGTATGGGACGATAGGGAAGGAAATGCGCGTTAGGACAAGCTCATTTGGGACTTCTGTTTTTCATGGTTATGGGATATTTTTGGAGATACCATGTGGAGCATACAATGGGATGGAGACTTGTATGAAAAAAAAATACTATATTGAGGATGAGCATCTACTAGGTGTAATGCATGAGTTCAGGATAGTAATAATAGGATTACTATTGCCAGTTAACTGTAGGAGATCTATTATTAGCGCACTTGCATGTGTGCATATTATTGTAAAGGCACATGGCTATTTTTATCATATGACCTATTTTGGGAGGTACGTAAGTAGTGAAGGGAAAGTCCCCACCCCTATAATTATGTATTAGTTTGTGTAGTTAGAAGAGACACTGTGTATAAGCTATTATGGAGTTATGCTGCCAGAACTAATGCATACATAAACTTATGATACTATTTATTGTAAGAAGCTTTTGTATTTACTATTTTTAATATAATGGAGTGTATTGGCTAGATAAAGGTGTTAAATATGACTGTAACTTGTTCTTACATGGTTGATTTAATTATTTTTATTGTTTAATTCATGATTCTTTAAGATCTAGATCTAGAATATGCTCTGTGGAATGTTTATGGTTAGTTAGGATTTTTGATGTATGTTTTATCTTAAACACATTGAATTCCTACACAAATAACTCTAAAAAGGGGCCTGGTACCTTTGCACGCTTTAGGTGAGTGTTAGTGCAAATCAGCAACACCCCCTGGATGTTGATCAGATTTCTAGGTTGATCATACTAGCATCCAGTGTGATTGCACAACATTGAATCCTTTCTCCAAGTGTGGGGACTTGCAAAAAATGAGAAAAGAATCTCCAGAGAAGGATAGTTCCTCTTCCTAAACTACCTGCCATAAGCTATTCCAGTGCAGGAAAGCTAATCTAATCCTAATCTAACCTCCAAGGAGACAGGGAGAGAGAGAAAAGAGCAAAAAAAAAACAAAAGCCTACACTAAAACAGTGATACACCAGAAAAGGAAAATGCTGAACATCTATCAAAACTGCTATGAACATATCTCTAACCTTGCAATGAACATTTAAACGTGAAAAAATACCTGCAATGAAGAGAGGAAAGAAGAAAACAAGCAAAAAACGAGCAAGGATGGATAGATGCATCACAAAACACGTTTTTTGTTGCTCTAGAAGTTTACACAGAACATCATTTTAATGGTAAAAGGAAAAAAACACCATTACAGAGCAAGGGATGAGGTTCAAACTCCATTTTCAACCCTGTGGAAGAAAAGAAAGGAGAGCAGAGAAAAAAAGATGAACCACACTTTAAAAACTAAGCCAAATTTGGCTTTTACAGTGCATGGGTTGAGCCCAGGAGAGAGAAAATGTGTAAAAAATGTGGGAGCCATTCCTCATTGAATGAATATGCATTAAAACAGCATGGGTGTCCTTACAGACCCATGTCCTTACATTTTTGGCCATGCTGAAGAAGAATGTGACCCATTTTTCATTAAAACTGGTTGTTGAAATGTCATTTATGGTCATTACCACATGCCAAAGGATGTTTCTTGATTTTCTCTCTCCAAACTCCATGAACCAAAATGCAAAAATGACCCTAGAATCATATAGAGAATTTCGACCAGCTCTTTCCATTTATATAAAGAACACAAAAAACTGAGCTCTGGATCGAGAAGATATGGCGATCTGAAGTTTTAGGGCAAAAACAAGCCCAAAATCAGATCGGCGGGCAAAAAATTTGAAATTTTGACCTCGTTTTGGTGCATTTTGGAAATTTTTTCATATTTTTTTTCCCCACGCACTCTGCCACTTGGATGACATGTGTCAGGACTCTGATTTTTCCGTGAGCTCATCCTTTGAAAATTTCTTGTCGGGCCCTCCCTTAAATTTTTTTGCCAATTGGACATGTGGCACTATTTTATTGGCTCAGGCCTGAGGGGCGCACTTTGCCCTTCGAAGATTTGACATTTTTCACTTTGGGAAAATTTTCCATTTCCCACCCCACACTCTGCCACTTGGATGACATGTGTTAGGCTTCTGATTCAATGGCTAGGGGCAACAGGCCAAAACTTTTAGTTTTGAAAACTTTGACTGAAACTTGGAAAATTTTCTAAGTCCTTCCTCTTCCCCCCGCCACTTCTTGGGGCACATTCTCCTGCAATCGGCTGATTCGGGCTTCCTTGACCCTCTTTTGTGGCCTTTCACGTCCCATGCATCCCTCACGTACTTTTTTCCCAACTGTCCCAGACAAAAATCTCCTGCTTCGGCCGATACAGGCTGTCTTGTCCCAACTTGCGGCCTTTTCACCTTTTCGCATCCCACACGTCCCTCGCATACTTTTGTCCCAACTGACCCGGATGATAATCTCCTCGAACTTCGCCTGATTCATGGACTGTCTGTTGGCAAATCTAGCCGATTCGCGTCCCGCGCGTACCTTTGTTCCAGCTATCCCAAACCGCGTGAAACAAAAAAAATTAGGTGATTTTCCCTCACTTTCAGTCGATTCAGATTTTTGCATCCTGATGTCCCAACTGTCCCACTGACCGCTTGGGACAAAAATGTCTGATTTAGCCTATTTTCTTTGTTTTTTTCGGCCCCAAGCTTGGTACGACGAACCTCGGTATGACCCGAACCCTTCAGACCCGAAATGCTTTGAAACAATCATACAACCTTATTTTTTGCATTTTTTCCACTTTCTCTAACTCATTGGGATTTCTTCTTGGAAGGGAGAGTTAGAGAGAAGTCTGAAGGGGACTCCGAAAAACATGATTTTAGGCCTTGAATCAATGTACTTTCTCAGGACTGAACAATTTGATGCATGTTATCAAAAACTACCATGAGGAGTGAATTTTGGATAACAATTTTGGTGACTCAGTAGGGTTATCTACCTTCCAGATGAAGTTACGGCCAGCTGCTTGAAGCATCCATTGGGCATGGGAGTCATGAGTTGTAGCCTGTAAACTGATCTGAACTTTAAAAACCTCCTCTATGAGCCACTTGGAAACCAACTGAACATGGAGTTGTTCTCACCAAAATGCCAATAAAAATGAACTGTGTAAGAGCAAAAACCAGCAGTACAAAAACTATGTACAAAACTAAAAATCATACATGCTCCAAATGGAACATGTAGAGTGTGCACAAGCACTTCTTTTGCTGAAAGCAAACCTACCTATCTCTACTCTAACTAGAAGCAAAAGGTGAGCTAAATAAACCCTGCAACTGGTTGTGTAGAAATAACTTCCTTTCTTCAAAATTGGCAACCATGCAACTGATTTGGCATTGAACATGGCTGATTGGATGAATGGAAAATCAACAAGAAGCTGGTATTCCACCCAAATCATCAAGGTATCAACTGAAAACAAATCCAATACCTCTTTTAGTTGCTCTGCATTTGGATTGAAGAGGTATGACAGCTAATCCTTGGTAATTTGCATAGCTCATCCTCATGCTTAGAAGCAAGACATGACTAGTTTTGACTTCTCCTTTGAATCCAATGAAGTCAAATACCTTATTGGGCAAGGTATGGTCCGTTTGATATGCCCATAGCTCTGATTTTTAACTCCAAAAATGGAGTTCTTCTTGTAGACCTTCTTGGGTGGGTGATGGTGGAAGTGATGGTAGAACCTTTCTACCCTTTCTCTTCCTCTAATGAAGAACATGAAAGATTAAAATCTTCCAATCTTGGTTCCAAAGAGCTGATATAAGATGTAGGATGCTACAAATGAATGCTTTTCTTCATGACCAGTAGGCTCAGGTGTTTGGAACGTGGATGATGAAAGAGAGAATGGTAGGAACTCAACCAGTTCTTATTCATCAAAACAATCCTCCAAATCTGATAGATACACTACCTCATGGTTGTCCTACTAAAAATTCTCAACTTCCTCCATGGTATCCTCTTGATATGTAACTTGATCATCATGGTTTCTTTCATCCTCCAACATTGAGTTTGAGAGATCAAACTCTTCTTTAGCACTAGAACTCAAGAGAGATGAAGTAGAAAGAAGAATTGAAGGTTCTCTTGTAGCCTACTTTGCGCTCAAAGCCCTTGGATCTGCAATTTTCTCCTCCACAACTAGAATGTTCTCCTCTTATTTTGGATTTAGAGCAACTTCTTCCTCTTCTACTACTTGAAGACAATCTTGTTCTTAATAGACCTCTTCCTCTAGCATGAAGTTTATTCAATTCAAAATCTTCAATCTTCTACTCTAGAGGACAAGTTGGGACTGCAAGATCTTCTTCTGAGCTTTCTTCCTCTATGGTTGATAGTGTAACTTGAATTGAATCAGCATTTCTCTTCAAATAGAATGCTAACATGGACACTACTTTCTGAGTAAACTGACCTACTGATCTACTTCTTCTTTTTGCTCTTCTCCATGCTACAAAAAAATTAGTCTTAACCACCACCTGTTCTCCAACTCCAACCTCTTCTGAAGGCTTAACCATCAAGGGGATCTTTTTCATCCCAAATTTAACAGCCCAACTCTTCAGACTTTGAATTTCTTTATCTTTCTTTGGATTTTCATTTTGTTATTGTTTTCCTTGACTGACATTTTGATTTTTAATCCTCCTAACATGGATTTGGGAATGTAAGAGGAGAAGTGGATTGTAACTCAATTGATTTGGAAATTTTTCGTGGTTGTGGAGGAGGTAGAAACTCTTGTTTCTTTAGAGGAGGGGGTATTTCTATTAGCTCTTGTGGAGGGGATGACTATTTGGAAGGAAAGGGGAAAGAAGAATTGAGGTGAGGTGGGAGAATAGGGAATGGAGAAATGGAATTAACTCCTGGGGTAGCATTGACTTGATTTAGAATTTGAAATTCCAAATGATATGATGCTGCTTGAGTAATGGGAAGAGAAAAACTAAATGACGGTGTAGAACTTACCCATTGACTAGGTTGTTCAATATCAATTTTATAGGCTTCTATATCTGCTGTCCATTGTGCAAGTTGGTGGGCAGCCTCTTCATCATGAAGTCCAGATTATCTTGAGGGCTAAAGTGTCTTGGAAAAGGGCCTCCCCATGGACAAGGAGTCCCACAACCAATTTTGAAGGCCCTCATTTGAACTGTTTCTCTTGATTGCACCATATTTGCCTCCAAATTTTGGATTTTTTCCACAAAATCTGCATTTTCCATTCTTGACTGTCCCTCACAACCATGCATACCCGTGTCTCTTGACATGCTTCACGATCCAAACTGACTTTGGTATTACTGCTTATATGGGCAGACATGCTGATTTTGAATTTGACCAAAATGTTGATTTGGAGGATTTGTAAAACATGTTGGAGGTGTGATATACTGCTGTTGTAAATGTGAATTCCATGATGGAAAAGAAGTCATGATTGCAAAACTTCATGGAATGGAAAAGAACGAAAGATGATGGAAATAAGAGATGGATGGAAATGGATGGAAAAGGGGTCTACAACTTAGAGAATGAGTTGTTTACCAGATGGAGTCATCATATGTGCTTTTGAAAGTGCCTCCAAAAGGATAAATCTTTAACAGGAACACACCAACCTGTCAAAGATAAAGTGGAAGACCTCTAAGGGTCCCACCGAGCGTGCCAAAAACTATTAGTTGCAAAAACAGCAACACCCCCTGGATGTTGATCAGATTTCTAGTTTGATCATTTTAAGCATCCAATGTGATTACACAACATTGAATCCTTTCTCCAAGTGTGGGACTTGCAAAAAATGAGAAAAGAATCTCCAGAGAAGGCTTCTTCTTCTTCCTAAACCACCTGCCACAAGCTGCTCCAGTGCAGGCAATCTAATCTAATCCTAATCTAACCTCCAAGGAGATAGGGAGAGAGAGAAAAGAGCACAAAAAAACAAAAGCCTACACTAAAACGGTGATACACCAGAAAAGGAAAATGCTAAACATCTATCAAAACTGCTATGAACACAACTCCAACCTTGTAATGAACATTTTAAACATGCACAAATACCTGCAATGAAGAGAGACAAGAAGGAAAACAAGCAAAAAATGAGAAAGGATGGACATATGCATCACAAAACACATTTTTTGTTGCTCTAGAAGTTTTGCACAGAACATCATTTTAATGGTAAAAGGAAAAAACACCATTACAGATCAGGGGAGGAGGTTTAAACTCCATTTTTAACCCTAGGGAAGAAACGAAAGGAGAGCAGAGAAGAAAAGATGAACCACACTTTAAAAAATGAGTGAAATTTGGCTTTTTACAGTGTATGGGTCAAGCCTAGGAGAGAGAAAATGTGTAAAAAACATGGGAGCCATTCGTTATTGAATGAAGATGAATTAAAATAGCATGGGTGTCCTTATAGACCAATGCCCTAAAATTTTTGTCCATCGCTAAAGAAGAATGCAACCCATTTTGCATTAAAACTGGTTGTTGAAATGTCATTTCTGGCCATTACCATGTGCTAGAGGTGTTTCTTCGATTTTATCTCTCAAAACTCCATCAAAATGTAAAAATGACCCTGGAATCATATATATAATTTCACTAGATTTTCCATTTATATAAAGAACGTGCAAAAAACCGAGCTTTGGATCAAAAGATATGGCGATCTGAATGTTTTAGGGCAAAAAACAAGCCCAAAATCGGATCGAAGGGCAAAAAATTTGAAATTTTGACCTCGTTTTGGAATCTTTGGAAATTTTTTTTCAAATTTTCCCCATGTGCTCTGCCACTTAGATGACACTGTGTTCAGGCTTTGATTCATCCATGGGCTCATCTTTTGAAAATTTATTTTGGGCCCTCCCTTAAAATCTTTTGCCACTTGGACACGTGGCACTATTTTATTGGCTCAGGCTTGAGGGGCGAACTTTGCCCTTCGAAGATTTGGCATTTTTCACTTTGGGAAAATTTTCCATTTCCCCGCCGCACTCCGCAACTTGGATGACATGTGTTAGGCTTCTGATTCGATGCCGGGGGCAGCGGGCCAAAACTTTTAGTTTTGAAAACTTTGATCGAAACTTGGAAAATTTTCTAAGTCCTCCTTCCCCCCGCCACTTCCTAGGATGCATTCTCCCGCATCAGTCGATTCAGGATTTCCTTGTTCCTTTTGCGGCCTTTTCACATTTTCACATCCCACGCATCCCTTACATACTTTTGTCCCAACTATCCCGGATGAAAATCTCTTGCTATCGGCCGATTCGGGCTGTCTTGTCCCTATTTGTGGCCTTTTCACCTTTTCGCGTCCCACGCGTCCCTCGCATAAATATCTCCCAACTATCCCAGATGAAATGGACTGTCTGTCGGCAACTTCAGCTGATTCACATTCTACATGCGTACCTTTGTTCCAAGCTGTGCCCAAACCACACGAAACAAGAAAAATTTGGTGAGTTTTCTCTGCTTTCGGCCTATTCGGCTTTTTGCGTCCCTCACGTCCCGACGTCCTAACTATCCCGCAGACCACCTGGGACAAAAATGTCCAATTTAGCTGATTTTATTTGTTTTTTGGGCCCCAAGCTTGGTACGACAAACATCAGTATGACCCGAACCCTTTAGACCTGAAATGCTTTGAAACAGTCCTGCAACCTTATTTTTGCATTTTTTCCATTTTCTCTAACTCGTTGGGATTTCTTCTTGGATGGGAGAGTTAGAAAAAGGCCGAGGAGACCCCGAAAAACATGATTTCGGGCCTCGAATCAATCTACTTGCCCGGGACTAAATAATTTGATGCATGTTATCAAAATTACCTTGAGGGGTGAATTTTGGATAACAGTGAGCACTCAACTCAGGATGAGTGATTTTCTAGTGTGCCTAGGTTGTTCATGGTGGATTCTAGGCTACATCATTGGTTTCGTTGCCAGGACATCTTTTTCAGTTGTTTTAAGGATGGTTCACAATGAAGACATACCCATAGAACTTAGCAAGTGTTGAGAAGTGGATAAAATATCTAGAAGAAGAGTACGCATGTAGGTTCAACATTGGATCTGAGTTTAATGCACGTACTTAGGTGGAAAATAATATGTATTACTATTTATATGAGAGATTCTTTGATATTTTCTTGGTAGAACTCTATGAGTGGCTGGTTGCTTATGCATCTAAATGGAATTGGAGGTATCACACACTTTTCTAGATGTAGGAAGAATTTCAGGCTCTGTATGATGCTGATCTAATTTGGACATGCGTTGTGGATACTTCGTTCTGAATAGCTATATTCTGGAGTATTCAATTTCCACTTATTATTTCCTAGAGGTAGCTGAGTTCCAATTTTTATGTTATCCCAAGGGAACTTACTTTCAAGGTATTCAACTAATGATCAAGATATTGATGGTGACCATAAATATGGAAGAAAAGTTGATGGTTAACTAATCCCCATCACATGTGAGGGAAGGAGCAGGTTTGGTGAAAGATGGTGGACCTAGCGGTAGAAAGGAAAATATAAGAAAGGTGGATTAAGTATAATGAGGCACATGAATGGGAGATGGAAAAGTAGAGGGATATTAAGAGTGGATGGTATTGAGGAGAGAGATGGCTCATGAAGTATTTGGAGCTCATGCAGAAGGCATAGAGCCAGAGCATCTGGAACTCCCCCATTTAGGTAAGCATGACATGGAACCCTCGTCGGCCTCACATGGGAGCACGCCAGTAGAGACAACCTGGGCCACATGTGCACATCTAAATCTACCTGGAAACCTATCCCTTGCACTTGTTTTTCTAGTATCTAGTACATCCAATAGTCGGCCAGATAATTTGGGTAGTAGGGAAGTAGGGGTAAGTCACATAACAAGTACACCTATGGCATGGAAAATGTTTTCGTTGTTATTTGGAGCTAACTTTTTAGTTGCATCATCAGTACAAGATTTGAGAGCATAGAATTTTAGACTTAATTCAAGGAGTAGTACCACCATGTAGATTCTAGGAGTTCAGTTCACTACTACTGTTGGGATACCAAGAAGTACATCTTCTTGTCTTCTTCTAGCTATAGGTGGAGGATAAAGAGGTATAGGTGGTTCTAGTTCTGGAGGAAGAGGTAACATAGGAGGTTCTAGATCAGGTGGGCAGGGTCCGTACCAACCCCAAAATATTTATATGGAGATGTCTCTTCATCTTCCAAATTATAGGGGTATATAAGATGTTGGTGAACACGTGCACATGTGTGAGATACTGTGGGAAAAAAAAAGGCATCACAACTTCTGAGCCCAAGGCAAGTCAATTTCTAACTACATTATAGGGACGTAGACACAGTTGGTATAGGAAGTTTTACTTAGATCAAACTTGCGTAGATTATGCAACATTAAAATATGCTTTCCTTAAAGAGTTCTATATCCCTGAATTTGAGCAGAAGAGTATAAGCACACTCAAGGATATTAAGAAGGGCACTACTGAGAGTGTCCGGGAGTATGATTCCCATTTAAAAACACTTTTATCAAAGCTTTATTATGATATTCATGCAAGCTAACATGCACAATGGTTTGTTGGAGGATTGGTCACACCTTTTAGAAAGGCTCTGTCACATAAGACATACACTGATCCATGTGAATAACTTGAGGCATCTTTGCGCGCTGAGGCAATTGGAAGTATAGACACTAGATTCATCCCATTCTTAGAAGAACAGATTACAGATATGACAAAGTAGTTGGAAAAACTATCGGTGAATTCAGCACATGAGATGCACACTGGGATTTGGTGTACATACTATGAAGTGGAAGGGCACACAAAGAATTGTTGTCCTTGTAGGTCATTATGTTCATTATTTATATACTATGAGATATGTCATCTAAACCATGACGCCATCCATTGCATATTATTACAACGTGTGATAATGAAGAATGTATCCTGCTATTGTAAAATTTTCCACTACAGGACTCACGATATAGAAGACTGTAGGTTGATTGGTCAGTTCCATGATGCTATAGATATTAGTGTGTGACAGACAGGAGTATCAAATAACTCTAAGGGTAAAGGTGAGCACCAAGATAGGGATCACAATCAAGCGCGTTATGGTCAAAATGAGGGGCTCTATAAAGGAGGATGTGGAAGAGGTCAAGGATATCATGGTGGATTTGAGGGTCAAGGTCATGGTAGTGGATGAGGTGATTTTCCTTGTGGGATGTGCTTTACATGCAGATCTCCTGACAACTACAGGCAAAAATGTCCTCAAAAAATTACTTGTTCTATTTGTGGGAAGATTCATAGCTATGAGGAATGTCCATATCTATATGAGCATCTTAGCAAGCAACATAAATAGGAAAACAAGGGAACATGAATGGTTAGGCTACAACGTGCTGTGGAAAATTAGTGGATGCCAAAGTTGGCACTGGAACCTACAGTATTACCTGTGAAGATCACTACATATGCAGAAGCTGTACACACTATAGAAGTGTTACAGAAGAAGCCTACCATCACTAAGAAGGACTTTTTGCAAGCAAGGTATCTAGATCCTGCGCACTAGAAGGAGGTTTATTAGGAGAGCATGGAGGTACTTTGAAACCTTCAGGGGGAAATACAATGTTTAAAGGAGCAATCATAGAAGATGGAACAAAAGAAGGTAGCAGAGATAGTCAATTCGGATAATGATGACTTGAAAGAGGTATGTAAAATGTTGTGCTAGGAAAATATCATTCCATTACTAGGGATTTGGCTAAAGGGAAACACTATGAGTGTGAATAGTGAGAATGGACATTAGATCCTACCTGAAAATATTCCCCCTTATAGCTTAGATTACGAAAAGGAGATCACTCTAAATGTTGTTGTGGATGGATGGCTCTTGAGTAATATATTGATTGACATAGGCACAAAGGTAAATGTGATTACTTTATATGCATGGGTATAGATGAGGACACCTCCATTACATCCATCTTCTAATGTACTGTTTATGAGTAATCAAACTAAGGTCACTCCTATCAGAGTTTTAAAAGATGCATTCATTATTATACAAGGGGTTAATTTCACTGGGGATTTTGAGAGTTTAGCACTTCGAGAAGCACATAGTTTCCTAGATCTGCTTAAGCGCCCTTGGTGCTACGCAAATAATGTTTATCTTTGGTTTAATAAAGGATATATAAGTTTTGAGAACAAGGAGGAAAGATTTATTATCCCTTTCATAGATGGGAAATTTGTTCCCTATGTTGAGCCGTTGAGTAAAGAAGATCTGAATAGGATTTATGTATGTGCCATTCAGGACTAAAAAGTAATCATTTCATCTAAGGAAGGAATCCTCTAGTGGGAAGATACATAGTATAATAGTGATAGCACAAGTATTGTTTGTGATAATTGGGCTCATAGCACTTATGATATGGTTGGGCACGAAGTAAGGAGAACATTTGCGCAAAAAATAAAACCTCGTTACATTAGGAGGATAGGTAAAAAATCTATACCTCGATACACTAGAGAAGGAGACCCTATAGTATTCCTGCACACCATGGAGGAATACTGGACAAAAAAATTTGAAAGAAGAAATATGTTATCATATACCATGTGTAGGAAAACAATGCGCTAGTGGGTTGTTCATATGGATAATCTTGTAGAATGGAATGAAGTCAGGATTTCTCTAACAACTTAGTTTTCCAAGAGCAATGCACCTACTCAAATTTGCACATATCATGGTAATCAACCTATTCAGGACCAAGTTCAGCAGTGTGAGAGGCTCTGGATAAATGGGCAAGAAGCTTTACCGCCTTCGCTATGGGTGCACAAAATTTATTCCAATGTACAAGGTTGTGCACGCACTTGGTATGTATATGTGTAGCTACATAGGGAGACTGGAAATTGGTAGGATTTGGTTGTAGGAATGGTCTAAACTTTCGAATACTTTTCTACTAACCCTCCAGTGGAAGAGGCATTAAGGGTTATAAAGCACTTAACTATGGGAGATAATGTAAAGGTGGAAGACATAATTATGGAGTTATTTGGTGAGACAGACTGAAAGGGGAACTTTGATAAAGAAGAAGAAATAATGCCACGCTACTTAAGCATGCTTGCTTGGAGAAATAAAAATGAAACATGGTCTAAATAGTGGATGACGAGGAAGTTGAAGATATGGATATAGATCATTCAGTAGGTATGTGTGAGGTATTAGATAGTGTAAATAAATATGTGCATGCCTATCATGAACCCATGAAAACAAAAAATTGAATATTGGTATGGATGTTGAACCTAAAGAGGAAATAATTGGGGATTATTGGTTTGAATCTGAAGTGGCAAAAATCATTGAGTTACTACATAATTTTCAGGACTTATTTACTAGGGGCTACCATGAATTAAAAGGAGTGCATGAATAATTAGGAGAGATGAAGATTAACCTTAAGGAAGGTGAGTGCCTAGTTAGGAAAAGACCTTATAGAATGAACCGTAACCTGCGCATAAAGGTTTAGGAAGAAATTGACAAGATCTTGAAATATGGCATCAACAAGCCCCTAGAAGAATTAGAGTGGATTATCCCCATGGTTATCAGTATAAAGAAAGATGGTTGGATTAGGATTTGTGTGGATTACAGAGAACTGAATTTTACATGTTTGATTGATCCTTTTCCTACACCTTTCATAGAGGAGATATTAGAAGGCGATGCAAGGTGTAAAATCTATTATTTTACAGATGGATTCTCTGGGTATCATCGAGTCAAGATTTCACAGGAAGATCAAGAGAAAACAACTTTCACCATTTAAAGGGGATTTTTTTCATATATTGTGATGCATTTTGGTCTGAAAAAATATGCCTACTATATATTTGCACATAGTTATTCAAGCATTCCAGGATTTTATATACATTTTCTTACAGGTTTACTTGGATGATTGGATGGTGTATGGACTTGTTAAGGATCACTGTGACAATCTGTGCTTAATGTTTGAACAATGAAGACAATTAAGCATCTCTTTAAACATCATGAAGTGTGTGTTTGCTACACCTTTTAGCACTTTTTTAGGGAACATATCTATAAGGAAGGTTTGTTAGTGGAAACAACTAAGGTTGAAGTTATTGTACTCCTGGAAGAGCCTACTGGTCAGAGTGAGGTGTGTGAATTCTTTGATCACAGTAGATATTATAGAAAAATTATCAAAGAATATGCTAATATTTTCACACCCTTGGAAGAGTTACTAAAGGGAAAAGGGACATTCTATTAGGGAGAAATTCAACAGTGTGCATTTGAGGCATTGAAGGAAAGACTTACTACAATGCTTATTCTACATTTTACCTCATGAAACCAAATGTTTCATGTACATGTGGATGCCTATAGCATGGCCATTGGCATGGTGTTAGCTCAGCATGGAGAAGGTATTATAGATCATCCTATCTATTTTTATCGTAGAAATTTGACTCTTACAGAGAAGAATTATACAACTACTAAGCACGAAGCCTTGTCAATGATATATGCACTACATAAATTCAGAAAATACATGCTAGCAACACCGTTTCTATTTTACATTGATCACATGGTGTTATCCCATAAAATTGACAAGGGCAATTTTATAGATAACCATACTAAAATTTTGTTCCGATCCCTCGTTAGGGATCCCTTGCGTTCGGAACGTTGCAAAATCCCTTTTCAGGAAATCTGGTTTTCCGAACTTAGTCATTTTTGGTCTTTTTATCGGGCGCATAGAATGACTATGCAACATCAAAAGTTGATGCGCCCCCTTTAAATCCTTTGGCGCACGCTTTCTCATGTGTGAGCAGGCCATTTTGGTGCGCCTCTCTATGTTGAAGCCTTCCTGCGTGCGCCAAGGCGCATGCGCCTTCTCGTGTCGACAGAAAATTTGGTTGCGCCTCATTTCGGTGCGCCAAAGGCACACATTTTCATCCGTCGACACCCCTTTCGGTGCGCCAAAGGCGCGCATAACTCCGTGTTTACATGGCTTTTGGTGTGCCTATAAATAGCGCATGCATTCCATATGTCGACTGTTCATTGTCATGCGCCACTTAGAAGGTTGGTGGCGCATTTATTTGCCTTCCCACCTATATATAGGCGTGCCTGCGCTGTCATTATCACCTGAACAAGCACGTGATTTTTCTCTCTGACCCTGTCAGCGCCCCTGCCTTGTCGCTTTCGAATCAATTTGTGGACTCGTTCTCACGCTTTTTTCATCGTTTATATCCAGGTAAGTGGCCTTTTATCTTTCGTGCATTTTGTTTTTGTGGTTTTTGACTACTAGGTCGGTTCAGTATGGATTGAAAAGAAATAAATCATGAACTTGCTGTCCCTCCCCCTGCTATCTTTCCATTTTCCTCCTCCTCTTTCCAGATTTGCTGGTAGAGGGAAGTCTCTGTCCTAAAATAATAATAGCTTGGAAACCTTTTTTGGTATAGCACCATCTCCATATCAACCACAATGAAACTTGCAAAGAGAGTTTTGGCCTGATGTGGAAACCCTCTGAGAATCAAACCTAAAAATAAAAACTGTATTTTTTCCTTTGGCGCATCTATCACCCATGCAACATAAAAAACACCCTTGGCGCACCTGTCGCCCCTTTACACAATGAGCAGCACCTGTTGCCCCCTGTTACATCATGAAAAACCATGCCAATGGCGCACTTCCCTCGCATGCTGCAAACGCTTCCCATGCGCCTCTTGGTGCGTCAAACCTGGATGCAACATAAGCAATTCCTACGCCCTTTGGCGCACCAAGCATCCATGCAACAAACCTTTCATATGCGCCAAGTGCTAAGCCATAAAGGCGCAGGCGCGTCCCTCATCGCAGCAACATTGTGTCATGCAGACCCTCCATGCGCCGCGCCGAAGTTCCCTTAGAGCGCGTAAAATGCACATGTTACATAAACCCTATCCTGTGCCTTTGGCGCACCGAAGTTCCGTGCAACATAAAAGATACATGCACCACGGGCGCATCCTGTTCCCGTGTAACACAAAGATTCCGTGCACCCTTTACAAAATGCATCCACATGGCGCAGGCGCACTTGTCCTTACAGCAACACAAAATTTCCCCTACAGCGTCTGTGCGCCATGCGCCCTTCAGGTGCTGATTCAACCCTTGCAACACCTTTTTCCTGTGCGCCTTACCTATTTAGCTCTGCAAACTGCAATATTTGTGCGCCATGCGCCCCGAGGCCTTTAAATTGCTAACTCTTTCTTCTGTCAGCATTTCAATGGCAAATCAAGCAGCTGACACGGCTTTCTCCAATTGGGTTTCACTTCTCATTCTTGCAGATCATCAGCTAAAATCAGAAGAACATATGTCAACATCAAGCAAGAGACCTACCAAATCCAAAGGCAAGGCCAAACTCACAGAGGAGGAAATGAAGTATAAATATCAGAGGGTCAGAATGCCCGACTCCCAGGCCGAGTGTGATCTGGACATCAGAGATTCAGAATTGGGGCATATTGATATGGAGGAATTCTAGGTTAGGACTCAGAAAGTTACAAGAAGTCCATGGATGGACAAGCTGATAGGCAGTGCCCTGCACTTTGCTGGAGGAATCCCAGTCAGCGCCGTTAATAATGAATTCATGATGGTGGTTGCCCGGTGCTATAACAAAGACACAAGATGTGTCGTAAATGAGAAGGGTGAGGTCGTAATCAACCTCACTGCCCACCACTTTGAAATAATACTCAGCATTCCTCATCACCGGCACTTTGTGGCCGTCAGCCAAGACGAGTGCATTAAGGCATGGGACGACAATGAAGATCAGTGTATGCAGCTGATGAACGAGGTCTATCTGAAAAATAAAAAGGTAGTGACCCGTTGGCCACAAATCATTCACCGCAGTGATTTTTCAGAGGAGCTCAGCGACACTATCACGTTCCTGAGCAGGGTGTTTGGGCTTCCTGACGCCCACTTTTTCCACAAATGGATGCTGCGGTACCTAGAGACAATGAACAAGAATGTGCCCGATCAACGCTTTTGCTGGGCAGAAATAATAAGCAGCACGATCTCTGAACAGCTACAACAATTTACCACAACTGGGAGATTCTACATGAATTCCTACGTTGTTTACGCTACAGCTTCAGAGAGAGACTATCCAGCCCTGATGCGGAGTGGAGTTTGGCCCCAGGTCAAAATTTATGAATACTATCCAGAATTGAAGCTGGAGAATAGCATCCCTCAATTTACAAAAATCAACAATGCATTTTTCTACTTCATCATATGCCTATTGAGGCCAAATATGACTTACGGTCGCACGACCAAGAGTATAGTGGCAGCCACTGAGAAATGGGGGGCCTTGTTCACCCAATTCCCCACATTCACATATCTGAGGGTAGCCAACTTCTTGGGAGAGCCAACTAGACTGCCAAGGTATGCTGGGCCCCAAGTTGATTCTGCTGGAGCTGTCAAGACATCTAATCACCTACCATGAGAAGTGCCTCAAAAGAAAGAAGGGTGGAACTCCTTTCCCCCTCATAGTGGGTAGGTATACATGTCATACTCATCACAAGGCAAAAGACATGTTTGCAGAGCTGGAGCTGCTAAATCTGAAACATGACTTCCCAGCAAGGCCTACCTTCGACCCGAGGAATTGTCTTCCTAGGGCCAAGCTCGATCCAATCCACATCCCTCAGATCGAGGATGTTTACATTGACCTATATCATGAGGTGGAGCTTAGGAGGAAGGACCATTCTCGGTTGGCCTTGGCAGAAATCATCCAATACGGGGTAGCCATCGTCCCCAAAGGCTACCAAACTACCGAGGAGGAAGTAGATCAAGTATATCTTAACACAGGTGGGGACGATTGGCCTTTTGCGGCAATTGATAGAACCAAAGCTCCTCAGACAATTGAGGAAAGGATCAAGGAAACTCTGCGCAAGACAGAGCATTGGTGCCGAATGAACGGGCTCATCTACCTCGAAGTCGATTTCACGACCTCTCCGTTGGGTAACGCACCTCCTAGATCAAAATAGCAGCCTAAAGGCAAGGGTAAAAGTAAAGAGGGTGAATCCAGCACCACTCAAGAGGAAGCTCCTGAGAGTCCTCCTTCCGCTGCACCAGAACAAGTTATAACTCTGGCTTCTCCAGAGAAAGAAGCAGAAGAGGATGTTCCAATAGGCCCATCCACTCAGGATGTCGGCACTGCTACAACAATTGAGGTCCCTTCTTTCCCTTCTTCTTCTCCTCCTCCCCCTCCTCGAGTGACTCAAGTGACCATTCCTTTGGTCGTGTCCTCTCCCCCCTTCTTCTACTGTTCCTCCCGCTTCTTCATCCATCTTCTCTTCTCTCGCGGACCTATCCCCCTCCATTTCTTCCCTCATCTCTGAGCTCCCTTCCCTTCCTATGTCTTCCTCTCCTGCAGTATCTCTTCCTCCCGTGAGCACTTCCTCGGCTTCCCTCTCGATGCCACCTCCAAGTGTTTTTACGTTCTTCCCTTCTACTACTGCAGCTGCCCCCTTCTCTGTTTCTGGCCCTTCTCCCATAAGTCCAGCTTGGATCTCCCAGCACTTAAATCAGCAGAAAAGAAAAGTTCCCATCGCTCTGATGGACTTTTCCGTCATCCCGTCAAAAGGGGCAAAGAAGTAGAAGCCCGTCATGCGCTTCTCTCAGAGTGCTTTGGGAGAGAGGGTAATGGAGATCGCTGTACCCCAATCCCCTCAAGGATAAAAAGGATCTGTCCCCGATAGATTATACAGTGACCCAAGTCACAATGGGTACATCTTCTGAAAGCCTTCAGGAAGAGGCCCTATCTGTAGTCGACTCCCTCTGCAAGAAGCTTCAAGAAGCTAAAGAAGAGAAAAGGCTATTGAAAGAGCAAAACAAACATCTGCTCCAAGCCTTACAAAAGATGGGCAGTGCACCTCCCACAACTGCCGCTGAGACTCCTGTGCCTCTGAGCCAGGATAAAATTGATGAATATGCAAAGATCGGCGAGCAGGGCATGGCCGTTTCCGCTTGGAGGAGCCAGATCCTCAAAGACAGTGAAAAAGTAATCGCCAAGTTCTCCGATTTATATCTGAACATCAACAAGGTGAACAAAGAGCTCCAAGCGTTAGCAGGACCCGTATCAGAAGAGCTGGACCATGCTAGGCTGCAGCATGAGACCTTTCAACAAATGTTTCGACTGTTCAGTCGAAGATCTGGTCAAGTTCGGTGTCTTCGGTCATCCCAAAGCCCTCAACAAAGTCATTTCCACTCTGGACTACCGGATGGATCAACTGGGGTTTGTTCTTGAAAAGATCGATAAGGTAAAGGAAGAAGCCCTGGACACGATGCACCAAATGGAACAAGTCGTTCTCAACATGTCTCCAGGGTTGCTTACTCCTTCCTTCACCTTAAGAAAAGTCGATGAAACCATTCAGATCTTCAAGGAGATCGTGTCACGAGGGCTGGGGCCAGAGGTCACTTTTGACGCAGAGTCTATCAATAACCTGCTGGCCTGTCGGGATTTCATTGGGTTCCTCATAGAAGCAGAGAAAGAATATTCCAAACTCCCAGAGAAGCTCATAGATGAGCGGGAGACTTGCGAGGTGATCAGCGAGCGACATAAGGATCCTTCCCAGGATCAACTAGAGCCCATGATCAGCAAGTTCATGGAATACCACGCCCAATTCGACATCTCGTCACCTGAGCAGCAGCAGAAGCAGGCTACCCCCTTTCGGCCGCAGGATGACGATGATGAATAGTGGCTTCTTCTTCTTCTTCTTCTTCTTCTTCTCTCTCTTCTTTGACTTTCTTTCTGTGTATCTCAAGTATGTTGGTACGAACGATGACATCATCCATGTTGCACCATGGGATGATGTCATCCATCAAGTTGTCAAAAGTCAACATGACTTTGAGATATTTTGTAAATATCTTTGTAAATAGGTGGTTGGCTCCTTTTTGCCTTCTTTTCTCTCCTTCTTCTATAAATACCTCAATACTTGTTGTATTGTGAATGAGTGAATATCTTTCAGATGAAAAATAGAAGTGAGGAGAAAAGACTTTGAGCTTTTTGTAATAGAAGGAATCATTAATACAATATTTAGACTTTGTGCTGAATACGTGTGTTATTTGCATCAGATCTTTCTTATGTCAGATCTATGTCTCTATTCTATTAAATTTGCTTCTGTTTTATTGTCATTTATTCATCATCAGTATTGCTTTGCTCGTTTATGCAAGTAGGTTTGGCTCTGTTTACTACCAATCCCAAAACATAAACCTTCTAACCTTTCTGCTTTGGAATTCATTTCTTTTCTTCCTTCGGACCTGCTCTTTCTTCATCTTCTCTTTCTTTCCTTTCTTTTCACAGTCAGAAACACCCTACTGGGATGAGATCCCAAACCCCCAAAGGCAGAATTTGTGAGACTTGCACAGATTCCTGCTGGTAGAATAGCAATAAACCAGTTTCGCTTTGCTGACTCAAAGAGGGGCTATGCCCTGCACACTGTTGGCTCGTTTATCCATAGATCTGCCCAAGCAACAGATTTTCAGACCAACAGTTTTTGGTGACTCTGCTGGGGAACGAATAGTTCTATCTGATCTATGATAGTGAAAGGAGAGAAAATCTGGAAAAATCATAAAATTCGCTGCCTGTTTACAAATCTTCACTTTTTGTTGAAAATCCAAAATTTTGCAAAAGTGACTCAAATTGAAAATTTTCTTCTGAGACCCATAGATCTAGCCTAGTTGGAGATCTTTAGTTTGCTGAGTTTTTATAGAATTTGTATTTTTCCGTAGATCTGAGTTTTTTGACTATTTACCAAAAGTTTTGAAACCCTTTGAAAAAAGTCAAATTTAGATCCGAAAATCAGCTTGCTAATCTTCACTGTCATTTTATCCTCGCTGATATTTGTCATTAACCGCATAAGAGGATAGTTTTTAAATATTCAGAAAAGTACATGCTGCTTGTTTTTGTCAGAAAAACCAGAAAATCAGCAAGCACACCCAAAAAGAAATTTTAAATCTGCTTCATAACATCGTAGATCTGGAAAGTACGCTGGCAGGTGAGCCATTTATGCATAGCAGGCGAGCTCATGGAGAAGTCGATCCTACTTTTGATCTGCTTCAAAGGAACAATTTCAGTGTAACACCGGTGCGCTTTTCAACGCTAAGTTCAGCCGATCGGTCAGCCAGAAGCGCCTCACCTCCATAAAAGAGCCAGTTTTCACGAGGAGCCTCCTCATCCCTTTGTAGCGCCTTGCTTCTCAGCGGAACCACACTTCCAGCCCATGTTCTTTTTCCAGCCTTTCAAATGGCATTACCATGGGTAAATGCTATGGGTCCCTTGGCTTTGCAACATCCAGTTCACGCACTCCCTCACGGAAACCAAAAGAATTTTCCCAAATTCGACGGGAGCAGAAATCAAAGCATGGATTCGCACATATCTGCATTCATCATGTCATGCAGTATCCTGGATGTAACTCATGAGGATGTGTCGGTTCACCTTTTTCTGGAAACTCTACAAGGGCCCGCAGCTGAATGGTTTCAGCATTTGCCGGCCGGATCTATTACCAGTTGGACCACCTTGCAGGATGCTTTTGAAGATAGGTACAAGCCTTCTGAAGATGCATTTTCTTTGTTATCACAGATCACTCACCTGAAGAAGGAGGCCAATGAGACCATGCACAATTTTATCGCCAGGTTCAATGCATTAATTAACCGTATTCCTGTCGCCATGCTCCCAACACCGGAAAATCAGAAGTGTTTCTTCGTGAATGCTATGAGCTCAAAAGTAAGTTTCTTGCTCCTGCAAGAGCAGGTGGCTACCCTGATTCTTGCCCAGGTCGCTGCCATCCGAATTGAAGATAATTTGATAATATCTAGCGAATTGAGAAGGGAATCACCCAAGCCTAAATCTTCAGGCCCTTCTCCCACTACTTCGTCTGATCCAACCTTTAAAAAGATGGCGAACGACTTGCTTGCATTGAAGAAGCAGTTGGCCCAAGCTTCCCCCAGTTCCTCATACCAGGATATTCCGCGGAGGAATTTTGTTCCCAACAATGTTTCGCAAAGGCCGCGCTTACCTACAACTGCTCTGCGGTTGGCGCTTGAGGCTCCTCCGGTTAACGCCTTAGCCGAAATTGAAGAAGAGGAACAAGATTACGAAGAACCTTCGTCTCAAGGCGAAGATGATCAAGACGTCGGTGAGCCGACTGGTGACTCTACTATCGAGGTATATGGAATTTAAGGAGGAATAATCTAATGAGGAAGAGGGTACCCAGGGCTATGCAAGCGAACAATCATACATTGTTTTTACCCACTCGCAAGGAAAAGAAGCAGAGGTCACTGCCCATGTGCAGAAGGAGAAGGCCGTGTCAAACGTGCCTCCAACCATTGCTAAAAGAGGTAATCATCTTCCTACTCAACTCCCTGTTAAGTCTTTTACAAGGAAATATTTTCCCCCCATCTCTCCTCCAAATCAGCCTTCTCATATTCCTATCAAGACCAGTACTCCTACTCCACCATCACGAAGTGAGGGACTCATTCCTTCACCAGCCCAACCCTTGGCCGCATTTGATATCATAGATCATGCTAAAAAGACCAAGATCCAAATGTCTGAAGCTGAGTACCTTCAGTCAAATCCCGAACAGCTTGTAAGATTGACTAAGTATATTCAAAGTCAAGCTGTTATATCTAATCAGGTTTCCCTAAAAGGAATCCTTTCCACTCCTCCTGCATCCCACATAAATGTTGCCTCAACATCTACATCAGGTAAGATAGAGCCTTTCTATCTCTCTCTCCTAATCAATGGCCACAAATTGAGTAACTGCATAATTGATTCTGGGGCTTCTGATAACGTCATGACGGCAAAAGTCACCCATGCTTTGGGCCTCACCCTTACCAAGCCTTTTGGCAGGTGTTATTCCTTGGAAACCAAGCAGGTTCTGTTGATTGGTCAAATCAAAGACGCGCAATTTGCATTTGCGGCATTCCCAGAGAAAAGAGTAAAGATGACTGTCCTCGTTGCCGATATTCCAGAAGCCTACGGAATTTTGCTGGGAAGAATTTTTTGTAGTGAAGTTGGTGGGGAAATTCATATGGACTGGTCTAAGGCTAGAATCCCCATCAAAGGTGTAATGCAAACATTGGAGCCAGAATCACAAAAGAAGTACTTGGTTACTAGCTCTGAAGACCCCAAAGCTCAAATTCTTTTCGAATCATCAGGGATGGGGAACTATTTCTTGTCTACCGAGTCCGACAAAATGGTTGTTCTCGTTCAAGAAGAAGATCTTAATAAGATCTAGACTTTGCAGTTTGATGGCAGCTGCGCAACCAGTGGATGTGGTGCCGGAGCCGTGCTAATATCTCCCGAGGAGGAGGTTATTCCTCTCTCTTTCAAGTTGCAGTTTTTCAACACGAATAATACTACTGAGTATGAATCTTTGCTACTTGGCATGCAAGCCGCAAAGGAAAGAGGGATTAAGAATCTGAAAGTACAAGGTGATGCAGAGCTAGTTGTAAATCAAGTTAAAAGGATATATCAAGTAAAGAATGAGAGGCTCAGGCATTACCGTAACGCGGTATGGGACAGCATCAAAGAATTTGATGCTTTTTCAATTGAATCCATCCCAAGAGCTTAGAATGATATGGCCGATTCATTGGTCGTTTCAGCATCTCTCATGCTCCCTCACCCAGGTTTGAAAACAAACAAATACACCATCGAGGTGGTTTTCCGCCCAAGCGTGCCAGATAATTCTCAACATTTGCAAGTATTCAACGATGATAATCAACTCATTGCCTTTCTGGAGAAGGAGGAAAATTTTAAGGAATTGCACTTTGAAGGATCCACTTCTATGTGCCGCAAATCAGTCACCGATCAAGACGATGAATCCGAAGGGAACGACGGCATTTGTCAGCTCAAAGGAAATAAAATTCCGAAGGGCCTGGTTTCTCTGGAACGGTTGTTCGACAGGCATGATCGTTTTGTAAAAAAGAAAAGGGGAGATGATCCTGAATCATCCCTAGAAACCGAACCGGTTAATTTAGGTTCGGTAGAACACCCACAATTCGTGAACATTGGAAAGTGTTGCACGCCTGAAGAGAAGCAGAAATTTGTCAAACTGCTGAAGAAATACATGGATGTATTGGCATGGTCCTATGCCAATCTAAAGTCTTTTAAACCAAAAGATGTCCAGCATGACATCCCGTTGAAAGAAGATGTCAAAGCCTTTCACCAGAAGCAGAGGCACTATAATCCTAAGATCTCAGGTACTATACAGGCTGAAATTCAGAAAATGCTGGATGCAAGAATCATCTTTCCTATCCATCACAGTACTTGGGTAGAAAACATTATTCCAGTGCGCAAGAAGAATGGGGAAATATGCATATGCGTAGATTTTTGAAATTTGAATCAGGCTTCCTTGAAAGAAAACTACCCACTTCCTATAATGGATCAAGTTCTGCAAGCAGTAACTGGATCAGAAATGTTGTCCATACTTGATGGTTTTTTAGGCTACAATCAGATTGAAGTTTCACCTGAAGATCAATTTAAAACAGCATTCACTACTCCCTGGGGTACGTTCGCCTACAGCAGGATGCCTTTTGGCCTAACCAATGCTAGCGCCACTTTTCAGCGGGCCATGGACTTGGCATTCAAAGGTATGATGGGGAAAGTCATTGTCGTTTATCTGGATGACTTAACTGTGTTCTCTAAACAACGAAGTGATCATTGTGATCACCTAGAACAAGTATTGGCCAGGTGCCGAGAACATGGAATTTCCCTGAACCCCGAAAAAGTCTATTTTTGGAGTCACAGAAGGAAAGCTGCTAGGGCATGTTGTTAGAAAAGAAGGAACGAAGATAGATACCAAAAGGGTTAAGGCTATTCAGATCCTTACTCTACCTACAAGCAAGACTGGCGTTCACTCTTTCTTCGGAAAGGTGAAATTTCTCAAGCATTTTGTTCCCGACTTTGCTGAGAAGACTCGCGACATATTGAACATGATGAAGGGGTCACCAAATTTTAGATGGAATGAAGAAGGAAAGAGGTCGTTCGAAGAGATAAAAGCTTCCATCGCTCATGCTCCAGTCCTGGTATGTCCCAACTTCTCCAGGGACTTTATCATGTATAGTTACGCATCTTAGCATATTGTGTCCGCCATCTTGATGCAAAAGAATTCAGAGGATGTTGAATCTCCGATTGCATTCATGAGCTCTCCCCTCAAGCCTCACGAACTAAAAATGTCTCAATTAGAAAAGCATGCCTTCGCCGTTGTCAAAGCGGTCAAGAACTTCAGGTATTACATTTTAAACTCTCATACAGTGGTGTTGGTTCCTGACACGGCAGTCAAATCAATTCTAACTCAACAGGAGTTAGGAATTTTGTGAGGAAATTGGATTGCAAAGGTCCAGGAGTACGACCTGGATATAAAACCAACAAAGCTGGTAAGAGGCAAAGGCCTATGTCAGCTTATGGCTGAAAACAAAGATTCAGAAATCCCTGAGGAAAAGGATGATTGTTTCAACGAAGTGCAAAGCCAGCTGGAGAGAGCCCATTCCCTCCCTCTGGTCCTATTTGTTGCAACCAGTGATGAGTGGTATTCTGACATTGCTTTCTTCCTCACCTACGGTGAATTTCCAGCTCATCTAACTGTGAAGGAGAAGCACACTATAAAGCTCAGAGCAGCCAAATATGTCATCTGGGATGATGGCTTATACAAACGCGGGATAGACGGTGTCTTCTTGCGATGTGTCGACAAGCCACAACAGGTAAAGTTACTTGAAATTTTTCATAATTCAGCCTGTGGAGGCCATTTCTCCTCTTCCGTGATGGCACACAAGATCATCCGGGCCAGGTACTATTGGCCGACGCTTTTCCAAGATATAGCTACCTGGGTAGCAAAATGTGAACCTTGCCAGCAGTTCGTCGGCAAGCCCAAGTTGGCTACTTTTCCCCTCAGGCCGGTTGTCGTCAACGAACCATTCAGGCAGTGGGGAATTGATTTTATTGGTGCACTCAATCCCCAATCAAGTGCTAGACATAGTTTTGTCCTTACAGCAACAGATTACTTCACCAAGTGGGTGGAAGCCATACCTTTCAAACATGCCACTTCTGAGGTTGTTTGTAGTTTCATTAAAGAAAATATTATTGTCAGGTTCGGCGTTCCCAATAAGATTGTTGCTGATAATGCTTCTAACTTCTCCTCACGAGAAGTTATTAGTTTTTGATATGAATATGGGATAACTTTGGCTCACGCCTCAGATTATTACCCTCAGGGAAATGGTCAGGCAAAATCCAGTAACAAGAACTTGGTGACCATCATACGAAAACTGGTGGAGGAAAATCAACGGATATGGCACAAGTCTTTGTACGACACTTTGTGGGTAGATCGCATTACTCCCAAGAGGTATCTCGGTATGTCACCTTTTCAAGTGTTATATGGAACTGATGCCGAGCTTCCTATTTCTGTTGAACTCCCTACTCTGCGCTTGGCACGAGCTATTGAAGATGAAACTTTCCAAAATTCTCTTGAAAAGAGGATCATGTATCTAATAGAACTCGAAGAAAAGAGAGTAAGAGTGGTCGACAAGATCACTGAGCATCAGAACCAAGTTAAGAGACTGTTCGATAAAAAAGCTAAGCAAAGAAATTTCCAAATGGGGGACCTCGTCCTTCTGTGGGACAAGCGAAGAGAGCCAAAAGGCATGCACGGAAAGTTCGATTCCCTATGGAGAGGACCTTTCAAGATCAAGCAGCTCAATGGAGAGAATAGTTTCTATCTCTCATATCTGGATGGAACCGAACTCCCGCTTCCCTACAGTGGGTAGCATCTGAAAATTTTCAGGAAGTAGAGCTTGCTCTCTTCTTTGTACAGTTTGCTTTAGTTGTGTTTGTTTTTGTCGTGTGTTTGCTTTTCGATTTGTTGTGTGTTCCCTTTTGTTCGCCCTCCGGTCGCCCTTGTTTTTGACTCTGTTACCCAATGGATAGGCACATGAGATCTGGGATTCTCTACCCCCGAGTTTGCTCAGGGATAGTCCCCAGAAAGAGCCAGCTGTTATCCCGTAAAATTGACAAGGGAAATTTTACAGATAACCATACCGAAATTTTGTTCTAATCCCTCACTTCGTTGGGGGATCCCTTGCGTTCGGAACGTTGCAAAATCCCTTTCCAGGAAATCTGGTTTTCCGAACTTAGTCATTTTTGGTCTTTTTGGCCGGGCGCATAGAATGACTATGCAACATCAACTTTTGATGCGCCCCCTTTAAACCTTTGGCACATGCTTTCTTGTGTCAGCAGGCATTTTGGTGTGCCTCTCTATGTTGAAGCCTTCCTGCGTGCGCCAGGGCGCATGCGCCTTCATGTCAACAGAACATTTGTTGCGCCTCTTTTTGGTGCGCCAAAGGCACACATTTTCCTCCGTCGACACCCCTTTCGGTGCGCCAAAGGCGCGCATAACTCCATGTTTGCATGGCTTTTGGTGCGCCAAGGGCGCATGTTTCTATATGTTGACACTGCTTTTCATGCGCCACTTAAAAAGTTGGTGGCGCATTTATTTACCTTCCCGCCTATATATAGGTGCGCCTGTGCTGTCATTGTCACCTGAACAAACACGTGATTTTTCTCTCTGAGCTTGTCAGCACCCCAGCCCCGTCGCTTTCGAATCGATTTGTGGACCCGTTCTCACGCTTTTTCATCGTTTATATCCGGGTAAGTGGCCTTCTGTCTTTCATGCATTTTGTTTTTGTGGTTTTTGGTTGCTAGGTTGGTTCAGTATGGATTGAAAAGATTAAATCATGAACTTGTTGTCCCTCCCCCTGCTATCTTTCCATTTCCTCCTCCTCTTTCCAGATCTGCTGGTAGAGGAAGCTCTGTCCTAAAATAATAATAGCTTGGAACCCCTTTTGGTATAGCACCTCTCCATATCCCACAATGAAACTTGCAAAGAGAGTTTTGGCCTGATGTGGAAACCCTCTGAGAATCAAACCTAAAAAGAAAAACTGTATTTTTTCCTTTGGCGCATCTTTCACCCATGTAACATAAAAAATAGTCGCACCCTTGGCGCACCTATCGCCCCCGTTACATCATGAAAAACCGCGCCAATGGCACACTTCCCTCGCATGCTGCAAACGCTTCCCATGCGCCCCTTGGCGCGTCAAACCTGGATGCAACATAAGCAATTCCTGCACCCTTTGGCGCACCCAACATCCATGCAACAAACCTTTCATATGCGCCAAGTGCTAAGCCATAAAGGTGCAGGCGCGTCCCTCATCGCAGCAACATTGTGTCTTGTAGACCCTCCATGCGCCGCGCCAAGTTCCCTTAAGCGCGTACAAAATGCACATGTTACATAAACCCTATATGTTCCTTTGGCGCACCGAAGTTCCGTGCAACATAAAAAATACATGCGCCACGGGCTGCATCCTGTTCCTGTGTAATACAAAGATTCCGTGCGCCCTTTACAAAATGCATCAACATGGAGAAGGCGCACTTGTCCTTACAACAACACAAAATCTCCCCTACAGTGTCTGTGCACCATGCACCCTTCGGCGTTGATTTAACCCTTGCAACATCTTTTTCCTGTGCGCCTTACCTATTTAGCTCTGCAAACTGCAATATCCGTGCGCCATGCGCCCCGAGGCCTTTAAATTGCTAACTCTTTCTTCTGTCAGCATTTCAATGGAAAATCAAGCAGGTGACACGGCTTTCTCCGATTGGGTTTCACTTCTCATTCTTGCAGATCATCAGCTAAAATCAGAAGAACATATGTCAACATCAAGCAAGAGACCTACCAAATCCAAAGGCAAGGCCAAACTCACAGAGGAGGAAATGAAGTATAAATATCAGAGGGTCAGAATGCCCGACTCCCAGGCCGAGTGTGATCTGGACATCAGAGATTCAGAGTTGGGGCATATTGATATGGAGGAATTCTGGGTCAGGACTCAGAAAGTTACAAGAAGTCCATGGATGGACAAGCTGATAGGCAGTGCCCTGCACTTCGCTGGAGGAATCCCAGTCAGCACCGTTAATAATGAATTCATGATGGTGGTTGCCCGGTGCTATAACAAAGACACAAGATGTGTCGTAAATGAGAAGGGTGAGGTCGTAATCAACCTCACTGCCCGCCACTTTGAAATAATACTCGGCATTCCTCATCACCGGCACTTTGTGGCCGTCAGCCAAGACGAGTGCATTAAGGCATGGGACGACAATGAAGATCAGTGTATGCAGCTAATGAACGAGGTCTATCTGAAGAACAAAAAGGTGGTGACCCGCTGGCCACAGATCATTCACCGCAATGATTTTTCGGAGGATCTCAGCGATACTATCACGTTCCTGAGCAGGGTGTTTGGGCTTCCTGATGCCCACTTTTTCCACAAATGGATGTTGCGGTACCTAGAGACAATGAACAAGAATGTGCCCGGTTTTGCTGGGTAGAAATAATAAGCAGAACGATCTCTGAGCAGCTACAACAATTTACCACAACTGGGAGATTCTACATGAATTCCTACGTTGTTTACGCTGCAGATTCAAAAAGAGACTATCCAGCCCTGATGCGAAGTGGAGTTTGGCCTCAGGTCAAAATCTATGAATACTATCCAGAATTGAAGCTGGAGAATAGCATCCCTCAATTTACGAAAATCAACGATGCATTTTTCTACTTCATCATCTGCCTGTTGAGGCCAAATATGACTTACGGTTGCACGACCAAGAGCATAGTGATAGCCACTGAGAAATGGGGGGCCCTGTTCACCTAATTCCCCACATTCACATATCTGAGGGCAGCCAACTTCTTGGGAGAGCCAACTAGATTGCCAAGGTATGCTGGGCCCAAGTTGATTCTACTGGAGTTGTCAAGACAGCTAATCACCTACCATGAGAAGTTCCTCAAAAGAAAGAAGGGTGGAACTCCTTTCCCCCTCACAGTGGGTAGGTATACATGTCATACTCATCACAAGGCAAAAGACATGTTTGCAGAGCTGGAGCTGTTAAATCTGAAACATGACTTCCCAGCAAGGCCCACCTTCGACCCAAGGAATTGTCTTCCTAGGGCCAAGCTCGATCCAATCCACATCCCTTAGATCGAGGATGTTTACATTGACCTATATCATGAGGTGGAGCTTAGGAGGAAGGACCATTCTCGGTTGGCCTTGGCAGAAATCATCCAATACGGGGTAGCCATCGTCCCCAAAGGCTACCAAACTATAGAGGAGGAAGTAGATCAAGTATATCTTAACATAGGTGGGGACGATTCGCCTTTTGTGGCAATTGATAGAACCAAAACTCCTCAGACAATTGAGGAAAGGATCAAGGACACTCTGCGCAGGACAGAGCATTGGTGCCGAATGAATGGGCTCATCTACCTCGGAGTCGATTTCATGACCTCTCCATTGGGTAACGCACCTCCTAGATCAAAACAACAGCCCAAAGGAAAGGGTAAAATTAAAGAGGGTGAATCCAACACCACTCAAGAGGAAGCTCCTGAGAGTCCTCCTTCCGCCGCACCAGAATAAGTTATAACTCTGGCTTCTCCAGAGAAAGAAGTGGAAGAGGATGCTCCAATAGGCCCATCCACTCAGGATGTCACCACTGCTACAACAATTGAGGTCCCTTCTATCCCTTCTTCTTCTCCTCCTCCCCCTCCTCAAGTGACTCAAGCGACCATTCCTTTGGTCGTGTCCTCTCCCCCTTCTTCTACTGTCCCTCCTGCTTCTTCGTCCATCTTCTCTTCTCTCACGGATCTATCCCCTTCCATTTCTTCCCTCATCTCTAAGCTCCCTTCCCTTCCTATGTCTTCCTCTCCTGCAGTATCTCTTCCTCCCGTAAGCACTTCCTCGGCTTCCCTCTCGATGCCGCCTCCAAGTGTTTCCACGTTCTTCCCTTCTACTACTGCAGCTTCCCCCTTCTCTGTTTCTGGCCCTTCTCCCATAAGTCTAGCTTGGATCTCCTAGCACTTAAGTCTGCAGAAAATAAAATTTCCCATCGCTCCGATGGACTTTTCTGTCATCCCGTCAAAAGGGGCAAAGAAGCAGAAGCCCGTCACGTGCTTCTCTCAGAGTGCTTCGGGAGAAATGGTAATGGAGATAGCCTACCCAAATCCCCTCAAGGATAAAAAGGATCTGTCTTCGACAGATTATACAGTGACCCAAGTCACAATGGGTACATCTTCTGAAAGCCTTTAGGGAGAGGCCCTATCTGTAGTCGATGCCCTCTGCAAGAAGCTTCAAGAAGCTAAAGAAGAGAAAAGGCTATTGAAAGAGCAAAACAAACATCTGCTCTAAGCCTTACAGAAGATGGGCAGTGCACCTCCCACAACTGCCGCCGAGACTCCTGAGCCTCTGAGCCAGGATAAAATTAATGAATATGCCAAGATCAGCGAGCAGGGCATGGTCGTTTCCACTTGGAGGAGCCAGATCCTCAAAGACAGTGAAAAAGTAATCGCCAAGTTCTCTGATTTATATTTGAACATCAACAAGGCGAACAAAGAGCTCCAAGCGTTAGCAAGACCCATATCAGAAGAGCTGGACCATGCTAGGCTGCAGCATGAGACTTTTCAACAAATGTTCGACTTCTCAATCGAAGATCTAGTCAAGTTCGGCGTCTTCGGTCATCCCAGAGCCCTCAATAAAGTCATTTCCACTCTGGACTACCAGATGGATCAACTGTGGTTTGTTCTCGAAAAGATCGATAAGGTAAAGGAAGAATCCCTGGACACGATGCACTAAATGGAACAAGTCGTTCTCAACATGTCTCCAGGGTTGCATACTCCTTCCTTCGCCTTAAGAAAATTCGATGAAACCATCCAGATTTTCAAGGAGATCATTTCATGAGGGCTAGGGCCAGAGGTCACTTTTGATGCAGAGTCTATCAATAACCTGCTAACCTGTCAGGATTTTATCAGATTTCTCATAGAAGCTGAGAAAGAATATTCCAAACTCCCAGAGAAGCTCATAGATGAGCGGGAGACTTGCGAGGTGATCAGCGAGCGACATAAGGATCCTTCCCAGGATCAACTAGAGCCCATGATCAGCAAGTTCATGGAATATCACGCCCAATTCGACATCTCGTCACCTGAGCAGCAGCAGAAGCAGGCTACTCCCTTTCAGCCACAGGATGACGATGATGAATAGTTCTTCTTCTTCTTCTTCTTTCTCTCTTCTTCGTCTTTCTTCTTTTAAATATCTAGAGTATGTTGGCACAAACAATGACATCATCCATGTTGCACCATGGGATGATGTCATCCATCAAGTTGTCAAAAGTCAACATGACTTTGAGATATTTTGTAAATATCTATGTAAATAGGTGGTTGGCTCCTTTTGGCCTTCTTTTCTCTCCTTCTTCTATAAATACCTCAATACCTGTTGTATTAAAGGAGGGAATATATTTCAGATGAAAAATAGAAGTGAGGAGAAAAGACTTTGAGATTTTTGTAACAGAAGGAATTATTAATACAATATTTAGACTTTGTGCTGAATACGTGTGTTATTCGCATCAGATCTTTCTTATGTCAGATCTATGTGTTTATTCTGTTAAATTCATTTCTGTTTTATTGTCATTTATTCATCATCAGTATTGCTTTGCTCGTTTATGCAAGTATGTGTGGCTCTGTTTACTACCAATCCCAAAACATAAACCTTCTGACCTTTCTGCTTTGGAATTCATTTCTTTTCTTCCTTCGGACCTGCTCTTTCTTCATCTTCTCTTTCTTTCCTTTCTTTTCGCAGTCGGAAACACCCTACTGGGATGAGATCCCAAACCCCCGAAGGCAGAATTTGTGAGACTTGCACAGATTCCTGCTGGTAGAATAGCAATAAACCAGTTTTTCTTTGCTGACTCAAAGAGGGGCTATGCCCTACACACTGTTGGCTTGTCTATCCATAGATCTACCCAAGCGACAGATTTTCAGACCAACACATGGCATTGAAATACTTGGTAAAAAATCCCATTTTATAGGGGCACATATGTTGATGGTTGCTCTTATTCCAAATATTTGATTTCATAGTTGTGGTAAAACCAAGTAAGAGTAATTCTGGCCTAGACCATTTATCAAGAATTTAATCAGGGGAGGATCCACATAAAATTTAAGATACAATGTCGGATGCAAAATTCTATAGGTTAGTATGTGTGTCTTTGGAATTGGAGGATACTCCTATCTTTTTACATACAAGTCTTGCACTAGAAGGAATGAAATCCTTAGGGAAGAAACAACTTTTATTCATGCGGCACCATATATGTTGATCAGTGGTGACCTATACAAGTTAGTCAGAGATGAGGTATTATGCCAATGTGTACTAGAGCATGAATGCATGTATATCATGGAAGAGGCTCATGTTGGTATTACAAGTGGGCACTATGCAGGTGACACCACTGCATGCAAGATTCTACTCATTAGATTATGGTGGGAGACCCTCTACAAAGATTGTAATGCATATTGTATGGCATGTGATCATTGTCAACACATTGGTAAACCTGGGAAAAGAGATGATGAAATTCCCTTAAGACCTATTCCTAGTGTATATCCATTTGAGAAATGGGCTATAGACTTTGTGGGTCCTATTTATCCAGCATGCATAGAACAAGATCACACTACATCATCACTTACACATATTATCTTATAAGGTGGGGTAGAAGAAACACCTACAAAGGATTGTACAATAGCTACAATAGATAGGTTCTTATGGGAAAGTGTTCTTACAAGGTATGGATGCCTAATAATCTTGAAAAGTGATAGGGGTACACAGTTTTTGAATGATACAATCAGGACACTATTGGATGAATTTATGATTTCACACCATAAGACTACACCCTATCATCCTCAGGAAAATGGGACAACTAAGGCCTTCAACAAGATTTTGAGCCACACATTGACAAAAAATTGTGATGTTGGGAAGGAAATATTGGGATTATAAAGTTTCTACCATGATTTGGGCATATATATAAACATACAAGAGTTTGAACAAAGCCACACCCTTTCAGTTGGTGTTTGGTGCAGAAGCAGTTCTTCCTATGGAATTCATGTTACCTTCTTTGTGTATTACATGTGCTGGAGGTCTAGCCGATGAGAAATATTTGGAAGAAAGAATTGATAAATTGATACAGTTGGATGAGAGGCACACCACAACACGCTAGAGTTAGAAGTAGGAAAAGGCAAGGCAGAAGGCATGTCATGACAGGAACATTTGGGACAAAAATATTGATATAGGACAAATTGTGCTTCTTTATGATTCTAATTTTTTGGGCCATCCAACAAAGCTTAAAGTGCATTGGTTAGGACCGTATGTTATCACTCATATACTAGAATCAGGAACTTTTCAATTAGAGATGCTTGATGGAATACAATTACCCAATTACTTCAATGGGAGTAGGCTGAAGCCCTACTATAAATAAGTCTTATTGGTGTTTGTAATAAGGCAATGTTTCCATTTAGAATAGGATTTCATTTATGTATCTCCTTAATGTATTTCCTTCTTCGTCGCTATGCTTTGTCAATTTAGTTTTGTGTATTGTGTAATAAGTGCATTTACACGTTGGAAGATAATTACCATTTGAAGAATTTTTTTATGCATAGAGGACTGCACATACCAATGGTGTAGGGTGGTTACTCACAACTGGGTACACATGAGAATGAAACTATTACAGGTGCTAGTTAAGTGTGGAAAGTAGTTGTTAGAAAGGATATTGCTCTAAAAATATGACCATAGATGGAGATAAATGAGGGAGTAATATAACACAAGGTAAGCAACAACCATGGAGAATTATAGCGGAAGGAGCAGTGGTAAGGTACTCAGGAACATGGAAGCGTGCTGAAGATAAGTTTGTAGCCAAAAGGTAAGAAGGTGCAGTAGAAGGTTATAGAAGAGGAGTGAAGATGTACCATGCGGATATTATGAAAATGGTAAATTAATGAGAGGATTTTGGGTAGGTGAAAGAGCAATAAATGCACTAACTTTTTTAAAATCTATATAAGGATGTGATGTGGGTTGATTTTTACCTTTTTTTTATCATAACTATTTGAGTGAGCTAAGTGAGATCGATCCGAGTGAATTGTGTTGAGGTGCAGAGCATTATGAAAGCAGACGTGGAGAGTAGGCTATTGTGCATAAGAGGATTACATACCCATTGGTGAAGGGTTTGAGACAATTAGAAGCATTGAGAGGGAGCTAGGGCATGTAGTTTCAAGCTAGGGCACATAGATTTGAGCTAGGGTTTGAGTTTTCTCATTACAGACAAAAAAGGTGGGATTTTTATGATGGCACCAAAGAAATAACCTAAAACAAGCACAAAAGGAAAGATGAATTTGAAATTGCTCCCAAGAGTAAATTTTCAGAGATGCAATACCCATAAGGAGTAAAAGTTAGACAAGAGTGGGATTCCCACATCCACAGATGCAAGATAAGTGACTATAACCACTGTACCTATTAAAAAAAGGGAGAGTTAGACAGGTTGCTGAATAATAAGACCAACAAGCACACGGTGGAGGATATGCCAGTGTATGATGACGTTGGGGAGAAATTACTGAAGCAGGTAGAAGTTTATTGGTTGTAAGAGATTTTGTATTTTGGAAAATATCAACCCTTATACCAATGGCTAATAAGCACGAGTCCAGTGAGAACCTTCTTTTATTTTGTTGTATGAAGGGTTAGGATCACAATATCCCTGGTTTCAACACTAACATGATTGAAGGGCACAAAGGTAGGCCTTGTTAGTGATCTGACTGATAAAGCAACATTTATAGAAATAAGAAAAGAGTTGGGGTATACCAAGGGTCCATATAGAATGTACATTTATAAATTGAAGATGTTTCCTTTGGTTAAGGAAGTCACGCATCTGCTAACCAAGTTAAATGACCAAGAGAGATGGTCACAGGTAAATAACATGTGGCTTCACATTGTAAATAAAATGTCTCAAGGAGTAGTATACAACCTAGTAGGCTATATTACAGACACCATTGTTGAGGAAGAGTGCACAGGAGAAAATATAAGTTTTGGCGGTATCCTCCTTTCTCTTTTGTTTTTAGAAATTTGAGTTCCCAATGGGCTAAAGAACAAGATCTAGGAGTATCCCCTAGAAAAGAAGTCCCTCATGGAGAGGTTTGAAAAATATTTATGTGAGGGATCAATGATTGGGCTATTTAAGCAAAGGGAGAAGATGCGGTATGACCGAATTCATGTGGCATTTGAGGAGGAGTGACGCATTCCCAAAGAGTTACCTTCAGTTGTGGGCAAGGCAATACAATTCACGGTATACCAACCTTTTTGCATCATGTGGTTTTCTATGAGGGATGGGACATGGAGCCTATTGTGGAAACTACCATATGCCTTCACAATGTGCTACTTCTAAGCCTCAGTTCACATATTTACTGATGCGCGTCATTTTAACTTCAATACATACAAGGTAGACTATGACTACCACCATAAAAAAGACATATGTGTATCTAGGATAGAATTCCTACATCGAGAGGTTCATCTTAGATGTCATAAGTATGAATCCAGTAAGCTATTCTATTGGGGATAGTGGATCTGTGCTCATATACCTTCAGCTTAAGCCTAAGCTAGAGAATAACAAGTATGTAGAGAATGAGTTCGTGCTCCTTGGGCTACCTAGGGGAAAGTAAACAATGGAGAATTTTCTAGATCCAAATCCTATAACACCTATAGAGGTAGATGAGGAGGAAGAAGAACACAAATATAGTGGTGGCTTAGATCATAGAGGCCAGAGGTAGCACATAGGTAGAGTGGAGAAAGAGTGGGTAGATACTCCACCTCAGGTGCGAGAACGAGATGAGGACTTAGACGAGGAAGTAGTCCATGAAGAGCACCACTTTAAGAGGGTATTCATAAGAACACAAACTTAATGCATGGGAAATCCACATCCTGTATGAATATCACCATGAATCTCCCCTCAAAAAGAGGCAATTGAGAAGAAAAGGAGAAATCTAAAGTTGAATGAGGAGGCAGAGGAGTCTACAGAGAGCGCACCTGGAACCCCAATACAGCTAAAAGATATGGAGGATCCCAAAGATGAGTACATTAAGGATGAAGAGGAATGTGCAAAGGAGGTAGAAGAATTAGAGCACGATTAGTCTCATGTACATGACACTAATCAGGACGTCGAAGGGCCAACTCCAAACCTTAGCGCTCAAGTTCCTAAGGGACCAAGAACAAGGAGAACAAGTGAAGAATACACTGTGTTGAGTATGGGCTATGTTGAGGATGAAAGAAAAATAATCCAACACCTATTTTAAAAGCATAGTGGACCTGAAGGAATTATAGGGGTGGGAGCTGATGGACCCTGACATGGCGACTACATGTGTAAGGAAACAACTATCCTAGTCCATGCAGACTCACATGGACAAGCCAAATTTTTATGTATGCAAGGAGTCTTGTGTGTCAAGAAGAGTGAAGAAGGCACCATAGAGTAGGCACATGACTATAAAATGCATGTTCATGTCTGATGAGTGGATGAACAATGCCTTGGTTAAGGTATCTATAAAGGTGGCACAGAGGAACATCGTGAGGCTGCCACTATTAGAGAGCTACTTGAAGATAATAAGGAAAAAAATATAGAAATAATGCGTCTAAAAGGAGATAAGGATCTAGAGAAGAAAAATAATGAGGCCTTCATCAGCATGGTAGAAGAAATTGGTGACTATGTCCTAAAAGCAAAACTGCATCTAGATCCTAAGGTACCTAAAACATTTCCTTCAGCTATGCATTATGTGCACACATTAGTTTATTTATTTCTTAAGGATGGACCAATTTGAATGCAAGTGCCAAAGGATCCTAAAAAACAAGCATAGATAGCCAAGTCATTCGTGGTTAGAAATATTTTATCTTACAAGGCATTACTCCAAACTTTACAAGTTGAGATGAAGAATTCAGATCAAGCTTTGAACATATGTACAGCTCCGGAAGCAGTGATCAGGATCAGGACTATAATAGAAGATAATGAAGTTCTAAAGGAAATGAAGGTTGAGACTTTATTGTTTTGGAATTCCAAAAAGAAACCCCATTACCGGGGTGAAAACATAGTTTAGTGTGGGGTAATTTTTGGCATACAAAGTATGGCACTAAGGAGAGGTCACATAGAAGATTCATGCATATAAATAAGGTGCATTTGAAGGAGTGAGAGGATAGGGAAGGAAACGCATGCCAGGACAAGATGATTTTGGGACTTAGCCATTTTTCATGGTTACAGGCTATTTTTGGAGATACCATGTGGAGCACACAATGGGATGGATACTTGTGCGACACACAAATGCTATTCTATTTTGAGGATAAGCATCTACTAGGTGTAGTGCATGTGTTTGGGATAATAATAGGATTACTTTTGCCAATTAACTGTAAGAGATCTATTATTAGTGTGCTTACATTTGTGCATATTATTATAAAGGTGCATGGCTATTTTCAGCATGTGAAATATTTTGGGAGGTGCGTAAGCGGTGAAGGGAAAGTCCCCACCCCTATAAGTATGCATTAGTCTGTGTAGTTAGAAGAGACATAGTGTATGAGCTATTGTGAAGTTATGTTACCAAAACTTATACGCGCATAAACTTATGATAATATTTATTGTAAGAAGCTTCTATATTTACTATTTTTAATATAATGGAGTGTATTAGACAAATAAATGTGTTAAACATTACTATAAATTGTTCTTGTATGGTTGATTTCATTATGTTTATCATTTAATTCATGATTCTTTAATATCTGGATCTGAAATTTGCTCTGCGGAATTTTATGGTTAGTAAGGGTTTTGAATGTATGTTTTATCTTCAACACGTTGACTTCTTGCATAAACAACTCTAAAGAGGGGCCTAGTACCTTTGTGCACTTTGAGTGAGTTCTTAGCTAAGGATAACTGATGTCCCAGCGTGTCTGGGTTATTTGTGGTGGATTCTAGGCTTCATCAATCATGGATGAGCTTGATGAGAGACCTAAGTAGGTCTCAAAACCTCTTATTGAATTTTGATTGTCTCATCTTTATCTAACTTCTCATTTTTTTTCAGAAGATTCCTCCTTTATCTTAGTCACATCCTTGGAGTCCTTCTTAGTACTTTGACTAGCTCCATCCTTCCTTTTATATTCTTGAGTTTATGGCTTAGGTATTTGAGGCTCTTTCTTTAGCTAAACTGTATTACAAAACCTTGCAATGTGCCCTTTCTTATGGCATCTAAAACATTCCACTTGTTTTCCTCTACATTCATAAGATTTATGACCATATTCATTACAAGCATAATAATATCCATTGAACTTGCTTACATACCTTCTTGAGTTTGATGGTTCAATCTTGCAGTACTTTGCAAGATGACTCTTTTCATGACAAATATAACATTCAGCTTCATACCTTTGGCCTAGTTTTTCTTCCTTCTTGTCTTGATATTCTTGATTCTTCTTTTCTCACAATGTTCCTTTCCTTTTCCATCATTTTTCTTTCCAACCTTAGGACTACAAAAAATATTCCTATGTCCATAAGCACCACATTTGTAAAAATTACCATGAAAAGCATCATACCTATAAATATTTGGCTACCTAATAGATGGTCTTATAGGAGGTGGAAGCCTTGAAATTTCTACTTTTCTTGGCTTCCTTCTTTAATTTGACCATTTACTTGACTCTTCTTCATTATTTTCTGATTTGCAAGAGCCCTCGTTGAAGCCTCGACTTGTCCTATCACCATAGGCCTTTTAATTTTTAAACATCTTACTTAGATTTGTTGAAATTTCTTGAAAATATAGTACCTTTCTTGTCATGGTTTCTATATATTTCTTTAAATCATTTACTTCTTTCCTCTTGATCTTCAACTCATCTTGTGTCTCCTCAAGTTGCTTCATTAGTATCTTGACTATTTCTTCTCTTTCAGCTTCATGTTTGAGACATTCTTCTCTCTTGATTGTCAGCTTAGGTAGGGCCTCTTTAACTTGAGATTTCATGACTTTGATAATTTCATCATTGGATATGGACATCTTTTTTATCTTATCACCATGCTCACCTATCCATTTCCTTATCAAGAAGGTATTACTCTAAATAGTCTCCAAATCTGCAGGAGCTATCTTATCACCAAAGATCTCCCTCTTAGCTTGTTAGGCTACTTCCAAGGGCCCACTATGATACCAATTTTTTGAGGTGACAAGGACTGATAGGGGAGGGGGTGAATCAATTCCCAATAAAAACTTTTAAACACATGTGCTTCAAACCCTAACAAAAAATGCTCACATACAACTCATCAAAGCATTCAATCTTTTCAATGAAGTAATATTAATTCAAGGAACATAGTATGATCTCAAAGACACATATATTAATGATAAAATAATATCCACACATGTATTTATATTTTCTCAAATCATATTACAAAAGTAGTGTCTTCAACAATGATCCACATGACACAATAAAGAGCTCTCAAGACAATTAATGTCTCATGAATACATATGATGAGATACAACTATGATAAAGTCTTCAACATTAAAATTCAGATTTGAAAACTCCTTATACCTTCAAATATCATCAACATGCTATGAGGATAGCATCCGAACTCAAACACCCAAATTTGTCTTTCTTCTCCAACTCGCCCGTAAGGAAACAACACCAACTTTACCTTTTCTCAAATTCTCCCCATGGAAACTCAACCATAAGCTGTCCTAGAATGATATTACAGGTATTTTATGCTATTACCAAAGGTTTTTTCTTTTCAGCAAAAGGGTTCTTTAAAAGAAGATAAGAGGGGGTTTCAAAAGCTAGAACTATTATGCCCAAAAGCTTCATTTTATACCCTTTTCTTGATTAGAACTCAAAGTAGGTTTGTACCTCATGAAAAATTCAACCCATTCATCATTAAAAACATTTCATATATCTTTCATAACAGCCATAATTGACCCATATGGGACATCCTAGCAAAAAACACACTTTCCATGCACCAAAAATCACCAAAACACATGCATTGGGATGCCAAAATTCTCCTCATTCCAAAATCATGCTTATTCAAACTCCAATATTCATAAAAATGAGAAATATATCATTTAAACATCAACTATGGTCACAATTTATGTGAACCAATCATATTATTTCATTTAATGGGCCCAATGTCTTGTGTATTTCTCAAAATATTTGTTTCCTGCACCTTTGAGTACCCTGGAAACTTCATACTACCACCAAATGAATTATAATAAATTAATGCATGTAATGTACCCACTCAAAAAATTGTAGAACCTTTTGGAACACTTATAATCATGTTATAAGCCATGAAACATCTTTCTCTTCAAACCATAGAAATATTTGCATTCACCAAATAAACCTGCCAATAATAATGTTTCCAAAGGTTACCTCATAAATACAATTATAAAAACATTTAGGAATTCAAAATATTTTTATTATATTTCCAATTCATCCCTCTTCACATTCCAAGTAATAGGAAGCATCATCCAATCCATCTCATGCTTCAAATAGCATCAAACTTTCATAAAAATAGATCCTATCCTAAACTTCCAAAAACCTTCTTACTCAAAGAATTCCCTAGAAACCATTACTTATGACCTCATCATGAGGAAATACATATATAAATCCCTCTTAATCCTCTTTCCAACATAACTTGAATAAATTTAAAATTCCATCTACAACTCAAGTTATGGCCAAAACACTAGACCCTGCTATTTGAGATCCCAAAACTACCCTTTGACCAATCAACCTGTTTTGACCTCAAAACTTCATGAAACTTAATATTTATGTCCTGAAACTTCATGGAAATAAATAATATCTCCCAATAATCATGAAAAATAAATTATACATGCTACTCCTTTGGACCATCTTGTCCTAAAATCTTCTTCTCCAGAAATTACTATTTTTAGGTGGGGCCCATATATCACCATGAACTCAACCATAAATTTATGGAAATCCTTAGGATTCCTCTACAACATCCAATCATAAATATTTCATTATCAATCAAAACCGGGTCATTATACTAAACCTTTTGCAAACTGCTCCTAGCTAGGGTTTAACTAGGGTTTTGATCTCTTTACCTTCTAAACATTCATTCATAAAAAATGTGAAGATAAAATGATCTCATTATTATTTTTAATCCTTCTTAACTCACTTATAATCTTCCCTAATATCAAAAATTTTCCATGTAAAGAACATGATTCAAAACGAGCATCTGAAGTTGCATTTCAAGATGGATTTTGTATTGTTTTTCACCTTGTCTCACCAAAACGTATATAACTAACAAAATACTCATCATGAGAACCTTAAATTTTGGTGAGATAACTATGAATTATCCCTTGAACATCTCCAATCATCATAATGTCAATTCCATGGCTCAATATCTCCACTCACTAAGGCTTACCTATGTTTGCATGCTAGAATCTCATAGTAGCAACTAGAACCAACTGAAACAATGCAAGAACTGGACAAGTAATATTTGAAAATGAAAATAACATACCTCATACATCATTATATACCTGATTTCATGCTTCTATGAGCTCATATATCTCCAATTCACTCTAGCACACCTCCATGCAAGCATACATGCTCCCAATGAGGACTTATAACATAGAGATGTACCTATATATGTTCCATACCACTATTGTGAGTGCTCAAGCACCATCAAAATATATTATTAATCATTTAAAAATGATTCTCCAACATCCAAGAATCTCTCACTATCAAACTCTACCTCCTAGGCACCTGTATAGGCTTACTAGAGCAAGTATGCACTACCGAATCTCACTGTAATAGCTAATAGAAACATGAACCATCATGTTAACACCTCATACATCATCATGAAATCATCCTAAAATATTTAATTTTTCATTAATTTTTTTTTCATCAATGAGTAGACCTATTAATCCTACATGCCAACATAATTTTCATCTTTGTTGTATTTTTCATAGTATACAGAAGGTATAATTTCCCTGCTTATTACGCCTTCTAAAATTTTCAATAGAAAGTGTGTAAGGAAGGGATAACTTTTATAAATAGAGTTCAAGGTTTAGTAATCCACACAAAATTTTATGTGCTCATCCTTCTTGATGTCGATCCCCATAGGACTTACCCATTCAAATTCTTTGATCGATATGATGACTCTTGTGACCAACATATTATCAAGTTCTTGCTTTACTTTTAGTCTTAGATTAGGATTCATTTTATGTGGGTGAAATATGATTGGCTTACCAAATTCTATTAATTTTATATTCATCATTCCTAATGATGGTTGTAGTTCCTTCATTTCATGGTAGCCTCGTGGAAATATGTCTTCATAATCATGCAATAACTCAACAATCTTAGCGATTTCTGGTTTACTCCAATAGTCTCATATGGTTTCCATATGTGTTTTATCATCACTACCAATATTAATATGTATGGATCTGAAAGTTTCATCCTATGGTTGATTCCCTTGCTCCTTTCTATCCATAATCTGGTCTAACCCATAAGAGACATCTACATTTAAATGATAATTTTCATCTTCGTTGGCTATTTCGCGCACAACTTTTACTTTTACTTTTTTATGTAAAGTTGTTGCTTAGATGTTACTTCCTCTTTTTCACTAGATATATTGTCCCCATCATCCTCAGTAAATGTTTTTTGTAGCTCACGAAACCAATATCATTGTGTAGTGCCAAAATTATTTCTTCTACAAGAGCATACGTGTAAAATACGGAATTGGAGATACAAAGGAAAATGTATGAAGGAACCATTGAGTTAGTCTTTCCCAAGAACATGTTTATCTTTGCATCTCAACCAATGTACCATGATCAAACCCCTACATGTAATGTACGATAGAACATGTGCATCCATAATTTATTTTTTACTTCTGTTATCACCCAAATTTCCACACATTTATTAATATATTAATGTTGGGGTAAAGAATGAAGCGTAGAAACTTTTCTTTTATTTATGTCCTAGGAAAAAGGCTACCAAGGAAGACTTAACATATGAGAGATAGATGAAGAAATTTTTATTTCCAAACATGAACTACAAGGAGTATGAGAACGTGTCAAGCATGTAGCTCATGTACAAGACAAAAAGGAAGGATGAACAAGATGATAGAACAACCTACAAAGAGGAAAAGGCTAAACCCAAGGCATGGGATAATTGTAAGACATGAAGAACAAGAATAGATTCCATCAAACAGTCAAAGCACCAAACCTATAGAGAAACCAATCCATAAGAGTGCACATGTTTAAGTAGAAACAAAAAAATCATCCATCCAGATAAGCATTGGTACATGACAAGAACAACATACAAACTACACTAGTCCTATTGAACCAAAAACATCATTGATTAAGTCACCCCACAGGGGGATAGAAATTAAAGATAGTCCATAAGAGGCTGAGAGAATAAAAATTAATGGTAAAGGTCATGAATAAAAAATTGACCATGAAAAATAAATCGAGATTGAGTAAACCCAAGCAAGTAAAGGAAATAATCCAATACAGGAGCAAGAACAAGTCCCGGAAGAGGAAGACGAAGAAGTAAAACACTACCCTAGTCTCAACAAGAAATATATGTGAACACAATACCAATAGGGGAAGAATGATTATGAATCGTTCCAATAGATCAATCTCAAGAATACCATAAGAACAAATTACTCCAAAAAGGCCTTTTCCTTTTCATTGAATGCATGCACATAGGAACCACTAATTGAATTTCTAAGTGAAAACATTCATACTTTCCCATATGAGGATGGAGATCCAATTCTTGTGACAACTTAGAATATGTATGAGATTCAAGCTGAGGATTATTTATTGAATATTTTTAGAGAGCTAGTACAAAAAAATCTATAGAACAATAATGAGACAAGATTCTATAGGGCATGGGAAAGAAAGCTCAAGGAGGAGCTGAAAGAAAAACATGTCAACTATGTGAAATTCAACACGAGAATAAGGGACTCCAAGAAAAATCATCGCACATTGTGTGAAAAGTTGAAACTCTTAAAGAGATGGTAGTATGCAATGAGCCCAACATTTTAAAAATAATTTTCTTATTCATGTTAAACTAATTGTCGACAAAAAATCACACACTTACTACTACATTAATGTCACTAAGTACGATGTTTCATTTATGGGTCTTGAGTGAAAAGATTATTCACTAGTAACACATCCCCCTTGTCCCTCCCCTTTTGATTTCATAATCTTATTTTATATTAATCTTTTATATTTATCACCTCTTCTACTTTTATATCTCCCACATTACTCTTTGGTCAGGTCGCAGGGATCCCTGTCTATTTGTATTTTCACATTTTTCGTCATTTATTCTAGTATACTAGTGCCCAACCTGGACACTAGTGCCTAGGTACTTGTGTCTAGATCTAGGCACTATCTTTCTTATTTATTGTTCTTATCTTGACATTTATTGGTTGGTCTTTTTAGTTATCCTTTTCTTATCCTGAGATCCTAGTCACCATGTCGTGTTACTAGTGTCAAAATTTAAACAAGAGATCCTGATATAAACACATCATACATATCATTATTAATGGATGACAACTATTGAGATATATACATACAAAGAGACTGCAGACTTCAGGATTTTGATATTTGCATACACTACATAGGAGGCATTTCTTTTGTTCCATCATGCATTTTTCATTCTATTTAGTCGTAGCCCACTATTTTGGCATCATTGGCGCAAGCGAATCTAAGTACACTATTACATACATAATCACATAGAACTACACTGGGTCTAAGATGCAGTGCAATGGTCAGTCATAAGATCACTCGTTTAACAGTTGCAGACAGTCTGACCCCTCATTTTGCATATTTCTTTTTTTAGGGTTTGATGCGTCCTGGGATTTTTATTGGTGGATATTGTATTAGAGGTTACTAGTAACATTTTTATGAGTCATGTGACATACTAGTGATAGGAAGTGAATATCGGTGAAAACCTCATGACCCTTAAAAATTTAGTTCTTGAAGTTCTGCACAGACCCTGGTGCTGAGAGAGGGATTATAGCACATATGCACCAGGGTCCCAAACCAAGAACCTTATTCCAAACACATACAACACTTCTATTATTTTCTATGAGGCGTTATGATGGTTTCTTAGTTCTTTTTACTAGTTCTCCAGCATCAGAAACTTTGGGATTTTAGAGATTATCAACCAAGTCATTATTCCTTCTCTATTGCACTTAGTGTTTTGATTTTATTCAGCTTATATATTTGTATCATAGAATTTATTTATCATTTGTGGTATTTACATATTTAAATTTAACAAATTGAAATCAGATTTTGTTAAATCATTTGGTGAACCCACTCATAGTTGAACTCACTTCCTTAGGATCCTCATGGCGAAAAATCAACCTTCTCCTCCTAGAAAATCCATGTCTCATGAAAGTGTGAACCCTATCCTTGATGATGAGGCTGTTTTGGTTGAACTTATTACTCTTTATCAATGTGCTCAAACTGATAACAAAAATCATCACAATATCCATTCTAGAGAATCTCAACTTCCTACTACAACTCCTAATGAATATGGTCTTCACATAATTGCACCTGAAGATGTACAAAATTTTACACAATGCAAACCTTGTTATCCCATGGGATCTCATGCTGCTATAGATTTTGTGTCTAATGTTGAATTTCATGATAATGTTATAGATTTTGTTCTTGGTGATATGTTTTCTCCTTTAGATGCAAGTCATTCTATTTCTGAAAATGTAAATGCAAATGTACATGATATTGCTTCTACTCATAGTCAACATGAACCTAATGTTCTATCTCATATTGTTTTTAATTATTATAATGATGTATCTCTTGTTAGTTCTTCTACTTATTTCTATGTTGACGATAGTGACATAGATTCCATTTTTTCTCTTGAACATATTCGTCAAGATGTTCCTTCTTTACATATTACTGAGTGTGAATTTTCTACCCTACTTCTTCTACTTCTGAGATTGCTTCCAATGTCATGCATGACGATTCTACTCCTCTCAGTACCACTCCTTAGTCTATATCTATTGTTTTTATTGAGCCTCTATGTTCTTCACCTCCTATTTTTACTCCTATCAGTGCACCTCTCACAATCTCACTGGAGGTTCCATAATTCAGTCCTCTTAAGTCTCCATCATCTACACCTCCTTCTACATTATCTATTCCTTCACACATTCCACTGATAACCCACAATGGCAAGGTTCAACCACTCAATGTGCCTCTTCTATCACATATCATTCCATTACATTATATCTTATCACTCATGTATGTTGTTGGCCAATTACAATATCATGTCCAATCTCTCACTTTAGAAATAAAATCCTATTATGTGTCTATTGATAAAAACTCTCTTCATGATAATACTATTCCTAAGAAAATTAATAATTTAACTTTTTATAAGGACTTTTCCATGCCTAATTTCACTTGATTTGATGGAACTAGTAATCCTTACTTACATCTCAAGAATTATCATCTAGTTATGGGGATTCCTAATCTAATGATCAATTTCTACTTAGATCCTTTCACCGCAGTCTTGTTGATGATGCTCTCCAATGGTATACACACTTACCTTTTGGATCTATTAGCACATATTATGATATGGAAGACACTTTTCTTAGGAGATTCATGATTAAGAATGGTCCTATAATCACTCATCTTGCCCACCCTACATCAACGAAAAACTAAGCCTATATTAGACTATATCTTACAACACTTATTTCACTAAATATAGACATATTCCAGTAAATATGGATTCTAGTATTTCAAGTATTGGAAGAAATCCATCTCTATTTTTACGTATATTGAATTCCATTTTTGTCTATACTGGAATTCATTATTACTATTATTGGAATCCATTAGTAGCAATATTGGATTCCAATATTGTCATTATTGGACTTATTCTAGTTCTAATTTTACTATTATTGGATTCCAGTATCGCTATAATTGGATTCCAATTTGGCTATTATTGGATTCCAATTTAAACATTTTTTAGATTTTCAATGTTGGCAGTATTGTAAGGTTAGCAGCTACTAACTACTATAAGGCATGATCCAGTTGGATTAATAAATAAAAACATTAACAATAAATTATTGAAAAATAAAATTTAGAGTCATTATTAGTTGCTAACTATTTATTTGGTGAGCTCGTTGTATTTAGGTGTACAGTCGTTAACTAGTATAAGTCATGAGCCTCGATGTAAGGTGAGTGGTCGCTAACTATTGTAAGTGTGAGGCTATCAAACTTTTCAAAGTGTGAGCCCTGCACTCTGAAAAATCAAAGAATCTCTCACTTTCATAGTGTGAGCCTTGCACTCTAAAAAATTAGAGTCTCGCACTTTCAAAGTTTGAGATTCACACTTTGAAAGTGCGAGCCTCGCACTTTCAAAATTTTATTCTCAAACTTTGAAAGAGTGAGGCTTACACTTTCAATGTTTATTATGCACACAATCCTTAAATTTGACACTGGCCTTAAATTCTAGTAGTGTTATGTTTATTTTTGGTGGAACTTGTCATAAAATTACGTTATTACCCCGAAATATACCTTATAACAACTCAAGTATTACTTTCTTAGATTGTACATGACATTAAGTTAACTAGTGTTTATTATTATAAACTATAACTTTGAGTAATCATTAAAAGAAAACAATATATCACTAATTCTATTAATATGAAAGATAGTATAATTAATGCTTGTAAATTGTTCCATTCTCCATATAAACGATGAGTCACTTCCGTGAGAAAGAAAATGAAATAATCATTGACACAATTCAAGAAAATTATTTGTGAGAAACATTGTCTTAAGCCCTCAGAGATACATTGAACCAATATTTTATTGCTTACATCATTCAAAAGACTCATTGTGCCACAATTGTATTCTTTGTGAGTTGAGAAATGACACAACTGGTCTATCATCATCTTTACATTGAAAGGGTATATCTGTAAATTTCAAATGTTTTACAAATTCATACATATACAATTATAAATATTATATGAGGAGTGGTTGACTTTTTCAAACAACTTTATTTGCACAAAACATGAATACCTTCACTTCCTCTTGAATGGGACTACAACTTTTGATACAAATAGTGTTGATTAAAGTAGCATTGGAGGTGATATCAAAGTAGAGACTAGTATTTACGAGTAGACAACAATAGAAGAGTGTACTACTACTAGTATCGGAAGTGGATTGATTAAAGAATGATGAAAAAAATCCTATTGGAAAAGTGGACAAGGAACAACATTCCCAAAACTCAAATTTTCCCCTTCAAAAAGAAATTCGAGCAAACTTTTTTCTATTTAAAGGATTCAAAGTGGTTTGAAGTAATATGGAAAAAATATGGGTTGTAATAGGTAAAACTGGTCATTGTTTACTTGAAAATCGGCTCAGCCATTGACAATAGTAGACCATCCAACACCATTGGATAGAGGACTCTGGGGGGTGCTTTTTTTTTTCGTCACAACACCATGCACGTCTTGTTCTAGTTAAAAAGTGTTTTCTGAATCACCTCACTAAATCTCACCAAAAAAAATCCTATCTGAAGTGCATCTCATCCTAACTGTAACATCGTTGTGATTACCATATGCATATCCATCCAAATATGTCATGTAATTATTACTAGGGGTCAATGGGCTCATTCGGATATTAGGAATTTTCATAGGACAAGGAACTAGTGATTTCTAATTTAGAACTCTTGAAACATCATGCATGGTGGGTCGAACAAATGGTTGTTTCTTGGTATAAATAAAGGCTAACTAGATTTTTTTCTTACAATCCCAAGATCCCTACATGTTGTTGCAAATTATGTATCAACATTTTCCATGACTGTGTTGTTATTTTCTTTTGATAGAATCTAGGTTCACTAGCCAATGTCAAATACAATTCCACCCAAATTTAATTTCTCCAGACAACAAATATTAAAAATACTTAAACAATGTACAATGTAAGCTCTAAATGAAGATTAAAATTTTGAAATATTACCAACTTTGGAAAATTTGAGTTAGTTTCCACAGCTTCCTTCCTGTCAGAACCTCTAGAAGAGAAATCATGTAACTGTTTACATTATATTTCTCATTAACCCTTGAAGTTCTTGCATATTCTGGGTCAATGCAACAAATGGTACCCATAACATATGTAGAGGTGTGTTTTTGGGTTGGGAAATTAACTTGGAATTTTCAAAGTCTAACTAATGTGCCTCAATATTATAATCCAAAAGAATTTTTGAAGTCTCCACATCCTAGTGAACAACGTGTGCGTTACAGTCATAATGAAGATATGGCTATCCTTCTTTAGTACCAAGAGAAATCTCTATCTAAGTGTTCTAGTCTAACTTAATCTTCTTTGATGATCCTATACAAAAATAAAAATTAATAAAACACTTAGATTTTCCAACAATCCATTTATTTTTTTATTAAGGGCAAATAGTTTTGAAGGGACTATACCCTGTATACAAAAGGGCTCAAAAGCCAGATAGAAAAATGAGAGAAGTAGCCCAGAGAGGGGCAAAACAGCCAACCAAGAAGGCTCAACAGCCAGAAATTACAATAAAGGCGAAAAGTGGATCAAAATGTACAGAGATCCAGAACTACGAAAAAAAGATAAAAAAGAAACCAAAAGAGAAACAGAAAAGTGAGCTCCGCTAAAAAACAGCTCCAGAACCGCCCGACGACAGCCAGATCGCAGCCAAAAAAATGCAGCACAATAGCCCGCTACTTGATGGCTCTGTCTATCTTGGTCTTGATGGCCTGCAGTGACATGAAAAAGGCAATGGCCGTGGCCTGAGAGGGGTCCTTCATGTCATCTTGGGAGATTGCAATGTCCCTATTCTCCTTAGGGCCCCATATGTCTTCATTGATTCCACTTAAACTGCAAACGCTGTGGACATGTTGTTCAATGAAGTTATAGATGCTTTTGAGGGTAGATAAAATACAGTCATTGCGGCTTTTGGAATTCCCCAATCTGCCATCAAGTGACTGCAACTTCTTGAAGACTTCATCAATGACCCCCTCTTCCTCCTCACTTTGAAGGATCCTTTTACCCTTGGCTCTCTCCATGTTTTTTAGAGCCCCTTTGAGTTCTTGAATCTCCTTCTCCAATCTGTCAATCCTCTTCAGCAAATCCTCCTCTTTGGGCTTCTCCACAAGCATGCTAATATGCAGGAGGTTTTCAGCAAGTTCTAAGTCCTTATGGCTCCTAAGGACATGTTGGGAGGCAGGGATTTTAGCTTTCTTGCTTTTCTTGCTAGAGCCAACATCATCATTCTTTCTTTTTAGCAGGGGTGGAGTGGGAGCAGTATGGGCAGGTGGGGGTATGAAGGAGGGAGGTGGGATAGGGTTCATGGGAGGGCAGCTGGAAAAGTGATGGTGAATCATGAGGATAAGGCCCTGGTTCAGAGGGACAGCCCGAGAGTGATTTTGAACTTCCCTTATAGATTTCTCCAAGGAGTTGATCAGATAATGAGGAAAGCTAATAATGTTATTTCTACCAAAATGATTCAGAAAAATCAGATGCTTGTGAGGAATAGTCACATATCTTCCTTCAAGGGTAACATACCTTACCACCATTCTAGCAAGTTCATCAAAAGGAACAGGGATCGACTCCACCTTGAGGCCAGCAGTAACAAACTCAAGATTCTCTCCCTCTTCTAAAAATTTCTTGGTTTCCACTTCCCTGTCGACCTTTTTATTGAAGTATTTTCTGCCTTCTAGGCTGAGACCCGTGATCTGAGCTATGAGCTCTTCTGTAATTTCCATTTTCATGTTACTGTACTTTACAATTCTATTCTTCCAACCCTTGGCGAATTTGATGGAGATGTCTTGGTTAAAGCCTTGAATCCTCTCAATGAAATTCGATAGGCCTCTGATTTGCAGGTACTCCTAGATCTCCGTGTTCTCTTTCCACTCAGGGTTGTGGGTTGGTTCGGTTTTGCATGGCGGACCCCCCATGTTTCCTCTGTTCCTATTCCTTTTTTCAACGGTAAAAAAACTTGCAATGTGTGGGATAGTCCGAGCGGTGTTTTTAGTATTTGAATCAGCTCTTCCCGTGAAAGCCGGTTTAATTATAATGTTGCATTTTTTATTATTGCCCCGCTCCCTAGCTTTCCTTCCATGCCAAGAAATGATGGCAATCCAGCCCGCACAAGTCGTAACAATCATCCAGATCTTTTTGATGTCATCATCATGTACTTGGGGATCCGCACATTAGCATCTAAAATACAGCCGTTAGTCATGATTTTCACTGCCATGAAGATCAATGATGATGGCTTTATTGACATGAGCTGGCAGAACGTCCCCACCAATCCAAGTTTGAAAGGAATTATAAACACCTAAGTTATCCAAACTGTTGGCAACCCTTTTTCCTTCCCTATAAGTATGGGTGATGTGGACATTAGCAAAGCTTTTGTAAATATCTATAGCTTCCTCAATATAATCCCTGATAGACTAGCTGGGGTGTTGTTTTTTGTTCAAAAGATTTATAATATTTAGAGAATCACCTTCAATTATGATATGTTGAATATTACAATCTCTGGAAAGTCTAATACCCCAAAGAGCCGCCATGGCTTCGGAATAATGATTAGTCTGTCTTCCCATTCTCCAAGAAAACACAGCAACATAGCAGCCTCTTTGATCCCTGACAATGCCCCCTCCACCAGAGTCACCTGGATTGCCTTTTGAGGCCCCATCAAAATTTAATTTGTGCCAATCAGTGGGGGGTTTAATCCATTGGACCGTGTTTCTATCAATACCATTTTTATTTCTATTAATAGTGGCTATATTCCATTCAGTCAGAATGCAATCTTCATTCACCGGGTAGAGCCTATTTTTAGGGGGTTTAAATCTAGCAATATTATCTTGCACAACAATGATTATTTCCTTATAAACTTTGTTACAAGCCTGTCTATTTCTTCTGAAAATATTATCATTACGAGCCTTCCATATTCTCCACATAGTGTGTGGTAGAACAAGCTACCAAAGTCTTTTCACCATGCAATGTTTAAATGGAGAGCTCCATTACTCCCAAGTCTGAAGGTAGGTAAGAGGAAAAATCCATCTTAGATTGAATTTTGCAAAAATAAGCTGCCAAATTTTGGAAGCAATCTCACAATGGAGGAATAAATGTTTTATATCTTCAGCCTCTTGCTAACACATGCAACATCTATTAGGCACGATGAATCCCTTCTTGATTAGGTTATCATTAGTTAGGATCTTGCCATTAATAACCAGCCACCAAAAGAAGTTCACTCTAGGGGTTAGCTCCGGCATCCACAACTTGTGCCACTTAATTTCACTTTCCATGGATGCAAAGAAAGAATTATATCCTGATTTAACAGTGTAATCCCCATCAAAAGAATCCTTCCAGATGAGCTCATATTTAAGATTTTGATTACTTAGATGGATTAGGGAAATTTGATTATGAAGAGATATAATATCAGCCTATATACTATCATTCTCCACTTTTAGTTGCTTCCATTTTCTTTTGTATCCATCTCTCTCAATGTATCCTTGGATTTTGTGTCCATACTATGCAATTATAATATCTTTCATATGATCATAAGCAGAAATCCAGTTAGAATCAGTCCACTTATCGGTCCAGAAGTTTATGTTTTGCCCATCTCCAAGCTTCCAGCTGCATCCCTGAGAGAGAATGTATCTGCTGCAAAGAAGGTTGTTCCAGAAAATAGAACCACTCGGAAGGGACTGATCATATATGAAGGAAATCTTGTTTTGATTTGAAAGATATTTGATCTTAATCAGCTCTGTCCAAGGTCTATTCTCTTTTATCAATCTCCATCCTAATTTTGCAGTAATGGCAGTACTCATATGCTTGATATCTTTGATGTCTAACCCCCCTAGTCTCTTGGGTTTACAAACCTGTTCCCAAGCCAAAAGATGATATCTGAATCTTTCCTCAATACCATGCCACAGAAAGTGTTTTTGAATCTTCTCAATACTATTCATCACAGCTGCAGGCATGTTGAACATTGATAGTATGTAAATAGGCAAGTTTTGAAGCGTGCTTTTAACCAAAAGGCACTTACCTGCACTTGAAAGGATGGCTCCTTTCCATCCTGCCAACTTTATTTGGAATCTCTTAATAAGATCATTCCAAACCTCCACTGAAATCTTGTCAGTGCTTAAAGGTAACCCTAAGTAAGTAGCTGGTAGGGAATTAATGGTGCAACCAAGAATATTATCAATCTTTCTTTTCCTATCCTCAGGAGTATTAAAGAAATAAATAGAGATTTTTTCAAAATTAAATTTTTGTCTTGAGTCCTCCTCATAAAATCTAAGGACAATTTTAATGGCCTTTGCTTCAATAATAGAAGCCATTAGAAGCAGCAGAGTGTCATCAGCAAACTGCTGATGAGAGGAGGTCTGATTACCAGTAGTTGGAGGGAAGCCTTTTATCATGCCAATGTCAATAGATTTGGATATAGATCTACTTAAAATGTCAGCCATAATAATGAATAAAAGAGGGGAGATTGGATCGCCTTGCCGTATACCTGTATTACTAGCAAAAAAACCCACAGGATCCCCATTAACAACCACAGAGAATCTAGAGGTAGAGATGCAAGAGTGGATGATTTTTTTGAATTTGCCTTGAAAACCAAATTTGGATAGGACCTCATCCATGAATCTCCAGGAGACCCTGTCAAAAGCTTTATGCATGTCAAGTTTGATGGCCATCCCCGCCTTTTTACTTTTATCCATAGAATGTATAGTTTCATGAACCATGATAATTCCATCTTGGATAATTCTTCCCTGAATGAATCCGCTCTGCTGTTGTGAAATGATCTCCATTAGAACAGGTTGCATTCGAGTGGTGAGAATCTTTGTGAAAATCCTATAAATGACATTCACCAAACTGATAGGCCTGAAATCTTTGAAGTATTTTGCATCCAACTTTTTTGGGGCAAGCACAATGTGTATATTATTAAGCTCTTTAATCAGATTTCCCGTTCTATAAAATTCATTGACAGCTTTCAAGAGATCTTCAGAGCATATTTCCTAGCATCTTTGGTAGAAGTTAGCCGAAAAGCCATCTGGACCTGGAGCCTTATCCCCTTCTAAAGCAAAGACAAACTTTTTTAATTCCTTGATGGTGATTGTTTTTGAAAGACTTTTAAATATCTCAGCAGGCATAAGATTATTATGAATGGAGTCTAAGAGGAAAGAGGCCACTTGTTCATTGTAAGTGGTGTTTTCAGTGAGAAGGTTCTTGTAAAAATTAAGTGCCTCAATTTTGATAACCTCAGGATCCTTAGTAATGTTTCCATTTCCTTTAGTAATCTCGAAAATTCTGTTACAAGCTCTATGTTTGATGGCTGTCAAATGAAAGAATTTTGTATTTCTATCACCATCCTTAAGGCAAAGGGCTCTAGATTTCATTCTCCAAAAGGTTTCTTCATGACTGTTTATATTATGAAGATCAGACAGAAGTATTTTTTCCCACTGATGATCCTCCAGGGTCATACCTTTCATGGAAACCTGTAGTTCCAGCTCTTCTAGCTGTTGCTTAAGTTCTTTTTTCTTTTCAAAAATGTTCCCAAAAACCTCTTTATTCAATATTATAACTTTCTATTTAACATTCTTTAACTCTAAAGAAGTCTAAATTGGGTTGTCCCTGTGCCTTCCCAAACCCACCACTCTTTAATTCTGTCCATAATGTCTTCATGTTCGAACCACATTTTCTCAAATTTAAAATTACCATGGAAAGGTTTTGTCCAATTGAAGAAATTGAGGACTATTGGATTATGATTAGATCCCATTCTGGGGAGAGAAGAAAGATGGAAGTTCTGGTCCAGGATCCAATTTGAAGAGATAAGAGCTCTGTCCAGTTTAACTTGAATTAATTTTTCCCCTAATCTTCTGTTGGACCATGTAAATTGATTGCCATGAAGCTCTATGTCCATAAGATTAAGAGTCGAGATGAAGTCAGCAAATTCTTCCATGCCAAGGGAGAATTTGGAACTTCCCCCAAACTTTTCTCTAGGATTCAAAGGAGTATTGAAGTCCCCCATAACCAACCAGTTCATGCTTTCAACATTGCTTCTAAACAAGATTAATTCTTTCCATAGACTTCTTTTACCAGTAGCAATATTGGGTGCATAAATATTAGACAAAATCCAGCTAAGATTATTTTCAAGGCTTTTAAAGATAATAGCTAAATGATTCTGGGTGGAGATGAGTACCTTACCATCAACCATCTTTGTATCCCAAAAGATCACTAAGCCTCCAGAAGCCGCTTGAGAGTCAATAGCAGCAAAGGCAGCGTTCTGCCAAAATTGTCTTTTGAAGTCTTCAATTGCTTTACTTTTCATTTTAGTTTCCTGAATGAGAAGGATGTTGGGTTTGTTTACTCTTTTAATTTCCTTAAGCATTCTTTGCTTAGGCACACCATTAAGGCCTCTGACATTCCAAGAGATTATCTTCATTAAAAAAGTTTTGGAGATGCATTTGCCGGATGGCCCAGAGTTCTCTGTGTACCATCTGTAATTTCCTTTTCAGTCTCTTTTTCTCTTGTTTCTCTCTTAGATGGCCTGCCTTTTCTAAAGGTTACTCCAAAGTTTGCAGTTCTTCTAGTAGTGGCCCTTGTGATTCTTGAGGAGGAGGCTTCCCAGCTTCCAAGCTGCTTTTCTTCCAGGCTTTTTGAACCCCTTTTCTTTCTTTTCACTAAGATGAATCCTTCATTATCACAATCATTTTCCTTATTAGAGGGGGTAATTTCTCCATCCTCCTGATCTGCCATAATATCAGCCTGCTTATCGATTTTAGGAGTCAGCTCTTCCACATTTGTATCCTCTTTCTCTTGGTTTAGATCACCTCCAATGGATTCTAGCTCCTCTTTGCATTTTTCTTGTCTCATTTTTAGCTTCTCCACAAATCTTCTCTTTAGTAGCTCTTGATGAGCACTGGTTTTGTCTTCCTCATCTTCCATGCATGAGAGAGAAATGTTAACATTTTCATTTTCTTCATCCACCTCCATGTTCAGATTTACTCGATTTGGAGTCAACAAGATCAAAGTTGAATCCAATGAAATCTCCCTTTTATTTTCTTCCTTATTCAGATCCAGATCTACTTCTTGTTGGGACTCAATTTGCTTCTTGGGCTTCCAGAGTTTTCTGTATACTAGTGGTCTCTTTGTCTTAAATCCTTTTTTTCTTTCTTTAAGCTTGGAATGTCTCTCCAACTGCCTATTTCCATAACCTAGTTCAGATATCTACTCTTTATCCGCCTTATCTCTCTGATTCTGCCTTTGTTCTTCCAGAGTACCTGAGGGATCTTCCAGATTTTGGACTGTTAGTTTTGGAAAAATGCCCTAATCTGTGGCATTTGCTACATCGTAACTGGAAGGCTTCGTATTCAATTTTTTGGTTCCATTCTCCTAGTTTGGATTGTAGCACAATGTTATCAGGGAGCTCCTGATCCATTTCTATGGAGACACAGAACCGAGCAAAAGCCAGCCTAGACCGATTTCTCGTGGGCCCATCTAGGCCAATGGGTGAACCAATCGATTTGGCAATGTGAAGGAGGATTTCATCATCCCAGAGATGCAGAGGGAGTCCAGGGGGCCTACACCAGATGGGTATGGCATGAATATTTTCAACAAATGGATTAAACCAACAATCCATTTTAATATGAAGGTTAGAGATTGATAAGATGATTCTATTTCAAACAAACGAATCTATAATGTACATCTGATCCATTTTTCTTCATAACATAATCATTTTACTCACTATGTAGGATGTCCCATAGACTTTTGTTTACCATGTAATCATAAAACATCAGGTTTCCAATTCGAGAAAGTGAACATCCATGCAGACTCTCAAGATTATAATGCTTGATGATTCTAACTGTTTCCACATCAGTTTTAAATGCAAGCAAGCTTAGTTGGTAGAGATTGTACATTCTCTTTTTATCAATTGGCTTAGAATTCTGTATATCACAGTTATAAACAATACTTGTAGCACCATAGCCAATTACATATTTCTCTTATATATATTTAGTGATTCTCATTATGTTTTAGTACATGTAAAGAGCCATGTTCATGTGTAGTATGACCAACCATGGAGAACCTAAATGTAACAAATAAATGTGTCAATAAATAAATTATAATAATATATTACTTTGTGCTTTGTCAAGTTTGATAATCTATACATTCTAAAATCATGTCTAGCCATGTTAGTGTATACACCTTGTTCCATGTTGTTTGCAGAGCCTTTTGTAAATACCTTTGGATGTTTTGAATGGTACAAACATATAATTATGCACAATAGTAGTATTTAACTGTACCAGATGAAAATAATTATCGATTATGAGATAGATGTTGTTCATTGCATTGGGCCACAATTTTGTAAGACAACATCATACTATTCCAAGTCTGCCAAATTTTTTATAACAATAGAAGAATATCTCTAGAACTTGAACCATTTAAAAGACAAACATTATTTCTTACATCAGTTAATTTGATATCGAAAAACCATAAGAAACAAAACTGACTTGCTACGCAAAGAAAATTTGTGTTTCTATCAACACCAGTCTAGAGGAAATAATGAAAAATTTAGTAATGAAAGGAATTTCCCCAGAAAAATTATTGTAGGAGAGTTTTTTGTAAGAGAAATAGAGTCATTTACAATATATTTTATTATTAGGGAAAGTTAACTATATTTATTCCTTTCTCAAATACCTCCACATCCTTTGATAGTGAAGACCTGCAAGTTTCCACAATGATGAACTTAACTAAAATCTAGCTTTTAGAGTGACAGGAAGATAGCCATCAATCCACTATTATCTCCTCTATCCTAAAGCTATACATATTATTTTTTACATTGACAAAAATATATCCTATAATATATTGATGTTAGCTACCACTAGTCTTCATTTCTAGAAACAAATTGACATCTTCAAACAAACCAAATTTAATAGCGATGCATTTTTGAAATTTCTTAGTGCAACACACAACAAAAACTTTTATTAATGATTTCTTGTTTTTTATAGCTAAAGGAGGGTTGAAGGGTCCCTTTCCCTTTACAATATAGATACAATGAGAGGATCATTCTAAAAAACCTGAATGATTAAACAATAATTTGGTGAAAAAATGCAAGGGTATATGCCAAAAACACAAGTGGTTGGGAATATAAAAAAACCAGACCAGTAAGACAGATAGGATGATTTGACAACAATGGAACTTGCAAGAATATATAAAAACCAAAACAAAGTTACAGCCTGACCTATTTTACAAGAATTTATTTATTTTAATTAGATGACACCTTTGTAACCTCTAATTTAATGGGGATGGAAACGGTTTCTGTAGGCGGTTCTAGAAAAAGATGTTTTTTTCCAATAGCAACCCAACTCTTTAACCAATTTTATGCCTCACGAATTTTCCAGAGAATAAGATTGCAACGTTTCAGTTCCTATTGCAGAAAAGAAAACATATCATCTAGGTTAGGAAAGGGGAGTGAACTATGTCCTCCCCTCGGTGTCTCACCCCCTTTGGGCACACCAAACACAAATCACATTACGATGTCAAACCGTTTGTACAACTCTGAAAAAATGGCCACATCCACCAAACATTCCTATTTATAATGATCCTTAGAAAGAAAAGGCCATGAATTACTAATGGTTTTTTCCATTTCCACTTCCATTCCAACCCTATACACTAGCTTGATCTAGTGATGGCCCATCTCCAAAGCCCAATCCTTCGTCGAGTGTATGATAAGAAGATAAAAAACGAACATCAAAGAAACTTCTACATTTACCCTCAAACATCCCTCCAGTGAAAGATAATCATCTCAAAGAACTCCCTCAATAGAAACCATGTCTTGCTTTGATTCAATCCAAAAAAATGATTTCAAACGGTGACACAAAATTTTGGTATAAAATCCCATTTCATGCACCGACGCAAAAAATTGCATGAAAGGAAACAATGGAAAGTCCATGAAAGATGAAATTAAATCCAGTGAAATAAACCCAAAAGGTTTGAAAATAAGGGAGAGTGGATCAGTAAATATATGGAGTGACTATGCCATCACATGTTTGTAATCAATACAAGCTTGCTAGGGGCTTTAATATTGACCTTTATTGGAAAAGGAGATGAGTCATGGAAATCAACATATTTATTTCCAATGTTATCACAAAACTCTTTTTTAGTCCCATTATTTTCTATAAAATCTACCAATTTAGTAGCCTCCCAATTTATAAGATTTAAGGTCCAATCTATAATTAATGAAAGCATAAAAAAGGAATTTTTTTCACACAAGATTTTTGATGGTGGCGTTAGCAATAATATGAGAGTTGTATCCAAAAATTAGTTTAGTACTATTGAATTCATTAGCAATGGATCAACAATGATCCAACACTTTAATTTATTGATTCATACATTTATTAATTTACAAAAATTCTAGTCGTTAGTCATGTTATTAATCATGCGAGTAACATCTGGAAGAAGGTTACCCCTTTTTTTCATGGCTATCTTTCCAAACTAGCTTTGAGGATTAGAGAGAGGCTAACACACACATATAGAACTTAGACCCATATTTTTGTTTTTCCTAGGCCAATTTTTTTATCAAACACATCATTGGGGATACTCAAAATAGAAATCATGAATATGGGAAATAAAAAAATAGTATATAAGAAAGATTTGATCTATGTAATAGAAGTTTTTCATTTAATACTGTGCGAGAATCTTGTTCACCTTCACCCTACCTATGTGGTTGATTGTTTAGGTATATTTTCTTTAAAGGATGATTTTAAGAAAATATGCAAGGCTAAGATAGACATGACATGTATTCAAGTTTAAATGATGTACATATGTTCGATGATCTAACCTTGCTATACTACGTGAATATATTAATTACAAGAAATTATCGATCATAGCAATAGCAAAACCTTCCCTTTCACTAACTAACGATGCTTATTGGTTGTAAAAATTATATTCGTTAGTCATCCTTCTTGAAGGTTTATATTCAAGGACTTGGCTCTGCTCAGGAGAGTCCATCGAATATAATATAGTTACAAATAATGACAACAAACCTGTAGAGATTATTTTTTACATTGTTAAAATGGATTCATCGACAATATAGAGGCTAGCGGTCGATAGCCTTCTCATCAATGAATAATTGTTAAACATAAAGCATGCATTGATCTTTATGGACTCGAATCATTCATTCTTAAGCAAGACTCATGTTCATCTTTTCCCTCCATTTTTACTAAAATGTTTAAAACTATTTTGTTTAATGGGTTATTTATGGGAATATGTAGGGTGAAGATGATCAAGATATGTATTCAGGTTTAAAATATGCACTTCTATTATTATGCTTTAACTCTTATCTTTTTCACTAAGGAAGAAAATGATTTTTATTAGGTCAATATTTTATAAAAACAAAAATAGTAAATCCTAGTGAATGCCAAGCCACTCCTTTTAGTAAGTAATGTAGCTTAGCGGTCGCAATGAATTTTTTTTATACGAAACGACATGAAAAATGCCTTGTGATCCCATTTTATCCATTTATATGATATTTTATTCGAGCGTTGTGTTCTATAAGTATTGTAGCTTAGTGGTCGCTAAGCATTTTCTGTAATACAAAATTTTTTATCTCTATTTTCGTAATGAAGAAATATTTTAGCCTAGAGGTTGCTAATCTATTCCTTTCTCATTTAACAATAAACAATAAGTGTAGAGCACTATGTTCTGTAAGTATTCGAGCTTAGGGGTTGCTAGGAATTTCTTTTGTACGAACTGTTTTTTATCTCTATTTTCAAAATTAATAAACAGTTTATTCTTGAGGCCGCTAATCTATTACTTTATCAAAGACCTCCATAGCTTTTGACAGTAAACAATTTTCATAACTCACATATTTTACATGTAAAAGTTTTATGAAAAATTCCTAGCGCCTAATAATATCTATTACTATGATCTGTTATTAGAGCGCTATGTTCAAAATAAGATATTGTTTAGCCTAGTTGTCGCTAAATCATTCAGAATTCCTTCCTGTAAGTATTCAATCTTAGCACTCGCCTAAGAATTTGCTTTAATATGAACTATTGTTTGATCTCTATATTCAAAAATAAAAACTAGTTGAGCTTAGTGGTTGTTAATCTACTTCTAATAAGTAACGGAGCTTAGTGGTCGCTAAGCATTTTCAATGATGCACACCGATGTGTAAAAAAAGAAAAGAATCCAAGGTGTGTGCCTAGCAATCCCTATGATGTTATATGAGCACCCTGAAAACATTTTTAATAACTATCTTTCTTCCCGACTATGAAAAGACCTCCATAGATTTTGAAAAGAAATTTTTTCCATATCTCACATATTTGTCATCGAAATATATTATGGAAAATGCTTAGTGACCACTAATATATATTACTATGATTTATTATTCTAGCGCTATGTTAAAATTAAGAATTTTTTTTATCTTATTTTCCGCACAATCATTCCTTATAGTAACTATTTCAGCTTATCAGTTGCTAAAAAGTTTCTTTCACACGAATTGTTTGATTAATCTTGTTCAAGTAATGGAGCTTAACAGTCGCTAAGTATTTTACTTGATACGACCCGAAATAAATTATGTGTTAGACACAAAAAAACTTATGACTAATATAGGAGTTGTGATATCTTTCAATGGTATGTAATGCCACACTTGGTTGTGTAAGCAATGTATAGTCAATAAGATAAGATTATAATTAGTAAAAATAATACTGATAAAAAACTATAGAGATATTTATTTAGATTGTTGGAAATGAAACCTAGGACTTGTAGAGGCTAGCGATCGCTAGGCTTCTGCTCAATAAATATACAAAAAACATATGACATGTAAAGTTGTTCATTAACATGTACCGAAGAGAATACCCTGATCCCCTATAAAAATATAAGTATTTATTATTTTGAATTCGGTGCTGAAAAAATATTATTCTAATGGAGCTTAGTGGTCACTATTTTCTTTCCAGTCTATAAGGTACTCTCAAATTCTGATGAAGCATAAAATTATGTTTTATTTTTTCTAGAGTAACGCGTAAATAACTCCAAAATATTGATGATCATGAGATAGATAAGAAATTTCATGCAACGTGTCAACATTTTACTGGATTACAGTTACAACTTAATAATGTCGATTTTTATACGTAAAAATTATTTTTTAATTATATCGCTTATTAAAAAAAAATTAATAAATGTGTCAATTATATAATTGTGTAATTAACTAGTTAAAATTTGCAAGATGCCATATTTTATTGGATTTTTTTAATCAACACGGATGATAGCTAAAAATATCGAATTCACACTTGATAAAAACTAATAATAAACAAGGCATATATCACTTTCTTAAAATTTAATTTTTTTGTTTCCTAATGTTCACTTCTATTTTCTAAATGGCTTATTATCATTCTTAAATTAATATTTTTTGTTTTCCCGCGAGTTCACAAAGAAAATTTTGACGTTGTCCCACTTGTTTCTAAAATAGGTAAAATTAATAAATTTGATTTCCTCATATCCCACGCTATTCCCTGAATTAACGTGCACTATATTTTTAAAATATCAAATTCGCATTCAATAAAAATTAATAGTTAACAAGGCATATATTGCTCTCTTAAAATTTTATTTTTTTGTTTCCTAATGTTCACTTCTATTTTCTAAATGGTTTTTTATCATGCTTAAATTAATACTTTTTTCGTTTTCCCACGAGTTCACAAAGAAAAAAATTTCGTTGTCCCACTTGTTTTTAAAGTAGTTAAAATTATTGAATTTTATTTCCCCGTATCCCACATAATCCCTTGAATTAACACGCATTATATTTTAAAAATATCAAATTTGCACTCGATAAAAATTAATAATTCACGAGGTGTATATCGCTTTATTAAAATTAAATTTTTTTATTTCCTAATGTTCAATTTTATTTTATAAATAGTTTTTTATTATTCTTAAAATAATATTTATCATTTTCCCACTTGTTCACTGTTTCACTGACAAGTTGTGTACGTATGAGAAAAACATATAGGGTAAGGGTGAGGAGGAATACCTGTGAATGAAGGTGGAAGGTAGAGTGTGCATGTTACGATTTCTCGATCCATTGTGTATTGTGAGAACTTCCTTTTTGCTAGGAGAAACTACCTATGAATACAAAACAAGACCACAAGAATAATATTAAACAATATATGTCAGTGGACTGCCTAGCATATACTAGATCCAGGAAGTGTGATACTCCCTAGATGGTTGTCATACCACTATTTAACACAACTTAATGCAAGAAATAACTTAAACTAATAATCCTTTTGTAGTTGATATGATTTAGGTGTCTCATTCAATTACAATAAGAAAATATAATCTAACATTCTAGGTTATGATCATATCTGGAAGCTGGACAAGTAAATAAGGTGGTTGGGAGAGGTTAGTGTGAAGTTTTGAGTGGTTTAGTTTATTTGGGTGGATGTTATGAGGTTGCTGCTATAGGAAGATTTACCCAATACAGAGACAAACATTGATATGACATGACCAATGTCGGTTGAGAGGAGACCGGCGACGGTTTAGGTTAACCAACATCGGTAGGTTCGGGCTGATAGAGACTCAATAAAGTTTGGTTTTGATGATTATGTATGATTGAACAGAGAGTAGAAAGAGAATGGTGAGGTTGATGAAAGTACTGGAAATACTCAGAGATGTTTGGAGTCAGGTATGGGGAGCTGGGAGGTTGTAGGTGATTATGTGGAAGGATTAGTAGGAAGGTGATAGGTGATGAGATGTAAAAGAGACTAGTATTCCCAAACAAAGATAAAGAAACTAATCTAAATAAGTATGAAAAGATGCAGATACAAATGTACTTACTTGTACTTGCAGACCTGATGGTTGGATGGAGGTGATGATTTATCCATGGAGCTGGTGGTTAGTTTCGTGACCGTGCCTCCCAAAATGTTACCGTGAACACTTGACCTTCAGATCAGTGTTTGTTGTTGGTTCAGGATGTCAGGATGTGCAAGAGTTCTCTGGTGCATGCTTGCATGCAGATCCCTCTTCTTAAAAACTCAAATAATTTTCCAACCTCTGTAACAAGGTTACCAAAAGAATATATGGTAACCGACGACATTTTATGGTGATATGCACCAGTTTTGGGTTGATCGGCGTCGGTTAAAGCAGGATATCCTAGGTTTCTAAAATAGCAAATCTTGGTTATCTTCTGGCCAGTTCTATCCATTATTGTAGATCTAAAATGTAATTTTCCATGTAAGTAAGTGTGCATGTGGTTAGAGGAAGAATAGGAATTTAGTGTTAGGGTTAGACTAAGTCTTAGTTATGGTAAGTGGAGATTGAGTCCTAGTTAAAAGGAAACATGCTAAGATTAGTTCTATGATGAGGTGTCTAGGTGAGGTGGAAATTAATTTAATTAAGGTATTTATTAATGAATATTGTGAGAATGGAAACTAATTCAAGTGTAGGTAATTAAATTAATATAAATGTGGGGTGAAGAGGGAGTGTGACCAAAATTTGGTGTCTACATTTTGCCCCTTTTTGTCACGTAGCTTGTATTGGTAAGCGATGTTGAAAAAAATAGGAAGTGATTGCCCCATGTGTGGGTGAAGCTGATCCCCCTCAAACTAGGAACTGATGAGGTGTAATACATAATCGATAGTGATTTGATAAAGGTGTAGTTGGTGGAAGTGAAGGCAGGTGGGGAAGGGTATGAGTATTATGGGAAAGGGTGATGGTCAACTTAGATAATAGGTAATAGGCCAGGGTCAAAATCGGGTAATGGGTAATGGAAATCAAATGCACACACATGCGTATAGATTGTAATGTGGTATCAGGTTGAAGTGCTTGTCAAATATAAATCATCCAAGTTTGATAGGTTTATCCAAACAAGGGTGGAGTGATTAAGGTATCTAAGGCATAGGATATGGTCTGGAAACACAATGTAGGTTAAGTGTAGGAACGTTTAGGTATGTTCCAGTACACCAAAGGTTTGGCTAAGATAAACGGAATGGTAATAGGAAATTTAAGGTTGTTAGGATGATTAACATAGTAAGGGCATCATAAGGTATAGCAAGCACACAAGGTCAATGGTCACACTAGGTACATTAGATTCAGGAAAATAGGTCATGACATGGGTAAGGCCAAGGTATGGGTAAATAACAGATCTCGAGACACAAATAAGGAAAAGTAGGGGTAGTTGGGGCTTGTAGGTAGGGTGCAGTAAGTGTGGGTGAGGTCAATGGGTATCGGACAGTGAGGAAGTGAGGTCAAAATGGGAAAAATGGGGTAAAAAGGGTAATGGTAGGTAACCGATGCCAGTTAAAACTTAACCAATGTTAGTCAAGTTGGGTAGGGTTGATAAAAAGAAAAATTCACTTTTTAAGGATTCATTTGTCTTTTTTCAATTATATAAAATGACTAAGGAGAGGTGGAAATTTGGAAAGCAACAGAGTGAGATGGAGAGCTGAGTTGATGAGCCTCATAGTGGGTGATTAGCATTTGGTTTGCGGGTCCACGAGATCAGGTCAAGTGATTTGATTGATTGAGAGGTGGGGAGTCGATTTCGTGATGGAAGAGGTGGGAGAGGGTTCAGGTGGATCACCGACGGAGTGGCTAGACGTACCATTCCACCAACAATAATCAGATGGGGTAGGATTCTATATGATTTATACATTTATTGTTGAAATAGTTTGTTGAAATTAGGTTTGTGTAAAATTTGGGTGTAATGTTAATTTTTGAATCTATGGGTAAAAATGAAGGAAATGAGGGGTGGGAAGGTCCAATGTAGGTTAAATAGGGTTGGAAATGAAGCTAGGATAGGTTTGAGTGGGTTATAGTAGGGTATTAGGTAATATTTGTGAATTTTTTAAATATAGGGTAGGGTTTTACAGATTCTGATGCCACGAAAATGACCAACGATGATCAAGGGGTGGCTGATCTTAGTTGGCCTTGGCTGGAATCAGTCAAGTATTAGGTCACCGATACAGGTAAATAGTGACCGATGTCGGTCGGCTCTAGAGGAAAATAGGTCAATAAACAAGGTAGGGTGAGATGGAAAGATAGGTAATGAGATATAAAGGTAGGTTGAGTGAGAATGGGTAGGGAAATATATTCAAATAGGTACGAGTTGAGGGATGTGAAATTGGGATGGGTGGAAAAAGGGAAGTTGCTAGGGTTGCGATGTGGTAATGGGGTAGTAAGTAGTAAGGATCTTGGGAATAGGTTGGTTGGTTTAGAGATATTTTGGGTATGATCAAGGTTTAACAATGTTGTGGTTTGTTAGATGCAGGCTAGGGACCAGTTGTAGATGAGAGATAGAGTACCGCATCTGGTGCTAGCGGTATAATTTGAGCATGACTATAGAGGAGTGGAGGAACATGATGAAATTTGACCTGATTGGGATACAAATATATATGCACATGGTTTGAGAGATGAGTTTGATGGTCACAGTCATCGACAGATGGGATTCAATGACCAATACATTTCACCTACCGACAGTAGAGATCACTATCAGCTTGGAGGATGTATACAAGATCCTGCAGCTACCTATAGTGGGAGAGTAGGTTTATTTTATTTCCTCAAAGGCATCAAAGGATCTCATGTTAATAGTGTTTGGAGAGGTGATAGCAGAGATGAGGTACCATAGCGCAAGCTTAAGCTATGGAGACATGTACACGGCCCATCCTCAGGAGATGAGGTTGGTTGTCTTGATCATGGAGGCAGTCTATACTTCACTTTTCCAGATGCAGAGGGTGGGAGATTCCCATGAGTGGTGATGGGGGTCCTCTATGACAAGATGGAGGATAGGACCCATTTTCTTAAGCACCAACATTCTTAGTGCTGTTATACAGAGAGCTATGGGCCTTTGGGAGGCTACAAAGGTTCAATTTGTGTTGTACCTTTCTTCTTCACTGTTGGGAATACGAGCACATCATATGTGTACATCTACTTGGTATGCCTCAGCTAGATGCATTCGATGCATTCTTGGTTCAAGTTGGATACATGTGTTAGGTGCCTGCTAGTGGATATCATAGGGATATTATGGCTACACATTATGTACCATACTATAGGCATGTACTAGAGGGGCCGTATGTTGGCTTCTCTTCATAAAGACATATGGAAGTGGATTTAGATGAGATCTATCTTGTCATATGGATAGAGGGACATCATGCCGATGAGCATTAGATGATACCTATTAATAGGGTCAGACAATAGTTTGGGCTGCTACAGGATATTCATCCACCAATCCCACAGTATAGGAGAGATGACATGGAGAGGCCTATGCCTCTACCATAACTGACAGTGCTGACAGAGCAGAATGAGTAGATAGTATACTGGAACATTGATGACGTGGGTGCCATCAATGCATATAGATGGTGGTGGGAAGCACCATTATGAGAAACACCACCTAGTCTAAGGCAACCATACTTGGTAACCCTTACAATACAGAGAGATATATTACAGGGGCAAGTGGCCACTTTTCAGGCTCATATTATGGCCCTACAGGCCCAGGTCATAGCACACACACCCTCACAGGCCTAGGGAAAGGGTCCTATTTTACAGGAAGCAGTGAGATAGGGTCTCACAGTATAGGGACGAGGGTAGGGTTCACAGGTATAGGGGTTGATGCCATCAATAGCAAGATATATATCGCAGGTTGCTGCGAGACCTATGGCACCCCCACAAATAGTGTCAATGGCGAGATTCAGGAATTCCCTAAATGAAGCTAGATACTATCAAGATCATTTGAATATTACCGGTATAGATGTCCCTTCCTATGTAGAGTACAAGTTATAAAAGGTCTCCAGTTAGAGGATGAGATCTCACATGCATAGTTTATAGAGTACAAGGGGCCAATGAGCTCAGAGATAGGGTCAGGGTGAGGCCACTAGTTCACGGGGACCTGACCCAGCTATAGGCTGGGCGGAGGTGATACCTAGACCCATATGGGGTGGAGAGATGATGGCAAGTCATAGGGTTGGAGGAGAGGAGGATGAAATAGATGAGATCGGCCTAGACATCATATGGGATGACAATTGATGTCTTTGTAAATCATCATTTTTTAATTTTTGTTATATACTGGCCTGCATGGAAATGAAGGTGAGGTTGTACATGAGATTTTTTGAGATTTTAATTATTATACCAGTCTGCGTGCTGAAGATTTTGAGGTTGTACCTAAGAGATACTTGTATTATTTTATATCTGTGTATATTTTATGGATACATGGAATTTTATTTATAGATGGTGAGATCAATGGTTATGGATGATGTACTTTTGTTTTAAAAGCTCTATTTTTAGTTGTATATGGATGGAAACTAGGTGAATTAGGCAAGGTGGAGTCAGGTGAGCTAGGCATGATGGAGTCAGGTCATTTAGGCATGGAGTTAGGTCATTTTAGGCATGATGGAATTAGGTCAATTTAGGAATGATAGAGTTAGGTCGGTTTAGGTATGATGGAGTCAGGTCAGTTTAGGCATGATGGAGTCAAGTCAGGCAGGCATGATGGAGTCTGTAACATTCCCATTTTAAGACTTTAGAAATAAGGGATTTTTCTTTGCATAATTTTCTATGTTCTAAATAACCATAATTTAGAACACACATTCCAAATCCAATCAATCTCATATTAGAAAACCATATGCAGTTGTAAATGACTCAGTGGAACATCGATCTCTCATTTCATGACTTGGTATCCTACTGATCTCTTATGTTAATTTAATGATTTGTATACTAAGTATACTTAGTTTCCTTACCCTTTTTGGGGTATTAAGTTTTTTGTTCAAGAGGCCTATCTGAATATCTGTTACCAATATCCATATGAAATCCTACTTCTTAAACTAGGTGACATAGAACAACGCAACCAACATCTTGCAATACTTTCACTAAAGATTTAAAACATATTGCTCATGTTTATATTCCTAGATGACATACTTTTCAAATGGAATACATCCTTCACCCAACTTTAACTTTTATCTAGAATGGTCTTCACTGACTCCTGTCAGTCCACTTGTTCAATTTTTAACCCTATCACAGGTTAACAACATAGTCTAGTGTGGAGGACTGCTCCCGGTGACTAAGGATACATAGACATACTTAATCAACCTAAGTTGATGGCGTGTGTCTAGTTATCTTGCATCATCATGAGTTGATCCCGACACTAGATCATGCCTCTAACTCTACCTATGGCTGAACCATGATCAAGTTTTAATTTATGTAGATCTAGATGATTAAAATAGGAAGGGTGTTGCAACATGTCAACTGTGTATCCTCAAGAATACCCAAGTCTTCACGAAGGTACTGCACTGCAATTCACATGTGCCAACATCTGACCGATTTCTCCTTGTCTGGATGAACATACCTTGGAAAGAAGTTAATGACTTACTAATTCTCCTTATTAGGGGTTAATTATAGTAGCCCTACTGAATAACTACGTTCATTAACAATTAGGATTACGAGTAAAAACTGAAATTGGATTTGGTATTGTAGACACCTATAATTATGCCCAAGTAATTTAAATACTTAAATTGCACTAATTATCCCCTTTCTCACAAATCGACGACATATCATAAAAAAGCACTCATATTCCCTCTTGTTATCGTTAATTAATTACAATATGCTAATTGATTAAGTCACCTATCTAGCTAATAGCTTAATTAATGACCTTCCATTAATTAAATCACCTCTTCTATCTAGATTAATTAATTATTATTAATTAATTAGTATTCCCCTTCATTTAACTAGTAAATCAATATTTAATTGATTTAATCCCTTTTTAATATCATAAATCGTACTAATATTCCTCTAATTATCTTCTATAAGCTTACATCTACCTATTAGTTAATCACCTTTGATTAATTGAAACACCCCCCAACTCCCATAACTTGCTAAACATGTATTAAAATCTTCTAAAGTAAGGTTACCTTTAATAAAGCAACCTTATCCATTCCTAATCATGTTTTACCTTTATCCCACATTCATGAGAATGTGTTGAATCCTTTATCCTTTGGGCTATATAAAGAGCCCTCCACCTACCTTTTTACTTACACCTAAACTCCTTAGAGAGCAAATGCAAAGCATATAGCAAAGAGACTAAGAGCTTGCACCTTGCCATTTTGAGAGTTCATTATCTTGAAGAGTTAAGCCTCTTTCTTAAAGTGCTTGGGTCATATGGGAGGTGTCAAAAGGGTCTTGTAGCCCAACTTTGATTAGCCCCCATTCCTAGGTTCTTGGAACATTAAGGACAACTATTTTGATAGCCATGGAGCTTACTTAGGTCCATTCATTTATTTTTTATTAGAGAATAGAGGAGTTTAGATATTTAGCATTGTTAGTTTCAAAGTTTGTATTTATGAATGCTAGCATCTAACCCTTGTTTAATTCTTATCATGATGGTGTTTATGCTTTGTTTTAGCTAAATTGTAGAACTATTTTAGGTGGTAGTTCTTGCTTCATTTGATTTAGCATTAAGCAAAGTATACATGCACACATTTGGCACACCCGATGGGACCTACTCCATTGTCCTTTGCACTTAATTTCAAGTTTTTGTAGTTAAGTTTTATTTTTGGTTACTAACCCTCTTTTACACATGTTGATCTAACTTTTTTTTCTTAACTTGTTTTGTTGAGTTTGCTTGTGTTGAGTCTTCCTTGTAGGTATAAAGGAGGTGAAGTGTTGTAAAAACTGGAATTGATGGAAAATTTTCAAGATTTCATCATGTTGTTATTTTTAGAGCTTACTTTTTCAACATTTTACATGCTAGTTTTGTCAATTTCTTGAAAATTTTCAATTCTTGAGCATGTAGGTTAGTGTTTGATAGTGTTGAGTCTTCTATTTACATATTAATGTGGTGGGTTTCTGTCAAAATTTAATCTTGGTGAGAAAATTTCAAGATTTCATCATGTTTTCATTTTTAGAGCTTACTTTTTCATCATTCTACATGCTAGTTTTGTCAATTTCTTGAAAATCTTAAATTCTTGAGCATGTATGTTAATGTTTGATAGCTTTGAGTCTTCTATTCATATATTAATATGATGGGTTGTTGTTAAAATTGAATCTTGGCTGGAAAAATTTACCCATTTTGCAGATTAAGGGACGTTTTTTTTTTATATTTTTTGAGTGCATGTCAAGTGCATACCCATGAGCATAAGAGCATATGCGTAACCCATCTTCTGAAGGCCATAATTTTTTTTCCCGAACTTGAAATGACTCCATTTTTTTTGTGTTGGAAAGGTATTGAAGTTAACTATGTAATGAAAACATAAATTTGGGATTTACACTTACAAAAGTTGTAGGTTTTTCTATTATTTTAAAAATGGTCATTTCCTAACATGTCTAATGTTTTGATTAATGTTGTATTTCCATGCTTACTCGATTTAAACCAAAGCGTGTGTATGCTCTTCTCTTGCACCTTTTGGTGATATTGAGAATAAAAAACAACTTTGATCTCTATCTTGTTAACATTGGGATTAAACTTGGAAACTTGATTATTCATTTTTCTTAAGGGAATGAACCTTTTACAAAGCATTTTTCAATGGTCCTTTGATTTGAAGTTTTCCATTTCTATATAGTTGGGATAAAGTTTGTGTATTCTCTTCTCTTGCACCTTAGGGTGATCTTGAGAATCAAAAGCAACTTTAGTCTTCATTTTATAACATTTGGTAAATTGGAAACTTCATCTTTCACTTTTGGTTTAAGGGAATGAACATTTTACAAAGCATTTTTCAATGGTCATTTGATTTGAAGTTTTCCATTTCTATATAGTTGGGATAAAGTTTGTGTATGCTCTTCTCTTGCACCTTAGGGTGATATTGAGAATCAAAAGCAACTTTAGTCTTCATTTTATAATATTTGGTAAATTAGAAACTTCATCTTTCACTTTTGGTTTAAGGGAATGAACATTTATTAAGAATTTTGTATGGTTCATTGATTGACAAGATTTTCTTTACTTTTTAGTTGGATTATTTGTTGTGTATGCTCTTCTCTTACATCCTTGGATGATCTTGAGAATCAAAAGCAACTCTTAATCCTCTTTTAAATAATGTGATTTTCCTAGAGAACTACTAACGCTTGAGTGCAGGACCTAAAAATGTTTTTCAAAGAAAGGAAGAACCAAAACAAAATCAAAAACTACTAATACAGTTTTTATACAGGTTGCCAAAAGGTGTTCAAGAAAACCACACCTAATTAAACAAGATAAAAAGAACAACATATTCAAAACACTGTATTGCAGGTTTTAGAAAGGGTACGTCCCTCTCCGCTCAATTGGAACATAACCCCTTTGGAATAATGCCTTAAGCTACAACAATGGGGGTGGTTCTAGGAACCCCAAAGTAGTCCACACAAGAGGGAACCTTGTGGACGAAACAGGAAGTGCTCCACACTACCTACTTGACTAGTAATTCCTTTGTGAGATAGAGTTATAGGTTGTCTGTTGTGGCGACCCCAGTGATAATACATGTAGATGCACTAGTTGCCTACGGTTCTTGAATGGGGTAAAGTAAAGCCGAGATGCTCCCAAACTAGTCAATGTGACTTTTTGGATAAATCACGCTCGCTCATGGCAACTTTGTAACACCTAGGGCGAGAGAACCACCTAGGAGAATATACTTTGGCCAGGAGCCCACTTTGACCATTTTAAAACAGTGTTGAGTTGTGAACCTTCTTTTTGAGAAACGTGTGACGTATTACTTTTTCCTAGTTTTTACTTTCCTTAGGGCGAGGTGAAACTCTACCGAAGTGAGGCTAACATTTTTCATCTTTTTTTGATTTAATTCCTTCACATTCTTTTGACACTTTGTTGAGCAAAAGAAGGGTGACTACCTTTGTGTTACCAATCGACTGTTTCTCTCACTTTTATGTCCATTTACACCCATCCATGTTTGCGGTTGGGTTAGTTAAACGTCTAAAGTGTGTGGAGGCATTTTCACGTCATTAGTAGCCATTGTGATCTTAATACCCATGTCAAGGTTGTCATTTTAGTTAGGCATGGTTCATCACCATAGACTTCCTTAGAAGAGTTAGCTTGTTTGTATCGTATCACTACAATTTCGATATTTATGTCTTGTTTCTTATAAACTCAACATAAATACCTATATTGTATGGTTATGTTGCACATATTTTTAACTATTCCTAGCTATACTTTGAGATTTTTAGTTCAGTTCTATTATTACCTTGATTTCAAAGAGTGCTAGGTGTTACTATTTGTGCGTGTTATATCAATAACACCTCGATATCAATACTTCACTTTCTTGCAAAGTGGGTTAACATATCTTGGTGATATTGTTGTGTCATTCGCAAATTGTAATTGGAACTTTTTGAGATATAGGTCTTAATCAAGTTTGAGCTCGCTCATCGTATATCTTGATTGGGAGATCACATTGACTTCTTGTTTTTACTTACATTTTGTTCATTTCCTTGAACTTGGCATAAGTGAAAACATCTTGTTGATCATCTTTGCATCGTATTTTCATATGGTGTATTTCCTTGTTGATTGGCTTTGGGTTTCACACTTGCATGATTATTCCTTGTGATTATTCATTCAGAAAACTTATTTTCTAGGACAATCCCTTTTTATCTCATCGATATTATGTCATCACGATGTCTATTTTCCTTAGACCTTCTTCAAAAAAATCACGCACGCATCCCCATACTTACACAATGTCTGGTTGGTTATCCTTATGCTACCTAAATTGACATGTCACTTCCTTCCCTTTGAAGGAGTTCCATCACACTATCTAGATCTAGACATTTGTGCTTAAAATAGCTCCAAAAATGACTAACTATCATGTGGTTCCCCGTACTTACAAAAATATAGAACCTAGGTTCAGCAATTCAAATCATAGGATTCCCATCACAACTAAACCTCTTTTGGTTCTTCGTGCTAGAGAGCCCATACAGGTAACTCATTCCCCGCCTTCATCTCATAGTCGGTGGTATGATTTGGACACGTGTGATCCAAATTATTATTCAAGTTCCCCCCACTCTTCTTCTAATTCTAATCCTAACATTTCCTTTTCTTCTGAGGATTCCAATCCAAATATTTCCTCTGACTCTTCTAAGGATTCAGATCCAAACTAGTATTCAGATTCATCTAATTCAACTCCTAAGTCATCTAATGCGACTCCTAAGTCATGGTCCTCCCTTTCTTTGCAGGATCCTCTTCATCAATCATCTAATGTGACTCTTATGTCGCAGTCCTCCCTTTCTTTGTAGGACCCCTTTTATCAGTCACCCCAAAGATGTCTTCTTCCTTTGAAAATACACATGACTCTGAATCCCTCTAATCAAAAGTATAATACAATTCTTGAATCACGGTCCTCTCTTTCTATGCAGGACCCTTGTCATCATTCATCTAATGCAATGCTTGAATCACAGTCCTCCCTTTCTTCGTAGGACCATTATCATCATTCATCTAATGCGATGCTTGAATCATAGTCCTCCCTTTCTTCTCAGGACCCTTGTCATCATTCATCTAATGCAATGCTTGAATCAAAGTCCTCCCCTTCTTTGCAGAACCTTCTTCATAAATCACCCCCACAGAATCTTCCTTCTATGAAGATTCATGTGACTCAAAGTCCTTTGAGACAAACATCTAAATCAACCCATGTGTCACAATCTACAGACTTTGGACTTAATCCTACTATTTTACATATGGCATACCATTGTATAGGTAGGTCCACACCACCTTCTTCTATTCCTGAGAGATCTAGATACACATCTTCTTCATCTCTCAACTCATCTTCTTCTATCAATCATCATCAAACGTCTTCTAATTATTCCACACCAAATGAACCTCTTTCTTCCAATCAACCCCTGATGGTCGATCAAAAAATCATACCAATTAACCTATTTCAGAATGAAGAAATAATCAGGGCATATATAGGGGCACATGAAGATATTCCTTTAGAATATTATGAGAAAGGATTCTCTTTAGACTTGATGCATCTACATATTGTAAGGAAAAGGTTGATTCATTTATTCAAGAAATGGAGGAAGAGCCTCAGATCATGTAAATTGATACTCCTCTTATTCTTCCATCTTCACATTCTTCATTATGTGATGAAACTCCTTGGTCTTGCATAGATCCATGGCCTATCTTCTCATCACCCAATAACTCTTCATCTATCATAATTCCTCAATCACAATCTCTTGTGGGGTCAGCGCCAAGTATCCCTTCATCTTCATCTAGGTGTGGGTCACCTTATAGTAGCCCTCCCTCTTCTATTTGTGGGACATTTTCGAGTAGCCCAATATCTTCGATTATTGGGGCACATCTAACTAGCTCCTTATCTTCTATGTATGAATCACCCCCGGGTAGTCCATCATCTTCTATTCTTGGGCCACATCCTGGTATTCCATCATCTTACATCTATGGGTCATGTCCTAGTATCCCTTCTTCTTCTATTCTTGGGCCACATCCTAGTAGCCCTTCATCTTCTATTTATGGGTCACATCCTAGCAACCCTTCTTCTTCTATTCTTGGGCCACATCCTAGTAGCCTTTCACCTTCTATCTATGGCTCACCTCTAGGTAGCCCATCCTCTTCAATTCTTGGACCGTATCCTTTTCATCTATCACATATTTCTTCTATCAATGGTTGTGGCAAGCCCACTACCATTTATATCATTCCTATCATCAATCGTAAATGTTCACATTCTTCTCCTTCTCGAGGTTAGAAAATTTAGGCGTCAACTTATAAGAAACCCAAACAGGTTCATTATCAAGCTCAGGTCAAAAATTCCAAGAGCTCAAAATCCCCCAACAACTGGAATAATCTCAAAGTTGTAAATCAAGCGTGATTCAAGAACGCACATCAACATAACCATCAAGTATGGTGTAAAGTGCATAAACCTCTGGATAGGGAACTCATGCTTCCGCATACAAAATCCATGTTTCAGGATAAATCACAGTCCTTTATTGAGTGTGAACTCACCATGATTATCAAGATTGGGGAAAACATGACTCTTGATAAACAAACACACTTAGTCTCCCTTATCAAGGAAGTCGCAAACATCGTTGTTGGATCCTATCACATAGAGTGACTTTGTTAATAACAATGGTTCAATATATATATATATATATATATATATATATATATATCAAAAATCTAAAAAATTAAAAAAACAACAAAAATCAAAGGTACAAAGATCAAACATTGCAATCAGGTGTTGTGTACACATGGATATTTCTTTCTTCCCTTCCTTGCTATTCTTTTGTAAGTCTTCCTACCATTTTCATCCCTTCGGTGATATTTTGGTTAGCTTATTTGAATGCATTTTGTGACATTTATCTCTATGGTATCTGTTTTCCCCTGGTCTTTTATCACCTTGGTAAATTAAAGAACGACTGACCTCATGGAGATCCTATCACATTCAAACATCTAATAAACTTTTGGCGAAGAAATTCTAGACATATTTGTTGACACTAGCCAATGTCTTCATCACAATCACTTCCACCTCCTTCCATAAAGCCATCAGTGGTTCTTAACCCCTTGTCAAACAAGAGAGCTGAAATAAATTTTCAGAAAGCAAAAGAATCAAACAAAACTCAAAAGCTAAAAGCTACAAATCAAAAGAAAATTAATATATAACTCTCTCTTGGGGTATTTCCAATAATCTCTATCAGGGCTATGGACGCCTGACTGACAGTAGAGAAATGTTGTGATTATAATCAAATACATCTCCGTCGGGGCTATGGATGCTTGGCTGGCAGCGGAGCAATGTATGGCTATCCTTTCACCCTCAATTCACAAAATCACTTATCAAAATAAATCATTCCTACACATTGGCTAGGGTCTCTTCACTTGTTGTCTTTTAAATATTCACTTCAAGAGGTAATAAAATCCACGTGCACACACTGGATCTCTATGAGTAAACATGATTAGTATGTTACCAAGTGTCTTTTTTGGACCTTGTTCAGACTCTTACTCTAGTCCATATCTCGTCTCACAATTTATGCCTTTGACTAATCACTTCTACATCGTAAGGCTTCTAAGATACATTCATATCATTCACATCATTCTTCTACTTCGTTCAGAACATCCATGTGTATAAGATTACTTATTTTCCATGTTTGTGGAAACCTTTGTCCCCTTCCAAAAAAAAAAATCTTCTCCTTCCTTTTTATCATGTGCTTGTAGGCCAACTTACGTTGGGGGCATCCTTGCTTCTTCCCATCACTTCATTGGTTTACATTCACCATCATGTTGAACCTATCCATAATGGCCTTGGATCCCACTTCTACCTGTGAAGAGTTTACCTTTGAATACTCCCACCTAATTTTTGGGGAATTTTTTTACATCTTCACCTTTTGGTACGCACGTGGCCTTATGCCCTTGTACATCCCATCTATTGCTGGGGGCATCCATGCTTTCTCATCTTCCTGTACATAGTTTCATAAAACTTTTAAAATCAACCAAAACATTCAAATATGTTAGAGAAAAAAAAATCATCAAAAAAAAACATTCAAATATGTTTTTAAAAACTTCTAAAAATTGAAAATCATCCTACAAAACATCACTCTTTGGTTCTCACTTGTTCATGTGTGCGACTTGCGGATCATCTTGATCTGCCTCCATCAACAAAAGCTAGGTTTCTTACTTCTTCCGTACTCTAGGGAACAACGAGTTGCCTGGTACTATTTCGTAGTGCACATTGATTTTCCATCGGACCCAAGTGTCCTCCATTATTCCCCTTGCATGTATCCTTGCTTGGGGCACCATCATCAACCCTTGTCATTAATTTACACAGGTCGTAACTGAAGCTCGATAATAAAAAAATTATATTATGTTTCTCTGTTAGTTTAGCTTGTTTACTTTCTCATATTGCATTACATTTTGTATGTTGCATGAAGTTAGGCATCTTTCACTTTCTCGTATTGCATTGCATTTTGTATGTTGCATGGAGTTGGTGTTTTCAGCAATGGACAATCATTCTTAGTATGGATTTTCATGTCGTTCTACCTTTGTTGTATGCTTATATTTTTCATAAGGACCGATGACGTAGCTCTTATGGCAATATGATGACACCGAAATTGTTCCAATACACAGTGGCTAGAGGCTAAGCTCTTCTCTCGCCTCCTCCATATTTATTCTACATCGCTTTCCTCTCACCCCTATTCTTCCATCTTATCAGGGCATCCTGCCTCCTCCCATTCTTCTATCTATATCTCACCTTTTTCGATCATCGATTGGCTTCTTTCATCACCCCATCAACACTCGAGGGGGCATCTCTCCCTCCTACTAATTTTTCTTCTATCCCTTCAAAAAATTTCTTCCATCTACTATCTTTGAAGTAATGTCACTTACGCCACCCCAAAGAGGGGAAAATGTAGATACCTACAATTACGCCCAAGCAATTTAAATACTTAAATTACACTAATTATCCCCTTTCTCACAAATCGACGACATATCATCACAAATCACTCATATTCCCTCTTGTTATCGTTAATTAATTACAATATACTAATTGATTAAGTCACCTATCTAGCTAATAACTTAATTAATGACCTTCCATTAATTAAATCACCTCTTCTATCTAGATTAATTAATTAGTCTTCCCCTTCATTTAACTAGTAAATCAATATTTAATTGATTTAATCCCTTTTTAATATCCTAAATCGTACTAATATTCCTCTAATTATCTTCTATAAGCTTACACCTACCTATTAATTAATCACCTTTGATTAATTAAAATACCCCCAACTCCCATGACTTTCTAAACATGTATTAAACTCTTCTAAAGTAAGGTTACCTTTAATAAAGCAACCTTATCCATTCCTAATCATGTTTTACCTTTATCCCACATTCATGAGAATGTGTTGAATCCTTTATCCTTTGGGCTATATAAAGAGCCCTCCACCTACCTTTTTACTTACACCTAAACTCCTTAGAGAGCAAATGCAAAGAATATAGCAAAGAGACTAAGAGCTTGCACCTTTCCCTTTTGAGAGTTCATCATCTTGAAGAGTTAAGCCTCTTTCTTAAATTGCTTAGGTCATATGGGAGGTGTCAAAAGGGTCTTGTAGCCCAACTTTGATTAGCCCCCATTCCTAGGTTCTTGGAACATTAAGGACAACTATTTTGATAGCCATGGAGCTTACTTAGGTCCATTCATTTATTTTTTGTTAGAGAATATAGGAGTTTAGATATTTAGCATTGTTAGTTTCAAAGTTTGTACTTATGAATGCTAGCATCTAACCCTTGTTTAATTCTTATCATGATGGTGTTTATGTTTTGTTTTAGCTAAATTTTAGAACTATTTTAGGTGGTAGTTCTTGCTTCATTTGATTTAGCATTAAGCAAAGTATACATGCACACAGGTATGCAGATACATCTACCTCTTAACCATTTCATAAGTTTTGTTTTTAATCCATTAACATTCTAATTTATGTTTCACATAACATATTCAACATACATAACAATGTTGTTATTTACTCACCTACTCAAGCCTTAGCTTGCATAAGTTCAGATGAAGTTATTTTTATAATAGAATTCAATGGAATGAAGTCTAATACCTTTTAATTTCCTTTCTCTACGTTCCTATTCTCGTTAAGGAACTCATCAAGAGGAAAACACACCATCCACTAATCAAAAGATAACATTTCTGATAGATTTCCAAGAGGTCTTAAAACAGACTATTAATCACTATAGGGAAGTTGCATTCCCTTTTTCTTATAAAGGATTAATGTTCATTTATAACCCCATACTATTTTACAAGTTATCATCATGGTTTTATTCACCCACAAACATTTCTTTTAGTATAGCCATAGTGATCTAGCTGAAGTATCCATACACATAATGTCAACTTTATTAAGTTGTATTTTCATCTAGATGAGTGTAGGAAATATATAGTACCCTTAATCTCTATCCAATTCTATTCCAACCCAAGAGAGTACGCTATTGACTAGAGAAAGTATATAACTACCTAATCATTTTCACTTCATTGAAATGCCCAAAGGAAATATTACAAATCATGTTCAGAAACAAATTTCACATCTCTTTTACTTGTCAAAGGGGATTCATACATTTAATAAATCGAAACACTTTAGACACTACTAATGCCAAAGGACAACAAAAAAAATTAATTTCAAATACAGACTTTCTTTTCCAACAAAGTACATTTCAGTAATGAACCATATTTCACTCATAAAAAGATCCAGTCTCTTTGATAAGTAAAATGTAAGTTTCTAAATATCTTTTCTCCTTTCATCACTTGTAAATTCCATCTACAAAAATTACTAGCATGAGTCATTTCATTGAAATGAGCATGATAAACACTGAGAATTAAAAAGATGTGATTTTAGCTATCTATTTCGTAAAAAGAACTCTATTGTTATGAAACAATTTTAAGAATTACAAAGAGACATAACAAAGGGAATTACTAGTCACAAATGAGAGAGAGATAGAGAGAGAGAGAGATGAAATTGATAAACCATATCATAATTAAGAATAGATCATGGTATAAAAAACTTCAACTTTCATACTATTGTTTTTACATAAAAATAATTAAAAACATTAATCAAGGTAAGTACTATTCCATCAAAAATAACAATTTATCGTTTCATATATTATTATATATTATTAACTTCTCAGTTAATCCTATCTAACATGAGAAGATAACTATCCCTACTATCTCTTAGGAATAGATTAGCATTAGATAGAAAAATAGTGCTTTCATGTCAGAATTTATTTTACCTAATTCCATCCTAGAATATGAGATTCCAAGATAAAATAAAAAACATATGAATAAGGTTTAGGATGAACCAACCAACATATTTAGGAAAGATTTTCTAATTTAAGAATTCTATAACTCAATTTCAGATTTAGAGACCAATCTAAGTTCAAGTTCAACACTAAACAGATTTTCAATAAAGGATGAGATCAACTTGGCATGTAATTTGTAACTAAACACACAATCCCTCAAAGGTATACTTCAATACTATATGCTAAGGAAAAGTAGTAGAATTGAGGGATTTAAAAATCAGCTTTATCTCCATTAACCATTCAAATATTTTTCACCAAAGCAAAATAATTAATCAAAATATTTCCAACTAAACACAATAATCCTTCTAAGTGACCTCTGCTTCAGCTAAACTATCCTATCACAACTAGAATTGGTTCTTCAAGAAAGTCCCAGTGAAGGTACTATGAAACCGACCAAACTGAATAGCTCCTCATCAAGATTGAAACAAAAGTAAAATCGAAGGAGAGAGAGAGATATTTTATACTCAACGTTCTAAGAATTATTAGAAAAAGAGAGCATGCTATAAACAAGAACATAAATAGGTAAGTCCTTTCTCTACTATCCTTTAACCAAAATTCTCTGAACAGAGGATTATAATCAAAGGATCGAATTAAATGACTACATTATCCTGAAGAAGGGAATAAATGATGACCCAACAACAATATTTTACCTTTCATCACTAGTAAAGGATAAAATATAAGGATAGACATCAAAAACCCGTAAGCTAGCAAGTAATTCGTTTTTCCCCCAGTTCATGGCAGAGAAAGGAAGAAGAATTACATAGAAGAGATAAGTCTTCAACAGTCCTTCTACAAACCCAGATGAAGAAAAAAGAAGATATGGACTCGAATAATGATAATACTGCTAAGCACCCAAAAGAAGGCATTACCTTATAAATGAGATATCTACTCCTCCTTTGGTCCATAAAAGAAATGAAAACAATGTTTGATGGGCGATGTACTAAGAAGTAAAACTAAGATAATAATAACCTCTTAATCTATAAAGATATTTCTATTAAGATTCACAAGATCGATAACAATAACTCATGTACACTCAGATGAGCTTATACCCTGGAGAGTAATTTTCCTTTCTTAAGAATCAGATTACATCAACATTCAGAACATTACCATAAGTTATCAAAAGAAGAGAAGATAAATTATTACTTCTTTTCAATTATGGCTTTCCCAAGCAAAATAGGTCAATTACACAATGACTTTACATATTCCAGCGAAGAAAAAGATGTATACTATTGGTGATATTTAACACACATCTATATGACTTAAGTAGTTAATAGAGTGATAAGCTATATTTCCAAGATAGAAACTACAGAACATTGTCATCTTTCCTCATTAACCACTGTAACAGGATGACATGAAACAGGAAGGTTAGAAAAAGGAACCCAGATATCATGAAACCACAGAGTGATCAAAATAAATGTCAGGCACGATCTACAAGTTTTTAAACACGTATTCAAAACTTAAATCCCTCCATCAAAACTAAAAAATAATATGCTAAATCCATTGTTACAAAAGTTTTAATTTCCCAAAAATGATTCATTTAATGTCTGAGCACATTAGTTGAGTTACTCAAGATGGTTTTATCTCTGGTAGTGTTTCTCATAGAGGTGACACAAGGTATCTCATCAAATAAGTTCCACGACATTTAAGCAAATTAGAGATATTACTCACAAGTTTATCACAGCTCAACAAGAGTACCTAACAATTATCGACTCCATCTCAGGCTTGCAAACATAAAGATTAAAACATAATCTTAGTAATTCACCAAATCAAGGGAAAAATCAAAACCCAGAATCATTATCTTCGATCATAACAGTTGAATTCAAATCAGTACATCATAGTAAAAAATCATAAGCATCGACAAGAAGAGAGAGATCATAACATCTAACAAAAATCTAGATTGTATCCCCAAGAGTAGAGTTATTTAAATGAAAACACTTTAAGTAAAAGTAAAAATAAATCAATGGGTATAGCCTATCATGTTTGATAGCAGCTTCTCCTTTACTAATTCATAGGAGATCTCCGAGAAGCACTTCAATAGCTTCTTCCTTGCCAAGAAACATCAACTAACGTCATCAACACTTTATCATTTATCTTATAGCTTTTTTCCCAGTGTCCAATAAGTATTTTAGACGCTAATGTAAAAAATTACTAGTCACACAATGATTTACAGTTATGCAGAGTGTTGAAGCTGAAGAGGAAGGAACAATATCATACAGAGCTTGACATTGAAAATGAATCGAAAGAACAAAAACAACAATGCAAAACTCCTCATGCAACTTTCCAAAGCAGTTTTCACCAAATTAAAAAACATTAAATGCTAAAGGATTATCAGTTCCCTCCATTTTTGGCGAAACTTCCATCTCCACATTTAGTAGTGTTTATTTTTAAATTTGTGTATGCAGCTCAAATTTGGTTGAGATGTGAACTTGCAGCTTTCCCCTAAATTTTTCAATGCCCGTGCCAAATTTTGGCGGTAATAAAAGATAAGAATGAATTAAATATCATATAATTACCTTGAAACCAATGTCATCGACCACCCAATGTCCATGTCCAGTTCCTTACATCCACCTCAAGGTTAGCCACATTTTAAGTTAGGCTACATTAGTTTTAGGAAATCAACCTAAGTCCATAGATAGGTTCATGGTCTCAAGTCTCAAGTCACCTCCTTATCCATTTTCCTTCCCAATTAGCAAAAGGTCATAAGAGACGTAGGTTCGACTTAGCTCCTAGCACATAGTCACTTAGCATTTGAATACTATAGTTAAAATAGGTCCAAAGCCGTTCAATGAGATATCATCCTACAACCAATAGAAATGAAGAACCAACCATGACATTACTGGTGATTCATTAAGTATGACTGCAAAGTCCTATAAAAGACTTCATCAATTCTACAACCGTCACATACTCTAAATCCAGCAACTTCAACCCATCTGTTCAGACTTGTTCGTCATGACCACAAAATCATGCAAATTATCAAGCATACCTTATATCAATGGAATTGATCCAATGGTAATATTGTTTTGATTCCTAAAGGAAGAGTTCTATAAAAAATGAAACTAAAACTTCACAATCTCGTGAAACAAAGTGAATTTATCCTACATAACAGAGGTGGGTTGCTTCATTATTAAATATAGTAATAATACGACATAATGTACCTATCACAATATGATGAATTATTTTCTACTACAAACATGATTTCCATAGTCACAAGAGTACACCTTCTTAAGACCAAAGCGCATGTAAACATTTGTATCTTCTAAAGTAGAAGTTATCATCAGGTACCTAGTCCATACTAGGAGGCGTTACATACCTCCCTCCTTAAAAAGCGTTATTGTCTTGGTCATTAACTTACTCAAATAGTTTCCAATAAATTCATATAACCAGATTCATAATTATCCTCCTTCATAATTTCATAACACAACAAAATTTGAGAAAGTTCAATTTTTCATAATTTATTCAACATTAAAATAGTTGTTTCAATACTAAAGAATTTAGTTTTTTCCTAGAACTGGCAGATGTATTCATATACAAAGAGTTAAATATTCAAGTTTTATCAATCAACAGAATCGATTCCGTTCAAATAAAATATGGAAAAACAATTTTTGTATATTCGAGGTTTTCCTAGGTTGCATTTTATTCGTTAAACTAGTCCCACTAGACCTTACATTGACTTTTATGATGATTTATTAAGTGCAACTACCGAAAATTTCCAGCACTTGGATGGGTTTAACCATGATTATTCATGGATCTAGGACCTATGCAAGGAATTCTAATTTTAACACATGTGATAAATCTGAAACGTATTTATTAGGTAAAGAAACATGGAAAACATCATGAATTTGTGATAAAGAAGGAGGTAAAAACTAAATGATAAGCTATAGGGTTGATTATTTCAACAAATTCAAAGGGTCCCCACATAACAAGGTGATAACTTGGCATCCTTACAAAAAGTTATGGAATTCTTTTTTTGGTTTAACCCACAAAAATACCTTCTCACCAAGTTTAATTTTCTTTTCAACCCTTTTTAAGTCTGCATAACTCTTTTGCCTATTTGTTTCTTCCTTTAAACATTCATGAATCATTTTAACTTGTTGTTCCATTTTCATAAGGATTTCAGGTCCAATTACCTCTCTATCGTTAATGTTATCCCAGCTAACTGTAGTTCTGTCAATTTCCTTCCGTATAATGCCTCGAAAGGTGCCATTTTCATAGACATTATACGTGTTGTTATAAGAAAATTTCACTAATGGAAGGTACTCTACCGATTTATACTAACTAATCCATGCAATTAAATTTGTAACATATCTTCCAAAACTGGGTTAACTCGTTCAGTCTTCCCATCCATTTTTGGATGGTATGTGGAACTAAAATTTATTTTAGTACCTAAGGATTCATTGAGTGTTTGCCAAAATATATATGACATTCTTGGATATCTATTTGATAGGATAAATTTAGGTACTCCATGCAATCTAAAAATTTTATGCAAAAAAATATTTGTGCTAAAACAGGTGAATCTATACTTAAAATTAACAACAATAAAATTTGCTACGTTTGTAAGTTTATCCACCGTAAGCTAAAATAACATCATGTTTAATTCTTGACATAAGAAATCCTTTGAAAAAAATACCATGTTAATTAATTTCCATTTATATTGCGGTATACCATGAGGGTATAATAAAACTAACTGGATGCATATGTTCTTCTTTAATATGTTGACATTCTAATTAATGTGTCACAAAAATCAATCATGTCCCTCTATCATACCTTTCCAGGAATATTATTGTTGTTTTATGTCAACAAACATTTTTTGTAATGCCAAGATGTCCAAAAATAGGCAAATTATGAAATTCACTTAACAATTTATTTCTTAATTAATTTAATGAAGGTATATAAACTCTATTTTAAAACCTCAAGATTCCTTCGTCATCAAATTGAAAACCTTTATACCTCACATCATTTGAATATGTAGTAAGTGTTTTTTTTTTACTTGTTGTGAATACAGAAATCCAATTCCATGACACTTTTAAATTCATCATTAAACTGAGTTCTCAATGTTATAAGAGCTATTGAAATATGTTTGCATTTATGACAAAATGTGGATTTATCAGAAAAAATAACCTAAACTGAACAAAAAAACTTCATGTATAAAATACATATTATTAAAATGGGTATGAAACTCCTAGAAGAAACATAGTGAAATTATCTAGTTATTTGGAAATGTGATGATTTAGAGATCATTTCAAATTATGCCCAGGGATGATTAGTCTATACTTCGAAAAGGTCCTCCCTTTAAGGATTTGAGATACAATCCATACTTAATGTCTTCCATGACATAACCTGGACAACAAGCTATAGGTCTTGGGGAGCAGTAGTTCAGTTCACCAAGTCTTTGAGTTTTCTATTTTCATAAGGTATCATGCTAGTCTAATTTCTGTAAACAGTAGTCAACTATAATCGAAAAAGGTACCTTCCCCAGATAGAATAAGTTACTGGGCAGTAAAAGAATCCATTAGGATCTTCAGTCATGCAATTCAAAGATTTGGTCCTAGTACTGTTGAAATAATCCAAAAGATTCTTAAAGGCATACTCATTACTTATAAACAAATCAAAACTACAAATCAAACATAAGGTGAGTATTCCCTTCTACCGACTGACAAATCTTAGCTTGAGTGCATCGACCTTAGTAATATAGTCTTTAACATACTTTCTATAGTTAACCAACAAGATTAATGAAAAGGAAAAAATAATCATAGTACAGTCTTACAAAAAGGCTAACACAGTTAGTGGTTACACTTATTTTTTTCAGGGATGCTTACATCTCTTTAATCCTGTTCTTATTAAGTATTGGTCCCAATGAAAGGAGCAGTGGGATCTCTTAGAGAAGAATAATAGAGGATCACATCTAACATGACAACCTTCTCTTTCTTAAGATTTCCATAACTATCTGCAAATGCTCATGAAAGATCATCTATGCTTAAAGAAGATAATAAGACGATGATCATCCTAGAATACTATCTCAAATTTGTCCATAGGATTATCTTGGAAAATACCATTCATTAAATGCCATGATGAAATCTATAGGTGAAATGGTCAAATTGAAATGGTAACTCACTGTGAATTGCAGAATATCTGTACATAGTTCTATAAGTTGTTCTTATGAATATTTTCATCACTTTGAATACGTAACCAAATTGATAGTCTAGATCAAAGATATCCCTTAGAATACACTGAATGCACTCTACATATGATCAAATGGATAATCCAATATACTAAATAAAGAGCTGAAATCTATCTTTGGGAACAAAATTAGGTAGAACATTGATTATAACATGTTTGAGAAAATTCAGTGCACAATCTAAGTATTCCATCTTTCTTGAGGATATCACAATTAATTATCGGTGCTCCCCAAGGCATGAGACTTGGTAAAATTGGAAGAGGATTAGTCAATTGTTCTTGTATCTTCTTGCGGGTGGATGAAGGTTTCCTAGTTCAAAGATAGTCATTACATGTTCTTTTTTCATGGAGATTAAAGTGGATTTCACATCTTGATCTCAAACATGCCATCAATCAAGAGTTCCCTTAATTGGGTGTCAGATCGGATAACTCTTCCAGAAACACATCAGTAAAATTTTGTACCACTGAGTTTATGCTTATTTTATAAGTGACTACTTTCATTGGTCGTTTCAGAATATGCTGAGTTGTATGAAAATAGGGATGCATCATCCATAAAAATGTGGAATTTTTCAAGTTGCAAAAATAGACAATAATCCTAACTGACATCTCATTTTTTATGTACATGAATAAGGAGAATAAGTACAAAAATATAGGTCAACCAATCAGATACAAGTAATATTGATTAAAAATATTACATAAATCATAGGAAGAAAAAAATATTTGATTGTGATTGGTTGATCTAAAGCTTAAGTTAACAAGAAAATGATGACATCATAGTTACCTTGCCTTACGTCAGGAGTACTAATAACATGTATAAAACTTTCATTGGAAAAACGTATGTTGCAACTCAAGGGATTGCTCTGTAAGGAAAAATTTCACATAACCATTTCATACTGTCTTTGATCGAGTATAACATGATACTTGTTGATAATGTACATCCCATTAATTTCATCCATTTTTTCAGATTGTCTTACTAGTAAAGTGTGTATATAATTTAGTAGACATACATACAATTCATTATTTCCATTATCAACACGTATTAATTACAGTTTTACCAAATAACTTACCTGGAACTTATATATGTGTAAAAACAGTTGAGGGGGCTCTACCCCAAACAAAGAAATGACATCACTACCGTAGCATGTATGCTTATGTTGAATGAAGACGGAACAAAAAAATTACAAAACATGACATTTATTTTCATAATGAAACAATCAAAACACAATTGTAGAAGCCTAAAAAAAGTCCTTTAAAAATAGATAATCAATATTAGGATGAGATTTAGGAGACATATTCAAAGGAACTGAGGTTTTTATAGTAGAATTTATTTATCTCTTGTTCTTGACATAACTGTCTATTCATACATTAGTAGTAGGTTCATTTGCTCACACTTTAAATGAAATTATAAAGAATTAATCATCCAAATTTGAATTTTCAGTAGGAGGGAAAATTTTTCCATGGTCTTCTTCTTCTCCCCGACTGCAATCAGATGAAGAGGAATCTGGATCATGATCTTTCTAATTTCTTCCTCTATGGGCAGAGACTGCTTTCCATTTTTGCTTCCAACCTTATGGATTTTTCAACATGTTCCTCTAAATCAGTGAATAAGAAATGAATATCCACTCTACCGCCAATTTTATGGGATTAAAGATCCCAAAATGAATTATTTGGTATCCTGACCTAGTAACATCGTTAAAGGGTTGACAACTGAGATAAATCAATAAGCACAAAGGATAAAACTTAGTACACACTACTCCAATAGTACTCTGTTACAAGAAAACATCACAACTTGATATACGAAGAAAGAAAATCAGTCATTTGAGAAACTAATTGGATAGTACAAAAAGTGGTAGAGGTCTCATAGGGAAAATCCCTCTCAAAAGTTATCATTTATCACTAAGTGATTTAATAAATGACTTTATTGTATTAATTAGTGCTTCATGGACATTTTACTATATTGAATTCTCTACCAAATAAGAAGTTATTTTTTATGGGAAATATGATAAGTTTCTTTTATGAATTTCTATTTGTATTATTCATTATATTTAAGTATAAAGTGATTGCATATTTTTTCTCACTACTTTCGTTGAGCCACTTCTCAATATCCATATCCTAGTGTCAGTGAAAATTAAACTTAGTTATTTAATTAGTACTTATGTATTTGTATTAAGTTTATTCAAATGCCATAAAACGTGACTTATTAAATAATTCACAGGCTAATTAGGTAAGAATAAAATTGCATTAAAATATTTTTGCATTTATAAATTAAAAATGAAAAAATTCCTTAATATTACTTGTTGTCCACAAAAGGTGGCTGATGCACTTTATTAATACAACATACTAATTCCTCCTCATTTCCCATTTAGTAAGAACTATTCAATTTACATAATAAATTTTACCTATTGTGTCATAGAATAGGGTTAGATAAGGATTTCATTAAGTTTTTGAAAATTAAAAAAATCTCCACTAGATGACATGGGTATGTTTAAAGCATTTAGTGTAATTTTTAACAAGTTATACGTTTTTATTAAGCAGATTCCACTTTTAGAAAATCATGGATAGAATCGAATCCAAGATATTTTATTATTTGTTAGACTTTTAAATAATTAAGATGTAATATTCCCATTTTAAGACTTTAGAAACAAGGGAATTTTTTATTTTTTATTTGTATAATGTTCTCTGTTTTAAATAATCATAATTTAGAGCACACATTCCAATCCAATTAATCCCATAACATAAAACCATATGTAACTGTAAATGACTCGGTGGAACACAGATCTCTCATTTCATGACTTGGTATCATACCGATATCGCATGTTAACTTAATGTTTTGTATACTAAGTATAATTGGTTCCCTTACCCTTTTTGGGGGTATTAAGTGTTTTGTATTAAAGAGGCCTACTTGAATATTTGTTACCAATATACATCTAAAATCCCACTTCTTAAACTAGGTGACATATGACAACGCAACCAACACCTTATGATACTTTGGCCAAAGATTTTGAACATATTGTTCATGTTTATATTCCTAGATGGCATACTTGTCAATTAGAATATGTCATTCACTATACTTCAAGTGTTATAGAGATTTATCTTCACTGGACTCCTATCAGTTCACTTGTTCAAGGTTTAACCCCAACCAAGGTTAGTAACAAAGTCTAGTGTGCAGGGACTTCTCACAGCTGGACTAAGGGTAAATGGATTTACTTAATCGACCTAAGTCGATTGCATGTGTCTCTAGTTATCCTAATTCATCGTGAGTTGACCTCGACACTAGTTCATGCCCCTAACTCTACCTAGGGTAGAACTATGATTAATTCATAACTTTATGTAGATCTAGATGATTAAATTTTGAAGGGTGTTGCAACATGTCAACTGCAACACAGTATCCTCATGAAGACTCAAGTCTTCACGAAGGTACTGTAATGCAGTTGGTGTGTGCCAACATCCAACTGAGTTATCCTCATTTGGATGAACATAAATTATAAAGAAGTTAATGATTTATTAATTTTCCTTATTAAAGGCTAATTGCAGTAGCCCTACTGAACAAATAGGTTCATTAACCATTAGGGTTACAAGTAAAAAATGTAATTGGAGTTGGTATGTAGATACATTTTCCTCCTAACCATTTCATAAGTTTTGTTTTTAATCCATTAACATTTTAATTTATGTTTCACATAACAAATTCAGCATACATAACATTGATGTTACTTAATTCACTTACTCAAGTCTTAGCTTACATAAGTTTTGAGAAAGTTCTTTTTATATTATATTTCAATGGAATGAAGTCTAATCCCATTTAATTTCCTTTCTCTGCATTCCTATTTTAGTTAAGGAACTCATCATGAGGAATTTCACCTTCAACTATCCAAAGTTACATTTGGATTTATTTCCAAGAGGTCCTAAAACAATCTATTAATCATTACAGGGAAGTCACCTTCCCTTCTTATAAAGGATTAATGTTCATTTATAACCCCTTATTATATTACAAGTTATCATCATGGTTTTATTCACCCACAAATAATTGTTTTAATATAGCCATAGTGATCTAGTTGAATATCCTTGCATGAATGTCAATTTTAATAAGTTGCATTTCATTAAAGAGGGTAGTACATCTAGTACCCTTGACCTCTATTCAATTTAATCCAATCTAAGAGGGTATATTACTGATAGAAAAAAATAGAGAAATACTTATTATTTCCATTCTCAGAATACCCAAAAATATCACACATCAAGTTCAAACAAGTACACAAATCTTTCATTCATCAAAGGGGATTCAAACATTATAAGTCCAAGCACTTCAGACATTTCTAATGTCAAACAACAACAAGATCAATTACAAGTACAAATTTCTTTTCCAACAAATACATTTCAATAATGATACATATTTCATCATAAAAGATCCAGTCTCTTTGGTAAACAAATGTAACTTCCTATAAATATTTTCTCCTTTCATCACTTACGAAGTCCATCTGCAAAATTGCTAGCATGGGTCAGTTCATTGAACTGAGCATGATAAACACTAAACATTAAAATGATGTGCTTTTAGCTAACTGTTTCATAAAGAGAACTCTATTGTTATGAAACAGTCTTGAGCAATTCATAAAGACATACCATAAGAAATCACTATTCATAAATGAGAGAGAGAGAGAGAAAAGTGACAAACCATATCATAATTAAGAATAGATCATGATATAAACAACTTAAAGTTCATACTATTTTTTACATGAAAATAATTAAAACAATAATCCAAATAAGTACTATTTCATCAAAATCACAATTTTCCTTTCATATATTATTTTACATGATTCACTTCTCAATTAATCCTATCTAACATGAGAAGTTAACTATCCCTACTATTTCTTAGGAACAGATCAACATTAGATAGAACAATAGTAATTCCATCTCAACATTTATTTCACCTAATTTGTTCCTAGAATTTGAGATGCCAAGATCAAATCAAAACATAAGAATAAGTTTGGGATGGACCAAACCACATAAATAGGAAAGAGTTTCAAATTTAAGAATCCTATAACTCAAATTCAGAATTAGAATCCAAATTAAGTTAAAGTTCAACACTAAACAGATCTCAACAAAGGGTAAGATCAAATTGGCATGCAGTTGGAACTAAGCACACAATCCCCAAAGAGATACATCAATACCAATGTTAAGTAAAATGAGTAAAATAGAGGGGTTTAACAATCAACTTCAGCCCCTTCAACCATTCAATTATTTTATTTTTACTAAACAAAAAGAATTACACAGAATATTTCCAACCAAAACACAATAATCCTTTTTAAATAACCTCTGATTCAGCTATACTTGTCCTATCATAACTAGACTTACTTCTTCAAACAAGTCCCGTGAGAGGGTACTACGAAAGAGAAAAAACTGGAAAACACCTCTTCAAGTTTGAAAAAAAAGGAAAATCAAAGGAGAGAGAGAGAGAGAGAGAGATTACTCAAAGTTTTAAGCATGATTTAGAAAAATAGTAGAGATAACAAAAATATATAAAGACAAGATCAGTCTCAACTATCCCTACCAAATCCCAAACTGAAAATGAATTAGAGATCAAATTGAGTGAACACAACCCAGAAGAAAGGAAGAATGAAGAGAAACACAATCCAATACCTTCCTTCCTTCTAGGAGATGGTATAGGTAACCAAGATTACCCCAAGATAATAATAAAACCATCTCCTTCAAGATACAGCGATGCAAAGGAAAAATTCCACATAAGAGCAATGTCTGAACCAACCTTCCAACTCAAACCCATAATAGGTAAGGATTGAATCAATAAGATAAAACACAAATAGGAGTAATCAATTCCTCTTTTCACAAGAACATTGCTTAAGATCTACAGAATCAAAACCTGGTTTAAATACCCAAGGACCAAAGAACAGGCTAACACAATACAACAGTACAATGTCAAAGGAATCACCAATAGTTTCAAGTTGGCACTAAAACCAAAGAATAGTAGCAAAAACCCAAGGGTGTTTTTCCCTTCTTTGAAGCACTAGATGCCATCCTTCCATGGTTATACAAGACCCCATGGAAATAGAAGAAAAACAAAGTAATATAAATTCCTTACAGATTCTAAAAGAAATCTAGTCTTGAAAACAAATTTACATTTCTAGTGAAGCTAACGAAGTATATATTTACATGCTTGAACACACAACCAAATGACTTAACAATTCCATGGAATGATAAACTATTTTCCAAGAAAAATCCAAATAACTATTCCCCTAAACACCCAAAGTAAGAGGTCTACAACTAAAAACAACACAATAAAACCCAAATTCGTAAATATTGAAAAGATCCTTTCTCCATAAAACTCAAGAAAAGTTTAATCAAAGTGAAGATATTAGAAATAGTTTATTACCTGTGGTTTTCCAACATACAGGAAAATAATGTTATATTAAGACAAGTTCAACTGTTTTAATACAACCCAAGCTTCCTTCTCAGTTTAATCAGACCAAACAAGGTTATAAACAATTCAAACAAGATTTATACTTTATCGAATTCATCTCAAGCTCATGTAAAAGATTAAAACATAATCCAATAGACCAAAACAAGAAACTTGAAACCCAGATCATTATTTTAATAGTGGTCGATAAATCATACACAATAAAAATCACAAAATCACAAGCAGAGAGATCATATCAACTAAGAAAATCTATATTGTTTCCAAGAGAAGAGTTCTTTTAATGAAGTCAATTAAGTAAAATCAAAATAACTTAATGGGTAGAGCCTATCATTCCTGATAGAGCTTCTCCTTCACTGATTGTAGAATATTTCCAAGCAGAACTTCAATAGCCTCTTATTCTCGACACAACATCAACCAACATCCAATACTCTATCTTCTTTTATAGCTTCTACAGAGTCCAATAATAGCTCAATGTAATGAAAAAATAACTAGTCAAGGAATATTTGAACTGGAGATTCGATGAATAGAAAAACACCATTCAGAGCCCGATCTTGAAAATGAAGCAAAAGATCGAAACAACCATGCAAAACCCCTCATGCATTTTCCTAGGCTATTTTTCCAAGTTTGAAAACATTAAATGCAAAGGACTGTTACTTCCCTCTATTTTCCACACCACCTCCATCTCCACATTTAGCAGTGTCTATTTTTAAATTTTTGCATGTAACTAAACTCGGTGGAGATGTCAGCGCAGCCTCCCCTAACTTTTCAAATGCCCATGCCAAAGTTGATAGTAAGAAGAGATAAGAATGAATTAAATCTCATTTAATATTTTGAAACTAATTCCACCGACCACCCAATCCCCATGTCATTCCATACATCCCCTTTAGGTTAGCCATACCTTAATATAGGTTACATTAGTTTAGGAAAACAACTTAGGTCCATAGATAGGTCCATGGTATAAGTCTAGGTCCCTCCTTATCCTTTTTCCTTCCCAATTAGCATAATTCATAAAAGCTTAGGTTAGGTTTAACCCCTAGGATAGAGTCATTAGTTTTAAAACTTAGTTATATTAGGTCCAAACCCCTCCAATGACATATCATCCTAAAAATAATAAAAAAGAGGAACCAAAATCGTTACTTGGTCTAATACAAAGAAGAGACCTATGAAGAGGGTTCTTTACAGCCATCACATACTCTAGACCATAAATTCTCCCAATTTTCTAAACTCGACATCATGTCAACAAAACATGCGAATTAGAATCATACCTTGGATCAATGGAATTGATCCAAGGTAATGTTGTTTGATTCCTCTTAAATTATGAAAAATGAAACTAAAATTCATAATCTCGTGCAGTGAATTTATCCTACATAACAGAGATGAATTGCTTCATTTTTAATTAAGAAATAATATGACAAAATTTACCTGTTCAATAGATGAATCATTTTTTACTGCAAACATGATTTCCAAAGTCATAAGAGTACACTATCATTAAGAAAAAATCACATGTCGATGTTTGTACCTTTTTAAACTAGAAATCATCATAGGTACTAGTCATGTTTGGAGGTGTTACAGAGTCAAGTTAGTTTAGGCATGATGGAGTCAGGTTGGTTTAGGCATGATAGAGTTAGGTTAGTTAGACATGATCGAGTTAGGTCATTTAGGCATGATGGAGCTAGGTTGGTTTAGGCATGATGGAGTCTTGTGTTTAATTTTGAATTAATTCCCAAGTTATTGGTAACATGAGAAATAAAGGATGAGGTATATGTATGTTATGGTGTAAATTTCCAAAATATTTGATATCATGGAAATGTGAAATGATTGATTGGATGTGTTTATGGTGTGATAAAATGGTAGATATGTGTGTGTGGTAAATTTTCAAGTGTTATATAAAAAATGGAAATTAATTATGGTAGAATGTTAATATAAAATATGTGGGGAAAATGGGTTAGGGTAAGAGTGGTCGAGCTAACCTCCAAGGGCCTCATGCCCTAGGAGTGTTGCATACATAGCCCCGATAAAAAGGGGCCTTGGGTCAATGTAGTTCTCCCATAAGATATGGAAGAATATCATGAGGTAGAGGGATGGGTTGGTAGGTTTCAAGCATGATTGAGTCTAGGTCATAGGCATGGTTGAATGAGGTCACTTAGGCATGGTTGAGTTAGGTCACTTTAGGCATGGTTGAGTCTTTTAAAATGTAGGTGTCGATGGTCTATTCCTGTATAGGGGAATCAACAAGTAATGAATGTGTATGGTAATAGATGGTAAACGAGAGCCACCTAATTGATAAGAACCCTAATTTTCTATCATACTAATGATTGACTTATGAATGTGGGACCCTAAAGGTGTTTCTTAATGGACTATTATAAGGGTGGAGAAAGTCACATGATCATGAAATGTCATAGTTACAGCAAGTCCCTTGAGAAGATGGAAAATTAGGGTGAAAAGGAAATGAGGTGAAAATGGGTGGTGTGGCGTAACTTAGTGTATAACAACATGTTCACTTGGCAAGAAACCCATGATCAAAAATAGGAAATTCCATGATGAAAAATTTATCATTTTCTTTTTTTGTTTTTGTTTGTGATAGAATGATCAATACAAGAAGTCTATATGGGATGAGTATATTATCTCCTTGAGGTCTTCTTGAAGTTTATCGATATGGGAAGCTTATGAATATTTTATTTTGTTGTTGCAATGACTCTATACAGCTGTCTTTCGAGGGATCAGTCTATTTATAGTGGCAAGATAGAGAGAAGAGATGCCCCTATTGAGGGAAGCATCTCATTGCTAGAAGTTTGACTCAAGGATTTTAATCCCATTTTTTATTTTGGATGTTTAAGTCATGGACCAGACTATAGAAGAAGAGCAGGTTCTTTTTAGAAGATAAAACCATAGCACACAGATGTTAACTATGAAAGAGATGGTTTCAAGGATGAATGACCATGGGATTCCATATTTGAAAAAGATGAAAAGTATCCATGAGAATCATGCCATGAGTAGATTCTTGGTAATCATATTAAAGACAAGGATGAAAGGTGAGATTTAATCACATGATTCTTGTTTATTCAATGATCCTCAAAATAGGTAATATGGAAGGTGAATGTTGCTCAAAGGATGAGCGGTCAATAGGCAGAAGGTGATAAGGGACTGGATTTCAACAATAAAATGGTCTAAGATGCAAGGCATTGAGGGGATTGGTTTGGGTTTACCTTCAAGTGAAGACAAATGATAAGCACCTGATCCATAGGTATAAGTAACGATATAGGGTCCAAGCCAATTAGGAATAAATTTTCCCTGTTTACTTTTCTCTTCTTTGGTTATATGTTGATTTTCCTTATGGAAAAGTTCATCGAACTGGAAGGTTAGTTCGTGGACATGTTTATCATAGGCATGGTTGATACACTTTTGGTATATTTGGAGATGATCAAGAGAATTAAGATGACGTTTATCTAATAACTAAAGTTGTGTTAAACAGTCCTGGTGAAAGTCATGGTCATTGAGCATGTCTTGTAGTGAGATGCAGAGAGATGGAATCTGGAATTTGAGAGGCAAGACAACCTCAATATTATAGACCAAAGAGAAAGGTGTGGTTGGATTTGAAGTATGAATACTAGTGTGGTAAGCCGATAATGCAAATGAAATGTGTGTATGCCAATCCTTCCTAGTATTGTCGACTACTTTCATAAGAATTTTATTCAAGGTTTTATTGGTTGATTCTGTTTGGCCATTTTTTTGTGGGTAATAAGGTGACAAGAAACTGAGTTGAATGCCAAAAGAATCTCAAATATTTCATTTTTTTTTTTTGAATTGCTTTCCATTATCAATGATGAGGTGATGAGGGACACCAAAGTGACAAATGAAGCGATGGTTGATGAATTCACAAATTTTATTGGCTTTATTAGAAATGAGGGGAATGGCTTCTACCCATTTAGTGTAGTATTCAGTAGTAGTTATAATCCATTCATGATGTTTTGAAGAATGAGGATTGATTTCTCCAACAAGATCTAAACCCCATTGAGAGAAAGGCCAAAGTTCTTGTGCGACCTATAAGGCATAAGTAGGTGTGTGATGAATATTAGCATGTTTCTGGCATTTCAAAAAATATTTGACATAGTGACAACAGTCATGGTTTAGGGTTGGCCAATAATAGCCAAGGTGAAGAATGCGTTTAGCGATAGCTAATCCACTAAAGTGACCTCCAAAAATTCCGTCGTGAACTTCCTTGATGGTGTAAGGAATTTCTGAACTTGTAAGGCACCATAAGAGAATACCGTCAAATACGAGTTTATAAATAAGACCACCCATGATGACATAGCGAGAGACACATTTAAGAAATGCACGTTGTCCATTATGAGTGAGATCGAGAGGCATAATAGAAAGGGAAAGGTATTCTACAAACTTCTTATAGTAAAGGCCAAGTGGGTCAGGCACACCCATTCTAATGGAGTTGATATCTCAAGAAAAACAAGAGGGTGATTGCAACCTTTGTATCATGAAAAATATTTTGGAGTTAAAAGATGAAGCGGGAATATGAGAAGACAAACAGGCCATGGTATCTATAAATTTATTATTAGAACATTCGTAATGGTCAAAGGTAGTCAAAAGTATGTCGACATGAAATTTATACTTTTAGAGTATTTCATTACGATACTAGTATATACCATTGACTTGGTTTACAAAAATTTCATAATCACCAAAGATATTAATTTCTTTAACATCTAGGGATATGGTGGTTTGAAGGCCTAATACGAGTGCTTCATATTCAGAGATGTTTTTATCGCAATAAAAATCTAGTTTGAAAGATAAAGGCATAGGTTCACAATCAAGAGGAATGAGGATAACACCTACATCGCATCCACACTCACATTTGGAACCATCAAATAATAAGGTGATCTGGTAAGGGGTATCATCCAAAGAGAGGGTAGTAATGGATTCATCTAGGAAATTGAAGTTAGAAGGTTGATCTCCAGAAAGAGGTGTATCTGCTAGTTGGTTAGTGATGGCTTGGCCTTTGACAGAATTTTGATGGATGAATTCAAGGTCAAGGTCTTCAAGAAGCATGAGACAATGTGCAACACATTGATTCTAGTAGGGTTTTGTGTACATGTAATGTAGGGGATCAATTTTAGTGATGACAAAGGTTTTGTGGTTAAGGAGGTAATGACGAAGTTTAGCGGAAAAAAAAATAAGGCTAAGAAAAATTTTCAGCATGGGTGTACCTAGTTTCGTAGTCTAAGAGGGTATGACTTATGTAATAATCTACTTGTTCTTTGTGTTGCTCGTCATGATGAGTGAGAATGGCACCTAAGGAATGGTCAATAACATAAATGTATAGGTAAAAGGGTTGGTCATATTTAGGGGGAATGAGAATCGGTGGTTGAAGAAGGTATTTTTTTAAGGTGTCAAAGGATTTGTAGCATTCATCATCCCATTTGAAGGAGATGCCCTTTTAAGGAGATGATGAAATAGTTGATAGTAGTCAGAAAGTTGTGAAATAAACTGATGAATAGATTACAACTTACCTTACAAATGTTGAAGTTGACAGAGATTAGTAGGCAGAGGAATTTTTAGAATAGCCTTTACTTTAGCAGGATTGACTTCTATGCCACGTAAAGAAATGATGAAACCAAGGAGTTTTCCTAAAATAACTTTGAAGACAAACTTCTTAGGTTGAAGGTGAACACAATACTTGATGAGGTGGTAAAAAATGACCTTAAGGATTGTCTGGTGTTCGGCCCGATGTTTGTACTCTTCAAGAAGGTCATCTACGTAATCTTCCAATATACGATGCATTATGACATGGAATATATAATTCATGGCTTTCTGATATGTAGCAGTAATTTTTTTAAGGCCAAAAGGCATGATTCGATAGTAGAAGGTCCCCCAAGGAGTGATGAAGGTAGTTTTATGTTGATCTTCTGGAGCAAGTAATATTTGATTATAACCTGAGAAATTGTGCATGAGTGATAGCATCTCATGGCCAGTGGTGAGATCAACTAGTTGGTCAATGCGTGGTATAGGAAAGTCAAATTTTGGGAAAGCTAAGTTGAGGTTGTAAAAATCCATGCAGATGCGGAGTCCCTCTGTCTCTTTTATGACAGAAACAATGTTAGAAATCCATTAGGGATAGTCAATGGGTAGGATGAAGGAAACTGAGAGAAGGCACTGAAGTTCTTATTTGTCAAGAAGAGCAATGTGAGGATGTATTTTTCAGTAGCTTTTTTTATGGGTTTGGCATCAGGAATGGTTACGATATTGTGGACCACAATGTTTGGGTCAATACCAGGCATATCAGCATAGGATCAAGAAAAAACATTTCTATGGTCCCAGAGGAAAGAAGTAAAAGCTTCTTGTTCAACAACATTTAAAGATTGGCTTATCTTTAGAATGTGTGAGTCATCCTGAGTGTTAATGTTTATTTCGATAGTTGATTCATTCAACATGGTTTGTGTTTCAGAAGGTAATGACCAGTGTATATAAGAATATTTTACACCAAGGTAGGTGAGGATAGACTCATTGTCCTTATATTAAACAACATTAATTTAAGGTGTATCATCATCGATCATGTCAAGATATAGGAAGGGAAAAGAAGAAGGAGCCTAGCCATCATGTTCATGAAAAAAAGTTAGGAGGAATAGATTTGGGATCTAAGGGACTCCGTGGGTGAAGGTGGTGATGTTGGTGAATGGGGTGGAGAAGGTTTGTCTTCCTCAATGAGATCAACATAGGCCTTCTTGGAAAATGGTGTGGCAAATCCAATTCCACTACGATTGTTGTGTTTATGGGTGGTACATGGAATGATGGTATGATGGCCTTGTTTGTAAAAACCGAAGCCAAATCCTTTACATGCACATCAGTGAAAGAAAATGTGGGTGAAGCGGTAGTTAGTGAGAGATTGGAGGTCAGATGAAAAAGTTCATGTTTGGGATGGAGGTTCAGGTGAATAGATGGCAGTATCAAGTCCCGTATACGTTAAGTTGGTGTGTGAAGGTGGGGATGACCATAAGGGAAAACCTCACCTGTGCAGTAGTCATAATGAGGGTGATAGCGTAAGTTTCCATACTCTTATGGAGTGAGGAATGTGTTAATATTATAGAGGCGGTACTCCCCCAGAGTGAGGTGTTGAAAAACACCTTCTAAGGGATCAGTAGTTTATATGCGGGTAATGGAGAAAGACGAATCACTAGACGATTGAGCAGGAGGGGTATCAGTTTGTTGGAAAGTAGATGGGTTAGCTGCAGAGGCTACAAAATTAGTAGAAATAGAATAAATAGGTGTGGGATAGGTGGTGGTAGCATTCGTAGATGGGGTTGTGGGGGAAGGAGAAGTGGGGGTAGTGGTAGATGCCTTGACTGGTATAAGGACATCATTAGGTCGGTACAACATGTTACAAGTTTTGAATGGTGACGAGTCGGTTAGGATGGTATTGTTATGCCCTTCATGTTCAAATTTTACACAGTGGTGTAAATTTGAAGGGACACAACCCATGACATGAATCTAAGGTCTTCCAAGAAACAGGTTATAATGGAACTCTCCCTCTAAGATGTAGAATAATTCTAGGACACTTTGAGGGCCCACACAAATGTGGATAATAATCATCCCAACAGTGGAGGTGTTGGTGTCATTAAAGGAGCGTAACATAACTGGGTTATTATGTATAAAGCTTGAAATGATGCACATTTGATTTTACGTGTGGGAGGAGATGATGTTAATGCTATCGTGACCATTAATCGTGACATGTCGTATGATTATTTTATCGATATAGATAGAAATGAAAAGGGCAGGATAAGGGTCATCTGACTGGAGAGGTACAATCTCCTCATTAGAGAAACTGAGGAGTGACAACTCAATGAGTGGGAATAGTGGTAGAAGAAGGAGATGATTTGGTAAGTGAGGCCTCATGGTCAGGTGTGATAATGGAGGCCACTAGTGTGGGGTCATTGGGTAAAGCTTTGATTGATTGTAAAACCTCTGTTAGGGCTTGTCTATTAGATTCAAAAGTTTGGATGAGATTGTATAAGGACATATTTATAGGGGATTGATTTAATTGTTTTATCATTGTATGATGGGTGTCCCTATTAGAGATAGGGTATGTGGGTCCTCGAATGGTGATTTTTGGCATGGGTGCAGATGGTATATTGGGCACGGGGTTGGTTGTTTGGCTAGTTGCTTTTTACTTTCCTTTTTCCTTCTGGGCATGGGTGGTAAATTTGACCATGTTAATTTGAGGGGAGTTGGTAAATGGAGAAGGTGTGGGATGAGTAGTGTAATATCATGATGGGAGAAAACCTAATTGGGGGGGAAATCCTTGTGAAATGAGCTTGGCACACTGGCATTTGGGTGGTGGCTTGGACAACTCCCTGATACAGACCATGTTGATCTCCAATTTTGGATGTGGAAAAAAGGGTTATGGGGTGGATATTTAGGTTGTTGAAGAAGTGAGGGATGATGATGTGTGGTGACCGGGGAAGGTGGAAAATGGTCCTCATCAAGAAGGTCATCATCGTCAAAAAAAATTTAGGAGGACAAATTTGGAGAAGAACGGTTTTTAAAGCCTTAGAATTTTCTACATCATGTCCTAGCACCCGATGATAGGCACAAATCTTGGTTTGATCAAACCCTTTTAGTTTGGGTTGAGAGGGTTTTAAGGTCGAAGTAGCGGTAATGTGATGACGGAAGTATCTAAGAGGTTGGTTAGAATGTTGGTGTAGGACCCTGCCAATGGATCACAATGCAAAGTGAGTGTGGGTTTGGTTAAAGGTTTGTATGATCGTGAGGGAAGAGGTTTTATAGGAGGAGGAATGGGTTGGACCATTTTTTTGGTAAGTGGTATTGTCTTAGGTTTTGATGACCTCTGCTTGGGTAAAGGTGGGGTATAAGAGCTAGCAATGGAAGGTTTTTTTGATTTGACTACATTTTTTTAGGGTATTGGGTTCTTATCTTTGGGTTGCACCTTCTTGGATAAAGGTGACATGGGAGTGTGTGATGTAGAAGGGAAATTAGATAGTGGAAGAGGATGGGTTACCCATGGGGGAAATAGAGTTGCGGTGGAAGTGCTTGGTAAAGGCTAGGTGGACAGCATGGGTTGAAGTTGTATTGGAAAAATTGGAGTTATAGTAATTAGTGGAGGTATACATGGTAAGAAATTTATGGGTGAAGGTGAGGGTCTTTGTCATGTAGGTAAATGATGTGTAATGAAGGCTTGTGATGAATCAGTAGGTTGCTTAGCTTTAGACTGGCCTTGGGTAGGAGACTATTTGGCTAGGATTGATGGATGGGGCCCTAAGATGGAAAAAATTAGTGAAGGTTAAAAAGGTGTGGTAGGTGAAACTGGTGTATGTGGCCTAGAAATTTAGGTCTTCCTTTTAGGTGGAGGAATAATTTTGGCATGTGTTTAGGAAGATGTGGCTAAGTCCAATTTGATAGGTGGATGGTTAAGACTTGACGTCGGAATGACACCCAAGGTAGTGATGGGTCTGGTTACAAACAAAGATATAAGTGTGGGTAGGTTATTAGGTATTGGAATCGTTTTAGTCACAGGTAAAGGTTTGGATGTAGGTAGAGGTGATGAAGAAGAATCCATTTCGATAGGAATGGTCAAGTTCGATCTGGTTGCTATAAATACCTTTGGGTAGATCATGGAAGTATCTTCAAGAAACATTTTCATTTGAGTAAAAAAGGGGAGCCAAAGACATCCCCATAGCTTGGAATTATCAACGTAATCCAAGTGATCAGCCAACCATGAAAACATGACTCTAGTAATAGGAGGTGCAGTTGGTTTGGTGACAATTCCTGTAAAATATGTCTGTGAGATAGGGAATCGGCTAGCCTTAGAATCTATTGGTAAAAGAGACAAGATCATGTCAATGGGGTTCTGGGACGATGAGGGATAATTTCACCCAACAGGTAGTGACATGTCTGAATAATATCCTATGGGTAGGAGAGATGGTAGGTGGGGTAAGGTAGATTTCTCCCTTGGTGGAGGAGAAGGTGATGATGAATCTTCTGTGGATGAGAGAGTTAGTATTGTTGATTGTTCGGTAGGTTGCGAAGTAGATGATGGAATGACGCCAGCAGAAAACATGGGTTCCTCCATAAGAGAAAGGGGAAATTAAGGGGACTCCTCTATGGGTGAAGGAGTAGAAGAGGTATGCTTCTCTATGGGTAGAGGAGCTCGTGCCATAATTTTCTCAATAGATGAAATAGGTGGAATTTGAGGAACGGTCTATACGATATCAAAAACTGTGTGGACTTCATGGAAATGTTTGTCACTGGATAAAGGTTCACTATTTTCATTAGACAATGGTTTATGGTTAAGGAAAAACTTCTTAAAGATGTGAAAATTTTGATTTTTTAGTGCATTCGGGTTGTCTACAATGAGGTCATCATTATCTATCATATCTTAGACAATGTTCTTAAAAGTTATGCAGTTATCATCACTATGACCTTTGATGCGATGATAATTACAATAATCATGTTCATTATACCATACAGGCATAGGATGAGCGGGATAAAACTAGTATGAGGTTTGATGGGAGGAAGTGTAATGGCTCCAACTTTAAGAAGCTTTTCCAAGACTGAAGAATAGGGTTCTCCAATTGAATTGTACTTTCACTCCACCCGCCGAAGCTTAAAGGTCTACATAGGGGAAATATTGGAAGAATTTTTGGATTGATTAGATGGATGAGATGGACCTGATTTGAGAACTACCACATTAACAGATCCTTTGGCCTTTGAATAATTATTTTGAAGTTTTGAATATGAAGAAGAATCATTTGGTTTGAACGAGGCATTCTCATTTCGTAATTGGATTTTATTTTCTTCAATGGTGTGAATTTCCATCTTTCGTGCCATGGTGATTGTCGAAGGTTCGGAAGGTTTATACTTGCAGATTTGGTGAGATGTGTCTAGAAAAATCTCTAGTAAACAACTCAATAAGTTTAGTTTGAGGTAATTAGAATGTTAATTGGTTGATAAGACTTTGTTAGTGAGCAACGAAATCTGCGATAGACTCGTCGTCATACAGTCATGTCGAATATAGGTCGGTCATGGTGACTTTTGTTACTACATTGATTGAGAAGTGGTCAAGGAATGTTTGAGCCACTTGGTTGAAGGAATAGATGGAATGTCTAGGTAACTTATTTACCAATCTAAGGTGTGTCCTATTAGGGAAATGGGAAATGTTTATAGGAGTAGAGCATCGTCATGGTCAATTAGGTAGCACCCATGTTTGAATCACCACAAGTGTTGTTGTGGGTCCCTATTAAAATGGTTGAACTTGGGCATTTCCCAATGCACAGGGTATAGGCAAATAGGAATGGATGGATGAATATGCTCATTACAAATTTTGTCGTAGGTCAAGGAGTTACGAGAGCCAAAAACTGATGCTTCTAATTTTTGCATCTTTTCCATCATCATTCTAATGAGTTCATTGGTGGGTTATGAGGAATGGGCACCTCCTGTAGTAAAGAGAGGTTGATGATGGGTGTATGATGTGGATGGCATCCCTGTACATGAGGTTGCCAAATATGAATACTACAAAGGGGGAATCGATACAAGTGGTATGTACCCTGAATAAGTGATAGATGATATTACGGGTAACTAGTGATGCATGTAAATAGGTGGGGTGGTCGCAACAACTCTCATGGTAATGGATGGTAGAGACTGAGGGATGGAAAGAACTAGTTTTTGGAATGGGTGTGGGTTTCTAACACTAGAGGTGGTTATGATGCAACTAGTATATATGAGGAAAAGGGGGCATATGGGGCCATGTTCAAAACAGTTGGTGAAGGAATAGTTGACACCACATGTGCAATAGACATCGTTGGGGTAGTAGTTTTGGTAGAGGTGGAACCTAACTGCAAGACCATATGGGGTAATGTGGATGAGGAAAGCGTTGCGCTAGTCATAGTTGATGCAGAAGTGGGTGCGAGAGAAGGAGGAATAGATACAGGCATGTCGTATTTTATTTGTCTTGAGGAGTCTCAGGTAGATGAGTGGGAAAGATAGTATTGTAAGGCCGCAAGATTCTGATCAAGGAGTCTTGTGAACTCGTTGTCAATGGTAGAAATGGTGATAGGCTTAATTGCATCCATAGGTGACAGGATGGATGGCAACGATGGACTAAATGGGAGTGGTTGACGGATGGCATGAAATACAAGGGTGTTAATTTGGCTATGATTCAACACCGTGTGAATTAGTGTTGACCTGGTAAATATATATTCTGTAAATGACAAATAAAATAGTAGAAGAAGAGAAGGATGAAGTACATGGGGTAAATCTAGTTATTTTTTTAATTAAAAATCAAACACAGAAACCAACGATGGTCAATATGATCAATAATGGTTAAAGACAAACTGATGACGGTTATGATAACCAATACCGGTCACTGTGGGAAATAAGAGTTTTAGCAAATGAAACAGAATTGATGAATGTGAAATGGGGAAACTGTATCTGATAAAGATATTAGAATATTGGGTATATGATGGTGTCTTGAGGACCAAAAACAGAAAAGAATAGGTGATGAAGGTTGTTTTAGGTAAAATAACCAAAATAGCCATAATCCAACATTGATTAGATAAACCAACAACAGTCAGATGTAAACCGACGATGGTCATTGGACCGATACTAGTTACTGTGAAATTATAAAAAATGAAGAAAATGGATTTTTGGTGAATTAAACTATATGAAGGATCAACCCAGAAATCTGAGAATGATAAGATGATGCCCTGACACACTCAGAAATAGTCATAATACTCCAACTATGATGGGGAGTGTCAAAGGAAGAAGAAAATGAAGAAACGTAATCCTCACAACTCAAAACATAAGTCAAGAACAAAGCTAAGAAAACACGCAATCCTAAAAGTGAATTTATGTTTGTTTTAGCCTATGCTATTTAAGATTGAATTGTGAATTTAGAAAATATTTTTTTGTTGGGAAGGCGTCCTATGAAGAGGTAATCTAAAGTAGAGGTTTCAGGTTATGTTTTGGTGGGGGAGGTCCTTTCTCTGAGGTGATGACTGGACAGAGATAACCAACTAGGTGACCACTATCAATCCTCTAATCATGTGATCGTTGACAACTTCTTCTAAGTGGGATGTTTTTTAAGAAGATGTGTAAATTAAAATTTGTACAATTTGGCAAAGAGAGAGAGAGAAGAAAGTTCTTTCTATAGTTTAATTGTGTCAACCATTAGCTAGGCATGACTTCCAACATATAGGTTTCTCTCATTTTTAAATGTGAGCTAATAATGTAGCATGCAAGAATGAAATGTAAAAAAAATATAACCCAAATTGACAATTATATTCGATGAATCAAATGATGAATAGTTAAAGAACGTGCTCTTTCACTACTAAGAAAATGTAAGAAAAAATAACTGGTTCATTTTAAGCACCAAATGACAAGTGTCGTTTAGACAATTAGAAGAAAAGAATATTACCATGGAGAAAATTAAATGTGTTCTTTTAAAAAGGAAATAAACACACAAAAATTTTCCATATATGAAGAAAATGTAATGAACCCAAGAGACAATCCCACCAGGCATGCCAACAAAAATTTCCAACAAGTTGCGTACGTATGAGAAAAATAGATAGGGTAAGGGTGAGGAGGAATACCTATGAAAGAAGGTGGAAGGTAGAGTGTGTGTGTTCTAATTTCCTGATCCACTGCTCATTGTGAGAACTTCCTTTTTGTTATGAGGAACTACCTGTGAATAAAAAATAAGACCATAAGAAGAATATTAAATAATATATGTCAGTGGACTGCCTAGCGTATGCTAGATCCAGGAAGTGTGATACTCCCTAGATGATTGTTAATCCACTGTTTAACACAACTTAATGCAAGAAATAACGTAAACTAATAATATCATATTGCAGTTGATATGATTTAGGTGTCTCATTCAAGAGCAATAATAAAATATAATCTAATAGGTTGGGTTATGATCAAATTTGGAAGTCTGACAGGTAAATAAGATTATTGGGATAGGTCAGGGTCAAGTTTTGAGTGGTTTGGGTTATTTGGGTGGATGTTATGAGGTTGATGCTACAAGAAGATTTACCAGAAACAGAGACCAACGTCGGTCTAGTATGACCGATGCCTATTGAGAGGAGACTGACAACATTTTAGGTTAACTGATGTTGGTAAGGTTAGGATAATGGACACTCAATAAAGTTTGGTTTTGATGTTTCTCTGTGATTTCAAAGAGAGTAGACAGAGAATGGTGAGGTTTATGACAGTGTTGGGAATACTTAAAGATTTTTGGAGTTATGTATGGGGATATGGTAGGTTGTAGGTGATTAGGTGGAGGGATTGGCAGGAAGGTGAGAGCTGATGAGATGTAAAAGAGACTAGGATTCCCAAATAGAGATAACAAAAACTAATCTAAATAAGTATGGAAAGATGTAGATCCAAATGTACTTACTTGTACTTGTAGACCTGATGGTTAGATAGAGGTGATGATTGATCTTTGGAGCTAGTGGTAATTATCATGACCGTGCTTCTCGGAACGTTACAGTGAACACTTAACCTTTAGATCAGTGCTTGGTGTTGGTTCAGGATGTCTGGATGTGCAAGAGTGCTTTGGTTCCTGTTTGTATGCAACTCCCTCTTCTTCAAAACTTGAATAATTTTCCTACCTGTGGAAAAAGGTTACCAAAAGAATATATGGTAACCGAAAATAGTTTATGGTGACCGGCTTCGGTTTCAGGTTGACCAGCATCGGTTAAGGCGGGATATCGTAGGTTGCCAAAATAGTAGATCTTGGTTATCTTTTGGCCAGTTATGTCCATTGTTGCAGATCCAAAATGGAATTCTATGCATAAGAAAGTGTGCATACAGTGTGAGGAATAATAGGCATTTAGTGTTAGGGTTAGACTAAGTCTTAATTAGTTATAGTAACTGGATATTGAGTCCTAGTTACAAGGAAACATGCTAAGAATAGGTTTATGATGAGGTGGAAATTAATTTAATTAAGGTATTTATTAATGAATATTGTGAGAATTGACATTAATTTAATTTTAGGTAATTAAATTAATATGCATATGGGGTAAAGGGGGGTGTGAACTAAATTTGGTGTCTACATTCACAAAGAAACTTTTGTTAGTGTCCCACTTGTTTCTAAAGTAGGTAAAATTAATCAATTTGATTTCCCTGTATCCTACCATATATCTCAAATTAAATGAAAATATTGTTGACATGTGAATTCAAAGTACGGTATGTGAAATCCCCCACATTAAATGCCAATATTTTAACTATCGAAATCCTGTACTTTCTCTTTAAGAAAGGGAAATTCAAATTTTGAAATTTCCTATTCCAACTTTTTTTCAATTTTCAGAATATCTTTCGTTGAATGCATTGGGAAAAAACTAAATACACCAAAGAAATATATAGTAGGGTTTCTTTTTTATTTTTTAATCACATAAAAGCATCTCTTTAAATCAGATTAGAACATATGCATCCACTAATTTACTAGTCTGAGTGCTCGATTCCTAGTCATTTTTTTAACGGTAAGCTAAGGCAATAATTGTAGTAATGTTTGGGGATGCACAAACAAGACAAAAATAGTGATTGTGGATAGATCACGATTACGAGTGCATATCAGGAGGCCCACAAAGGAAGACATCAAAAGAGACAAGCAAAATAGGTTACAAATAGAATCTTATAGAGAATGTGTTTTAGAGAGAATATGGAGCTTTAACAGACATTATCAAGCACGTAAAATTTTTAGATACAACTAAAACATGTATTTATCAAAATCATCTATGTTATCGTATATTTACCATAGTTGATAGCGAGCACTTACAGCCACTTTGTATTCACCTAGTTCTTGTGTTTTGCACTGTAATTCATCCATGTCTTTGCCTTTTGCACCTTTGCAGTTCTGTTTCATCTTCTTTATCAAAACATGTTACTGTGTTTGAAACCACATGTTTTTCTGCCCATGACCGAATATTATATAATCCCTTTTACAATATTTATTCTTTCTGAAAACCCATTTTTTATGTTCAGTCATAGCTCAAGTATTTGTGTATGTTAAACAGGTTCCCTTTTTAGCCCTTTTATTTGTCTTTTTGGTTACTTTTTTGTTTATTCTTCATTCTTCTTTGTCCATTTATCTTTTCTCGTAAGTTTTGACATCTATCCCTAGTATAAAAACATGAGTCGCATATGTGTGTGTGTGTGTGTGTGTGTGTGTGTGTGTGTGTGTGTAATCGTAATGGTTTGCTTTTGTATAGTTTAGGTAATCATTTTGACCTCCTTTAATGATTTTTTATATGAAATAAATAGTCATGAATAATTATTCAATATTCGATTCTCACTTGATTGTTGCATTAACATATATAGTTTTTTATAATTTTTTTCCCAAGTATAAATAATTAAATGTAATGTCTTTACAATTTTTTATGTTTAGTAAAAGGTAAGAACATTATATGTACTCGTAAATATTATTAAATATAACTATTAATCAATATATTTACAAACATATATTTCATTTATAGTTAGTAGTGACTTACTTGATAAATGAGCCAACCTAAAGTAACATATTTTAAATTTTGAAATAACATATTCCAAAACTACAAGCTACTAAGTTGGATGTTTACGACATTGCCTTGTTATTACAAGAAAACACAAGGAAAAAATTATTCCAAAACAAGACAAATATCAAAGACTTTCCTGAACACATTTTTCAAACAAGAATAGATACTAGTGACTACTAAGATTCTGGTTGACTCACATATGATACAAGTAGGACGGGTCTCCTGAAAACCGAGCTAAACACCATTATTATATATAGATTTTTGTATTATGATATCATAATCCTACCATGATATTTAAAGCCTAGTGGCCACTAATGTCGAAGATTATTAAATAGCATTGGTGTAACATAACAAAGACTTGAGATTAGCGGCCGCTAGGATATTTTTTTCTTGGATACAAGACACTTAGCAAAGGCCCGACTGAAAAAATAACTAAGCTCTTTTATTATATTTAGATTTTACAATACTACATTCTAAGACTAGCGATCGATAGGGTGGATGTTTACTTTATTTTTTTGATGTTCCAAGACAAAAAATGAGATTAATTTAAACAATTTTCTAGAATACACATACTCTAAAATGAATTTTTCTGCATTGCGGCTGCTGAGTTCAATATGTTATTCGAACTCTGTCACATGAAATTTGAAGCCTAGAGGCCACTAAGGTTGTAGATTATTCCACTGCATTGGTGTAACATGACAAATACTTAAGATTAATGGCTGCTAAGATAATTCTTGTCTTGCATTCAAGATATTGATTAATGAACTGACTAAAAAACTTAAAACTAAACTAAGCTCCAATATTAATTTTTTAGCCACGTGGCCTTGTCATCACCATTCCGGCACTATGATAATTCTTTACCGGGAACTCCTCGTGCTATGATTATTTACTAATGCACATATTTTAGTTTGGTGAATGGAATTTGGAAACACAACAACAACATAACACAAGAATACCATAGACTATGATAAGAAAGAATGATGATAAATTTGAAATATAAGTGTAAATTATAATATCAACATGAAATTGTTACAATCTCACCCATGAGGTACTTCAAGTGTTACTGACTTCACTTGCCTTCCAACAATAACTATGGGAGAAACTTCACAATTACACCTCTTAATGGCGCCTATAACAGACCTTCAAAATGTTGGCTTCCTTTACACACTTATTCATATAATATTTCTCGCTACTTCCTTCTATGCTAAATGAGGGGGGTGGCCTCTCTATTTATAGAAATTCCAGGCTTATCCATCTTATCTCTAAGATAGGATAAGAAATCTACTCTGACGAATAATATTCCATACCTTAACTTTTATCTATACATGTAAGCTTATCTTTTAAGATAAGATAAACCTTATCATTTCACATGGGTTCCACATTTTTAGACTTTTTACAAATAAAATACACAAAATATTAATGACCTCACTCCTTGTCCTTATTACCAATATAATATTTCTAATTCCTAATCATGTAGACCCTACTTCTCTACTTACCCTAACTTTGACATTTTAACATTACCGAACCACTTACGACAAATATTTACTTTTTACCACAACATTCCTATTGTACTTTTGACTATTACCATACTATACATTATTGGTGGCATCATACCAGCAACACTGTTATCTTCTATCGAACGCTACTACTAATTATACTTACAAACATCCTATTCCTAATACACACATTAATGAAATAGAAATTACGGAGGAAAATTTTAGTGTCGACATCTTCCCCCTTCCTAGCTTCTACTCCGTCCTCGGAGTAGACTATTCTAGTGCTTGGAAAATCTTTAACTTGTCATGGTTGACCCATTTCGTAATGGGAGTGCCATCCAATTCCTCCAGTCGGTATGTACCATTTTCATGCACAGCTACTATTTTGTAGGGCCCTATCCATTTTGGAAGAAATTTTCTCTGTCTTCTTTTTTTGTATCTGGAATCATGTACTAGAACCAAGTCATTCACATGAAATGGAAACCAACAGATCTTTTGATCAAAGTATTCCTTCTACTTCATTTTATACCAACCTTTCTTTTACTGAATCACTTTCATCCATCCTTTCATTTTTCATAACTCTCACAGTGGGAATATCAAACTAAATAGGAAGAACTGGATCAATGCCATAAGCCAACTGAAATGGGGATTATTCTATTACTGACTTTAATGTTGCCCTATATGCCCACAATGCTGCATGAATCCTTTTATCCCACTTATGTACCTAAAAGGCTGGATCTTTTGCTAGAATTTGACACAACACATTATTTGTTCATTCCACTTGTCCATTTTTGCTTGGCTTGTATGTTGTTGCCTTCCTATGCTTAATAGAAAACTTGTTGACTAGGGCTTCTACCACCTCATTAATGAAGTGGCTTCTTTGATCTGTTACAATTTCTAATGGGAAACCAAATCTGGTGACAATGCGTTCATATATGAACCTTGCCACTTCATCCATGGAAGTTGTTTTCAATAGCCTAGCTTCAACCCACTTGGTTAAATAATTTGTGGCAACTACAATATACTTTTTTTTGCATGGGGTAGTTGGAAGTGGACCTACAATATCTATTCCCCACTTTTCAAAGGGGCCAAGTGGAAGAATAGGGCATAATGGAGCTGATGAAGTCTTACGGTTACCATGTGTTTGACAAATATCACATGTCTTACAATAATTATAAAAATCTCTAAAAAGAGTGGGCCATTGATAACCTGCATCCAAGATCCTTCTTGTTGTAAGTTGTCCAGAGAAGTGTCCTCCACATGTACTATTATGAAATTCTTATATCATCTCCTTCCCTTGATCACATCCAACTACCCTGTTGTACTATCCATTAGGTCCTATTTGAAATAATACTCCATGTAGAATAGAATATGGATGACTGGCTTGAGTAATCTTCCTCTTAGTATTTGCATTGGCACCATCAGAAAACTTGAATTCATTCAGATAATTCCAAATATTTATGTATTTACTAGGGATTGTGTCAAGGGATACCAATGTTGCATCTAAAAAATCATCATCATCACAAGATAAACCTAAACCCTCATAGGTTTGAGAGAATGCGTCTGCATTGACATGCTTCTTTCCTGGCCTATATATAATATCAAATTCAAATTCTTGTAGCAAAATTATCCATATTTCTATACTCCTTGATGGGTTGAGCTTATTTACAATATATTTTAGAGCCTGATGATCTGTTATAACTATAAATTTCTACCCTAGCAAGTAATTTCTAAACTTCTTTATAGCAAATATGATAGCTAGAGCCTCTTTTTCTGTTATAGTATAATTTACCTTAGCACTACTCATTTGTCTCCTCCCAAAGTAAACTGGATGATCATTCCCATTTTCATCCTTTTGGCTAAGAGTACTTTCTAGTGCTACATCTGAGGCATCAGTATACACAATGAATGGTTTTCTCCAATCTGGATTCTTTAAAATAGGTGAAGACACCAGGGCTTCCTTCAGTTGTTCAAAAGCTTCATGTGCCTTATTTCCTGGTTCATAAGTAACATCCTTCTTCAAGAAATAGGTTAGTGGTTGTGAAATATTTGAGAAATTCTTGATGAACCTTCTATAGTAACCCACATGGCCTAAAAATGATCTCAACTTACTTCTATTCATGGGAAATGGTAACTCTTTGATTTTTGAAACTTGATTAGGATCAGTACCAATACCATCTCTAGATACAACATGCCCTAACAAAACACCTTTAGAACATCTAAAGACATAGTTTGTAGGGTTTAGTGAGGCTTGTGCTTCATCTAACCTGTGAAATGCTATCTCCATCTGGTGCAGGTGGTCCATCTTTCTCCCATAGATGTAAAAATTATCCATAAATACTTTGATGAAGTTCCCAATGTAGGGTTCAAACACCCTATTCATCAAACACTGGAATGTTGTCAGAGCATTACACAACCCAAAAGGCATAACTCTATAAGAAAACGTTCCCCAAGGAGTGGTGAACATGGTCTTTAATTGATCTTTCTTTACTATACGAACTTGGTTGTATCCACTATATCCATCAATAAAACTATAGCACTCCTGGCCAGCTACTTCATCCAAGATTTGATCTGAGAATGGAAGAGGGTAATGATCCTTCTTTGTTTCCTTATTGAGCTTCCTATAATCAACACAAATGCGTAGCTTCCCATTTTTTTTATTGATATCACAATGGGAGAAACCCATTATGAACTCTCCACAGTAAATATGAATCCTGCATCAAGTAACTTATTTATTTCTTCTTTTACAGTCTTAGAAAAATTAGGACTCATTCTATATGGCATTTTCTTTATGGGCTTAGCACCATCTACTGGCTCAATAGAATGTTCTACCCAACTTACTTGACGGAGTTCCTTATAATCAAAAGTGAATAGGTGTATGTACCTTAGAAAGATCTAGAGATAGCATTCCTTCTCACTCTCCATCACAGCATCACCAATCTTTATTTGTTGGAGACAATCATCAATTTCTTCTTCAGATAATTTTATGGGTTCATGAGTTAGTGTGACTGAAAGGATATCCATGACCGAAACATCAACCTCACTTTCTTCATCTTCTGTGTCCACTTCACTGGTACTAGAGTAATCAGAGGATGTCCAATCATTAGTTTCATCACTTGAATCCACAGGTTCTACCTTATAATTCCGAGGGATCACATTTATCTTCACTCTCTCTCTTCCACATCCAAGTGTCATGAAGCTTCATTCCATTAGTTTCCAACATGAACTCTCCTTAGCCATGGTCTTCCCAACAACATTGGGTATGTAACAGTACCATTTTTCATCACCTGAAAGTCTACCACACAAACAACACCCATAACAGATATTGCCACATTTGAAACAACACCTTTTGGTTTATTTTTTCCCTTATTTAATGACCTTAACATAAGTTTTGAGGGGTGATCAATTTTTAAACCCAACATATTCATTACAGACTCAGTAATTACATTAATTGCAGCACCTCCATCAACTAAGACATCATGAATTGAAATACCATTACATAATACCTTAGCTTGTGGAGTGTAGGGATCCGCTTCTACCTCCAAAATAGGGAACTCGACCTCCTTCCTTCGTTGAGCATTGAGTCCACTTTGTAGCTCCCACCTCTTCTTAGAAGACATAGCCAAAATTTGACCATATGTAATATTTGCAAGCCTTTTGGACAGATCTTCTAAGATGGAGTATGGTCCTTGTCCCTATGAAATCAGAAAATCCTGCACACTCTACTTTCTTCTCCTTTGTTTCTTACTAGTTTCTCCTTTCATCTTCTTAGGATCATTTCCATCTTGGTTATATTTTTCTTTCTTTCTTTTTGTTACAAAAACATCTGCTTCATTCTTTATGCTCTTATCTACTACATCAAAAGAATTCACAGGTGCTTTTCCTTTATCATTATCTCTTATACCAAATGTAGAAGCTCTATCTAGAAAATTATACTTATAATGACCCTTTTTATGACAACCATAACATACAACTTCAGAAATATTTCTTTTTGGACCTCTATCTCCTCCCTGAGAACTAAATTCCTTTCCTTGAAGAAGATTAATAGTTAACTAACCCATCTTCTTGAGCAGATCTTCATACATAGTAGATGTACTAGGGAAAAGATTTGTGTTCACCGAGAGTGGTTGTGGATTCTGGACCAAAGGTGTTGGTGTAGGTTCTACCTTAGCAGCAATTTCTTTGGGATCCTCTTCCATGCTTTCTTCTTTCCTTCTTGCAATATCCTTTGTTTGTTCAATGGTAGCTTGAGGGTCATACTTCACTCGTTGTCTAATATTTGACTTCATCCCAAGAATGAAGTGCTTACAAAGGAGATTATCCACGCCATTCAGCAACCCATCTGTTAATCCTTCCCTCCAGATATGGGCATCGAGCTTCCTCCTTAGATCTAGAACACGAGCATGATAATCCCTTATCTTCTCCTTCTCTCCTTGGGATAGCTTTGTGATATTGATCATGAGATTTGCATATTTCTGTTGTTCACCAAATTCTTCAAGAAAAATTTCAGTTAATAAATCCCATGAGTTTTTCACATTATCACCTAGTGTTTCAAACCACCAAGGGCTGAACCATCCAAAAAGGTAGGAAAAAATTCAGCTTCTTATGAGGCCATTACAAATGCAAGATCGTTTAAACTCTTGAATGAAAGAGGAAGCAAGATGGTCATTAGATTGGGCTGAAAAAACAAGAATCTTCCTCATTTTTAAAAGTAACCACAATGAAATACCAACTCACAAGTACAATCAGTAAGACTTATGTGCACAAATAATTGGCTCACTATAATAGAAAGTGACTTTACACCTTTCTACAGTAAAATAGGAATGACCATGGTAAAACTTGACTTACTGCGGTAAAAAATGACTTTATTGTGGTAACACTATTCATGGTAAAAGTGAAGTTACTATGGTAAATACTATTCATAGTAAAAATTAAAGTTACTGTGGTAAATACTATTCACAGTAAAAAATGACTTTACCATGGTAAATACTATGCACAGTAAAAACAAGGTTACCCTCCAAATGATTTCTAGCCAAGTGGGAATATTTCTCTAGAAAATCCACCAACGAGGAATGATCCCGGCAACGGAACCAAAATTTCATCACCAATCCGGCACTATGATAGTTATTTACTGGGAACTCCTCATGCTATGATTATTTATTAATGCACAACTTTTAGTTTGGTGGATGGAATCTGGAAACACAACAACAACATAACACAAGAATACCATAGACTATGATAAGAAGGAATGATGATAAATCTGAAATATAAGTGTAAATTATAATATCAACATGAAATTGTTACAATCTCACCCATGAGGTACTTCAAGTGTTACTTACTTCACTTGGCTTCCAACAATAACTATAGGAGAAACTTCACAATTACACCTCTTAATGGCTTCTTTAACACACCTTCAAAATGATGGCTTCCTTTACACACTTACTCATACAATATTTCTCACTACTTCCTTCTATGCTAAATGAGGGGGGTGGCCTCTCTATTTATAGAACTTCTAGGCTTATCCATCTTATCTCTAAGATAGGATAAGAAATCTACTCTGACGAATCATATTTCATACATTAACTCTTATCTGTACATGTAAGCTTATCTTTTAAGATAAGATAAACGTTATCATTTCACATGGGTTCCAAATTTTTAGACTTTTTACAAATAAAATACACAAAATATTTATGACCTCACTTCTTGTCCTTATTACTAATATAATATTTCTTATTCCTAATCATGTAGACCCTACTTCTCTACGTACCCTAACTTTGACATTTTAACATTACCAAACCACTTACGACAAATATTTACTTTTTACCACAACATTCCTATTGTACTTTTGACTATTACCATACTATACATTATTGGCGGCATCGTACCTGCAGTGTTGTTATCTTCTATTAGACGCTACCACTAATTATACTTACAAACATCCTATTCCTAATACACACATTAATGAAATAGAAATTACAGAGGAAAATTTTAGTGTCGACAGCCTTTGAGTACAACATGCTATTCAAATTTTATTACTTTATATTCCTAGCGTATGCTATGGTCAAAGATAATTACATAGCGCTGGAGGAAAATCACAAAGACTTAAGGTTAGTAACCACTAGGATATTTGTTGTCTTTCATTCAAGATGAGTAGTAATGACTTGACTGAAAAAATAACTATGCTCTGTAATTACATTTAAATTTTAAAAGACTATTTTCAAATACTGACAACCACTAGGGTGGATGCTCATTACATTTCTTTCCTAAATAATTGTGATTCCAAATGAAAATGTAAGCTTAGCGGTCACTAAACTCAATAGGATATTCAAATTCTATCACATGAATTCTAAATGAAATTTTAATCCTAGTGGCCATTGGGTTCAATATGTTATTTGAAGTCTATCACAAGATATTCATATCCTATTGGTCACTAAGGTTGAAGATTATTAATTTATGTTGTTGCAACATCATAGATTCTTGAGGTTAGTGGATGCTAGGATAGTTGTTGTCTTACATATAGGACAATTAGTAATGACTCGATGCAAAAATGAACTAAGCTCCATTATTATATTTAGAATTTAGAATATGATGTTCCAAGATTAGCGACCACTAGGGAGGATGCTTACGTCATTTCTTGGATATTCCAATAATGGATAAGATAACAACTCTTCAAAGACAAGATAGATATTAACGATTTTCTAGTGTACACATAGCCCCTAAGATTGAAGCTTATTATATTCTTGTCTTGTAACATAACAAATTTTAAGGAATTTCCTGATTACACATATTTTAAAAAGAACTTTTCAACCTAGCGGTTATTGAGTTCAATATGTTATTCGAAGTCCACCACATGATATTCGAAGGATAGTGAGCACTAAGGTCATAGATAATTCTGTCGCATTGGTGTAACATAACAAATTTTGTAGATTAGTGACCACTAGGATAATTCTTGTCTTACATTCAATCCCCTCTAACATAAAGCTATAAATATTGTTTTTTTACATTGACAAAAATATATCATATAATATATAGATCCTAGCATTGTTTCACCATTTTCTTTAGCTTTTCAAAATTACAAAATAAATAAGGGTAAGGGCCAAGGAGGAATACATGTTTAGTGATGGTCGATTGATGGTTGTTGCGAGCATTCTAACTTTTTGATCCACAACTGAATGTGAGAGCTTCCTTTTGGTTAGGAGGAACTACTTGTAATAGCAAATAAGACCACAAAATATAGTTAAATGATATATGATAGTGGACTACCTAGTGTATGTTAGTTATGGGAAGTGTGATACTTCCTAGACAACTGTCAATCCACTATTTAAAACAAGTTAATGCAAGAAATAAACAAGGTCCTACTGTAGTTGATATGATTTAGGTATCTCATTCAAATACAATAAGAAAATCCAATCACAACAGGCTATGCTATAGTTGGATCTAAGAGGTGAGGGGTCTGTCAAGGTTCTGGCACTAGACATGGTCAAATTCTGGGTTATTTAGGTCAACTGGCAGGGTGGTTGTTGGGTCTGTTCTTGGTCAAGGTGTAAAACACAGAGACCGACATTGACTAAATGAAACTGATGTTGGTTGAGGTAGAACTGATGACAGTTATAGGTAACCGGCGTCGGTATGGTCGGGGTGAAAGAAACTCAATATAGGTTAAATGGTAGGGGTGATATAAGGTCGAATAAATTTTGGGTGAGTGAACAAGGGGTCTGTGGAGATCTTATGTATGCTCATAAGTATATAGAAGGTGATAATATGTGGTTTGGTGGTGTGGGTGAAGGGATCTTTGGATTTGCAATAATGTAGGTGATGAAGCAATAAGCATGCAAATAATAGATTAATAACATGAGTAATAAATATTAGTAGCTAAAATAAACTATATTATTTAGGGCCATACTTACTGTGTTAAGGATCTTATGGTTGAGTGGTGGAGGTGGTTAATCAGAGAATACGTGTATGGTCATGTAGTGGTGCTTTCTCGGAGTTCTCCCGTGAATGTGATGGCTCTCTAATTGATGCTGGTGATGGATCTAGATGTCTGGATGCATAAATGGATGTTTATCTCACTTGCATGCAGCTTTGAATCTCCTTCCTCACTCTTAGAAATGTGCCAACCTTGAAATAAGGTTACCAAAGTGAATAAAAGGTGACCAAAGGTGGTTCGGGGTTGGCCGGCATAGGTTCAGGGGTGACTGGTGTTGGTTAGGGTGGGATTCCCTAGGTTTACTAAAAATGGGAGATCTTGACCATGATTTTCGCTAGATTTCTCTATTCATCTGGGCAAGAGCGGGATTTATCTTTTCTTATGTGGGAATTTGGTTAAAGGGAATGTAGGATTTTATTTTTAGGGTTTAGTTAGGTCTTAGTTAGCTATGAAAACATATGAATAATAGACTTAGGGTGAGGTGGCTAGGTGAGGTGTATAGGTGAGGTGGTGGTGTGAATTATCTTAATTAGGATAATTATATAATAAATAATAAATATTACGAGGACATGGATTAATTTATTTAAATGAATTAAATTAATATTAGTGTAGGGTGTAAGAGGCCATGGTTAGGTGAGTTTGAATAAGTTGAATATTTAACGAAGGGTCAAGGAGCGTGTGACCCAATTTTGGTGTCTACATTTTGCCACTTTTTTGTGTATCTTGTATTGGTAAGTGAAACTGAGAAAAATAAGATGTGGTTGTCCCATGTGTGGGTGAAGTTGATCCCCCTCAAACCAGGAACTGATGAGGTAGAAGGTAGAATCAGTGAGTGGTTTGATAAAAGGTGAATGTGATGAAGAGGAAGGTGGACAATGGGGGTAAAGGGGTAAAGGTCCAATCAGGTAATCTAGGTAATGGGTTAGGGTCAAAGGTAGTAACAGTCAAATTAGCACAATACCAGGTTGAAGAGCATGTAAAATCTACATTGTCTAAGGTCGATGGGTTTATCCAAACAGGGTTGACATGATTCGTGTATCCAAGGTATAGGATATGGTGTGGAAGCACTTTGCAGTTCAGGTGCAAGAACGTTTAGGTATGTTCTAGTACACCAAACATCGGGTTAGGATAAACAGTCATGGAAAGATGCAAGGTAAGGTCATTAGGTCAAACAATATGGGTAATAATGTCATAAGGTATAGCGAGCACGTGAGTTCACAAATCACTAGCAATGTTCTAGGTCCAAGTAGCTAGGTCACAACATGGGTAGGGCCAAGGTATGGGTAAAATAACAAGTCCCAAAACACAATTAAGGACAATTATAGGTAGGGTAGGTATGGAGGTTTGTTCCAATAAGGGTGGGTAAGGGAAAATCGTGGTTGGGTTGGTTAAGTGGGTCAGCTATGGGGAATGGGAAAGAACATGATAGGTAACCAATATCGGTCATACATGATCGGGGATGGTTGAGGTAAGCCAATCATGGCTTATTGGGATAGATGAATGATGTCTGTTTTGGTATAACCGACCATGGTGAGCTACGAAACAGGATCAATTTTGATTTAGTTGTCACCAACATCGGTCAGGTTGATGTGGGTATATAAAAGAACAATACATATAATATGGATTCATTTGTACATTTTGGCTTTTATGGAAACAAAAGAGTGCTAAACGAGTTGTGCTTTATCGAGTGAAAAATACGAGGGATGATATCCTGCTAAGGTGGAGGGATCCAGTTGGTTAGAGGATCCAGGTAGATGGGCTCACGAGAATAGGTGTATCAATTGTGATTGGTTAGAGAGTAGGAGGATTGGATTTCGTTAGTGGACATGGAAGAGGTGGGAGAGGGATCGGGTGGACCACCAGTGCAGTGGCCTGACATACCACCATGGAGATGGTAGTGTGATGAGGTAAGATTCAATCACATGTATTGGTTTTAGAGGTAGATTGGGTAGATAGGTTAGGGAGGGAAGTCAAGTTTTGGGGGGGGGGGGGGGAATTTGAATTGGGGAAGGAAAATTGGGTAGAATAAGAATGGGTAGAGATGTGGTTAGGTGTATGAGGGGTGGGGAAGAGATGAGGGTAGAGGTAGGTAGGAATGTGGAAAATAAGGTAGTCTTTTTTAGGGAAAAGGGGTTTGGGTGTTTCGGATTTTTGTGCGACAGTGACCTGCATCGGTCAAGGGGTGGCCAACATTAGTGGTGTCGAACCGGTACCGGTCACAAATAAAGTAACCAATCCTGGTGTGGGATAGACCATGGTCAGTTATAAGTAATTGGTACTGGTCCACATGTGGGGGAAAAGGGGCCAATAGAGCTTTGTGATGGTTGTGTGAGATAGATAGTGGGAAAGGAAGATGTTGTTGATGAAAAACAAAGCATGGGTAAGAGGGTTAAAGAGGTATGGTATGATCGATAGCAGGTGAGGGTTAGGGTGGGTAGATAGAATATGTGATAATAAGGTAAGTTATGAGGGAAAAAAGAGGGAGTGTAATAAGTGTAGGTGAAGTTTTAAGAGTGATTGTGGGTATGATCAAGTTGTATTAATGTGATGTGTTATTGGATGTAGGTGAGAGACCAGCTGCGGATGTGAGATAGGGTGCCGCCCTTGCTAATGATAGTTCGAGGAGGTGCGATAGCTAAGGATTAGTGGCTTTTTGTCATAGTTTCCTTGATTTGGGTTAGGCGCTACCGACATATAGTCTGGTAGCCTAGTTTGATGGTCACCTTCATCGACAAATGGGATTCGGTGACAAACATGTTCCATCTACTGATGGGTGAGATCATAGTCACCCTAGAGGATGTATAAAGGATCATGCGGCTACCTATAGTGGGGGCATAGGTATATTGAATCTCTTCAGAGGCATCTGAGGAGTTGATGATGACAATGTTTGGTGAGGGGTTGGTAGAGATGTGGTTTCACAGTGCCAGTATGAGATTTGGAGAGATGTACTTAGTTTTTCTAGAGGAGATGTGGCTAGTTGTGTTGTTGATGGAGGTAGTCTACTACTTTGCACTGCAAGATGTAGAGGATGGGATATTCCCATGATCAATGATGGGGGTCATGCATGATATGGTGATAGACCAAACCCATTTTGCATGGGCGGTAGCATTCCTAGTGCAACTATACATGGAGCTACGGGCGTATGGGCAGCTTTGGAGGTTCAGTTTGTGCTGTAGTTTCCTATTACATTGTTTGGCTTATGAGCACATTGTGTGTGTGCACCCAGTTGGTATGGCTTGGGTTGATGCATTCGAGTCAGGTTTTGTTTAGGTGGGCTACAGATGATGGGTGTTGGTTATTAAAGAGCTTGAAGTGGGTAGGGCAACGCATGATGTCACCTACTATAGGTGGTTACTAGAGGGGTTGTCTAGTGTAGACATTATTTGGAGGCCCTCTGTGGGTTATCCATCATATGGGTAGATGGCTACAAATCTAGATGGATTGCAGCTTCTCAGATGGATAGAGGGGTGACATGCCAGAGAGCACGAGATGATACCCATATAATGGGTTAGGTGATAGTGAGGGCTATCATTGGATATACCTCCACCCTTCCCTCAGTGCAGGAGGGATGATGTGGAGAGGCCATTTCCAGTGCACCATCCGACAGTGCCCACATGGCTAGAGGAGCAGGTTAGAGACCGGTAAATCAATGATGCTGGGGTGACTGATAGATACAAATAGTGGTGGGCTGCGCACCTACAAGTAGTACCGCCGAGGGTGGGGCATCCTGATCTTACCACCATCACTATTCAAAGGGATGCCATATAGGGGAAGGTGGCCACATGGATTACATAGCTGGGGATGGTGTAAGGGCATCTGACAGGTGCAGAGGCACAGGTGGACACTTTTTAGGTACGTGTGGCCAGTTTGTAGGTTCAGATAGCACAGGGACAGGCACTCGCACAGGGTGGTGGTGGTGATGGGATATAGGTGGCTGCTCTACAGGTGTAGGTTACAGGTTTGCAGGGCTAGTTTACCACTGTATAGACATAGGTTACGACTCTTCAATCCCATATATAGGAAGGAGTGGGATAGGGTCCCTCAGGATAGGCACAGGCATAGGGACAGGATCAAAGTCAGAGGCCAATGGGGCTGCCACCGATAGTAACTGTAGCCAGAATGTTGGATTCCCTAGGTGAGACCAGGTATTATCAGGATATATTGATGGTGGTAGTGATATATTTTCTATCCTATGGAGAGTATAGGGCACAACAAGCCTTGAGTGAGATGACTAGGTTACAGATGCAAAGTGTAGAGAGTACAAGGGGCCAGTGAGCTCTGAGACAGGGTCAGGGTAAGGCTACCATCTCACGGAAGCTAGCTCTAGGTGCAGTACCAGAAGGAACCCAGCCATGACCCATGATGGGTGGTGAGATGTTAGAAGCCCGCCATATAGGAGCCAAGGAGGAGGGGGAGACAGGGAAGACAAATATGGATGATATCCAGCAGGGTGATATCTGATAGCCGTATGTACCTCATGTGTTATATAGTCATGTATTATTGATATATACCAGCCTGCGTGCCAAAGAGAGTGAGGATGTCTATGAGAGTTGATTGATTTTGATCATATACCAGCCTGCATGCTGAAGATGGTGAGGATGTACATGAGGTTTTTTCATATTTTTGGATTCATTTGTATTGGTGTACATATGTATGTATACATAGACATCATGATTTATAGATGATGATATTTATACTATGGATGGTGTACTTATTTTAATTTCCATTATTATTTGTGTATAAGATAGAAACTAGGTAAATTAAGTATGATAGAGTTAGGGTCGTGTAGGCATGGATTGAGTCTGGTCATAAGCATGGATTCAGTCAAGTTGACTTAGGTATGATGAAGTTTAGGTTGACTTAGGTATGGTTGAGTTGAGGTTGATTGAGTTTAGGTTGGTGTAGGCATGGCTGAGTTGAGGCTGGTTGGTTTTAGGTTGGTGTATGCATGGTTGAGTTTTTAACTCATTAATTTGTGTAATTAATGATGATGTGGGTCATGTTAAGATGTTTTGTAGGAAAATGTATGATAATGGTAAAGGAATGATAGACATAATGAAATGAGTGTATGAGTGATGATGGTAAAGATGTGAAGCAAGTGTTGTTTATTTGGTTTAATTATTATTGATATAAAAAGGAAACTAACTAGGGTAGAATGTGACTAGGAGAAGAAAAAAAGGGGCGGAGGAATTTGTTAGGGTAGAGATTGGCAGAGCTAACCTTCAAGGTCCCCATGCCCTCAGAGTGTTGCCTACATAGTCTTGGCAAAAAGGGACCTCATGCCAATGTAGTTCTCCCATAAGCCAGTGAAGATTAAGGTGAAATAGTGGAATGGTCATGTAGGTATTAGGCATGGGTGACGTAGGTCATATGCATGATCGTGTTTAGGTTGTAGGTATGGTTGATTGATTTTAAAATACATGTGCCAAGGATCTGGTCCTATATAGGATAATCAATAGGTAATGAGGAAGGAGAATGGTAAAAAGTGGTAAAATAGCCGCATAATTGATAAGAACCCTGATAATTTGATCCTACCTTAGATGGGGTTATGAATGTAAGACCCTACAGGCCTTACATAATAGACTATTTTAAGGGTGAAGAAAAGTCTCAAGATCAAAAAATGTCTCATTTGTGGTAAGTCCCTTGAGTAACGAGGAATTTAGGTGGAAAAGACAAGGAGGTGAGAATGAGAGGATTAGCGTAACTTAGTGTACGATGATGTGTTTTTTGGAATAAGAAACCCGACTCCAAAATAGGCAAGTCCATGAAGAAAATTTCATCTTCTTCATGATTTTTTTGTTTTTAATAGACTGATTGATACGGGAAGTCTATATGGGATGAATATATTATCTCCTTGAGGTCTTCATGAATTTGATCAATGTGGGAAGCTTCTGAATATTTATTACATTTTTGTAATGATTGTATATAGCTATCCTTCAGGGGAGAAGTCTCTTGATAGTGGTAGAATATGGAGAAGAGATGTCGCTTTTGAGGGAGTCATCTTTTTTGTAGAAGTGTGACTAGTTGTATCCCTTTTTGTTTTTAGACATTTAAGTCATGGAAAATATTATAGAGGATGATTAGGTTCCTAATTTAGAAGACAAGATCATAGTACACAAAGGCTAACTATGAAAGAGGTGGTTTCGCATGATGAATGACCATGGGATTCCATCTTGAAGAAGATGAAAAGTATCTATGAGAATCATGTTATGAGTAGAGCCATCGTACTCATATTGATGATAAGGCTAACAGGTGACATGTAATCACATGATTCCTGTTTAATCATGGATCCTAAAAAATGGGTAGTAATAGAAAGTGAATAACACTCAAGGGACAAGAAACCAATTGATAGAAAGTGATATAGGACTTAATATCAACAATAAAATGGTCGAAGATGTAAGGCATTAAGGGGATCAGGTTCGGGTTTACTTTCGAGTGAAGACAAATGATAAGAACCTATTCCATAGGAATGGGTGACGATATAGGGTCCAAGCCAATTAGGAGAAAATTCACCCTGTTTACTTTTCTCCTCTTTGGTTACATGTTGATTTTCCTTCAGGATGAGGTCACTGAATTGAAAGGTTCATTCATGAACACATTTTTCATAGGCACATTTGATATGTTTTTGGTAGATTTGGAGATTCTCTAGGGCATTGAGATAACGTTCATTTAATAATTCAAGTTGCCCCAAACGATCTTGGTGAAAGTCATCTTCATTGAGCATGTCTTGTAGTGAGATGTGGAGGGAGGGAATCTAGACTTCGAGAGGTAAGACAACCTCAGTACCATAGACTAGAGAAAAGGGGGTGGTAGCAGTTGAAGTATGAATACTAGTATGGTAAGACCACAAGGTGAAAGGAATGTGTGTATGCCAATCCTTCCCAATATCATTGACCACCTTCATAAGAATTTTGTTCAAGGTTTTATTGGTTGATTTGTCTTGACCATTGGTTTGTGGGTAATAAGGTGATGAGAAACTGAGTTGGATGCCAAAAGCATCGCATATTTTTCATAGGGTTTTGTTTTTGAATTTTTTTTCATTATCCGTGATAATGCGGTGAGGGACACCAAAGCGATAGATGATGTGATGGTTGATGAATTCACATATTTTTTTGGATTTGGTGGAAATGAGAGGAATGGATTATACCCATTTAGTATAATATTTAGTGGTGGTTATGATCCATTGATGGTGTTGTGAAAAATGGGGGTTGATCTCACCAACAAGATCTAAACCCCATTGAGGGAAAGGCTAAAGGTCTCGTGTGACCTGTGAGGCATGATTAGGTGTGTGATGGAGATTAGCATGTTGTTGGAATTTTACGTAGCATTTGACATAATTGCAACAATCATAGTTTAGGGTTGGCCAGTAATATCCTAGGTGAAGAATGCATTTAGCAACACCGAGACCACTAAAGTGGCCTCCATAAATCCCATCGTGGACTTCCTTAATGGTATAAGGAATTTCAGAATTGGTAAGGCATCACAAGAGAATTTTTTTGAAACCACGTTTGTACAGAAGACCACCCATGATAACATACTGTGAGACACTTTTAAAGAAGGCATGTTGTCCATTATGAGTGAGATCGTTGGGTAAAATGGAAAGGGAAAGATATTTTATGTATTGATTATACCAAAGGTCTCTCGGGTCAGGAGCAGTGGTTCCAATAGAGTAAACTTCATGAGGAAAATAAGAGGTTTATTATAGTCTTTTTATGGTGATAAATATTTTAGATTCAGTGGTTGAAGCGGGTATCTAAGAATCTAAGCAGGCCATGGTATCTACAAATTTGTTAGTAGAACATGGGGTGGTTTGAAGTGTGTAATGGTCAAAGGTGGTAAAAAGTATGTCCACATGATTCTTATACCTTTGAAGTATCTCGTTATGACACTGATATATATTAATGAATTGGTTTATGACCAACTAAGAATCACCAAAGATGTTGATTGACTTAACATCTAAGGCATAAGTGGCCTGGAGACCCAATATGAGTGCTTCGTATTCAGCGATATTGTTTGTACAATCAAAATCAAGTTTGAAAGACAAAGGCATAGGTTCACCATTAATTATAATGAGGATAACACCAGCCCCACCCCCACGCTAGCACTTGGAACCATCGAAGAAGAGTGTCATTTGGTAAGCAGGTTCGTCCAGGGAAAGGGTAGCAATAGACTCATCAGGAAATTTGAAGTTAGAGAGTTAATCCCTGGAAATAGGTGCGTCAGCCAATTGGTCAAAGATAGCTTGGCCCTTGATGGAATTTTAATGGATTAATTCAAAGTAGAGGTCCACCAGAAACATAACCCAGCATGTGGCACATTGATTTTGATAAGGTTTGGCATACATGTAGTGTAACGGGATTTTATTAATAATGACGAAGGTTTTTTGGTTGAGTAAGTAATGGCAGAGTTTGGTGGCGATGAAAAATAAGGCCAGGAAAAGTTTTTCAGCATGTGTATATCTAGTTTCATAGTCAAGAAGGGTATGACTTATGTACAAAACTACTTGCTCCCGGTGTTGGTCGTCGAGATGATCAAGCATAACACCTAGAGAATGGTCGATGGCAAAAATATATAAGTATAAGGGCTGGTCATCCTTAGGAGGAATGAACACTAGTGGTTGAAGGAGGTATTGTTTTAAGGCCTTGAAGGCTTTATGACATTCCTCATCCCACTTAAAGGAAACTTCTTTCTTAAGAAGATGATGAAATGGTTGATAGAAGTCGGAAAGATGCGAGATAAAATGAAAAATGGATTGTAACCTACCTTGTAGGCTATGAAGTTGATAGAGATTAGTGGTTGGCATCATTTTAAGGATAGCCTTGACTTTAGCAGGATTGAATTCTATGCCACGTAAAGAAATGATGAATCCTAGTAGTTCCCCTGAAATTACTACGAAGACGCATTTTTTTGGTTGAAGATGAACACAATATTTGATGAGGCGATCAAAGATGACTTTAAGAATGGGTAGGTGTTTGGCTAGATGTTTGGATTTGGCAAGTAGATCATCTACGTAATCCTCCAATATGTAATGCATGATGTCATGGAAGATGTAAGTCATGGCCCGTTGATATGTAGCACCAATGTTTTTGAGGCCAAAGGGCATGAATCTATAGTAGAAATTCCCCCTAGGGGTGATGAAGGTAGTCTTGTGTTGATCTTTGGGATCTAGTAATATTTTATTGTAGCCCAAGAAACTGTCCATGAGTGATAACATTTCATGGCCAGCAGTGAGATCAAATAGTTGGTTAATACCTGGTAGTGGAAAATCATCTTTGGGATAGGTAAGGTTGAGGTCACATAAATTTGTACAAATGCGGAGTCTAGCTATCTCTTTCATGACAGGAACGATGTTAGAAATCCATTGGGGATAATCAATGGGTAGAATGAAGGAGACTGAAAGAAGGCACTGAAGCTCTTCTTTGACTAGAAGAGTAATGTGCAGATGCATTTTCCATAGTTTTTGTTTGATAGGTTTGGCATCAGGAATGGTCACGATATTGTGAACCATGATTTTAGGATTGATACCAGGCATATTGGCATAGGACCAAGCGAATGCATCACTATGATCCCGAAGGAAAGAGGTGAAGGATTCCTGTTCAGTAGCATCTAAAATTTGGTTGATCTTTAGAATGTGCGGGTCATCTTAGGTATTAATGTTGATTTCAATGGTCAATTCATTCAACATGGTTTGTGTCTCGAAGGGTAACGACGGTGAATATAAGATTCTTCTACACCAAGGTAGGTGAGGATGGAATTATCATCCTGACATTAAATGACATTAATTTAAGGTGTATAATCATCAATTATGTCAAGATACAGGAATGGGAGAGAAGAGGGAGCCTTGTTATCACATTGATAGGTTAGTGATCGCAAGGAAATGGTGTTTACGAAAAAAAAAGTTAGGAGGTATAGATTCAAGATCTATGGACTCCATTGGTGAGGATGGTAATGTGGGTGAATGAGAGGGGGAAGATGTCTCATCCTGAATAAGGTCAATGTGAACCTTATTAGAAGATGGAGCATCAAAACCAATGTCACTACAGTCATTGTGTTTATGAGAGGTACATGAGATGACAATGTGGCGGCATTATTCATAAAAACCAATGCCAAATTCTTTCCATGTGCATCAGTTGAGGAAAATGTGAGAGAAATGACGGTTGGTTAGGGAGTGTAGAATGGTGGAAAATGGTTGGGTTTGGGATGGAGGTTCAGGTTTATAGGTGGCCATATCAATTCCCCCATATGTTAGGTTGGTGCAAAGGTGGGGAGGGCCATAAGGGAAAATGTCACCGATGTGAATGTTATAACTAGGGTAATGACGTAGATTCCCATATTTTTGTGGGGTGAGGAAGGTATCGATATTATATATGAGGTATTCCCCCAAAGTGAGGCATTAAAAAACATATTATAAGGGATCAGTAGTTGGTATGTGGGTAGCAGGTGTAGATGGCTTGCTAGATGAAGGGGAAGTAAGTGCACTAGCAGTTGAGGTTATAGCTACAGTAGGGATGGCAAGGTTAGATGTAGTAGAAGTAGTAGCAATGTTGGTGGATGGGCTTGTGGGTGAAGGTGAAGTGGTTTTGGTGGTAGATGCCTTGACCTATACAAGCACATCATTGGGTCGAGCATGTTACAGGTCTTGAAAGGTGAGGGCTCGGTAGGGATGGTGTAATTATGTCCCTCGTGTTCAAATTTGAGGTATCGATGTAACGTCGAAGGGACACAACCCATGGCAAGAATCCAAGGTTTACTAAGAAACAAGTTATACTACAACTCCCCATTTAGGACATAGAAAAGTTCTGGGATGGTGCGGGGACCTATGCAGACATGGAGAATAATGATACCCAGTGTAGCGGTTATGACATCATTAAAGGAACACAACATAACATGCTTACTATGCATACAATTGGCAGGTATTTGTATTTGGGCATACACATGGGATGAGATGATGTTCATGCTAGCACCACCATTGATTATAACATGTCAGATGCGTATATTATTGATAAAGATGGAGATGAACAGAGCGGGGTCGGGGTCATCAGACTGAAAGGGAGCAATCTTCTTGTCTGAAAAACTGAGGGTGGCTACTTGGCAAGTGGGTGAAGGTGTAGATGAAGCGGATGACCTAGTGAGAGAGGCTACATGGTGAGGGGTAATGATGGAGGCTACGGGTGTGGGGTCATTTGGTAAGACTTCGATAGATTAAAGGTCCTCCACGAGGGCTTGATGATGTGACTCTGAGGTCTGGATGAGGTCATATAAAGACATTTTGAGGGGGGATTGGTGTAGTTGTTTTAGCATTGTATGATGTGTGGCCCTATCAAAAATGGGATATGAAAGACTGTGAATGATGACTTTGGGTGCGGGTGCAGACTGTATACTGGGTACATGGTTGGTTGATGGGCCAATTGCTTTCTCCTTTCCCTTTTCTTTCTGAGAATGGGTGGCAATGCTGATCATGTTAATCTGAGGGGAGTTGGATGGAGAGAGAGAGTGTGTGTCATGGAAGGTATAGCAGAAAGAGGGACAAAAACCTAGTGGTGGGTATGACCCTTGTGAGATGAGTAGGGAAGATTTTTATTTGGGTGGTTGTTTGGCCAACTCTCTTATGTGAACCATGTTAATTTTGAATCTCATGGATGGATCTAAGAGTTGTGGGGCTTGAGATGTAAGTTGCTGAGTAGGTAATGAGGGAAGAACTATGGAAATTGGTGAAGGTGAAATGGGGTCCTCGTCAAGAAGATCATCATCATAAAAAGTTTCTTTAGGAGGACAAAACTAGACAAGAGTGGCTTTGAAATCCTTACAGTTCTCTACAGCGTATCTTGGTACATGATGGTAGGTGTAAATTTTGGTTTCATCAAACTCTTTTGGTTTGGATTCTAGTGGGTCGTAAGGTCTAAGAGGTGGTAATGTGATGACAAAATTTTTGAGGAGGTTGGTTAGAATTTTGGTGTAGGACCCTGCTAATGGATCACAATGGGAGGCGAATGTTGGCTTAGGTACAAGTGCGGCTGACTGTGTAGGAAGATTCTTTGTAAGAGGGGGACTAGGATGGGATATTAGTTTGGTGTGTGGTGTGGTCTTAGGTCTTGGTCGTATTTTCTTGGGTGGGGGCGTGGTAGATGAACTGACAATAGAAGGTGTGGTTTATTTAACTACCTTATTAGAGGGTAGTGGATTTTTGGCTTTAGGTTGCACCTTCTTGGGTAAAGGTGATATAGGCGCATGTGATGTAGAGGGAAAAGCGGATGGTGGAAGGGGGTGGGTTACCCATGGGGGTAACCGAGGTGCTGTGTGATAAAGTTGAACAAACTTAACACAATAATAATCATTTCTGTATTCTATGTATAGATATTCAATACGAAAAATTACAATTATAAAGGAGAAGATGCTCCTATACTCAAGGAGGTTGCTCTAACAACTCTCCCTATAATAGCTCTCTCCACAAAAAACTCAACTAATACAATACGTGAGTTGTTTCAACAACTCACCCAATATAATAATTGCCCAAACTTATAAACATAAATGTGGAGCACTAACTATATGAAATCCTAACATTCTCCCCCTTAGTGCAAACATGGGGAAAACTTGCCTTTGTACTTGCACCTACTCATGATTTGGTGATTTTCATAGGATGATCACAAACCTCAAGGATGGTTTTGCAAACAGTTGACCAAAAACTGAAAATGGTGGTTTTGCAATTGGTTTACCACAAACCACAAAATGATGGTTTTTTGCAAATGGATTACCAACAACCAAGAATGGTGGTTTTGCTATTTGTTTACCACAAACCAAAAATGAAGGTTTTCAAGTGGTTTACCTCCAACCACATCATGATATTCCAAGTACTATTCTTAGCCCTCATCACATCTCACAGCAGGGAATAACATAGGAAATTTTGCTGAAATCTACTGCTCATACATACATAGAAAAAATTGACATAATGGAAATGGAACATTGGATCATGTTCCCCCCCTCAATGTGAAATTTCCACTTATTGAAAACTACAAACTGTACCACACTGGAAGCACTAAAATCAAATTACACACACATGTCACCAAAGCTGATATGCGGCCCCATCATTGGCAACTGACGAGAGGTCACTGAATGACCTCCAACCTTTGATTCCTCCTACCTTCAGTGTGATGCTTAGTATAGGAAGTCTTTAAAACCATTGTATTCATGTACTTGTGCTTCCCCATTCTCCGATCCTCCTTCAGTAATGAAATTAGCCTCGATTCCTCTGAATTTTCCACTAAGTATATATTGAGCTCAAGCTCTAAAAAATGAAGTCTGTATGTCCCTTTTTCTTATAGTAGAAACACTCTCTTTCCTCTTTATATTTAGAAACATCTTTGTATTGCCTTTTTACATGCATTGTTGTTTCTTATTTTACATCTTCTTTGGTCTATTTTTCATTTGCTAGGAGAGATGATATCATATCTTCCAATGAGTTGGAAAGCATCTGACCAAGTGTGAAGACACCATTACTATATTTGGGAGGTAAAATATTCAATAGAATAGCTTTTTCATCTTCATCATCTACTGGAGCTTTTACTTCTGCCCACTATCGGAGGAGAGACTATAAATCATTAATATGGCTAGACATTATAGCTCCTTCACCCATTTTTAACTTGAACAATTGTAATTTAAGAGAAAATTTTGCATTCACTACTTTAGCACCAAAGGTTTTGTTTAAGTTTTCCCACATTTCATGAGATGATTTCTCGAGATCAACATAGTGTAGCTCAATATCTAATAGAGCAAGACCAATAATGGCTTTGGCTTTATCATCTCTTGTATCCCATTTTTCCAATTTGGTTGGATCTGTAGGTGTTGGTTCTTTTCCATATACTATCCTCCAAAGATTTGTTATTCATTAATTGCATCTGTATCTTTACTTTCCAAGTATGAAAGTTGAGCCCATTAATTTTTTTCCAGTGGAACTTCCATTGGATGGCCAAAAAAGAGGGTATTTTCAAAATTGATATTTTCTCCCAAAATTATAATAAATGTAACATGAATTAAAAAATAAGCTCTTTTGCAAAAAATGACGGTACTCTATTTCGAGTTACTGTGCAAAAGTTATGGAGGTTATAATTTCCCGTAAAATGGTATAATATAATTAAAATTGATACAACGATTAATTTTTTTTCTCAAAATGGTGAGAAAATTAATTGTGTTACCACTCGTTGGAATCGGGAGGAAATGAGGATTCCAAAAATACCAATATTTCAGAGAACTGACACCCAAAACATATTAATTTGGCGAAACAACATTAATTGCCGTCAAAATGCAATTATTAAACAAAAACTATAGGAAAAATGGATTTTTTCAAAACTATAGTCTTTATGAAAAATTAAAATAATTGCCCAATAAGAGTTGGTTGTGAAAAAAAATCATGTGTATTTGGAAGAGCATAGATCTGTTCATAATTGGAGATCTATAGCTTCGATTTACGAACCGTTTAATGCGCCAGATATTCTTATTTCGATAGCTTCGCAATGGTAGTAATTTTGTTTGATTTCATTTCACAATCTGAAAGGTATTATTGACTGATTTTGACACCCAACTTACTAAAAACTCATGCTTTCTTTTCTTTAACAGTCGTATATCTACCCAGGTTTGCTGAAAAATGTATCCATCTAAACAGCCAACTCAAATGATTTTATTCTCTCTATCAATATTTACACATAGGATAAATCCACAAAAGATTAATTCTAGGATCATTTTTCTGATTTCCATGGTAGCCACTACCAAGTATATTCATCAATCACAAATCACATGGTTTTTTTTCTTTTACAACTAGATAGGCATCTGAACTTTTATGTCGTTTGGACATCTACTCCTTATTAACAGATGGTGATGGATGGCTGAATAGAGGGCAAGGATCTATTGTCTATGTTTATAGACTGGTTTGATAACTCTGAGTGTAACTCTTCAGAAATAGGTTCTCATACCAAAAAAATATTCATACACTGGGCCACCATGGATAACATAGCAATGGATTTTCCCTGTATATTATCTCAGGACTCCATTAATCGCTCTAGTACCAAATGACACAGTTCAAAAGAACTTAACATAATAATAATCATTTTTGAATTCTATGTATTGATATTCAATACGGAAAATTACAATTATAAAGGAGAATATGCTCCTATAGTCAAGGAGGTTTCTTTAACAACAATCTCCCTATAATAGCTCTCTCCACAAACATCTCAACTAGTACAATATGTGAGTTGTTTCAACAACTCACCCAATATAATAATCACCCAAACTTATAAACATAAATGTGGAGCACTAACTATATGAATTCCTAACACTGTGGAGGTAGGTGGTGTAGGTTGGGAAGGATGCGTGAGTGAAAGAGAAGGAAGAGTCATGCGTAGTAAAGAAATTATTGACGGAATTGTAGGTATTAGTTGTAAGAAGGTTACGGATGAGGGCGGAGGTTGTGTGGGTCGCTTGGGTATATTAGAGGTCTGTGATGGGAAAATGGGTTGCCGCATTCTTGGTTTACCGGTGGATGGGGGTTCTTTGGCCACGGTCGACGGATAAGGTCCTAGGATGGACGGAAGGGGTGAAGGTGATAAAGGTGTGGTTGGTGAGGTTGGCATATGAGATCTAGGAGATTGGATCTTTTGTTTAGGGGCTAGGTTAAGTGCGGTGTTAGTTTTGTAAGACGTAGATAAATCTAATTTGATGGGTGGATGAGTAAGCCTAACTGTTGGTATGACCCCTAAAGTAGTGATAAGTTTAGGAAAGGAAGATGATGTAGGTTTGGGTTTGGGTGCGGTTGTCATGAAAATGTGCAACAAGGAAATTGGAAGTTTCCAAGCATGATAACTATACCCCTATGGTGAATTTTTCATGTTTTATCATTCCTAGGCACCCCAGGTCAATTTTGTCAGTCTGATCACCCCATATTTGATTTCAATTTTGTCCCCTAAGTGATTTATGAAATTCCATTCATTCCCCTTAGGCGATTTTAGGAGTTCATTGAAAATGCAAATTTTTGGTAGTCACGGGAAGGACTGTTGCTAGCCTTCCCAGGACTGGATTCAACTCCCTAGAGCAGAACGTAAGGGAAAAATTAACACAGAGATGAAATGAAGACCTTAAAACATAATGGAAATGATTTTTGAAGGTTTGGGTAAGTTTTTCAAGACTTAGAGCAGTCTGAGTAAAAAATAGGGTTCACAAGCCTAGGCAGTACACAAGCCTAAAACATCTCCATATTCACTCGTTCTCAGTCTGAGAAAAGAGCATCTCCCTCAACTGATGTAAAATAAAAGAAGGTTGATGATCATCCTATGGAGACTCTAAAAAATAAAATAATCATTTGAGGATCCCCACTTCCATCTTCCATGAAGTTTGCATTGTTGGATCCTAATCCCGTAACAAGTAAGAATATGCCTACAATCACAAGTAAGTATTCTAATGTCTTTTCCATTTTTAAACCCAAATATACTCCTACAAAATCTAATAGCTTGAAATCTCTTAGTGTAACTTTTAAAATACCCTTCATTCCTCAAACATCAAATCCTACTCCCAAGCCTATCTAGACCCCAAAATCAGCCCCTTCATTCCCCTAGTCCGCATCTTCTCCCTTTGACTTCATAGAATATGCAAACAAAGCCAAAGTGTAGATTACTAAAATTGAATATTTGTAGACTCATCCTGAACAATTCGAGAGGTTCGTTCGATACATCAGGAGTGGTAGTCTAACATCTAATGTTGTAACTTCTAGTTCTAAACACATGCTACCAAATTCACCTACACCTCCCTCACAGAACATTCTTTCTCTGAGTGGCATCAAAGACTGATAAAGTTGAACCTTTCTATGTCTCCCTTCTTGTTGGAGAATATATACTAAATAATTGCATAATAGATTTTGGTGCCTCAAACAACGTGATTCCTTTGAAGGTCATCAAGGCTCTCAAACTTACAATGACTCCACCTAGTGGCTATTATTACTCTTTGGAGTAAAAAAAGTCCCACTTGTAGGGAAGGTCAAAGATACACAAGTGTCTCTCGTAAAATTTCTGGAAAAGAAAATTTCAGTGATGATTTTGGTAGCCAATGTCCCGGACTCATTTGGAATTTTGTTGAGTAGAAGTTTTTGCCAAGAATTGGGAGGGAAAATTTAGATGAATTGGTCATCCACAACCATACCGGTGAAGGGAGACATAGAGAAATTTTGGAAGCCCAAAAGCTAACAACTTGTATCAAGGTAGTAGGCAGATGAATCGCTTTGTGGCAACCCGGGAGGAAGAGGATATCCCAATCTTGATAGGTCCAAACATGCCTTCCCGAAGATATTTTGATTTTAAAGAAGCATTAAGGAGATTCGAGTTATAAGAGGACGTCCCCAAATCACCAGATGATGTAGACCATGAGAAAGAGGAGATGATTCTTAATGATTTTCAAGAAGAAAAATTAGTTTATATGATTTTACAAGATGAGGAATTATTCTCATTCCCATTTGGGGATGAGGATAATCTCAGTCAGGCCATCTATGAAGAGAAAAAATCATCTTGTGATGATCCCGTGAAAGGATTGAAAGAAATGTCTATACAAGAAATTCTTAGAGTCGTAGAAGAAACTGAAGATCCTGAGATCAGTCTCGTACTCCTGATGCAAGCCACAAATTTGCAAGACAAGCGTGAAGCTGATTTGGAAGCCGTAACTAATGTGAAGGTTGTCCATATTGATATAAGGCAAGATGAAACATATGACGCTGCTCTTGAGCTAATGATTGATGGATGCAATACCGAAATGGAGATTATTTCTTTCCCATTTGAAGATGAATACTCTTCCCTTAATGAAGAAATTAAAGAAAGTAGTTTCAAGACCTCTAAAGATGAAGCTCTTTTTGATAAATGATTAGAAGAGTGCAGTGATTCTCAAGATGATGAGGTAATCCCTCCAGATAGTTTCTTTGAGTTGCAAAGATAAAGATTCTTCAAAGGGGTGCAAGAAATCTTAGATCTTGTAGAAGTTGTAGAAGATCCCGAGCTGATTCTTGATCTCTTTATTAGTGTCATGGACATACAAGACAAGTATGAGTTCACATCTAATCCTTCCATCAATACTCAAGCACCTCACAGTGGAGTGAAGTAAAAGAATGAATCAAAGGTTTCTCATATAGAAGATGTTAATGAGCATAGATGCAGGAAATCAAGTAACTTAGAATATCAAAGGAATTGGAATGAAAATCAGCATTGGGGAAGTGATGAGATGCTTGATGGAGAATCGGCTATATGGCTAAACATGGAAGGAAACTGGCATGATGAAACCAATTTCAAAGAGCATAAAGGAAGTGGAATTTCTGAGCAAGGAATCGATCATCAAGAAGCTTATATGGACTCACTCCTACAAATTAAAAGGAAAATTTTGAAATCACATGGATTTCATAAGTAGTTGAGGAAGGGAAGTTACTTTCTAGAACCCATCAACGACTTGACAGAACATCATCATTCGATGTTACCTCTTCAGGGGTAAATTTTGAGAAATGAAAAGTATTTTAGTGAAAGCAAGTTATCCCTTTCCCTATACCATAGGTGATTGATAGGTGTGTTTCTTTTTCTATTGTGTGTGTTTCCCTTTCTGTTGTGTGTCATGTGTTTCCTTTCCTTCCTTTTATGTGTGTGTGTTTCCTTCTAATCTTCCTTTCCTGAAGTTGTACATGACTCCGCATGGCCCAATGGATAAGGCACTAATCAATGAATTATATGGTCTAAAATTGAGATTCTAGATTCCCATCTCATTTCTTCATTATGCTCAATCCATGTCATGTCCCCAAGCTAGAGCCAACTGTTGTCATGAAAATGTGCAACAAGGAAATTGGAAGTTTCCAAGCAAGAAAACTATACCCTTATGGAAAAATTTTCATCTTTTATCATTCCCAGGAACCCCAAGTCAAATCCATCAGTCTGATCACCCCCTATTTGATGTCAATTTGGTCCCCTAGGTGATTTTAGGAGTTCATTTAAAATGCAAATTTCGGGCAGTCACGGGAAGGACTATTGCTAGCCTTCCAAGGAATAGATTCAACTCCTTGGAGTGGAACGGAAGGGAAAAATTCAACACAGAGATGAAAGAATACCTTAAAACATAATGGAATTTATTTTTAAAGGTTTGGGGAAGTTTTTCAAGACCTGGAGCAGTCTGAGTAAAAAACAGGGTTCACAAGCCTAGGCGGTACACAAGTCTAAAACAGTTGTCGGGCTTCATAAGAATATTTTGGGACATCTGGATGGAGTTAAGAGAAATAAATATCTCCAAAAAGAGAATTCCAAGGCCTACATTATGGTGAAATAATATTTTTCATAAAACTTTTTTGCATCAAGTCTACAGACAGTTTTTCTCAGGCACATGTGAAGTACAAAATCAAAAATCTGATTTTCAGGGATCACATGGAATAATCAAGACATGATACCCCCACCATTTTATGTAAAAGGCCATTTCTAGTCAAGATAATATAAAATTTTTCCAAAAAAGTCCATCAAGAGCTCAAGTTATCATTGTTACAAGTTCAGGACTTAGCCAAATGTTTGGGAGGACACGTGTCAGCACCAGGAGCCTGGCAGGATTTTGTGTCCCTCACGTCCCCCAAGGTCAGGGAAAACAATGTTGGAAAAAATTTCCAATCCACCTTGAAGCCCTCAAATCCCTCATATGACCTCTTGGTCCCTCATGTGACCTCTATACTTGATAGTTCAGCCCCTAGGTGTTGTTTTGGAGCATTCATCCCCTGTCGTTGGATCGAGCGCCATGTGTCAGTTCTAGGACCACCAATGAATTTTATGTCCCTTGTTCACCTAAGGTGGGTGACATCAGACCTTTTAAAAATGTGCTCATACCCCATAGGGAGTCTTCTGGACACCCATGTGACCACCTTTTAGCTCCCACTGCTTTAAAGCAGCTTTTTCCTCCTTTATTCCTTGTTGTTGGATTAAACGCCACATGTCGCCGTCTTGCTAATTGTGGAAATTGATGTCCCTCACATCCCTAAGGTAAGGTACATAAAACATGAAAAAAATTCCCAACTCCAACTCAAAAATTTGAAAAATATTTTAACTCTTAGCTGCTTCTTGCTGCTTCTAACTACTTCTAGCTACTTCTCCATTACAAGAAGAAAGTTGTAGAGAACACAAATCGACCACTCCACCATTGCAAGAAACTTAGAGAAGATTAGAAAAGGAAATTATATACCTTTTCCATGGAGATAAATAGGTCTCAGAAGGAATTTTCATCAATCTAAGAAGGAGAAACGAAGAACAGAGAAGAAGAAGAATGGAAATCCCCATAGCAATGAAAATGAAGATTCGAACATATCTTGCAAACCGGTACTCGGATTGACAAACCATTTGTTGCTGAGTTTTAAACTCTTGAAGGCCAACCAAAAATCATATTCAAGTCTCCAATTTTAATCAAGTATTTCTCGTAGTGAAGAAACCCTCTTTCTGGCTCTATGATGGAAAAAGCTTTATTTCCCGTCAAACCGATTGTTGGATTCAAGTAAGATCACACGTGAAGCACCAGAAGAAAAAACCCACGTCAAAAATAAAATTTTATTCAAAAATAGAGGAGAAAACAAGACCTACAATATTGAGGTCCATTAATGGCTACCATACCCAGAAGCTCTGCTAGGTCTGAAAATTACAACTTTAAAATCTCCTAGATTATTAAACGGGCGGGCCCGAAATTTTAGAGGGATTATATTAGGAAAAAAAACCCATATCAAAAAACTTTGTTCAACGTTAATACGACTCCCAAAGGCAAAATTTCTAAAAATAGTAGGTCTACTAAATAGGAAATGCTATTTCAGGAAAGTCATCATCAAAAGAACCTGTGAAGGAGATGAAGACATTGGAAGTTACACTACAACTAAGAATTCACCAGAACGGAAATTTTTCGCACTTACTAAAAATAGTAAGTGGGCCCTTGAGCACCTGCTAAAACTAGAAATTTGATCTAAATGAGTGAGGAACGTAGGGAGAAAGGGGAATCAAGGTCACAACACTCAGCAAAGGATCGAGGGAGTTGTATTTTGTACACTTACTAATAATAGTAAGTTACGATCAAAGAGATGTTTTAGCACAATGGGATGTACAAGAATAATCTTTCAGGGGGACATCATTGTTTGGGAGCATCCTAGTCATTTTTCATAGGGAATTCAAGATCCACCTTAGTTCATTCAACTTAGCAAGCATTCATGAGCTAATTTGGAGGAGTTTCATAGTGTGCAAGGAGTTCAAAGATTCAAAGTTTCATTGCATTTGGATCTTTCCATCAACGAGGATCAATGGACTTCATCGGGTGACATCTCCTCTTCCCCCAACTTTCTCTTACTTTCAAATGTTCTAATTCTTCATTGGAGTTTACTATTTTTGATATGAATGTAAGTCACTTAAAAGTGACTTTAGAAACATAATGTAAATTAAGTCACCTTGCTACTATAAAAAGGACTTAAATATTTAATGTGGAATATGAACAGTCTTAAGTCATATTAAGGCATATGGAGGGTCAAGAGGAAGATGATAAGTCACCTCTCATTCTATAAATTGTAACACCATTACCATTTCAAAGGGTTGGTGATTGATCTTATAAACTCAAGAGTGCATTGTACCTAGAGAAAGCAAAGGAGATAGCCAATTTTCTTCTACTTTCCTCCACTTCTCAATTTCTTCCATTCTCACATTATGTACAACTTTGATTTGAGAAATCAATACAAGAAGAAGGAGTTTCTAGATTTCTTTGACTAAGGGGGTTCTTGATACTTGGTGATCAGTGAATTCTATTTGGTCTTGTTGTTATTCGTAGAGTTCTTTCTTCCCATAAATGCATGTGTTGAAGTTTCTAACTAGTGTGTGTGTAGGAATCTGATTTTCTACCTGCAGCATTAGTTCTCCTACCTCTATTCTTACTCCCTTTCCCACCTTCAGAAAAAGTCTTCCCTAGTAAGATATTATTAGCTTTTCCACAGCTTCAGTGGAGTGCCCCTGTTGGATCCCCCTTTGAAGGGCCACCATATAAATCCACCTTTTCAAGCGTATGCATATACAACAGCTGCACCAGTTAAGTAGAGGGACTTAGATTCCCATCGCATTTGCAAGAAATCCACAAGTTTGTCCACCCAAAAAAATTTCTCACCAACAATTTTTGGCACCCACCGTGGGGCAGATTTAGTAGCATCTGCACCCAAAATATGACTGCAAGGTCTCAAAATACAAAACAAAATTAAAAAAAGGATTTCATGAAAGTTTGTTGCCGAAAGCTACACTACTGATTTCTGCACATGACTTTTCACATTCCACCGTGTCTTTTCATATTCCCACTTTAAGAATTTCAAAAATCTAGCTGAAGGAAGACACATCAAGTTGATCAGGTTGAGAGGTGTTGGTGATTTCAAGTTTGAGGCTTCATAAAATCAGCAAGAATGAATTAGAGATGATCCATACTTTTTCTCTCAATCCTCCTCTCCATCTGGATCTTCACAAAGTTCACCGAGCAATCCTATCAAAACTCCTATGGATACTTCATGTTCAAATTCTTGCATTTTTCAACCACCATTTAGCATTGAGCTCCCAGAAGAAGAATAATGTGAAGAAGAATTCGTAGAAGCAAGAGTAGAAGAAGAAATAACAATGGTAGATGAAGAATAAATATGTCAACCCATTGTTCCATGGGGAAGGAATATAGGCCCAATGTCTCTTGAGCCACCTCTCCACGATCTACCAATGGGTTCCCGCAAGAACTTTCCAAAGTTCAAAGGTGACAACACACAACATCCTAAACAACACATTGTTGCTTTCACAACATCATGTGGAATTATTGGTATCCAATATGAAGACATTGCTATGATATTGTTCATGGATTACCTCCAAGAAAAAGTAGCAGAATGGTTCTACCTCCTGCCTACCCGATCCATCACAAGTTGGGATGACATCAAGGCTACCTTCGAGAAAATATTTAAATCAACTAAAGACTATCAATACCTCTTGGTGCAGTTGGCTCAAATGAGGAAAGGAGAAAATGAAACCATGAGAGACTTCATGGCTCATTTCAAACGGTTACTTCACAGGATACCTAAAGAGGATTCACCATCTCAAAACAATGTCAAGATATTCTTCATCAATGCTCAATCATCAGAAGTAGGGTTTTTCCTATGAAGAGTTCAACCAAGGAACACTATAGAAGCACAAAGGAGGGCCATTGAATTGGATGACTATCTCATCCTCTCTGGAAAGATCAAGAATCTATCAAAGGGAAAGGCCCAACTTCCTAAAGATGAGAGAACCAATCCATCATTTCAAAAGTTGGAAAATGAGATAACATCTTTGAAGAGGGAAATATTTGAATGTGTTTCTTCCCAAAGAAGAAACATAAATCAAATTGCGAGGGCACCCCAAAGGCTCACCTTGGAGGCCCCACCCATGAACATAAATTACATATTTCAAGAGGATGAATAATATCTTGAATGAGAAAGTGAAGGTGGCGGTTTCTTAGAAAGTGATGAGTTTGAGAATGATGCACAAATCAGATTTTGTGAGTATTCTATAGGTTATGAAGAAGATGCACCTAGTTTCTCATGTTTGGTATTAACACATTGTCAGTCCTAGAAAAGAGCATCTCCCTCCACTGCTTCAAAATAAAATAAGGTTGACGATCCTCCTGTGGCAACTCTATAAAATAAAATAATCAATCAAGGATCCCCACTTCCATCTTCCATGAAGTCTGCATTTTTGGATCCTGATCCCATAGCAAGTAAGAAGATGTCCGTAATCCCAAGTAATTCTTCCAATGTCTTTTCCATTTATAAACCCAAATCTACTCCGAAAAAATCTAATAACTTGAAATCTCCTAGTGTACCTTTTAAAACACCCTCCATTCCTCAAACATCAAATCCCGCTCCCAAGCCTATCCACACCCCAAAATCAGTCCCTCCATTCCCCTTGTTCACATCTGTTCCCTTTGACTTCATATAATATGCAAACAAATCTGAAGTGCAGATTACTAAAAATGAATATTTGCGGACTCATCCTGAACAATTCGATAGGTTCATCCAATACATCAGGAGTGGTATTCGAAGACCTAATGTTGTAAATTCTAGTTCCAAAGGCATGCTACCAAACTCACCTACACCTCCCTCATAGAACATGCTTTCTCTGAGTGCATCAAAGAATGATAAATTTCAACCTTTCTACGTCTTCCTTCTTGTTAGAGAATATGTACTGAACAATTTCATAATAGATTCTGGTGCCTTAGATAATGTGATGCCTTTGAAGTTCGCCAAGGCTCTTAAATTTACAATGACTCCACCTAGTGGCTTTTGTTACTCTTTGGAGTAAAAAAAGGTCCCACTTGTAGGGAAGGTCAAAGATGCACAAGTGTCTCTCGCCAAATTTCCAGACAATAAAATTTCAGCAATGATTTTGGTAGCCAATTTCCCAGCATCATTCGGAATGTTGTTGAGTAGAAGTTTCTACCGACAATTTGGAGGGAAAATTCAGATGAATTGGTCATCCGCAACCATACCAGTGAAGGGAGATATGGATAAATTACATCCTGAGAATAAAATGAGGTACACGGTATGAAATTCCAAAAGCCCAGAAGATAACATCTTGTATCAAGGTAGCATGTAGATGAATCACTTTGTGGAAACCAAGGAGGAAGAGGATATCCCCATCTTGATAGGCCTAGACATGCCTTCCTAAAGATATTTGGATTTTAAAGAAGCATTGAGGAGATTCGAGCTACAAGAGAACATCCCTGAATCACTAGATGATGCAAACCATGAGGAAGAGGAGATGGTTCTTGATGATTTCAATAAGAAAACTCAGTTTATATGATTTTACAAGAGGAGTTATTCTCATTCCCATTTGGGAATGAGGATGATCTCAGTCAGGACATCTATGGAGAGATAAAATCAGCTTGTAATCAACATGTGAAAGGTTTGTACAAGAAATTCTTAGAGCTACAGAATAAACTGAAGATCCTGAGCTCAATCTCGAGCTTCTGATGCAAGCCAAAAATTTGCAAGAAAAGCGTGAAGCTGATTTGGAATCCTTAACTAATGTGAAGGTTGGCCATATTGAGATAAGGCCAAATGAAACATATGATTCCACTCTTAAGCTAATGATTGATGGATGCAATACCAAAATGGAGATATTTTCTTTCCCATTTGAAGATGAAGAATCTTCCCATGACAAAGAAATTAAAGAAAAGAGTCTCAAGACCTCTAAAGATGAAGCTATTTTTGATGAATTATCGGTAGGATGCAGCAATTATCGAGATGATGAGATAATCCCTCTAGATAGTTTCTTTGAGTTACAAGATAAAGATTCTTCAAAGGGGTACAAAGAGGAACTACATGAAATAATGAAACATTACTCCGTGCAAGAAATATTACATGTAGTAGAAGTTGCAAAAGACCCTGGGCCGATTCTTGATCTCTTCATTAGTGTCATGGACATACAAGATAAGTATGAGTTCACATCCAATCCTTCCGTCAGTAATCAAGCACCTCGCAGTGGAGTGAAGGAAAATAATGAATCAAAGGTTTCTCATAGAGAAGATGTCAATGATCATAGACGTGGGAAATAAAGTAACTCATAATATCAAAGGAATTGGAATGAAAATCAGCATTGGGGAATCGATGAGATGCTCAATGGAGAATTGGCTATATGGCTAAACATGGAAGAAAACTGGCATGATGAAACCAATTTCAAAGAGCATGAAGGAAGTGGAATTTCTGAGCAAGGACTCGATCATCAAGAAGCTCATATGGACTCACTCCTACAAATTAAAAGGAAAATTTTGAAATCACATGGATTTCATAAGTAGTTGAGGAAGGGAGGTTACTTTCTGGAACCCGTCAACGACTTCACAGAACATCATCATTCAGTGTTACCTCTTCAGGCATAACTTTTGAAAAATGAAAAGTATTTCAGTGAAAGTGGGTTGTCCCCCACCCTGTATCATAGGTGATTGATAGGTGTGTTTCCCTTTCTGTTGCGTGTGTTTCCCTTTTTGTTGTGTGTCATGTGTTTCCTTTCCTTCCTTTTGTGTGTGTGTGTTTCCTTTTAATCTTCCTTTCTAGAACTTATACATGACTCCACAGGGCCCAATGGATAAGGCACTAGTCAATGAATTATATGGTCTAAATTGAGATTCTAGATTCCCATGTCATGTCTTCGCTATGATCAATCCATGTCATGTCCCCAAGCGAGAGCCACCTGTTGTGAAAATGTGCAACAGGGAAATTGGAAGTTTCCAAGCATGACAACTATACCCCTATGCTGAAATTTTCATGTTTTATCATTCCTAGGCACCCCAGGTCAAATCCATTAGTCTGATCAACCCCTATTTGATGTCAATTTGGTCCCCTAGGTGATTTAGGAAATTCCATTCATTCTCCCTTGGTGATTTTAGGAGCTCATTGAAAATGCAAATTTTTGGCACTCACATGAAGGACTATCGCTAGCCTTCTTAGGACTGGATTCAACTCCCTAGAACGGAATAGAAGTGAAAAATTCAACAAGGAGATGAAATGAAGACCTTAAAAAATAATGCAAATGATTTTTGAATGTTTGGGGAAGTTTTGCAAGACTTGGAGCAGTCTGAGTAAAAAACAAGGTTCACAAGCCTAGGTGGTAAACAAGGCTAAAACAACTGTTGGGCTTCAAAAGAAGATTTTGGGAGATCCAGATGGAATTAGGACTAAAAATAAAAACTCTAGAAACAGGATTTCAAGGCCTACATTATGGTTAAATAATAGTTTTCACAACACTTTAGCACATCAAGTCTGCAAGCAGTTTTTCTCAGGCACATATGGAGTACCAAATCAAAAATCCAATTTTTCAGGGATAAAATGGAATAATCAAGACATTATACCCCCACCATTGGATGCAAAAGGCCATTTCCAGTCAGGATCATATAGAATGTTTCCAAAAAATTCCATTAGGAGCTCAAGTTATCACTGTTACAAGTTCAGAAGTTAGCCAAATTTTTAGGAGGACACGTGTCAGCACTAGGAGCCTGGCGGGATTTTGTGTCCCTCACGTTCCCCATGGTTAGGGAAACCAAGGTTGGAAAATTTCTCCCATCCCCCTTGAATCCCTCTCATCTCTCCTATGACCTCTTGGACTCTCATGTGACCTCTAGACTTCACAGTTCAGCCCCTAGGTGCTTTTTTGGAGCATGCATCCCCTGTCATTGGATCGGGCGCCATGTGTCAGCTCCAGGACCACCATGGAATTTTATGTCCCTTGTGCACCTAAGGTGGGGGACATCAGACCTTGAAAATTCACCCAACCCACATAGGGAGTATTTTGGACACCCACGTGACCGCCTTTTAGCTCCCAATGCTTTAAATAAGCTTTTTCCTCTTTCATTCCCCGTTGTTGGATTAAACTCCACATGTCACCGTCTTTCTCATTGTGAAAATTTATGTCCCTCACATCCCTGAGGTCAAGGACATCAAACATGAAATTTTTTTGCAAACTCCAACTCAAAAATTTGAAAAATATTTTAACTCTTAGCTGCTTCTTGCTGCTTCTAACTACTTCTAGCTACTTCTCCATTACAAGAAGAAAGTTGTAGAGAACACAAATCGACCACTCCACCATTGCAAGAAAATAAAACCAGATCAGAAAAGGAACTTAAATACCTTTTCCATGGAGATACATAGGTCTCAGAAGGAATTTTCATCAATCTAAGAAGGGGAAACGAAGAACAAAGAAGAAGAACAGTGGAAATCCGCATAGCCATGAAAACGAAGATTCAAACATATCTTGTAAACCGGTGCTCGGATTGAGAAGATGTTTGTTGCTGAGTTTTAATCTCTTGAAGGAAATTGAAAAATCATATTCAAACCTCAAATTTTCATCAATTATTTCTCACAATGAAGAAACCCTCTCTCCGGCTCTACAATGGAAAAAGATTGATTTCCCGTCAAACCGATTACCGGATTGAAGTAAGATCACGCATGAAGCACCAGAAGAAAAAACCCACATCAAATATAAAGTTTTATTCATAAATGGAGGAGAAAACATGACCTGTAATTTTGAGGTCCATTAATGGCTGTCGTACCCAGAAGCACTTCCAAGTTCGAAAATTAAAACTTTAAAATCTCCTGGATTATTAAGCGGGCGGGCCCAAAATTTTAGAGGGATGATATTCGGAAAAAAACCATATCAAAAAACTTCATTCCACATCAATACGACTCCCAAAGGCTAAATTTATAAAAATAGTAGGTCTACTACATAGGAACTACTATTTCAGGAAAGTCATCAAAAAAAGAACCTGTGAAGGAGATGAAGACATTGGAAGTGCACTACAACTGAGAATTCACCAGAACGGAAATTTTTGGCACTTACTAAAAATAGTAAGTGGGAACTCGAGCACCTGCTAAAAATAGAAATTTGATCCAAAGGAGTGCAGAACACAGGGAGAAAGGGGAATCAAGGTCACAACACTCAGCAAAGGATCGAGGGAGTTGATTTTTTCACACTTACTAAAAATAGTAAGTTATAATCAAAGAGAAGTTTTGGCACAATGGGATGTACAAGGATAATCATTTAGGGGGACATCATTGTTCGGGAGCATCCTAGTCATTTTTCACAGGGCATTCAAGATCCACCTTAGTTCATTCAACTTAGTGATCATTCATGAACTAATTTGGAGGAGTTTCATAGTGTGCAAGGAGTTTAAAGATTTAGAGTTTCACTACATTTGGAGATTTCCATCAATGAGGATCAACGGACTTCATCAGGTGACATCTCCTCTTTTTCTTCTTTCTCTCTCTCTTTCTCTCTCCTCTTCCCCCAACTTTCTCTCACTTTCAAATGTTCTAATTCTTCGTTGGAGTTTGCACTTTTTGATATGCCTTTAAGTCACTTAAAAGTGACTTTAGAAACATAATGTAAATTAATTCGCCTTGCTATTATAAAAGGGACTTAAATATTTAAAGTGGAATATGAACAGTCTTAAGTCATATTAAGGCATATGGAGGGTCATGAGGAAGACGATAAGTCACCTCTCATTCTATAAATTGTAATGCCATTCTCATTTCAAAGGGTTAGTGATTGATCTTATAAACTCAAGAGGGCATTATACCTAGAAAAAGAAAAGGAGTTAGCCAATTTTCTTCTAATTTCCTCCATTTCTCAATTTCTTCCATTCTCACATTATGTAAAACTTTTATGTAAGCAATTAATACAAGAAGTAGTTTCCAGATTTCTTTGACTAAGGGGTTTCTTAATACTTGGTGATCAGTGATTTCTATTTGGTCTCATTGTTATTCGTAGAGTTGTTTCTTCCCATAAATGCATGTGTTAAAGTTTCTACCTAGTGCATGTGTAGGAATATGATTTTCTACCTCTAACATTAGTTCTCCTACATCTATTCTCACTCCCTTTCCCACATTTAGACAAAGTATTCCCTAGCAAGAGATTGCTAGCTTTGCTACAGGTTCAGTGGAGTGCCCCTGTTGGATCCCTAGTCGAAAGGCCACCACATAAATCCACCTTTTCATGCGCATGCACATATAGCAGCTACACCGGTTAAGTAGAGGGACTTAGATTCCCATCGCATTGGAAAGAAATCCACAAGTTTGTCTACCCAACAAATTTTCTTGCCAATAGGTGAAAACACATGTTGGGTTATGGGTGGAGGCGTAATTTGAGCCATGGGTGGTGTCATGGGATATTTTGCGATAGTTGTGGTTTTGTTTGATGTGGTTGGCTGAAACACTTTTGGATAGATAGTGGAGGTGTCAGTGAGTGACAACTATAGTTGTGTTGAAATAGGAAGTAGAAGATGCCCCCAAAGTAAGGCTCTATCAACATAGTCTAGGCGATTGGCCAAGCATAAGAATGGTACTTTTTAAAGTGGAGCTGATGTGGACTAAGTGGAAATTCCTGTAAAAAAATTTTGAAATACAAGGAAATGGCTAGCCTTGGACTTTGTGGGTAAGAGAGCCTAAATTCAATCAACGGGATCTTGAAGGTCTGATGGTAAATGGTCATCTACATGTGGTGGTACTTCTATAGTATCTTCCATGGGTAGAGGAGAGGACGGTTCATATGAAGTGGGATCTCCTTGCGTTGGTGTAGGCAGTGAGCCTACATCTTCTATGTGTAGGAGAGGTGCCACTAAAAATTACTCGAAATTTTGAGGGGTCAAAGGCGGTGTGCTAATTATAGGCTCTTTCATGGGTGAATGAGAAGATGAAGGGGATTCCTCTGTGGGTAGAGGAGTAGATGAAATAGGTTTTGGTGTAGGTATGGGAGCACGTGCTAAGATTTCATCTATGGAAGGAATATGAGGTAATTGGGAAGCTACTAGTGTGTCATTGAAAATAGCATGAACCTCACGGATAATGCTATCTTTGTTTGAGGTATCACCCCCTTGGTTATAAGATGGGGCATGATTAAGGAATGGCTTCTTGAAGATGTGTAGGCTTTGGTTAGTAGATGTATTCGGGCTATCCAAGACTAAGTCTCCATTGTCTATCATTTCTTGAATGATATTCTTGAAGGTAATCCAGTTATTGTTGTTGTGACCTTTTACCTGATGATAGCTGTAAAATTCATGTTCCTTATACCATGTGGGCATGGGTCTCTCAGGGTTGAAACTAGTATGTGGTTTTATAGGTGGAAGGTTAATGACACCTTCCTTAATAAGATTTTCCAAAATGGAGGAGTAAGATTCTCCTAGGGAAGTGTACTTTCATTGTTCTCATATGAACTGGAAAGATTTTACAAGAGAAATATTAGAAGGAGGTTTGGATGGGCCTGATTGATGAGGGGACCAGCTTTTAGAACTAGGGCATTCACAGACCCTTTGGGATTTGAATAGTTTTTTTGAGGTTTCAAAGACAAAGAAGTTTCATTTGATTTGAACGTGATGTTATTATTATGAAATTGAATCTTATTTTCTTCGATAACACGAATTTCCAATTTCCGTGCCATGGTGAATGCCTCATCAATAGTGTGAAAAATTTTCTACTACAAGGTTAGTGAGATGTGTCTAGCACATGTCAGAGTAAATAGTTCTATCATCTCTGTTTGAGGAAATTGGAATGTGTGCTAGTTAATGAGGTTGCGCGAGAAAGTGAAAAATTCAGTGATAGACTCGTCGTCATATTGTCATGTGGAATAGAGATCAGTCATGGTAACCTTCATAACAACGTTGATGGAGACGTGATCTAGGAAGGCTTAGACTACTTGATTGAATGAATAAATGGAGTGTCTTGGTAGTCCACTGTACCGATCCAATACAGGTCATGTTAGGGACATTGGGAAAGTCCTCAAAAGTAAAGCATCATCGTGGGCAATCAGGTAACATCCATGTTTAAAGGACCACAAATGTTGTTGTGGATCTTCTTTGCTATTGAAGTGGTTGAATTTTAGCATCTCCTAATGTATAGGGTATGGTCAAATGGGAATGGATGGGTGAATAGGCTCATTGAAAATTTCATCATAGGTGAGGGAATTGCATGAGCTAGAAATTGATGCTTCTAGTGTTTGCATCTTTTCTGTCATCAACTTGATGAGGTCATTGGTAGGTTGTGATGGGGGGACACCTCCTGTGGCATAAGGAGGTAGATGTTAAATCTGATAGAGAGGTTGAGAATAAGGAACCAATATAGAAGGCCCATATCTAGAATGGGTGATAGACAAGATAGGGGGTTATTGATAATAGACATATGTAGGCAGGATGGTTTTCGTGACTTTGGTAGCGATTGGGGGTAGTTTCTTCAGGATGGAGAGGATAAGATTTTAGAATGGAGTAGGGGTCACTGAAACCATGAGCAGTTGTGTTACAATGGGTATTTTTAAAACAATGGGTGTGGATTATGCTATGTTCTGGGTGGTGGACGAGGGGACAATAGATACAACATGCGCAAGGGAAACTGTTGATGCGGTGGTCATGGTAGGTATGGGTCCTAGTTGTGAAACTATTGGGGGTGAAGCAGGTTAGGATAATGCAGCAGCAGGAACAAGGGTAGGGGGATTGATACCGGCATGTCGTATATCAATTGACCAGAGGAGTCTCGGGTGGAAGAGTGGGAAAGGTATAACTGTAAGGCCATGGGATTATGATCGAGGAGTCATGCAAACACCTCATTACTGGTAGCAATGGTGGTAAGTAAGGTTGGATCCATGGGTAATAGGATGGAAGGTAGTGAAGGAATAGGTGGAAGTGGTTGACGATTAGCATGGAATATGAGGGTGTTAGTCTAGTTGTGAGTTAGCACCATGTGAACAAGTGCTGACCTAGTAAGACTGTATTTTGTAGATGACATAGAAAATAGTAGAAAAAGAGAATAATGGGGTCTGAGAGGTGAATATGGTCAATTCTTAGATTTTGAAAAATTAAACACAGGTAACCAATGACAGTCAGGTTGACCAGTGACGGTTCTAGGCAAATTGATGGTGGTCAGGATGACTGGTGATGGTTAGGACAACACTGATGATGATTTCTGAAACTGATACCAGTCACTATGGAAGAAACTAGTCTAAAAAAAATGAAGTGGTAATGTTGGATTTGTACTGGTGAAACTGTGTATGATAGAAAATATCAATAAGGGAGAAATATGATGATGCCCTGAGGGAAACAAAATAGAAGTAGTAATGAAAGTTGTTCTAGGTAAAGTAACTAGGAAGCTAGAAGCCAACACCAGTTAGGGTTTAATTGACGATGGTCAGATGTGAACCAGTGATGGTCACTGGACTGACGTCAGTGACTATGAAATTAGAAATAAATAAAGAAACTTGAGTTTGTGAATCAAATTAGGTGAATAATCAAACCTAGAAGCTTGAGAATGAGAAGATGAGGCTCTGACACACTCAGAAAAATTTAGAATACTCCAATTATGATGGTGGAGTGTGCAAGGAAGAATAAAAATGGGGATTTGTAGTTTCACACCTCAAAACACAAGCCAAGAAGAATGTTAAGAAAAAACACGATCCTAACAATGATTTTATTATGTTTGTTTAGCTTATGCTATTTAGGACTGACTGTGAATATTTAGAGAAAAAAAATTTGGTGGGGAAGTCATCCTACAAAGAAGGATATCTAAAAGGAGAGGTTTCAGATATGTTATGGCGGGGTGGGACATCCTCTGAGATGATGACTCGACAGAGGCAACGATCTAGAGAGAACCTACCAATCGGATTTTGTGATCATTGACAGATGTTCCCGGGTAATATGTTGTTTAAGAATGCTATGTATATTTGACTTTTTATAAGTTTGGTAAGACACATAGAGAGAAAAATGTGATTTCTACAATTCTTTGTGTCAACCATCAGCTGGGCATGAATTCTAGCGTATAGGTTGCTCTCGATTTTAATGTGAGATAATAATGCAAAAAATCAGAATGTAATGCAAGTATTTTAAACTCAAATTGAAATATTATATTCGATGATAAAAAATGATGAATATGAGAAGGTATGCTCTTTCACTAAATGCAAGAAAGCAAGAAGAATGATTTTTTTAAAATGCACCAAAAGAAACGTGTCCTTTAGAACAATAAGAAAGAAGAGAAGGTTACCAAGGAATAAAATTAATGTGTAATCCTTTTAAAGGGAAACAAACACACAAATTTTTCCTAGGAATGAAGAAAAATGCAATAGAACCCCTGATGGGTCCCACCAAGTGTGCCAAAATGTTTCACTATTTTCTTTACGTTTTCAAAATAATAAAACAGATAAGGGTAAGTGCCAAGGAGGAATACATGTTTAGTAATAGTCGATTGATGGTTGTTACATGCGTTCTGACTTCTTGATCCACAACTGAATGTGAGAGATTCCTTTTGGCTAGGAGGAACTACCTATAATAGAAAACAAGACCACAAAATATAGTTAAATGATATATGACAATAGACTTCCTAGCTTACACTAGTTCTTGGAAGTGTGATACTTCCTAGACGATTGTCAATCCACTATTTGAAACAAGTTAATGTGAGAAAGAAACAAGGTCCTACTGTAGTTAATATGATTTAGGTATCTCATTCAAATACAATAAGCAAATCCAATCACAACTGGCTAGGATATAGTTGGATCTGAGAGGTGAGGGGTCTGTTAAGGTTCTAGGATTGGTCAAGGTCAGATTCTAGGTTATTTAGGTCAACTGGTAGGGTGGTTGTTGGGTCTTTTCTTGGTCAAGGTGTAAAACATAGAGACCGACGTCAGCTAAATGTGACCGATGTCGGTTTAGGTAGAACTGATGATGGTTATGGATAACCGGTTTCAGTATGGTCGAGGTCAAAGAAACTCAAAATAGGTGAAATGGTAGGGGTGATATGAGATCGAATAAATTTTGGGTGAGTGAACAGGGGGTCTGTGGAGATCTTACGTATGCTCATAAGTATATAAAAGGTGATAATAGGTGGTTTCGTGGTGTGGGTGAAGGGATGTTTGGATTTACAAGAAAGTAGGTGATGAAGCGATAAGCATGCAAAGAATAGATTAATAATAGGAAAAATATAGATTAGTAGCTAAAATAAACTATAATTTTCACGGCCATACTTACTGTGTTAAGGATCTGATGGTTGAGTGGTGGTGGTGGTTGATTGGAGAATACGTGTATGGTCCTATAGTGGTGCTTTCCTATAGTTCTCCCATGAATGTGATGGCTCTTTGATTGATGATGGTGATGGCTCTGGATGTCTGGATGTGTAAAAGTATGCTTATCTCACTTGCATGCAACTCTGAATCTCCTGCCTCGCTCTCAGAAATGTGCCAACCTTGAAATAAGGTTACCAAAGGGAATAAAAGGTGACAGACGATGGTTCTAGGTTGACCAACGTCGGTTCAGGGGTGACCGGCATCGGTTAGGGAGGGATTCCCTAGGTTTACTAAAAATGGGAGATCATGACCATGATTTCCGCCAGATCTCTCTATTCATCCGGGAAAGAGTGCGAGTTACATTTTCTAATGTAGGAATGTGGTTAGAGGGAATGTAGGCTTTGATTTTTAGGGTTTAGTTAGGTATTAGTCAGTTATGGTAACATACTAAGAATAGACTTAGGGTGAGGTGTATAGGTGAGGTGGTGGTGTGAATTATCTTAATTATGATAATTAAATAATAAATAATAAATATTGTGAGGACATGGATTACTTTAATTAAATGAATTAAATTAATATTAGTGTAGGGTGTAAGGGGCCATGGTTAGGTGAGTGTGTTCAAGTTGATTATTTAACGAAGGGTCAAGGAGTGTGTGACCCAATTTTGGTGTGTACAAGTAGCTGGTAACCTTCACTTCTACTAATAAATTTATAACTTGAAACAAACCTAATTTAATAGAGATTAATTATTTAAATTTTATAATTAAAGGAGGGTTGAAGGGTCCCTTTCCATTTACATTACAAATACAATGATAGGATTTGTCTAAAAACCTAATGGATCCAAGAATACTTTGGTGAAAAAATGCAAGGGAAAATGTCAAAAAACACAAGTGGTAGGGATTAAAAAAAAAACCAAGACCAATAAGTTGGATAGTATGATTCGATAAAAATTGAACTGCCAACACTATATAAAAACCAAAACAAATATATAGCCTGACGTATTTTAGAAAAACTTATTTATCATAATCAGATGATACCTCTGTAACCTCTACCTTAATGGGCATGAAAACAGTTTCCATTGGTGGTTCCGGAAAAGAGATCTTTTCCAATTGCATCTCGACTCTTTAACCAATTATACAACTCACGACCTTTCCGGTGAAGAAGATCCCAACGTGTTAGTTCCTGTTGCAGTGGAGAAGACATACCATCTAGGTTAGGAAATTAGATCGACCTACATCCCGTCAATGATGTCTCACCCAATTTGTCCAATTCATACAAGAAACGATTTAGGATGTGAAACCATTTTTTAAACTCTGAAAATTTTCCACATCCACCAAATCTTTCTGTTTATAGTGATCATCAAAAAGCAAGGACCATGATGCACTTAAGTGTTTTTCCATTTCCGCTTCCATACCAACCCTATAAGCTTGCTTGATCTAGTGATGACCCTTCTCCAATTCTCAATCCTTCAACAAATGTATGATAATAAGATGACAAACAAACATCAAAGAAAATTTTACATTCACCCTCAGATGTCCCTCCATAGAAAAATAATCATCTCCAAGAACTCCCTCAATAGCAACCAGGTATTTCTCTAATTCAATCCAAAAAATGGATTTCAAATGCCGATGCAAAATTTTAGTATAAAATCCCATTTCACACAATGACGCTGAAAGTTACATGAAAGGAAACATTATTCGGACCATGACAGAATAAGTTAAAGCTCGTGAGAGAAACCCAAAATGTGTGAAAATAAGGTAGATTGACTATATAAATATATGGAGTGAATATGCCATCGCATGCTTGTAATTAATACAAGCTTTCTAGCGGCTTTAATATCAACCTTTACTGGAAATAGTGATGATTTTGGCCAATCAACATATTTATTACCAATCTTATTACAAAATACTTGGTCAGTCCCTTGATTTTCTACAAAACCTACCTATTTATTAACTATCTTAATAGATTATATTTAAGGTTCAATTTTGATTTAATGACAACGTACAAAGAGAATTTTATTCACACAAGATTGATTTTCCCTGACAAGGTATGCTTTTTTATAGCAACATTAGCAATAATATGGGAGTCTCCTGAAATAATTAATTCATTGTAGTTTAAGTCATTAGCCAAGGACCAAAAACATTCCATCACTTAAAATTACTGACTTATGCATAAAATACTTTACTAAATTTCTAATCATTAGTTAAGTTATTAATTATGAGGGTAGCCTCTGGAAGAGGCTCACCCATTAATTTTTCGTGGCTACCTTGTCATACAAAATTCAAGGATACATCTTCTACTATGATTTAACCTTTCCTATTTGTGGGGCTATGTTTATTATCAGAAACTGTTTATTTTCTCAATAGTAAAGTCTTCCCTTTCATTAACTAATGGCACTTACTAGTTGCCAAGAATTTTTATTTATATGAAAAGATATGAATTACATTTTATACACAATATATCAAATTATAACTACATAAGGTGTCATTTTTCTCGAAGGTGTGTATTCAAGGACTTGGCTCTACTAGAGATAGTCTAGCGAACATAATATAATTACAAATAATGAAAAAAAAGTTGTTAAAATTGTTTTTGCATTGTCAAAATGGATTCCTCGACAATGTGGAGGGTGGTAGTTGCTATCCTTCTAATCAAAATTATTTATTCTTGAGAAATATTCTTGTTAGAAAGGATTTTTTTTCTCAAAGTTAAAATGAATTATGACAAAATATAGAGCATACAAAGGGAAATTTATTCACACAAGATTTATTTTCCTTGATAAGGTCTGAATTTTTATGGTGGCATCATCAATAATATGGGGGTCTCCTTTAATAATTAATTCGTTACTATTCGAGTCATTAGCTAGGGAATGACAATGTTCCAACAATTAGAGAGGAAACTACCTCAGGGAAGTCAGGTAGCTTACCAATCGCTAAGGATTTTCCTTTCTTTGATGTTCCAAGACAAGAGAAGATAAAAAATATTCCAAGACAAGAAAAAAATTTACAACTTTCCTAAATACACGTAATTTAAAAAAAAAAATTTAAGCCTAGTAGCGGATGAGTTCAATATGATATTTGATGTCTATTACATGTTAGAAACTGCTAGGAGATCTACAGTCTTGCATATGGGACAAGTAGTAATGACTCCACTAAAAAAATAACTATGCTCCATTATTGTATTTATATTTTTCAATACTATTGGCCTCTAGGGTAGATGCTTCCTACATTTGTCTGATGTTCCAAGACAAGAAAAATATTTATGTCTTTTTCAGAATAAACGTAATTCAAAAATTAATTTCAAGAGAATACAATATACCTATTCAAACACGTAATCTTAAGCCTAGCATCCTCTAGGTATATTAGCCTCCTTCTAAGATCCTAGAAGATGTTAGGATTGTCCATGTTTTGTTTGTTATTCGATCACTAATTTTAAAATAATAAACTATCGCGGCTTGATATCGGGAAACCATTACTTTCAATTACTAATTGAACCTAACAAATGTTAGGAATTTTCCTTTTTACTAGCTTATTTTAATTATGTGATGTACACAATATATCTTATGAGAATAATAAAAACCTACCTATTTACAAAACCTAATCACATCACGACATGTAAGATTTGTTATTATTAAATATTTAATTCTCAATCATTATCACTCATGTTGGATTCCAGGTTTCCACAATTAAGTACTGTAACTCAAATATTTTTTATACTGATGGGAAGATAGCCATCAATCAACTAATATCTCCTCTATCCTAAAACTATAGAGATTGTTTTTTACATTGAAGAAAAGATATCCTGGAATATATCAATGCTAGCGGCCGCTACTCTTCACTTCTAGCAACAAATTGATAACTCAAAATAAACCAAATTTAAAATTGATTAATTATTGAAATTGATTAGTGCAAAGGATAACAAATAATTTTACTAATGATTTTTTTTATATAACGAAAGGATGGTTGAAGTATACCTGGAAAATGATAAGCTATAAATACCCATTCCTATTTATTTTACTCTATGAAAATAATGACATCAAGATACAACATCTCCTTGCTTTTGCACTATTGAGAAACAATATTTATCCTTTCCATTTACTTACAAATTATTAATTTGTTTAATTCCTTTCTTTAGGAAATATGTCTTCCATTGGTCGCACTTTGTTCTTGTAAATTCCTTTGATAAAAGGAGAAGAGGATATGAAAAAGATAGACGATGAATGGTTTGTAGAAATGCATTCCCCAGAAAAATACCATAGTGATATTTGGTTTTATTTTTTGATGAATATGTTGTCAAAGGAGTTAGTCTAGTACTAACTTCAAAGGTTATTGATCAACAAAAATTGCGTATTAAGGTTGAACGCATTGATTTTTTAATGAATAAGTGCATTATTCTTGACATGGAATTGGAAGTTTCATTGTTCAAGAAACTAGAAATGAAGGCTTATAGAGAAAATTAAACTTGTTCTTGTTTTAAATATGGTTATATATTGGGGTTGTTCATACAGTCAGAAAAAATAGGCTATGAAGATTCCCTTGAAATTCATAATAACATGAATTTGGTATTCAAAAAATTGTATAGAACTGAGAATAACTCTTCTATTTGTCATTATTTGAGTAGAAATTTTTTTATTTCTCCATCAAAACATGTAAAGCTATTTACAACACTGAGGCAATATTATTTTTCTAAATTAGAGATAGATCCCTCTAAATCAAAGTTTCAAGGGCTTAAAAATAATAACAAATTGGATGTGTTGTTGAAGAAAGCAACCTGTATATTTGAGAAAACAAAAATTACAAACGTTGAAAAATTAAATTTTTTTTTGTTCAATGGTGATGTTTTTCTAGTTGAAGTTTCTAAGTACTATGTACCATCTCTACAATATCAATTTCATCATGTGCATGAAGATAATATTGACATTATTTTCTATTCAATGTTGATTAATGTTATTCCTACACTGAGGGATGCAATTCTTCTTCCCTTTTTACCAACTACAAAGGAACTTGTGCTACTCAAGGATCCATATGACTTGAAAAGGGATGATGTGCAGTTCTACATCCTGGAAGGCCAACATACCATTTATGCCAAACAAAAAAAATTGGATGAAATAAAATACAATTCATTACATACTAAGATGCATTTTAGAAAGGCTCACATTATTTATTCAAATGCGCTAAGTGGAGACATTGTTCATATTCACAAGCAACAAAATGAGGGAAACAAAAATTAGATTGATCCTAATTTTATTAATATATTGTACCAAGGATCAAATTATTTGGAAATCCCTAGGATGTTCTTGGAATCTTATAATGGGAAATGAAAATATAAACAAATTTAAGGTAACTATAGACACCAAAATTGGGTCACACTCCCCTAGGTTCCTCAACAAATAACCAACTCTAACACACTCATCTAACCATGGCCCCTTTCACCCCACTCTAATATTAATTTAATTAATTTAATTTAATTAATCCATGTTCTCACAATATATTTTATTTAAATATCCTAATTGGATGATGCCCACACATCACCTCACCTATACACCTCATCTAGCCCCCTCACCCTAAGACCTATTCTTAGTATGTTGCCATAACTAACTAAGACCTAGCTAAACCCTAAAAATCAAAGCCTACATTCCCTCTAACCACATTCCCGCATGTTAGAAAGGAAGCTTCCATTCTAATCCACGGAAGAAAACAAACGAGATCCCAGAAAATCAAAAGGATCTGCCCAGTTTAGTAAACCTAGGAAATCCCACCGTAACCAATGCCGGTTACCCTAAACCGCTACCGGTCAACCTAGAACCATCATCAATTACCATTTTATCCCCAAAAGAGCCTTATTTTTAGGTAGACACATCTTTTGAGAGCAAAGGATGAAACCAGAGCTGCATGAAAGAAAAACCAACATTCGTACATGCACCAGAGCACCCACAACTAGTATCAGAAGCACTCACAGAGCCATTTTCCTTCATGGGAGCATCCAGGGAAGTTCCTATTACTTACATTTGAGCACCTACCATTACCAACCAGACATCAAGCTCGTATAGTAGTAAGTGTTTTGTTAACCAACACTTGTCTATTGTCATTTTAGTAAACTCTTTTACTTCTGTTATTAGTTTCTAATCCCATTCCCATTCCCCCACCATTTACCTCCATGAAAAATTGACCATTCATTCACCCACACCACTGAATCTCCCATACTCGGTTTCTTAAGAATGTCTGAGTATACCTAAAACCTACACTGACCTTGCCATAGCCCTTTTCATTTCAATTTAGCTTTGGATCTACCCTCACATCAAGTTTTTATTGAGTTTCCTATACCCCGACCATACCGACGTTGGTTACCCATAACCATCACTGGTTAATCTAAACCGACATCAGTCATACAAAACCAATGTTGGTCTTTGGTTTTTTTTACCCCCAGACGAAGAACAAATCTTAAAACCTCCACCCAATACCCAAAATAGCCTAGAATTAGACCCTAACCAGTACCAGTACTCTGACAGAGACCTGTTGGGTTTCAGAATAGAACATGGGTTGAAACCATAGTCAGGGGTTAAAAAGTCCCTCCTCTTTAATGGGAGAGGTTCCCTTATTGAAAGAAGGAAAAACAAATGTACAGATGTATAACTCTCAATGTTAGGACCCTAATATTCTAGAATGTTTTCATGCTTAAAATATTATTAATTAGAAGGAATGGAATAATATAGAGATGGGAGAAGGAAGAAAAAAATAATTCTTTTGGGAAATATAGATAGCAGAGTATCTCCCTACTCACATTGAACCAAGAAACTGTAGAAAGGATCAATTACTTCACCACCTGCACAAATTTGTAGACACAAAGTTCTAAAGATTTACACAAACAAGAAATCAAAGTTTCTATTGAATGCAAAATAAAAGATCCATTGAATCCAGAAAGGAGAGGGAAAGGTACAACAAAGGAAAATAAGAAAGAAAGAACTTCTGTATTGAATTACTTCAGAATTTACAACTTTCCCAGAAAAACTAGAATCCCTTTTTCCCGTGGCCAAAGCCATATATTTATAACAATTTGTTTACATCCATGCTTTGTCCCCAAGAAAAGAATATCCAAAAGGGATAATGTTTGTTACAGATCCTCTTTTGGAAAGTGACATGAAACAAACACTCATGAAAACAAGAGGTTCCAAAAGGCAAATATCTCGTTAGTTTGAGCATGATTATTTTAGCAGGGGACATCTCATGATTTTCTCCTTCACATGGTTCTACTATTTTCACCTTTTAATCACTTTCATAGCACTCAAGTGCTTACTGATAAGTTTTATCCCATTTTATCACATATGCTTGATAAAATCTATTTTCTAATGATTTAAACTTTGCACCTCTTTAAACTTATCAATTCACACATCCCATGAACAAACAACAAGGAATGTAAGGAAAAAAATGAATAATGAGCCATTTTCCATGTTTTGTAGAGCTCTGGTTTATTAATGGTGATAAGAATTAGAAGAAGGAATTTGGATATTTGCTCCCCTTTTACCATCAAATTTGGACCCTACACGTGGAAAGATCCAAGAAATGATGACCCTCGAGAAGAAAAATACATTTCTGGATGTTTGGGAGAAAAAGTGCATTTTCTCAATTTTCTCCACCCCCCTACAGCTCTGTTAAAGGCCAAACATGTGGCATCATCTAAGTGGCTGAGGAAATGCAGGTCAAAAATGCCATTTGAACTTTTTTAACAAAAGGGCTCAAATTCTCAAAAATCTCCGTTGGCCCACTTTGAATTTCAACGTGGACACCTGACACCATATGATTGATTGTAGGGATGCACTTCTGCTTTAGAATTTATCTATTTTTTAAGAAAAGGGAAGAAATCCCACTTTTTCCTAAAGGTACGTGCCCCCGCCATTGACTTTTCAACATGAACATGTGTCTTTCTATGATTAGTGCGGGCCTCAGCTTGAAAATTTATCCTTTCGCTCAGGCGGGGCTGCGGGCCATTTTAGAATTCTTCACCTTTTGTGGAAACAAGGCTAAAATTATCAAAGTCCCCCACCGGTCTACCAAGGTGCGTATGAATTGAGAAAATACCATGTGTCCTCTGATTAGTTACACGTAGAGCCACCTGATTGGTTGTGGGGATGTACCTTGCTTTTTGTCTAATTTGGAAAAGAGAAAAAATCCAACTTTTCCCCCGAATTCCATGTTCCCACCATTGACTATTCAACATAGACACCTTTCCTCCTCTGATTGGTTGCGGGCCTCAACTTAGAAATTTTCCTTTTTCCATAATGCCTTAGAAAATAAAAATGGATCCGTTGTCTTGAACCTCTGCCAATATTGCTCCAACCAATCAGGGACTAGAAGGGATGTGGAAAAAACCTAGAATTTTTTCCCAAATCAAAAAAAGTCATAAGTTCACAAAGAAACATGCTTGACTGCATCCAATGGGAAACAAACACATAGCCTCCCCTTCTTGAGTAAGAATTTGACGGGGAAAATAATGTAGAAAGTTGCATGAAACAAAAAAATGCCATTTCTACTCCCGATGAAGGATGTATTTCACTGCAAAAGGTTAGAAACAAAAGATGAAAGGTCCCACACATTCCAACTCATCAAAGGAGAACCAAAATCATTTTCCACCTACTGAAAATAAGGTAAAATGTTTTAATGACAATTGAATGAGGAAGATGATTAAAAACCCATCGGGAATGAGAACAAGAGCCATGAGAAGTTTAAAACATGAATTTATTCCATGGTATGGTTCTAATTTTCATGAATTTTATATTTGAAAAGATGGGGGAAATTCGGAGGACAACAGTTGGCTCTTTCTAGGGATGAGTTAGCAGAGGAAAGAGGAAAAATCAATAACCTTAGAGAATTCTGGGTAATTAGATTGGATCAATGTCTTAGCCATTGGGCAACGAAGTCAAAAAGAATCAAAACCAACACAAAAGAGAACGCAGAAAGGAAAACAACCAAGAAAAAAACAAGGAAAGCAAAACGCTATACAGAATGTATAGAGGGACTGCCAAAACTGCTAGGTTTTAAACAACTTCAAAAATTTCCCACTATAAGGAAGTGGGAGAGGAGATCCATCCATGTAGTCTAGGTAAAAAAAATTCTCACCAGAAAAATGTCTGATTTTGAAAGGACCAAGCCAAAGGGAATCAAATTTACCATGGCTACCTCAAGGTTCATGTCTTTTGTCCGAAACTTGAACATTGTCTCCCACTTGAAAAGTTTTGGGTTTAGCCTTTTTATCAAACAAATCTTTTACCTTGAGTTGATGAGTGTATATTCTGTCAACCACTTGCAATCTGTCTTCATTCAACTTTTGGAGGCACATAATCCTTTTGTCTAATGAATTGGTAAAGATGGAATCCTTAATGACCTTCATCAAATGTAAGGCTAAGAGTTCCAATGTCACTGGCAGCTGAGCTTCAACTCTATATACCACTTGAAAAGGATACCTTCCAATGGCTCTATTAGGTGTAATCCTATCTGCCCATAAAGCATCATATAGTTTCTTATGCTAATTTCTCTTAGATTCATTAACAAGCTTCCGAACAATGGTGACCAAGTTCTTTTTAGTTGATTTTGATTGCCCATTCCCTTAGGGATAGTAATCTAAAGAGTGAGCAAGGAAAATACCATAGTAATAGCAGAAATCCATCATCTTAGTAGAAGAAAAATTGGAAGTATTGTCGGTGAAAATCTTGTTTGGTATCCCAAACCTTATTAAGATGTACTCCTTGATAAAGTTGCATACTACTTCAGAAGTAGTACTTTTAACTGGAATGGCTTCCACCCACTTGGTGAAATAATCAGTGGCAGTAAAAAAATGAGTATGCCCTACACTTGAAGGTTGATTGAGTGTCCCAATGAAGTGTAAAACCCATTATTGAAAAGGTTCCTCAATCATTACTAGTTTGAGAGGTAAAGTAGCCAATTTGGGTCTTTCGACAAAGGTTTGACATGCTTCACACTTGCCTACCCATTTTGATGCATCTTTGAATAAGGTAGGCCAATAATATCCAGCACGGAGGATTTTGTGGGCTGTGACAGTAGAAGAGAAATGAATTCCACAGGCCTGGTCATGAAAATATGAGAACAACTTATTTTTTTGCTCTTTGTCAACACATTTTAAGAACCTTCCATCTATGCCTCGTTTGAGTACTGCATTTTCCCACAGCACATATTGGGTAGACCTTAATTTGATGGCTCTCTTATCTTTGGCACTCAAATGGGATGAACATTCTCCATAATTAAGAAAGTGTGCAATGCTAGTATACCATTCATCAGTTGAGCTGAGGAAAAGAACAACAGGGATATCAACTTCCTCCTTAGACAATTTGGCATCAGCTCCCTCAGCAATAAGTTCACATAAGCCCTTTCCTTAAACTAGCTTTGTGGGTTTGATGTCAAGATCATAATCCTAAACTTTGGCTACCCAATTGCCTCTCTTGGTTCCAAATTCTTGTTGTGTAAGAATGGATTTAATAGTTGTATCAAGCAAAAGCACAATAGAATGAGAGTTGAGGATGTAAAAATGAAACTATTTCACAACTTTGACCACTGCAAAAGCATGTTTATCCATCATGATGTACTTCATCTCATGGGATTTTAAAATATAACTCATGAATGCTATGGGGATTTCATGACGTTTGGCATTCTCCTTGGTTAACACAACAGCTAGAGTACTTTTGGTAGCATAGCAATAGATAATGAAGTCTTTGCTATAATCAGGGCATGCCAAGATTGGAGTCTTTGCTATAGCTCTCTTGATGTCTTAAAATGTAACCTTCCCTTATGAGGACTAGTCAAAATTTTTCTTCCCTTTCATCATGTGGGATATGTTCAAAGTAAGTTCAGCAAAATCAGGTATGAATCTTCTTAAGAAGTTTATCTTGCCAAAGAAAGAGCGTACACCCTTCTTGCTTATGGGGAGAGGGATCTGCTGAATCATCTGGAATCTTTTTGAATCAATCTTAATTCCCTCCTTGGAGATAATATGTCCCAATAATTTTCCCTCGGTGACACAAAAGACAGATTTCTTAGGATTCAAGGAGATGCCATGCTCTCTACACTTTTGGAGAATAGTTTCAAGGTGTTGGAAATGATCATCTTTGGTTTTTGAAAACACAGTCAGATATTCAAGATATACAACTATGCATTTTCAATTGAGACTACTAAAGGCTAGGTCCATTTCCCTCTAAAAGGTGGCACTAGCATTGATGAGGCCAAAAGGCATACTCCTGTAAGAAATGGTGCCCCAAGGAGTGGTAAAGGAAGTCTTATGCTGGTATGTAGCACTTACTTCTACTTGATTATATCCTGAGAATCCATCAAGCATGGACAACATTTCTGAACCTGTAATAGCCTACAACACTTGATCCATCATAGGAAAAGGATAATTATCCTTCAAAGAGGCTTGATTTAAGTTCCTAAAATCAACACAAATCTAGATCTCACCATTCTTCTTCCTGATCGGAACAATATTTGCAATCCACGTTGAATGGTGAATGGGGAAAATGATCTTAGCCTTCAATAACTTTTGGATCTCTTGAAAAATTGTATCAGTAATTTTAGGGTTATACTGCCTCTACTTTTGCTAGAAGGGCTTAATCCCAGGCTTTAGAGGAATGAAATGTTGCATCTCTTTTGGTTGAAAAGAGTTAAAATCATCATAAGAATATGCAAGAACATCAACATACCTCTTTAATAGATTTGTTGCATTCTTCCTCTCCTCTTGTGTGCAACATTTTCTAGTGTTTACCGGAAAAGCTTTGTAAGGACTTCCTATGTTTATATTTTCATAGTTAGCAGACTGTCAAACTCCTTTGGAAGATTTGGAATTGATGTACACATCATGTTTATCAAATAACTCTTTCAAACTTACTAGTCCTTCAGGTATATTGTCACCTTTTAGTTTTATACAACCATCATGATCCATTTATTCTTTGATATCTCCTTCATTTGGAGGCACACACTCTCTAGGAAGATTCCCACCTCCTTCAAAGTACAGCTGTTCAAAATTATCTCTGAGTTCAAGGAAGGAAAGCAAGTGTTGATCATCATTAAATACCTTCCATTTGTTTGCATTTTTGGGCACACTTGGCTTATGAATCATCTCGATCATGAATTTATCTTGGGATAAATCTAGATGAGGGATCAATAGAGACCCCAAGACATCCAAGGAATCAGCCCTGGTGTTCCTTTCCCTTGGCATGGATTCGATTGAAAAAGGCATCAAGGAACTCAATGGAATCCCAAACTAGGTTCCTGTAATGCTTCAACCTTCTATTCTTCACCTGATAGAGATCTCTGACCTATTTTACAATTAACTCTGCATCTCCACGAGTGAGGATATTCTTTATCCCCATCTCTTTTGCCATGCTTAAACCGATGATGAGAGCTTCATAATCATCTATATTATTTGTGTTTTTGAATTGGAGCTTGAAAGAGAAAGGGTGGATTTTCCCTTCAGGAGAAATAAGCCCCACACTAGCTCCAGAACTAGCTAAGGACAAGCTTCCATCAAATTCCAAGGTCCAAATGCCATTAGGATCAAGAAACGCTTCCTTAGGATGGTTAGCCTCATCTTGTGACATGATCATGTAGTTACCATGACCAATGTCTGCATAGAGTATTTGTGCCTTTGGGTCGTCTATTTTTTACACAATATATTCAATTTGTTTCTCAGGTAGAAGCTTCTTCGTTTTTCCATTCACTAGAATAAGATCATGTGACCAATCCATCATGATTTCTCCTCCCACATTTTTGCAAAACTTTCTACTCAGTAGCATGTCGTAAGAAGGGGGAATATCAACTACCAATATGGTGGCTAAAACTCTCTTCTTTGGAAAAGCAGAAAAGGCTACTTGTGCATCCTTGATCCTTCCAACCAATGACACTTCTCTACTTTCCATTGAGTAACATGAGCCAAAAGCATGGTTAGGGTTAAGCCTAGGGCATGAGCTACCTTAGTAGGCATCACATTGTCTAAAGCACTATAATCAATAACACAATTGCTGAGTTTGTGGCTAGCTATGAGGAGGGTGACATAAAATGGTTTGATCTTCCCATCAGATGAAGTGACTACAGCCACAAGCCTGGGTTGAGGTGAAGGAGATGGAGTGGGCAAGAGACCTTTGGAACTAGAGGATGAAGGCTTGGATTTGTATTTCACAAATTCTACCATCTTATCAAAGGCCTTGGGATGGGTTTGGTAGAATTCAACCTTTGAGATCTAGATGTTAGTTTTCTTAAGATGGTAAATAATGTCAAAATAACCAGAGATAGATGAAAATTTTGACTTATAAACTCTATCATTTGAAGGTGAAGAAGATTTAGGAGCAGAAATAGAGGAGGAAGGAATGACAAAACTTACCTTGGATGTGGAAGAAATTGGAATAGGAGCTCCTCTCTTTGCAATCACTGGAATGACTGTAGGAGGATCCTTAGATCTTTTAGCAGGCTGCACCACTTTCCCCTTCTTGTTGGTTTGTTCACAAGTCATGAGAGCATATGATTTATTGTTCTTCTTTGTGACTCTTTCTTCATAATCATCCTCTTCATCTATACCTTCAGTGGTGAGAAAATGGACATGAGATCTATTCAAATCTTTTAATTATTCATCAAATTCCTCTTCATGTTCTTCACAGATTACATCCTCTTCCTCATCATCAGGCTCCAACACTTCACATGCTACATTGACTATAACTTTAACAGGTGGACCCTCAATTGCTAGTCTGGTCTGAGTAGAGGGCAACTGATTTCTGGGTTAAAAATTCTTCCTAGGAACATCCTGATAAGGAGTATGCTGGGAGAACTACTTCTTGAGGGAAATAAGATCATTAGCAAGTTTTTGTACCAACTGATATGCACTAGCCCCAGGAGGGGATGTGGAAGAAGTGGATGCTTTTGATTTGGATGAATCTCTTCTTAGCTTGCTAGACATGATCATATCATCTTCAACACTGACAAAAAATCTCTGATCAGCATCCAAGGTGGCAAGATCAGATCTCCTAAGTGCATAGCTCACTTCAGGAAATTGGGCATTAAGGAAGAAACATCTCTGAATCTTATCCACAGGGCATGTGTTTAGTGGGATCTTGTGAACCAACCTGTTGAATTTGGCCACAAATTCCCTCATGGGCTCATGTAACTCTTTCTTGATTTGAGAAATCTGGGCCAAGAGGGCATGCACATCCTCATCATGTTTGAAACATTGTTCAAACTGGGTTTTCATGGTGTCCCAATTAGTGATAGATCCACGAGGGAGATGATAAAACCAATCAGTAGCATTATCTTGTAATGTCTCCATGAAAATTCTAACAAATATATCTTCATGTTCAACCTCGAGAACACCATAAGCAACAATGAAGGCTACAATATGTTCATCTAGATGAACTATCCCATCACCTCTTAATTTAGGGAAATTATTTCTGTTTCCTTTAGGCAAGTCATGTAATGGTTGTGGAAGAGCAAGAGGCCAAACCCTTTGGCCCCAAGGAAGACAAGATGCCATCCTTGGAAATATTGTTTGGAGAGGGACAGAAACACCAGCGAGCATTAAATCATGCAAAGTAGGACTCCTAGAATTTTTGTCTCTAGTAGGAGTGCTTACATATCTTTTTCCTCTTCTTTTTCTTGATGAAGAAGGGAGGAAAAAACCTTGATGATCCATAAGTTGGAAATGAGAGTCTTCTTCCCCAAGGGTTCTTCTACTTCGAGTGTATCTTGGATTCGCCAGATCAAAGATGATCAAAAATTTGACATTAAAAATTGGAATCCATTTGCAATGAATTCCCTAATGGAGTCACCAAAAACTATTGGGTTTCAGAATCGAACATGGGTTGAAACCACAGTCAAGGGACAATAAGTCCCTCTTTAATGGGAGAGGTTCCCTTATTGAAAGAAGAAAAAACAAATGTACAGATATACAACTCTCAATGTTAGGACCCTGATATTCTGGAATGTTTTCATACTTAAAAGATTATCAATCAGAATGAATGGAAGAATATAGAGATGGGAGAAGGAAGAAAACAACAAAGCTTTTGGGAAATATAGATAGCAAATTATCTCCCTACTCACATTAAACCAAGAAACTAAAGAAAGGATCTATTACTTCACCACCTGCACAAATATGTAGACACAAAGTTCTAAAGATTTACACAAACCAGATCACAAAGTTTCTATTGAATACAAAATAAAAGATCCGTTGAATCGAGCAAGGAGAGGGAAAGGTACAATAAAGGAAAATAAGAAAGAAAGAACTTCTGTATTGAATTACTTCAGAATTTACAACTTTCCCAGAAAAACCAGAATCCCTTTTTCCTGTGGCCAAAGCCATATATTTATAAAATTTGTTTAATCTATGCTTTGTCCCCAAGAAAAGAATATCTGAAAGGGATAATGTTTGTTGCAGATCCTCTTTTGGAAAGTGACATGAAACAAACACTCATGAAAATAGGGGATTCCAAAAGGAAAATATCTCATCAATTTGAGCATGATTATTTTAGCAAGGGACATCTCATGATTTTCTCCTTCACATGGTTCTGTTATTTTCACCTTTTAACCACTTTCATAGCACTCAAGTGCTTACTGATAAGTATTATCCCATTTTATCACTTATGCCTGATAAAATCTTTTTTCTGATGATTTAAAATTTGCACCTCTTTAAACTTATCAATTTGGCTCCAAAACCAATACAAAACACATCCCATGAATAAACAATAAGGAATGCAAGGAAAATAATGAAGAATGAGCCATTTTCCATGTTTTTTAGAGCTCTGGTTCGTTAATGGTGATAAGAATCATAAGAAGTCATTTGGCTATTTTTTCCCCCTTTTACCTTCAAATTTGGACCCTACACATGGCAAGATCTAAGCAACGACGACCCTGGGGAAGAAAAATGCATTTCCTAACGTTTGGGAGAAAAAACAAATTTTCTTGATTTTCTCCGCCCACCCACAGCTCCACTAAAGGCTGAACACGTGGCATCTTCTAAGTGGCTGAGTAAATGCGGGTAAGAAATGCCATTTGAATTTTTTTAACAAAAGGCTCAAATTCTCAAAAATCTCCGCCGGCTCGCTTTGAATTTTCAATGTGGAAACTTGGCACCATATGATTGATTGTAGGGATGCGCTTCTACTTTAGATTTTATCTATTTTTTAAGAAAAGGGATGAAATCCCACTTTTTCCCGAAGTTTTGCGCCCCTTCCATTGACTTTTCAACATGAACACATGTCTTTCTCTGATTGTTATAGGCCTCATCTTGAAAATTTATCCTTTCGCTCGGGTAGGGCCATGGGCCATTTTAGAATTCTTCACCTTTTATGGAAACAAGGATAAAATTCTCAAAGTCCCCTATCGGTCTGTCAAGGGCTCTATGAACTGAGAAACTACCACATGTCCTTCTCTGATTGATTACACGTGGAGCCACCTGATTGGTTACAGGGATGTACCTTGCTTTTTTTCTGATTTGGAAAAGGGAAAAATTCCAACTTTCCCTTGAAGTCCATGTTCCCACCATTAACTATTAAACATAGACATGTGTCCTCCTCTGATTGGTTGTGGGCCTCAAATTTGAAATTTTCCTTTTGCTATAATGTCTTAGAAAATAAAAATGGATCCGCCAGCCCGAACCTCCACATATACTGCTCTAGCCAATTAGGGACCAGCAGGGATGCGGAAAAAACCTAGAATTTTTTCCAAAAGCACCAAAAGTCATAAGTTCAGAAAGAAACATGCCCAGCCGCATCTAATGGGAAAAAAATGCATAACCTTACCTTCCTGAGAAAGAATTTTATGGGGAAAAGAATGTAGAAAGTTATAAGAAACAGAAAAATGCCATTTCTGCTCCCGACAAAGGATTTCTTTCACTGCAAAAGGTTAGAAACAAAAGATGCAAGGTCCCATGCATTCCAACTCATCAAAGGAGAACCAAAATCTTTTCCCACCTACTGAAAATAAGGTAAAATGTTTTAACGGAAGTTGAATGAGGAAGATGATTAAAAACCCATGGGGAATGAGAACAAGAATCATGAGGATTTTAAAACACAAATTTCTTCCATGGAAGGGCTCTAATTTTCATGAATTTTAGATTTGAAAAGGTTGGTAAAATTAGGAGGACAACAATACCTTGACCTTCAGATTCAATCATAGTTTAGCTTATTGTGAATGAATTTTCTGATTGTAGATTAATGAGATACCTAAATCATTTTAACTACAGTAGGATTTCCTTTATTATTAACATTGGGTTGTTGTAAACAGTGGATTAACAGCCGTTTAGGGAGTATCACACTTCCTGGATCTAGCATACACTAGTCCACTGCATATATAGTTTAACTTTTATTTGGTGGTCTTGTTTTCTATTTTAGGTAGTTCCTCCTAGCCAAAAGGAAGCTCTCACGATCAGTTGTGGATCAAGAATTCATACGCACGCAACAACCCACAACCAACATTTCAACAGGTATTCCTCCCAGTCCTTTACACTTATATGTTTCGTCAATATTCAAAGAAATGCTCAAGAATCAAGTGAAAAACTTTGGCATGCCCAATGGGACCCATTCGGGGTTCTTTTATATTTCTTCATTTCTAGGTGAAAAGTTACATGTTTGTTTCCTTTGTGGAAGGTTCTCACATTAAAATTTCTCCCCTGGAATCTTCTTTTCTTATATTATCTAAAAACAATCATATTTTGGTGCTTTAAAATGCAAATTTCTTTCCTTTCATTAGTATCACATTAGTGAAATAACATCCCTTCTCCTATTCATATTTTTGTGTCATCAAATTCAGCATTTCGATTTGGGTTTAAAAATAATTTCATTTCATTCTATTTTTCTGCATTATCTCACATTAATTGAGGGCAACCTACACGTTGGAAGCCATTCCCAGTTGATGGTTGACAAAAAAATCGTAGAAAGCACATCTCTCTCTCTCTGAGTCTTACCAAACATCACAAAATTGAAACTACACACATTATTAAACAATATCTCTCCTAGAAGAAGCTGTAGGTGATCACATGATCATAGCACAATGGGCACCCAGCGCACTGCTTCTATCAAATCATACTTCAGAGGAAAGCCCACCCCAGCCATAACATACCTGAAACCTCTCCTTGTAGATCTCCTTCTTCATAGGAAGCCATCCTCACAAAAAATACTATTCTAAATTTCATGAGTCAGTCCTTAATAGCATAAGCTAAACAAACATAATAGAAAAAGCACTCTTAGGATCATATTTTTCTTAGTGTTTCTACTTGGTTTACATTTTGAGGTGACAGGACACGTTCTTCATTTTCTTATTTCCCCTTACACACTCCTCATCATAGTTGGTGTATTCCAGCTTCATCTGAGTGTTCTTGGACCCTATTTTCATCATTCTTAGAATTATGGGTTTGATTCCACATCTAATTTTAACTCAAAACCATATTTTCTTCATCTCTGTTTCAATTTCATAGTAATCGGTGTCAGTCTAGTGACGTTCGTTAGTTACCCCTGATCGTCATCGATTTTACCCAACTGACATTGGTTTAATGTTCTTTTGGTTAACCTACCCAAAAGGACACCTGCTTCACCTTCTTTGTTGTTCAGATTCTCTGTCACTCTCATCATATTCACTGACCTGATAAATTCATCAACATCTTATCTACTTAGCAGATCATCAATTTTTTGTCTTGTTTTGACAAACTATCCATTTTCATAGTGACCAACCGTGGTTATTTGTGACCGGCGTCGGTTTACCCTAACTAGCATTGGTTAGCCTATGTAATTTTCCAATTGACATTTTAACCCCAATTCACCTACCATCACATGTTTCTCCTATATCTATTGTATTTTTGTGTCATTTACAGAAAACAATCCTACCACATCAGTATTGTTCGCATGGTGCTGACGTGTAGCCAAAAAAATGCCCTTATATTTCACACCAAATGTCAATCACTCCCACCTAGTCCTTCACCACCTATTTTATCACCCATGGATCCTACCCAACCTATCATTATCGCCACAGGGGATGAAGAGTTCACATGACTCCTTGACAAAAACTCTGTTGCCTTATATTTTTATCTTTCCCACTCGTCCACTCGAGATGCCTCGGGTCAGTTGATATACAGTATGCCTGTATCTATCCCCTCGACTCTCATTCCTACTTCTGCGTCAGCCCCCTCTGGCACCGCACTACCCACACCTTCATTTCCCCTAGTCATTTCGTAGTTAGGCCCCATACCTGTAATGACAGCCATGTCTACCACATCTATTGCACCCACCACGTCTACCATACCTTCACCATCCACCCAAAACATAACCTCATCTATGCCTATTGTCTCGCATATACCCGTAGCTACACAACCACCCCCAGTATCGGTGACCCCTACTCCTTTTCAAAACATTTTCCTTTCTATTCCACAGTCTTTAGCTCCCATTACTACTAGAGGCACCATGACCCTTCCACCTCCATATGTGTACTATTAGTAGCCTCCTGTTTCATCTATCATTCATTCTGGGTACGTACCCCCTATTTCACTCCCTCCTCAATCTACCTATATGGTAGTGCCATACACTGTAATTCCACCCCCATCATATGTCGAACACCAACCTTATTATGCTATAGGAGGTACTCAGCCATCACAACCTACCAATGACCTAATCAAGCTAATGATGGACAAGATGTAGACATTGGAAGCATCAGTTTCTGGCACACACAATTCTCTCACCTATGATGAGATTTGTAAAGAGCTTGTCCACCCATCCATTCCTATCTATCCATATCCCATGCATTGGGAAATGCCTAAATTTAACCACTTCAACATTAAAGAGGACCCACAACAGCACTTGTGGTATTTCAAACATGGGTGTTATCTGATCATCCATGATAACGCTTTACTTCTAAGAACCTTTCCCATGTCTCTGACTGGGCCCGCATTACATTGGTATAATGGGTTACCTAGACATTCTATCTTCTCATTTAATCAGGTAGCCCCAGCCTTTTTAGATCACTTCTCCATCAATGTTGTTAAGAAGGTTACCATGACTGACCTCTACTCTACACATCAATATGACGACGAATCTATCATAGATTTTGTCACTCGTTGGCGTAGCCTGATCAATCAACTCACATTCCAACTACCACAAACTGAACTCATAAAGCTCTTCATACGGGCTTGTGCTAGACATATCCCGCCAACCCTACAGGTACAAACTTTCCAAACCTTTGATGAGGCATTCACCATGGCATGAAAGCTAGATATTTGAGCCATCAAAGAAAATAAAATTTAACTATGAAATAAGAACTCAACATTGAAGTCAAATGATACCTCTTATTCTTCAAAACCACAGAACAATTATTCAAAATCCAAGGGAACTGCTAATGCAATGGTACTCAAGGCTGGCCCAGATCACCCATTAAATCAAGCTAATCCCTCGTCTAATCTTTCTTTGGTCCAGACCTTTCAATTCAGACAAGAACAATGGAAATACACTCCAATTGGGGAGCCTTATTATTTTGTCTTAGAAAAGATCATTAAAGCTGGGGCCATCACCCTTCCTCCCGTAAAACCACACACTGGTTTTGATCCTACTCACTGCACACCCGTGTGGTACAAAGAGCACCAATTTTGCAACTATCATTGGGTAAAAGGTCATAGTGATGGAAATTACATCACTTTAAAAAAAAACTTCCAAGAAATTCTCAACAAAGGCAAGTTAACCTTGGATAATCCTAATGCACCTACCAATCAAAACCTATACATATTTAAGAAACCATTTCCTAATCATGCCCCTTCTTCTGATCAAACTAGAGAGACCTCAACTCATGATAGCCATACCCGTGAGGTCCATGCTATTTTTAGTTGTGCACTCGTTGCTTCCTAATTACCTAATATTCCCTCCATAGAGGAAATCCTAGCCCGAATTCCTCCACATACACTTGAACCCACTTCACCTATTCCTCCACCCATAGTGGAATTCCTCTTTACCTCCTTCCTCACCTGTGAAGGAGCCTTCTATTAACTTTGAGACCATTTCACCTTTGGCTTCTCCACCTAGAGAGCCATCACAAAAAATACCCCTCTGACACATGGAAGAAGCTTGTTTATCTCCTCCACCCACAAAGGAGTACCCATCATCTCCTCCACCTATCAAATATCCAATAGAAATACCGTTGCCTCTAAGTGATCATTTCCCATCATCTACCCAAGATCTTGTGGACTTACTTTCGTCTCTCTTACCCATAGAGGATGAAGCTAGAAAATTCACCATTTCTAAGACACATTTTATGGGAATCACCATTGGATCCTCATCAACCTCATCCACTGCAGTGTCATTATCACACTTAGCCAACTACCTAGATTATGTGGATAAAGCCTTAATTTGGGGGCATCTTCTACTTCCTTTCTCAACAAAAACATAGATTTCACTCATTAATACTTCCATTATCTATCCAAAAATATTTTGACCGATCAAACCAAACACAACCACAACTATCACAAATTCTTCCATGATAGCACTCATGGCTCAACTCACACCCATACCTGTAACCCAAAATACATCTAAATCCAAACCCACACCTACAACATCTTCCTTGCCTAAACCTGTTACTACCTTAGGGGTCACCCGAACCACCAGTCTCACTCATCCACCCATCAAATTAGATTTAGCTACATCCTCCAAAGCCAACACCACACTTAATCCAACACCCAAATAGAAGAACCAATTCCATGGATCTCATACTCCAACCTCGCTGATCACACCTTCATCACCTTCACCCCTTTCATCCATCTTAGGACCTTTCCCTTCCAACATGGTTAAGAAACCTCCACCCACTAGTAAATTAAAAACACAGCATACCATTTCTCCCTTGCAAACCTCTAACATACCCAAGTGTTTGACATGACTTCCGCCCACACCTACAACATCTTTACCACCCATACCTCCAATACCATCGATAAATTCTTCATTACCCACAACACTTCAATCTCTTTCCCTCACACCTCCTGCACGACCCACGCCATCTACCTTTATAGCACCTTAGTTATCCCCATGGGTAACTCACCCTCTTCCACCATCCACTTTTCCCTCTAGGTCCCGTGCGCCTGTATCACCTTTACCCAAGAAGGTGCATCCTAAAGACAAAAATCTGCTACCCCCCAATAAGGTAGTCAAAACAACCACACACTCTCTTTCTAGTTCATCTACCATACCCTTACCTAAGCAGACACAACCAACACCTAAGACCACACCAACACATAAAACCGTAGATCAACCAACTCTACCTCTTGCAAAGACCCTTCCTATATAATCAGCTGCACTTACATCCAAACCCACTTTGACTTCCCATTGTGATCCACTAGTGGGATCCTATGCCAAAATCTTAACCAACCTCCTTGAAAATTTTGTCATTACATTACTACCTCTTAGACCTTATGAACCTCTCAAACCCAAACCTAAGGGGTTTGATGACATCAAAATTTGTGCCTAACATCATGTTCCAGGGCATGATGTAGAGGACTGTAAGGCTTAAAAAAACATTCTTATCCAATTGTGTCCTTTGGAATAAAACTTTGACAATGATGACCTTATCGATGAGGACCCATTTCACCAACACCCATTCCCACATTTATTCCCTCATTTCCTACTTAGCAACCAAGATCTTTACCCCCACAACTCCTAGAGCGACCCCTAAGATTCGATATTAACATGGCTTGCATCAGAGAAATCACCAAACCTCCACCCAAATGTTGGTGTGCCAAACTCATCTCACAAGGTTCCTTCTTGCCACTTAGCTTTTTCCCTTCTTGTCGTTATACCTTTCATGGCTCACCTACTTCACCTACCTCTCTACCTCAAATCAACATGATCCACGTTGCTACCTGCTCCCAAAAGGATAAAGGAAAGGAAAAGGAAACCGATCCACTGACTAACCTTATACCCAACATGACATCTACACCCACACCTAAAATCACTATCCATGGCCCCACATATCCTATGTCTAATGGGGTTATACGTCACACGATGCTCAAACAACTACACCAATCCCCCCTCAAAATGTCTCTATATGACCTCATCCAAACCTTGGAATCCCATCGTCAAGCTCTCATGGAGGTTCTTTAGTATATTGAGGTCTTACCCAATGACCCTACACCCGTAGCCTCCATTATTACACCCCATAATGTAACCTCTCTCACCAAATTACCACCTTCTTCTACACCTTTGCCTAATCACCAAGTAGTTTCCCTTAGCTTCTCAGACGAAGAGATCACGCTACACCAAACCATTGACCTAGATCCATCTCTCTTCATCTCTGTCCACATCGATGATATACATGTACGACATGTTATGATCGATGGGGGGCTAGCATTAATATCATCTCCTCCCATGTGTTCGACCAAATGCACCTACCTGATAACTACATGCATAAACATCGGGTCTTGTTGCGTTCATTTAATGACGCTATCACCTCTACACTTAGCACCATCATCCCCCATGTTCACATGGGCCCCCGCACTATTCCAGAGCTATTTTACATCTTAGAGGGGGAATCACAATATAACTTGTTGCTTGGTAGACCCTAGATTCATGTCATGGGTTGTATTCCTTCCACTTTACATCATTGTGTAAAGTTTGAGCATAAAGGACACACATATACCATTCTGAATAACCCATCACCTTTCAAAACTTACAACATGCTTTACCACCCAATGATGTGCTTATACCCATTAAAGCATCTACCTCAATGACCACCACCTCTTCACCTACACCTCCCCTCACCAATGCCTCTACTACTTCAACCACACCTACATCCTCCACTCCTGACATTTCCACAACCTCCACGGCCAAACCATCGACATCCCAATTAGCTGGCTCCACCTCTAAGTCAGCCTCTAACATGTCATCCATCCTAGCTACCCACATATTAACCACTGATCCCTTAGAAGGAATTTTTCAACACCTCACTCTGGGGGAGTATTGCCTATATACTTTCAACACATTCCTTACTCCACAAGATTATGAAAGTCTTCACCAACACCCTCACTATGATCACTGCATAGGGGAGCACATCCTTTATGGTCCTCCCCACCTTTGTACCAATCTCACGTATGGGGGAATTGATATTACCACTTATACCCCTGAACCACCATCACAAACTCGCCCATTTTTTTCCAACCTCCAGTCACTGATCAATCGTCATTTCACCCACACCTTCCTACACCAATGTGCATGAAAGCATTTTAGTTTTGGATTTTACGAGCAAGGACGCCATACGGTTATTCCATGTACTACCCACAAACATAACAACCATAGTGGTATCATCTTTGTTGAACCACCTACTAAAAAGGCCCGCATTAAACTCATTGAGGACATCAGCCCTTCTCCACCTTCTTTACCCACTCTACCTTCTTCACTACCATCACCACCTTCACTGACGGAGTTGATGGATCTGAAATCCATTCCTCCTAAAAAAAATTCATAAACACCATTTCCTTGGGGCCTCTAACTTATTAATGTGAGGGTGAGGCTCCCTCTTCTTTTCCCTTCCTATACCTTGAAATGATTGATAATGATACACCTTCGATTAATGTCGTTCAATTTCAAGATGATGAATCTATACTCACCTACCTTGGTGTATAAGACTCATATATTCATCGGTCGTTACCATCTTAGATGCAAACCATGTTAAATGTATCGACTATCGAGATCAACATTCATACTCAGGAAGATATGCACATTCTAAAGATTGGACAATATTTAGATGATGTTGAACAGGTATGTATCACTTCTTTTCTCAAAAACCATAACCATGCTTTTTCTTGGTCTTACACTAACATGCCTAGTATTGACCCCACCATAGTGGTCCACAATATCGTAACCATTCCCGATGCCAAACCTGTATAACAAAAATTGAGGAAAATACACCCTCGTATTGCTCTTTTGGTCGAAGAAGAACTACAACATCTTATTTCCGTGTCCTTAATCTTACCCATTGATTATCCTCGATGGATTTCTAACATTTTCCCTATCACTAAGGTGACAGGGGGACTTCATATTTACACAGATTTCTGTGACCTCAAACTAGCTCACCCAAAAGATGACTTTCCTCTGCCTAGTATTGACCAGCTAGTTGACCTTACCGTTGTTCACGAGATGCTATCATTCATGGATGGCTTCTTAGGTTATAAACAAATCTTTCCTGCCCCAGAGGATCAACGCAAAACTGCATTCATCACCCCTTGGGGAACATTTTGCTATTGAGTCATGCCTTTTGGCCTTAAAACGCTAGTGCCACATATCACTGAGCTGTGACTTACATCTTCCATGACATCACGCATCGTATATTGGAAGATTACGTGGATGACCTCCTTTCCAAATCCAAACACTAATTCGATCACCTCACCATCCTAAAATCCATCTTTGACCACCTCATTAAGTATTACATTTACCTTCATCCCAAGAAGTTTGTCTTTACGGTTCTCTTGGGAAAGCTCCTAGGATTTATCATTTCCTTCCATGGTATAGAGGTTGACCCTGCTAAAGACAAGACCATTCTTGAAATGCCTCCACCTACTAACCTTAGGCAACTCCGTAGCTTGTAAGGTAAGTTGCAATCTATTCTCCGTTTCATTTCACAATTGTTTGATCAGTGTCAACCATTTCATCATCTTCTCAAGAAGGATTTCTCCTTTAAATGGGATGATGATTACCACAAAGATTTTGAAGCCTTAAAGCAATACCTTCTTCAACCACCTATACTCATTCCACATAAAGATGATCAACCCTTCTACCTATACAGCTCAACTATCGATCACTCCTTAGGGGCCATGCTTGTTCATCGGGATGAAAAACACAGGGAGAAGGTGGTTTATTAATAAGCCGTACTCTTTTAGACTACAAAAACTGATACGCCCATGCTGAAAAACTTTGCTTATCCTTAGATTTCTTTGCCACAAAACTCCTCCATTACCTACTCAACCATAAAACCTATGTTATGACCAACACCGACCCCTTACACTTCATGTATGCTAAACCTTACTAAAATAAATGTGCCACACGCTGGCTGACCTCGATCTTGAATTCATCCATCAAAATTCCATCAAGGGCAAAGCTATCGCCGACCAATTGGCCAATGCACCTATTTTCGGGGATCAACCCTCTAACTTTGAATTTTCAGATGATTCAATTGCTACCCTTTCCTTTGATGAACCCGCTTACCAAATGACACTCTTCTTTGCAGGTTCCAAGTGTCAGCGTGGGGGTGGGGCTGGTGTTATCCTCATTTTGCTTGATGGGGAACCCATGCCTTTATCTTTGAAACTCAATTTTGATTGTACAAACAATATTTCTGAATACGAAGCACTCGTATTAGTTCTCCAAGCTACCTATGCCTTAAATGTTAAGTCAATCAACATCTTTGGTGATTCTCAATTGGTCATAAACAAAGTCAATGGTGTATACTAATTTTGTGATGAGGCACTTCAAAATTATAAGCATCATATGGACATAATTTTGGCCACCTTTGACCGTTATGACCTTTAAACCATCCCCCGTTCAACCAAAAAATTTGTAGATACCATGGCCTATTTGGCCTCTAAAATCCCCGCTTCACCTGCCAATTCTAAAATATTTGTCACCATAGAAATACTTCAATAACCTTTTTATTTACCTCACAAATTTTACTCTATTGGAACCATTTCCTCAAACCCACGAGTGACCTTTGGTATAAACAATACTCAGGGGACTATCTTCCCTCTCCAATTGGCCTCTCGCCTCACTTGTAATGGACAAGTGATTTTCTTAAAAAGGGCTCTCATTACGTCATCATGGGTGGCATCGCTCTATAAGTGTGAATTTGATGTCCTCTTACGTGCTTACGGTCTAAAATTCTTATATCAAAAACCTTTTATGTACCTCACAAATTGTTACTCTATTGGAACCATTTCCTCAACCCGAGTGACCTTTGGTATAAACCATACTTAGACTATCTTTTCTTACCCTCGCCTATTGCCTTTCGACCTCACTTGTAATGGACAATGTGATTTTTCCTTAAAAGGTCTCTCAGTACGTCATCATGGGTGGAACCATTTCCTCAAAACCGAGTGACCTTGGTATAAATCTAATATTTCTCCCTCTCCTATTGCCTCTCGAACCTCACTTGTACTGGACAATGTGATTTTCTTAAAAAGGTCTCTCATTACGTCATCATGGGTGGCCTCCTCTATAAGTGTGACTTTGATGGTCTTCTCTTACGGTGTCTTACGAGTTCTAAAATTCCTTATATCAAATAACCTTTTTATTTACCTCACAAATTTTACTCTATTGGAACCATTTCCTCGAACCCGAGTGACCTTTGGTATAAACAATACTTAGACTATCTTTCCCTCTCCATATTGCCTCTCGACCTCACTTGTAATGGACAATGTGATTTTCTTAAAAAGGTCTCTCATTACGTCATCATGGGTGGCCTCCTCTATAAGTGTGACTTTGATGGTCTTCTCTTACGGTGTCTTACGAGTTCTAAAATTCCTTATATCATTAAAATATTTCATGATGACATATGTGGAGGTCACTTTAGTGGCCTTGCTATTGCTAAGCGTATTCTTTGCCTAGGCTATTATTGGCCCACCCTCAACCATAATTGTTGTGACTACGTTAAGCATTGTGTAAAATTCCAAGAACATGCCAACCTTCATCATACAATGAGTCATGCCTTACAGGTATCCTGTGACCTTTTTCCTTTCTCTCAATGGGGTTTAGATCTTGTTAGAGAAATCAATCCCCATTCTTCTCAATGACATCAATGGATCATCACCGCTAATGAATACTACACAAAATGGGTTGAAGGAATACCTCTTATCTCCACGAAAGCTGATAAAATATGTGAGTTCATCAATCATCACATCATTTGTCGCTTTGGTGTCCCACGCTGCCTCATCACTGGTAATGGAAAACAATTCAAAAATAAAACCTTGCAAAAAATTTGTGATGTTTTCGACATTAAGTTTAGTTTCTCACCACCTTATTACCCACAAACCAATGGCCAAGTTGAATCCACTAATAAAACCCTAAACAAAATTCTCATGAAAGAGGTTAATGATACTGGGAAGGACTGGCATACGCACATTCCTTTTTCCCTGTGGGCATACTGCACTAGTATTCACACTTCCATTGTTGCCACACTTTTTTCTATGGTCTACAGTACAGAGACTGTTCTACCTCTCAAAGTCCAGATTCCCTCACTCCACATTTCTCTCCATGACATGCTCAAGGATGATGACTTTCGTTAAGACCGTTTAGTAAAACTCAAGTTATTAGATGAACTTTTTCTTAATGCTCTTGACCATCTTCAAGTTTACCAAAAACGTATCAAACATGCTTGTGAAAAATGCATCCATGAATGAACCTTCCAAGTCAGTGACCTTGTCCTGAAAGAAAATCAACATGTAACCAAAGCAAAAAAAAGTAAATGTAGCAATTTTTCTCCTAATTGGCTTGGACCATACATCGTGACTCGTACTTATAGATCAAGTGCTTATCATTTATCTTCACTAGATGGTAAACTCAGGCCTGAGCCCCTCAATGCCTTGCATCTTTGACCATTCTACTATTGAATTTTAGTCCTACCTCACCTTATACCTCTTTCCATGCTCGTCCCTTGAGTGCTATCCACTTACTACGCCACCCCTAATGATTAAACAAGAATAATGTGTGTACTCGCCACTCTTTTATCTTCTCTTAAATATGTGTACCATGGCACTCCACATGACATGATTCTCATGGATACTTTTCATCTACTTTTAGATGAGATCCCATGGTCGTTTCACCTTTCCTTCTAAACAAGAATACAATTCTTGTCTTTAGTCTTGTCCATGACTTAAAAGTCCTCACGCGGGATCTAACTCCTTGAGTCAAACTTCTAGAAAAAAGATGAATCCCTCAAAAGGACATCTTTCTCTCTACCTCGCTACTATACCTCGCTGCTCTCTTGAAGGACAACTATCTAAAGCTCTTTCAAATTTTAAAAAAAAGAGGAAAAGAGAATCTGAAGCTTCCCACATCGATTAGCTTCGTGAAGACCTCAAGAAGCTAATTTTCTCATCCCATATAGAATTCCTGCATCGATCAGTATATCTCAAATATAAGTCAAAACAGAAAACTTTTTCGTCATGGACTTGCCCATTGTGACCCTGGATCTTTTTCCAAAAGACATGCTACCAAATACTATATAAAATAACCACTTTTCCTCTCTCACCATTCGCACTTTTATTTCTTATCGCCTCAAGGGACCTACTAGAACCGAGACATTTAGTGATAATGTGACTACTTTTCACCTTTCAAATAATCAATCATTCAATGTCTTTAGGGTCTTCTGTTCATCAGCCTATCTAAGGTATGATCCACTCATTATGATCCTTACCAATCAGGTGGATTTTTTGCCTCCTCTTATCTTTTAACCTTCTTCATTATGTATTGATTACCTTATATAGGACTATATTCTCGATGCTTATATTTGGGTAATTTTTTTTCCTCTTTCACCACAACGAACTCAAAATCACCCATACCCATGTGCCCACAATTCACCCATATCTCAAAAAATCCTAGACCCAATCATGCATATAACCTACAAACTCATTCTCATACCTCCTCACATTCTTCCCTAGCTTATGGGAGAACTACATCGGCCTGAGATCCCTTGTCACCAAGACTATGTAGGCAGCACTCCGAGGGCATGGGGCCCTTGGAGGTTAGCTCGGCCACTCTCTACCCTAACCAATTCACCTTTCATTTTCCTAAATCCCCATATACCCTTGTTAGATTTATTTTTCTATCAATAATTTGGAATTAAACCAAACAAACAACAAATTGCTTTCCACCTTTATCATCATCAAACATACATTCATTATGTCTACTATTTCTTTACAATTACCATGCATGTTACTATAAAACATCTCAAACATGACCCATATCATCATTAATTGCACAAATTAATGAATTACATACTCAACCAATTTTTACTCAATCCATGCCTAAACCATAACCTAACTCCACCATGCCTATGACCTGACTCCATCATGCCTAATACACCTTTCATAAGTCCATCTATGTATAATATCAAATTCTATCAACATAGATACATCCTGCCAAAATCACCATCATCTCTATAAATTAAAACATCCAACCATGTGATTCATATACATAACTCTCAAATATCTTCAGCACACAGGCTGGTATATGATCAAAAATATATAAAACTCTCATATACATCCTCACTCTCTTCGGCACGTAGACCAGAATATATCAAAAATAACTAAAATACATCAAAATGGAGGGATGTACATCAGACATCATCTTGCCAGATATCCTCCATATTAGTCTCCCTTGTCTCCTCCTTGGCTCCTGTCTGGTGGCCTGATAACATCTTACTACCCGTCATAGGTCATGGCCAGGCCCCTGTGGGTACATCACCTGGAGCTGGCCTCCATAAACTGGTGGCCTCACCCTGATTTTGTCTCAGAGCTTGATGGCCCCCTATGCTCTCCACATTGTGGGTATGTCATCACCAATCCGGCACTATGATAATTCTTTACTGGGAACTCCTCATGCTATGATTATTTACTAATGTACAACTTTTAGTTTAGTGGATGGAATCTGGAAACACAACAAAAAACATAATGCAATGATACCATAGACTATGATAAGAAGGAATGACGATAAATATGAAATATAAGTGTAAATTATAATATCAACATGAAATTGTTGCAATCTCACCCATGAAGTACTTCAAGTGCTACAGACTTCACTTGCCTTCCAACAATAACTATGGGAGAAACTTCACAATTACACCTCTTAATGGATTCTTTAACACACCTTCAAAATGATGGCTTCCTTTACACACTTACTCATACAATATTTCTCACTACTTCCTTTTATGATAAATGAGGGGGGTGGCCTTTGTATTTATAGAACTTCCAGGATTATCCATCTTATCTCTAAGATAGGATAAGAAATCTACTCTGACGAATCATATTCCATACCTTAACTCTTATCTGTACATGTAAACTTATCTTTTAAGATAAGATAAACCTTGTCATTTCACATGGGTTCCACATTTTTAGACTTTTTACAAATATAATACACAAAATATTTATGACCTCACTCCTTGTCCTTATTACCAATATAATATTTCTAATTCCTAATCATGTAGACCCTACTTCTCTACTTACCCTAACTTTGACATTTTAACATTACCGAACCACTTACGATGAATATTTACTTTTTACCACAACATTCCTATTGTACTTTTGACTATTACCATACTATACATTATTGGTGATGTCGTACCAGCAACACCGTTATCTTCTATTGGATGCTACTACTAATTATACTTACAAACATCCTATTCCTAATACACACATTAATGAAATAGAAATTACAGAGGAAAATTTTAGTGTCGACATCTTCCCCCTTCCTAGCTTCTACTCCATCCTCGGAGTAGACTATTCTGATGCTTGGAAAATCTTTAACTTGTCATGGTTGATCCATCTCATAATGGGAGTGCCATCCAATTAGCCGGTATGTACCGTTTTCATGCATAGCTGCTATTTTGTAGGGCCCCATCCATTTTGGAAGAAATTTTCTCTGTCTTCTTTTTTTGTATCTGGAATCATATACTAGAACCAAGTCATTCACATGAAATGGAGACCAATGGATTTTTTGATCAAATTATTCCTTCTACTTCATTTCCTTCTTATAGCTTGTATCCTTTGCTATTTCCCTCATTTCCTCTAGCAAATGAAGATGTACCAACCTTTCTTTTACTAATCACTTTCATCCATCCTTTCATTTTTCATAAATCTCACAGTGGGAATATGAAACTCAATAGGAAGAACTAGATCAATGCCATAAGCCAACTGAAATGGGGAGTATCCTGTTGCTGACTTTGATGTTGCCCTATATGCCCACAATGCTGCATAAATCCTTTTATCCCACTTATGTACCTGAAAGGCTGCATCTTTTGCTAGAATTTGACACAACACAAAATTTATTCGTTCCACCTATCTATTCGTGCTTGGCTTGTATGTTGTTGCCTTCCTATGCTTAATATAAAACTTGTTGACTAGGGCTTGTACCACCTCATTAATGAAGTGGCTTCCTTGATCTATTACAATTTCTAATGGGAAACCAAATCTGGTGATAATACGTTCATATATGAACCATGCCACTTCATCCATGGAATTTTTTTTCAATGGCCTAGCTTCAACCCACTTGGTTAAATAATCTGTGGCAACTACAATATACTTATTTTGGCCTGGGGTAGTTGGAAGTGGACCTACAATGTCTATTCCCCACTTTTCAAAGGGACCAAGTGGAAGAATAGGGAATAATGGAGCTGATGAAGTCTTACAGTTACCATGTGTTTGACAAATATCACATGTCTTACAATAATTATAACAATCTCTAAAAAGAGTGGGCCAGTGATAACCTGCATCCAAGATCCTTCTTGTTGTAAGTTGTCCAGAGAAGTTTCCTCCACATGTACCATTATAGAATTATTCTATCAACTCCTTCCCTTGATCACGTCCAGCTGACCTATTATACTGTCCATCAGGTCCTATTAAAAATAATACTCCATGCAGAATAGAATATGGACGACTTGCTTGAGTAATCTTCCTCTTAGTCTTTGCATTGGAACCATTAGGAAACTTGAATTCATGCAGATAATTCCAAATATCTATGTATTCACTAGGGATTGTGTCAAGGGATAACAATGCTTCATCTGGGAAATCAACATCATCACATGATGAACCTAAACCCTCATAGGCTCGAGAGAGTGCATCTGCATTGACATGCTTCTTTCCTGGCCTATCTATAATATCAAATTCAAATTCTTGTAGCAAAATTATCCATCTTGTTATCCTCCCTGATGGGTTAGGATTATTTAAAATATATTTTAGAGCCTGATGACCTGTTACAACTATAAATTTCTACCATAGCAAGTAATTTCTAAACTTCTTTAGAACATAAATGATAGCTAGAGCCTCTTTTTCTGTTACAGTATAATTTACCTCATCACTGCTCAATTGTCTGCTCCCAAAGTAAACTGGATGATCATTCCCATTTTCATCCTTTTGGCTCAGATTACTTCCTAGTGCTGCATCTGAGGCATCAATATACACAATGAATGGCTTACTCCAATATGGATTCTTTAAAATAGGTGAAGACACCAGGGCTTCCTTCAGTTGTTCAAAAGCTTCATGCACCTTATTTCCTGGTTCATAAGTAACATCCTTCTTCAAGAACTGGGTTAGTGGTTGTGAAATCTTTGAGAAATGCTTGATGAACCTTCTATAGTAACCCACATGGCCTAAAAATGATCTCAACTTACTTGTATTCATAGGAAATGGTAACTCTTTGAGTTTTGAAACTTTATCGGGATCAGTACCAACACCATCTCTGGATACAACATGCCCTAACAAAACACTTTTACAACATCCAAAGACACACTTTGTAGGTTTTAGTGAGGTTTGTGCTTCATCTAACCTATGAAATGCTATCTCCATCTGGTGTAGGTGGTCCATCTTGCTCCCATAGATGTAAAAATCATCCAGAAATACTTTGATGAAGTTCCCAATGTAGAGTTTAAACACCCTATTCATCAAACGTTGGAACGTTTCCGGAGCATTACACAACCCAAAAGGCATAACTCTATAAGAAAACATTTCCCAAGGAGAGGTGAACATGGTCTTCAGCTGATATTTCTCTACTATACAAACTTGGTTGTATCCGCTATATCCATCAGCAAAACTCTAGCACTCCTGGCCAGCTACTTCATCCAAGATCTGATCTGAGAATGGAAGAGGGTAATGATCCTTCTTTGTTGCCTTATTGAGCTTCCTATAATCAACAAAAATGCGTAGCTTCCCATTCTTTTTTATTGAGATCACAATGGGAGAAACCCATTCTGAATTCTCCACAACAAATATGAACCCTGCATCAAGCAACGTATCTATTTCTTCTTTTACAGTCTTAGAAAAATTAGGATTCATTCTATATGGCATTTTCTTTATGGGCTTAGCACCATCTACCAACTCAATAGAATGTTCCATCCAACTTACTTGACAGAGTTCCTTGTAATATGAACTGAATAGGTGTATGTACCTTCGAAAGAGCTAGAGGTAGCATTCCTTCTCACTCTCCATCACAACATCACAAATTTTTATTTGTTGGAGATGATCATCAATTTATTCTTCAGATAATTTTATGGGTTCATGAGTTGGTTTGACTGGAAGGATATTAATGACCGAAACATCAACCTCACTTTCTTCATCTTCTATGTCCACTTCACTTGTACTAGAGTAATTAGAGGATGTCTAATCATCAGTTTCATCACTTCAATCCAAAAGTTCTACCTTATGATGCCAAGGGATCACATTTATCATCACCTTCTCTCTGCCACGTCAAAGTGTCATGAAGCCTTCATTCCAGTAGTTTCTTACATGAACTCTCCTCAGTCATGGCCTTCCCAACAACATTGGGTATGCACCAGTGAAATTTTTCATCTCCTGAAAGTCTACCACACATACAACACCCATAATAGATATTGCCACATTTGAAACAACACCTTCACGTTTAGTTTTTCCCTTATTTAATGACCTTAACATAAGTGTTGAGGGACGATCAATTTTAAAACCTGTTATCGATTAAAATTGACAAGGGAAATTTTGTAGGTAACCATACCAAAATTTTGTTTCGGTTTCCCACTGAGGCCCCTTAGCGTTTGGAATGGCCTAAAATCCCTTTCCGGAGAATCTAGTTTTTTGAACTTAGTCATTTCAGTCCTTTTTTGGCTAGGCACAGATTTTGTTCATGCAACATTAAATGCATATGCGCCCTCTTCTATACCTTTGGTGCACTCTCTATCGTGTCGACACTAAAAAAGTTGCACCTCCCCATGTTGTGCCCTTCTAACCTACGCTGAGGCACATGCACCAACCTGTCGACATTACAAATGTTGCACCCTTAAGCGGTGCGCCGATGCACTAAAAACCCCATGTTGACAGTCCTGAATTAGCCCCAAGGCGCAAATAATTTCATGCTGGCATACGCATAACCATGCTAAAAGTGTAAGTATTTTCATGTTGGCATTCCATTTTGTACGCCCTTTGAAAAAGCCCATTGTCACATTTATTGCACCTTTTGCTATAAATAGGCGCATCCAACCTGTCATTTTCACGATTAAAAAACACGTGAAAAGTTTATTTCTCTACACCTGTTAGTGCCTCTGTTGTCCTCGTGTCATTTTGCATTGCATTCGTGGGCCCTGCATAGTTTCTTCCAATCTATATATCCCATGTAGGTGGTCCTTACTTTTCTTATGGTTTTTGTTTTGGTTTGGTTGTTAGTGGAATAATAATAAAATGAACCTGAAGAAACCTAAACCCCTCTAACCCATTTTAAAATCTTCTCTCTTCCCCAAACCATTTTTACCATCCTTCCAGATCTGCTGGCCTGGAAGGCTTTGTCTCAGAAATAGACCCAAGATCCTCTTCGCTTTATTCCCCTTATTGTCAAATCCATGTTGAAAGAGCCCTGAAAACCACATAAACCAATCAAAAACGAAGAAATCCGAAGATATCACAATCCACAGCCACGATTTTCCCTTGGCGTAAATGCCATCATTGTTGCATAAAACACAGTCACGCCAAAGGGTGTACTGTCCCTTCCTGTAGCATGTAAATCTTCTCGCACCCTTTACAAACCCTTAAAAATCAAACAAGGCATGGGCGCAACTCTGGATACACCGACACTGAATGTCATATAAGCTTTTCTTGTGTTGTGCCAAAGCTAAAAAGCCCCTTAACACACCTAAAGTTAGTGATACACCCTTTAATCCTGTGCCCTTAGGCGTACCAAATTTTTTTGAAACACAATCAATATTTGTGCCATTGGCACATCCTGCCGCCATACAACACAAAAATTATATGTGCCCAGTTAAACCCTACACAACGGCATAGGTGCAAATCCTTTTACATCAACACTGAATATTGTGTGTAGTATTCCTGTGCCCTGTGTCCTTTGGCGCTATTTTCTTCCTTGCAACACTCTACATCAGTGCGCCTTGCTTTTTTGAGCCTATAGTCCATAGTATTCACGTGCCCTGCACCCAGAAGCTTTTAAATTGCTAACTCCTCATTTTGTAAAGCTTTGATGGACGATCTAATAGCTAACATGGCTCTTCTATGTTGGACTTTGCTCCTTCTTCTTGTAGATCAGTAGCTGAACTCAGAATCGCATATGCCTACATCAAGTAAGAGGCCAACCAAGTCAAAGGGTAAGGCCAAACTCATAGAGGAAGAAATGAAGTATAAGTATTAGAGGGTCAAGATGCCCGAGTCCCATGCAGAATGTGACTTGGACATCAGAGATGCTGAACTTGGCCATATAGACATGGAGGATTTTTGGGCCAGAACCAGAAGGGTCACAGGTAGTCCATGGATGCAAAATCTAGTGGGCAGTGGTCTACACTTCGCTGGGGGAATCCCCGTTAGCACAGTGAATAATGAATTCATGATGGTGGTGGCCCGCTACTATAACAAAGACACAAGGTGTGTTGAAAATGAGAAGGGTGAGGTTATAATCATCCTCACTACCCGGCACTTCGAGATCATGCTGGGTATCCCCCACCACCAGCACTTTGTGGCCGTGAGTCAGGAAGACTACATTAAGGCATGGGAGGAAAATTAAGACAAATGCATGCAGTTAATGAATGAGGTATACCTAAAGAATAAAAAGGTAATAACCAGGTGGCCCCGGGTTATTCATCGCAGCAACTTTTCGAAGGAGTTGAGTGAAACCATTACCTTCCTGAGTAGGGTTTTTGGGCTTCTTGATGCCCATTACTTCCACAAATGCATGCTCAGGTATCTGGAGACAATGAACAAAAACATGCATAATCAGCATTTTGAGTGGGCAGAAATCATCAGCAGCACCATCTCTGAGTAGCTCCAACAACTCACAATAACAGGGAGGTTCTACATGAAATCCTATGTTGTCTACGCTGCTGCCTCTGAGAGAGATTATCCGGCACTAAGCTGATGTGGGGTATGGCCCCAAGTGAAGATATATGAGTATTATCCAGAATTGAGACTGGAAAACAACATTCCATAGTTCACCAAGATCAACGATGCCTTCTTCTACGACATCATTTGCCTTTTGAGGCCCAATATGACTCACGGTCAAATGACCAAGAGCATAGTAAGTGCAACAGAGAAGTGGGGGGCGTTGTTTACACAATTCCCACTTTACTTATCTCAGAGCAGCCAACTTCTTGGGCGAGCCCACCAAGTTGCCAAGATATGCGGGGCCAAAGTCGATCCTGTTGGAGCTATCCAGATAGCTCATAACATATCACGAGAAGTGCCTAAAGAGAAAGAAGGGTGGAACTCCATTCCCCCTCACAGTGGGAAGGTACACATGCACTTCTCGCACTAAATCCCCAGGAGATGTTCACATAACTTGGAGCTGCTTAATCTGAAGCAAAATTTCCTGGCAAGGCTAACCTTTGATCCACAAAATTGCCTCCCAAAGGCAAAGCTTGATCTGATCCACGTTCGACAAGATCGAGGACATCTATATCGACCCCGTATCATGAGGTCGAACTCAGGAGAAAGGATCACTCCCTTCTGGCCCCGGCAGAAAATTATTCAATATGGCATGGCCATTGTTCTGAAACGTTTCCAAATGATTGATCAAGAAGTTGAGCAGGTATATTTAGACACGGACCGGGACAACTGGCCATTTTCCGAAATAGATAGAACAAGGGCACCTCAGACTATTGAGGAGAGGGTAATGGGCAACCTTGCAGCGCACAGAACGTTGGTGCATATTTAATTGGTTTCATTTACCTCGGGGTGGACTTCACCACATCTCCCCTAGGTAATGAACCTGCCCAGGCCGAAACATTTGCTAAAGGGAAAAGAGGAAAGATAAGGAAGAAGATTCAAGTGTCTACCCGAGAACAAGTTCTCGAGATTCCTCCTACCTTCCGGCCGAGGAGTAGGTCGTTGCACCCCTACCTCCCCAGAAAAGGAAATGATAGTAAGTGTTCGAGTGGGCACATCCACTCAGGATTTTTCCACTGCGCTACGACCACCGAGGTACCCATCGTCCCTTCTCCCACTCTTTCTTCCCCTCATGTCTCTCAAGCAACCATTCCTTTGGTTTTTTCTTCTTCCCCATATTCTACTTTTCCCCTTTCCTCTTCTTCCATCTTCTCTTCCCTCGCGGAGCTGTCCCCTAGTATTTCTTCCTTCATCTCTCAGCTCCCTTCCACTCCCACAGTTTCCTCTCCTACAGTAAACTCCATACCCCTATGAGCCTTGGAGGTTTGGCTTCTTTATCAATTTCGCCCACCAAGCGTCTCAACCCATTTCCCGAAGTACACTGTAGTTGCTCCTTCTTCTTCCGCCATTCCTTCTTCTCCTGCTGGTCCCACTCCCTTAAGTCTAGCATGGATCTCTCAAAACCTGAGCCAACAGAAGAGGAAAGTCCCCATTACACCTTTAGACTTCTCCATTCATTCTAACGAAAGGATCTAAGAAGCATAAGCCAATAACCCGCTTCTCTCAGAGTGTCTTAGGTGAAAGAGTAATGGACATCACGGTATCCCAATCCCACAAAGGATAAAAAGGATCTGTCTCCTACAAATTATACGGTGATATAGGTCACAATGGGAATGTCCTTCGAGATCCTACAAGGGGAGGCCCTATCTACAGTGGATGCCCTTTGTAAGAAGCTTCAAGAAGTAAAGGAAGAGGAGAGGATACTAAAAGAGCAAAATAGACATCTTCTCCAAGCCTTGCAGAAAATAGGCAATGCACCTCATACAACCGCCGCTGAAACTCTTGAGGCCCTTAGTCAGGATAAGATAAACGAATACACCAATATTAGAAAATAAGGCATGGCAATATCCACCTAGAGAGACCAGATCCTCAAAGATAGTGAGGAAGTAATTGTCAAGTTAACCGAGTTATAGCAGAACATTGGTCAAGCGTGAACAAGTAACTCCAGGTGATTGGAGGACCTATCTCTGAAGAGTTGGACCATGGTAGGTTGCAATATGAGACATTCCAGAAGATTCTCGACTTCTTAGTTGATGAATCAGTTAACTTCGACGTCTTCGATTACCCCAGAGCACCCAACAAAAGTTCTTGCTACTTTGGACTACAGGGTCGGTCAGATGGAATTTTTCCTGGAAAAGATTGACAAGGTCAAAGAGGAGAGCCCTCGATACAATACATCAGATGGAGCAAATTGTGCTAAGGATTTCTCCAGGCTTGCTCACTCCATCATTCGCCTTAAGGAGAGGTAGATGAAACTATTCGTATCTTCAAAGAGATCATCTCGTAAGGGTTAGGGCCAGAAGCTACTTTTGATGCTGAATCCATTAACAACCTTCTGGCCTGCCGCGAACTTTTGTGGGATACTTGATGGAAGCAGGTAATGAATACTTAAAGCTCCTAGAAAAACTCAGAGATGAATGGGAGACTATGTGAAGTCATTTGCGAATCACACCAAGGGTCCTGCGCATAGGATCAACTCTACCCAATGATCAGCAAATTCATGGAGTACCAGGCCTAATTCCACTTTTCCTCTCCTGAGCAGAAGCAGAGACACTCCTTTCCAACCGTGAGATGACGACGAATAGCCTTCCTCTTCTTGACTTTCTTTTTGTAATATTTAAAAGTATGTTGGCACAAACGATGACATCATCCATGTTGCACCATGGGATGTTGTTATCCACCAAGTTGCCTAAAGTCAACATTTGACTTTTAGATATTTTGTAAATATCTTGTAATTAGTTGTTGGTTTTCCTTTTTCCTTCTCTCTCCTTCTCCTTCTATATATATACTTGAATACTATGTTGTATTTTAAGGGGTGTGGACACTTTTTAGATGAAAAAATAGAAGTGAGAAGAAAAGGCCTTTGTACTATTTGTAACAGAAGAAAACATTAATACAAATATTAAGACTTTGTGCTGAATACATGTGTGTCATGGACATCTGATCTTTCTTATGTCATATCTGTATGCGTTTATTCTGTTGGATCTATCTCTAATTTTTTGTCATTTGTTCATCAATATTGCTTGTTGTTCGTTATATGTAAGTAGGTTTGGCTCTGTTTTACTACTAGCCCCAAAACATAACCCCTCTGACTTTTCTACTTTGAAATTCATTTCTTTTCTCCCTTTAGATCTATCCTATCTCCTCTCCCCCACTTCATTCCCTTATTTTTGCACAGTCATAAATACCCCCAACTGGGACGAGATACCAAACCCCTGAAGGCAGAATACCGTAGGACTTACACAGATTCTTGCTGGTTAGAATAGTAATAAACCAATTTTGGCTTTGTCCGTCTCAAAGAGGGGCTATGCCTTGCCCTTTGTTGGCTCATCTATCCATAGATCTGTCCACCCGACATTTTTTTGGGCCAACAGTTTTTTGGCGACTCTACTGGGGATTCGAAACCAGATCTATGGTTGTGGTTTATCAAAAAATCAATAAAACTGTAGAAACCCACTGCCCTGTTTGTAAAATTTTAACTTTTTGCTTAAAATCCAAATTTTTTGTGAAAGTGCTCCATACTGAATTTTTTTTCTTCAGGGATCCATAGATCTGGACTAGTTAGAGATTTTTAGTTCGTTGAGTTTTTACAAAAACCTGTATTTTTTTGTAAATCTGAGTTTTTGACAGTTTACAAAAATTTTAAAACCCTCACAGAAAAGTCAACTCTAAGATCTGAAAATCATCTTGCTAAGTTAACCATCTATTTTATCCTCACTGATCTTTGTCATTAAACTGCAATCGGTTTTCAAGAAGGGATAAAATTAAATATTTAGAAAAGTACGTGCTGACTGATTTTTGCTAAAAAAATCAGAAAATAAGCAAGTAATAACCAAGAAGAGTTTTTTAAATCTGCTCCAAAAAATATTACAGATCTGAAAGATACACTGGTGGGTGAACCATTTACTCATAGTTAGGAGAGCTCGTGGAGAAGTTGATCCTAATTTCAATCAACTTCAAAGGCATAACTTTATTATTACACCAGCACACTTCTCGTTGCTGAGTTTAGCTAATTGATCAGCAAGAAGTGTCTTCACCTCCATGAAGGAATCCATTTTTCACAAGGAGCATCTCGCCTCCCTTTGCAGTGCCTTGTTGCTCAGTGGAACTGCACGCTTCCATCTTGCGTCCTTTTTCCAAATTTTCAAATGGCTAGTACCATGGGAAAATGCTATGGGTCCTCTTGCTTTGCTGCACATCCTGTTCACGCGCTCCCTCATGGAAATCGAAAGAATTTCCAAAAATTTGATGGAAGTAGAAACCAAAGCACGGATACTGGCATATATATGCATTCATCATGTCATGCAACATCCTAAATGTGACCCACGAAGATGTGTAAGTTCACCTCTTTCTAGAGACCTTGTAAGGACCCGTGGCGAGTAGTGGTTCCAACATTTACCAGACCGGATCTATCACTAGTTGGGCCACATTACGAATTGCATTTGAAGAAAGGTATAAGCCTTTAGAGGACGCTTTCATATTACTGTCAAAGATCACTCACCTGAAGAAGGAAGTCAATCAAACCATGCGCGATTTCATCACCCATTTCAATTTACTAATCAACCATGTGCCAACCTGCCATGATGCCAACACCAGAAAAACCAGAAGTGTTTCTTCGTTAACGCCATGAGCTAGAGAGTAAGTTTCTTACTCTTGCAAGAACAAGTCACTACTCTTGTTCTTTCTCAAGCCGCTGCCATTTGGATAGAAGATAACTTGCTCATATCTGGTGAATTAAAATGAGAACCGTCCAAGCCAAAAGTTTCAACTCCTTCTCAAGCCACTTCATCAGATCTGACATTCCAGAAGATGGAAAACGACTTTCTCTCGTTAAAGAAGAAGTTTGCTCAAGATTCTCCTAGCACTTCATACCGAGGATATCCCGCGGAGAAATTTCACTTCCAACAACGCCCCCCAAAGGTCGCGTTTACCTGCAACTGCTCTGCATTTGGCACTCGAGGCTCCTTTGGTCAATTCCCTAGTTGAGATTGAAGAAGAGGAGAAAAAGTATGAAGAGCCTTCACCCCAAAACGAAGATGATCAAGATGTCAGTGAACCGGCTAGCGACTCTATGATCGGGTATATGGAATTTAACGAGGAGGAATCTGATGAAGAAGAAGGTACTCAAGGATATGCAAGTTGGGAAGCCATATGCTATTTTCACCCCGCTCTCAAGGAAAAGAAGGAAGAAGTTGCTGCTAGGATATAAAAAGAGAAGGCCGTGATCAGACACGCCTCCAACCATTACAAAAAGAGGTAATCCTCTTCATGCTCAACCTCTTATTAAGTCTTTTATGAAGAAATATTTTTCCCCTATCTCTCCCTCTGAATCAGCCTTCTTATTATTCCCATAAAGAATGGTAATCCTACGCTACCATCACAAAATGAGGGGCTCATTCCTTCATCAATGCAACCCTTGGCCACATTCGACATAATCGATCATGCTAAAAAGACCAAGATCTAAATGTCTGATAGCCGAGTATCTTCAGTCAAACCCCGAACAGCTTGTAAGATTGACCGAATATATTCAAAGCCAAGATGTCGTAACTTCTCAAGTCTCCCCAAAAGGAATCCTTTCCACTCCTCATGCATCTCGCATAAATGTTGCCCTCGAATTCCGCATCAGGAAAAATTGAACCTTTTTATCTCTCCCTCATAATCAATGATCACAAGCTAAGAAATTGCGTAATTGATTCTGGGGCTTCCGATAATGTTATGCCGGAAAAAGTCGCCCATGCTTTGGGCCTCACTCTTACCAAGTCTTTCGGTAGATGTTACTCCTTCGAAAACCAAACAAGTTCCATTGATCGGTTCAGATTAAAGACACATAGTTTGCCTTTGCGACATTCCCAGAGAAAAGAGTAAAGATGACCATCCTCGTTGCCGATATCCCTGAAAGCATATGAAATTCTACTAGGAAGGAGCTTTTGCAAAGAGGTTGGTAGAGAGATTTATATGGAATGGTCCAAAGCCAGAATCCCTGTCAAAGGTGTAATGCAGACATTGGAGCTTGAATCAAAAAAGAAGTATTTGGTCACCAATTCTGACGACCCCCAAGCCCAAATTATCTTCGAAATCATCAGGGATGGGGAATTACTTCTTATCTACTAAGTCTGACAAAACGGTTGTCCTCGTCTAGGAAGAAGACCTTAATAAAGTTTAGACATTACAGTTTGATGGAAGTTGCGCAACTAGTGGATGCGGTGCTGGAGTCGTGCTAATATCTCCTGAGGAGGATATTTTTCCTCTCTCTTTCAAGTTACAGTTTTTCAACACAAATAATACTATTGAGTACGAATCTTTTCTACTTGGCATGCAAGCTGCAAAAGAAAGGGGAATCAAGAACCTAAAAGTTCAAGGTGATGCTGAGTTGGTCATGAATCAAGTAAAAAAGGATAAATCAAGTGAAGAACAAAAGGCTTAGGCATTACTGCAACGTGCGGTATGGGATAAACATTGAGGAGTTTGACGCTTTTTCAATTAAATCCATTCCGAGAGCTCAGAAAAATATGGCCGATTCATTGGCTGTCTCAGCGTCCCTCATGCTCCCTCACCAAGGATTGAAGGCATACACATATACCATTGAGGTAGTCTTCTGTCCAAGCGTTCCAGACAATTCTTAGCATTGGTAAGTATTCAATAATGAAAATCAACTTATCACCTTTTAGGAGAAAGTAGAAAATTGTAGTGAGCTTAATTTTTAAGGATCTACTTCTACATGCTGTGAATCTATCACTGGTCAAGCAAATGAATCAAAAGGAGGGTGATGGCATATGCCATCTCAAAGGAAATAAAATCCCAAAAGTTTTAGTTTCTTTGGAACGATTATTTGACAGACATGACCATTTTGTCAGGAAGAAGCAGCAAGATAATCCTAACTCCTCTCCAGAAATTGAGCCGGTCAATCTAGGTACTGCGGAGTGTCCACAATTTTTTAACATCGGGAGGTGTTGTACACCCTAAGAAAAGCAGAAGCTCGTCAAATTTCTGAAGAAATACATGGATGTATTGGCATGGTATTATGCTGATTTAAAGTCTTTCAAGCTCGAAGGACGTCTCAACATGACATCCCATTGAAAGAATATGTCAAACCCCTTTCGCCAGAAACAGAGGCACTATAATCCTAAGATCTCAGGTACCAATCCAGGCTAAAATACAGAAAATGTTGGATGCAAGGATCATTTTTCCTATTCACCATAGTACCTGAGTCGCGAAAAATTGTGATAGTACGCAATAAAAATTATGAGATACGCATATACGTAGATTTTTGCAACTTGAACTAGGCATCCTTGAAGGATAATTACCCACGTCCCATAATGGATCAAGTTCTGCAAGCAGTAACTGGTTTCAAAAATGCTGTCCATCGCTTGACGGTTTTTTCAGGCTACAATTAGATTGAAGTCTCGCTTAAAGATTGATTCAAAACAACATTCACTACTCCCTGGGGCACGCTCACCTATAGCCGGTTGCCTTTTGGTTTGACCAACGATGGTGCCACCTTTTCAGGTGAGTAATGGATTTCACGTGTTCAAAGGTATGATGGGAAAGGTTATTGTATTTTATTTAGATGACTTGACAGTGTTCTCTAAATAGAGAAGTGATCATTGTGATCATTTGGAACAAGTATTGAATAGATGCCGAGAACACGGGAATTTCCCTAAATCTAAAAAAGTCTATTTTCGGGGTCACTGAGGGAAAGTTGTTGGGGCATGTTGTCAGAAAAGAAGGGTAAAAAGATAGATGTCGAAAGGGTTAGGGCTATTCAAAACCTTACTTTACCCACAAGCAAGACTGGCGTTCACTCCTTATTCGGAAAAGTGAATTTCTTCAGGCGCTTTTGTTCCTGATCTTTGCTGAGAAGACTCGCCACATATCAAATATGATGAAGGGGTCGCAAAATTTCCGGTGGAATGAAGAAGGAAAGATGTTGTTTTGAGGATATAAAAGCCTCCGTGGCCCATGTACCCGTTCTGGTATGTCCCGATTTCTCTAAGGATTTTTATCATGTACAACTAGATGCATCTGAACATACTGTATCGGCTAATCTTAATGCAAAAGAATTATGAGGATGTTGAATATCCGATCGCGTTCATGAGCTCTCTTCTCAAGCCTCATGAATTGAAGATGTATCAGTTGGAAAAAGCACGCATTCGCCGTTGTCAAACCAGTTAAGAACTTCCAATATTACATCCTAAACTCGCATACAGTAGTGCTGGTTCCTAACAACGGCAGTCAAGTCAATCTTAACTCAGCAGGAGTTAGGAAGCTTGAGAGGGAATTGGATAGTAAAGGTCCAAGAGTATGATCTAGATATAAAGCCAACTAAGCTGGTAAGAGGCCAGGGGCCTATGTTAGCTTATGGCTGAAAACAAAGATTTAGAAGTTCCCTGAAGAAAAAAGATAACTGGATCGCTGGGATTGGACGGGTCAACCAAAGAAAGTTGATTCTCTGCCTATAGTTCTATTCTGTTGCGACTTGCGACGAATGGAATGTTATTCCGATATCACTTTCTTTCTTACTTACAATGAGTGTCCCAAGTCATCTTACTTCAAAAGAGAAGCATACGGTAAAGCTCAGAGCATCTAGGTATGTCATTTGGGATGAGGGTTTATACAAATGCGTGAAATTGATGGTGTCTTCCTACGATGTGTTGACAAATCACAACAGGTAAAGTTACTGGATAGTTTCCATGACTCAGCCTGCGGTGGTAATTTTTCCTCTTCTGTTGATATCACACAAGATCATCTGGGTCTAAGTACTATTGGCCAACGCTATTTTGGGATGCAACCACCTGGGTAGAAAAATGTGAACTCTGCCAACAATTTGTTAGTAAACCAAAATTGACTGCTTTTCCCCTTAGGCCGGTCGTTATTGACGAACCCTTCAAGCAATGGGGAATTGAATTTATCGGAGCATTACATCCACAATCAAGTGCTAGACATAGTTATGTCCTAACATCAACATATTACTTCACTAAATGGATGGAGGCCATACCTATTAAGAATGCCCACCGTCTGAAGTTTGTTTGTAGTTTTGTCAAAGAAAATATCATTGTAAGGTTTGGTGTTCCAAACAAGATCGTTGCTGATAATGCTTCCAAATTCTCCTCACGGGAAGTTATCAATTTTTGCTATGAGTACGGGATAACCTTGGCCCCACGCCTCAAATTATTATCCCCAAGGAAATGGTCAGGATGAATCCAGTAATAAAAATCTTAGCGACCATCATACAAAAGCTAGTTGACGAGAATCAGCGGTCGTGGCACAAGTCATTATATGACACTTTGTAGGAAGAACGCATTACTCCAAAGAGGTCTCTCAGTATGTCTCCTTTTCAAGTATTATATGGAATTGATGCTGAGCTCCCCATCTTTGCGGAACTTTCCGCTCTGTTCTTTTCATGAACGATTGAAGATGAAACTTTCCAAAGTTCTCTTGAAAAGAGGATCATGTATCTAGCAGAGCTTGAAGAGAAGAGGGTAAGAGTGGTCGATACAGGATCAATGAACATTAGAATCAAGTCAAGAGGCTGTTTGATAAAAATGCTAATCAGAGATATTTCCAGGAAGGAGATCTCGTCCTTTTGTGGGATAAGCGAAAGAGAGCCAAAGGGCATGCATGGGAAATTTGATTCTTTATGGAGAGGACCTTTCAAGATCAAGCAACTCAACAGAGAGAATAGCTTCTATCTATCATATCTAGACATGGAATTGATCTCCCCACTTCCCTATAGCAGGTAGCATCTCAAAATATTCAGGAAGTAGAGATTGCTCTCTTCTTTATACAGTTTACTTTAGTTGCGTGTTTGATTTTTGTCATGTGTTTTTTTTTTTTTCGGTTGTGTGTTTTCCTTTTGTTGTCACCCTTGTTTTTGAATATGTAACCCGATGGATAGGCACATGTTGATATGGGATTCTCTACCTCTTGAGCTTCATTTAAATATAGTCCCCCAGAAAGAGCCAGCTGTTATCCTGTAAAATTGACAAGGGCAATTTTGCAAGTAACCATAACCAAAATTTTGTTTCAGTTTCCTACCGAGGTCCTCTTAGCATTTGGAATGGCCTAAAATCCCTTTCCAGAGAATCTGGTTTTCCGAACTTAGTCATTTCGGTCATTTTTTGGCTGGGCACATATTTTGTTCATGCAACATCAAATGTATATGCACCCTCTTCTGCACCTTTGGCGCACTCTCTGTCGTGTTGACACTAAAAATGTTGCACCTCCCCATGTTGCACCCTTCTAACCTACGCTGAGGCACATGCGCCAACCTATCAACACTACAAATGTTGCACCCTTAAGCGGTGTGCCAAGGCACTAAAAACCCCATGTTGAAAGTCCTGAATTCATGCCAAGGCACAAATAATTTCATTCTGAAAGACGCATAACCACGCCAAAGGTGCAAGTATTTTCATGTTGGCATTCCATTTTGTGCGCCCTTTAAAAAATCCCCTTGGTGCATTTATTGCACCTTTTGCTATAAATAGGCACATGGGACCTATCATTTTCACAATTGAAAAACACGTGAAAATTTTAATCCTCTGCACTTGTCAGTGCCTCCATCATCCTTGTATCGTTTTAGGTTACATTCGTGGGCCCCGCATAGTTTCTTCCAGTCTATATATCCCAGGTAGGTGGTACTTAATTTTCTTATGGTTTTTGTTTTGGTTTGGTTGCTGGTGGAATAATAATAAAATGAACCTGAAGAAACCTAAACCCCTCCAGTCTGTTTTGCAATCTTCTCTCTTCCACAAACCATTTTTACCCTCCTTTCATATCTACTGGCCTGGAAGGCTTTGTCTCAGAAATAGACCCAAGATCCTCTTCACTCTATTCCCCTTACTATCAAATCCATGTTGAAAGAGCTTTGAAAACTACATAAACCAATTAAAAAAGAAGAAACCCGAAGATATCACAATCCACAGCCGCGGTTTTCCCTTGGCGCAAATGCCATCATTGTTGCATAAAACACAGTCGCACCATAAGGCGCACTATCCTTGCCTGTAGCATGCAAACATTCTCATGCCCTTTACAAACCCTTAAAAATCAAACAAGGTGTAGTCGCAACTTCAGATACACCGACACTGAATGTCATGTAAGCTTTTCCTATGCTACGCCAAAGCTAAAAAGCCCCTTGGCGCACCTAAATTCGGTGATACACCCTTTAATCTCGTAACCTTTGGCGCACCAAAACTATTTGTAACATGATCAATATTTTCCCCATTGGTGCATCCTACTACCATGCAACACAAAAATTATTTGTGCCCAGTTGAACCCTACACAATGGCACAGGTGCAAATCCTTTTACATCAACATTGAATGTTGTGTGTAGTATTCCTGTTCCCTGCGCCCTTTGGCGCTATTTTCTTCCTTGCAACACTCTGCATTAGTGCACCTTGCTTTTCTAAGTCTGCAGTCTGTAGTATTCCCATGCCATGTTCCCAGAAGGTTTTATATTGCTAACTCCTCATTTTGTAAAGATTTGATGGATGATCTAATAGATAACATGGCTCTTCTGTGCTGGACTTTTCTGCTTCTTCTTGCAGATCAGCAGCTGAACTCATAATCACATATGTCTACATCAAGTAAGAGGCCAACCAAGTCAAAGGGTAAGGCCAAACTCATAGAGGAAGAAATGAAGTATAAGTATCAGAGGGTCAGGATGCCCGAGTCCCATGCAGAATGTGACTTGGACATCAGAGATGCCGAACTTGGCCATATAGACATGGAGGATTTTTGGGCCGGAACCAGAAGGGTCACAGGTAGTCCATGGATGGAAAAACTAGTGGGCAGTGGTCTACACTTCGCTGGAGTAATCCCCATTAGCGTGGTGAATAATGAATTCATGATGGTGGTGGCCCGCTACTATAAGAAAGACACAAGGTGTGTCGAAAATGAGAAGGGTGAGGTTATAATCAACCTCACTGGCTGGCACTTTGAGATCATGCTGGGTATCCCCCACCATTGGCACTTTGTGGCTGTGAGTCGGGAAGACTGCATTAAGGCATGGGAGGAAAATGAAGACAAATACATGTAGTTAATGAATGAGGTATACCTAAAGAATAAAAAGCTAATAACTAGGTGGCCCCAGGTTATTCATCGCAGTGACTTTTCGGAGGAGCTGAGTGACACCATTACCTTCCTGAGCAGGGTTTTTAGGCTTCCTGATGCCCATTACTTCCACAAATGGATTCTCAGGTATCTTGAGACAATGAAAAAAATGGTGTCTGATCAGCATTTTGAGTGGGAAGAAATCATCAACAACACCATCTCTGAGCAGCTCCAACAACTCACAACAACGGGGAGGTTCTACATGAACTCCTACATTGTCTACATTGCTACCTCTGAGAGAGATTATACGTCACTAATCCAATGCAGGGTATGGCCCTAGGTGAAGATATATGAGTATTATCCAGAATTGAGGCTGGAAAACAGCATTCCGCAGTTCACCAAGATCAATGATGCCTTCTTTTACGACATCATTTGCCTTTTGAGGCCCAATATGACTCACAGTCAGATGACCAAGAGCATTGTGACCACAACAGAGAAGTGGGGGGCATTATTTACACAATTCCCCACTTTTACCTATCTCAGAGCAGCCAACTTCTTAGGGGAGCCCACCAAGTTGCCAAGATATGCGGGGTCGAAGTTGATCATGTTGGAGCTATCCAGACAGCTCATAACATATCACGAGAAGTGCCTAAAGAGAAAGAAGGGTGGAACTCCATTCCCCCTCACAGTGGGTAGGTACACATGCACTTCTCACACCAAGGCCCAAGAAATGTTTGCAGAACTGGAGCTGCTCATCCTGAAGCACAATTTCCCGGTAAGGCTGAACTTTGATCCACGAAATTTCCTCCCAAAGGCAAAGGTCGATCCAATCCACGTTCCATAGATCAAGGACATCTACATCGATCTATATAATGAGGTCAAACTCAAGAGAAAGGATCACTCCCATCTGTCCCTGGCAGAAATTATTCAATATGGCGTGTTCATTGTTCCGAAAGGTTTCCAAATGACTGATCAAGAAGTTGATCATGTATATTTAGATATAGACATGGACAACTGGCCATTTTCTAAAATAGAGAGAGCAAGGGCACCTCAGACTATTGAGAAGAGGGTTAAGTGCACTTTGCAACATACAGAGCATTGGTACAGAATGAACGGTCTCATTTACCTTGGGGTGGACTTCATCACGTCCCCCCCAGGTAATGCACCTTCTAGGCTGAAACATTTACCGAAGGGAAAAGGAAAATAAAAAGAAGTAGAATCAAGCTCCGCTCAAGAATAATCTCCTGAGAGTCCTCCCTCTGCCACACAGGAACAGGTAGTAAGCCTGGTATTGCCTGAAGAAGAAGAAGTGGCAATGAGTGTTCCAATGGGCACATCCACTCAGGATGTTGCCACTGCTACAATTGTTGAGGTTCCTTCCATTCCTTCTCCCCCTCCTCCTTTCCCTCCTCATGTCACTCAAGCAACCATTCCTTTGGTTGTGTCTTCTCCCCCATCTTCTCTTCCCTCGCGGAGCTGTCCTCCAGTATTTCTTCCCTCATCTCTTAGCTCCCTTCCACCCACATAGTTTCCTCTCCTAAAGTAAATCCTACCCCTGTGATTGTTAGAGGGTCGGCTTCTTTATCAATTCTTCTGCCAAGTGTCTCAACCCATTTCCCTGAGTACACTGTAGTTGCTCCTTCTTCCGTCGTTCCTTCTTCTCCCATTGGTCCCACTCCCTTAAGTCCAACATGGATCTCCCAACACCTGAGCCAGTACAAGAGGAAAGTCCCCATTGCACCTATGGAATTCTCCATCATCCTAACAAAATGAGATAAGAAGCTAAAGCCAATAACCCACTTCTCTGATAGCGCTTCAGGTGAAAGAGTAATGGAGATCACGTATCCCAATCCCACAAAGGATAAAAAGGATCTGTCTCCTATAAATTATACAGTGACACAGGTCATAATGGGAATGTCCTCCGAGAGCCTACAAGGGGAGGCCCTATCTACAGTGGATGCCCTTTGTAAGAGGCTTCAAGAAGAAAAGGAAGAGAAGAGGATACTAAAAGAGAAAAATAAACATCTTCTCCAAGCCCTGCAGAAAATGGGTAGTGCACCTCCTACAACTGCCACTGAGACTCCTGGGGCCCTTAGTCAGGATAAGATAAATGAATATGCCAAGATTTGTGAACAAGGCATGGTAGTATCCACCTGGAGAGACCAGATCCTCAAAGATAGTGAGGAAGTAATCATCAAGTTCACCGAGTTATATCAGAATATTGGTCAGGTGAACAAGGAACTCTAGGTGATTACACGACCTATCTCCGAAGAATTAGACCATGCTATGTTGCAACATGAGACATTCCAGAAGATTCTTGACTGCTCAGTCGATGATTTAGTTAAATTTGGCATCTTTGATCATCCCAGAGCACCCAAAAAAGTCCTTGCTGCTTTGGACTACTAGGTCGATCAAATAGAATTTTTCCTGGAGAAGATTGACAAGGTCAAATAGGAAGCCCTGGATGCAATACATTAGATGGAGTAAATTATCCTAAGAATGTCTCTGGGCTTTCTCACTCAATCATTCACCTTTAGGAAGGTAGAGGAAACCATTCGAATCTTCAAAGAGATTGTCTCGCAAGGGTTAGGGCCAGAAGCTACTTGTGACGATGAATCCATCAACAACCTTCTGGCCTTCCGCGACTTTGTGGGATACCTGATGGAGGTAGGTAATGAATACTTCAAACTCCTAGAAAAACTCATAGATGAACGGAAGACTTGTGAAGTCATCGGTGATCACACCAAGGGTCCCTCACATGATCAACTCCAAATGATGATAAGAAAATTCATGGAGTACCAGGCCCAATTCCACATTACCTCTCCTGAGAAGAAGTAGGATACTCCCTTTCAGCCATGAGACGACAACGAATAGCCTTTCTCTTCTTGGCTTTCTTTTTGTAATATTTAAAAGTATGTTGGCACAAATAATGACATCATCCATGTTGCACCATAGGATGTTGTTATCCACCAAGTTGCCCAAAGTCAACAGTTGACTTTTAGATATTTTGTAAATATTTTGTAATTAGTGGTTGGTTTCCTTTTTCCTTCTCTCTTATTCTCCTTCTATATATATACTTGAATACTTGTTGTATTCAAGTGGTGGACACTTTTTAGATAAAAAATAGAAGTGAGGATAAAAGACTTTGTACTTTTTGTAACAGAAGAAAATATTGAGACTTTGTACTGAATACATGTGTTATGCATCATACCTTTCTTATGTTAGAGCTGTATGTTTATTCTGTTAGATCTATCTCTACTTTTTTTTCATTTACTCATCAGTATTTCTTTGTTCATTTATGCAAGTAGGTTTGGCTTTGTTTACTACCATCCAAAAACATAAACCCTATGACCTTTCTGCCTTGGAATTCATTTCTTTTCTCCCTTCAGATATATTATATCTCCTCTCCCTGCTTCATTCCCTTCTTTTCATAGTTAGAATTACTCCAACTTGGATGAGATCCCAAACCCCTGAAGGCATAATACTGTTGGACTTGCGCATATTCCTACCTTTAGAATAGCAATAAACTAGTTTTGCTTTGCTGTCTCAAAGAGGGGCTATGCCCTGCACACTGTTGGCTCGTCTATCCATATATCTACTCTCGGAATAGATTTTCGGACCAATAAAACCCAACATATTCATTACAAACTTGGTCATTACATTAACTATAGCACCTCCATCAACTAAGACATCATGAATTGAAATACCATTACATAATACCTCAACTTGTGGAGCATAGGGATCCGCATCTACCTCCAAAACAGGGACCTCAACCTCCTTCCTTCATCAAGCATTGAGTCCACTTCGCAGCTCCTACCTCTTCTCAGAAGACATAGCCAAGAGTTGACCATATGTAATATTTGCAGGCCTTTTGGACATATCTTCTAAGATGGAGTATGGTCCTTGTCCCTGTGAAATCAAAAAATCCTGCACACCTAACTTTCTTCTCCTATGTTTCTTACTAGTTTCTCCTTTCATCTTCTTAGGATCATTTCCATCTTGGTTATCTTTTTCTTTCTTTCTTTTTGTTACAAACACATCTGCTTCATTATTTATGCTCTTATCTACTACATAAAAAGAATTCACAGGTGCTTTTCCTTTATCTTTATCTCTTGTACCAGATGTAGAAGCTCTATCTAGACAATTATACTTATAATAACCCTTTTTATGACAACCATAACATACAACTTCAGAAATATTTCTTTTTGGACCTCTATCTCCTCCCTAAGAACTAAATTCCTTTCCTTGAAGAAGATTAATAGTTAACTGACCCATCTTCTTGAGCAGATCTTCATACTCAGTAGATGTACTAGGGAAAAGATTTGTGCTCGTCGAGAGTGGTTGTGGATTTTGGACCAAAGGTGTTGGTGTAGGCTCTACCTTAGAAAAAATTTCTTTGGGCTCTTCTTCCATGATTTCTTCTTGCCGTTTTGCAATCTCCTTTGCTTATTTGAGGGTCGCTAGGTGGTCATAATTCACTCATTGTATGATCTCTGGCTTCATCCAAAGAATGAAGTGCTTACAGAGGAGATTATCCACACCATTCATCAACCCATCTACTAATCCTTCCTTCCGGATCTGGGCATCGAGCTTCCTCCTTAGCTCTAGAACACGAGCATGATAATCCCTTATCTTCTCCTTCTCTCCTTGGGATATATTTGTGATATCGATCATGAGATCTGCATATTTCTGTTGTTCACCAAATTCTTCAAGAAAAATTTCAGTTAATAAATCCCATGAATTTTTCACATTATCACCTAGTGTTTCAAACCACCTAAGGGCTAAACCATCCAAAAAAGTAGGAAAGAATTTAGTCCATTGTTCCCTTCTTATGAGGCCATTAAAAATGCAAAATCGTTTAAACTCTTGAATGAAAGAGGAAGCATCTTCATTAGATTGGGCTGAAAAAAATAGGAATCTTCCCCATTTTCAAAAGTAACCACAATGACATACCAACCCACAAGTACAATCAACAAGACTTATGTGAAAAAATAATTGGAATCACTATAATAGAAAGTGACTTTACACCTTTCTATAGTAAAATAGAAATGACCATGGTAAACTATGGTAAAACTTGACTTATTGCGGTAAAAAATGACTTTACTGTGGTAAACACTATTCACGGTAAAAAGTGAAGTTACTGCGGTAAATACTATTCATGGTAAAAAGTGACTTTACTGTGGTAAATACTATTCATGGTAAAAAGTGACTTTACCATGGTAACTACTATGCACAGTAAAAACAAGGTTACCCTCCAATTGTTTTCTAAGTGGGAATATCTCTCCAGAAAATCCACCAAAGAGGAATGATCCCGGCAAATGGAACCAAAACGTCATTACCAATCCGACACTATGATAATTCTTTACTGGGAACTCCTTGTGCTATGATTATTTACTAATGCACAACTTTTAGTTTGGTGGATGGAATCTGGAAACACAACAACAAACATAACACAAGAATAGCGTAGACTATGATAAGAAGGAATGATGATAAATTTGAAATATAAGTGTAAATTATAATATCAACATGAAATTGTTACAATCTCACCCATGAGGTACTTCAAGTGTTACTGACTTCACTTGCCTTCCAACAATAACTATGGTAGAAACTTCACAATTACAAGGTTCTTAATGGCTTCTTTAACACACCTTCAAAATGATGGCTTCCTTTATACACTTACTCATACAATATTTCTCACTACTTCCTTCTATGCTAAATGAGGGGGGTGGCCTCTCTATTTATAGAAATTGCAGGCTTATCTATCTTATCTTTAAGATAGGATAAGAAATCTACTCTGACAAATCATATTCCATACCTTAACTCTTATCTGTACATGTAAGCTTATCTTTAAAGATAAGATAAACCTTATCATTTCACATGGGTTCCACATTTCTAGACTTTTTACAAATAAAATACACAAAATATTTATGACCTCACTCCTTGTCCTTATTACCAATATAATATTTCTAATTCCTAATTATCTAGACCCTACTTATCTACTTACCCTAACTTTGACATTTTAATATTACCGAACCACTTACGACAAATATTTACTTTTTACCACAACATTCCTATTGTACTTTTGACTATTACCGTACTATACATTATTGGTGGCATCATACCGGTAGCACCATTATCTTCTATCAGACGCTACTACTAATTATAGTTACAAACATCCTATTCCTAATACACACATTAATGAAATAGAAATTATGTAGGAAAATTTTAGTGTCGATAGGTACGAGATCTGGTCCTCTCACTCGAGGCCTGTTGTGCCCTTTACTCTCCATAGGATAGAAAATCTATCCCCACTTCCATCAGCTGATCCTGGTAATATATGGCCTCACCTAAGGCATCCTGTAACTTGGATATGGGTACTATCTATGGTGGGCCCATCGACCTCTGACCCTGTACCTGTCCTGTCAGACCCTATCCTGCCCCTGCCTGTGAACTGGGACCCTGTCCCGGTGACTATGGAGGTTTCATCGGCCTCACACCTTGTGCTTGTACCTAAACCTATAATGCCTCAATCTGTGCCTGTGCAGTAGCCAAATGGCCATGTAAACCTATAACTTGTACCTGAAGGGCAGCCACCTACTCATCATCTCCCTCACCATCTCCACCCTGGGCCATCTGGTCTTGTACTTTAGCCACTTACGCATGCAACATGGCCACCTCCACCTCTGACCCTGCTAATTTCCCATGTACTATCCCTAACTGGGTAATCAGGGTCACCACCTACCCCTGTAGGGCTTCTCTTTGCATGGTGATTGTGGCTAAATATGGCTACCCAAGACTAGGTGGTACTTATCGTAAATGAGATGCCCACCACTATTTATACCTATCAGTCACCTCAGAATCATCAATACGATGGTCTATAACCTGTTCCTCCTACCTGGTAGGTACTATCGGCTGTGGTAGCGGTAGTGGTCCTCTCCACATCATCTCTCTGGTATTGTGGGAAAGGTTGTGGTATATCCTATAGTAACCTAAACTACCATCTGACCCTGTTTACTGGGATCATCTCATGCTCCCCTACACGATGACCCTCAATCCATATGATTATCTGCAGGCCATATAACTCATTGGCCATCTGTCTATAGGAGGGTTAGCCCACATACGGTCTCTAAATAATGTCCACACCAGAAAATCCCTCTAGTAACTACTTGTAATGGGCCACATCATGTCTAACCCTGCATGCTCGGTGCTCTCCTATCATAGGCACCCATCACCTATACCCCACATGAAAAAAACTAGGCACAAATGCATCTACTTGGGGCATACCAATCGGAGAAACACAAACAATGTGCTCGTAGGCCCAATAGTGAAGATTAAACGTACAACACAGGATGAACTTGCGGAGATGCCCATATGCCCATAACTCTCTATATAGATGCACTAGGAATGTCATTGCCCATAGCCAAGTAGGTCCTGTCCATCATCATATCATGTAACACACCCATTAGTGATTGTGAGAATCTCCCACTCTCTGCATCTAGTAGTGTAAAATAGAAGACTGCCTCCATCAATAATACTACTAGCCTCATCTCCTCTAGATGGGCTAGGTACATCTCTCCATAGCTCATGCTAGCATTGTGGAATATCATCTCTGCCAGTCTCTCACCGAACATAGTCAGCATCAACTCCTCAGATGCCTATGAGGAGATCGAATATACCTACATCCCCAATATAAGTAACTGCAAGATCTTGTACACATCCTCTAGGGTGACTGTCATCTCCCCCGTCAGTAGGTGGAACATGTTGGTTGCGAAATTCCATCTGTCAATGAGAGTGGCCATCAGACTCAGCTTCTAGATTACATGCCGGTAGCACTTGACGCCACTCAGGACAACATCGGTGACATACCTCCACTTCTTGACTGTCACAGCCCCACAAACTGTCACAAGTAGGGGTGGTAGCATGTCTCACATCCTCAATTGATCTTTTGGCTGCATCCAGCAGAAACATCATATTAATATACCTTACTCATAACCACAATCCCACTCGGCACCTCACCTATACCTACCACCCTACCTCTCTTCCCCTAGACCTCCTTACCTTTGTATCACATCTTCTATCTACCCAACCCAACCCTAACCCACTCTCATTCACCCTTACCTATTTTTAGCCCTGACCTATGTTATGATTTTCACCAAAATGATTTATTTTATCCCTACCTATCTCACTTGCCTAACCTAAACCACTTTTAATCCCTTTTTCCCCATATCATGACCGGTACCGGTCCCCCCTAACTGACCCCGGTCCCCCTTAAACTAGCATCGGTCACCTATTTCATGACCGATACCGGTTTGGCACCACCGACGTTAGCTAACCTTCAACTGATGCCAGTCACTGTCACCACAAAAACTGCGACACCCAAACCCCCATTCTTCCTCAAAATTCCCTTTATATCCCTTCTACCTACCCTATACTACCAAAATCCCCCCTCCACCCTTCCCCACCCCTTCTTCACCCAATCACCTCTCTCCCCATTCATATTTAACCCAATTTTCCCTCCCACCAATTCAAAATTTATTTTCTCCCCCTAAAACCCATTTTTACCCATCGACATCTAAATAAATCTAACAAACAAAATAATGAGTAAGATTGACCCTTACCTCATCACACTGCCATCACCGTGGTGGCACGTTGGGCCACTGCACCTGTGGTCCACCCAACCCCTATCCTACCTCCACCATCACCTAATCAACTGTGTCACCTCCAACCAATCGAATCGCTCAATCTGATCTCGTGGACCCACCTATCATGTGCTAATCACCTGCTACACCACTCATCAAATCAGCTCTCCATTTTGCATGGACACTTTCCACTTTTCTCTCTCTCACTTTTCATTTTACCCAATTTGGTAAAATACAAATGATTTGAAAAATACGGAATTTTTCTTTTTATAACCTACCCAACTTGATCGATGATGGTTTTACCTTAACCGGCATCAGTCCTATGCCCTAGCTTATCATGGTCATTCCATCACAACTGGCATTGGTGCCTTCAAACCGTCATCAGTTTACTTGCTTAGTCTTTTTTCCTACCCCCTACCCCCAATTTTTTACCTAAATGTTTTTTACCTCACCCACGCCTCACTCAGACACTTCACTTTATCTTCTTGACCTTCTAATTTACCCCCTCACCTCGTCCTCATTTAGGGACTTGTTATTTTACCCATCCCTCGACCCTACTCATGTTGTGACCTAGATACTTGGACCTGAAACATCACTAGTGACCTATGACCTCATGTTTTTGCTATACCTTATAGCACTGTTACCTATGTTGATTGACATACTAACCTTACCATGCCTCTTGCCATGACCATTTATCCTGACACTACCCTTGGTGTATTGGAACATACCTAAATGTTCCTGCATCTGACCTGCGTCATGTTTCCTGACCATATCCTATACCTTGGTTACCGGAATCACCTCAACCTTGTTTGGATAAACCTAGTGACCTTAGACAATGTAGAGTTTACCTGCTCTTCAACCTGTTACCATGCTACAGTTTATACGTGTCTATGCATTTGACTGTTACTACCTTTGACCCTAACCCATTACCTGGATGACCCAAGTAGACCTTTTTCCCTTTTTACCCTTGTTACCCACCTTCCTCTTCATCACATTCACCTTTTATCAAACCACTCACTGATTCTACCTTTTTCCTCATCAGTTCCTGGTTTAAGGGGGATCACCTTCACCCACACATGGGGCAACCACATCTTATTTTTGTCATCATCACTTACCAATACAAGCTACGCAACAAAAAGGGGCAAAATGTAGACACCAAAATTGGGTAACACTCCCTTAGGTCCCTCGATAAATAACCAACTCAAACACACTCACCTAACCATGGCCCCTTTCACCCCACTCTAATATTAATTTAATTTAATTAATCCATGTTCTCACAATATCTATTATTTAAATATCCTAATTGGATAATGCCCACACCACCACCTCACCTATACACCTCATCTAGCCACCTCACCCTAAGAACTATTCTTAGTATGTTTCCATAACTAACTAAGACCTACCTACACCCTAAAAATCAAATCCTACATTCCCTCTAACCACATTCCCGCACATTAGAAAGGAATCTTCCATTTTAATCTGCAGAAGAAAATGAATAAGATCCAAGAAAATCAAAGAGATCTGCCCAGTTTAGTAAACCTAGGAAATCCTACTCTAACCGACTTCGGTTACCCTAAACCACCACTGATCAACCTAGAATCATCGTTGATTACCATTTAATCCCCAAAACAACCTTATTTTGAGGTTGACACATCTTCTGAGAGTAAAGGACAAAATCAGAGTTGCATGCAAGCAGAACCAGCATTCGTACACGCACCAGAGCACCCATAACCAGTATCAGAAGCACTCACAAAGCCATTTGCCTTCAGGGGAGCATCCAGGGAAGTGCCTGCACCACATCAAGTTCCTTCCATTTGAGCACCCACCATTGCCAACTAGACATCAAGCTTGTACAATAGTAAGTGTTTTGTTAACCAACACTCGTCTATTGTCATTTTAGTAGACTCTTTTACTTTTGTTATTAGTTTCTACTCCCATTCCCATTCCCCCACCATTTATCTCCATGAAAACTTGACCATTCCTTCACCCACACCATTGAATCGCTCATACCTAGTTTCTTAGGGATCCTTGAGTATACCTAAAATCTACACTGGCCTTGCCATAGCCCTTGCTATTTCTATTTATCTTTAGATCTGCCCTCACATCAAGTTTTTATTGAGTTTCTTGTACCCCAACCATACCGACATCGGTTACCCACAACCATCTCTGGTTAAACTAAACCGACATTGGTCATACCAGACCGACATCGATCTCTATGTTTTTACCCTTAGACCAAGAACAAAGCTTAAAACCTCCACCCAATACCTAAAATAGCCTAGAACCAGATCCTGACCATTACCAGTACTTTGACAGAGACCTTGACCTATAGATTCAGTCATAGCTTATCTTGTTGTGAATGAATTTTCCAATTATAAAAAAATGAGATACCTAAATCATTTTAACTACAGTAGGATTTCCTTTTTTATTAACTTTGATTTGTTATAAACAGTGGATTGACAACCGTCTAGGGAGTATCACACTTCTTGGATCTAGAATAAGCTAGACAGTCCACTACATATACTGTTTAACTTTTATTTGGTGGTCTTGTTTTCTATTTTAGGTAGTTCTTCCTAGCCAAAAGAAATCTCTCACGATCAGGTGTGGATCAAGAAGTCATATGTGTGTAACAACCCACAACCAGCATTTCAACAGGTATTCCTCCTAGCCCTTTACCCTTATCTGTTTCATCATTATTCAAATAAACACTCTATAATCAAGTGAAACATTAATGATTCTTAATTTTAATGCATTTTTTCTTAAATTTTAATTTTGTAATATGTAGAAACTAAATATAATACTTCTTCTTTTAATGCATATTTTTGATAAACAATGTCTTATAATTTTCAAAGTTGCTAGGGCAGAGAGTCTTTTTAACAAAATGAGATTTCTCTTTTTATCCAAGGACATATGGAAAAAATGGAAAACATTCTTTGAGTTATTTAAATCAGTTGCGCTTGCTTGTTCTCCTTATAAGGATAACCAGCCTAACTTTTAAGAAATTTTTTTGGCAAGGTTCATGGTGAATTCCTTAATGCCTGCAAGAGGAATGACCGATGATAAGCTATAAATTATAACAGATAAATTTCAATCAAAGAAAGTATGGGTAATTGGATCTATTGAAGCAAGCGTCATAGCGGAGACTGTTGATTCTTACTGTGAAAAAGTAAAATATGATAGAAGAATGAGAGGAAAATTTCTAAAATATATAAAAAGTAAATATCCAAGTAACATTGTATTAGTAGAATGCAATGAAAATAATATTGGTGAAAAAATTGGTCTGCATGACTCTCACTACCACCATTTGTGGAGAAGAGAATAAAGAAAAAATAAAATTTGATTCAAGAGGAAGTGAAAAATCATCAAAAAGAAAAATTGATGCTGAAGTGGAAGAGGTTCTCCTAGCGGCAACTCAAAAATTATTGCCAACTATGTGATTTCAATGGAAGAAAAAACTCTAGCAAGGATGGAAGACACAATACTTTACTTGTCAATTTGCATATCCCTTCCAGCTCCAGTCAAAATTATGTTCTATTTCTTCAACTAATCCATTCAATGCAGAATGTGTGATCGTATATTTATGTATATTTTCTAGCGTACTAACTTCCTATGTAATAATGGATCTGCTTACAGTTGTCAGATCATGTATTTTAAATTATGTTATTATTGTGCTCTTGCTTGTTGCTTACAATAAAGAAATACATGCAAGAATTTAAAGACAAGGGGGAATCAATTATGGAAGGTTTTTATAGATTGTATGACAGCAATGGAAAATTTAATAGCTTGTGTCTTATTTACATAATAAATGATGTGTAAGATTGTGATGTTGACGATGGGGATAGAGAAGAAATTACCATGGCTTGGATGGATAAAATTCTGCAACAATTTGTGACTGCAAGTGAAATCGACCTATGAGGAAAGACACACCCTTTTCTTTATGAGATATCTTATGGGTTTTGGTCACATATATTGAATCGCTTCTGAAAAATTCTCCAGTTATAGCGTTGTACAGAGGTAGTGTTGCAATGCATGCTTTATGTGACTTGGGTCTATCTGCAGTTTTTATAGTTGAATCACATGATCAAAAAATGTTTTTAAAAAATTATCATTCTCATTTGAAAAAATGTACGTTGATTAATATCACTTAAAACAATTATATTTTTTTAATGCATTTGAACTGATACATACAATATTTATGCAGAAAACCAACTAGTAGAGGAAGACACCATCTCTTCCTCTCCACATACAAACAAAGGAGACGAAGGCGTTATTAACATGTCATAACCAATTCAACTCTTTTCCCCAGATGTCTCTGACCATCTATCCAATGAATGTGTAAAAGGTGAGTGGGAAATACTCGTATTATAAATGTATCACTATAAGAAGTTTTTGATTATCATTGTTTACATGTTTTTAATAAAACTTCAATTTTTTCCATATTTAATGACAAATGGGGAGGCTATTGGCACGTCACACATGAACTTGTAGACAGAAAATGGTTTGGTAGTCATTTTCAATTATAAACAAGATCATTTATAAGCCCCTCATAATTGCAGGAACCTATAGCGAAGTAGTTTATTTGTTATATGTATTACCTTATTAGATGCTAACATACATCTTTGAATTAGCTTTATTTTGAATTGAGTAAATTTTTGATTTTATGTTTTATATTAAATTGTGGATAATTGACAAAAAATTACTTTCGTACAGTTGGCTATTTGGGGCCGCTAAGCTAATCAAAGTATGTCATACCAAACATAGTCCAGGAAATAATGGGCTAGCCTAGTAGATGCTAATATACATCAATATCTATGTAATATTGTCCATCAAAGGTTTTTTCATTGAATAGAAGCAAGTTATATCACGAATTTAATTACGTCACCATGGTATTTACTTTCAATTGATTAATGATTTTTTAATTGGTTAACAATAAACTGTCAAGAATAGAAAACACAAATACTTCTATGCAATTGGCCATTAGTGGTCGCTAAGCCCATCAAATACATTCAACCCAAACATAGTCCAAACATTAATGGCTTACGCCTAGTGGTCGCTAATATACAACTACATCTATGCAATATTGTATAAAAGCAAGTTGTATCATGTATTTTTTTACATTGACTTAAAATTTATTTTGATTTGATTACTATTTTTTTAAAGAGAATGTGCATCACAAGAACCTACAGAGGGGGAGTGCGAGGGAATCCAATCAGTAAGTGTTAACATTATTAAATTTTGATTATTTGAATTGGTTAATATCAAATTATGGACAATTGAGAAAAAATTACTTCTTTGCAGTTGGCCAAAAGGATTATTTAATTATTTTAGATTTGAAGGGTTTTATCTATGAGAAAAACCAATCCCTTAAGGAGTTTGCAATCAAGTTTGGTAAGGAGTCTATCAACTTTCGAGGTGGGCTCAAGGAATTTTTAAAGATACTAGCAACAAAATGTGAAGTGGGATTTTGGTCTAGCTATCTCTCTTCCATTGAAGTTGAAAATATAATTAAGGATTTGAAAAAAAATTAGCGGTTGAATTGAAACCAATTATTTTTTTTGGGTAAAGAACATTGTTGTGTAGAAGATGAAATTACAGTAAAATATCTCCAAAAGATTTGGAGTAGAGAGGATATTATTTTCGACCCTACAAACACATTGTGTATTACAATGGGCCCAAAGGGAAACCCTCTGAAAAATTTTATGGTGGGGAGGAAATCCAATGAAGAAAATTATTTCAAAGATAAGTGGTTGATGACCAATTTGTACACAAACATATCACATATACTGTCTCAGGGTTTGAGTGTTGCAGAGGGCATCCAAAAATTGTAGCAAACAAAAAATATATAACTATTAATTATTTAACAAATGTTTTTTACAATGATATTCATTTGTACAGTCATATGGTCACTCTTTATTTTATATGTTGAGTTTACAAATTTAAAATTTGGTAGTATTTATATCTTCACTGTGATTGAGTTGATATTATAGTTTTATTATTTGTTTGTGTGAATTACCAAAATAAAATATTATCACAATAATATGATGACTTGTTTTAAATCACTTTTAAAAGCTTACATTAATTATGAGTTGATTTTTATAGATCCAATTGGGAAGCCTCAAAAATTACTAGTTTTGGGAGTTGAAGGTTTGCTGTTTGGAATTTCTGGTATTGGCAAAAAAATACCTCGTAATATGGTTCCATATTTTAGAACCGAGAATACTAAATACTTTGAACGAGTATTTAGTGTTGAATTGATAAGAACTGTATCAAAATATTTTGACACTACCTTATGGTCTTCATTTAATGGTGAAGTACATGTTCATCAAAAAAATTAGTTGGCTATGAGATGTCCACTTCAGGTTCATTTGGGGATGCCACCAATGTAAGTTCAAAAAAATACCAGTCAGTAGATATTAGACATTTATGGTAATGTCTATGGTGAAAACAATATAATTTTGATTGATGATGCAAGATTCTTGTCACACGAAGTCAAAGAAGAAATTACTCTCAAAACCCCAACATACTGGAGATTTGATGGAAACTATAAGACTGATTCAAAAATTTACAATGAATTATGTACATGGTTGAAACATGCAGGAGAACACAAGAACATGTGTAGATCATTGAAAACTTTCAAATGCACCATTGGCATTTGAATTGTATACTTTGCTTCCAAATCCAACAATGTATTGTGCATTTTTAAGGAATAAAATAAATACCTTAAGGTTCTTAAAAATTTACAGCGCGCAATCATTATTTTCGATTCTTTTTTTTGGCAAGAACAACATTTTTTTAAAAACTTAGGTGAAGAGACAATCATGGATAATGGACCAATAAAAGAACAATTTTTCCTAGATATACATAGTTTAAACTTAAACAAAATTTATAACAGGTAAGTCCCTTATTCAGAATAAAAAATTAAGCCTAGCGGTTGCTAGGCTTAATTAACGGAAACATATAATTTTTATTGTTTCGTAGATAGATGTTGGCTTCTCTGAAATCAAAAAAAAATTTTTTCCCAAGTTATGCATGGCTTAATCTTAAAGACATTTTGAAAATGATAAGAACCTTATTCCAAAGCAAAAAATAATCCTAGCGGCCACTAAACCATATAAAACATAAACATGTTATGTTTATTGATTTGCAGATCCATGTTGGCTTCCTTGAAATCATAAAATGATTTTTTACCAGATCTTTATATGTTAATCTTAATGACAATTTGAAAATGATAAAACCATGTTCCAGAACAAAAAATAAATTAGCAGCCGCTAACATATAGAACAAAAATGTTTAATTTTTTACAAATCATTATTTTAAAGAATTTTTTTATTGTTGTGTGGAAGATTGCATCGTGATCATATAGAAGATCAATCATCATAAACATACCTTTTATCAAGGATCTAGGAATCAAAACATATTTCTCAAAAATCTTAGTAAGTAAGTGTAATTCATATTACAATTGTAAAAATATACCTATTGAAGGATGAATTGTGGCCTATAATGCATATTACAATTGTACTTGACTGATGAATTGTTGCCTATATAGAAACTATTGAAGGATGTGGAAGATGATGTGGAGACATACGTGATGTCATTAAATCAATAACCTAATTACAAATATGTAATTTTCCCTAGATTTAATTAATAACACACCTTTCTGTATAATGTGTGTGACGATCTTTAGTAATGTCATTTTGTATAATCTGTGTTTATGAATCAGTATAAGCCTTTATTCATAATTTAGCTAATGCATGGGAAAATATTGATGATTCCATCCATTTTTTATTGCATCGACCTACCTCACACGAGTCGAGGGACTACTTAATTGGGTTTTTCTTTCACCTTCCCTCACTCATTTTCTCATGTTTCTCTCTATTGTTTTCCCCTTCCCTCTCATGGCATCTACCTATGTTCCTTTCATCCTATTGCATAGAAAGAAGCTAAAAATGGATTTCCACTCTCCTGTGTCTTCCACTCATCTTCGTAATGTCTTCCACATAGGCTCCACACCTGTTCTGAATGTGATTGAGAAATTCCTGGGTGTGGATTATCTCTAGAGCACCGGGAAAGCTCATGTCAACTCCGAGATTGTAGGTGTCTTCATGTTCAATTACCTAGTGTTGTGTCTAGATAAGGAAGTGGTCATGGTGGTTGCATCCCATTTCATTTACCCACATCATCGTGTGGGTTTGGTCGAAGCTCTGACAGAAGTATGCCTTCTTATTCTATTTTCCAATCTGTATCCTTGTCCCTCTCCTTTCTGGGTTGACAACAGGATTTTTGATGCCCTGAAATTGAAAATTTGGGCCCTCCATCAATTTTCTAAGTCTGTTCAAAGCATTTTTCAATCCGATGGGGCATCTATCTCCAATGTGTTATCCCTAGACCTGGTCACGTTCACAAAACCTGCCCCACCCCTTCCTGATCATGTGGTTCACTTGAAGACTATTGTTGGCTTGTCCTTTTCCTTTCTCAGGAAGATTGCAATGCTTGGCTCGGTGGACCAATTAGAGGTGGAACCATAGGGTTTCTCTATCATTCCCCCTCTATTTTTTGTGTTCACCACTCTATGTTTTTTGTAGGCCTGGTTATTCATGTTACATTTTGGCCTCATTATTTATAATCTTTCCTACTGGTTTTTTGGTTTTTGTATGTATCCCTTCATCGATCAAATATTTTGATACTTGTAGGGTGGGGACCCATCAACCCTCTGGTTCATAGCTCTGGTCAAAAGCGTTTAACTATCTAAAAAATAAAATTATGTAATTTGTCCCTAAATTTAATTGAGAACAAGTTTTTGTATAATGTGTGTGACTATCTTAATAATGTTTATATGTATAATATGTGTGACTATCTTTAGTAATTTTATAATACAATAAAAGGATTTAAATGATAATAGATATGTTAATATCTATAAAAGTGTACATAACATTTTTATTTCTGGTGAATTCTTATTTGATTAATGTTAATTTAACTAGATAAGCTACATTGGCATTACCTAGCGAGAGTTAAGTTTTAACTCTCTTACTTTTTTTAAGTCATATTATCCTCTCAACTTCAAATTGTCCACTGCTACACAAATTGTTCACATCGCTTTAAGGAATATAAGGAATTGAAAAATTCTCAGCCACTTCAACAATCAGTGTGTTCATAGATATCTTGAAAACAATTTTAATTTGCTATGATTTATTCTGTGAATTTGGGATTCCAGCATGATGAATAGTTTTACAATGAAATTAAAATACTTCTTAAAATTATTTACCATAATTCTACCTTTAAAAAAGGATTTTTAATTTATTTCATATCTATATTTAATTATGAAAAGATATCCTCTTGACAAGGGAACTAAGGAGAATTTTAAGTTTCATTTAAAGTGTTAGGTGTGGGAGGAAAATTTCACTAGTGATTTCATGTCCCTTTTTTTGAGGCACAAACAAGGATGGTGGAAGGTGACAGTATTGTAATGATGAATAAGTTGTCATGCACTTTATAAAAGGTTTTAATGGGATGTTAATGTTTTTATAATGACTAGGTTTATTCCTCTCTTGGAATCATGTTGTTCTGGTTTATATCACCTGTGGATCTACAAGGTTGTTGATGCATGACTAGAGCAACACAGTAAACTTTGTCACATGAAAACAACCTTGTTTTCACGAGACAACAAACTTACTATCACACGAATCTAAAATATAAATCTCCCACCAACAATTAGCCTTAATTGCCCTTACAAGTGCAGTCTTCGAGTGGTGTGCAGTCCACAAGTTTTTCTTCATGCTTCAACAAGGAAACCCTTACTAGAGTGACCTTCACCCACCGATGATCCAAGGCTCAACGATTCCAAGTCCTGAAAGATGCAATGTCCCCAGCTCTCTCACTCCAAGGGTAGTGCGTGCTGTAATTTTTCATATTTGTAGTAATGAAGGGTTATCACTACACATCAAAATTACCTTACAAGGATCTCAGCTTCAACGCCAGTGCCATAGACACCTTAACAATGGATAATTTTTAAGGGCCTCACCTCTGGCAACAACATCGCTGGTGGGGATGTCACTTCCTCCACTATTGGGGGCCTCCCAGTCTTAAGGGGACGTGGACAACTCCATGACAGTTCTGTTCTATCTATTCCTCTCTTCAAATATAGATTTTAGTTTTTCCCTTACTAAGCGGCATGCAAGTTCAGCATCGCTGCCAATGAGGAACTTCCCCGCCCTATCATGGCTGCTTATTCAGAAATGAAGGGTAGGAATATCAAGTTTTTGAAAGTTACCACTCAAAAATCCTGAGGACCACGAGGGCCATTTCAATTACAAAATTTTCAAGTCTATGTGCCCATGGATCAGAAGATGGATTAGTAGTGGATTTGGTTTTGTTAATTTTTTAATAGGGAAGGATGCTCAGAGAGCTATCAATAAGCTCAATGCCTATGGTTATGATAATCTTACTCTCAGAGTTGAATAGTCCACTCCAAGGAAAACTTTAAAAAAAAATTGAAGCAAGGCAGACTTAAAAGCAGGCATCTTTCCTTCTTTCTACAGAGTCTTTTACTTATTTCCTCTTTAGGTTAGTATTGATAGGATCAGTTGTGTTTCACTTGAATGCAACGATTCTCCTTTTATGTTGACTTGCCTCATTTAGTATAATGATTTATTTGTTTTCACTAAAGAAAACCTATCAAATCTTAATTTTTTAAAATCATCATGACATTTTTCTGATGGTATATTTTAGAAAATTGAAAGTTAAAATTTTAATTTTACCTTTTACTATTGAGAAATCATTTATGTACTTACAAAAAATCTGTGTTTGTTTACTGTCAGGTAATATTCTATATCTTGAGAAAATTTTCTTAACATAGTACTTGAAAATAAAGATTTTATCTAAAATTTAGTTCAATATTACTTCAATGTAGACCAAACTAGATTTTTCTCTAACATGCTTCTTATTAAATCATGTGAAAGCAAGAAGTATTGTAAGTCAATTATTATTTGATTTTCTCTCTATGGTGAGCAGTTCAGGTTTTAAATATATGATTCTTGAAGGACTATGATGTGGAAGGATATTTACCTATTCTATGAGTTATAATATGGTTCCCCCAATAATAATGATGCCATAATAAAAGGATTGGATTTTAAAATTAAGTTGTACTAAAATATTCCGCAGATACATAGATGCACTATAAAGGATGTGAGTTGGTTTCTTTATTTTTTCTAAGAAACATGTTCTCATAAGAGTGTCTTGCTGACATGTGCACAGAGATCGACTGCCCATGTAATGTTATACATCATAGCTCACAAATAAGATTATCCACCATTTGATAACGTTTAACAAGTATCCACTTTAACGAACACATTTTTTTAATTTTATTTGTAGGGCGATTTACGTGTCTGCAAACCCTTAAAATTTACTCTGGATGCATGAGGATTTCCCGACATTGAAAGTTTCTTGAGTTAGGGATGACAATGATGGCGTCTGACAGAGTGAGATGCGGGAAGCTTGAATAGGAGGATAATGAAGATCTAGAATTTCTTCTTCCACCACCGAATATCATCAGGGTGGATGAAGAAGATCATCAAATACAAGTTCAACAAGTAGGGCCAGATGGTGGTTCACACCACTACCATGTGCATCAGAAGAAAAATTACATTTAATTATATTCTCATAGTCTGGATCATCACCCTTTGCTAGTTTCTTCAAAATATCTTTAGTAATTCTCTAGTTACACTGAGGTTCAATCACATCATAGTAAATGAACCTAGAAGTGTCTCACATCTCTTGAAATTCATTAACCTAGCGGTTGTTATCCCATATAAAAAGAAAACATGGTCAGTTTATTGTTTTATAGATAAATGTCAGCTTCCATGAAATCATTAAAATATTTTACTAAGATCTACATGGATAAATGTTAATGACATTTTAAAATTGATAAAGACCTTATTCCAAAACAAAATTAAAGCCTAGGGCCACTAGCCAGTATAAAATAGAAACATGTTGTATTTATGGTTTTGCAAATCAGTGTTGGATTCCCTAAAATCATTAAATGATTTTCCAACAACTGTGTATTTTAATCTTAAATAAATTTAAAAATTGATAAGAACCTTTACTGCAAACTAAAAATTAAATCCTTGTTATTGCTAGCCCAATACAAGTGCACTCTCGAGTGCCACAAGTGACACAAGTTTGGTGTCACTGCTAACTAGGAACCCTACTAGAGTGACCCCACCCACCAAGATCCAAGGCCAATGATTCCAAGTCTGATGATGATAGTTTGTTGTATATGCAGTAAGAAGGGAGATCACTACACATCAAAATGCCCTTACAATGATCTCACCCCCCCATGCCACAAACACCTTAACAAGGGATAAGGCCATCGAGGGCCTCACCTCTAGCAAAAGCATCATTGGTGGGGATGTCCCTTCCTCCATTGTACTGGGAGCCTCCTATTCTCAGGGGTGGTGTGGACCACTCCAGTGACACCATGTGCCACAGAAATGATGAAAATTTTGTTCGAGTTACTAGTCTTTCCAAGGACCACGAGGGATGTCAATCTGCATGAGATTTTCAAGTTGTTTGTACACATCACACATGTCTATGTGGCCATGGATCAGAAGATGGATTTGGTTTTGTTAATTTCATCAACATGGAGGATGCTCATAGAGCTATCAATAAGCTCAATGCCTATGGTTATGATAATCTTATTCTCAAAGTTGAATGGGCCACTCCAAGGTAGACTATTTTTTTTAAATAAAATAAAATAAAGCAAGGCAGACTTAAAAGCAGGTATCTTTCCTTCTTTCTATGGAGTCTTTTACTTATTTCCACTTTAGGTTTTGTAGGGTTATTAGTGTTGATAGGATCAGTTGTGTTTCACTTGAATGCAATGATTCCCCTTTTATTTTGACTTGCCTCGTTTAGTATAATGATTTATTTGTTTTCACTAAAGAAAACCTATCAAATATTTAATTTTTAAATTCATTTTGACATTTTTTAGCATGGTGACATTTGTTTATTTTTATTTGTAGGGTGATTTGAGTGTCTGCAAACCCTTAAGCTTTACACTGGACACATGAGGAATTCCTGACTTTTCCCATTTCTTGAGTTAGGGATGATAGTGATGGCGTTTGATAGAGTGAGATGTGGGGAGCTTGAATAGGAGGATAATGAAGATCTAGAATTTATTCTTCCACCACCAAATATAATCGAGTTGGATGAAGAAGATCATCAAATACAAGTTCAATGAGTAGGGCAAAAAGGTGGTTCACACCAGTACCATGTGCATCCTCAAAGTGGCCAAAGCACACCTTAACAAGTGCACTCTCGAGCACCGTGAGTGGAAAATTTTTGGCATCACTTCCAACTAGGAACTCTACTAGAGTGACCCCACCCTCTGGGATCCAAGGCTAATGATTCCAAGTCCAAAAAGATGCACTTTCCGGCCTCTCTCACTCCAAGGGTAGTGCAGTGCTCATAGTTTTTCATATTTACAGTAAGAAGGGTGATCACTGCACATCAAAATTCCCTTACAAGGATCTCACCCCCTCTCGTGCCACAAACACCTTAATAAGGGATAAGGTCATCGAGGGCCTCACCTCTGGTGGAAGCATCATTGGCGGGGCTACCGCTACCTCTGCTGCTAGGCACCTCCCAGTCTCAGGGGTGGCATGGACCGCTTTAGATATAAAATGTGCCACAGAAATGATGAAAATTATGTTTGAGTTATGAATTTATCTAAGGACCATGAGGGATGTCAATCTGTATGAGATTTTAAGTCATTTGTACACATCATGCATTTCTATGTGCCCATGGATTAGAAGACTGGTTAGAAGGGTATTTGGTTCTGTTAAGTTCAGCAAGAGGGATGATGTTGAGAGATCTATCGATAAGATCAATTCTTGTGGTTATGATAATCTTATTCTCAGATTTTAATTGGCCAATCCAAGATAGAACTCTTTTTTTAAAAAAATTAAAGCAAGGCAAGACTTAAAATCAGGCATATTTCCTTCTTTATATGGATTCCTTTACCCATTTCCACTTTAGGTTTTGTAGGATTTTTAGTGTTGATAGGATCAGTTGTGTTTCACTTGAATGCAATGATTCTCCTTTTATTTTGACTATCCTTGTTCAGTATAATGATTTATTTGTTTTCACTAAAGAAAACCTATCAAGATTATCCGTCATTGATTAAGCTCAACAGGTGTCCACTTTAACGAACATGTTTGTTTAATTTTATTTGTAGGGTGATTTGTGTGTCTGCAAACCCTTAAAATTTACTCTGGACGCTTGAGGATTTCCCAACTTTTCTTGTTTCTTGAGTTAGGGATGACAGTGATGGTGTCTGATAGAGTGAGATGTGGGGAGCTTGAATAGGAGGATAATGAAGATCTAGAATTTTTTTGCCACCACCGAATATCATCAAGCTGGATGAAGAAGATCATCGAATACAATTTCAATGAGTAGGGCCAGATGGTGGTTCACACCACTACCATGCACATCAGAAGACATATTACATTTAATTATATTCTCATAGTCTGGATCGATGCCCTCTGCTAGTTTCTTTAGAATATCTTCAGTAATTCTCTAGTTACACTGAGGTTCAATCACATCATAGTAAATGAACCTGGAAGTGTCTCACATCTCTTGAAATTCATTAGCCTAGCGGCCACTAGCCCGTATAGAAAAAGAAACATGGTCGGTTTATTGTTTTGTAGACCAATGTTGGCTTCCATGAAATCATTAAAATATTTTCCCAAGATCTGCATAGTTTAATGGTAATGACATTTTAAAATTGATAAGAACCTTATTCCAAAGAAAAATTAAAGCCTAGCGTCTGCCAACCCATATAAAATAGAAACATGTTATATTTATGGTTTTGCATATCAATGTTGGATTCCTTGAAATCATTAAATGATTTTCCAACAACTGCATAGTTTAATCTTAAATAAATTTTAAAACTTATAAGAACCTTTATTCCAAAGGAAGAATTGAAAGCGTGTGGATGCTAGCCCATACAGAACAGAGACATGTTCTGTTTATTATTTTGCAGATCAATGTCAGATTCCAATATTTTGATTTTTGTATTCCAGTATATGGGACTTTGGAGTGCAATAAATTCCAATATATGTGATTTTGGATTCCAATATATGTGATTTTGGATTCTAATATATGTGATTCTAGATTCCAACATATGTGATATTGGAATCCAATATTTGTGATTTTGGAGTCCAGATAATTCCAATATTTAACATTTTGGAATCCAAAACTAGTAATTTTGGATTCTCCTCCATCTCCTCCACCATGTAGGTCTCCACAAAAGACTCCTTATGCTTCTACTTGTGAACCATTACAATTTTAGCATGCTGTCAAGCCTCATGACACACTGTGTACTTTACTAGATAAAATCTTGATTTTATTTTCATCCGATCAACACCATCCTCCTCATTTCTTCCAACACTAGTGTGATTGTCCATATTGAAACTTCGATCGAATAAATGGTCATCGAGATAATGACTGTTGTGATCTACATGATAAATTACAACTTGAAGATCAAGGTTTTATACCTTTGGCCCTCACTCTCGTGAGAGGTATTTGTCTGCTATTTCACATAAGCATGCTTCTGCTTCATTTCACTTGTCTCCACCACCTAAGGTCATTCTTCACTCATATCATCCACCTAGTTTTTCCAATGCTACATCATCTCATTCATCGCATGATGCTACACATTCTCATTGAATTCCTAAGCCATTATCACCTCCACTAATTGCTACCACATATCCATTAATCACTGCTACTTTACTAGACATTCAGTTTGGTTCTTACACTCCATCTACCACCATATCACATGATTTCATCGTGCCTTGCTGGCCTCTCCATATGTGGTAGTTGAATTCTCTTGACATCACCTCATTTTTAGACAAACATTCACTGGGAGGAAAGCCCCAATACCTCGATACATCATAAACAATATACAATCCATATGTCATACATCATTATCATCACTATCACTATATAAAATTATGGCAGATCTAAAGCTATATGTTTCTCTGCTCAACCTACACCATTTATTGTGACTCCTTTATCACTTTAAACATATTTAAACCAAAGCCAACTTCACTTTTGGCACTACATATCGGTGTTGTGAATCTAGAAAACTTGAAAATACATCTTGAGCCAAAGATCTTCCTCCTACAACATCCCTTGTTCTCTCCATATCCTGTCATGCCTCATCATGCTCACATAACAAGAAATTACAAGTGTCCATTGTAACTACCACTGGCTCAAAAAGTTAGGCATGCTCTCCTAAAATCACATCTAATCACTCTAATAGCCCACCTCCTGGTAGCACATCGAGAGGTACATTCCATGTCAATGTGTAGATGGAGATATCAAAAAGCAACATCCAATACATGTCATCTACAATAACCCAAACAAATGTTAGTTACTACACATATTGTATACCACACAAGCACTCAATAACGAAAACAATAAACAAGGTATACTCATGTTTGGATCACGCCACTGTCATAACATCTACATTGGGGGCAGGAGCCTCTCCTTCTCCTCCATATGGGGGTACACCTACCACATCTACCATCACAAGGAAAAATAACACCCACATATGAGTGGCCCACTAGTCAGAGTATGCTTGATGTTCATTTTTTTTTTACCTTTCTACTCAAATTAATGTAGTAAAACAATAAAAACAAGATTGACCTCATAAGACGTGGAGTTTAACAATACCCATAGATATGTAAGTTGATGATGATGTTGATTGAAGTTTTTCTTTATCTGAAAGAGTTTACAAGCTCCTTCTATCCTACAAAGTTCCTTGCACTCAAAGACACTAAACAAAAATGATTAAATAGATGGATAGATGAGAATCTTAGAAAAGGTCGATTCTAGGAATCCAAAAGGGCTTCCTTGGAGGATGTCAACTTGATTTGAAGCAATTAAGTTAATTACAGATGATAATAGGATAAATGAACAATAGATAAATATAAAATGATAGAAAATGATATTTAGAATTCCATATTGAAAGGAAGCTTTTGTACATCTTCGAAACTAGCCCAAGAAAGTGTGGATGTGATATGAATGCACTCAAAATAGTCATACCAGTAGTCATAAACTTCCTGGAATATTTCCCAGAAGAATTCAAATATGTCTTCAATTTTTTCTTCAGGGGAAGATCAAATGGCGCAAAGTGTCAAGTCCTAGATAAGGTCATAATTTTCCCAAAAGAAAGGATGTCAGACTGTTGGAAGAGAGTATATTCTTGTAGTTTCATGTGAGGTGCTAGATATTGCCATATAACAGAGAGTCATTCTCAATAACATGTTAGATTCAACAGAGTTGATAAAAAATAATAAAAAAGATTGATAAAAAATGATAATTTTTATAAAATATAGATTTTATAGGAGTTTCTGGTGACTAGGCCAATCGCTGATTATTACGGGAATCACTGGCGATTTCAATGAATTTTTAAAGTTTAATAAAAACAAATGATTAATGTTACATAATGAGGTTTCAAATTAACTTAAATATTGAATATGACTGAATAAGGATAAATAAATATGTAAGAAGTACCTTAAGACTCTTATGAAGCTAAAAAGTTCCTTAAACCTTGACTGGAGAAGATCTGAGTTGACATAGGGTGTTTTGATGATGTATGCAACCCAGATGATGAAAGCTTGTCTTCAAAGAACTAACAAAGATAGATAATGATTTGATGATGTATGGTGATGTCCTTGATGCCTTGTTGTTGAGAAATGGGATGTAGGGTGTTGGTGTTCAATATACAAAGATGGAGCTCATAGATTCAAAATTGAGGATCCTAGAGGAAGGACTAGAAAGTGTTATTTATAATTGTTGCTGATTCAACTGAATTACCGGTGATCTATATTGTTTGGGATTTCAGGTGTTAAAGTGGCTAAAACCACATCCAAATGAAGTTATTTTGTTTTAGATTTAAGGTAAAATGGTTAGAAAGATGTTGGATGTCGAGGTGTAAGGGTTAAGATAGTTATGGAATGGTTATATGGTTGATTTGTTTTTTTAGATGATTTTAGGTGGTTAAGTATAGATTATGCTGTTGGGAAAGGGATATTCACATGAAGTAAATATGATGGAGGATTTTTGACTTAGGATAGGTAACACATGAATTAAATGATGAAATTGATTAATATATATGTAAATGATAAAGGAAAGAAGAGTGCAATTTTTTAGTGTCTACATGTTCCCCTTTTTATTGAATAGTTTGGTGTAGGCAAAGTCCTAGATAAAAACAATGAAGGATTGATTTGTATGGGTGACCCCACTTAAAGTGGGGTGACTGCAGTGTAGTGTAAGGAACACAAGTTTGACAAGTTGGCTGGATAGGTTTGACATGCAGTTTTGTTAAAACTTTTCCCTAATCAAGGGTATCGAAACAAGGGATGCTACTGTGAATCAAGTGATAGGGGAACCCAAGGGTTCACTACCTATGGACATTTGATCTGTAAAGGTAGGCTATAAGTATGGGGAAGTCAAGTGATGGGGGGCCAAAGGGCTCAAATCCCATAGACATATTACATATCCCAAGATGATTTGATTTCTCGATGTTTAATATTTTGAGGATTTGGGTCCTTTTAAATGAGGAAATTTATGGGAAAATGGCATAAAGTGATGTTGTTTTTAACAAAAGGTTGAAAACAGAGTGAATCACAAGTGATTTGGTCAATCACTGGTGATTTGGGTGAATTGTCGGTGATTTAATGAATCATCAACGATTGTTGCGAAAGTAATTTGGGGGGCTATAAAATCCAAGTTGGATGGTGAACAAATCATTTTTGTAATCTAAAACCATAGGATTTGAGAGAGAGATTAAGAGATAAAATCAATAACTAAGAGGGATGGCATCTTCAAGCAGGTATAGAAGGCCTACACATGTTGAGGTGAGTCTTAATTTCTCGTGTTTGATGAATTTTTGCATATATTTTATTTTTTTGTCATTTTGTTGTGTACAGATGTTGAAATTTGGAATCACCAATGATTCAATGATTTAGGGTGATTGCTAGCGATTCAAGTGAATTGCTAGTGATTGGTCTGACTAAGCTGCAACTGGATTTTTTCATTAGCAACCCTTATTTTTGATAAAAAAATCTGGATATTTTTTTATAGTGAAATGGATTATAATGTTTTTTTGGGTTTTTGTGTACAGGTTAAATTGAAATTGACTGTTCACAATAGGATACCTATGATCTTAGAGGAGGTTCAAGAAGATATGGCAGACGATGACTGGGATCATGTTAAGGCTGGGAGGTTTGTGGGTATGAGGGATTATAGGAGGATTCATAGATGTCAGTGATTGATGTTGGCACTAATGGAGTGTTGGAATCCTTCTACCTGTACTTTCTAGTTACCTACTATAGATATTTCTATCAAATTAGATGATACCCACCGGATTATGAGACTACAATTCCATGGAACATGTATTTATAGTATTGATGAGTCTAAGAGAGAGGATGTCATGAAGAGGTTACATGAGAATGAGGTAGATGATGTGAAATATGTATCAAGAGGATTTGTTTATTAGGATTTGTATTCTCAATTGAGAGAGGGATGCACCAGGATGACTATGATGATGATGACTATTTCATGTTTTTCCTTACCTGATTCTAGAGGAGATAGGTTTCCCTAGATGATGACAGGGGTTGTAGCCGAGATGATGGAGATATGGACTATCTTTGAGTGGGTTCCGATAATACTAGCACAAACTTATAGAGAGTTATGGGCTTGGAAAGCCCATAAGAGATTTGGTATTTATGTGTCTTTCTTGTTTCAGTGTTAGGCATACAAGCACATAGTCATTGCTTGTTTGTAAGGTTCATCATGGGGTATTGATGATAGACATGTTGGATTCATGAGGTGGAGATAGGACATGGGTTGGGCGAAGAGGAAAATGAAGGCGAGATACTACCAAGATCATCTAATAGGAATAAAGGTACGTGATGTGCTATGGAGACATTATTTAGATTTTCATTGGTTATTGGGTTATAAGCACAAAATTGATGGGACACAACAATACATATGGCTGCAGGCCAGGAGAGGGGGAGTGTATGAGATGGTAAGGTATATCTGTGTTAGATGACCATTTGGATTTATACATGATGTTCTCGAGGAGAAAGTACTTTATAAATGGGAGGAGTGGGACAATGAGACTCCCATGAAATTAGTGGGTAGACCTTTTGTTATAGTTGAGGAACAGAGGGCATGGGGCCAATTGAGGATGGATATTTGGTTCTGATTGATGATGTTGCAGTGACTGTAGGATATAGAAAGTGGTGGAAGAGGGCCTATGCAAAGTTTGAGAGGACCCGAGTGGTTCATAGGGTGAGGAGATTGAATTCTCATGTAGAGGGAGAATCAAATGTGGTGAGTGTCAGTGATGAGGATGAGGAGGACAGGGGGGATATGGTAGCTATGGTGGTACAATTACATCTTAAAAAGGCCATAGTAGAGGTAGAGAGAGATAATATGAGGAGAAAGAGAGAGATGACTTGGTGGGGGTGAGGGATACATTAATTGAAGAGTGGGATAATGTGATAGCTAAGTGAGATGGACTCATAGAGTAGTTAGCTTAGGAAGTTGCAGACTGAGATAGATATTGTGGAGGAAAAATTGTGTTAACATCCACCGACATTGGTCTCTATTGTGGCATTTAAATTAAATCCCCCCACCTACAAAACATTTCTCAAAAACACCCAAAAACCTACTCTACCCTACCATAAATTCATTCCCACCCATATTTACACTATATTGGACCACCCCTCCCTTATTTCATTCATTTTACCTACAAATGAAAAATAAATTTCCACCCAAACCCCCTTTAACCAAAAATAATTTAAAACATTATTTTCAACCCAAAGAAAAAAGTAGATTGAATCCTACCTCATCTCGGTGCCATCTGCATGGTGGTACGTCTAACCTCCACACTATTGGCCCACACGAACCCTCTCCTACCTCTTCCATGCCACTAATAAACCTCTCACCTTGACACCAATCAAATAGCTCCAATAAATCTTGTGGACCCACCTACGAAATTCCAATCTCATGCTAGTCACTTGCCAACTCATCTCAAATCCCTCATTTCATTGCTTCCAATCTTAGCCCTCCACTCTATTGTTTTCCCAAATAACAACACGCTAAAATGAATATGTAAAATATGGATTTTTATTTTTATTAACCCTTACCCCACATGACTGACGTTAGTCATGCCAAACTAACATTGGTTACTTTATAACCGGCATTGGTCACCTGTTATTACCATTTTTACCCCAGTTTTCCCATTTTTTACCTCAACTCATTATTTCCAGACACCCTTTGACCTTACTGAAACTTATTGCAACCTACCTATAATCCCAAACTACCCCTACATTTCCCTAGTTACATTTCAAGATTTTTTATTATACCTATACCTTGGCCTTACCTGTTCCATGACCTATTTCCCTAGACCAGACCTACTTAGTGTGACCATAGACCTTGTGTGATCGTTATACCTTGTGATGTTGTTACCCATGTTTTTTTATCCTAACAACCATACCTTGCCTATTTCCATGTTGTTTATCCTAACCAAACCTTTGGTGTACCAGAACATACCTACACATTCCTACACCTAACCTACATTGTGTTTTTGGACCATATTCTATGCCTTGGATACCTGAATCACTTAAACATTGTTTAGATAAACCTATCAATTTTAGATGATGTAGATTTTTCATGCTCTTCAACCTAGTACTGTATCACAATTTATATGTGTTTATGTATTTGATTGACACTACCCATTACCCGATTTGACCCTTACCCACTACCTATTACCAGATTTGACCTTTCCCCTTTCCCCACTATGCCAATATCCACACCTATACCCACCTACTTTTTTGTTCATCACTTCCCTATTTATCAAACCACTTACCAATTTCATCCTCAACCTCATCAGTTCTTGGTTTGAGGGGGATCACCTCCACCCACATCTATAGCCTTTTCACCTTTAACCCCACTCAAGGCAACCACTTCGTATTTTTTTGTCATCACTTATCAATATAAGGTACACGACAAAAAGAGTCAAATGTAGATAGCAAATTTGGGTTGCACTTCCCTTTTACCCCACATGTATATTAATTTAATTACCTACAATTAAATTAATGCCCATTCAAACAATATTCATTAATTTAATTAACTTAATTCAATTAATTTCCACCTCAACTAGAAACCTCACCCCACCACATCACCTAGACACCTCATCATAGACCTATTCTTAGCATGTTTCATTTTAACTAAGACTCGTCTCTACTTACCTAAACTAACTAAAACTTAGTTTAACCCTAAAATCACATGCTTATTTTCCCTCAAACAACATGCCCACTTACTTAAGTGGAAAATACCATTTCAATATCCAAAAAAATGGACAAAACTAGCCAAAAGATAGCCAAGATCTGTTATTTTGGCAACCTAGGATTTCCCTCCTTAACCAACTTTGGTTAACCCTAAATTGAAGTTGCTCACCCTGACCATCATTGGTTACCATATATTCACTTTGTAACCTTTTTTCATGGTTGGATGATCATTATTTGAGTCTAAGAAGAGAGAGATCTGCATGCAATCATGAACAAAAGTCCTCTTACACATCCAAACATCCTTAATCAACATCAATACTGATATGAAGGTTAAGCATTCACAATAATATTACGGGAAACATTGCCACGACATTAACCACTAGTTTCATAGATCAAACATTTCCATCACCCACCCACTAGGTCTTTAAATGCAAGTAAGTATGTTTTGATCTGCATCATCCTATACTTATTTAGATTAGTTTCTTAATCTCTATTTTTAGGTCCTAGTCTCCTTTGCATCCCATCATTTCCCACCTTCCTGTCAATCCATCCACCTAACCACCTACAACCTCCCAACTCTCCATACCCGACTCCAGACAGCTTTGAGTATTCCCATCACTTTTACCAGCCTCACCATTCTCCATCTATTCTCTTGGTAATCATAAAGAAGCTCAAAAAACCAATTTTATTGAATTTACACCATCCCTCCTTTACCGATATCGGTCACCTTAATCGTCATTGGTTGCCCCTAAACTAACATCAATCTCTATAATTGGTAATCCTTCCCATAACAGTAACCTAATAACCTTCATCCAAATAACCTGAATCACCAGAGATCTGACCCTGACCTACTCCAACCACCTTGCCAACCTACCCAACCTGAAACAAACACCTAACCTAAGTTAGATTTAATTGTGTATGATATATTTGACTTTATTTAATATTTTGTTTAATGCAGCCTAGAATTTGCAAGATAACACCCTATTCGTACTGTCACATCACTCATCCTAGATTAAGGGCTCACCTGAAGCATGCAAAGGTACCAGGTCCCTATTTAGGGTTGTTGTAACATGATGACACATAATGAAGAAAGAACCATAAAGACTCATGACTGATCCATCATTCTACTATGCATGCTACCCACAGATCTATGAAAGAATGATCTTAAACAGTAATCATGATTAAATAATAACATGCACTACTCAATCACACAGCATGAAACTTAGATTCAGCCAATATCCTCCATTTATTAATAAGTATAGAAGCTCCTTATAGTGCTATCAATTCATCTTAAGCGCATATGAATCTGATACACATATTTAGAATCATACATACATGCTTATGTACCTCTGATACATCACATAGATCTCTCTTTTACTATACACCTAACAATCATATATATAGGATGGGAACTTTCCCTTCACCACTTAACTACTCTAGAAATAGGTCGCATGATATTACCAGCCACACACCATTTACAGTTATAGCCACACATGTAAGTGTGCTATCTATAGTCCTCTTATAGATAACTAAAGTGTTCATTATATCCTTAGCTTGTCTCCATGCATAGACGCTTGAAGATATAGACAATGTTTGGTGCATCATTGATGTGTTCCACACACCATCTTCCAAAAATAGATACTCATGCCCAAAATTGGCTAAGTCCTAAAATCCGAACATACCTTCTGTGCGTGGGTCCTTCCTATCCTTTTGTTCCTTTGTTCTTGGCCTGCAATCCCACATGGACTTCTTATGTGATTTTTGCCAAGTATTATTTGATCAACATTACCCCACACTAATCTCATTGTTGTCTCGACAATGGTTATCTCCAAATTTTAAATGAAGAATAAGAATGAAAACTGTTGAAAAATAAACATTTATATGAGGTTATTTAAACAACCTCCTCAGTATCAGTTTGCAGTATTAGCTCTAAATACTCTTCTTTTATTGCAGCCTCCAATTCTTACCATTCAGTGAGTGCCTGTTCCACTTTCTCTAGGATATCCACAACTATGGACTCTAACTCTTCCAATGCAATTTCCCATTTATCATTATGTAGAACTAACAAAACACTAGACATAGATGTCATCCTTCCTTCCAAAAGGTCCATCTTCTGTGCAATTAGTTTTCCAAGCTCTTCCAGCTAAGGTTTATGCGACTCTTGTGCTCCTACTAGGGCCTCGTGCTTTTGTTTAACTATGGCCAACCTTTCTATGTGGCCCAATGTTTCATCTTTCATGGCCTTCTAGACCTCATTGGTCTCTTCCAAGGTATTAATGTTGATGAATGCCTTTGGAGTTGTGCATATATTCAAAGCTTGATCCCCTTTCTTCAAGACTACTTGTAATGCCTACAATAGCCCTTCATATGATGTGATTTTCCTCATCATTGATGGTCTTTCCCATTTAAAATCCTTCTCTTATTTTTTTGGCGCTTACATATGCAGAGCTTCATCTTCTAGCACCAAGTCCACTAACTTCCCCACATGGTGTATCACTAAAGGAAATGTTTGTGGTACCTTGGGCTCCAAGTGTGGCCTAGCTCTGATTACATTGTCCCCAATATCCTCTACAACGCTTATGAATACTTCATTCTTCTTTTGTATGAATTCCCTTTCCTGTGTTATGCATGCTATCTCCACGTCCTTCATCTTCAACTCTTCGCGTAGCACTTTGATCATGGCAGATTTATCCATGTTCCTTCTAGCCACCTCTACAGAAACTTTCACTAGCGCATTACTGACCTACTTGTCTGACATGATAATAGGATTTACTTTCATGTGTCTAGCTTGGGGTGCCTTCTTTAATCACCTTGACACATATGAATCTTCGCATACATCAAAATTAGGCTCTTCCATGTGGGTGTGCATCGACCAAGATAATTACTTTCATGTTTGTATGGTTTCCATATCTTCATCCATCAAATCCCAACCAAATAGATCCTTCTACGCTATTGTACTCTAGAAGCGGGTGCAAACAATATTTCTTATGTCCTCTGCATACCCCATGGCTCATGGAATGTGCTCTTCACTCACCCTTCTAGACCTCTGCTACTTAGGAACTCTAGCTTCCAAATTTGGAGCTTGCATCTCCATGTCCTGTGCATCTTCTAGAGCTTTTTCCTCTGGTCTTCTCTCTTCTTCATCCTCCTTTAATGCCTCACCATTTTCTTCTGTGTTCTTTGGGGGTGTAGGAGATGTAGGTGCGCTTTCCTTAGACTCTTCCTTGTCCTTTCTCAACTTCAGCTTCCTCCTTCTTAGCACGGTCGCTTCCTTCTACAGGGAGAGTTGGGGTGATCTGCGCATAGAGGTTAGAGTAACACCTTGGGTCCTTGTTCTCCTAAATACCCTTTTAAACTTCTGCTCCCCTTGGACTGCATTCAATTCCTCTTCCTCCCCTTCTTGTGGCTGAGGCGGTGTAATGGTGTTCTCATCTTCTCTCTGACTTGTAGGATGTTTCCTACCCCTATGCTCCAAGCCACCACTATCTTCACACTCTTCCTCCTCATCTTGTACTTCAATTTTCTCTAAGGGATTAGGTTCTGGGACATTCTCCATTGCATGCTTTCCTTTTGGTGGAGTTGGAATTGCAAACTCACCTTTCACATATTTTTTGTTCTCCATCTTTGACTTCAACTAGAGATACGACAGTGCTTCCCCCAAATTTTCTACAGCCAAGATTATTGGCTTGATGTTCAAAAATTTAGAAATGATTCTCTCTATGTAGGCACTCCTACTAGGGTATACATACTTCTTCCGCAGTGTGTGGTAGTCACATTCTACCTTGTCTACATTGAATTTTAATCTGCGTGTGTTGGTAAACCTATTAACAGACTCCTGAAAATATCTTGCAGTGAAGGCATAAGGTAACTTGCACCAAGGGCTCCAAGTTCCATCCTTCATTAGAAAGCACATGATGCAGAAATGCCAGCATATAGTAAACTAAAATTACTTCTCTACCACTGATAGTAGGTCCTTGGGAATGTGTCACTCTTCTCCAAATGCCATATGGAGCCTATCATACCACTTATCCACCCTTTTTTCACCTCATTTGTCATAGTCCCCTTGCATAGATATTTGCTAAATCTTTCAATTGGGGACTTGTTCTCCATGGGATATTTCCATATTTTCTGTTTTGGTCCGTTTGGTACTCTGATTTCCATGAAGACCAGTGATAGAAGAATAGCCCCAAAGCTGATCTTCCCTCATGTGCGTGCTTCCTTGACTATTTTATCTACAATATAGATGGCAACGTTATATACTGTCCCTTCCAACATCTTCCACACCACATGTAATCACATGGTGTTTACCTGCGACCAATGCTACTGATCATTCAAATTTGTAACCAAGTGTGTTGCAGCTTGTACAACTGGATAGTTCTTAAATTTTTCTATGTCCATTCTGCATGGACCCTTTAGGTATCCCAATTCATGTTTGGTCTTCAAAATCATGGCTTTTTCTGTGAGGTCACTTTTTATATCTTCTCTTATCGCCTTCAGACCTGTCACTAATGAAATAAGTGTAGATGAAATTCTAGCTCTACGTCTTGCAAAGTGGAAGTAGTCTTCATGAACCCTGCTCATGAGCCACTGGTACAAGGGCTCATATTTCCCAAAGTATGGTAGCTTATATAACTGAAATACCCTAATTTTCTACAAGATCTTTCAATCCACATCATCATATACCGACATGTCATCTACCATGTGTTTGTTGGTTCTAACCATGAGTAAGGAGTCGAGCTCCTTTTTTTTCTCCAATGTCCTGTGATTATATTCACTCACCTTACTTTTTCTAATGGGTGAATCCCATTCTTGGCCAAAAATAGCCCCTTCTAGGTATTGCATCTCCAAAAAATGACTTTCGGGTGCATTCTCTTTATCCTTAATGACCACCTTCTTATTTTCTATTACTGTTGCTACAGATGCCTTCTTTGGTGCCATTTTTACCTTGTCAATGTCTCCTCTTCACTCCTGTAACTATTCGAATCAAACACTAGCTCGATCCAACTCTACCCTAGGTGGAAACCTTGTAACCTAACTCTTCTCTGTCTCCTTTCTTTTCTCAAACCCTTCACCACTAGGGACGCAAGCTCCTTAAATTAGAGATATAGCTGTCACTCTTGGCTTCACACCCATCGCACTTTAACTCAATCACTTGGCTCTTTGCACTCGGCTCTTCTCTCAAATATTCTTAGTTGCAATAGTAAAAATGAATCTGCATCCCTTCATTATATAAATTTTTCAAATTTTGATGCATTTATTACTTCTCACCTACCAAATATTACTTTATTCATTGACCAAATCCATTCATTCTGCATGGTACATCTCCATGCCTAGCTTTAACCTTCTAGCATGCATTCCTACCTTCTGGTCATAGACTTCTCTTTAGCATGTGCTCCTGCACCAGAGTACCTTGTCACTACACCTTCTCATGGTAGTTATCATGGCCTCCAATTAACTCGTGTTATATTATTCCTTCATCCTTGGTCACCTTTTGAGAAGCAATCCTCTTTAAATCACACCTGTAGCAGCTCATTTCTTTTAGCTTTCAAGTCCCTCAGTCCTTTTCTTGGATAACGACAACCACCCCACATTCTTCATACAATAATTATCTTCATGTGTGCAAGCGTGCTTATTACAAAAACAACAACTAAATTGATAAATCATAGTGATAATAATGGAAATACATCAAATAAATACCAAATTGAAAACCTAGAGTAAATGGCACCACTACCTTATTACAAACACCAAGAAGAATTATTTATAGTAGGGCTTCATCCTACTCCTGTTAAAGTAACCGGGTAGCCGTATTCCATCAAGTGCTTCTAACTGGCATGCACCTGAGTCAAGTATAAACGTTATAACATACGGCCCCAACCATTGTACTTTGAGCTTTCCTGGATGGCACAAGAACTTAAAGTCATAAAGAAGATCCGTTTTTCCAATCTCAAATTTTTTATCTCTTATGTTTCTGTCATGCCATACTTTTTGCCTGGATTTTTCCTACTTCTGACTCCATCATGCTATGGCTCAGCACTCATCCAGTTGAATCATCTTTTCAATCCGTTCTTCTAAAGCTTGTTCGTCAGCTAGGCCTCTAGCACCTGCAATGCACAAAGAAGGTAACATAAATTCTATAGGAAAAACAACTTCCATGTTAAACACCAATTGAAATGGTGTAGATTTATTCAATCTCTTATAAGTTGTTCTATACACCCAAAGAACAGCTGACACCTTGTCATCCAAATCCTTTCTTTCAACATCACATATTTTTGTCAAAGTATGGCCCAAAATTTTGTTGAAATCCTCAACAGTTCCATTTTCCTGAGGATAGTAAGGTGTAGTTTTGTGGTGTACAACCATAAACTCATCCAATAGGATCCTGATGGTCTCATTCAAAAAGTGTGTACCTCTATCAGTTGTCAAGCTTATAAGACATCCATATTGTGTAAGAACATTCTCCTATAGAAACCTAGCTATTGTAGCTGTCGTACAGTCTTTGGTAGGTGTTGCTTTTGCCCATCGTGTGAGATAATCTATGCAATTAATGATATAGCGTGATCCAATCCTACACACGGCTGGAAAAATGGCCCATTTCTCAAATGATTCAACACTAGTAATTGGTCTCAAAGTCATCTCATCTCTTTGCCCTATTTTTCCTAGGTGCTGACAATGATTACACGCCTTGCAATAGTCTTTGCAGTCTTTATACAGTGTCTCCCACCATAAGCCAACAATTAAGATCTTTCAAGTAGTCACATCATCTTCATAATTTCCTCCTGTAATACCACCATGATCTTCTTCCATGATATCCTTGTGCTCATGCTCTAACACACAACAACGTAGTACTTCATCTCTGCCTAACTTGTAAAGGTCACCACTCATCAACATAAATGGTGTCGTGCGTATAGCAAGCTTCTTATTTTCTAATGATTCCATTCCTTCTGGTGTCATACCTATTTGCAAAAAGACAACAATGTCTTCTACTTCCATTGGTGTGCATTGTAACTTGTATAACTGTGCATCCAACATTTTTTAATCATTTGTGACTCCTCTCCCGTATTGATTCTAGATAAATGGTCTGGTCCAGAGTTGCTTTTCCTTGGTTTCACCACAACTGTGAAGTCAAATTCTTGAAATAGGATCACCCATCTGCATATGCACCCTTGTAAAAATAACTTATTTACTAAGTACTTCAATGCCATGTGATCTGTATAAAACACAAATGGTGTTACTAACAGGTAATGTCAAAAATTTTACAATGCATTAATCATTGAAAAATATTCCCACTCTATAGTTGTATAATTCCGTTCCGCACGATTTAGCTTCATAGTAGCAAAACAAATTGAATGATCTATAATACCTACACCATGTTGAGCTAACACAGCACCAATGGCCACACCAGAAGCATCTATATGCACATGAAATGGTTTATCCCATGATGGAAAATGTAGAATTGGTGCAAGGGTAACTCTCTCTTTTAATATTTTAAACATGTGCTGCTACAATTCTCCCCAATAAAATGTACCTTTCCCCTTTAGTAATTCTTCCAAGGGTGCTTCATATTTAGTATACCCTTTTATAAAAAAATTGTAATACCCTGTATGACCTAAGAATCCATGCACCTCACTCTGACTAGTAGGCAATTCCAGGCCTAAAATGACTGCAACCTTGGCTGGATCGACTAAAAATACTTCCTTGTAGATTATATGTCCTAACAGTATCTCAAATGGCATAGCAAATATGCACTTCTTTATATTCAAATAGTTACTCAATTTTCTGCATTGTTCAAACATTAAGTGCAGATTGTCACAATGGTCTTTCACAAGCCCATATATGGTCTAGTCATCTAGGTAAACTTGTAAGAAGTTGTGAATAATTTTTTTGAATTCCTGAACAACTGTGCACAAAAATACAGTAGGAAAATTTTTCAATCCAAATGGCATCACAGTATAGGAAAAACTACCCCATTTAGTTCTAAATGTTGTCTTTTCATGATCCTCCTAAGCTATTCGAACCTGATGATACTTGGAAAATCCATCTATGAAAGAATATATTTCATGCCCTGCAACTCCTTCCAGTATTTCCTCAGTGAATGGCATAGGGAAAGGATCTATGATGCATGAAAAATTTAGCTCCCTGTATTCCACACATATCTTAATTCACCCTTCCTTCTTGATACTGATCACCATTGGGCTAACACATTCTAACTCATCAAGGGGCTTGATAATTCTAGATTTCAACATTTTATCAATTTCTTCCTTTAACTTTTTGCGTAAATTAGGATTCATCCGGTAGGGTCTCTTTCTAACTGGTTGTGCACTATCCTTAAGTTTGATCTTCATTTTCGTAAGTGATTCATGTATGCCTTTAAGTTCATGATATCCTCTAGGGAATAATTCCTAATAATCTCTGAGTAATTCGATGATCTTTGTTACCTCTGAGTCTGACCAGTAATCTCCAATTATGGCCTCCTTAGGCTCAGCCTCCAAACCTATATTCACCTTCTTTATCTTCATAGGTTCATGGTAGGCACATGTTTCTTTGTCTGCATTCTTCAAGACCTTGCACACCCCATGTGAATGCTCAATATCCAAGTTTTCAACTTCCTCATCATCCACGATGTAAACCATATTTCCTTTTTCTCTCTCAAGGAAAGCGAGCTCAAGTAGTTTAGAGTTTATTTCTTCTTCCTTTTCAAAACATGCTCCAAAATCTATCTCACTAAATAATTCCTGAATATGTTCTTCTAATTTTTCACTATCTCCCATAGTTAAGCGCTTGAAATTTTTTAATACCTTTGCTACCAGAGGATGAGTCGAGAAATAATCAAATGTTTGAATCATACTTGTAGTCAAATTTTAGCAGTTCCCAATTTCTCTATGTAGTTCAGCATATACATATCAAGCACGTTCACATCCTTGGAGAGTGGAATATAATCTATGCACCCAGAGTGAAAGTGGTAAATGATTTCTGTCTTGCTATCCATAGTCTCTCACATTGCTGAATGTGATGTTGAATAGATCGATCACCATGATAAGAATAGATTTTCGTAGGTGCATTATTCCTTATAAACCTGGTAGACAAAGCTATGCAAATATTTTCCTAGTTTATAAGATTATCTCTATGGACTACCCACTAGCATGTTTTTGTCCCACATAGTGCATACAATAACATATCTCTCCTTACAACTAGATCAGCCCACTTCATTTCCATGGCCTTTAAAAAGGTAGAAAGATATTCTATCCTGGTAGACCAAGGTACCGTGCTTCCTATCCGTCGAATTGAGAAAAATCTATTCATGCGCACAACCACACTTTTCACCTCATTCCCGACTAATTCATATGTACCATGAGCCCAATTTTCACAAGCAATACTCATAGTATCACTAATAGAATGACAATCCTCCCACTGTAAAATTCCTTCTTTTGATGGCTCGTGTACCTCTGGGTCCTGAATAGCATGTACATAGACTCTATTTAAGTCCTCCTCACTTAGGGGCTCAACATAGGGTGTGGATTTCCCATTTGTTAATGGTATCACAACCCTCTCCTCATTGTTTTCAAAGCTGATATATCTCTTATTGAATCTCAAGTCAGCATTATTTTCATAACACCAAGGACATCCAAGAAAGGCTAGAAAATTATCTACTTCTGTAAATGCTAATACCTCAAAATCCCCAGTAAATTTGGCCCCTTGTATAGTTATAGATGCATCCTTCAACACTCCTATAGGGGTGGCCTTAGTCCAGCTCGCCATGAACAACACATTAGATGATGGCTGCAATGGAGGCCTCCCCATTTGTACCCAAGCATCTAATGTCAACACATTTACTTCCGTACCTATATCGATCAATATGTTGCTAAACAGCCACCCATCCACAACAACATTTAAAGTAATTTCCTTGTCATAATAAATGCTATCAGGGGGAATATTTACATGCAAAATTTTTCTTCCGGTCTCAAGACTTGCGCGTAGAGTGTTCCCTTTCAAACAACTTCCCAATAGTGAAATAATGTTCTCTTGATGTAACATCTTCCATACCTCCCACAGATCATCGATATCAGTTTGGACTATCTCTGACACTTTCTTTTGTTCCTTTAGGTATTGTATCTCACTCTGAAGATTCCTTAGCACTTCCATGGTATCCTAGTAAACTTATTTCTTATGAGCAGGATCTGGATACTTCATGTGAAAACCTTCCTCCTTGGTAATCATAGGATTCTGATGCAATGCCTCTCATGCACATGCATCTTCAGCACGTGTAGTGATCTTTGCTTTCAATGCCTAACATCCTTTTGTTATATTGGGCATCCATTGGTCTTCTACCATGCGCTGGATTTGAACCATCTCAACACATTTGTTTTCTTTCTTATGTTGTTTACTCATATGCTCATATAAGTTCGGGAACTCTTCATAGCTATGGTTCTTCCCGTAGAAATAACATGCATTGTTCTCAGGACATTCATGCCTATAGTGATAAGGGGATCCACACGTATAACATGTTCCATGAGGAAACTATCCTCTTCCTACCTCGACCTTGTCCTCCATATCCACCATGATATCCATGTCCTCTTCCATGACCTCCTTCGAAATGCCCCTCATTCCTGTTATAGCACATTTAATTATGATCCCAATCCTGGTGCTCATTCCTACCATCAGAAACATTTGTTATACATGTCTATCATACTCCAATATCTATGGCATCATGGATCTTACCAATCAACTAAAAATCTTGAGTATCATGGGTCATGGACCTGCAAATCTTGCAAAAGAAAGATACATTCTTCTTTATCACGCGCTGTAACAAAGGATGGTAAATAGGCATCCTAATTCAAATGGAAAATTTCATAGTCCAATAATAATGAACAAATAGATCTGCAAGGACAACTATCCTTGGTGTGACCTTCCACTTCACAATCTATACACCAAATTCCTAAGCGTGTTTCATGGGCTAAATTTGCTGACAACTTTTCTAACTATTTTTCCATAGCTACAATATGTGCCTCTAGAAACAGACTAACTCCAGTATTAATGCTCCCAACTGCCTCAGCATGCAAAGCTACTTCCAGTAATTTATGCGGATATGTGTATGTCTTATGTGATAGCACCCTCCTAAAAGTTATAATCAATCCTCCAATGAACCACTTTGCATGTTGTTTAGTGTGTATATCATAAGACAACTTAGATAGAAGTGTCTTAAAATGAGCATCATACTCACGTACACTTTCAATAGTGCCTTGCTTTATATATTTGAGCGCACTTATACTCTTCTGCTGAAACTTAGGGATATAGAACTCTTTCAAGAAAGCATCCCTTAATGCTGCATAATCCACAACAATTTTGATCAGGGTCAAAATTCCTATACTAGAAGTGCACGCACCCCTATAATGTAGTATCGAATTGACTTTCCTTTCACTCATCAGCTGTAATCCCTTTAGCATGCCATAAAATTTCACACATATGCACATGTTTGGTAGCATCCTTTATACCTCTATACTCTAGGAGGTGGAGGGACATATCCATATAGATATTTTGTGGTTGTTGCAGACCTTGACCACCTGATCCATAACACCTTGGGTTTCCTCTACCTCCAGAACCACTAGATCTATCAAAACTAGAACCACCTATACCTCTTGATCCTCCACCTATAGTTGGAATAAGACCTGTAGAGTACTCCCCTGTTCTCTGACATTAGTACTATACTAAACACCTATGGTTTGTGAAGTAGTTCCACTTCCAAAGGTGAATCCAACATTCTGCATGCTCACATTCTGTGCGGATGATGCACCCAAGAATGCTCCTCCATATAACATTGAAGTTGTTTGTCCTGCCATTCATGTACTTGATCCCTAGCTTACTTCAGCTCTCCTACTTCCCAAGTAAGCTTGCTGAGTACTTATCGTACTAGATACTGAAAAACTAAGTGCAAAGGCTAGGTCACTAGGTGGATTAAGATGCATGCCTGCAGCCCAAGTAGTCTCTGCTGGAACACTTCTATGTGAGGCTAATAAGGGATCTCTATCATGCTTTCCAAGATGGGGGATATCCTAATGCTCTAGGTCCATGTCTTCTACGTGAGCTGGAAATCCTTCATGAGCCATCTCTCTCCTCAACACCATAATTTCTGTAATGGAACGCTACTTCTCTATTTCCCTCTCATGTGCCTCATTATACTTAAGTTTCCTTTCCTCTCTCTACTTTTCTGCTGCTAGGTCTACCATCTTAATACCAAACCTATTCCTACCTTCGTGTGTGGTGAAGTTTAGCTAGCCATCGGTTTACTCTCTAGGTTCAAAGTTACCATTAAGATCTTGATCACCAGTGTAATACCATGCAAATATGTCCCTCTTGGATACCATAAAAATTGGAATTCAGTTACCTCTAGGCAAAATTACATCGAAATTGAATATTCTAGAATATAACTGTTTAGAACACCACAAAACTATGTATCCACTGCGCAAGTCCAAATTAGATCAGTATCATAAAGAGCTTGAAATTCTTCATGTGTCCAAACAAGTGCGCAATATCTCCAATTCCGCTGAGACACATAAGTCGTAAGCCACTTATAAAGTTCTACTAGAAAGATAGAAAAAAATCTCTCATATAAACTGTCATACACGTTCTATTCTACCCAAGTGTGTGCATTAAAATCAGATCCTCTGCTGAACTGTCGTGCATATTCTTCCTCTAGATCATGTATCTATTCCTCAATACTTGCTAGAGTTAACCGGTATGTCTTCATCATGAATCATCCTTAAAACAACTTAAAAAGAGGTCCCGAAAATGGATCCAATGATGTAGCCTAGAATTTACAAGATAGCACCCTAGTCATGTTGGCACATCACTCAGCCTATGCTAAGTTCTCATCGAAAGCGCGTAAAGGTACCAGGTCCCTCTTTAGGGTTGTTGTAACAAGATGACACATAGTGAAGAAAGAACCATAAAGACTCATAACTAATCCATCATTCTACAGCGCATGCCACCCATAGATCTATGAAAGAACGAGCTTAAACATTAATCATGATTAAATACTAACATGCACTACTTAATTACACAGAATGAAACTTAGATTCAGTCAATATCCTCCATCTATTAATAAGTATAGAAGCTCCTTACAGTACTATCAATTCATCTTAAGCACATATGAATCTGATACACATATTCAAAATCATACATACATGCCTATGTCCCTTTGATACATCATATAGATCTCTCTTTTACTATGCACCTACCATCATATATATAGGGTGGGGACTTTCCCTTCACCGCTTAACTACTCCAGAAATAGGTCACATGCTATTAATATCCACACGCCGTTTACAGTTATTACCACACTTGCATGTGCACTATCTATAGTCATCTTACAGATAACTGAAGTGTTCATTATATCCTTAGCTTTTCTCCATGCATAGACACTTGAAGATATAGACAATGCTTGGCATGCACTTTTCTGCATCATTGATGTGTTCCAAATTCCATCTTCCAAAAATAGATTCTCATGCCCAAAATTGGCTAAGTCCTGAAATCTGAACCTACCTTCCGTGTGCGGGTCCTTCCTATCCTTCCGCGCCTTTGTTCTTGGCCTGTAATCCTGTGCAGACTCCTTGTGTGATTTTTTCCAAGTATTCTTTAATCAACATTGTTAATAACTTGAGATACCAAAATCACCTTGTTAGCAATAGGACCTCTATTTCTCGTATTTATGTGCATTGATTTGATAAAAGGTGGATTGAAAGCCATCTAGGAAGTATCACACTTCCCATATCTAGCATACGCTAGGCAGTTCACTAACATATATTGTTTAATATTCCTCTTGTGGTCTTGTTTTGCATTTCAAGTAGTTCCTCCTAGCCAAAAGGAAGTTCTCGCAATTAGCACTAGATTGGGAAATCAAAATCCACTCACTCTACCTTCTACCTTCATTTCACAAGTATTCCTCCTCACCTTTACCTTATCTTCTTTACTCATACGTAAGCAACTTATTGGTGAAACATTTTGGCACGCTCGGTGGGACCCTCTCTTGGGTTCTTTGCATTTTATTCATATAGGGAAATTTTGTGTGTTTCTCTCTTTTTGAAAAATACACATTTAATCTTCTCCCTTCGTAACATTTCTTTTTCTAATTGTCTAAATGACATTTTTTGATTTGGTGTTTAAAACAAATTATTTATTTCTTCCGGAATTTGCATAGTAGTGAAAGAGCATGTTTTTGACCTATTCATCATTTGCTACATCGGATATAATTGTCAATTTGGGTTATAAAATTTGTTGCATTTCATCCTTGTATGCTACATTATTAGCTCACATTTAAAAATTGAGGGCAACCTATACACTGGAATTCATGCCCAACTAATGGTTGACATAATTGAATTGTAGAAAGCACTTTTTCTTCTCTCTCTCTCTTTACAAAACTACACAAAAACAAAATTCACACATCTTACCTAGAAGAAGTTGTCAACGTTCACATGATCAGAGGATTAAACATGGGTGCCCGGCTGGTTTCACTGTCCAGTCATTATCTCAGAGAAAGGACCTCCCCCACTAAAAAAAAACCTGAAACCACCCTTTAGAATTTTCCTCCTCATATGATGCCTTCCCAACCAATTTTTTTTCTTCTAAATTCACAATTCAGTCTCAAATAGCATAAGATAAAGTAATATAAAATTCACTCATAGGATTAAATATTTTTCTTAGCTTTCTTCCTGAATTGCGTTATGAGTTGTGAGGGTTACATTTCTTCATTTTCTTCTTCCTTTCACACTCCACCATCATAGTTGGAGTATTCTGACTATTTTTGAGTGTGTCAGGGCCTCATATTATCATTCTCATATTTCTAGATTGATTCTTCATCTGATTTAATTTACAAAATCCATTTTTCTTCACTTCTTCAGATTTCATAGTAACCAACGTTGGCCTAATGACCATCATCGGTTCCCATCTGACCTTCATCGGTTTACCTGAACAGTGTCGGTTACCAGCCCTTTTGGTTATTTTACCCAAAAAAAAATTATGACCTTTTATTTTCTATTTGTAATCCTCAGGACATCATCATATTCCCAACATTTTGATATCACTTTCAAGTATAGTTTCCCCTTTCATTTTCATTAGTTTTGCTTCATTTTCTCAAACTGGTGTTTTCCCACAATAACCTGTATCTGTTACTTTAACCATCATTGGTCCCCTTTAACCATCATCCATCACCTTAACAATCTCCAATATCCCTGTTTAGATTTTTAACTGAAACATTGACCAAGTCCACCTGCCAGTATCTGTTCTTTTCCTCTTTTTTTGTTCTGTGTCATTTACAGAATATAATTAACCTGATACATGCTAATTCACATGGTGTTGACTCACACCCAAGCCAATGCCCTTGTATTTCACGTCAACCATCAATAACTACCACTTAATGCATCGTTGCCTTCCATCCTGTCACATATGGATCCAACTCAGCCTATCACCATTTCTACCGGTGATGAGGAGTTTGTAAGACTCTATGAATAGAATCCCACGGCCTTATAATACTATATTTCCCACTCATCTACCCAAGAATATTCAAGACAACTAGTATACAACATGCCCATATCTATTCCTCATGCCCTCACCCCCAATTCCATGTCAGCTACCACTAGCTCATCATTGACTTCATCCACATTACCCCCTGTGGTATCTCAACTGGAGCCCAAATCCTCTATGATTTTTGCACCAATGACATCTATCACACTCGTGGTTTTGACCATCCCTTCACCAAATGTCTTAAGCATGGCCCCATCTGCCCCCTTTACCTCATATGTACCAGTTACATCACAACCACCCATGGTGTCGACAACCCACACCCCCTTCCAAAACCTCATCCTTTCTATCCCACAGTCTCTACCACCAATTACTATGAGATTCATTATGACCACTCCACCTATTTACACCCATCACCAGTAACCTCTAATCGCATCTATCACTTATTCAGGATACCCTCCGCCCACATCTATTCTCCCTTCACAGTTTTCATATTCGACACCCCCATATGCTGGGATGTCATCCACATCATGCACCCATCATCAACCTTCCTTTACTACAAGAGGAACCCATTCCTCACAACCCACCAATGCCCTCATTATAATGATGATGGAAAAGATGTTGACACTAGAAGCATTAGTTTCTAGATCTTGTAATTCCTTAACTTATGAGGAAATCTGTAATGAGACTATTCATACATCTATTTCTATTTGCTCATATCTTGTGCATTGGGAAATGCCCAAGTTCAACCATTTAAATAGTAAATAAGATCCACAACAGCACTTGTGGTCATTCAAACATGGGTGTTATCTAATTTCCCATGATGATGCTTTACTCCTAGGAACATTCCCCATGTCCCTGAAAATACCCGCCTTAGATTGGTACAGTAGGTTACCTAGACATTCCATCTACTCCTTTAGCTAAGTGGCTCAAGAATTCCTGGACCACTTCTTAATCAATGTAGTAAAAAAAGTCACCATGACCAACCTACATTCAACATGATAGTATGACAATGAATCTATCACAGATTTCATTCCTTGTTGGAAAATTTTTATCAACCAATTAACGTTCAAGTTACCTCAACCTGAAATTATAGAGTTATTCACTAGATCTTGTGCTAGACGCATCTCACCAAATCTATAGGTACAAACCTTTCTTACCTTCTATGAAGCATTTACTATGGCATGAAAGCTGCAAATTCATGTCATTTAAGAAAAGAAAATCCAATTTCGAAACAAGAATGCCACATCCAAATCAAATGATTCTTCTCTGTCTTCAAAACCCCAAAAAAATTATTCAAAAGCTAAAGGATCTGCCAACATAGTAGTTCTTAAAGCTGGTCCATCTCATCCATCTAATCAAGCCAAACCATCCTCAAATCTTTCCCCTATTTATACTTTTCAGTTTTGGCGAGAACAATGAAAGTACACTCTAATTGGAGAGCCCTATTCTTTAGTCTTGGAAATTTTTCTTAAAGTCAGAGCCATTGCACTACCCCCTGTAAAAACTCATATTGGTTTTTATCCTACTCTTCCTATGCCTACATGGTATAAGGAACATGACTATTGTAATTATCATCACATCAAAGGGCATAGTGATGGTAATAACATAAATTTTAAGAACATTTTCCAAGAAATGTTAGATAATGGAGATCTCGTCCTCGATAACTTGAACGCACCGACAAATAAAAACTTTCATATCTTTAAGAAGTCATTCCCTAATCATACACCATCATCTAATAAAAATAGTGATCCTTCAACCAACGATAACAATTTCCATGAAGTCCACACTATTTTCGATATCGTACCGACTATTCCTCAATTTCCACCTATTTCATCTATCAAGGAAATTATGGCACGAGATCCTCTACCCACGGAGGAGCATACCCCTTCCACTCCTTAACCCTTAAAGGTGTCCTGTCCATCTCCTCCTTCACCCATAGGGGACTCCACAATTTTAGTTGATTTTGTTTCACCATCTACCTCATAACACACTGAAAAATCAACAATATTAACTCTCCTACTCACAGGAGAATCATCATCACTTTCTCCTCCACCAAAAGCTAAATATATCTCACCCCACCTGACATCTATCCTACCCATGGGAGATCCTTTAGACATGCCACTACTTGTTGGGGACAATTCTCCATTAGCATTTTAGGATCCCGTTTATCTGGTCTCGGCTCTTCTACCCATAGAATATGAGGATAACCAATTCCCTATCTCACAGACATATTTTACAGGGATTTCCACTAAACCAATTACATATCCTCTTACAGCATTCCTATTTTCATGACAATCTAATTGCTTGGATTACGTTGATAATTCCATGCTTAGGGGACATCTTCGACTTCCCCTTTTGACTCAAATGAAAATTTCACCTATAGATACCTCCATGATCTATCCAAAGGTATTTCTAGCAACTATATCGAAACTGACCATGCCTATCGAAATGAATTCTTATTTTTCACCTATACCTACATCCAAACCTTTACCCATGACTAAAACCATTCCTATTCCTAAAAACCCACCCACACCTATATCTTCATATATATCTAGACCCTTCACTACCTTGGGTGTCATGCTGACATCAAGGCTTACCAATCCAACAGTCATATTGGATTTAGCCACGTCTTCCCAAACCCACACCAAAATTTCTCCTCCACCTAATAGGAAGACCCAATCTTCTAAGCCACATACACTAGTTTTACCTACCACACCTTTTTCACCTTCAACCCTTCCACACATCCTAGGACCTCACCCATCAACCTTGGCAAAATAGCCCCCTACCCAGGGCCAATAAAAAAGCAACCTACCTAATCATCATGATCCTTTGTTACATCCAATTTACCTACACAAAAAACACCCTCGCCCTCACCCGTACATTTCTTACCACCTGTACCTCCATTAGCTACTATAACCCAAACTTTGCCTATATGGCTTCAACCCATACCTTCCACCTGATCTCTACCAACCAATTCTTCTACAACTCTATTTTCCCCATGGGTAACCCATCCTCTTCCACCATTTGTTTTCACTTATGCATCATGTAATCTCATCTCACCTTTACCAAATAAGGTGCAATCCAAATACATGAACCCACTACCCTCCAACAAGGTAGTTAAGCCAACAACACCTACCATTGCTAGTTATTTTACCACACCTTTACCCAAGAAGATACCATCAAAACCTAAGACAGTACCACCTACCAAACTAGTGGTCCAACCCATTCCCCATCCTATAACACCTCTTCCCCCATAATCATCCTCACCTTTACCCAAACCCACACTCACATCCTACTTTGATCCATTTACAGGGTCCTACGCCAAATTTTTAGCCAACCTCTTAGATACCAAAGTCATCACTTTACCACCACTTAGGCCTTATGATCCCCTCAAACCCAAACAAAAAGGGTTTTATGAAACTAAAATTTGTGCCTACCATCATGTGCCTAGACATGATGTAGAAGGTTGTAAGGCTCTTAAAACCATTCTCCTCCAATTATGTCCTCCTGAAGTAAATTTCAACAACAATGATCTCCTATCCCTCCAAGTTATTTCTCACACCCAAAAGGACAAAGGAAAATAAAAAGAAACTAGCCCATCAACCAATCCCATGCCCAATATACCATCTACACCCACACCCAAAATTACCATTCGAGTACCCGCATACCCTATTTCTAACAGGGTCACCCATCATACAATGATAAAACAATTACACAAATCCCCTCTAAAAATGTCTTTGTATGATCTCGTCCAAACCTATGAATCTCATCGACAAGCCGTAATGGAGGTTTTGTAATCCATCAAAGTTTTACCCAACAACCCCACACCAGTCGCCTCCATTCTCACCCCTCATCACCTAGCCTCTCTTACCAAATCATCTCTTCCTTCTACCCCCATGCCCACTCATCAAGTAGTCGCCCTCAGTTTTTCTGATGAGGATATCATACCTCTTCAATCCGATGACCCTTATCCCGCCCTTTTTATCTCCATATATGTCGATATACGTATATAATGAGTTATGATCAAGGGAAGTGCTAACATCAACACCATCTCCTCCCACGTGTATTATCAAACGTGCATTCTTTCAAATTTCATGCATAATAACCCAATTATGTTACGCCCCTTCAATGACGCCATCACACCCACCCTTGGCACCATTATTCTTCACGTTCACATAGACCCTTACACTGTCCCACAAATTTTCTATGTCTTGGAGGGGGAGTTATAGTATAACATGTTGCTTGGAAAATACCATCCCAACTAACCCATCACCGTTCAAAACCTATAACATGTTGTACCAACCTAGCGATGTCCTTGTACCAGTTAAGAAATATATCACTACCCCCACTTCTCCTTCATGCATAGCCCCATCTAGCAATGCTTCTGCCACCTCTCCCAACCCTAACTCTTCTATTCCTACTACTGTCCTAACCTCTATAATTGGCCCATCTACTTCCCTACCGACTGATAACCCTCCTGCCCAATCACCTATTAATTCATCTATCCCCGCTACCCACATATCTACTATTGATCTCTTAGAAGGTTTTTTTCAATGCCTCACTTTGGGGGAATACTGCCTCTACAATGTCAACACATTCCTCAGTCCAAAAGAGTATGGTAACCTACGCCAAGATCATCGTTATGACTATCACATAGGAGAGGTTTTCCCTTATGGTCCTCCCCACCTTCACACCAAATTAACATATAGGGGACTTGGTACTGCCACCTATTAAGCCAAACCACCATCCCAAACATGACCATTTTCATTTGACCTCCAATATCTGACTAACCACCTCTTTGCCCACACTTTCCTTCACCATTGTGCATGGAAAGGCTTTAGATTTGGTTCTTATGAACAAGGTCGTCATACTGTCATCCCTTGTACTAACTGTCAACACAAAGATCGCAGTGACATTGGCTTTTCCACACCATCTTCCAAGGAGGCCCACATCGACCTCATTGAGGACAACAAACCTTCTCCACCCCATTCACCAACGTCACCACCTTCACCCATGGAGTCCATAGATCCTGAATTTATTCCTCCTAACTATTTTTTCTTGAACACAATTTCCCTAGCACTTCTGATTTATCGATTCGATGGTGAGGCTCCCTCTTCTCTTCCCTTCATGTATCTCGACATGATTGATGACAATACACCTTCTATTAATGTCTTTCAATGTCAAGATGATGAGTCTATCCTCACCTAAATTGGTGCCGAAGATTCTTATATTCATCAGTCGTTGACTTTTGAGACACAAACCATGTTTAATGAATTGACTATTAAAATCAACATTCACACTCAAGACAACCCACACATTCTAAAGATAGAACAATATTAAGATACTGTTGAACAAGAAGCTTGTGCTTGGTCTTATGCTGATATGCCTAGATTGACCCAAACATTGTGGTCCACAATATCATAGCCATTCCTAAATCCAAACCTCTAAAACAAAAGTTGCAAAAAATGCATCCTCACATTGCCATTCTTGTCAAAGAGAAACTTTAGAACCTTCTCTCGGTTTCCTTTATCCTACCCATTGACTATCACCAATGGATTTAACATTGTTCCTATTACAAAAGAAATAGGGGTACTTCGCATTTGCACAGATTTTTATGACTTCAACTTAGCTTTCCCCAAAGATGACTTTCCTCTACTAGGTATTTATCACCTAGTTGATCTCACCTCTGGTTATGAGATGTTATCACTCATGGATGGTTTCTCAGGTTATAACCAAATATTACTCACCCCAGAAAATCAACACAAAACCACCTTCATCACTCCTTAGGGGGACCTTATGCTATCGAGTCATGCCTTTTGGCCTTAAAAATGTCGGTGCTTACATATCAACGAACTATGACTTATATCTTCCATGACATAATGCATCGCATATTGGAATACTACATAGATGAACATATAATAGTCTTAAAGGTCATCTTTGACCGTCTCATCAAGTATTGTGTTTTCCTTCAGCCCAAGAAGTGTGTCTTTATTGTTCTTTTAGGCAAGATCCATGGTTTAATCATTTCTTTGTGTTGCATAGATGTTGGTCTTGCTAAAGTAAAGGCTATTCTCAAAATTCATACGCCTGATAATCTTTGCCAACTTCAAAGTTTGAAAGGTAATATGAGATCTATTCATCAATTTATTTCACAAATTTTTGATCACTGCCAACCATTTCATTATCTCCTCAAAAATGACATCTCCTTCATATGGGATGATGAATGCCACAAATCCTTTGACACCTTAAAATAATACCTTTTCCAACCACCAATTCTCATTCCTCCTAAAGATGACCAGCCCTATTACATATACATTTTTGATATTGATCATTCCTTAGGTGTCGTGCTCACTCATCGTGATGAGAAACATCGGTAGCAAGTAGTTTATTACATAAGTCAGACCCTTTTGGACTACGAAACTAGGTACATTGAAGCCGAATTTTTTTTTATCCTTATTTTTTTTCGCCACTAAACTTCATCATTACCTACTTAGCCACAAAACCTTTGTCATCACTAACACTGACCCCTCATATTAGATGTATGTCAAACCCTACCAACATCAACATGCTACACGTTTGCTCATGCTTCTTACAGACCTCGACCTTGAATTCATCCATAAAAAAATATATCAAGGGCCAAACCATCACGGACCAACTTACAGATGCACCCCTTTCTGGAAATCAACCCTCTAACTTTTATTTCCCAAATGAATCCATTGCTACCCTCTCTTTAGAAGATACCACTTACTAGATGGCCTTATTCTTTTATGGTTCCAAATTTCAGCATGCAGGTGGTGCAGGTGTTATACTCATTCCCTTTTGATGGTGATCCTATGCATTTATCTTTCAAACTAGATTTTGATTGTACTAACAAAATCACCGAATACAAAGCACTCATATTAGGCCTTCAAACTGCCATCAGCCTAGATATCAAATCAATTAATATCTTTGGGGACTCTCAAGTGGTTGTAAACCAAGTCAATGGTATATACTAGTGTTGTAACGAAATAATCCAAAAGTACAAACACCATGTCGACATACTTCTGACTACCTTTGACCATTCCAAACTTCAAACCACCCCACATTCTACTAATAAATTTGTAGATACCATGTCCTATCTGGATTCTCAGATACCCGCTTTGCTTTCCAACTCCAAAATATTTGTCACAATATAAAGGTTGCAAACACCTTCTTATTTATCTTGAGATGTCAACTCTGTCGGATTCATCACACCTGACCCACATGGTCTTTGGTATAAATAGTTAGAAAAATACCTCTCACTTTCCATTCTACCTCCTGATCTTACTCGTAATGGAAAATGTGCCTTTCTTAAAGGTGTCTCCTACTATGTCATCATGGGTGGTCTTATTTATAAATGCGGCTTCGATGGTATTTTCTCATGATGCCTTACAAGTTCTAAAATTCCCTACACCATAAAGGAAGTGCATGATAGAATCCATGGAGGTCACTTTAGTGGCTTAGTTTTCACTAAATGCGTTCTTATCTCGGGTATTATTGGCCAACCCTAAACCGTGACTGTTGTAAGTACATCAAACATTGTGTGAAATGCTAGCAATATGCTAATCTTCATCACACACCTCATCATGCCTTATAGGTCACACGATACCTTGGGCCTTTCTCTCGATGGGGTTTGGATCTTGTCAAAGACATCAATCTTCATTCCTCAAAACACCATCAATGGATTATAACCACTACTGAATACTACACTAAATGGATAGAAGCCATCCCCCTAATTTCTACAAAAGCCAAAAAAATTGTGAATTCATCAACCATCACATTATTTGTCACTTTGGTGTCCCTCACCACCTCATCACTAATAATGGAAAGAAATTCAAAAATAATACCCTATGAAAGCTTCGTGAGGCTTTTGGAATTCAACTTAGTTTCTCTTCACCTTACTATCCACAAAAAAATGGAAAAACAAATCAACCAATAAAACCTTGAACAAAATTATAACAAAAGTAATTGGTGATACTGGGAAGGATTGGCATACACATTCCATTTCGTCTTGTGGGCTTACCACAATAGTATTCGCACTTTGATTACTGCCACATTTTTCTCTCTATTCTATGGTACCGAGGTTCTCTTTCCTCTCAAATTCCATATTCCATCTCTCTGCATCTCACTCGAAGATATGATCAATAATGATGACTTTCACCAGGATCGTTTGGCAAAACTTGAGTTATTAGATGAGTGTTGTGTTCGATGAAATATTTTTGCAAAGAGCTATGGATATGGGGCAAGACCCAAAGCTTTGTGAAAATTCCCTCAATGGAACATATGATAATAAATTGAGCAAGGAATCCTATTTGCATGTATTAAAACTTGAAATAAACAAGAAATCTAACAAATAACATTAACCTATATTCTTGAAAGCTTAAAAAAAATACCTACTAAAGACTTAAGCAATCAGTTTTGTTGTTTACCTCCATGAGGGTGAATAAATCTCACTAAATGGCTACATGGCCAAGTTTAGTTATTCCATTACTAACCTAACATCGGTGTAAGATGAAGCTATTTTAATGGTGGATGACCCAAGATCAAATGCCTTATTAACTTGGCTAATGCAAATGAGCTCTTAAGATTTCTTAGGCTTGTTTTGGCTTTATCTTATGTAAAGCTGTGTGTTTGAATGGGTAGGATTAGCCTTGTATTTATAGTTTTTGGTTTGGAAGAAGTTGGAATTTGGGTTCATGTGGGACTAAATTTGAAAAAGCACTATAGGATTATATTAGGATAAACATGCTTTAGGCTTAGTTAAGCTTGGTTTAGGCTAGTTAACCAGGGTTTAGGCTAGTTAAACTTGATTATCAAGTGATTAGAGACTCATTGAGAGTTGGGAGGGGTCTGGATAACCAATTTTGACTGATAGATAGCCTATAAAGCCAATAGAAGTGGTCTAGAGAGAACTAGGGAGGTTATGAATGGTCGAAAGGAGGAATGTTTAGCTAAAAAGAGAGATATTAGCCAAACAAGTTTAATATGGGAAGAATAAGATGAAGGTGTCGTGAATGGGCATCTGAGAATGAAGTGAAGAAGGGTTGATTAATGAAGTGTCATTAATTTCTTGGATTAGATGAAATGCTAAGTGTAAGCATGTTTTAGGTGTCTATAAGTGTTGTCTCAATGCTCTTGATCATCTCTAAATCTACCAAAAAATTATAAAATGTGCCTATGAAAAACGTGTCCATGAGTGAACCTTTCAAATTGGTGACCTCATCCTGAAGGAAAATCAACATGTAACTAAAGAAGAGAAAAGTAAATGGGGGAAATTTCTCCTAATTTCCTTAGACCTTATATCGTTACTCATACCTATAGATCAGGTACTTATCATTTTTCTTCACTTGAAGGTAAACCTGAACCTGAACCCCTGGATGCCTTACATCTTCGATCATTCTATTGTTGAATCAAATCTTGTATCACCTCCTGTCAATTTTAAGCTTATCCCTTGAGCACCCTTTACCTTTTCATATTACCTATCCTTTTGGTCAATGAATAAATAAAAATCATGTGATTACCCATCACCTTTCAGCCTTATCTTCAATATGAGTACCACGGATCTACTCATGGAATTATTTTTATGGATACTTTTTGTCTTTTTCAAGATCGAATCCCATGGTATTTCATCATTTTGAAACCATCTCTTTCATAGTTAACCTCTATGTGCTATGGTTTTTGTCTTCTGTATAAGAGCCCAATCTTCCACTATAGTCTTGTCCATGACTTAAAACATCCAAAAAGTAAAATAATTTCAAAAGAAAATGGGATTCAACTTGTTGTGTCAAACTTCTAGCAAAGAGATGAATCCCTCAAAAGGGACATCTCTTCTCTCTATCTTGCCATTAAAAATAGATTAATCCCTCGCAAGAAAACTATACAAAGATTTCCATACTACACAGTCTATGATAAAAAGGGACTATCCTTGCAAAAATAAAATAAAATATTCAAAAGCTTCTCGCATTGATCATATTCATGAAGACCTCAAGGAGATAATATACTCATCCCACGTAGACTTCCTGTGTTGATCAGTCTATCAAACACAAAAACAAATAGTGAAAATGATAATTTTTTTGTCGTGGACTTTCCTATTTTGATCATGGGTTTCTTTCCAGGTAAACATGTCATCTTACACTAAGTTGCGCTAAAACCACCCATTTTCACCTCATTTCCTTTTCACCCTAATTTCCTATCCTCTCAAGGGAATTTTTGTAAAATGACATTTCGTGATCATGTGACTTTCTTCACCCTGAGCATAATCAATCATGCAATGTATATAGGGTCTTATGTTCATAAGAAAATATTTAGTACGGTAGCCTTTTTATGGTTCTTATCAATTAGGTAGCTCTTTTTGTTACCTCTTACCATTCAATTTCTTCATTACTTATTGATTACCACATACAGGACTAGACCATCGATACCTACGTTTTAAGGATTCCCCTTTCGCCAACATCCCCATGCCTATATGACCTAAACTCAGCTATGCCTAAATGACCTAGAATCAATCATACCTACAACACATCAACCCAGTCACATAATTCATCTTATTCTTCCCTAGCTTATGGGAGAAATACATCGGCATGAGGGCCCTTTTTGCCAGGACTATGTAGGCAGCACGTTGAGGGCATGGGGCCCTTAGAAGTTAGCTCAGCCACTCTTTCCCTAGCCCATTTTTCCCACATGTTTTTTTAGTAACATTCACCCTTAATTAGTTTCCATTTTTCATAACATTTGGAAATTTCTTATTCATACATATCTAGAATTTTATCACACCATCAAAATAACCAATCATTCATTCCACATTTCTATAATATCATTTTTTTGAAAATTTACACCATAACATACATATAACTCATCATTTATTTCCCATGTTACCAATAACTTGGAAATTAAATCAAAACCAAAAACCCAATCAAACCATGCCTAAACCGACCTAACTCAACCATGCCTAAATGACCTAACTCAACCATGCCTAACTGACCTAACTCAACCATGACTAACCAACCTAACTCAACCATGCCTATACCTAAATTAACCATTCCTATACCTAACTCCACCATGCCTAAACCGACCTGACTCCACCATTCCTAATCCACCTAGTTTCCTTCCATACACAAATAATAATAGAAAATTCAAAACACAAGTACATCATCCATACCATCAATCTCACCATCTATAAATGAAATTTTATCTATACATCAAATATACACTGATAAAAAATAATAAAAGTATCTCTACGGTACAACCTCAAAATATTTGGCACACAAGACAGTATAATAATAAACTCACAAAAACTCTCATGTACAGCCTCACTATCATCAACACATAGGCCAATATATAAAAAAGAAAATAAATATAATGATCACAAACGGTGACTAATAATCACCCCACCTGATATCCATGTCATTCTCATCTGTCTCCTCCTCCTCTCCTTTATCTCAGCACCCTCTCAACATCTCTCCACCTCACCTACGTCTCATCTCTTCCTAGCCTGCAGCTGGGTTTTGCCTTCATGAACTTGTGGCCTCACCTTGAACCTATCTCGAGGCTCGTTAGACCCCTATGCTCTCTAAGATATGAGTGCGAGAGCTAGTCCTCTCACTCAATGCCTGTTATGCCCTGTACTCAACATAGGAGGGGACATCTATCCCTATAGTCGTAAGATAGTCCTAGTAATATCTGGCCTCATTCAAGGCATCCCTGAATATCTCCATCAGCATTATCTGTGGTGTTGCCATCAGTTTCATTTCCACTTGTGATATTTTCCCTACTGGTTCTGGTCTCGGACCATGTACATGTGTACCCTTTCCTCCTCCTTATACTATGGGACCCTATCTTGCTGCTACCTATGGAAGTTCCTACACTGTACCCTGAGCCTGTAGGGCCATAATCTGAGCATGTGTAGTGGCCAAATGACCCTATAAACCTACTATTTTTACGTGTAAGGAAGCTACCTATCCCCCATCACCATCACCACCCTATGTGGGTATATGTGTCCTATCTAACCTAGGCTTGCAAGGCTACCACATACACCTATAAAGTGGAAACTTGTGCCTTTGATCCTGTGAGTTTCCCCTGCAATACTCCAAGCTATGTCAAAAGGGTGGCCACCTAGCCCTGCAAGGTATCTCATTGTACCATGATGGTGGCTAAGTCATGATGCCTTGGAATCAGTGGTGCTTCCAGTAGCTGTGTTGCCCACCAACGTCATGAATCTACCTATCCACCGCCTACTCCTCCTACCCTCTTGGCACAGTTGGTGTTGGTAGAGACATAGGCCTCTCCACGTCTTATCTCTTGTATATGGGAATGGTGGAGGCACGTCCTGGGGCAGCCCAAACTATCACCTAACCCTATCCACTGGTATCATCTCGTGCTCACTGACATGGCACCCCTTTATCCTCCTGAGTAACTGTAACTCCTCCAACTCCTCGGCCATGTGCCTATATGAAGGAAATCCAACATATGGCCTATACATAATATACACCCCAGATAACCTCTCCAGTACTCACCTGTAATATGCTACATTATGGGTGGCCCTCGTCGCCTTGTGCTCTCCACCAAGTGGTACCCACTGCCTGTAACTAACCCTGACTAAACCACCCCTAAACCAATCTTGTCAGGGTAAGCTAACTATTTGTATGCATACAATGTGCTCATACGCCCAATAATGTAGAAGGAAGGTACAACACAAATTGAATCTTTGAATCCTCCCATATGCCCATAACACTTTATACAATTACACTAAGAATGCCAATGCCTAGGAAAAATAGACCCACTCCTCCATCATGTCCTAGAGAACCCCCATCATTTCTCGTGGGAATCTCCCGCCCTCCACATGTGGTAAGGAAAAAAATATACTACCTCCATCAACAACACCAATAACCGCATCTCCTGAGGCTGAGCTACATACATATCTCTATAGCTTTGACTCACACTATGGTACCTCAGCTCCACCATAGCCACCCTAAAAATAGCCACTATCATCTCCTCTGAAGCCTCTGAAGTAATATAATATACATGCGCCCAAACTATTGGTGCCCGTAGGATCCTATATACATCCTCTAGGGTGACCATGATCTCACCCATCAGTAAGTGGAATGTGTTGGTCATTGAGTCCCATCTATCGATGAGTGAAACCATAAAACTTAGATCTCAAACAACACACCTATAGCATTAGATCCCACTGAGGAAAACATCAGTCACATGCCTCCACTCCTCTGCGGTCACGCTTAGTCGTATCACAAGCAATAGAGGTGGTACTCTATCCCACATTCGTAGCTCATCCCTCGCCTACATCCAACAAAACCACAACATTATTAAAAACTTGACAACCTTCACTTATCTCTTAACCCCCTGAACCATGCCCAACCACATCAAGCCTACTCACCCCATTTTTACCTAATTCTCCTACCAACTTCCTACCTTTTTGTAGTCATGACTCACCATCCTAGCAACATTATTTTAGCTACTTACCTATCTATTATGCCAATGCCAAGCTTCTACCTGCATCACTCTACATGTATCCTCCCTTCCCCCCTCTCGCCTATTTTTCTTGCCCACTTAACCTTTCTTGCCCCTATTTTTCATACAACCTGACTGTCACCGGTTATCTGTAACCGACATTGGTCCACTTAAACTGATGTCGGTCACCTAATATCAAACTGATGTCAGCTAGATCTAACTGACATTAACCAAACATCCATCGATGTCGTTCTCTATCACGATGTTCAAATTAAACCCCCCTAATAAACTTTTTCTCAAAAACACCCAAAACACCTACTCTACCCTACCCAAACCTACCCTAACTTCATTACCACCCCTATTTACACTATATTGGACCCCCCCTCTCACTCATTTCATTCATTTTACCTACAAATGAAAAATAAATTTCCACCCAAACCCCCTTTAACCCAAACCAATTTAAAACACTATTTTCAACCCAAAGACAAAAGCAAATTGAATCCTTCCTCATATCGGTGTTGTCTGTGTGGTGGTATGTTTGGCCTCCATGCCACTGGCCCACCAGAACCCTCTCCATCCTCTGTCATGCCACAAATCAACCTCTCACCTCACCACTAATCAAATATATCCAATCAATCTCATGTACCTGCCTACTGAATTCCAATCTCACACTAGTCACTCACCAACTCAGCTCAAATCCCTCGTATCGTCACCTTCCACTCTTACCTAACTGTTATGTCATTTTCTCAAATAACTTGTTAAAATGAATCCATAAAATATAGATTTTTATTTTTATCACCCCTAACCCAACATGACTGATGTCAGTCATACCAAATCGACATCAATTACTTTATAACCAACATCGATCTCCTTCTATTACCATTTTTACCCCATTTTCCCATTTTGACCTCAAGTAATTATTTCCAGATACCCTTTGACCTTATCCACACTTATTGCAACCTACCTACAAGCCCAAACTACCCCTACATTTCCTTAGTTACATCTCAAAATTTGTTATTTACCTATACCTCGGCCTTACCTGTTCCATGACCTATTTCCCTAGACTTGACCTACTTGGTGTGACCATTGACCTTGTGTACTCACTATACCTTACGATGTTGTTACCCATGTTTTTTTACCCTAACAACCATACCTTACCTATTATTGTGTCGTTTATCCTGACCAAACCTTTGGTATACCGGAACATACCTACATGTTCCTACACCTAACCTACGTTGTGTTTTCAAACCATATCCTACACCTTGGGTACCTGAATAACTTAAACCTTGTTTGGATAAACCTTTCGACCTTGGATGATGTATATTTTGCATGATTTTATACCTGGTACTATATCACAGTCTATATGTATGTGTGCATTCGATTGACCCTTACACACTATGCCAATATCCACATCCATACCCACCAACATTTTTTTCATCACTTCTCTATTTATCAAACCACTTACCAATTTTGTCCTAAACAACATCAGTTCCTAGTTTGAGAGGGATCACCTCCACCCACAATTGGGGACTTTTCACCTTTAACCCCACTTGGGGAAACCACTTCCTATTTTTTTTCGGCGTCGCTTATCAATAAAAAATTCGTGACAAAAAGGGAAAAATGTAGACACCAAATTTGGGTCGCACTCCCATTTTACCCCACATGTATATTAATTTAATTACCTCCAATTAAATTAATTCCCATTCTCATGATATTCATTAATTCAATTACCTTGATTAAATTAATTTCCACCTCACCTAAACGCCTCACCCCACCACATCACCTAGAAACCTCATGATAGACCTATTCTTAGCATGTTTCCTTCTAACTAAGACTCAAATCTACTCACCTAAACTAACTAAGACTTAGTTTAACCCTAAAATCACATGCCTATTTTCCCTCTAATAGCATGCCCACTTACTTAAGTGGAAAATACCATTTCAAGATCTGCAACAACAGACAGAACATGCCAAAATATAGCCAAGATCTGTTGTTTTGTCAACCTATGATTTCCCTCCTTAAAGGACGCCAGTAACCCTGACCATCAGGTTACCATATATTAATTTTAGTAACCTTTGTTCAAGGTTTGTTGATCATTATTCGATTTTGAGAAGAGAGAGATCTACATGCAAGCACGAACCAAATCCCTCTTGCAAACTAGACATCCTGATCAACAACAAGACTAATATGAAGGCTAGGCATTCACGGTAACATTCTGGGAAGCACTACTGCAACATTGAACACTAGTTTCATAGGTTAACCATTGCCATCACTCACCCACCAAGTCTATAAATGCAAGGAAGTATGTTTTGATCTACATCATCTTATACTTATTTAGATCAATTTCTTTATCTTTGTTTGTAGGTCCTAATCTCCTTTGCATCCCATCATTTCCAATCTTGCTGTCAATCCATCCACCTAACCACCTACAACGTCCCAGCTCTTCATACCCGACTCTAGACATCTTTGAGCATTCCCAACATTGTTACCAACCTCACCATTCTCCGTCTATTCTCTGGGTAATCAAAGAGAAGCACCAAAAACAAAGTTTTATTGAGTTTCCACCATTCTACCTTTACTAACATTGGTCACCTTAACCATCTTTGACTACCCCTAAACCAATCATCAGTCATACCACACCGACATTGGTTTCTATAATTAGTAATCCAACCTAGAATAGTAACTAATAACCTTCATCCAAATAGCCCGAATCACTAGAGATTTGACTTTGTCCTACTCCAACCACCTTGCCAACCTACGTAACCTAAAACAAACACCCAAACTTAGTTAGATTTAATCATACATGTTATATTCAACTTTATCTAATATATTGTTAATAACTTGAGATACCAAAATCAACTTGTTAGCAATAGAACCTCTATTTCTCAAATTTTTGTTCATTGATTTGATAAAAAGTGGATGGATAACCATATAGGAAGTATCACACTTCCTGGATCTAACATAAGCTAGGTAGTCCACTGACATATATTGTTTAATATTCCTCTTGTGGTCTTATTTTGCCTTTCAGGTAGTTCCTCCTAGCCAAAAGGAAGTTCTCGCAATCAGCACTGGATCGTGAAATCAGAACACTCACATTCTACTTTCCACCTTCATTTCATAGGTATTCCTCCTCACCTTTACCTTATTTGTTTTACTCATATGTACGTAACTTATTGGTGAAACAATGGTAGCTATGGTTGTACAACTAATGGCTGAGAAGGCCACAGTAGAGGTAGAGAGAGATAATATGAGGAGAAAGAGAGAGATGACTTGGTGGGGGTGAAGGATACATTGATTGAAGAGTTGGATAATATGATAGCTGAGTGAGATGGGATCATAGAGAAGTTAGCTCAAGAAGTTGCAGACTGAGATAGATATTATAGAGGAAAAATTGTGTTAGCACGAAAATTTGAAATGAATATGAAACCAATTCAACACAAAATCTAACACAATGGTTCATCTACCTTAGATTTAGTAGAGATAAAAGGAGGAGAAATTGATATACTTGTACTTACCTGCTATTGAAATCCTCCTCCTTTGATGAGTTTTATTTTCTCCTTGATTTTCTTGTGAGATGGTATGAGAATGTTTAAAATTTGTGGACCAATTTCAACAACACATCCCCTTGATCAAATGATGTTTTTGGCTTGATAGAATGCTATAAAGAATGCTTAACTTGCTTGATAATTTTGAAACATATACTTGCTATTGTTCTAAGGTGCTTGCCATGGAGGGTGTCGACCTCTATTTATAGATAGAGGAGGCTAAAATCGATGGTTGAGATATTTCCTTGTTGGATAAAATCAATGGCTAAGCATGCATGAGAATGGAGAAAGTTTCTAGATGTGGATAATTCTAAATTTCTTAAGAAACTCTCCATTGAATTTAAAATTCAATGGAATAGTGTATTTTTTATTTGAATATTTTGAACATGGGAGGGAAGAATGGAGAGGCATCTAGAAATAGAAGCATCTAGATTTGGAGGGGTATTTAGCTTGTGGTTAGGTGAGGTTAATTGTGTTTAATGGAGTGATTAGATGGAGAAGCTAAGCATAGAGTAGGTGTAGGGTAGGTGGTAGGTGAGTGAGTATTTTTAAATTGGTAGAAAATAGTTGATGATGATTAGTTAGTATGGTAAATACAATATTAATGATGTATTAATATTTCTAAAGATGTGATGGGATTGTGGAATAAATGAGAGAAAATAATTGAAGTATGGCTACATATAATAATTAATTAATTATTATATGGTTGATAATGGGAATGAATTATTATATATTATAAGCATATTATTTGCTAAATGACCATGTTGACATTTTACATGTCTACATTTTCCCCCTCTTTGAAGCGTTATTGCAAGGCAATTAAAGTTTAAAGAAAAGAAGAGAAGATAGGAGAGATGGAGAGGTGATTCCCCTTTAAGGGGTTAGGTGGGGAGAAATGAGTCGGGTAACCGCTCGAAAAGAGGAGAGACCGAAGTTAACAGATGAGAGAGGATTAGAGGAATTGAGGAGATTGATGATGCGGATGCAGGATTGATCAGAAGACTCAGGATGTAGGATTGATCAGAAGATTGAGAATGAGGATGTAGGATTATAGGATGAGAAGATGGAGGATTAGAGGAGAGAAGTGAGGATTTATAGGATGAGGATTAGAGAATTAGAAGATGCGGGGTTAGAGGATGAGGATTAGAGGATTATAAGATGTAGAGTTAGAGGATGAGGATTTGAGGATTATAAGATGCAAAGTTAAAGGATGAGGATTTGAGGATTAGAAGATGTGGAGTTAGAGGATGAGGATTTTAGAAGAAGAGTAGATTAGAGGAGGAAGATAGGATTAGAGGATAAAAAGAGAGTAGAATAATAATGTATAAGTGAGGATGAGAGGAGATTACAAGATTAGGAGAGTAGATCAGGGGAGAGGAGATAGAATATTGGATGTCTTAGTCAATGGTGTATGACAAGGGTGAAGATTTAAGATTTTGGATTCAGATGATGCCCCAGTCAAAGGGTTAGATGTTGAGGAATTTAGATTATAAGATGTTGGATTTGGAGATGGCGGATTATATGATTCCCCAGTGAAGGGGGTAGGATTGAAGATTTTGGATGTTGATGTGAGGATGTTAGATTTAAAGATGTTAGATTTTGATAGGCCCCAGTCAAGGGGGTAAGATTTGAAGATGTTGGATGCAAGATGATAAGATTTGGATGTGTATATGGATTGATTGATAAATGATTGATTAGATGGGAGGATTAGAGGATGATGAGGATTACATGTGGATGATGCTATGGATAAAGGATGATGATAGAAGGGGGTGTGTTGCCATAGAGTGCCCACTGTATCATCATTAGTTGTTATGATTAATGTGGCATAGAGAAAAACGTGCCAGGTATGAAGACCTTGGTAGCTAAATTGTCAAATGCCCATGTCCTCATACCATCAGACAAATTTATGTAAAAGGAGGGTCCTCATATCATTGGACCATGAAGAAAAAGAAACAAAAGGGGCATCATATTCATCGACTAAAATGAAGCTAAAGAAAAGGAAACACAAGTGGCAAAACTCATATCATCGACCAAAATGGAATTTTTACATTTTTTAGAGTTTTTACAAACAAAAACACAAGCAAATTGGGACACATTTTAAATATTTTACAATTTTTTTGATTTTATTAGAATTTTTATGATTTTTATCAAATTTTTACGATTTTTTGAAATTTTTATTATTTTTATGATTTTATGATTTATAGATTTTTTACGATTTTTAACGACTTTTACGAAGTTTTTACAATTTTTTTTTTTGGAATTTGTATACGTTTTTTATTTTAAAAGAAGTTTTAGGAATTTTTACATATTTTTATGATTTTTTATGATATTTTGATTTTAGGTGATAGAGGAGGAAATTTGATGAAGGTAGGAAGAAACAGGAGGAAAAACAGATACACGGGGTGAGAGAACGGGCTCTCGGAAGGTTTTGCGGGCATCGCGACGGGTATAAAAGGGTTTCGGGGACCACGAGAGGGTCATTTTCACCACACATAGTTTGAAAACAAGAGCTCAAGAGAGGAAAAAATTGTGTATGAGAGGATTGCGGACCATCAAGTTGACGTACTTGAGAGAGTGTCAACGGCCTAGCAGAGGCGGGACAATCAGTGTACGTGATTTTAGATTTTAGTTTATGTGAATTATTTTTGCATTTTTTGATGTTATTAGGGACTTTTAAGGATCAAAATCGCCACTTAGGAGAAACTATTCAGCATGTATGAGCCTTAAAATTGTGCGTACATGATGAATAGTAGCACATATGTGTAGCATCAACAGGGTAGTGAGCTACGTGAAATGAGCGCGTTTGTTAGAGTATGGGATTAGGTTTAGCTATTTTTTAGAGCGGTTTTAGCCCTGTATATGTTTTAAAGTAGCGTTTAGGGTGTGGATAGTAGTTACGGATTTATGTGCGTGGATGATAAAGGGGTATAGAATAGCATGTTTAGTTTATCGTAGTGCATTTGGGAATGGGTGGAGATATGTAACAGAGTGTATATTTAGTTTAGTGTGTTTAGGTAATAAAGTAGCACATTTAGGTGGTACAGTTAAGGTTGAACATGGTAGCGTGTTTAGGATGAAGTGGCATATGGAATTACACGTTTATTTGAGTTAGAAATGGCATTGTTTGGAAGACATGGGAAGGAAGATGTTGATTTTAGTGGGAAATGGATTGTTTAGAAGAAAAAGGGAAGGGAGGTTATTAGTGATTAGATGTAGGGATTGACATGTTTTTATGTGAATGTATGCAGGATGTGTCACCTTCTATTTAGGTTAGGCATCGATGCTCGACGGATTTACAACATTTGTTAGGAGGGGAGGATATAGATGCGAAGGAGGATGAGGCGTCTTGGTTACACATGATGGGTTTACTCCATATAGTGAGGATGCTTGTAGTGTAGGGTAGATCGCATGGTTTATTTACTGCATTGGTAGAGCATTGACACTAAGAGAATGAATACTTTTTGGTTGTTGAAATGGGAGATGAATGGTGACCCTTAGAGGACATGTACCGTATCTATTTTTTACCAATAGAGGGAGAGCCCATAGTGTGGTGGAGATTGATGCCGAGGAACAGTCTGAGGCTATTGACGCATGTGGCAGATGTACCTCGGGATGGGATGTAGAAAAATCTAGGAGTATACTTCAAAGAGGGGTACATGGAGTGAGTTCCACTACTATTGTATTCATTGATCAATTGTGTTTTATTACCATATGGTGCAGGTCGATGGCTTACCATTGGATTGGCAGAGGTGGTACATGCGATGTGGGAGGAGGAGATATTATTTTCATGGGATCCAACTGTATTGGCTCGACTGTATATTGATCCCCGTAGAGAGGCGTCTCGAGAGGGCAGGAGTATTAGAGTAGGGATATTATTTTAGCTATGGATTCATGATCATATCTTTGTGGGGAGACCGATTGGTATTAGGGAGCAGCGATGAGTGGGGGAGATTTCTATTTATGGTTGGTGGATGACTAGGGGAGATGGTATCATTGAGGTGAGCTAGAATGGTATCATCGATGTATCGACGAGTTACATGTAGGGAATATTACCTAGTGGCTGTATCATAACTTATTTTCTTGGAATACATAGGATACATAGGCCTAAGGTGCAGTGATTCATGAGGCAGTAGCCAGGGATAGTTTAGATGGTGTGTCGGTTATTACATGGACACCATTACTAGTGGTAAAGGATGTGAGGAAATTTTAGGGATATGTAGGTGGTGGACAGAGATTAGACTGGTAGGATTGATATGTCCTCAAGGGGGTAAGAGTTTTGTACATGGATGATGATAGGTATACAGGGGGATGCCCCAGGGACATGCATTAGTGTTTCATCAGCCAAAACCATAGGGATAGAAGAAGGAGGCACAAAGGATGCCACCTGTTATTATTTTAAGTGGTCCACAATATAATGACCAATGGTATAGTCACCAGTGCAGAGCCCAGAGAGGAAAGACATAGATGTGATGGAGGTAGATGATACTTCTATACCACTAGAGATAGTGCTTCCATTACAGACAGAAGTAGCAAGGTCTTCAGGTGGGACTAGATCAGGAGCCTGGGAGGAGATGGAGGAGTAAGAATAAATGGAGGAGAAAGAGGAGATGGAGGAGCAGGAGGAGATGGAGGAGCAGGAGGAGATGGATCGAGAGGTGTCGAATTGTAGACACATATAGGCATGATAGAGAGGGAGGCGAAGGCATGAGCAGTGGAGATAGATGACCTATGGGCACAATATGTAGTGCATATGAGAGATATACATGGCTTAACAGTGGTAGTGAGACAAAGGGAGGGGGAGATAACACAACTGCAGGGGGAGTTATATCAGATAGAGCAAGAGTGAGACTATGATATACGTTGCCACGACAGATATTATGTAGATTGAGAGGCGTACATGGCGAGGTATGGGATGTTGGCTGAAGGAGCGAGGGGTGGTATTCATAGTAGATCACAGGTTGTAGGGGAAGGAGCAACACCAAGAACTTCACGGATATCATTGAAGATGGGGCCTCCTAGGACAGTGTCATTACAACAGTATAAGACGTTGATGGCTAAGATGTGATACTATGAGGATATTGTGATACATGAGTGGCGAAATTATGTGTGCTATATAGATTATGTGGCTGGAAAGAGAGTAGGTCAGGGATCTAGATAGAGATCAGGTCGATCCATGACTTCTGGGAGCACAACTAGTGTTGCACAACCTCCACCAACGGGGGATGATACTGGGAGTTTGGAACCTTGAGGAGTGCAAGTGTATTGTATCATATGTATTATAGAGATATTTCTGATGTATATATGGATGATCGATTATTTTGATGACCAGGATGGTCATATTTGTGATGTATTCATAGATGATTGATGATATATGAGTATATTTTTTGATGGTTTTTGTATTATGGCATGTACATGTAGTGGGGCATTGTATGATGATTATGATGATCAGTTTTTGACGGATATGTATATGGATGTCTTCTCATTTTTTAATATAATATTTTTTGTGATGAAATTTATATTGTAAATGATGAGATGAATGTTTATTGATGAGATAATGTGATTTCGTTTTATGTTTGATGATGTAGTGTAATAATGGTGATTTTTCTTTATTATGATGTTAATAATGTTTAAATGTTTTAATGATTATCGTGATGAGTGTGTGATGTGATAATGTGATGTTTTTTAGATGATTTGGTTCATGAGGGCTTAGATGAGGATATTTTCATTATTGTGGATGGTGTATAAATGTGATGATGTATTCTTAAAATGTCGATTTTTACATGTTTATATATGTGATGAAAATTCTATTCTATTGTGGTTAATCATAGTGATGACGATGTAGTTTAACGATGGATGGTATTAATTTGTAAATTTTATTTGATGATTTTCATAATGAGGATAAAATATGAATGGAATCATAGTTATTGTGCATTGTTAATGTGATGACATATGATACATGGATTGTTCATGTATGATGTGATGTGTTATATTGTTGGTTTTATGTTAGAGATCGATGTCAGTGTTTACATTATTGATGAATTATCATTTGAGATGTTAGTATGGATTATAGATTATGGATTAGAATTTTGGTCATGAATCTTGATGTATGGATGGATGTATAATTTTTTTATGTTATTGATGCAATATATGGTATTTACAAAGGAAACGTGTGGAAAATGTTTTTGAATTATGTACAAATTTTTACAATATAACTATGATGTTAAATGTGATAGGATATCAAAGAGAAAGGAAAGTAGTGGTGAACAAGTAGTAATGATTGTAAATGGGGTGGAGAGAAATGAAGGCCTCACGATCTTACAAGGGTCGTATTTCTCAACATTTGACTAAGACTCCTAGATATTTGTTTCCTGGGAAAAGAGCATGGAAAATGTAACCTGAATTGGGATCAGGATAGATATTCCTAATCATGACAGATCCTATGTAGTATAGGAAGGATTAGAAGAAGTCTAGATTTAGAGAATGGATAAGGTAGAATAGGATAAAAATTGTGAATAGGGATCCAAGGGATGTAGGGATGAAGGGCTATTTTTCCTTTAATGTGCATGTAATAGTGTTGTAGAGTGTTAGTAGATAGATGGTCAGATTTACCATATTGCCAGAAACTGGTTTTCACCATGGTACTTTCCCAAGGCACCACTGAAGTGGTTTTCACCTTTGGACAGATTTTTTTTGATGATGTGGAGCATTAGGCACTTAAGCATAGAAGTGGCAAAGATACATGATATTCATGGGCTCATCTAGCTTGTATCCATCTAGACTAAAAATCTTATAAGTACCTGAGCCAAATTTAACTATGACGATATAGGGTCTGAGATTATTTAGTTCTAACTTGCCCTTATTTTCTTGCTTAACATTAGTGTTGTGTTGATTTTATTTAAGGACTAGGTCATTGAATTCAAAATCATGGTATTTTATGTTCTTTCTACAATGAGGACAAGGGAAATTTTGATATGATTTGAGGTGGTCCATGGATTGGAGGAATTTTTCATCGAGAAGTTTGAGTTCTTGAAGGTGCTGGATGAAAACAGGTAGGGATGGGATTTTGATCTTGATGGGTGAAATTGATTTAGTACCAAAAATAAGGGAATATGGGGTGGCACTAGTGGGAGTTCAGAAGCTAGAAAATTAGTGGATAATTTTTTTTTATTTGGAGTGTCCACAACCAAGTTGCAAGACATCAGTTTTCACTAACAGGTTCCGGAACAAGACCAATTTACTACAACATATGTTTCCTTCATTAACTAATATCAAGTTCACAAGGTTCAAATTTTAGGGTTATATGTTTTAGTTAGGTTCAGGGAGTAATTTACCCTCATACCCACTCTCTAGCAAGCTCAGAGTTTGAACTAGGATTTTTCTCATACTTAACACTTCCAAAATTTCTCTAAATCATTCTCATTGGATAGGAAATTTTCTCACCTTTCCGGTGATATAAGGAAGTCCTCTTAACTCCTTATATTTTGCAAGATATGGCCGGGCAGAGTTTAGGGGCTAAATTTTCCCAAGGGATAATCCGCAGGCCTAGGGAGGAAAATTTTCCCCATTGGCGGGTCACGGGGCAGGGAAAAACTTAACGCATATTCCCTCCTTTGGTGCAAAAGTGCAAATCATTCGCGTGCCTCCGCGAGCCCGGTGAGGGAGACATGTCACTCCTTCCTAGGTTGGTTGGGAGAACGGTGGGCCGACGGAGCGGGTTGAGAATTTAAGTCTCTTTCACCAAAAGTGCAAGGGAACCAAATTGGTCTGTACCCACACCGACACCATGATGCCACATGTCACTCAGGGATTGACACGGGGAAATGGACGGGTGGGAGCGGCGGAAGATTTAGGATTTTAGGGTTAAAAGCGCTAGGGAGAAATTTCACACGTGCCTCCGCCAAGGCAGAAAGGGTGCCACGTGTCAAACCATGGTTAGGTGTGGGTGATGGGGTGGTGGAAAAACCCCAGGCATTTGCCAAAATGGAAAAAGTCAAAATTGGCGCGCGGGCCCGCGCGCATCTGCCTGAGAGGAAATTCTAAGGTAAGGCGCTGGGATGCACGGCCGTGGGGAAAAATGGAAATTTTTCCAAAAAGGGAAAAAAAAAAGTTTAAGTTCAAAAAACCTCCCGCTTCCACTTCCGTGCCACGTGTCAGCACTGATTGGCTGCGGGCCGACGGGGATGCGGGGAAAAATGGGAAAATTTTCCCAAGGTAAAATTTTCAAAAAGATAAGTTTTAAAATTTGCTCCGCCCCTCCGAGGTGCCACGTGGCAGGTCCTGATTGGTTGCGGGATGGCGGGGGCCATGGAATTTTTGTGGAAATTTTTCCAAAGTCAAAAATTAAAGTTAACAGTTAGATTTATTTTATTTTTGAATGCCAAATTGAAGTAAAACTTCAAATGGCCATAACTTTTGATAGGAAGCTCAGATTTGGGAAAACAAGGACTTTTTGGAAAGCTCTCGAAGCCTTCTTTACACAAGAAATCATAAATTTTAAATTTGATGAAGTTTAAAGGTCAATTTAATGAAAACAATCTGTAGGCTTTTGTATTAGCAAAACTGGGAAAGTTCAACTTATAAATTTTTATTCAAATTTGTTTCCTACTTCACTCAACATGTCAAACAGACATGGAGGCTTGTTCTTAGGGATGGTTTAAGAGTGTTTCAAGGTTCAATTTAGTTGATTGAGTTGAATTGATATTTATTTTTTTTTTATATCATTGACAGAAAATGACTGTGCAAGTTTGTATTTAATTTTACAAAGTTCTCAAGGATTTTCTTAAGTTTTAATGTCAATTGAGTTCCTTAGGACTTACTACATCTAAATTTTAATGTTTCATAAGTTATTAAGTTGGTGCAAGTTTTTTACTGCTCATTTCTTTGATAAATTTACAATGCCAGTGAAAATTTTTAAAGATTTATTTATCAATTTTTCATTTAAATGTAACAACTTATTTCCTAATCTAGTCTAATACATTCATTTGATTGATTCATCAACCAACATTAAAGGTTCTTAAACATTTTTCCATTCCAAGGTGAAAAAACATTTCCTTTCTTCCTATGCATTCTTCTTTCAACAGAGATTTCAATAATTTACAATAGCAATTCAATTCCAATACAAAACACATACGCAAGTTTGAGAAACAGTAATGCATTCCTTTATTTATTTCCAATAAGAAAAGAATGCAATCCTTTATTTATTTCAACAACTTTACAATTTTCTCTTTTCCATTTGATTTCTAAATACAAAATGCAATGCATGTAACATCCTTTCACATTTCTTTTCAAAACAGAGAGTAGAATATAACTTCTTTACATTTCACATTCCAATTTCAATCTTCCATTATCAATACAAATATCTCTCATTACAAATTTCTATACAATTCATCCACTCCAAAGTGGGAAGGATTACAATGAACTTGCTCAAAGAAGGGACTGTCAAACTGTATATTCCTCTTGCTCCAAAAACAGCAGCATGCTAGTTTCTTCATCTTTTCATCTTGATCACAACAAGGAAGGGGGAAAGGCAACACTCTCCACCCAACCAAGATATCCAATGAGAAGGGAGAAGCCATCCTTCCTCATTGGCCCCCGAGCCCCAACCATATTGAAATAAGAGATGCAATACAACACATGGCAACAAAGGCTTCCACAACAAACATGCAACATTTTCACATTCAAAACACATTTCAAGAAGAATGTAGTTCACAACTACATTAAACAAGTGCAAACAAAACTGAGGCTTCATCAAGCAAGCCAACAAGAGCAAGGATCTATGGGGAACTACTTATGCCTCCCAATGGGAAATGGGAATCCACCAATACAACCCGCCAAAATAAACCATCTCACATATCCTTATGCCCCCCAAATTCCTCCTTATGCCCCCCCCAAAGTTTCTCCCTTATGCCCCCCCAAGAGTAAGAAATGCAAGCTATTTCTTTTCCATGGTGGATCCCAATCCCAAACTCCCTCCACAATAAAACTGATGCCATTGGCATTCCCTTATGCCCCCCCATTTGAAATCCCCATAGCCTTCTCCTACACCATGTCCTAAGCAGTCTACCCAACCAGCCAACACACACATAACAACATTCACCATTTCATACATGCATGTAAGAGAAAGAAACATTTTCAAAAGGCTCAAGTTCCTACCTCTCCATAATGGAGTTTGTTCCAAGATCAGCAAGCTTCCCAATGCCAAAATAACAGTCCAAAATCAGCAACACACCAGCATGCAATGACTCCAATCTCCTTCCACAAGCAAGACTCCAAAACAACAAGAAAAATTCACCCCAAGAGAAAGTATGCAAAGTTTCAACAACCATCAAACAAGCAAGGAGTTCAATTTTAAAGGAGAGGGAAGAGAAGAGGATGATGTGGATCCATGTGGGATGCCACATCATTCTTCCTCAACCCCAAGATCAAAGTCAACATCATTCACCTAAACATAATAAATAAAATGACAAATTAACTTACACACTCCAAAATAACCCATACCCCAAAAGGACTGAATTTAAAACATGTAAGAGAAGTGCAATTAAAACTTACAATTAGTCATTTCAAAATGCATTAAAAAGGTCTAAATTTAACCTCCAAACCATAGGTATGGTTGGTGAATAATTTTAAGAGGTGTGGGACAAGTTTAACTTGTCCCACAAGCCTCCAAATATAGCCTCCAAGGACAAATTCGAATTCCCAAGAGGATGAAGTGTTTCACACTCCAAAATCTATCTTACATATTCTTACAACATTACATTTAAGATCAACAACTTCATTAATTACATTCTTATGACATATTGATTTATTTATTTTAACACATGATTATCCACAACATTAACACAACATATAATAACTAATGAAAAGGGTAACACATCACAAAATAAACACATGCAAACATTAATAAAGAAACCACATTAATAAATACACAAACCCATGGTCACATATAATGGAAATCCCCCCCATGGGAATCCCTAACATAACACAACACACACACACAAAACAGTTGCCATGGTGACCTTGTTGAATTCACCCAGAATTCCAATATGGTTAGTCTCCAGTCCCCCGACATTGTTGTGATATTTTAACCTGCAAAACACAAATACCTCCTTCAGCCTCATGGCCATATCAGAACATCCAAAATGATATAAAAAACATCTCAAGATCATCTAAACATATGAATCACAACAACATCAAGAAATCAACATTATCATTTTCAGTTAATTAATCAACTATATCATCATCAATAATCTTCCATACTAGGTCTACTCACAATATCCAATGTCACATGTCCAAATCAACATCTATAATATGTCCATGTCAAACAGTATATCATCATCCACATATAAAAATGTCTCTAGTAATCATCATGCATAATAACTGAATCCAGATCAATAATAATCCATGATCTAACATCTAACCATCATACTAAAACAAAACATAATAGTGTCCATAATAAGATCAACAGTATCAAGATCAGTATCTAAAAGTGTCAAAGGGAAGTGGGCACTACATCCCCCTCCCCTTAGACTCGACTTCCTCCTGGAAGTCACTGGAACAAATGTGGAAACTAAACTCGTAATACTAGGCATCCTCCCAAGTGGCTACAGTCTCATCATATCTGTCCCACTGCACCCATACCTGATCAATCTCTCTACCTCGAAGGCCCAGGGTCCTGTGATCTATGATACAGATGGGCTCCACCATCACCTGCCCCTGATCCTGCACCTGCAATGATGTCCAATCCAACACATGAGAAGGATCTGCAATATATCTCCTAAGAACCGAAACATGAAACACATCATGTACGCGAGACAAGCTGGGTGGCAATGCTAGATGGTAGGCCAAAGGGCCTATACGCTCCAAGATCTCAAAAGGACCAATGAATCTAGGAGCTAACTTAGAACCTTTTCCATAATGGATAGGGCTCTTGTGTGGCCTGACATGAAGGAACACCTTCATGCCCACATCAAAACTATGGTCAATCCTATGTTGATCCACATACTTCTTCTACCTATCCTGCGCCTCCTGCAATCTCTACCTGATCAACACTACCTACTGCTCCATGTCCTGCAAAAGAGCTGGTCCAAGAGATACTCTTTCCTCTAACCTGTCCCAGCTAAGAGGTGTCCTATACTCTCTACCATACAAATTCTGAAAAGGAGCCATGCCTATAGAACTCTGAAAACTATTATTGTAGGAAAACTCCACTAAGTACAGGTACTCCTCCCACTTAGACTGCTGATCCATCACATACATCCTGAGCATATCCTCTAAAATCTGATTCACTCACTCAGTCTGTCCATCTGTCTCAGGGTGATATGTTGTGCTGAAGTTGATCCTCATCCCGAGGACATACTGCATGGTAGTCCAAAAATGTGAAGTGTACAAAGGATCGCGGTCACAAATGATCTTCCACAGAATCCCATGCAACCTGACAATCTCATCCAAATATACTCATGCCACTGCTCTAGCTGTATAAGTGGTCTTCACCAGAGAAAAGTGAGCCACTTTTGTCAATTTATCAACCGTGACCATAATGGCGTCATGGTGATATCTCGACATCGGTAGCCCAACAATGAAATCCATGGAAATGGTGTCCCACTTCCATTCCGGTATGGCATGAGGATAAAGAAGGCCTGCTGGATGCTGATGCTCAGCCTTAACTCTCTGGCACTCTAAACACCATGACACAAACTGAGCCACATCTCTATGAAGTCCTCTCCAATGATACAACTGTGTCAAAGTGGCATGCATGTTCTTCACCCCGAGATGGGTTGAATAGGGTGCACGATGTGCCTCTACCAAGATTAACTGCCTCAAGCCTCCATCTCTGGGAACATATATCCTAGCCTCTGTGCATGAGAAGACCATCTACCTCTAAGGAAAAACCATCAAACTTCCCCTCAAGGGGTCTCTGTGACTCGATCTCTGCTCGTACTGCAATGTAGAAGCTGTCAAGAGGAAGCTGCTGAAGAATCCTGCTCCACAAATCTGTGCTCACTGAGGTGGCCATAGCCACATGTCTCCATCTACTGAGAGCATCTGCTACCACATTCTCCTTCCCCTTCACATGCTCTATCTCCATGTCATACTCACAAAGCAACTCCATCCAACGCCACTGACGAGCGTTGAGATTGGGCTGCGTGAAGAGGTGGCGAAGACTCAAATGATCAGTCCTGAGTGTGAATCTCCATCCAAGAAGAAAATGTCTCCATCTAACCAAAGCATGCACAACTTCCGCAAGCTCAAGATCATGGGTTGGATAATTAAGCTCATGATCTTTGAGTTTGCGAGACTCAAAAGCTACTACTCTGCCATCCTGCATCAACACACCTCCAAGCCCTACTAACGAAGCATCTGTGTAAACAAAGAACTCACCCTGTGGATCCGACACTGCAAGAATGGGTGTTGTAGTGAGGCACTCCTTCAGTGTCCTAAAGGCCTACTCACATCTGTCTGACCAAACAAACTTCTTCCCTTTCCTCTGAAGGGAAGTGATAGGGTGCACAATCTGAGAGAAGTCCTGAACAAATCTCCAGTAGTATCCTGCTAATCCCATGAAGCTGCACACCTCAGTCACTGTAGTGGGTGCTGGCCAATCCATAATGGCTCTAATCTTGGAAGGATCAACTGTGATACCTTCCCCAGAAATGATATGACCCAAATACTGCACCTCTGTCTGAAAGAAAGCACACTTCTCCAAGTTCCCGTAAAGTTGCTGCTCACGAAGACACTGAAGAACCTGGCGAAGGTGCCCCTCATGCTCCTCACGTGTACGTGAGTATATCAAAATGTCATCTAGGAAGATGAGCATGAAGTGATCTAAGAAGGTCCTGAATACCCCATTCATCAAACTCATAAACACTGCAGGGGCATTCGTCAAACCAAAAGGCACCACTGTGAACTCATAGTGCCCATATCTCATACGGAAGGTGGTCTTATGAATGTCCACCTCTGAAATCCTCAACTGATGGTAGCCTGACTTAAGATCAATCTTAGAGAAAATTTTGGCTCCCTTCATCTGATCAAACAAGTCATCAATGAGAGGAAGAGGATAACGATTCTTGATCGTTACCTTGTTCAACTGGTGGTAATCAATACACAACCGCAAGGATCCATCCTTCTTCTTCACAAAGATCATCGATGCACCCCAAGGGGATACACTAGGATGGATAAGGCCCTTCTCCAAAAGGCCCTCAAGCTGTAACTTGAGCTCACAGAGCTCTGGGGTGGTCATCCTATAAGGTGCTCGTGAGATAGGCTCTGCTCCAGGAACTAGATCTATATGAAAATCAATCTCACGTGGGGGTGGTAACCCCAGTAGCTCCCCTAGAAAAACATCAGAAAACTCTCTCAAAATGGGATGATCATCTAGCAATGGTCCACTAGACCCATCCTCTGATCTGTCACTAACTGTAACAGCATACATCTGACAACCCCATCGCACACACCGCTTAAGCTGCATAGCAGAGATGGTGTGAATAGAAACGGGTCTCCTGACCCCTGAGATCACCGACTCAACTCCCAAATCATCTACACAAGCTATAGTCTTGTGATAACAATCCATCCTGGCCCTGTGTGTAGATAACCAATCCATACCCAAAATGACTCCATACGAGCCCAAAGGAAGAATACAGAGATCTGAGGTAGTGGTGAAAGGTCCCAAATCCACTACACACTCCTTAACTAAGGAGTCTACAGAGATCTTGGCTCCAGAAGCCATCTCAACATCCCAACTAAGACCTTGCCTAACTGCCACCAGCCTGCATCGCTCTACTAAAGATGGTGCAATGAAAGAATCAGAAGAACCAGAATCAAACAATACAGAGGTAGGAATACCACCAATGCTACCTGTGGTCTCAATGACTGTGCTCTGATGCTCTGCCTGGTGGTTCTCAACCACTGCATAAATCCTGTGGCTACATCCCATGTCACCAACAGTCGGCTCTGACATCTGTGCCTTACCCTTGTTAGGGTTCTGAGGGAAATCTCTCCAAAAATGTCCCACAACTCCACATCCAAAGCAACCACCTGATCCTCTCCAAGGAGTAGCACCTCCAGTAGGTGCTCTAGAAGTCTGTGGTGTGGATCCTGATGATCCAACTATGGTCTACTATGGCCTCTGCTGGTGAGCTCCCACTGACTGAGCTCTAGGTCCACCCTGTGTCCTGATGGGACCCCTAGGAGGAGGCCCCATACTCCGACCTCTCTGTGCATCAGCTCTCTGTGGAGGTCTATGAGGTGGGTGGGACTGCTGCTGCTACTGCTGTGGGCCTAAAGGATGACTGTGTTGTACCCTGGCCACCACGAGGAAGAGGTACTGAACCCCTCGATCTACCATCCTGCATCTGCTGAATGCGGGTCCGGACTCGGTCTCTAGCCTGCTGGGTCTTACCCCGAGTCTCCTCTACAATATAGGCCTTCTCGATGGCCTCTGCTAATGTCTATGGATAGTGGATCCACACTGCACCTCCAATATCTAAATTTAGGCCCCGGATGAACCTGTGAATCCACACCTGCTCATCCTGCATATACTCTACATACTGGAGTAGATCTAAAATCTACTCTCATACTCTGTTACTGAAAGAGAATCCTGTTGGAGGTCATGGAACTCGTCAATCCTCTACTGTATGAACCTCCATGATAAATACCTACTCCTGAATCTCTCCTCAAATAGCTCCCAGGTCACTGTCTCTGAATCTACATGGAGCTTCTACTCCTCTGTCCTCCACCATACTCCTGCTCCATCCCTCAGTAGATGGATCACAACACAAGCTTTCATGTTGCTAGAACAAGGACAAAGCTTGAAGCAACCGCTCAAGCTCACTAGCCAGGCCTCTGCCTGAAATCCACCTGTATCACCTGAGTAATGTGAGGGCCGAAGCTTTAGGATCTCCCTGATGTGATCCGCTGCTGTGGTCTGTCGGCCTCTAGGTCTCTCAACACGCTCATCCCTAAGCCTAGGGCTCCGAGACCTCTCTCTATGCTCTGGAACTCTGTCACCCTATCTCCTAGGTGGTGACTCTACTCTGGTTGACTCCACCTAGGAGTTCTCTCCTCTATGCTCCTCACTGAGTCGAGGAGATACCTGACCCTCGATAGAAGGGGCTCTATCATGACTAGCTGTATGTCCTCCTAAGCCTCCGCATAGAGCGGCATTGACATCCTGAAGGGTCTGTAGAATCTGAGGTAGAATGGCTGCTACACCCTGATCCAGATGGTGGCGGTGGTGGTGGTGGTGAGTCTGAGTCTCTATGAAGGTTCCTCTCACTCCGTCTGAGCCTCCTGCACAGACCAAAGTGAGAGTTAGTTCATTTTGCTAAGTTTATACAACTTCCATGTTTACTAAAATATACAAATTCTTGCTAAGTTGTTTTCTAGATTTAAAGTGTGCTAGGTTTAAGTTTTCATGTCTCAAGTTTTCTAGTGTGCCCAATGGTCCAAGCCTTTGAACCACTTCTCTGATACCAAACTATGTAGTGCCCATTTAAACAACCACTTGAGACCCAAGAAACAACCTAGGGTTAGCTAGAAAAATTATGGGATAATTTTTTTTTGATTTGAAGTGTCTACAACCAGGTTGCAAGACATCAGTTTTCACTAACAGGTTCTAGAACAAGACCAATGTACTACAACATATGTTTTCCTTCATTAACTAATATCAAGTTCACAAGGTTCAAATTTTAGGGTTAGATGTTTTAGTTAGGTTCAGGGAGTAATTTACCCCATGCCTACTCTCTAGCAGCCTCATAGTTTCAACTAGATTTTTCTCATACTTAATGCTTCCAAAATTTCCCTAAACCATTCCCATTAGATAGGAAATTTTCTCACCTTTCTGGTGATATAAAGAATTCCTCCTAACTCCTTATATTTTGTCAAGATATGAGCCAGGTGGAGTTTAGGGGAGAAATTTTCCCAAGGGATAGTCTACGGGCTTAGGGAGGAAAATTTTTCCCCATGCACGCATGGTCAGCAGGGTGCGGGGAAAAACTTAACGCATTTTCCCTCCTTTGGCCGAAAAGTGCAAATCGTCTTCATGCACCCACGAGCCCGGCGAGGGAGACACGTGTCACTCCCTGGTTGGTTGGGAGGAATGACAGGATGACGGAGCTGGTTGAGACTTTAAGTTGCTCTTTCACCAAAAAAGTGCAAGGGAACAAATTGGTCCATGCCCATGCCGACAGCTGTGATGCCACATGTCACTTAGGGATTGGTGCGGGAAAATGAATGGGCGGGAGCGGCAGTAGATTTAGGATTTTAGGGTTAAAAGTGCTAGGGAGAAATTTCATGCGCGCCTCCACCGAAGGTAGAAAGGGTGCCATGTGTTAAACCATGGTTGGTGCACGGGACGGGTGGTAGAAAAACCCTAGGATTTACGCCAAAAAGGAAAAGTTTAAAAGTCAAAAGGCACGCATCCATGGCCCCACGTGCGCTAAGGCCACGACGTGTTAGCATAAATTCTAAGGTAAGGTGTTAGTGGGGATGCCAGGGGAAAAATTAGAAATTTTCCCAAAGGGGGACAAAACCCTAAAAGTTTAAGTTCAAAAACCTCCCGCGCTTCCACCTAGCCACGTGTCAGCACGTGATTGGCTGTAGGTTTGCGGGAATGCGGGGAAAAGTGGGAAAACTTTCCTCAAGGTAAAATTTTCAAAAAAGACAAGTTTAAAACTGGTCCACCCCTCCAAGGTGCCACTGTGGTAGGTCCTCAATTGGTTGTGGGATGGCGGGGCCGCATAATTTTTGTGGAAATTTTTCCAAAGTCAAAAATTTAAAGTTAACAGTTAGATTTATTTTATTTTTTTTTGAATGCCAAATTGAAGTAAAACTTCAAATGGCCATAACTTTTGATAGGAAGCTTAGAATTGGGAAAACGAGGACTTTTCGGAAATCTCTCGAAGCCCTCTTTACACAGGAGTCATCAATTTTGAAATTTTGATGAAGTTTAAATGGTAAATTTAATGAAAAAATCTGCAGGATTTTGCAGAACAAACTAGGAAAGTTCACTTATAAATTTTTATTCAAATTTGTTTCCTACTTCACTCAACATGTCAAATAGACATGGAGAATTGATTTAGAGGATTTGAGAGTGATTTCAAGAAAGTTCAATTTAGTTGAATTGATTTGCAATTGAAATTTATTTTTTCTTTAAATCATTGGGCAACAGAACTGTGCAGAGTTTGATTTTAATTTTACAATTCTCAAGGATCTTTCTTAATTTTCTTTGTCAAATTGAGTTCCTTAGTGACTTACTACTATTTAAATTTTAATGTTTCATATCTTAAGTGCAAGTTTGAACTGTACATTTTTATTAAAATTTACCAGTTTTAAAAGTTTACAATGCCAGTGATCAAATTTTTAAAGCAGGATCTATTTATCAATTTCATCATTTAAGTGTAACAACTTATTTCTAATATAGTCTAATACATTCATTTGATTCTAACAATTCATTCCCAAGTCAAAATTATACAAATTCTAATTTCAATTTTAATATAACATTCCAAGGATGTAAAAACAATATACTTTCCTTCCTACACATTCTTCTTTTACAAACAGAGATTTCAATTTTAACAGCAATTCAAATCCAATACACAATACAATTTTGAGAACTAATGCATAATCCTTTATTCATTTCCAATAATTACAACTTTACAATTTTCTCTTTTCCATTTGATTTCTAAATACAAAATGCAATGCATGTAACATCCTTTCAAATTTCTTTTTCAAAACAGAGAGTAGAATATAACTCCTTTACATTTCACATTCCAATTTCAATCTTCCATTACAATACAAAATCCTTCACATTACAAATATTTATACAACTTATCCACTTCAAAGTGGGAAGGATTACAATGAACTTGCTCAAAATAAGGGACTATCAAACTATATATTCCTCTTGCTCTAAAAACAGCAGCATGCTAGTTTCTTCATCTTTTCATCTTGATCACAACAAGGAAGGAGGAAAGGCAACATTCTTCACCCAACCAAGATATACAATGAGAAGGGAGAAGCCATCTTTCCTCATTGGCACCCGAGCCCAAACCATATTGAAATAAGAGATGCAATACAACACATGGCAACAAAGGCTTCCACAACAAACATGCAACATTTTCACATTCAAAACATAGTTCAAGAAGAATGTAGTTCACAACTACATTAAAACAAGTGCAAACAAAACTAAGGCTTCATCAAGCAAGCCAAAAAGAGAAAGGATCTATGGGGAACTACTTATGCCTCCCAATGGGAAATTGGAATCCACGAATACAACATACCACCAAAATAAACCATCTCACATATACTTATGCCCCCACCCAAATTCCTCCTTATGCCCCCCTAAAGTTTCTCCCTTATGCCCCCCAAGAGTAAGAAATGCGAGCTATTTCTTTTCCATCGTGGATCCCAATCCCAAACTTCCCTCTACAATAAAACTAATGCCATTGGCATTTCCCTTATTTACCCTCCCATTTGAAATCCTCATAGCCTTCTCCTACACCATGTCCTAAACAGTCTACCCAACCAACCAACACACACATAACAACATTCACCATTTCATACATGCATGCAAGAGAATGAACGTATTTTAAAAAGGCTCAAGTTCCTACCTCTCCATAATGGAGTTTATTCCAAGATCAACAAGCTTCCCAATGCCAAAACAGTCCAAAAGCAAGCAACACACCAACATGCAATGTCTCCAAACTCTTCCACAAGCAAGGCTCCCAAAACAAAAAAAATTTCACCCCAAGAGGAGTAAGCAAAGTTTCAACACCATCAAACAAGCAAGGAGTTCGAATTTTAAAGGAGAGGGAAGAGAAGAGGATGATGTGGATCAATGATGACAAGGGAAATTTTTATGATTTGAGGTGGTCCATGGATTGGAGGAATTTTTCATCATCGAGAAGTTTGAGTTCTGAAGGTGCTGGATGAAAACAATGTAGGATGGGGATTTTGATCTTGATGGGTAAATTGATTTATCAGGGAAAATCGGGAATATGGGTGGCGACTAGTGGGAGTTCAGATGGATTGTGTGATAGGTCCCACAAGCGGGATAATATTTTTGTATGCTAATCCATCCTGTGATTGCCCATTTACAACACCACTTGAGACCCAAGAAACAACCTATGGTTAGTGCTAGAAAATTATGGATAAACTTTTTTATTAGAAGTATCCACAACCAGTTGCCAGGCAACAGTTGACATTAGTTTCTAGAACAAATCAATTTTAAAAACTAGGACATATTTTTTTCCATCATTTAACAATATCAAGTTCCCCAATGTTCAATTTTTAGGGTTAATGTTTTTAGTTAGGTTTCAGGGACCAAGTTACCGACATCCCACTCTCTAACAGAACATCCTCAATATCCTTAAAATAATTTTTCTCTACTTATTGCTTCAAAATTTCCCTAACTCATTCCCATTGATAGAAAATTTATCACCTTTCCGTTGATATACATGGAAGTCCTCCTAACTCCTTATATTTTGCAAGATATGGCCGGGCGGAGTTTTGGGGCTAAATTTTCCCAAGGGATAATCTGCAGGCCTAGGGAGGAAAATTTTCCCCATGCGCGGGTCAATGGGGTAGGGAAAAAATTAACGCATTTTCCCTCCTTTGGTGAAAAATCACAAATCACCTTCGCACGCCCACGAGCTCGGTGAGGGAGACGTGTCATCTCCTGGTTAGTTGGGAGGAACGGCGGGCCAATGGAGCGGGTTGAGAATTTAAGTCTCTTTCACCAAAAGCACAAGGAACCATACTAGTCTGCATCCATGCTGACTCCGTGATGTCATGTGTCACTCAGGTATTGGCGTGGAAAAAATAGATGGGCAGGAGTGGCGGAAGATTTAGGATTTTGGGGTTACAAAGTGCTAGGGAGAAATTTTGCACGTGCCTTTGTTGAATACAGAAAGGATGCCACGTGTCAAACCATGGTTAGGTGTGGTGATGGGGTGTTAAAAATGCAAGGCATTTAGTCCAAAAGGGGAGAAAGGTCTAAAAACTTGGCAGGGGCATGTAGCGCGAGCTATATGGCGTCAAAATAAAAATTTCCAAGGTAGGGTAGTGGTGCGGGGCCGCGGAGGAAAAATGGAATTTTTGCAAAAGGGAACCAAAAAAATGTTAAGTCCAAAGACCTCCCATGCTTTGACCGTAGCATGTGTCGCACACGTGATTGCCACAGGTTTTATGGATGCGGGGAAAGTGGGAACTTTTCCCAGTAAAATTTTTAAAATAATAAATTAAAATTTGGTCCACCCCTCCGAGTTGCCATGTAACAAGTCTTCGATTGGGTTCCAGTAAGAGACAAATGGTGCGGGCACCTACAGAATTTTGGTTGTGAACTTTTTTCAAAGTTAACAACCGTTAAGTTAAGCGTTAGATTTATTTGGAGTATTTTGTAATGCCAATTTGAAGTAAAACTTCAATGCCCATACTTTGTGATAGACCTTAGATTTTGGACAACAAGGAACTGTTTTGAATTTCTAGAGAGCCCTTAACAACAAGATTCCTGCATTTTAGAATTTAAGTATGAAGATAATTTACAAGGATGGGCATCTAGTGAAACGATCTGTAGGCGGACACGAACAAACTGGGAAAGTTCAGAAAAAGTAAATTTTGAGCAATTGGTTTTTCTCCAAGGTAATTACTGCAGCATGTCAGGATGGACGAAGCAACTGTGAGGGCGGCATAAACTAGTTTTGTAATGGAAGGGGAGCTCTCAAAATAGGTTTAGAAAGGGTCTCCAGTAGGTTGAATGTTAAGTGGAATATGGAGGCTGTTGGTTGCAATTGAAAAAACAATAAATATTTATTTTGTATTTGATATTAATTTATATCCCTTGGAAACAGAACAATTGTACACGTTTGATTTTAATTTTTATCAAGTTCTCAAGGATCTTCTAAGTTTTACTGTCCAAGTGGAGTTTCCACGCTAGGAATACCCTCTAAATTTTAATGTTTCATAACTTCATTGCTTGGTGTCGGGAAAGTTGGAACTTCTCAGTGTTTTGAAGTAAAGTAGGGTTTGGATTGCCAAGGAGGCAAAAGGGGGGGAAGTGGGGGGAAAGAAAGAGGAGTGGAGCGGGGGGAGAGAGGGGGAGGGAGAAGGGGGAAAAAAAAGAGAAAAAAAGAGGGGGAGGGAAGGGAAGAAACGAGAGTGAAAGAAGAGGAGGGGGAGAAAGGGGGGGAAAGAGAGAGAGAAGGGGGGGGGGGGCCGCGTGGTGAGGGGGCAGAACGGGAGGAGGGAAGAAAGAGGTAGAGGGCTCTGGACGCGGAGATAGTCCTGATTAAAAGAGGTGCGCCTATAAGGGGAAGGGAAAAGAAAAAAATTTTTTTAAGAGCACGACACTGGAATAGTCAGGGATTGGACCGCGAGTGGTTCTTGTGGATGATGATGGTGAATAGTCTATCACTGGAAGAAAAAGATCTTCACGCGCGGAGTGGGAAAGGTGGGTTGTCAATAGTGGAGTGACGAATCGGTGGATGTCAGAAGCGCTGTCATCAGCGCAGTCCAGAAGTCTCGACTGGTGTGTGTGAAGTGTCACTGTGTGACACACACGGCAGTGAGGACTCCATGTGAACTAGGTGACCGTGAGTGTCGTGAGGGGGGAAGGGGAGGTGGAGTGTAGGTGAGTGAAAGCCGGTAAGGACGACAGGGGAGAAAGGAGACAGAAGTTTTGTTGGAAATTTTTGACAAAATTAAAAAGTACAGTTAACAGTTCTATTTATTTTATGGACTCTGGCTGGTGGTGTGAAACAATAATGTCCTCTCCAAATTTTGAAGGGTGGATACCGGAAACGGGTATGCACTACGTGTGTGTGGGGCAGAGCGAGTGGGGAAGATACAGTGAGACTGGAAGGGTGAATGCGATTGCGTCATGTAGGGACTTAGATTTTGGCAAACAAGCGACGTTTGGGAAGAGGGGCTAGAAGCCCTCTTTACACAAGATTCATGAATTTTAGAATTTTAGGAGTTTAGTGCAATATCTAGTGAAAACAATCTGTAGGCGTTTTACAGAACAAACTGGAGAAGTTCCCATTTTCACAAATTTTTTTACTGGAATTTGTTCATCGAACGTGTCGTTCTACTACTCTAACATGTTTCAAACAACTGTGAGGGCTTCGTTTTCCATGTGCAAAAATTTTAGAAGGGTTCCGTTCAAATTTATTTATGAGTTGCGGCACATATGATATTTATTTTTTTTATTTTATTTTTTATCATTGAAAACAGAACCAATTGTACAAGCGAATTTTTGATTTTAATTTACAAGTTCTCAAGGATCTTCTTAAGTTTAATGTCCAATGAGGGTCCTTAGAATTACTCTTGGACTACATCTAAATTTTACTGTTTTCCATATCTTATTGCTTTGGTGTGCAAGTTTGCAACAAAAATGTCGTCATTTTTTTGATAAATTTTGATTGCCAAGGCTTGGAAAAAAAATAGAGATCACATTAAAGGTTTCTTAACCATTTTTTCCATCCTCCAGTGTGACACTTCATTTCCTTTCTAGTTTCTAATGCCTTTTCAAATGAATTCAATAAACCATTCAAGAGAAATATACAAAGCCTGATTTCCATTCAAACTCATTTTCAAGAGACAAAAACACTACTTTTCCTTCATACACATTTTCTTCTTCATTCGAACAGAGTTTTGATTCACAACAAACATAAATCCAACACAAGCATGCAAGTAGAGAAAGGAAGATCATGCCTTTATTGATTTCCCAACAAACTTTAGCAATTTATCTCTTTTCCATTTGAATTTCTAAATACAAATCCAATGGCATGTACCAACACCCTTCACATTTCTTTCAAACAGAGAGTAGAATATACTCTCTACATTCACATTCCCCTTTTAATCTTGACAGTACCAACACAAATATCTTCACATTACAATTTCTATACAATTCATCCACTCCAAAGTGGGAAGGATTACAATGAACTTGCTCAAAGAAGGGACTGTCAAACTATATATTCCTCTTGCTCAAAAACAACAACATGCTAGTTTCTTCATCTTTTCATCTTGATCACAATAAGGAAGTGGGAAAGGCAACACTCTCCACCCAACCAAGACATCCAATGAGAAGGGAGAATCCAGCCTTCCTCATTGTCCCTTGAGCCCCAACCATATTGAAATAAGAGATGCAATACAACACATGGCAACAAAGGCATCCACAACAAATATGCAGCATTTTCACATTCAAACACATTTCAAGAAGAATGTAGTTCATAACTACATTAAACAAGTGCAAACAAAATTGAGGCTTCATCAAGCAAGCCAACAACAACAAGGATATATGGGGAAATAATTATGCCTCCTAATGGTAAATGGGAATCCACCAATACAACCCACCAAAATAAACCATCTCACATATCCTTATGCCCCCCAAATTCCTCCTTATGCCCCGCCAAAGTTTCTCCCTTATGCACCCCCAAGAGTAAAAAATGCAAGCTATTTCTTTTCCATGGTGGATCCCAATCCCAAACTCCTTCAATAATAAAACTGATGCCATTGACATTTCCTTATGTCCCCCTAATTTGAAATCCCCATACCCTTCTCCTACACCATGCCCTAAATAGTCTACCCAACCAGCCAACACACACATAACGGCATACACCATTTTAAACATGGATGAAAGAGAAAGAAACAATTTCAAAAGGATCAAGTTCCTACCTCTCCATAATGGAGTTTGTCCCAAGATCAACAAGCTTCCCAATGCCAAAATGAATTCCAAAATCAACAACACACCAGCATGCAAATGACTCCAAACTCCTTCCACAAGCAAGGCTCCAAAACAGCAAGAAAAATTCACCCCAAGAGGAATAAGAAAATTTTCAACAACCATCCAACAAGCAAGGAGTTTGAATTTTAAAGGAGAGGGAAGAGAAGAGGGTGATGTGGATCCATGTGGGATTCTAGATCATTCTTCCTCAAACCCAAGATTGAAGTCAACATCATTCACCTAAACATAATAAATAAAATGACAAATTGACTTACACAATCCAAAATAACCCATACCCCAAAAGGACTGAATTTAAAACATGTAAGAGAAGTGCAATTAAAAATTCAAATTAGTCATTTCAAAATGCATTAAAAAGGCCTAAATTTAACCTCTAAACCATAGGTATTGTTGTTGAATAGGTGTGAGACAAGTTTAACTTGTCCCACAAGCCTCTAAATATAGCCTCCAAGAATAAATTCGAATTCCCAAGAGGATGAAGTGTTTCACACTCCAAAATATATCTTACATTCTCTTACATATCCCTTACACATTATTACAATATTTCATTTAAGATCGACAACTTCATTAATTACATTCTTATGCCATATTGATTTATTTATTTTAACGCATGATTATCCACAAAATTAACACAACATATAATAACTAATGAAAAGGGTAAACACATCACAAAATAAGCACATTCAAACATTAATAAAGAACCCACATTAATAAATTACACAAACCCATGGTCACATATAATGGAAATTATCCCCTTGGGAATCCCTAACAAAACACAACACACACACACAAAACAGTTGCCATGGTGACCTTGTTGAATTCACCCAGAATTCCAATACCGTTGGTCTCTAGTCCCCCAACATTGTTGTGATAATTTTAACCTGCAAAACACAAATACCTCCTTCAGCCTCGTGGCCATATCAAAACATCCAAAATGATATAAACAACATCTCAAGATCATCTAAACATATGAATCACAACAACATCAAGAATTCAACATTATCATTTTTAATTAATTAATCAGCTATATCATCATCAATAATCTTCCATACTAGGTCTACTCACAATATCCAATGTCACATGTCCAAATCAACATCTATAATATGTCCATGTCAAACAATATATCATCATCCACATATAAAAATGTCTCTAGTAATCATCATGCATAATAACTAAATCCAGATCAATAATAATCCCTGATCTAACATCTAACCATCATACTAAACAAAACATAGTAATGTCTATAATGAAATCAAGAATATTAACATAAGAATCAAAAGGTGTAAAAGGGAAGTGGGCACTACATCCCCCTCCCCTTAGACTCGACTTCCTCCTAGAAGTCACTGGAAAAAATGTGAAAACTACACTCGTAATGAAGTAGCATCCTCCTAGGTAGCTACAGTCTCATCATATCTATCCCACTATACCTGAACCTAATCAAACTCTCTGCCTCAAAGGCCTTAGGTCCTATGATCTAGGATGTGAACAGGCTCCACCATCACCTGTCCCTGATCCTGCGCTTGCAATGATGTCCAATCCATCACATGAGAAGGATCTGCAATATATCTCCTAAGAACCGAAACATGAAACACATCATGTACACGAGACAAGATGAGTGGAAATGCTAAGCGGTAGGCCAAAGGGCCTATACGCACCAAGATCTCAAAAGGATCAACGAATCTAGGAGCTAACTTAGAACCTTTTCCATAACAAATAGGGATCTTTTATGGTCTGACACGAAGGAACACCTTCATGCCCACACCAAAGCTATGGTCAATCCTATGCTGATCCGCATACTTCTTCTGACTGTCTTGCACCTCCTACAATCTCTACTTGATCAACACTACTTGCTGCTCCATGTCCTGCAAAAGAGCTGGTCCAAGAAATACTCTATCCTCTAACCTGTCCCAGCAAAGAGGTGTCCTGCACTCTCTACCATACAAAGCCTGAAATGGAGCCATGCCTATAGAACTCTAAAAACTATTATTGTAGGAAAACTCCACTAAGTATAGGTACTCCTCCCACTTAGACTACTGATCCATTACATACATCCTGATCATATCCTCTAAAATATGATTCACTTGCTCGGTCTATCCATATGTCTCAGAGTGATATGTTGTGTTGAAGTTGATCCTCATCCCAAGGACATACTGCATGGTATTTCAAAAGTGTGAAGTGTACAAAAGGATCGCGGTCACAAATGATCTTCCACAGAATCTCATGCAACCTGAAAATCTCATCCAAATATCATCATGCCACTGCTCTAGTTGTATAAGTGGTCTTCACCAGAGAAAAGTGAGCCACTTTTGTCAATTTATCAGCCGTGATCATGATGGTGTCATGGTGATATCTTGACATCAATAGCCCAACAATGAAATCCATGGAAATGGTGTCCCACTTCCATTCCGATATAACATGAGGATAGAGTAGTCATGTTGGATGCTGATTCTTGGCCTTAAATCTCTGCCACTCTAAACACCGTGAAAAAAAATGGGCCACATCTCTACGAAGTCCTCTCCAATGATACAACTGTCACAAAGTGGCATGGATCTTCTTCACCCCGGGATGGGCTGAATAAGGTGCATGATGTGCCTCTACCAAGATTTCCTAGCTCAAACCTCCATCTCTGGGAACTTATATCCAGCCTTTGTGCCTAATAAGACCATATGCCTCTAAGGAAAAACCATCAAAATTCCCCTCAAGGGGTCTCTGTGACTCGATCTCTGCTTGTACTACAATGTAGAAGTTGTTAAGAGGAAGCTGCTGAAGAATCCTGCTCCACAAATATGTGCTCACTGAGGTGGCCATAGCCACATGTCTTCATTTGCTAAAAGTATCTACTACCACATTCTCCTTCCCCTTTACATGCTCTATCTCCATGTCATACTCACAAAGCAACTTCATCCAATGCTGCTGACAAGCATTGAGATTGGGCTGTGTGAAGAGGTGGTGAAGACTCAAATGATCAGTCTTAAGTGTGAATCTATGTCCAAGAAGAAAATGTCTCCATCTAACTAAAGCATGCAAAAATACCACAAGATCAAGATCATGGGTTGGATAATTAAGCTCGTTTGAGTTTGCAAGACTCAAAAGCTACTACTCTACCATCCTGCATCAACACACCTCCAAGCCTTGCTAACGAAGCATCTGTGTAAACGAAGGATCTGACACTGCAAGAATGGGTGTTGTAGTGAGGCACTCCTTCAATGTCCTAAAGGCCTTCTCACATCTGTTTGACCAAAAAAACTTCTTCCCTTTCCTTTGAAGGGAAGTGATAGGGTGCACAATCTGAGAGAAGTCCTAAACAAATCTCTGGTAGTATCCTGCTAATCCCATGAATCTGCACACCTCGGTCACTATAGTGGGTGATAGCCAATCCATAATGGCTCTAATCTTGGAAGGATCGACTGTGAAACCTTCCCCAGAAATGATATTGCCCAAATATTGTACCTCTGTCTGAAAGAAAGAACACTTCTCCAAGTTCTTGTAAAGATGCTGCTCATGAAGACACTGAAGAACCTGGCGAAGGTACCCCTCGTACTCCTCACACATACCTAAGTATATCAAAATTTCATCTAGGAAGGTGAGCATGAAGTGATCTAAGAAGTTCCTAAATAACCCATTCATCAAACTCATAAACACTGCAGGGGCATTCGTCAAACCAAAAGGCACCACTTTGAACTCATAATGCCCATATCTCATATGAAAAGTAGTCTTATGAATGTCTACCTCCGTAATCCTTAATTGATGATAGCCTGACTTGAGATCAATCTTAGAGAAAACTATGACTCCCTTCATCTGATCAAACAAGTCATCAATACGAGGAAGAGGATAATGATTCTTGATCATTACCTTGTTTAACTGGTGGTAATCAATACACAACCACAAGGATCCATCCTTCTTCTTCACAAAGATCACCGGTGCACCCCAAGGGGATACACTAGGATGGATAAGGCCCTTCTGAAAAAGGTCCTCAAGCTACAATTTTAGCTCATAGAGCTCTGGGGTGGTCATCTTATAAGGTGATCGTGAGATAGGCTCTGCTCCAAGAACTAGATCTATATGAAAATCAATCTCATGTGGGGGTGGTAACCCTGGTAACTCCCCAGGAAAAACATCAAAAAACTATCTCAAGATGGGATGATCATCTAGCGATGGTCCATTAGACCCATCATCTAATTTGTCACTGATTGTAATAGCATACATCTAACAACCCCGTCTCACACACCGCTTAAGCTGCATAACAGAGATGGTGTGAATAGAAACTGGTCTCCTGACCCCTGAAATCACCGACTCAACTCCCAAATAATATGCGCAAGCTATAGTCTTGTGATAATAATCCATCTTGGGTCTGTGTGTAGATAACCAATCCATACCCAAAATGACTCCGTATGAGCCCAAAGGAAGAATACGGAGATCTGAGGTAGTGGTGAAAGGTCCCAAATCACTACACACTCTTTAACTAAGGAGTCTATAGAGATCTTGGCTCCAAAATCCATCTCGACATCCCAACTAAGACCCTACCTAACTGCCACTAGCTTGCATCACTCTACTAAAGATGGGGCAATGAAAGAATCAGAAGAACTAGAATCAAACAATATAGAGGTAGAAATACCACTAATGCTACATGTGGTCTCAATGACTATGCTCTGATGCTCTGCCTGGTGGTTCTCAACCACTGCATAAATCTTATGGCTGTGTCTCATGTCACCTATAGTCAGCTCTGACATCTGTGCCTTACCCTTGTTAGGGTTCTAAGGAAAATCTCTCCAAGAATGTCCCACAACTCCACATGCAAAGTAGCCACCTGACCCTCTCCAAGGAGTAGCACCTCTAGTAGGTGCCCTGGAAGTCTATGGCATGGATCCTGATGATCCGACTATAGTCAGTTGTGGCCTCTACTGGTGAGCTCCTGCAGACTGAGCTCTAGGTCCACCCTGTGTCCTGATGGGACCCCTAGGAGGAGGCCCAATACTCTGACCTCTCAGTGCATCAGCTCTCTATGGATGTCTATGAGGTGGGCGGGACTACTACTGCTATTGTTATTGCAGCCTAAAGGATGATTGTGTTGTACCCTAGCCACCATGAGCAAGAGGTGTTGAACCTCTCGATCTACCATCCTGCATCTTCTGTATGTGGGTCCGGACTCGGTCTCTAGCATGGTGGGTTTTTCCCTAAGTCTCCTCTACAATATAGGCCTTCTCGATGTCCTCTGCTAATGTCTATAGAAAGTGGATCCACATTGCACCTCCAATATCTAAATTTAGGCCCCGGATAAACCTATGAATCCGCACCTACTCATCCTACGTATACTCTACATACTGGAGTAGATCTAGAAATCTACTCTCATACTCTGCTACTAAAAGAGAAGCCTGTTGGAGGTCATGGAACTCATCAATTCTCTACTATATGAACCTCCATAATAAACATGCTCTTGAATCTCTAATCAAATATCTCCCAGGTCACTATCTCTGAATCCACATGGAGCTTCTACTCCTCTGTCCTCCATCATACTCTTGCTACATCCCTTAGTAGATGAATCGCAACACGAGCTTTCTTATTGCTAAAACAAGTAAAAAGCTTGAAGTAACTGCTCAAGCTCACTAGCCAGGCCTCTTCTTGGAATCCACCTGTATCCCTTGAGTAATGTTAGGACCGAAGCTTCATGATCTCCTCAATGTCATCCATTTTTGTGGTCTGTCGGCCTCTAGGTCTCTTAGCACACTCATCCCTAAGCCTAGGGCTTCGAGACCTCTCTCTATGCTTTGGAACTTTGTGACCCTGTCTCCTAGGCAGTGACTCTACTTTGAGTGACTCCAGGTGGGAGTTCTCTCCTCTATGCTCTTTGCTGAGTCAAGGAGATACCTGACCCTCAATAGAAAGAGCTCTGTCATCACTAGCTACCTGTCCTCCACCTAATCCTCCATGTAGAGTGACATTGAAATCCTGAAGGGTCTATACAATCTGAGGTAGAATAGATGCCACACGCTGATTCGATGGTAGTGGTGGTGGTGGTGAGTATGAGTCTCTGTGAAGGTTCCTCTCACTCCGTTTGAGCCTCTTGCACATACCAAAGCGAGAGTTAGTTCATTTTCCTAAGTTTATACAACTTCCATGTTTACTAAAACATACATATTCTTGCTAATTTGTTTTCTATATTTAAAGTGTGCTAGGTATAAGTTTTCTAGTGTGCCCAATGGTTCAAGACTTTGAACCACTACTCTGATACCAAGTGTGATGCCCATTTAAACAACCACTTGAGACCCAAGAAACAACCTAGGGTTAGCTAGAAAATTATGGGATATTTTTTTTTATTAGAAGTATCCACAACCAAGTTGCAAGGCACTAGTTAACCCTATTAGGTTCTAGAACAATTCAATTTTACTAGGACATATTTTTCCTTCATTATCAATATCAAGTTTACAAGGTTCAAATTTTAGGGTTAGATGTTTTAGTTAGATTTAGGGAGCAAGTTACCCCCATACCCACTCTATAATAGCCTCAGACCTTCAACTAGATTTTTCTCACACTTAATGCTTCCAAAATTTCTCTAAATCATTCCCATTTAATAAGAAATTTTCTCACCTTTCTGGTGATATAAGGAAGTCCTCCTAACTCCTTATATTTTGCAAGATATGGCCAGGCAGAGTTTTGGGGCTAAATTTTCCCAAGGGATAATCCACGGGCCTAGGGAGGAAAATTTTCCCCATGTGCAGGTCGGCATAGTGGGGAAAAATTTAACGCATTTTCCCTCCTTTGGCGTAAAATCACAAATCACCTTTGCACCCACAAGCCTGGTGAGGGAGACACGTGTCGCCTCCTGGTTGGTTGGGAGGAATGGTGGGCTGACGGAGCGGGTTGAGATTTTAAGGCTCTTTCACCAAAAGTGTAAGGGAAACAAACTAGTCCATACCCATGCAAACTTTGTGATGCCACGTGTCACTCAGGTATTGGTGCGGAAAAACAGATGGGCGGGAGCGATGGAAGATTTAGGATTTTGGGGTTATAAAGCGCTAAGGAGAAATTTGGCGTGCGCCACCACCGAAGGTAGAAAGGTTACCACGTACCAAACCATGGTTAGGTGCGGGCAACGAGGTGGTGGAAAAACCCAAGGCATTTAGCCAAAAAGGGGAGAAAGGTCTTAAAACATATGTAGGCCCACGTGTGGGTGAAAGAAAAATTTCCAAGGTAAGGTGCTGGTGTGGGGCCACGGAGTCAAAATGGAATTTTTGCCAAAGGGAACAAAAAAACTGTTAATTCCAAAGACCTTCCATGCTTCCACCTAGCCACATGTCAGCACGTGATTGGCCACAGGTTTGTGTGGATGCAGGGAAAAGTGGGAAAATTTTCCTAAGGTAAAATTTTCAAAAAAAAAATAAATTAAAATTTGGTCCACCCCACTGAGGTGCCATGTGGTAAGTCCAGATTGGTTGCGGAATGGCGGGGCCGAGGATTTTTTTTGGAAATTTTTCCAAAGTAAAAAATTAAAGTTAATAGTTAGATTTATTTTATTTTTGAATGTCAATTTGAAGTAAAACTTCAAATGGCAATAAATTTTGATATGAAGCTCAGATTTGGGAAAACAAGGACTTTCTAGAAAGCTCTTGAAGCCCTCTTTACACAAAAGTCATCAATTTTGGAATTTGATGAATTTTAAGTGGTCAATTTAGTGAAAAAAAACTATAGGCTTTTGCAAAACAAAACTAGGAGAAGTTCACTTATAAATTTTTATTCAAATTTATTCTCCTACTTACTCAACATGTTAAACAGACATGAAGGCTTGTTTTTAGATGAATTTGAGAAAGGTTCCAAGGTTAAATTTAGTTATTGAGTTGAAATTGATATTTATTTATTTTATTTTATTTTTATATCATTGGACAATAGAACAATTATGTAAGTTTTATTTTAATTTTACAAGTTCTCAAGGATCTTTCTTAAGTTTTAATGTCCAATTGAGTTCCTTAGGACTTACTACATCTAAATTTTAATGTTTCATAACTTATTGCTTGGTGCAAGTTTGAACTTCTCATTTTTTTGATAAATTTGATTGTCAAGCTTGGAAATTAAAATAGAGATCAACATTAAAGGTTCTTAAACATTTTTCCATCCTCCAAGTGTGACAATTCATTTCCTTTCTAGTCTAATGCATTCAAATGATTCAGTAAACCATTCAATAGCAATTATGCAAAGCCTGATTTCTAAATTCAACTCATTTCAAGAGAACAAAACACTATCTTTTCCTTCATACACATTTTCTTCATTCGAACAGAGTTTTGATTCACAACAACAATTAAATTCCAACACAATCATGCAAGTATGAGAAGGTAGATCATTCCTTTATTGATTTCCAAAAACAACTTTACAATTTATCTCTTTTCCATTTGATTTCTAAATACAAGATGCAATGCATGTAACACCCTTTCACATTTCTTTTCAAAACAGAGAGTAGAATATAACTCCTCTACATTTCAAATTCCACTTTTTAATCTTACATTACCAACACAAATATCTTCACATTACAAATTGCTATACAATTCATCCACTCCAAAGTGGGAAGGATTACAATGAACTTTCTCAAAGAAGGGACTGTCAAACTATATATTCCTCTTGCTCAAAAACAACAGCATGCTAGTTTCTTCATCTTTTCATCTTGATAACAACAAGGAAGGGGGAAAGGAAAAACTCTCCACCCAACCAAGACATCCAATGAGAAGGGAGAAGCCATCCTTTCTCATTTTCCCCTGAGCACCAACCATATTGAAATAAGAGATGTAATACAACACATGGCAATAAAGGATTCCACAATAAATATGCAACATTTTCACATTCAAACACATTTCAAGAAGAATGTAGTTCACAACTACATTAAACAAGTGCAAACAAAACTAAGGCTTCATCAAGCAAGCCAACAAGAGCAACGATATATGGGGAACTACTTATGCCTCTTAATGGGAAATGGGAATCTACCAATACAACCCACAAAAATAAACCATCTCACATATCCTTATGCCCCCCCAAGTTCCTCCATATGCCCCCCCAAATTTTCTCCCTTATGCCCCCCAGGAGTAAGAAATGCAAGCTATTTATTTTCCATGGTGGATCCCAATCCCAAACTCCCTCCAAAATAAAAATGATGCCATTGGCATTCGCTTATGCCCCCCTAATTTGAAATAACCATAGCCTTCTCCTACACCATGTCCTAAGTATTCTACGAAACCAGCCAACACACACATAACATCATGCACCATTTTAAACATGCATGTAAGAGAAAGAAACATTTTCAAAAGGATCAAGTTCCTACCTCTCCATAATGGAGTTTGTCCCAAGATCAACAAGCTTCCCAATGCCAAAATGTAGTCCAAAATTAGCAACACACCAACATGTAAATGACTCCAAACTCCTTCCACAAGCAAGGCTCCAAAACAGCAAGAAAAATTCACCCCAAGAGGAATAAGAAAATTTTCAACAACCATCCAACAAGCAAGAAGTTCGAATTTTAAACGAGAGGGAAGAGAAGAGGGTGATGTGGATCCATGTCGGATGCCACATCATTCTTCCTCAACCCTAAGATCAAAGTCAACATCATTCACCTAAACATAATAATTAAAATGACAAATTGACTTACACACTCCAAAATAACCCATACCCAAAAAGGACTGAATTTAAAACATGTAAGAGAAGTGTGTAATGACATTACTTGTATAATTCAGATCATGAGCAGAAATATAACACCAAATAACATAATATTCCAGAATAATGATATCAATATGCAATTAGAATAGCTTTTCCACTTCAAGGGGGCAACCTCCAAACCATACAATAAGACTCAAATGATCCAATGATGATAAACTACTACCTGTTAACCCCTATATATACTATTCCTATGCTATGGTCAACACCAAGGCAGGCCCACTAATGAAAATATAACATATATGAAAGAGATACATAATGATAAGAAGTTATGATAGCCACAAGTCGGCTATATACATCCAATATAAGATATATGATTAAGGGTGTAGCATGCCCCTCCCCTTCGAAGAAAAATTGTCCCCAATGTTGAGAAGATCTGGATGCTGCTACAGGAAATTTGCATCCTCCCAAGTTACATCTTCATTGTCTAGATTTTTCCACTTGATCAAATACTCATTGATGACCCTTGTCCTCAATTGCTTAGTGCGTGTCTGAAGGATGCATTCTGGTTCCAGGATGATTTTTACCTCTTCATCAAGCTCGAGTAACATTGTTTGGGTTTATATTGTCTATCCAATTACCTTCTTTAGGCAAGGTACATGGAAGACTGGATGAATTCAAGTAGCCAGAGGAAGTTCCAGTTTGTATGCTACTTCCAATCTTCTGTAACACTTGATAAGGACCATAATACTTAGGTGAAAGATTGTTATCCTTTTTGTGTTGTTTTAAGTACATTTGACTATATGGTTGTAAACACACAAAAACCCAATCACCGACTTCAAAATGTATTTCGGTGCGATGTTCATCTGCTTGCTGCTTCATGTGGTTTTGTGACATGGCCAAATTCTCCCTGAGACTACAAAGCACCTCTTGTTGGTGTTGAATATGTTCTTCAACTGCTCAAACCTTTGGTTGGACTCTCAAAGATGAAGTGATAGATGGTGGATGGTACCCATATAATGCCAAGAATGGAGACATTTTAGATGAAGTATGAAAGGAGGTGTTATACCACCATTCTGCCAGTGGTAACCATTGGATCCATCTCGCTTGCTTCTCTAATGTAAAACAATGAAGATATCCCTCCAAGAACTTGTTTACCACCTCTGTTTTCCCATCAGACTGGGGATGATAAGAGGAACTACGAGCTAGTTGTGTGCCCAAGCATGAGAACAAGTCAGACCACAAATTACTAGTAAAGATAGGGTCTCGATCACTTACTATAATCTTTGGTGTCCCATGTGGCTTCTAAATTGTATCCCTGAAGGTCGTTGCTACTGTACTCACAAAAAATGGATGTGATAAAGAAAAAAAATGGGCATATTTGGTGAGTCTATCCACCACCACCATGATTACATTTTTACCTTCTGATTTAGGCAATCCTGTGATGAAGTCCATAGACACCTCTTCCCACCTCTGGCTAGGAATAGATAGAGGTTGTAAAAGACCTCGGGACTTAATTGTTTCACCCTTATTTTGCTGACAAACCATGCATTCTGCCACAAAATTTTGGACATCTCCTTTTAGCCCTTCCCAGAAATCATGCTTAATTCGATGATAAGTCTTTAAGAAGCCAGAATGACCCCCTACTGGAGAAGCATGGAGCTCAGATAGAACCCTATTTTTAAGGATTGAATTCTTACATATATATAATCTATCTTTATACCATAAAACATCTCCTTTCCATACAATTTTTTCTGACATGTTTGGATCTTGTTGAAGATTCTGAGTGAGATTTTGTGTACCTTAGTCATTTTTCCATTCAGACATTGCATCCTTTATCCAATCCTCTTGTAATATAGATATGGCACACAACAATGCTTGGGTAGATTCATCCTTTCGAGATAAAGCATCAACAACTACATTCTCTTTCCCTTTCTTGCATATTATCTCAAAATCATACCCCAACATTTTTTAGACCCATTTTTATTGTTCTTCTAATGATAAACGTTGCTCTAAGAAGTATGTCAAACTATCTTGATCTATCTTTACTTTGAAATTTCATCCCATTCGATATGGTCTCCATTGCTTCACTGCATGAAGTATTGCTAACATTTCTTTCTCATAAACTAGTGTAGAGATATTCTTACCTTTGAATTGGTGGATCTCGAAGGCAATGGGTTGCCCTTCTTGCATGAGTACTGCACCCATACCATACCCTGTAGCATCACATTCAACAATGAATGTTTTTGAAAAATCTAGGGTGGCTAGAACTTGAGTGGTGCACATAGCCTCCTTCAACTTCTCAAAGACCATAGTAGCTTGCTCGTTCCAATGGAAAGAGTCTTTCTTCAATAAAGTTGTGAGTGGTGCTGTGATACTACCATAATTTCTTACAAATCTATGATAATAACCTATAAGCCCTAAAAATCCTCAGAGATTTTTTAGGGTTTTGGGAACCTTCCATTCAAGCATGGATTTTATCTTGTTAGGATCCACTTTAACACCTTCATAAGAGAGAATATGGCCCAGATATTCAACCTCCTTGACACCAAAAGAACACTTAGAAGGCTTTACATAAAGTTGATATTGTTCAAGAGTTTCCAGCACCTTATTTACATGATGCAGGTGTTCCTCCCATGTTTTACTTTAGATTAATATATCATCAAAGAACACTAAAACAAACTTTCAAAGAAATGGCTTCAATATAGAATTCATCAAGCTTAGAATTGTAGAGGGTGCATTTATTAGTCCAAAAGGAATTACCAAGAACTCATAGTCTACTTCATATGTCTTGAAGGTTGTTTTATGAATATCTTCATCCCTGATTCTAATCTGATGATATCCAGAATGAAGATCAAGTTTTGTAAAGTAAACAACACCATGTAACTCATCTAGAAAATCATCAATTACAGGAATAGGAAACTTATCTTTAACTATGTACTTATTGAGTTCCTTGTAATCTTGACACGTGCGCCAATTGCCATCTTTTTTCTATACTATCACTATAGGAGAAGAGTAAGCACTTTGACTATGATGAATAAGTCCTGCTTATAACATCTCTTGAACTATATTCTCAATCTCACTCTTTTACATATAGGGGTACCTATAAGGTCTGATGTTGGGTGGTTGACTCCCTAGTACTAGCTAGATGGCATGGTCATGGTCTCTTTTCAGAGGCAGACCCTTGGGCATTTCTCCAAACACCCCTGAGTGCTCATCTATAATTGCTTGCATATCTATGGGTATAAATGTATTGCAATGATGTGCTTCCAATGAAAATAGTTGTGTTACAAACCCTTCTGCACCCTTTCTAATAAATTTTTGCATCTGATGAGAACTTACCATCTGTGGGGACTTTGCTCTTAGTCCTTTTAGTTTAAAATTCCTCCCTTCTGATTGAAATTACATGAATAACTCTTAGAAATTCATTTCAATGGTTCCCAATGTGGTAAGCCACTGAACTCCTCACACAATGTCTACTCCTCCCATGGAAATGGCATACATATTGCTAGTTAGCAAGTAATCTCCCATGGTGAGATTAATGTTATGGCATTTTCTTAAACAACTAATAGTTTTCCCATCAGTGATCATGACTTGACATTCTGGAGCTAGATAAACAAAGTAGTTCAAACATACCGCTAACTTATGATTGATGAAATTGTGGGTACTTACCGAATCAATCAACACTATTACCCTCTATTTTTTTAAGAATCCAACTACTTTGAGAGTTTGGGGAGTGCTAATACTAGAAATTGCATGGCATGATATTGTTGGTTGGGGATCTCCTAATGCCTTCTCTGGCTCTATCTCTTCATCTTCTTCATTTTCTTCTTCTTTAGTAGGTCCCTCAATGTAGAACAGCTTCTTTTCCGCACACTTATGTCCTGGTCCAAATTTGTTGTCACAATTAAAACATAACCCTTTGGATATCTTTTCTTCAATTTTTTGAGGTGTCAGTCTCACTGGCCAAGGGAATTATGGTGGAAGGGTGCTACGATCTTTGATATTACTAACAATTTGTTTCCGAATTGAAATAATTTTTTCCTCTGCCCTATGTGCCATGGTCATAGAGTTTGAAACCTTATTAGGAATAAACATACGCACCTCAGCATCAATTTGTTATTCAAGATCCCCAAGAAATAAGTCATTCAAATTATCTTTAGGAATATTTTCCACCCATAAGGAAAGGTTTTAGAATTGATGGATGTAATCTTTGATTATTCTTGTTTGTCTGAGCTTTGCTAATTAGATGAAATAATTCTCTGACACACTAGAACTATAGTGGAATTGCAACTCTTCGGTGAATAATGTCCATGTAACATTGAGGCCACTCTTTTTCTATTGAGCACATAACCATTGATACCAAATGAATTGGTCAGGTTCAAGATACAACGATGTCATGGTAACCTTTTGTCCCGATGGAATCTGATGAAGATCAAAGAAATTATCCATCTGGTTAATCCAATTGAGTGGATCCTTTCCATAAAACTTACGCATTTCCACTTTTGGAAGAATTTTATGTGCTTGTAGAGTGTTTGTATGTGGATTGGTCATGTTTGCATATCCACCTTGGCTAGTTTTTTTATTACTTTGACCTAAAGATCCACCATGGTTAATATGAGTATGATTGAGTTATGGCTGATTAGGAATGATATGATGACCCATGATATTGTAACTAAATTTTTGAATGAAATCCTCCAATCCTTGTCCAATATTTACTATATCTTCTTTGTTAGCAACTCTACCTTTGAGGTTTCACAACTCTAACTCAAGATAGTTGACCTTATAGTCAGTTGATGTAAACCCTAACCCTGAGGACTCTATAGATACCCCTTCTGACTCTAACTCCTCAACTATTATCTCATCCTTATCAGGGGTTTTACCTGGAGTGATAGGATTATTTTTTCCTCTTGTCGAAGGCCCAGCCATGATGCCCCAAAATGGTAAGATTTAAGGATCAAGGTCGAAATTTAGGGTTTCAGATTTCAAAAGGAATTCAGCCAAATTTTATAAAAATCAAAGAACAAACTCCAACTAATTTTTAATCATATTTATATAAATGTAAATAACTTTTAAAAATTCCACAAATTACACCCTATGTAGCTGAATTATGAAAACACATAAAACTATTATAACTTTTACAAAACAAGTAAAACATTCTTAAAATTTTGAGGGAAGCTTACTTGACTGATTTTTCCACACCACAGAAACATTTGCAAAAAAATTTGCTACCGATGTTGAGATATGGATGAACATTCACAATTGGGGTTTGGCACATTGTTGGCTGAGTTCAAGCTCTGATACCACTTGTAATGAAATTACTTGTATAATTCAGATCATGAGTAGAAATATAACACCAAATAACACAATATTCCAAAATAATGATCTCAATATGCAATTAGAATAGCTTCACCACTTCGAGGGGGCTACCTCCAAACCATACAATAAGACTCAAATGCTCCAATGATGTTAAAATACTACCTGCTAACCCCTATATATACTATTCCTATGTTATGGCCAACTCCAAGGCTGACCCACTAATGAAAATATAACATATATGAAAGAGATACATAATGATAAGAAGTTATGATAGCCACAAGTCGGCTATATACATTCAATATAAGATATATGATTAAGGGTTTAGCAAAGTGCAATTAAAACTTACAATTATTCATTTCAAAATGCATTTAAAAGTCCTAAATTTAACCTCAAAACCATAGGTATGGTTGGTGAATAATTTTAAGAGGTGTGGTACAAGTTTAACTTGTCCCACAAGCCTCCAAATATAGCCTCCAAGGAAAAATTCAAATTCCCAAGAGGATGAAGTGTTTCACAGCCCAAAATCTATCTTACATTCTATTACATATCCCTTACACATTCTTACAATATTTCATTTAATATTAAAAACTTCCTTAATTACATTCGTATGACATATTGATTTATTTATTTTAACACATTATTATCCACAACATTAACACAACATATAATAACTAATGAAAAGGGTAACACATCACAAAATAAACACATGCAAACATTAATAAAGAAGCCACATTAATAAATTACACAAACCCACAGTCACATATAATGGAAATTCCCCCCATGGGAATCCATAACAAAACAAAACACACACACACACACAAAAAATAGTTGCCATGGTGACCTTGTTGAATTCACCCAGAATTCCAATATAGTTGGTCTCCAGTCCCTCGACATTGTTGTGATAATTTTAACCTGCAAAACACAAATACCTCCTTCGGCCACGTGGCCATATTAGAACATCCAAAATGACATAAGCAACATCTCAATATCATCTAAACATATGAATCACAACAACATCAAGAATTCAACATTATCATTTTCAATTAATTAATCAACTATATCATCATCAATAATCTTCCATAATAGGTCTACTCAAAATATCCAATGTCACATGTCCAAATCAACATCTATAATATGTCCATGTCAAACAATATATCATCATCCACATATAAAAAATGTCTCTAGTAATCATCATGCATAATAACTGAATCCAGATCAATAATAATCCCTGATCTAACATCTAACCATCATACTAAACAAAACATAGTAATGTCTATAATGAAATCAACAGTATCAACATAAGCATCAAAAGGTGTCAAAGGGAAGTGGGCACTACACATCCTGCTTGATTAACTATTTTTCCGAGAATGTGCTTTTGCATCTTGTTAGATGCTTCAGATTGGTCATTGCCTTACAAATAATAAGGGGTGGAAAAATTAAGCTTAATGTGGAATTCATCCCAAAGTTCACGGATGTATTGATTTTTAAAGGAGTGACCATTTTCCATGATGAGTGTGGATGGGATACCGTAGTGGAAAATAATTTTGTTAAGGATAAATTTTAATATTTGTTTTCCCATGACATAGGTGAGTGACATGGCTTCAACCCACTTAGTGAAGTATTCTATGGCAGTGATAATGAACTTGTTGCCATCAAATGAAGTGGGATTTAATTTTCCCATGATATCGAGACCCCAGGTAGACAAGGGCTAAGGGGTAGTGATGGGTTACAAGGCTTGAGATGACGTGTGGATGAGGTCAACATGCTTTTGACATGGGATGCACTTGCAGACATATGAACATGAATATTTTTCCATGTTTAGCCAATAATAACTAGGTTGTAGAAGACTTTTTTGCTAAGGTCATACCACAAGTATGGGCATCACAAATTCCCATGTGAAATTCTTGGAGTGATGATTTGAGCTCTTGGGAATTTAAGCATCGCAGTAGAGTTTTGTCAAAGTTTCTATGATAAAGTGTGTCACTAAGGATAGTAAAGTTGGAGGATCATTGGATGAATGATTTATGATGGATAGGAGGTAGATTTTGTGGAAGGGTATGGTCATCTAGATAGGTTTAGATGTCATGGTACCAAGGGGAATCAGGACCAAAGATCTATAAAACCATCTCAGACTCAGGATTATCATAATCTGGGATCATTAGTCACTGATGAGAAGATGAAGTATGATACTAAGGAGAAGGCACACAAAATATTCGCACAAGGTAGCAAGACAAAATTGAAGGTGTAGAAGGATAGGGAAGGAAGCACACGCGAAAGACAGAATGAATTTGGACTTAGCCATTTTCATGGTTCTGGGCTATTTTTTGAGATAGCGTGTGGGGCACACAACCAGATGGAAACTTGCGTGGCTCGCAAATGCTATTTTTGGAAGAACGTCTACTAAGAAATTTGCATGAGTTCGAGTTAATAATAGGATTACCACTTCTAGTTAAATAAAAGAGATCTATTATTAGTGCACTTGCATGTGTGTCTATTATTGTAAAGGTGTGTGGTTATTTTTAACATGTGACCTATTTTGGGAATTATGTAAGAGGTGAAGGGAAATTCCCCAACCTTATAAATATGTAGTAATCTGTGTAGGTTAAGAGAGGACTGTGTATGAGGTATTGTAGATTTATGCTTCTAGAACTGATGTGCACATGAACTTATGGTACTAATTATTGTAAGAAGCTTCTATGTTCATTGTGTGTTAATATAATAGTCTATTGGATGAATAATGGTTTCAAACATGACTGTAACTTTTTATTAAATGGATAATTTATTATGTTTACCGTTTGATTCATGATTCTTTAAAATCTAGATCTAGGATATGCTCTATGGAGATTTTATATTGTTTATGGATCTAAATGCATTAACCCTTCATCATGTTTAGATCCTACATAAGACACTCTAAAGAGGGACTTGGTACCTTTGCACACTTCAGGTGAGGGCCTAGTCTAGGCTGCATCATTTGTTCTATTTCCGAGACCTCTTTTTCCATTGTTTTCAGGATGGTTTGTGATGAAGACGTACTGGTTGACCTTAGCAAGTGTTGAGGAGTGGATAAAATATTTATAAGAAGAGTACACATGGAGGTTCAACACTGGATTTCATTTTGACACACTCACGTGGGTGGAAGAAAATCTATCTGAAAATTTATATGAGATATTCTTCGTTGTTTTTCTGGTAGAACTATACGAGTGTTCGTTTACTTATGCATCTACAAGGAATTGAAGGTATTACATACTTTTTTGGATGCAGGAAGAATTTTAGGCCCTTTATGATGCTAATCTAATTTAGACACGTGTTGTGGATACTTAGTTTCATGGTGTTCTGAATAGCTATATTCTGGAGTACTCAATTTCCACTTATTCTTTCCTATAGGTAGCGGAATTCCATTTCTTACAGTATCCCAGTGGAACTTACTTGCAAGGAATTCCACTGGTGATTAATATCTTGATGGTAACCCTAAAATTGGAAAGAAAACTGATGGCTAACTAAACCACACCACGTGCAGGGGTAGGAGAATGTTTGGTGAAATATTTCGGATCTAGCGGTAAAGAAGCAGAGAGAAAAAGGTAGCTTAAGTATAATGAGGCATACGGGAGGGAGATAGATAAGCAATGTGACATTGTAGAGTGGATGGTGTTGAGGAGAGAGATGGCTTGCGAAGGATTTACAGCTCACGCAAAAGGCGTGGAGTCATAGCATCAAGAACTCCCCCATCTAGGAAACCATGAAAGTCAACCCTCTTAGGCCTCACATGGGAGCACACCTGTAGAGACATCCTGGGCCACATGTGCGCATCTAAATCTACCTGGGAACCTAGCCCTTGCATTTGGTTTTCTAGTACTTAGTACATCAAATAGTCATCAAGAAAATTTTGGTAGTAGGGAAGAAGGATTAAGTCACATAACAAGAACATCAATGGCAAGGAAAACATATTCATTGTTGTTTAGAGGTACATTTTTTAGGTGCATCATCTGCACTAAATTTGAGCACATAGAATTTGGGGCTCACTTCTAGGAGTAATACCACCATGTAGACTGTAGGAGCTCAATACAATAATACTATTGGAACACATGGAAGTACATCTTCTTGTCCACTTCCAGCTATGGGTGGAGGATCAGAGGGTGTACGTGGTTCTAGTTCTAGGGGATCTAGTGGTTCTAGAGGAAGATTCTAGGTGGGAAAGGTCCACACCAACCCTAGAATATTTACATGGAGATGTCTCTTCATCGGCCAGAGTATAGGGGCATAGAAGATGTTGTTGAGCATGTTCACATGTGTGAAATGTTTTGGCGCACAAAAGTGATCATGGCTTTTGAGTGCAAGGCAAGTCAGATTTTAAGTACATTACAGGGACACACACATAGTTGGTATAAGAAGTTTGACCCTAATAAAAATTGCGTAGATTATGTATCGTTCAAAGATTCATTCCTTATAGAGTTATATATCCTTGAGTTTGAGCAGAAGAGCATAAGAACACTCTAGGATATTAAACAAGGCACTACTAAAAGTGTTCGAGAGTATAATGCCCATTGCAAAACACTTTTATCTAATATTTCTTATGATATTCACACAAGCCAAGATGCATAGTGGTTTGTTAGAGGTATGATCACACCTTTTAGGAGGGATTTGTCACATAAGACATACACTGATGTATGTGAAGCACTTGAAGCAATGTTATGTGCTAAGGTAGTCGAGAGTATAAACACTGGAGTTATCCCATTCTTGGAGGCATAGATTACAGCTATGATAAAGAAATTTGAGAAACTATTGAAAAATTTGGCACATGATACGCACTCTAGGATTTGATGTACAGATTATGAAGTGGAAGGTCACACTAAGGATAATTCTCCCCATAGATTAGTTCATTCATTACTATTATACTATGAGATATGTCACCTGAACCATGACTCCAACCATTTCCCATTATTACAACATGTGATAAGTAAGAATGTATCATGTTATTGTAAGATTTTCCTATCCATGACTCATGATATAAAGGACTATAGGTTGATTGGCTAGATCCATAATGCTATAGATATTGGTGTGCGACAGACATGAGTATTAGATAACTCTAAGGGTAAGGGTGAGAATCCAGATTAGAATCACAATCAAGTGCAGAATGAGGGGGCACTATGATGGAGGATGTGGTAGAGATTGAGGATACCGTGGTGGATTCAGAGGTCAAGGTCATGGTGGTGGACGAGGTGAATTCCCTTGTGGAACATGCTTTACATGCAGATCACCTAACCACTATAGGCATGAATGTCTTCAGAATATTACATACTATTTTTGTGGAAAGAACCATCACTATGAGGAATTCCCAGACTTATCTGAACATCTTAGTAAGCATTATAAATAATAAAATAGAGGCGTAGGGATGGTTAGGATACAACATGCTATGGAAAATTGGTGAATTCCCAAGTTAGAACTAGAATCTGAGGTATTTCCTATAAATATCACTACTGGCGCTGAAGCTGTGCACTATAGATGCATTACAACAGAAGCCTACTTTCACTAAAGAGGAGGTTTTACATGCCTGGTATCCAGATCTTGCCCATCAGAAGGAGGTTTATCAAGAGACCATGGAGGTCCTTAGAAATCTTCAGGGTGAAATACACTATCTAAAGGATCAATCACAGAAGATGGAACTAAAGAAGGAGGCAGAGATGGTCTAGTCAGATATTTATGACTTGAAGGAGTTATGTAGAGTGCTACACCAAGAGAATATTATTCCATTACTAGGGAGTTAGATGAAGGGAAACACTCCATGAGCTAATACTAAGAATGGGAGAAAGATCCTACATGCAAATTTTCCCCCCATAGCTTAGACTATGATAAGGAAATCACTCTAATTTTTTTGTAGATGGATGGATTTTGAGAAATATATTGATTAATACAGGTACGGAAGTCAATGTGATTACTTTAGATGCATGGGTACAGATGGGGAGACCTACATTGAAGCTATCTTCTAATGTATTATTTATGGATAATCTAGCTAAGTCCAATCCTATTGGAGTTTTAAAAGATGCATCCATTACTATACATGGGGCCAAGTTCACTGGGGATTTTGAGGTTTTAGCGCTTGCAGAAGAAAATAGTTTCCCAGATCTGCTTGGACTCCCTTGGTGTTACACAAATAATGTTGATCTTTAGTTCAATAAGGGATATATTAATTTTAAAAATAGGGAGATATTATCCCTTTAACAGATGGAAAATCTACGCCCTATTTTGAGCCTTTGAGTGAGGAAGATATGAATAGGATTTATGTACGCATCATCCAGGACCCAAAAGTGCTCGAGCCATCTAAAGAAGGAATCCTTCAGTGGTAATATGTAGAGTCTATTATTGATACTACAAGTATTTCTTGTGATGATTGGGCTCATGGTACTTATGAGTTGGTAGGGTGTGAAGTAAGGATCACATTTACATGGAACAGTAAACCTGGTTACATCAGGAGAATAGGTAAAAACCTTGAACCTTGGTACACTAGGGAAGGGGACCCTATGGTATTCTTGCCCACCATGGAGGAACAGTTTATGGACTGGTTAGAGATAAGAAGTATGCTAGCATATACCCTATGTGGGAAAGTAACTAGCTGGTGAGTGATTTACAGGGATAATCTTGTAGAATGGAATGAAGTCAGGATTGCTCTTATAACTCAGTTTTCCATGAGTAATGCACCAACTAAAATTTGCACATATCATGGTAATCAACCTATTCAGCACCACATATAGTAGTGTGAGAGGCTCTAGAAAGAGGGGTAGGAAGCTTTACTGTCTTCGCTATGGGTGAATAAACTTTATTCTACTTTCCAAGGCTGCACACACACTTGGTATGTATATACAGAGTTATGTATAGAAACTAGAAATTGGCAGGATTTGATTATAGGTATGGTCCAAAAATTTTACTACTTATCTACTAAACCTCTAGTAGAAGAGGCATTAAAGCTATATGTGGTTAACTATAGGAGACAGTGTAAATACGGAAGAACTCATCTAGGATTTATTTGATGGAAATGACTCAGGAGCATGTTTTGCTGCAAGAACAGAGACAGATGCCACACTACTTAAGTGCGCTTGCTTTGAGAAAGAAAAAGGGAATATGGTCTACATGGTGGATGATGAATAAGTAGAAGAACTAGATATAGACCATTTAACAAGTGCATGCGAGGTCTTGGATAGTATAGATAACACCACACATGCCTATTATGAACCTATGAGGACCAAGAAAGTGAATATTGGTATGGATGCTGAAACTAAAGAGGCAATACATGGAGATTATTGATCTGAATTTGAAGTAGAAAAAATGATGGAGTTACTCCATGATTATCAAGATTTATTTTCTAGGGATTACCATGTGAAAGGAGTGCATGCATCATTAGGAGAAATGAAGAAAAATCTTAAGGAATGTGCGCACCTAGTCAAGAAGAGACCCTACAGGATGAACCCCAACTTGTGCGAAAAGGTCAAAGAAGAAATTTACAAAATTTTGAAGTCTGGAATCATCAAGCCCCTGGATGAGTCAGAATGGGTTAGCCCAATGGTGATCAGTATAAAGAAATATGATCATATTAGGATCTATGTGGACTACAAGGAGTTGAATGCTACATGTGTGACTGATCCTTTTCCTACACCATTCACAGAGGAATTATTAGAAAGCATTGTAGGGTGCAAGATCTATTCCTTTATATATGGATTCTATGTGTATCATTAGGTTAGGATTGCACAGGAGGATCAAGAAAAAATACTTTCACCACTGAATGGGGAAATTTTTCATATACTGTGATGTCGTTCGGTGAAAAATGCACCCGTTATATTTTCCCAAATAGTTGTTCAAGCATTCCATGATTTTATTCATCTTTTCTTGCAAGTTTACTTGGATGATTGGACAATATATGGGCTTGTTAAGGATCATTGTGAAAATTTATGCTTACTGTTTGAAATATGTAGACAGTTAAACAGCTCTTTCAACATCAAAAAGTGTGTGTTTGCTACACCTTTTGGCACTCTATTAGGGAATATTATTTGTAAGGAACGTTTGTTGGTAGATCTAGATAAAGTTATAGTTATTTTAAACCTAAAAGAACCTACTAGTTAGAGTGAGGTACACTGATTTTTGGGTCACACTGGGTATTATGGAAAATTTATCAAAGGATATGCTAAGGTTACCACACCCTTGGAGGAGTTACTAAAATGAAAAGGGGCATTCTATTAGGGGGAACCACAGCAGCATGCATTCAAGACATTGAAGGATAAACTTAATATAATGCCTATTCTGTGCTTTCCCTTGTGGGACCAACCATTTCATGTACATGTGGACACCTCTAGCATGACCATTGGCATGGTGTTGGCTTAGCCTAGAGGAGGTATTATAGATCATCCTATCTATTTTGCTAGTAGAAAGTTGACTCATGCAGAGTAGAATTATACAACTATAGAGTGTGAAGCTTTGTCAATAATCTATGCTCTACATAAATTCAAACAGTACCTACTAGTGAAACCATTTGTATTCTATGTCGACCACATGGCATTGAAATACTTGGTAAATAAGCTAGTCTTATAGGGGCACATATGTCGATGGGTGCTCTTATTCCAATAATTTGATTTTACATTTGTGGTAAATCTAGAGAAAAGTAATTTTGGCCCAAACCATTTATCAAGGATATAGTTAGGGAAAGACGTGTAAAAAATTGAAGATACAATGCCAGATGCATATTTATAAAGGTTACATCATGCGCCTTCAGAATTGGAGGATATTGTTGTTTTTCTACGCATAGGTGTGGCACCAGAAGGAAAAAAAGCCTTAGAGAACAAAAAACATACAATTCGTGCAACACCTTTTATGTTGATTAGTGGTGACCTATACCAGTTAGACCAAGATGAAGTATTGTGCCGATGTGTATTAAATCATGAGTACAAAAATATCATGGAAGAGGCTCATGGTGGTATTGCAGGTGGGCACTCTGTAGGTGATCCCACTACGTGAAAAATTCTACTCACTGGATTTTGGTGGGAGGATGTATATAAGGATTGTAAGGCTTGTGATCACTGTTAATGCCTTGGAAAACTAGGGAAAAGATATGAAATGCATTTAAGACCTATTCCTAGTGCAAAGCCATTTGAGAAATGGGATATAGACTTTTTGGTTCCTATCTCGCCAGCTAGGCATAGGAATGGATTGCGCTACATCTTCACTTGCACAAATTATCTTAGAAGGTGGGCAAAAAAAACCTACCAAGGATTGTACAGTAGCTACATCAGCCAGGTTCTTATGGGAAAATGTTCTTACAAGGTATGGATGCCCATTGAGTTTGACCAATGATAGGGGCACACATTTTTTGAATGAGACAATCAAAATTCTATTAGATGAGTTAATGATTGCACACCATAAGACTACACCATACCATCCTTAGGAAAATCAGACTATTGAAGATTTCAATAATATTTTGAGCCACACATTGACAAAAATTTGTGATGTTGGAAGAAAAGATTGGGATGATAAATTTCTATGTAGTGTTGTGGATGTATAGAACAATATACAAGCAGTTAAACAAGGCCACACCCTTTCAATTCGTGTTTGGCTCAGAAGTAGTTCTTCCTATGGAATTCATGTTACCTTCTTTACGTATTGTGTGTGAAAGAGGTCTAGATGATGAGAAAGCATTATAAGAATGAATTCGAAATTTGATCAAGCTATATTAGAGATGAACAATAGCACAATGGAGTCAAAATCAAGAAAAGACTAGGCAGAAATCATGGCATGATAGTAACATCAAGGAAAAAAATATTGATATAGGATATATGGTTCTTCTTTATGACTCTAAGCTTCTGTGCCATCTAGGAAAACTTAAAGTGCATTGGTTGGGACTGTATGTTATCATTCACATACTTGAAACATGTGCTTTCTAGCTAGAGGCACTTGATGGAATATGGTTACCTAGTTACTTCAATGGGAGTAGGTTGAATCTCTACTATAAATAAGTCTTCTTGGTGTTTGTAATAAGACAGTGTTTATGTTTAGAGTAAGTTTTCATTTATGTATTCCCTTAATGTATTTCCTTCTTCGTCACTTTGCTTTGTCATTTTAGTAGGTATTTTTTGTAATAAGCGCATTTGCGTGCTATAGTCTAATTACTATTTATAGAATTTTTACACGCAGAAGACTGCACATACCATTTATGTGGAGTGGTTATTAAAAAATGGGTACACATAAAGGAAAAAACTGCTACATGTGCTATTCAATTTTAGAGAGTTGTTGGAAAGAAGATTGCTTCCAAACAAGGACCATAGATGGAGATAAATGAAGGAACAAGTATAATGCAAGGTATGTAGAGGCCATAAAGACTACCAAGGGAAGGTGCAGTGGTGAGGTACTCGGGTGCATGGAAGCACGCTAAAGAGAAATCTATAGCAAGAAGGTAGGAAGGCATACTAGAAGGTTATAGAAGAGGCACGAAGATGTACCATGCAGAAAGTGTGAAAATGGTCAATTAATGAGAGGTTTATTGGTAGGTGAAGGACCAATAAATGTAATAACTTTTTAAAAATCTATATAAGGATGAGATGTAAGTTCATTTTTACCATTGTAATCTTAATTATTTAAAAGAGCTAAGTGCAATCGAGTTGAGTGAGGTATATTGAAGTGCGAAGAGTGTGAAACCAGACATGGAGAGAAAATTTGTGCAAAGAAGAAGCTTACGTCCCCATTGATGAAGGGTTCAGTGAAGCAGATGCGATGTGAAAGAACTAGGGCACGTGATTTCAAACTAGGGTATGCATATTCAAGCTAGGGTTTGGACCTGATCACTATAGAAGTCAATGAAGTCCTGAAGGAAATGAAGGACGAGACTTTGGGGCACACATGAAGATTAGCACTGGTCAAGAAAAAGTGCAAGGCCCTTGCAATAACCCAAGACCCCCATAAAGAAAGGATGGATGAAATTGGGAAGCTTATAGTGTAGAAGATGGATCTTCTTGAAGGAAGGGTGACTGCAATGTCAAACATTGTTCTAGTATTAAAAAATGAGAAGGAAGAGATTATGCAAGAGGAGTTAGATTCTATTGCATCAATTATTCCAGAAAAGGTAGAAGTTGCGCTAAGTGATTGGAAAACCTTAAAGGCTGAAATCAAAGAAGAATATCTAGAGTTAATTTTTCTAGTTAAAACAGAGGACATTGCAAGGAGAAATTTCATACCTTGTACATCAATTCTTTAATTTCCTTTCATTCCCATTCTTTATTCTTTGAAGTATCAAAAGGAAACCATTGTTGGGGCAGCAATGTAGTTTTGTGTGGGGTAATATTGAGTAGATGAAGTATGATACTAAGGAGAATGTGCATATAATATTTGTGTGGGGTAGCAATAAAGAATTGAAGGCATGAAAGGATAGGGAAGGAAGTGTGTGCGGAATATAGAATGAATCTAGACTTATCCATTTTTATGGTTATGGGCTATTTTTTGAGATAGCGTGTGGGGCAAACAACCAGATGGAAACTTGCGCGGCATGTAAATGCTATTTTTGGAAGAGCGTCTACTAAGCGCTTTACATGAGTTTGAGTTAATAATATGATTACCACTATTAGTTAACTAGAAGATATCTATTATTAGTGCACTTACATGTGTGTCTATTATTGTAAAGGTGCATGGATATTTTCAGCATGTGACCTATTTTGGGAATTATGTAAGTGGTGAAGGGAAATTCCCCACCCTTATAAATTTGTAGTAATATGCGTAGGTTAAGAGAGGACTGTGTATGAGTTATTATAGATTCATACTGCCAGAACTGATGCGCACATGAACTTATTGTACTACTTATTCTAAGAAGATTTTTTGTTCATTCTATGTTAATATAATGGATTCTATTGGATGAATAATGGTGTCAAATGTGACTATAACTAGTTGTTATATGGATAATTTATTATTTTTACCGTTTGATTCATGATTTTTTAGATCTAGATCTAGGATATGTTGTGTGGAGAGTTTATACTATTTATGGATTTGAATGCATTAACCCTTCATCATGTTTACATCCTACACAAACAACTCTAAGGAGGGGCCTGGTACCTTTGCACGCTTAGGGTGAGCACTCAATCTAGGCTAAATGATGTGCCTGCATTCCTAGGTTATTCTTGGTAAATTCTAGGTTGCATCAGTCACTCAACCAAAAACTATGATTGAGATGCATCATAGGGCATGTCAAGAAGTGAAGTGATGGTAGCCATAACATCCATTGCTTTGTTTCTTATACAAGGGACTTGTTCAAACTAAATATGTTGGAAATACACCTTAAAAATTTCAACCATTATTTTATAAGGAATTAATTTATCATCCTTGGTGGCATATTGATCATTAACTCGTTTAATGATTAACTGGGAGTCACCAAAGAAATTTACATGCTTGATATTCCATTGAATATCCATTTTTAAATTAGAAATAAGTGGTTCATATTCAACTATATTTTTTTTACAAGTAAAAGCAAGCCAAAAAGCCTTAGGAATTAAGTTACCTAGAGTGATAAACAAGATACCTATTCCCAAGCCTTAATGCGTGAAGGAGCCATCAAATTATAATGTCCATGTATCCAATTCTACAATTGTACGTATGGATTCGTTAGGAACCACGTGGTTAGTGGTGTAGAATCAAAGACTCGGGATTCTACCAACTGGTTAGCGAGAACCTGTCCTTTGATAGCTTTCTGATTAACATAGTCAATGTCAAACTCAATGAGAAGCCTGATCAATTTATCCATCCATCCTATGAGAGATGATTTATAAAGAAGATATTTGAGTGGATCTAGTTTTTATGTGATCCTAATAGAATTATTGAGCATGTAATGTCGTAGCAATATTATATGAATGATGTATTGTGGGATTTCATAGATTCATGTGTCATTGTATATCTAGATGATATATTGATTTTTTAGTGCCACATGGGAAGAACATCTAACTAATTTACAACAAGACTTGCAAGTTCTCATGGAGAAATAGCTACTTTGTAATATGAAGAAATATGAATTTTCCAAATAGCCACTTGTCTATCTTGGGCACATGGTTAGAGGAGGAGAACTATGAGTGGATCCAAAGAATGTGGAAGCCATCACTAATTGGCCAACACCAATAGGAGCCAAAGAGACTAGGAGTTTTATGGGATCAGTAAATTACATGCAAAAGTTCATTCTGGGCTTCTCCGTGATTACATCACCTCTACACATAGTGGCCACAAAGAGTAAGGGTTTTGACTGGGGTAAGGAACAAGAAAAATCCTTTGAGTTATTGAAATACAAGATTAGTCATGCTCCAGTACTTACTCTTCCTAATTTGTAACAGCCTTTTGAAGTAGAGACAGATGCCAGTGATTACGTTATGGGTGCAGTGTTGCTTTAAGGAGGTAAACTTGTATGCTATCATTCTGAAACTTTCACTTCAGCGGTTAAAGGATATTCAGTATATGATAAGGAAATATATGCACTAGTATAGGAAATTAAAAAATGGAAGCATTATTTGTTGAGTAAAGAAGCTATTGTGCACACTGACCACTAACCTCTCCATTATTTGCAAGGAAAATATAAATTATAGTAGGCAAGGTACTACAAATGGATGGGGTTCCTTCATTAGTTTCATATGGTGATCAAATAGAAGAAGGGTAGTACAAATTTGGTGGTAGACATGTTGTCTAGGCTGCCCAAATAGGATATTTTTTCTTGTTTGGCCACTATCTCTTAGATCAAGCCCTTCACAAAGAAAGCTTACAGAGTGGCATATTCCTAGGACAGAGACTTTGGGGTGACATTTCTGCAGTTGCAATCCCAAGGGACTGAAAGGACAATGATTGAAGATTGTTATCTCAAGGACACGTTGCTTTACCAATGGGGGAAGCTTTGCATGCCTAAAGAAGAAAGAATTTTATTGATGAGGGAAGCATATACCTCAAAAGTAGTAGGACATTTCGGTGTTGGTAAGACCCTAGCCCACTTGTAAAGGTATGACATGTATTGGCCCAATATGCAAGAAGAAGTATCATAAATTATACGTAGATGTAAACTTTGTTGTACCAATAAGCCTAAGACTAAGAAGGAGGGTTTGTATATGCCTTTTCCAGTATCTACCTGTCTATGGGAGGACATTTCTATGGATTTTGTAGGAGGTTTACCTATGTCTAAACATGGCCATGACTATCTCTATGTTGTTGTAGACATATTCAGTCAGATGTGTATTATTATGGCATGTAAAAAGACAGTAAAATCACATGAGGCAACATATCTTTTCTTTGCTAATGTATGGTACATTTTGATTTGCCAAAGTCTATAATTTTTTACAGGGATTCTAGGTTTTTAGGGAAGTTTTGGAATACTTTGTAGGACAATATGAATACCAAGTTATAGAGTAGAAAATATTTCCATACACTGATAGATGGACAGATAGAGGTGGTGAACAAGACTTTGGTACAGTTGATCAGATGGTATAAAAGAAAATAACCAAGGACTTGGGATGAGTCATTATCCTACATTCAACATTCCTATAATCAGGCAATACACACATCCATTATGAAGTAATTGTTTGAAGCATGCTTGGGATATCTAACTAAAAATATGCTAGACATAGAATTTGGGCAAAAGGATGAAGAGGAGACACGAGACACATAGGTGAATAGAGAAAAAAAAATTATTGAGAGGATCAAAAAAATCCATCTCAAATTCAAATAACAGGTAGAGAAATCTCAAGCCAAGTAAAAATCTAGGCATGATCAACATAGGAGGGAACATAAGCTTCATGTGGGAGATAGATTTTAGCTTTACTTGAGCAAGGAGAAACTACAAGGTCAAGCACAGAAGCTCAAGCCACTACGATAAGGTCCCTCCACCATATTGGAGTAGGTTGGAGAAAATGCCTTTCGACTCGATTTACCATCATTTATGAGGATTTATTCTGTAGTAAACTATGAGAACTTCCATCTATATGAGACATCCATGCTAGATGAAGATGAAGGACTATAGTTGCTACCTTCCATTGAGGATTACGTCTTGGACTCATGAGGAAAATTGGAGGAGGATGTAGTGTTGTAGAAGAAGGTAAGAGAGACTAGGAGAGGTCCACAAGAGTCTTGGTAGATTGGACTAAAAGGAAGGACATAAAGTTAGCCCTGGTGGTACTCCAAGGAGCAAGTGAAAGAATTATTCCCTCATCTACTCCCCCACTAAGATTTTATGGGACCAAAAACCTCCTAAGTAGGGAAGGTGTGATCCATAGGGATCCAAAATGACTCTACTTCATCATATTAGTTAGCACGAAGAAGAAAAATAAATATACAAAGGTTCTTTATTTATAGTAATAGGACCGCCGCTCCTTGCAGAGTGGTAGTTACATAACTGCTACCCAGCCAGGGTGGCAGTCCTAGCTCTTTCAGATAGAAAATAAAATATGAAATGAACAACCTTAGAATTTGAAAGGTTGTTCATGACTCTTCTCCTTCAAGAACCTTTCCCATTCTCAAGTGTACAGGAGGACATGAGAAAGGCTATAAATACATGTTTGTAGAAGAGAATAAGGGCATCGAAGCATGAAAGGAAGTCAGTAAGTTATTAGTGATGGAATTGTGTTTTGTAGAAGAAAGGAGTGTTAAGATAGAGCAATCAAGTAATTGGGAGGAAGTGTGAGATATTATCTACTTCTCTTTCATACTTATTGTAATTACTGTACTTATTGTTTTAATTGGCTGATAAAAGTGGGAAGAAAGAGCAATTTCCCTTCCTGACTGCTTTTTCCTCCTTTGGTGGTTTCCAGGATAAAACTTGTTGGTGTTTGTGAATTTATATTCTTTCCTTTCCTGCAAGTGTTGTTTCTAAGCACAAGAAACATTCATTCACTAGCTATCTCTATCATTTTCTAAGAGAAAGTAGAACATCAGCGTTTAACTTGTGATTCTATGGATAATTCCAAACTTGAAGAGTTTATAGATCAAATTCTTCTTTGATAAGCAACGTGACTTTTGGATGCATTTTTCAGAGTTTTTGTTTGACTGGTTTGGAATCTTTATGCACTGTAAGATTCTGGACCATGAGAGAAGGATCCAAACTAGGAATATCTGCATAGGACCATGTGAATATATCTAAAAATTCTTTTAAAAGTGTGGTAAATATGTCCTATTCTGCTATAGAAAAAGATGCCCCCAGTTTGAGAATCTTAGGTTTTTCTTCTATGTCGATCTTGATGTCAATGGTTTCCTCAAATAAGGACATTAAGCCATCTTTAGTGTTCCAAGAGATGGAAGAATTTGATCGATAAGTAGATCATTTCTGAGGCTTGGGGATTCTTAGAAGAATTCTGAGAGGGGATCTTCGTCATCAAGGTGACAAGATAAGTTAGGATGAGGGATATCAGATTGGGATGGAAGGGGAAGGGGAGGCTCCTATTCCCCAAAGTATGCGTCAACGTTTAGACATATTTGGAAACTCTTTTTATGATCCCTAACAGGTATAATGTCATGAGTTCCCATGAACTTGACAATTTCTTTATCATTCTGAAATGAGTTAAGAGGGGCATGCTCTGATAATTGATCCCATTGAATGAGTTTTGGATAGGTGAGTGCAATGTCAATCGAAAGAAAAATGGTATCATGGAAAAGGTTAATGGCGGAAATATCTTCATACTAGCTATAGATGAAACTCATGTCATGTGATCAATCAAATCCTCAGATGTAATAGAAGTATCACTATGGTCATCAAGAATATCCTCACCGGGTGGTTGATATCCAAGTCCACGACCATCAAGCCTGCGGATAGTGGTTGGATGTTCACAGATGCCTTATCTATGGTAACTAGTCCCCTTCTGGAGTATCCCCTATGAGTCATCATCTTTTTGGAAATCACATATTCATATTTACAGAACCAAAATGGTATAGAATCATGAATAATCCATGTAGAATTTGACAGTTTGATGTACTCATCAACAAGACACCTGAAATGAATAAAAGTGGATGAGCCCAACACATATTATTACCATTTTTTTGAACATATTTCGGGACTTCTGAGATATTTGGGTGACAATGGTATTTGGCCGATGTTGAAGGTTTGATATTCTCCACACCCTATCAATTTTAGTTTGAGTGGATGATTAAGTAAAATTTGGCTAGATGTGGGGAAATAGTAATCCTAGTTAATTTAAGGAGGACTAAAAATTTGTAAATAAACTAAAACATCCTATAATAAATGTAAATTAATTATTCTAAGTGAACTGAAACCATAATGTGCAAGAGAAATAGGAGAAATGACCTAGCTGATAACAGTAGACTGTCACAGGTTTTCGTAAATATGGAAGTGGGAATCGATGGTGTAGAAGAACACTTAGGGACCTTACAAAGGGAAGATCTAGACTGTCTGAGATGACACAAGTGTCTGGTAGTGTACTGGGGTGCCCTGGTGTACCCTTGTCTGTAATCTAGGTGCTCGTAATAGTGTAAATGCTCAAAACTTGTAACTGGTATGGTCGAAAGTTGGTTATAAATACTTCTTGTCTGTCATGTTGGATTTGTTGAATGTACTATAAAATGACCCTAAATGCAAGAAAAAATATCAAAACCCTAGAAAAAAGACAGATGCATATGAAAGGGTTGAATTCCCCTCAGCCTCCAAAACTAGTGGACTTATTTCTGTGTGTTGCATGACATTTCAGACCCAGATTTAGTTATGGTGTGTGTGTGCGTGTTGTGCCCCAGGTGCTCTCGTTTCAGTCACACTTTGTGAAGTAGTGAGCAAGAATAGGTATAGCAAATATGTTTGCAAGAAAATTTTTCGGGTGGACAAACTTGTGGATTTCTTGCCAACACTCTGGGAATCTAAGTCCCTCTACTTAACCGGTGCAGCTTTCGTATGTGCATGTGCAAGAAAGTGTGGATTTATGTGGTGGTATTTTGACCAGGGATCTAATAGGGGCCCTCCAATGACCTTGCGGCAAAGATAGCAATCTCTTGCTAGGGAAGTCTTCATCTGTAGAGAAGGAAAGGGGAGTGAGAAAAGAGGAAGGAGAACTAATGTTGTAGGTAGAAAATCATATTCCTACACACACACACTAGTTAGAAACTTCAACACATGCTTTTATTGGAAGAAACAACTTTGCGAATAACAAAAAAACCAAATATAATTTATTGATCACCAAGAATCAAGAAACCCCTTAGTCAAAGAAAGCTAGAAACTCCTTCTTATATTGATTTCTCAAATCAAAGTTCTACATAATGTGGGAATGGAAGAAATTTGAGAGGGGAAGAGAGTAGAAAAAAATGGCTATCTCCTTTGCTTTCTCTAGGTACAATGCAATCTTGAGTCTACAAGATCAATTGCCAATGCTCTGAAATGGGAATGGCGTTACAATTTATAGAATGAGATGTGACTTATAGTCTTCCTCATGACCTTTCGAATACCTTAATATGACTTAAGACACTTTATATTCCACTTTAAATATTTAAGTCCCTTTTATAATAGCAAGGTGACTTAATTTACATTATATTTCTAAATTCATTTAAGTCATATTAAAAAGTGCAACCCTCAACTCAAAAATATAACATTGAAGAGAGAGAGAGAGAGTGTTGTATGAGGAGCGAAGAGAGAGAGATAGAAGAGGAAGAAGAAGAATTATGCCAAAGGATGAGTTGCTACAGTGGACTTGGCTCCATTCTTTGACTGTTCTCCACTTTGTAATCCTGAGAAGGCTTGTGACCCATCTAATTTGGCTGCATATCTACCTTATAAAAATCAACTTACTATTTTTAGTAAGTATGAGGAATCAAGTCCTCGATCTTCAATTGGATGTTGCGGCTTAATTTTCCTCTTTCTCCCTACGTTCCTCATTCCTTCTAGATCAAATTTCTATTTTTAGTAGGTGCTCAAGGGCCCACTTACTATTTTTAGTAAGTTCTAAAAATGTCAATTCTGGTGAATTCTCAGCTATTGTGCACCTCCAATGTCTTCTTCTTCTTCACAGGTCTTCTATCGATGACTTTCCCAAAATAGTAGTTCCTATGTTGTAGACCTGCTATTTTTAGAAAGTTTTCCTCTGAGAGTCAGATTGATATGGAACAATTTTTTTTAATATGGGTTTTTTCCCAATATCTTCCCTCTGAAATTTTGGGCCCACCCACTTAATAGTCCAGGATATTTTAAAGTTTTAATTTTTGGCCCTGGTAGTGCTTCTGGCTACGGCAGCCATTAATGGACCTTAAAATTGTAGGTCTATTTTTCTCCTCTATTTTCAAATAAAATTATATTTTTGATGTGGTTTTTTTATTTTGTGCTTCATGTGCGATCTTACTTCGATCCGGCAACCAGTTTGACGAGAAATACCACTTCTTTCTTTGTTGAGCCGGAAAGGAGATTTCATCATTGTGGATGCTCTGTCGCATGTGGGGGGAGTTTTAAGGTGTCTTATTGATGGCCTTTGGTATAATAATTAGCATCAAAATATTTTTTTTTTCATGCATCCATTTGGGATATTTCTTAAACTTCTCATTTTTAGGCTATGGAGTTTTCTCCATTTCCTCCTTCTGTGCTCCGTGCTTCTCATTCTGTGTTTGATGAGGATTACTTGTAAGGCCTACATAATTTCTTGGAGTGGTAGGGGAGTGAATTTTTATTAGGTATGGTTTTATTTCTTGCAATTGTGGAGTGATGGAAGAAAGATGCAGAGGAAGTATGGAGGAATGAAGTGCACATATAATTGTTAGAAGTTAGAAGTGGGAAAAAGCGGCACTTGGAGAAAATTCAAAAGATATGCACACATAGGGTTTGGGTGAATTTTTCCATGCTTGATTTCCCTAACCTAATGGATGTGAGGGACATAAATTTCCACAATGAGCAAGACAGCGACACATGGCACTAGATCCAACGATAGGGAATGAAAGAGGAAAAATCTGCTTTAAAGCACTAGGAGCTGAAAGTTGGTCACGTGGGTGTCCAAATATCTCCCTATGGGGGATAGGATTTTTCAAGGTTTGATTTACCCCACCTCATGTGAATAAGGGACATATGTTTCCATGATGATCCTAGAGATGACACATGGTGCCCGATCCGACAGTAGGGAATACATGCTCCAAATAAGCACCTGGGGGTGAACTATCGAGTCTGGATGTCACATGAGGGTCCAAGAGCTCATATGAGGGCTGAGAGGGATTCAAGGGGTCTTGGAACACTTATCCAACCTTGATCTCTCTGACCTTGGGGGATGTGAGGGACACAAAATCCCGCTAGGCTCCTGGTGCTAACACGTGTCCTCCCAAAAAATTAGCTAAGTCCTAAACCTGTGACAGTGATAACTTGAGCTCCCAATGGACCTTTTCAAAAAAAAAATATATGATTCTAACTATAAATTTCCTTCTAAATCCAATGGCGGGTGTCTCATGTCTTTATAATACCATTTGATCCTTGAAAAATCAGATTTTTTACTCCTCTTATGCCTGAGAAAAACTGCCTGCAGACCTAATGCACCAAAGTGTTGTGAAAAATATTATTTCACCATCATGTAGGTATTGGAATCCTCTTTATGGATATATATATATTTTTCTTCTAACTCCATCTGGAGCTCCCGGAATCTTCTTCTGAAGCCCAACAGCTGTTTTAGGCATGTGTACTGCCTAGGCTTGTGAACCCTGTTTTTACTCAGACTACTCCAAGTCTTGCAGAACTTACCTAGACCTTACAAAATCATTTCCATGATGTTCCAAGGTCTTCCATTCACCTCCATGTTGAATTTTTTCCTTTTTTTTCCACTCAGGGGTTGATCCATTCCTAGGAAGGCCAACGATATCCCTTCCCAATACTTCGAGATGATAGTATCTTTTTAGAACTCCCTAAAATCACCTAGGGGGAATGAATAGAATTTACCTAAATAACCTAGGGGGATGAGATTAAATTATTTAAGAGGTAAGTTGGACTTATTAGATATAATAGGGTGTCTTGGAATGATTGGACTTGAAAAAATTAACATTGGGGTATCGTTGTCGTGCTTGGAAATTACCAATTTCCCTATTGTATATTTGCACGAAAATAACTAGCTGTAGCTTGGAGACATGGCATGAGAATCCAGAATATCAATTTTAGACCATATATTTTGTTGACCAGTGCCTTATCCATTGGGCACTGTGGAATCATGTATAACTTACAAGAGAGATAGAAAGAAGAAGAAGGAAACACACACACACAAAACAAATGAAAGGAAACACACGACACACAACAGGAAGGGAAACACACCTAGAAATCACCTATGGTAACAGGGTGGGGGACAACCCACTTTCACTGAAGCACTTTCCATTTCTCAAAAGTTACCCATGAGTGGGCAACACTGAGTGATGATGTTCTGCAAAGCCGTTGATGGGTTCCAGAAAGTAACCTCCCCTCATCAGCTGCTTATGAAAGCCATGTAATTTCAAAATTATCTATGTACTTGGTAGGATTAATTCCATGTGAGGTTCTTGATGCTTAGGTCCTTACTTCAAAATTCCACTGCCTTTGTCCCTTCTGAAATCTATTTCATCGTGCTAGTTTCTTTCCATGTTTATCCATATAGATGATTCTCCATCGAGCGTCTCATCTCTACCCCAAAGTTGATTTTTTCCATGTTCTGAAAAAATCTCTTCAATGTAAATCAGCTCAATTATTTTCCTGTTACCTTCTTCCATGGTGGAGGTGTTGTCTTCAAGAATGGAGATGTCCAAAGGAGATACATGAACTTTTTTTCTTTTGCACTCATGAACTTCTTCACAAAACGTGGAAGAAAAAGGAATGTTTTCATGTTTATTCTCATCAACCAAATCTTATCTGATAGCTCCATTTCAACATCAAAATTGGTGGACCAAAAAAGGAAGCACAAATTGACTCATACTTTTCTTGTATCTCCATGGCCCAGGTTAAGAGTTCAAGACCGAATTGAGGATCCTCAGTTTCTTTTGCGGCCTTCAAGATGTCTTGTATGGATAGTTCTTCTAAAATTTCCATAGGCTCTTTTTTATCTTTATTGGAGGAATATTCTTGTTGTGCCTTTAAGAGATGGTTAAAAATCTGATCCATACAGGCCCATGATTCATCTGAAATAGTCTCATTCACCTCTTTCATGATTTGTGTTTCCGAAGATTCACTTTCATGCATACATGGGCATACTTGATTCATGACACCTACTGACAAGGAGAATATGTCCAAGATTCAAGGGAATGGGGCTCCTTTAAGATCAAAATCCATATCATATTCTCCTTGGTAAGGAGTAGATAACCATGTTGGGACAGTAGTATGAGAAGAATTTTCAGCTACATCTTGATCATCCATTATTAAATCCTCTTACTCAGGTGAAAGATGAAAGGCTATGTTTTCACCATGATGATGATTTTGATCCTCGGGTGAGTAGAGGTTCTGTTAAAATTTCTCATTCTCCTTGGATTTGAAAATAGAGTGGGCTTCTTCCATTTGATCATCCATGATTGCATCGGGGAGAGAGTTTGATTCTTTGACTTCCTTCATTTCTACATGCAACATTTTTACATCACTTGAGGAATCATGAGGATTATCTATGAACATCTTGAATTCATCATTTTTGGGCCATGATGTTGGCTGATTTTCTTGCACTTCTTCACATCTCTCCATTTCATCATCGATTGAAAGATAAAAACTTGAAAAGAGACCATCCATGCTTACTTTGAATCGACCATCTTCTTCATCATTGGTGGAATCTTCGGAGAGCATTGGATCATCCATTATGCAGCAAGGATATTCCTTTACTAAATATATTATTCCCCCTATGGACTGTGACTTGAGAAAAATGGAATTGCTGAATGGTGATCCTATGTTGTCTCTTCAACTTATTTCTCCATGACGTTGCTTTGGCTTTCATTGGGAGATTCAATGACAATATCTTCTTTAGAAGCATTCAAGAATATTTTAGGAATGAAAACCTCATAGTATGGGCAGCAATATAATTCTTCTTCCATAGGGTGCATCTCATCTTCTTCCTCCATTTGATGCAGAGTTTTAAAATGTTCATATCTTCTCTGTAGAGCTAAAGCATACCTCTAAATTTCATTAAAGACTTCGGGTTCAGAATTTCCTTTTATTATGCTCTCAAGTATTTCCACATATTCTCTTTTCAACATGTTAATTTCTTCATCACCATATGCAATGAATTCATCTAGAGAATGGTGGAAGAAGGAAAATGTTCTCAATTTTGTGGTGAGTTATGCGAGATTGCAAAAATCTTCTTCATTGGATCTTACACTGTCCTGTCTTTCGTCATCTTCTTGAATGCTGATTATATCTTCATCGGAAGACTCAAGGATATTATTTTCTTTCATGAAATTCAAGAACCTTTCAGGTATGAAAACCCTATGGTACGAATGATCTTCAGGGTCTTCCTCTATAGGACGATTCTCCTCTTCTTCTTTCTCGCTATGGGCTGCTTCAAGTTGCTCATTCATCTCTTGCAAGAATTTGGCATATTCTCAAGCTTCACACCTTATCTTATGTATCCTTTGAATCCATTCTTCTTCATCGATGACATGTTCTTTCTTCTTTTTTCAACACTAGTTTGGAACCATGGCTGATAAACGATCTTCTTTTATGAGAAGAATTCTTCTTCTTCTTCTTCACTGTCACTCATTGGTACTTCACTCCAATCTGTAAATTTCTTCATGATGCAGGAAACAAAAATTACAGGGGTTCATTCCTTGATGTATTCACCTTTAAAAAATGATTTTCCTTCAAAATCTGATTTTTTTATTTTTAATTTTCAGACCTTGTGGTCGTATATTGGGTGTAGATGATGCTAAATCTGCCCCATGGTGGGCACCAAAAACTGTTGGCAAGAAAAAATTTCAGGTGGAAAAAATTGTGGATTTCTTGCCAACTCTTTGGGAATCTAAGTCCATCTACTTAACCAGTGCAGCTTCTGTATGTGCATGTGCAAGAACGTGTGGATTTCTGTGGTGGTCTTTTGACCAAGGATCCAACAGGGGCACTCCACTGACCCTGGGGAAAAGCTATCAATCTATTGTTAGGGAAGTATTCATCTGTAAATTAGGAAAGGGGAGTGAGAAAAGAGTTAGGAGAACTAATTCTGTAGGTATAAAATTAGATTCCTACACACACACTAGTTAGAAAATTCAACACATGCTTTTATGGGAAGAAACAACTCTGTAAATAGTAACAAGACCAAATAGAATTTATTGATCACCACGTATCAAGAAACCCCTTAGTCAAAGAAATCTAGAAACTCCTTATATTGATTGCTCAAATCAAATTTGTGCATAATATTGTAATGAAATTACTTGTATAATTTAGATCATGAGTAGAAATATAACACCAAATAACACAATATTCCAGAATAATGATCTCAATATACAATTAGAATAGCTTCGCTACTTTGAGGGGGCAACCTCCAAACCATACAATAATACTCAAATGCTCCCATGATGATAAACTACTACCTACTAACCTCTATATATACTATTCCTATGTTATGGCCAGCACCAAGGCCGACCCATTAATGAAAATATAACATATATGAAAGAAATACATAATTATAAGAAGTTATGATAGCCACAAGTCGGCTATATACATCCAATATAAGCTATATGATTAAGGGCATAGCATGCCCCTCCCCTTCGAAGCAACATTGTCCCCAATGTTGAGAAGATCTGGATGCTTCTGCAGGAAAATTGCATCCTCCCAAGTTGCGTCTTCATTGTTTAGATTTTTCCACTTGATCAAATGCTTAGTGATGACACTTGTCCTCAACCACTTAGTGCATGTCTGAAGGATGCATTCTAGTTCCAGGATGATTCTGCCCTCTTCATCAAGCTCTGGTAACACGGTCTAGGTTGATATTGTCTATCCAATTACCTTCTTTAGGCAAGATACATGGAAGACTGGATGAATTCGAGTAGCCGGAGGAATTTCCAGTTTGTATGCTACATTTCCAATCTTCTGTAACACTTGATAAGGACCATAATATTTAGGTGAAATCTTGTTATCCTTTTTGTGTTGTTTTAAGGACATTTGCTTATATGGTTGTAAATGCACAAAACCCCAATCACTGACTTCAAAATGTCTTTCACTACGATGTTGGTCTGCCTGCTGCTTCATGTGGTTTTGTGACATGGCCAAATTCTCCCTGAGACTACAAAGCACCTCTTGTTGGTGTTGAATACGTTCTTCAACTGCTCGAACCTTTGGCTGGACTCTCAAAGATGAAGTGATAGATGGTGGATGATACCCATATAATGCTAAGAAAGGAGACATTTTAGTTGAAGTATGAAAGGAGGTGTTATACCACCATTCTGCCAGCGGTAAGCATTTGACTCATCTCGCTTGCTTCTCTAATGTAAAACAACGAAGATATCCCTCCAAGAACTTGTTTACCACCTCTGTTTTCCCATCAGACTAGGGATGATAAGAGGAACTACGAGCTAGTTGTGTGCCCAAGCATGAGAACAAGTCAGTCCAAAAATTACTAGTAAAGATAGTCTCGATCACTTACTATAATCTTTGGTGTCCCATGTAGCTTCTGAATTGTATCCCTAAAGGCCGTTGTAACTGTACTTGCAACAAATGGATGTGATAAAGCACAAAAATGGGCATATTTGGTGAGTCTATCCACCACCACCATGATTACATTTTTACCTTCTGATTTAGGCAATCCTATGATGAAATCCATGGACACCTCTTCCCACCTCTGGCTAGGAATAGATAGAGGTTGTAAAAGACCTGGGGACTTAATTGTTTCACCCTTATTTTGTTGACAAACCATGCATTCTGCCACAAAAATTTGGACATCTCCTTTTAACCCTTCCTAGAAAAAATCATGCTTGATTCAATGATAAGTCTTTAAGAATCCAGAATGACCCCCTACTGGAGAAGCATGGAGCTCAGATAGAACCCTATTTTAAAGGATTGAATTCTTACATAGATATAATCTATCTTTATACCATAAAACATCTCCTTTCCATAATTTTTTTTTTGACATGTTTGGATTTTGTTGAAGATTTTGAATGAGATTTTGTGTACCTTGGTCATTTTTCCATTCAGACCTTGCATCCTCTATCCAATCCTCCTATAATACAGATATGGCATACAACAATGCCTGCGCAGATTCATCCTTCTGAGATAAAGCATCAACAACTACATTCTCTTTCCCTTTCTTGTATATTATCTCAAAATCATACCCCAACATTTTTTAGACCCATTTCTGTTGTTCTTCTGATGATAAGTGTTTCTCTAAGAAGTATTCCAAACTATCATGATCTATCTTTACTTTGAAATGTCGTCCCATTAGATATGGTCTCCATTGTTTCACTGCATGAAGTATTGCTAACATTTCTTTCTCATAAATTGGTTTAGAGATATTATTACCTTTGAATTGGTGGCTCTCGAAGGCAATGGATCGCCCTTATTGCATGAGTACTATCCCCATACCATACCCTGAAGCATCACATTCAACAATGAATGTTTTTGAAAAATCTGGGGTGGCTAGAACTAGAGTGGTGCACATGGCCGCCTTCAACTTCTCAAAGGCCATAGTAGCTTGCTCATTCCAATGGAAAGAGTCTTTCTTCAATAAAGTTGTGAGTGGTGCTGTGATGCTGCCATAATTCCTTACAAATCTACGATAATAACCTGTAAGCCCCAAAAATCCTCAGAGATTTTTTAGGGTTTTGGGAACCTTCCATTCAAGCATGGCTTTTATCTTGTTAGGATCCACTTTAACACCTTCATAAGAGACAATATGACCCAGATATTCAACCTCCTTGACACCAAAAGAATACTTAGAAGGCTTTGCATAAATTTGATGTTGTTCAAGAGTTTCCAACACTTTATTTACATGATGCAGGTGTTTCTCCCATGTTTTACTATAGATTAATATATCATCAAAGAACACTAAAACAAACTTTCGAAGAAATAGCTTAAATATTGAATTCATCAAGCTTTGAAATGTAGAGGGTGAATTTGTTAGTCCAAAAGGCATTACCAAGAACTCATAGTGTCCTTCATGTGTCTTGAAGGCTTTTTTATGAATATCTTCATCCTTGATTCTAATCTGATGATATCTAGACTGAAGATCAAGTTTTGTAAAGTAAACAGCACCATGTAACTCATCTAGCAAATCATCAATTACAGGAATAGGAATCCTATCTTTAACTATGTACTTATTGAGTTCCCTGTAATCTGGACACATGCACCAATTGTCATCTTTTTTCCGTACCATCACTACAGGAAAAGAGTAAGCACTTTGACTATGACAAATAAGTCCTGCTTCTAACATCTCTTGAACTATCTTCTCAATCTCACTCTTTTGCATATAGGGGTACCTATAAGGTCTGATGTTGGGTGGTTGACTCCCTGGTACTAGCTGGATGGCACGGTCATGGTCTCTTTTCAGAGGTAAACCCTTGGGCATTTCTCCAAAAACCCCTGAGTGCTCATCTATAACTGCTTGCATATCTGCATGTATAAATGTATTGGAATGATGTGCTTCCAATGAAAATAGTTGTGCCACAAACCCTTCTGCACCCTTTCTAAGAAATTTTTGCATCTGATGATAACTTACCATCTGCGGGGATTTTTCTCTTAGTCCTTTTAGTTTAAAATTCCTCCCTTCTGATTGAAATTGCATGAACAACTCTTGGAAATTCATTTTAATGGTTCCCAAGGTGGTAAGCCACTGAACTCCTGACACAATGTCTACTCCTCCCATGGCAATGGCATACATATTGCTAGTTAGCAAGTAATCTCCCATGGCGAGATTAATGTTATGGCATTTTCCTGAACAACTAATAGTTTTCCCATCATCGATCATGACTTGACATTCTAGAGCTGGATAAACAAAGCAGTTCAAGCGTACCGCTAACTTATGATTGATGAAGTTGTGAGTACTTCCTGAATCAATCAACACTGTTACCCTCTGTTGTTTTAAGAATCCAACTACTTTGAGAATTTGGGGAGTGCTAATACCATAAATTGCATGGCATGATATTGTTGGTTGGGGATCTCCTAATTCCTCCTCTGGCTCTACCTCTTCGTCTTCTTCATTTTCTTCTTCTTCAGTAGGTCCCTCAATGTAGAACAATTTCTTTTCCGCACACTTATGTCCTGGTCCAAATTTTTTGTCATAATTAAAACATAACCCTTTGGCTCTCTTTTCTTCAATTTGTTGAGGTGTCAGTTTCACTGGCCGAGGGAATGATGGTGGAAGGGTGCTACGATCTCTGATAGTACTGACAGTTTGTTTCTGACTTGAAAGAAATTTTTCCTCTGCCCTACGTGCCATGATAATAGAGTCTGAAACCTTATGAGGATTAAACATACGCACCTCAGTCTCAATTTGTTCTTTAAGACCCCCAAAAAATAAGTCATTCAAATTATCTTCAGGAATATTTTCCACCCGTAAGGAAAGGTTTTGGAATTGATGGATGTAATATTTGACTGTTCATGTTTGTCTAAGCTTTGCTAATTGGCTAAATTAATTCTCTGACACACTAGAACTATAGTGCAATTGCAACTCTTCGGTGAATACTGTCCATGTAACATTTAGACCACTCTTTTTCCTTTGAGCACATAACCATCGATACCAAATGAATTGGTCAGGTTCAAGATACAATGATGCCATGGTAACCTTTTGTCCCAATGGAATATGATGAAGATCAAAGAAATTATCCATCTAGTTAATCCAATTGAGTGGATCCTTTCCATAAAAATTACGCATTTCCAGTTTTGGAAGCATGTGATAGGCTTTTAGAGTGTTTGTATTTGGATTGGTCTTGTTTTCAGATCCACCCTGGCTAGTTTGTTTATTACTTTGATCTAAAGATCCACCATGATTAGTATGAGTGTGATTGAGTTGTGGCTCATTAGGAATGATATGATGACCCATGATATTGTAGCTAAATTGTTGAATGAAATCCTCCAATCATTGTCCAATCTTTTCTACATCTTCTTTGCTGGCCACTCTACCTTCAAGGTTTCGCAACTCTAACTCAAGATAGCTGACCTTATGGTCAATTGAAGTAAACCCTAACCCAGAGGAATCTGTAAATACCCATTTTGACTCTAACTCCTCAACTATTATCTCATCCTTATTAGAAGTTTTACCCGGAGTGATGGAATTCTTTTTCCTCTTGTAGAAGGCCCAGCCATGATGCCCCAAAATGGTAAGATTTAAGGATCAAGGTCAAAATTTAGGGTTTCATATTTCAATAGCAATTAGGCCAAATTTTATAAAACTCAAAGAACGAACTCAAACTAATTTTTAATATTCTTTCTGGAAATGTAAATAAGTTTGAAACATTCCAAAAATTGCACCCTATATAGCTAAATTATGAAAAAACATAAAACCGCTATAACTTTTGCAGAACAAGTCAAAAATTATTAAAATTTTGAGGGAAGCTTACTTGAATGATTTCACCACACCTCAAAAAAATTTATTTAAAAATTCTCTACTGATGTTGAGATATGGACGAACCTTCAAAATTAGGGTTTGACGCAGTGTTGGCCGAGTTCAAGCTCTGATACCACTTGTAATGAAATTACTTGTATAATTCAGATCATGAGTAGAAATATAACACCAAATAACACAATATTCCAGAATAATTATCTCAATATGCAATTATAATAGCTTCGCCACTTTGAGGGGGCAACCTCCAAACCATACAATAATACTCAAATGCTCCCATGATGATAAACTACTACCTACTAACCTCTATATATGCTATTCCTATGTTATGACCAGCACCAAGGCCGACCCACTAATGAAAATATAACATATATGAAAGAAATACATAATGATAAGAAGTTATGATAGCCACAAGTCGGCTATATACATCCAATATAAGCTATATGATTAAGGTCTATATGATTTTTTTATTTTTAATTTTTAGACCTTGTGGTCGTATATTGGGTGTAGATGATGCTAAATCTACCCCACAGTGGGCACCAAAAACTGTTGGCGAGAAAAAAATTTAGGTGGACAAAATTGTGGATTTCTTGCCAACTCTTTGGGAATCTAAGTCCATCTACTTAACCGGTGCAGCTTTCGTATGTGCATGTGCAAGAACGTGTGGATTTCTATGGTGGTCTTTTGACCAAGGATCCAACAGGGGCACTCCACTGACCCTGGGAAAAAGCTAGCAATCTATTGTTAGGGAAGTCTTCATCTGTAAAGTAGGAAAGGGGAGTGAGAAAAGAGTTAGGAGAACTAATTCTGTAGGTATAGAATTAGATTCCTACACACACACTGGTTAGAAAATTCAATACATGCTTTTATGGGAAGAAACAACTCTGCAAATAGTAACAAGACCAAATAGAATTTATTGATCACCAAGTATCAAGAAACCCCTTAGTCAAAGAAATCTAGAAACTCCTTCTTATATTGATTGCTCAAATCAAATTTGTGCATAATATGGGAATGGACGAAATTTGAGAGGGGAAGAGAGTAGAAGAAAATGGCTATCTCCTTTGCTTTCTCTAGGTACAATGCACTCTTGAGTCTACAAGATCAATTGCTAATGCTCTGAAATGGGAATGGCATTACAATTTATAGAATGAGAGGTGACTTATCATCTTCCTCATGACCTTTTAAATACCTTAATATGACTTAAAAATCTTCATATTTCACTTTAAATATTTAAGTCCCTTCTAAAATAGCAAGGCGACTTAATTTACATTATATTTCTAAATTCATTTAAGTCATATTAAAAAGTGCAACCCTCAATGTAAATATATAACATTGAAGAGAGAGAGAGAGTGTTGTATGAGGAGCGAAGAGAGAGAGATAGAAAAGGAAGAAGAAGAAGAAGAATTATTGCAAAGGATGAGTTGCTACAGTGGACTTGGCTCCATTCTCTAATTGTTCTCCACTTCGTAATCCTGAGAAGGCTTCTGACCCATCCACTTTGACTTCATATCTCACTTATAAAAATTAACTTACTATTTTTAGTAAGTATGAGGAATCAAGTCCCCGATCTTAAATTGGATGTTGCAGCTTTCTTTTCCTCTTTCTCCTTGCATTCCTCGTTCCTTCTAGATCAACTTTCTATTGTTAGCAGGTCCTCGAGGGCCCACTTACTATTTTTAATAAGTGCCAAAAATGTCCATTCTGGTGAATTCTCAGCTATAGTGCACCTCCAATGTCTTTGTCTTCTTTGTAGGTTCTTCTATTGATGAATTTCCCAAAATAGCAGTTCCTATGTAATAGACCTGCTATTTTTAGAAATTTTTCCTCTGAGAGTTAGATTGATGTGGAAAAAAGTTTTTTATATAGGTTTTTTCCATATATCCTCCCTCTGAAATTTCATGCCAACCCGATTAATAGTCCAGGAGATTTTAAAGTTTTAATTTTTGGACCTGGTAGTGCTTCTGGGTACAACAACCATTAATGGACCTTAAAAATATAGGTCTTGTTTTCTCCTCTGTTTTCTAATAAAATTATATTTTTGATGTGGGTTTTTTCTTCTGGTGCTGCACGTGTGATCTTACTTTGATCAAGCAACCGGTTTGACGGGAAATCCCACTTCTTTCTTTGTTGAGCCGGAAACGAGATTTCTTCGTTGTGGATTCATTGTCCCACATGGGGGGAGTTTGAAGTTGTATTATTGATGGCCTTGGGTAGAGGAATGAGTAGAAAAAATATATCTTTTTTTCATGCTTCTGTTTGGGATATTTCTTCAACTTCTCATTTCATGGCTATGGAGTTTTCTTCATTTTCTCCTTCTGTGATCCGTGCTTCTCCTTCTATGTTGGATGAGAATTACTTTTGGGGCCTGCATGATTTCATGGAGTTGGAGAGGAGTGAATTTTTATTAGGTATGATTTGATTTCTTGCAATGGTGGAGTGATGGAAGAAATTTGCAGAGGAAGTATGGAGGAATGAAGTGTACATATAACTGTTAGAAGTTAGAAGCGGGAAAAAGTGGCACTTGGAGAAAATTCAAAACATATGCACAAGTAGGGTTTGGGCACATTTTTCCATGCTTTATGTCCCTATCCTTAGGGATTTGAGGGAAATCAATTTCCACAATGAGCAAGACGGCAACACGTGGCACTAGATCCAACGATAAGGAATGAAGGAGGAAAAAGCTTCTTTAAAGCACTATGAGCTGAAAGTTGGTCACGTGGGTGTCCAAATCTCTCCCTATGAGGGATAGGATTTCTCAAGGTTTGATTTACCCCACCTCAGGTGCATAAGGGACATTAGTTTACATGGGATCCTGGAGCTGACACGTGGCACCCAATCCGACAGTAGGGAAAGCATGCTCAAAATAAGCACCTGGGGGCTGAACTATCGAGTCTAGAGCTCACATGAGGGTCCATGAGGTCATATGAGGGATGAGATGAATTCAAGGGGTCTTGGAAAAAATTTCCAACCTTGATCTCCCTGACTTTGGGGGATGTGAGGTACATAAAATCCCGCCAGGCTCCTAGTGTTGACACGTGTCCTCCCAAAAATTTGGCTAAGTCCTGAACTTGTGACAATGATAACTTGAGCTCCCAATGGACCTTTTTAGAAAAAAATTATATGATTTTAACTATAAATTTCCTTTTGAATCCAATGGTGGGGGTCTCATGTCTTGATAATTCCATTTAATCTCTGAAAAAATAGATTGTTTATGTTTTACTCCACTTATGCCTGAGAAAAACTCCCTGCAGACCTAATACACCAGAGTGTTGTGAAAATAATTATTTCACCATCATGTAGGTATTGGAATCCTATTTCTAGATATATTTTTTTTTTCTTCTAACTCCATCCGAAGCTCCTGCAATCTTCTTCTGAAGCCCAACAACTGTTTTAGGCCTGTGTACAACCTAGGCTTGTGAACACTTAGACTGCTTCAAGTCTTGCACAACTTCCCTAGACCTTGCAAAATCATTTCCATGATGTTACAAGGTCTTCCATTCACCTCCATGTTGATTTTTTTCCTTTTTTTCCACTCCAGGGGCTGATCCATTCCTGGGAAGGCCAACGATAGCCCTTCCCAATACTGCCAGAAGATAGTATCTTTTCAGAACTCCCTGAAATCACATAGGGGTAATGAATATACTTACCTAAATCACCTAGAGGAATGAGATTACATTATTCAAGAGGTCATTTGGACTAATTAGATAAACCCGGGGTGTCTTGGAATGATGGGACTTGAAAAAATTAACTCTGGGGTATCGTTGTCGTGCTTGGAAATTCTCAATTACCCTTTTGCACATTTGCACGAAAACAACTAGCTCTAGTCTAGAACCATGGCTGATAAAAAATCTTCTTTTCTGAGAATAAATATTCTTCTTCTTCTTCTTTACTGTCACTCATTGGTACTTCACTCCAATCTATAAATTTCTTCATGATGCGGGAAACAAACGTGATAGGGGTTCATTCCTTGATGGATTCACCTTCAAAAAATGATTTTCCTTCAAAATCTAATTTTTTTTTATTTTTGATTTTTAGATGTTGTAGTCGTATATTGGGTGTAGATGTTGCTAAATCTACCCCATAGTGGGCACAAAAAACTGTTGGTGGGAAAAATTTTCAGGTGGACAAACTTGTGGATTTCTTGCCAACGCTTTGGGAATCTAAGTCCATCTACTTAACTAGTGCATCTTCCGTATGTGCATGTTCAAGAACGTGTGGATTTATGTGGTGTTCTTTCGATCGAGGATCCAACAGGGGCACTCCACTGACCCTGGGGAAAAGCTAACAATCTCTTATTAGGGAAGTCTTTGTCTATAAAGAAAGAAAGGGGAGTGAGAAAAGAGTTAGGAGAACTAATTTTGTAGGTATAAAATTAGATTCCTGCACACACACTAGTTAGAAAATTCAACACATGCTTTTATGGGAAGAAACAACTTTGTGAATAGCAAGAAGACCAAATAGAATTTATTGATCACCAAGTATCAAGAAACCCCTTAGTCAAAGAAATCTAGAAACTCCTTCTTATATTGATTGCTCAAATCAAAGTTTTGCATAATATGGGAATGGAAGAAATTTGAGAGGGGAAGAGAGTAGAAGAAAATGGCTATCTCCTTTGCTTTCTCTAGGTACAATGCACTCTTGAGTCTACAAGATCAATTGCTAATGCTCTGAAATGGGAATGGCATTACAATTTATAGAATGAGAGGTGACTTATCGTCTTCCTCATGACCTCTCAAATACCTTAATATGACTTAAGACTCTTCATATTCCACTTTAAATATTTAAGTCCCTTTTATAATAGCGAGGTGACTTAATTTATATTATATTTCTAAATTCGTTTAAGTCATATTAAAAAGTGCAACCCTCAACACAAAAATATAACATTGAAGAGAGAGAGAGTGTCGTATGAGGAGTGAAGAGAGAGAGAGAGATAGAAGAGGAAGAAGAAGAAGAAGAAGAATTATGCCAAAGGATGAGTTACTACAAAGGACTTGGCTCCTTTCTCTGACTGTTCTCCACTTCGTAATCCTGAGAAGGCTTCTGACTAATCCACTTTGGATTCATATCTCACTTATAAAAATTAACTTACTATTTTTAGTAAGTATGAGGAATCAAGTCCCCGATCTTCAATTGGATGTTGTGGCTCAGTTTTACTCTTTCTCCTTGTGTTCCTCGTTCCTTCTAGATCAACTTTCTATTGTTAGCAGGTGCTCAAGGGCCCACTTACTATTTTTAGTAAGTGTAAAAAATTTCCGTTTTGTTGAATTCTCAGCTATAGTGCACCTCTAATGTCTTTGTCTTCTTCGCAGGTTCTTCTATAGATGAATTTCCCAAAATAGTAGTTCCTATGTAGTAGACCTGCTATTTTTAGAAAGTTTTCCTTTGAGAGTTAGATTGATGTGGAACAAATGTTTTTGAGATAGGTTTTTTCTCAATATCCTCCCTCTGAAATTTCGTGCCAACCCGCTTAATAGTCCAGGAGATTTTAAAGTTTTAATTTTTGGACCTGGTAGTGGTTCTGGGTACGATAGCCATTAATGGACCTCAAAATTGTAGGTCTTGTTTTCTCCTCTGTTTTCTAAGAAAATTATATTTTTTTTGTCATTTTTTTCTTTTGGTGCTTCAAGTGCGATCTTACTTCGATCCGGCAACCGGTTTGATGGAAAATCCCACTTCTTTCTTTGTTGAGCCGGAAATGAGATTTCTTCATTGTGGATGCTATGTCACACATGAGGGGAGTTTGAAGGTATCATCTTGATGGCCTTGGGTAGATGAATAAGTAGAAAAATATACCTTTTTTTTCATGCTTCCATTTGGGATATTTCTTCAACTTCTCATTTCATGGCTATGGAGTTTTCTCTATTTTCTCCTTCTTTGATCCATGCTTCTCCTTCTATGTTTGATGAGGATTCCTTATGGGGCCTACATGATTTCATGGATTGGGAGGGAAGTGAATTTTTATTAGGTATGGTTTGATTTCTTGCAATGGTGGAGTGATGGAAGAAAGTTGCAGAGGAAGTATGGAGGAATGAAGTGCACATATAACTGTTAGAAGTTAGAAGTGGGAAAAAGTGGCTCTTGGAGAAAATTCAAAAGATATGTACAAGTAGGGTTTAGGTGCATTTTTCCATGCTTGATGTCCCTAACCTTAGGGATTTGAGGGAAATAAATTTCCACAATGAGCAAGACGGCGACACGTGGCACTAGATCCAATGATAGGGAATGAAGGAGGAAAAATCATCTTTAAAGCACTGGGAGCTGAAAGTTGGTCACGTGGGTGTCCAAATCTCTCCCTATGGGGGATAGGATTTTTCAAGGTTTGATTTACCCCACCTTAGGTGCATAAGGGACATTAGTTTTGATGGTGATCCTGGAGCTAACACATGGCACCCGATCCTACAGTAGGGAATGCATGCTCCAAATAAGCACCTGGGGGCTGAACTATCGAGTCTAAAGGTCACATGAGGGTCCAAGAGGACATATGAGGGATGATAGGGATTTAAGGGGTCTTGGAACACTTTTTCAACCTCGATCTCCCTGACCTTGGGGGATGTGAGGGACACAAAATCCCGCCAGGCTCCTTGTGTTGACACGTGTCCTCCCAAAAATTTGGCTAAGTCCTGAACTTGTGACAGTGACAACTTGAGCTCCCAATGGACCTTTTTAGAAAAAAATTATATGATCTTGACTATAAATTTCCTTCAAAATCCAATTGTGGTGGTATCATGTCTTGATAATTCCATTTTATCCCTGAAAAATCAGATTGTTTATTTTTTACTCCACTTATGCCTGAGAAAAACTGCCTGCAGACCTAGTGCAACAAAATGTTGTGAAAAATATTATTTCACCATCATGTAGGTCTTAGAATTCTATTTTTGGATATATTTTTTTCTTCTTCTAACTCCATCCAGAGCTCCCGGAATCTTCTTCTCAAGCCCAACAACTATTTTAGGCCTGTGTACCACCTAGGCTTGTGAACCCTGTTTTTTACTTAGACTGCTCTAGGTCTTGCAGAACTTCCCTAGAACTTCCAAAATTATTTCCATGATGTTACAAGGTCTTCCATTCACCTCCATGTTGAATTTTTTCCTTTTGTTCCACTCTAGGGGTTGATCCATTCCTCAGAAGGAAAATGATAGCCCTTCCCAATACTGCCAGAAGATAATATCTTTTCAGAACTCCCTAAAATCACATAGGGGTAATGAATAGACTTACCTAAATCACCTAGGGGGATGAGATTACATTATTCAAGAGGTCATTTGGACTGATTAGATAGACCCGGGGTGTCTTGGAATGATGGTACTTGAAAAAATTAACATTGGGGTATCGTTGTCGTGCTTGGAAATTCTCAATTTCCCTGTTGCACATTTGCATGACAACAACTAGCTCTAGTTTGGAACCATGGGTGATAAACGATCTTATTTTCTGAGAATAAATCTTCTTCTTCTTCTTCACTATCACTCATTGGTACTTCACTCCAATCTGGAAATTTCTTCATGATGCGGGAAACAAACATAGCAGGGGTTCATTCCTTGACGGATTCACCTTCAAAAAATGATTTTCTTTCAAAATAGGATTTTTTTTTATTTTTGATTTTCAGACCTTGTGGTCATGTATTGGGTGTGGATGGTACTAAATCTATCCCATGGTGGGCACCCAAAAATGTTGGCGAGAAAATTTTTCAGGTGGACAATCTTGTGGATTTCTTGCCAACACTTTGGGAATCTAAGTCCATCTACTTAACCGGCGCAGCTTCCGTATGTGCATGTGCAAGAACGTGTGGATTTATGTGGTGGTATTTCAACCGAGGATCCAATAGGGGCACTCCACTGACCCTAGGGAAAATCTAGCAATCTCTTGGTAGGGAAGTCTTCGTCTATAAAGTAGGAAAGGGGAGTGAGAAAAGAGTTAGGAGAACTAATTCTGCAGGTATAAAATTAGATTCATGCACACACACTAGTTAGAAAATTCAACACATGCTTTTATGGGAGAAATAACTCTGTGAATAACAAGAGACCAAATAGAATTTATTGATCACCAAGTATCAAGAAACCCCTTAGTCAAAGAAATCTAGAAACTCCTACTTCTTTTATTGATTGCTCAAATTACAATTTTTATATAATGTGAGAATGGAGGAAATTTGAGAAGGGAGGAGAGTAGAAGAAAATGGATATCTTCGTTTCTTTCTCTAGGTACAATGCACTCTTGAGTCTACAAGATCAATTTCCAACCCTTTGAAATGGGAATGGCATTACAATTTATAGAAGGAGAGGTGACTTATTTTCTTCCTCATGACCCTCCATATGCCTTATTTCCAACTTTATACTATTCATATTCCTACCAAAATAATTAAGTCCCTTTTATAAAATCAAGGTGACTTAATTTACATTATGTTTCTAAAGTCACTTTTAAGTGACTTAAAGGAATATCAAAAATTTCAAACCTCAACGAATAATTAGAACATTTGAAAGTGAGAAAAAGTTGGGGGAAGATGAGAGAGAGAAGAGATAGAGATAGAAGAGGAAGAAGAATAGAAAGAAGAATTATGCCAAAGGATGAGTTACTACAGTGGACTTGGCTCCATTCTTTGACTGTTCTCCACTTCGTAATCCTGAGAAGGCTTCTGACCAATCCACTTTGGATTCATATCTCCCTTATAAAAATCAACTTAATATTTTTAGTAAGTATGAGGAATGAAGTCCCCGATCTTCAATTGGATGTTACAGCTCAGTTTACTCTTTTTCCTTGCATTCCTCATTCCTTCAGGATCAACTTTCTATTTTTAGCAGGTTCTCGAGGGCCCACTTACTATTTTTAGTAAGTGTCAAAAATTTCCATTCTGGTGAATTCTCAGCTATAGTGCACCTCCGATGTCTTCATCTTCTTCGCAAGTTCTTCTATCGATGACTTTCCAAAAATAGTAGTTCCTATGTAGTAGACCTAGTATATTTAGAAAGTTTTCCTCTGGGAGTCGGATTGACATGTAACAAAGGTTTTTGATATGGATTTTTTCCCAATATGCTCCCTCTGAAATTTTCGGCCCACCCGCTTAATAGTCCAAGAGATTTTAAAGTTTTAATTTTTGGACCTGGTAGTGCTTCTGGTTACGGCAGCCATTAATGGACCTCAAAATTGTAGGTTTGGTTTTCTCCTCTTTTTTTGGATAAAATTATATTTTTGATGTGATTTTTTTCTTCTCGTGCTTCACTACGATCTTATTTCAATCTAGCAATCGGTTTGACGGGAAATCCCACTTCTTTCTTTGTTGAGCCAGAAAGGATATTTCTTCGTTGTGGATGCTCTATCACATGTGGGGGTAGTTTGAAAGTTTCTTCTTGATGGCCTTGGGTAGAGGAATGGGTATAAAAATATAACTTTTTGTTTCATGCATCCATTTGGGATATTTCTTTAACTTCTCATTTCATGGCTATGGAGTTTTCTCCGTTTTCTCCTTCTGTGTTTGATGAGGATTCCTTTTGGGTCCTGCATGATTGCATGGAGTGGGAGCGGAGTGAATTTTTATCAGGTATAGTTTGATTTCTTACAATGGTGGAGTGATGGAAGAAAGTTGCATAGGAAGTATGGAGGAATGAAGTGCACATATAACTATTAGATGTTAGAAGTGGGAAAAAGCAACACTTGGAGAAAATTCAAAAGATATGCACAAGTAGGGTTTGGGGGCATATTTCCATGCATGATGTCCCTAACCTTAGGGACATGAGAGACATAAATTTCCACAATGAGCAAGATGGCAACACATGGCACTAGATCCAACGATAGGGAATGAAGGAGGAAAAAGATGCTTTAAAGGACTTGGAGCTGAAAGTTGGTCACGTGGGTGTCCAAATGACTCCCTATGGGGGCTGGGTGCATTTTTCAATGTGATATGTCCCCCACCTTAGGTGCATAAGAGACATCAGTTTCCATGGAGGTCTTGGAGCTGACACATGGTGCCTGATCTGACGGCAGGGAATGCATGCTCCAAATAAGCACCTGGGGACTGAACTATCGATTCTGGAGGTCACATGAGGGTCCAAGAGGTCATATGAGGGCTGAGAGGGATTCAAGGGGTCTAGGCACACTTTTACAACCTTGATGTCCCTGACCTTGGGGGATGCGAGGGACATAAAATCCCGCCAAGCTCTTGGTGTTGACACATGTCCTTTCAAAAATTTGGCTAACTCCTGAACTTGTGACAGTGATAACTTGAACTCGTGATGGACCTTTTTGGAAAAATAATATATGATCCTGACATGAAATTTCCTTTTGAATCCAATGGTGGGGGTCTCATGTCTTGATAATTCCATTTGATCCCTGAAAAATTAGAATTTTTATTTTTTACTCCACCTATGCCTGAGAAGACCTACCTGTAGACCTGATGTGCCAAAGTGTTGTGAAAAATATTATTTCACCATCATATAATTCTTAGAATCCTATTTCTAGATATATTTTGTTTTTCTTCTAACTCCATCTAGAGCTCCCAGAATCTTCTTCTGAAGCCCAACAGTTGTTTTAGGCCTGTGTACTGCCTAGGCTTGTGAACCTTGTTTTTTACTCAAACTACTCCAAGTCTTGCAGAACTTCCCCAAACCTTCCAAAATAATTTCCATGATTTTATAAGGTCTTCCATTCACCTCCATGTTTAATTTTTTCCTTTTGTTCTGCTCCAGGGGTTGATCCATTCCTAGGAAGGCCAACGATAGCCCTTCCCAATACTGTCAGAAGATAGTATATTTTCAGAACTCCCTAAAATCACATAGGGGTAATGAATAGAATTACTTTAGTCACCTAGGGGAATGATATTAAATTATTCATGAGGTCATTTGGACTGATTGGATAGACTCGGGGTTTCTTAGAATGATGGGACTTGAAAAAATTAACTCTAGGGTATCGTTGTCGTGCTTGGAAATTGTCAATTTCCCTGTTGCACATTTACATGACAAAAAAATCTAAATAGCATGTGTGCATGAAATAAAATAGAATTCCTCCCCCTATACATTTTAAGTAGTTTAAATCACTTCACCTTCATTTGTTGATAGATATTTCTTGCAAGCCTTTGGGGGTACCTTAGGCATGATTTGATCAGAGATTTTGACCCTCATTAATTGAGTCATTATAAGCTTTATGATTTATAGTGTTGAGGTATCAAAGATTAATGTCGAAGAGTGAAAACCTGGGCATCCATTTGTGTATCTCTTCTAGTTGAAAGAACATCCTGACTATTTTGAAGCAACGGCTCTGATAATTGTTCCAAATATTGTAGAGGTTGTCAAAGGGGATTTGCATACATCAAGTTTGTGCTTATCAGTATCCCACCGGGGCGCCATTCAAAACAGACTAGGTCCTGGGATGCCTTAATTCTTGTGCTAGAATGATGGGTCAGTTGTGATACCCACAGGAATGATCTTGGAAAAGACATTTTCTAGAATTGTGCAATAACATATCAAATAAAGATGGCCAAAAGGTGTGATTCAGTAACCCTTTAGCCTTACATTTAGAACCTATCTCCATAGTAGTCTAAGACCAGTGCTACAATAATGACTAATGTGTATATTTTGGGGTGTCTGATCATATTTTCCCAAGGCCCTTTTCATACTATGGTGCACAAATTGAGGGATATCTTCATCTCCTTCACAATTTGAGTGGTTACAAAATAGTGTACTTCTTGTCCTTGTCGAGTGTAGAAGGCACAGACCTAAAATAGTCGATGGACAAGACTCAAGTCCTTATAGCATGCTATCCATCTCTCCACAATATCTGAGTGAACAGTTAAATCTACATCCCCGGCTGACAAAACGTGACATACAAGTGATGATAATGATCCTATCTTCAAGCTTCGTGTGTATATTTTTGATGCTGCTCAGACTAAAAAGGACCTGAATAAATTTGGGTACCAACAAGAACAATGTCACATGGGTTGTGGTTCTGACTTGCTTTGACCGATGTCTGTCTTGTCTAACCAATGACGGGTTGATGTATGTTGCCAGCAAGTTTGACATTACATATTTCTCATACGGCTGAAGCTATTTAGCTCCACAACCTAACAACTCCTTGAGAGATGTTATCTATAGATGATTGACACTATATACAATACACATGCATAGTAGAAATGTGTAACATGCAGGGTTGGATTTGTAGATGGAAATGCAAATGTAAATGGATTCTTTGAAATGGAAATGTAAATGGAAAGAGAAATTTGTGGATGAAAAAATGGATCACCCACTGTTGCATGTAGAACTCCATCTTGAGAAGTTGTCTTTACCCAGGATCTTGTAGTGATTTTTCATATTCTAGTTTGACTTGTCTTAGTCATTTGCACACCACCCTAGATAACGACAGTGGATAGATGGATGGAGATACTATGGTTGGTTTTACAAGTATGGCTATGGACTGTGATTGAGGCTCAGAACTTCAGTTTGAGTGGGAGATCTTTGCAGGTATGTTGGTCATGTTGGCTTGATCTACATGAGAGGCTTGGTGTTATGATTCAGTGGGAGATTGATGTATAGCATAGCTCATTTGTCACGGATCTGAGCCTGTAGCTTCGTCCACATAATTTTTGTAAGTCATGGTTTGATCATGTCCTGGTTGATGCCGCTTTTCTTTGAGAGAATTCATAGATTGGTCTGAGAATAAATGGTCTTCATGGTGTGCGTGAACTGGATAGTAAATACATATAGTGTATAGGTACAAAGGTTCAGCAATTTATCTCCCCCCCCTGGGAGATTGTTAGGTTGTGGAGCTAAATAGCCTTATTAGAGCATGTAAAAGGAGAACTGTGGCCCTGAAAAGACAGAAACCCATCTTTGATCAGACAGGACAAACATTAGTCAGAGCAAGTGGGAACCTCATCCCGTATGCATTGGTCAAAGGGAAGACATACATTGGTCAGATACAAAGTGGGAACCGCAAAATGGGATGGCTAGCCAAAACAAGTGTTAGTCCGCAAGCACATGTATGTAATCAGTGTAAAAACATAAATCAGTGTAGAAAAACTACCAATGACAGTAGTGTAAACAATTCGAAGGAACATAAAAGAAGACCACACAAAGTGGGTTATAAACAAGGGACATCACTCACGATGTCCCTAAGACACATAAGCCCATCATGGCCATAAAAAATTTTTAAAGTGTGAAGAAAAAGAAAAGGGATCGGAAATCCCACATACAAGATAGCAAAAGAAAGAAGAAGAAGTAAAAGGAAAACAAAAATAGTAGTCATGGAAATATAGAATCCATGGAAAACAAGTGTTGCTCATGGAATACCCGGTTATTGCATTTCCTTTGTATATTGATAGCCGATATGTCAAAAACTTACATATAAGCAAGTAATAAGATGTCTTAGTAGATCAAAATGAAATAATGAGATCTTCCTGTATAAGATGAATGTAGATGTCCCCATTGTAGACCAGTATCATATTGTAAGGTTTGATGGATGTAGCATCCATGCCATGTGTAGAGGTCTAGTATGCTTTGATCACACTAAACAAAGAGTTCAACGCACATGCGTGGATTATAATGACATATGATAAATCAATCTAACATGTGTAGTAAAGTGAACATGCAAAACACTATTAAGAAAAATTAAATGCCTCCAAGACAATATAGTATGTTGTGGATGGATGGGATGGAATGCAAAATGGAATGTTCGGAGCAACGTGCCCCCTGAGTGTATGGAAGTGTATGTAGTGAGGTTCATTTTGTAAAAGAAACAAGTAAAAAGAGGATCAACCACACTCTAACATGTAACCAACTCATCCCCAGAGAGTGGATAGGGAAAGCACTTGGTAGATACCAAGGTGCACACAAAAGGGGATGAATAGTCAAAAAAAGTGTTAGTCCACAATCACATGTATTTAATCAATGTAAAAATGCAAAGTGTATAAAAACTACCAAGCACAGTAGTGTAAACACGTAAGAAACAACAAGAATACCAAACAAAGTAGGTCACAAACAAGGTACATCACCCATGATGTCGTAAAACACTCAAGGCTATCATGGCCGCAAACAACAAATAAGTGTGCATATAAGAAAATGGAAAAGTTTGCCATACAATAGAAAAAAAAACATACAAGTAGAAAAAAAAAGTAGTCATGGAAACATGTAATCCTGTAAAACAAGTGTTGCACATAGAACACCCATTAGTATGTTAGAGTGATAACCGATACATCAAAAACATGTATGAACAAGTAATATAAGATGCTAAGTACAAAATGAAACAATAACACCTGTATGAGACAAATGTGGATGCCCCTAGGGACCAATATGGTAAGGGTAGAAGGCAAGCATCCATATCGCATGTAGAGTCTAGTATCTATGATCACACTAAACAAAGAGGTAAACACACATGTGTGGATGATAATGACATATGAGAAATCAAGCTAACATGTGTAGTAAAGTGAACATACAAAACACTACTAAGAAAAAGTAATTACACCCAAGACAATATAGTATGTTGTGGATGGATGGGATGGAGTGAAAAATGGAATGATAGGATCAATGTACCCCCCGAGTGTATAGAATTATATGCACTAAGGTTCATTTTTTTCCCCTCACCAGTCAAAAATGAACCTTAAATGAGAGTACGCAATCGGGAAATGGCCAAGTAGTTTTGGTTATGTCTAACATGCTGCGATGAGTGTGTATATGTAATAGTGATGAAATGTGACATGGGGAGATGATACATGTGGACCCTATAGAGTAATCATATACCATGACTTTTTTTAATAGACGAGTGATTATTTATCCGTAAGCATATATCACTATGGAAAAGGTATATGGTGAGGAGACGTATGGAAAGATAAGTGTGGACCCTATAGCCTAAGCGTATACCACGACATGTTGGATGGATAAGTAATGATTTATCCCTAAGTGTATATCACTATGGGATGAGCGGTAGCAAGTGATGGATTATGTGATTGTATAGCATATGTATAAGACATGATGAATGGAGAAGTGATGATTTAGCCCTAAGTGTATATCACTACATTATAAAATAAGAAGGTGATGATTTAACCTATAGCGTATATCACTACGAGATGATGCTGGATGAAGTGGATATGAGTATGTGGTGGATAGTAGACAGTGGTGATTTAGCACTAAGCATAGACCAATACATCATGATTAAGAATGAGATGGTGACTTAGCCTAAATCATATACCACTACATGATGAATAAGGCAAGGGTGGTAATTTATCCTGAGAGTGTGATACCACTACATGATGAATAAGGCAAGGATGGTGATTTAGCCTAAAGTGTATACCACTAAGTGATGAATAAGGAAAGGGTGGTGATTTATCCTAACATGTATATCGATAAGAGATGATTGGGATAAATGATGATGTAATAGAATGTAACATAATAGGATAAGAGAATATGTGATGATAGGATGTTAAGAGGATATTGATACAACGATGGAGGGATTAGAGATTTAACTGTTGTCACCAAATCACTGCACCCTCCAAATGGCTAGTTTTTGAGAAGGAAGTTTAGTGTGATTGGGACACATGGAATCACCTCTCAAGCTATGGGACTTGGGTCGAGGTGAACCTCCAAAGAATTCCGGCTTCCTCTTCCTAAATTAAAATGGCTATCTAGTTTCATAAAATGGCTATCTAGTTCTATGCTAACATTGTCACGGGTTTTAGGAAAAGATTTTTGCAAAAAGGAAACTATACTAGGGATGGTGAAGCACCAAATAAAGGGATATTTTAATCTCAGGAAGGGTAATGTGAGTAGGATGTTTGCATTGTTAATCACCTTCACCTATTGCAACTTAGAAAGGATACATAATACCAAAAACTAAAAGCATACATTCCTTTGTTAAAACTTGAATCATAAAGAATAGAGAGACCAAATTTGATTGAAAACACAATTAACTAACCACGAGGATTAAAAATATGCACATGCAAACATTCATTTCACTTATTATGGGATAACGATAATATAACTTTTAATAACAAAAGGAAAACACTCTTTCCACAACTGACATAAAAAGATGGTTATATCACTTTTCCATTACATGAAACAAGATAATCTGAAATAAAGGCAAGATAATAATCTATACTAAGGAATCATACATTCACAACACATATACCAATAAAGCATTTAGCATAATAAATCAAGTTCTTCAAGGCAAGATATCACTCTGAATATAATTAAAAGGTTTTAAATATCTGAAGCACTCTTTCAAGCTTGAAGAGCAACTTCACCAAAAAATGATCTTTTCCCCCCCAAATGACTCCATATACCTAAATATTTATAAGTTCTTTAGGCTGAGCCTTACAACTTGGCCTTCAACTAACATTTTACTAAAAATAGAAATGTTATTAATTCAAGGGAACATGCTCCCATAAAATAGCAAATTTTTTACAAGGGTTTGACTAACTCAACCTTGTAACTTTGACCAATCTAGAGATTGGATCTATCCTTTCATGGCCACTCATCTTTGTCCTAGTTCTACAACACCTCATCCTTCTACAGGTTTTTGTTGTGTTTTCTCCCATGCAGCCATTCGATGTTTATATTTGATGAAGTGTTTAATGATTTCTTGAATTTCCTCATCCCCTATCCCACAAGTGTAGTGATTCACTACATTTTTTGTCTCACCTTTCCCTCGTGATATTAGCTCAAACTCTTCTAAGTTTACTAACAACTTTATTCAACCTTCCTGTCAAATTTTGACCTAAAACCAACCTGTTAATAGATTCACTGCCAAAAGTTTTGGTAACTTAATCATCACGCTTCACAAAATCTTTGAAATTCTTCTTGATCTACTCCTCTAGAAGAGCATTGATGTTTTCATTGAAGTAATTTATAGTTAACAATATCAAATTCCTCTGATATGTTATTCAAAGCATCCATAATTTCCACTCATTTATCATCCAACTTCTTGATTAAATCTTGCAACACATGACACCCGGAATTCCATGTCCTTTTGATATTCGAATAACTTTATAGCATCATCGATTAAATCCTCCTAAAGGAGTAGATTTGAATATTCCTCTCTAATATCACTCCATGTTGCCAAATTCAAATTCAAGTTTTTATTGTCCACCAAAAAAGCTTCATCCATCTTGCAAATAGCAGTTTTTCCAACCTACAAATCATTATATATCTCAATAGCTTCTTTAATTAAAGTGTTAGCTTCTTGCATTATATGTTCCATCCATCCATCCATCGATCTCCCTTTCTATCCTATCTTCTCAATCTCGTGGTAAGAAATATCATCAATGGTAGATGAAATTGTCATAGTCGTAGTAGTTGAGACTTCAGTAGATGGAGTTGGCTTTGTTAATTTTCATAAAAATGCAGTGAGCTACTTGACCTTGGCCTTAAGCTCATCCTTAAAATATTTTTCCTTTTCATATTTCTCCATGATATTTCCAAGAACAGTGTGTACATATTTTTTAGCTCCTTCGTGAGTGGCTTTTCCCAGTGAAAATCTAGAAATATGATAATTTGTAGTTGTAATTGTTTCCTTAGTTTTTCCCTCAATGGGAGTGGTAACCTTTACAACTCGTTCCCGAGATGAATTTACTGTTAAGATAGAAACAATATTTGGCCTCTTGGCATATATCTTTGGTGTATGCTTCAATATGCTTAGATCTATTACATCCCCAAAAGGCACTTTCTTATTTTGCTTTGGAGTCTACTGTAACAACCATTCTTGAATGGATGATGCTGATGGGGATAGAATGGTAAATTCAGTACCAGAAACATTAGTCACAACAAGAGTACCAACAACATTAGTTGGTATTTGAATGGTAGTTGTAGTAATGGATGGGGTGGGTTTGAGGAGTGCAATAGGAGTTGAAAATGGAAATGTTAAAAGAAGTGAAGTAGAAATGGGTGACCCAATAGTTTCCCCAACTTAGAGAACTGGAAGGGATGAGAATACTTGGGAAATGGAAAGAGATGGGGAAAGAAGAAATGATCGTAGAAGTGGAAGGAATTGATGTAGGAAGTGATCATGGAAGAGAAAAAGGAAATGATGGGTCTTCTGGGACACTTGGAGAATCACCGACTTCAACTATTTCTGTCACGGGTTCTGTAGGTGGCATATCTTTGGGAACAGGAGCCTTGGAGAGAGATGAGATCCCAACAACAAATGAACTATTTTTTGGAACTGTATGGGCCTTTTGGGTCAACCTTTTCCCCTTTGTGGGTGTTTATTAGCTCATGGTTGATGGGGCTTCTGTATTTGTATGTTGTTATAACCCCTTGGGTTAGATTCCCTAGGTAACCAAATAACTATAAGTTCTCTGCAGAATGGGCTCCGCCCTCTCCTTTGTATTGCAAAATTCCTCCACATACCAATAAATTCATGGCAATGGTTGATTGACAATATTATTACTTTATATACTACATCCAAAACCTCATCATCATCTTGCATGTCTTTTAGGACATTAGCTATTCCAAATTTTTGAACCTCATCCAAACTTATCCTTTCATAGTCTCTTTGTCAGATGATGAATTCATCCCGACTATGAACCTAGATGTCTTCCAACTAGGGCACATGGGAACTGGATAGACCTGTTTCGTTGAATTTACCCCAATAATCAAAATTAGTCCATGGATGGAAAGTCTGCAAGGTTACCTCTGCCATTTCTGCATCCACATTCTTAGCCTTATAAATATTTGGGCAAGTGTATCTGCCAATTAAAATAGGGAATTGAATTCCCACTTTGTGTCATTTTTTCTGGATCTTATGGTAATCCAGCAGTTGTCAAACAAATTCTAGTAGAACCCATTTATCGGTGGGACATCTTGGCAAATTGCTAGGAGCACCCTACAAATCTAGGAATCCAAATGTAAGTAAATGTGGGGAACTGATGGTAGATAGCTCCCCACCTCATGCACTTCCTTGAAGGATTCATAAGGAATCCTTCAATTATAAAAATCCTTATCGAAACAATAGATAATAACAACAAAGAAGGCATCATTGATCCTATGGAAGTGCCTGCTTCCCTCATCCAGTGTGAGCTGATGATAGAAATCATAGATTTGAGAGGTGTTTCAAATACCCTTAGTATTCAACCTGGTGAAGTCTCCCATAGTAGTTGTGGCATAAACTAAGAAGGATGTCATATAGAAAATGTTTGAAGAGTGCACTCTACTCAACTGATAGAAAATGGAGCTATTGATATGCTCCCCTCATCTGATAAATTCCTTATTATTCTTGATGGTAGCGATATATAAGAACATCCACTCCTAAAATTCCTTCGCAGAGGGAAGACTTGAGACTCTACTTATTAGAACAATAATGTCACTGACCTCCTGAATGAAGTTTCACCGATACATGGTCTTTGGCAATTTGGCAACGCTCTTGGCCAGATAGGTTTTCAACATGACCCTCGTGCATAACTCTAGTTCTTTGTCCCAATGTTCCACCACTTACTCTAGTAAAATTGTGGTGTAATATTAAATGTTAGGGAGTTTGAGAAAATATTCAAAGAAACTTGTGTCCAATCAGATCATAACTTTTCCATCAACATCTTTAACTATCATATATTTTTCATCGTAGTGGGCTACTGCAGCAAAAATAAATTTTGGGAAATGCATGGACGTTGGAAAACTAGTAATAAGAACAAGTCCATTGTCATATATGGCTTGCATCTAGGGTTTATTATTTGGGGCCTTCACTCTTACCCAGAAGTCTGGAAAATCAATTTTTTTGAGGTCGGTGTCCCCTATATTCCCTAGGTCGGAAGACAAGCAAGAGTGAGGAGAAACTCTAAGAAATGAATACTTCATCTTTTCCTTGCCCTTAGATGTAGAAGTAGATATCAAATTCTGAGTTCCAAAATGCCGAAGAAGAGAAGTTTGAAACCCAAAAATCTCCAACCTCTGAAAACCCGAAGTGAAAACGTCTGAAACGGAGAAGTTTGAAATGACAGGTTTGGAAAACCCTAATTGGAGACCTCCAAAAACCCAAAGTGAAAACCTCTTAAATGAAGAAGTACAAAATCTTGAAAAAGAGAAATCTAAAGTTTGAATGGCATAATTCCCAAAAAATGAGAAGCGTCGAACAACCAAAGCTCCGAATTCTGAAAAGAGAGTTCTCTGAAAATGCCAATCTCTGAACTCTGAAAAACAAGAGGTGTTGAGAGGGTGAATTGGAGAAGTTGAGAGGATATTCATAAAATATGAATGCATGTAGAAACTAAATCGTGGATAAATGGTGGGCAATGATTTTTTCATTTCCCAAGGTATGCAGAGGAGAAACAAAAGAAAATGAACAATGAGGAAATAAAAAAATGATCCTAAACCAAACAGAAAATGACCAAACTAAAATACCTTGAAAATGAATTCGAAAAGTCCAAGAAACAGTAAAATTGGATTTTCAAAGCAAAGTGTCAGGTGAAAATGTGATTTTAAATAGAAAAACATAATATTAATGGGGAAAATTTGATCCGTACAGAAGTAGGTAAGAATTAAATGCATAGAGAGATTTGAAAGTTCGAAAATTGAAAGTCTGAAATTCCAAAATTTAAGAATTTTGGGGTTTCAGATTTTAGAGTTCAGGGGATGAAAATCATGGAATGGCATGAAAAATTTCTGAAACCCGAAAGCCTGAAAGTCTAAAATTTCAGACTTTCAGAATTTGGAAGTCCAAAAGTAATTAACTCAAAAATGATCGGGAGAGTTCCGAAACCTGAAATCCTAAAAGTTTAAAATTTCAAACTTTCAAACTTTGGAAGTCTAAAAGAAATTTTCCAAAAAGCGCAACCTAGAGTTCTGAAACCCCGAAAGCCTGAAATTCAAAAAATTTGGACTTTCAAGGTTTCAGACTTCGGAACTCCAAGGGGAATTTTCTAAAAATCGTGACTTAGAATCCCAAAACCCAAAATCCTCAAAGTCTAAAATTTTAGACTTTTGGGGTTTCGGACTTTAGAACTTTAAAAACACAATTTCAATTTCAAACCAATTATACTCCCAAAAAAAAATCCCTGAAGTCCATCTGAATTTTCAGATCTTCGGGACTAGGAGAATTTTCAAGATGTAGAAAAATTCTGTGTGAAGATTTTTTCAAAATTTGTTTAATCGATTTCAAATTTTGTTTCTCAAGGTAGATTAAATTGGTAACATTAACCTAAGGTGTATACCATGACAAGATGATTGAAGGTATGGAATTATAATGGAATAATTGTGGAATTGATAAAATGGAATAGAGGGATATAATAAAAGATGATAGAATGTAGTATAATGATGTAGGATTGATGCAAAGAGTGGTGGTTTAACCTAAGGTGTATACCACTACACGGTGACGGTTATGGGTGAAGATATAGCCCAGAGCATTAGTCACTAGTCTTATGAATGTGGTATGATGACATGTTGCATATAGGGAAGGTCCATTTGGTTAATAATCGGCAGTCGAGTATGGACGAAGGAACTAGAGTGCATCATAGGGTAGTGAGTGCAATGCATAGAACAATGTAGCATAGGTGACCAAATGGTGAAAAGAGTGTGTAGTTGTACGATATAATGTAGAAAGTGTGATGGTAGATATAGATAGAATATGCAGTGGTGATAGGTAAAGCTAGATCCATGGATAATGTGGCCTAGCGTAATGGTAGAATGTATGGATAAATTATAAAACTAGCCTCATATATGATGATGAATAGTGTAGCGTGTACGAGAGAGATGATGTAGAAATGAGTAGTAGATGAGGTATGTATAAGATGGTGTAGGATGTAGGTTATGAATAGAAATTATGATTTAGGATGTGTCATGTGTGAGGTTCAGTGTAATGCTAATCCCTCAACAATCTAGTTTGAACCGAAGCACAAGAGTGTGTCATCAGGTAACAAGGGTACTAACATGTATGAGATAGAATTGAAGGTGGATGTAGGACTATACAAGTATGCTAAAATAGACATGGGGTAAGTATGTGATAGGATATGCCCCCCAGTGGTAGTGTGTATTTAACTAGGTTAACTTGTCAAAGATGTCGTCATCTTGTGGGTCAAATTCAAATGGATCGGAATTGGAAACTTAGCAGGCTATAGTATGAGGTTGATCACATAATGAACCAGTGAGAGATAGATGGTACATGCCCATAGTGTACTCTTCATCAGTAAAGGAAGGATTTCAAAAAAATTCTGTGTACAATCGAGTGAGGTTGGGTGAATGGACAATAAAGGAACTATTGTAAATGAAAACACGACCAAAAGGCAAGGGAAAGGAAACATCAGTGTGACTGTGATCTAATGTACCACCAATATAAGTGAGCTAGGAATCCCTTAAGGTGAGTGGGGGAGAACAAGGGATACATGGTAGATAGACTAGAAGATCAAATAAACGCAAGCCATGGGCATAAGTGATGGTGACAAAGCCATAATAAAGATGTGAGGTGTGACTAGAAGGCTAAAGGTCCTCAAAAGTAAAGCCAAGGCAAGCTAGACTAGTAGGATAATAGGTGGTTTCATCGCATAGAGGATCAAACAGAACATTTTCCCATTAAGAGTCATGAATGAAAAGTGTACATATAAACAGGGTGGGAGGTGCAGACAAAGAAGGAAGGGTGTCGTGTATGGGTGGAATAGGCGGTTGACGTGGAATAATAAAAGTAGTAGGAGATATATTTAAACAAATCATGACTCATTCATCCCATATTAATATTTCATCCTCACATTTTTAATTAATTTAATTATTTTTTTAAGTTAATTTAATCCTCGCACCTCCACCTCATCATCACACCTCACCCTGGACCCATTCCAGGGGAATTTAAATCATAATGACCAGTCATCATTCTCAGCACCGAGTCATCGGTCCTAGTGCTGAGTCACCACTTAAAGTAACTAAACGAGACTTCTTCCTAAACCTAATTGGACTTCTATTACCTTCCTACCTTTTCTAACAAGAACTCCACTTCCCTAAGTAGACTCAATCAAAATCACATAAAAAATAGTAAAGATCTGCCTATTTTTAGTAAACTTGTACTTTCCCACCTTAACCGACACTGATTATCCCTTGACCAACATTGGACACCAAGCCGCCATCAGTTCCCTTATATAAAATTTCACAAATATTTACACATGTTGGCCATTAAGTGATTGCAGCCTGATTGGATTCAAGTGGGAATCTTCAAGCCCTCTTTCATCTAGATGATGATCACACACAACTACAGTGCAAGACAAGTAGTAGGTTCTCCTTCTGGAGTGTTGGAATACTCATGGAATAACATAGGTCATACTTCCATGATAGTGGAATCAATAACTTCTCCAATCAACCATCAACCATCCTAACTCCTAAGATCGAAAAGACATCAAGTAAGTATTGTGATTCTAAACATTTTTCTTATTCCTTTTGTATATCTCTTTCTTCTTTTAGTAGTTTATTTCCCCTGTTGCGTGTACATCACCTTCTTCCCACCAACCAACTATTCAACCATCCCAAGCCTTTTCACCATTATAAACTTCCTCCTTAGTATCCCTGAGTCTTCTCAGCCATATTACGACCCAAACCATACTACCCTCACTCTTTGTGCACTCACAAAGAGCCTACAAACCTCTTTTTAATAATTTACTACCTATTTCCCCTACCGACATCATTTTTCTAACCAACATTAGTTTAGTCCCCCTACCGGAATTGGTCACCAGACCGATATCAGTATCTATGTCATTTCACAGTCTTAGACCAATAAGGTTCCCACTCACCAAAAATCAACCCAAACTTCAACCGATCAACCCCAGACCCTTACCAGGCCTTTCACAGGCATGTCTGACCTGAAAAAATCCTAGTTCTAGTTATATTTAGTGTTATTTTAATATTTACCATAAAATCTAGTGTGTTATGTGTATGAGATATATAAATCACTACATTACAATAAGACTTATTTATTTTAGTTGTTTACTCACATTGAATTATCTTAAATAGAGGATTGACAACCTTTCGAGGAAGCATCATGGTTCCTAGATCTAGCCTTGTTAGGAAGTCCTCTGAATCTTGCTATTTAATACTCTTTTGGTGGTCTTGTTTTATATCTACAGGTAGTCCTTCCTAGACAAAAAGAAGTTCTCTATGATCAAGTTGGATAAAATTAGTAACGCACGCATTCAACCTTTGACATACATATCATGGGTTTTCCTCCTTAACTGTCACCTTATCTGTTTTATCGTATAAATTATTTAGTGAAACATTTCAGCATGCCCAGTGGACCCATCAGGGGTTCTTTTGCATTGTTCATTCCTAGGTGAAATTAATGTGTGTCTATTTCCTTTTGGAAGATTTCACATTATCTTTTCTCCCTTGAAACATTATTTCTCTTCTATTGGTCTCATTGACACTCATATTTTGGACTAAAAAGAATGATTCTTTCTACTTTTTATTACATTAGTGAAAGACATACTCTTTCCTTTTCATCATTTCTCTCATCGAATGTCATTTTGGATTTGGGTTTAAAATATTTGTATATCATTATTGTGTGTTGCATCTATCGCTCATTTAAAATTGTGGGCAACCTATATGCTAGAAGTCATGACCAGCTGATGGTTGACGAATTGACCGTAGCTTACACTTTGCACACCTCTTTCTCTATCTCACACCACTACAAATAAATTACTCATTTTCTTAAACAACATCCTACCTAGAAGAAGCTATCAACAATCACACGGTCAAAGGATTAATAGTGGGCTCGAAATTGGTTTCTCTATCTAGTCATCATCTCAGAGAAGGATCCCCCATGCCAAAACACACCTGAAACTATCCATATTTGTCAGCTTTCATAGGGCATCTTTATCAAACCAAGAACTCTACTCTATTCAGAAGTCAGTCCTAAATGGCATAAGTCTGAACATAAAATCCACCACATAGGATTTCATGTTTGCTATTTTTTCCTTGATCTGTGTTTTGAGGTATGAGTTCATTTTCTTCATTCTTCTCTCTCTTCACACTCCATAATCATAGTTGGTGTATTCCAACTATTTCTGAGTGTGTTAGGGTCAATTATTGCCATACTTAGGTTTCTAGGTTGGTCTTTTATTCAATCTAAATCACCAAATTCACATTTTTCAATCTTTTCACAAATTTCACAGTGACTGGCATTGGTCTAGTGACCGTCATCGGTTTAATCATCTAACCAACTTCGGTTTACTTACCGTTGTTAGTTTCCTACTATTTTGGTCATTTTAGCCAAAGTATTATTCATCACATTTCTGTTCTTTCTGGGGTTTCCTCAATTACTTCACCATATATTTGTGTCTTTCAAGTCACTATCGCAGTCTAGATCTACTTCATTTTCATCATTTATTGCCACATTTACAAATCCTGTTATTTTTCATAGTAACCGGTATCAGTCTTCTGACCGGCATCGACTACCCTCTATCACCAACCATGATTACCCAACCATCATCGGTCTCTGTGTTTTAACTTTTCAATTAAAACAACGCTCAATTGCCACCTTCTAGAACCATTTTCTCCATTCCTTTTGTACTCTTATTTCATTTACATAGCTCAAATTACCAGGTCTACTATTAGTCACATGGTTTTGAATCATAGATAAGCCAATTCCCTCGTGTTCCACTCTATCCTTCAGCCACTCTCGTCTAGCCCATCGTCACCTTCCATTCTATCACTTATAGATCTCAGTCATCCTAGTACCATTAGTACAAGTGAAGAGGAGTTTGCAAGAATCCTTGATCAAAACCCTGCTGCTTTACAATATTATTTATCCCATTCATCCACTTGGGATTCATCAGGGCAGCTTGTATACGGCATGCCTGTGTCCATTCCTCCTACCCTCACACCCACTTTTGCATTAGTTACTACTATCTCGGCCACCTTACCACTTGTGGTATCCCAACTTGACCCTATATCATCGATATTTGTTGCACCTATCACATCTATCGCACCTTTGGTGTTAGTTGCTCCTGTGATGCCAACCATTCCTTTATCAACCGCCTTAAGTGTAGGCCTATCTGAACCCACATCCTATCATATACCTATTGCATCTTAGCCACCCATGGTGTCGGCAGCCCATACTCCCCTCCAAAACATTATCCTCTCCATCCTGTAATCTCTTCCTCCAATTTCTACGAGATTCGTTATATCCACTCCACCTACCTACACTTATCACCAACAACCCCCTATTTCATCTATCACTTATTCAAGCTATTTTCCACCTACATCTATTACACCCTCATAATTTTCATACTCGGCACCACCACATACTAGAATGTTGCCCATGTCATACCTTTATCATCTACCCCCATATACTAAAGAGGGTTCCCAATCATTACAACCTACTAATGATCTTATCAAAATGATGATGGACAAGATGTAGACATTGGAAGCATCGGTCTCCGGCTCACATAACTCTCTAACATATGATGAGATTTGCAATAAGCTCATTCGCCCATCCATTCTGATTCATCCATACCTTATAATTTAGGAAATGCCTAAATTCAACTGATTCAATAAGAAAGAATACCTAAAGCGACACTTGCAGTATTTTAAGGATGGGTGTTATCTGATCGCTCATGATGACGCTTTTCTCTTGCAAACATTCCCAATGTCCTTGACATGACCTGCGTTGGATTAGTATAGTGCTCTACCTAGGTACTCCATTTTATCATTCAACCAAGAAGCTCAAGATTTCCTGGACCAATTTTCTATCAACATTCTCAAGAAGGTCACCATGAATGACTTGTATGTGACACACCAATACGAAGATGAATCTATCACATACTTTTTAGCTCATTGGTGGAGCTTGATCAACCAGATCATATTCCAACTACCTCAAATTGAGTTAATAGATTTGTTCACCAGGGCTTGTGCTAGACGCATCTCTCTAACTCTCCAAGTTCAAACCTTCTGTACATTTTATGAGGCATTCACCATGGCCTTAAAACTTTAAATGTATGTCATTGAAATGAAGAATATACAATTGTGTAACAAGAATGTTGTGTTTAAATAAAACAATATATCTTCTTCTTCCATACCAAAAAATAATTACTCTAAAGAAAAAGGATATTCCCACATGGTATTTTTTAAAGTTGGCCCATCTCATCCATCCAACCAATCAAATCCTTCTTCTAACATTTCTCCTATTCAGGCTTTCTAGTTCAAGCGGGAGCAACAAAAATACACTCCCATAGGAGAACCCTACTCTTCAGATTTATAAAAACTTCTAAAATCTGTAGCAATCACTCTTTCACCCATTAAACCACAAACTGGTTTTGACCCTTCTTGTCTTATGCCTACATGGTACAAAGAAAATGATTATTGCAACTACCATCACGTTAAAGGTCATATCAACAATAATTGGATAACTTTCAAAAATATCATCCAAGAAATGTTAGATAATGGATATCTCAGCATGGATAACCCTAACGCTCCGGCTAATCAAAACCTTTAAATCTTCAAGAATCCATTCTCGAATCACACCTCTTCATCTAACCAAACTAGCAAAATCTCGACCAATAATAGTAATGTTTGGGAGGTTCATGTTTTTTTCAACATCATACTAGCCCTTCCTCAATTTCCTCCTACTTCATCTATCAAGGATATTCTTGCATGAGCCCCTTTATCCATGGAATATTTTTTTTCATCCTCTCCTTTACCCACATAGGAGTCTCCCTTATCTCCCACTTCACCCACGGAGGATTCCACCATATCTTCCGATGAAGTTTTTCCACTCACCTCTCAACCTGATGAACAACCCATAGTATTTACTCTCCTACCCACAAGAGATTCATGCTTACGTTCCTCTTCACCAAAAGATGAACCTACCTACTTGTCATCTCCCCTACCCATAGGGGATCCATTAGCGGTGCCCCTTCATATTGGTGATAATTCTCCATTGGCTTTCAAAAATATTGTTGATTTTCTCTTAGCTATTTTACCCACAGAGTCGAAGCCAACTATTTCCATGTCTCTCAAATAGTATTTACAAGGATTACTACAAAATCAGCATCATGCCCCCCTTCAATCATGTCATTTTCATGTTTGGCTGACCGCTTGGATTATGTTAACAATTCCATGCTTTGGGGACACCTTCAACTACCTTTCTCAACTTAGATGAAATTTTTTTCTACTGATACTTCCATGATCTATCCAAAGGTGTTTCAGACAACCAAACCAACCATGCACATGCCAGTTGTAGTGAACTCTTCTTCATCACCCTCGCCCACACCTAAACCTTTTCCATTGAGTGATATTTTTCCAATGCCTATAACCTTTCCTGCACCTATATCTTCCTCTGTGTCTAGACCCATTGCCACATTGGGATTCATGTCAACATCAATAATACTCCATCCTCTTATCAAAATAGATTTAGCCACGTCCTCCCAAGCCATCAAAATACTATGCTCCTACCTAAGAGGAAGACCTAACCTCTTAGACTCTACACACCATCTTTTCCCACAACACTTCTATCACCTTCACCACTTCCATTGATCCTAGGTCCCCACCCATAAACTTTTCCAAGAAGCCTCCTACCAAAGGTAAAAAAAGAACACAACACCTCATCTCCTTGTCAAAATCCTCTATTACACCTAAATTACCTACACATCTTACGCCTTCCCCATCACCTGCATCATTTCTACCTTTTATACCTACACCACTTCTAGTATTCTCATCATTACCTATGATATTTCCTTCTCTTCAACTAGTACCTTCCACCTTGCCTCTTCCCACAGCTTTCACCGCACCTCCATTATCACCTTGGCTAACTCATCCCCTTCCGCCATTTACCTTATCTTCAACATCACACACTTATTCTTCACCTTTACCCAAGGAGGTGTAACCAAAGTCCAAAAACCCACTACCCTCCAAAGAAGTAGTTAAACCTAGACCACCTTCAACGACTAGTTCACCTGCTACATATTTACCCAAGAAGGTGAAATTCAAACCTAAAATCGTAATACCTACAAAACATTTGGTCAAACTAACTTAATCTTTGATTCCCCCTCCCGTGGCAGCTCTCCCGCCAAAGTCACCCACAATTCCATCTAGACCCACACTTACTTCACATTGTGATCCATTGACAGGGTCTTACGCCAACATTCTAGCTAACCTTTTAGAAACCTATGTCATCACATTTCCACCACTTATACCTTATGACCCACTCAAACCTAAACCAGAAGGGTTTGACGATACAAAAATTTGAGCTTACCATCATGTACCAAGGCATGATGTGGAAACCTATAAGGCTCTTAAGACTATTCTTCTTCAACTATGTCCTTCAGAAGAAAATTTTTATGATGATTGTTTGTAATATGAGGACCCTATTCCACCTCCACCTATCACCAAACATCCTCATTCCTTACCTATTCAATGACCTTCATCTCCCCCTCCAAAACCCTTTTATCCTCCTCCAACATTTGAGATCAATATGGTCTACATAAGAGAGCTAGCCAAACCTCCACCAAAATGCCAATGTGTTGCATTGTTTTCACACAAAACAGTATATGCCCTCACTATATTTTTTCATGTCTTGTCACTACACTTATCATGAATCACTTGCTCCTTCACCACAAATTAATATGGTTCAAATTTCCACTCGATCCTAGAACGACAAAGGAAATGATAAAATAACTAGCTCATCTACCACTATTTTATCCAATATTCCATCTACACCTAAACCAAAAATCACCATCTATGAAACCACATACCCTATTTCTAATGAGGTTTCCCATCATACAATGCTCAAAAAATTTCCCCATTCTCCTCTCAAAATGTCTTTTTACAACCTTTTCCAAACTGTTGAGTCTCATCGACAAGCCCTCATTGAGGTTCTGCAATCTATTGAGGTTTTACCTAATGACCCTACTCATGTTACATCCATTTTAACTCCTCACCATGTGGCCTCTCTCACCACTTCATCCCCTTCCTCTACACCCACTACCACTATTCAAGTAGCCGCTCTCAATTTTTATAATGACAAGATTGTACCTCTTCAATCAGACGATCTTGATCCCACTGTATTTATTTCTATCTACATTAATAATATACGTGTTCGACATGTTATGATAGACAGCAGTGCCAATATCAACATCATTTCCTCCCATGCATACAACCAAACATGCATCCCTACTAATTGCATGCATAATAACCCAGCTAGGTTACATTCTTTCAATGATGCCATGACTTCCACTCTTGGTACCATCATTCTCCACATTCATGTAGGTCCCCATAGAATTCCTCAATTATTATAAAAAAGATGAGAAAATTTGTGAATTCATCAACCATGACATCATTTGTCACTTTGGTATCCCTCATCACCTCATCAATGATAATGAAAAACGATTCAAAAATAAAACCCTGTGCAAACTTTGTGATGCCTTTGACATTCAACTCATTTTTTCTTCATCCTAGTATCCACAAACAAATGGCCAAGTGGAATCAACCAACAAAACCTTTAAAAAATTATTATGAAATTAATTGATGATACTAGAAAGGATTGACACACACACATTCCTTTCACCTTATGGGCTCATCGCACTAGTATTCACACCTCAACTACTACCATGCCTTTCTCTTTCATCTACGGTACAAAGGTTGTCCTGCCTCTCGAAGTCCAAATACCATCTCTTCATATCTCTCTCAAAGATAATCTCAACGATGATGAATTTTTCAAAGATCGTTTGCCACAACTCAAGCTATTAGATGAATGTCATCTCAATGCTCTCGATCATCTCAAAATATACCAAAAACATATCAAATATGCCTATGAAAATTGTGTCCAAGAACGAACCTTCCAGGTTGGTGACCTCTTCCTGAAGGAAAATCAACATGTGACAAAAGTGAAGAAAACTAAACAGGGAAAGTTTTCTCCTAATTTTCTTAGACCCTATATAGTTACTCATTCCTATGGATCAGGTGCTTATCATTTATCTTCAATCAAAGGTAAACCCAAACTTGAGCCCTGCAATGCCTTGCATCTTCAACCATTCTATTATTGAATCAAGTTCAATATCAACTTTTGTCTATTAAACGATTGTCCCTTTCACAACATTCACCTTCCACTTACCTATTTTAAGGATCAATGACTAGACAAAAATCATTTGATTACCCATCACCTTTAAACCTTATCCTCAATATGAGCACCATAACTCTACTCATGACATGATTCTCATGGATACTTTTCATCCTTTTCAAATATGGAATCCTATGGTCATTCGTCACTTAAAACCTCTCTTTCATAGCTAATCCCTGTGTGTTATGGTTTTGTCTTCATAAAAGGATCCTATCCTTCTCTATAGTGTTGTCCATGACCTAAAAGTCAAAAACACAATTTAAAAATAATATACGGGATTTTCAAATTCAAACTCCTTGATTCAAACTTCTAGAAAAAATATGACTCCCTCAAAAAGGACATCTATATTTCTATCTTTCTGTTATAAATAGACTTCTCCCTCAAAGGACAGCTATACAAAGCTATCCATATTGTACATAGTCTATCACAAAAATAGGAATATTCCTCCCAAAATAAAATAAAAATATTTTGAAGCTTCCCGCATTGATCAGCTTCACAAAGACCTCAAGGAGATAATCTACTCATCCCATATAGACTTCCTACATCGATCAATCTATAAAAACAAAAGCAAAAATAAAAATATGACTTTTTCATCATGGACTTGCCTATTTTGAACTTGGGTCTCTTGTCAGAGAGGCATGTTGTTCACACCAAGTTACGCTAAACAAACTTCTTTCACCTCACCACATTTCTTGTCTAATCTCTTGCCTACTCGAGGGACATGCCACAAATTTTATGACCATATAACCTTCTTCACCTTAGAATAGTCAATCATGCAACACCTTTAGGGTCTTATGTTCCTAATCCAATATTTGATATGATAGACTCGTAATGGTTATTAACAATTCAGTATTTGTTTGTCTCTTCTTACCATTCACCTCTTTTATTGCTTATTAATCCTCCTTCATAGGACCAAACCTTCGACACCTACATTTTGGGAATTCCTCTTTCACCAAAATCACCCATGCTTATTCAATTTAAATTAAACCATGCCTATGACCTAAAATAAGCCATGCCTAAATGACCTAAACTTAACCACGCCTAAATGACCTAAATTCAGCCATGCCTAAGTGACCTAAACTCAACCAGGCCTAAATGACCGAGACTCAATCATTCCTAAAACATACCAACCCATTCCTCTACCTCATCATATTCTTCCCTATCTTATGGTAGAACTAAATTGGCCTGAAAACCCTTTTTTTCATGGCTATGTAGGTAGCACTCTAAGGGCATAGGGCCCTTAGATGTTAGCTCAACCACTCTTTCCCCTAACCAATTTTCCCCCTTTTATATCCAAATTCTACCTTAGTTAGTTTTCATTTTACACAAAAATGGGAAATTAGACAATCAGAAAAACATACATACCTACCATTTTATAACATCAACAATATCATACATCAATCCTTTCACATTTCCATGATATCAAATATTTGGAAATTTACACCACAACATACATATACATCATCATTTATTTTCCATACTACCAATAACTTGGAAATTAAATCAAACCCAAAAACATGACTCCATCATACCTGCCTATACTTGATTGCATTATTCCTACATGACCTCGACTACCTAAATCATCTAGACTCCATTATGCCTAAATGACCTTGAATCCATCATGATTATATGACCTAAAATATATCATTCCTATACCTGAATCCTTGACTCCACCATGCCTAACTCACCTAAACTCAACCATGTCTAAATGACCTAGACTCCACCATGCCTAACTCACCTACACTCAACCATGCCCAAATGACATAGACTCCACCATGCCTACATGACCTACATAACCTTGACTCAATCATGCCTAATTCAACTAGTTTTCATACTACACAATAATAATCGAAATTAAAAATGAGTACATCATCCATCCAATCAACATCATCAACTATATAATGTAATGTTTGTGTATCAATACATATATACACATATATAAATAAATATCAGTATCTCAAAAAAAATTCATGTACAATCTCACGTCTTCGGCACGCAGGCCAGTATATATATATATCAAAAATAAAAAATAATGGTACACTATTTATACAGTGACCAGTCACCCCCACCTAATGCCCTCATGTCCAGTCTCACCTATCTCCTCCTCCTGGCCCTCTCTCGGGCCTGATCTTGAAGATCTCGTAACCTCACCATGGCCCTATCTCTAGGGTCAATGAACCCCTATGCTACCAAAACTATGATTCCTAGATCTAGTCCATTCACTGGTTACCTGCTAGGCTCAATACTAAGCATATGAGGGCACATCAATCCTTGTGGTAGCTAGATGATCCTGATAATAGTGAGCCTCGTTCAGGGCATCCCTAAACCTCGCCATAGATATGGCCTGGGGTGGTGCCATCGGCCTAACTCCCCCCTGTGAACTCTTCCCGACAAGAAGTGTACCCTATCCTAATGCAAGTGCTTGTACTGTGGGACCCCTATCCCTATGCCTGTGTTGGTACCTATGTTCCAGCTACCTAGGCCTGTAGGGCCACAATCTGTGCCTCTGTCATGGCCAACTGGCCCTGTAATCAGCCACTTGTGCCTATACTGGATGGCTACCTACTCTCCCTGGGCCCATATACAGGAACCTGTCCTGTGCAATCTAGGGCTTGTAAGGCCGTCACCTGTGCCGGTATCATCACCTGTGCCTCTGGCCATGTCAGCCCCTGTAAACCTTGTACCATCTATGCCTGTATGGCGGCCACATGACCCAGTAATGTATCCCTGCACTATAACTCGTAGCTAAATTAGGCTGATGCCTGCTCGGTGGTGCCGCCTGTAGCTGTGTCACCCACCACTGCCTGTATCCATTAGTGACACCTGCATCCACAATCCGTCTATCTTCTACCTTCACCTCCTACCCTGTAGGACACACTCGAATATGGTGGAGACATGGGTCTCTCCATGTCATCTCTACAGTACTGTGGGAAAGGTAGGGGAACATCCTACCATAAGTTCAAACTATTGTCATCTTACCTTGTCCATGGGAATCATTTCATGTTCCCCAGCATGCCACCCCTGTATCCATTTAAGTAGTTGAATCTCCTCTAACTTCTCATCCATGCCTCTTTATGATGGATAGTCAACATATGGCCTCCACACGATATCAACTACCCCAAAGGCCCTCCAATAGCTGCATGTAGTATGACACATCATATGTGGCCCTCGCCACCCTCAGTTTCCCACTGACTGGTACCCATCATCTGAAACTAACTCTGAACAAGCCACCCATGAACCAATCCTATCGTGGTAAACCAACTGGGTGCACACATGATGTGCTCATATTCCTAGTAGTGTAATAAATAGGTACAACACATACCAAATCTCCTCAATCTCCCATAGGCCCATAGGTCCCTATACATCTTAACTAGGAAATTTGGTGCCCGAACGAAGCATATCCTATCCTCTATCATATCCTGTAGCACCCCCATCAATGCTCATGGGAATCTCCCACCCTCAGAATCTAGAAGTGCAAAACATCCCATTGCCACCATCATCAGCACATATATCTTGGTCTCCTGTGGGTATGCAACATACATGTCTCCATAGCTCAGACTCGCACTGTGATAGCTCAACAAGCCCATTGCCTCACCAAATACCGCCACTATCAGCTCCACTGATGCCTCAGATGAAATGGAATACACTGGCTCCCCAATAATAGGTAGCTGCATGATCCTATACACATCCTCCAGTGTGATGGTCATCTCACCCATTGGTAAATGAAAGGTATTGGTCGTTGAGTTCCATCTATCGATGAGAGTGACCATCAAGCTATGATCTTGGGCTACACGCCTATAGCATTAGAATGCACTAAGTATAACATCTGTCATGTGCTCCCACTCCTCCGCGTCATGCTAGGCACATCTATACCAGTAGGGGTGGTATTCTATCCCTCGTCCTCATCTGATCTCTCACATGCATCATCCAACACGACCTTGTCAAGACTTGACCACCTCAAATAACCTATATCCCACCGCACAATACCCAACCACATCACTCATGCCTACCCCTTTTACCTAATTCACCTACAAACCTATTGCCCCTTATCATCCTTACCAACTATCTTAGTTCATTTCACCTACTTACCTATCCCACATCAATAAAATAATGGTTTTACCCTCTTCCCTCTACATAAATCTTCACCTATCCCCTTCCTCGCCTCTTTTGACTTTCCTACCTAGCCCTTATTTGACCTATTTACTCTTAATCGTGACTGACGTCAGTCACCTTGACCGTCATCGGTCCTCTTGACCAGATGTTGGTCACCCAAACCTTGAACAACAATGGACAAATTTGACCGATGTTTGCCAACCCTTGACCATCATTGGTCTCTGTCACGACATCAAAACCACAAAAACCCATCCCTCATTTACAATAATTAACCAAAAATATCCTAAATACCAACTCTCACCCACCCAAACCTATCCTAGCTTCATTACCAACCCTATTAAATCTCCATTTGACCTTCCCCCCTCATTTCATTCATTTGTAACCATGATTTCACAAATTAAAGTTACACCCAAATTTTAAACCAAATCTGACAGTTTCCACAAACTAGTTTCAACTAAATGAAGGATTCAAATTGTCTCCTACCTCTACTCAGTGTTGTCTCTATGGTGGCACATCTGGCCATTACGTCGGTGGTCCACCCGCTCCCTCTCCCGCCTCCGCCATGCCAAAATCAACTCCTCACCTCATAACCAATCGAATCAATCAACTTGATCTCATGGACCCACTAATCAAATGCCAATCACCTACTATGTGGCTTGCCAACTCAGCTCAACACCTCGTACTTTCGTTTTCCACTCTTAAACTTCTCCTCTGTCATTTTCTAAAAGTGGAAAGGTTAAAATGAATCCATAAAAAAGTGGATTTTTCCTTTTTTATCCCCAACTCGACATGACTGACATCATTCATGTTGTGGCCTAGCAAACCGATAGTGGTTACACTATAACTGGAATCAGTCACCTCACTTAACCACTTAACTCACCCCATCCCCATTTTTCCTAAAAACATTACCGATCCAACAACTTTTAACCTTACCAACACCTATTACTCCTTACCTGCAAGCCTACATTACCTGTACATTTCCTTAACTACATTTAGGGAAATGTTATTTACCTATACCTCAGCCTTACCTATGCCCTGACCTACATAACCCTAACTTAAATCACCTTTTGTGAAATTTGTAATTTGTGTACTCGTTATACCTTGTGATGTTGTTACCTGTTTGTTTAGCCTAATGACCTTACCTTGCCTAATGACGTGATTTTTATCGTGCCCATAACTTTAGTGCCATTGAACAAAACCTATTACTCATTCCTACACCTGACCTCATTGTGCTTCATGACCATATCCTATACCTTGGATACCTGAATCACTTCAACCTCATTTGGATAAACCTATCCCCCTTTTGACAACATAGAGTTTGTAAGCTCTTCCACCTAGTACAATATTGCGATCTATACATCTGTGTGTGTTCAATTGTCATTACCCATTACCTGATGTAACCTTTACCCATTACCCAATATGACCCATACCCTTACCTACCGGACCCTCACTTTCCTCAATAACCTATTTATCAAACGACTCCCTGACTATTTTTCATACCTCATTGGTTCGTGGTTTGAGGGGGATCACCTTTAGCCCTACTTGGGGAAACTTAATCTTCATTTATACCTAGGACATCGACTCCTTATTTTTGTCTGCATCAATTACCAATACAAGCTACAAAACAAAAAGGGGCAAATGTAGACACCAAATTTGGGTCACACTCCCCTTGGTCCCCTTCAATCAATTAACGTAATATATTTAAACACATCATGACCCCTTCATCCCATATTAATATTTCATCCTCACATTATTAATTAATTTAATTATTTTAATTAATTTAATTTCATCCTCACACCTCCACCTCATCATTACACCTCACCCTAGACCCATTCTAGGGGCATTTAACTCACAATGACCGAGTCATCACTCTCAGCACTGAGTCATCACTCCTAGTGCTGAGTCACCACTTGACCTAACTAACTGAGACTTCTTCCTAAACCTAATTGGACTTCTTTTATGACCTTCCTACCTTTTCTAACGAGAACTCCACTTCCCTAAGCGGACTCAATCAAAATCACGCCAAAAATAGTAAAGATCTGCCTATTTTTGGTAAACCTAGACTTTCCCGCCTTAACCAACGTCGGTAATCCCTTGACCGACACTGGTCACCTAACCGTCATCATTTACCTTATATACACTTTCGCAACTCTTTACACGGGTTGGTCATTCATTTATTGGAGCCTGATTGCATTCAAGTGCGAATCTGCAAGCCCTTTTGCATCCAGATGACGAACACACACAACTACAGTGCAAGACAAACAGTTGGTTTCCCTTCCAGAGCGTTGGAATACTCACGGGAGAAAATAGGTTGTACTTCCACGGCACTGGACTCAAGCACTTCTTCTCCGATCAACCATCAACCATCCCAACTCCCAAGATCTGCAAGACATCAAGTAATTACTATGATTTTAATCATTTGTGCTTATTCCTTTTATATATCTCTTGCTCCTTTCAGTAGTTTATTTCTTCTATTTCTTATACATCACCTTCCTCCCACCAACCCACTATTCAACCATCCCAATCCTTTTCACCATTCTAAACCTCCTTCTTAGTATCCCTGAGTCTTCTCATCCATATTACGACCCAAACCATACTACCCTCACTCTCCATGTAATCACAGAGATCCTAAAAAATCTCTTTTTAATAATTTACTACCTATCGCCCCTAGCTAACGTCGATCAACGTTCCCTGACCGACGTCAGTTTAGCCCCCTAACGAGCATCGGTCACCAAACCGATATCGACCACTCTGTGTCATTTCATAGTATTAACCTTCACCAAGCTTCCCACTCACCCTAAATCAACCCAGACTTCAACCAATCAACCTCTATGACCTTACTCAACACCTTTGACAGACCTTTCTGACCTAGAAACATACCTTGGTTCTGAAATTAGATTTAGTGTTAGATTTCAATATTTAGCATAAAATCTAGTGTATTGATGTGTATGAGAAACCTAATCATAACATTGCAATAGGACTTATTTATTTCAGTTGTTTATTCACATTGAATTGTATTAAACAGAGGATTGACAACCATTCGAGGAAGCATCACGCTTCCTGGATCTAGCCTTGCTAGGAAGTCCTCTGACTCTTGCTATTTAATACTCTTTTGGTGGTCTTGCTTTGTATCTAAAGGTAGTCCTTCCCAGACAAAAAGGAGTTCTCTATGATCAGATTGAATAAATTCAGTAATGTGCACATTCAACCTTCGACCAACATATCATAGGTATTCTTCCTTGACTGTTACCTTGTTTGTTTTATCACATAACTTATTTCGTGAAACAGGGTGTCGTGTATGGGTAGAACAAGCGGTTGATGTGGAACAATAGTAGTAGTAGGAGATAGTGTGGGAAGAATAGAATCTAGTAAATAGATAGCACCATTAAGTGGTGGTAAGTGAGGTGGTTCTTCAATAGGTTGGGGCTCGCCTATAATATCTGTGAGTGGAATAGGAAGACTAGTATTAGGAGCTCGATCACAATATTAGAATGGATCATGGTCACAAAAAATGGTTTACTCAATGATTTCATGAAAGAATTTTACACAATTATGTATAGTAGAAGCGACAGCTTGCATGGCATGAAGCCTTGCACTACTAAGTAGACAATTGTGGGAGACTGGGAAATCTACGACGAAAAATATAGTGTGGATAGTTTTAGGACCAAAAGTGATAGGAAATGTAATGTGATTGAGACATGGATGGACAGAACCATCATAAGCATGTATTAAAATACTAGATGGATTAACGTCATGAGCGGAAAGACCTAAAACTTCAAGGATGCCATAGGAAACAAGTTCAGATCCATTATCAATCAAAGTGTGCTTAACAACTACATTATGAATACAAATATGATATGTAGAGGCGAGCCATTATCAAAAAGTGTGAACATCAATGGGAAGGTTAGACTTGATTACTATATGTGAAGAAAATGCATCGATAAATGATTGGTAAACCGATTCTGAATGCATGTTAGCACGGATGCGAGTGGTAGCAGGAAGATGTTGGACTCTATGTAGTAAATCAGGGTTTTTTAGAAAATAATCATTAATTGAGATACTCATGATGACCAAACCCTAGGATGAAAAACAATGAATGAAGAATCTAGAAACGTGAATGATCAAGACGGGTTCACCAAAATGATTAACTAAAAATGGGAAAATGTGTGTAGTTAATATAATCTAGAACAACATGTAAATACAATAAATAACTATGAAGAATAACCCAAAGAACTAATCTAACAGAAGTAGAAACCCTAATATGAAAGATAAGTATGGGAATGACTTAGCTTATTTGAGGAGCTTGTAGGACTATGTCGTAGAATAAACATAATAATCTGGAAGTAGGAACAACTATGCACAGGTCCTAAAAAGGAAAGATCTTGACTGATTCTCTTGACTAGGGTATCTAGAGAAGGACTGGGGCACCTGCAGGTGCTTTCATATGCAAAATGAGCACCCCTAGTCTGTGAAAAAGGTCTGGAACTGAGTTTCACAACTTTAGTAGGTGGTTTAAAATCCTTATTGTGTGTCGCATCAGATTCGTTACATTGCTCAAGGTGTCGTTGATAATCCAAGATGAAAGAAAGACCTGCAAGAGACAACAAAAAGTATCAAAACCCTAAAAAATAAGAATGTAAATGAATGGGTTAGAATAACCCTCAGCCGCTACAACAATGAGCTTACTAACTGAGCACTGCACTACATTTCAGACCCAAATGTAGTTCTGGTGTGTGTGTGCATCATGTGCCTTAGGTGCTCTTGTGTCGATCGCACTTTGTGAAGTTGTGAGCAATAGCTAGATGTAAAAATGTAATAGAATGGTATATGAAATAGAATAAAATCCTCTCTTATGCTTGTGTGATGCAGATAAACCAACCTTGTCCTTTGTGATGGAGATAATGGATGAAAATGATGTACAAATGGATGCAACTCTAGGTGGATGATAGTAGTGACTAGTTCTTGGTCCCTCATTATGGTCACATAACTTTATATTTATAGGGTTCTCTTGATCCAATTTCATAATTAACCCCCAAAATGGCCAACCACCAAAAAGATAAGAAGCTGAAATGGCTAGAAATTGACCAAAAAGTGGCAGGAAAGTTTAAAAAGGATTAGGGTGCCCCTGGTAGGACCAAGGAACCCGTGGGTAGCCCAGTATGAGCCTGGGTGCCCTAGTCAAGGCTAAAATAACGTGAAATGAAAAAATATTACTGGCCATGGGGGTGTAAGAGGTCAGGAATGATGAAAGAAAACAAAGTAAGATGGCCAAAAGATGGGGGTTAATTAGTACTTTCTTCACTCAAAAACCATATGAATAGTAGTATAAGACCGAGACTAAATAATGTCTAAAGTGCATGCTTTTGTGTTTATAGAGGGTAGACATATGTGCCATAGACACAAATTTCATTTTAACTTGTGATTTTCGCACCAAACACAATGAAATTGGAGCAACCTGTAAATACAACACATAGAACATACCCAAAAAAAAAAGGGAGGCAAGAAGAATGCAAATGAAATAGAAGTATAGGGAAGAAAGAGAGCCAAAAACACAAGATTTTATTGTTTGAAGGTATGCAAAGACCATTATGTCCATGGAGAAGAAGTAAAATGTATGCAAGAGTAAAAATGAAGGTCTGCAACTCAAAAATGTTTGAGAAACCGTTTTGGCATGGTGCCTTTACATTCTGAAGTGTCTAACTACTACAAATAAGATGATTTTGCAAAATATATATAGAGAAGGGGAGAGAAAGAAGAGGGAAATTTGACACTTTTCACTCAACCATCCACTAAGGAAAAAACGTTATAATTTTTGCAGGTTCAAGCATGGGCATCCTTCCCTTTCTCATGTACATGCGATTAGATCTCACTAGTAGAAGCACGAGGGCCCATAAACAATAAATTTTAGACGTTGAAGTGCCTAAAATTACATGTTTTCCCTCCTGAACCAGTGTTTACATCTTTTACCCCCAAAAAAACATCATTTTTCTTGTTTCTTTATACCTAAACTAAGCCCTTGACAAGATGATTCCAATGCCACTAATATTGTGTAATTTGGAGATCTGGATCAAAAGTTATGGCCAAAAACCCAACTCCATTCAACTCAGCAAGATTTCTGAAGAATGTGTGGAATCTAAGGAACTTTCCTCTTATGCCTTCATTCACTGCTTAATTTTTTTCCCACACAAAAATGTTTCATTTTGTAGACTTCATTGCTAACATCTTACAAACATGGTAGAATTTCATTTCTTAAGACTTTATTGCTTACATCATTCTCATAAGGGGGCATATTATTTCCTATACTTTATTGATTATTTATTACCCATAGTGGGGTTTTGTTTTATTCCTATGATTACACTACCCAAAATTCACCCAAATAGGAAATTATACTCCTTTTCTTACACTAATTACACCTTGCCCGTTGGGGGCATTTTACTTACATGTTTACGTTGATTACATTTGCCTACTTGGGGCATATTACGTCTTTATACTTACATTGATTACACCTCACCCATTTGGGGAAGGTTTATTCATATAATTACAATAATTTTCCATTCACCCACTCGGTATATACCACGCATGGGATCTCATTGCTGACATGATTCCCATATGGTGCATGGCATTCCTATGTTTACAATTGTTTAAATATTTCCCACAAGGGTCGTACTACACTTGTGCTTATGTAGTTTATGTCACATACTTGCATGGGGAAATTGCCTCATTACATACATGATTTTAAGATGATATCTTACCATACTACACAAGTAATTTAATTTTATATCCAAGCGATGCACATAATTCAATTTTTTTGAGGTATGTGAGTCTCATGTTCATATTACATCTCCAATGGGGGACATATATTCCACTCATTTTATCTATAGACTTTAGGACAAAGTATACTCTATTATTTCACTCCCAAAGATGAGAGAAATCACAAGTTATTTACTCCATGGCATAGCCAACACATGGCACTTCCATACATGATATATCCAAGATTTCCTAAGTATACTCTTTATTTTACATCAAATTTATTGATATTTTATTTTTGTTACTAAAAATTATACTCATAAATGTATTTAAGAGTCAATCCAAGGTCCAATATTTCGATTTCAAGGGGGTATTTTCACAATTTCAAAAAAAATCAGTTAGTTTGTTTGAATTCCTCTTCTCTATCTATCAATAATTCATTCATTATTGATTATGTACACTTATCCACTTGCATGTGATCTCCATATGTTTCTAACCACACATAACTCCTATATCGCATGACATGAGCATAGATATTAGCTCCAAAATCTTCGCAACCTTCCACTATGAAAATCTATAGTTTTTGGATCAGACTTGCACAGGTAAAACACTCAGAATAATTATATTATTTCAATATATTCTTGCTACATACAATGCATATGTATAGGAGAGATTGCTCCTAAATATGAGGAACTCCAATTCCTCAAATATCTCCTACAACATCTCCTGCAACTTCTCCTAAAACAATAATCTATTCATGATATATTGTTATAACAATATATCACCAAATAATATATCCATAAATATAAGTTGTTAATAACAACTTATATACTAACAAAATATATACATGATTTGTTATTACAAATCACTCATTAATTCTTAATCATAGTAAACATTAATATTAATTTCCTAACATTCCCCCCCTTAATGTTTACATGGTAACAAAAGAATTTTCACGCTTCCTTTGCAGCCTGCCGCCTCTGCGCGCTCATGATCTTGGCACACACTCGAACTGAAGGTAGAAGAAGGAACACATCAACTTCTTATCGACCATGCACTGTCGGGAACACATCTGACCGATGAGGATGGGAACACGCTCAGGAATCATCTGCTTATCAACTAGTCACTCTAGGGAACACATCTGACCTAGTAGTGTGGGAACTCAAGCAGGAACACATCTGAACAACCTTCAATGGTTTTTAGGAGGCTAACCAAAAACCTAGGTACGAACAGGAACACATCTGACTATTCTACCTCATCAAGCCTCATGATGCTATGTTTCACTGTGTTATTTGTTCTGTACTATGTTTTTACATTTGGGGAAATAGGAATAGCAACATACTCAACTGAAAAACTGAAAATGGAACATTGGATCATGTTGATCATGTTCCCCCCTCAATGTGAACATTTTCAACTATATCTTTAACACAAAACAGGAACTCTGAAAAAGAATCACACCAAGCTGAAATTCACACCACACAATTGAATCTAGAACACTGCAAAACTCAAAAAACAAGTACTCACACTGCACACCTGTGCCACCAAATCATTCTGTGCGGCACCGTCATTGGTGACTGACGAGAGGTCGTTGTCTGACCTCTAGCCTCCGATGCCTCCATCCTCCATTATCATGCTGCTAACTCAGCAAGATGTGAACATGAAGCACATTTGTTTCCACATTGATCTTATTCTTTTCTTCCCTCCCGTAATGTGAAACACTTTATTTTTCAGACGTCAGGTAACACCAAAAATGTGTCAGTGAGGAATTTTTATTTCATTTTCACAATTTTTGACTCACAAAAAAAAACTTTATGGTTTGACTAACCATACAACACTATTGACTTGGACAAGAAGACTCGACTAGACAAATATATTCTTAAATCACTTATTTAATTAACTTGACAATAAAGAAACTCATTTGACTAACAACATAATTAAAACTCGACTATCTGAATTGACGACACGATAACTTTTGACAATGACATTAATGACTCAGGACACTTTTTAAATGACTTCGAAATGTAACTTGATAGAACTATAGATCTAAGAGATACAAAAAGACACCATTAATTACCAATAAAAAAATACAAATGTTTACAATAAACAAGGGAACGGACAATTATTTTGATTGACACAACTATAAATAGAACTAAAATTAAAGACAAATAATGTGGGCTTTTAACTATACAACACATCGGTAAATGACTACCTTAAGATAAATAAATCTACATGGGCTGAACAAAATATTAAATGGATAACCATTGTGAATCGATTTGGATAGGAATAGACAGCTATACCAGACATGAAGAAGGCTTGGAGATTCCTTTGCTAGATCAAACAGATCGAAAATGAAACCGTAATTGCCTTGGGGTTCCAACTGATCGAATGTTGAACACTGAGTTGTTGGAGGGCAAAAAAATTGTAAATGCACTGACTTCTTGATTTGCTCAGCCAGGAAAACAATGACAACAACATATACGAAGCAATTTTTTTTTAATTATGTGGAGAACTCTCACTTATTACTGTAATAAGAATGTTGAGCCCGTGAAGACCTTTTGAAATATTTATCTCGACCAAATAACATAGCATACATAAATGTGGACACGGAGAACAAATTACACACTATATCCACTAGCAGTCATATCTGAATCTGACATCAATAGAAATTAATGGCCGTATAAAGTCCTGTAAACAAAATGCAAAAAGAAGTTGAAAAACTTTCTTTAAATATCTTCTATTCTCAAATACCAAATAATGGTTTTAGATCAGTTTGACACAACTGAATAATCAATAGAACTCTCTTATATATTATGTCACGAAAATATTACAAGGGCTATTATATAGCTATAAAGATAGTAGAACTACTTCCTATAAATCAGGAAGTTGTACAACCAACTCTATAGGGGTACAACAATATTCTCATATATATATAACAAAGCAATAATATTTTTTTATTATATTTATATATGAACCACTCACTAACCACATATTTACCGTTTCAACAATACACTAATTACAAACACATCTAAATAATAATTACCCATATATATGAAATGTGTGCACTAGATAATGGATTTCCTAATAGGGTTGAGAGTGTTGGGATCCATGATCATTGGATGGTTGCGGGTCAATTTGAGAGGATAACTAAGCGATTTGATTACTCATTTGTTGTAATTGCGATAATATGGCTTCTTTGGATATGTTGGGGTTTTTCTCTCTGCCATCTCGTCCGTTTATCATGCGATGGTGATTCGGATTAGGATGGTGTGTGGATGGTGGTCGTTGGCCAATGTTATCATTTTCATCTTGGAGGAGACTATGGAGTTGGTCATGAGTGTAATAAGAAGGAAGTTTTGCCCACATGTTATATAGTTGGAGCAAGAGGCCGTCTTTATTCTTATCGACAAAAATGTTTAGCATTTCTCTTCTTCTACCCTCTGTAAAGTAGGTACTTGAATCATTGTCACTGCTAGTGTTGACCATGGTCTGCTCGTCTTCTCCTCTAGGTTGATTTTCTTCAACATTGGCATCATAATAATTGTGATTGAATATATCATGTTTTACGTCATGGTGATTATTTTCTTCTTTGTTTCCGAGAACAGATTGAGTTACTATTCGCCTAGGTGTCATTAGACTATGATGTTAATGAGATGTATTGATGAGATGAATGTGTTTAAAGGAGAGGAAGGAATGATTTTGGATGAAAAAGGGGATGATTCCTTAGTTAATCGGCGTAAAATCTCAATAATCTACTCTTGTTTATAAGATGGAAGAAATTTGAGGGAGAGAATAGAATAAGGATTTACCTCATTAGTAGAGGGCTTTAGGATGTGCCTTGTTATAAGGGATTAGAAGAATAGGATATATGATAAGGATATTTTTTCTATTAGCAAGATCTTGATTAATAAGACTAGGTTAGTCGTGTCAAAAAGGGGTCGTAAATGGGGTATTTGGGATTGAAAGTGTTTATATAAATGTGTATGGGGATACAACGTTATGGCGAGGTTCATGATGATAAAATTAAATGATTGGGATAGATTTTTAGAGTCTTATATGCCTAGGTTAATTTTGAGATGCTAATAGAAAAATGCTAGGAAGTTTGAGTGGTATGACTTATGTGGATTAGGACGAAGAATGATAATATTTTTGTTTAGCGGAGGGAAGGAGGTGTTTATGTCATATTCTTAATGTGATCTTTCTTGCTAGGTGAAGGGTGAACAATGTGGGATTGATGAAATTTACTTAATGGGATGGGGATGTTGGTTTTCATTTTTTTAGATTTTAGATCTTTGGTGTAATGTGGAAGTTTAAATAATAGCATTTACACGATGGTAGTGTATGTCTAAAGTTGATGGTGGGAAATTTTGGTTTATTATTTACAAAGAATGTGTATAATGGTAAGGGGATAACGTATGGTCAAAATTTATATATTAGGTGAAAAAGGAGGATGATTCTTAGTTTTATATGATAATTATGGTAAGTGTGATTAATGGTACGCGATGCAGAAGCTATGGTCAAATGTTGATGACGTATATTAAAAATTGAGGTTAAAGGGTTATGGTCAAAATGGGTGAATGGTAGATGTATGATTTAATTATGAGGATTAGTGTGAGGGTTATTTACTGGTTTCAAAAAAACACTCAAACAAGTACAATGATGCAAGCACAACCCTAACTAGTTAGGTGGGATTGCAACTGAACTATAGCTCACTTTCAATACCACACACTAACGGCAATAACACAAACTGGCTCTTCACCTATGTTCCAATGTGTGATTGAATAGTGAGTGATCTTGGGAAGTGCGGCCTCCGTGCACTATAGTTGAATATACAGCCAAAATGGCTATCTATATTAGGTTGACGAGATCTCTAGGGGAGTCCTTGATATACCTTGCGGTACATGGGGCCCAAATCCGTATTTCAAGGATGTTGTCTAAGGCCTGGGTATTGGGATGTGGAAACCCCTCACTTCACACTGCTCTTAAAATAAGAAAGCGCGTAGCCAATAATGACTTCTCTCCAAGAATATATATACCCCATCGGAATACGAGGTGTGTCTACGTGCGTTGAGGTGAATCCCATGGTCACAAGACCCGTAGGACTATGGTAAGTGCATGGATGTCACTTCCATGTCATGTCACCCCTTAAAAACATAAAAAAGGGAGGGAAGACTAACCGCTTTGATCCTCAAGATAATCCTAGGATGTGATATGAGACAATACACAACGTAGTATTCAGGATTTAAAACAAGTAGCACACTAATTATGAAAAGATAACACACAAAATAACGAAAACAAAAATTTATATAATGGGGGCCCTCGACAAAGGTACCTATAACACAAAAGGTTAATATTTTTAATAGAAACCCCAATGCACTTGGATCGTTCGTGCTGCAAAAAAAGGTTAGTAGTCTTTGTTTACTTAATGTTTTGCAACCACAAACATTAGGTAATATTTTTTTGATCAAATGTTAAAACCGGTAGAGTTTCCCCTTGTTTCTACAATTTTCCTGCAAAAACAAAATGTTAGATTCTAGAAAATGCTGCAAAAAAGAAAAATATGTGAGTTATTGTTTAATATTAAGGAAAAAAAGACTATTAAAATAAATGCATTATTATAGAGTAAATGCACTATTTCAGGTTCAAACATGTTGTTTCAAGATAAACACACTTAAATATGGATATATGCACTGCACCTGCAAGCATAAAGGTTAGTAGTCACAGACACACTATTACAGGAGATAAACATGCTAAAAGAGAAATATATGCGTTTAAATGTGAACAAGAGGTCTAATCTATACAGGTAGAAACATTATATGTAAACGCGTTATTACAGGAACTAAACATGCTAAAATAGTAAGATGCACGCTAAAATGTGAACAGGAGATCCCGATTTGCATAGACAAAATGTTAGGTAGGATAAAAGTTATATTACATGAAGATACATGCGCTAAAACATAAAATTATACACATTACTAGCATTTACACGATGGTAGTGTATGTCTAAAGTTGATGGTGGGAAATTTTGGTTTATTATTTACAAAGAATGTGTATAATGGTAAGGGGATAACGTATGGTCAAAATTTATATATTAGGTGAAAAAGGAGGATGATTCTTAGTTTTATATGATAATTATGGTAAGTGTGATTAATGGTACGCGATGCAGAAGCTATGGTCAAATGTTGATGACGTATATTAAAAATTGAGGTTAAAGGGTTATGGTCAAAATGGGTGAATGGGTGATGGATGATTTAATTATGAGGATTATTTTGAGGGTTATTACTATTTACTGGTTCCTTCAACAAAAAAACACTCAACAAGTACATGATTCAAGCACAACCCTAACTAGTTAGGGTGGGATTGCACTGAACTATAGCTCACTTTCAATACCACACACAACACTAACGGCAATACACAAACTCTATGCTCTTAACCTATGTTCCAATTTGTGATTGAATAGTGAGTTGAATCTTGGGAAGTGCGGCCTCCGTGCCTATAGTTGAATATACAGCCAAAATGCTATCTATATTAGGTTGACGAGATCTCTAGGGAGTCCTTGATTACTTGTCGGTACATGGGGCCCAAATCCGTATTTCACAAGGATGTTTTCTAAGGCCTGGGTATTGGAGTGGAAACCCCCTCACTTCACCTGCTCTTCTTAAATAAGAAAGCGCGTATCCAATAATGGACTTTTCTCTCCAAGATATATATACCCCATCGGATAACTAGGTGTGCTAACGTGCGTGGGTGAATCCCATGGTCCATCAAGACCCGTAGGACTATGGTAAGTGCATGATTCACTTCCATGTCAGTCACCCCTTAAACATAAAAAAGGAGGGAAGACTAACCGCTTTGATCCTCAAGATAATCCTAGGATGTGATATGAGACAATACACAACGTAGTATTCAGGATTTAAAACAGTAGCACACTAATTATGAAAAGATAACACACAAAATAACGAAAACAAAAAATTTATATAATGGGGGGCCCTCGACAAAGGTACCCTATAACACAAAAGGTTAATATTTTTAATAGAAACCCCAATGCACTTGGATCGTTCGTGCTGCAAAAAAAGGTTAGTAGTCTTTGTTTACTTAATGTTTTGCAACCACAAACATTAGGTAATATTTTTTGATCAAATGTTAAAACCGGTAGAGTTTCCCCTTGTTTCTACAATTTTCCTGCAAAAACAAATGTTAGATTCTAGAAAATGCTGCAAAAAAGAAAAATATGTGAGTTATTGTTTAATATTAAGGAAAAAAAAGACTATTAAAATAAATGCATTATTATAGAGTAAATGCACTATTTCAGGTTCAAACATGTTGTTTCAAGATAAACACACTTAAATATGGATATATGCACTGCACCTGCAAGCATAAAGGTTAGTAGTCACAGGACACACTATTACAGGAGATATACAACATGCTAAAGAAGAAATATATGCGTTTAAATGTGAACAAGAGGTCTAATCTATACAGGTAGAAACATTATATGTAAACGCGTTATTACAGGAACTAAACATGCTAAAATAGTAAGATGCACGCTAAAATGTGAACAGGAGATCCGATTTGCATAGACAAAATGTTAGTAGGTAAAAGTTATATTACATGAGATACATGCGCTAAAACATAAATATACACACTGAAATCTAACATGAGGTCCAATCTGCACAGACGAAATGTTAGCAGGTAAATGGGTTATTACAAGAAGTATACGCATTGAAACAATTCCAAATGCGTTGTTAAAGGAACTAAACATGTTGTTACAAGAACTAAATGTGCTTAAAGATATCCCTGTAAACATGGAGTCAAAAGAGTGTGCAAAACGTGTTTTTTTATGGCATACATGGTGATATAGGTCACGAACATGCTGAAATGGAGAAAAAGCACGAAAAGTTCAAAATTTTGAGTTTAAATCTCAACAAAAAATTCTAGAATTTTGATATCTTTTTATTAGTGCTAAATGCGACTAATTTCAATAAAACATTAGGGGGGTAAGCCCCATGGTGGGCACCAAAATGTAGAGGAAATTTTGTGTTAGCAAGCAAATATGAAATGACTATGAAACCAATTCAACAAAAAATCTAACATAATGGTTTATCTACCTTAGATTGAATAGAGATAAAAGGCGGAGAAAGTGATATACTTGTACTTACCTACAAGTGAAATCCTCCTCCTTTTATGAGTTTTATTTTCTCCTTGATTTGTTTGTTGGATGAAATGAGAAATACTTCAAATATATGGACTGATTTTAGTAGCATCTCCCCTTGATCAAATGATATTTTTGGCTTGATGGAATGTTATGAATAATGCTTAGCTTGCTTAAGAATTTGTTAGGATAAACTTGCAATTTTTCTAAGGTGCTTGCCATGGAATGGCACCTTTATTTATAGCTAGAGGAGGCAAAAATAAATGGCTGAGATCTTGCCATGTTGGATAAGATCAATGGTTGAGGATGCATGAGAGTGGAGAAGTTTCTAGATGTGGAGAATTTTATATTTCTTAAGAACTCTCCATTAAATTAAAAATTCAGTGGAATAGTGTATTTTTATTTGAATATTTGAAACTGATAGGGAATGATGGAGAGGCTTCTAGAAATAGAAGCCTCTAGATTTGGAGGGGCATTTAGCTTATGGTTAGGAAAGGTTAATTGTGTTTAATGGAGTGATTAGATGGAGAAGTTAAGCATAGAGTAGGTGTAGGGTAGCTGGTAGGTGAGTGAGTATTTTTAAATTGGTAGAAAATAGTTGATGAGGATTAGTTAGTATGATAAATAAAATATTAATGAAGTATTAATATTTTTAAAGATGTAATGGGATTGTGGAATAGATGAGAGAAAATAATTGAAGTATGGTTTCATATAATAATTAATTAATTTTATAATTAATTATCATATGGTTGATAATGGGGATGTATTACTATATATTCTAAGCATATTATTTGTTAAATGACCATGTTGACATTTTACATGTCTACAGATATCATTAGCAATAGGATAAACTGGGGAAGGTCCTAGGCATCATTGGGTCTTCTATATTAGGTGCATAGTTGATAGCTCATGGGAAAGCTAGCAGTTAGATGGTGGCACTGGGTATGATTAGTGTTAGTCATTATCACTCATTGTGTGTATAGCTGACATACTATGATCATATGGTGATACATAATTTTCTGAATGCAGTGTTGTATGTGGATCACATAGCACAATGAGGGGAAGTGCTAAGTACGAGTATTGGTAGTGTAGGTCAGCCAAATCGGAGACCTGATAGAGGAGTGGGTGGAGATGGTGGTAATTAGGGATGAGATAAAGATTCTTAGGGAGCAAATGGGAGTGTTGTCCAAGTTAGTGAGTTTCTAGGAGGTGTTGAGTTTACTTGATAGTGATCATGTATATTTGGATTGAGGACTTTGATGTATGCAAATCTTTAAGCCCTTGATATTGTAGACACTAAAATTGGGTCACACTGTAGATCAAGAATTTCACGCTTGTTACCTGTCCAAGTTAATGTACCAAACTAAACACAAAAACCTTGAAAAACTCAAATGAAATTGATACCTGATGGACAAGATCCAAAGATGTAGACTGGATAAGGAAGCCGATGTAGATAAGACGGGTGCATACGTGAACAATTCTGCAGCAGTAAATCCAAGTAACCTACGAGACACCGATGCTCGACAAAAAAAGACCACGTTAAAAGATATTTAGGTGGACTGCCCAAGAAGTAGGTCCAGGAAGCGATAAGCTCCCTTGGTGAATATCAGTCCACGTTTTCAATTAAGTAAAGAAGCATACATGATAAAAGATGTACGTACAGGACTAGATTTTCTGATCAAAGTAATAAATAGAATCTAAACAGCAGACAGAAAGCAACAGAAAACAAGGAACTGTGAAAACAAAGCTGGATTTATGTTACCTGTGTCCTTTTACCTATCTTGCAGGATGATCGGCGGTCGATTATGTAGAATCGGAGTCGACTTGTTAAGATCGGCTGTCGACTGTTCCAGATCGGTGTCGACTGATATAGATCAGCGTCGATCCGAGGACAAAGTGCGAGAAGATTTGGGAATCGAAAAATGAAGGTAAGATCGTCAACGTCTGTTGGATCTGCAAAAGCCAGAGAGATACTGGCAAGACTCCACCTGGGTGGCTGGGGTGCAGGAACAGAGTCACCAGAAAATCAATGGAGACATGCGATGTTGATGTGATAAGAGACAGAGAGTAACGGTGCTCCTCTCAGGGATTGATTTGGATAAGATCCACTCTCATTTGATAGATAATGTTCACAGTTGATGCGCAAAGATCTCTCGTTATCTCTCTTACAATCTTTGTCTCTCACAATCTGTCTCCCTGTGTGCCTCTAGAACTGAGTTCTGGGCTTCTATTTATAATCGGCGCCGCTCCGAAAAATTGGCATTGACCGAGTACCGATCGGTGCCGATCACGGAACAGACTCCCGAGATGGCCAAAAGGAGCGATTTCTGGAAAGATAGGAGTGATCCCTCCACCTCAAATACGGGAAATATCTCGCTTTGGGAGGAGGAGAAATAGGGGGGATATATGGATAGAATAGATACGGGGTAGATAAGTGGTTAGGATACATGTAAAAAGGTGTAATTAAATAGTTAACATTTAATTACTCACGGGTAAAACATAATGGGGTGAATTAAACTTAGGATAGGTGTTTAAATCACAAATTGAATAATACCCCAAGGGGATAGTGGTGATATAAACGTGCTTCAGGTTACCTAAGAGAGAAAATGTGCACGAGGGACACTAAATTGGATAACCAATTTTAGGGTGTCTACATTTTGCCCCTTTTTGTCAAGTAACTTACGATAAGCAAAGTTGTGAGACAAAAACAAGGAGGTGGAAGAAAGGAAGAAAAAGTGATGATGCGATCCCCCTCAAACTAGGGATGGGATGGTGTGATAGAACAAACGATCCCAAGTTTGAAAAAGGTAGATGAAAATGCAAGAAGCCCCAGCGAGATGTCTGGAGTAGACCGGATCATTAATGACGCACAAAAATAAATAGAGAGGCAGCAACCTAAGGAACTCACATTGGTAGGGTAGACTAGACAGTCTACTTATGAGATGACGGTTAGTAGCCTACATACCCATGAGTGTAAGGAGGGCTGCAAAAATAGTCAGCATCTAAAGAGAGACACATTGGTAGGGACAACCAGACGGTCTGCAAAGAAGACGATGTTAAGTGCCTACAGACCCGTTAACTCTAAGCTACCAAAAAAGTACGAGGTGCCCCCATGCAAAGGGAACAAACTCGAAATGGATGATAATATCGAAGAAGTATTGTGCCAAAAGGTAACACTTAGGGTAGGATCACGACCAGATAGATAAGCCAAAGCATCAACACCATGGCGAAGAAGATTAGGAGATGGAAGTAAACGACGTGGAGAAGTGATACTACAACCCACAGGCAAAATGGGTATAAAATCGGTGTCGATTTAGACATTAATCGGTGCTGACAGAAACAATCGCCGCCGACCACAACAAATCGGCGCCGACAGTTCACAACACATATAAATATGCCAATGGGAAACATGAACGATTTATTTACACCGTGACGATTGATTCAGAGAGAGGTCAAAAATTGGATTTGAGCACCATGGAAGCCTTTGGAAGCGGTCAGAAGCGGAGGAGGACACGATCTGGGGTAAGTGGTTCTTCTTGAACCCGTCATATTTATTTTTTATTTTTTATTTTTGGTTTTGTTTTTTTGGTGGGAGGCCAGAGTGTATTTTTAAATCCGGTCTGACAATCGGCGTCGATTGGTAGAATCGACGCCGATGTTATGAAAGCGGGTGCCGATTGAATTAAATCGGTTGTCGACTATATATGATTGACGCTGATCGTATTTAATCAACGCCGATTGGATAGAACATCTAGATGAAAATGATAAAATTTGTTTTGGATGTTCAGATTTGGGTAAATATGAAGCTAATATTGCTCTTGATGTTGTGGATGTAGGGCACGAGAGGTACGACACATGAGGGATGCGATTCCCGAGTTACTGGAGACCATTCTCCCTGACGTCACTAACAGCAGATTAGCGCCACTTAGAGTTATCATGGCTCGAGGGCTTTCGGTACTACAGACAAGTGCCGCGAGATGTAGAGTTGATGCGAGCACTAGTGCGACGATGGGATAGCTAGACTTGCACTTTTTGGTTTAGGACGGGTGAGATGACCATCACCCATGAGGACATATATAGGATTTTGAGGTTGCCGATCACTGGGGACCCGATAGAGATTACGCCATGAGAGCAGCAGCAGAGGGCCCTAGGTTCGATTGTATGGAGATAGGGCAGATGATTCAGAGATAGTGTCCGGGGTAGTGAGGATAGCCTCGCAATACAGACAGGATGTTCCCAGGAGTAGACGTATAGTGCTGATTCAGATGGTGATCTCCTACTTTGCTCTACCAGATTCGGGAGGTGGGAGATTCCCATTGTTATTACTAGATTACGTTTGTGACATCCTGCAGTTTAGACAGGTGTTCACATTTGCTGATGCCTTGATAGCTCAGATATATTATGAGTTATGGATGTATACCACTGGTCGGAGGATAGGTATTGATGTCAGTTTTGTGCTCCATTGCTGGGCATATGAGCATATATCAGTGATCAGGCCATCCAGGATTCCTTGGATGCCAGTAGCAGTGGGGGCTATTGATTATGGATTACGGCGATGGCGAGCTGATATGGCCTCTGGAGATACAGGGAGATCTGCAGATTGGTATGTTGAGCGTTTCAGGACGCTGACACCAGAGCAGGTCATCTAGAGACCATATCGGGTATTTCTGACATGGGCCGGGTAAGGATGCTCACCTGGTGGGATTGAGACGGAAGGCAGGGTGGTTAGGGGCTGTAGGCCTGATATGTGGGAGCACGTCCCGTTTATATGGGTATTAAGACAGTTCGGCCTAGTACAGACAGTGCTGAATACCTACAGGCCTTATAGACGAGACAGCAGAGAGACTGATATGCCGATTTTGATCCCGGCAGATCCATTGAGAGAGGCCCCACCCTCCACAGATAGTGATGATGATTCGCTGGAGTGGATGATGGTTATGTGGCATGGTATGCGATAGAGCTACCACGACACCTTCCGGCATCTATAGATGCCGATGAGGAGGATATGGCTACAGGTGCTAGAGAGACTGGAGGGAGTGCACGCCACCCTGACACATACACACCAGGCGGCTCTCGAGGAGGTCAGAGCTTTGACAGAGGAGAGGGATACCCTAATATTGGAGAGAGACACCGCTCGCCAGGAGCGAGATACAATGATCCAACAGAGGGATCGCTACCATCAACATAGGGAGGCCCTCAGGGCCAAATATGGTGAGACAGGTACCATGTCAGAGTCTAGGACACAAGGCACGACCATAGGAGGGGCACCACCAGCAGCACCAGTAGCACCACTATGAGCACCTGGTACCATGAGCTTGAGTACATATCAGTCTCTCCTCACTAAGGTGAGATACTACGAGGATGCCCTAGCGCAGCATGCCCCAGATGTGCCTCAGTACGGGTGCGAGGAGGAGATCAGCGATAGCCACAGTGAGCGGGGCATCATAGGGATGGGGAGCACCGGGAGAGACTGAGGTGGGAAGAGGCCTCCAGCAGTAGGTGCGTCTAGCTCGATAGGTGGCGGGCCAAGAGAGACAGCTTGGTCCATAGGGAGGGTGGAGGAGATAGTGTCCTTCCACGCATCAGATTTCACGATATAGCGATTGATGTATTTTGTATCAATGTAGTGATGTAGCCTCGATTGGAAGGCATTCTATAGATGGATTGATTGAGAGCCACCCATTTTTTGTTGTACAGACACTCATGTATATATATATATATATATATATATATATATATATAGATTCATCATTTCCTTTGTCATATAATTGTTCCTCATGCTTTTAATTTTGATATACATGGATAGATGTAGCGTAATTATGATGGATATAGACATAGACCGATAGATAATTGGATAGACATAGATGTAGATGGACATAGACATAGATGTGATTTGATGTGATTGATATGTGGATTTAATTTGGATTGAGAAAATAGATAAAGATAAATGTAATGTTACTTGAATGGGCAAGTGTTTTAGATGATGTGATAGATAGTTAGGAGTTGATAGTTGGAATGGATTTGATATTTTTTAAGATTTTTAATTAAATTTTGATGAAAATAGATAGATAGACCCACATGTGTTTATAATAGAGGTGATGAGATGTGTTTTCGACAAAGTAGATCAGATGAAATTAGACAAATGATAGAGTTTGATTAAATTAACATGTTAAATGTTAATTTAACTGGGATGAAATAATTGGCAAATACTCTCTGTTGAGAGCTCAAGGACGTAATGAAAATGACCTTGATGAGAAATAAAGGAAATACAACCATATAAGAAGAAAAATGATAAGTTGGACTCCCAACTGACCATAAATAGAATCTGGATAGGAAACCAAAAGATCATGCATACAAGGCCCTATATGAGGGTTAAAATAAACCTGACACTAACTAGCCGCAAACCAGATTTAGGAGGGAAACGGAAGGAGCAGTAAGTAGGTATCTCGTCGAAATTTACAAGGGACAAAATACATGTTCATACTGAGAAAATAGGATTCTCCATATGATCAACAAAAGGTCGTATATCTCAGATTCATTATTTCTGGCAGAAAAGCAAACTGATCAATGCGGGAAGTTTGCTAGATATGGAAAGACTGATCAATACGGGAAGTCTTTCAGTGATGCCAAAAAGTGTATAAACTGACTGAAAGGCTAATCAATGCAAGAAGCCTTGATTATTCCTTTGAGAAACAGCCGTCCTTCAAGAGGAGAGTGGTCTGTATTTTGAATTTTAACTGATAGCCATCCTTTGAGGGCATGGTCTATAACTTTTGATTCATTTGATTGTATGGATAGCTGTCCTTCAAGGGATCAGTCTATCCTTGTTTTTTTTTTTTTGAAATTTTTTTCTGGAAGAAGCTGAGTTTAGACCTAGATAGATCAGATAGAGGGGAAGAAAACGTATAAAGAGCATGCACTCATGCCCCGAGTAGATCCGATTAAGATAAGCCACTTAGGACAAATGAAGTGGTGATTAAGGTATTCCTACCATGAGGAGAAACATATCTAGAAGAAAAATGCTATGAGTAGAGCCGCGATACTCATATTTAAGGTAAAAAAGACAATAGGTGGAGAACCACATAGTTTCGAATCACCACGAAAGTATATGACTGGTTGTTAGAGGGATGAAAGATCTGTCTTGCGACTAGATTTGTGTAAGATAGATTTTAACAGTAGAAGGGCCGTAGATGCAAGGCATTAAGAGGTTCCACTTCAGGTATACCATCCATGGAAGATAGACGATAAGCCCCTCGACCCATATTTATGGGTGATAACGTACGGACCCATCCAGTTGGGAGCAAACTTACCACACTGACTCCTTTCGAGTGTAGTGACATTTTGATTTTCTTTAAGAACAAGATCACCAATTTTGAAGTCACGGTGCTTCAAGTGCTTGTTATAAGCACGTTTGACACGCTCAAGATAGACTTGATGATGTTCAAGAGCATTGAGATGCTGCTCATCTAATAATTCAAGTTGTGCTAGATGATTTCAAAGATAGTCCTCATCAGAGACAAATTCTCTGAGAGAAACATGGAGAGATGGGATTTGGACTTCCAAAGGAAGAACAGCCTCAGACCCATAGACAAGAGAGAAGGCAGAGTAGCACCAGTAGGAGTACAGATGCTAGTCTGATAAGCCCAGAGAGCAAAAGGGATATGTAAATGCCAATCCCTACCAGCTCGACTAGTTACCTTTGCGAGGATATTACACAAAGTTTTATTGGAAGCTTCGGCCTGGCCATTAGCTTGAGGATAGTATGGAGAAGAAAAGCTGAGTTTGATATTGAAAGCATCGCAGAGGTTCTACAAATCAACGTTCTTGAAAGACTTTCCGTTATCTGTGATGAGTTTGTGTGGAACACCAAAGCGACAAATGATGTGTTGATAGACAAAATCAACTATGGGTTTAGCTTTTGTTGAAGAAAGAGGGATAGCTTCCACCCACTTAGTAAAGTATTCAGTGGCAGTAATGATAGAATGATGACGCTGTGAAGAACAGGGGATTGATGAGACTAATGAGAATAAGACCCCATTGCGAAAAAGGCCACAAATCCACTGTAGGTTGTAAATCTTGACTAGGGATATGTGTGAGATTGGAATGTTGTTGACACTTGACACATTTCTTAGTGTATTCACAACAATCTCGATTAAGAGAAGGCCAATTAAATCCCAAACGTAAGATGCGTTTAGCTACGGCCAAGCCACTAAAGTGTCCACCACAGATACCGTCATGGACCTCCTGGATAGCTTTAGATGATTCAAGGGTTTTTGAGGGCACATAAGTAAAATACCATCAAATCCGCGTTTGTAGAGGATCCCGCCTAGAATAGTATAGCGATTAGCGCGTAGGATAAAAGATCTTCTACCATTGGAAGTCATATCTGGAGGAAGCACCGAATGAGATATATAATCAATGATCTGTTGATACCACTCATCCTGAGTATGGGTTGTGACAGCATGGATTGAAGTTAGTTGCCTAAGATGAGATGGTTAATCTAATCCTTGCATAGCCACATAAAGTCGCGAGTCCTCGGTGAAAGGCAGGATAAGCGAGGCTAACGAAGCCATTGTATCTGCGAATCGATTCACAGTACAAGGAATAGCTTGGATAGTGAATTTGTTGAAATATTGGAGTTGAGCGAGAACGATATCATGATATTTTTGAAGGATATCATTCTTTGCATTGATAGGACACCCATGACTTGATTAACGATGAGTTTAGAATCACCAAAGATGTCAATATGACGAGCGCCAAGATTAATGGCATTTTGAAGACCCAAGACAAGAGCTTCATATTCAGCCATATTATTGGTGCACTCAAAGTTAAATTTGTGTGCGACTGGGATAGGCGTACCCCAAGGAGAAATCATCACGAAACTTGCACCTCCCCCTTGCTGGCATTTGGATCCATCAAAGAAGAGCTTTACTTTAAATGGAGACAGACCAAAATCAATTTGTTGGATATATTCATCAGGGAATTGAGCAAGGGGGACTTGAGTGTCCGGAAGAGGAGCATCAGCTAATTGATCTGCAATGACCTGACCCTTGATAGAATTTTGCGGGATAAACTCGAGATCAAATTCTATCATAAGCATGAGCCAACGAGTGATACGATCATTGTGATAAGGCTTCGCATGAATTTTCTTGAGTGGATTGACACTTGTGACAATGTAAGTTTTTGTGATTAAGCAGATAATGACGAATCTTAGAAGTTGCGAAGAAGAGAGCACAACATAGCTTTTCGGCTTCGGGAATAACGTGTTTCATACTCATGGAGGGTGCGACTGAATGTAATAGATATCTTGTTCTTTACGACAAGCGTCCCGATGCGAGATCATGGCTCCTAGAGGCATGGGTCAGTCATAGAGATATAAAGATAGAAAGGCTCCCCCTCACGTGGAGGTGTAAGCACAGGTGGAGAAAGAAGATAATCTTTGAGATCATCGAAGGCCTTTTTGGCAATGTTCATCCCATTCAAAATTAACATTCTTACAGAGGAGATGATGAAAAGGTTAACAACGGTCTGACAATTGTGAGATAAAACGACACACTGATTGAAGACGTCCTTGGAGACTGCGGAGTTGCTTTAAGTTAGAAGGGGGGAGGCATCTCAAGGATAGCTTTTATGTTTGCGGGGTCTACTTTGATACCCCTAATGGAAATGATAAAACCTAAAAGTTTTACCAGTGAGAACGCCAAACACGAACTTAGATGGATTTAAACGAAGACAAAAGTGAATAAGCCTTTCAAAGAGAGGTGCAAGAATGAAAAGATGATCCTGACGACGTTTGGATTTACCGAGTGAGATCGTCGACGTAATCTTCCACAGTTTTGTGTAAGAGATCATGTAAGATGTAGGTCATTGCTCGGTGATAGGTTGCTCCTGCGTTCTTAAGACCAAAAGGCATGACACGATAACAAAAGGTCCCCCAAGGACTTATGAAAGAAGTCTTTATGTTGGTCTTCTGGTGCGATGAGAATTTTGATTATACCCAGAGAAACCATCCATAAGAGAAAGCATCTCATGACCCACAGTTAAATCCACGAGTTGGTCGATATTAGGTTGAGGAAAATCATCTTTTGGACAAGCAAGATTAAGATCCCAGAAATCGGTACAAATTCAAATTTTCCCAGTAGCTTTAGTTATTGGTACTACATTGGAAACCCATTGTTGGATAATCGATGGGTTGGATGAAGTTAGCCGAGAGCAAGCGCTGCAATTCTTCTTTGACAAGAAGGGCTACTCTAGGGTTGCATTTTATGCAATTTTTGTTTAACCGGTTTGATTTCGGGAAGAGTAACGATATTGTGGACCACGATATCGGGATCGAGTCCTGGCATATCCTCATATGCCCAAGCAAAAGGCTTGACGATGGTTGGAAAGAAAAGTGGTAAAGTCTCCTAACTCCTGTGGATTAATGGATTGGCCGACCTTAATGATGCAAGGGTCCTTAGAAGTCCCTATATTAAGGTCGACAGTGGCTTCATTGAGAAGCGTAGACGTGTCAGAAGGAATGGTTTTAGGAGGATAGGAATCCTCTGCCCCCAGATAGGTGAGGACAGAATCATGATTTGCACACAGTGGATAGTGTTGATAGTAGGGAGAGTCATCTCCAACTATTTCAGGGAAAATTAACAGTATGGAAGTGGACCTGTCATTAGCCTTATAGGCTAGTGGCCCTAAGGAAATGGTATTGACTAAACAAAAAATTTATATGGGATGGAAATGGTGTCGTCCACATCGAATGATGCTTCTGACTTAGCGGTGAGAAGATGATTCCTCAATAGGAAGAGGCTCATCGAGAACAGTGACGGTGGCTTTTGAAAGAGGTTTAAATCCTAAACCAAATTTTTGATGTGGCTTGAGAGTTGGAATGGATGCGAGGTCATGCACACCTTGTTCATATTTACCCAAGCCAAAGCCTTTCCATGCGCATCGATATAAATAAGTTTTTGCAAACGTGGGGATTCTGTAGACAATCGAACCCTATTAAATAAGGTTTGGTCCTAGGAGGAGAATCTGGGGGTGATAGTGAGGCATATCAAGACCACCGTAAATGAAATTAGTCTGTTGATTGGGTAGACCAATGGTGACGATGCGGACCAAGACCTGGCTAATATTCAGGTTGTTTGTCTGGTCTACCATACTCACTAGGTTTGAGATGGGTGTCAAAAGAAAGGAGAGGAGGCTCTCCCAGTGAGAAATGTTGCAATGTCTCTTCTAAATTTTGCAAATCCGGTAGTTTGGTTGCAGGTATGGAAGAAGATGAGGCCCCGTTAGGAGAACAAGAATTTTCCTTTAGAGGGGCAGACCCTGTGGTCATGTCGCATTGCGCGGAAGGAAAAGGATCTCCTGGATGAGGTATAGATTTTGCCCTCATATTAATATTTTAAGCATTGATGGAGGGTGGATTGGACACAATGCATTGCACGAATCCAGGAGCGTCCGAGGATCATATTATAGTGGAATTTCCCTTCAACAATGTAAAAGAGTTCGTGAAGCAGCTTCTTACCTACTCGAATGGGTAGGACCACAGTTCCTAAAGTAACTGCTAGCTGATCGTTAAATGATTGAAGAGCGAAAGGCGGGGGTGACACTACGTTCTTTGGTAACTTAAGTTGCTCGAATGTGTGCGAGGAGATGACGTTGAGTGCAACACCACTGTCGATCATAATGCGTTTTAATGTAGTGTTTTCGATTTGGACTGTGATAAAGAGGGGAGCCTCCAAATCCTCTGAAGAAAGGGGAGGAATTTCCGAATCTTCAAAAGAAATGGCGGTTGATGGTCTATTTAATCCAACAACCAACTCGAAGGGCTGAGGCTCATCTGAATTCACTGTGATGCGACGCAGATTATCAATCAGAGCTTGGTGATGTTGCGGAGAGGATTGAATGAGGTTAAAAAGAGACATTTTGACTGGATCCTGGGTGAGTTGTTTAATAAACCAACGCTCCTCAAACTGACACGGGGAATTGAGCCCGAGGTGCAGCACGAATAGAGACCTGAGGTCTAAGGGCTAATGAGGAAGGAGGGGAACTCCTTGGGGGTGCAGAAATAAAAACCCATGGTAGAGATTGCTATAGATGAGGATGGACTATCACACTGTTGGGTTCTAGTGGCGATATGAATTGTGTCAGATGGAGAAGGTGGAAGATCATTTGGAGTGAATCAACTAGACGTAGAGGCGGCCTGGAGATCGTTGGGCTCAGATGAGCTAAGATGACGGAGGTTGCTTGTTCCTCCTCATCCGCAAAAGATCACTTTCTTCCAAAAGGTTGTGATGGATTAGATTGAAGATATTTAATACATCAGTATCATGACCTGGGAAAAGGTTGTTTGTAAAGACATGCAGCGCTTGATTTGGGGGAGCATTGGGTTATCCAGAATGAGCTTGCTTTATCAATGAATTTCTGGACAAGATTTTTGAAGGTCTGACATCGTTCAATGTCATGACCTTTGGTTCTATGATAATGACAGAAGTCATTTTCCCTATACCAGAATGGACGTTCTTGGATTTCATCAATATTCCTAATGGGGGGAAGTTCGATCATGAGGACTTCCAACATTTTTTCTAGGATAGAAACATATGATTCCCCCAACGAAGTGAAAGATCGAGATGACGAGGATCCTTTTCGAGAAGATGAGGAGTCTCTCGGTGGGTTTGAATAGAAGTGTATTGGCTCGTGATGGTTTTTAATATGATAGCGTTGGTGGGATCCCTGATTCTTATCTTAGAAGTGGAAGGATTTGATTTGGTAAACCGAGAAAATCTGGTTTGAGATTTAGAGCGAAGTTTTAACTTCCCTTGTTCAATGGCGCGAGATTCAAGTTTGTGTGCCATCGTAAGGATTCTTCAAATGTATGAAAGGTCTGGATCCTTAAAGTGGAAGAAATATGATTAGCACAAGATCGAGTAAACAACTCGATCTGTTGGGATTGAGGAAGGGAGAAAGACAATTGGTTTATTATCCCTCTCCAACGAGCGACAAAGTTTGCAATAGACTCATCATCGAATTGACGAATGTTATAAAGATCTGTAATCGAGATCTTATGCGTGATATTTATTGAAAAGTTTTCAACAAACATCTGAGCCAATTGAGAGAAAGAAAACAAGGAATGTTGAGGAATGTTATTGTACCAGTCTAAAGTAGGACCTGCTAGAGACATAGGAAAAGTATGGAGCATAATCTCCTGATCCTGGACTATGAGGTAGCAAGCATGTTTGAATGCTTGCAAATGCTGTTGAGGGTCCTCCCGACTATGAAAATTTGAAAATTTAGGAAGTTCCCATTGGAAAGGATAAGGCTTAAAAGCCACTGAGGGGTGAATGGGTTCATTACACACTTCTTCAAAAGAGTATGAAGGACGAGTCCCTTTGGTGTAGGATTCCAAGTCTACGATTTTCTTGAAAATAATTTGAACCACATCAAATTGAGGAGGAGGCACACTGGCATGTCCTACATAAGAAGCAAATGGTGGATGTTGTTAAGGTGTCAACGGGGGATTCATCTGTTGATTGATAGGATGATAAGAGGAGTAACCAGGCGTTCGGGGTGACGCCTGGTGGGGTATTTGCTGTGAAGGAGCCTGTGTATAGGCAGGCTCTGGTATAATAAGTGGTTGAGAAAATAAAGGTTGGATGACAGATGGAGCCTGTGATTGGTGGAATCCTATGCTTGTTGACTGAATCGGAACAGATTGAGGAACATGGGTGCAGATTTGATTGGACATGGTGGGGAACAAGACCTGAAAGAGGATTTTTACTGCCGGATTAGTTGTTAAGGGTGCCGATGCTAGAGGATGGGCGTAGGTCACTGTTGCTGGAACATTGGAAGAAAAACCCACTGGAGGAAGAGAAGCAGGAACCAACTGACTAGTCAAAGGGGGTTGACTCATAAAGGGGTATTGACCCTGGGACACAATGGACGGCATAGATGAATTAATAGCAATATGCGGGTGCACAGACGCAATCATTATAGCCAGAGAAGAGGACCTCTCAGAAGTAGGTTGTGGAATAGTCGAGGTAACTGCAGCGTTAGGAATAGGTAAAACTATTTGAGAACTAGTCGATATGGTCGGTGGAAGAGAAAAAGGAGGCACAGGTGCGCCACCCTCCTCCATGGCTTAAGGTGGGAAAAATGATGCTAACTATTCTACAAAAGTATGGGATGGTTCACGAGAATAATCGTACACTTGTTGGATTGGTGGTCCCTGATCAGATATTTGAATAGACTTGTGTACTAGGTAGTCCATGAGGGCTACCAGATTGCGATCAAGGAGCGCCTGAAATTCAAGATCCCCGTGAGGAACATACTCTGAGTCAGAAGCAGATGACATTTCTGAAGGACTAGGGGAAGCTGGACGTGATGGGGTTGCTTTGGCCTGTTAGAAAGGATTATATGACCAGGATGGGGAGCCAACTAACAGCGGTCCCGAGGAAGACTTGGGGGGTGCCGAAACATCCACACTAGTGGTGATCTCAGAGGAAGAAGGGGCTAATTGAGCCATTCTTCTAGATTGTAACCGAGTGATGACCGTCATAAACAAGCAGAAAATAAGATTGACCTAACCAATGCACAGATAATTCAAGCAGCGTAGGTGATTATCTCTTTTAATTTTTTATGCTTTTAAGAAAGAAAATATTAGGGAAGGCCTTTTAGAACAGGAACTACTCAGATAGCCAAACTAAGGATGGTTTAGGGGATGTTTTGGTGAGGAGTCCCGAAGGCACTTTAGTAAAAGACTGGTACGTGGCTTGATATAGGGGCCTACCCCCGCACTTCACACACCACTGTAATAAGGGAGTCGGGTGCTTTGCCTATATATACCAGAACTTCCGTGAATTTATAGCGCGGCCCGAGTACCGCGTAGGCTCTTCCTCTTGGATGTCACTTCCAAGTAGGCGAGGCCAGGGAAAGAATTTTTTTTTAAATGCTTTATACCTAGTGATTCTGGCTTTGTGTGCAAGGGTGAAAAATAAAAATCAAATAGTGTCACTACCGATTTCGAACAATTTTCCAGTCTAATTATTACTAGATGAAAAACATACAACAGAGATGACAAAGAAAGAGTTCTTTTTTTTAAGCACTTAAAAATGAAGTGTTTGATTTCGATGAAGACAAGTCAAACAGATTCTTTCCCAAATTCTATTAAATTTTTTTTTAAGCACCAAAAATTGAAATTTTCGAATGTGATAGACCACAAACAAATAAAGTTTTTTTTTTTTTAGTTCCTAAAAAGGAGAAAACACCGTAAAAGAGAAATACCTGTAGATTTAGCTCTCCAAGGTGTGTGGACTTCAAAAAGTGGATTGTTGAGCTCTTCCCCTCGAACAATCCCACGAACAAGAAAAGTGCTCCGTAAGAAAAGGTTAAGCAAACACCAAAAAAAATCCAGAAAGATATATCCAAATAATGGTGAAACGAAAATTTCTATTTTAAGGAACTAGAAAAATTTCAAGGAAATAACAATTTCGCATAAAGAGATGGATCAAACATGCAATCTTGAAATCAAAATGAAATATTTACTAATTTTATAAATAGAAATTGGAATTGAAATTTGTAAGAAAAGAAAGGACCTAACTTTGCAAATTCAGAAATGAAAGAAGCAAGACTGAAACGATGAAAGGAAATACTCAAGCAGAACTAATAAAAATCAGTGAAGAAAAAGAACAAAGCTCAAAACTAGAAAAGAGATGAACTTACCAATAAGGGACTTTGGTTGGGTCCCACCGAGCGTGCCAGAATGTAGATCAAGAATTTCACGCTTGTTACCTGTCCAAGTTAATGTACCAAACTAAACACAAAAACCTTGAAAAACTCAAATGAAATTGATACCTGATGGACAAGATCCGAAGATGTAGACGGATAAGGAAGACGATGTAGATAAGACGGGCGCATACGAGTAATTCTGCACAATAGATCTAAGTAACCTGCGAGACACTAAGGCTTGACAGAAAAAGACCACGTTAAAAGATATTTAAGTGGACTGCCCAAGAAGTAGGTCCGGGAAGCGGTAAGATCCCTCGGCGGATGTCAGTCCACGTTTTCAATTAAGTAAAGAAGCATACATGATAAAAGATGTACGTACAGGACTATATTTTTTGATCAAAGTAATAAACAGAATCTAAATATCATATAGAAAGCAACAGAAAATAGGGAACTGTGAAAACAAAGCTGGATTTGTGTTACCTGTGTCCTTTTACCTATCTGCAGGATGATCGGTGTCGATTATGTAGAATCGGCATCGACTGGTTCAGATTGGCGTCGACTGATATAGATCGGCGTCGACTGATATAGATCGGTGTCAATCCAAGACAAAGTGTGAGAAGATTCAGAAATCGGAAAACGAAGGGAAGATCGTCAATGTCTCCTAGATCTGCGGAAGCTGGAGAGATACTAGCAAGACTCCACCCATGCTAGGTGCAGGAACAGAGTCACCAAAAAATCAATGGAGGCGTGCGATGTTGATGTGATAAGAGAACAGTAACGGTGCTCCTCTCAGGGATTGATTTAGACAAGATCCGCTCTCATTTGATAGATACTGTTCACACTTTATGCGTAAAGATCTCTCATTCTCTCTCTTACAATCTGTGTCTCTCACAATCTGTCTCCATGTGTGCCTCCAGAACTGAGTTCTGGGCTTCTATTTATAAAATTGGCGTCGACCGAGTACCGGTCAGCACCGATCACAGAACAGACTCCCGAGACGGCCAAAATGAGTGATTTCTGGAAAGATAAGAGTGATCCCTCCACCTCAAATACGGGAAATATCCCGCTTTGCGAGGAGGAGAAATAGGGGGGATGTATGGATAGAATAGATATGGGGTGGATAAGTGGTTAGGATACATGTGAAAAGGTGTAATTAAATAGTTAATATTTAATTACTCGTGGGTAAAACATAATGGGGTGAATTAAACTTAGGATAGGTGTTTAAATCACAAATTGAATAATACCCCAAGGGGATAGTGGTGATATAAACGTGCCTTAGGTTACCTGAGAGAGAAAATGCGCACGAGGGACACTAAATTGGATAACCAATTTTAGGTGTCCACACACACTCCCCTTGGTCCCTCGTCAAATAAGCAACTCAAACATACTCACCTAACCATGGCCCCTTCCACCACACATCACTATTAATTTAATTAATTTAATTTGATTAATATATATCCTCACAATATTTATTATCTAATTATCTTAATTTCTACCCCACCACCTCACCTAGCCACCTCACCCTAGACCTATTTTGGACATGTTTCCATAATTAACCAGGACCTGATCTTACTTGCCTTAATGAGCTAAGATTTGGTCTAACCCTAAAAGCAGATGCCTAAGATTTCTCTAACCACATTCCCACTCATTATAAGGGAAGATTCCATTCTGATCTGCACGAATAAAACCAATCCAACCCAAGAAATAAAGGGGGGTTTGCCATTTTTAGTAAACATAGGGAATCCTACTTTAACAGATGTCGGTCACCCCTAAACCGACGTCGGTCAACCCGAAACCATCGTCGGTTGCTATTTATTCACCTTAGCAACCTTGTTGTTGGGTTAGCACATTTTGAGAGGAAGAGGACGAGAAGAGAGCTGCATGCAAGAAAAACCAGAGTCTTTTCATGCACCCAAACATCCATAGCCAGTACCGAGACAAATTCCATAAGCCTTTGCACTCATGGTAACATTCTGGGAAGCATCACTATTGTAACAAGCTCCATTCCACCAACCGATCATCACCACCACCCAACCATTCAACCTGCAACATTGGTAAGTGTTTTTATCATTAATCATTTCCATTCTTACTCTACTCATAGAGTTGTTATCATTTTTGTTATCATTCTTCTATTAACATTCCAATTCCTCCATATCCTTCTTTTGAACAAACTCAAAAACCTCACCCACCCATTTATCAGATCACCTATCCTGGCCCTTCCACCTCTCTGAGTGTTCTCAGAATTCCCACAGACCTCGCCATTCCCTTCTTTAGCCCCATCTAACCTCACCCAAACTCTACAATAAGGTTTTCATTGAACTATTGTCACCCTACTGTACCGATGCCGGTTACCCATAACTGTCATCGGTCTCCCTTAAACTATCATCGGTTATACCCAACCGACATTGGTCTCTGTGTTTCATACCCTGTGCCAATAACAAAACCAAACAACCTTTTACCAAATAACCTAAACAACCTAGAACCTGACCCTGACCAGTTCCAGTACCCTGACACCTACCAACCCTTCAGATCTGACTATAGTGTAGCCTGTTATATTCGATTTGCTTATTGTGATTAAATGAGATACCTAAATCATATCAACTATAGTAAGAATTTTCTCATTTCTCGCATTAATTTGTTTTAAACAGTGAGTTGACGGCCATCTAGGGAGTATCATACTTCCTGGATCTAGTATATGCTAGGTAATCCACTGTCATATATCATTTAACTATTCTTTTGTGGTCTTGTTTTCTATTTCAGGTAGTTCCTCCCAGCAAAAAGGAAGCTCTCATGATCGGCATGGGATCAAGAAGTCAGAATTCGCACAACAACCATCAACCGATCAGCAATAACAGGTATTCCTCCTCAGCCCTTACCCTTATCTGTTTCATCTCAATAAAGTAAAGAAAATGGTGAAACATTTTGGCACGCCCGGTGGGACCCATCAGGGGTTCTATTGCATTTTCTTCATTTCTAGGTGAAATTTGTGTGTTTGTTTCCCTTTAAAAGGCTTACACAGTAATTTTCTTCCCTAGTAATCCTCTCTTCTTTCTAATTTCTCTAAAAGAAACATTTCTCTTGGTGCATTTAAAAGGAATCATTCTTCTTTCTTGCTTTCTGCATTTAGTGAAAGAGGCATACCCTCTCTTATTCATCATTTTCTTCATTAAACGTAATATTTTCAATTTGGGCTTAAAATTGGTTGCATTACATTCTGATTTTATGCATTTAGCTCACATTAAAATGAGGGAAACCTATATGTTGGAAGTCATGCCCAGCTGATGGTTGACACAAAGAATCGTAGAAAGCACATTCTCTCTCTCTCTCTCTCTCTCTCTCTCTCTCTCTGTGTCTTACCAAACTACACAAAATTGAAATATACACATCTTTCTTAAACAACATCTTACCTGGGAACACCTTTCAGTGATCACACGATTTGATAGGTAGGTACTCCCCAGCTCATTGCTTCTGTCGAGTCATTACCTCAGAAGATGGCCCACCCCCGCCATAACATACCTGAAACCTCTCCTTTTAGATATCCTTCTTCGTAGGAAGCCTTCCTCACCAAAAAATCTATTCTAAATTCATGAGTCAGTCTTCTAAATAGCATAAGCTCAACACATTAAAAATTACTTTTTAGGTACGTGGTTTTAGTGTTTGATTGACGTGCATTTTGGGGTGTGAGGATATGCTTCTCCATTTTTTCCATTCTGTTGTCTTGCACACTCCACAATCATAGTTGGAGTATTCTGAATTCTTTTGAGTGTGTCAGGGCTTCATTGCATCATCTCCAGACCTCTGGGTTGATTATTTATCTCACTAAAATTCACAACAATCCATTTTTCTACATTTTTCCAATTTTCACAGTAATCGGCACCGATTTTCTGTTCTTTTGGGTTAAATTTCTAAAAGAACCCTTATTTCATTTTCTTTATTGTCAGAGTTCTCGTGAGTCTCTGTACTCTCTAGGCTTTGATAAATAGTCATCATACAACTTGTTCATCTAACCATCAACAGTCTTTGCTTCATCTGGTAAAATTGTTCCTGTCTCACAGTAACCGACGTTGGTTACCCCTGAACCGGTGTCAATTACCCTGTGTTGAATCTCAGCTGATACATTTCCCAAATCCACCTATAAACACATGTTTTATTCATTCTTTCTACTTTCTATGTCATCTGCAAGATACAACATCACCTGATATACATTCATTCACATGGTGTTGACTCACAATCAAGCTAACACTCTTATATTTCACGCAAGTTGTCAACCACTCCTGCCTAGTCCTTCACCACCCTCTGTCCTGTCACCCATGGATCCAACCCTACCTACCACCATTGCCACAGGTGATGAGGAATTTGCATGACTCCTTGATCAGAATCTTGTGGCCTTACAGTTCTACCTTTCCCACTCTTCCACCTGGGACTCCTCAAGTCAGTTGATATATGGCATGCATGTATCCATCTCTCCTATCCTTATTCCCACTTCTGCATCAGCCCCTAATAATGCGACATTACCTTCACCTGCTTCACCCCCAGTGGTTTCACAGCTAGGACCCATACCCGCTATGACCATTGCATCTGCAGTATCAGTCGCACCCATAGTATCTGTTGTCCCCTCATTGACCACCCAAACCATAACCTCATCCACGCCCATTGTCTCACAAATACCCATTGCAACACAACCACCTGTGGTGTCGATGACCCCTACTCCATTCCAAAATCTTATCCTCTCCATCCCACAAACACTACCCCTAATCACTACTAGAGTCACTACGACCATCCCACCTACATACACATACTATCAACAACCCCCTATCTCGTCTGTCACCCATTCTAGATACATGTCCTCTATGTCAGTCCCCTATTCTCAACCTCCCTATTCAGCATCACCATACAATGGAATTCCACCCACATCACAGGTTCAATACCAGCCCCCTTATGCCACAGGAGGTGCCCTTCCATCACAACCTACCAATGACCTCATCAAATTGATGATGGAAAGGATGCAAACACTAGAAGCATCAATTTCGGGCTCACAAAATTCTCTCACCTACGATGGAATATGTAATGAGCCCATTCATCCATCCATCCCTATTCACCCATACCCTATATATTGGGAGATGCCAAAATTCAACCGTTTCAATAGTAAAGAAGATTCGAAGAAACATTTGCAGTCTTTCAAACATGGGTGTTACCTGATCTCCCATGATGAGGCTCTACTCCTACGAATCTTCCCGATGTCCCTGACAAGACCTGTATTAGAATAGTACAGTGGGCTACCAAGACACTCCATCTACTCATTTAATCAAGTAGCCCAAGCCTTCTTAGATCACTTCTCCATCAACATTGTTAAGAAGGTTACCATGACTGATCTTTATTCCACATGACAGTACGATGATGAGTCTATCACTGACTTTTTCGCTCGCTCGAAAAACCTAATTAACCAGCTCACATTTCAATTACCTCAAACTGAACTCATAGATTTGTTTACTCAGGCTTGCGCAAGACACATCTCACCAACCCTTCAGGTGCAGACCTTTCACACTTTTGATGAGGCATTCACCATGGCACAGAAATTGGAAATTCGTGCTATCGAAGAGAAGAAAATTCAACTTCGTAACAAGAACATCGTGTTCAAATCAAATGATGCTTCTTCATCTTCAAAACCCCAAAAAAACTATTCAAAACCCAAAGGATCTGCCAATGCCGTAGTTCTCAAGGCTAGCCCCCCTCATTAATCAAACCCAGCCAAACCTCCTTCTAATCTCTCTCCTATCCAAGCTTTCCAGTTCAGACGAGAACAAAAAAAGTACACTTCGATAGGAGAATCTTATTCTTCTATTTTGGAAAAAAATGTTAAGGCTGGTGCCATTACCCTTCCACCTATAAAACCACATACTGGTTTTGACCCTGAGCGCCCCATGCCCACGTGGTATAAGGAACATGAATTTTGCAACTATCATCATGTCAAAGGTCATAGAGAAAATAATTGTATCACCTTCAAGAATATCGTCCAAGAAATTTTAGACAATGGAGATCTAGTCTTAGATAGCTGGAATGCACCCACTAACCAAAACCTACATATCTTCAGGAATTCATTTCCTAATCATGCCCCTTCTTCCAACCAAACTGGTGACACTTCAAACAATGATAGCAATGTCTACGAGGTCCACGCTATTTTTGATGACATACCAGTTGCTTCCCAATTGCCTCATGTTCCTTCCATAGATGAAATCTTAGCCCAAGCTCCCCTACCTACACCAGAACCTATTTCATGTACTCCTCCACCCATAGAGGAACCCTCTTCATTTTCTCTTTCACCCATGGAAGATCCTATAATTAGCACACCACCTTTAACCCCCCAAAGTTTCGAGTAGTTGTCAGTGGCACCTCTCCTACTCATAGCAGATACATGTCCATAACCTACACCATTAAAAGGAGAGTCCACCTCATCTGGCCCATTCTCTCTTCTACCCATGGAGGATCCTATATAAATATCGTTGCCTATAGATGACCATTCGTCATTATAACTTCAAGATCCAGATAATTTTCTTTCAGATATCTTACCCACCGAGTTTGAGGCTAACCATTTCCTTGTATCTCAAACACATTTTACGGGGATTTCTACTTGATCCACATCATTTCCACTTGCGACAGTACCATTTTCACGCTTGGTCGACTGCATGGACTATGTTGATAGATCCTTACTTTGGGGATGCTTTTTATTGCCTGTTTCAACCCGAATGCAGATGTCACTCACCAACACCTCCACTATCTACCCAAAAGTGTTTCGAGTAACCAAAAAAACATAACCACAACTATTGCAACACCTTACACGTCACCACCCATGACCCAACTCACACCTATGCTCATAACCTAACATACATCTACACCCAAACACCTATCCACACCTATATCATCTCCTTTTCCTAAACCTATTACTACTTTAGGGGTCACACCGAAAACTAGCCTTACTCACCCACCCATCAAATTAGATTTAGCCACATCTAAATAAACCAACACTAAACTTATTTTGGCCCCTAAAAAGAAGACCCAAACTCCTAGGCCTCATACACCAACCTTGCCCACCACATCATTTCCAGTTTCACCCCTTCCATCCATCCTAGGATCTCGCCCCTCGACCCTAGCCAAACAACCTCCTCCCACCGGTAAACCAAGACCGTAATAGTCCACCTCCTCATCATGAACCTCTAATATACCCAAGTAACCCACACAACCTCCACCATCACCCGTAACCTTCTTACCACCCATACCACCACTACCATCCATAACTTCTTCACTACCCATGACATTTTCTTCTCTTTCACTCACACATTCTACCCAGCCTCTACCGACCACCTCCACAACACCTCGTTTACCCCCATGGGTCACCCTTCCTCTTCCACCATCTACTTTTCCCTCCACATCTCGTACACCTGTGTCGTGCCTTTTCCCAAAAAGGTGAAACCTAAAGCTAAGAATCTGCTACCCTTCAATAAGGTAGTTAAACCAACCAAACCATATGTCATTATCTCTTCTACCATGCCCATACCTGAGAAGATGCAACCAAGACCTAAGACCACTCCACACACCAAACTAGTAAACCAAACCATTCCCCCTCCTGTAAATAATCTTCCTCCACAATCAGCCATACATGTACCCAAACCCACATTCACCTCCCATTGTGATCCACTAGCAGGGTCCTATGCCAAAATCTTAACCAATCTCCTCAAAAATTCTATCATCACATTACCACCTCTTAGACCTTATGACCCACTCAAACCCAAACCAAAAGGGTTTGACGAAACCAAAATTTTTTGCTACCATCGTCTGTCAGGACACAATGTAGAGAACTGTAAGGCTTTAAAAACTGCCCTTGTTCAATTATTTCCTCCCAAAGAAATTTTTTATGAAGATGATCTTCTTGATGAGGACCCCATTTTTCCTCCACCAATTTCCCTGGATTTCCTTCCATTACCTACTCAGCGACAAAAATCTCCACCCCCAGAACCCTTTGATCCACCCCTGAGATTCAAGATTAACATGGTCTATATAAGATAGTTGGCCAAACGACCACCCAAATGCCAATGTGCCTTACTCATTTCACAAGGATCATATCCCCATTAAGGTTTTGTCCCTCATACCGCTATTCCTTCCATGACACACCCTCTTCATCCACTTCCTCTCAAATTAACATGGTTCACATTACCTCCTGTGTTTAGAAAGACAAGGGAAAGGAAAAGGCAACTAGTTCATTAACCAACCCTATACCCAACATACCATCCGCACCCATACCCAAATTCACCATTCGAGGTCCTACATATCCTATTTCCGATGGGGTCACACATCACACAATGCTCAAACAACTACACCAATCCCCCCTCAAAATGTCTTTATATGACCTCATCCAAACCTCCGAGTCACACCGTCAAGCCCTCATGGAGGTCCTTCAATCTATTGATGTCTTACAAAATGACCCCACACCCGTGACCTCTATGATTACCCCTCACCACATAGTCTCTCTCACTAGGTCATCACCTTCCTCTACGACTCCACCTACTCACCGAGTAGCCACCCTTAACTTTTCAGATGAAGAGATCACTCCCTTCCAATCCGACGACCCAACCCCACTCTTTCATCTTCATATTTATTGATAATATATGCATACGATACGTTATGATCGATGGTGGTGCTAGTATTAACATCATTTCCTCCCATGCATACGACCAAATGCAAATACCTATAAATTATATGCATGGTAACCCGGTTATGTTGTGCTCTTTCAATGATGTCATGACCTCTGCCCTAGGCACCATCATTCTCAACATCCATGTAGGTCCCCGCACTATCCCGAAACTTTTCTATGTCCTATGGGGAGTTTCAGTATAATGTTTTGCTTAACTGACCTTGGATCTGTGCCATGGGTTGTGTTCCTTCAATTTTACACTGCTACCTCAAATTTGAACACGAGGGACATAATTACACCATCCCTACTGACCTATCATGTTTCAAGACCAGTAACATGTTATATCAGCCTAATGATGTACTTGTACCAATCAAGGCATCTGCCACTATCCCTACTTCACCTTCACCTACAATCCTATCCACTAAAATTAGCACTACCTCTTCTACATCTAACCTTGTTATCCCCACTCTAGCTCTAGCCTCTACTGCTGACTCACCTGTTTCCTCATCATCTAGAGAGTCATCCATCCCCACTACCAACATAACGAATATTGATCCCTTAGAAGGTGTTTTTCAATGCATCACTCTAGGGGAATACCGCCTATACAATATCAACACCTTCCTCACCCCGCAAGAGTATGGGAACCTGCTCCAACACCCCAGTTATGACATCTGCATAGGTGAGGTTTTTCCTTATGGTCCTCCCCAATTTTGCACTAATCTAACATATGGGGGACTTGATATCACCACTTATAAACCTGAACCTCCATCCCAAACACAACCATTTTCATCCGACCTACACTCCCTCACTAACTTTTTATTCACTTACACTTTCCTCCACCGGTGCGTATGGAAAGGATTTGGCTTTGGATTTTACAAATAGGGCCACCATACTATTATTTCCTATACCTCTCATAAACACAATGACCGTAGTGGCATTGGTTTTGACGCTCCACCTTCCAAGAAGGTTCACGTCAACCTCATCTAGGATGGGAAATATTCCACATCTCATTCACCCACATTACCATATTCACCCACGGAGTCCATAGATCTCGAATATATTCCTCCTAACTTTTTTTTCGTAAACACAATTTCCCTAGAACCACTAACCTATCGACGTGATGGTGACACTCCCTCTTCTCTCCCATTCCTGTATCTTGACATGATCGATGACGATATGCCTTGTATTAATGATGTTCAATGTCAGGACGATGAGTCCATCCTCACCTACGTTGGTGCGTAAGACTCTTATATTCATCAGTCATTACCCTCTAAGACGCAAACCATGTTGAATGAATCGACCATCGAAATCAACATTAACACTCAGGACGACCCACACATTCTAAAGATCAGCCAATCCTTAGATGCTACTAAACATGAAGCCTTCACCTCTTTCCTTTGGGACCATAACAATGCATTTTCCTGGTCCTATGCCGACATGCCTGGTATTGACCCAAAAATCATGGTCCACAATATCGTAACCATGCCTGATGCCAAACCCATCAAACAAAAGATGTGGAAAATGCATCCTCACATTGCTCTTCTAGTCAAAGAAGAGCTTTAGCACCTTCTCTCGGTTTCCTTCACTCTACCCATTGATTATCCCAAATTAATCTCTAACATTTTTCCTGTCACAAAGGCGATAGGGGGACACTGCATTTGCATGGAATTCCATGACCTCAACCTCGCTTGTCCCAAAGATGATTTACCCCTACAGGGCATCGACCAACTAGTTGATCTCACCGCTGGCCATGAAATGTTATCGCTCATGGACAGTTTCTTGGGCTATAATCAAATATTAATAGCTCCAGAAGATCAACACAAGACTTATTTCATCACCCCTTGGGGGAATTTCTTCTATTGAGTCATGCCTTTTGGCCTAAAAAATGTTGGTGCTAATTATTAGCAAGCCATGACTTATATCTTCCATGACATCATGAATCGCATACTTGAAGATTACATAGATGATCTTCTAGACAAATCTAAGCATCAAACTGAACACTTGTCCATCCTTAAAGTCATCTTTGACTGTCTCATCAAGTATTGTGTGCATCTTCAACCAAAGAAGTGTGTCTTTGTGGTACTTTCTGGAAAACTCCTAGGTTTCATCGTTTATTTACATGGAATAAAATTCGATCCTACTAAAGTCAAGGCTATTCTAGAAATTCCTCCACCCACTAATCTTCGTCAATTGCAAATCCTATAAGGAAAATTGTAATCCATTTGTCGTTTTATCTTGCGGCTTTCTGACCACTATCAACCATTCCATCATCTGCTCAAGAAAGACGTGTCCTTCAAATGGGATGACCAATGTCATAAAGCCTTTGAAGCTTTAAAACAATACCTCCTTCAACCACCAATTCTCATTCCACCTAAGGATAATAATCCCTTTTACCTATATATTTCCACCACTGATCATTCTCTAGGTGTCATGCTTACTCATCATGACAACCAACAATGAGATCAAGTGGTTTATTACATAAGTTGTACCATTCTGGACCATGAAACTAGATATACCCACACCAAAAACTCTTTTTGGCCTTAGTTTTCATCGCCACCAAACTCTGTCATTACCTACTCAATATTTGTATGCCAATACTGACCCATTATATGTACCTATCAAGATCAACATGCACGTTGGCTTATGCTTCTTTCCGACCTTGACCTCAAAGTCATTCATCAAAATTACATTAAGGGCTAGGATATCACTGACCAACTGGCTGATGCACCTATTTCCTGGAATCATCCATCTAACTTTGATTTCCCAGATGAGTCTATAACTACCCTTTCCTTGGATGAACCTAATTACCAAATGACACTCTTCTTCGATGGTTCCAAGTGTCAGCATGGGGGTGGGTCTAGTATTATCCTCATTCCTCTTCATGGTGAACCTATTCCTTGGTCTTTCAAACTCAACTTTGATTGTACAAACAATATTTCCAAATACGAGGCACTCGTATTGGGTCTCCAGGTTGCCTATGCCTTAGATGTTAAGACAATCAATATATTTGGTGATTCTCAGTTAGTCATAAACCAAGTCAATGGTATATACCAATTTTGTAATGAGATACTTCAAAATTATAAGCATCACGTAGATATGCTTTTGACCACCTTTGACCATTACACACTTCAAACCACCCCACGTTATACCAATAAATTTGAGGATACCATGGCCTGCTTGGCTTCTCAGATACCTTCTTCACCCATTGACTCTAAAATATTTGTCATAGTATAAAGGCTACAATCACCCTCTTATTTACCTCATGAGGTCTACTCCATCTGAAACATTGCCCCTGACCCATGTGACCTTTGGTATAAGCAATATGCAAACTATCTTTCCCTTTCTGTTTTACCTGTTGATCTCACTCGTAATGGAAAATGTGCCTTTCGTAAAAGTGTCTCTTGTTATGTCATCATGGGTGGTATTCTTTACAAGCATGACTTCAATGACATTCTCTTACGATGCCTTACAAGTTCTGAAATTCCCTACACCATCAAGGAAGTCCACGATGGAATTTTTGGAGGTCACTTTAGTGGTTTAGCTATCGTAAAACACATCCTTCACCTATGCTATTATTGGCCAAACCTAAACCATGACTGTTGTGATTATGTCAAACATTGCGTGAAATTCCAGCAACATGCTAATCTCCACCACACACCTAGTCATGCCTTACAGGTCACACGAGACCTTTGGCCTTTCTCTCAATGGGGTTTGGATCTTGTCAGTGAGATCAACCCCCATTCTTCACAATGCCACCAATGGATCATAACCACTACCGAATATTACACTAAATGGGTAGAGGCCATTCCCCTCATTTCTACAAAATCTGAGAAAATATGTGAATTCATCAACCATCACATCATTTTTCATTTTGGTGTTCCTCACCGCCTCATCACTGATAATGGAAAACAATAAAAAAAAACCTATGCAAACTATGTGATGCTTTTGACATCCAACTCAGTTTCTCATCATCTTATTACCCACAAACCAATGGTCAAGACAAATCAACCAATAAAACCTTGAAAAAAATTCTTATGAAAGTAGTCAACGATACTGGAAAATATTGGCATACACACATTCCTTTGACCTTGTGGGCTTATCGCACTAGTATTCACACTTCGACTGCTATCACACCCTTTTCTATGGTCTACGGTACTGAGGTTTTGTTACCTCTCAAAGTCCAGATTCCATCTCTCTACATTTCACTACAAGACATGCTCAATGATTATGATGTTCACCAAGATCCTTTGGCACAACTTGAGTTATTAGATGAACATCATCTCAATGCTCTTGACCATATCCAAATCTACCAAAAACGTATCAAACGTGCCTATGAAAAACATGTTCACGAACAAACCTTTCAGGTCGGTGATCTCATCCTAAAAGAAAATCAACATGTAACCAAAGAGGAGAAAAGTAAACGGGGAAAATTTTCTCCTAATTGGCTTGGACCCTATATCGTTACCCATGCCTATGGATCAGGTGCATCAGTGCTTATCGTTTATCTTCACTCGAAGGTAAACCCAAACCTAAGCCCCTTAATGCCTTGCATCTTCGACCATTTTATTGTTGATATCAAGTCCTATATCACTTTCTATTAGTTGATCACTCGTCCCTTGAGTGTTGTTCACCTTCCATATTACCCATTTTGAGGATCCACGACTAAACAAGAATCATGTGATTACCCATCACCATTCAGCCTTGTCTTCAATATGAGTACCACGGCTCTACTCATAGCATGATTCTCATGGATAATTTTTGTCTTCTCCAAGATGGAATCCCATGGTCATTCATCACTCAAAACCACCCCTTTCATAGTTAACTCCTGTGTACTATGGTTTTGTCATCCGAACAAGAGCCTACCCTTCCTCTATAGTCTTGTCCATGACTTAAACGTTTTGACCAAAAATAAAAATGGATGCAACTCCTTGAGTCAAACTTCTAGCAAAAGATGACTCCCTCAAAAGGGACATCTCTTCACTCTAATTCCACCACTATAAATAGACTTACTCCCTTGAAGGACAACTATATCATAGTTATTTCAAAAATTCAATAAAAATATCCAGAAGCTTCCTGCATTGATCAGCTTCACAAAGACCTCAAGGAGATAATATACTCATCCCATATTGACTTCCCGCATTGATCAGTCTATTAAAAATTTAAAAAAATGAAGAAAAAGATGAAATTTTTGTCATGGACTTGCCTATTCTTGATCCTGGGTTTCTTGTTCCGAAAGACATGCTATCATACACTAAGTTACGCTAAAGCACCCATTCTCACCTCCTTTCCTTTTTAGCCTAATTCCCTCATTACTCAAGGGACTTTCCGCAAACATGACATTTTGTGATTATGCAACTTTCTTCACCCTTAGAATGGTCCATTATGCAATGCCTTTAGGGTCTTATGTTCATAAGCCCCTCTTAGGTATGGTTAACTCATTAGGGTTCTTATCAATTAAGTGGCTCTTTTACCACCTCTTACCATTTGCCTTCCTCATTACTTATTGATTATCCTATACAGGACCAGATCATCGACACTTATATTTAAAAACCACTCAAGCATGCCTACGACCTAAACTCAACCATGCCCTATGACCTACATGTGACCTACACTCAATCATGCCTATGACCTACATTCAAAATTCCTAACACTTACCAATCCATTCTTCTACTTCATCATAATCTTCCCTAGCCTATGGGAGAACTACATCAGCCTGAGGTCCATTTTCACTGGGACTATGTAGGTAGCACTTCGAGGGCATGAGGCCCTTAGAGGTTAGCTCAGCCAGTCTCTACCCTAACCAATTATCCCTTTCCCTTCTCTTTTCCTATTCACATTCTACCCTATTTAGTTTCCTTTCTATATTAATAACTAGAAATTAAACAAAACAAACAACAATTGCTAAACATCTTTACCATCATAATTTACACATTCATTTCATCACATTTACCATTTATTTACCATCATCATACATTTTCCTACAAATCATCTTAACATTATCCATACCATCACTAATTGCACATATTAATGACTTAGAAATTCAATCAACCATAAAACCTGACTCAACCATACCTAAATCAACCAGACTCCACCATGTCTACACCAACCTAACTCAATCATGCCTAAACAGACTTGAATCCACCATGCCTAAATCAACCTGACTCAATCATGCCTAAATCAACTTGAATCAACCATTCCTACACCAACTTGACTCAATCATGCCTAAAATGACCTGACTCCACCATGCCTAAATCAACCTGACTCCACCATGCCTAAATCAACCTGACTCAACCATGCCTAAATCGACCTGACTCAACCATGCTTAAATCAATCTAACTCCACCATGCCTAAACCAACATGACTCCATCATGCCTAATCCACTTAGTTTCCATAACATAAACACATAAATACAAAAATGAAAATAAATAACCCCATTCATTCTATAAGTACCATCAGCTATAAATCAGAAAGTCTATGTATACACACATGTGTACATGGATATAGATAAATACTAGTCTCATAAAAACTCTCATATACACCCTCATCATCTTTGGCACGCAGGCTGGTATATGATCAAAAATAACACAAAATCTCATATACACCCTCACTATCTTTGACACACAGGACAGTAAATGATCAAAAATAACACAAACTCTCATCTCCATCCTCACTCTCTTCGGAACGTAGGATGATATATATATATATATAAAATAAAAAACTATACAAAACAAGAGGTACATACAACTATCAGACATCACCCTACTGGATATCCTCCATATCTGTCCCACATGTCTCCTCCTCCTTCGTCGATCCGGTGTGGCATCCCGCTAACATCTCACCACCCACCATCAGTCCCGGTTAGATCTCTACTGGTACCTCACCTGGGCTGGCCTCCATGAACTAGTGGTCTCACCTACCTCGTCTCGGGGCTTGATGGCCACATGTGCTCTCCACATTGTGGGTGTGCAACCTAGTCCTCTCCCTCAAGGCCTGTTGTGCTCTATACTCTCCATAGGACAGGAAATACATCCCTGCAACCATCAACTAATCCTGATAACACCTCACATTACCTAAGGCATCCCTCAGCTTTCCTATAGGTATTATTGTGGTGGTTCCATCAACCTCGGCCCCTATACCTATCTCTCAGGAACCTGTCCCTGTGCCTATGCAGTAGCCAACTAGCCCTAGAAACATGTAATATGTGCTTGTAGGGTGGCCACCTTTACCCCATCCCCATCTCCACCCTATGTAGGTACCTATCCTTGTGCTACCTAGGCCTGTAGAGTGGCCACCTGTGCCTGCAAAATAGTAACATGTGCCTCTGAACCTGTCATTTGCCCCTGTACTATCCCCAGATATGTAATCAGGGTCACCACCTGCCCTTGTAGGGTGTCCCTCTGCACTGTGATGGTGGCTAAATCTGGATGCCCTGGCCTCAGTGGTACCACTCGTAAATATGCATCCCACCACTGTCTATACCTATCAGTAACCTCAACATCATCAATACACCAGTCTACTACCTTCTCTACCTGCCCTTTCGGAAATGTCAGATGTGGTAGAGGCAGAGGCCTCTCCACATCACCCCTCCTATACTGTGGGAAGGGTGGGGGTATATCCTGAAGTATCCCAAACTACCATCTAACCCTATCTATAGGTATCATCTCATGCTCTCCTACACATCCCCCCTCTATCCATCAGAGTAGTTATAGCTCCTATAGCTCCTCTGTCATCCACCCATATGATGGAAAAACCACATAAGGCCTCCAAATAATTTCCATGTCAGATAACCCCTCTAGAAAATGCATGTAATAGGCTACATCATGTGTAACCCTGCCATCCCGATGCTCTCCAACAACCGGTACCAATTGCATGTAACCTACTTGGACCCAGCCCACCTCAAATGTATCTAGACGAAGTAAACCAATGAGACATAGACACACAATATGCTTGTATGCCCAATAGTGTAGTAGAAACATAAAACATAGAATGAACCTCTGTAGCCTCCTATAGGCCCATAACTCTCTGTATAGCTACACCAAGAATACGGGTGCCCATGCAAACCAGTTCCTATCCTCCATCATGTCATGAAAAACCCCCATCAATGCCCATGGGAATCTCCCACCCTCTATGTCCGGCAATGCAAAGCATCAAACTGCCTTCATAAACAACACCACTAGCCTCATTTCCTCTGGATTGGCCCGATACATATATCTGTAGCTCATACTAGCACTATGGAACCTCATCTCTGCTAGCCCCTTACTGAACACGGTCAACATCAACTCCTAGATGCCTCTTAGGAGATAGAATGCATTTTCATCCCCACAATTGGTAACTGCAGGATCCTGTACACATCATCTAGGGTGACTGTGATGTCACCCATCGGCAAATGGAAGGTATTGGCCACTGAGCCCCATCTATCAATGAGGGTAACCATCAAACTCAGATCCCAAACTATGTGCCGGTAGCGTCTGACCCCAATAAGGCCAACCACTGCGACATGGTGCCAATCATTGGCTATCACAATCCCTTGTACCTCCATGACCAAGGGCGGTACCCTATCCCGCATCCGTAGTTGGTCTGTCATCACCAATCCGGAACTATGATAATTCTTCACCGGGAACTCCTCATGCTATGATTATTTACTAATGCACAGCCTTTAGTTTGGTGGATGTAATCTGGAAACAAAACAACAACATAACGCAAGAATACCATCGACTATGATAAGATAGAATGATGACAAATCTGAAATATCAAAGTAAATTATAATATTAACATGAAACTGTTACAATCTCACCCATGAGGTACTTCAAGTGTTATTGACTTCACTTTCCTTTCACCAAGACTATGGGAGAAACTTTACAATTACACCTCTTAATGGCTTCTTCAACACACCTTTAAACTGATGGCTTCCTTCGCACACTTCCTACAATATTTCTCACTACTTCCTTCTATGCTAAATGAGGGGGGTGGCCTCTCTATTTATAGAACTTCCAGGCTTATCCATCTTATCTCTAAGATAGGATAAGAAATCCACTCTGACGAATCATATTCCATACCTTAACTCTTATCTGTACATGTAAGCTTATCTTTTAAGATAAGATAAACCTTATCATTTTACATGGGTTCCACATTTTTAGACTTTTTACAAATAAAATACACAAAATATTTATGACCTCACTCCTTGTCCTTATTACCAATATAATATTTCTAATTTCTAATCATGTAGACCCTACTTCTCTAATTACCCAAACTTTGACATTTTAACATTACCGGACCACTTATGACAAATATTTACTTTTTACAACATTCCTATTGTACTTTGACTGTTACCGTACTCCACATTATTGGCGGCACCGTACTGATGGCACCGTTATCTTCTATCAGACGCTACTACTAATTATACTTAACAACATCCTATTCCTAATACATACATTAATGAAATAGAAATTATGGAGGAAAATTTTAGTGTCGACATCTTCCCCCTTCCTAGCTTCTACTCCGTCCTCGGAGTAGACTATTCTGGTGCTTGGAAAATCTTCAACTTGTCGTGGTTGACCCATTTCGTAATGGGAGTGCCATCCAATTCCTCCAGTCGGTACGTACCATTTTCATGCACAGCTGCTATTTTGTAGGGCCCCATCCATTTTGGAAGAAATTTTCTCTGTCTTCTTTTTTTGTATCTGGAATCATATACTAGAACCAAGTCATTCACATGAAATGGAGACCACCGGATCTTTTGATCAAAGTATTCCTTCTGCTTCATTTTCTTCTTATGGCTTGTATCCTTTGCTATTTCTCTCATTTCCTCCAGCAAATGAAGATGTACCAACCTTTCTTTTACTGAATCACTTTCATCCATCCTTTCATTTTTCATAACTCTCACAGTGGGAATATCAAACTCAATAGGAAGAACTGGATCAATGCCATAGGCCAACTGAAATGGGGAGTATCCTGTTGCTGACTTTGATGTTGCCCTATATGCCCACAATGCTGCATGAATCCTTTTATCCCATTTATGTACCTGCAAGGCTGCATCTTTTGCTAGAATTTGACACAACACAAAATTTGTTCGTTCCACCTGTCCATTTGTGCTTGGCTTGTATGTTGTTGCCTTCCTGTGCTTAATAGAAAACTTATTGACTAGGGCTTCTACCACCTCATTAATGAAGTGGCTTCCTTGATCTGTTACAATTTCTAATGGGCAACCAAATCTGGTGACAATGCGTTCATACATGAACCTTGCCACTTCATCCATGGAAGCTGTTTTCAATGGCCTAGCTTCAACCCACTTGGTTAAATAATCTGTGGCAACTACAATATACTTATTTTGGCGTGATGTAGTTGGAAGTGGACCTACAATGTCTATTCCCCACTTTTCAAAGGGACCAAGGGGAAGAATAGGACATAATGGAGCTGATGAAGTCTTACGGTTACCATGTGTTTGACAAATATCACATGTCTTACAATAATTATAACAATCTTTAAAAAGAGTGGGCCAGTGATAACCTGCATCCAAGATCCTTCTTGCTGTAAGTTGTCCAGAGAAGTGCCCTCCACATGTACCATTGTGGAATTCTTCTAGTAGTTCCTTCCCTTGATCACGTCCAAACTGCCCTCTTGTACTGTCCATCAGGTCCTATTCGAAATAATACTCCATGCAGAATAGAATATGGACGACTGGCTTGAGTAATCTTTCTCTTAGTCTTTGCATTGGCACCATCAGGAAACTTGAATTCATTCAGATAATTCCAAATATCTATGTATTCACTAGGGATTGTGTCAAGGGATAACAATGCTGCATCGGGGAAATCATCATCATCACAAGATGATCCTAAACCATCATAGGCTCGAGAGAGTGCATCTGCATTGACATGCTTCTTTCCTGGCCTATCTATAATATCAAATTCAAATTCTTGTAGCAAAATTATCCATCTTGCTATCCTCCCTGATGGGTTAGGCTTATTTACAATATATTTTAGAGCCTGATGATCTGTTACAACTAGAAATTTTTTCCCTAGCAAGTAATTTCTAAACTTCTTTACAGCAAAAATGATAGCCAGAGCCTCTTTTTCAGTTACAGTATAATTTACCTCAGCACTGCTCATTTGTCTGCTCCCAAAGTAAATTGGATGTTCATTCCCATTTTCATCCTTTTGGCTCAAAGTACTTCCTAGTGCTGCATCTGAGGCATCAGTGTACACAATGAATGGCTTGCTCCAATCTGGATTCTTCAAAATAGGTGAAGACACCAGGGCTTCCTTCAATTGTCCAAAAGCTTCATGCGCCTTATTTCCTGGTTCATAAGTAACATCCTTCTTCAAGAACTGGGTTAGTGGCTGTGTAATCTTTGAGAAATTCTTGATGAACCTTCTATAGTAACCCACATGGCCTAAAAATGATCTCAACTTACTTCTATTAAGAGGAAATGGTAAATCTTTGATTTTTGAAACTTTATCAGGATCAGTACCAATACCATCTCTGGATACAACATGCCCTAACAAAACACCTTTAGAACATCCAAAGACACACTTTGTAGGGTTTAGTGAGGCTTGTGCTTCATCTAACCTTTGAAATGATGTCTCCATTTGGTGCAGGTGGTCCAAATTGCTCCCATAGATGTAAAAATCATCCAGAAATACTCTGATGAAGGTCCCAATGTAGGGTTCGAACACCCTATTCATCAAACGCTGGAATGTTGCTGGAGCATTACACAACCCAAAAGGCATAACTCTATAAGCAAACGTTCCCCAAGGAGTGGTGAACGTGGTCTTCAGCTGATCTTTCTCTACTATACGAACTTGGTTGTAGCCGCTATATCCATCAGCAAAACTATAGCACTCCTGGCCAGCTACTTCATCCAAGATCTGATCTGAAAATGGAAGAGGGTAATGATCCTTCTTTGTTGCCTTATTGAGCTTCCTGTAATCAACACAAATGCGTAGCTTCCCATTCTTTTTTATTGAGATCACAATGGGAGAAACCCATTCTGAATTCTCCACAGCAAATATGAATCCTGCATCAAGCAACTTATCTATTTCTTCTTTTACAGTCTTGGAAAAATTAGGATTCATTCTATATGGCATTTGCTTTATGGGCTTAGCACCATCTACCAGCTCAATAGAATGTTCTACCCAACTTACTTGACGGAGTTCCTTGTAATCAAAAGTGAATAGGTGTATGTACCTTTGAAAGAGCTGGAGGTAGGATTCCTTCTCACTCTCCATCACAGCATCACCAATCTTTATTTGTTGGAGACGATCATCAACTTCTTCTTCAGATAATTTTATGGGGTCATGAGTTGGTGTGACTGGAAGGATATCCATGACTGAAACATCCACCTCGCTTTCTTCATCTTCAGTGTCCACTTCACTGGTACTAGAGTAATCAGAGGATGTCCAATCATCAGTTTCATCACTTGAATCCATAGGTTCTGCTTTATGATGTCGAGGGATCACATTTATCTTCACCCTCTCTCTACCACGTCCAAGTGTCATGAAACCTTCATTCCAGTAGTTTCTTGCATGAACTCTCCTTAGCCATGGTCTTCCCAGCAGCATTGGGTACACAACAGTACCATTTTTCATCACCTGAAAGTCTACCACACATACAACACCCATAACAGATATTGCCACATTTGAAACTACACCTTCTGGTTTAGTTTTTCCTTTATTTAATGACCTTAACATAAGTGTTGAAGGGCGATCAATTTTTAAACCCAACATATTCATTACAGACTCAGTCATTACATTAACTGCAGCACCTCCATCAACTAAGACATCATGAATTGAAATACCATTACATAATACCTCAGCTTGTGGAGCATAGGGATCCGCCTCTGCCTCCAAAATAGGGACCTCAACCTCCTTCCTTCTTCGAGCATTGAGTCCACTTCGCAACTCCCGCCTCTTCTCAGAAGACATAGCCAAGAGTTGACCATATGTAATATTTGTAGGCCTTTTGGACAGATCTTCCAAGATGGAGTATGGTCCTTGCCCCTGTGAAATCAGAAAATCCTGCACACCCAACTTTCTTCTCCTATGTTTCTTACTAGTTTCTTCTTTCATCTTCTTAGGATCATTTCCATCTTGATTATCTTTTTCTTTCTTTCTTTTTGTTACAAACACATCTACTTCATTATTTCTACTCTTATCTACTACATCAAAAGAATTCACAGGTGCTTTTCCTTTATCATTATCTCCTTTACCAGATGTAGAAGCTCTATCTGGACAATTATACTTATAATGACCCTTTTTATAACAACCATAACAAACAACTTCAGAAATATTTCTTTTTAGACCTCTATCTCCTCCTTGAGAACTAAATTCCTTTCCTTGAAGAAGATTAATAGTTAACTGACCCATATTTTTTAGCAGATCTTCATACTCAGTAGATGTACTAGGAGAAATATTTGTGCTCACCGGGAGTGGTTGTGGATTCTGGACCAAAGGTGCTGGTGTAGGCTCTACTTTAGCAACAATTTCTTTGGGCTCCTCTTCCATGCTTTCTTCTTGCCTTCTTGCAATCTCCTTTGCTTGTTCAATGGTAGCTGGGTGGTCATACTTCACTCGTTGTCTGATCTCTGGCTTCATCCCAAGAATGAAGTGCTTACAGAGGAGATTATCCACGCCATTCATCAACCCATCCGCTAATCCTTCCTTCCGGATCTGGGCATCGAGCTTCCTCCTTAGCTCTAGAACACGAGCATGATAATCTCTTATCTTCTCCTTCTCTCCTTGGGATAGCTTTGTGATCTCGATCATGAGATCTGCATATTTCTGTTGTTCACCAAATTCTTCAAGAAAACTTTCAGTTAATAAATCCCATGAATTTTTCACATTATCACCTAGTGTTTCAAACCACCTAAGTGTTGAACCATCCAAAAAGGTAGGAAAAAATTCAGTCCATTGTTCCCTTCTTATAAGGCCATTACAAATACAAGATCGCTTAAACTCTTGAATGAAAGAAGAAGCATCTTCATTAGATTGAGCTGAAAAAATAGGAATCTTTCCCATTTTCAAAAGTAACCACCGTGAAATACCAACCCACAAGTACAATCAACAAGACTTATGTGCACAAATAATTGGAATCACTATACTAGAAAGTGACTTTACACCTTTCTACAGTAAAATAGAAATGACCACGGTAAACTATGGTAAAACTTGACTTACTACGGTAAAAACTGATTTTACTATGGTAAACACTATTCACGGTAAAAAGTGAAGTTACTACGATAAATACTATTCCCAGCAAAAATGACTTTATCATGTCAACTACTATTCACGGTAAAAAATGACTTTACCATAGTAACTACTATTCATGGCAAAAATGACTTTACCATGGTAACTACTATGCACAGTAAAAACAAGGTTACCCTCTAATTGATTTTTGACTAAGTGGGAATATCTCTCCAGAAAATCCACCAACGAGGAATGGTCCCAGTAATAGAAAAAAATTATCATCACCAATCTGGCACTATGATAATTCTTCACCGGGAACTCCTCATGCTATGATTATTTACTAATGCACAGCCTTTAGTTTGGTGGATGTAATCTGGAAACAAAACAACAACATAACACAAGAATACCATCGACTATGATAAGACAAAATGATGACAAATCTGAAATATCAAAATAAATTATAATATTAACATGAAACTGTTACAATCTCACCCATGAGGTACTTCAAGTGTTATTGACTTCACTTGCCTTTCACCAAGACTATGGGAGAAACTTTACAATTACACCTCTTAATGGCTTCTTCAACACACCTTTAAACTGATGGCTTCCTTCGCACACTTCCTACAATATTTCTCACTACTTCCTTCTATGCTAAATGAGGGGGGTGGCCTCTCTATTTATAGAACTTCCAGGCTTATCCATCTTATCTCTAAGATAGGATAAGAAATCCACTCTGACGAATCATATTCCATACCTTAACTCTTATCTGTACATGTAAGCTTATCTTTTAAGATAAGATAAACCTTATCATTTTACATGGGTTCCACATTTTTAGACTTTTTACAAATAAAATATACAAAATATTTATGACCTCACTCCTTGTCCTTATTACCAATATAATATTTCTAATTCCTAATCATGTAGACCCTACTTCTCTAATTACCCAAACTTTGACATTTTAACATTACCGGACCACTTACGACAAATATTTACTTTTTACAACATTCCTATTGTACTTTGACTGTTACCGTACTCCACATTATTGGCGGCACCATACTGACGGCACCGTTATCTTCTATCAGACGCTACTACTAATTATACTTAACAACATCATATTCCTAATACATACATTAATGAAATAGAAATTATGGAGGAAAATTTTAGTGTCGACAGGTCCCTCACCTGCACCCAAAAAAACACACTATTGTCAAAACCTTCCCATACCAAACATGTATTGTACCCAATAATCCTTATCCCTAAACCTTATTACTTATTATTGTTATCCAAAATTCACCCCTCAAGGTAATTTTGACAACATGCATCAAATTATTTGGTCCCGAGCAAGTAGATTGATTCAAGGCCCGAAATCATGTTTTTGGGGCCCCCTCGGCTTCTCTCTAACTCTCTCATCCAAGAAGAAATCCCAACGAGTTGAAAAATGGAAAAAATGCAAAAAATAAGGTTGCAGGACTGTTTTAAAGCATTTCGGGTCTGAAGGGTTCGGGTCGTACCAGTTCGGGTCATACTGAGGTTCGTCGTACCAAGCTTGGGGCTGAAAAAACAAAGAAAATTGGCTAAGTCAGACATTTTTGTCCCAGGCGGTCCGTGGGACAGTTGGGACGTCGGGACGCGAAAAGCCAAATTGGCCGAAAGCACAAAAAATTGTCAATTTTTTTTTGCGCGGTTCTAGGACAGCCGGGACAAAAGTACGTGTGGGACGCGAACCAACCGATTCACCGAAAGACAGTCCATTTTGGGCGGTTCAGAGATATTTGTCCCAAGCAATCCGCGGGACAGTTGGGACAAAAGTACGCGTGAGACACGTGAGACATAAAAAGGTGAAAAAGGCGTAAGCAGGGACAAGGAAGCCCGAATCAGCCGAAGCAGGAAATTTTCATCCGAGATAGTTGGGACAAAAGTACGCGAGGGACGCGTGAGACGTGAAAAGCTAAAACGGCCGAAGGCAAAAGAGAAAAGTCAATGTTTGACCCATGAAACTTCAAACGGCCATAACTTTTGACTCCGAGCTCCGATTTTCACAAAATTGGACTTTCTAGAACGAGCACGACGTCAGTTAATGCTCATTCCTGTCAAATGACAGAAAACGCCTGCCAGACCTAAAATAGCTTCTCACACTCAGAAGGCCATAAATTTTGCATTTCTCAATGAAATCACACAAAATTGGTACCGTTGGAATTGTGGCTCCAAGCCCAATGCACAGAAATCAAGAAATTATGGATTTGATGAGATATTAGAGGGGAGATTTCACAAAATGTGGATGAGTTCATAATAATGTTTTATTTGGTGGTTGGGAGTGTAATTAACAGGCATGGTCATCATTCTTTCTCTGCTGCAGCACCCAGGACAGTATGAGGAGCCTTTTACAAGTAATATATAATCATTTTACTCCATTTAATGCCTCTTACAAGTGGTTGTAGAATAGATTTCGGGATTTCCATTTTCCCTTCTCTTTCTCTTCTCATTTTTTCTATAAATTGGAGTGTTGGGGCTCATTATAGGAGGAGGTAGTTTTTGTAGCAAAGCTCTGCCAAAATTTATTTGTGAATCCAATGTGTTGCAGGCCCTTGTAGTGGACTCCTTGCATGGTGATCTAGGCCCTTATCTTGTAATAGATTGAACTGTACATATCTTGAAGCAATAAAATATAATTTTGTGGATGTATCTTCCCCTGCTGTGTTTTCTTTCATTCTTCTTGCCCCTTCAACCTTGATTACAAGAATATTGTGTCTATTATTGTGTTCATGTAGGGATCCATTATCATTGTGTATGTTTGAAATATTGTTGTGAATGTGTTTTGCTAGATTATGGAGAACTATCATCTCCTCTTCTAGTGTGCACTTTGCTTCTATATTTCACGCATTTGAGGACTACTCTCACACCCTCCTTTTCTAGTGTATCACCGCTTTAGTGTAGGCTTTCATTTATGCATTCTCTCTCCCTAGTATCTTGGAAATTTAGATTAGAATAGTTAGTTTCCCCTGCATTAGAGTAGATTGTGGCAGGTAGTTTAGGAGAGGAACCAGCCTTCTCTAGAGGTCTATCTCAAGTAGCAAGTCCCACAACTTGGAGATAGTACCCATGTTATCCAATCACACCATGAGTTCAAGTATATGCACTTGTATAAACATTAGAGTGTTGTGATTCGGTGATAACAATTATACCCACCCTACCACTTACCCCTTTCTATACCAATATATTCATGCTATTTATACCTATTCCCCTATTTACCTCTCATGAAACCTACCCTTACATCTCCTAACATATCCTTATCTCTTACCTTGGCTCTCTATTGCCCTATTTTTCCAAAAATTCGGTCGACACCGGTCAGCAATGATCGTTATTGGTCATGTGTAACCGGCATCAGTCACCTACTACTTGACCGATGCCAGCCAAATACCATCGATGTTGGCCAACACTTGACTAGCGTCGGTCAGTGTCATAGAGCCAAATACGTCTAAACCCCCCCTCCCCTGTTTTTCCAAAATTCTCAAAATATGACCTAATCCTCTACTCTAACATACCCAAACATATACTAGCTTCATTCACAATCCTATTTAACCTACATTGGACCTTCCCATCCCTCATTTCCTTCATTTTTACCCATACCTTCCAAATAATAAAATTACACCCAAATTTTCACCCAACCCCATTTCAATAGCCTATTTCAATAACAAATACAATATCGAATAGAATCCTACCTCATCTCTGTGTCATTAGCGTGGTGGTATTACTGACCGGTGGATGGGTGACCCACCCGAACCTTCTCCCGCCTCTGCCATATCCAATCACCAAATCCAATCCTCCTAACCTCCACCATATCACAAATTTTTCACCCGATCTCGTGGACCCATATACTTGGCTCCTCTAACCAACTAGATCTCTCCACCTCAGCAGGATCTCGTCCCTTGTACCTTTTTCCTAAAAAAGAACAACTCGTTCAATGCTTTGTTGTTTTCCCCTATTTGGAAAATTACAAATGATTCTGCAAAAAGTGGAAATTTCCTTTTTTATCCATATCTCGACCTGACCGACATTGGTCTTGTGCCCTAGCAAACCATGATCTGTTTCACCTAAATCGACATCGGTCCTATGCCCTAGAATGTCATGGTCAGTTTACCTAGACTTTCATTGGATAAGAATGACAAGTATCAGTTACCTATCATACTCTTGTCAATACCCTTTCCCCATTTCTGACCAAAATTTACCCTTCCCACCACCTTCTTAACCTTACTCACCCTTATTGCCACCTACCTCCCCACCCATCTTACCTATAACCATGCTAAATTGTGTTAAGGGACATGTTGTTTTTACCTTTCCCTTAGCCGTACCCATACTGTGACTTATATGCCTTGATCCAGAACACTGTTCATGACCTTTGAACCTAGATGCTCGCTATGCCTTACAGAGCTGTTACCCGTATTGTTTTCCTACTGACCTTACCTTGCCTATTGTTTTGTTGTTTATCCTAACCCAACATTTGGTATACTATAACATACCTAAATGTTCCTGCACTTGACCTCTATTCTATTTCTACACCATATCCTATACCTTGGATACCAGACTCACTTCAAACCTTTTTGGATAGACCTATCGACCTTGGATGATGTAGAGTTTGCAAGCTCTTCACCCTGGTACCGTGCCGTAATTTATACATGCACGTGTGTTCGACTGTCACTACCTTTGAACCTATCACATTTTTCTATTTTCCCGATTCAACCTTTACCCCATTACCCATTTTTACCTCCACCTACCCTCCCCACACCTACCTGCCTAACAATTGATTATGTAGATATTTTCATGCCCTCATTCATTACATCTCGCGATGATGGTACCTGTGTTGCTAAACCTAATAGCCTTACCTTTCCTATGGCTATGGCCTTCACCCAAAAAAACCTTGACCTTTTGAAATTTTGGATGTACCAGAACCACACCTATGCATCCCTGCATCTTACCTCATTGAGTGCCCACACCGTATCATTTACCTTGGATATCAGACCTCAACAACCCTTGTTTTTATGACCTTTATGACCCTAGCTAACGTACATTTGTTATGTTGAGAAACCCTTGTATCTCATGGAATTTCACAATGTGTGCGTACATCTAAATTCTCTACCTAATCACCCACCCTACCTCTTACAATCACCATACCCTTGACCATAACCTTCTTCATACTTAACCATGTTTTCTCAAACCATGCACCTCCTCATTTTATCAAACCACTCACTGATTCCTTCTCTTCTACCTCATCAGTTCCTAACTTGAGGGGGGTTACCTTCACTCATGATTGGGGCAATACCACCTTCACTGGGGCCCGATAAAACCACATCTTATTTTTGTCAACATCACTTACCAATACAAGCTACACAATAAAAAGGGGAAAAACGTAGACACTAAAATTGGGTCACACTCCCCTTGGTCCCTCGTCAAATAACCAGCTCAAACATACACACATAACCATGGCCCCTTCCACCCCACATCACTATTAATTTAATTAATATATATCCTCATAATATTTATTATCTAATTATCTTAATTTCTACTCCATCACCTCACCTAGACACCTCACCTAGCCACCTCACCTAGCTACCTCACCCTATACCTATTTTTGGCATGTTTCCATAATTAGCTAAGACCTGATCTTACTTGCCTTAATGAGCTAAGATTTGGTCCGACTCTAAAAGCACATGCCTAAGATTTCTCTAACCACATTCCCATTCATTATAAGGGAAGCTTCCATTATGAACCACAGGAATAAAACCAATCTAGCCCAAGAAATCAGGGGGATTTTCCATTTTTTGCAAACCTAGGGAATTCCGCCTTAACCGATACTGGTCACCCCTAAACCGACGCCGGTCATCCGGGAACCGTCGTTAGTTACCATTTATTCACCTTATCAACCTTGTTGTTGGGTTAACACATTCTAAGAGCAAGAGGGTGAGAAGAGAGTTTCATGCAAGCAGAACCAGAGTCTTTTCACACACCTAAACATCCATAGCCAACACCAGGACAGATCCATAAGCATTTACACTCACGGTAACATTATGGGAAGCATCACTATTTCAAAAATCTCCATTCCACCAATCGATCATAAACACAACCCAACCATTGGACCTACACAATGGTAAGTGTTATTATCGTTATTCATTTCCATTCTTATTCTACTCATAGAGTTGTTATCATTTCAGTTATCATTCTTCTATTAACATTCCCATTCCTCCATAACATTCTTTATGATAAACTAAAAAACCTCACCCACTCGTTTATTAGATCATGTGCCCTAGCCCTTCCACCTCTCTAAGTGTTCTCAACATTCCCACAGACCTCTCCATTCCCTTGTTTAGCCCCATCTAACCTCACCCAAACTCTACAATAAGGTTTTCATTGAACTACTGTACCAACGTCGGTTACCCATAACCATTGTCGATTTTCCTTAAACCTTCATTGGTTATACCCAACCGACATTGGTCTTTGTGTTTCATACCCTGTGCCAATAATAGAAACAAACAACCTTTTACCAAATAACCTAAACAACCTAGAACATAACCCTGACTAGTTCCAGTACCCTGACATCTACCAACCCTTCATATCTAACTATAGCATAGCCTGTTATATCAGATTTTCTTATTGTGATCTAATGAGATACCTAAATCATATCAACTACAGTAGGAATTTGATTATTTCTCACATTAATTTATTTTAAACAATGGATCGACAGCCATCTAAGGAGTATCACACTTCCCAGATCTAGCATATGCTAGGCAGTCCACTATCATATATCATTTAACTATTCTTTTTTGGTCAAGTTTTCTATTTCAGGTAGTTCCTCCTAGCCAAAAGGAAGCTCTCATAATCGACATGAGATTGAGAATTCAAAACATGCGCAACAACCATCAACTGATCATGAATAATAGGTATTCCTCCTTAGCCCTTACCCTTATCTATTTCATGTCAATAAAGTAAATACACACACACACACACACACACACACACACACACACACACACACACACACACACACACACACACACATATGTATATGACTTTTACATATGTGATGATGTATTCAGGAATTTTACATACACACACACACACACATAGATATATATGATGATAATGTGATTCTCATTTTTTGATCTATTTGATTTATATGTGTTTATTATTATGTATGTGTTTAAATTTGATGTTTTATTTAATTGATGTTTATGGAATGTGGAAAATTTTATTTACATGATTAAATGTTAAATGTGACATGGATGATTATTTATTATGTGACTAAAATGTGATCTCAAGATAGTCTTATCAAAATGTAGCCAATAAGATAGGAGTAAAAATGAAATGATTGCTTTGATATGGATTCAATACATACGTGATGGGTATAAAAGTGTGAAAGCACTTGCACTTTTATCCTGAATAAATAATGTTAAATGAGATTGTCAATGGGTAGTTACATAATAACTTAGTCATAAAGGTGGGATGATATTATGTACTTTCCTAGGACATGAAAGGGAATTTGTATATGTGTAGATCAATGTAAGAAAGAAGGATTCTCATGTTCAATAGTTTTCTTAGAGAAATTCCCCAGCTATATAGACATACATATATTTTTTATGCAAGATGATCAATGTGGGAATCCTTCTTTCGATGAGAAATTTGATCGATGTAGGAATATTTATTAGGATGCTTAGATAAATTTTAATATTTGAAGGTTGGTCAATGTAGGAAGCCTTTCTACATAGGTAGCCATCCTTCAAGGGAGTGGTCTAAAATTTTGATTTTTGACTTTTACAGATGGCTGTCCTTTAAGGGATCAGTCTATGATTTTGAATCATAGTTGTCCTTCAAGGTATTAGTCTACTTTTTGCTTTCTGACAACATGATTTTTATATTTTGAATAGTTGTTCTTTGAGGGATCAATCTATTATATTTGAGTTTTGATAAGAAGCATCCATAAATATTTTGACTTTTTATTTTTTTAGTTGAGGGTAAGACCCTAATAGAATGTTTCAAGGAGGGGAAAATATGTGCATATGACCTACACACATGTGCTCCATGTCATTTTGTTTGTTGGTATAAGGTAGGTGGATGTAATGATTGTGGGGTTCCTACTAGGGAGGAAATTTTCCATAGTGAAAGATGCGATGAACAAATTTATGGTGCTCATCTTTAAGGTACTTGATGATACTAAAAAAAAACCCACATGCTTTCAAATCATTATGATGATAAAATGGTTGGCTAATGATGGGATAAGATCTTATATGTAACTATTGTTATAACCATCAATCAGTTAACAGTAGAAAGGACGCAAGCGCAAGGCATTCAAAGGTTCCTTTTCAGGATGACCATCAAGGGATGCAAGATGATACGCTCTCAACCCATACTTGTGAGTGATGACGTATGGAAATAAAAGGAACAATAACAAGATCGTGCCAAGCCAAGAAAATAGATGTTAATCAAACATCATGATCAATAAGATGAAATTAATTCACTAGAATAACTTTACATAAACCTTTGCAAACAAATGAGCAGCAATATCATATATTATTATGGAACTCAATGAAATATAATGAGAATGGACCTTGCTTATATAGAAAAGGAATAAAAATCTAAGAACTGGTCAAGGTCGTAGATCAAGCCATAAATCATGGAAAGAACTAGTCATCAAAGAACTAGTCAAGTCCATAGATTTATGAAAGAACTAGACATCAAGGATCTAGTCAATACCATAGATCTAGGAAAGAACTAGTCAATACCATAGATCAAGGAAAGAACTATACCTAACAACTAGATAATATCTCCTAATATCTAAATAAATAAAAAGAAATATCCACACACATAAGTGGGTGAGGATAAATACAATAAAGGTAAATAATGTACCTAGGTGAACATGAGCTAAGGTAAATACCTAGTCTAACACCAACCCTCAAGTGAAGCTAGGGGCCAAAATAGAAGTGGCATGTCCAGAGTATGAGTCCTGGCAACTAGGCCTAATTAGGTACTCAAGTACAATATATCCATGAAGAAATATCAAACCAAAAGAAGGAAAGAATCCTGAAAGAAGAAGAAGAAGGAAGATGTTCTCACAAACACCCCACAAGAACAACTTCCAAAAACCCAAGCATTCCACACAACTCAAGGTAGTGAGGTGATGTAAAAGGCTTCGTAAAGATGTTTGCAACCTACTGCTGAGTCGAAAGATACTCCAAACAAATAACTCCATTCTAAATGTGTTTCCGAATGAAGTGGATGTGTATTTCAATATACTTTGTCTGTTGGTGCTCAATTGGGTTACGATAAATGTGAATTGCACTTTGGTTGTCACACCAAAATACAGTTGGTGAATCCTGTGAGAATCCAAACTCTGTCAATAACTAATGAAGCCAAAGAATCTGCTGACTTGCTGTAACTGCTGCCATGTACTCTTCCTCTGAAGATGAAAGTTTAATAGCTTGTTGGTTTTGGCATGCCCAAACAACTAGAGAAGAACCAAGATAGAAAAGATATCTAGAAGTGGAACTCCTGTCATCAATAGAACCTTCCCAATCTGAATTTGTATACCCAACCAACTGAGAAGAACCCCTACTGTAGTGTAGGCCAAAGAGGGAAGTGCCCTGTAAATAGCACAAAATCCTTTTAGCATCCTTCCAATGACTACTATGAGGAGAATGTGCAAACCGAGATACAAGCCCTACCAGTATGGGTCAAGTACATTATACTCCCAGCCAACTCCCTATACAACGTAGGATCACAAAGTGGTGTGCTAGATGTGGATATAAGAGTAACCCCAAACTGAAAAGGAGATGCACTTGGCTTGCAATCAGCTATATCAAAGTGCCGAAGAAGATCATGGGTTTATTTATGCTAACTCAAATGAATCCTTGAATTTGTCTAAGAAATCTACAAACCAAGGAAATAATGTAATAACCCAAGATCTGTCATGTCAAACTGTGTAGAAAGATCTCGGTGAATACTCTGAATGTGAGAAGAAGAACTGCCAGTAGGTAACATATCATCAACATACAAGACAAGTATCATAATATCCTCACCAACATGTTAGAGATACACTGTATGATCAGAGTGGAAATGAACAAAACCAGTAGATAGAAGAAAATAATCCATCTTCTCATACCAAGCCTGAGGGGCTTGTTTGAGACCATAAAGAGACTTTCAGAGCCTACAAGCAAGAGAAGAATCCTAAAAAAATCCAATTGGCTGCTCCATGTATATTTCCTCTTGTAGACCTCCATGTAAGAAGGCACTCTACACGTCCATCTAGTATACAGGCCACCCCTATGATGCAGCAATAGAAAGTACAAGGCATACATAATCCATCTTAGCAACGGGTGTAAAAGTCTCAGAGTAATCAATACCTTCGACTTGTGAAAAACCGTTTGCAACAAGACGTGCCTTATAATTTTCAATGGACCCATCAGTTGTGTATTTGGCTCGGTATACCCACTTACACCTAACCATCTTTCTTCCTTTAGGAAGAGATACCAAATCCCAAGTATGATTCTTTATCAAAGAAGAATACTCAACTACCATTGCATCATCCCACTCCGGTATCCCATGAGCCTTTTAAAAAGACTATGGATCCTCAAAAACTACTTGAAACAAACATCCAGAACTTGTAGAATGTGCATGATGATGTCTAGTGGGTGGAAGATCCTCTATGAAAGGTTTTGCCTTAGAAACTGTAGTATGAGCCCACTTAGGCATAATGAAAACATCAGTGGGAATAGGATCCTCAATGGCACTTATAACCTCCTCATCAATCTCCTCAAATAAAGGATCCTCAAGATGAGATGAAGAAGAAGGAATGGAAGAAGATGAAGAATCATGATGAGTGAAATTCTCATCAAACTTAACATGTGTTTGAAAAAGAACATCATGTGTATTAGGATCTAAAAGATGATAAGCTCCCATGTCCTCACAATACCCTATAAAGATCAAGGGTTTACCCTTTTTATCAAAATATTTCCTTTTCTTCTTTGCCAAAAAGGCCCAAGCATGGCTCCTAAAGACTCGAAAAAATGAGACATTTGGCTTAGTGTTGGACCAAGCTTCCTCTAGAGTCAAATGCTCAAGTGCTCTGTGTGGTGTGCGATTTTGAATATAGTAAGCACAATTAACTACTTCTACCCAATAGATAGGAGGTATATCTCTATAATGCATCATAGTGTTAGTCAGTTATTTCAAATTTCTATTCTTCCTTTCTGCTAATCCATTCTGTTGTGGAGTATGAGTAACAGAATGTTGGTGAATAATTCTTTGAGTTGCCAAAAATTTAGAAAACTCATCGCTGAAGTACTCTCCCCATTATCAGTGCGAAGTTTCTTTATGCTACCACAAAATTGTTTCTCGACCAAATCCTTGAAGACTTTGAAGTGTGTTAAACATCACTTTTTTACTTGAGAAAATAAACCCAAGTACGCCTCAAGAAATTATCAATAAATGTAAGTACATACTTAGCTCCATTGAAAGATGGGGTAGGAAAAACCATCAAGTCACTATGCACAAGCTCAAGTGGTGAAGAAACTCTCTTAGACAAATTCTTAGGAAAATGATCTTGATGTTGTTGCCCTAATGCACAACCATGACAAACTCCCTCAAGACAAGAAACTCTAGGAAGACCATCTACCATACCATGAGTGCTCAACTACTACAAATATGTGTAATCGAGATGTCCAAATCTTTCATGCAAAATCTTACTCTCTAAATTTTCATGAGAAACCAATCCTAACCCTATAGAAGAAGTGTCATAAAAACCCTTAAAGTGATATAGTCTAGAACTATGATCAACAATACCCTGAGCAACCAGTGAATGAGGCTCCAAAAAATTTCATACTTCTGCTCCATGTGGTGTAAAAGTCACTGTTTTTCCTTTACCAGAATGACAAATTTGATATACAAAAAGCAAATTTGTAGTGATGTTAGGAACATATAGTGCATCTTGGATATTTCCACCATCAAGTTTTATATCACCTTTTCTCTCAACAGAAAGAAAGGAAGAATCTCCAACCTCAATTTTGGAAGAAGAACTCAAACCTAGAGAAATAAAAGACTCCTTGGAAGAATTCATGTGATGAGAAGCACCAGAATCTATAACCCAATTGTTTGCAAGTGGTGACTGAGATCTTCTAACAACATTAAGTGCTTTTACATGCTAATTAGAAGGAGGTGAAGTGGAGATAGAAATTTTTTGTTTCTTGACTACATCCTCTAAGGCTTGTATTCACTTATAACACCTATTTTCTTCATGATTACAAAAAGAGCATGAACGGCTAGAATTATTCTTAGATTTAGAAGAATCCTTGGGTTTTGAGTTGTTTTCTTTGGGTTTAGGAGCATTTTGAGACAGAGAAGGTGTGGATTTGGTTTTAATTTTTGGTTTTCCCTTGCCCTTAGGATTAGATGCAACTAATGTCTTTTGAGAAGTGGAAGACTCAAGGTGTGATAATTTGGATTCTTCCCTAGTAATTATTTCACAAAATGTCTCTAAGTTAGGCATTTTGAAGGTGTCACCTAAGGCATCCATGCTAGAGAAAAAGGTAGAAGCAAAAATTTGTAATGGTCCTCTCAGCTTGGATAAAATCAAGTAAACACACTCTTCATCTTTCTTATCTCTTCCACTCCCCTTCAACTGTGTCAAAAAATGCTTGAACTTGGTAAGATAGTCTATAATTGTTGGAAAATATTAGGATTAAGAGAGGTGATCTCAATTTCAAGTTGCATGGCTCTCATATGATCCACCTTACCAAATAAATGCTCCAATTTCTCCCATATTTTGAAAGGAGAGTCACACTTTTCCAAATGAAATAAAATAATGTCACTTACATAAGTTCCTATCAAACCCATAAACTCATCAAATTTGCACTGGTACTGAAATTTATTCTATTATCTAATGAACATTGGTTGTTCTTTAGAAGTTAAAGCCCATAATCCTTTCCGCTTAATTATTGTTTTCATTCTTGGTTTCCATGTGTGGTAATTATCTGTTGTTAATGGCTCAACATGATCTAATGTAGAAGTATATGCCATCCTAAAAAAACACCAAAAGAAATGGAAAAACCAAGCAATGCAACAAGAGCCCCCCTAGATTTTGGCACTTTATAATGAGTGTGTGTTACAATATGGAACTTTATAATTATAGTGAAATTCTCAAAATAAATATTTCCAATGGAAAGAGCATGGAAAAAAAATCACTTTTCAAAAAACGACACTCAAAACCGAGTTACCGATCAAAAGTTACAAGCTTTTCAATATTCTTCTCTACTATTTATTTTAGTTGCCACTAAAATAGAATAAAATACTCCTTCCTTCACCACACAAATAAAATGAAATGGGGCTGGAGTTAAGAACCTACTAGGAATCACAAGCTTTAAGCCCTCATATGACTATACCATATGACGAGGGGCTAAGAATTTCAATGGGTGTCGTCCGTGGACCCCTGCCAAAAGAGGAAAGAAACATCTTTTAAAAAAAAGTCCTCCTGTGCACAAACCAAAAATACTATGCCACAACAAAAAAATACCCATATTGGATCTCTAGAAACCTAGCAAAACCTAGAAATTTTTTCATAGCTTTCATTTTCCGTATGGTGCGAATCCTGAGGCGAAACCAGTATGTTTCTTTGCACAACAAAAACACCAAAAAACTGACTGCCTCCCGAAATGGTCTAGTTTATAGACGATCTTAGGGTTTTGCTGCCTTTCGGATCCAATGGAAGCCTTTGTTTTTCATAAAAATGCACATAGAAACAAAATATGAGCAAATCCTGAAATGTATGAATATATAAAAAATTTATTTGTAAAATAAAACTTATAGACGGATGTCAATAGCAATCTCCTGCTCTGATACCATAAAAGGAATGATAACCAGATTGTACCAAGCCAAGAACACAGATGCTAATCAAACATCATGATCAATAAGATGAAAATAATTCACCAGAATAACTTTACATAAACCTTTGCAAACAAATGAGCAGCAATAGCATATATTATTATGGAACTCAATGAAATACAATGAGAATGGAACTTGCTTATATAGGCAAAGAATAATAATCTAAGAACCAGTCAAGGTCGTAGATCAAGCCATAAATCATGGAATGAAATAGTCATCAAAGAACTAGTCAAGTCCATAGATTTATGAGAGAACTAGACATCAAGGATCTAGTCAATACCATAGATCTAGGAAAGAACTAGTCAATACCATAGATCAAGGAAAGAACTATACCTAACAACTAGATAATATCTCCTAATATCTAAATAAATAAAAAGAAATATCCACACACATAAGTGGGTGAGGATAAATATAATAAAGGTAAATAATTTACCTAGGTGAACATGAGCTAAGGTAAATACCTACTCTAACAGCACTGATCCAATTAGGGGTAAACTTTCCACATTTACTCCAAGTCATGTTCTTTTACAGGTTTGTTGTATTATTTTTTAACGTATTCTTGATAGACTTGATGATGTTCAAGGGTGGTTAGACATTTTTCATCTAATAATTCTATTTGAACTAGACAGTCTTGTTGATATTCTTCGTCACGAATAAACTCCTTAAGGGATACACAGAGTGATGGAATTTGGACTTCAAGAGGTAGGACATCCTCAGAGCCATAGAAGAGTGAAAAGAGAGTAGCACTTGTAGGGGTATGGATGTTATTCTGATAGGCCCAAAGAATAAACAGGATTTGGATATGCCAATTCCTGTCAGCATCGTCTATTTTTTTCATGAGAATTTTATTGATTATTTTGTTAGAGGCTTCAGCCTGTCCATTTTCTTGGGGATAGTGTGGTGATGAAAATTTGATTTTGATGTTGAATGTGTCACAAAGTTTCTTAACTTCCTTGTTTTTAAAATATTTTCCTTTATCTATGACAAGCTTATGGGGAACACCAAAGCAACATATGATGTATTGATATATGAAATTCACGATTGGACCTGATTTAGTTAAATTTAAATGAATAACTTCAACCCAATTTGTAAAATATTCATCTGTTGTGATAATGGAATGATGTTATTGACATGATTTAGGATTGATAGTGCCAATGAGGTCTAACCCCCATTGAGAGAAGGTCCATAGGTCTTAAGAAGGTTTTAAAGCTTGACTGGGAGCATGGATGAGATCTTAATGTAGTTGGCATTTGACGCATTTATTAATTTATGCACAGTAGTCCTGGTTAATAATGGGCCATTATTAACCTAGTCATAAGACACACTTAACGACGACATTTACACTAAAATTTCCTCCACATATGTCATCATGGAATTCTTGGATCGATTTGATTGATTCATGAGATTTAAGACACCTTAAATAGAGGACTTCAAAGCCTCGTTTATACAAGATGTTGCATATGATTACAAATTGAGTGGCATGTTAGATAAATGAACATTTAGCATATCGTAATAAATTAGAAGGGATTTTAGATTCAGAAAGGTAGTTATATATTAGAGAATACCACAAGTCTACTGGATGATATTCAATAGTACTAATGGAGGGAAGGTGATTTTGATGTGAGGTGCGATCTAATATTTGAAAAATTATAGATACTCTAGATTCCATAATAAGTATGGTCTTTTTCACTTTGTAAGGGTATGAGCTCTCATAAAGAGGCTATGATATCTATAAAATTATACTCACTAAGGATCATGGAATATCCTTGATCTATAGTGTCATATAAGAGTCTTGAACATGCTTTTAGGAGAAATTGAACAATAACTTTCATTTATTTCTTAGCTAGAGATTTATGTTGAATATTGATATTCTCTTCTTGATTGTTATCTAGATTACATAGATTGTGTTTTTCCATAGAGGTCTAACTTGGTGTACACCTAGTAGGATCCTGGTTATTAGGCACTTGTAATTTAAGCTTTGTATTCTTCCATGTTATTATTGACTTTTCAAAGTTAAGTCTACCTGCGATGGGAAGAAGAATGTCCAGGGAGGTATGATGAAACTACTAATTTCCATCTACGTACGTCATTTAGATCTATTGAATAAGAGGGTCATTTTGTTTTGTTATAAACATTTGTATTGACTTCCATAGACATTATTCACTAGTGCATTTGTACAGAAATCATTGCATGTTTGCAAGCCTAGTTGAGTGTTTGATAAATTGGAGTGCATCAACAAGTTTATCTGAAATAGATTCTAATATTTGATGGATTACATGTGATATGAACTTCAAGTTCTTATTCCAATTCAGTCGATAAGGATAATCCATCAAGTTCTCTAATCACTTGATATGTTGTTTTTTATGGATGGGTTTTTTTGGGGATTTGTCTCTATTATCTCCATAAGTTTTCTTCTGACTTTTTCTTGAGATAGTGATTCTTATATAAGAAACCTTATGCTAAGTTCTCATAGGGGAGGAATGCAGGGAAACTATATTCCTGGTCATCTTCTGAATAATAGAATTCACTAGTCATGTTGTTCCTGCGACTTTCCTCTAGTATATTGAATTTGATTTGACAATGTTGGTCATCATAGTGGGCAAGGATGGCCCCTAAGGCATGGTCTAAAGTAGATATGTAAAGATCGAAGGGTTCCGCACTATTTCCTTAGCATAATCATGGGTCCCTGATAAGAGATCATGTTTGGAATTTGTTGAAAGGCCTATTAGGAGAAGTCAACATCCCATTTGAAATGTACACCCATAGTGAGATTTTCGTGAAATGGTTGACATATCTATAGTACGGTAAGGGATTGTTTCATAATATTGTCTTGTGGATTGTATTCTTCCCTACTTGTATAATTTTTTTCCATAATTCTTCCCCTCAAACAGTTTAATGGAAAATGGCATGTTACAAAAGAATGTAAATTAGGAAATGGTGTTGGTTAACTAATCGATAATTCTGATTGATATGATAAATCCTACTGGCCATTATTTGGAATGAGTAACACTGATAACAAACTTACCAAGATTGAGACCGAGGATTTTTTGATCCAAGGCAAATTTAGATGGATTTGATGATGTCTCAAGATGATGTTTACCATTCTCATTAGATGTCCCCCTAGAATTTCAATGACCATATTCCCCTACACAATTGATAGATGAGGTCATTATCCATTAGACTACACTTCATCCATAGCTTATGTAGGGTCCTATGTTCTTAATTATTCCCTTTATTTCATTTTACGGGAGAAAAAATTTCCCCAAGAGGTAATGAAAGATATTTTGTGTTGATCGGCAGTGGAGATATAGAGATTTGAATTAGGCACCCCCCCCCTCGTGTGGAGGTGTGAACATCATGAAGGGATAAAATATATTGCTTACGATCATCAAGATTCTTACTTACATTTATCATCTCAATTAAATTCAAAATATCTTTGCAAAGGATATGGTGACAAGGGTTGACAATGGTCTGAAGAGTTACGAGATGAAATGGAAGATTGACTGAAGCCTGCCTAGTGAAGACTATTGAAGCTTCTTTAGATTAAAATGAGATGGCATCTTGATTGAATGGATTTGATTTTGGCAAGGTCACACTTTAATACCCTAATAGAAACGCTCATGAAGCCATGTTTAGATGTTTTCAAGTTTAGAACTCCATATTACACACACTTGGTTGGATTGAAACGAAGGAAGAATCCCCAGATAAGACACACGAACAAGATTTTAAGAACAGAAATATGATATTTTCAATGCTTGGATTCACCCAAGAGATCATCTACATAGAAAGGAGGGACTATAGTCTATATGGATGAGATCATGAAAGGATGTAGGTCATAGCATGCTGATAGGTGTCCCCTACATTTTTCAAGACTGAAGGTCATGACATGATAACAGAAGGTCCCCCAATGGGTGATGAAAGAAGTCTTATGTTGGTCCAAGTTTAGTGCAATTAGAATTTGATTGTACCCATCAAGAAACCATCCATATCGAAAAATCATCTCGAGTGAGAAACCTTGAGGTCAATAAGTTGATGCATCTTGATGTTGTGAAGAGAAAATTTGTCTATTAGGGAAATGAGAATTAGATCCTCAAAATCAGTGCATTTATACAAAAGATCTTATCAGAGGCTTTGGAAATGAGTACAATATTGGATGACCCATTGGTCTTCATAGTCAATATTTTTGATGATGAAGTTGTAATAAATAAGGCGTTGCAAAGGTCCTATTTGAAGAGTTTCAGGGAAATTTGGGGATGAATGCTGGAGAAACCTGTGCTTAATTGGCTTAGCATTAAGGATGGTGATGATTAAATTGTGAACAATGATAGAATGGATCAAGTCCATAGTATGTTGGACGTATGACTACACAAAGGCTTGAATTCATGATTAGAGAGGAAGGAGGTGAAAATTACTCAACTTATTATTGATGGATCGAGGGATTGATTCCCACTTTGAGGTGTTTTGGCCATGTATTTTGAGCATCTTGCAAAGGCCCTGATGTTAGGCACGTCGATGGTAGATTCATTTAAAAGAGTGGATATGTTTAGGTGCTAAAGATCTTATCCCCATATAGGAAAGGATGGATCTGACATCATTGCACTAGAAGTTTCATAATGTCTAATGGTAGGGGAATCTTCCTCTACCATAATCAGGAAATTGAAGAGGGAGGGACCTAGTTCTTACATTTACACTAATTAGTGAACGTTTGAGGTCCTAAAGTGTTCATGGAGATTTTTAAAAAAATCACTAGAAGTGATAGACATGGTGTAATCCATATGCAAAGGGTTTGTTGGATGGGGAATAAGGGGGATAATTTTTCATGAGAGATTAGGACATCAAGAAGGTGTGAAGAGAGTCACATGGTGTTATAGTGGTGTTCCTTAAGAACCCAACCTGAACTTCTCATGGGGCCTATAAGATTGATCCCCTTTATGATGAGGTCATGTATGCCTTGTTCATTTGGAAGGGATGCCCCATTCAAAATCCCTATTTGGGTACACGTGTCAATGACGGAGAGAAGTATAGGAAAAGTGATTTTTTGTAAATAAATTCAAATCCATTAGTATAAGGCTTGGAGTGTGGTTGAAAGTTTCGATGTGATAAAAATGGGTGGTCGATGCCAACATAGATTAGATTGGAAATCGATGATGAGGTGGTCCAAAAGAGATGATAATCCCCGACATTAGATTGGTAAATTTTATAACATTCTTTATTGGGTCTACCAAGTTGATTAGGTGTTGGCCAACTATAGATCAAACTTAAGGATGAGGAGGTGGTACATATCCCCCATTCCACACTAAAGGTGTTTAATATCACATTATCGATAGATTCATTACATTCGGAAGTTTAAAAGTAGAGAAAGATGAGCTTGGTGGAATTGCTTCAGAAGGATTTTTCTTAGTTGTGGTGAAACATGTCGTTAGGTATATAAGTCATGTTGACATGATTTGAATGGAGGAGTTCCAGTGGGGAGAGTTAGGAATCTTTACTTTTATTCATGCTCGTACTTAATGAAATGATGGAGGGTGGAAGGTACAACATAATGCATGGCGCAAATCCATGGTTGTTAGCTTAGCGAGTAAGAAATATTAATATTGAAAATCCCCTTCTTTGATATAGAAGACATCATGGATTAATTAGTATTTTTTCACCAATGCAGATAGGAAGAATGATTGTATGGCTCCCAAAGTAGAGGAAATAGTGTCACTTGAAGGCACGAAGGATGGCAATAGATTGGCGACAACGGAATTGAGGGGACGTGAGCCTGATCAAAGGTGTGGGGTGAGATGATATTTCGGTGCTAGTTTTGGTTGTCTATCATAGAACAGCCAAATGAATTCTATCATTGATACATGTTTTGGTGATGAAAATTTGTAGGTCATGGTCCTCATGTGATATGTTCCTGGAATTTTGGATTTGTCAAAATGATTAACTAAAATAGATTGATCTAATATGCTAGGAAATAGTAACCCTATTAATAATATATTTAGGAGGACTAAAACGTTGTAATAAAATGAAATAAAACAATAGTTATAGAATAAATGTAATTAATTACTCTAAGTGAAATGAAACCCTAAATGTGCAAGTAAAGTAGGAGAAGAATGACTTAGCTTGATTACAATTGACTGTCACACAGTGTCGTAGATTCTAGAAATAAAATTTGGAAGTGTAGACGACCAGTCAGAAGTCCTGTGAGACCATATTTGGAAGATATGAACTATCTGGGGTGCCTGGGAAGGTATTGGGGCACCCCAGGGATCCTTGGTATATAATTTGGGTGCTTTGATTTGTGTAAAACCTTAGAAATTAAATCTGGTAGTGGTTGCAAGTTGGTTTGAGAACCCTACCTGTCTGTCACATTGGATTCTTTGGGTGAGTTGAATAATTATTTGCAATACAAAGAGGAAGTATCAAACCCTAGGAAAAATAAAATATGCAAATGAATGGGTCAGACTGACCTCAATTGCCAAACTAGTGGTCTTATCACTGAGCATTGCACTACATTTTAGACATGGATGTAGTTCTGGTGAGTGTGTGCATGTCATGCCCTAGGTTCTCTCATGTTAGTCACACTTTGTGAAGTAGCGAGCAATAGTAACTATAGAAAATGTAAATAGCATGTGTACATGGAATAGAATAGAATCCCTCCCCCTATGTAATGTGTGTGATGCAGATCTCCTAGCCTTGATGCATGACACTAATGGATGTAAGTGATGCAATGGATGCAGATCTAGATGGATTGATAGTAGTATGTGATGCTAAGACCCCCATTAGGGTCTTATAAGCTTTATATTTATAGGGCTCTCAAGCTTAATTTCATAATTAATCTTGATAAGGCCAACTGAGGAAAAGGATAAAGACAAAAAATGGCTAGAAAAGGCCCAAAAGAAAGTGGGAAAATGATGTGCATAGAAGTACGAACTCAGGGGGTGCCCAAATACAGGATGGGGCACCCTGAATTTAGGCTAGAATGATGGGGCAATTGCAAAATAGGTAGGTACGTGCTGGAAAATACATGGGAAGTATGAAATAAAATATATAATAAATATGGCCAAAAGGTGGGATTAATTAGTACTTTAACCACTTGAGAACCTTCTAAATAGTAGTATAAGACTGCGCTAAATTATGTGTAAAGTGCATAATTTTGTGTCTACATTTTCCCCCACTTTATGTTGGTGAGCGGAAAACTCGGTAACATAAAGTAGATAGATATGTGTACCTGATATCCATGTAGAGTGTAGAAGAAGACATGCCGATGGACTAGACTCAAGCGTGGAATGACAAAAAGAAAAATGTGGAAGAGCATGGATTCTAAAGATGAAAAATTCACATTAAAAAGTGATGAGAGTGAACTTAGCGTGGAACGCATGTGTAGTTGTGTTGGTGTGTAATGTACCTGCATGGTTAGTAAAGGAAAATGCTGTAGTAGTGTGTGTTGTTGTTTTCGTTGTCGCTATGTCATTTTCATTCTTTTTGTTGTTGTCAATGTTGTTATTTTTCCCCCAATTTGACTGCTTGTTTCTCATACGGTGGACCTGCAAGGAGAAAATGATCAAGTAGTAAAATATGTATGTATGTAAAAACGTTGTGTAAAATACACAAATGTAAAGTATGCAAATGTAAAGTACGCAAATGTAAAATATGCTAGAAAAAAATGTAAATGGAACATGTGCACCTGATCCATGTCAAGAAAAAGGGTGTAGAAGGATATCATGTATTGTCACAAGTTTTTTAGGCGATCTCACGCCACCCTGGCTGAAGAAGTATAGGGAGGAAATGCTGTTGTATCATCCAAATTCTAACTTCTTCTACTGAAATTTTTTGAAGAGATCTTTATACCATCCTAGTTTTTTGGGTGATCTGATGCCACTAGATGGAGATGTGTAGAGAGGCACACCCACTATAACCCCATGAGCCTATAACCGCTCTGCATTATTACCAAAGGACACCATGTCCTATTGAGGCCATTGTGTATGGAGTTCGTAGACTTGTTTGAAATCACTCGTTGTGTGTGAACCGGTGTAAATATGTTGTGTTAGTAGAAAAATCCACAATGATGCCCCCCACCCCCCTCTTTGGGGGTGCATGCATGACCCGAGTGAAAGGATAATGTGGCCCCAAAAAAGGACCAACCACACTTTGACCTGTAACCAACTCAGTGCCCTGCATGGGGGAAAGGGAAAGTGCTTGGTAGATACCAAGGCACGCAAAAAAGAGGATGGCTAGCCAAAACAAGTGTTAGTCCGAAAACACATGCATGTAATCAATGTAAAAAGTAAACAGTTGTAGAAAAACTACCAAGCACAGTAGTGTAAACATGCAAGAAATAACAAGCTAACCCACACAAAGTGGGTTACAAACAAGGGACATCACTCATAATGTCACAAAACACGCAAGGCCATCATGGCCACAAACAACTGACAAGTGTGCACACAAGTAAAGGGAAAAGCCCGCATACAATGGAAAACGAAGCATACAAGTAGAAACAGACAAGTAGTCATGGAAACATGTAATCCTGCAAAACAAGTGTTGCACATGGAACACCCATTAGCATGTTAGAGTGATAACCATTATGTCAAAGCATGTATGAATAAGTAGTATAAGATGCTAAGTACAAAATGAAACAATAACACCTGTATGAGATGAATGTGGATGCCCCCAGCGACCAGTATAGGAAGGGTAGAAGGTGAGCATCCATGCCATGTGTAGAGTCATGTATCTGTGATCACACTAAACAAAGAGCATGAACGTGCATGTGTGTATGATAATGACATATGAGAAATAAGATAACATGTGTAGTAAAGTGAACATGCAAAACACTAGTAAGCAAAATTAAATGCCCCCAAGACAATGCAATATGTTATGATGGATGGAATGAAATGCAAAATGGAATGATATGAGCAAGGTGCCTCCTGAATGTATGGAAGTGTATGCAGTGAGGTTCATTTTGTTTTCCCCCTCAGTAGTCAAGAATGAACCGTAAATGAGAGTGCATCATTGAGAAATGGTCGAGTAGTGTAAGTTGTGTCTAGCGCGCTATGAGAAATGTGTATATGTGATGGTGATGAAATGTGACATGGGGAGATGATGTTGCGTGGACCCTATACCATAATAGAGTATACCACGAATTTGTTGAATGGATGAGTGATGATTTAGCACTAAACGTATATCACTATGGAAGAAGTGGATGGTGAGGAGATAAAAGGATGATCAGTGTATGATGTATAGCAATTGTATGTACGAACGTGATGAATGGATGAGTGATGATTTATCCCTAAGTGTATATCACTACATGATGAAAGAAGAAGGTGATAATTTATCCTATAGTGTATGTCACTACAAGATGGGTGATAAGGGTGTATGAAGCGTATAGTAGTATGTGGTGGATAGCGGACGATGGTGATTTAACACTAAGCGTAGACCACTACGTGATAAATAAGAATGAAGTGGTGATGATGTAGCCTACAAAGATTATACCACTACGTGATGAATAAGAATGAGGTGGTGATTTAGCCTAAAATCATATACCACTAAGTGATGAATAAGGAAAGGATGGTAATTTAGCCTAAAGTGTATACCACTACGTGATGAGTAAGATAAATGATGATGTAATAGAATGTTGTAGAATATGATAATAGAATAGGTGATGATAGTATGTAAGATGATAATGATAAATTGATGAAGGGAGTGGTGATTTAACCTAAGGTGTATACCACTACATGATGATTGTAGACATGACAGTGTAATGGAATGATTGTGGAAATGAGAAAAGTATAGGATGATATGATAGAAGATCAGAGAATGTAATAGGATGATATAGAAGTGGTGAAAAGAGTGGTGATTTAACCTAAGGTGTATACCACCACGTGATGATGGGTATGGGTGATAATATAGCCTAGAGCATTGGTCACTAGTCCGGTGAATGTGGTATGATGACATGTTGTATATAGGTAAGGTCCATTTGATTGGTAAACCCTCAGCAATCACGTATGGACAAACGAACTAGAGTGTGTCATAGGTTAGTGAGTGCAGTGTGTAAAACAATATAATGTAGGTGACCAAATGGTGAATAGGATGTGTAAATGCATGGTAGAATTTACAAAGTGTGATGATAGGTGTAGATAGAATAGGAAGTGGTGATAGGTAAAGATATACCCATGGATAATGTGACCTAGCGTAAATATAAAATGTATGGGTGGAATATAAAACTAAACTCATATACTGAAGACTAGTGTATAACGTAGGAGAAATGAATAATAAATGAAGTATGTATAGGATATTGCAAGAGTTATGGTGTGTGGGGTTTAGTGGAATGGTGATCCCTCAATCGTCTAGTGTGAACCGAAGCACAAGAGTGTGTCATCGGGTAATGATGGTGTGATAATGTGGGGGATAGAATCCGTGATGGATGTAGGATGATACAAGTATGCTAGAATAGAGAAGGGGGGTGGGTTGGATATAATGTGTTATGCCCCTCAAATGTATCATAAAGGAGGGGTCAACCAATAAGGTTTAGGGATGGAGGTCTGACAATTTTTGATGAGGATGATGACACCTTAGGACCACGGTCCACTGTATGATGGAAAAGTGACAAGTGAGCATGGGAATCTATAAGTAACTCTTCCTCACATCCAACCTCCCGAGGTCATGCCGAGACATCCGGTGGGGATGGAATATACGTGGGGGATAGGTGAACTAGTTAGGAAATCGTATGTATTTGACATGCACTAATGGAATCTACAAATCTAAGGAAAAGAAGGCCCTCCTAACCTGAACTGGTGTGATAGATCATTCGGCGAGGATGGCTGCTCAAAGGCTCCAATCAATATCGAGCTCTGGCGTAATCCGATCTATAGGTTGTGGGATATGTGGAAAATGGCCTAGGATTGTTTCGTGTATGTCTCTAGATAGGGTCATAAGATGGATGATGTATATATGGTGTATTCTATGGGTGGTTCTCTAGTCTAGTCCACAAATTTGTAGCTTTGTTAGCTGTTATATCTAATAAGGATAACTGTGTGATAATGGTTGGTGGAAGTGGAGAGGACCTAAATACTAATGTACGTAAGCCAACATCAACATCTGATTGACTTGTGGTCTCGTTGGGTTGTGGGATCTGTGGATCACAACCGTAAATTATTGGTTGTCGTGGTCCTCCTATGGTCATGCGCATAATTAATCCCTAATTCCTAATATTCAGTAGTCGTATGCCTTTTCAGCCTCTATATTTAGAACTAAAAGTTGTTCAATCTTCTCGGGGTAACTTACAGGTGTTCTAGGAACCTGGATTCTTAAGCTAGTATCTATGTCAATGAAGATATCTCCTACATCTGGCTGTGGGACCAAAGGATCACAACCGAATGCTTTCTCCCTTTAGAGCCCTTCTACAATCATGTGGATATCTATTTTTAGGACAATCTGTAGTTTGGTTGATTAAGATTGAACCTAGATTTTACAGAACAGTGGAAAATCCTATTGTGTGTGGCTTTGTCACCTCAGTGTGGTCTCCTCGTTCCTTCATGCTCACGTGGATCTAGAAAACCATATGATGTTAGCATCAATGGATGCAGACTAAATACAATGCGAGTAGGAGAGGGATAGCGCAAGAGAACAGAGCTTGGCCTATACAATTCCTAGCGGGATTTATTGCCAGTCATACAACATAAAATGTGCAGAACCTGAAACTGTCCTTTTTGACAAACAAAACTTACAAATTTAATGGCTTCCGATTGAAAAAATGAAACTATCCTACCTCAATTGACTGCATGGAAATAGTAAGAACACTAGCACAAGAAGATTATGTGGCTTCTAAACAGTAAAACAACACTAACTATGCATGTAACAAATAAAACTATTGAATTCCTAAGCAAAACTAAAAGACTAAGCTATTGAAATGAGAAAATGAGACGAAAATTTGAGGGGCCATTTACTTGAAGATCAACCAGTTATTTATAGAATCCCATTTAGCCAAAGGTGAAAACCAATTTGAACTCTTTAACCATAAACAATGTAAAAACACTATTCTAGGGAACCAGAATCATAAATACGAGAAAAGGCAGTGAAAAAAGATGGTAAACGTTGAAATTTACGCGAGTCGTGATAAAAGGAAGATTTTGGAAAAACGCGTGAAGGACCGCCACCCAGGAAGGGTGGCGGTTTCATCACTAAAGACCAAAATGTAAAGGAAAAGAGGGGGAAAGAGTAAAACAAAGCATGCGGAGGCTAAGCGGGGCATGTGGGATGTTAATGTACACTTGGAGAGCTTTTCTAGATCCTGAACACCTTGCGAGGAGACCTTTATCAACATTGGGGCACGTGTGACATTGTTCCGGTGGTACAGTACCCTACAATTTTGGGTACATACATATTGCCCCCTTGGAGAAGTGTTTTAGCCATGAAGAGGCATAAAACGGTGGGTCCAAGTATGGCGGTTCTGAAATGGGGAGTTAGAAATTATACCTGACATGTCTGTGTGTCGAAATGACACCATCTAAAATTCCCGCTACTTGTAAAATGAAAAGAGGACTCAAGCATAGATAGATAAAATAAATTGAAAAATAAATACTAAAATAACATGAAGTGAGGACATACCATTCATGTGGGGATAAGAACTTACCTCCGTCGGCACTCTAAACCTGTGAAAAGGAGATTCAAAATGGGTCAAGATGCTATATATATAAAAACGGACCCATTTTCCTATTCATTTGCGCGTGTTGATTTCATTGATTTTGAACTCTGGGACCCACGGTGACGGTTTTTGACCAGAGTATAGTCAAAAAATTCATGACGAGATAGTGATCATGCCTCCGTGAGTAGAACATCAACCTGTGAGATCACAAGTTCTACTCAATTTAACGTTTTTATCCCCAAAATATTAAAATGAGGAAATCTTTGTCATGGGGGGATTATTTTTGAAAATGTTAGTGTTAATAGGGTCACTTAGGGGGGGTGCCTAATGGGTAGGCTTTATATTGGTCAAAATGGTCTTTTTTTGAGTTTTTAGGCATTTTTAGGGCACGTGACCCGTTTGAAAATTCGAGACATGACCACTGCCCTGAGCAGGGCAGCGGTTATAGAACCGCCACCCTGTAAAGCGGCGGTTATGGAACTGCCGCCCTGCTCAGAGCGGCGGTCCTTTATAGAATGACAAAAACTCAGCGTTTTGAGTCAAATTTTGCATTTTTAGTACTCTGATATGATTTAATGATTTTTTAAAATGCAATTTGAGTACTAACTTACTCCTTTTTGCATTTTTTTGGGTGTATGCAGGTGAAGGAGGAGTATATCAGATGGAGTCAAGAGAGAGTATGATTGGCTTCCAGCAGTGTTGGATGCCCTTTCTCAGGCTGAGTAGGATATGCTTCAAAGGGTCGACATATTGCTTATATCATGGGTTCCTCATGTCACACCTTCTAGTCACATACTTTGTGACTTGTTTTCATATTGGGATGCCGATCGGAACACTTTCCGATTTCCAGGAGTCAGGCGTGAGTGGACTATTACCTTAGAGGATGTCTACCACATTTTGGGAGTCCTAATCATCGAGAGATGGATCACACTTGAGACAATAGGGTTGCGAGCTTAGATAGCCCAATGGGCGTCATATATGGGAGACGCAGTTATCTCTACTAGCTCGAAGAAGGGGGTGAGGGTCCATTCTATTCCAAGCTTGCCTATCCCCTTGATTCATCAGGCTATTATGGGGATCCTTGCCTTGAGATTGATCAGGGACAAGGGAGGGGACACTTTACTCTACTGCTGGTCTCCTATCATTGCACAGATTGATGCACATGGCTAGATTTATGCCTAGGGAGCTTATATACTTGGGACCACCTATCATGACTTATATAGGGTGGTCCACTTACAGGGACAGTCATTGAGCCATCTGACCCTGGTGATGAGTTAGGTCTTTGAGCGTTTCATCCCTTATGGGAGAGGTGTAGAGGTGGTAGATCCCAGAGCTGTGAGGGAAGCTAGATGGATAGATATGTCGGTGCTTAGAGCACCTCACTAGCCAGTTGCTTCCTTGACTACCAATGATATAGAGGCCACACCTTATCAAGCCATGACAGGGTTGTGGGGTGAGGAGGCCCTCACTCTGATCTCTTGCTCTACCACAAGGTAGCTTATGGACAGGATAGGGAAGGTGGAGACATACCCCTTTGACCGAGTGCCTCAGCAGTTTGGCCTTCATTACGTCGGTATGCTTCCCCTAGTGGTGCTAGTGTTCAGATCAGTTCGGGAGGCTAGGGGAGGTCCTAGAGGCTGGGTCAGACAATTGTTACTCTTGGCATTCCTATTGCAGCCAGGAGCATGGTACGCACTCGAGGGAGAGCCGGTGCTCCTCAGGAACCTTTACTTCAGATCACTACCGGCCCTACCCACAACAGCGATGACCCCATTGATATAGACTCTGAGTCTGAGGATTTTACAGGGGGATAGATAGAGGAGGAGACTGAGGACATGGAGGTCAGCAAGTCAGATGGAGAGGAGGATAGCGATCCCGAGTGGCATGACACTCAAGAGATGTTACAAGCTGAGAGGGCAGAGCAGAGTGTGGAGAGGGAGACTCTAGTTTCATAGGAGCTTCCCTCTCAGGACGTGGGCAGAGAGGATGAGTCCGTAGTAGGATGATAAGTAGCCCCAGGCACAGGAGGGGGACATTATTCAATGGCAACATCTATGGAAGGTGCTGATCCTAGGGATCCCTCTTGGAGGCCCAAAGATCTGAGTGAGTTATCACCCCTTTCTTAATATTTGTTTTCAGCTAGGACTACCTTAGTTGCTATCTTGCCTCTTGTTCATTTTTGGTCTTACCTTTTGATCATTTACTAATTTTCTTTTCTCCTTTGTTTGCAGAGACTGCTGATGAGTGGCGAGACTTGATTCATTGGGTATGCACTGATACCCTAATGATCCCCATGGAGAAGACTCGTGCCAGGCTATTCGTGGATGTAGGGGAGCCTTCAGCAGCTGGTAGGCATAGTGATGTCTTCACCCCTATCTGGCATGTGGCCAAGATGGTGACTACCCTCTGCACTGAGTTGGCCAGGTATAGGATAACAGAGCACCTGATGAGGAGTTGCTCTCATAGCGAGGCCATAGCTGCCCCTTGGGACCGTGAGCCTTCAAGGCACTCAGAGCACCGGTGTAGCCAGAGTCCTAGACATGGCTGTGCACCTTTAGAGGGATCTCATAGGGGTTGAGAGGCCGCTTGGCTCTCTTAGATTTTTTATATGATTTATTTTATATTTCCCGGGCTCATTGAGCATTTTGACCATGCCTAGCGCATGATGGCATTGTACAGGAAACTTGATTATATATATATATATATATATATATATATATATATATATATTCTTTTTGGATCAGACTCTTGGTATCTAGGATTTTGTGATTTGTTTTCGCATGTGTATTGTAATGCTATTTTTATATGCTTTTCAAAATGTATGTAATGGAGAACAAATGACATAAATGCTTTCTTTCCTTTTGTATTTTGTGATGTTGATATATGATAATGTAGACACAATGTGGTTTTGAACTTTAGCTTATATAAGTAATTTTCTAGTACTTCGTATAGTTTTTGACAGAACGTGATGATAAGCTGGTATGATGAGCAGATGTACTTACCTCATTCCTAACTCCATGTAGCTAGTAAGATGCGAGGGCTCACCACCGAGAGCTAGAAAGGGCGCAAGTTATGAATTTTTTTGAATGGTAGCGATGAGAGATAGACAAATATTTGGTGGAACCAAATTAGGATGCTACAAACCTATTCTACTCAAGTGACTCCATAGTTTAGAATGCAACTTGCTTTGCAGTTTATCTAGACTTAGATCCGTAGATGGCCACATGGTTGACAAAATCTGGTTTTTGGGGTTTTGAACTCTCTTGGAATTTTGGACATCTGATTCATTTGTTTTTGACTCAATATTTCAAAGGTTTATTTGAACTGTTTGATTTGTGAATTTTAACATTTATTGTCAAGAGAACTCCCTGCACCTTGCCCCATGCTACTAGTAGGAAGCATGGTCTTATCACCATGGATAAGGAACAAGTGAGTAAGGGCATTCCCATCCTTTCCCAACCCTACGTCACTAGTAAGAGATGTAAGCTCATCACCGAAGGTTGGTGGGGCAAGGGAATGTGTAAAAATAAAATTTTCTGTTTGATCTACATTTGACTTATTTATTTGAGCAAAATGTCAATATGTTCTTATTTCCAAAGAGATATATACATGGGATAGATGTGACATTATGAAGCTTCTAGAACAGACCATAGGCAAGACACCTATCCTAGGAAGAAACCAAAAGTGAGAACAAGCATGTAGGCCTCAGTATGGCTGCTGTTAAGACTTTGTCATATCTAGCTTTATTTGATGAAATGACTCTGAAAGAGTTAATGATATTATGAAAAATGAAGAAGTATGATTAGAATGCTTATGCCAATACCATCAGAATTTTGTAATTAATTGCTTAAGAAAAATTTCCTTGATCACAAAACTTTATGAAACAAGTAGACAAAATGAACCTAACTACATGAAGATGCAATGTAGATATAATTATACAAATAATGCTAATCGCTTATGCATAGAATCGTTTAAGATGCAAGGAATTAACTATTTCGTTGAATTCCTCACCTTCCAATGTACATAAGAGATATGCACCATTTCCATAGTCTTTCGTGACTCGGTATGGACCCAACCATTTGGGTCGGAATTTCCTTCCTTTGCCGGTCTTTTTATCGATCCGGTTGTATAGTCTTAGAACTAGATCTCCTTCATATATATCTTGTTCATAGACCTTTTTGTTATACTGTTGGCACATCTGGTCAACATAGACTTTATACTGCTATTCGGCATCTAACCTGGCCTCATCTAGGCTTTCTAGTGGGAAGAGGTGTGCTTCTCTATAAGCTTCTTCATCCAGAATCCCTTGTAGGGAGATGTAGGGACTGGGTATTTCAACCTCAAGTGGGAGAACTGCTTCTACACCGAATACCAATGATAAAGGATTTGCTCCCGTCGGTGTTCTTATTGAGGTTTGGTGGGCCCACAAGGCCAAATATAACTTTAAATGCCAATCTTGTTTGTTTTCTTTTACCATTTTGAGGAGAATAGCTTTCAATGTTTTATTTGTTGCTTCAGCCTACCCATTAGCTTGAGGGTAATACAGGGAGGCTGTATGATGGTTTATTTTAAATTTACTGCATAGCTCACGAACCTCATCATTCTTAAAAGAAGTGCCATTATCCAAGATAATGATTTGTGAGACACCGTACATGTAAATGATCTGGTTCAAAATGAACTTAGTGATCACAACACCTGGTACATTGGTAAGAGGCATAGCCTCTACCCATTTGGTGAAATATTCGGTGGTTGTGATTATCAAGTTGTGGCCATCTGTTGATGAGGGAAAGAAATTCCCTATCAAATATAGGCCCCATGTAGAAAAGGGCCATGGAGTTGTGATTGGTTGCAGCTCTTGTGCCGGCATGTGAATTTCATGGGCAAATTCTTGGCATTTATGGCATCTGCGTACAAACTCTACTGCATTTTGTTCTAGAGTGGGCTAGAAATAGCCCATTCGATGTATTTTGTGGGTAGTGGCATGACCACCAAAGTGACCTCCACATATTCCACTGTGGGATTCATAGAGAATCTTCTTGGATTCTTCTGTGTCAACACAGCTTAGAAGTATTCCATCGAAAGCCTTACGATAGAGCACTTGTTCTATAATGATGTATTTAGCCACGATAATGCATAACTACCTTCTTGTTGTGGTGTAGCACCTTCAGGATATGTATGGTCCATGATATAATTAATAATATCAGTATACCAAGGACATTCAGAGATGGGAGGTCTAGTTTCAATGTAATATATTCATTCATCAGGAAAATCTAGATCTACTAGATCGACTCCTTCTAGCGGGTTATCGGCTAACCAATTTACAATGATTTGTCCTTTAATAGACTTCTGGGTTTACAAAAGTTAATTTGAATTCACCCACTAAGGTTATAAAGCATCCAACCTTTTTAGGCAAGGACCCTTGCATGAGGAAAGTTCATAAATGGTCTATTTTTACAATGACCCTTGTTTCTTGGTTTAGCATGTAGTGTCTTAAGCATTTGGTTGTGAAGACTATGGCAAAGCATTCTCATTCTTCTTATGCATAATGTGTTTCATATTCGAGCAATGTTTGGCTAATGAAATATATCGTGCGTTCTCTTTTTTCATCGTCTTCTTGAGCCAGCATGCAGGCTAGCGAGATATTGGTAGCTCGTGAATATAAGATTAAAGGGTGGACTGGCTTAGGAGGCATTAGCGTAGGTGGTGACAACAAGAAACACTTAACTACTTCGAAAGCCTCATTGTATTCTTCGGTCCAATTGATACTATAATCTTTCTTGAGTAGATTGTTGATTGGATGAATAGAAAAGCTCAAGTCTGGGATGAATCTTCAGATTACACCGATTTTCCCATGAAATGACCTGATTCCAGACTCATCTAGAGGTGGGATCATTTTAATAAAAACCCGGATCTTGGCTGGGTCTACATTGATCCCTTGTGATGATATGATGTAACCCAAGAGTTTCTCTCTTGTCACACCAAATATGCATTTTTTTGGGTTTAGTGTGACTCTGTATTTGATCAAACATGAAAGAATGATGCGGAGCACTTTTGGGTGATCGCAACACTTTTTGGCTTTAGCCAACAAGTCTTCAACATAGAATTCCATGATTTTATGAATAAGATTATGAAATATATATGTCATTACCCACTGGTATGTAGCACCAACATTCTTGAGACCAAATGACATAACAGTGTAGCAATAGGTTCCCCAAGGAGTTATAAACATGGTTTTGGCTTGGTCTTGTTTGGATATTCTGATTTGATTGTATCCCGAGAATCCATCTATGAGAGATAAAAGCTCAAATCCAGTTGTTGTGTTAGCAATGATGTCAATGGAAGGTAATGGGAAGTCATCCTTAGGGCACGCCTTGTTAATGTCTTGGAAATCTATGCAGATGCGTATATTCCCATTCTTTTTGAAAATGGGAATGATATTAGATACCCATTGAGAGTAATTGACCAGTTTGATGAACCCTACTTGGAGGAGTTTCATTACTTCTTCCTTTACCATGAGAGCTACCTTGGGCTTCATTGGTCTCGATTTTTATTTAATTGGCTTTGCATATAGTTTGGTGATGAGGTTATGTATTGTGCTGTGTGGTGCAACTCTTATCATTTCTTTATAATTAAATAAAAAAGCCTTCTAATGTTCTTTGATGATTTGAGTGTGTATGTCTATCTCTTCTGGAGTTAACGAAGATCCTAGTTTTACGATCTTCGGTTCTTCCTCTATTCCGATATTAATATCAATTGTTTCTTCAATTAAAGAAGCGTTACCTTCTTCAAACTTAGGCAGGGCTGGAGGTAGTTCAATATCTTCTCCATTATCTACCGCGTATATGTCGAGCTCCTTTTGTGGGGGAAGCTCTATCATGGGATTTCCAAAGTAAGAAGATGAATGTGGGATTAAGGAAAAATCTACCATGTGATGGGTGAGATGTAACTCTGCATAGGCATTGAGGTAATCAAGGGTGGATCTATCACTCTCAACATGGTCTAAGATAGTAGTTTTATTCTCAGCAATAGTCGTTAAGAGAGGATTTGACATTTTCTTTACTAACGGTTCAGTAAGAAGGGATACCATGAAACGGGTGTCTTCCAACTTGTTGTTTAGGGTAAAACGTGAAGATGAGGTTGCTATCAAATCCACGAGAAGGTTTTGTTCTCGTGGGATTGCCTCAATGGATATGAAGTCAAATATTTTACTCAAATCTAATACTAATATTTTTTAGAGCTATAGATGTTCATCTCTAGTCTCATACACCTCAGAGACTTGGTTTTCTACTAATTGTGAGTCTCCTAATACTCTGATGTTATTAACACTGATCCTTTTAGCTATGATGAGACCAAGGAGGAGGGATTCGTACTCATCGCCATTGTTTTTACATTCAAAATTCAATTTAAAGGCGAATGGTAAGATCTCTCCCTTGGGTGAAGTTAAGATCACACCTACCCCAGCCCCATGATGACATCTAGCTCCATCGAAATGGAGAGTCCAATATTTAGTTGGGAAGATGGATATTGGGACATTTGCTACATCTATTTCTTCTACTTCGGTTACTTCTACCATGCAGAGTTCCTCTATTGGAAGAGAACCAATTCCTAGTTTATATCCCATACCCACAAAATCAAATGGCAGGAAAATTGGTAAATCTTGTTCTAGTAATTCAAAAAATTTTGTAGTAGTTCCTAATGATATTGTTTCTACAACATCATCCTCATCCTTGAGGGCTGGGATATTCCTAACTAGGTTTGTAACTTCTATTTCCATTGTAGGTATCAATTTTTCTTTCGGTTTTGCGTTGGTTGGTTTGTTAAGTTGGTTTGTTGGGAGTTCAAACTCAAAGTGAACACCTGGCCTTTTCTTCAGGTTGGCTAGGAGTATATCGAATGGTTTCGGATCACCTTTTGGTATGAATATCCTTCCTACGTGCACGAATCTTATTTCTTGAAATAACGTAGAAGGGATTGCCTTCATACGGTGTATCCATGGTCGGTCGAGGATCATATTATAGTTTGTTTCCCGATCTATAATATAAAACTCAGTTAAGATTGTTTTGGGTCCTAAGGTGACTAGTAGTATTATAGTTCCAATCTAAGTGGCTTTAAGGCTATCATAGCCTCTTAGTGTATTCTGAGTCATGGAACAATTTGTTTCTCCATACCCTAGCTTTTGAAGGAAAGAGAAGGGGACTATGTTAACTGCTGCCCTGTCGTCAACCATTGCACGTTTAACATATTTGTTATAAACCCACACTTGTAAATGCAAGGCTAGATTTCCTCTACGTGTAATCTTAGCATCTGTTGGCATTTTGTTTATGTTGAATATAAACTCGGTATCCCTGTCTAGGTCCAAAAAGGAGATGTGAGAGAAGGTCTTTGTTAGGTCATTAATTAAATCATAGGCACCTCGGGGTTTTACTAATGGTTTTTGAATGTTATTTGTCTCTAGTGGGTAACTTGGGTTTAGCTGAGAGGAATACTCTTGTGTCCTTGTTACAGCTTCTACATGTAGTTCAGTGTCTAACTCCACTAAACCGACTATCTTGGGTCGTAGCTGACTTCCTAATTGCGGTGCAACAAGTGGATTTAGTGAAGTTGAGGCTTCATGATCATTATTTCCTATCATCACACCCTTGTTCATTCCATTTAGATTTAATTTATTGTTATTGTGATTCGGGAGCAGATCATTGAAGATCTTGAGGGGTGCATTTTGAGGGGAGACTGCTCCCATGGAAGTATTTGGTGTAGGTGATGTGGGATCTGTTAAGAACATATCTATGAAAAGTTGTCTTTGTTTCTCTGGCAAATGTTGCATGAATTTATTGTAATTATGGAAATTCCTAGTGTCATGGCCTCGAATTTTGTGGAAACCACAATATGAGTTAGGATTGTAATTCCTAGGTTGCTGGTTTGGTGCATGTTGTGGTCCAAAACTCTGATTAAACTGTTGATTATTAGGATTAATTTTTTTCATTTGTTATCTTTGGTTTTGGTTCTGGTTTTGATATCCAGTTGTGTTTTGTCTTGGACCCTGTGTTTGGATCTGATGTTGTTGTTGTTGTGGATGATTAAAATCCACCGTATTGATTTTTGGGGTAAATTGTTGTTTCATTGATTGTTAACCAGTGGTGGAACATTTTCCTTCTTAGCCTGGTCAGTTACTCCATCTGTTGTCACTCCGTAATTCTTGTTAAGGATTTTAGGTCCTTGATTGACATTTACTGTACTAGGATAGATTGTAGTGTTTTGATTGGGGATGATTAACCTCCCATTTACTCCATACATCTTGCAACCACTATCTATTGCAACTTGATCTATTCAGAGGGTGCTCTTAAGTACTTCATCATAAGTTCTTAGAGGGAACTTCTGGACTTCTTCCTTTACCTCTCTACTAAGATAATGAAGGAATAAATTACATAGTTCCATATGATCCATGTACGGAGAACTTACAGAAAAATAAAGGACCGTACACCTTCTTTGGATGAAATGAGCAACCGATTCATTGTGTTCTTGCTTAATATGCAAGAATTCCCTGATTCCAGTTCTTAATAGTTTGTTCATGTCAAACGCCTTGATGAACTCTGAAATGAGTTGTTTAAACAAATGGATGGAAGCTTTAGGTATTTTGTAGTACCAATCAAGGGAAATGCCCTCTAAAGTTTTGGGGAATATTTTAGCAACAACCCCATCCCAAGGGAGCAATTCTCGAATGGCTGTGCATAGGCTTTGATATGTGCATTTGGGTCTCCATCCCCTTTGTATTTGGGAAAATCGGGAAGAGGTCTTGGAAGCATGACGCTTCGTATGGTGAAGTCTAAAGGTCCTTTCAAATATTACGAATAAGTTATTATCGCATAGGTTTTGACCATCGATGGCATTTGCTGAGGGGGTGGAGGTGGGATGGTTTGTTGATGTAGCGTAACATAAGCATTTGCAGGGGCATAAGGAAATCCCTATGGTTGAGTGAACATGCTGGGAGAATAGAACATATCTCCTTGTGGTGATTTGGAATACATGTTTAAGTATGGAGGAGCTTTGCCCAGGAATGGATTGGTTTGTACTAAATTGGGAGGTATCATATTTTCTATTAGAGTCGCGTTAGCAAACGCGGTTCTAGTTGGTGCTTGTTGCGAATATTGAGGAGGCATGCCCAACGTGCCTATTCCTGTGAGGAGGTATACTTGGCTAGGATGATGTGGAGGATTGGGGATTCCTACTTATCCAAAGTATGAATTCTAATTTTCTTGAGTAAGATCCAGCCCTCTAACCTTTTCAGCCAAGGCTGAAATGACCTCATTTGGTGAAGATACGGTATTTTTCCTTGAGGGCATTTGTTGTATTATTCGAGGTTGCAAAGGGGTATGATACCCTGCTATTAATTGGTCATTACTCTACCAAACATCACCGAGGGAATTTCCCATCGGTGGAGGAATAGGAGTGTTTTCCTGGAACAGAGTATTAGATTGCACTTGTAAGCTCCCTATTGGTGGATACATGCTTTGGAAGCATTGCTTGCTTTTAGGGAAGCGTGCTAATTATTCATCATCCAAAAAAGGAAGTGGGTCTGACTATCTACTAATTTGTGGTCTGAATAAGACCCGAGGAGATGAAATAGATTCTCCAGTAAGCGTCATGTTATTAGAGCCTGAAGGCTCTAGTTGTTGCATTTGAGTGGGCTGATCCAACTCCTCTATTTGGAAAGAAGAACTATATCTAGTCTTTTGAGGTGGAGTTTGAGATGATAAATAATTATTTGAATAGTTATCAGCCGATACAGAAAGTGAGGGTGATGGTTGTCTATTTGTTTGACTATAGTTTGTTTCAAGATCTAAAAGAGGTCTGCCATATGCATTGAATCCTGACATATTCAGGGGGTATATGAATACCCGTAGAATAATGGGAAAGAGCGAAGGTGGATGGAAGAGATAAAAGCGGAAGAATGATTTGGTTCACGTCAGATTTGCCAATTTTGTTGATGAATCTAATATGAAGGCTAATGAGATGGAGAAGATGAAATAGTTTGTTTGATTCACGTTGGGTTCACCAATTTTGTACGATGGAATAGTGACAAGCAAGCATGGGAATCTACAAGTAACTCTTCCTCGCACTCGACCTCCCGAGGTTGTGTCGAGACAGCTGGTGGGGATGGAATATACGTGGGGGATAGGCGAACTAGTTAGGCAATCGTATGTCTTCGACATGCACTAATGGAATCTGTGAATCTAAGGAAAAGAAGACCCTCCTAACCTGAACTGGTGTGATAGATCATTTGGTGAGGATGGCTGCTCGAAGGCTCTAATCAATATTGAGCTCTAGCATAATCCGATCTATAGGTTATGGGATACGTGGAAAATGGCTTGGGATTGTTTCGTGTATGTCTCCAGATAGGGTCATAAGATGGATGTTGTATATATGGTGTATTCTATAAGTAGTTCTCTAGTCTAGTCCAAAAATCCTTAGCTTTGTTAGCTGTTATATCTAATAAGGATAACTGTGCGATAATGGTTGGTGGAAGTGGAGAGGACATAAATAATATTGTGTGTAAGCCAACATCAACATCTGATTGACCCGTGGGCTCGTTGGGTTGTGGGATCTATGGATCAAAACTGTAAATCCTTGGTTGTCATGGTCTTCATATGGTCATGCGTGGAATTAATCCCTAATTCCTAATATCCAATAGTCGTATGCCTTTTCAGCCTCTATATTTAGAACTAAAAGTTGTTCAATCTTCTCAGGGTAACTTACAGGCATTATGGCAACCTGGATTCTTAAACTAGTGTCTATCTCATTGAGGATATCTCCTGATGTGGGACCAAAGGATCACAACTGAATGCTTGCTCTCTTTCAAGCCCTTCTACAATCATGCAGATATCTATTTTTAGGAAAATATGTAGTTTGGATGATTAAGCTTGAACCTGGATTTTACAAAATAGTGGCGAATTTGGTTGTGTGTGGCTTTGTCAACTCAGTTTGATCTCCTCGTTCCTTCCTGCTCACGTGGATCCAGAAAACCGTGTGATGTTAGCATCAATGGAATTTGGTGTTGAGATAATGGCAGCTTTGGATGTAGACTGAATACAATGCAAGTAGGAGAGGAATAGCGCAAGAGAACAGAGCTCACCTTATGCAATTCCTAGCGGGATTTATTACAAGTCATACAACATAAAACATCCAGAACCTGAAACTGTCCTTTTTGACGAACAAAACCTGAAAATTTAATGACTTTTGACTAAAAAATGAAACTATCCTACCTCAATTGACTAGATGGAAATAGTAAGAACACTAGCACAAGAAGATTATGTGCTTCTAAATAGAAAAACAACACTAACTATACATGCAACAAATAAAACTATTGAATTCCTAAGCAAAACTGAAAGACTAAGCTATTGAAATGAGAAAATGAGAGGCAAATTTGAGGGGCCATTTTTTTAAATATCAACCAGCTATTTATAGAATCCCATTTACCTAAAGGTGAAAACCAATTTGAACTCTTTAATGATAAAAAATGGAAAAACACTATTCTAGGGAACCAGAATCATAAATATGAGTAAAGGCGGTGAAAAAATCTGGTAAACATTGAAATTTACATGAGTTGTAATAAAAGGAACATTCTGGAAAAATGCATGAAGGACCGCCGCCCTAAGTAGGGCGGCAGTTACAGGACCGCCGCCCTGCCCTGGCGGCGGTCACGAGACCGCCACCCAGGTAGGGTGGCAGTTTCATCACTGAAGACCAAAATGCAAAGGAAAAGATGGGGAAAGAGTAAAATAAAGCATGTGGAGGCTAAGCGAGGCATGCAGGATGTTAATGTACACTTGGAGAGCTTTTCTAGATCCCAAACACCTTGTGAGGAGACCTGTATCATCATTGGGGCACGTGTGACATTATTCCAGTGGTGTAGTACCCTAGAATTTTGGGTACATACATCCACCAAGGGTGGTATGTGATACAAATGTTGCATAAGGAAATGAAGATGATATGCATGTGATGGGTGTATGTAAGACCAATATTGAGGTGTAGTAAAGTGTGTGGGTGATGGAAAGTGAGGCGGGATCCTACGTGTAGAAGTAAACAAGTCATGTGGACTAAAGTGAGGTGGTGACCATCGGCGGGAGGTAGTCCTAGGAATAGGCATATGGTGGTGTGTAGGACTAATAGAATGGATTCAGTGCATAGCAGATGGTTGAAGTAGTGGGGTATGAATAGGATGCAATGAAAGTGATGTCAAAGGAGGTGTGTGAGGGAGAGGAGGAGGTGCAGATGTAACGAAACTATAATCTGAGGATGTTGGAGGTGAATGAAAAATACCATTAATGGAGATAACTCAGTTTTTGTAGATGAACTTATGGCACAAGTGGTTGATGGAGACCATTGATGGGAGGTAGTCCTAGGAATAGGCCTATGGTGGTGTGTAGGACAGATAGAATGGATTCAGTGCATAATGGATGGTTGAAGAAGTGGGGTATGAATAAGATGCAATGCAAGTAACGTTAAAGGAGGTGTGTGAGGGAGAGGAGGAGGTGCAGATGTAACAAAACTATAATGTGATGATGCTGGAGGTGAATGATAAATACCATCAATGGAGATAACTCGGTTATCATAGATGAACTTAAGGCACAAGTGGTTGATGGAGACAATAACTTTGGATTTACGGATCCAATTGAGGAAGAGAAGTAAATCACATCCTTTGACAGTTTGACTAAAAAGGAAAAGAATGAGAAGAGTGAGAATACCAACTATGTTGTGTAACTTAACAACATCATAGGGCCTCTTGAATGGGTAGTCGATTTGTGATGGAGGGTACCCGATAGAGCATAAGAAGGATAGGGAACATGCGGTAATGGGGTAAGATGGATCAACCTTAGTATTGATGATAGAGGTGGATCAGATAGAGATTTGGATATGTAAATGGTCAGATACAAAGGTAGCATGGTAGTCAACTTCGGAGAAGGAGTAATTGGTGTGGGCGCAGTAGTGTGAACAATAAGAAACTCAAGAGGTCTAGGGGAAGTAGATGATGTATGTTAGACATAGTTAGAAGATGAATTGACTTTCTTAGTATCATGTTTGGGTAAGGGGTTGTTAAATGTTTGGAGTTTTTGGTTATCATTAGTAGGGACAAATGAGGGATAATCGTGAAGTTCAAGAGAACTAGTGTTGAGTAAGTCTTGAATGAGATGTTGGAGCTTGAAACAATAATTAGTGCAGTGCCTAACACATTGATGATAATTACAATAAGAATGGTTGTCAAAGTTACGCCCTTTGGGGCAGGATGGGTCGATTTGTAAAGGTGGTAGCAGAGTAATGAGGCTACTATCAATGAGTTGTGGTAACAAGATGTTGAGCAGGATATTAAGTTTAGTAAAAGGATGATGGTATGGCTGTAGACGTAATTCCCTAGTAGTGGAGACTTCCTTAACATCAGTTTTGGGTTGTTAGATTTATGTTTAGGTGCCTTGAAGAGGGTTTTTCTTGGCATGTGAGATGAGGAATAAGGTGCATCCTGGTATCTAAGCTTGGCTACGAAGAAAATATTAGCCTCACGTAGTTTGGGAGAGTGACAAAGTTGATCAAATGAGGGGAAAATTTCAAAGAGCAGGCTATCTTGTAGAGGTGGAAAGAGACTATGGATAAATATATCCTGGAGCTCATAATCTGCAAGAGGATTATTAATCTTATCTAAGTTTCCCTTGTAATGTAAAACATAGTCAGATAAATGTTCGTTGGGCACTTGTTTGAGCTATGGTAGCTGAGCGTAAGAAATTACATAACTGATATTAATAGAAAAATTGGTAAGAAATGCATCAACGAGATGAGTAAAGGAAACCACCGAATGAACGGGTAAGTCATAAAACTAGTGCATAGCATAGTCCTGTAGACTATGAAGAAACAACTTTATGAGGATAGTATGATTATTAGCATAGTCGAGATCAGAAACATGGATAGCATGAAGATGTTCTTATCGATCACCCTGACCTTTAAAAATGGGTAATTTAGGAGAAACAAAATTAGGTGGAAACGCGTAAGTAGAGATGGATGGTGCAAAGGGTGAATGTAACAAGGAGGAGGAGTCAAGTGATAGAGATCCTTTAGAGGTAGAATTTTGTAACTAGTGGATTTGGTTCTGGAGATCTTGGTATAATGATGCAAAATCAAGGATAGTAGAGGAGGAGCCAATCGGACCATTAGAGGCACCCTGTTGAGTTAGAGGGACAATAGTTGTTATAGGAGCAGTGGAAATAGTAGCAGGTGGTGTAGATACCATAGAGGTGGAGGAAATAGGTAGGGATGCTTCACGAGATCGCTTAGCAGGAAGTAGGGCATGAAAAATATTTGGGAGATGGGTGGGGTTCTCACGTAGCTTTTAGCAAAAATGTGTGATAACATCAAGTTGTTCCTGGTAAACATTAGTTTGTTCATCATAGGAGTGTTCACTAACCGTGGTTTCAATTTTGTGAAGGGGAACCTTATATAGGGGTCTAGGGGGTTTTCACCTATAATATAAGTAGGTATATCAGCCATGGTTCTAGAGGTGTAGTGAAGAGAAGAACGAAGCTCAAAGTAGTGGAGAGGTCCAAAGCGACCGCTACGAGTACTAGGCATAAACATAAAATGGAATTCGAGTTCACCAAAATGATTAACAAAAATATTACTAATATACTGGATGTAGTAGATCTTCCTTAGTCTGATTACGAGAACTAAAAACACTATAGTAAATGAGATATAATAGTATAAAATACATGCAAGTAAACTATTATAAGTGAAATAAAACCCTAAGTGTGAAAGAAGAAGGAGAGAAATATCTTAGCTCATTTTCAAATTTTTTTGTAGGTTGTCGCAGATCTGAAAATGAAGTCAGTGAGTTTAGTCTAACACATAAGGACCCTATACAGGGAATATATGAGCTAATTAGGGTGCGTGGGAGTGTACTGGGGTGCCCCGGAGTGCCCTGGTCTACAATTTGGGCACTCTGAACACTGTAAAATCTCAAAACCTGAGTTTGGAAGTGTTTCAACTTGACCTGAAACCCTGCCTTTTTTTCACGCTAGATTTTCTAAATGAATTGGAGAATGACCTTAGTTGCTAAAAGTTTGGTCTTATCACTGAGGGTTACACTACATTTTGGACCTAGATGTAGTTCTATTGTGTGTTCATGTCACACCCTGGGTTCTCTTGTGCTAGTCATACTTTGTGAAGTAACAAGTAATAATAACTATAGAAAATGTAAGTAGAATGTGTGCATGGAATAAAATAGAATCCCTCCCCCTATGCAGTGTGTGTGATGCAGATCTCCTAGCCTTGATACATGGCACTAATCAATGTAAGTGATGCAATAAATGCAACTCTAGATGGAGTGATAGTAGTATGTGACGTCAGGATCCCCATTATGGTCTTATAAGTTTTATATTTATAGGGCTCTCAAGTTTAATTTCATAATTAATCTTGACAAGGCCAACTGAGGAAAATATAAAGAAAAAAAATGACTAGAAAAGCAACAAAAGAAAGAGGGAAAATGATGTGCATAGATCGGGGCACCGAGAAGTAGGACCAAGATGCTCGGAGGTGCTCTAGTATAGGTTAGGGCGCCCTAAATTTGGGTTAGAATTATGGGGTAGTTGCGAAATGGGAGAGTACGTGCTTGAAAATACATGGGAAGTACAAAAGTAAATATAAAATCAAGATGGCCAAAAGGTCGGATTAATTAGTACTTTAACCACTTAAGAACCTTCTAAATAGTAGTATAAGACCAGGCTAAGTTATGTGTAAAGTGCATAATTTTTTGTCTTGTTGGCGAGAAAATTTGCCAGGTTGAAAAATTTGTGGATTTCTTGCCAACACTCTATGAAACTAAGTCCCTCTACTTAACCGGTGCAGCTGTCGTATGTGCATGTGCATGAAAAGGTGGATTTCTATGGTGGCCTTTCGACTGGGGATCCAACAGGGGCACTCCACTGACCCTGCGGAAAATGCTTGCATATATCTACAAGAGATGAATTTGTCTGAAAGTGGGAAAGGGAGTGAGAATGGAGGTAGGAGAACTAATGCTGCAGGTAGAAAATCAATTCCTGCATACACACTAGTTAGAAACTTCATCACATGCATTTATGAGAAGTAACAACCCTATAAATGACAACAAGACCAAATAGAATTTGATGAGAACAAAGTGTCATGAAATCCCTTGGTCAAAGAAAGCTAGAAACTCCTTCTTCTTGTATTGATGCTTGAAAAAAAATTGTACATAGTGTAGGAATGGAAGACATTTGAGAGGGTAAGAGAGAAAAATAAAATGGCTATCTCCTTTACTTTCTCTCAAGGTAGAATGCACTCTTGAGTCTACAAGATCAATCACCAACCCTTTGAAATGGGAATGGATTTACAATTTATAGAATAGAATATGACTCTTCATCTTCCTCATGACATTTCAAATACCTTAATATGACTTAAGACTGTTCATATTCCACTTCAAATATTTAAGTCCCTTTTATAATAACAAGGCGACTTAATTTACAATATGTTTCTAAAGTCTCTAAGTCATATTAAAAGTGCAAACCCCAACGTGAAATTAAAATTAATTCACATTATGTTTCTAAAGTCACTTAAGTCATATTAAAAGTGTAAACCCAAATGTGAAATTAGAATATTGGAAATTGAGAAAGTTGGGGGGAAGAGGAGAGAGAAAGAGGGGGAGAAGAAGAAGAGGAGATGTCATTCCTGATGAAGTCCATTGATCCTCGTTGATGGAAAGCTCCAAATGCAGTGAAACTCTGAATCTTCAAACTCCTTGCACACTGTGAAATTCCTCCAAATTATCTCACAAACGCTCGCTAAGTTGAATGAACTAAGGTGGATCTTGAATGCCCTATGAAAAAATGACTAGGATGCTCCCGAACAATGATGTCCCCCTGAATGATTATCCTTGTACATCCCATTGTGCCAAAACTTCTCTTTGAGTGTAACTTACTATTTTTAGTAAGTGTGAAAAAGGCAACACTCTCGATCCTTTGCTGAGTGTTGTGACCTTGATTCCCCTTTCTCCCTGCATTCCTCACTCCTTTGGATCCAATTTCTATTTTTAGCAGGTGCTCGAGAGCCCACTTACTATTTTTAGTAAGTGCCAAAAATGTCCATTCTGGTGGATTCTCAGCTGTAGTGCACCTCTGATATCTTCATCTCCTTCACAGGTTCTTATGTTAATGACTTTCCTGAAATAGCAGTTCCTATGTAGTAGACCTGCTATTTTTAGAAAGTTGGCCTCTAGGAGTCGGATTGACGTGGAACGAATTTTTTTGATATGGGTTTTTTTTCCCAATATCATCCCTTTGAAATTTCCGGCCCACCCGCTTAATAATCGAGGAGATTTTAAAGATTTAATTTTTGGACTTGGTAGTGCTTCTGGGTACGGCAGCCATTAATGGACCTCAAAATTGCATGTTTGGTTTTCTCCTCTGTTTGTGAATAAAATTGTATTTTTGATGTGGGTTTTTTCTTCTAGTGCTTCACGTGCAATCTTACTTCAATCCGGCAACTGGTTTGACGGGAAATCCCACTTCTTTCTTCGTTGAGCCGGAAATGAGATTTCTTCATTGTGGCTACTCTGTCACATGAGGGGGTAGTTTGAAGGTATCTTTCTGATGGTCTTGGATAGAGGAATGAACAACAACAAATGGTTTGTTGTTTCATGCACCAGTTTGCAACATTTCTGTAGATCTTCATTTTTAGGCTATGGGGATTTTAATTGTTCTCTCCTTCTTACTCTTCGTTTCTCCATCTTGTTTTGATGAAAGATCCTTCTGAGACCTGAAAATCACCATGGGGAGTTTTTTTTAGTTCTTGGGTCGAGCTGGTCTGAGTATTTGCAATGGCAGAGTGATGGTAGAATGTTGCAGAGGAAGAAATGGAGGAATGGAGTGCACAAAAATGTTTAGAAGTTAGAAATGAAGAAAGCGACACTTGGAAATTTTTCAAAAATATGTGCATAGGTAGGGCTTGAGTGCATATTTCCATACTTGATGTCCCTTACCTCAGGGACGTGAGCGACATCAATTTCCACAATGAGCAAGATGGTGACACGTGGCACTAGATCCAACAGCGGGGACATAAGGAGGAAAAAGATGATTTGAAGCACTGGGAGCTGAAAGGAGGTCACGTGGGTGTCCAAAAGACTCCTCCTAGGGGTTGGGTGAATTTTTCCATGTCTGATGTCCCCCACCTCAGGTACATAAGGTACATCAATTTCCACGGTGGTCCTGGAGGTGACGCGTGGTGCCCGATCCAACGACAGGGAATGAATGCTCCAAAACTACACTTGGGGATGAACGACAGTCATGTGGGTGTCCAAATGACTCCCCATAGGGGTAGGACACATTTTTCAAGGTATTATGTCCCCCACATCAGGTGCATAAGGTACATAAAATTCCACGGTGGTTCTGGAGCTGACACATGGTGATCGATCCAACGACAGGGAATGCATGCTCCAAATAAGCACTTGAGGGCTGAACTACCAGGTCCTGGAGGTCATATGAGGGTCCCAAGGGTCACATGAGGGCTGGGAACATTTTCCAAGGGGTGATGTACCTTACCTCATGGACGTGGGGGACATGGAATCTCGCTAGGCTCCTGGTGCTGACACGTGTCCTCTCGAAAAAATGACTAAGTCCTGAACTGCCTTTGAGAGGGTAACTTGGAATGCAGATAACTTGAGCTTCTGGTGGAATTTATTGGTGAAAATTTATATGGCCCTGACTGGAAATGGAATTTTGAATCCAATTATGTGGGTATTATGTCTTTATTTGATCATATGATCCCTGAAAAATCTAATTTTTGATCTGGGACTCCACTTGTACCTGAGAAAAACTATCTTCCAATCATATGCGCCAAGGTGTTGTGAAAAATATTATTTCACCATCATGTAGGTATTGGAATCCTCTTTCCGAAGATGTTTTTTTTACTTCCAAATCCATCTGGAGCTCTTGAAATCTTTGTTTGAAGCTCAATAGTTGTTTTAGGCCTGTGTACTGCCTAGGCTTGTGAACCCTGTGTTTCACTCAGACTGCTCCAAGTCTTTCAGAATTTCCCAAATCCTTACAAAATCATTTCCATGATGTTATAAGGTCTTCCATTCACCTTCTTGTTCAATTTTTCCCTTCTACTCTGCTCCAGGGGGTTGATCCAATCCCGGGAAGGCCAATAATAGCCCTTCCCTATACTGCCAAAAGATAACATTTTCAATGAACTCCTAAAATCACCTAGGGGGAATGAATGGAATTTCCTAAATCACCTAGGATAATATCATGACATTGGTTGGGAATTCATTTGGACTGACTAAATAGATCTAGGGTTTCTTAGGAATGATAAAACATGAAAATTTTGGCATAGGGGTATAGTTGTCGTGCTCGGAAATTGTCAATTTCCATGTTGCCCATTCTCATGACAATAGCTAGCTCTAGCTTGGGGACATGACATGGGAATCTAAAATCTCAATTTTAGACCATATAATTCGTTGACCAGTGCCTTATCCATTGGGCCCTGCGGAGTCATGCACAACTTCAAGAAAGGAAGATTAGAAGAAGGAAACACACACACACAAAACGACTGAAAGGAAACACACGACACACAACAGGAAGGGAAACACACACAATGGAAAGGTAAAAACACCTATCAATCACCTATGGTACAAAGTGAGGGACAACCCACTTTCACTGAAGTACTTTTTATTTCACAAAAGTTACCCCTGAAGAGGCAACACTGAATGATGATGTTCTGCGAAGCCGTTGACGGGTTCTAGAAAGTATCCTCCCCTCCTCAGCTTCTTATGAAAGCCAGGTGATTTCAAAATTGTCTGTGTACTTGGTAGGAGTGAGTCCATGTGATCTTCTTGATGCTTAGGTCCTTTCTTGGAAACTCCATTATTTTCATGCTCTTTGAAATTGGTTTCATCATGCTCAGTTTCCTTCCATGTTTATCCATATAGATAATTCTCCATCGAGCATCTCATCACTGCCCCAATGCTGATTTTCATTCCAATTCCTTGAACCTTCTGAGTTAATTTATTTCCCGGGTCTATGCTCATTGACATCTCTTCCATGAGAAACCTCAGACTTATCCATTTCCTTTACTTCACTTTGAGGTTCTTGAGTACTGACTAAAAGATTGGATGTGGCCTCATACTTGTCTTGTATGCCCATGACACGAGTGAAGAGATCAAGAATCAGCTCAGGGTCTTCCGCCACTTCTACTGCATCCAAGATTTCTTGCACGGAGTAATGCTTCATCATTTCTTGTAGTCCCTCTTTGTACACCTTTGAAGAATATTTATCTTGTAACTCAAAGAAACTATCTGGAGGGATTACCTCATCATCTCGAGAATCGCTGCACTCTACTGATCCTTCATCAAAAGGAGCTTCATCTTTAGAGGTCTTCAAACTCCTTGCTTCAATTTCTTCATCATAGAAAGAGTCTTCATCTTAAAATGGGAAAGAAAATACTTCAATTTCATCATTGTATCCACCAACCATTGGCTTGAGAGGGACATCATATTTCTCATCTTGCCTTATCTCAATATGGCTGACCTTCACATTAGTTAAGGCTTCCAAATCAGCTTCATGTTTATCTTCCATATTCATGGCTTGCATTAAAAGTTCCAGACTGATCTCAGGGTCCTTTGTTTCTTCCGTGGCTCTTAGTAGTCCTTGTATAGACATTTCTTTCAAACCTTTCATGGGCTCATCACAAGCTGATTTTGTCTCTCCATAGATGGCTTGATAGAGATCATCTTCATCTCCAAATGGGAATGAGAATAACTCCTCATCTTGGAAAAGCATATCGGCTGATTTTTCTTCTTGAAAATCACTGAGAACCATTTCCTCTTCCTCGCGGTCTACATCATTTGAGTGATTCGGGGCTGCCCTCTTGTAACTCGAATCTCCTCAATGCTTCTTCAAAGTCCAAATATCTCCAGGAAGGCATGTCTGGACCTATCAAGATGGGAATATCTTCTTCCTCCTCGGTTGTCACCAAGTGATTCATCCACCTGGTATTTTGGTACAAAATGTTAGCTTCTGGGCTTCCAGACTTTTGCACAGTGTACCTCATCTTCTTCTCGGGAAGTAATTTCTCCATGTCTCCCTTCACTGATATGGTTGCAAAAGATAATTTCATCTAAATTTACCCTCCCGATTTTCAGAAAAATTTCTACTCAACAACATTCTGAATGAGGTTGGGACGTCTACTATAAAAATCATCACTGAAACTTTCTTGTCTAGAAATCTGGCGAGAGCCACCTGTGCATCTTTAACCTTCCCTACGAGTGAGACCTTTTTTGATTCAAAAGAGTAACAAGAGCCACTAGGTGGAGTCATTGTAAGTTTAAGAGCCTTGGCGACATTCAAAGGCATCACGTTGTCTGAGGCACCAGAATCTATTATGCAATTGTTCAGTACATATTCTCCAACAAGAAGGGAGACGTAGAAAGGTTCAACTTTATCAGTCTTTGATGCACTCAGAGAAAACATGTTCTATGAGGGAGGTGTAGGTGAGTTTGGTAGCATGCCTTTGGAATGATGAGCTACATCATTGGGTGTTAGACTACCATTTCTGATGTATTGGACAAACCTCTCAAATTGTTCAGGATGAGTCCGCAAATATTCAGTTTCAGTAATCTGCACTTTGGCCTTGTTTGCATATTCTATGAAGTCAAAAGGAGAAGATGCAGATAAGGGGAGTGAAGGGACTGATTTTGGAGTCTGTATAGGATTAGGAGCAAGATTTTATGTTTGAGGAATGGAGGGTATTTTGAAAGGCACACTAGGAGCTTTCAAGGAATAATATTTTGTAGAAGTAGATTTAGATTTAGACTTGAAAGAGACATTAGAAGACTTACTTGGGATTGAGGGAGCCTTCTTACTTGCTACAGGGTCAAGCTCCAACAATGCAGAATTCATGGAAGATGGAAGTGGGGATCCTTGACTGATTATTTTATTTTTCAGAGTCGCCATAGGAGGATCATCAACATTCTTTTCTTTTACAGCAGTGGAGGGAGATGCTCTTTTCTTAGAATGAGAATGAGTGAATACCGCACATGAGAAACTTGGTGCAACTTCTTCATCTTCTTCATAACCTCCAAAATACTCACAAAACCTAATTTGTGTATCGTTCTCAAACTCATCACTTTCTTGGAAATCGCCACCTTCTTATTCAATCTCTTTTTCACTTTCTTGAAATCTACAATTTGCGTTCACGGGTGGGGCCTCCAAGGCAAGTCTTTGGGGTGCTCCTACAATCTGATTTCTATTGCTTCTTTGAGAAGAAACTTGTTAAAATAATTCCCTTTTCAAAGAGGCCATCTCATTCACCAACTTTTGCAGCGATGGATTAGTTCTCTCATCTTCAGGATGTTGGGCCTTTCCCTTTGATGGATTCTTGATCTTTCCAGAGAGGATGAGATCGTCATCCAATTCAATGGCCCTCCTTTGTGCTTCTACAATGTTCCTTGGTTGAACTCTTCATAGGAGAAACCCTACCTCCAGTGATTGAGCATTTATGAATAATCTTTTGATATTGTTTTCAAATGGCGAATCCTCTTCAGGTATCCTACTCAACAACTATTCAAAACAAGCCACAAATTCTCTCATGGTTTCATTTTCTCCTTTATTTATTTGAGCCAACCGCACCAAGAGGTCTTGACAATCTTCAATTGATTTAAATCTCTCTTTGAATACATCCTTGATGTCATTCCAACAAGAGATGTACTGGGAAGGCAGGAGGTAAAACCATTTTGCTGCTTTTTCTTGGAGGGACTCCATAATCAATCTTACAGCAACGTATTCATGTTGGACACCAAGAATTCCACATGATGTCGTGAAAGCACCGATGTGTTCTTCTGGATGTTGTGTGTTGTCACCTTTGAACTTTGGAAAGTTCTTGCGGGAACCCGTTGGTAGATCATGAAGAGGGGGTTCAAGAGCAAGTGGGCCTATATTCCTTCCCCATGGAACAATGGGTTGAGGTCTTTCTTCTTCTTCTATTTTAGATCTTGCTTCAGAAGATCCTTCTTCAAATTGTTCTTCTTCCATGAACTCGATGTTCAATGGTGGTTAAAAAAAATTGTAGAATTTGAAGGATTTTGGATAGGATTACCAGGTGAACTTCTTGAAGAGCCAGATGAAGAGGAGGCTTGAGAGAAGAAATATGGATTATCTCTAATTCATTCTTGCAGATTTTGTGAAGCTTTGAAATTGAAATCAGCAACACCTCTCGACCTTCTCAACCTGGCGTATCTTCCTTCAGCCAGCTTTTGGAAGCTTTTGCAGTCAAAATATGAAAGGCTACAGTGGAATGTGAAAATTCAAGTGCAGAAATCAGCAGTGTATCTTTCAAAAATGGACTTTCTTGAACTCTCATTTATGATTTTTTCAATATTTGATTTTTTTTTAATTTTTGGGACCTTGCAGTCATATTTTGGGTGCAGATGTTGCTAAATCTGCCCCACAGTGGGCGCCAAAAACTGTTGGTGAGAAAATTTGTCAGGTGGACAAACTTGTGGATTTCTTGCCAATGCTCTAGGAATCTAAGTCTCTCTACTTAACCGGTGCAACTGTCGTATGTGCATGCACATGAAAAGGTGGATTTCTGTGGTAGCCTTTTTGACCGGGGATCCAACAGGGCACTCCACTGACCCTGCGGAAAATGCTTGCATATACCTGCAAGAGATGACTTTGTCTGAAAGTGGGAAAGGGAGTGAGAATGGAGGTAGGAGAACTAATGCTGCAGGTAGAAAATCAAATTCCTACACACACACTAGTTAAAAACTTCATCACATGCATTTATGAGAGGAAACAACCCTATAAATGACAATAAGACTGAATAGAATTTGATGAGAACAAAGTGTCATGAAATCCCTTGGTCAAAGAAAGCTAGAAACTCCTTCTTCTTGTATTGATGCTTGAACAAAAGTTGTACATAGTGTAGGAATGGAAGAAATTTGAGAGGGGAAGAGAGTAGAAGAAAATGGCTATCTCCTTTACTTTCTCTCAAGGTAGAATGCACTCTTGAGTCTACAAGATCAATCGCCAACCCTTTAAAATGGGAATTTGGCTTAACAATTTATAGAATAGAATATGACTCTTCATCTTCCTCATGACCTTTCAAATACCTAATATGACTTAAGACTGTTCATATTCCACTTCAAATATTTAAGTGCTTTTTATAATAGCAAGGTGACTTAATTTACATTATGTTTCTAAAGTCTCTTAAGTCATATTAAAAGTGCAAACCCCAACGCGAAATTAGAATATTGGAAAGTGAGAGAAAGTTGGGGGGAAGAGGAGAGAGAAAGGGGGGAGAAGAAGAAGAGGAGATGTCATTCCTAATGAAGTTCGTTGATCCTCATTGATGGAAAGCTCCAAATGCAGTGAAACTTTGAATCTTTGAACTCCTTGCACACTGTGAAATTCCTCCAAATTATCTCACGAACACTCGCTAAGTTGAATGAACTAAGGTGGATCTTGAATGCCCTATGAAAAAATGACTAGGATGCTCCTGAACAATGATGTCCCCCTGAATGATTATCCTTGTACATCCCATTGTGCCAAAACTTCTCTTTGAGTGTAACTTACTATTTTTAGTAAGTGTGAAAAAGGTAACTCTCTCGATCCTTTGCTGAGTGTTGTGACCTTGATTCCCCTTTCTCCTTGTGTTCCTCACTCCTTTGGATCAAATTTCTATTTTTAGCAGGTTCTTGAGGGCCCACTTATTATTTTTAGTAAGTGCCAAAAATGTCCATTCTAGTGGATTCTCAGCTGTAGTGCACCTCTGATATCTTCATCTCCTTCGCAGGTTCTTCTGTTAATGACTTTCCCGAAATAGCAGTTCCTATGTAGTAGACCTACTATTTTTAGAAAGTTGGCCTCTGGGAGTCGGATTGACGTGGAACAAAGTTTTTTGATATTGGTTTTTTTCCCAATATCATCCGTTTGAAATTTCGGGTCCACCCGCTTAATAATCGAGGAGATTTTAAAGTTTTAATTTTTGGACCTGGCAGTGCTTCAAGGTACGGCAACCATTAATGGAATTCAAAATTACAGGTCTGGTTTTCTCCTCTATTTATGAATAAAATTATATTTTTGATGTGGGTTTTTTCTTCTGGTGCTTCACATGCAATCTTACTTCAATCCGACAACCGGTTTGACGGGAAATCTCACTTCTTTCTTCGTTGAACCGGAAATGAGATTTCTTCATTGTGGATGCTCTATCACACGAGGGGGGAGTTTGAAGGTATCTTTCTGATGGTCTTGGATAGAGGAATGAACAGCAACAAATGGTTTGTTGTTTCATGCACCATTTTGCAACATTTCTTTAGATCTTCATTTTTAGGCTATGGGGATTTTCACTGTTCTCTCCTTCTTGCTCTTCGTTTCTCCTTCTTGTTTTGATGAAAGATCCTTCTGAGACCTATGAATCACCATGGGGATTTTGTTTCAGTGCTTGGGTCAAGCTGGTCTGAGCATTTGCAATGGCGGAGTGACGGTAGAATGTTGCAGAGGAAGAAATGGAGGAATGGAGTGCACAAAAATGTTTAGAAGTTAGAAATGAAGAAAGCGACACTTGGAAATTTTTCAAAAAGATGTGCATAGGTAGGGCTTGGGTGAATTTTTCCTTGCATTATGTCCTCGACCTTAGGGATGTGAGGGACATCAATTTCCACAATGAGCAAGACGGTGACACGTGGCACTAGATCCAATGACAGTGAATGAAGGAGGAAAAAGCTGATTTGAAGCACTGGGAGCTGAAAGGAGGTCATGTGGGTGTCCACAAGACTCCTCCTAGGGGATGGGTGCATTTTTCCATGTCTGATGTCCCCCACCTCAGCTACATAAGGTACATCAATTTCCACGGTGGTCCTGGAGGTGATGCGTGGTGCACGATCCAATGGCAGGGAATGGATGCTCCAAAACTACACTTGGGGATGAACGACAGTCATGTGGGTGTCCAAATGACTCCCATAGTGGCTGGGTGAATTTTTTAAGGTATGATATCCCCCACCTTAGGTTCATAAGGTACATCAAATTCCATAGTGGTCCTGGAGTTGACATGTGGCGACCGATCTGACGGTAGGGAATGCATGCTCCAAATAAGCACTTGAGGGCTGAACTGTCAGGTCCTGGAGGTCATATGAGGGTCCCAAGGGTCACATGAGGGATGGGAACATTTTCCAAGGGGTTATTTACCTAACCTCAGAGACGTGGGGGACATGAAATCCCACCAGGCTCCTGGTACTGACACATGTCCTCTCGAAAAAATGACTAAGTCCTGAACTGCCTTTGAGAGGGTAACTTGGAATGCAGATAACTTGAGCTTCCAGTGGAATTTCTTGTTGAAAATTTATATGATACTGAATTGAAATGGAATTTTTAATCCAATGATGTGGGTCTCATGTCTTTATTCAATCATATGATCCCTAAAAAAAAGGATTTTTGATCTGGGACTCCACTTATACCTGAGAAAAACTGTCTTCTAATCATATTCTCCAAGGTGTTGTGAAAAATATTATTTCACCATAATGTTGTTCTTGGAATCCTATTTTTGAATATGTTTCGTTTTACTTCCAAATCCATCCGGAACTCCTGGAATCTTCATTTGAAGCTCAACAGTTGTTTTAGGCTTGTGTAATGCCTAGGCTTGTGAACACTGTTTTCACTCAGACTGCTCCAAGTCTTTCAGAACTTCCCAAAGCCTTACAAAATCATTTCCATGATGTTATAAGGTCTTCCATTCACCTTTGTGTTGAATTTTTCCCTTCTGATCTACCCTGGGGGTTGATCCAATCCCGGGAAGGCCAACAATAGCCCTTCCTTATACTGCCAAAAGATAACATTTTCAATGAACTCCTAAATCACCTAGGGGGAATGAATGAAATTTCTTAAATCACCTAGGATAATATCATGACATTGGTTGGGAATTAATTTTTACTAGCTAAACAGATCCAGGGTTTCTTAGGAATGATAAAACATGAAAATTTTGGCATAGGGGTATAGTTTTCGTGCTCGGAAATTGTCAATTTCCTTATTGCACATTCTCACGACAACATGTCTATAGTAATGAGGTTTCATTTGATTTGAAATTCTAAGGAAGCGTGATCTTAGATGTAGATTGTTTAACTCGTTTCTGAGGAAGACTTTTGGATAGTATGATAGATGAAGGATGAGGACCCAATATAGAGGAATTGTGTTTTAGTTTTAGGATTGTTGGTTGAGGTTTTGATGTTTGTGCTGAAGCAGTGGGATGTTTATTGGGTATTATGGTAACCTTCTTAGATGGAGGCGGAGAAAAAATCTTAGGGTTACGTATGTCATACTAGGTTACAAATGCAATGAATAGAATTTTAGTAAATTAGATGATAGGTTTTTTAGGAGGTTCTTGGGAAGCTTTCTTAGATGAGGTAGATGAAGGGGTAATAGTTGAGGAAGTGGAAGACTGATTGTTGATAATAGGATTTGAGGGTGTTTCTGGATATTTGATGAATATAGATTCAGAATTAATTTTGGAAGAGGTAGGTGTGGATTCGAAGATGTCCTTAAAATACATGACTTTAGATTCAAAAATATATTTGGAAGATAGATGTAGATTCAATAATATCACTGGAACATATATAAGTAGATTCAGTGGCAGGTAGTGTTTTATTGATAGTTTTGATAGTATGATGGGCTTGGACATTGTTCACTTGTAGTTAACTAATGGATGGGGAGTGATTTGGAAATGGTTGTGTAAATACATCAAGGTTCTTATTTTGAGGTGCATTAGCATTGTCTAGATGAAGTTCACCCTTATCAATCAAATCCTTAAGGAAATTGTGGAATGACTGAAACCTTTAAATGTTTTGCTCTGTATCCCTGTGGTATTTAAAATAATTTTTTTTACTATACCAAGAGAGTTTAGAGACAGAATTATCGATAGGCCTGATAGGTGGCAAAGAGATTATGTTGGCAACAAGGAGTTTGTTAAAAATTGCATTATAAGTCTCTCCAAAGTGTGTATAGTTGCATTGTGTATGATAGCATTCGGTAGTTGGTCATTCTTTAGGAGCAGATTTAGCAACTACGGCTTTGGTTGAGGATTTAGATTTATCTAGATTGGAAGATGATTTGGATGGGAAATTTGATTTTTGTTTCTTTAGTCTGAGTTTGATTGTGACTTCTTTGAGAGCTCGGAACTCAAGCTTACGGGCCATGGTGAAAGCTCAATCAAACATTTAGAATGACTGGATTTGAAGTGTAGATGACATATTTTTGGCACATGAATGACAGAACAATTTGATTAATTATATTTGTGGGAGGGAAAAGGATAGTTGATTGATAATACCCCTCAAGTGGGAAATAAAATCAGAAATGGATTCATCTTCAAATTGTTTGATGTCATACATGTCTTTCATGGTGATTTTGTGAGCAATGTTTATTGATAAGTGCTCTAGAAATAGCTAGGTGAGTTATGTGAGTGAAAATAGGGAATATTGAGGAATGTTGTTGTATCAATTCAATGCAGGGCTAGCTTGAGACATAGGGAATGTCCTCAACATTAAATCTTGGTCATGGGATGTAAGATAACAAGCATGATGGAATGCATAGATGTGTTGTTGGGGATCCTCCTTGCTATATAATTTGAGGAATTTTGGAGGCTTCCAATGATATGGATAAGATTTGTATGGTATATATAGTTGAATAGGTTTATTACATACTTTCTCATACGATAGTACATTTTTAGGACCCATGGAAGTAACTTCAAGGCTAGATATTTTTTTTGTTAAAGCTTGAAGGATATCTATATGAGGTGGTTATTAAGTACTAGATGAGGATGAGACATGATGGTTGAATAATAATTGATTAGGTTGTGTGTAAGACTGATACTATTGATATTTCTGAGGAATGTTTTGCTGAAAGGGGATATTTTGCTATACAGGGAAGCTCATGGGAATGTTATAAATATGTTGTGATGCTAAGGGTTGTGATGGTTGAACATATTTATATGGGATAAAGATAGATGTATTCAATGGAGGTTGTGATTGTATAGGGAAGTGTTGAAAAGGAATGGATGTATGGATAAGGGGTTGTCAATTTGGAGATGGGTGTTAAAAAGGGATGGAAATAACAATTAAATATTGTGATGGTTGAAGAATGTTTCTAAGGTGAATAGATTGTGAGTATTGTGGTATGTATTGGGAAGAAGCAAGTGGTTATGATGGTTGAGGCGTGTGTTGCGAAATGAGTAGAGGATTGTAGTGAAACGAGATGAGTACTAGAAATGACACTTGTTTTGATTGGAGTTATAGATGTGGGAATAGACATAGTGATGTTTTGAGTGGGTATTGTATTATGTTGAGGGGGTGGTGGTTGAGGTAAACTTTTAGGGATAGCAGTATAACTCAAAATAGGTGTTTGAACAACAGAGGAAGCTAGAGGGGTAGATGAGGAAGCATGGGCGTTGTGTTGAAGAGATGTCAAACTAGTTGAAGGATATGGTGAAGATGTAGGTTGTTGAGTAGATGTGTCTTGTGAGGAAATCATATGAAGATAAAAAACTAGGACTGAAGACACAACATTAGATTTTTCTGTTGATCGTGAGGATAATATGAGTATAACTGTTGAATAACAGGTTCCTGGTTTGGATCGATAAAGTGGGAAAAACCACGTGAAGGATTAGGGACATAAGGACATGGTTCATATGTATATGATTGAGGGTGAACCCCCCTAGCTACAAGATAAGCATTAAGTGCTATAGGGGTTGAATCTAATATTTTTGTGAAGTCATGATTCCCACCATCGAAATAGTGAGGACTAAAGGGCTTAAGTGTTTTAGATGATGTAGATTGGCTATTGGGAGAATTTAGTTGTTCTTGATCTTCTCTTCAAGATGAGAAAGAGGCTCACCATTATAATAAATGTGTAGAGTTCATGAGATGTGTTTGAGATAGAAAACTAGGGTTTGGAGATTCAAAATTAAGGATCCTAGAGGAAGGATTGCAAAAGTGTTATTTATAATCATTGGAAATTAAAATGAATCACCGATGATCTAGATATTTTAGGATTTTAGCTGTTAAAGTGGTTAAAATCACTTCTAAATGAATGTATTTTGTTTTATATTTTTGGTAAAATGGTTAGAAAGATGTTGCATGTTGAGGTGTGAGGGTTAAAATAGTTATAGAATGGTTATATGGTTGATTTGTTTTATTTGTTTTTGGTTTTGAGATGATTTTAGGTAGTTAAGTATAGATTTAATAGCTATGAAATGGATATTCACATGAAGTAAATATGATGGATGATTTTTGGCTTAGGATTGGTGACACATGAGTTAAATGATTAAATTAATTAATAGAGATGTAAATGATAAAGGGAAAGAAGAGTACAAGTTTTTAGTGTCTACACCTGAGTATAACCAGCATCATCCATGAATGTTGGCCCAATCACTACATCTACCTCATCTGGACCTAAATGCATAAATTATGCTCATGTGAATCCTGGTCTCACACATGGTCACTTCAATTCTCTAATGGATCTAATCTACACATATGGATATGGGAGCACATCTTGAGACATAGAAAACTACCTCGATACTCGTTCCACCTGAAATAGCTTGGATACCCTAAGAAAGTGATCCTCCAACCACATAGTATGATGAATACATCTCAAATCAAATGCATCCTTGACCCATCCACCATACTCTCTATATGGCCTCCATATCATGGCCCCTATCCTCATTCAATCTAGCATAACTCTATAGGTTGTAGTGTCCACCTGCCTACTCTAGATGCTTACCCATCTTAGAGAAACTATATTTGGCCCCGTCCACTCTACGTATGGAATACCAAGTGGTATCAGTATAACAATATGCTTATACATCCATACATGTAATAATGTGGTGGCTCCAAGGCCACTCCCATGTTCATTATGTCCAAAAATGTATAAGTCCATATACAAGTAGGCTAACACACACCTCGCCCAATCAAACATCATACCATGCTCCTCAAAATACTAACATATATCACACATCTTATACAAGATTCCTACACCATCTCCATCTACCGCCACTGATGACACTATCACTATTGCGATAAAATTCTGCAATCGCAGAACACCTAATCTAAAAATTACATCCAAATTGATATGGATATTTTTCTAGACCTGTGTCCCTATAAAAGACCTCCTATTTTCTTACATCTAGCCTCATAGTATTATCTACTGCCATGACTTGTACCCTTTCCCCTACTATTGGTAATTGGAATATGAGATATACATCCTCCAAGGTCACGATTATTTCGCCTGTAGAAAACCAAAATATTCAGGTACCTGCACACCATAGCTCACATAGTATTGTAATTATGGGAATATTATGGGGAAATTCCCCTAATCTCGCTATGTTCCATATCCCAACATGGTCTATAACATCCCACTCCTTATCAGATAGCCCTAACATCAATAAAGTACTCAAGTGTCGATCTCTATGGAACTTCCTCGAATGGATATCTCACTGCACAACAAGAAAATAACCCAAATATTGGCATCAATACCTCATACAGGTCCAAAACAAATCATAAACACCAAATATATTCATCAAAAAACTAAAACTTTGCAATATGCAGGTAATAAACTCACCTGGGACTACAACGCCTAGGAGCAGGACTCTGGCGACAGGAGGCAGGACCTTAGAGTCTAAAATTGGGTGCTAGTGTTCCAAAGGACGTTTTAACCTTGGCAACTACTGTCTAGGACTAAAACACCCATAAATTAAAAAATCTAAAATTTACACAAAAATAAAAAAACTTAACATTTTTCATAAAAAAATTCATTAAAATTCATACATATAACCTCATCTGTCATTTGTGTTATCACGACCTTCGCCACCCTCTCGAATATTTTCATCCTCATTGTTCTAATTTACGGAATATTTGCAATACCATAGCTCAATTTCCAATTCACTCACAATTCAAATCAAGTTACTATTCACTTTTTACCCCTGCTATATATAGTAACTTTCCATTTTTCCTATATTATAGTTACTATCTGCACTCATTGCTCAAACTAATACATAGCATACAGTCTCACTCACATATTGAGTTTCCTTACTCTATTTTTGTCCCTATTTGGAGAAATCACTCTAGAATTCTTCCTACTACCGCACTAGATGCATTTTACAACACTATATTTTTATTTCGCTCATCTTACATTTACTTTCACACAAGCTTACAAAAATATTCTATATATCATTCGACCATGTTTTCATCTCTACTTTTGGCTCAGTGCTTTTCATCAAGTCCCTTCACCTTTCACCAAAAATGGGGGCATACAATCAAGATCTCCTCACGATCACTTTCCGATTTCTATGCAATCAATCAAGTGTAATCAAGCATAAATTTCTTTGAATTTTTTGTTAATCACATCAAATATATTCCCCCTAATGATCTAATCTAGGGGAAACAAAAGAAGAAAAAAAATCTCTCTATGATTCTTCTTCTTTAATCAAATCAATAAATCAACAAAATATTTTATCATCAAATCAATACAATAAGAAAAAAAATTTCATTCCTCCTAGATGACCTAACTTAGGAGCTAAATTTCTATCACTTCTAGATGACCTAACATGCAAGCCATCTAATATTCATGACACCCTTGGAGTGGGGGAAATGATACATCATTTTCTTTCCTATACTACTCATATGTGGGTTATTCAACCTAGATCGAAATTAGCAAAATTTGGTCTTTATACCGTCTGTAGTGGTTGGAACGTTTAAGGATGTAGTTAAAGTTGGAGGGTAAAACTAGAACTATCTCCCTACACTCTTCCTTTGGCATAAAGGACACACAAATCCTTCATTTATTCAAAAAACATACAAAATCAGGTTGGTAGCTAATCACTCCCTTTCCCCCCTTCAAGTATTTTCTTCGCAGCACAATCAAAATATCCACATTATTTGAATCAAATCATCAATACTCTCCATAGTGTGCCTTACCATGGCTCGTTATCTCTATTTACACCACATGGATTGACATGTCAATTCATGGTTCACCACGCTTCATATTATTCTACGCGTACTTATATAATAGGGCTTCTTCGGATTCCATACAAGTATGTTCTTTTCTTCCTTTACACTACTTGAATTTCATTCAAATAGCATAAAGGGGGGGAGGGAAATGTAGACACAAAATCACGCACTTACTACTACATTACTATGTTAGAAGGTATGATGTTTCATATATGGGTATTGAGAAAAAAAAGAGTATTCACTACTAACACATCCCCCTTGTCCCTCCCCTTTTGTTTTCACTATCTTATTTTATATTTCTCTTTTATATCTATCACCTCTTCTTTTTTCACTCCCACACTACTCTTTGGTAAGGTCATAAGGGTCCCTCTCTATCAGTATTTTTGTAATTGTCATCACTTACTTTAGGACACTAGCACTCCTCCCAAAAACTAGCACCCATGCGCTTGTGTCCAAATCTGGGCGCTCCTATATTTCTTATTTAATTTTATTATCTTGACATTTGTGTTTAGTCTTCTTGGTTATCTTTCTCTTATCCCAAGGTCCTAGCTAGCATGTCGTGTTCCTTGTATCAAAATTTAAACAAGATATCTCTATATAAACACATCATACATACCATTATTAAGGGTTGGCAACTATCTAGATATATATATAAAGAGGGTTGTATTCTTTGGGATTATTGTATCTACATAAAATGCATAGGAGGTATTTCCATTATTCCATTCACACATTTTGCATTCTATCTAGTCATAGCCCGCTATTTTTTCATCGTTGGCGCAACTGCATCTAAGGAAACTATTGCACACATAATCACATAGAACTACATTGGGTCTCAGATGTAGTGCAACACTCAGTCATAAGATCATTCATTTGATGGCTGAGGACTCTCTGATCCCTCATTTTGCATCTTTCTTTTTCAGGGTTTGATGCAGCTTGGGGGTTTTGCAGGTGAATATTATATTACAGGTTACCAATGACATCTATAGGAGTTGTGCGACATACTAGCGATAGGAAGTGAAGATCAGTGACAACCTTGTGACCCTCCAAAATTCAGTTCTCAAGGTTTTGTGCAGACCTTGGCGCTTAAAGAGGGATCTTAGCACCCAGGCACCACAGTAATAGACCAAACACCTTAGTATAGACACATCTAACACTTTTGTAATTTTCTGTGAGGTGTTGCGATGTTTTCTCAGTCATGTTTACTAGTTCTCCAACATCAAACACTTTGGGATTTTAATTATTATCACTTAATCATTCTTAATTTTCTATTACACTTAGGGTTTTCATTTTATTCATCTTATGTATATGTATCATAGCATTTATTAATCATTTTTGGAATTTACATATTTACATTTAACAAATCAAATTCAGATTTTGTTAAATCACTAATAGTAGAGCGCAAGGAACTGGAGAAGGAGAGAGAAAGTTCCAAACAATAAGGAAGCAACGATGAAAAAGTTTGTGTCATTTGTAACAAGAAGCTTGTGGCTTTTGAAGACAACACTAGAATATTGGAAGCCAAGGTAGAGAATGGTGAAAACTACTTAAAGGGTTGTATAATCACCCACATTTAATAAACATGTGCATAAAAGAACTGGAAAATAAACTAGTGGTCTTTGAATCCTAACTACATGATGAATCCATAGACAGAGCTACCTAAAATAAAATAATGGAAGAATGTGAAGCAGTTAGTTAGGAGTTCAAGGAAAAAAGAGAAAAAATAAAGAAATGATTGACTGAATTGAGGAATCTCACTGATACTAAGGAAATAAATCTTGGAGTAACATTATGGGATCTGAAATAGAAAATCAAAGATTGGTGTGTATCGGTGATAGCATGAGTCAAAGTGATTCAATGTTCAATCAACTCATTATCTTGTTGGATAAAATCACCGAACAAATTGAGGTCATAAAAAATAAATGGAAAGGGAATGAAGAATTGCTGCAAAGTGATGTGCCAATTTTTTTAAGATGTCCAATAAATGTTTCTCGATGATGGAAAACCAAATTAGTACCGGGTGATGTTGGGCCCATGGTTATCATATTCATTATTCTCTAAGTCTTAGAGGACTTAGTATTATTTATTCATTATTTATTCCTAGAGGCACACAAGGTTTGTATAAAGGTTTGTGTAGGATAAAGGTAAGGGATTGCAAAAAAATGGCCACGCAAGGAAAAGTGAGGAAGCATGCGAGAAAAAAAATACTATGGAGGTGTGCAGAATAAATCATGAGGAAGCTCATGTAGAAAAGGATAAGAGAAAAAGAGAGGACATGTAGATTAGTAAAGGGATAACAATAAACATGAGTTGAGAATTAGACTTAACTTTATCTTTTTCCATCCAAATGAAGTTGATATAATATGGTTGATAAAACTAAATATATCAGTTTCTAAAGCAGAGGGTTAATATGCAACACAAGTTTAAAATGATAAAAGGCTAATTTTGGATAACTGACAAGGAGTACTAGTTAACTAAAGCTGTAAACTCAAAGGTTATTCTTAACCCTCGTAAGACTAGTGAAGGATAAGTTCCCACTAGTATAAATATTCATGTAAGGGTCTAGTATAGGAGGGAAATACAATAATAGAGAAATAAAGAGATGTATTGGTGTGAGAGAGTTTTGATACCATGGTGTAAAGACCTTGTACTTGGACTTTGAACTACTAGATAACTAGAGCTTGTATTGTGCAATGATTAATGTATGAGTATTATGTTTGGTGTGTACACATTCTTGCTATATTCTTAAATGCATGAGGAACATAAGTATAATTGCTAATGAACAATTCACTTTGTTCACTCCATTATTACTAAACTATGATGGGACCTTGAAACCTTTCACTCTTTGGGTAAACATGCCTTAGTTTCTCTAAGAGGGATATGATAACATGACTATGGATAAAAATTATGTGAAACAAACCTAAAAAATGTCATGTGCATAAGATAAGAAGAGTACTAGACTCAAAAAATACAATGATGTCTACTTTATATCTCTTATGTGATTCAAATGCTTTTTGCTTATCCTTGTAATACACCACAAGATTCGAGAAAAAATGTTTTTATTCATGAAAAAAGACCTCAAGCATGGGATGCTAAAAATAATATAAAATATTCACCAAAGGTATCAATACTTCTTAATTGATGGCCTTCCAGATAGTTTTATGCGATTTAAAACTAATCTTTGAGGCACCCTCTCTTTTTGGTCACGCAGTAGAAGTGATTTCTTTGATATGATTGAGTGATTGCCACCCCATTTTGTTCTTTAATCTTAGTGCAATAGACACAAAATGACCAGACCTCTATAGTATTATGCCTAGAATTCCCCCATCAGACGCTAGAAATTCTCACAAATGGATAAATCTTAACATCGTTTCCAATCCTCACCATTTCTATGCATACTTACACCAATGCTTCACAATATTTTTTGAGGAGGTCCTCCAAAATCATCTAGGGGTGTGTGAATATTGGTACATGTAATATATTTCCTTCCCCTTTTTATTTTCCTCTTCCAAATTCATGACTTATAATTAGTATCCTTTCTTTTAATAAATACGTATGACAACATAGAGGATATACAAATGTGCATTGTTTTTTGTGGCTTCGAAATGCACCCATTATTGATACATTAGATTGGGATAGCCCACAATATGTGGAAACAACACAAAATTACTTTGATAGAAACATTTCAACATGGAACCCTCGAGGCATAATTCAATGAGTGAAACATATATAATGGTCCATACACGATGATCCTTTCCTATTATACACAAAACAAATACTTACTTATAACCCTCTATCTGATATTGAAGAGATATTTAATCATGTTTAGTGAAACAACAAAGGTTTATAGCAAACGTGTTTGAGAGAAGAGAATGCAGAGTTTCAATGTTGTTACAATGCCCCCTGGGAGACACACCCTAAGTCTGCATTTTTCATTAAGGAAGATGGAAAAGTAAAGTGCCTTCCTTCTAGAAATGATGATAGGGTAAACATCCATAACCCGACCATACTATCCATATGGAGAGCCAATATTGACTATAAACCCATGCTTTCCCACATGTAGTTCTAAAATGCATAGCAAAATATGCTTCCAAAGCAGAGAAAAATTCTAAAGCATACCATCATATGCTCTCTAGGATTCACAATAGTGTCATTGATGATCAACCTGCGCATATTGGCTTGTAAATAATTCTTCCTGAGATTGTCATTAAGCATGATATCAATGCATAAGAAAATTACCACATGATCCAAAAATTACCTCTTGTCCTTTACAGCAGTTAATTTATTTCCTTGAATGGTTATAAGAAGGCCTTAAGGGAGGTCATCAAATTAGATCCTGAATCTACAAAATCATGCCATCTCCTTGATGCCTACAAATGACCTACAAAAATGGAATCCTTGTCACTTAGAGAAACAAATCAAACCTGGTCTTTCAACAATTTATCCAAGGGGGATAAATGGAAGATATATTCTGTGCCAGTAATTATTTGTGCCTCCCCTATATTTTTTAGGATCCCTACTCATGATTCAACATCTTTTGAAACATTTTTGTTAGAGTGAACTCCTTTTATATAGTCCATTTTACAACATTGCAAATGACATAGGCACCTCTCCCAATCAAATCATTTCTAATTAGGAGCTCTTTCAAAATAATTGCTAGCCTTGGCATATCATACGTACTCCCTTAGATGTCTATCATCTATCATGTGAGGAACTGCCTAATGATGAGGACAACACAAGTCGACTTGGTTAGTTGGATGAATGCGAGTTATTATCTCATTGTCATCCCAACAACCACATGGACATAGATAACCTTTATATATTGGGCTACCGAGAATTTAACATTAGCCACAGCCGAGGAAAAAAATTAATTCCTCCTACTTTATAGGAGATTCATCCTTATTTGATTAATGATGATATGGCTGCATGAAATATCTTTAGTAATCATTTACCAATTGCACCACCTTCTTTTTATTTCTCACCAGAACAAAAACTTACTTTTTATACTATTCTTCATCATTTCATGCATGTATACCAACTTTCTGTATTGAAATTGATAATTCAAGGTATTGTTAGCATAGGGAAATCACATCTCATTAATGTAATTAGGTCAACACTCTCACCCACAAACAACGAAACAAAATCACACCTTTTATTGCTTGCACCAATCAGTGTCATAGACTTCAACATTTCAACATCTACTATACATGCTTGCATGTGCATACCCATCAAAGAAATAAAACCATTGGATTATCAAACATTGTCACACTTTCAAGAATGCACACAACATGTTCGATATATAAGCATTGATGAAATAAGATTAATTGGGCCCAAATTACTTGCTATGGTTGAGTACTGCTTCTGTGAAGCTTTTCCTCATTTCAAGACATCTACATTTGGTAATAGATCTATAATTCTGGTTGGTGACCTTGTCCAATTACCTCCTCTCAAAGGCATTCCTCTGTATGTGGGTCACTCATATAGAGCCAACCTTTGGAGGATATTTCCTATATCCATCACATTGTGGACAATATTTTGCTAGCAAGGGGCCAACTCTATGTTCAATTATGTGAACTCCTTCACATTTGAGAAACATCTCCTCACATTAATGATCGGAAAATCCTTATGACACATAGTGATACACACATTTCAAAACAAGAGTTTCACGGTTTCCAATCAGTACCCCATTTGTTTGCAAAAATTGACCTTGTCAACCACCACATCCTCCACGTGCTAAAATCTTTGAACCTTCCTATGGCCCAATGTATTGTACAATTGACCAAGAAGAACAATTTAGGAGATTCTGGTGATGATCAACTCTAGTATAAATATTTTCTTTGTATACATCAAAAAATTATGCATACAACAAAGTTGTGGGTTGATGTTGGACTTGTAAATGGTGGAATCGGGACAATTGTTGATGTCATCTACAACATCTCCACATCCTCACCAAACCTTACCCTTTTAGTTTTGGTCAATTTTGACAAATACATTAGACCTTGTTGGGACAAAAATAATGCATCACATGTTCTAATCCCTCCTATTTCAAGAGGCAACTACATGCAACTTCCACTCAAAATTGTTTGGTATCTAACAATCCACAAGTCACAAGGTCTTACTTTGGAAAATGCAACACTTGACATTGGGAGGACTAAAAGGCAGGGGGCTTACATTCACTACTATCTTCAGGGTCCTGTCCCTTCAAGACCTCCACATATCCCCTCCATTCTCATTTGACCGTTTCTCAAAAAATGTCTCTTGGTCCTCGTGTAAACCTTAGGAGAGATGAATAGGCAAGGCTCACTTCTTTGCCACATTTCAGTTTCATTTAAAATACAATAAAAATCAATTCATGTTTTGTTGGAATCAAAGTTGTTTCTCTCCACCCCTACAATATTGCCACTAGTCCACCTTATCTCTTTCGGTGTCCCCGTTCCACTTTCAACATGCGATTGGTAGCTTATTTACTATGAAAGAAAAAAAAATCTTTAATTTCTTTTATTTTTAATATCCAAAAATAATTAAAACATTCTAAAATACTTTAGTTTTTTTTAAAATCTAAAATAATTTCATCGATAAAATTTATTTTTATGATTTTTTATATATATTAGACGACAGTTTATTAATAATATAATTCGTCAATTTTACATTGTACATTAAATTTATACGGTTTAATATTTTCTGAAGTTGTAAACAGAACCATCAAATTCCAGGGCAGCGGTTGAAACCCTTGAGCATTCTTTGAGCAAAGCAGAAATATCAGAGGGAAGTGTCTGGAAAGATCTGTGGAATTCATCTGTATTTACTACTGCTATAACAACATGAACAGCGAGACCGGGGGTTTTGTGAGAAGGTTTTGGAGCGACACAGCATTTGCAAGCTTTTTTGGGAATATTCCTGATCACTTCGAGGATGACGACATCTCGAAGAAGGTCTTTGGTGGTAGGAGCTTCGTTTATACAGGGGACAAGGATATCCAGGAGGCTGCACGCTTTGCCGTCCAGGAATTCAACAAGCAGCAGGTAAGCTAGGCTAGGGTAGGTTAAATATTAATCACGTTATTTTGTGGTGCAAGATTAGGGTTTCAGGCAAAAAAAAAAAGACTAAAATTTTTGGGCTTTTATTTCGAATGTAGGTAGGCCAGTGTACATACTGTTTCTTATTCTTAAAATTACGGTTTCATGATAACAATTAAATCTCTTTTTCTGTGTTAACTATTTCTCAGAGTGATTTCTTATTCTTAAAATTAGGGTTTCATGATAACAATTAAATCTCTTTTTCTGTGTGTTAACTTTTTCTCAGAGGGATGGTATACCGTATGAGTTTAAGCGAGTGTTGAAGGCAAAGGAGCAAGTTGTGGCGGGTTTTCTGTATCATTTGACCATGGAGGTGAAGAAGGAAGGGCAAGTTGTGCCTCTGATTTGCAAGGCAAAAGTTGTGGACCAGGCCTGGCTAAAGTCGAGGGAGTTGGTGTCTTTCGAGTTCAAGAACCCCAAGGCTAAGGTCAAACCAGATTGCTCCTGTATTACTCCTACTGCCATTCCCCCAACTTCGACCCCGGTTTTAACTAGCCCTGTCACTGTGACTGTGACCCCGGAACCAGCCCTCACCTATATGGACCTCATATAAAGAAAAAGGAATTTTTTGCAGGTTTTTTTTTAAGTTGGTTGAATTTAAAGGCATTAGTTAGTGTTATAGCTTAGATACTTGTACTGAGGCTGCATACTTTATATATTAGTTTAGTGAAGTTGAACTACGGATTACAGATTATATTGACTCCAGCAAAACTTCAATGATTGAGTTTTTGGACAAATGTTGAGACAATATAGACATTGATAGTCACGAAATTGTATTTAAGGTTAGGAGCGCCCTAAGCAATAATTGGAGTGGACAACCTTCTCGCAATTTCAGTTAATATTTTTTTCTATTCAACTAGATGAATAAAAGTTGCCTGCATTCTTGTTTCTTGAAATTTACATGAGTATTATAACTAGCATTCACATTTGTACATTGCAATGTGAACGCCGTACGGTATATGTTATTTGATTTAGAGAGATAGTTATTGCTTCTGTAGTTGGTGTTGATAAGGGGTGTGATTGATTTTGCAAGTTTAAAAATATAGATGAAGCACTTCATTTAAAGGTTTTATCTCTATATTTCAAATTTGTACATATACATTTGCAAATCTTATATCACGAGTGGTAGCATTTTGCGGAGTAGTTTATTTGAACTAAACATGAATGCATTTTTCTCTGACACATCACTGTCCCAATCTCATTCAAGTCAAACAGTGTTTTGTGAAATCACCTCACCAAATCTCACAAACAAATGTTGTTTGTGCTCCCTGTAACATATATGTGCTTACCATATGCATATTCATCCAAATACCTCCTGTAATTATTACTAGGGGTCAATTGGCTTTTTCGGATACTAGGAACTTGGTTAGGAGCAGGCACTAGCAACATCAACTTTAGAACTCTGGAAAATTCATGAATGGTGGGTTGATTAGAGTGTCATTTCTTAGTGCAAAGAAAGGCCAACTGGAAGATTTTTCTCACAATCCCAAGAGCCCTGTAATAATAAACCCCATATTTGCCTTAATAAACCCCAAATCTGCGTTTATAACCTCCCATCCTCTTCCAAAGTGACGACCCCCCATCTTGAAATACATGCATGCCTCAATAAACCAATAAAATAATATTTTATTCCCCTCAAGTTGACACCCCATTCTAAAATTAGGAATATACAATATTAAAAAACTCAAACTCCGCCTTATCCTAAAAAGAGGATTTGATTTCTCCCTTTCGATCCTTGCACCCTCATTATAGTCTCTTTTATTTAATTATTATTGAACTTGATGCTTAATAATAGAAGTAAACCATTATATTATTATTTTATTCTATTTCTACTTTTTGAAATAAAATATACTTTAAGTGTCCTTTCTCCAATTAAAATATAGAAGCATCATTGGACCACTTATATTAATTTATTTTTTCTTTTAATCTCTCCTTGGAATTTGTCAATAAAACATTCTCACACATTTTGATAGTGGAAGAGGAAATTTATCCACATTCATCAGACTCTATTCAAAATCAAAGAGAGATCAGTCAATGTAAAAAAAATAACTATAATGCAAAATATTGGAAAATGAGGATTTTTAATATTTCTACAAGGACTTTCTATCCATTTCTTACATGATACAATTTAGAAACTGGTCTGAAAATTTTAAATGTCAAAAGATGGGAACAATATCCTTGACTCTATAATTACAAAATGCAATGTTTGGCTAGAAAACAAGAGGTTGTTGTGATTTTTTAAGTCACTGAAAAACTTTCTTCATTGTAGACCTAATTGAAAGTGAATCCACATCACACATTACAACAAGATGCAGTGTATCTACTAAATCATTATGAGGTGCCCCATCCCATAAGCTTGCAATGAAAAGGTCTTTGGCTTGTCCTTGTTGAAGCAACATACATGCCCAAGCAACAATGTTGAATCCATTACCATAGCTATAAAAAGAAGGGTGAAGAACTTTATTATCAGAGAGTAACTCCAGAAGCACAACTCCATAACTATACACATTAGCCTTATCTGAGACACGCCATGTCATTGCATATTCAGGGGAAACTACCCAAATGTGGCTATGACATCAGTTGTTGCATGAGTTTATGAGGTCCCTAGAAGCTTAGCAAGACCAAAGACAAAAAGATAGGCATTAAAATTGTTGTCAAGCAGAATATTGATGGTTTTGATATCTTGATGCAGCACACACAACTTTTGTATCAACATTTTCCATGACTATGTTTTTTTGCTTTGGATAGTATCTATGTTCACATGCCAATGTCAAAGAAAACTCCATCCACATTTTATTCCTCCATGTTCCAAAAAAAAAACCTTAAAAAAAATTAAATAGTGTACACTGTAAGCTCCAAAATAAAATTAACAAACAAAAATTTTACCAACTGAAGCAAATTTGAGTCAATTTCCACAGCTTTCCTTCCTATTAGCAAGTCTAAAAAAAATTAACTGTATACATCATATTTTCATTAAGCCTTGTTATTCTTGTATATTCAGGGTCAATGTAACCAATCGTACCTATAACATAGGTAGAGGTGTGGGTTTTGGCCAAGGAAATGCACTTCGCAATGCCAAATTCTGACAAATGTGCTTCAAAACTATCATCCAAAAGAAAGTTAGAAGTCCTTATATCCCTGTGAACAATGTGTGGGTTACAGTCATGATGAAGATATGTTAACCCTTCTGCAACACCATGAGAAATATTTAGCCGATTCTTCTAGTCTAGCTTAATCTTATTTGATGATCCTATACGAAAATAATTTGTTTTTAAAAACCTTGTTAAATTCTCCAACAATCCATTTTAATAAGAAGGTTAGAGATTGATCGGATTCTTCTACTTCAAAATATGAATCTATAATGTACAGATCCATTTTTCTTTATAACATAATCATTTTACTCACCATGTAGGATGTGGAGAAGGTGAATATCCATGCAGATTCCTGTAAAAGTAATAACACAATATTTCTAGAATCTTTAGACCACGAGTGTATTATATATGCATGTTTAATGCACTTGACAGAACCCTTCAGCAATCATCATATACATGATTGATCAACAACACAAAATATAATCTGAAAGAACTTACAAATAAGTAAGACTTCCAAGCTTCTGAAATTCAAGAAGGCCCATGGGACAAATGTAGGTGCCAATTTCCCTAAAGATGTTTCCTTTATAATTGGTATGACAGGTATAGGAAGCAATTCTTAGATCAAACACAACATATTTCTAAGAACCCATTACTTGTTAATCTACCCTTGGCGTGTGTCCAACATGGTTCTCTATAGTGTTTGTACATTTTTTATGAAATCATTAATATCTATATGAGGTAGCATGATATACTGAGCACCAGGGGAAGAGATCTAGAGGTAGTGTGAATTACTGTGCACTAGGGGAAGAGATATACATTTTCCAAACATGTCCAACATAGTGCCATAAAAATGATAGTATTCTTGATCTCAAAAATTGTGGGTTTATTGAGGTCCTTGGCTGCTATAGATCTAGCTGCACTAGCCAGCTATGAATCCAATCAAATACAAAAAACATTAAAAAATATTTCAATACTTAGACAACAAGTTCCAAATACATAATCATATATTTTCAAATTGAACAGAAAAGACTCATGCCCTAAAGAATAGAGAAGACTTTGTCACCTACCGTTTTCCAGATTCATCATACTTTGCAACTTGACGAAGAACATCAATCCAAATCAATGCATCCTATCAGTACTTCTTAAATCCACGGGTGACTTTGATGGCTACATGATCCTTTGATGTTTGGTCTCAACATTCCAATACCTGTCCAAAAGTGCTTGTGCGAGTTGGGTTCTTATTTAGAATCTATTTTTTTTATAATTGCTAATATCAACAAATTTTTCAACGGATCTGGCATCCACCCATAGAAAATAAAGCAAATTACCTTCACCCATTTTACTGAGAATCTTATTTGTAATATGGAGAAAATAGTACACATAAAACATTGCATAAATGGTAATTACAAAGTAAGGTTGCAACTTAACAACCTAAATCTTTGCATTCAAGAAATAAGAGGAAATGCGATGAAAAATCTTATTATAGTGAGGGGTTAAATTATCTCCAAGAGATAACTGGTAATGTCCATCCTTCCCATCTTTACGCCATGAAAGAGACAAGTAGCAGAAGGATACATTTCTTATTGATGAATAATCAGAAACCTTGTGCTCATAGGAGGACTCTATCCCTGACAGAGGGGAATCCACGTTCAAAACAACATCTTACCTTCACCCATTTTACTGAGAATCTTATCTACAATATGGAGAAAATAGTACACATAAGACATTGCATAAATGGTAATTACAAAGTAAGGTTGCAACTTAACAACCTAAATCTTTGCATTCAAGAAATAAGAGGAAATGCGATGAAAAATATTATTACATCAAGGGGTTAAATTATCTCCAAGAGATGACTAGTAATGTCTATCATTTCCATCTTTACGCCATGAAAGAGACAAGTAGCAGAAGGATACATTTCTTATTGATGAATAATCAGAAACCTTGTGCTCAAAGGAGGATTATGTCCCCAACAGAGGGGAAGCCACATTCATAACAATATCTCCATTTACATTAGTATTCCCCAAAAAATATAGCATATGTTGGGCTTGCTAGTGCCATTTAAAAAGAAAAGTTAATGTAAGTAACCCATGAGGAATTTCCTAGAATTTTGAGAACTATCATCCCTAGATCTATGAAACCAAAGATATCACAAATTCTACAGACAAAAATTACAAGATATCTTATAATCACATTAAGATTGTTGTTATGATAAACATTAAGATTCTTTTTTTCCCTTCAATTTATTTTACTGAATGTTTCTTCAATGACTTTTTTATTCATGGGTTTATGTAAATTTTGTAAGATAGTTTTATCAAATATGTTTCTTCAATGATTTTTCTATGCCTTTTGTTTTTTTTTAGAAAAATCTCATATTCATCTAGTCTTTTTAATGCTCAGATTGTTAGGCTTACAAGTTACACTTAGGTTAAGAAGATAAATTCCAAAGACAACTCCATCCAAATATGATTGCTCCATGCTCCAGACAACAAACCTTAAAAATAATTAAACAATGTATAGTGTAAGCTCTAAAAGAAAATTAACAAACAAAAATATTACCAACATAAGAAAATTTGAGTTACTGTCCACAACTTCCTTCCCATCAGTGACTCTAGAAGAACAATTTTGTAATTGTATACATTATATTTCTCATTAATACTTGATGTTTTTTCATATTCAAGGTCAATGTAGCCAATGGTACCCATAACATAGGTAGAGGTGTGGATTTTGGCTGAGGAAATGCACTTGGAAATGCTAAAGTCTAAAAAATGTGCTTCAAAATTATCATCCAAAAGAATGTTAGAAGTCTTCACATCCCTGTGAATAATGCATGGGTTACAATCATGATGAAGATATGGTAATCCTTCTGCAACACCACGAGCAATCTTTAGCTGATTGTCCTAGTCTAGCTTAATCTTATTTGATGATCCTATACAAAAAAAAATAAAATTAAAAACACACTTGTTAGATTATCCAACAATCCATTTTAATCAGAAGGTTAGAGATTGATTGGATTCTTCTATTTCAAAATACGAATCTATAATGTACATATCCATTTTTCTTCATAACATAATCATTTTACTCATGTTTACAGACTTATGTTTACCATGTAATCATAAAACAACAGATTTCCATGTGGAGAAAGAGAATATCCATGTAGACTTGTAAGATTCTGATGTTTGATGCTTCCAACTATTTCAAGCTCAGTTTCAAATTCACGCAAGCTTTGTGGGTAGTGATTGTACAATCTTTTTATAGAATTCAACTTATAATTCTTTAGAACACATTTACAAGTAGTGCTTGTAACACCATAGCCAATTACCGTATCATCTATTATTAGGGAAAGAGAATTAAATTTACAAATACTATGTTTCAAAACTCTACAAAGAAACAGGTGGAAAAAGGAATCCTCACAACGTAGTAAGGGTGAAACAATTAGCAAATTGCAATGGAACTTCCCTTGATAAATTCTATAAATTCAATTAGACTATCTATTTCTCTATTAGTTCTAATCTGCAAAAATGCAAATTGTTCTCAAGGAACAATGCAAACCCTTACAATTAGTGGGTCATTGCACCAACAAAGTTGTCACTGAAGAAAAGGAAGTCTTGATAATATTATCAATGCTTTTGGCAAAAAAATAATAGAGCCAATGATCCCAAAACATATGGTTTAGAACAATGCTTCAAACAAAAAATTTAGGCTTTGGCGTAGTTGAATCCGGATTGCTTTCCTCAATAGTGTCTGCAAAAGAAGGAAAATATGATAAGCATTAAAACAAGTTGAACAACAGGATAAATAGACCTATTAACTTTCTACAAATACAATAATTGAATAGAGAGAAGGATATTAAGGGTTATGGTTACTATTCACTTGCAACCTTGGAGGTTGACTCTACACTTTATAGTATATGAAAATTGCAAACTAATAGACATCCTTTATTTATGTATTTAATGTCTTTATTGTAACACACTATGGTAACCCCATTCCACATCATTTGTATTGATGAGTCAATATTGTTCACTGTTGTTTCTTTAAAGTTAATTTTATTTCAATCCATGGTGGCTTTGATTTAGATATATATCATAATTTCCTTTTGAATTAAGCAAAAGTAAAAGAAATCTTTCCAAAACAAATGGAATTGGCAACCAAAAGGGCAGCAGTAATTAGCACATCCAATCAGAAGACCATCCTTGGAATGAGACATGAAAGAAAAGGACATTGTAATCCTCACAAATGGTTCCTAACTCCTAGATACTTTGCCATTTCAATCAAAAGTAGTAGTTAATTTATCTAGTGAAAATAATAAAGTTTTTTAATAACTTTTTAGCTTCTATAGCTTGCTAACTTCATCAGTTGAAAAATATATAATTTCAAAGGGAAATAGTGTTGTCAATATTAGAAATGGAAAGTTGGGTTCCATAGAAATCTGTAAAAACATATTGAAGAAAGATGCATGCACACATTAGTTGGGTACCATAGAAATTTTTAAAACCTATTGAAGAAAGATGCAAGCACACATTTCTAACCGATTCAGTGAGCAGTTAAACGGGCACAAGCTGAGTGAACCTATTGGAAATAAGGGTCTTTTTGAGTTTTTGTCTACAGATTCAGAAGAGTGTGAGTTGGTTTGTTTGATGTACTTTCCTAATGGCATTGGAAGAATATGAAAAAATCATCTTATTAAACAAAGGACATAATTTATAGATTTGTTTTTCTTCTAACACAGCTCTAGCAGCAATGGAAAATAATGAGATACATAGAAAGGATCCAGATTGTTACAAATATTGAAAGAAATGTTTGTCATTTTCTTCTAGAATGTTTTTTCTCGAAAGTGGTTTATTCTAATTTGAGCCCTTTCTATTTTGTATTATTATGAACAATGTCGAGTACGTCCTAGACTGTTTGATGATCCCTTGGGTTAAAGATCTCCTGAGGATGTAGTGGCTTGTCAACGCAGACCATTCGGTGCATATTTGCCATGATAGAAACTCTTTCGAATGTAGCTTCTAAACCTAAGTCTAACTTGCAAGCCTAACAATCTAAGCATTAAAAAGACTGGATGGATATGTATTTTTCCTAAAAATAATATAAGGCATAGAAAAATCATTGAAGAAACATATTTAGTGAAACTATCTTACAAAATTTACAGAAAACCATGAATAAAAAGTCATTGAAGAAACATTCAATAAAATAAATTGAAGGGAAAAAAAGAATCAAATTGTTATTAGAACAACAATCTTAATGTGATCATAGTAGATCGTTTTCCTAGAATTTGTCTTAAAAATACCGTCAGAACACATGAGCTCTACATCATACACTTTTTTCAGCTTATCAATATTTCCTGCAAAAACTTAATATTATTAGCCTTAGAATTTCTTAACAACAACATGGCAACAAGTAGAAGGTTGCAAAACCCTAAACACAATCACCATTTCACTAACTCGTGTTCACATCTGTCTGTCTCTGTCTCTGTCATCATACAATAAGAATATCCCATTCCTCCTAGTGCATAATGTGTTTAATAAGATAAAAACCCTACATCCCAAAGCCTTGTATGTTGTAAAGGTGCAAAGTCGTTTTATACACTGTAAATTACAAACAATCACATTAGCAATTACATGAAAACTCCAAATGGAAAAGTTACCAAAAAATACTTAAAATAAAATCCCTGATTTACTTCGGATGTCACCTTCATGTTTCTTCGAGATGATACTGATGGTTGTTGGTGCCACAAAGAAAATAACACCAACTTTAAAAAAACAAAGAAACCCTACATGTAAGACCCTGCGTGCACACTATAGAGAAAGAAAAAAGAATACCCTACATCAGAACATGGCCGAACAAGACAACGCAGAGCCGAACACAAAAGAAACATGACACAACAGGGCCGAACACAAAACACAACCGGCATTGGCCATCCCAATTGGAGAGAAATAGGGTTCAGGACAATGCTACGAAAATTCCGGGAGCTTATTGTTGGACAATCACATTGCATGCGATTCTATTTTTTTTGGCTTCAAGTGCATAAACAAAATAAACGTCAAAACGCCTGTCAAATTTAAGCTCATGCAAAAATCACTAAAACGGCAGTCAAATTTAAGTGTGTGGCTTGAACGCCAGAGGCCCTTTACCATAGGTGGAACGCCTTCAGCGTAATAAATCACAAAATTAGAGAAATTGTTATACAAAAAGAATTAAATATCATATATAAATATCATATAAGGATGGGAAATATCTCATGGATGGAATTAATTTATTGCAAGAGATTCCTATAATGTAACTATTAAGTTTTATACAAGGTTTTTTTGAAGTGATGAGATTCAATCCTAAACAAAGTGCCATTTTTTTGCAAAGAGTAGCTCCCACAGTTTTGTGAAGAGTGGTATTTGAACCATGCCTACCAATTCTCTATAAAATATTATAGACTTTTCTCCCAAAAAATTGGAATAGAGAATTAAATACTTTTTTCTTCAATTGTACTCACCTCTATTGACTATACTACTGAAATTATAAAAAATACACGAACCTTTTCCTAGAAAATATTATACTTCTACATAATTTGTAGTTACATCAGGTAACAAAACCAACAAAATCATATAAACTCATAAATATGCTATAATTGTTTTTGGTTGCAAAAATATTATATTTTTTTTGTGTATGCATGAAATTTTTATTATTAAATAATAATATCAATAAATAATGAATATTTAAGTAAATTTTTTTAATATTAAACTCTACAAATAATCCACAATATATATATATATATATATATACATTCTTTTAACAGCTATATCTTATCAAAAAGGCTATTCCGAGTATTTGTTTATAAGGTTATATCTTATAAATGAGACAGTGAGTTTTGTTATCTCTTATCAAAAAGGCTATTCCGAGTATTTGTTTATATATAAATGGTTTTCAGTGGTTATTTATTGTTAAGTCTTATGAGTCTGTTGGTTTCTTATAAAACAACTTAGTTTATAAATAAATATCTGTCTGGTTGTTTATTGAGAAGACTTGATTGTTGCCTATTGTGAATTTTTATGTCACGATTTAACTCTACTTGTTGATTTCACTTTCATTTTTGTTGGTTTCATAATTATTTATGTAGTTACAATGAAATATCACTTATGAAAATGAGATAAATTAGTGGGTTTGAACCCAAAAATTTGTATGTTTATTATTAATGTTGTTTTTGGTTGTATGTGTTTGAAAGCTGTCATGATTACAATTCAAATAACAATTTGTATAAATATAAGCGATTTATAATAAATTGACTGCAGTCTGCAGATAAATTATTGATGTTTTTTCAAAAGTATTATGTTATCTTTAAAGAGTTTTATTGAGCTTAATGTTAAGGTAGTGACCGATATCTATTTTACTAAATTTAAGCTCTTCAAGAATTTTTTAAAAGATAGGTAGAATCACTAGAGAGCAGTCATTTTTAATAGGGGCTATATATTTAATATTCTCACCGAAAAAAAAGGCTATGTACTGTACTGTTTCTCATATGTCAATTTTTTTAATGGTTTTTTTCAAAATTTTAAATAATAGAATTTTATTCCCACTTTCATTTTTCATTTGTTTGTATGATTACAATGAAATACCTACTCAATAAATATGTTATGCTACAGGACAAATTAATGGATTTTCCAAAAAAAATTGTGTGCTTACTATTGATACTTTTATTGGCTGCATGTGTTACAATTTAGTATAAATATTTGACATCAATAAGAAATTATACACTGCAGACAAATTTTTGATGTCATCTTATAACTCAAAGACACCATTGAAATTAGTGTCTAACGTATTGAGGGGTATGTGTTTTGTTAGATTTAAACACTTAAAAAAATTCTTCAAAAAGTAGGGAGTAGTCATTTGAAAGAGGATTATGTATTGAATATTCCCTCGTGCTTGTTTTTTAAAACATTTTTTCGGTTTTTTAATGAGTTAATCTTACTCTCACTTTCACTTCTATTGGTTTTTCATTTATTTGTGTGGTTAATGAAATTCCACTTCACAAAATGTGTTATTTTAGCGGATTTTTAAAATATTTTTGTACTTATATTTTTATTTGTATTAAAAATTATCATGATTATTATCTTAATAGTAATTAGTGTAAACATTTCTCATTCAATATAAATTTTAGATACAAACAAATTGTTGATATTTAGTTTATTTTAAGAAAATTATACTATAAATACAGAACTTTAGTGAATTTGAGTGGTCTCATTCTTTAAATTTTAGCACTTAAAAAATATTCAAAACATAGTTATAATAGGTAAGAGAGAAAACATTTTAAAGATGACTATGTATTGAATATTCTCTCGAATAAAAGAAGAAATGACATATGTATGAAATTTTCTTTCATATGCTAAAATTTAAATAGATTTTTTGAACTTACTAGCGATTTAACTATCCTCTCACTTTCAATTTTATTGGTTTTCCAAGCATCCGTGTGGTTTTATTGAAATACAACCTCAAAAAATATGTTATGCTATGAGATAGGCTAGTGGATTTTCCAAATATTTGTGTGCTTGTTATTGATGCTTTTATTCGCTGCAAGGCTCTAAAAAATATTTTAGATAAATCTCAATATTTATGTTAAAACCCTAGAACAATAGTATATAAAATAAACTTTATGACAACAATGATAATCTGATTTTTAAATAAAAAATAGAAAACCACAATGCACCAACAGAAACTTTTATTTATTGATTTCGAACAAGCTATACTAAAAAAACCAACAAACCACAACGCACCAACACAAACTTTTATTTATTGATTTCGAACTAGCTACACTAAAAAATATCAATGGATACAATTAGTTTTGGAGTTACATTGGATGAACACTTATACCTAGAAATACTAGTGTTTGTATACAATTATTTTTGCAGACAAAGATGTAGTTGGTAAATTTCCAAAATGTGTGAACAATAAACCCCAAATCTACCTTTATGAATTTCAATTCCTCTCCAAAGTGGGCACCCCCTCTTGGAATTACATGCATGCTCTTAAAACAATTAAAATTAATAAATTTAATCCTTAAATCCAGATAGTACGATTCATCCTAAGAATAGAAATAATCATTATAATAAGAGATCTGAAGACCCCATCCTTAAAAATAGGAGCTTGGTATTCACGCAGCTCTCTCTGAGAAGTGGAGCCTGATTAAATTGGAGAAATCAGTTACAACAGAAGTGTCTCTCAATAGTTAAATGTGAAAATGTGTATTAGAGAAAAGAGATACATATATAATTAAAATAGTACTAAGGATGGGAGTAGAAGTCAGGAGCATATTTAGATTAATAGAGGAGAATAAAATATGGGAAGAATCGCTTGGAGAGACGGAGATTAAATTAATTTATGTGGTTCTTTTAGTTGATCCTGTAGCATATGAAAAAATATGTAATTTAATCTTGCTTCCATCGCTATTGGACATTAATTAATGTTTGAAAGTCTAGGTGCATGAACATAGAAACAAGTCCACACTTCTGAGCAGGATGATTTTCCCTCAAGAAAATGTAAGTCTGGGATACATATATACATTTGGAACACACACAAAAGTAGCAGATATTATGTGACCTAATCTTAAGAAGACAGGAACCTATTCTACAAAGGAAATCTATAATTACTTCAAGAATGCATAAACAATATATCCTTGGGATCATACATAATATAATGGATAATATCATTCAAAGGAATTGAATAAGATGTCCCAGGGCCTTTACACAGACATGGGAGAAGAATAGTAAGTAGACATTAGTTTATTTTGCTCTATTTTGGAAAATCCCAGGGTTATACGGGAACCTCCTCTATCGCTTTGTTTACATTATGTATTGGTCCAGAGAAAGATGAAAGAATGAAATTTTCATTTTGAAATAGCCTCTTTACCAGAAGATTGTCTATAAGACATCAACCAAAAGAAAACCAAGTCATCTCATACAAAACAACAGTCCTCTCATGTAATGCCTACAAAAATGACATTATACGAACCATGTTAAAACCTTAAATACTTGTCTAGAAAGTTGCATATATATATGCGGCTATATATATATATATATATATGTATATATATATATATATATATATATATATATTGTTTTAAGTTATAAGATTACAAGGATTTCAATGCCTAGTGTAGCATTAAATTAATTTACTACCAATAACTATCTACTTTACAACGGATTGAAATAGGTATAAAGTTAAGTGATAAAATATTTTTAATTTATCTCTAAAGTCAAATTAATTTAAAATTCAAATAGGAAGGTGCCATTCATTGATCTTACTTGTTTAAATATTTTCCTCCTCCTTAAATTAACATTCACACCCTAAAAGATAATAAACCTTATACTTAGTTACTTTAATTCCATTATATTAATAACTTAAATGTTCATTTCATTTATTTCCTAAAAACATAATAGGAACTAAATAAATGACTTAACACACCAAGGGTAATAAAATGATCTGATTCACTCATCTACACATGCCTTTAAAAATTTATTTCAAACATTTAGAAAAATTTATTCTTACCTAAGCAAAAGTAGAGTTGATCCTCAACCCTTGGATCGAATCAATTGTGGCCACTAGATCTTAGGGTTCTATACTAACCCTAACTATCCTTATGAAATCTTATTAAACCTTTTTCTTTTCCCTAGCCTCCTCATTTGGTCTATTTTCTTTCTTGAGTTTTGCAAGTTGGAGGAGTGGAAGCCATGGAAGCTAGGAGGGAAGGAACCATGGGGGAATTCACAAGATCAAGCTTAGTTTAGTTTAATTTATGGATTTATTATTGTAATGTCTTCCATTTGAATATTATAGAGGTTTCCACTCCAAATCTAGAGTTGTTATAAAGTTATTTTTATTTCAAGCTCCCTATTTGGGCCAAACCCTACCTCCATTAAAATGTATGAGATTTGAGCACTTTTAAATAGATCCATTTAAAGATTTATTTTCTTTAAACAATGAATTTCTTCCCCTATAGTATGTTTATAGTCTTATTTTTACATTTAATAGGCTTAGATTTTAATTTAGACAAGTTTAAATTTACATAGACGTGAATCTCTCTTATTCCACCGTCAGTGCTGAAACCGTCACCCTACCTAGGTGATGACTCATGAACCGTCACCTTTCCTGAGTGGTGGTTCAGAGACCATTGCTTTGCATAAGGTGGCAGTCCTATTCTTCGAAAACAGAACCTTCATTTCCGCAATTTTTCAAAAAATAAATTACTAGAGTGTTTTAAAGATCATCCTTAGCTTGATTTTATATTCCTAAAGCCTCCACTTGAAAGGTTTAATCCATTTATCCATTCCATAATTAAATTACTAAATTTAAAGATTTACTATCTCTATAGTGACAAGAACACATCTATAAGATTATTTTTCCCACAAAATTGTCTTCAACTCAAAGTAAGAAATGAAACTTAATCTAATTCTCATTATCATTGTTTTCCCTTTTCACAACAAAATGCAATATCTCCACATAATAACTTACTTAAAATTTATTGCATCTTTCCATTTCCACTACAACCATTTGTTCAAATAACTTCAAATAACTTTGTTCCACAATCAAGTTTGCCATGCATACACTATTAGTATTTTACAACTTCTATGTTCTTTCTTTCCTTTTTATAATTATGCAACTTCAACAATGATAATGAAATTTATTTTCCTTGATCATAGCTCATTTATTTCAATGAAAAGAACTTTCTTTCTCACAATACAATACAACAAAACTTTTAAACATGATTACCATTCTAATTCATTCCTTTACATAATACAATTTGAAGAGAAAGGAAAATATAGATTCCTTAATGAATTTCCTTCAAAATAATAATACATCTTGGTAAATGAAACTTACAATGCAACATTTCTTTTAAAAATATAATACTATAAGTCTTCCACCTTAAGTGGAATTAACAAGAAGGTTCTCTCACTTGGGATCTAATTTCTTAAGCCATTTAGGAAATATGTAGCTATGATCATAAGCAATTTTTTTTATTTCTTCCTCATTTATCAACTATTCATAAAGGGGGAGAGGCAACTACTCTTTTTCCAACTTATAATGTAATGAGAAGATATAAGATTTAGAATCCTAAATTTATCCCTAAGAACCTCTTTCACTATATGTAATTTGTTGAATGAATTCAACTTTTTGACAATTTATATGTTATATGTAGCTTCCAAATCACAATAAAAAGATTTCACAACCATTTTTCTTTACACAATCAACACAAACTATAATCACAAGAAGAAAACTAACATTCTCATACCTTTCTTTCAGAATTCAATTATTCTACTTAAGCAAGGATCTTACCTGAGGATGTAATTTCTCTATTTCATCTCCCAATGGGATCATTAGAATTCCCACCTTAAATATATATATCCATATATATATATATATATATTCTTGACACAACTATCATGGCTCCCTCAAGTTGAAATTTTGCGTCCCACATTCTTTTGATTCCAGGTCCCTACTTTCTCTGATTTCTTTTTTTATTAAAACCACGTAAGATTTTCAAGCATTTTCTTGTCCAAGTTGCGTTAGGCAACCCTCATTTCTTGATGGACTCCATTTTCGAAACATGAAATCAACTCTTATGAAACCATGCCATCTAAGATGGCCAAAAATTATCTCTCTTATACACCACAATTAGGCAATTTACCCAAGATTTTAACAAGTATACCAGTTACATTCAATAGTATACACATATACACAAAGTAAAAGTTAGAAAGTTGAACAAGAGTGAAGCTTCTACCTTTCCATGGCAGAGTATTATCCATGTGTCACACACCATAGCTCCATTCCTGTGCGAACTCCAAGCATGAACAAGCTCCACTAAGAAATCCACAGGTTCTCCAGGAAATTCTCGAACTCCAAAATTATAAATGCACACCAAAGGAATGAAGTATACCCCCAGTTAAAGTTAGTTAGAATTAGCATTGGAAACTAGAAAAGTTGGAGAGGATGTTGATGTGGCTCCATGTTAGGATGACACATCATTTTAAATCCTCATGACTCCAATATTAAATAAGTCAAGATTTCATTTTCTTTGAGTTCAAAATATTTTCAATATATTGAGAGTGCATGTTTAAACCTCTTGGCTACATCACAATCCAAACCCACACCGCATATGGACAAACTCTTAAAACTCATGTAATTGGAAAGTGCTACCAAATAAATCTCATTATTATCGAGTTACTACAAGACACATAATAGGATCTATATTTGACTTCATCTTTCCTTATAGGTAGGATTGATTTAGACTTTTTTTTATTTAAGAGGTGTATGACAAGTTTGATCTTCTCCCAGCCAGCCTCTTACAACTGGCCCTGTACAAACTGAAATCTGATATTTTCAAAATGAGGTAGAGTGTACATACACTCAATATCATCAAGCACTTACTACCTACAATCACATAACCCAAAGAGCTCATCTAATTCTAATCAATGAATTCCCTTCCTCCCATTACCTATTTTATACACCTCTTAGTAACTTGATTGACTTACTACAATCTAAACTCTCTAGATTAATTAATCCCAAGGTAAAAAAGGTAATGTCTTCATAATTTAATGAACACCTTTATTATTTTCTCTCTCTGAGGTTAATTATAGAAAAAAAATAATCTTCTTCAACACATCATAACTTAACCCTTGATCACCATTTGGATCGTAATTCTTTATCTTCTACGGGAAACCTTCAAACAACATGGTATCAATCATAGACATACACAATTTATCACATTATTTCTCTTGGTGACCATTGTATGAATTCATCCGGTATTCCGATCTGGTTAGTCTCCATATGGCATCTCTCTTCGTCCTAAGCTCTTCACTCTTCTCAATTTATCCATTGCAATATATCTTATACCAAAGACTCCTTCGGCCTTGTGACCGCATCAAAACATCCAAAATAAAATATACAAATATAAATCCACAATCATCCACATATAATCTAAATCATGATCTCAGGCACTAACGTCTATTTCAAATATTTCTCAGAATTCTTCTAAACATAACCTCATCAATGTAACGCCCACATTTTATCATGCACATATACAATAGTAAAAATACCAAGATAATTTTTTTTGACTTACATTACTCACTACACAATGCCACAAGGGCTCCAAGTAGAGATATTCAAAACGCATACGACACTGTCATAATCTATCGACTCACATAGACACATGACAACACCATCTACATGTCAATGCCACACTTTACCCAATAAACGAATACTAGTAATGACCCAACCACAAGAAAACGGACTTAAGGATTGGAAAACCCATAACACATCATTACCATAATTTCATCTTAGTTATGATTAACATTCCAAGTCAACATTATTAGTGCAAGGATAATTTTATCCTTTGTTCCACCTACAATTTTTCAAAAATTCATTTCACATTCAAAATTACAGTTTGACCATTTAAGTTGGCTCTTTTTTCTCTTACGACAATCTCCATAACTTACATAATTATTTTCCATATTTCAGATTGCATGTACAAAGTCCCTACTTCTCTCATTCTTCTACTAATTTTTTTTTCTCAAAATATGTTAACTTGATGTTTAATTTTAACCTCATTATGTAAGGGAACCCACCAGAAGTTGTCAAGCAAGGAAATAATATGATTGAAGGGAGGTTAAGGTTCAAGTTTCTACCTTTCCTATAAACTTCCTTCCATTCGAAGCACATTTATTTCTCATACTATGGTTGTTTTAGTTCCAAATTTTAGTTGATTCCAGTTAAGCATTCCCACATGACATAATTTTATTTTATTTTATATAGTGTACTCTATATTGGCTCAAATGCCTAGATCCCACACTAACGCAATTTGTATCCATTCTTAACAAAATTCAATTGCTCTAAATCAACCATAAGGACTTCAAGTGAATTTTGTTCCTAAACCATCATCACATATACTCTTGTTTCTCATTTCACTTACATATGCATTCTTAGGTATCATTTTTTTTTGGCATCACTTTATCAACATAAAGAGTTACGAAAGTACTTGTCTAACATTTTGAGGAAGTACATGATTGGAATTAGCATTATAAACTACAAATCAACCACCAAGTGAAAATTGTGTTCAACGTTAATATCTCATGTTTCTACATTTCACGATTCCACATGTGAAATTTATTTTATTCTTAAATGTCATAAAAGGGCATAATAAAGGGATTATAGGACTCAATTTTCTATGTTCCTTATGTTCTCTAGCAGGTCAACATATTTCTAATCAATTTCATTTGTAAGGAGTTACTTACCATTTTCTACCCACAAGTTAACCTCATAATCAATTTTACCCAGTTTAATGAAATCATTTTGACTCAGGAAGTTTATGCCCTATTCTAGATCTAGATTAAGGTCTAAGAACTTTTATCCTATAAACCCTACGTAGAAGATACTAAGGCACTGTAATGCACTATCCAAAGTACACATTTACTTTGAGCAACTAAAATCATTAACAAGAGTTACAAGTCATAGTACATATTTCACTAGGAACAAGATACCATTTGTTAGGTCTGATTCCAAGGGAATTCACAACTCAAGAAAATGGTCTACACCTAAATTTGAAGACATTCTCCTAAGGTAGACGACTAAGATACTAATAAGGTGATATTTACCACATACCTTCAGATAAAGTTGGACCAGGTCATTCCTAAGGTGGGGTCATGCTGATAATGCTAAACATAACCCTAAAGATAACACATTTAGCTAGAGGTCTTATTTACTAAAGGAGGTTCATCGAACAAGAATTTTAAGTTCATTTTACGATTTCAATTTATTCTTGGAGCTAAGAAGGAATCATGTGAGAAGGATGTAAATCGAGGTGTAAGTTTCAATTTTATCTAAGGTTTTAGTTTTCTTCTATGCTAGGAAGTATTCACACATGAAAGGAAGTTATACACGATATCATATTAATATGGTTGAAACACACTTTCGTTTAGATTCCTTTATTAACATTTACAAGGTAAGAATACAACACACACACACATTAATTAATCATCTATTGCACACATAGAAATGCACTACAAGATATTAAATTCAAATTCATTTAACAACATATCACACACAATCCCTTTTTACCATAATAACTATGAATCAAAATTACACCTATGATTAAATGGCATCATTTCCCAAGGTATCCCTAAAACTAGCATCTCAGACATATTAACAAATTTCAAATACAAATTTTATATAACATGGGACTACATTATACATATATACATTTTACAATGACCTATATAAATTACAATAATAAAAATGAATTGCATACAACGTCTTTTCACCATCTTTCTTGCATCCTACAAAACCATGTGAGCATGAAATCAACGGTAAGTCGTTGGCATGGCATCCACATAATTCTGGCATAATTAACATTCTTTAGTTTTTCCATTTACATAATAACATTAATAAAAGAGCAGGGTTAAAGACATATATATTCATTACATTCACATTTGAATTGATTTCAGTTCGCTTCATTTCCTATACCAATGAGAGAGAAAGAGATAAGGAAGAAAGTGAAACACCATTTTTTCCAAAAAGTTCACATTTTACACAAGTAAGCCACACGGGAGATTTTCATATAGTTAAATATACAAGTGTCAACAAAGTTTTCATGATGGTTTATTTTCTTGGCATAGGGTCTTACAACTTACCTTATTTAAATTTTTCCCTATTAGTTGCAAAAAATGTCCCATTTTGGCTCAGAGGCTAAGAAACGAACATTCAAAAAGTGTATTCTAATGAGAAAATACACTCCAGGTAAGCTTCTATGTGTCCTCTTATACACCAATGAATTCACAGGAATTCACAGAACTTAGAATTGGTGAATGGTTTACAATTTGCGTCTTGTTTTCCTGGGGCCATCGGTTGTAATTTGACTAGCTACAACAACAATTAGTTTTAGCTACGACCGGGAGCCTGATAAAATGGCTCATGCCAAAATGAATCTCGAAGAAAGTGAATCTAAACAAGCTGAATATTCTTAAATTAGGCCCTTATACTATGGATAAATCACTTGAGGTCAATGCGAATACGAGAAATAAAAAAAGGGTTGTTCAGGATTCGACGATGGTGTTTTCCAAACGAAAGCCACCAGTCATAGTTTTAGTCATGCTTCTGACCTAGTTACACAACCCGAGTGCCTAAAAAATTGCTCCTAGTATGGCGTCAAAAGGATCTAGAAGAGTGTTCATTCGGGGTAAAATGAAGGTTATAAGGTAATTCTTCTAGTACAACAATACTAGACATTTATGAAGGCAGATAAGCATTTCATTGCTCAGGAGTTACGAAGGTTACGATATGAGTCTCCAAATGAAACACTAAATTTATCATATTTTAACAAGGAGATCCTCCTAACAGTCTAAAATGTGAATAGCAAGGCTCCTAGAGGAGTAGTCGATAGAAAGCAAAAATCGTAGTGATCTAGTTTGGGTCAATCTAAAGCTTTATGTGACTCTCCTCATAACATGAGGGTTGACAGTACAATGCTTCATGTAAAAATGGTTATCTTAATAGCATCAGTTACAATACGACTTTTAATTGTTATTGCAACAATTTAATATACCAAATTATATGTATGATAATTATAAAATATTGAAAGTTAAGGAGATCATTACCCTATTTAACAGAGAAATTTCAAAGTATCACAATTATGTTTGGACACCGCTACCATTAACATATGCGTAGAGGAACAAATCACGAGCTTTTCATAAACCTCAACACTTTGTGTTCAGTGTCCTCATTTGGGTATTGTTTCAAAAATTTCACGAGCATCAATTTATCCTCTACGACGACAGACAAATCCCCTCTATCTTTTGCAAATTGGTGGAATGACTAAAACTGGCTCAAATTATGTTCTCATTGGCATTGACTGGCAGGAAGCTAGTCAAAGGCTCCATGGATTTCACATGAGCTAAAAAAATGTTGACCTAAGGTGTCTATCCATCTTGGAAGCTCCATTTTTCACTTGCATGGTGTACAATAAAACCCTTTCAAAACTCTTTTAACACTTTCTAAACACTAACAATGAATGATGTGGAGATGGTAATATGAAGGAGGTCTGCTACATGTTAGATGTTTGAATTGTATCGTCACTTCTTGAATACCAATATGTTAAACGCCAAATGACAAGATTTTACTTATGAACTAGTTTTCTTGTGTTTTAAAATGTATGCTCAAATAGTTTACATTTTGTTCGATTACACAGGCATGATGAGTCATGTGTTTAGGGTCCTGAAAAATCTTTTTTCAGCCTAAGCAATGTAATCCAGTTATGTTGCCCAATGTAGAATATTTTGTATATTCTTTTATGCTTTGCGGGAGCTCAGATTTTACCTAAGGAGTGAACCACCAAAGCAATGGAAGCATTTCCAAAGTTTCCCTCCAGCACATCTTTAGAAATGATGCCAAAGTATTGAAAACTATAGAGATGAGTGGGGATCATACCACGTGGCATAATTCCTAGGGCGAGGTCAAATACCAATCTGGGCTGAAAATTAAAATTAGCATGTCTAGGAGAGCTCATAGCAACTACTACATGTGATGCTTAGGTGCATATTCAGAAAATAGAGATTTTGAAAGATAGACCCAAAGACGCATGGAGTCCCTACATGTAATTTTAATTTGACCACCACTTGGCCAGAGTGTAAGAAGAAACGAAGTTATGGATAACCTAGATTTATACTTGCAGAAAAAATTAATGTGGTTTTGAAAGTGTCTCGAGGCATGGAGATTTTCAATGAACTCATTAGTGTATATCCTGAAATAGTTGCAGTCCATGAGCCCACATTTCAAGAGTTTAGTCAAACTATTCACATGCCAATGCATGCTTCCACTTTTTTTTGGCAGACCTATCTACCAAAGCACCTCAAACTACAACATTTGATAAAAATTCTCATTTTGGCATACAGGCTAGGACACTACTTGACAAAAAAAAGCCTCAAATGGATGGGGTATCAAGAGAATTCCACATTTTCAAGAAAATCAAAAGGGACTTGTAACTAAAATAGCCTATTCAGATCGCCCATACTCTAACTATTTATCAAGAACAAATAAAAGTGATTTGTGCTTTTCTACCAGTCCTCCATCATTATCTATAGCCTAATGAATTTCATAAACAACAGCTTATCCATTTGATGCACTAGATAAAAGGTAGCTACTCTCTCTCAATTTAATCTAAAGATTATTCATGGCACCCTTATGTGCAATGGTAATTTCTTTCTAGTTAGCAAGTTCAAGACTGCACATTCTTCTTAACTATACTCTATTAGTCAAAAACATAGGTGTTATCCTCCCCAACTATCTATCTTTCACCTCCTTCCAAATTTTCAGTTTGTATCTACCGGAGCGCTTGCAACCAAAACACCTGACATATAAAAATAATCATCTATCTTTTCTACTTTGATGGATGTCGATACCTTATTCCAAAACTTGCATTTTGGCACAGGATGAGAGTACACAATAATGTAAACTAATCAAGTTGGAGACTTGTTTTTTTCATCAATGAAACAATATTAATGAATGTGCGGAAACCCGTGTCTTCTATACACGCTACAACTTGCTAAATTTATAGCATGAAATTGTGTTTCAGCGTGGTTATTTCTTATTGACATGTGCACAGCCATGTCTTCAAAACCTTTGATTCGGAAAAGGATGGGAGGATGCGTGAGAGGTGGAGTGACCAAATTGGAGGCACCCTGCAACATCTAACAAAGTTTATTATAATGATGTATGCCCATACGCCATTTCAAACTCCTGACATTCTCCAAACACGCATTCATTTCCCACCAACATCCCTACTCGAATTTTTTTTTTCAACCACCCACTTGCATTTAATCTACAATGTCTTTTAAATTTTAAAGTTGGGCACTACAAAAAAAATCTCAATTCTATCTTTTTATCAATTTCAACCAAATCACAACATTATTTCAAAATCTAAATCATACTCGATACGACAAGAAATATGAATGTTAGTAATACATATATCAACAACACATCATCATCATCAAATATAACATGTCTCTCTATGTATCTAACAATCCACACAATCATACTATGAATAAAAGTCCATCAATAGTAAGAATATCTCTATCATATAACATCATGTTAAACCAAGATGATACAATAACATCCATTTCTATAGTCAACAGTAATCAAAATGAACATATAGTAAGTTTCGAAGAGGAGTGGGCACTACATCCCCCTCCCCTTAGACTAAATTTCCTCCTGGAAGTCACTGAAATATGTGTGGAAATTGGACTCGTAGCAATGTAGCATCCTCCCATGTAGCAACAGTCTCATCATACCTATCCCACTATACTCACACTTGATCAATCTCTTTCCCTCAAAGGCCAAGGGTCTTGCACTCTAAAATATGCACAAACTCCACCATCATCTTCCCATGCTCCTGCACCTACAATGTGGTCCAATCCAATACATGAGATGAATATGGGATATATCTCCTAAGAACAAATATGTGATACACATCATGCATGCAACACAAGCTCGATGACAAGGCTAGATGATAAGCTAAGGGATCGATCCACTTCAGGATCTCAAATAGACCCATGAATCTAGGAGACAACTTAGAGCCTTTTCCATAATGGATAGGACTCTTATGAGGTTTGATATGAAGAAACACCTTCATGCCCACCTCATAACTATGTTCAACTCTCCTCTAATCTGCATACTTTTTCTGCATGTCTTGTGCCTCTTGTAACCTGTGACAAACCAAAGAAACCTTCTGCTCCATGTCCTATAACAAATCTAGGCCAATATATACTCTGTCGTCAAGTCTATCCTAACTCAAAGGTGTTCTACACTCCATGCCATATAATGCCTCAAAAGGTATCATCCCATTAGTTTTATGAAAACTATTATTGTAGGAAAATTCAACTAAATACAAGTACTCCTCCCACTTCGACTGATGATAAATGACGTACATCTAAAGCGTGTCCTCTAAAATATTGTTCACCCACTTTGTCTTTCCATCTGTCTCTAGATGACAGGTTGTGCTAAAGTTAATACTCATCCCAAGGGCCTACTACATGATAGTCTAGAAGTTTGTTGTGTACAAAGGATCACAGTTGTAAATGATCTTCCACAGAATCTCGTGAAGTCTAAAAATATCATCTAAGTACATTCTCACTACTACACTAACTATATAGGGTAAGTGCACCAAGTTGGGGGGCCAAAAGGGGGTCTTAAGTGGACACATTTTTAAAAAAAAAAAAAATTTCAACTTGTACAAGTTTTTCGAAATAGTTACTCTCAAAATTGGAAGATGTTGTAGAAATATGAATAGTAGCATTTTGAGTCTAGTTTCTAAGCTACTAAATTTTATTGAAAATGGATAAGTTTAAGTTGGTCAAATAATTAAAATATCAATAGATGCTCTTGTTTTTACTAAAAAAACATAATAGAGTGACTTTCGTGCCCCCACCATTTTTTGAGCACCATTTACTATTTTTAAAAACCCTTTGGTAGAAAGATAGCTAGGAGCATCTAGTTTGGGCTCCATTTTTTTAAAGATTTTTTTAGGAAATATTTTTTATTTATGATTTTTCTAGTACAAAAATTATATGTTTTGAAAAATAACGGAGCTCCAACCATGCCACCCTAACTACCTCAAAAAGTATCAAAAATTAGTTTTTTTTAATATGTATAGAATTATGCCTAGTTTGGGCTAGTATAATTTTTTTTAAATTAAAATCACCCAAAAAAAGATACACCATAAAAGATAGACATATTTACACTTAAAAAAATAGTTATAAAAAGACATAGTTCAAAAATAAATAATATGGAAACCTTATATTAGTAAAAAAAAATTGAAAAATTATATTTTTAGAAAGAAGAAACTCTTCTCTACATCGCAGTATAATTTTTTTAAAATAGATCGATTGTTTTATTTTGATTTATCATAGAAGAAGTGGCATTTTTACATTTTCTTTCAAAAACAAGTTATTTTTTGTGTTTGTACATGTCCATGTCTCAGGCTTGGGGATCTAAACCAGATCCCAAGCCTTGAGGCATGGCTTGGAAAAAGATAAAATATAAAACACGTATGCATTTTTCTTTGTTTATATATTGTGGCCCCCCAACGTCCCTTTCATATCATTCATGGGAATTCTACAAACATTTTGTTTTGTCTGCAATTTTCTCTACAGTATTGCACGATTTTTTAGTAGTTCATTTTGTCCCCTACCCCACTAGTTGATTTTTTCTAATCATGGGCGATAAACTTTGAGCTAAGGACAAGAGGAAAGTCAATAACAAGACTCCAGAGCAATTGGAAGAGAAGAGAATAAAGAAATTAAAGAGAATGCAAAAACTTCGAGCAGGGAAAGGTACATCCGCTATATCAAATGTAGCTAATGTATTATAAAATGGGGATGAAATACATAATAAAAATGTAGAGAATAATTATTTTGCAATGAATAATGATTTGTAATGAATAATGATATTTAATTGAATGATAATTTCGGTATGGATGAAGAAATTGATATGAATCTAATTGTTGAACCCTTACCTGAGAATCCAAATGTTAACCCTGAAATTTGTATGAAAACACTGAGTGAAGAAAGTAACCTTTTAAATGAATCTTCACCTCTAAGAACACCTCCTTCCATTTTGCGAAGAAAACCAATTCACTTAATTGAAATTGATGAAAACATTATAAAACCAATGCCTAACAAAATGTCTAAAAAAAATGCGAGAAGAAAAGCAAGTGGAATTCAGGACAATTACTTTGAGAATATAAATGACACACAAAGATGTCAATTACTTGTTTCATTGATGAAATTAATTAAGATGAGATCTATAATGAGGACCCTAGGGTTAAGAACATCTAATGTTGTTTATCAAAATGCATCAATTGTTGAAAACATACATAAAGCATACCAAACTGTAGGTGGCAAAAGATGCACCAAAGATATTAATGCTACATGACATGCACTTACTAATTGTTTAGTAAGTGATAAAACAGTTAATAAATGCTTGATTAGAAAAATAAGCAGTGCTTTGAAGCTAAATAGAAACACACTAATGAAAGCAATAGAAAGATGTAAATGTCTTGAGTTAATCAATAACACAGACTATTGGGATTTCTCTAGAAGACTTCCACAAAAAGGACAAAAATACATCTGATCTTCTAGAAGAATTAATTGTAAAATTTTGGAATGAGAGCACAAGGGTGTCACCAAATAAAAGAGATATAGTAAAAAGAAGAATAGGTTTTTGTAATCATGAATCATTTGCAAAATATTTCTTAGATATGACTCAAACAAAATTGTTCTCTAATTTTAAGAATGAAAATCCACAAATTAACATTAGCCAAAGATTATTTGAAATGAGCAAACCCTTTTATGTGAAAATCAATCACTCACGTACCACTTCTTGTTGCAGGCATCATGTTGAATTTTTAATGCATTATGATGATTTTTTGTCAAATACGTCATGTTTTGCATACTGACATCATGTTGTAAGGGTGTGGAATAAATGTCCCACAAAAACATTCAAGGGAATTTATTCTGACAATATTTTGTGAAAAATCAACAAGACAATTTTTTATAACAAAGCACATTTGGATGGAACATGCAATGTATGCGGTGGCTTTCTAAATCTGAAAATTTGTATCCATGAGGAGAGTACATATTCGATAGGAAAATAGTTGGTTGATTTCACCAAATATAAATTAGTGGCATATCAATTAAAAGATGGAAAAGAATCTAAAAGGTGTAAGCTTGTTAGAAAACAATCACCTATATCAGAATATATGGTCAAATTCAGCGAGGAAATTTTTTAAGAGTATGTAAGGCACACACATAGAGCTCGATGGTTGGATGAAAAATTCAACTTAAAAAAGGACACATTACCACTTGGTACTATTTTTTCAATAGTTGAATTTGCAGAGAACTACACATTGCAGCCACAAATGGAGGTTCAGTCTCAATATTATAACTAAGTGCAAGTTTCTATTTTTGTGCATATAACATTCATGCACTCTCTTGAAAGCACTGAGCAAAATAAAAAAATATTAATAGAGTTTCAAGAATGCACAGATGTTTTATTGGCTAAGAAGGATGCACAAAGAAAAAAATGTACGACATATCTAGATTTTTACTGAGGTAGGGTATGGAAAGGAGAGCATGATGCTGTAGGAGCATGTGTGAAAAGATAACTTGCAAGAGAAGAGTTAAAGTTTAAGGATGATGCTAAATTTACAGATGCAAAAAATATTGTTAATTGGTGTGTTAAGAATATGGGCCATGAATCTCAAGAGAGATCAACAGTTCATAGATATTTTTGGTTGATAGAGGAACAACATATGGAAAACTTTTAAGATTGTATGACAATTTCAGGATCAAGTGATATACACTCATTCCGTAGTTCAGATGCAAATGCTTAGACTATTTATACTAGGTGCATGACATGTTTTTTGTATATCATGCATTGATTTTGTGTGGAATGAATGTGAGTCACAGTAGTGGGTGGATGAATGGAATTGTAGACATATAATTCCACTGGACACACATCAAGTTCCATGAGCATTATAACTTGCAAGGTCTTCAGATCAAATGATAATATCACCTGACTTTGACCAAGTCTCTAATTTAGTGCAACAAGGTACATACATATATGTACATGCCATGTTTTAGATTTATAGTTTTACTTTGTGATACATAGGACATTGTTTTGCAGTTATTACAATGGAATTTAATGAAGAGGGAATAGACTAGTTCTTATCTCATTGTGTAGAGGGGAGAAAAATTAACTTCCACAGTCATTGATGGTGAAGATCTTGAGTATCCCACTGGGTCAGTGGTAGTCACTAGAACTTGGCTTCGACGATATCCTATCAAAAAATCTAACATTTGGTTATTTAACGACTATGAAGTACATCAGAAGATACTTCACTATTCACATTTGGTCCTTGCAACAAATATTAAATTGATCAAATATCAAGGTTAGCCATCAAACAAAAATCTGTGGAAGCTTCGTGAATCAGATCAAGAAGTAATTCTTGCTACTATCAAGAATAGAGTTTATCCTTGTGGTTCATTGGATTGAATTTGCAAAGGTATGTTCTTCATGAATTTAATTTGAATATTTACTTAAATGATTTGGTTTAAATTTTATATGATTTAAATTTCTATTTAATTGCTTATTAACATGTTTATGTAGGTTAGTGGTGCCAAAAAATATTCCACCTTCACGTGGTTGGCACTGTTAGTAGAGAATTTATTATTCTCGAAGCCAAGTGAAGCTAAGAGAAATTAAATATTAGAAATGAACAACAAACAGAAATTTTCATTTCACCACCTATATTGTAAAAATATCTTATTAAAATTCTCATTTCACTACCTATATTATTCAGGTGATTGGCAATGGACAACCTTACACTGACTCAGTCTGAATGGATATGGAGAAAACCACAAGAGGCTTTTGTAGAGGGCCCTAACATGGAGGTCTCGGATTTGACAAGACGTCTGTAGGTGTCATAGAGTCTGAGAAATCACATGTCAAAGATATGGCATGTTTGGCCCTTAGGGCTCTTAAGGGACTAGGCCCGGACAAGGTAGCCCAAAAGAACAAGGAGCGTAGGGAACCAAAATGAAGAATCCATTAGTGTTCACCAAGCCACCCTATCATGTTGGCGTAGTTAGTTCAGTCCCATGAGTTTCTATTTGTAAAATACAACATCTAGCAACCTTACACTGACTCAAACTACACTATTTCACACCTTTACAAAAAATAGGACAATGAGAGAATCAAATGGAGATGGATAAAACTGTGATATCATTTCATAGAGGGACCCAACATGGAGGTCTCAGATTTGACGAGATGTCTCTAGGTACCACGGCGTCTAAGAAATCACCCATCGAAGATATGGTGTATTTGGGCCTCAGGGCTCTTAAAGGACTATGCTCAGACGAGGTAGTCCGAAATCACAAGGAGCATAGGGAACCAAAATGAAGTTTCCACTAGCATTCACTTGTCCACCCTGACATGTTGGCATAGTTGGTTTGGTCCCACAAGCTTACGTTTGTAAACTACAACATTTGACAACCCTATACTAACTCAGACTGCACTATTTCACTTGTTTACAAACAATAGGACAACAAGAGAACCGAATGGAGATGGAGAAAACCATGAGATAATTTCATAGAGGGATTCAACATGGAGGTTTTGGATTTGATGAGACATCTCTAGGTGCCACGGAATTTAAGAAATCACCCATCGAATATATAGCATGTTTTGGCTTCAGGGCTCTTAAGGGACTACGCCCAGACGAGGTAGCCCGTAAGCATGAGGTGCATAGGGAACAAAAAATAATCCTCCACTAGCATTCATATTTCCACCCTGACATTTTGGTGTAGTTGGTTCAGTCCCATGAGCTTTCGTTTGCAAACTACAACATCTTGTAGCCCTACATTGACTCAAACTAAACTATTTCACGTGCTTGCAAACAATAGGACAACAAGAGAACCAAATGGAGATGGATAAAACCACAAAATAAATTTTTAGAGGGCCTTGACATAGAGGTCTTGGATTTGACGAGATGTCTCTAGGTTCCACAGAGTCTGAGAAATCACCCGTCGAAGATATAACGTGTTTTGGCCTCAGTTCTCTTAAGGGACTATGTCCAGACGGGGTAGCCCGAAAGCACGGGGAGAGTAGGGAACCAAAAAAAATCCTTCACTAGCATTCAACTAGCCACCTCGAAGTGTTGGCATAGTTGGGTCAGTCCCACGAGCTTCCATTTGCAAACTACAGCATTTGGCAGCCCTACACTGACTCAGACTGCACTATTTCACACCTTTGCAAATAATAGGACAACAAGAGAACCAAATGGAGATGGATAAAACCGTGAGAGAATTTGTAGAGGGCCCCAACATGGAGGTATTGAATCTAATGAGACATATTTAGGTGCCACAGAGTCTGAGAAATCACTCGTCGAAGATATGGCATGTTTTGGCCTCAGGGCTCTTAAGGGACTACGCCTAGACGAGGTAGCCCAAAAGAACGAGGAGCGTAGGGAACCCAAAAAAATCCTCCATTAGCATTCACCTGGCCACCTTGATGTGTTGACATAGTTGGTTCGGTCCCACAAGCTACCGTTTGCAAAATATAACCTCTAGTAGCCGTACACTTACTCAAATTCCACTATTCTATGCCTTTGCAAACAATAGGATAGTGAGAGAACCGAATCGAGATGGAGAAAACCACGAGAGGATTTCATAGAGGGATTCAATGTGGAGGTCTTAGATCTAACGAGACATCTCTAGGTGCCACAAAGTCTGAGAAATCATCCGTCAAAGATATGGCATGTTTTGGCCTTAGGGCTCTTAAGGGACTACGCCTAGATGAGGTAGCCTGAAAGCACGAGAAGGGTAGGGAAAAAAAATAAAATCCTCCACTAGTGTTCACCAAGCCAACCTGATGTGTTAACGTAGTTGGTTAGGTCCCACGAGCTTCCGTTTGCAAACTACAGTGTCTAGCAGCCCTATATTGACACAGACTACACTATTTCACGTCTTTACAAACAATAGGACAGCCAGAGAACCCAAATGGAGATAGATAAAACCATGATAGGATTTTGTAGAGAGACCTGATGTGGATTTTTTGGATCTGACAATACATCTCTAGGTGTAACAGAGTTTGAGAAATCACCCGTCGAGGATATAGCGTGTTTTGGCCTCAGGGCTCTTAACGGACTACGCCTGGGTGAGGTAGCCCAAAAGCACGAGGAGCTTAGGAAACCAAAAAAATCCTCCAATAGAATTCACCTGGCCACCCTGATGTGTTGGTATAGTTATTTTGGTCCCACAAGGTATAGTTTGTAAAATACAGCCTCTAGTCATCGTACACTGACTCAAACTCCAGTATTTCGTGCCTTTGAAAACAATAGGACAACGAGAGAACTGAATGGAGATGGAGAAAACCACGAGAGGATTTTGTAAATAAATTAAATTTGGAGGTCTTGGATCTCACAAAACCTCTCTAGGTGCCACGAAGTCTGAGAAATCACCCGTCGAAGATATGGTGTGTTTGGGCCTCAGGGCTCTTAAGGGACTACGCCCAGACGAGGTAGCCTGAAAGCATGGGGAGTGTAGGGAACCAAAACAAAGCCTCCACTAGCATTCACCTAGCCACCCTGATCTGTTGGCGTAGTTGGTTTGGTTCCACGAGATTTTGTTTTCAAACTACATATGTCTTCCCTACACTGACTCAAACTCCAGTATTTCACGCATTTACAAACAATAGAACAACAAGAGAACCGAATGGAGATGGAGAAAACTATGACATAATTTAGTAAAGGGCCCTGACATGGAGGTCTCAAATCTAATGAGACACCTCTAGGTGCCACGGAGTCTGAAAAATCACCCATCGAAGATATAGCGTGTTTTGGCCTCAGGGTTCTTAAGGGACTACGTCTGGACAAAATACTGGAGTCTAAGTCAACGTAAGGCTGTTAGATGTTTTATTTTACAAACAGAAGCTCATGGGACTAAATTAACTATGCCAACATGTTAGGGTGACCTGGTGAATGCTATTGGAGTCTTTTTTTTTGGTTCCCTACTCTCCCCATACTTTCAGGCTACCTCGTTCGGACATAGTCCCTTAAGAGCCGTGCGGCCCAAACACACCATATCTTCGACGAGTGATATTTGGGACTTTGTGGCACCTAGAGATGTCTCGTTAGATCTGAGACCTTCATGTTGGGGCTCTCTACAAAATCCTCTCTCATTTTTCTCCATCTCCATTAGGTTATCTTGTTGTCTTATTATTTGCAAAGGCATGAAATATCGGAGTCTTAGTCAGTGCAGGGATGCCAGACGCTATAGTTTGCAATCGGAAGATCATAGGACCAAACCTAATACACCAACACATTAGGGTAGCTAGGTGAAAACTAATGGAGGCTTCATTTTGGTTTCCTACACTCCCCGTGCTTTCAGGCTACCTCGTCCACGCGTAGTCCCCTAAGAGCCCTAAGGCCAAAACACACTATATCTTTTACGGGTGTTTTCTCGGAATCTATGACACCTAGAGATGTCTCATCAATCCAAAACCTCCCTATTGGGGCCCTCTATAAAATTTTATTTTTGTTTTATCCATATCCATTCGGTTATCCCATTGTCCTATTGGTTGTAAACGTGTGAAATAGTGTAGTCTGAGTCAGTGTAAGGCTGTTAGATGCAGTATTTTGTAAATGGAAGCTCATGAGACCAAACCAACTACGCTAACACATCAAGGTGGCTTGGTGAATGCTATTGAAGTCTTCATTTTGGTTCCCCATGCTCCCCTTTCTTGCATTCTACCTCATCCGGAAGTAGTCCCTTAAGACCCCTGAGGCCCAAACACGCTATATCTTTGACGGGTGATTTCTCGGACTATGTGGCACCTAGAGATGTATTGTTAGATTTGACACCTCCATGTTTGGTCCCTCTATCAAATCCTCTCGTGGTTTTCTCCATATCCATTTGGTTATCTCTTTGTCCTATTGTTTGTAAAGGCGCGAAATAGTGTAGTCTGAGTCAATGTAGGGCTGTCAGACGTTGCAGTTTACAAACGGAAGCTCGTGGGAACGAACCAACTACTCCAACACATCAGGGTGGATAGGTGAATGCAAGTGGAGGATTTTTTTTGTTCCCTACACTCCCCATGGTTTCACGCTACCTCGTCTAGGCGCAATCCCTTAAGATCCCTGAGGCCAAAACACGCTATATCTTATATGGGTGATTTCTCAGACACCGTGGTACCTAGAGACATCTCGTCAGATTTGAGACATCCATGTTAAAGCCCTATATGAAATCATCTCACAATTTTCTCCATCTCCATCTTGTTCTCTCGTTGTCCTATTGTTTGTAAACGTGTGAAATACTGCAATCTAAGTTAATGTAAGGCGGATAGATGTTGTATTTTGTAAACAACAACTTATAGGACTGAACCAAGTGTGCCAACACCTCAGAGTGGCTAGGTGAATGCTAGTGGATGCTTTTTTTCCCTATGCTCCCCATGATTTTGGGCTACCTCGTCTAGACGTAGCCCCTTAAGAGCCCTGAGGCCAAAACACGCTATATCTTTGACGGGTGATTTCTTAGACTCCGTGGCACCTGGAGATATCTCATAATATCTGAGACCTCGACATCAAGTACCTCTATGAAATCCTATCATGGTTTTATCCATCTCCATTCAGTTCTCTCATTGTTCTCAAAGGAACGAAATACTAGAGTTTGAGTCAGTATACGACTGCCAGACGTTGTAGTTTGCAAACAGAAGCTCGTGGGACCAAACCAACTACACCAACATATCGGGGTGGCCTGGTGAATGCTAGTGGAGTCTTCATTTTGGTTCCCTACACTCCCCATGATTTTGGGCTACCTCATCCGGGTGTAGTCCCTTAAGAGCCCTGAATGACTAGATTGGCTTAAGAATGAATTTGATAGGGGTATGTCTAAGAACACATGGGACTTATCAATCACCTAGTAAATATTTCTTGTTTTTTTTGGGATGGGAGTCAGCTCGCCTACATCTTATTGACCTTCCATTGATTGATAATTTATGCTATGATAAACCCATGGATGCTTTCAAAAGTGCCTTCAAAAGGATAGGGGTAGTTATCAAGCCTAGTGAAGGGTGTGATGTAATTTGCAAATAAATTTAAATGCCTATAAATTTAAAGGTAATAACATGAATTGGACAGGATTAGACAATCAAGAATCATTGAGTGTCTAAATCAGAATGCCATTGCATCTGGAGACATTCTCGGACATTGGAGTAATGTATATGGAGAGACATTCTCAAAATATCAACAGATGAATGACATCAAATTGTGATGACTCTCTGGTTTTTTAATAGGGGAGAAGACTAAGAAGCATAGAAGAATGTAGTAAGTGCATGATAAGATAGGAACAAGTACAAAGAGACCATGAGCAAGAAGAAGCGCAAGTAAGGTAAATACACATATACACATTGGTAAATTGAATGAATAATTACTAAGATTAGGTAACTCTTTATATACATAAATTATATAAATATTGATTTCCAAAGTTTGATGCATATTATACATTAAAAATGCTCGTACATTTACATCACCAATAAATGAAAAAATAATCCATAATGTCTTAAATATTGTCAAGTGCACATCATATTAGTTTCATGTGGAAATAATCTCAGAAATGTAAGGTCTTATACAAAATTATCAAGTTCCAAATAGTATTTTAATGTGCATAATAAATACAAAAATGCCCAAATAGGTCATATACCATCAAGTTCAAATGCCATATAGGCCCATATATACAATGCCATGCACATAGGCATACATAAACAATGTCATGTAAGATATATATATTTCCTACTCATCAAAATCCATCCCTCTCTTGGCCTTGCTTGAAGAAGGCCTTCCCTTAGACGAAGATGGAGATCCATGATATGAATTTGGATCATTTGAGCCCATGCTTCGAGTCCTCTTGCACTGAATACTTGCCTATAAATGAGCTTGTAAATGCAAACAATGTTTTTTAACTTAATTTATATATGTTTTCAACATGTATTTAAGACCATGCTAAAATGAAAGTATTTACATAAATACACAAACTTACCACAAGTTTTCAATCACGCCGAATTTGCATCTCATGCTCAGATGAATCATTAGGAGCTTCTGTAGTATGAATGGGGCTACGAAGATGATGAGATGGAGTACGTGCCCTCGAAGTCAAAATGGAGGGGGTTGAAGTTCCCTACATACACATAAGATCAGAAAATCTAACATCAGAATTAGCGAAAATAGAACTAAGTACATGTATTTACACAATGAAAATATTTTAACTAATTTTATCAATACAAAACTATTAATTTTACCCCGGTACGCCTATGAATCAAATGAACAAGGCTACTACCTGTCATAGGTAACTCCTTCCTATACACAATGAAGGAAATTATTAACATAATTTAATAATTCTCCAATGAAAGACATTACTAACATGTAATTTAACATAATATGAATGACACGAGAAATTTAATAAAATTTACGTTTTGTTTAAATACCTCGGTGAGTTGATGCGTAGATGAAATCGCAGCAGCAACACCTTTATCTACTTATCGTAGAGATGGTGGGGTGTCTAGTGAAGTCAACATCTTTATCAAACATGTATATCACGTGAGTTAGATGGACATACAAGAACATACATATATTTGACTTCAAAACACACACACACACACACACACACACACACACACACACACACATGTATGTGAAAAATTTACATAATTAACATTCTAAATTACCTCTGTGAATGTATGTGTATGCACGGTGCTCACCACCTATGGTCAGGATGAAGATGCACCTCCCACGTGCTATAATATCAATGTATATACATGTACAAATACAATTATTTCAAAAATTTAACATATATAAGTAAATCAAGTACTCCAAACTTTTTGTAACACACATAACAAATTTACTTACGAAGGTGACACCGATGAATGTAATCCAAATGTCTCACTCAAAGGGACATCTAACATAGTGACATTATCGTGTGCACTCCTAGCACCAGTTACACCAAAATTAGTACGCCTGAAAGTATCATCCTCCTCGGGCCCCAAACATATGCTACCACATGATGAGAAAATATGTGGCCTCATGCTAATACTCCTTGATGGAATAATTTGTGTACCTCCATGAGCATCTGGCTCAGAAATCTCCCTCGTATGTCGAACAAGGGTCGTAGATAGCCCCTGAAGCACGTAGAGTGTATCAATATCTACATTCTCCTTCACTACTTGAGGGATAATCTTGGGGTGAGGGGTTTTCTGTGCAAGGAATCTACCCTACTAAATAGGTGCACGTTGTGCACCTGGTCGATCCTTTGTATATCCTTTTCCTCGGCCCTATAAATCTTGGATATCAAAATGATTTGGGATCTCATTGAGGATAAACTCGCAATAGAGTTTCCTCAGAAATTATAGTGGCACCTCATTGTTGTTACAAGGTGAAAAATCAAACACCATCCACCATCAATCCCAAAAATTATTTTTAATCAAATTATTATTGCACCAATGGTTGGGAAACCATTTACATGAAAACAGGATACGAAAATTAGTGTGGGGATCCGTGAATAAGGCGCATATGAGGTCTTTCAAAATTTATTTTTTCTTTACATCCACATATGACAATTTTTTGGAATAATAAACCCTTCAACCCTCTCTATAAGTTGTCTAACGATCAATTTACCCCATTTCACATCAATTTGAACAAGTAATGCCTCCAATGTGTTTGCAAGTGAGGCACGGTGGGGGTTTGTAGATTGTGAATCCCTCATTGTTTTGATTAAATACTCAATTTCAAATTTTTTTTCAACTATGTGGGCTGCTAAATCTTCTTGACTACCCAAGAGATGTTGAGCAATTATGGGAGTGTCGGGAGGGATGACAGGAATAGCAGGGTTTGGTTGTGGTTAATCCCCTTGACCTCTAACTATAACGATAAAAAATATGTATTAAATTAAAATTTTAATATGTAATTATCATATTTCAATGCAATTTTGAGAAAATAATTGTTCTTACCTCTTCTCTATGGTGCCATTGTCGATTCAGATCTTCCTGGTGATCCAGAAATGATCCTTTGAGCTTGAGATCCAACTGAATGAAAAAAATGTGAGGGCACAGTTAAGCTCTGAAACTCACGTTTGAGGGAGATAAAATGATAGAGGATCGGGCCTCTTTTATTTTTTTTATAGTAGTCATAACACGTATGCATTATGTAACACATACGCATTATGCTTTGGTAAATCCCAAACCTAAAAATTGAAAACACGATCATGTTATAATAGAATGCATACGTGTTTTGATTATTTTGGATTTTTGGCCACTTTTTGGCCCCCAACTTCGTGCACTTATCCTATAGGTGGTCTTCACTGGAGAAAAATGAGCCATTTTTCGTCAATCTATCCACCATGACCATGATGGCATCGTGTTGGTATCTCGGCGTCAGTAGCCCTACTATGAAGTCCATGGAAATGGTGTCCCATTTCCACTCCGGGATAACATGTGGGTAGAGAAGGCCAGCTAGATGTTGATGTTTGGACTTCACCCTCTGATACTCTAAACATCGTGACATAAACTGAGCTACATCTCTCCGAATACCTCTCTAATGGTAAAGTTGTCTCAAGGTGGCATGCATATTCTTCACCCCTGGATGGGTTGAATAAGGTGCACGATCAACCTCTGTTAAGAGATCCTATCTCAAATCTCCAACCCTAGGTACATAGATCCAAATTATGTGCCTGAGAATTTGATTTGACTCTAAAGAAATTCCATCAAACTTCCCCTTAAGGGGTCACTGAGACTCAATCTTTGATCTAGCTGTGAGATAAAAACTGTCATGAGGAAGCTGCTGCAAAATCTTTCTCTACAAATTTATACGCACTGAAGTAGCCAAATCATAATTTCTCCCTCTACTCAGAGCGTTGGAAACAACATTCTCCTTCTCCTTCACATGCTCTATCTCTATGTCATACTCATAAAAAAAATCCATCCAACGCCGCTAATGAGCATTGAGATTGGGTTGTGTGAAGAGGTGACAAAGACTCAAGTGATTGGTCCTGAGTATAAATCTTTGGCCAAGAAGGAAATGTCTCTATTAAACCAAAGCATGCACAACTATTGTAAGCTCCAGATCATGAGTTAGATAATCAAGCTCATGATCTTTGAGTTTTTGAGAATCAAAGGCAACCATAAGGCCCTCCTACATCAGTACAGCTCCAAGTCCTACCAAGGAAGCATATGTACAAACAAAGAACTCTCCATGCGGAGCTATAAATGCAAGAATTGGTGCTGACATAAGGCATCCCTTCAGTAAACTGAAGGCCTACTCAAATCCATTGGACCAAAAAAACTTCTTCCCTTTCTGCTGAAGGGAAGTGATGGGGTGTGTAATATGAGAAAAGTCCTAAATAGATCTCCTGTAGTAATATGTCAACCCCGTGAAACTACACACCTCAATCACACTAGATGGTGTGGGCTAATCCATAATAGCTCGAATCTTGGAAGGATCAATGGAAATACCTTCCCTAGAAATGATGTGACCCAAGTACTCCACCTCTGACTGAAAGAATGCACACTTCTCCAAGTTCCCGTAAAGTTGTTGCTCCTAAAGACACTGCAAAACCTAAGGAAGGTGCTCCTCATGCTCCTCACGCGTATGTGAGTAAATAAAAATTTTGTCAAGAAAAATTAGCATGAAGCGATCCAAAATGTCTTAAATACCCCATTCATCAAACTCATGAATATTGTGGGGTCATTTTTCAGACCAAAAAGGCACTACTATGAACTCGTAGTGACCATATCTCGTACAGAAGGTTGTCTTATGAATATATGCCTCCGTGATCCTTAGCTAATGGTATCTAGACTTAAGATATATCTTGGAAAATTTTTTGGCCCCTTTCATCTAATGAAACAAACCATCAATATGTGGAACAGGGTAATTATTCTTAATCGTTACTTTGTTTAGCTGACGATAATCAATACACAAATGTAGATATCCATCCTTCTTATTTACAAAAATCACCGGTGCACCCCAAGGGGATTCACTAGGACAGATTAGGTCTTTCTCAAGAAGACCCTAAAGCTGCAACTTGAGCTCAAGGGTAAGCATCCTATAAGGCGCTCATGAGATAGGCTCTTCTCCTGGAACCAAATCAATGTGAAAATCTATATCACGTGGAGGAGGTAGCCCCTGCAGTTCCCCTAGAAAAACATCTTAAAAACTCAATCAAGATATGATGATCATCAAACGATAGCCCACAAGACTCATCCTCTCATCTTTCACTAATCATGACAACATACAACTGGCAACCTCATCGTGAACACCACTTAAGCTGATTAACAGATATGGTGTGAATAGAGGTGGGTATCCTGACTCCCACTATCACTGACTCCTCTCCCAAATCATCTACACATGATATTACCTTACTATAATAATAAACTCTGGCCCTGTGTGCAGATAACCATTCCATGCCTAGAATAATCCCATAGGAACCCAGTGGAAGGATACGAGGATCCAAGGTCATGGAAAAGGTCCTAGGTTAACTGTGCACTCCTTGATTAAGGAGTCCACTGTGAGCTTGGCTCCAGAATCCATCTCCACATCGCAATTATGTCTCTACCTAACTTCCAACATCCTACATCACTCTGCTAGAAATGGATAAATAAAATAATCTGAGGAACATGGATCAAATAAAAATAGGAATAGAAATTCCATCAATGCAACTTGTCATCTCAATCATCATGTTCTGGTGCTCTACCTAGCATTTATTGACCACTACATATAACCTATGGCTCCTAGCCATGTCGCCTACTGCAGGCTCTAAAGCCAGTGCCTTACCTTTGTTATTAGTGTTCTAAGGGCACTCTCTCTAATGATACCCCTATACACCGTACCAGTAGTAACTACTAAGTCCCCTCCAATGAGATGTGGCTCCTACCGGTACTCTAGTGGTTAGTGTCATGGATATTAATGATCCTGCTATGGACTACTATGGTTGCTGCTAACAAGCTCCTGGTGACTGAGATCTAGGTGGTTCCTGAGTCCTGACTGGTCCCCTAGGAAGAGGTCTCATATTGTATCCCCTCTAAGCATCAAATCTCTATAGAGGCCTAAAAGGAGGACGATCTTACTACTTCTGTTACTGAGGTGGTTGTTGTGGTGGCCTAAACAAAGATTGTGTAGAACCATGTCCACCATGAAGAGGAGGGGTTGAACCCCTCAACCTATTATCTTGCATATGTTGGGTGTGACTCCGCACTCTATCTCTAGCCTATTGCATCTACCCCCTGGTCTCTTTTATAATATAGGCCTTCTCAATGGCCTCTGCTAATGTTTTTAGGTAATGAATGCACACTACCCCTCCAATGTCTAGGTTCAGGCCCCTGATGCACCTGTGGATCCTCACCTATTCATCCTTCATGTAGTCTACATATTGGAGTAGGTCAATGAAATGGCTCTCATATTCTGCAACTTTCATAGATGCCTGACGTAGGTCATGGAACTCATCTATCCTTTGTTGAATAAACGACATGGAAAAGTATTTTCTCTTGAATCTCTTCTCGAAGAGCTCCCAAGTGACCATCTTGGAATCCACATGGAGCTTCTGGTCCTCGGTACTCCACCAAAGCTCATCTCTACCCCTTAGAAGGTGGATGACAACATGATCCTTCATGTTTCTGGTGCACAAACATAGCTTAAAGCGTCTTCTGAAGCTGACTAACCATGCCTCTTCCTGAAATCCTCCAGTGTCCCCAAAAAAATGAGATGGATGGAGTTTCAAGATCTCTCTGATGTGATCTGCAGCTATTGTAGCTTGTTTTACCTCTAAGTCTCTCGACATGATCATCACGTTGTCTAGGGCTCCTAGATCTGTCCTTGTGTTCTGTATCCCTTTCTTCCATGACCTCTCTGTGGTGAATCTTGTCTGACTGACTCCACATGGGATTTCTCTACCTTATACTCATCACTATGTCGGGAAGGTGCACAAGCCTCTACTGATGGCTCTCTGTCCTGTCTTTGTGCCTCCCTCCCAAGGATCCTCCGCGTATAATGGCATTAATATCCTGTAACGTATGAAGTATCTAAGGTAATATGGTTGCAATTGCCTGATCTGGGGGTGGTAATTCTAGGTCAACATGTGCAATAACCCCTCGTCTGGTATGCGCCTCCAGCATAGACCAAGGAAAGAGTTAGTTTACTATTCTAGAATTTAGTTTCAATTTTCTAGTCTTTCTAAGTTTTAAAACATCATACAATGTCACATGATCTAGCTTTAGAGTTGCGCTAAGTTTTCTTGTTATGTCTTATGTTTCCAAGTGTGCCCGGGGTCCAAGCGTTGAACCCATGGCTTTGATACCAAGTGTAACACCCATAATTTTGATGTTCTAAAACCACATTAATCCTTAAACAGTTATCTCAGAAAGGGTTGCAGATATAATTTTTTTCTTTTATATATATATTGTTTTAAGTTATAAGGTTGCAAGGGTGTCAAACCCTAATGTACATTAAATTAATCTCCACCAATAATTACTACATTACAAAGGATAGACCAGGTCTAAGTTAAATGATTAAATATTCTTAATTTATCTCTAAGGTCAACTTAATTACAATCAACTAGGAAGGTGCCATAAATTAATTTACTTGGTTAAATGTTTTTCCCTTTCTTAAATTAACATTCAAACCCATAGTTAATAAACCTTATACTTAGTTACTTTAGTTCCCTTATCTTAATAGCTTTAAAGTCCATTTAAATAGTTACTAAAACATACTAGAAATAAAATAAATAACTTAACATACAAGGGTATAAAATGGCCCCATTCACCGATTTACACATACCCTTAAAATTATCTAAAAACCCATAATATGAATCATTCCTCACCTAACAATTGTAGGGTTGATTCTCAACCCTTGGATCAAATCAATTGTGGCCACTAGATCTTAGGGTTCTCATACTAACCCTAATTATCCTTATGAAATCTTATTAAACCTTTTTCTTTTCCCTAGCCTCCTCATTTTGTCTATTTTCTTTCTTGAGTTTTGCAGGTTGGAGGAGTGGAAGCCATGAAAGCTAGGAGGGAAGGAACCATGGAGGAATTCACAAAATCAAGCTTAGTTTAGTTTATGTTATGGATTTATTATTGTAATGTCTTCCATTTGAATATTATAGAGGTTTCCACTCCAAATCTGGAGTTATTATAAGTTATTTTTATTTTGAGTTCCCTATTTGGGCCAAACCCTACCTCCATTAAAATGTATGAGATTTAAGCAATTTTAAATATTCATTTAAAGATTTAATTGATTTTAACACTGAATTTGTTACCCTATAGTATGCTGATAGTCTTATTTTTACATTTAATAGGCTCAGATTTTAATTTGGACACATTTAAATATCCACAGACGCAGACATGTATTCTTCCGTCAATAGTGATGAAACTGCCACCCAAAGTAGGCCAATGGTCCTGGGACCGCTTCCCTACCTGGGTGATGATTCACGAACCACCTCCTTTCTTGAGTGGTGGTTTAAAGACTGCCGCTCTACATAGGGCGGTAGTCTTGTTCTTCAAAAATAGAACCTCCATTTCCGCAATTTTTGAAAAAAAAAAATTTACTAGTGTTTTAAAGATCATTCTTAGCTTGATTTTATATTTGTAAAGTCTCCAGTTGAAAGGTTTTATACATTTATCCATTCCATACTTAAATTACTAAATTTCAAGGGTTACCATCTCTATAGTGACAAGAACACCTCTATAAGATTTTTTTTTTCCACAAAATTGTCTTCAACTCAAAGAAAGAAATGAAAATTAATCTAATTCTCATTGTTTTCCCTTTTCACAACAAAATGTAATATTTCCACATAATAACTTACTTAAAATTGACTGCATCTTTCCATTTCCACTACAACCATTTGTTCAAATAACTACAAACAAGTTTGTTCCACATTCAAGTTTTCCATGCATACACTATTAGCATTTTACCACTTATATGTTCTTTCTTTGCTTTTTACAATAATGCAACTTCAACAATGATAATGAAATTTATTTTCTTTGAACATAGCTCATTTCTTTCAATGCAAAGAACTTTCTTTCTCACAATACAATACAACTAAACTTTTAAACATGATTTCCATTCTAATTCATTCCTTTACATACTAAAATTGTAATTGAATGGAAAATACACATTCCTTAATTAATTTCCTTCAAAATAATAATACAACTTGGTAAATAAAACTTACAATGCAACATTTCTTTTAAAAATACAATACTACAATTCTTCCACCTTAACTAGAAATAACAAGATTTTTTTCTCACAAGGAAGGATTTATTTTGGCCTTCAACAAGTGCTCCAAATTTCACATCACCAACAAGATCTCTACCACGTCTTCACTTAATAAAAACAAAAAAAATGGGGGAGAGGCAACACTCTCCACCCAACCAGTAACCCAATGAGGAGAAGAAGTTATCCTCCTCATAGGCCCTTAAGTCCCAACCATAATGCAATAAAAGATAGATCCAACTCATGACAACTATTACAAAGCTTCCACATCACAATACAAATATTTCACACCCATTTCAAAATACAATCAACACCAAACATAATCACAAGAAGGATACTAACAAAATATAAAAGGCTATAAAATGCAAATCCAATGGAGCAAGGATCTATGGGAAGATCACTTATGCGTCCCAATGGGATTTGGTGCCCACCTTAAAAAAAACCTTCAATGTACATCTCAAAACCCCTACACAACTCTTAAAATTCCTCCCAAATTCTCTTATACCTCCCTACAATGTCTTATGTCTCCCTCAAATGAACCAAGTAAGAAATCTTATGCCTCCCTACATGAAATAAACTCTTAATATAAGATCCCCATAGCCTTCTCCTACACCATACTTAGGAAATCTACCCAAGAACCCAACAAGCATACCAAAACATTCAATAACATACATATATACACATATTAAAGAAAAAAATTAAAACAAGGGTGTAGCTCCTACCTTTCCATAGTAGAGCTTGATCCAAGAGTCACACACCAAGCTCCTTCAAGCCCAATCCAATACCAACAAGATCAAACAAAAATCCACAAGAAATCCAAAATAATCCAACTCCAAAAATACAAGAGCACAAATGAAGTGAAGTAACCCCCAAACAAATAAATAAACTTGCATAAATAGAAAAAGGGGAGAGGAGGGTGAAGTGGCTCCATGTAGGATGCCACATCACTTATCCTCAACTCCACATCATAAGTCAAACCTCAACCCCAATGCACAATAAATTGGTGGTTGAGAGGAATGAAAAACCTCTTACACACACAATCCCAACCCACACCCCCTAAGGACAAACTTTAAAACCCATGTAAGAAAAGTGCAATAAATTCCACTTTGTGTCTTACAAAAAACTTAATGGGGTTTATTTTTGATCCCCCAATCTATAGATATGGTTGGTATAAGAAATTAATAGTTGTGGGACAAGCTTAGCTTGTTCCCACAAGCCTCCAAAAATGGCCCTTAAGCCCAAATCCGAATTTCCAAGGTAAGGTAGAGTGTACAACACTCAATGTCACTTACACTCAACTTAAAATCACATAGTCCAAAAACCAAAAACTCTAATAAATGAATCCATTTGTCACATCCTCAAATAGCTTAATAACATGATTAAATTACTAAATAAAAGCACATTAATCAATAATGATAAAATAATTCACATCACAATTAAATCACATACTCTACAATAAATAAATAAATGGGAGAAAAGTGCACACAAGCCCATGGTCACAATTGGAGGCCATCCCCCCATGGGGACCCCCAACAAAATTAAAAACACACAAACAACAACATTACACAAGTTGCCATGGTGACCTTAGTTGTATCCATTTAGTATTTTGTTGTGGTTGGTCTCAAATATCCCTTTTGATTGTTGTGATATAATTACCTGCGAAATCACACAATACCTCCTTCGGCCTCGTGGCTGCATCAAAAAATCTAAGATAAAATATACACATAAATCAATAACCATCCACATATAGCTAAATCATCATCTCCACTAAACAATTCTATCATTCATCTAAAATTTCAACAACATCTCAATTCTATCTTTTTATCAATTTCAACCAGATCAAAAAATTAGTTCAAAAGCTAAATCCTACTTAATACAATGAGAATTTTGAATGTCAGTAATACATATATAAAAAACACATCATCTTCATCAAATATAACCTATTTTTCTATGTATCTAACTATCCACACAATCATATTATGAATCAAAGTACATCAATAGTCATAATATCTATATAATCTAACATCATGTTAAACCAAAATGATACAATAACATCCATTTCTATAGTCAATAATAATCAAAATCAAGATATAGTAAGTTTCAAAGAGGAGTGGGCACAACACCTGTATTGTGGTATTGGTCCACATAAATTTTTATGTCCATGTAGGATATTTTTTTAGTTTTCCCAAAATATATTGGCTCTATGAAATCAAGTCTCTTGCCCTTGAAATTGCACTATTTCCAAATACCAAATCCACAAAGAAAATATCATTATAGCCATACAATATATAAATGGTGTCATACCTATGGACATGTGATGAGTGGTATTGTAGTAATTCTCTCACATATAAATCCATTTAACCAATTTTAGTGTTGCCCTACCACATAATTATGAAAATATATCTCGGTCCACTTGTTCACATTCTCTATTTACCCATTTTTATGTTGATGATAACTGGTACTTGCAGTTAACTTTGTTCTTGTCAAACAAAGAGCTTCTGCCAAAATAAAATAAGTAACTTCCTATCTCTATCACTCACAATATTTTTAGGCAATCCACATGGCCTAAAAACCTGGTTGAAAAATAAATCAACTTATGGAGCCTTAAACTCACTAAAAATAGAAAAGAATTAATCATATTCACTGAGTCTATCAACCACTACAAAATACAATTCTTACCCTGAATACTAGGAAGAGTTGTGATGAAATCCATTGATATGCTCTCCATTTTTCGTTTGTAATAGGTAAGGGATGGAGCAAACCTGTTGGAAAAACATTCTCTGCCTTGTTTTTTTGACACACAATACACTCTCTGATGCGATGTAGGACCTCCTTCTCGATTCCCTTCCAAAATAATATATCCCTGATTTGGTTGCAAGTCTTAAAGTACCCTAGATGACCAAAAAATTGTGTATCATGGACAACGCTTGAGATTTTTATTTTTACCATGGATTCAGGTACCGAGTAGATCATATTTTTGTAGAGGATAGGATCATCAACTACCTTGTACCATCTATCTTTTATTTCTTCCTCAAGGGTCCCATTAGTGTAACCATTTTGTACATACTCCAAAATTATCAAATCTTTCTAATTAACAAATATTTCAAATATAAAGCATAGAAAATGTTTTCTACATAAATTATGTGCTACAACATTAGTATTTATTTTAACATACTCTATGTCAAAATTATAAGCCTAGAGCTTACTCACCCACTTTTAATGCATGTCATTCAATTCCTTCTAGCCAAGAAATAACTTCAAACTATTATGAGTAGTTTTGAACACAAACCTACCACAAACTAAATATTGATGGAATTTTGTCAATGTATACATGATATCCAACATCTCTCTGTCATAAATAGGGAATCCATGCTCTACTTCACTAATTTTTCAGCTCTCGAATGGGATGCACTTTTTACATCAAAGCAACCCCTACTCTTTTCCTTGATACATCACATTCTAACATAAAAACAATAGAAAAATCAGGAACACCCAATACTGGGTAAGAAATCATTACTTTTTTAAGTTTATCAAATGTTTGAGATGTTTCAGACCAACGGAGATCTCCATTCTTTGTCAAATCATTCAATGAGACAAAAGTTGTGAAAACATTCTCACAAACCACCTATAGTAACTACAAATATCAGATAATCCTCTAAACTGTGTCAAAGTGGTGGGTACAAGCCAATCTATTATTGTTTGTATCTTCTCATGATAAACATGCACTCCTTGGGAACTAATGACATGTCCCAAGTATAAAATTTCAATCATTCGAAACTCACACTTGCATTCTTTTGCAAAAAGATCTTATTGTTCCAAAATTTATAGCATTGTATCCAAGCATTTTAGGTGCTCTTCCCAAGTCAAGTATTGTACTCCAAAATGTCATCAAATAAAACTAAGTCAAATTTCCTCAAATATTCACTAAATACATGGTTCATGAATGAATTGAAAGGAGTTAGAGAATTTGTTAAACCAAAAGGCATTACCAAGAATTCAAAATTCCCAAAATGACAACAAAAAAAATTAATGCTCACATCTTCATCCCTTACCTTGATTTGGTGATAAAAAATTTGTCAAATAAATTTTGAAAAAATACATCTCTCCATGTAACTCATCTATCAATTCATCAATCGTGGGTATTGGGTACCTGTTTTTGATAGTATTGTTATTCAAAACACATTAATTAATGCACATCCTCATTTTCCCATCTTTGAACATCCTCATTGTCCCATCTGTCTTCATCAAAATAATTAAATAAGTAAAAGTGCTAGAACTAGGTCAGATATGTTGCATCTTTACAAGTTCTTTGATTGTCTTCTTAATATCCTATTTCTAAATTATAGGATGGTTGCAAAGAATAATCATGACAAGTTTAGATCTTTCATCAATACTACAAGTGGAAATATTTATCAAACAATGGAATACCTATACAAATTTCCCCTTACAAAAATTTTCCTTCATCCTATTTTTTGTGATAGCCATAGGTGATCCATTGGCCTTAATAATAAGTAAAACCTCTCCTCCCTCAGTTTTGAGTTTTAGCTACATAGTTTGGTAGTTCTGTGTGAATTATACAAGTGAATGCAACCATTACACTCCCAAAACCACATTGGTATTTCCAATGCGTACCATGTTGAAATCACCACAAACCTTAAGTTATCCAAGAGTAATTTTCAATCCCTTCACCCTTTTGGTGCATGAATAATAAATCCATTTTCTATAGTAACATTAAAACCCTCGAAATACTTTATTTTATAACCTCCTTGGGATACCAAACTCTCATAAATAAAGTTTTGAGTTACCCCACTATCAATTAAAATGTATGTCTTATTCTCATGTAGTAATCCACAAACTCTTATAGGATGCTACCTAGGAGCAACTGAAATTGTAGAAAAATTACTATCTAAAGTCTTTTCTTCTTCTTTATTTCCAATCCTTGGTTCTTTTTATTCTTTTCCCATTGCTGGTTAATCTTCTTCTAGACCTTCATAATATTATAGTACCTCTATATAGTGTACATATCCCTTGGGAATAAATCTATGATATAGTCCTCATGGATCTCTATAAGGTAAACATAATTTCTTCATTCTAATTTTGTTTATTGTTTCTACCTCCTTGTTTGTTTTAGGAAGCCCCTTTTGTTGAAAACCACCCGACTGAATTAGGATTTTATATTGCTCATAATGTGTTGGTTTGGTTGTGTTGTAAGTTTTCATATAGGATAATATATCCGTTTTGGAGTTAAAGTATCCAAGTCCAAAGATTTTTTTATGGATCCTTGGAGAGAGGTAGGATTGAAAGCTTTCACTAAACCCCTAAGCAATTTCGTTAAACCTTCTATGAATTAAAATACCAATCTCCTTTTTGTCACATCAGGTACCATCATACAATGATTATGAAATTCATATACATAGTCATTTACGGAATGTAGTTGTTTGAGTTGAGCTCATTCCCAAAAATGAATTTTTGGATCCACTGTAAAATATCTCTATCAAATTTTTATTGAAGTCTCCATATAAGTGGATGAGGTTGTGTTCTTGTGTGATTATCCCATGATACCACCACTCATGTGTTATACCTTATAGATGAAAGGTCACAAATTTTATGGGTTCCTTTTCCATCATTGGCCTAAGTAATAAGAAGGTATTCAAATTTTGTTTCCATGCACGAGCTATACTCTTACAAGAGCCATCAAAAGTAGGGAGTGATAACTTCACTAACGCCTATTATGTATCTTTTAATAACTTGTGGTCTAGGATCAACTCTTGTTACACTCATATTTTTGTTTAGATCAATAAAATTAGTGAGTGATATAGCCTCTCTAATCTCACCTAGAAGTACCAGGTGCACCTTATAGCTAGAAGAAATATCACCCACTATAGATGGATAAATTTACACCTATGGAACTACTTCCTCCATGTGAAGGAAATCATACTACAAGGGTTTGACAATAGAATCAATGACTATATTCTGAGTGTACTAGTTATAGTTTTACTCGTGAAGAGATTCTCTCACCATTTGTAGCCCTTTGCACATTTGTGTTCTATGTGGTGTGGAATAATTGAGCCATCATGTTAACTAACCATTCATGTTTTTGCATAATTCTATAGAAATGTACATCACTTGGATTTCTATTACTCGTGACTTCTAGCTATTATGTAACTTTCTTTTTCTCCCTTTGTTGGTACCTCGCTTTTCTGTCACTACCCTGCATGAAGCTCAAAGGTGCAATTTTTTCTTTTTTTTTTCCTCATTTTTTAAATTCCCTTCCATAAGATGGGAGGAAATTTTATCTAATACCACTATAATATCCCTACAAAATACTTCATATAAATATGCATATTTTTGTAAAAATCTTAGGAAAATAATATATAAAATAAAATTTTGTGAAAACTACATTAATTTGATTTTTAAATAGAAAAAAACAAACCACAATGTACCGACACACTTTTATTTATTAAATTCAACTCATATACACTAAAAAATACTAGTGTATAAATATAATAATTTTTGGAGCTAAAATGGATGAACCCCTATACCCTGAATGACCACTAAAGCCCCTGAATGAAATTGCCAAGGTGATATGTGAGATATGACAACCTAAAACCTATATTTAAATGATGTATTTCACCCTCTAATGTTGATATAGAAACAGAAGCTACTTGTAGAAATAGATTTAGTTGATAAATTTCCAAGATGTGTGAATAGTAAACCCTAAATCTACCTTTATAACTTCTAATGCCTCTCCAAAGTTGTCCACCCCTCTTAGAAATGCATGAATTCTCCTCAAACAACTTTAAAATAACTTTATTACTTTCCAAGTTGGTGCCCCATCCTAAAAATAAGAATAAACATTATCAAAAAGTTTTTCCCCCCTCCATCCCAAAAATAAGACCTTGGTATTAGTGCAACTTTATCTAATGTCTACACCCCATTCATTACTTAATCATTAATCTACTTTAACACCAAATAATAAAAGGCGAACCCTTTTATTATTATTTATTCTATTTCTAGCTTTTTTATTAAAATATAATTTAATTGTCTTTTTCAAATAACATATAAATCCATCTGGTAGTGGTGTAATGGCTCTTGTGTTTCATCTTAATTTAGAGGTCGAAGGTTCAAATATCAGCTCCATGTTAAGATGCAACACTCCACTGGTGATTCATTCCCTGTTGACAGGGCGTGACGATAATGTGGTTTAATCTATGGGATCACCGAGAGAGCTTAAACTTCCATCCTTGGATGGTTCCACATCTGGTGTGGGCTGGTGATACCACAATGAGCTAGGGCTTTGTCCCTATGTAATCTTACAAAAAAATAACATATAAAAAATATCCTTAGACCACTTCAATTAATTTTTTATCCTCTTTTAATTTCCCCTTTGCCTATGGAAAATAATTTTAAAAATAGGCTCTAGGTATTCATAATTAATTAATTCTCAAAAGAAGAAAGACAAAACATTTGACATCCATAATAAATTATAGGCTAAAGATAAATTGTTGATGTCTTTCTAAATTTTTAAATTTTGTAATGTCTTTTTAACATTTTTTTTGAAATTTTTAATGATTTAACTCTACTCTAGCATTCACTTGTATTGGGTTTCAAATCATTTTTCTTACAATGAAACCCAATCTTAAAAAATATGTAATACTATAAGATAAATTAGTGGGTTTTCCAAATATTTATATGCTTGCTATTGATGTTTTTATTGTCTACATGCGTTGAATTTTTATCATGAATACTATTCTGATAGTAATTAGTGTACACATCTGAAATCCATGATAAATTATATACTGCGATAAATTTTTGTTTTTTTATTTATTTATAATAAATTGTTGATGTCTCATAAAATACTATGTAATAAATAAAGGGTTTCATTGAGCTTATTGCCAAAGTATTGGTGGGTATCTATTCTATAATATAAATTATAGCTTGCAATAGATTGTTGGTGTCTTTTTTTTTTAATTAAATTGTTAAATGTCTTTTACAAAATAAAAATTAATAACTTTTGTGAATATCGTTTTTAAAAAAGTTATTAGCAAAGGGCTTTAGTCATGAGCTTAGTGTCACAATATCGAGAGGTATTTATTCTACAAAATTAAATATTTCAAAAACTATTCAAAAGATAGGTAGAGTTAGCAAAGTAGTCATTTTCAAGAGAAGTAATATGTATTTTAACAATTACGTAATATATAATTATTATTGGAAGCTCTAGAAAGACTTGCAAATATTTCAAAGCACTTTCTCCAGTTAGAATTGGTTGCTCATGGGGGATTTTAATTCTCCCCTATCTACTAAGGGGAAAAAGGTGGTGCTTCTGAGAATATTGCTAGGATGTATGACTTAGTTGAATTCATATCTCAAGCTAATCTACTAGACCTTGAATTCCATGGAAACTCATTTACTTAGTGTTGGTACCCAAATTTAATCTCCTTCAAAGGGTTATCGGCATCATGGATTTAACAAGACACTCAGAGGAAGATAGATGATTATGTATGCCATTTTATATCCGGGGAAGCAATCTATCTGACTTTTTAGCACTCAGGCTTTGAAAAGGAATGGGTAGCACCTTAAGAGGATTTGATCTATCCTCACTATTTTAGGTTGTGCCTTTCAACCAAGGTAAGAGAACCCTTTTGTAGCCTATTTTTTATGGAGGAGATGGAGATGTCCTTAATGAAGTTGTTTAGGAGACCTTGGAGAAAATATGATCAATGCAACAAAATCTAACTCTCACGAGTTGTCACTCTAGATAGTGGAGATATTTTATGGGTGAGGTTCAGGCTACTAAAGACATTTGAAATCCTAATTGTTTCTGCATGCTTTGGTAATGGAAATTATGCTTTTGTGCACACACAGGAAAAACAGAGGTAGTATGGGTAGGATTAGTTGTTTTAAATGAATTTTTGGTTGGAGGTGAGGTAGAATGAACTTTATTTTCTAGATCTCTGAGAACTCTTACAAAATGGAAATTCTAATCAATAGAATGCTTCAGAATAGCTAAAATGTTCCTTTAACTAGAATATGTGCTTCAATGGAGGCCTAGATTATCACCTTTTCACACAATCTATGATATTTTAACATGAAGGCTTGAGTTAGAAAACCTAACAAAGTATTGAGATCCAAACCCAATCACACCTAAGGTACACCCAGAGGCTTAGAGATAATCTCTATCAACAAATGAAAGAAAAGTGATTTTAAATTGTTTATTTCATCCCCAGATGAAAGCTCTTCCAGGAAATGAAATTGCAGATGCCACTAAACTGTCACAAGGATTGAGACCTATGTGATTAAGATAGATTTTGATACAAGATTGCAATAGGAACAAGAAAATTTATTTGCAGACATTCAGAAATGAAACAAACACATTTTTCTCAAGATCAACATAGAATAACTCAAATTTGATTAAATTTATTAGTAGGGGAAAGTTTCTAGAACAATCTAAGAGATTTTCAATGGTTGTACACTTGGAACCACCTTGACATGATCAAACTTAATATAAAAGAGTTATACGGGCTTCTCAAAAGACAGGCTTTGTCAAGTTTTCCTCTTAGGAATTTTCTTTGACCTCTAACACTCTAACCTCCCCCCATTTGCAAAAAAAAATAATTCCATTTATAAAATTTACAACAGAGCCCCTTTTACCCCCAAAAATCATGACATTGGGTGCTATTAGTGCCCACCATGATCACGATCCTGATTTCCAGAATCAGATATGCAAAAAGTTGACAAGTGCTTAAGGGGAAAATCTCTTCAAATATCTCCTACATTCAACTCCTCCTTCTGGTAGATCAATCTTTCTTCAACTTTCCACCCACCTCCTCCCCTAATCTGTCAAATCTAGTTCCTTATGTGCTTGGGAGAAGAAAAATGAAAAATCATATCGAACCCGAGATTCAGACCATTTTAATGGCGAAAGACATCTCTAGATCTCCTCCACCAAACTTAGATATCAAAATTAACTCTCCTCTTTGTTTGGAATTTAGGAAATACTAAGAAATCATGAAGACTCACACTTCCAGGTGTGTTTCAGTAAAATGAGAGGAAAATCAGATTTAGAATCTCAGCTATCATTGATCTTTACTTTGAATTTGGGTCGTCCACATGGAAGATTCATTTTAAGACGGGCCTGGGGTTCTTCTTTGACTTTTTACAACTTTTGGAAAAATGTAAAATTTTCACATTTTTCTCCACACCTCCACCCTTGAGAAATGAGCCAGACACATGTCCCAATGTGGGTCCCAGCGGAACCATGCTTCCCTTTTTACTTTTAACTCTTTTCTCCTAAAAGGAAAATTTTCCAAATTTCCTCCAAGGGTCTGCACCTCCGCTATTGACTGGAGCAAGATTTGACCTTTCCTCTATCAAGATTATAGGCCATTTTGATGTTTTAATCTTTTGAATATTAGGGGGCAAAAATGTAAGTTACCACCGATGGTCCACCTCCCGCCTATTAACATTTTCAAAGCCAACCCTGACCTCCTTCTTGTCGGGATAGTAGGCCATTTTGATATTTTAATCCTTTTGATGATAAGAGGCAAAAAATCCAATTTTCCTCTGATGGTCCACTTCCCCACCCCTTTGACTTTTCAAACTACCATGTGTCACAATGGCGCATCTTGAGATGATCCCTAAAGGTTGAGACCTTAAATGAGCGTGGGCTCGCCACATGTTGTTATGGCATAACTTCAAAAACCTTAAGGTTTCAAAATGATTTTACAAGGGTGTGCTTCCATTTTAGAATCTTATTCCATTTTTCCAAAACAAAAAAACATTCAACCTACCTTCGAAGACCCGCATCTCCGCCATTAGCTTTGCCACGTGTCCTCCTGCGGGGTCAAAGTAAGACTTTTTCCCTTCCACTTAAAATTTTCTTTAATCAGAGCCTGGTGGGGCCGCGGGGTGAGTTCAAACCTTTTTCCGAAGTAGCCAAAAGGAACAAGTTCAAAAACAAACCCGTCGTGCCCCATCTAGTTAGAAGAAGCCACGTAAGCACCAAAAGAACCAATTAGAAATGAGTGGAGCCACAAAAACAAATTTTCCTTTTTGCCAAGAAAGCAAAAAGTGATAAGTTAGAGCATTTTCCTGTCATCCCCTGACCAACCAAAAGAATCCACTTTCCCTATCGATGCAAGGATGCAAATTTGACCGGGGGAGACGCCCATCAAACCGTAAAATGCTGAAACAAGACCATTTGAGCTCAGGGATGAAGTTTTTCCCAAGGACAGAGGATTTAGAAATGTTGCAAGGATCAAATATGCTCTTCATAGCTACATCTATACATTTTTCATCAAGTATTTGGGGCAAAATGACAAGGACAGCAAATCCTAACTCTAAAAGATGGAAAGAATAGGAAAGCCCAATTTTTTGAATGAATAGAGGACGGGAGACCCAAATTTCAGACCTCTTCAGAGAAACAAAGAAATAAGGACACAAATATAGATCCATGTGTGATCTTCGGCCCAAGGAAAGATTAATTATGGCAACAAAGGAAAGTAGAGACTTCCTAGGCACAACACGGGGGGATAAAATGTGATAGAGGCCGTAAATCAATGGATTTTCAAAGGAAAAATGGGGCGAGACTATTTTGAGCACCAACACTTGGTCTAACAAGAGACTTGGTAACAATCTCATCCATGTTTGTTTAGACAGAGCTCTCATCACAGCTAAGTGGATCTTAAGTCAAGAATCTATATCTTTCGTATCTCCCTATTATCACCTCTGATCACAACCCTATTGTATTAAATATGTTAAATAATGAGAGACCTACCTAGCCCTCATTTAAATTTGAAAAGATTTGGTTTGATCATATGGAACTCATTGATAGAATTAAGGAATGGTGGGGGATTCAAGTTAAGGGATCAACTCAGTACAAATTTGTTCATAAACTCAAAAACATCAAAACGAAAGTAAGGGTCTAGAATAAAGACATTTTTGGAAACATTTTCAATCAGAAAAACGAAATTAACGAGGATATAGAAGCCTTGGAAAAGAAATTTTTTGCTTTTGGGATGAGTCGAGAAGACTATGTCTGTGAAAAAACCCTTTTAGCTGAATTCCATACCATTTGTGCAAGGTTGGTATCCTTTTGGTGGCTCAAATCCAGAGCGGTATGGCTTAAAGAAGGTGACATGAACACAAAAATTTTTCATATGACTACACTAAATTACAAGGCCCACAATAAAATTACTTTATTTAACTAGACAAAATGGTGAGACAACATAAAATCAAAATTACATCAAAAAGGAAGCTATCAATTTATACAATAACCTCCTAAATGACACACCCCCTCTTTCTACTGTGGCTTTGAACTTGCTTCTAAACTCTATTCCAAGTAATCTATTAAATCTTGAATAGTTTTTCACTCTCTCTAAACAATCTACCATAAAAGAGCTCCAAAAAGAAGTATTTTCTATGGAGGGAGACAAATCCCTAAGCCCCGATGGTTTTTTTGCTTTTTTCTATCAAAAATGCTGGGAGATTTGTGCGGATGACCTCCTTAAAGTAGTCAATGAATTGCTCCGGTCAGGTAGGATTCTTATAAAAATCAATAACACCTTTATTTTCCTAGTACGTAAGAAAATAGGGGCAAAGGATTTTAAGAATTTCATACCTATAAGCCTTTCCAAAATCCTATATAAAATTTTTACCAAGATCGTCACTTCTAAGATTCAGCCTTTTCTCCCTCATATCATCTCCAGCTAGCAAGGGGGATTCATTAAAGTAATACTTATCCAAGATGGATTCATCATGGTACATAAAACCATCCACATGATGGAGAAAAGAAAGAAGGCCAGTATGGTTTTAAAGTTGGATATGAACAAAGCATTTCACAGAGTTTCATGGATTTTCCACGATAAAGTTCTAGGGAAATTTGGATTTGATGCTCATTTAAGAAGGATTATTTGGACCTATATATCTTCTCCCATATTCTCGATGATTGTCAATGGTATCCCAGTGGGATTATTTTTAAGCAGTTGTGGCATTTGTCAAGGTGACCCTATCCCTCCCTTTCTTTTTACTATCATGGCAGATAGCCTTAGTCGTACCATAACTAGAGATGTTACTCTGGATTATCTTAATGGCTTTAAGCCCTCATCCTTTGACATCACAACCTCGCATTACTAGTTTACTAATGATACTATTCTCCTCCTTGTATCTATCATTGAATCCAAAACTATGAAGCATATTCTCCAACTCTACGAAGATCCTTGTGGACAAAAAATTAACTTTGATAAAATCTCTTTATACTTCTTCAACACTCCACCAGCTAGGCAAAGGAAAATTTCTCAAATCCTTGGTTGCAAAATCAACTCTTTTCCTATCACATACCTTTGTCTTCCTCTTGGTACTAACAAGGTTCACATGAGTGTTTGGAATGATTTGTTTGATAATTTTCAAAGAAATCTTTTTGTATGGAAGGGATCTATCTTTTTTAGTGTGGGGAAATGCCTGCTTATCAAAAGCACGCTTCAAAATCTATCAGTTTATATCATGTCCCTTTTCTTTATTCTAGAAACCATTCCTGATAAAATAGATAGAATTTAGAGAAAAATTCTATGGACGAGAAGGGAAGATAAGAATAGAATACACCTGGTCACATGGGATAAGGCATGTAACAACAAGAAAGCATGAGGCATTGGTATCAAAAAACTCCAAACTATGAATGATGCATTACTCTCCAAAATGGGTTGGAGACTTTTTAAAGAGGAACACCCATGGTCCAATATCATTAAATCCAAGTATATAAATCAAGGCAATGTTATAGAGTACTTCAGAAATTTCAGCCACCCCACTGGTTTGAATTTCTGGAACAACCTAGTTAAGATCATAAAAGAACTTACTTCAGGTTGTAAATGGATACTGGGCATAGGAGAAAGCATCAATTTTTGGAAAGATATATGGGCTGATTTTAGCACTCTTGTCAACAACGAGAAGTGGGAACAACTCAGAGACAACCTCACTACAACCCTGGGCAACAGGCCAGTGGCTACATTCTGAATACTGGAGGTAAACTACAATGGAAAAATATTGGGGCTATTTTCCCTAACCAAAAGGAGATCCTTGGAGACCTTTAAAACATCCTAATTCATATTCCCATTAGTCAAATCCAGGCTAAGGATGAATTTACTTGTAATGTTTCCTTTAATGGAAACTATTTAGTAAGATTGGGGTACCAATTATATGTTAATGAACCTGCTAGAAAATTCTCTTGTAGTAAGATCTAGTTCAAAGAGCTCACCCCTAAAATCAATCAATTCCTATGGTTTGTACTGAATAAAGGAACTATCACAAATGATAATCTTATTAAAATGGGTTCTACCACGCCAAATAGATGCTACCACTATAAAAAGAATAATAAAACTATCTAACATCTCCTATTATATTGTCCAATTGCTACTGCACTCTGGAATCTCATCTTCAACAGGTTTGGAGTAAGATGGACCTTCCAAGAGGACATCATTCAAGCTTGAATTCAATGGAATCCTCCCTTTAAACATGATATTCTTCACAAATTTTGGAGGATCATCTTCCCCCATACCATTTGGATAATTTTCAAAGTACACAACTTGATCATCTTCAAAGGAACTAACAAAACTATCAAAATCCTTCTAAATGAAAGCATAGTGGTTGCTAATGAAAACATTCAGAAATTCAAGCCCCCCAAAAAGCTTTGTATCCTCTGGATGAGGAGATATGTCTTAAGGCTTGGAATATTGATGCTCAACAATTAACAACTCCCCCTCTGAACATTGACATGTCTCTTGTGCAATGGATTACCCCCAATGAAGGTTGGTTTAAGTTGAACTTCGACAGTGCCTGCAAAGGTAACCTTGGAGTAGAAAGTGGTGGTGGTCTTATCAGAAATCAAAAGGGTCAACTAATTTCCACATTTGTTGGTCTTATGGGAGAGAAAACCAACCATTATTCAAAGGCCCTAGTAGCTTTATAGGGAATCAAAATTTCTAGGAACCTCAAAGTGGGAAATATAATTGTTGAAGGTGACTCTATAAATATTGTCAAAAATCTCTCTAAGTCCCAAACCCCGAGTAGGACCATTAGGGAAATTATTATTTAATAAGACACTATATGCAATGGTATAAACATCATATTCTAACATGTGTATAGGGAAGGAAATAAATTATCCAATACTTTAGCCAATGTGGGGGTGTGTACTAATAATTAAAATAAATGGTATGATTTCTGAGACATCCCCCACAAAGTTTTCCACATCATTATTAATGAATCCAATGAATCACTCATCACTATTCCTTAGTCAACAACTTCTACACATGTGGAATCCATTTCATGAATTTTTGAAGTAGATGGAATTCACTCGATTTTATCCCCCCACACTTCAAAAATCGAGTTTTTTTTCACTCCAAGCAGGTGCAAGAGAAGGATTCGGGTTTCATATTTGCAACAAATAATCTTGCAAGCTATCAGAGAGTTATCGGTGGGCCTACTGGTCTCTATTTCCAGCTTTACCCTTACCAGTTGCAGGATTTAATCTAAATAGGGGGAGCTCCACGCAGGTTTGACCCTATTTTTTTATATGCAATGGCAAGAGAATTTGGATCTTTGGGAAACCCTTAATATTGGGGGTTTTACAAATTTCATCCAAAGGATTAAGTGGTACAAACAACACATATCTCTCCAAATTTTTGAACATTGGAAAAATATGAACATTGAGTGCAGAAGTAGATATTTTAATATCTCTGAAGAGTTCATCTCTTTCATCACTGGGTTAAGCATGGAAGAAAACGAATAAGAGGAAAGGGTTTTTCTTAATGAAGGTGAAATTCTAGATATTAAGAAGGAAGGCATTGTTTGTTCCTCAATCCTGTATCACTTTGATGAAGTTACCCACATGATGGTTTGATGCATCACTCTTGAGGGTAGGTTCTCTACTATCCCACTGCATCACCTGGTCCTGCTCAATCATATCGGGCATGAGATTAAAGTGAGTTTGTCTTATTATATTCTATATTTGATGGAAAAGTCAATTCTAGAGGTTCAGAGTCATAAGAAGATAGCTCCTCTTCATCAAGGGGTAATTTTTCTCATAAATCATTATATCCTTAGCATTGTGTCCAATGACCCTTGGACCCCTTTAGCCCCTCAACCTCATCAGCAACCTCGAATCTCCTCCAAGAATCCCATGTACTGAGACTTTTTCACTAAACTTCCTCCTCTTAAAAGGATTCTTCGAAGTAGTAAAAAGGACAAGGAGATTATGGTTGAGGATAGCCCCCCTACTATAAATCCCATTACCACTTATGATCATGACACCTCCTCTATTCTAAACAATTTTAAATTGTAAGATGAGAGACTGAAAACAATTGAAGACAACATAGACTTTCTTCTCAAGCCTAACATTAAGGACTCAACTATTGACTCTATTCCCTGTCTTAGGGAGGAAATTAACACTCTTTCCACTTAATTCAAATCCCTTGAAGATAAGCAAAACAATTACTTGGACATCCAAAAATCAATTCTTGACCTCATGCAAGTTCACATTTGTCACATCTGCGATCTCAATGGTATTTCGGCCTCACCCTAGAGGAATGAAAAGATTACAAAGAAGTTCAAGGCTTCTAACTAAGACCCAAACATTCACACAGGATTGAATCTCTATCTTGCAGTCAAGATTTCTCTCAAGGTCTATTATAAATATTTTAGTTAGTGCCTTTATATCTCTATTTGATGTGCAGTTGTTTTGTTGTTTTCTGTTCGTAGTAGGGCTTCTTGTTGGCAGTCGGCTCCTACCATAGTTGTTGTTTTTTTGTTTTTGCTTTTTGGCTAGGGTGTGGCCCCCACCTATCAAAAAACCACATTTCTATGTATTAATCATCTTGGATTTTGAGCATTTGGTTGTACTTTTGGGTAAGGTCCCTCTAAAACCTCTTACCTGTAATAATATATATATATATATATATATATATATGGTTATTATTTGTGAAACTACAACACAATATGCACAAGAAAAAGAAACCCCGGAGAATACATTGCACAATCTTAAGTCTCAAATTGAAGGAAAATTTCCACATCTTGTCACCAACATTATATGTGATAAAGTAATGAGTGAAAAAGTACAATTAACCACTTTAGTTTGTGTAAAATTGGAAAAATTTTAGGAATAGGAGGATATAAAGAAAATCAAATTATAAGTGACCTAATCCCAAGGGATGTGAAATGTAGTTCTAATATTTCAATAATATATCAATATGTACCACCAAGCCAAAGCACAAGCTAAATAGGTTACTTTTGATCTCCTATAAATTAGAATGTATAATTTCAAGCTACCATAACATATATTAAATAGAATATGAACATTGGAAACACCATGCAAGCACAAATTTGTTGATGGAGTAGATGAGTAAGATGTGGAAAAGGCATCATAGAAATCCTTGCAAGCTCAACATAATGTCACTAAAAGACTATGATAATGAGAACTAAACATGTCACACAATACATTTGTAAGAGTGCAAGAACATCAAATGTGGGATCAAATAGAAGTACTCATATAGGACATACATAATTCCATTTCTATCAATGATAAATTTGTAGACATCATTAAGGAGGATTTAGTTTATGAATTCATGCAAGCATTATCACAACTGCAGATATATTTTGGTAGAGAGGATAAATCTTTAGCATACTAGAACATGTATAAGGTAGAACTAGAAGTATTTCTACCCATTGTAAAAATAACGAAAAATAATCAATATTACATATTATCCTCTAAAAATTTAAGGTAATGTAATAATGACCACATTCATATTCCACAAAAGTAATTTATCCAACAAAAGCCAAGCAACCTAAGAAACAAAAATAAGAAAAGAGGAAACACAATTTTATGGAAGGTGGTGAAATTTTGAAGTATCATTGCACAAATTTTTCTATATGTGTGTAATTAAACCCATATAGATCGAAAACCTATAAGCTTAGCCTATGGGGAGTTTTCATAGATTTAAAACTTGAAAGGTAGGTCCAGTGGAACTTATATTTAATTGAAAACCAAAAAGGGTAGTTAAGTACTACATAGAGGATGAAAAATGATAAATGAATTACTCTATGTTGACTACAAACATATTACCATAATGCATAACACAATCTACATTTGGTAAGACCCAAAAAATTAGCATAAATAATCTCCTAGATTATTAAAGCATATTTTATCTTAGTTTAAGACAACTATTTAATTATGAGAAATTGTTAGGAATGTATAAGGGTTAAAATATGACATGAATATTGTTATCCAAAATTCACCCCCAAGGTAATTTTGATAACTTGCATGCTGGAGCAAGAAAAAATGGTGAAAGGCTAAAATTTATATTTTGGTGACCCTTTGTTTTTTTCTAAGTCCACTATCCAAAGGAAAATCCAAGGAGTTAGTGAAAATTAGCAAAAAATTGAAAAAATGAAGTCAAGGGCTCGTTTTAGTGCAATGCGGGTTTGAGGGCTACAGATGGAACTAATGTGAGTCGTACCAGGGTTCGTTGTACCGAGTTTGGGTCTGATTTGTAAAGGAAGAAATGTATTGTGGAAAAATTTGTACCGGGAAGCAAAATTTCACATGGGACAGTCAGGAACCGAAAAGCCAAAATGGCCGCAAGCCAAAGAAATGCAGAAAAGGTGAAAGTATTTGTCCTACGCGATCTGCGGGACAGTTGGGACAAAAGAACATGCGGGACCCGAAATGCCAAAATATCCACAATTCAGTGTATTTTGGATATGGAAAAATAAATTATCTAGGATACTCAGGACATGAAAACCTAAAATTGCCAATCAGAGCACAGGCTTAGTGTACTGCGAGTTTTTCAGAAAAAATTGCCCCAGGTCACACAGGGACAAGGGGGACATCCAATCCTGAAATCACCACATGAAGAAGGAATCAGAAAATGTGGAGAAAATAATACTAGATGTACCAAGTACCACAGGGACATGAATTCCCCAAAAATCTGCCATACCCGTAATACAAAGGAAAATTCAATGCCAGACCCCCACACTTCAAACAGTCATATCATTTGACCAGGAGCTTCGTTTTTCACAAAATTTGACTTTTCAGAAAGAGCACAATGTCCTCTACACCAAAAAAATTAAATTTTCTAATTTTAATGAGGGTAGGTGGGTGAAAATAAAATAAACATATCTAGATCCAATAAAATAGATTCCCAATCCCGTAAAATACAAGAAACGCATGGCAAACCCAAAATAGCTACTCACACTCAGAAGGCTATAAATTTTACAATTCTCAACCGATTTTTACAAAATTGGTCTCATTGGAATCATGACTCTGAGATCAATGCATAAAGATCAAGAAATCTTAAATTTTATGAATAACTTATGGTGATTTTTCTAAAAACGTGGCAAAATTCATAACAATGTCTTAATTGGTAGTTGGGATGCATTTAATGAACCATGGGCAGACATTTTTCACTGATGTAATTCATCAGACAGTATGGGGAGCCTTTTACAAGGAACATAGCATCATTTCACCCCATTTATGACATCTTGAAAGTGGTGGGAAGGCATATTTAGGGATTTCATTTCTCCCTCTCTCTCTCTCTCCTCTTAGAATTCTATAAATTTGAGTGTTGGGCTCATTATAGATATAGATAGTTTTTGTGTAGAAAAAATATGTCGCATTGGTTTTATGAACCCAATGTGTTGTAGGCCCTTGTAGTGGAATTTTTGCATAATGTTCCAGGCCCTTACTTTGTAACGGATTAAACTATGCATATCAATGAAGCAATAGATACAAGTTTGTGGATGTATTTTTCCCTTGATGTGGCTGTTATACCTTATTCTTGCCCTTTCAACCTCGTTTCAAATATATTGTGTCTATTTTTACTCTTGTAGGGATTCATTATCATTTTGTGTCTATGAAATATTGTTGAGAGTGCAGTTGTTAGACTGTGGAGAATTTTTATCACCCTCTCTAGTATGTACTTTGCTTCCATGTTTCACAGATTGAAAAGATATTCTCATTCCCTCCTTTTTTTGGTGTATCAACACTTTAGTGTAGGATTTGTTTCAATGCACTCTCTCTCTCTGGTCCCTTGGAAAGTTAGATTAGGAATAAAATAGTCTTTTCTGCATTAGAGTAGATTGTGGCAGGTAGTTTTAGGAGCAAGAACCAACTTTCTCTGGATGTCTATCTCAAGTAGTAAGTCCCACTTCTTGGAGATAGTACCCATGTTATCCAGTCACACTATGAATTCAAGCACACACACATGTGAAAATATAAGGGTGTTTTGATTCGACGATAACAAATATATTTTATATATTTTTGCAATCCTAATGTATATAAATACATGCCTAGTCAATATAATATAAATACAGAATATCTAATTTTCTTCTAGAATATAAAGAGAATTAAAATATCCTCTTTTTTCAAGGGAAAGGAGAATCAGTGATTGGTACCTCAATAATTGCTTCATATTGTATAAAACTATGTAAGTGCACTTCGTAGAAGGTTGATCCTTGATCTTCATTTAGAATTAATATTGAATCCTTAAGTTCCATTCTAATTTATGTCTATGTTCTAATTAACTAATAAATATTCTAGTTTTGTTAGTTATATTCTCATTCACTGTATTTGTTTTCCATTTTATTTCGAACATGTAAATATCATGTACTTTGGGATCAAGTTATATTTATTCCTTTACACATTGTTTATATGAAAAAGACAAGTTTATCCTAGACTACAACTTATTGCTTGTCTCAATTCTATGATCTAGGGACCTTTCTTAATAGACGAAAAGAGGGTAGCCACTCATCTATAACTTTAGTACCCTTTTTATCAATAAATAAAATGAGAAAATAATCTTCAGGCTCTATGAATTTTCTAATAGATCCACTAGGAAGGTAAATAAACCAAGACATTGCATTGCCAATTAAAGTTTAGGGAAAATTTTATAAAAGTATTCTGTCATTATTATATAAATCCATTTTAGACATATAATGCTATATATATGTAAGGATTGGAGTTCCCCTCAAACAATCAAGATTGAGGTGTGTTAAAATAATGAGGTTATGTTATTGGAAGATATTATGATCAATAAGGTTTCCATGTATAATATTAAAATAAATTTCAATAAACTAAGGATAACTTTCTAAGGTTAGAGTATGCATTTATCATTGTAATTCACCAACTACATGGATAAGATACAAGACCTCTTGATGAGGTATTGCATAAAAAAATGGGATACTCTTTCAATGGTTGGATATTACCATTTGTATTATTCATGGGAACACTATTTTTCTATAGGTGATGTCATCATATTTAGGCACATTAAGGGCAAGAGGATTGATTTGGGTGATTTTTTTTAAGGGGAACTTATCACTAATTACATCCAAGGGATCATCCATAGGTTTAGTATAAGTAATGACACTAGAATCAATGCATGTAATATGGTCATCATTACTATTGTTAATATCTATGTAAGGCATATCAATGTTGGAAACGGATACTTATACAGGAGAAAGAGTAACATCACTATTAATGAGAGAATTTTACATGTGTGTGTGTGTGTGTGAGAGAGAGAGAGAGAGTAGAGACACATGGAGCAACATTAGTTGTTTCATAAGTAAAAATAGTAACATCATCGTGTGGATCAACATCAATATTAGCATCAACATCACTATAAAAAACTTGAATAGAACTAATATTTACATTATAATTAAGAGAAATCACATTGTTGAGAGTCATAAAATCATCATGAATATGATGAAAAATAGGTAAATCATCTAAAATAGGAATCTCACTATCACATGGATTACTATGTACACCATTATCTATATAAGTAGAAGAATGTGCATTATTGCCATCATCAACTATATTACTAGTGAGAGAAGTTTTTGTATTTAACTCTGTAGCTAATTTCCATGGAAACTCTTTATCATCTAAAATATATTCATATACATCCTTAGTGGCTTGCATATCAATAGAGGGTGATGGATAAGGAATTTAGTGGGAGGCTTAGTTGGAATCTGTAATCTATGAGTGTCATCTTCATTAAGTTAATCACTATCACTTAAAGCATACTCATAGCTAAGATTATCATCACAAATAGATTCAAACATGTTATCATAAGGTGAATGAGGTGGGATAAGATGATAAGCATGAAAATAAATGGGCTCTTTAGGTACTCCTAAAATGATTAAAGGAACTTTGGTAGTAGGCATACCAATATTATGAGGCTTTCTAGGAGTGGAAAAAATTAGAGGGATTTTGAAGCCTAGGATTATGATCATTTGATGAATCACTATACCCACAGTATGTATCAACTAAAGAAGAGTAGGATTTATAAGCATAAATATAATCCATATCAAATAAAGTATGGTATTATATAAGGGAATATTACTTTTGAAACCCATAGGTGGCATCTACTTGATTAAAGGGATAAGAACCTGTAGACACCTAAATTCCACTTACGCAGTTTTATTACTAAAAGCACACTAATTGCCTTCATTCTTACCATTTCCATTATAATTAGTGATTTTTGCTAATTAGCCAACATTTCCCTCTATTTTGGTTAATTAACGAAACTTTGTTGATTAACTAGCCTCTACCACATTCTAGATGCCAATTGACAACACATCATAAATCATAATCCTCTTCCAGGAAAAAAAAATAGTGATTATTATCTAATTTAAGCATATTTACCCTTGTTTTGATTAATAAACCCAATTATTGGCTAAAACCCCTCTTCCAACCATTCAAAATCACCCATTTTTTGTCCAAGACATCTCAAAAGGATTCAAAAGCTTATCGTAGCCTCTTAATTGACCCTTAATTCATTAGTTAAGGCTCCTCACATGCTAATCACTTGTTAATTCACTAATTATGATTAGAAAACCTTAATATAATTCATGCTTTTAGTCCCACATGCACCAAGATGCAAGTTTTCCCCAAATAGAAAACTAGAGAAAGGACCAAGCTCCTACCTTAAAAATTTTCACCATACTTTTATTAGTATATCATATAACAGATATGATTAAGAGCCTTACTTCCTCCTTAGATTAGCTTGCTCAATCTTTTCATCTAAATCTCCATTGTTGGTTAGTATAGGGATATCTAATATGGCCTTGTAGCCATTGTTAGAGAGATCCTCTCACCATTTGTAGAGTAGCAACAACCATAATTTTACTACCATTAAATCTAATTAGGTTCATGTTAAGTAGTAATCATTTAACATATTAAGGATGCTTGTAGACTAGATGTTAATTCCATTTAGTTTTCATTAATGCATGCTTTTGAGATTTGATCATGATGTTTCATTCTTGAACTTAAAGTTTGGTTCTAGGCTACCATGGTGTTAGTCTTTATTAGCTAGTTATCTTGAAAAAGTTTGGGGTGATCACATTTGGCACGACCGGTGGGACACCTTCAATTGTCCTTTTTTTTCATTTTGAAGTTTTCTAAGATTAGTTTCAAGTTTTCTTTTAGTAAATTTCAAGATTTGTACATTAAAATTCAAAATTTTGTAGTTGTTTAGCTAGATTAGTGGTAGTTTCTTTGTTTTTGTGTTCTTTTTAGGATCAAGGGAGGTAGAGGGATGCCTAAACTGGGTAAGAATATTAAAGATTTGAGATTTATCATATTTTTCTTGTCAAAATCCATGTTTTGACCACCTACAGATTGGTTCCCTGCTCACATCATCAAGGTCGTGATCATGTTACAAGGGTCATGCTCACATTCTCATGGACGCACTCACATTCTCAGGTTTGTGCTCACACTTCTCTAGACATGCCTGTGTTAAACTGTAATTTTTTCCCTCTATCTTCAAGTTGCACTAGTGTTACGAAGTACGCATTTGTGTCTCTCTAGATGCACTGACATTTAAATGATTATGCTTCTTTCTCAGAGGCATTATCATGTTGTCAAGTTTGTGGTGTAGCTCAAAAAGATGTGTCGGCTCTATCAAGGGCACATTGTTTTTCAAATGGGCGCACTGGCGTGACTATGTAATTTTGGCCCTATTTTAAAAGTTATAAATTCTAATTTTTTGTGTTTGATGTTGGTTGCAAGTTTTTCTAAGTTGTTTTCTGCAGGTTTCTAACATTTATAATTAGGTTTTCTAACAAGTTTGCTTATTTTTTGATGAATTATTTTATTTCCATGCTTTATATGAGTTTGGGATAAAGTTGTGTATGCTATTCTCTTGTACCTTGTGTGATCTTGAGAATCAAAATCATTTTTAAACCTTCTTTTGCTAACCTTAGAGTAAGTGGGAAATATCTTTATTCATTTTTATGCTTAAGGGAATGAACATTCATTTGACATGTGTATGATCCTTTAGTTTAAAATATTTTCATTTGATAAACACCCAATGCTAAAGCTTGTGTATGCTCTTCTCTTGCACCATGTGTCATCTTGAGAATCAAAAACAAACTTTAGTTTTTCACTAAAAAGAATTTGGATTAATTTGGATTAACTTGGATTAACTTGGATTTACAAAGAATTATGGTGGTTATTTGATTTACAAGTTTTTCATTATTATCTAGTTAGGTTGTTGTTGTGTATGCTCTTCTCTCGTGTCCTTAGACGATCTTGAGAACCAAAAACAACACTTAATCCTCTTTTATGATATTGTAAATCTTTTAGATAACTACTAACTATTTATGTGCAGGACCTAATGATTGCCAAAAAAAAGATAATCTAAACAAACCTCTAATTACACATGTGTTGCAGGTTGTCAAATGGTATTGTAAAACTAAATTTTCTAATCCAAAAGATAAGAAAAAAACACCACATTCACAACATTGTATATGCAAGTTTCAGTTAAGAGCTACGGATCATCTACTTTGAACTAGGAGAAAGTCACTTTGGCATAAGCCTTAAAATAACAAGAGGGATGTTACTAGGAACCCTAAAGTAGTCTATGCAAGAGGGAACCTTATGGAAAAAATGGGAAACATCTCGCTTACCTACTTGATTAGTACGCACTTGTGAGAATAACATCAAAACTTTCTTCACGCGACCCCATTGAAAATACAACTGAATGCATTTATTGCTCATTCTATTGAAGGGTTTTAAGTAAATCCGAGATACTCCAAGGTTTTAGTCAGTGCGACTTCCATTGGAAAACCGCTCACAGAGATTGTTTGTGAAAACCTAGTTAAGAGAAACAAATAGGAAGCCATTTTTCTTGAGGCCAACTTGTCTGACTCAAAACATTATGTTCTAAACAACCATCGTGAAGCAATAACTTCTTTTGGAGTCAAAACATTATTATTCAAACAAGGGGAGATTCCATTGAAGTTGGGGCATAGTGATATTCATCACGAAACTTACGACGTGTTACTTTTTCTTAGTTTTTCACTTTCCTTAAAGTAAGGTGAAAACATCGGAAAAGTTATACGTAGTTTGTTTCATCACCACTTGATTTTACTCCTTTATCTTATTTTTTCCCATTTTGGGACAAAAGAAAATAACACGCACAGATACTGCTAGAAATAATCATGTCCACCACTTTTAGTCTACTTACATGACTAGGCTGCAATGCCGGAATGCAAGTGTTGAAAGTGTGAATGGTACATCTTCATGTTCTAGTAGAACCGTTGTTATCAAACCCATATTGAGACACAATATCATTGTAGTTAGGTAGTCTCATCACTGAATTCCTTTGACTTGTTATGTTCACATGTATCTTATCACTACAAGTTGAATACTTATGTATTTTTTTCCTTGGGAAACTTGTTTTAAGTTTCAAAGTTGTATTTTTATGCTACTCGCATAAATAACTTCTTCTTACTATACTTAGACTTAGTCTTTGATCCCAACATTGACTTAAGTTGTTTATGAATGTCGTTACTTTGTTAGCATTGTAGTAACATCATTTTGATACTAAAAATATTACCTTTGTTTACAAGTCTTGATTTACATGTCCAAATGAAAGCACCCTAAACTTTACAAAGCAAATTGCATGACTAAACAAGGAAAGCTAACACCATTGCCATCCATCTAGCCAAGGTTCTAAGTCTAGGAATGTAACATTAAGATAGAAGCTTAAAAGAATGCTTAACTAGTATGAAAACAATACAAAATCTAACTAAACATGCCTACTAATATGCTTGAATTACCTAACATGGGCCTAAATAGACCTAAGAGGGAAATCAAATGGTTATGGTTGCTACTCCAAACAAGGTGAAATGGCCTCTCCAAATGATTACTTGGTCATTTTGGATATCCATCTACTAACCCCATTGAAGGCTTTAAGCAAGGATTGAACTTGGCTATATATCATATTTATTATATGAGATGCAAATCAAAGCATGGTGTAAAGTATAAAGGAATGAGGTGCACCCTTTTTATAGTTTTCCTTTTGGGAGAAACTTGTATTTTGGTGCATGTGGGACTAAAATCCCCAAATTAGATTAGAATTGTTAATCATGATTAGGCCTTGCTAATCATAATTAGTGAATTACCAAGTGATTAAGAGGTGTGGAGCCTTAATCAACTGCTTAGGGTCAACTAGGAGGCTAGGATAAGCTTTTGAAGCTTGCTGAGACGTTGTGGAGGTGAATGGGGTGATTTTGAGTGGTTGGAAGAGGGGTTTGAGTCAATACTAGGGTATATTGACCAAATCAAGGGCAAAATAGGCTTAATTAGCCTATAATCGCTAATTGTTTGTTTCGAAGAGGAATTTGGCTTGTGATTCATCGTAAAGTGGCATCCTGAATGTGAAAGGGGTTACACAATCAACAACATGGTGTTAATTGGCTAAATTGGCAAGGAATGTTAGTTAATTAGTAAAGAGTACTAATTATAATGGAATTGGGAAGAATATGAGTGGTTTGCATGCATTTTGGCAATAAGATTTCAAAAGTGGAATTTAGGTGTCTACATTTGCCCCTGTTTGAGGTGAAGTTAGTGACTTCACTTCAAACATAGTAGACAAGCATAAACATGTAAATTTTTGAAGAAAAATTAGTAGGATGAAGGATGCCCCCTTGAGTGTCGATGTGGGTGATAGAAGAAGTCAATCGACGATTAAAAATATGATTTGAAATGGATAGAAGAAAATAGGTCAGAACGTGCACGAAACCCTTAGGTATTGAGAATGAATAAGGATAGGGATAAATGTGGTTGTTTATTACCCCGGGTGAGTTTTTAGGAGAAAAATTAGTAATGGTAATAAATGATAATGGAGAAGAAATGATTAATGGAGAAATATAGGACAAGCCCAATCTTTGCATCCAACCTTTCAATAAGCAACATGTTTATATCATTTTTCCCCTAGGTCTACATCATCGACTTTTATTTAAAATAAACAAAAGTGTAAGATAACATGAAAAGCTAAATTACTAACAATTGTTTACTGCTAAAAATACGTAACTCCATGCAACATACATTATGCAATGCAATACGAGAAAGTAAAATGACATTTAGCTCCATGCAACATACAAAATGCAATGCAATACGAGAAAGTAAACCAGCCTACCTAACAGAGAAACTAGTACAATCACACATACTTGAAATAATAACATGTTGCACCCATGTTTTTGTTATCAAGCTGCAGTTCCCAAATGTTCATGTTGTAATGACAAGGGTTAAAAATGATGCCCCAAGCAATAACACATGCAATGGGAAAAATAGAGGACACAAGTAGTCCTATGGAAAAACCTTCATGCACTACGATACAGTCTCTGGCAACTCACTGTTGCACGGGAGTACCGATGTAGTATGTAGCCGAGATTTTGTTAATGGGGGTAGATTACGATGATCTGCAAGTCATTTGAGACCAAAACAAACAAGAACCGTAGAAATACTCTTTTGTAAGACATATTTCAACATACGAGGATGATGCAATTGACACAGGTTTCAACTGTATATATGTTGTTTACCATTTTTTTAAAAAAATTTAATTTTAACATTTTTTTTGTATTTTTTTTTTAATTTTTTGAAAAAATTTATTTTTTAAAATATTATTAGAAGAGATAACGAAATCATGAGACAACGCTAAAAGTGACAGCAAGGCAAAAATGCCTCGGGTAGTAGAAAAGGCCGTTAGGAAGCAAAAATATGCCCCAATGTAGTAAAAACGTGCCAAAAATAATTATTTTTAAAAAATAATCATTGTGGCCAGTGTTAGAGGAATTTTAGAAGATACACAGCAGTTTCGAGGCACTTTGGGAGCGAGAAACACACCGCGGGAGGTAGAAATGAGTATATAAGCCACCGTGGCAAGTCATTTTACCACATTTATCTTATCATTTGACTACTGAATTGAGCTCTGACCTATGGGAGGAAATGGCAAGAGTAGTGAATCGAAGGCATCATGCACACCTTATGAGGAACTACTTGAGACTTCCAGTGGATGGACCACTGGTACCCAATTCTCTCTTTTACCCTAGTAGTTCAATTTTTTTAATTTTTAAGAGAAAATATGCATTTTTAGGTAAAATTTAGGACAAATTGAGGGGGCGCCTATGTTAGGTGTGCTTTTAAAAACAATTTTTGTTTCCTTGCCAGCATGGGTGCCTGGGTGCTTATGCTGAGCAACTTATTTGTTTTTTGTGAAATTTTTGTGCCAACATGGGCGCCTATGCCTATGCTGAGCTTTTTTTTTTTTTTTTTTTTTTACTTAGTTAGCCAACATGGGCATCTAGGCACCTGTGTTAAGCCATTGTTTTGGTTTTTTTAGTTGACTTGGTCAACATGGGTGCCAAGCGCATGTGTTGAGCCCCTTTGACATTTGTTTTTGGATTTTTTTGGCTAGCATGGGTGCTTGGGTGCCTGTGCTGAGCCAATTTGATAGTTGGGGGGCCTTTTTTACGTTTTTTTGGCCAACATGGGTGCCTGGGTGCCTGTGGCCACTTTAGCATTTTTTCAACTTTGGTTGGCCAACATGGGTGTAAGGGTGCCTGTACTGGGCCACTTTGGCATTTTATTGACTTTTTTTGGCCAACATGAGCGCATGGGTGCCTATGCTGAGCCACTTTGGCATTTTGGCAACTTTGGTTGGCCAGCATGGGAGCCTGGGCACCTGTGTTGAGCCACTTTGGCATTTTAGCATTTTGGTTGGCCAACATGGGCACCTGGGCACCTTTGCTGAGCCACTTTGGCATTTTGGCAACCTTGGTTGGCCAGCATGGGCACTTGTGCTGAGCCACTTTGACATTTTAGCATTTTGGTTGGCCAACATGGGCACCTAGGTGCCTGTGCTGAGCCACTTTGACATTTTTTTGCATGTAGTTGGCTAGCATGGGCACTTGGTGCACCTGTGCTAAGCCACTTTGTGATTTTTATACTTTAGTTGGCTAGCATGGGCGCCTAGGTGTCTGTGCTAAGCCACTTTGGTGAATTTTGCACTAGTTGAGCTAGCATGGGTGCCTAGCACCTATGCTGAGCCACTTTGTGAATTTTGCAAGTAGTGAGCCAACATGGGTGTATTATTGCTAAGCCACTTATTTTATTTTATTTTTTTACTATGTGGGAGCACGTAGCCACCCATGCTGAGAGCCTGGCGCTAGTGCACATATAGGGAGGGGTTTTTATGCATGAAAGGCACTCTTAAAACTACTTTTTAGGCCAAAAACTTAGCTTTTTGTTTAGCAAACCCCCCGTAGAAGAAAAATGTGAACCATAGAGAAATTTAACGATGAAAATAGAAGAATAACACACTAAATTTAGACCTTTTTAGAAGAAATTGCATGGTAGAATAGAAAAATAGACTACAACAATTGACTTATTTGGCTTCACAGTTGTAATTAGAAGCGCTAGGGATGTGAGAGTGACATGCATGACTTCAAACTTTTGAGGTGACGCTTAGACATTCCGACCAGATCTTCCTAGAGATTACTTTGGAGGTGACATGCTTATCTTACATAGCTCACATGCCCCATATCTCTTTTGATCATAGTTTACTCACAGCCTTAGCTGAGAGATGGCGTAGTGAGAGTTAGACCTTCCAACTTCTGACAGGTGAGATGAGCATGACACTAGAGGATGTGTGGTGGATCTTATGAGTTATGATCCAGGGCCATTTGATTACCTACGATGGTCACCCACACCGAGTTGAGCATTATATAGCTATGATATTTGGATTGACTGACATTCCCCACCAAGGCCTGATAGCTGTGGTTAGGAGATGCATGGCCGACACGTGGCTAGGACGGGTCCCTGTATACCTATTAGCTCTTGTCAGCAGCATATTACTACCTGATAAGACTGGTGCTCGATTCTCCCTGGGTCTCATTAGAGTGATCCACGACCTGCTTCAGGGAAGAGTCTACTGCTGGGGTCAGTGTATACTAGCTCACTTATATTCTAACTTACATTTGATAGCTTATCATGGTCAGAGGACACTGGGCCCTACTACTTTGCTACAGATTTGGGCTTGGGACCACATTGCCATTGGACGTCCTTTAGAAGCATTGAGAGCTCAAGTTCTTGGAGAGCCTTCTCTCATGGGTTGGGTTCCTGATGGAGATGATGTTTGTAGCCACAGGGGGGATACATATTACTTTCAGTGAGAATTTGACGAGCTACAACCCCACATGATTACTTGGTGACCATACAGGCTATATCAGTGGCCACAAGATGTGGATGAGTTAGGGACAATGGTAGTAGATCACTTTATTATTGGGAGCAGGAGCCACGTCTTAGAGTGGTACAGGGTGGACCAAGTTCAGTGCCAACTTGGTCTTATCCAGGGGATTCCTGGTGATGAGATGTGGTACATGTGCACCTCTATAGAGATATTTTTGACATGGGACCACATATTAGGTTGGATTGAGCCCTTGCTAGCTTTTCAGAGGTAGTCTCACAGCCTTGGGTATAACAGGTGCAGATAATAGATCTGGGTACTACACCAAATTATGTAGTGTGGTATGTGCTAGTGTTGTCCATGTTCGATTGTCCATTCCTTGGGAGATATTGATCTCAACGGAGCATGATGAGCAAGCTCCAAATCCATCAATAGAGGCACAGGCATAGAGAAATGTAGTACCATATATTGGGGTACCATTGTCGGATCCAGTGTAAGTACCTTTATCACCCCCTCACATGAGTGTAGGACACATTCTACTAGGGGATGGAGGAGGGGACTGGAATGATGAGGATATGGAGGATGGTTTTCTAGATATTCAAGATGCACAAGTTATTTCTGATATAGCACATATGCAGGATATACGTGATGAGTAGGTTATACCATATACATAGATTATACCTTGCATATGTATACAGATACAGCAGGTTACAACTTTACATCAGGTTTAGATGAACTTTAAGCTTTAGGGTATTGACAGGGAACTATTGCTTGAGAGGGATCAGACCCTTGTAGATGGGGACCAACTTGTGACAGAGCTATACCAGGCCAAGACTAAGTGAGATCAGACCTTTTTAGAGTGAGATCAAGTGATGGTAGATAGCCTATAGTCCCAGGTAGAGAGAGATCAAGCTATAGTAGAGTGAGATCGGCTACAGGTAGAGCGAGATCAAATACAGGCAGAGCGAGCTCAGTTATAGACATAGTGGGACCGAGTGACAAAAAATAACCTACAGCTATAGGCAGAGTGAGATCAGATTGTGACAGATCAGTCATAGTTGTGGATAGAGCTAGCCAGCATTAGGGAAGAGTGTGATACACTACAATAGGAAGATACGTCCTCGGGATGCAGCTGATGATTGAGTCATAGTTCTACTGTAGCAGGTGAGGCCACTTACTATAGGATGTAGTACTACTACGTAGTTGAGAGTCTGAGCTGATTAGGTAGAATCTAGATCCCATGACCATCTCTATATAGTCCTTTAGCAAGCAGTAGGTCCTCAAAGCATAGACATGGGTCAGTGAGCCTAGGGGTCCTTTAGAACACGCCACCTGATGTAGTTCAGCCTGATGTCAGCTCCATCTTGGGTTACTCATTCAGCACCTCGGATGCCCCCACCTATCAATCTTCTTGGATTGGGCAGCCTCGGCATGGGTGAGAGTCATGGTTGAATTTCTTATTGACATGCCAGATTTATTACTTTATTTTTGGTGTACTACCTCATGATGAAGGCATACTTTTATACGGATGTATGTATATTGTTTTCGATCATGCCTTGTCATGAAGGAAATTTTTTGTATAGATGATCATGATGACTTGTTATATCAGATGCACATGGACACTTATATTTTTGATGATATATATGATGATAGATGGATTACCGACGTATCACATGTTATATGAGATATCATGTTTGATATGTTTCTTTATTTTTGTATCACCTGTTAGATAATGAGATAGCCTTAGCTAATATCATATTGTATGTTAATGAGATACTTTGAGTAAAACATGTTTATATTTTTTATATTGGTGCGGGGGGATAGATTTGTGATCATGTGCAACCCCTCTTGCCCCATTGGTGATATGGTACTTGATGATTAGCCTTTAGTATACATGTGTGATGTAGACTTAGCATATTTTTTTATATATGATGTATAGATGTGATGGATATGTGTGATATGATGATGAAATGATAACACAATGTACAAGTAAAAATTAACAAGCACAAGTTTAAACAAATCTAATCAAAACAACACATTTATTTACAAGTATGTAATATAAAGTAAATTTAATGCCCTGAACTACAAATGAAAGTAACATTCAATCTAAGTAAGTAAGTGAATTTAATCTACAGTACACAATACGAAATAGTAATGCAACTAAAAACCATACAAACCAACAACTAAAAGTAAGAAAACTATTACTTTGTTTTTGTGGGACAACTTTGGGGTGCTTTTTGTTTTTTTTAGTTTTATCTCTAAGATAATTTTCTATTGTTTTGGATTTTTCTACGAAATGTATCTGAATGTTTGTTTTTCCAAGGAACATATGTATGTTTTGGTATTTTCAAAATTTATACGAATGTTTTTGATGTTTTCTCAACAATTTTCCAAAGCGAACATACAAGGAAATGAAGAAATGTGGATTCCCCTAACATTATATGGGATATACATGGGAAGAATGCCATGTGGTATATGCTAGAAGTGACGCTGGGAATTTTTCCCCAACATGACATAGGATCATTTAATTTTAAATTCTCTGCACTCAGAAGGTTAGGTTAGCCAGCTAAGGGAAAGGAATGATGGGCTCATAAGGGACTTAGACAAAGGTTAAGATCAACCTAGGAAAAATTTATCATGTTCCTAAACCTAAATTTCTTGTGAATAAAGGACCCTCCCTTGGTGCCAAAAACTAGTTTTCATCAAAGGAATTGTCCAAAGTGCCACCATTGTGTGGTTTTCACTATTGGGCACACCTTTTTTTTTTCTTTTTCTATTTTTATACTTGTTTTGTTTTACTCTTCTTTGTATTTTGCAAAGACCCCATACTTAAGCATAGAATATCTTAAGATGCATTACATTCATGGGTTCTCAAAACTCTTGGCCATCTGCATGGGCTAGCTTATAAGCACCTAAACCAAACTTGATGACCAAAACATATGGTCCCATCCAGTTGGGTTCAAATTTTCCTTTCTTGTCATGGTCCTTATTAGTGTTCTTATAATTCTCTTTTAACAACATGTCCCCTACCTCGAATTGGCGAGGTATGAACTTCTTGTTGTAGCTCCTCTACACTCAATCATGATATATTTTTAGGTGATTGAGGGTGTGAAGGCATTTCTCATCCAATAGTTCCAACTCTGTCAGTTGGGCTACTCTATAGTCCTCCTCTTCATTCAGGTAATCCCTTATCTCAATACGCAAAGAAGGGATTTTGATCTCTAAAGTCAATACGGCTTCAGAACTGAATACTAAAGAATATGGAGTTGTACTTGTAGGGGTATGGATAGAAGTTCTAGATTCCCAGAGGGCAAGGTGAATTTTCAAATGCCAATTATGGCTTGTGGTATTCACAATTTTCTCCATAATATGAATTAAGGTTTTGTTGGAAGCTCCGACCTGCCCATTACCTTGAGGGTAATAAGGGGTTGAAAACTTAAGGGAAATGTGAAAGAATTTGTAGAGTACTTTCACATTTTTATTTTTGAATGACTTACCATTATCAGTGATAATGTAAGAAGGGATACCAAATCTATAAATGATATGATTCATTATAAACTTTGAAATTTGGGGACCTTATGTATAGGTTAGAGGAACAACCTCTACCCATTTTGTAAAGTAATCAGTGGCCATTATAATGAATTTATGGCCATCCGAGGAGACAATATTAAGTTTCCCTATTATATTGAGACCCCACTTTGAGAACGGTCAAGGTGTCATGATTGGTTACAAGGATTGTGTCAGCATATGTATCAAATTGTTGTACTTTTGAAAATCCACACACTTCTTCACATGTTGAAAATAGTCATGCTCAATGGTAGGCCAATAGTAGCCTACTCTGAGTGTATTCTTTACAAGGAAAATCCCATTAATATGAGCTCCACAATTTTCCTCATGCTCCTCCTTAATTTCTTAGATAGATTCGTCAGAATTTAAACAGGACAATAGATTCCCATCGTATCCTTGGCAGAAAAGGGTACCCCCAAGTAGGTTATAGTGGGATATACATTGGATGAGGTTATTATTTTTAGTATGGGAAATGTTCATATGGAAGGTTCCATCATGGAGATAATAAAAGATTTTATCATACCACAGTGAAAATGGACCAACAACTTCATATACTAAACAAGAGTAAGGTATGTCGTATTCTGTTGTTCTTAGATTTTCAACAAAGAATGGCATATCATTTCTCTCTAGTGAAATGCTCAACATAGATCCTACCATAGCCATGGCGTCTACCACTTTGTTCTGAGATCTTGGTATTTGTTCAAATGTTATTTTCTCAAATAATTCTTTTAAGGAATCGATCATTCTTTTATATGGAAGTAAATTTTCATCTTTGGCTTTATATACATCTGTGACCTATTTGATAATAGGCATTGAATCACCTTGATGCATTTTTCTTTTCTGATATCCCATTTGATGGCTAGATTCATTCCTACAATTAGAGCTTTATATTACACTATATTTTTCATGCAAGGGAATCCAATTCGAAATTCCTATGGAATCAAGTCTCCCATGGGATTAAGTAGCGTAACTCCTTAACGTGAACCATGAAAGGTAAAAGAACCTTCAAAGTACATTTGTCAAATTGTAGATTAGTCGAGGTACATAATGGATGCATCTGGTAGTTCTAGACTCAAGGTTTTAGTACCTAGTAGCGGAGCTTCTTCTAGTTAATCGGATAATACATGTCCTTTTACTGAATTTTGATGAGTGTATTCAATGCCAAGCTCACTTAATAAGATGATCCAATTAGCCATCTTTCAGGTTAGTGTTGGTTTAGACAATAGATACTTCAAAGGGTCGACCTTTAAATTTAGTTTTATTTTATTGTTAAGCATATAATGATGAAGCTTCTGGAAAGAAAACACATGGCTAGGAAATCTTTCTTGATTTGTGGATAATTTAGCTCATATGCTACCAATGTCCTACTCAAATAGTACAACACCTTTTCTCTCTATTCATTGTCATACTGGGCCAACAGTGCTCTAATTGCAAAATGTGTAGCAGAGATATAAATTAACAAGGGTTCTCCTACCGTGGGTGGCATGAGAAAATGGGGTTGGCCAAGTATTCTTTTAACAAAGAAAATTCTTGTTGTTATGGTTCCTAATTGAAATTAACATCCTTCTTAAGAAGATGTGTAAATGTATGGTACTTGTCTACTAGCTGTGAAATAAACCTTCTAATGGCCTGATTTTTTTCTTGTAAGCTACGTAAATTTCTAATATTCTTAGGGGGAGAAATTTCTATGATATCCATAACCTTTCCAGGGTCCAAGTAGAAGTGTGTCGCACTTTGTGGCCATAAATATTTTAAAATCTGACTAGTAAATAAATAATTAAAAAATACTATAAAAATTTAAAAAATCAGGTAAATTTTGGATGCCCTGCACCTTGGTATTTATAGCCTCTTAAAAATGCATTTTTGGTCATTTTATATGTGTTTGGTCATGTTTTGGTTGTCAGACATAGTTTGCTGAAAGTACAAAAACTACAAAAAAGTGGGACACAGTTATATGTTTTGACCTCGCTACTATCCCTCTTCATGATAGAATGAATCCTAGTAATTTCCCAAATAGCACACCGAAGACACACTTCTTTGGGTTAAGTCAGAATTTGTAATCCCTTAGATGTTGAAATATATGCCACAAAATTTCTGGATGTTTCTTGTGGGTTCTAGATTTAGCCAGTATATCATCTACATAATTTTCCATGATGTCACTTATCATATCGTGAAAGATTACAGTCATTTCCATTTGATATGTAGCTCTTGTATTTTTAAGGTTGAAAGGCATGACTTGGTAACAAAACATCCCCCATGGGGTTGTGAAATCCATCTTGTGTTTATCTTCTTCTACAATATTTATCTGATTATAACCTGAGAATCCATCCATGAGTGAAAGCATCTCATAACCTACTATAGAATCAACAATCATGTCGATGTTTGGAAAAGGAAAATCACCCTTAGGACAAGCTTTATTTATATCCCTAAAATTCGTACATACTATAATACAAACTGGCTTCTTTTAAACTAGGACCACATTGGAGATCTACTCTGAGTAGTTGATAGGTATGATAAATCCTACTTCTAGTAACCTTTCTAGCTCTACGTTTACCAGTAAGGCGATGCAAGGATGCATCTTTTGGATATTTTGTTTTATGAGTTTGGTATCTAGGTGTACCATAAGATTGTGCACAACTAGTGTAGGATCAATTCCTAGCATGTTCGCAGAAGACCATGCAAATATGTCTACATACTCTCTTAAGAGTTCTGTGAATATTTTTTGTTCTTTGGTAGAGAGGGAAACTCCCAAATTAACTATCAATGGCAATTCCTCTATGCTGATATTAACATCTATTGTATCTTCCACTAATAACTTTCATTCATCCCCCATGCATGTAGGATCAGGAGGGAGATTGAGATCCTCCTCAATCACAGGTGGCTCAAGGATCTCTTCATCTTAAAGTGGGTACATTATCTTTTCCATAGGTTGTTCTACCTATTTTTCCACAAGTTCCTCAAAGAGGTTTTCACTATAGGAATTCCCCCTTTTATTTCCACAAGGATTTTCTTTGAGACTTTTTCCCTTACTTTTTTACTTAAATTCCTGCACAACTCTACTTCCTCTCCAAAGTATGTGTATGCGTTAAGCTGAATGGAGAACCCCTTTTTGTGATCATTTCTTAGAATGTTGTCTTTGATTCCCAAGAACTCACCAATGGCCTCATCATTCTTAAACACGTCAATAGGTACATGTTGTTGTTGATCCCAATTCACGAGTGATGGGTAAGTAAGGGTTGATGGTTGATTTATAGGGGATATGGTGGGTATAATAGGGGTTATAGTAAGGATAGCCATATTGGTGAATAGGTTCGTAGAGGCAAGGTTTTCGTAAATATTACATCAAGAATCTGTTTCACTTTCATTTTTGAACAAAATATACTCACTCTCAGAAGAGGCATAATCATCATCTGAAGAGTGAGACTCATATAAATGGATGCCTATACCTAGTTTACCTACTATACACTGAGGTATTACAAGTGATTATAATGGGCCTTGTTCTTGGTAGTGGCAGCCGCATCCTTTATACCCCATGGCAAGCATTATCTAATTAGGAATAGGATACTTAGGTGATTTATAACATGTATCCATGTCATCATCATCTGGATGGAATATAATGTCAATAAGAAACCTTTAGTCTTATAGCAAGAAGTCAGGAGTAAAGTTCTTGAAAGGGAAAGCCTCTCTTGATCTTTGGAATTTGAAAAAATACCTACCATGTGCTTGCACTGATCGCAGATTGTTATGAACCATTAGGGCTTGTTGTAGATCATATTGTCTACAACTATTTATCTTGACCTTCATCTCCCATGTAAACAAAGTATTTTTATTGATAAAAAGGGTATCTGGATCCACTCATGAAGCACGGACCTTTGACTAGATACAAATAGTGATCTCCATGGATGGACACTCATAGATTGTAGGGAAAAATCCTGACAATGCTCTACAATGAGATAAATGTTGAGGGTCCTCTTGTATGGTGAGTTTCTTTCCCTCATATTGTAACTTTAAACACTGATGATACATTGATGACATGGCTTGCATGACATGAATCCATGGGCAACTGACAAAGATATTGTAAGCGAGTTCTAGGTCCAAGACATGGAACTTCGTATCATGTGTTATGGGACCCACTTCTTATGAGAAAGTGATCATCCCATTTGATTTTCATTCTTCATTTTCATATGCCTTAATGGTGATGACCTTTGTTTCTAGATCAACTTTTTTGGAGCCCATTTGGTGAACTAGTTTAAGAGTACATATGTGAATACCTGATCCACCATCCACAAGAACTCTCTTAACCTTTTTACGTTTGATGATAACCTCAATATGCAATGGTAGGTTATGTGAAGGATCTTCAACTAAGGCTTATGTAGTGTTGAAGGTTGTGTGTTCCAAGGGAAGAATTTGTGCTACCATGGCTTGCAAATGTGTTGGGTCAACATCAATGGATATTCCTTATCCCTATAAGGTTTTATATAGTATATCCATATGGATGCTAGACATCTTTAGAAGGTCTAATATGGAAATCTTAGCTGTAGTTTTTCTAGTTGTTCTAACACATCATAGTGACTCTCTTGAGGAGGAGGGGGAGTAGGTTAAGAATTTATAATGAGGCGAGTCTTCCATGTTACCATAGTGCACTCTCTTGTCTTGATTCTAACTTTATTGATTTTCTCAATGAGGAGGTCAACACAACCTATCAGGGCATCCAAATGGTCTTTGTTTGACATATAGTTAACATTCTTATTATGAGATGATTTTCCTTGATCTAAATTTTTCTTTTCTTCATTATTGGGAAAAGGAATTTTAAATATCCCTAGTTTTTCATTTGGATATTTTACAGCTACAACAGAATCTACTTTAATATCACCGATGTCGACTAGGTCGTGAATATAGTGTTTTAATCTTAAACACTTTTCCATTTTGTAACCTTTTATGCGGTAAAACTCACAATATTCATTCTCCCTAACCCATGTTGGTTTAGGTCTATTGTCCCCATAGGGTTGTGTTTTAGGGTATTTTACCATGGTTATGGCCTCTAATTGTTTTAGTATAGATGAGAGTAAAAGTGTGACATTTATACTCGGTGTTTAGATTACCCTTTGCAAGTTTCAAAAGTGTGTGGTTCTACACGTCTTACACCCATTTAGAGTCTACTATCCTATCAATAATGGCATTTATGTTTTTATTAGGAACAAACTTTGTTTTATTGTTAGATTTAGAATTGTTGTGTTCATGGAGGAAAGGTTTTAGAGTCCCCCTAGCTAACAATTCCTTTTAAGTTTGACTCCCTTTTTATGTTACCTCTTCAAATGTGTTACCACAATGCATTTGCAAGTGGAATGTAATGTCTGGATGGATGTTGGGAAAAAATATGTCTATCAACTTCTTTTCAAGTAGGGAGAAATGGAAGTGACTAGCTAACCCTCTCCATCTTTGTAAAAATGCATGGAAGTTTTCATTGTTTCATTGCTTGGCATTGCATAGATCTAACATGGCAACATCATTTTTTATATTGAAAGAGAAGTATTGTAAAAAAATCTATGCTAGTTCTGGCCATGTTGATATGGATCCCTTAGGGATATGTACAAACCATTCTAGCATCATTGCTCCTAAACTTCGTGGAAACAAGTGCATAAGATAATTGTCGTTGAATGCAACCTCTTGAAATACTGTATAAAACTATTTTATATGGTCATGAGGGTCACTTTTTCCCTTATATTTATCAAATTTTGGAAACTCAAAATTTCTTGGGAAAGGTACCTGCAACATGGATTTGTCAAATGGGTAAGGACATAACTCATCGAACTGATACTTCTTGTTATTGTTATCGGTTTGGCCCTCTCATAACACTTGAAGGGTTTTCTTCATTATTAACCACTCTTGATTAAAAATTGGATCTTACATGGGTGGTGGTGTAGGTCTTTATACAAAGGGTTAAGCCTAGGTTTATGCCCACCCTGATTTTTGGTGAAAAATTCCTCATGAGGATCCTTTCGTGTCTCCCGTCAAGGAGTGTTTCTTGGAAATTTGTAAAACAAAGCTTTAGGTTTTTCCTTTGGTATAGTTTGTTTCATAAATTTTACTTGTTCCTTTTGTATATGCAAATCCAAACTTGTTAATTGGAGAGTGAGGGCTTGGGCCTATTGTTCTAATGTAGCCTCTTTAATAGGTATTTCATGATGATCTTCGTTAGGAGGAGGTTGTGCATGATGAACATGTTCTTCATGGTCTTCGTAATGAATTTTAATAGGAGGAAAATGATAGTCTCCAACATTTTTGAAAGGTACTTCCTAATTATTTTGTCGTTCAAAATTAGAGGCATGACCTAGGTTTAATATGTTATTTATATGGTGATGAGGATGTTCCACTTCCTCTTCCCTTTGAAAAATTTCGGCCATGAGAGAAGGGTCCATCATGGGAGATAACCTAGCTCATAGTTCCATAACAGGCATAAGAACCTCATGTTTTTTTAAAAAAAATCATCAAAATTAGTGGGAGGACTCTCTATATTCATACGAGGAGATTCTTCCTCTCCACCACTATGGTCAACCATGATGTTATCCTCTAAAAGAGAGTCATCACCTCCAAATATATTGTTTCCTAATCTTCAAGATCTCGTCATTGTAGTAGGCATACTCGAGATAGGAAATACACAGCGAAGAATTTCCACTAAGGTTTACTAAAAAGGGACCTAAGTCAAATTTGTATAGTGTAGTGACACTAATTTGTTAAAATAAAGTGACTATAGAATAGCCACAAAAGTGATAGGTCAAAACAAATGTATGAACTAAAGAATAACGAACAAGCTACCCTAGCAAGGTAATATATGATACAAGTTTTCCTTAGAATGATACAATGACGTATAATGCTCAAAATTTAGTTACACCAAATACTTTATTCTCTAAGATTTCATTTAGATAAGTTTGAAACCAAATAGTGACAACACAACATCACTAGTTAGGTCAAGTTTGCAACAAACAAGGCCTAAATGATAAGAGAATGTTGACACAATCTTCTAACAAGATATAATAAAAACCAATTTATAAACACTAAAAAATTCCAAGTCTCATAAAATGTACGATAGTAATGTGAGCAACGTAATGACACTATTTGGACAAGTGAACCAATATTTTAGGAAAGTAAGATTTCTAGTGTCAAAATGATGTTATCGTGATGCTAACAATGTATCTTCAACACTCACAAAACTCAAGACAGAGTTAGGATGTAAAAAATATGTCTAGGTATAACAAGAAATTGTTGTGTGTGAACATTATAACTCTAAAATATAGAGATTTAGACCTAATTTCACAATGAAAAGAAGACGTAAATATCTCAATTATATGGCTACAATGTGGGTAGCGTAACAACTCAAAAGAAGACAAGGATGAAATCACCTAACTATGATGATAATAAGTCTCAAACATGGGTTTTTGAGACAAGGAGGGCCACTAGATTGTGAGTATGTACCATGCACACTTTCAACACTTGTGCTCTGGCAATGCAATGTAGTCACACAAGTAGAATACAAAAGTGGTGGACACAAGATATCTAGCGGTATCCATATATTTTGTTTCCTTTTGTCAAAAAATGGGAAACAAGAAAACAAGGATGTAGACCAAGTGGTGTTGAAATAAATTTGGTGTTATTTTGGCAGAGTTTCTCCTTATCTTAGGACAAGTGAAAAACTAGGAAAAATGACACTAAGTATATTTTGTGATGAAAATCATGTGGTTTCAACTTTAAGAGATTATTTCCCTTGTTTGAAAAACAAGATTTTGAATATAACAAATTTTTCACTTTGTGAGAGCTCTCAAGTATAACAACTAAGACAAAAACAATGGCTCCAAGTCGGCAATCTTCCTAGGTGGTTCTCTCTCTAGGTGTCACAAGATATCTAGAGCGAGCTAGATTTACCAAGGTTTCCCAAAGAGTATCTCAACTTTACTTTACCCATTTCAGTATAATGATCACCGAAGTGCGTTAAGTTATACTTTCACTGGGGTCACGATACAGATATCTTTTACGCTAATCTCACCAAGGTGTACTAGACAAGTTGGTAGTGTAGAGAAATTTCCTATTTCATTCACAAGGTTTCCTCTTGCGTGAACTACTTTAGGGTTCCTAGGGCCACCCCCATTTTTGTAGCTTAAGGCTTATACCAAAGGGGCTATCTCCTAGTTGAGTGCACGAGTCGTAGCTATTAACTGAAACCTGAAAATACAATGTGATGATCGTGGTGTATTTTTTTTATCTTTTAGACTTAATGTGGTTTTTGTTTCACTCCTTTTGGAAACATACAATCACACGTGTAATTAGAAAAATTGTTTAGGTCCTTCAAACAAATGGTTATTAGTTCTAAAAATATTCACAATATCATCGGAAAATTGCAATGAAAAATGCATGTAAATCAACTAACAACCATCAAACTTTACAAAAAAACAAGGTTTATTCCCAATTAATCCATGTGTTTCTTAATGAAATACTAAAATTGCTTTTGATTCCCAAGGTCACCTTAGGTGCAAGGGAAGAGCATACACAAATTTTAGCCTTGATTTCTTCATTAAGTGAAAAAAATCTTAAACTAAAAGATTAAGTACACGTAAAAAAATGAAGGTTTATTCTCTTAACCACAAAATGAATGATAATTGTTACTACTTAATCCTAAGAAGCAAAAAGAATGGTTTAGAGGTGCTCTTGGTTCTCAAGATTACACTAGGTGCAAGAGAAGAGCATACACAACTCTATTCCAAATTCAATCAAAGTATGAAAACACAATCAATCCTCAAACCATAACCCAATTTACTCAACAATCCCTTATCAAACCCTAGGTCAATTTTGTCAAGAATATTGCTCTAAAATCAATAATTTGACAAAAACAACATCTAAAATCCCTTAAAAATTGATAGCAATCATAAAATTGAAGTTCTGGATTTTTGATAAAATTTTACCTTGATGCAAAAATGCCCCTACTAATGCACAGGTGCTCACAATCATGCACAAGCGCCCCTTTGTCATCTTTCACACAGTCAATGATGCACAAGCGCTTCTAGTGAGGCACATGTGCATTTTTCATGTAGATTTGAAGTAAATTTTTTGACAAAAAGGTCCAATCTTTGGGATTTCTTTGCAACTTTGACATGGCTTCACCTCCTTATATCATGCAAAAAGAAAGAAAACACAAATTCTACAACTAATCTAGTTGAAATAACTTTTAGAAATGGAAATTGATCTAAAACTTTGAAATTAATATAAAAAGCTTGAGAAACTAATCTAAAAATCTTTAAATTACATTAGAAATCTTCAAAGTAAACTACAAAAACTTGAAATTAATCTAGGAAACTTGAAACTAATCTAAAACTTTGAAACTAAGTTAAAAATATTTAAAATTGAATGTAATGGGGTATGGTCCTACCGAGAGTGCCAAATGAAAGCACCCTAAACTTTACAAATAAAATTGCATGACTAAACAAGGAAAACTAACACTATTTCCATCCATCTAGCCAAGGTTATAAGTCTAGGAATGTAACATTAAGATAGAAGCTTAAAAGAATGTTTAACTAGTATGAAAACAATACAAAATCTAAGTAAACATGCCTACTAATATGCTTGAATTACCTAACATGGGCCTAAATAGACCTAAGAGGGAAATCAAATGGTTAGGGTTGCTACTCCAAATAAGGTAAAATGGCCTCTCCAAATGATTACTTAGTCATTTTTGTTATCTATTTACTAACCCCATTGAAGGCTTTAAGCAAGAATTGAGTTTGGCCATAAATCATATTTATTATATGCGATGCAAATCAAAGCATGGTGTAAAGTATAAAGTAATGAGGTGCACTCTTTTTTATAGTTTTCCTTTTGGGAAAAACTTGTATTTTGAAGCATGTGGGACTAAAAGCCCTAAATTAAATTAGAATTTCTAATCATGATTAGGCCATGCTAATCACAATTAGTGAATTACCAAGGGATTAAGAGGTGTGGAGCCTTAATCAACTACTTATGGTCAACTAGGAGGCTAGGGTAAGCTTTTAAAGCTTGTTGAGATGTTGTAGAGGTGAATGGGGTGATTTTGAGTGGTTGGAATAGGGGTTTAAGTCAATACTAGGGTATATTGACCAAATCAAGGGAAAAATAGGATAAATTAGCCTATAATCGCTAATTTCCCATTTCTAAGAGGAATTTGGCTTGTGATTCACCGTAAAGTGGCATCATGAACGCGAAAAGGGTTACACAATCAACAACATGGTGTTAATTAGCTAAATTGGCAAGGAATGTTAGTTAATTATCAAAGAGTACTAATTATAACAAAATTGGGAAGAGTAGGAGTGGTTTCCGTGCTTTATGGCAATAAGATTGCAAAAGTAGAATTTAGGTGTCTACACCAAATAGTGTTGTTGCGCTTCTCGCATTTATGGCCACGTTTTTTTATGACTTGGACTTTGTTTGTTTCCAATTAATTTTTTTAGTATATTTTGTTGGGATTTTGCGCCAACACCTTTTTATTATTGAGGTCGTGTTTACATAAAATTGACCTAAGTGGTGACATCTTGTTGTCACTATTTTCCAAACTATACTTGAAAACGTAGGGAGTAAACTATTGTTGTGACTGGTTTGAATTCTTGATCTTTTTTTTCTTGTCCTAGATCATTCTTATTGTATATTACCTTGGTAGTGTATCTTTCTTTAATCTGTGGTATCCTTGGGTTCATACTACCTTTTGGAATTGTTACCATTCTTTATTTTTCATTCTTTGTGATGATTTGACATTTTTACGCTACTTGGTTTATCCTAGGGCCCATATTTGTAAAATGTCTAGTTGTTTTTCGTTATACTACTTGAATTGACATATAACTTTCTTTACCATAAAAGAGTTCAATTACCATATAGGTCTAGGAATTTTTAGTCAACATGCCAAACATGATTGATTATCACATGCTTCCTCATACTTATGAAACTCGGGAACCTAGGTCTCGACATTCCCACCAAAGGATGCCCATCATGGCTAAGTCTTGTTTGGTTCTTCGTGTTAGAGAAATCATTCAGTCACCCCGTTCACCACCTTCATCTCATAGTCGGTGGTATGGTTTGGATGATTTTGATCCAAACTATTATTTGGGTTCCACTCAGTCTTTTGAGGATTCTAATACAAATATTTCTTCTAATTCCCCTAGGTCTTCTGAAGATTCTCATCAGAGCTATTCAGCTAATTTGACTCTTGATCCATTTTCCTCCCTTTCTTTGTAGGACTCTCCTTATCATTCACCTAAATGACGTCTTCCTCTTTTAAAGATCCATGTGACTCCAAGTTCCACTAACCAAAAATATAATTTAATTCGTGAGTCACATTCCTCCCTTTCTTTACAAGAATCCCCTTATCAGTCACCTAAATGATGTCTTCCTCTTTTGAAGATCCATGTGACTCCAAGTTCCACCAATCAAACATCTAATTTGGTTCATGAGCTGCAATCCTCCATTTCTTTGCAAGAATCCCCTTATCCATTACCTCGAAGACCTCTTCCTCTGTTGAAGATTTGGGTGACGTCTAAGATGACTCCTACATCACATTCATCTAATTTGACCAATACGTCGCAATCATCTAAGTCAGCATACATCACAATCATCCAAGTCGAAGCATACATCGCAATCATCCAAGTTGATGCATACATTATAATCATCCAGGAAGACGCATACATCACAATCATCCAAGTCAATGCATACGTCAAAATCATCCCATCCAACTCTTACGTCGCAATATACTGACTTTGTTTGCAATCCTTTTTATTTCCCATCAATATGTAGTCTTCTAGGAAATCCACTACCAATCAATTCTAAATCTACATCTTCTTCTACTCACGAGACATCTAGTTCCAAATCTACTTCATCTATTAATTCACCATCTTCTATAGCTTCCACATTTTTCGTACCCTTCCTCCTAATCAACCTCTTATGGTCGACCAACAACCTAGATCAATCGATCCATTTCATAATGAAGAATTGATTGGGTAATTAATGGGAGTACACGAAGAGACTCCTCTAAAGGATTGCAAGCAAATATTATCTTTAGACCTCAATACATTTGTGTATTGTAGGGAAGAGGTTGATTCCTTTTTTCATGAAATAAATGAAAACCCTAAGATCATTGAACTTGATCCTCCTCTTTTCTTCCATCTTCACATTCTTCATTGTGTGATGAAATTCTTGGGTCTGGCATTGATCTATTACTTGTCTTATCATTACCCAATCATTCTTTATCTATAATTATTCCTTAATCACAATCTCACCTTGGGTCACTTCTTGGTAGCCCATTATCTTCTTCTATATGTAGGCCACCTCCTAGTCTTCCTTCATTATCTATTTTTCATCACCTCCTAGTATCTCGTTACCTTCTATTCTTGGGCCACATCCTAGTAGTCCTTCATCCTCATTCTATGGGACACCTCCTGGTATCCAATTACCTTTTATTCTTGGGCCACATCTTAGTATCCCTTCATCTTCAATCTATGGGACACCTTGTGGTGGCCTGGTACCTTCTATGCTTGGGCCACATCCTATTATCCCTTCATTTTTAGTCTATGAGACACCTCTTGGTAGCCCATCCTCTTTTATACTTGGGCCACATCCTAAGAGCCCTTCATCTTCGTTTATGGGACACCTTCTGGTATCCCATCCTCTTCAATTCTTAGACTGTATCCTTTTTTTCCATCACATTATCCTTCTATCAATTATCGTGGTAATCTCATCATCATTTCTCACATCAATTCTAAATAACCACTTTCTTCTCCCACTTCTCCAGATCAGCCAAGTTGCGTATTAGCTTATAGGAAACCCAAACAATTTCTTTATCAAGATAAGATCAAAAATTCCAAGATCTCTAAAGCTCCCAACAATTTACACAATAATAAACTTCAAAGTCAAACATGATACAAGAATGCACACCAACGCAACCATAAAGTATGGCACAAAGTGCATAAACCTCTACATAGGGAACTCAAGCTCCCACATAAAAAATCCATGTTTCAAGATAAATCATAGTCATTTGTTGATTATGAGCTCACCACGATCATCAAGATTAGAGATAATATTAATCTTGATAATCAAACATGCGTAGTCTTCCTTATCAAGGAAATTACAAACATTGTTGTTTTATCTTATCACACAGATTGATATTGATTGGTCCCAATTTCCAAAAATCTATAAAATCAAAAATACAAAAAAATAAGAAAATATTAACACAGTAAAAAATCCAAAGGTATAAATATCAAACATTGCAATCAGGTATTTTATACACATGGATGTTCTTTCTTCCCTTTCTTATCATCCCTCTGCAAGTCATCCACCATTTTCATCCCTTTAACGATATTTTGGGTAGTTTATTCGCATGAATTTTGTGACATTTATCTCTATGGTATCTGTTTGACCTTGATCTTTCATCACCTTGGTAAATTAAATAATGACTAACCTCTTAGAGATCCTGTCACAATCTACATATAGTAAACTTGCTGCAAAGAAATTTTTGGCATATTTGTTGACACTAGCCGATTTCATCATCACAATCACTTCCACATCCTTACATTGAAAGCCATAAGTGATTCTTAACCCCTTGTCAAAGAAATCAAGAGAGATTAAATAAATTTTTAGAAAGAAAAATCAATCAAATAAATATCAAAACTAAAACGCAAATTGATATATAACTCTCTCTTGCAGTATTTCTAATAATATACTGAGGCTATGGACGCCTGACTAGCAGTATAGAAATTTTGTGATTAGAATCAAATACATTTTTGTTGGGGCTATGAATGTCTAGTTGGAAGCGGAGCAATGTACGACTCTCATTCCACCCTCCATTCACAAATCAACTTTGAAAATAAATCATTCCTACACATTGGCTAGGGTGTCTTCACTTGTTGTCTATTAAATTTTCCCTCCAAGAGGTAATTAATTTCCACATGCACACACTAGATCTTGAAGATAAAACTAGATTAGTATGTTATCAAGTGTCTTTTTTTGGACCTTCTTCAAACTCTTACTTCATTTTTTATCTTATCTCATGTTTTGTGCCTTTAGCTAGTAACCTTTTTCATCGTGGGGCTTCTAGCTACACTTTCCATATCCTTTTATAAACATTCATTTTTTTTCTACTTCATTCAGAACATCCACATGTATAAGATTACATGCTTACTATGTTTGAGGGGAACCTTTTCCCTTCTTTCACTAAAATAATCTTCTACTTCTTTCTATCATGTGTTTCTTGGTCAACTAACACTGGGGGCATGCTTGCTCCTTCATAGCATGTCATTGGTTTAATTTCATCATCATGTTGAACATATCCATATTGGCCCTGATCTAACTTTTGTGTGTGAAGAGTTTTCCTTTGTATATTCCCATCTAACATTGGGGGCAACTTTGCATCTTCAACTTATTGCACATATGCGTGGCATAATTAGTGATTTCCACTAATTAACTAACGTTTCCCTCTATTTTGGTTAATTAACGACACTTTTTTTATTAACTAGGCTCTACCACATTCTAGATGCCAATTGATGACACATTGTAAGTCATAATACTCTTCCGAGAAAACAATTAGCGATTCTTAGCTAATTAAGCCTATTTACCCTTGTTTTGATCAATAAACACTATATTGGCTAAAATTCCTCTTCCAACCATTTAAAATCATCCCTTTTCCCTCCAAGACATCTCAAAATGCTTTAAAAGCTTATCATAGCCTCTTAATTGACCCTAATTGGTTAATTAAGGCTCCTCACATGCTAGTCACTTGTTAATTCACTAATCATGATTTAAAAACCTTAATATAATTTATGTAATTTTGTCATGCATACACCAAGATGCAAGTTTTCCCCAAATAGAAAACTTAAAAAAGGACCAAGCTCCTATCTTAAAACTTTAAGCCATACTTTTATTAGTATATCATATAACAAATATGATTAAGAGACGTACTTCCTCCTTGGATTAGCTTGCTCAATATTTGCATCTAAATCTTCATTGTTGGTTAATATATGGATATCTAATATGACCATGTAGACATTGTTAGAGAGATCCTCTCACCATTTACTTGTTTATGCTTGTCTACTATGTTTGAAGTTACGTCACTTACTTCACCTCAAACAAGGGCAAATGTAGACACCTAAAATTTACTTTTGCAATCTTACTGCTAAAAGAACACTTATTTATTTCATTCTTACTATTTATGTTATAATTAGTGATTTCCACTAATTAACTAATTTTTCCCTCTATTTTGGTTAGTTAACGATGCTTTGTTAATTACCTAACCTCTTTCACATTCAGGATGTCAATTTACAACACATCATAAGTCATAATCCTCTTTCGAGCAAACAATTAGCGAATATTAGCTAATGAATCCCATTTACCCTTGTTTTGATCAATAAACCCTATTATTAGCTAAAACCCCTCTTCCAACCATTCAAAATCACCCCTTTTCCCTCCAAGACATCTCAAAAGGCTTCAAAAACTTATCCTAGCCTCTTAATTGACCCTAATTGGTTAATTAAGGCTCCTCACATGCTAATCACTTATTAATTCACTAATCATGATTAGAAAACCTTAATCTACTTTATACTTTTAGTCTCACGTGCACCAAGATGCAAGTTTTCCTCAAATAAAAAACTATAAAAAGGACTAAGCTCACATACCTTTGAACTTTACACCATGCTTTGAATTAGCATACCATATAAGAAATATGATTAAGAGCCTTACTTCCTCCTTGGATTAGCTTGCTCAATCCTTGCATCTCAAGTTTTCAATTCTTGGTTAATAGATTTGATAGCCAATATGATCCTTGTAGTCACTGTTGGAGAGATCCATGTCACCATTCCTGTGGAGTAGCAACAACTCCCAATTTGATTGCTCCTTAGATCTATTTAGGTTCTATGTTAGTTGGTAATCGAACTATACATAGTAAGGCATGCTTGTAGCTTAGGTTTTGAATTATCATTCATGTCAGTTCATTTCAATGCATACCATTAAGATTTTATCTTTGATGTACCTATTGTTAGATTCAATAAGCATTAAAGCTTCACTCTAGACTACCATGGTGTAAGTATTTATTAGATAGTTATATTGGAAATTTTTAGTAGCGCTTCACAGATATACCCATTAAATTATACACCATTTATCACTAATTAATAAAAAATATCCAATGTCAAAAATATACCATGAAATTTCTTAATCAATATTTATATTCAAAATAGGGCAAAATTATGGGATATACGATATTCTTTCCATAAAAAAAATTAAAGGGTTACGATAGAATGGAAACTATTTTAACTCGCCAACTTGTTCCCAACCCTAAATTACATGTTCATGAGAGTGCCTCTCCACATTCACTTGATTTAATAAAGATAGCAATACAATATATATAGTTACGATAGGACCTATAAATTCATATGATTATATAAATATTTACAATGTAAACATATACATTTTTTAATGAATTCTAAGATGGTAGATCCCTACCACTGGAATCACAAAAGGTCTTAAAATAATTACTTACGGAATTGGTCTCATAGCACTTCTTAAATTATGTCGTTACTAGAATTGGGAAATCAAAGAAGGACTCATGTTTAGTTGATATCACAAAGGGTGCAATTATTATTTACAAGGTATAATTGATCCAAATGTTTCTTTTACATTTAAACATTCATTGGGTTTTATAAGATTCCCCAAACAACGGTATTTCCTAATATCTTGGACCATTGTCTTTTCATACTCCATTTTTCTAGGTTTCCTCATTATCACCTATTTTGGACTTTTGTATGTTCAAATCCACCTAAAACCCTATATTTCAATCATGTACATTCATAAATAATCTAATTGAGCATACAAGAAACGTGATCACTCATTAAATATTAAAAATAAATAAGATGTATATTCTTGAGTCACTCTAACCTCATTTGTCACCATGTTTGTGAGTTACCAATCACTGCACTACATTTAAGACTCAATGTAATTCTCCTAGTGTATTATGTCAATTTTCATGCAAACTATAACCCTTGTCCTAGTGCTTCCCTTGTGATTCCACATTGATATTAGGCTATGCTATGTTACTTTTCTCCCATGAAACTCTTATGTGTAGATGCCAAAAACATTTTTATGCCCTCTATGTTGGGATATGCAATATGAATGCAAACTCTAATTATTAGCCTTTAATTTAGTAGATAGATAGATGCTTACTAAATTGATAAATGCTTAAGGTGAACTTGTGTGTGTGTGTGTGTGTGTGTGTGTGTGTGTGTGTGTGTGTGTGTGTGTGTGTGTGTGTGTGTGTGTGTGTGTGTGTGTGTGTGTGTGTGTGTGTGTGTGTGTGTGTGTGTGTGTGTGTGTAAATTTAAAATTTGAATCTTAGCTGAGTGTAAATCTAACAATAAACATAAATTGTGAAAGAAAACAATGTGTAAAAAAGACCCAATGGGTAAAAAGGACCCAAAACACAAAAAGGGTCTATATTGTATATCTTGGTAAAGGCTGCAATATAGTCTTAACCAATCTATACAATGTTTCACCAAATATATGAAAAAGCTAAATAAACAATGTAAAAGGAAATGGATCTTTATGAAACAAAATAAAAGAATGAACAAGCATAAAATATCACATAAGAAGACAAATCAATTATTATGATAAGGACATGTGCCACTAAGACTTAGTTTCATTTTTCAAGATCCATATAAACAAAGCTTACCAAATACATAATGTAATAATTATATTGTGCAGATTTTATTCTCTATAACGTGTATGCATGTATATGTACATGTATTTTAAATATCATAATTAAGTTGTTTTTTTCAATTATTTGAAAATGTTAAATATTTTTCACACATTAACTACAATATATTTGAATATATTTCAAAATTTTAAATCATATAGATAAATGCAGGGTTTAGAGCACATCTTGTCCTACTATACAACAATGGTCAACAATATTTTCACATATATATGTATATTTAGTACATGGAAAATCGTATGATTATATATATTTAGATGTGTATGAGCTTGACTTTATATATATATATATATAATAAAACATTGTCTCTACATTGATGTTAGACATTGATAAATTTATGATTTAAGTGTGTGTCTCCATGCGTGTGTAATATTTTGTTTTTCTAGTTTACATTTCATACATTACCATATCGATTATGGATAGTGGCATTTTAACTCTTGTGCCCGCTTAAAAATTCTGCTCGAATCAATTTCGAATATGGACATATGGGTTGATGCCACAAATTTCTCGGCCTCTTAACCGTATATCTTAATAAGAAGAGTTTAAATTAATTAATCATGAGTAAGTTATAAATTATCCAAGGAAGAAACTTAATTAACAAATTATATTATGTCTACAAATTTTATTAAATGGTAAGGGAGAATGATCCCAAATATTATCCGCTCACCTACTAGTTGAGTTCATTTCATGGAATGCAAGATATGTTGATGATTTGTACAAAAAAACATCCTCAAATATAAACTAGAAATCGTTCGTGAAATTTACGATGGAAACGCCGAAGGGGATCATTTGAATGATTCAAATTTGAGGGAGAGAAATAGTAGCAGAGGAAGAGGGGTGAAAAAGAAGGGGTTAGAGGGTGGAGAAGTGAGAGGGTGGAAAAAATCTAAAGATGAAACAATTTAAAACTTTACTATCGAACAACGACATGATAAATATGTCAAAGTAAAAATGACAAGTAAATTGTATCTTGTAATGAAGCTATGGTATCAAGGTTTTCAAATAGCAGAAGATATATTTTATCCATTAATCAATATTTTATTATTTCATTTCATAGCAGTAAGGGCTCCTATGCGATGAATTTTGCCTTGAATTTTTTATCATTTTTATTTGACTCTACAGTTATCCATGAAAACAACCATCATGTTCATGATTGCTTCCAAATCAGATCCATTCAACACAACCAGGGGCACTCACGACCTCGATGCCATGGAAGAATTGAGTCCTTATTTATAGTCAAACTCTCAAAATACACTATATTTGTTTCATTGCTAGCAGATGTCTTTGCAAGTGAAAGAGGTGTTGGGATCATATATGGTGGTCTTGTTTTGCTTGGACCTAATCAAATCAATGGAGATGTTGTAGCCAATTTTGGAGGGGTTCCCAATAGGCACATAAAGCATCAACGATGTCCCCATAAAAATGGAAGGCATTTTGAAGACGATACTTGACGACTTTAACTCATCGTTTTAGGACATGTTAAAAAGTCTTTTTTTGGATTTTCCCCACTGTAAAGTTCGGTAATCTGGATAATATGTGATGATTTTGTGATGGTATGGCATGCCAGAACCCAGGTCTCCGTCCCCCCTTATATAATTTAAACTAAGAAAACTTTTTAGACTAACTTTATGAAAAGAAAAATTATACAAATAACAATATATAAAGAATTGACTATTTCATTCTATATAATCAATTTATTTAAATCTATTTATAATTAATAATATTTTTGTGATACAAATAACAATCTAGCCTATTTTTATTTGTGAAAGATGTCGTAAATAGGGGGCAAATATAAATTGTTAGGTTGTGGAGCCTATTTTTCATGTGTGAAAGTGTTGAAGACTGTACACTAAGAGTACTGTACACTTTTCATGTATCCTCGCCGGGGTTCGGGGCCAGGCCGGGCCCCGAGCGGGGGTCTGAGGGCGGTAGCCCCCGAGAAGCAGGGGTTCGGGGGAATAGCCCCCAAAAAAAAATAAAAAATTGGTGTAAAATTTTTTGGCCTCGAAAAATGCACCCGACATATCGGGAAACGTGCTTTTCTCATATGGGCGAGTTTTTTGACCTATAGGTTTATGGGACGAGTTTTGCCCATGGTTTTGATACCCATGGTTTTGTAAAACTGCTTAAGCAGTTGTCTATTTATATGGTCTTATGCATATGATAGATGTACAAGAAAATTTATTGCAGATGTGTTTTGAATTCGGGTGTGAATTCTGTAGAGTTTGTTGAGCATAGCTCCAAACGGATATGGGTATTGTATTGAGAGAGCGGTGGCTTGTAATAAAATCTGAGCAAGTGATTCTTGGTGGACGTAGCCCAAATTGGGTGAACCACGTTAAATATTGTCTCTTTGTGCTGTGTTATTTTATTCTGTAATTTTATTTGAGATCTGTAATAATTTATGCATATTAGTTTCTACTATTGCAATTCTGTGAGGGATTATTCCGCATATTTTATCACTTATTTCCTAACAATTGGTATTAGAGCCTAGTTTGGTTTGTTGAAGTGTTGAATCGTAGGGAAAGTTTTTAGCTTGAGTGGGAGCTATGGCAGATGAAGGAAGATCTAGGGTTGATAAATTCAACGGGCAGAATTTCAGTCTTTGGAAGATGCAGATGGAAGATTACCTTTATCAGAAGGATCTTTATACTCCGTTGTCTGAGAAGGTGAACAAACCCTCGAGTATGACAAATGTGGAATGGGATTTGTTGGATCGAAAGGCACTTGGAATGATCCGGCTGAGTCTTGCATCTTCGGTATTATTTAATGTTTCAAAGGAAAAGACTACAAAAGAACTTAATGGATACATTAGGAAAGTTGTATGAAAAAACATCCACCTCAAATAAGATATTTTTAATGAAAAAGTTGTTTAGTATAAAGATGTCTGAGAATGGTTTGGTAGCAAATAATTTTAAATGATTTTAATATGATTGTAAATATGCTAGATTTGGTTACAATATAATTTGATGAAGAATTTAGGACTTTATTAGTTTTGTGCTCTTTACCCGAGAGTTGGAATAGCCTAGTAATGTCAGTAAGCAACTCAGTTCCAGCTAACTCGAAGTTGAAGTTTGAGGATGTTGTAGGGGTGATTCTGAGCGAGGAAATGCGAAGAAAAAGCTCTAGGGAAATCTTCTATTTCAGGGAATTCTTTGATAGTGGAAAGTAGAGGGAGACAGAAGAATAGAGGAAGTTGTGGAAAATCAAAGGATTGGGCAAGGTCAAAATCCAAGAAGCAAGATAGTATGTTGGCACTCTGGAAAGTCTGGGCAGGCAAACAAGGACTGTTGGGAGCTTCGGGACAAGAAAAAACAACAGGAAGAAAACAAGGAGGAAAATGTGGCAACGGGTAATGTATGTCAGGATGCTTTGATTCTTTCTTTGCACAATATTACTGAATCTTGGGTTTTAGATACGGGGGCTTCTTTCCATGCTACTCCACATAGGCATTATTTTGTTGATTATGTTCAAAGAGATTTTGGGCATATTTTTCTTGGTGATGATGAGCCTTGCAGCATAGTTGGAAAAGGTTTTGTTCATGTTAAGATGTAGAATGGGAATAATTGGTTATTGAAGGATGTCAGACATGTGCCTACATTAAGACGAAGTTTGATATCGGCAAGGAAGTTGGGAAGTGATGGTTTTACTGTGATATTTACAGCGGAATCTTGGAAGGTTACCAAGGGTGCTCTTGTGGTGGTAAGAGGTAAGAAGGTTGGAACCTTGCATTTAACCACTTATAGCACTAATATTTGGAATCTTGTGGCTATAGAAGCAAATACAACATTGTGGCACTATAGGCTTGGTCATATGAGCCATAAGGGCATGGAGATCATAAAGAAGGATTATCTTGGATATACAGAAACAAGTTTCGAGTTTTGTGAGAGACTGCATATATGGGAAATAGAAGTGAGTAAGGTTTCTCAAGGTTGGACCGACAAAGAAAGAGAGTAAGTTAGAGCTGGTGCATTATAATGTGTGGGGGCCCGCTCAGGTATCCTCTCTTGGGGGTTCAAGTTATTATGTTACTTTTATTGATGATGCAACAAGGAAAGTTTATGTTTATTGTATTATAAATAAATCTAATGTATTTGACACTTTTTTTAAATGGAAAGCCTTGGTAGAAAATGAAACATGTCTTAAGCTCAAATGTCTCAAGTCAGATAATGGAGGGGAGTATTGTAGCAACAAGTTTGATGATTACTATTCTAAGAATGGAATCTGTGGGAAAAAGACGGTTTTAGGACTTTTTAGTAGAATGGGGTGTTAGAAAGGATGAATAGAATAATAATGGAATGTGGTACGAGCATGAGGTTACATGCAAGGCTGCCTCTTTCTTTTTGGGCAGAAGCGGTGAACACAGCTTGTGTACTTGATAAACAAAGGACCCTCAAGTGCCTTGAATGGAGGCATACCTGAGGAGGCTTGGTATGGTAAGAAAGTTGATTATTCATTTCTTAGAGTCTTTGGATGTGAGATGTTTGTTCCATATAAACAAGGATGATAGGACCAAGCTAGAGGCTAAATTAGACAAATGTACTTTCATTAGTTATTGTGGTGATGAATTTGGAATATAAATGTTGGAGTATTAAGGACAAGAAAATCATTCGATCTATGGATGTGGTCTTTATTGAGAAAGTCATGTATAAGCAGCAGTTGCAGGAAAATATGGAAGAATCCAAGAAAGAATATACAGTGGTAGAGGATCTTCCAGATGGAAAAGTGACACATGAATTAGTTTAGAAACCTCCTCAACATGAACCCCAAGCTCCTATATTGAGGAGGTCTTCTAGGGTAAGAAGAGAGCCTGGACATTTTTCACCTTCTCTTTATTATTTATTACTCACTAATATTGGAGAGCCAGAGAGCTTTGATGAAGCAATGTAGATAGATGCCAAGTAAGAAGTGGAAGTAAGCCATGGATGAGGAGCATCAGGCTCTCATGGAGAATCAGACATGGGATTTGGTAAAGCTACCCGAAGTCAAAAGAGCATTACAGAATAAGTGGGTGTTACAGAGTCAAAGAGGAAGAAGGAGGAAAGAAAATATATAAGGCCCGGTTGCTGGTTAAGGGGTTTGCACAGAAAAAAGGTATAAATTTTTATGAGATTTTTTCCCTTGTAGTAAAAATGACTTCTATTAGAACTGTTCTAGGAATAGTTGCAGCAGAAGACTTGCACTTAGAACAGCTTAGATGTAAAGACTGCATTTCTCCATGGTGATTTAGAGGAGGAACTATATATGCAGCAACTAGAGGGCTATGAGGTCAAAGGTAAAGAGGAGATGGTGTGCAAACTGAAGAATAGCTTGTATGGCTTGAAACAAGCTCCACGTCAATGGTATAAGAAATTTGATAGCTTCATGATGGAGCAAGGTTATATTAGATGTCATTCTGACCATTGCGTGTATACAAAGAAATTTGAGGATGGTAGATATATTATCCTGTGTCTATACGTGGATGACATGCTGGTTGCAGGTAAAAACATGCAGGACATAAAAGTACTCAAGAAACAGCTAAGTGAATCCTTTGCTATGAAGGATTTGGGTGGCAGCCAAACAAATCCTTGGTATGAGGATATATCGAGATAGGAAGGAACGAAATTTGAATTTATGTCAGGAAGAGTACATTAAGAAAGTCTTGGAGAGGTTTAATATGTAGGATGTTAAACCAATTAGGACTCCTTTGGCAGGCCATTTTAAGTTTTCAAAGGAGCAGTGTCCCAAGACAAAGCAGGAGAGAAACCAGATGTCCAAGGTACCTTACTCATTAGCACGGTTGGCAGCTTGATGTATGTCATGGTGTGCACCAGGCTTGATATTGCCCATGCAGTGGGAGAAATGAGTAGATTTATGAGTGATGCAAGTAGAGAGAACTGGTAGGCAGAAAAGTGGATCCTTCAATATTTGAGAGGGACCATGGGGACAATTTTTTGCTTCAGTGGATCAGACACCACTTTGTGTGGTTATGTAGATTCAGATATGGCTGGAGATGTAGATAACATGAGGAGCATGACAGGCTATGTTTACATTGTACGTGAGACAGCAGTGAGTTAGATTTCATGACTACAGAAGCTGATGGCTTTGTCAATCACAGAGGCTGAGTATGTCACTGCCACAGAAGCAAGCAAAGAAATGATTTGGTTACAATAATTTCTTGAGGAGTTGGGTCATAAGCAGGAGGAAGGAAAGATGCATAGTGATAGTCAGAGTGCTATACACCTAGCTAAGAACTTCGCTTTCCACTCTAGGACGAAGCATATATAGTTAAGGTACCATTTCATCATGACATCTTTGGAGGAAGAGAAGTTGAAGCTGGAGAAGATTCATACCAATCATAATTCTACAAACATGATGACTAAGGTGGTCACAAAGGAAAAACTGAAACTATGTCCAACTTTGGTTGGTCTTCATAGAAACTAGTGAAGGGTTGAGAAGCCTGCTCAGAGGAAAAATAGTCTCCAAGTGGGAGATTGTTAGGTTGTGGAGCCTATTTTTCATGTGTGAAAGTGTTGAAGACTGTACACTAAGAGTACTATACACTTTTCATGTATCCTCGCCGGGGTTCGGGACCAAGCTGGGCCCCGAGCGGGGGTCCGGGGGCAACAGCCCCCAGAGAAGCAAGGGTTCGGGGGCACAGCCCCCGAAAAAAAAAATTAGGCGTAAAATTTTTTGGCCTCGAAAAATGCACCCGATATATCAAGAAACATGCTCTTCTCATATGGGCGAGTTTTTGACCCATAGGTTTATGGGATGAGTTTTTCCCATGGTTTTGATACACACGGTTTTGTAAAACTGCTTAAGTAGTTGTCTATTTATATGGTCTTATGCATATGATAGATGTACAAGCAAATGTATTGCAGATGTGTTTTGAATTCGGGTGTGAATTCTGTAGAGTTTGTTAAGCATAGCTCCAAACGGATTTGGGTATTGTATTGAGAGAGCGGTGGCTTGTAATAAAATCTGAGCAAGTGATTCTTGGTGGACGTAGCCCAAATTGGGGTGAACCACGTTAAATATTGTCTCTTTGTGCTGTGTTATTTTATTCTGCAATTTTATTTGAGATCTGTAATAATTTATGCATATTAGTTTCTACTGTTGCAATTCTGTGAGGGATTATTCCGCATATTTTATCCCTTATTTCCTAACATGAATCTCAAAAAACAATATATACATTAAAATTTAAAATATTAATTTCAATAAATTAAATCCAAATACACAAATATGAATATAAAATGAGAGAATTCTACCTTCAATAACCAAATAGACCACTTTTCCCCATTTACCCATGTTCGAGCAAGGTAACCCCAAACCCATACAATTGTAAATACCCTAAATATGAAAGTGAGGAGTTTTACCTTCAAAAACCGAAGAGAGCATTAATTCTAATTCAAAAAATTGGAAAACTCGTTTACACAAAATTGGAAATGGAATCACAAGGGGAGTGCAATATGCTGAAAATCTAAATACTAAGATCTGTGACCGTAACTCATTGTTTCTTTAAGAAGGCTTTTTTCCTTCTATTGATTGGTTTGTTCTTGTCTCTTCAATAGCTAAAACCTCAACAACCAGTTAGAGTGCATGTCCCTACTTATGAAAACCAAAAAAATCACTTGCTCCAATGCAATTTTTAACACACTCGAATTTAGAAGAGGCATAAACGAGCACACATAGTGTTAAAAACCCCAATTATAGCCTCAAGAACCAATTTCACCACTTGTCCTCATGCAATAAATTGGACATGAATAAAAACCGAATCACTCAAGGTTGATAATCCAAATATGGAAATGGACAATTCTACCATAAAGCAAATAGTCCAATACAATAATTTTTACAAACGTGATTTCCCCCCCCCCAAAAAACTTTAGATTACCTAGTGTTTTGCAATAAGTTTTATATACCCAAATTTGGCATAGGCAAGCCCAATGACATACAATGTTGAAAAAACCTTATGAAAAAAGTTATAGAAATCCCTGGCCACTAAAGAGATTCAATCCTTGGCCAATAATATTTTAAATCATAATTATAGGTATTAGAGAATTATTAACCTTGACATGAGGGAGCCTATGTAGAAATCTCTCTCTCCCCCGTGCTGCAAATTTAAAGCAGCTCTGAAGGCTACCATTGAGGTCCTTTTCAATATGTCGATTTACACAACATGTTGCAGATCTACATCAGATGTACAATTACTACTTGCTCAGAACATATGGTAACTATAACTACACATCAATGATCAAGCATTTGACAAGAAATGCATAAAAACAATTGTAATTAGTTTACCTTTTGCTCAAAGTCCACACATGATCTATAGCTTGTTGTAAGAAATACATGTTCAACAACATGCTCTGTTTTAAGAGCTGATTTACCCAATCCTGTATTATTATTTTTCACAGGTCACAACCCCAAAGTAATATGTCCCAATGACTCCACAACCTAAAATTTTAATATATATTTAAGAAAATTTCCAATCTATTGTATTATTGTCCTTCAGTAACTCAACTAATTACTATTGTTGTATAACAAAAATAAAATTGGCAATGAACAACATTATACCATTATGATTCTCCAACACCAGCTACAAGAATGAATTAAAATGCATATCAAACATCCCCTGCACCGTACAGGATTTACTAAGGAAAATAGTACACATAAAATGCAGGGCCAAAAATTTAAATAAAACTTACCAAAATAGCCATGTGTAGAGAATCAAGGCCCTAATTCTTTTCTTTGTGTATGCCTATATCAAGTGAGGGCATAACGGAAGAAACCCCCTTGAAACGGTTGCACATACGATTCTACCCATCTTTTCTAGAACAAAAAGAGGAATTTCCATTCACCTTTCCAAACATTTCAGTAAGAACTACAAATCTTTTCCTGCACATTACCTTAGGGCTATCAACCACCATATTATCCCCTGAATTCACAACTTCTCAGCAGCAAAACAGATTCAATCATGAGCCAAAAAAAATACAGGTTAAACCCAACAAATAGAGCTAAAAATCCTATAGGTTTTTTGGGCATAGCTATAAAAAATTCTGTAAAAAATGTGTGAATTTTCCAGTGAAGAAAAACGCATGATGCCGTAGGTTTCTCTCATCAAAATCTCCCACTTCTGTAAAAATATCTACAGGCCTTCGTTAGCACACAATATCCATGGTATACTCAATAATGTTTGTGATGTGCATGGCGGAGAATCTATCCAGAACAGAGGTGGGCTTGTCCAGGACCAAAACCGCCAGAACAACTATGAACACTGCATGCGAGGATAGGTGCTAGACAATGAATACTGCATGTGAGGACAGTCAGGAGGTGAGAGACCTCGGAGCAGTGGCAGAAGGTTGGAGAAGAAACCGCATGCATCAGCCACTTGTCTCTACCATGTAGCAGCAAAAATAGAAAATACCAAAAAAAATACCATTAAAATGCTTGAAATATGGTCATCGTTGGATTTCAATGACACTCTAAGAAATAATGTTCTCTATTTGATTTCTGACTTCTGTCAGAATCAACATGTTCAACTCCACTACAAGAACGCCTTTGGTGTAATTATATGTGGTATTTATGAAAAAATATTATGTTTTGAGAACATACTGATACAATTGTGGGAGAATCCATTTTAGAATGATAAATTATTTAAATGACATGATTTTCCATATTTTATCTTCATAGTAATAAAATTTTGTTTGAATAGATTTTTCTCGTAATTTGATATCTAATAACTAGCAAACCTATGTGAAGTGTACAATGAAAATGCCGAAGGGGATGGAGTGAAGAATGAAAATTTGAGGAAACAAAAAAGATGGAAAGGAGGAGGGATTATTAAGAAAAGGTTCGATGGAGGGGGAGGACATTTTGTTGCAGTGTATCATCTCTATCTTACATGGATTTTTCACGGCATAGTAATATGCATTTGAAGAGACCAAACTAAAAAATGAGGAAATTTGAAAAGGTTCCATGTTTGAGACCCAATAGAAATGCATGTTTCGAACAGTTTCCACAGGTCAAATTATAAGACCCTAATAATATCAGTTATTTGTGTTCTTTTTCCTTGTGAGTGCAATTTATACATAAAAGAGGCAAAATAAATAGTGGGAAAAAGCCAAAAAGTTTCAAGTTTGAAACCCAGCTGAAATGCTTGTTTCTTGGAGCACTTTACACAACCCTTTATAATACTAAGCTCAAGTAAGTGTAGGGAAACAAATGAAGTGTGAAAAAATAATTGATAATCGAGTTGACATTATGCGAGCTGAGTGTAATTTACACTTCAAGGTGACAAAATAAGAATGAAAAATATAAAAGCTCATAAAAAAACTTGAATGGATGGTGGGGGAATTGAAGAATGGTTGTGATTGATGTGTGTACGAAATGGATTGGTAGGAGTGCAGACTTGAATGGTGCATGGAGTTTGCAACGAGCTCTAAACCAAATCAAGATCCAACTAAAAGCTCAATTGGTGATAGATGAAATGTGTGAATCATCAAAACCTTAGAATCTATGGGACGAGTCAAGAATCAAATACAAATTTTCAGATGAACAGATGAACAACGTGGATTGCCAAAACCTAATGACTCTACTGACTAATACTTAACATAACTAAGGACATTTGTTTTACTTTTTATGGGTTTAAAACAATACTTAACTTTGAATAATATAAAAACAAAACATGATGGAATTAAAAACATGCATGGACGGTGGGGAATTGAAGAACGGTTGTGATTGATGTGTGTACGTAATGGATTGGTAGAAGTGCAAGATTGAATGGTTAATTTTTCTTCTTTAGTGCTTGTTGATTCTTCGTAGGCTTTGTTGTTGCCTAATTTGATTTATAGTTTTGAAACGTACTTCCATACCACCCATTATTATTATTATTATTATTATTTGTAAATTATTTTCTATCATTTTACAAAACCAATATAATATAAGATCTCATTCATAATAAAATAAAATAAAATAAACAATTTTTTTTTGTTTGAAACCTAACAAGAATCGAGAGAGGGGCTCCATTCCACCAAAAAAGCAATTTTTAGACTAATTTTTCTTAGGAAAATAGAATTTGAAATAAAATTCATCTTTATGTCTAAGGGTTACCATATATTTACATGTAAGTGTGCTAAAAATGCAAATTTTTAAAGACAAAATGTTCTTGAGATTGAAAGAAGTACAACCCACAGCCACACAAGGGCAATAGTTTTTCCTTGACTTCCTTCTTCCATGCTTGCGTCTCAACATTTTTTCTCTCTCAAGAGAGGGAGGATGAGTGAGAGGCACAACACGAAGAACATCCTACACAATACTACTCTTGGGTTTCCCTGGCTGGGCTTCCCATTGGAATGGAACTCCTTCCCCCGCATTCGCACTCGATTTGTAATATACTTGTGAGGAGTACCCATTTAGATCTTCTCTCATGGTCTTGCAAACAAAAATATATATACAATTTACGTAGATATTGGCATCTCTATCCCATTTTAGATTGGAGATTACATTTAACTCATGTACACATGTTGAGTAAGCATATCTCTTTATCGAATCCTTGTTTTGGCCAAGCAATGACAAATAGTGGATATCCAGATCATCACTCTCACTCACAACATGATCTCGTCCCTCTCCATTTTGACTTTCCACATCAGGTATCTAAAATGACATCATACCATTGTGGACGAATTTACAAAAACAACATCTTTACTATTAAATTACAACCCTTTAGATAACGATGACTGTAAAAAACACATATAAACATGGTAGGTCCCACTCTCGGGACCAATAAGGAAATCAAACCAAATAAATGTTTTTTTAATAAATTCATGATTAGTCTAGAGGGTGGGACCTACCAGGTTTACGTGTGGTGGTTAAGGATCGCCTTTAGATAACTTAATTTAAAATTGAAATTGAAGAATGTTGCACGACCTTTAATTAAACAATTTAAAAAATGATAATCCTAAAAAATCATAAATTTGAAGACCTTTGAAATTTAAAATACATCTTAAATATTTGACTGTATCTTTTATTTATGAATATAGTATTTTTCACTATTTTATTTGTGTTGAATAAAACACTCGGTATGAAAGTTGGTAGCTTGATTTAAACCCTAATTTTCTTGGAAGTGTGTTTCTTAACAAGGCTTATTTATTGTTAAATATGTATGCAGGCAAATGGTGGAACACAAAAGTGGAAGATGTAATATCAGAAGGAATCAAAACAGGACTACCAAATGTATCAGATGCTTTTACAATCAATAGCCAGCCGGGAGACTTATATTTCTGCTCTTCAAATGGTTGGTTGTAAATTTTAATCCTCTCTTCTCCCCAAGACAAAACATGGCGTTTCCATAAGAATATAAAATCATTATGTGTATGTTGACGCAGATACGTTTCGTTTTTCAGTTCAGAAGGAGAAAACATATTTTCTCAGGCTCATCAGCGTTGTGCTCAATGAAGCATTATTCTTTAAAATGGTAGGACACAAAATGACGGTTGTGGCTGTTAGGGATGAGATTTGACGTACGCCCTAGCCCATCAATTAATATTTTTTTGACGGTTTAACATTTTTATAGACTGCTTTTACGGATTGTAATCATGGTTAAGTACACTAAATTAATTAAATGGGAAAAGTAATTATATAGTCTTGGATGTTTGTAGTCGTTTTCAATCTGTATATATAAGGCAACTGTATTTCGCTATAGCATTAAACATATGCGTTTAGATGAAGTAGATAATTAAAAAATATTGGAGGATTAAAAAAAATTAAACATTTGATTCGACTTCCTTGAAACCCATGTTATCTTCCTTAGACGGATTCCCATATTAGATGAATGATTTCTGTGCAAAATCTAAAGAAATTCAAATTAAATAGTAAGCAGTGGGTATGCGAACTAGCTTTACTTTTGATGTTTATGCAATAAATCATCTATCAAAGTGCTGCAAACAAAATAACGTACCTATTCCATAAAAAAACTAGAAAAACCTCCCCCAACATGCACATTTTAGGCCATACCCAATTAATAAGGCAATGCACATTGACGATTTTCCTTTGGGTTTTATCTCTTATCTCCATCTGTAAATGTATTAGGTGTGTGGTTTTAGAACATACCTCTTCAAACATCGCCTTGAACAGTTATTAAGACAAGATGGACATTGAAGAAGACTTTGAAGCTCAGTGACACCATGCTTTATGTGAACAATGCCTAGAAAAAATTACAAAATTTCCCTGCCCCCTCTGAAAAAGTAGTAGTCGTTGCAATGTTGTAAAATGGTTAAAAGTATTAATTGGAATGATTAACATAAGAAAAATGATGCACATTTTTATGCATAGTCATTTAGTATTGAAGAGCATCTAGCTCTAATCAGTTTATCTTACTCGAGTATGCCAGAAAAGGATTCATCATCATTTTTTGTAGTCTTGCAAATACAGCGAGCGAGGCAGTGGTGGATGCCTTTCTGAAATGATCCCTGATCTCAATATTTCCAAACGGAAAAGTGTAAACTGCTACCAGAAGATGTCAACTCTAGGGAATCTGCAGGTTGTTATCCAATCGGCCCTTATCCAGCAACTGCAAAATAAATTCACATCTACATTTTACTGAATACTTGCAGACTCAAAACCACCAAACTTAAATGTCAAATCTTGAATCGCTTTCAAAAGATATTGTGATACTCTTTTGAATTTTAATAAAATGAAATGTGATTCGATGACCCTTGGGCATTGCAGCATTAAAAGGCCCCCTGATGTAGCCAGCTGTAATCTTTACTCAATATGTACCTGGTCAATGTCGGTCAATGGATGGTCATGATGCTTTGACTGGAATTGACCGGGTGCATATTAAGTGAACGGTAGCCTCTTCCCCTGATGTAGCCTATCTTATAAAATATCAACAGCAAATTTCCAAGGCACGTAGGTTGAATTCCTAGGCACTGACGGGAGTAAGTTGGCGAGCAGAGAAAATTACATGAAACCACCGAATGACACGAAACTGCCTTTGTTGCAGTCACATATAAATTAAAAAATCTACCTTATCTTCCATCCGTTGGTTTTTTTTTTTTTTATTGAATCTGAAATAACTGCACAGGTTAGGTGCACAAATTCTTAGGCTTAGCTGCCAAGGACTGAGAGGTATCCATTCCGCCAAATTCGCCCGGGGCACGATCCCAGCCTCGTCCCTTATTAACAATATCTCTTGACTTTTCTTGCAGCGAGAATTGAACCCTAGTGGGCTCATTAAGAGCCAACATCTTCACCATTGAGTCAAACATCATTCGATACATCCGTTGGTTTTCAACGTAAATGCAACTAAATATTTTAAGTCGTCTATTTCCTACAAGCTGTTAGACCCAACAAGTCTCATCTCACTACTAAACACCTTCAGCATAATTATGATTTTAAGTCAATAGATAGAAAAAAGTTTAATTAATTTTTTTCCCACTAAAATAAATGATATTTATGGTCCAACTTATGTTTGGACAATGTTGTTTAGTGCTCACATTAATAACTTATTTGGACAGTTACATGTATTCGCGTATGTAGGTAAGTTGTTATTAGTGTTAAAATAAGGATTGGAGTATTTATAAGATTGTATGTAAATATCCTAAATTATAGGAGAGAATACTCGTATATATTTAAAGTGCTTCCTATCGTTAATACATTTTGAATGAATTGAGATTAGAGAAATAAAATATTATTGTGTTCTAACGATATAAACCAAATATTTCATTTGGTATGAGAAGGCTCTTCTTAATTGGCCGATAGACCTTGTTATCCAAAATTCACCCCTCAAGGTAATTTTGATAACATGCATCAAATTATTCAGTCCCGAGCAAGTAGATTGATTCAAGGTCCAAAATAATGTTTATGGGGCCCCCTCGGTTTCTCTCTAACTCTCCCATCCAAGAAAAAATCCCAACGAGTTAGAAAAAGTGGAAAAATTGTAAAAAATAAGGTTTGCAAGATAGTTTTAAAGCATTTCAGGTCTGAAGGGTGCAGATCGTACCAGTGCGGGTCGTACCAAGGTTTGTTCGTACCAATTTTGGGACCAAAATACGGGAAAGAAAATTGGCTAAGTCAGACATTTTTGTGCCAAGCATTCTGCGGGACAATTAGGACATCGGGACGCGCGGGATGCGAAAAGTGGAAACAACAGCAGGTAATAAAAAATCATCAAGTTTTTTGTTTTGCGCAGTTTTGGACAGCTAGGAAAAAAGTACGCGCGGGGCGCGAAATCGGCCGATTTGCTGCAAGACAGTCTATTGCGGGCAGCTCAGAAGATTTTCATTCGAGGATAACCGGGACAAAAGTACGCGCAGGACATGAAAAGGCGAAAAGCTGCAAAAACGGACAAGGAGACAAGCCCGAATCGGCCGATGCGGGAGAATTTCAACCAATGCAGGAGAATTCATCCAGGAAAGCCATGACAAAATTACGTGTGGGGCACGATTTTGCCGAAATAGCCGCAGCAAAGAAGGAAAGTCAATGTTTGACCCGTGAACTTCAAACGGCCATAACTTTTGACTCCGAACTTCGATTTTCACAAAATTGAACTTTCTGGAACGAGCACAATGTCCTCTACACCAAAAAAACTAGACTTCTTGTTTTTAATGAGGATAGATATATTTAAATAAAATAAACATATTCGGCTCCAGTCAGTTAATGCTCATTCCTGTCAAATGACAAAAAACGCCTGCCAGACCCAAAATAGCTGTCCACAATCAGAAGGCCATAACTTTTGCACTTCTCAAGGAAATCACACAAAATTCATACTGTTGGAATCGTGGCTCAAAGACCCGACACGCACAACCAAATCAATAAATTATAGGTTTTAGGGGAGATTAGTGGGGATTTTTCATAAAATGTGTCCGGGTTCATAACACTGTTTTATTTGGCAGTTGGGAGTACAATTAAAAGGCATGGCCACCATTATTTCTCTAGTGCAGCACCTGGGACAGTATGGGGAGCCTTTTTAAAGTAATATACAATCATTTTACTTCATTTAATGCCTCCTACAAGTGGTTGAAGGATAGATTTCGGGATTTCCATTTTCCCTTCTCTCTCTCTTCTCATTTTTTCTATAAATTGGAGTGTTGGGCTCATTGTAAAGGGGGGGAGTTTTCAGATAGCAAAGCTCTATCAAAATTACTTTTTGAAGCCAATGTGCTGCAGGCCCTTGTTCATGGACTCCTTGCATGGTGATCTAGGCCCTTATCTTGTAACTAGATTGAATTATGCATATCATGGAAGCAATAAAATACAAGTTTGTAGATGTATCTTACCCTGCTATATTTTTCTTACATTTTTCTTGCCCCTTCAACCTTCGATTACAAGAATATTGTGTCTATTTTTTATATTCATGCAATGATCCATTGTCATTGTGTGTGTTTGAAATATTGTTGTGAATGCATTTTGCTAGATCATGGAGAAATGTCATCGCCCCTTCTAGTGTGCACTTTGCTTCTTTATCCCACGCATTCGAAGACTACTCTCGTACCTTCATTTTCTGGTGTATCACCACTTTAGTGTAGGCTTTCATTTTACACATTCTCTCTCCTTGGTCCCTTGGAAAGCTAGATTATAACAGTTAGTTTACCCTGCATTAGAGTAGATTGTGGTAGGTAGTTTAGGAGCAAGGACCAGCTTTCTCTGGAGGTCTATCTCAAGTAGCAAGTCCCACAACTTGGAGATAGTACCCATGTTATCCAATCACACTGTGAGTTCAAATATATGCACTTGTGTAAACATAAGGGGGTGATGTGATTCGGTGATAACAGTTCTGGCACACCCGGTGGGATGGCCTTTAGAGGTCTTCACTCAACTACGACAAGATCGATGTGCACTTGTTGTAAGTTTCTAGCTTTGAAGGAGCTTTGAAATTGCACATCTGGTGACTCCAAAAGAGGCATAATCCACTGGTTTCAACAGTCCAAGCCTAGAAATTTTATGAGAAGAATACAGACCATGTCAAGAACTAGGGAGGAAGGATTGTTTGTTTATCTGCACCTATCTCCAGGAAGAGAAAGAAAGGGAAGAAGAGCTTAAAGATATCCATCTCCACCTAATAGAACCTTGTCAACACCTCCACCTGGTAGGCCTATCATCTAATCAACAAGAATTCTTCGACCAATCAGGATGGCACAACTAAATCCATACGTCAATTTCACTGGCAGTAGCCCACTTACTCTCAATGCACAAAATCCAATCCCAGGTTCAGCACTGAAGAACATTCCATACTTTACTAGAGAAAATCAGACCACTCCTGGTGATCATGTCAAGGACATTGCTAATATTTGTGCAATCTATGAGATTGATGAGATGCAAGTTGCTGTCAAACTGTTGGCATCTTCATTTAAAGGGAAGGCTTTTCAATGGTTCTACGAAGTCTTGCTTCAGACTCTATCCAAAATTGGAACCCAGCTATGTATATCCCTTCATGAGCAATTCAGAGAGAAGGGAGATAACTTGTCCCTTTTGGAACAATTAACAACTATCAAGAGAGCTCCCAATGAGTAGCTGACTAACTTCAACGTCATATTTCAAAGGACTTGGGAGAGAATACCAATGACAGTAAGGCCAACAGCAGAAGGTGCTTTTTTATATTACCTTAAAGCTTTAAATTATGATATTTCTATGTTAATTCAATCCATGGGAGGCAAAACTATCCCTGTTGCTTATAGCATTTCCATTAGAGCTGAAAATTATTTGATTCAAGCTGGTAAGCTAGCTCCTAAGCCTCCAATGCCATTGTATCAAAATTTAGAGATTCCAAGTACCAATCAAGCAACTATTTTAGCTCCTATTCCCACTCCTAGAAATCAGAATTCAAGTGAAGCTTCTTTTTCATCTTCTAGTGCCTCAAATGAACTTCAAGAAGTCATAAAGCAATTGCAAAATTTAGGTAATGAGCCGGTTACACTCAAGAGGCAACAAGCCCAAATTTTTAGACCTTCTTATCAGTCTCAAGCTCAACCTGAACAGGCAGCCATATCGGCCTCAAAGACCACCCAATCTAGCTACAAATCAGAATCAAATAAGGCCTCCTGCCAATAGACCATTTCATCCCTATAATCCCAATGTTACATCTACACATCTATAAGTAATGGTACCAGTACAAAAATAACATGGCCCAGGAATATGATTGGTGTTTCTCATGTATTCAGCCACATAACCAATCAATGTGATTTAATGGTGCATTAAATCAGGCTCTGAATGGTAACAACACCTGGGTGTTGAGGGTCACATGGAGTCCATCCACGAAGATAGATCAGAAAGCAAGAAGCATCCTCAACAAGGATCATCTCTAAACGATAGCTACACTTGTCAATTGGCAGGCTAAAGATTTCTGTGGTATAAATCAAATACCCTCTCAAAGTGTTGCAACCAACACAAGGTCAAAAAAGAGAAATTTGGGTGAAGGATAGCCATTGGCTCCAAGTAATCCACAACCTTCTACCACTCCACAAGCTGTTGGCAAACAAAATGTAGTTCCAAACATGTAAGGACCACCCAAACCAGCTCCTAAACCAACTCAGATGTCTAGCTGCTACTGCCCATGTGCAAGGAATGAGTGAGCAAGCTAAAAGATAACAAAGGGATGCTTCATCCCCATTCAACATCATTGATCAAATGAAGAAGAAAAATGTAAACATATCAATGTGGGAATCACTATCCATACCAAGCCAAATAGATTTTCTAGAAGTTTCCATTAAGGATTGGTCAACTTCAAATCAACAGGTCCAAATGCAAGAGAAGGTACTCACAAATGTTGCCCAGCCTGAAGGGAATCATGGAGGACAGCAAGGTAAAATGTTGAAGCCCCCTCCATTTTATGTTCCATTGATCATAGGAGACCAAGTTGGTACATAATTGCATGATTGACTCGGGAGCAAGTAGCTCAGTCATGCCAAAACAAATAGCTGATCAGTTAGGGCTTCGATATGAATTCATCTCCAAGGGTGTAGTGCAATTAGACAAGACAACAGTGACAACGGTTAGAGTGATCAAATATTTGAGCCTCACATTACATGCGTGTCCCAATGTAATGGTATTACAAGATGTGTCAGTCATAGACCTGCCACCACTCTTTGCCCTATGTGCTTTGTCAAGAGACTTCACTGCTAAAATTAGAGGCTATCTTTCAGTAGATTGGTCACACATGTTATTTAGAACAAGGTATGGAACTAAGGCCAGAATCAGATCTGAACCTATTGCAAACTTTCACGTTGAACCTCACACTCCAAGCCAAACCAATACCAACTATTCAGCGTTTTGATCAAGAAGATTATCCAAGCACTGATGAAGATAACACCAAGGTTGGAAGCATCCCAGATTTGACTCTTGATGAATGGGAAAGCAAGGTGCATGCTTTTGATCCTTACCAAGAAATAGAAGAATCTGAGCTAGGAGTTTATTATTTTCATGAAGAGAATCAACCTCTTCCTAGCATCACCAAGCCAGACCATAAGGACGAGAATGAAGTATGGCAATTATTCTTTGATGGATCAAGGAGTAGACAGGGTACAGGAGGAGGAGCTATGCTCATTTCACCGCAAGGTACAAAGTATTACTCAGCTTTCCGTTTTTATTTTTCTTGCTCAAACAATATAGCTGAGTATGAAGCCTTAATTCACGGATTGCACTGGGCAAGAAAGAAAGGCATAAAAAATTTGCAAGTATTTGGTGATAGTGAGCTAATCATGAACCAAGTCAGAGGAAAAAATGCCGCCAAAAATGATCTATTGAAGAACTACAAAAATCAGGTATGGGATGTTATTGAAGATTTTGAATCTTTTAGCATCATTTCCATCCCAAGGAAGAAAAATGAAGCAGCAGATAGACTGGTAGCAATTGGAGCTTGCGTTTAATGTTGTAGAAAGTATCAAAAGTAAGAAATCTAAGCATCATATCAAAGTGGTTATGAGACCAGTTGTTCCGAATAACAACACAAGTTGGCAAGTCTTTGAGAATGATCAACAAATTGTTAATTTACTACAAGAAGAAGTTGATTTCTCCGCTAGAAATCAAGACAAGCTGGAGTAGCAGTATGGTGACCAAGTGATACAGCTAAGAACTAACAAATTACCAAAATGCCTCATAACCTTGGAGTCAATATTCAACCTGAATGATCAGTTTCAGAAGGAGAAAGCAAACATTCAAGTAAAGGATGAAGATTCAGAACCTATCTTAGTAGATGAAGGCAAGACATTACAAATTGGCAAAGTAAGTACTCCACAAGAGAAATCTAATTTTGTTCATCTTTGTCAAGAGTTCCCAGATGTCTTTTCTTGGACTTACAAATATTTAAGAGGTTTCAACCCAAATTTGGCACAACATACTATTGAGCTGGATCCAGAATCTAAGCCTGTTAGGTAGAAGTAAAGGCCATTGAATCCCCATATTGAACCTCTCATGAGAAAAGAGTTGAGCAAGCTTATTGAGGCCAGTATCATCTTCCCCATCAAACACTCAAGTTGGGTTGCAAACTTGGTGCCAGTAAGAAAGAGAAATGGAGAAATAAGATTATGTGTGGACTTTCACGACCTAAATAAAGTATTACTCAAGGATCATTATCCGCTTCCATTAATGGAACAAATATTCCAAGTTGTAGCTGGTTCAGAAAGGTCTTCATTGCTAGACGAATATTCAGGCTATAATCAGATAATGGTGAAGGAAGAAGATTAATTCAAGACAACCTTCACTACGAAATGGGGCACGTATGCTTATAAGAAGATGCCATTTGGACTGTCAAATGCCGGAGCAACATTTCAGCGAGTTATGGATATGGCGTTCAAAGGCTTAATTAACAAGATAGTGCTTGTATACCTAGATGTCACTGTCTTCTCAAAGAATGTAGCAGACCATCTCTTTCACCTCAAACAAGTGTTTTAGAGATGTAGAAGGTTTGGAGTGTCGTTGAATCTGAAGAAGTGTATATTCTTGGCACACGAGGGTAAATTGTTGGGCCACATTGTCTCTAGGGAAGGGCTAACAATTGATCTTGAAAGGGTTGAATCCATCCAAACACTTCCATTGCCACACCACAAGAAATCTCTTCAAAGCTTCTTGGGAAGGATAAAATTTGTCTACAGATTTGTGCCTAATTTTGCTACTCTTGTGAAGCCTTTAACAATGATGTTGAAGAATATTTTGGCATTCAAATGGACAGCAGAAGGCAAAGAGAGTTTTGAAAACATCAAGCATGCAATATCACAAGCTCCAACTCTTATCAACCTAGAATTTTCAAAGGACTTCATGTTGTATGCATTTGGAGGATCAGACACAATCTTAGCTATCTTGACACAGTTGAATAGAGAAGGTTCAAAACAGCCCATACCATTCTTTAGTCAAATCTTGGAAGTTTACGAAATAAAGTATTCTTTAATTGAAAAGCATGTTCTTGCTATCATCAGGAGCTTGAAGAAGTTCAGACACTTGGTCTCAAACAATAAGATTCAACTGCTGGTGTCTCAAGCTGTTGTCAAGGACTTTCTCCTAAACAAAGGATTTAAACGAGAAGAGAGTAGGTTGGATCACTCGAGTGATGGAATACGATATTGAAATCAAATTGACCAATCTGGTTTGTGGCAAAGGTTTGTGTGAGCAGCTCACTTCCAAACAACCAGACGGGTCAGAAGGTGAAGAAGATATTGTCCTACTACTACAGAATGATCAAGAGCAACCAGTTGATGATGTACTCATTCCATGTTGGACTTAAGACTTGGTGCATTACCTCCAAACAGGCTTGTGCCCTCCAGAAGTGAGCAAGGAAAAGAGGAGATACTTTAGATTACAAGCCATCTCGTATGTACTCATTAATGATATCTTGTTCAAGAAGGACATCAATGGTGTTCTAATAAGATGTATTGGAACATGTCAATTTGAGAAGATAGTACACGAGTTCCATGATGGAGAATCAGGAGGCCACTTTGCTCCACAAGTAACAGCTCTCAAAATCATGAAGGCTGGTTACTATTGGCCTACAATGTTCAATGATTGATACTCATGGGTCAAGAAATGTAGGAGATGTGCATTATTCACAGGGAAAGAAAGGTTAGCAGCGCTGTCCCTTCGTCCAATTTCATTAAATCAGTCATTCATGCAATGGGGATTGTACTTCATTGGGGTTATCAATCTAAATTTGAGTCAAGGCCACAAGTGGATACTTACGGCAACAGAGTATTTCACCAAGTGGACAAAAACAGCGGCATTCAAGGAGGCAAATGAATCCAACATATTGGATTTCTATGAAGGGATAGTCACGAGGTTTGGTGCCCCTGCCACTATCATATTGGACAATGCATTAGCATTCCTTGGCACAAATATCACTGAATGGGTTGTCAATAATTGTGTGTATCTCAGCACTTCATCGAATTATTACCCTTAGGGTAATGGTCAAGCCGAGTCTACGAATAAGAACCTACTAAGAATCATTAGAAGGAATCTTGATGAGAATCATAGGACTTGGCACTCAAAGCTCAAATCAGCCCTAGGGGCTGATGGAATCACACCCAAGAGGTCTACAGGAAGCTCTCCATATAAGCTTGTGTATGGGAAAGAAGCAGTTCTACCTATATCACTCGAGCTACCAGCATTGGAACTCATGAAACAGTTGGAACTGGCTGAGTTTGAACCCATGGAGGTTAGATATACAGAATTAATGGAGCTCGAAGAAATTAGAGAGTAGGTTGCCCAAGCAATAGAGAAGGATCAAGCCTTGATCAAGAAGACTTTTGATAGGAAAGCCAAGGCTAGAACCTTCCAAATTGGAGATCTAGTGTTGAAATGGGATGCAGATCATGCAAAGCTAGGAAAGCATTCCAAGTTCGATGCCATTTGGAGTGGCTCGTACATGATCATTGAATGCAAAGGTAGCAATGCCTTCTGACTGGCTAAGTTGGATGGTGAAGAGTTGCAGATTCTAGTCAATGGAATCTATCTCAAACGTTTCTACTAGAAAGATAGCTTCTCACCCTTGTAAATATTAATTTAGAATTTTCATTCCTCTAAGTGCTTATGCACATTGTACTGTTGTTAGAGTAGTTTTTATTTCCCTAAGTGCTTGTGTACATGTCTTATTGCTTCTAGTACGTGCATGTTTGTAGTTTATCGAGCTCCTGGAAAATAATTTGCATCCATAGTAGAACCATCTCAACAAATGTTTCTATGGCTCAAGGATACAAGTTTTCAAATTTCAGATCAGCTGAGAGATTATCAAAAGACTCCATGCCCAATGGATTGCTACGAGCAGTTGGCCATTCTTCATCAGCCAAGTAGATAACCCTGCTGAGTCGCCAAAATTGTTATCCAAAATTCACCCCTCAAGGTAATTTTGATAACATGCATCAAATTATTCAGGCCCGAAATTGTGTTTTTAGGGGCCCCCTCGGTTTCTCTCTAACTCTCCCATCCAAGGAAAAATCCCAACGAGTTAGAAAAAATGGAAAAAATGTAAAAAATAAGGTTGCAGGATTGTTTTAAAGCATTTCGGGTCTGAAGGGTGCAGGTCGTACCAAGGTTCATCGTACTAAGTTCGCGGCCGAAATACAAAGAAAATCGGCTAAGTCAAAGATTTTTGTCCCAGGTGGTCCGCGGGACAGTTGGGACGTCAGGACATGAGAGACACGAAAAGACGAAAATGGCCGCAGGCAATAAAAATCGTCAAGTTTTGTTTCGCGCGATTTGGGACAGCCGGGACAAAAATACGCGCGAGACACGTGGGAGGCGAAAAGGTGAAAAGGCTGCAAAAAGGGACAGGGAAGCCCAAATCGGCCGATGTGGGAGGATTCCTCTGGGACAGCTGGGACAAAAGTACGCGCGGGACGTGAAAAGGCGAAATGGCCGCAACAAAGAAGAAAAGTCAACGTTTTTCAAACGGCCATAACTTTTGACCCCTAGCTCCGATTTTCACAAAATTGGACTTTCCGGAACGAGCACGGCGTCCTCTATGCCACAAAAACTAGATTTATTATTTTTAATGAGGGTATATATATTTAAATAAAATAAACATATTCGGCTCCAGTCAGTTAATGCTCATTCCCGTCAAATAACAGAAAAAGCTTGCCAGACCCAAAATAGCTACCCGCACTCAGAAGGCCATAACTTTTGAATTTCTCAACGAAATCACACAAAATTAGTACCGTTGGAATCTTGGCTCCGAGCCCAATGCATACCAATCAATAAATTCCATATTTTATGAGAAATTAGTGGATATTTTTTACAAAACGTGGCTGGGTTCATAACAGTATTTTATTTGGCAGTTGGGAGTGCAATTAAGAGGCATGATCATCATTCTTTCTTTGTTGCAGCACCTAGGACAGTATGGGGAGCCTTTTGCAAGTAATATAAAATCATTTTACTCCATTTAATGCCTCTTACAAGTGGTTGAAGGACAGATTTCGGGATTTCCATTTTCCCTTCTCTTTCTCTTCTCATTTTTCTATAAATTGGAGTGTTGGGCTCATTATAAAAGGGGGGTAGTTTTGTAGCAAAGCTCTGCCAAAATTACTTTCTGAAGCTAATGTGTTGCAGGCCCTTATTGTGGACTCCTTGCGGGGTGATCTAGGCCCTTTTCTTGTAACCGATTGAATTGTATATATCAGGAAGCAATAAAATATAAGTTTTTGGATGCATCTTCCCCTGCTGTGTTTTCTTGCATTCTTCTTGCCCTTTCAACCTTGATTACAAGAATATTGTGTCTATTATTATGTTCTTGCAGGAATCCATTATCATTGTGTATGTTTGAGATATTGTTGTGAATGCATTTTGCTAGATTATGGAGAACTGTCATCAACCCTTCTAGCGTGCGCTTTGCTTCTGTATCTCACACATTTGAAGACTACTCTCACACCCTCCTTTTCTGTTGTATCACCACTTTAATGTAGGATTTCATTTTATGCATTTTCTCTCCCTGGTCTGTTGGAAATTAAAATTAGAATAGTTAGTTTCCCTTGCATTAGAGTAGATTGTGGCCGGTAGTTTAGGAGCAAGAACCAACTTTCTCTCGAGTTCTATCTCAAGTAGCGAGTCCCACAACTTGGAGATAGTACCCATGTTATCCAATCACACTGTGAGTTCAAGTATATATACTTGTATAAACATAGGGGTGCTGTGATTCGGTGATAGAGGCCTTTCTAAGCACAATTTTATTCCTAAACTATTTGGTAACAAATTTTCTTTATTCTTTTTATTTTATTTTCTATGTTCAGTTTTGAAGTAGGTTCAGAAGACAAAAGGACAGAAGTGAAATGGTCATTTGATTCAAATGATGACAAGATTATAGCAGAGACCTCAACCTCCCAAGTCTCCCATCCTCTACTACCATTATATCATCTTCTAACAATCTCTCACAGCAATCTTCTTTGCATCCACTCATCGTTTCAAAATATCATTTTCTAAATCTCAAAATTCTTGGTCTCCAATTCCTACTTCTTCCACACTAAAACATTCTCCATCTCGACTTTCTTGTCTAAAAAATTATTTATCATTGAATGAAACTTGATCTCATCTTTGCCCATAAAAAAATTATTATTTTTCATATCTTGAGCAATGCAGGAACTTTGAATTTTCCACAACACTCTTATTCAAAGTTCCATGTTTTTCGAGATCTTGTCGGGCTTTGCTTAAAATGTTAGGGTGATGCAATGGAGCCACAAATGCCCACTCCATGGTCGATGGCTGCATTTATTATGCTCTACAAAGAAAAATTGTTTACATTACGAGGTGTTAATGTATGTACCGCATCATTTTTACTATCTAATGCAATTTCATGGTTTTCTATAGCGGAGATGAGAACATTAATCAAATATTTTGGTTGAAACCCTAGCTTCTCGGGGTCATTTTTTAGTAATTTCTGCAAGATGGCATCTCTTTTCTTGTGTAATTTTTTCATGGCAGACTTGAGACCCTGTAGATTGAGCAACTTGAGAAAGGGAAGGAAATCTCCCAGCAAGAAGAACGCCTCTTTTATCATCTCCTTGAAGCGATGCACAGGGTGATATTGAATGTCATCCATCCCTTAATCATGAAATAATTAATCCATCACCTTCCCTCCTTCTAAGTTCAACTCTTTATTTGCATCTCATACCTCCAATGAGGGATGACAAGGTCATATGACAATTAATTTAATTCTTGGAATGTTAAGCTGTTATATTCCCCTGGGTGGAAGAGAGATAGATGTGTTTTGATGAAAGATGATGTTACTACTGCTTATTTTAGAGCTGATACAGTTGAAGGTATGGGTTAGTACCTTCTTGTCGGTGGAATAGATAGAGATTTGTCTTTGATGAAATATGATTTTACCACTGTTTATTTCAGCATTGATACACTTGAAGATATGGAATTTATAACCAGCAGGGATGCGCTTGAATGTAGAGAGCTTCTAACATATAGAACTAACATTATCCCCAATTCAAAGTTTCTTTAACTATGTTAATCTATCTGGTTTAAGGTCTGGGATGAGAGGTGTGTTTCATTTTTTCATGGTTCTTTCTCCAGAGCACCCTTTCCTTCAAGAGTCTTGAGCCCCAAATTAGAATATGCCTATTGGTTCACCACGGTGTTATGGAGGATTAGGTTGATTAGGGATTGTTTAAGTAAGATCTTGAAATAAATAGAATGCCTAATCTATATATGTAGCAACGTTAAAAATTAAATATATATGTAATGAAATATAGAGTCGACCCAAGTAAATTAAGCTAGAAATTATGAAACCCTAGTTGCAAAGAGGAGATAAAAAAACTTAGTTGATTCACAATTAAATCTAGATTGTGCCGAAGTGATGAACTGATGAACAGAGAGGTAGAAGTGTCACATAGAAGCAAATAAAATAATGTAGCCGTAAGATTTTCCAAAACTAGGACGCTTGGAATGGGTCAGGGGCACCTGCAGGTGCTGCAGACTTTCTCTGGGCACCTGTGAATGCTCACAACCTCATAAAACCTCCTTTTGAGGGTTGCAAGATGTTTGCTTTCTTTCGTTGTCTATCGCTAGTATGTCGCATAAAGTTTGTTGATGTCACATGTAACCTGCAATAAAGAAATGACCTGCAAAACCCTCAAAAGCACATCAAATCCCAAAAATAAAATGATGAAAATGAGGGGTCAGACTGTCCTCGACTGTAAAAACAAGTGAACTTATGACCGAGCACTCCACTACATCTTAACCCAATGTAGTTCTATGTGTGTGTGTGTCTCGAAATTGTGTCTTATGTGGCTCTTGTGCATGTCGCACTTGGTAGCAAGCAAGTAGCTAGATGTAAAAGATGTTAATAGATGTATGCATGAAAGAATGAACTTCCCCTCCTATGCATATATGCAGAAATGACAGTCCCTTGTTCCTTGTGTGGAGCTAGATGGATGCTTGAATGCTCTAGAATGCTCTTGGATGAAACCTTAGGTGGTGATAGTTAATGCTTAGTGCTTAATCCCTTATTATGGTCACGTAACTTTATATTTATATGATTCCCTTGCTTGAATTTCGTAATTAACCCTGAAAAGGCCAACTACCAAAAAGATAAGATGCCCAATCGGCTAGAAAGGACCCAAAAAATGTGAGCCAAGTAGCTCCTTCAACTATACATTTTAAAATGAAAATAAATGGCCTGGTATGACTATCTTAATATCTTTTGAAAAAACCTGTACTGTGCTTTGATTTCCTTATCACTGTATCCTTGGTGGAGATACATTGTGATAGTGCAAATTACATGGCTATTCCTATTCAAAACAATCATTGTTGCAGGAGGTGAATCTTCATCTTCTTTTGTTGATTTGAATTATTTTTAAATCATTAAAAAATAACCATTGTTATGAGTTTGATTTATGTCCTACAGTTTGGGTACTTGCAGGATTGCACATCGATCACGCATTACTTAAATTGACAAAGATGGACATCAATGGCTTGTTTTTTATTATGACGAATCCCTCCCTTTCAAGGTGCAGTTCAAGTCAAAATAATTGACATTAACATTTTTCATATATTTAAATAATTTAAATGTACACAATAAAACCATGTTTAAGTAAGTTGAACATGTATTGAAATAGGCAACACCCAGATGTTCAATAGTATTTTTTTTAATAGATGGTATATAATTCACAAACATATATTTACACTGATAGGTGTTACACTGCCAGAAGCATTAAGCTGCAGTACAACCGTCAACGGATCTGATTTCAGATGTACAGGGGACGACCATTAAATGCATTTTAGTCGTCCACATAGCCTCTGTTATCCAGTAAAATCCCTCGATTGGCGCGTTTCATTCATTTGGAGAAATCCCGGCAGCTGCTGAAGAGACGAGCGGGATTTTATGAAACTCAGCCATCTTCATGTTTTTTGAGCTGCAATGGAAATGTAGGAGCCGAGCTGTATGGAGTTTCGTGGATCTTGGAATTCATTTTAGCAGTATTATTCTGTCTAATAAGCTGGCGAGGGCAGCAAGAAAGATCCGATGTTTCTCTCCACTTTGGCATGCAAGGGATTCCTGCCCAAACAGTTTGACGAAAAACTTGGGCCTTGACATCTGCACCAGTTTTTACTCGTTGGAGATAACCAACTTATTTCCCACTGGACCGCAGAACACAACTATGGGGTGCCCCGTTATTGACGTCTTGAAAACCAGGCCGAATTTCTTCATTCTCTCATCAAAAAACATGTGAGGCGATTCGGATCGAAGTTCCTGCAAGAATGGTATGGTCTCCCCAATGAAAGGAAAGCCTAAATTTCCAGGGGGGACTTTAATGGAGGATCGGCGTTTATAATGGAAGAGCAAGAAAAGAATAATGCCGAGAATAGGTGTGAGGGTAAGGGAAAGAATAGTAGGGTAAGACTCCATTTGAATGAGTTCATGCCCAAATTTTTCTGCCATTCTTCCCAAAAAAAATTGTGGACTATTTTGGAGAACAGTGAGCTCTAATGGTGACCGACAAGAGCCCAACAAGAGGACTCGCTTCCCAAAAATGACAATGCAGCACCAAATGCGAACGCCTTTTGCCATTTTTGGGCACTTGTGGGAATTGATATTTACATTAAACTGAATTGAGTTGGCCTCTGTTTTGTCACTTTGTTGCGGAATTTCACAGGTTAGTGGAGCCATTCTATGTGGGTTTTGGACATTTGTGGATATGGCAAGTCGAAGATACTTGTGGCAGAACATGAGGTCTCATACCCACAAAACTAAGGCCAGTTAAAGTTCTCAGATAACGTCCGAGGGCACAGTTCCTTTTCAAATATTTTTATTTGCAATTGCAATTAATTGATTAATCCTTAACAATAAAATATTTTGTTCCCCTTAAGTTTTCATTTTTGATATTATTCTCACTAGGAACGGTAACTTTTTTGTTGTAGTGACCTTGTTGAGAAACTGGGTGTGCGTTGTTTTCATAAGAATATGATGCAGTGAATATCACATCTTTTTTGTATTTAGTACAGGGAATAGCATTGTATTACAAGGGAAGGGAAGATTAATGAATATGATGTACTGCATCATGTCATTGAGTTGTTGCGCGATGTTAATCAGAAGGAACTAAACTATATTTTGAAACCCGTTGCCATCAACAATGCTTCATAAGTTTAAAAGTGATAAATAGCATCTTTAATCTTAAATTTTTGTAAATAGATTGTTCATTTAGAAATTGTTTCTTGGGTCTAGCTATGCGCATTTTTTTATGCTCACAATTGTACCTGGAAAACAATTTATGGATTTAAGTATTGTGAACAAATTGTGCATTCTCGTAGTCAACCACTTGCTTTTTAAGCCTTTCTAGCTTGATGGGTGTCTTTACTATTAATGTCTGAGTTATCCCAAAAAAGCAATGCTTCTTGCTTTTCTTTACTGGTTTGGATATCTTGTACTGGTGGGAATTGGCTAGAGCAAGGAAATAGTTGCGACATGAACCATTTTTGTAAGAGGGTTGATTCCTCAAGTGTTTGACTTTGTTGTAAAATGCCCTATGCAGAGGTTTCTGCGGGCTCAGAACATAGTGGTACCTCTGGCATTTATTTCAGTAGGAACTTATTTGCTCCATAATTTGCTAACTTGGTTGGTTGTTGACAATTTGAGATTCGACCTGCTTGGGCAGTGTTGATGCATAATCAGATCATCCCTAAATGTCTGCAACTCGATGGGTTGAAACTCTCAATGTGATTGCATAACATGGATCTTTTCCCAAATTGTGGGACTTTGCAATCAGGAAAGCTCTCTAGATGAAGGTCGGTTCCTATTCCTCTGTTCAGATGCACACATTCAAATTATAGATGATCTACTCTAAAATCTACTCTAACTTGCCAAGGAGACAGGGTTAAGAAGATGCAAGAAAATAAACCTAAAATAACATGGGTGATGCACCAAAGGAATGTTGAACGGTTGATTTTCCTTTAAACAAAAACCATGAAATGTAATAAAAGCACCATACACAAATAACCAAGATTATAGTGAGAGATCAGAGAGATGCAATGAACATAATAGAGGGTTGAAAAGCATCCACGTGTATGTATTATTGCTCCACAAATTTGATACAATACGCTACAATGGCCAAGAGGAAAGATTTGTATTACAGTTTTGATGGGAGGTTTTAGCTTGACAAATTCACTTGCAGATCAGAGAAGAAGGGAGGGTGCAAAGCCAAATTGTCCAACCTTTAGAAAAATGCCCCTCCTTATAATATATAGGAAGAATGAGAGAAGAATTCGAAATCTTGTTTCAACCACCCTAGAATGCATTGAATTCACCTGCAAAATGATGGGTTCTACTGTAAAACCCATGCCTTCATCTATTATTCCTTGTTGGGAAAGAAAGGAAGCCCATACCTTCATTATTATAGTAGGTAAGGACCCTGACACACTCAAAAATGGCAAACTATATTTCTTCATTCTGAATAACTTAGTCTCACTAATATTAAGATATCTAGTTGTAGTTGAGTAGCAGACGCTGAGAGCTTTCCAAAAATTCCTTTCTTGTGCAAATCCAAGCTCCCACCTAAAATTTATGGCCATCTGAAGGTCAAGGTATCATTGTGCAAAAAATGGTGGGTGGTTGGCTCTATCATTTTTCAGAGTCTGAAATGCTTGCAACCTTTGAAATCCCAAAATTCAGATTTTCAAACATTTCCATTTCAGATATTGAAACACTGCTCATCTGCTAACTCTACTTCAGAGTTTCGAAAGTCTAAAACCCGAACCTCCAAAAACTTGAAACCTGAAAGTCCAAAATTTCAAACTTTCAGAATTTCAGAACTTTTTGCCTTTTAGATCTTTTTCACTATTCATCTGCTCAAATCACCTCGAGACTTTTGAAACTCCAAAACCCGAAAGCCCGAAACTCCGAAACCTGAAACTATCGCCGTATTAACCCTGAAACCTGCGTTGACTTCCAAAATCCGAACCCTTTCGGGATTCAAACTTTTAGGATTTCAGACATTTTTGGTCACTTTTCCGATTTTTTCACCGAAGACTCCGAAACTCTGAATCCTGAATCTCTGAAAATTTGAAATTCCTAAACCTGAAAGTCTGAAATTTCATACTTTTAGAGTTTCAAATTTTGGGCTTTTTGCTCGCGTTTTCCAACCGGCATTCTCTTTCTCCGAAACCCCAAAACCCAAAAGTCTAAAATTTTGGACTTTGGAACTTTTTTGATCCCCTTTCACCAACAAAAATCTCTTAAATGTCGAAACGCTCCACCTCCGAAGTCTGAAAATTTTGGACTTCTGAGCTTATTCTTTTCCCAAAATTGTCCACAATTTGTTCAGCCCGTTCCTAACTTTATTCGCCCAACTCCGAAATGCAAGCCTCCATGGCTGAATCAACTCCTCCATTTTCATTACGTGTAATTTCTTATTTGTCCAATTTTTCTTGAGGGAAAAAATTGGATAACAAGCATCTTTAACCCTAATCTTTTCATGGTTGATATTGGTCATTACTACTTTAACTTATATATTATACAACCCTTCCTGAAAGAAGACCCAGTTGGGGTTCACTCTTAATGCTTTTACAGGACTCTGGTCTTACTTCAAGATTATTGTGGCTTTGGCTTTTATGCTAATGTGCAACCTTTACATTGTCCCTAGAAACATGTTAATGAACAATATTTGTTTGTTCAACTATACCCAGCTGGTTTCCTTAAATTAAAATGTCTATTAGTCTAATTATTACAGGGTTGGCTCTGATCTTCTTACTTTATTTCTTACCCTGCAACGTGAATTTTTTGAATTGGGAATTAATGCCAAAGTTGGGCCTCAGCATAATAGTGTGGTACTGCATTTCCAAACTCTTGTACATTTGTTGTATTTGGCATTTCATTATTTTGTTCACTATTACATATACTCGGTATATCTATCATATATGTATATATGTTTATCATATTGAATGATCAATTAATCAATGGGTTGTTTATCACTTTTTAAAGGATTTTTTTCATTATTTATTAACTAATTCAACATACAAACATGTGTGTGTGTGTGTGTGTGTGTGTGTGTGTGTGTGTGTGTGTGTGTGTGTGTGTGTGTGTGTGTGTGTGTGTGTGTGTGTGTGTGTGTGTGTGTGTGTGTTCTTTAGACTGAGCAACCCATAAATATTGTTTTCAAAATTTAATACTCAAATTTTACACTTTTTGAACTATATGATATCCTCCATTTCCATAAGAGATTGAAAAATGTTCCTACATATCCTCTAAACTAAATCTAACATTAAATCAATTATAGTAAACCTAATTAAATTGGCATACTTTTATGTATGTCTTTATTGGTTGAACTTAAACTCCTTTAGTGGAGTTTCATTTGTAGGGAATAATATAACTTCTTTATTTGCAATGTAAGAGTTGGGAATGAGTTGGGAGCAAGGCAGCCCAAGACTGCAAGGTTTTTCAGTGTTGGTGGTTGTGATGGTATGCTTCATAATAAGTCTCATCTTTGCCATTGGAGTTTTTGTATTGAAGGAGGAGCTGAGCATGGCCTTCACTAGCAACATTGTGGTTATGCGTGCAATCTTTGCATTGATACCAATGTTCACCATATTTGTTCTCTTAAATGACACGCAACTAGCACTCTCAGGTATATATATTTATATGGACTTGAAAATCAGCAATTTGTGTCAATCCTATATATATATATATATATATATATATATATATATATATATATATATATATATATATATATATATATATATATATATATATATATATATATATAATCAACAAAACTTATTTACAATAGATAATTTTAATGGCAGTTGGATGTGGATGGCAGGGTATGGTGGCTTAGGTCAATCTGGCAACATATTGTGACATTGTTCTGCCCATCGGAAGAACTGCATTGATACAAGTTGTCACACTCAGAAAGTTTTGTAGAAAATAATGAAATTGTTAATTAACATGATATATAATCTTTAAAATACTTACTAACTGGAAAATAATATAACTTTCATTTTTTTACTATAATTTTAAACTTAAATGTTAATCGTTTAAAGTTTAATTCTATTAAAACAATAAATTTATTTTTTATTTCCTTTTTGCAGGGAATATGGTGGGGTATGGTAATAGGAGTAGCACATCAAACATTGGTCATGGTTGTAATCACATCTCGCACTAATTGGAACATTGAGGTAATAAGAATTTGTTTAGCATTTTAATAATAATTTAGAGAGACAACAATTTATTGCTCTACACAATTAAGAAATCTTTTTTAAAAACAGAGGAAATGATTATATTTGTAGGTTCAAACTGTTGAAGACCGTATTGGAAGTTCAAAATGTCAAAAAACCCGCCAACACTGACTTACTCAACTAATCAACTACAGTAATTTGTTGTAAAATCCATCAAACTTTTTAGATGCTCTAGGATAATACTTCCCTCACATTTTTTGTATTTTTCTAACCAAATAAAAAATAATATATTTGTTTTTGAAATGTAGTTACAAATTTATAATAGACTAGTGAAATGAATACCTTAAAAACAAAAAAAAAATGGTTTTATTTTTTATTTTTGAAAATTTATGATTAATTGTACATACACGCAAATAGCAATATAAGTTACTTAATTAATTTTTATCAAACATAATAAATATGTGTAAAATAATAATACTTTTTCATTGGTATTTCATAAATCAAAAGTAGTGCATTCACATTGCATTACAAGTATGTCTTAAATTTTCACATTGCAGGTTGACATGCATTATGGATTTTTCAGATGAAGATTGTATTTATCAATGGATTGACAGAACCTTGGGATGAAAAGCATATTAAAGAGGAGCTCAAAAAAAATGGAGAAATTCAGAAAGTTCAAAGGATGTGTTGGCATTTGTTGAAGGTGTAAATAAGAGCGAGCTTGGTGAAGGTGATATCGAGGTTTTTACATATTCATTTGAGAGTTTAAAGACATGTTGGGTTTGGTATGTTCTATAATTATGTCCTTTGTTTTTTAATGTTTAATATAGTTTTGATGTTTATTCTAATTTATTTTATTTTTCCAATTTCATATTAAAGCCAATATTGTAAAGCCTCGGCATAGGAGTAGAGCAAAGCAAGGTTTTCGTGGGGGCTATCCAATCGGAGATTATTCTACTAATAATAAGCCATGAAAAGGACGCATGTCTAGACATTTCAAGTCCAAAGGGTTGCAAGGCCATGTTGGACAAAGTCCTGTTGGTCATAGAGTTAAAATTCCTAATCATGGAAAGGAAGTTAGAGATGGCAAAAAAGACAAGGCTATAGTGGCTACCCAAGATAAGGAATTGACTAGTGCTACCATGGTGGAATACCTTATGCTACCTTGGTTACAAGTTGCTTATGGAGTGAATTTTTTTTAATATGTGTATACAATTGTAGTTTTTAAAATTATTTATTGTTTTTTGGTAATATGAAGGCTTCCATAGGAAATTTAATTAGATTATTAATGTTTTTGAGAGTTAGCCCAGTTTTCCTCCTGTATTTTGGTAATTTTTGTAAGGGAGAGGAACCCATGAGCCTCTTTTCACATGGGCAAAGCTTTTGGATCCTATAATGCTTTATGTAACCCTTCTCCTACTATTCTTACCAATGTGGGACTAACCCAAATACAACCCAATCATGCATTTGCATAAAGTAATTGAACGGTACCTATCATTGGTAAATTAATTAGATTATGTTTAATGTTGTTATATCTACTTCTGTTTTGTCATGATGATGTTCCCAGGTATGCAGATTCAGACTTGAGGAATTCAAGAACACATGTGGATAATGATGCGGGAGCTACCTGTGGGCAATCAGTGAGGTGGATGTTTGCTATTATTTTGCAATTTCTATTATGCATATGATATCTCCCTTTTTACTATGCTTTGGCTAGCCTCATAATTAATCACTATGGATATTTTCTAGACTCGGTCGAGATCCAGAAGCACGTTATGGTGGCCATCCAAGGTGTTCATATGGGTATGACAGAGATGTGGGATAGAGCCGAATTAAGAGTTATACCTTGAATTTCTAGTAGTTTGCATTAATATACATTGAAAGGCATCACAAAGTACCCAGTGTATTAGTTTGGCGATGAATCTGCATAGTTGGAAGTTAAATATTGCTATCATCTTTTTTATGGGAACACTTACAATTAATGCCTATTGCATGTTGTCACAGGTTCTCTTGCACGTGCTGGAGTGGGTGGAATTTATTCATCTGGTTATGCTTCTAGCTCCATCCCAGGGAGAACACATGTAGTTATAAGAAAATTATATCTTACATTTTTTTAGGTATCTGAAATAGCAACTTACTATTTTTTAATGGCTCGGTTGGCTTAAGCCTTTATGTGTACTTTATTCATATTATTTTCCTATATATATTGCAGATTGCAGGTAGTTCTCATTCATGTTTGTACTCAAACTGAACATCAGGTGATCGATATCTTCCAGGCCATGGCTCTATATCATATTATTGAAATGTAAGGCTAGCATACTCCTTCCTGTGGTGTTGAAGCATAATAATTATTTGTTTCCTACACCTATTAGTTGGTTTATAAATTGTTCATATCGTAATTGAGATATTTTAAAACATTATAACAACTTGCCAAATACTTACAACTTTCTATCTCTTATATATTGTTGCTTAAAATATATTTATGTTTTTTGAGAAATTGAGGTTCCTTATGGATTTTCTTTGTTGAATTAGGTTATTTTTCTTAACCCGGATGCATCAACAGTATCCTGCAATGATATGTTTGCAATTGATGATTAGGAAAAACTTCCTTTGTGGAACTGGCCGAAATGGCTTTGTTGTTTATGTTCATTTTGTGTGTTTTCCAATCTTGAGAATGAGATAAAATTATTGTAACATCAAATTTTGAGAACGACTCTCAAAGAAAATTGGTTATTAGCCTATGTGAGGTTTAGCATATCTGGCAGTTGTTAGTTAATAGAATATTTTGTCAGCTTATAACACACTCAGCCTATGTAAATAAAATGACAGTAGTTTCTAAGAACTTCTATAAGAATGTTGTTAGCTTCCTTCTCAATTTCAGTGTATGGGTGTCCAAAGAGCCATTTGACGGGCGATAGAGTTTCTTGTCTGGACAAAAACTACCATGTGATTCATGAAGGTATTATTTTACTTACCTAGGTGATTGATGATGGTACTTGTTTATGACAAATAAGAAATTCCTAAACTAATATCAGCAAGAGATTAATTCCCCCTTTCTATGCTAAGTAGTCATATCTATATTTTCACATAATGATTAATCTCTTTCGGAAGATGCCAGAAGCCATTTTCACTTTATGCAAATCAGGTAAACATTTTAAAAATTAGTTTTTGGAATTTGGTAATCAAAATTTTAAGATATCATTCATGTTTTATAATTCATTCTAATTTGTTACATTTTCTATAATTCAAATTTCCTTGTATATTTATAACTAAATCCAAATTTATTTATATTTTTTTAGCTAAATAGGTAAATATGAACTAAAATAGGGCTTTCCGCCTATGATTTTATTTGATTCAATATTAAGAACACGATGTTCCTCTAATGTCAAAATGAAGACATGGTTCCTTGAGTCGATACTAAAAAAAGTCATAATATTTTTTTCATTCTAATAATTGATGCTACAAAATTATACCTCCTTATATATATGCTTAGTATGGATAACTAGGTCATCCCAATTTAGGGCTTCCCGAGCTCGCTTTATTTGCTATTTCGATTCCCGCGTTATTTTTTTGATTCCATACGCAATATTTGACTCTCTCCTCAAAAAACTTATGAATCCCTTCCTCCCTTGTCCACCTCCCTTATGTGCCACCCTATTGGCATTCCCATTGCACACTTATGGTGCAATTACTACTATATAACAAAAGTATACTTTATGAAATTTAATAATAATAAATACATTTGTTTTCTTTATATAATAAGAAAGACCAATGTTATCAATATCATATTCAAAGAACTTTTCTTCCATATATTGTAGTTACAAGTACCAATATAAAAGAATATATATTACACGTGAAATTTTGACTAAAATGTATCATAAACTATGGTACTTAAAAATAATATTCACAATTCTTTACTTCATGAAATAATTTTAGATAATTATATTAATTTTATAGACTTTGAGATGTTTTCATTAACATATCGGCTACAAAATATAACTAAAAATTATATTTTTTAAAGCCATTTTATACCAATAATCTTAAGCCTATCGGTCTTCCACAAGCATCTATGAACACTGTTGCTAATATGTATTTATAATATATGAAGGGGCATTCATTGTATTTATTACCCCAATCAATGGCAACTCGCTTTGCAAAATATATAGATTACTAGTGGTTTTTTTATTTTAGTCGCAATTTCAGGATCTCTTTGTTATTTCAAAATTTGATGATTGTTTATTCTCTTGCCATGTGGATTAATTATGATATTTAGGGACTTACCATTAATCATTAGTGTATTATCTTCTCTGAGGAGAAACATTCTGTTGGTATGTATTTCATCTATACATTATATTATTCATGACAACAGATTCCACGAGTGGTTTGCATCTGGTTCAACATCAGAAATTAAAACGCACTTGGAGAGTCATCAGCAGAAAATAACGGTGCGTTCATTCCTGTATATTCAAATTCCAAAGTCATGTCAAGTTTCATTGAAAATCTAAAATGTGTTCTGTCAAAATAGTTTAAATATCATAATAAGGGTTGTTTTAGTTTAGTATATTCATTTATTTTTCACTTTATTGTATTTAGAGTTTATTTGTGGTGTTTAAATTATTGTTTATTTTTTATATTAAAGTTAAAATGGCCTTCATGAGTTTTTTTGATGTCAAGTTAAAAGTAAAATTGGTGTGTTCATAGTCTAAATTTTTCTCTTGTAAATAGTATTGTCAATTGTATTAAGTATGGTCCAAATAGTTTGTTCGAGTCTAAAATGAGTCAAAAGACTGTTTTTTAATTGTCAATAGTGTTTGTGGCTGAATTGTGGTCTTTATTGTGTCATATTCACTTAAAATTATGTATTTTTTGTCATTTTGAGTTATTAGAAAAAGTGTTAGAAATTTAAAAAAATTGTCTCATAAACACAAAGATAGTTGTACTCAATGTCCAACAACAATAGGGTTTTCTTGTGGGGGAGAAGAAAACAATAAGTAAAATGTGGATATAATGCTTCAAGATCTCATTTTTTGAATGAGCAGTACATCCGCCAGAGGAAGGAGGCAATGGAGGAAGGAGGGAAATCAACATCCTCTTGCCAACCACAAGTGATGGGGCCACACAATGGAGTTGTGGCATGTGTGTTTATATTGTTTTCGTTTTTGTAGCTTGGTGTGATATGCTTCATTTTTTAGAGTTCTTGTTTTTTTTAATAATCAATAAGAACAAAAGTGGTTTTCCTGTTCATTATAAAAATTGAGCATAATTTCCTAGGAGATCCATTGATGTGAAAATGTCGTGGAAAAATAAAAGCACGGGATAAAGAAGCATCATGATATTTAGGTTGTTGGATGTCTTATAAAACCATTCTTATCATGATTGTTGGCAAACCACTGGAAAACTGTCTTGTGTTGTGGTTGTTGGTGAGCCACTGGAAACCAATCCTTTCTTATGGTTGTTAGTAAGCCTCTGGAAAACCATCATTTGTTTTGGTTATTGGTTATCTACTTGTAAAGCCATCACGTTTGGTTGTTGCTAAACCACTTCTAAAATCATGATGTTTGGTTTCTCGCAAACCACTTGTAAAACCATCTTTGAGGTTTTTTATGTCCCGCAAAAATGGCGTTCTCACCCGCAAAAATGATGTTCTAGAAACTCGCTTCAACCTAACACTTAAACCAAAAATGCGACTATTTTTTTTTGTTATAACCGAAGGTTATGATACAAGGATGCAGCAAGGGTACATTAATTGATAGTTCTATAGGAAGGTAACAAGGATTAGTTTACTTAATTAATTTTTTTCTTTTCTTCGATTAATTTCATTCCTAACAAGGTTAACCTTATGCTAAATTATTAAATTCATTACATTAATAACTCAAAGATCCTTTAATAAATTTCCTACACACACTAAGGGTTTAAAAGGGGAAAGAAACATTACTCCCCTAGGCAATAAAAAGGCCCCACTCATTCATCTACACATACCCTTAAGGATTTTAAATTAAAACATTTAAAATATATATCTTCTTAATAAAGGTAGGGTCAATCCTCCACCCTTGGATCAAATCCATTTTAGCCACTAGATCCTAGGGTTCCCAACATAGCCCTAAGAATCCTTTAAAAAGTCTATTAAAACCTATTATTATTATATTCTTCTCATTCAATTCATTTTCTTTTGTTAAATTTGCAAGTTGGAGAGGAGGAAGCCATGAGAGCAAAAATGAAGAAGCCATGGAAGTTTCTACAAGAAGATTTAGTCTAGGCTTGGCTTAGTTTTGTCTTTTATTTATGTAATATATTTCATTTAAAGATTGGGAGGGATTTCCTCATCCAATCTAGTTTTTATTCCAAGATTATAGTGTATTGGGTTTAAATTTGGGGCAGACCCTACCCCTTTTGATATTAATCAAAGAATACTTTTAGATTCACCATTTGAGTGTTTTGTTGTCCCATTCCTAAGCATTTATCTTTATTTTACTTGTTGGTAGTAATAGGTTATATGTTACAACTTAGGAATTAGAGAGAAACTGTTAATTTTCACGCACATGTGCGGGTCCGCGGAATTCTGTCATAAGTGACAGAACCGCCACCTAGACTAGACTGGCGGTTCTAGGACTGCCGCCCTGCTAGGGTGACAAATAGTGGACCGATGCCCTCAAGAGCGGCGGTTATGAAACCATTGCCTTACCTAGGTGACAAACACAGGACTGCCGCGCTACCGAGTGGCGTTTTTGAGACCGCCGTCATAGCCTGAGCGGCGGTTACGGGACTGCCGCTATGCATAGGGTGGCGGTCCTATTTCTGAAAAACAGAACCATAATGCTGAGAATTTTACAAAAAACTAAATTTGCTAAAGGGTGTAAAAGTGCATTTTAATTTGTCTTTGTTCTTTTTTAAAGTTCCAGAATTGAGGTTTGTTGCTCATTTACTCATTTCTTAGTTACGTCTATTCATTTTAAAGTGTTTCCATTTCTAACAAAATTCATCTACTTACAAGAAGAATTTCTATTAGTTTAACTAGATTCTTTCTTTCATTTCAAGAGCAAGGAGCAAATATAATCTATTTTATTTCTTTTTCATTTCTTCATATAAACTCAACTTTCCAAATGCAATATAATCTAACTTATTTTCCTCTTTCATTTTACTACAATGTTCATTCATTCAAAATCACCATATTAACTTTATTTTCCATACCATGATATTTTGTAAACAAATTCAACTTCTAACAATCCCTACATTTTCTTCTTTCTCACATTTTCAATACAATAACCACTCAATGAAAATATACTTTCTTTTCCATTGTAAAATAGATTAATCTTTCCATACATTCAAGATTTCAACAAGGAGAAAATACTTTCTTTTCTATTTGCAAACTAACTTTACAATAACATTCTTTCTTCTTTCTTTTCTTATTTGTTCCTTTCCACATGCAATGCAATATCAATAACAACTATTTGAATACAACTTTCCTTTCAATATATGCTATACTTTCATAGACACAAAGGAATACAATATGTTTCTTTACAATATCAATACAATGTCCTCCACTTGATGTGGGAAGTTATGCAAAATATAAATACAAGAATGAATACATTATTACAATTTCTTCCACTCCAAGTGGGTAAAAAATACTAAGGAAATTTCACATGGTCATCAACAAGACTCCAATGCTCCAAACACCAACAAGGTAGCTCCTCCAAGAAAATGCTTGATTCACAACAAAAATAGGGGGAGAGGCAATGCTCTCCACCCAACCAAGATACCCAATGGAGAAGAGAAGCTATCCTCTCCATTGGCCCCCGAGCCCCAACCACATTACAATGGGAGAATATCTCAACTCATGGCAACTACTAGCTTCCACAAAACTTAACATATAATTTCACATTCATTCCTTTTACATACAAAACACAACAACTCAACAAGAAGAAAACATCAAAGCAACAAGATCACAAGGCTTATCAAGAAAGCCAAAAGAGTAAGACCTATGGGGAGGCCACTTATGCCTCCCAATGGGAATGGGTGCCCACCAAAAAGCCTCCAATGCAAATCATAATTTCCCCTTACAACTCTTATGCCTCCCTCAAGTACCCCTTATACCTCCATAACTCTTATGCCTCCCTACATCTCTTATGTCTCCCTCATAGCAAGAACAAAAAAAGGAGATGCAAGCATCCCTCAAAATAAGGTGGGGCACCCAACCCAAACTCCCTCCACAAAAAGGTAAACTCTTATGCCTCCCTACATAAAACTCCCCATAGTCTACTCTCACTCCCAACTTAGGCATTCTACCCAAACCCAACAAGCATTCCAAAGAGATAACAACATTCAACACAACATATACACACATACAATAAAACAAATAACATAATTTAAACTAAGGTGAAGCTCCTACCTCTCCATGGTAGAGCTTGTTCCAAGTATGAAGTTCCAAGCTCCTCCAAAGATCAAGCAAACATCCACAAAGCTCCAAAAATCCACAAACTCTCTCCAAATCCTCTCACTCTCCAAAAATTCAAGAGACTAAAAATGATCATCCAACCCCAAAACAAGCAACAAGAATTCAATAAATAGAGAAAAGAGAGGGAGGGATGATGTGGCTCCAAGTAGGATGCCACCTCATTTCCTCTCCACTCCACATCACTTGGTCAACCTCATATTCCAATGCACAATTAATAAGTGGTTGGAGGAATGACAAGAACCTTACACACTCCATCTAAGCCCACTCCCCCAAAGGAAAAAATTAAATATTTGAAAGAAAGTGCAATTAACATTTCACCTTTTTAACTTCCCAAAACACCTAAAAGAGCCTAAATTTGACCCCCCAACCCATAGGTAGGGTTGGCATGGGCATTTAAGAGGTGTGGGACAAGTTTGAATTGTCCCACAAGCTTCCAAATTTGGCCTCTAAGGCCAAATTCGAGTTTCCCATGAAGGGTAGAGTGTGCTACACTCAAAACTCAAACACACTTCACTCAACACAAAATCCAAAAGTAAATCAAGCCTAATAAATGAACTCCTTTTGGTCACATCTTTAATTAGTTTAGGATAAATTTACATTAGCTTAATTAAGACACTACAACCCATGAATAATAAAGGGGTAAACATAAATAAAAAAAATCTAAATAATAAAACATGTAAATTTCATTACTAAAGGAAAAAACATACCAACATTATGAAAGAGGGAAAATTAAAACAAAACAACACATGACCCCTAGGTCACAATTTTCTCCTAACCAATAATTCTAACACACACACAATTACATGTTGCCATGGTGACCCTAGTTGAATTCTTCTCGAATTCCAATGTGGTTGGTCTCCAATCCCCTGATGTTGTTGTGAATATAATATACCTGCAAAACAGAGGATACCTCTTTCGGCCTCGTGGCCGCATTAAAACATTCATGCCAAATATGCAATATAAATATGAAATCAAGTATATACTAATTAATATCATCTATGCAAGATACAATATCACTAAAGTTTCTAGCACATTTCCATTCCACATTTTATCCACGTCAAAACGATCACAACATTAATCCAATTATCAAATGTCTACTAAACATGATTAAATATATCACATGTCAGAAATACAGATAAATAATCATGTCAACAGTATATCAAGATCAACATCAAATGTCTCCAATGTCCATATGCATCATATAAGAATCAAATCAATAACAGTTCAGTATCTCTGATATCTACTAGCATGCTAAATCAAAACTATAATATAACCATAAGTGTAGTCGACAGTATCAAAAACAATAATAAAAAAGGTGTCGAAGGGAAGTGGGCACTACATCCCCCTCCCCTTAGACTCGACTTCCTCCTGGAAGTCACTGGAACAGGTGTGGAAACTACACTCGTAGTAAAGTAGCATCCTCCTAAGTAGCTGCAGTCTCATCATATCTATCCCACTGGACCCGAACCTGGTCAATCTCTCTGCCGCGAAGGCCTAGGGTCCTATGCTCTATAATGTGTATGGGCTCCACCATCACCTACACCTAGAAAGTGGTCCAATCTAGCACATGAGAAGGATCAAAAATATATCTCTGAAGCACAGAAATGTGAAACACATCATGGATGTGAGACAAACTAGGTGGTAATGCTAGACGATAGGCCAAGGGAACGAGGCACTCCAAGATCTCAAAGGGTCCCACAAACCTAGGAGCAAGCTTAGAACCTTTTCTGTAATGGATAGGGCTCTTATGCGGTCTGACAAGAAGAAACACCTTCGTGCCCACCTCAAAACTATGATCTGTCCTATGCTGGTCTGCATACTTCTTATGCCTATCCTGCGCCTCCTGTAATCTTTGTCTGATCAAGGTAACCTACTGCTCCATATCCTGTAATAATGTTGGCCCAAGGGAAACCCTATCCTCAATCCTGTCCCAACTAAGAGGTGTCCTGCACTCTCTACCATATAATGCCTGAAAAGGAGCCATGCCTATCGAACTCTGAAAACTATTATTGTAGGAAAACTCCACCAAATACAGATACTCCTCCCATCTCGACTGGTGATCCATAACGTACATCCTAAACATGTCCTCCAGGATCTGATTCACCCGCTCAGTCTGTCCATCTGTCTCAGGGTGATATACTGTGTTGAAATTGATCCTCGTCCCAAGAGCATACTGCATGGTGGTCTAGAAATGGGAAGTGTACAAAGGATCGCGGTCGCAAATGATCTTCCATGAAATCCCATGTAATCTGACAATCTCATCAAGATATACTCGTGCCACTGCACTGGCTGTATAGGTGGTCTTCACCGGAGAAAAATGAGCTACTTTCATCAACTTATCCACCGTGACCATGATGGCATCATGGTGGTATCTCGACGTAGGTAACCCAACGATGAAGTCCATGGAAATGGTGTCCCACTTCCACTTCGGTATGGCGTGAGGATAGAGAAGGCCAGTGGGATGCTGATGCTCAACCTTCACCCTCTGGCACTCTAAGTAGTGTGACACAAATGAGGCCACGTCTCTCTAAAGTCCTCTCCAAAAATACAACTGTCTCAAGGTGGCGTGCATCTTCTTCACCCCAGGATGGGCTGAATAAGCTACACAATGAGCCTCTGACAAAATTTCCTATCTCAAGCCTCCATCTCTAGGAACATATATCCAACCTCTGTGTCTGAGAAGGCCATCTGCCTCTAATGAAAATCCATCAAATATCCCCTCAAGGGGTCTCTGTGACTCAATCTCTGCTCTGGCTGCAAGGTAGAAATTGTCCTGAGGAAGCTGCTGCAAAATCCTGCTCCGCAAATCTGTGCCCACTGAGGTGGCCATAGCCACATGTCTCCATCTACTCAAGGCATCTACAACCACATTCTCCTTCCCCTTCACATGCTCTATCTCCATGTCATACTCACAAAGCAACTCCATCCAACGCCACTGACGAGCATTGAGATTGGGCTGCGTGAAGAGGTGGTGAAGACTCAAGTGATCAGTCCTGAGTGTGAATCTCTGACCAAGAAGAAAATGTCTCCACCGCACTAAGGCATGCACAATTGCTGTAAGCTCAAGATCATGAGTTGGATAATTGAGCTCATAATCCTTGATTTTGTGAGACTCAAAAGCAACTACTCTACCCTCCTGCATCAACACACCTCCAATTCCTGCCAAAGAAGCATCTGTGTAAAACATAGAACTCACCCTGAGGATCTAGTACTGCAAGAATAGGTGCTATCATGAGGCATTCCTTCAGTGTACTGAAATCCTTCTCACATCTATCTGACCATACAAAATTATTCCCTTTCCACTGAAGGGAAGTGATGGGGTGCGCAATATGAGAAAATTCCTAAACAAATCTCCTATAATATCCTACTAAACCCATGAAGTTGTGCACCTCGGTCACACTAGTGGGTGTTGGCCAATCCATGATGGCTCAAATCTTGGAAGGATTGACTGTGATACCTTCCCCAGAAATGATGTGGCCCAAATACTGCACCTCTGTCTGAAAGAACACACACTTCTCCAAGTTCCCGTAAAGGTGCTACTCATGAAGACACTGAAGAACCTGGCGAAGGTGCTCCTCATGCTCCTCACACGTACATGAGTAAATCAGAATGTCATCAAGGAAGATGAGCACAAAGCGATCTAGGAAATTCCTGAATACCCCATTCATCAAACTCATAAACACTGTGGGGGCATTCGTCAAACCGAAAGGTACCACTGTGAACTCGTAGTGGCCATATCTCGTACAGAACGCGGTCTTATGAATATCCACCTCTGTAATCCTGAGCTGATGGTACCCTGACTTAAGATCTATCTTGGAGAAAACTATAGCCCCCTTCATCTGATCAAATAAATCATCAATGCATGGAAGGGGGTAACGATTCTTGATCGTTACTTTGTTCAGCTGACGGTAATCAATACACAACCATAGAGATCCATCCTTCTTCTTCACGAAGATCACCAGTGCACCCCAAGGGGATACACTAGGATGGATTAGGCCCTTCTCCAGAAGGCCCTCAAGCTACAACTTGAGCTCACATAGCTCAAGAGTAGTCATCCGATAAGGTGCTCGTGAGATAGGCTCTACGCCCAGAACCAGATCTATGTGGAAATCTATCTCACGTGGGGGAGGTAACCCCGGTAGCTCCCCTGGAAACACATCAACAAACTCTCTCAAGATGGGATGGTCATCAAGGGATGGTCCACTAGACTCATCCTCTGATCTGTCACTAACCATAACAGCATACAACTGACAACCCCGTCACGCACACCGCTTAAGCTGCATAGTGGAGATGGTGCGAATGGAAATGGGCCTCCTAACTCCTGATATCACTGACTCCACTCCAAGATCATCTATGCAAGCAATAGTCTTATGGTAATAGTCCACTCTAGCTCTATGAGCAGACAACCAGTCCATGCCTAAAATGACACCATAAGATCCTAATGGAAGGATTCGAAGATCTGAAGTAGTGGTGAAGGGTCCCAAATCCACTACACACTCCTTAACTAAGGAGTCTACAGAAATCTTGGCTCCAGAAGCCATCTCAATGTCCTAACTATGACCCTACCTAACTGCCACCAGCCTACAACACTCTACTAAGGATGGTGCAATAAATGAATCAGAAGAACTGGAATCAAATAAAATAGAGGTGAAATACCACCAATACTACCTGTCATCTCAATCATGGTACTCTGGTGCTCATCCTGGTAGTTCTTGACCACTGCGTAGATCTGATGACTTTGTGCCATATCTCCAACCAGTAGGCTCTGAGATCTACATCTTACCCTTGTTAGGGTTATATGGGCAATCTCTCCAATGATGTCCAACAACACCATAACCATAACAGTTGCCTGGTCCTCTCTAGTGGGATGCAGCTCCAGCCGGTACTCTAGATGTCTGAGCTATGGATCCTGATGATCTACTGAGGTCTCTGCTGATGAGCTCCTACTGACTGAGCTCTTGGCACACCCTGTGTCCTGGTGGGACCCCTAGGAGGAGGCCCCATACTCCATCCTCTCTGCGCATCAAATCTCTGAGGAGGTCTATAAGGTGGGTGGGTCTACTGCTGCTGCTACTGTTGTGGTGGCCTGAATGAAGCCTGTCCTAAACTCTATCCACCCCGTGGAGGAGGAACTGACCCCTTCGACCTACAATCCTGCATCTGCTGATACAACTCTAACTCTGTCTCTAGCCTATTGTGTCTTCCCCCGTGTCTCCTCTGCAATATAGGCCTTCTCCACGGCCTCTGCTAATGTCTGTGGGTAGTGAATGCACACCATGCCACCCAAATCCAAGTTCAGGCCCCAGATGAACCTATGAATCCATACCTGCTCATCCTGCATATAGTCAACGTACTGGAGTAGGTCCAGAAATCAACTCTCATACTCAGCTACAGTCATCGATGCCTGACGGAGGTCATGAAACTCATCTATCCACTGCTTGTATAAACCTCCTGGGAAAATACCTGCTCCTGAAACACTCCTCAAATAGCTCCCAGGTGACTATCTCTGAATCAACATGGAGCTTCTGCTCCTCGTCCTCCACCAGACTCCTGCTCCATCCCTCAGAAGATGGATCACAACATGAGCTTTCGTGTTGCTAGTACAAGGACAGAGCTTGAAGCATCCGCTCAAGCTCACCAACCAGGCCTCTGCCTGAAAACCTCCTATATCACCCAAATAGTGAGATGGTCGTAGCTTCAGGATCTCCCTGATATGGTCTGCTGCTGACGTCTGATGACCCCTAGGTCTCTCTGCATGCTCCTCTCTCTGTCTAGGGCTCTGAGACCTATCCCCTTATTCTGAGATCCTGTCCCCATGTCCTCTCTATGGTGACTCTACCCTAGCCAACTCTGTGTGGAAGTTCTCTGCCCTATACTCCTCGCTGTGTCAAGGGGATACCTGGGCATCTACTGATGGCTCCATACCATGTCTAGCAAATCATCCTCCCAAGGGCTCTCCGCATATAACAACATTGACGTCCTGAAGCGTCTGTAAAATCTGAGGTAGAATGGCTGCTACAGCCTGCTCTAGCGGTGGTATATCTAGGTCTATATGAAAAGACCCCTCTCCTAATACGTGCCTCCTACACAGATCAAGGTGAGAGTTAGTTCATTGTTCTAGGTCTTGTTTCAGTTTTCTAAGTTTTCTATTTCATACAATTATCAAACATTGTGGTTTTCTAGATTTAAAAGAATCAATTTTGCACTAGGTTAAATGTTCATGTTTCATGTTTTCTAGGTGCACCCAAGGGTCCAAGCTTTGAACCCAAGGCTTTGATACCAAGTGTAACGCCTGCAAAAATGATGTTCTAGGAACTCGCTTCAACCAAACACTTAACCCGAAAATGTGACTAATTTTTTTTGTTAAAAGAGAAGGTTACGATACAAGGATGTAGCAAGGGTACATTAATTGATAGTTCTATAGGAAGGTAACAAGGATTATTTTACTTAATTAAATGTTTTCTTTTCTTTGATTAAGTTCATTCCTAACAAGGTTAACCTTATGCTAAATTATTAAATTCATTGCATTAATAGCTTAAAGGATCCTTTAATAAATTTCCTACACACACTAAGGGTTTAAAAGGAAAGAAACATTACACCCCTAGGCAATCAAATGGCCCCACTCATTCATCTACACATACCCTTAAGGATTTTAAATTAAAACATTTAAAATATATATCTTCTTAATAAAGGTAGGGTCAATCCTCCACCCTTGGATCAAATCCATCTTAGCCACTAGATCCTAGGGTTCCCAACTTAGCCCTAAGAATCCTTAAGAAAGTCTATTAAAACCTATTCTCATTCTATTCTTCTCATTTGATTCATTTTCTTTTGTTAAATTTGCAGGTTGGAGAGGAGGAAGCCATGAGAGAAAAAAGGAAGAAGCCATGGAGGTTTCTACAAGAAGATTTAGTCTAGGCTTAGCTTAGTTTTGTCTTTTATTTATGTAATCTATTTCATTTAAAGATTGGGAGGGATTTCCTCCTCCAATCTGGTTTTTATTCCAAGATTATAGTGTATTGGGTTTAAATTTGGGGCAAACCCTACCCCTTTTGATATTAATGAAAGAATGCTTTTAGATTCACCATTTGAGTGTTTTGTTGTCCCATTCCTAAGCATTTATCTTTATTTTACTTGCTGGTAGTAATAGGTTAAATTTTACAACTTAGGAATTAGTGAAAACAGATTAAATTTCACGCACAAGGTGCGGGTCCGTGGAATTCTGTCATAAGTGACAGAACCGCCGCCCAGAGTAGACCGGCGGTTCTGGGACCGCCGCCCTGCCAGGGTGACAAACAGTGGACCGCCGCCCTCCAGAGCAGTGGTTGTGAAACTGCTGCCTTACCTGGGTGACAAACACAGGACCACCACCCTACTGAGAGGTGGTTTTGAGACTGCTGTTATAGCCTGAGCGGCAGTTACAGGACCGCTGCTCTACATAGGGCAATGGTCCTGTTTCTGAAAAACAGAACCATAATGCCGAGAATTTTACAAAAAACTAAAGTTGCTAAAGGGTGTAAACATGCATTTTAAGTTGTCTTTGTTCATTTTAAAGTTCTAGAATTAAGGTTTGTTGCTCATTTACTCATTTCTTAGTTAAGTCTAGTCATTTTAAAGTGTTTCCATTTCTAATAAAATTCATCTACTTACAAGAATAATTTCTATTTGTTTAACTAGATTCTTTCTTTCATTACAAGAGCAAGAAGGGAAAATAAATCTATTTCATTACTTTGTCATTTCCTTCATATAAAATCCACTTTCCAAATGCAATATAATCTAACTTATTTTCCTCTTTCATTTTACTACAATACTCATTCATTCAAAATAACTATATTAACTTTATTTTCCATCCGATGATATTTTGTAAACAAATTCAACTTCTAACAATCCCTACATTTTCTTCTTTCTCACATTTACAATACAATAAATACTCAATGAAAATATACTTTCTTTTCCATTGTAAAATATATTAATCTTTCAATACAAGCACTATTTTTCTCACAATACATTCAAGATTTCAACAAGGAGAAAATACTTTCTTTTCTATTTGCAAACTAACTTTACAATAACATTCTTTCTTCTTTCTTTTCTCATTTGTTTCTTTCTACATGCAATAAAATAACAATAATGCAACTTCCATATGGATTACAATATTTTCTTTACAATATCAATACAATTTCCTCCACTTGAAGTGGGAATCCATACAAAATGTAAATACAAGAATGAATACATTATTACAATTTCTTCCACTCTAAGTGGGTAAAAATACAAGGAAATTTCACATGGTCATCAACAAAACTCCAAAGCTCTCAAACACCAACAAGGTAGCTCCTCCAAGAAATTTTCTTGATTCACAACAAAAATAGGGGGAGAGGCAACGCTCTCCACCCAACCAAGATACCCAATGGAGAAGAGAAGTTATCCTCTCCATTGGCCCCCGAGCCCCAACCACATTACAATGGGAGAAGATCTCAACTCATGGCAACTACTAGCTTCCACAAAACTTAACATATAATTTCACATTCATTCCATTTACATTCAAACACAACAACAACTCAACAAGAATAAAACATCAAAGCAACAAGATCACAAGGCTTATTAAGAAATCCAAAATAGTAAGACCTATGGGGAGGCCACTTATGCCTCCTAATGGGAATGGGTGCCCACCCAAAAGCCTCCAATACAAATCACAATTTCCCCTTACAACTCTTATGCCTCCCTCAAGTACCCCTTATACCTCCATAACTCTTATGCCTCCCTACATCTCTTATGTCTCCCTCATAGCAAGAACAAAAAAAGGTAATGAAAGTATCCCTCAAAACAAGGTGGGGCACCCAACCCAAACTCCCTCCACAAAAAGTAAACTCTTATGCCTCCCTACATAAAACTCCCCATAGTCTCCTCCCACTCCCAACTTAGGCATTCTACCCACACCCAACAAGCATTTCAAAGAGATAACAACATTCAACACAACATATACACACATACAATAAAACAAATAACATAATTAAAACTAAGGTGAAGCTCCTACCTCTCCATGGTAGAGCTTGTTCCAAGTATGAAGTTCCAAGCTTCTCCAAAGATCAAGCAAGCATCCACAAGCTCCAAAAATCCACAAACTCTCTCCAAATCCTCTCACTCTCCAAAAATTCAAGAGACTAAAAATGATCATCCAACCCCAAAACAAGCAACAAGAATTCAATAAATAGAGAAAGGGAGGGAGGGATGATGTGGCTCCAAGTAGGATTTCACCTCATTTCCTCTCCACTCCACATCACTTGGTCAACCTCATATTCCAATGCACAATTAATAAGTGGTTGGAGGAATGACAAGAACCTTACACACTCCATCTAAGCCCACTCCCCCAAAGGACAAAATTAAATATTTGAAAGAAAGTGCAATTAACATTTCACCTTTTTAACTTCCCAAAACACCTAAAAGAGCCTAAATTTGACCCCCCCAACCCATAGGTAGGGTTGGCATGGGCATTTAAGAGGTGTGGGACAAGTTTGACTTGTCCCACAAGCTTCCAAATTTGGCCTCTAAGGCCAAATTCGAGTTTCCCATGAAGGGTAGAGTGTGCTACACTCAAAACTCAAACACACTTCACTCAACACAAAATCCAAAAGTAAATCAAGCCTAATAAATGAACTCCTTTTGGTCACATCTTTAATTAGTTTAGGAAAAATTTACATTAGCTTAATTAAGACACTAGAACCCATGAATAATGAAGGGGTAAACATAAATCCAAAATTCTAAATAATAAAACATGTAAATTTCATTACTAAAGGAAACACATACCAACATTATCAAAGAGGGAAAATTAAAACAAAACAACACATGACCCCTAGGTCACAATTTTCTCCTAACCAATAATTCTAACACACACACAATTACATGTTGCCATGGTGACCCTAGTTGAATTCTTCTCGAATTCCGATGTGGTTGGTCTCCAATCCCTCGATGTTGTTGTGAATATAATATACCTGCAAAACAGAGAATACCTCCTTCGGCCTTGTGGCCGCATTAAAACATTCATGTCAAATATGCAATATAAATCTAAAATCAACTATATATGAATTAATATCATCTATGCAAGATACGATATCACTAAAGTTTCTAGCACATTTCCATTCCACATTTTATCCATGTCAAAATGATCACAACATTAATCCAATTATCAAAGGTCTACTAAACATGATTAAATATATCACATGTTAGAAATACAGATAAATAATCATGTCAACAGTATATCAAGATCAACATCAAATGTCTCCAATGTCCATATGCATCATATAAGAATCAAATCAATAACAGTTCAGTATCTCTAATATCTACTAGCATGCTAAATCAAAACTATAATATAACCATAAGTGCAGTCGACAGTATCAAAAACAATAATAAAAAAGGTGTCCACTTAAATAGGGATTGGAATAGTTGTAGGATTATTTATATATCTCCTAACTAATAGGATAGAAGAGTCATATGTGTGTGTAGACACAAAATCACGGACTTTGGGTAATTATCTAGTCTTGATTGTATACTATTATTCATATGATTCCTAAGTAAGAAAAGTATTAATCAACCCATGTCTTTGGATGCTTTTGCTTGCCTTCTATTGCCACTTTTGTTCTTGCACTTTGTCTAGCTCAGTTTGTCTTTCATACCTCAACATTTCTCTCTCTGGACACCAGCACGTAGCTAGGATGTTAGCACTAGGCGCCTCATCCCCTCTGGGCGCCCATGACCTCTTTGTACTTTTTTCACATCTTTTGGTCCTTTCTAGTTGTTTGAACTTCTTATCTTTTTGGTATTCATCCTTTTCAGAGTTGATTACGAAATTGAAGAAAAGGAATCATATAAATATAAAGGTATGTGATCATAATAAAGGGCTAAGCACTAAGCATTAGCTATCACCACCTAAGGGTTGCATCCAAAGGTTATTCTAGAGCATTTAAACATCCATCTAACATCCACACACAAGGGAAAGGGATTGATTCTTATGCATACACTTCATAGGAGGGGAGTTTTATTTTATTCTCTGCACACATCTACTTACATTGCTTACATCTAGTTACTTTTCTCACTATCAAGTACGACAAGCAGAAGATCCACTTAGGGCACAATTCCACACATACACACCTAGAAAAACATTGGGTCTAAAATGTAGTGTAGTGCTTAGTCATCAGATCACTTGTTTTAAAGCTGAGGACATTCTAACACCTCATTTTCAATCTTTTCCTTTTTGGATTTGATGCGCTTGTGATGGTTTGCAATTCATTCTTTCATTGCAGGTTATCAGTGGTCTCGAAAAACATTGTGTGACATACTAGTAGCCAAAGGTGAAGGACACTAAACACCTTGCGACCAATTGAAGATAGGTTCGTAGGATTTTTTGAAGTCACAAGCACCCCCTACAAGTCTGTGGTGCCCGCAGGCGCCCTAGATCCTTTCCAGGTGCCCCAGTCCAGGAATATCGTCAGCTCATACATTTTATTAAGGCTTTGTGTGATGCTTCTCCCTCACTGTTCACCTAGTCAACACATTAGTATAGTCCAATATTTTTTTTGAAATAACTAAGTCTTCTTATCCCTTCTTTACAACTAAGGTTACATAATTTTTGGATCAATTTTCTTGGGTCATTTGTTGTACTTTTAGTGTTTAATCATTTACTACTACAATAGCATTCAGATTTAGGCCTCTAGAAATTCTATATTTTCTTAATCATTTTGGTGAACCTGACTTCGAACACTCTTATTTTCTGGATCCTTCCACCATGATTATCTCCCTCAATGCCTTCTTGAAGGCCAATCCTGAGTGTGCTAATCAAATTCAATTTTTTTTATCTACTACTTCTCTTCATCCCATGCATGTGGTCCCTTCTACCCTTCATGCATGTATTAAATTTTAATACCAAGGTGTGGTTTATAAAGCCTTAGTAGATCCCTCTTCATTTTCCTATTACAACACTATTGATCATCCACCTAAAGCCCCTACTTCAGCCACATCTCCTCCTAAGTTCAAACAATATGGTTCTAGGTATTGTTATTTTTTTCACTACGGTTTCAATGGAAATGGGCTAGGAAAATATACTAAATTATTCAAAGAGCCTCTTTCCATTTTGACACAATCCACTAGGTTTAGCCTTGGATATCACCCTAAGATCATTTCTTTTACTCCTTTCGCATCTCCTCTTGACATTTACACCATTTCACATACTCACCATCATTAAAAAATTACATATTCTCTCAATGTTATAACTTACTTCAGAAAATATACTACTCCTAACACATTACCACATCTACCACCATGGAATGCTTTCTCTTCCATCCCTTGATAGATATCCATCACCCACTTGGGGGTATCATAGTTAGGTGTCTATCATTTCTACTCATATGATCTGTACTTCATACTTACTATTTCTAAGAATCATTATACAACTTGATACACACAAATTGTATCATCATTACTCATTGACACACTCTTGTGCTATAGTTCACACTTGACTATTGAGGGCTCACTACCTTCATGAACCTCACACACTACACACTTGACACACACATATTCATCACTATACAATCAATACATTTACAACACCTACTCTTCACACGTCTTTAACACAACACAGTATACACTCAACATATTTACAACATACTACATACTTTTTACTTTCACAACATACCTCTCTTACATCATATGACACATATTTCTTGCATGTAATCAACATGCACATTTTGCACCATTTACATACTCACAGTGCATTATCTACTCGACACTTTCACAACATCTATTTCTCATATACATGCAAAATAACCTACAACAATTTTGACGTGTTCACAACACATCACTCTCAACACATCACATTACACACTCAATGAGTTTGCAAGAAATCTATTTCACATACATTCAACACAATAGATGACACAAACGACACATTCATGACACACTTTCTCTCATACATAAAATTTCTAACACATTACACATTGACATATCTCTTACACAATCAACGCAACATACCACCCTATGAGGCACTCCAGTTCCATGGTCCATACTCGACTACTGAGGGTCTACATCTCAAACAGACCTCATCACGCTCACGTGTTCAGTCACTCATTCACTCACTCACTAACACTCCATGCTTTCTATTTTTACGATCATATCTTTTTAGACGCATAAATCAAACCATTTCTTGATGACGCACTCTTGGTTTACAGTTCATTCTTTACTACTTAGGGGGCATGTATAACTTAACCTTATATCATGCATACTAGTCCAAACTCACTCAGGGGCATGTGGCTCCTATCAGATTCACTTTGCATTCCATTCCATCTACACTTCACAACATGTTGCATATCTTGGTCGCATTTAGTCTTGTTTACATTTACTTGTTACATGTACACTTTATTACACATGCTAGATAGATATATTTCATGTCATTATCTTTTCATATGCACATACGTGTTCACTTGCTTTCTAGTTGTGATGGCAGATTCTATAGATCGACATACATAACATGGAAGTTTGGTGAAGTATCTATTACTAGTTCCACAATAAATCCTAGGGGCATCTACCTTCATACACTATAGGTGTTATTGTTTCATTTTTAATAACGCAGTACAATATAACAGATTATACACACATTGACATACTTTTTATCTCTCTAACATGCTAACAGGTGCTTCATGTGTAACATTTGTCTTGTAGGTCTATTTTCTTCCATGGCTATCTGTTACATTATTTTTCATTGTTTTTCATTATTTGCCACTATTTATAGGCTTTACCCTTTGTCTTGTGTGCACACTTGTATGCTTTTTGCCTAGTCATCCTTGATTTCTTTGTGACATTATGAGTGATGTCCCATGTTTAAAACCCGCTTTTCATGGTCTACACTATCTTTGGGCGTGTTATCTTCTTACGTCCTAGCTTACATATTGTCTATGTGTTTCCTAGATTAAATTTTACATGTTTGTTTGTATTGTTTATACTAACATCTATCTCCTAGCCACTTTGTTTCCACCAATCACACTCCCTCCCCCTGTAGGGCACATTTTCAGTATAGTGTTTGGTCCTCTTTTGGGCCGCATTCTCCTCAGCGGTGTTGCATGCACCACAAATGATGGGGGCAAACATTTGGGTGAATCACTCACCCCACACAATAGTTCACAATCACAATTTAGCACACTTCAGTATAGGGCTCAAAATATGACTTGAGTCTTTACTACAACACATACACTAGTGCCAAGACTTGGACAATAGTGAGTGGGTGTCCCACACCTATGACTAGGGGCAGTTACACAACATCTTTCGGTGCATCACAATGTAAAACACTTCACACAATGGATTTTACAGGGCATACAGTCCTTAGCACTCATCATACATACATCATATAATATTTTTTTTTCTTTCTGTATTGTATCATAATTGGTCAGACTGGATCATATTTTTACACAACATATGTAGTGGTGCTCTATACTTTAGGAAGTAGTTAAAGGTTGGAGGATAACACTAGACTTTTCTCCTTATAATTCTTCCAGTTCTTGGCATGATATCGCCCTAAAAACTTGTATTCTGTGTAGCTAGTGTGAGATCACCGAAAAACATTCTCTTTTACATCATCTACAAGATCCTTTCTACACTCTTTTCCTCATCACATATCAGGTGCACATGTTCCTTTTTCATATTTTCACATTTTACATACTTTCTTACATGATTTTACTCATATACATATGTATTTGACTACTTGTTTGTTCTTCACTTTTGTAGGTTCATCCTTATGGGAAGCGGTAGTCAATATCATCCTACATCACAAAAATATCACCAACATCAATCACATCAGCATCAACATCAACAAAAGATACAATCATAACATCTACAAATGTGTTTCCGCCCTAGGGTTATCATCATCATCACTTTTGCACTTTCTCCTCTCTATTTTCCATGCTCCATATTTTTATCACTCCACACTTTTTTTATCTCTTGGAATGCTTTCACCATCAATCTACATGGTTATCAGGTACATATCTCTATATACTTTATGTTATCAAGCATTCTCTCAACAACATAAAGTGGGGGAAAATGTAGACACAAAATCATGCACTTTGGGTAATTATCTAGCCCTGATTGCATACTACTATTCATATGATTCCTAAGTAAGAAAATTACTAATTAACCCATATCTTTCGACATCTTTGTTTTCTTTCTATTACCACTTTTGTTCTTGCATTATTTCTAGCTCAATCTATCTTTTCATACCTTGTAATTTCTCTCTAAACACCAGCACCCAACCAGGACACCAGCGCCAAACGCCCCTGACCTCTTTGTATTTTGTTCACATCTTTTGGGTACTTTCTAGTTGTTTGAGCATCTTATCTTTTTGGTATTCAACATTTTTGGGGTTAATTACAAAATTCAATTAAATGAATCATATAAATATAAATTTATGTGATCATAATAAAGAACCAAACACTAAGCATTAGTTGTCACCACCTAAGGTTGTTTTCAAAGGCTATTATAGAGCATTCAAGTATTCACACACTAGGGCAAGGGACCGATTATTATGCGTACACTTCATTGGAGGAGAATTTTATTTTATTCCATGCACACATCTACTTAAATTTCTTAGATCTAGCTACTTTTCTCGTTATCAAGTATGACAAGCACAAGAGCCACCTAGGGCACAATTCCACACAGTCACACCTAGAACTATGTTGGCTATAAAATGTAGTACAACTATTAGTCGTAAGATTACTTGTTTGACAACTGAGGAAAGTCTAACCCCTCATTTGCATTCTTTTCCTTTTGGGATTTCATGCACTTATGAGGCTTTTGCAGGTCATTCTTTTATTGAAGTTATCAGTAGCCTCAGTGAACATTGTGTGACATAAGATCGTCCTAAGGCTACGGACATCAAACACCTTGCGATGAGTTGAAGTTAAAATTATTGATATTTTTGGCAATCACAAGCACCCAATACAGGTCTTTGGTGCCCGCAAGCACCGCATCCCCTTTCTTAGTTCCCTAGTCCAAGAAGAGCATCAGCTCACACCTTTTTTAAGGATCTATACGATGCTTCTCCCTTTCCATTCAACTAGTCAACAATTTGGTACAGTCCAATATTATTTGTGAAACAACTAAGTATTCTTATCCCTTATTAAAAAACTAGGGTTTCATAATTTTTGGCTTAATTTTCTTGGGTCATTTGTTGCACTTAATTGTTTAATCATTTACTTCTACAATAACAATCAGTTTTAGGCATCTATAAATTTTAGATTTTTTTAATCAATATGGAGTACTTCCTATTCTAATTACATCATGGATGAATTGAGAAAAGGACAAATTAAATAGTGTTTTGTTATAATTTACAGTTCATGATTTTATTAAGCAAATATAAACCAAATATTTCAACATACATGCACAATATATTGAAGTATCTAATGAGATATGAAATATGTATTACATATAGAACAAAAGTTTAATGTGGTGTAATATCTATCATGAAAAGGAGGAAATTTAAAAATCAAATAGTTTAATTTCATTCTTAATGAATTTAGTTTTAGAATGAAAATAATGTATATATTCATCCCCTATTTTACGAAAATAGAAATACCATTTACCAAAAATTAAAGAATGTCATTCTAAGTGTATAAGAGACCAATTTTGTAGGGAATATATGCACTCTACTTTGAGTATCTAAGAACAGATAATAAATTTAATGGGGACATGTTTATGACATTGACAGCGAATGAAAATATTCATTTGGAAGGTGAGAAAAGATATTCTATTTAGAGGAAACTTACTAATCCTAATAAAGACAATGGCCTAGAATTTAGTGACTTAAAGAAGACCATCATTTTTTTAGATAAAGGGTAAAAGAGGGTTTTAGCAGGGGGGCTACCCCAGTACAAAAGGAGGATCTATAATCCAAATATAAAAATGAAATATACAATAAGAAAAAAGAGAAACAATAACAACAAAGAAACCCTGGAGCAGTCAGAGCACAACTAGAATGTAACCAATAGCAAGGCAAAATCCAAAACTGAAAACCAGCTACTAAACATCACTAAAGTAGGGGAAAGCATCACAGGACCACTACTAAAAAACCCTGATCTTCCTCTTATAATTCTATCACATTGGAGGGTTGTTTGATTACACTTCTCTTCTTGTCTAAAAAATGTTCCAACCATATTCCAACTCATCCTTCTCCTCTCTTCCATTTGTTAATTTAACGAACTCTTTATATCCCCCACCTTCCCAGAATTTAAGAAATTTTATCTTCCAAGGATTGAGGTTTTTAAGAGGGTTCTTCTTTATGACATTGGTCTCAAAACGATATTGTTTCAATGCATCGAGATTCAGCTACTAACCTAGTCCCTAAGTCAACTACAACTATAGTCACCAACTGGGTAAAGGCAACAGTCTCATCTACCTCCTTTAAAAAAAATTGTTCCCCACATGTTCTGCCAAAACAAGGGGCTCTAAATACTGATTCGCAAAAACTTTCCCATCATGGGAAATCCCCTTGCTAAAATATCCATTTTCATTCTCCAACGTAGGACCAGGGCATGTGGAAACACACCTTTCAAAATGTGGCACATCTAAATGCACTTCGTTTAAGACCAGGGAGAGTCACCCTCCACCATGACTAAGCGGAACAAGTCGGGTTTAACTACCCAACCACATGGCCAAGTATCACAACCCCCTGCATCGTGTCCTACCTCCATACATTCACCACATAAAACACCCTCGGTGTGTCCACCATAAAAATTTCTCCCTGTAATTTGGGTGACCTCCTCCCAAGATGACATCTTTCCATAAACCTCTAAAAGAGAAACACAACCCATGATATTCAACTCAGGATCTTCCTGCTAAGAAAGAGCACTAGAAGTAGGATGCCAAGTCTGAGGGGGACAAACATGGTGCATGTTACCATGGCTTCATCTACATTGGTAACATAAGACATGAGATTATTCATACACCAATTTTGGCTCCCATAAGCCATGTTTGAATAAGAGTTTGATGAAGGAGAAATAAGCTACAGAGCTACAGAGTTGACATAGATCCTAGCAAAGGTCAATCTAGTGTGAGCCTTGGTGGTTGAATCAATGGCTAGCAAGTGGCCTAGTGCCCCAGCAATGCCCAAGAACAGTTACTCCTCCGAGAATTCAACTAGAAGACCATAAAATATGATCCACATCATAGGTCTACAAGGAGGGATGCCAAGGTAAATTCCAAGTTACCATTTAGCTAGAAATAAGGCTACTCTTCCATAAAACAAACCCCCCACTGAAAAACCTTGGAAATATCTTCTTCCTACATGAAGGAGAAAAGGAAGGCACAATCAGACAAAGCCAAAATCTCCATATTGTTAAGGGGCTTCTTGTTCCTTCTCACCCATTTTCTCACAAAATCTATATTAGGGTGGATCCCTGCAAATTTTCCAATAACAACATACCCTAATTGCCTCTCATCTCTTTCAATCACCTCATTCAAACCAAATAGAGGAGTCTCACCTTTGAAACAAGGAGAGAGGTGAATGGGAAGTTTCACTAGATGCACCCGAAACAACCGAATAGCCCATGAAATTCCTGAACAAACCCTAGAGGGGACCAATCCAATTTCCCTCCCATCTCCTTTTTCAAATTTTCCCCATTCCAACTCCCACTTGTCCATATATAGAAGGCCATCATTTATATTCCTATTGAATCATATTATTAGAGCCTATATAGAATGCCTAATAGTTAATTTCATGATGGAATTGATTTCATAATGAGAATTGATTATTGGCTAATATGTGTGTGTGTGTGTGTGTGTGTGTGTGTGTGTGTGTGTGTGTGTGTGTGTGTGTGTGTGTGTGTGTGTGTGTGTGTGTGTGTGTGTGTGTGTGTGTGTATTTCTCATTCTATATTTAAAAGGTTAAAGGAACCTTTTTATGTGATTGTATCAATCATTTTAATGATGGACACCAAAGCATGATTAGAAATTCCTGTTTTGAAATTATCATCTCATTTCTCATTTTAAATGTTAGTTTATTTTATTTATAAATTATTATTTTCAAGAGGGATAATTTATATATAAAAACCTAATTTAGGGGTCTAAATTTTTCATATTAGTCATTGAAACAAAACCAAAACAAACTAAAGATTCGTATATGATATTGGATAGTATCATTTAGAGGATATTTTAAAGAATTACTATTACACATATCGAGCCACACAAGAGGAGAGGGGAAGGCCAAGAAATCAAATGTACTCATCCCAAAATCAATAAAACATAGACACAACAATTCTATAACATTAGTAGAAAAAATATTTTGGACAACACAAAGACACATGCAATGTTGTCAAGAATGGAATTGATGTTACAATGTTTTAATTACATACATGGATTTAATGCAAACAAAATAATCAACCAAATACAATATATCTATAAAACCAAATAATGTATGAACACATTGAAACATACATTTTTTAATCCAAATAAAACACATAAAGAGTTCCATAGTTGCTATATAATTATAGTTCCCACATTTTAATACCCAAAATCAGAGGATAAAACCAGGGTAAAATAATTAACACTTAGGATCACTTGTGTAATAGTATAGGATAATTTTTTATCAGTTTCTTGCACAGAATGTTCAAAGTATTTATGTTAATCATTCAAGTGAATTATGTAGTTTAGATGTTGGTATTTGGTCAAGTCATGTTGCCTAGTGCGTTAATTTCCTACATTCTTAGTCTTTGTCGGTTACTTTGTAAATACCTAGGCTGTCTTTCCATTCATTTCTTATTCCATAGTATTAGTTTCTCATGTTTTTTTTTATGGTTTTAGTTTAGAATTCACTTTAACAAACAAAAAAACCATTTATTGTTAGTATTAATAGGTCATATTTTCAATCTTGTTATATTGAAAATTGATGTTAAGATTAGTAGAGTCACAATATAACAAGTATTTTGTATTTCATGGTTAAGAGTCATTTCTTTAGGCTAAAGTTCCTTTTTAGGTATTATAATAGAGTCGAATTTGTTATTAGTATATACCACCAAAAAATTTAAGTGTCAATTTTTTGGATCTATTGTAAAAATTAAAAATGAGTTGAGAGTTAAAATTCATTAATTCATTTTGTCAAGTGTCCTATTTTATAGTTGAGTCATTATTTTCAAAAGTTTTTAAAAAGAAAAAAATTGCTTATAAAAGGATGCATTTTCAAGCAACCCTGACATCTTATGTATTGTTTTACATTACGGGAAGGAATTTAAACCAATTAAAAAAATGTGGAAACTTTTGAGCTTCATATCTTCATCACCTGAGTAAGCAATGTTAATCTGAGGATGGAGGAAAAATGAGGTTGAGAGTCATTTAATGACCTCTCATCAGTTTCCAAGGACAAGGCCGCATAAATATTTGGTGATATTTCTCAGTGTGTTTTATTTCTATTACATGGTGTGTTTTTTCTTATAGTGTTCATGTTTGAATAGATGAAAAATTCACATTAAGGGGGGGACATAATACCAATGTTTTATTTCCATTGTGAAATTTTTTCCTATTTGTCTATGAGAAGAATTTCATGTGTCATCCCCTGAAGAACATATTGATGAGAGCTAATGAGTGCACCACACACCATGATATGATTTTTGGTAATCCACTTGCAAAACCATCATTTTTTTTTGTGGTAAACCACTTAAAACCACCACTTTTGGTTGTTGGTAAACCATATGTAAAACCATCATCTTTTGGTTTGTGGTAAACCATTTATAAAACCACTTTTTTGTTTTTTGGTTAGCCATATGCAAAACAATCATTGAGGTCTTTGATTGTCTTGAGAAAACCATCAGATCATGAATAGGTTCAAGTACATGATCGATGGTTTCCTCATGTTCACACTAAGGGGGTAATGTTAGGAAATAGTTAGTTCTCTATGGTAATTGGTTCTCGTATAGTAAAATAATATTTACAGTTATATGGTTATGTTGTTAGGATATAATAGTTTAGATTTATAGTGTTGTATGTAACAAAAATATAATGCATATAGGAGATTGTGTATTCATAGGGATTTGGGAATATTTTTGAGGAAATAATATCTCCACAAATATAGGAAATACTATCATGTATGTATGTATGTATGTGTGTGTGTGTGTGTGTGTGTGTGTGTGTGTGTGTATGTTTGTATGTGTGTATATGTATATGTATATGTATATGTATATGTATATGTATATGTATATGTATATGTATATGTATATGTATATGTATATGTATGTGTATATGTATGTGTATGTGTATGTGTATGTGTATGTGTATACGTTTTCTTTATACGTATAGGTATATGTATATGTATATGTATTATATTGAGTGGAATAATATATTATACATTTGAGTATTATTTTGTATGTTTGGCTTCATATATCTTTGCATGTGTAAAATCTGTGTAAAATCTCTTTAAATACTAATCAATATCCACTCACATAATTATTTTACTTTTGCTTGAAAAAATATAAGGTATAACATTACAGCATAAAGACAACACATACCTTGAAGCCTACTCATAAGGATTGCAAATGGGAGAGACCATCATATGTATTACCCCTTTCCATGCATAAAGGAATAATGTATAGCCTTTTATTACTCCAGTATGAAACACCAAAAAAACCATACTCTTTTCCCTCCACTTAAACCACCCTTTTAACTCCACTAAAACTAACCATGAATTCCCTTGGTTTGTCTAATGTATTAAAGCACAAATCCTTATTCCTCCCTTCAACTAACAACCCATTTTCTCCACTAAACAATGATGTAATCTCATATGTTTCTCTATCTCTTACTTAGGATTTCATACTTTACATGCTTGTTTTCTTGTGTCATTATTGTACTTGACCATTTTTATACATCAGTGACTCTAAACTATTATGATTTAATTAATTTAAATTAAATTAAATCATTTGGTGAAACTGACACTCAAATCCAACCTTTCCTTTAGGATTTTCCTTTTATGCCCGTCACTCGTAGTGGTCATTTAGATTCGATTGAGTACACTAAGCTTCCTACCTCTATTCATAAGTCCTCTAAGTCAATGCATGAATCTAATAACCCCTTTGTTAACTCACAAAATGTTCCTTTGGAAAACATCGAAACCTTTGATAGAGAGAAATCATATCATGAGGACACTAATGTTGATCAAGAATAGTTAGAAAAGCTCACTAATTTCCATGAAGATTTACGCACTAACCCTTTGCACATTCAACATGTTCTCAATGTTTTACTTGCTTCCAATCACTCTTAAGATATTGCTTTTGTGCCCTTGTAGGTTCTTCTTCGGCTACCATGGCCTCCACCCAACCCCTTAACATTCCTACTTCCATTACTACTACCGATCCACTCCTTCATCCTAATGCTTCTATTACATATCTCGGTTCCTCTTCCGGAATCCATGACCTCGCTTCCATATACCAGGATCTACAAATTCAAATCTGTCAACTACAATAAGATACTTTACACTCCTCTCCATCTCTTAATTCCTCATTACTTCTTCATACCCCTTTTATACCCACCATTTATGCTTATCCACTTCCTACAAACTTCATCACCCAAATTTTCCTACCTTCAATGGACATAGTGACCCTTAAGAGCATCTCAAATATTTTCATGTGGTATGTCTTGACTATGTGGATGATCATACATTACTAGCTAAGCTATTTCCTAGAAGTCTTCAAGATTATGCCATGAGTTGGTATTATGATATACCTATTCATTTGGTAACTTCTTTTACGCATTTATTTGATGCTTTTCTTTTTTTTATTTTCATCAATATCGGCACCAAGATCTCTTATATATAACTCGATCAAATCAAATAAAGATATAATGAGCATCAAGCTGACTATGTTTTACATTACAAGAACAATGTATCTAAGCTGACCAATGTACTTATTGGTTCTGTATTACAAGATATTTTGTTCAAAGCCTCCTACCACCACTTCAGGAGAGTGTTATCTTTGAGACATCCCCTTCATTTGATCAATTATGTCATACACTCAAAATACGTGAAGTCAAATACCTATCTATAGGAAAATTAAAATATCGTGATACTCCTACATATTCTAATATGTTCCAAGCTAAATCAACATTCAAGCCATATCATAAGCCCACCGAAGAAAAGGAAATTGTTAATGTCATATGTCCACCTGAAAAGCTTTAATGACAACCTCCAAAACATACTCTCACCAAATTACCCTATGCACTTTGTTTCCCTTCCACCACCATTCAATCTTGACCCCTCTCACCCCATGGGTGCAGTTATGATGAAAATGTAAAATGTGATTATCAACAATATTTTGGGCATTTTATTGATCATTGCTTCAAACTCAAGCATATCATTTAGGATCTTATTAACAATAATTCACTCAAGCTCTCTAAGCTATCTACCTCAAATTTGGTCAATGATAGTAAAAATCTAAAAATATTTAATGACTCTTTTCCCAAGCATGACACATAAGCTCCCGAATCTTCACATAATCATACATATTGAGTTGTGTGCCCTCCATCATCAGGGCCCCATGAGTTCCTTGTAACTTATTTTGATGCATCACCACCAATCATTTCATTTTTTTATCACGATTATCATGCTATATTCACTTCTAATTCATTACACATCAATGTTTCTATCAATTCATACCATGTCAATAACACCATGATCCATCCATTGGCCCCTATTAGTGTGTGCTCCATCACACATCTCATGGCAATCAATTTTCCTATATCTAATATCACATATCTAGTTATTAATTCTTTTGGCTACATCAGGATTCTCATTATTGTTGGCCCTCTTACCATACTTGTTTCATTCATTGTGGAATCTCCAATCAAGGGATGTGACATGCTCTTAGGTTTTTCTTGCCTCCACGCCGCCCAAGCCATTCCCTCCAAGAATCATTTGAGTCTCAAGTTCATTCACAATAAATAATTTTTCACTCTTAAAGGTGTTTCACCATGCACAACATTTCCTAAGACTAGTATTAATGATATCTTTACACCAGTTACAATATATTGGCCTCTTGGGCCTCTCAAATATAAGGAACATTTTGCACCTAGTTATCCTATTCGTACACAACCTACTTCACGACTTTTTCATTTGCATAAGTCCACTAGTCCATCTTATCACCTTGATTCCCCTACTCAGGAAGCCCCTTCACATAAGTGTTGATCACCTCCCTCACCACATAGGTCTCCTTCACATGTACATAATTACTCTTATACTCCACCAATATTAGAGTGTCATCATAGGCCTTTATCTCCTTGGATATCAAGTAGAGGGCCCTTTTTTTCACTATCGTTGGATAGTCTTCTATCCTTCTCACACTTAGGGGGCATTACGCTTTCTTCACCCCCATCCTAGCATCATCAGTTGTCTATAGAATCTACTATGACACTATGCGCTTCACGCTTACTCTTTCTCAGTACTCTTATACATCTTTTACACACCTGGTATTGTCATTACCCTATGACGCAATCTATTTCCATGGTTCATACTTGATTGATGAGGATCTAAATCTGAAATGAACCTCACCGCATTCATCTTTCATGCTCCACACTTTATGGTCTATCTTTCTATCACACATTTCCAAACCTTTTCTCGATGGTTCATTTTTGAATGTTGAGGGGTCTTGTATAAATGAACATAATCTCATACACATATGTTGGGGTCATGTTGCTCCTATAAAATTCACACATTGCATACCATTCTATCACACTCATACACTGCATTTTCATATATTGGTTGCATGTACCTTTGTTTGCTTATACTATTGAAATGATGCACTTTTCTTACTATGTTAGTCAGATATTCAATATGTCATTATCTTTCTATATACACACATGCATGTTCACTTGCTATTTTGGCGTGAATGAAGATCTCTTAAAGATTCTTACACGATGCATGATGCTCAGCATGGTATCCTTTTCCAATCCCATCGAGGCTCCTGGGGAAATCTACCTTTCATACTCTCACACATTGCAGGTGTTATTGTTTCATCATTTACTACTTCTACTTTCTAGCACATTACTTTCCATTAATACATATATGTCTTTACATAATTTTTATATTTCTAACATACTAACGAGTGCTTCATGTGTAGCATTTACTTTGTAGGACTATATGCCACCATGGTTATCTGATACACTTTCCTTAACATTGTTTGTTACTAAATGCTATTGTTTGCAGGTTTTTCCCTATGTATTGATTGATCGCAGTTTGCTTGCTTATGGCCGCTTCGGCCCTGATTATCTTGTGACATTGTGAGTAATGTCCCATGTTTGAAACCCACTTTTCAAATTCCAATTTTTTGGCACACTTGTTTGTTACATTGTCTTATATTTTATGATTTCTAATTTTTCTACCAACACATGTTATTAGCCACTTTATTTGCATGTGTCTTGGTTTTTACCATGCACATCCCCTACCCCCTGTAGGTATCCACTTCAACACGAAATTAGGTCCTCTCCTTTGGGCCATATTCTCATAAAGTATTCACATGCACCCCATATGAGGGAGGGAATACATTGGATGAAAACCCCATCCCTATATCAACTCATAGATACACCACAGATCAGTACAATACATAATCAACACATGCATATAGTCACAGAACATCCCAGAGTAAGACTTGGGTCAAAATCATAGTATAGACACCAGCGTCAATACTTAGAAACTAGCACCTAGGCACTCCTGACCTCCCCTCAGCATTAATGTCCTAAGGGAAATCATTTTCTAAGATCAACATAGTTCACACAAGTCTTCACATCATTCCTATATTTACAGACACAGACCTTCAGTCACAGAATGTATTCTATCTCCTTCAATCAGTACAATTGGAACAATTCGGAACTAATTCAAAAAAATTGGGACAAAATGAACAACATGAACAAATCAATACACACCATCTATAGTTTTTCTTATTGGTAAGAGTCATGGAAGGAGAGTAAAACTAGACCTCTCTCCCCATCACTTACTCTTTGGTGTGAGACCGCCCAAAAAACTAGTAATTGGTGTGAGATCTCCCAAAAAAACTCTCACTTCACATGATATTTCCCAAAAAAATACACTCTTCATAGGATTTCAAGACACTTTTTTATCCTTTACACTCTTTTACATCAGGTGCACACTTTCCATTACTATTTTTACACACTTTTACATACATTACTCAGATTTTTCATATACATGACTTTGAGTACTATTTCACTCTTCTTTTGTAGGCCTATCCTTAATATGTAACAATAAACAACCTATAACAACAAATATAATCCCAACAAAAGGTATAAGAAACTCATAAACTTCACCCCTAGCGTGACTTTTCTTTCGTAGTCTTCAAGTTTCACTTTGCAATCATTTCACACTTCACTTATCCACTCGACATGTTATTCGCTACATGCTCTATAGGATCATAAGGTACACATCTTCTATCTACTTTATGTTATCAAGTATTCACTCAACAACATAAATTAGGGGTAAATGTAGACACAAAATTGTGCACTTGGGTATATTTATAGGTCCTACAAGCATATTAGCATTTATATGATTACTAAGGAAGAAAACCAATGGTTGACAACTATCTTTGGCCTCTTTTCTTTATCTTTTGTTTTCTATTTGGTCTTACACACCCTATAGCATAGTTATAACTTTACTAAATTATCTTTTATGGCTTCAAAAACTAGTGCCCAAGCGCTCCTTTCCCCTTTGGGCACCCTTGACCCTTTCTCACCTTACTCACTCCTTTTGGGTCTCTTTTATCTTTTGGGCATCGTTTTCACTTATGGGTCTACATTTCAGCTGTCAATTACCAAATTCAGACAAGGGAGTCATATAAATACATAGTTATGTGTTGAAAATGGGGGACCAAGCACTAAGCATATACTATCATCACCTAAGATTTCATTCCAAAGGTACTAAACCACTTCAAAGGCATCTATCTAGAATTCATTCAAGGGACAACAACTACATACTTTTGCATACACAACATAGGAAGGGAAAGTTCATTCTATTACATCCACACATTTATTACATTGTTACATTTTATCTATAGCCTGATATCAAGTGCAACTTACAAAAGGGAATCCTAGGGAACAATTTCTACACACACTCATGAGAACTACATAGATTCTAAGATATAGTGTAGCACTCAGTTTTGAGTTCACTCTCAGGGTGACCATTGGGGTCAGTTGACTCCCCATTCTACATTTTTATTTTTCGGTTTGATGCAGTTTGTGGGTTTGTGCAGGTGAACTTCTCTTTTGCAAGGTACATGTACCTTCGATGATCTAATAGTGACTACTAGGTGATTAATAGGGAATAATTATGACACCCTTGCGACACAATAGAGAACAGATATAAAGATTTTGTGTAGTCATAGGTGCCCAGATCCAGTCATCAACGCCTAGATGCCCTTTTCCTACTGCAAGTGCCAATTCCCAGGCTTGTTTGCGAGTTTCAAAAATTTTAGATGTTAGATATGATGTTGCTTACATCATGTTCATCACTTCTCCCTCCCAGGTGAGTTCTATATTGCATGGATATCAGCTAAGTCATATTTTTATTTGCTTGTGTCATTATTGTACTTTACCATTTTTTATACAACAGTGACTCTGCAATACTTAGATTTAATTAATTCAAATTAAATTATATCACATATAAATGTGGAGGAAAATAAGAAGGTAAGAGAAAAAGAAGAATATGAGTAGGACTGAAAGCTACTCTCTCTCTATGTATCATCCCTAACAAAATGGTTACATAAATAACCATACCTCTATCCTATAATGATCCTCTTAGGGAATTCACTCCCAGAAATAGATACATTAGAGACCTCTAACCTGGGAAGAGAAATTATTAGTAACAGGTATGAAAATAGAAAATGTAAAAAATTAGGTGTACACATATGCCCCAGCCATTGATTATCACATGTCAAAATAGTGAAACATGGGGTAGTCAGCGGAAATAATGATACATAACACTGAAATCAGAAGGATATACAAAAGTAAATAAAGGACTGGCTGAAATAAAATATACCTACTAATGCGTACTTAACAGTGTCAGTCATCCTACCACGTACGGGTGGAATCCATGTTTTTAGAACCCTAGAGAAGAAAAATTAAAAGGAAACACTAGAGGATCATCAGTAAAATAAGACATAAATCACCTACCTAGGGACCCATCAGATGGATGTTGAGATTCGGAAATGTGAAGATATGGGGTCGAAGAATGGGTTTTTTGGCCAAAGAGTGGAACAAGGCATCTAATATGTCAAAATGAATGCGAGAAGATCATGATCCCATCACAACTAATGGTATATTTTTCAAATATTGGGAGCTAAAATGATGGGTATTCGAATATTGAGGCCAATTGCAACCGAATCAAATAGAAATTTGAAGTTTATATAGAATTTTTGATTTCATTTTCTTATTAATATTTTTGGAATTAAGAGAAATGAGCTTAGGAATTTCAAATTTGGGTCAATTTTTTGACAATATCGAATGTGTATGAGGAGGAGGAAGAGATCCATGAGGAGGAGCACACGGTGGCGCTTGACCATGGGTAAGTCGTTACATTAAATTTCGCAGGCTAGATTAAGATTAATTTGGTATTTTTAGGATTATGAAGGCATTCTAGTGTTATTTTGAGACAAACTTGCATCATTAAGAATGGTAGAACAAAATGCAAGTCAGTTTGGGAGGGATTTTTTTTTTTTTTTTCATTTAACTAATTTTTTACTTTTTAAAATTTTAAAAGTCACAGTCGTACAGACTTAGAGGCCATCACCCTCCTTGAAACAACGAGGCCAATGACGTAAATACCATGTAGAAATTTTGACACGTGTCGATGGCATAAGCTAGAGGGCTGATGGTGTAAGAAGTATTATAAATACATATGATGATTATGATTTTGAATATTACATTGATTTTTGATGAATCTAATGCCTAGATTTTTATGGTTTATGAATGCAAGAAGCTCGAAGGATCCACGTATGGTGAGTGGTTGATATAGTGTGGCTTAATGACATGATTACGACATTGACAGATGCAGAGGTAACACAACTACATAGATGGGAATTTTAGAGCATCATGCAGATGCTTAGTATTTATTATGCTAAAATGTAAAATAAAAACCTAAATCTAATGTAAGTTTTCAGTAAATAAATGAATACTAAAATACTAGAATTAACCCAATAAACTAAGCAATGAAAATATGAAACCCTAAAGTAAAAATAGAGTTAGAGGGTCCTTAGTTGATTTGAAGAGGTTTCAGGACTGTGTCGAAGTGGAGACTGGCTGAACAAGAATGGAAGATTGTCACACATGAGCCTATAAAAATACAAATCCAACAAATTGGGTTGGACTAGGGTGCCTGGAGAAGGAGGGGGGCACCTGGGGTGCTCTAGTCTAAGTTTTGGGCACCCTGGTCTATAGAAATGGTCGGAACCTAGTTCCAATATGGTCGTTAGGGCTTCACACTTGTTCACTTATTGTCGCGTATATGTCATTGTAAGATCACCAAGGTTGTTGTAAGCCTGCAATGAAGAAAGCACCTGTAAAACCCCAAACAAAGCATTAAAATCCTAAAAAAAGATGCAAATGAAGGGGTCATATTTTCCTCAACAACCACAGTGGTGGACTTACAACTGAGTGTTGTACTACATCTCAAACCCAATGTAGTTTTGTGTGTGTGGAATTTTTCCCTAGGTTGCTCTTGTGCATGTCGCACTTGAAGTAGTGAGAAATTATCTAAATGTAGAATGTAAATAATGTGTGCATGGAATAGAATAAAATCCCCTCCTATAAAGTGTGATGTAGATGAATGAGCCTTTGTCCCTTACGATGGAGCTAAATGGATGCTAATGGAGCTATAGATGCTTTGATGGATGCAACCTTAGGTGGTGATAAGTAGTGCTTAGTGTGTGGTCCCTTCTTATGATCACATAAATTTATATTTATATGATTCCTTCACTTGAATTTCCTAATTAACCCTGAAAAGTCTGACTACCAAAAAGATAAGATCCTCAAATGGATAGAAAGGACCCAAAAAGTGTGACCAAAGTGTAAAGAGTACAAAGGCACCCAAAGAGGATAGGGGTGCCTGGAGATGGTGTCCTGGCTGGGTACTGGTGTCCAGAATGACAAATGCCGAAAGGTGAGAATACATACTGAGCAAGTAAGAGTGCAAGACTTAAAGAAGAGGCATACAACAAAGAACGGTGGCCAAAGACATGGTTTAGTCATTACTTTTTGTACTTATGAACATTATGAATAGTAGTATGTGATCAAGACTAGATAATTGCCCAAAGTATGTGATTTTGTGTCTACAAGGATATTGTTGAGCCTATATTTACTGCAAATGTTTTTTACTGCATGGGAGCCTTGGGCCAACACCTTTCAATGGTGGGAAGGTGAGACAGTAGAGATAACCATGACACTTTAGGATTTACATTGGATAATGGGAATTCTGAAAGAGGGAGTTTGCATGTATTACGATCTCACAATGGATATTTGAGAGAGGAGATCCTTAGCCATATGGGCCACAATAAACGAGTCATATGATGAGGTGATGCTCAACGTTAGATATAGTACAGTGCATGTTGTAGAGATTTTGGCTATCCAAAAGGTGGTGATGGGTATTATAGTGGCACACATATTATGTCACAAGGTAGATGATACCATTCCATCCTATTCGATGGTAGTATGGAGGGATGTGATTGAGAAAGATATTTTATTTAGCTGGGGGTCCACTATATGGGTACAGTTATTACACGATCTATATAGGGTATGGTGAAGGGCATAAAGGACCATAGGTTCTAGGATATTATTAACAACATGGATACATAAGATATTTCCCATGTATAGGACTATATGGACACCCATGGCCATAAGAGCAGGTGCTCTGAGAGTACTCCAGTGGGCACCAGGGCCGACAGTGAGAGCACTTTTAGAGTATCAACCACTACAAAAGGTACACCTATATGAGGTCCTTTTGGGAGACAAATATAGGAAATGTTGATTAGTGACCCATTTGGCCTAGGGTAGATGAGTTAGAGGTGGTGGAGGAGGTGGCAAGAGATTATTTTCATTGGGTAGAGACGCATCTAGTGGCTAGGGTACCCAGATAGTTTGGGTGACCATAACCTGTCATGGTACTACCACTACTAGCCTATAGATAGTGACATGCTAGGGAGGTTGTGATTACGATTGATAGAGTACCAGTTTTTTGGCCCTGGAGAGTACAGGTAGTAGGAATATAGATCTAGAGGTAGAGACAAAGGGGAGGGTCATCTCAAGACCCACAAGATATCATTGTAATGGAGATCTTAGATGAGGGATTTGATGGAGGACCCATTGGCCCGGACCCATAGATGGGAGGTATATATGCAGCTAGTCCTAGCATCAAAGAGGAGGGGAAATTAGGGCCATGGCTTAGAGAGCATATGATGAGACATCCAAGAGGTGGTTACTTGATGCTATTAGGAATGGATATGGCCCTACAGTTGCAAGACAGGACTAGGGCCTACCATAGAGGATATGTGATTTTTGTGCCTTGAGATAGGTGGTTACAATATGTCGAGTGGAGATCTCATCGATTTGATGAGGGTGAGGCACTATTAAGTGGACACGGAGATGGAAAAACCGTTATCCAGAGATTTAGGCATCCAGGTATGAATGATGGTGATTTTATTTTAGGAATGTAGATTGTCATATTTGATGTTTGTATCATGAGATTGGTATTAACTAGTGATTTTTGGGTTTTGCAAAGTGGACAATAGAGGAGTGACACTCCTTGCTAGAGAGTGTATACTATGAGATCCAATACGTAATATTAGATGTTCATGATACCTCATTCATGGTAGAACCCACAATTTCATCGGATGATGAGTCAGTGGGAGCATTTCAGTTAGTTGGGGAGGTTGTTAATACACTACGGAGATGGACATACATGTAGAAAATAAAAAACAATGGTAAAATAGATGTGATGTTGCGGAGCTTATTCCAGGAACAGGGTGTCTTGGTTTAGGAGTAGGCAGTATGTCTTTCAGATGCTAGGGGTGTTACAGAGAGTATCATAAGGCTAGAGCCATAATTGACGAGAGAATGAGGACAGGACTCTAGAGCCTGATCTCAGGCAGAGTCTCTAGATCACGTAGCTTGAGAATCTAGTGTGGCACCTTTGGTACAAAGAATCTAGAGGCCCCCTCAAGGGGGTAGGGATGCTTGAGCAACCTAGATATTTATGATGTACTATGATAGACCATTATTGTATTTTTATCAATGTATAAAAATTGATTTGATATATATATATATATATGATTATTTTGATTATTATGTTTTTCATAAATGATGTTGTATTTATCGATTTCCTTTCTTTTCTCATGCATGTATGTGGTAATATTCATAATACTTAGGAAGAACGATAATTATATTTAGGCACGAAATCTGGTAGGAAGGAAGATAAATCTAAGCGAGGTCAAGGACCTAAGTGAGGACGCACAAGACCATGGCAATTCACTAGGAAAGGCCATGGTGAATCAAATGCAAAATAGAAATAATAAATACTGTGACATTCCAATGGTAGGAAGTGCCAGGGAAAAAATAAGTGATGATAAACCTAAGTGGTGTGAAGAGCCCAAACAAAATTAAAAGAGTTTGGAGATGTGTGTAAAACCCAGAGGGGGCAATAGCCAAAGTGGAAGAGAGAGATTCAAGCCAAAGATGAAATCAAGGTATTTCTTGAGAAGGTGTTTAACATGTTGGTATGTGGGATCCTATGTGTCCTCCACTCACATATGTAGGGTCATCTCACATGGGTTAGGTGTAGGGTTTGCTTGTGTGTCATGCACTAGGGTTAATCAACACCCTATATGTACCCTTTCATTCATGATTTATGAGTATGCCAAGACACTCCACTATCTTTCCTCTATGTGCAAGCTTTGTTTCTATTAAGAAATTTCTTCTGTTGTTGATCGATCCTTGTGATTACGATGGAGCTATCACGATTCCGTTTGAGTGTAACAACTTTGTGGTGCATCATTTCTGATTCGATTCTCACAAACTCTTTCATGGTATCAGAGCTGCATGACTTGCCGTCACACCAAAAGCTTGAACTGATGGTGGAGAGGGATATCATCATGTTAAATAGTTGCTACGCCAACACCCTCTTGCACGATGGAGCCAGGTATACACCTAATCAGGCCCAACAACATTAGGAGGCAGTGACACTGGAAATTTCCCAAGAGGTCACCCATACTAGCACTACTTTGGGGCTGACATGCTTAACTTCCTGGTATCAGAGCTACACAACTTGCCATCACACCAAAAGCTCAAACTAGTGGTGGAGGGGAAAATGAATTTAGATTATCAATGATGATATCATCTCCTTGGTTCATAATGTAAATTTGGCACAATTCATGAGGTCCTCGATAGCATGTTGCGTAATATCCACCCATTGATAAACTTCATATCATGTTGAAAATAAAGTGTCATCTATTTAGTCTTCTAACCAAGTGAGGATGCCACGCAAAATCTCATTAAGGGTGGGGCAAGTATTAGGGAGAGGTGGAGGTCCATAGGTAGGTTTTGGTTTAAATGGTCTAGGGGAAGATGGGTGGCTTTGAGAGGAGTCAAATATATGCTTGTTTCTACATGAAGAGGACTCTAGAATTTATTCCTACTATGCGTGGCCTGACAATATGCATTGGTATGCAAGCAGTAGCCATGGTGTGAACAATATAATGGGACCGAGGTGGAATGACGTGTAGCCTTTTGAGATTGATCTTTCCTAACCTAAGCCTCAATATTCTTCATGTGTCATTTATAAGCTACACAATCAGATACTTCATGCACCAAAGCCTCATGCCACGTGCAATATAATTATGCCCTAGATGGACAAGGAGCCATGAGCACAAGAGGTAAGGGAGGATGTGAGTGATTGATGTGGATCAACATGGATGATGTCGGTACATCTGGAACTTCATCATCTATGAGGTCATCAGCTTCATAGTCAAATCTTGGTATACACTCCCCTTTGTTTATGTGAGGATTTATACCATGTGTTTGAGTAATGGATTCATGAGGAAAGGGGGAGGCCGATGGAGCTATCTGAGGCTCAGGCACTAGTCTGCTATGAAGAGGTTCAACTAAATGTGAAGATTCCTCTTTTACAATAATGACATTCACATCATGAATGAGCATGCTTTGGAGGGTGTTTTGGTAATGTCAAACCTTTCTGTCCCTAATTTGGGCATAGTTAGCCAAATGGGGATCTTCTAGAGTATAACGAACATCATAGTCAGGAGTAGTGGTGTCTATTTAAAAGGAATCAACTATAGTTTCTATTTGAACCTTTTGTTTTGGTGGATTTTTAGGTCTACGTGAAATGGTGACAAGGATAAATGGCTCCTTATTGCAAGGTGACAAGTTAGGAAGTAGTTGGGATATGACAAGATCTGGTAGATCAGAGGTATTAATCCTACAGTAATCTCTTTAGGATCATCATCATCAAAATCTAAGAGATTGGGAGGCGTGTAATCAACCAATTCTAGATGACCTGCATTTCCACAATTATATTCAACATGGTAGTTAAAGCGTTGATATTCACATAATTGAATGAGAGATAGTTTTTAAAGGGTTGGGATTTTATAAGTCCCCTTTTGTTGTAGAGTGTCATAATTCCAAGGATTTAGATCACCTTGGATCTTATATATTTACCCTTGATGTGTAAACTTGACACATTGGCACGCAGAATAGATGACTGCATGTATACAGTGGGTCCAAGGTCGACCAAGAAGGATAATATAAGATAGGGGAAGTTGAATACCATGATCTTCACATGTACCATCCTAGGATAAATAGTGATAGGAATCCAAATGTAACCCATGGGAGGCATCTGTTGACGATCATACCCTTGACAAGTGGTATGTGTGGTTTTAAATTTATCTATTGGGTAACCAAGGGATTTGATGAAGTATAATGATGCCCAATAAGTATCAGAACCTTCTTTAATGAGGGTGCACTTGAATGTGTTTTGATCAATTTCTACAGAGATAAAAAGTGGAGGATCATCTTCCTGAAGTAATAGCTCATTAGGAATCATGAAACCTATGGGAAAACAAATGCAGGTTTGAGCATTAGTGGTATGATCCGTACAAATGGATATTTCCTCACATTGAAGGCATATGCTTTCTTCTTAACCATGTAATATAAGATATTTCCCCAAAGTAGAAGGGAAAAGGATGTTCATGTTTAAAAATGCAATCATGAGTCGCTCACGATGGTGAGGTGGTGTATGCATGAGTTCTAAAAAGGGAATTAGACTGGGAATTTGATACAATGCTTCTAAAGGATCCCACTCATCATGTTTGGCCTGAGTAGCAAGATGAGATTGTTGAGGGTTCTCATAAACAAGTTTAGAAAGAGGGGGAGTGATAAAAGATACTTTAGAAATTGAATTTTTCTTATTCTCGATGCCATCATCCCAGCTAAAGGCATCTATGATTGGAAAAGAAGCTTCAAACACCCTAAATCATATAGAAGTCTTGTTACAAGGGTCGATAATGTTTGTAGGGGATGAGGCCTTTTCTTTGGGAGTCTGATTTTGAGAGACATAGAGGCTAATGACTCTATGAGTCAAATTATAAAATGGTGGAGGGCATTCAGGTTCTATATATGTTATAACATGCCTCATATAAATTTGTCCACCATGTTCTCAGGAGGATAGTCAGGATTAACCATATTTGTTGTGGCATTTTCTTATTTCTTAGATCTTTCACCCACACTGTAGTTAGGCATAGGATCAGAGAAAACTTTGTGTTCTTCATTGGCTTTATTGATAGCATTGTTACAATCATTTTTATTTTGAGTATCATGAGCCTTAACCACTTTAGTCAAATGTTCTCTAGTGATAACATCATGGTCAAATTGAGTACCTCAGAAGAATGTGATAGGAGCCATGTAAAGGGCACGAAAATTCTCATGAGAATTTCCTTAATTTGCATGCCACCAACATAAATTGTTCTCATCATGCCATTAAGGGATCCATAAGGGTTAAGTATCTAACTAAATGGTTTAGGCATGTTCCATCTTGAGTCATATTTGGTTAATGGATGATAATAAGTGGGTTGATCCTTACTATTATTATCTTTTTTCTCAATGTTAAAGACATTCCTATTTGAAGAAGTCATAAGATGAATGGTATCTGAGACCCCATCATCCGTGGAATTCTTGTTCTTTGATTTTTGAAGGATTTTTATTTGTTTAATTACTTGAGTCTTAGGAGGAACCTTACCAAATTACTGCATGAGGAAATCTTTTCATTTGGCTTGTTGAAAATCTTCATCGAGGGAGGTAGGAGAAAAATATTTAACCTTATATTGAAGGTGAGGTTCTAGGGATCAAAGGAAGAGTTGGAATAAACTATTATTTGACATATTATGTTATTCTTTAGTAGATAGGGTTTTCCAACGCTTAATGAAGTCTTGAGATGATTCATTTTTTTGTTGTTGATAGTTGATGAAAGAATTGATGTTGCTTTTAGTAAAATCATGATATTGAAACTCGTTAACTAGGGTTGTTACTAGGGATTCTAGCTCCACTACGGAGTTAGGGGGTAAAGTGTGATACCAGTATAAGCCATTCCCAATAATATTCTTAGCTAAAAATTTATTGGTACCATAAGAGTTGACTTTGATCCATTCTTTATAAATATTACTAAAGGCCTGAATGTGTAAACTAGGATCAATTGATCCATCATAAGAGATATAAGGTGCAATGCCTCCATTATCTGTGTTATTCATGTAGGGCACTATAGGATTTTATTGGAATGCTTGCAAGACCATGTTGTGAATGGGAGGGTAGGCAATAGGTTCCCCATTAGGTCCATTAGGAAAGCAAGGGGGAATTTCACCTCTAGATCTTGGGTTAGAACGGTTGACCATTTGAACCATATTATTTTTCATTTGGAGGAGTTGGGCCTTAGTGATGGTTTTTTACTAACTCATATTGTCTATAAGTTGGAGGATAAGATTAGTGGGGTCAGAGCTAGAGGTTTTTTCAGATGAGCCAGCCATAGTAGCCTTCCCACTATCCATCTTATTATCAAGTTACTCAGATACAAATTCAAGAAGGTGTTTATGGATTACTGACTCAGGTTCCCTTTTATATTGAGGAAACGTATCAAGGAATTTCTAAATTTCAGGTGGAAGATCATAGTTTCCTCAATCTTAATTTCCTCCTCTTCATCACCTAATACATTGTTGTTTTGGGTGCTATATTTTTTCCTATTAACTCTTATCACACAACAGTCTGAATAGAAAAGAAAGATGGATTCTCAACGATGTGTTTCTTAAAATGAATGTTCATAAAATTTGGAGATCCCCAGGCCAAGATACTCCATGATGGAGTGTTTATCTGACCCAAAAGAATCTTGGAAAAATAGGCTACTAACACAATCGGCCCTGCAAAAAGGGTTTCATAGGGGCCGAATGCATTTATCAAGAAGTGTGGATAGAACAGATAGGGTCATCCCTATACGGAATTGACACGGGGTCTGATGGAATCTACGATGAAGGTTTGGATAGGACAAACATGATTGACCATGTACATAATTTACACAAAGGCCGAAGGCATCTGGAAAGATTGATTTTTAGGTTTTTTTTTAATTTTAAGGGCTTAAACAAGATAAAAATGAAAAGGGGTGATTTTAATGAGTTGTACCTGATCAGAATAAAAAATAAATATTTGCATCGGGTTCACCAAGGATGTATGGTGGGTGAAAATGTTTATAGACACAGTGCACTCTTACCATATGTTCAACTAGGGTATCGAGGCAACGAGTACGGGAAACACCACGACCGACACACGAAGAATACAATTAAAGGTGGTACAAGGACCTCTGAAATTGCATATCCAAAGGGAAGTAACCTTTACACTAGGATAACCTAAGGTTTCTAAGGCCCTAATTCAAAGAAGAGGAAGGATCCCTATTGGGATATCAGTACTATTGGGGTAATAAAAGATAAAACAAACATGAAAAGTATATGCTAATCGAAGTAAATCATGTAAGAATTAAAGAGCTAAAATACAATATGTTAACCTAGCATGGGCATAAAATACTAAGCTAACATATAGTATGAACAAATATGTATGATATTACTCTATATAAAATGAAAATTCGGGTTAGAGCACTTACCTATTGGGGGCGGTCGCTAATGCATCTATCTCCCAAAGGACCATAGCTTTTGAGTGGAGAAGGGGAAATAATCTAGTCTTGGCTCACTATAGGTCACCCAAAGTGAAAGAAAACCAATCCAAACAAGAATAATCTCCAAGACAAGATTCAATATGTAAGAAATCCAAGAGTTGGGTGATCAGATGCAAGTTAGTAAAAGAGAGAAAATCTAATGGTGAGTTCCTTTTGATCTGATGTGATTATGATCATGTGAAAATGTGATTTGGTGTGTTTATACTACTGCCATCCCCCGTGGGAGAAGGTGTTGGCCATGGATTTGAAATAAGGCTAATGCAATCACCCATGGGCAATGACGTCGGATATGGATGGAAATGTAAAAAATGAGTGTGCAATGTGTCATGGAAAGTAAAGGGAATGCAAGACAAAAGAAATGTGATCATAAGAAAGTAAGATGTCAGAGGAATGTGGAGGAAAATAATAAGGTAAGAGAAAAATAAGAACATGAATAGAACAAAAAGCTACTCTCTCTCCATATATCATCTCTAACCCAATGGTTGTGTGAATAACCATACCCCTATCCCATAATGAGCCCCTTAGGGAACCCATTCCCAAAAAAAAATGCATTAGCAACCTCTAACCTCGAAAGAAAAATTGTTAGTAACAAGTATTAAACAGAAAGCATAAAAAATTGGGTGTATACATATGCCCAAGTCGTTGATTACTATATGTCACAATAGTGAAACATGGGGTAGTCAGTGCAAATAATGATACATAACACCAAAATGGGAAGGAGATGCTGAAAGTAAATAAAGGACTAGCTTAAATGAAATATGCCTTGAAAGAGAAATTGTTAGTAACAGGTATGAAAATAGAAAGTGTAAAAAATTAGGTGTATACAAACATTCCCTACAAGTTTATCAATAGGCTCTCCAAAAGATATGTTTCTCAAGTCTAGGAAGTCGAGTGAGGAGTTTTATAATTAGACACTATTAAGAGTATTAAAATTAATATACATTGCATTTTATTGACTAGTGTGTGGCATGCTTTCAACTAGAGTGAAAAATCCAACACATATTTGTTATTGGTATCCTTCCTAAGTTATGGTCTCAAAAATATGTTTTAAAGAGGTTAAAAAAACATTCAAATATACATCCATACATGATCCAAATCATCAATTTTTATGTTATGTCCTTTATGTGATCTATTTAGTTTAACTAAAATATAATTTCCAAAATAATCATTTACCATGAAACACGAGCTATTAATAAACATCCACAACTTAATTGAGACTATTCAATTTGCATTTTTAATGCATTTACTTAAACAATCCCTACAACTTCAAAAATATGGTTTATCAATAATAAGTCATGATTTAATAAAGACTATTAAATTTACATTCTAATTACATTTTATAAATTAATATTACAATTTCCTTTTCAAATGAACTTATTTACATTACAGAAAACTAATAAAAATTGAATTATTTTGGGTAACCTCAATCATTACATTTTTTATGCAACACTTACCACCTGCAATAATATGCATTACTACAAGTTGGCATAGATCTCGCTTCCCTATCAAGCAATGATATCAAATCATTACATTTATAGTTTCAAAAATGAGAAGAGAGAGAGAGAGAGAGAGAGAGAGAGAGAGAGAGAGAGAAATATCACTATTTCATAATCTATTTACATTTTACAATTTCAGAGAGAGAAATGATTTTTTAATTTCTTGACATAAGCTTTAATTTTCATTATAACTAAAGAAGGTTCAAGAAATGAGAATGATATTTTTCATGTAATCATAATTTCAATATAGTATTTGGTTAGATTTTTTCAAATATGTTATTTGCAGCTACTAAATATATTCCAAACATTATTTTAATCAAACCCTACAAGGGTGTCTCATAAAATAAAATTTGGGTCAGCATGACCTAGTTACACTATAATTCAAACTATCTAAAATACCTATAAATTGTTCTCTAAAAACATTCATCAGTTTATTGCATAGGGATTTCATAATTTCTAACCCATTTTCTTATATGGTGAAAACACTGGGAAAATGACAAAAGTGAACATTTGTAAGTAGTTATCATTTTATAGGCACATTTCAGGAGCAAGTTAGTGAGATTTGATTTTTTTTTACTTTGGCATCATAAGAAAAGTGGTTCTAACACTAGGGTACAAAATGATCTTCCCAAGGATATATAATGAAAATAATTATGGCTCATAACTCTAGATAGAAAAGTGAATAAAGATGAGATAGTGAAGCACAATGTCTTGATCTGCAAGCATGAACAATAGGGTGATTCTGGAATAGTTAATCAACATTTAGTGTTTGATCCTACAAATATATCTTAAAAGTGTCTCCAAAACCTAATTTTGAAATTTTAATATGGACACCTAGACAGAGGGATGTGGAATGATGGATGTGAGAGTAGATGCAACTATTTATAGAAGTTGAAGATATTATGATGCGAATTCTAACCAAAATAATTAGGTTGGAACATATATATGGATATATTCATTAAAATTTAGTGTGTGAGCTTAAAAAATAGTTAGCTACCCAAGATATATTTATTATAATACTAATTTTTAGGTATTAAAACAAAGATTAATATATATAGATAGATGAAAATATAAAAAACATTGTGCAAAATAGACATTTCATGGACATGTGTTGTAGATCATTGGTGGAAAACCACCATAGATGGGTATGTAACTAAAAATGTTGTCCAAATTTTTTGTTCATTTGATTCTTTTGAATATCAATTTCTTTCTAGATTGTGAGGAAAGTTTTTAAACAACTCCCTTTCTTATTCAAAATGTTATCTGTGAAAAAGGCCATGGTGCCAATTTTGCATGCATAGAGTAGTGATGGAGGGAAAAGAGGGGTGTAATCCTAGGAGACTAGGATGAAGAGGAAATTTCTATAATTAAAGATGAATTTTTAAGGGTTCAAGAAGGATTAGAGAGAAGAAAATAGATATCTATTTTCTTCTCTCTATTAGTAATTTTATGAAGCATTTGGTGATAAATATAGAGATGCAAACATGGAATACATGGTATTGCACAAATAAGGATGACACAGTCTACAATGAATAAGTTTGACCAAATCCACAAAGACCATTAAAAGATAATAGTACCCTCTTCTACGATAAATGACCCTTAAGCCATAAAAATAATTAATTATGAGGGATTGTTTAAATGAATGTGAATAAATTTGAATTCTATAATAATTGTGAAGAAATTTAATTTAGTCATCCATATTGCATACAATACTAAATAATAGAGCAAGGGAAATAAGTGTGGTAGAAATTTCAAGATAAGTTGATTTTTCTTTGAGCAGGAATCCACTGTGCCGACTCACTTTGATGGGAAATAGTGAAAGGAGTGGGGAATTTAGTGTTAATAGTTATGTAAGTCTATAATATAGAGTTGTGTTTCTATAATCTTAAGAATCATAACAAGAGATTCCTAAATCCAATAAGACCAGTGTAGGTGTTGGTGTAAACACTAACCAGCTAAGTGAAATATTAAATTTGAATCCAATTGGAATTTTGAAAAACACTTTTACACAAATTTATCTAAGAAATTAAACAATAAAAAAAGGAACTATGGTCCTTTTTGTAAATCCCTATGTAAGCATACACCCATATGATGGCATTATTAACCTATAACTTTACTTATTGACTTGTGATATGTAATGTGGAGATAGGGGTAACAAATGATACTACTAAGAAATGGAAACTCATATGAGCACTACATAGAGAAGCCTTGAAATTAATATACTAAATAAATCTTAGCAGACAAACTCTCAAGTAAGCACAGAATGCACTTATATAATAATTTTAAAGGACTAAGTTGTGGGATAAACCATTCAAGACATGAAGGAAATTAAAAAATGGATAATTTTTCATGGAGTATGACATGTGGTTTTATGATGTGATGAATAAAACTATTTTTAATTTTGATGATATAAATAAGGCAACTTGGTTTGTACAAGGATTGTACAGTAAAATACAATTTGTAATTGTGCAAACAAATTAAATGAAAAATCAGAGGTAATTAAATATGCTATCAAATTAGAAAATATTGAGGACTATGGAGATAGTAGTGGGACAAGTCAAAAAATTGAGGAAAAACTAGATACATTAATTCACAAATTATAGTAATTATAAGAAGGAAAGAAATTAACAACGATCATATGATGCATAGAGTGTGGGGATGAAAGGAATCACAATAATTCCTACACTAAGAATTTTGGAGGATAAGGGGAATTTTATGAATTATGTAAGATATAGGGACACTTTCTCAACAATTGGCACATACTATAGAATCATATATGATAACCCTATAATGTAGTATGGACTTTTAACAAGGAAAATATGCATGAAGCTAAAGATTGTATGGCCTTGATGAAATTGAAAGAGGAAGTTACCATCAGTGTAATTGCAATCCAAAACAACTAGACACTAAAGAAAAAATCATTTTCCCATAAATAGAAGTGGAGGCCTCTCCTAGACCAAGTTTACAATGGGATCATTCCTCTAAAATACACAGTGGATATCTTAATCCCCATAACCTAGTCAAAGTTTAGTTCCATTATCTCTATAAAATAATATGGATTGGGAACATCCTTCACCTCAACAATATCTTGTTTGGAATGAACATCTACTTCAATCTCCCTATGACGGGTATTAAAGTAAAAACCAATTATGTAATGATCCATACAAATAGTATGGTGCATAAAAGGAGGATACCAAGTGGCTTATTATAAAAGGAGGATGAAACTCTGACCTTAGAGAAAAGGGGTGATTTTTTATATTTGAAGAGAACCAAATAAAATTGTGAATAATTATCATTTAAACCATAAGATGGAAGTATTTTGTGCATATTATAGGGTACACATGCAACATAATATATAATATTGACCTGCATTAAATAACTAGAGAAAAAAAATTGTGCAATGTTAAAATTATCAATACGGTGCCCAAGGATATTGGTGTTCTATAAGATATCAATAGATCTCTGATGTAGGGGCATCATCAAAAGGCCACAAAATTTGTAAATTCTCATAAAGTCATGATTTAAGAAGTTGATATGGGTGTGTTAGGAGGTTTAGGTGGAGTTCAAAGTTTAGAAATTCAAAATTATAGTTTTCCCTCCATTATTGTAATTCAAATCTTAAACCATCTAAAAGAGCCAACTATGGCTTTTCAAGGGTTGAAAATGGTGTTTTAATGATGGTAAGAGTGTGATAGGGATCAAAACATGTTAAGATAAATTTTAGAGCTAGTTAGAATCCATGAAAATTCCTAAAACCATGTAATATGTCTATGTGTCTATGTATGGGACGTCAAGTGAGTCATGAGTCATCAAAATGATAAAATCTCAAGAGAAGTAGTTATTGGATTCATTCCTTAAGGAAAGGGGAGAAGAGGAATTGGTTGATTCATTCCTCATGAGAGAGGAAAGGAGGAGATGAAATTTTGGATAGAAAATCATAATCTATAAAAGTAACTTTATTTTGGCATTATACATAGATCTTCTTTTGTAATTTTTTTGAGTTTTCTTGCTATATTTTACTTAAATATATATGAATATTTCCTTTTAAGCCCATTAAGAGTTGTTTAGAGATCACTACATGAGTATTGGTGAAGGAGGGAGTAAGTTATTTTGTTTCTAGTGTGTATACTGATCAAGGAGACTATGTATGAAAATGAACTATGAATTTGCAATGACTGTATGGATTTGAATCTTTGAGATGATTACCTAGTAAGAACCCATATGTGATAAATAAATCTGAAATACTATTGCATGGTTCCAATTTCTACCACATTATTTGAGGTTATATCTCCTTGTGTATTTCAATGCATGTTTGAACATACTTAACTATGACAAACTGTGTAGTACAACATTGTCTAATTTATTTGATTAGATAAATTTATGATTGGAAGATTTAAGAAGGAAGGAATTGGATAATTCTTGGAGCTAGTGTTACAATCTATGAAGAGGAAATTTAAGTATCTTGCTTTTTATTTTGTGTCTTAATGTGTAACTATGTATGAACACACTAAACCCTAACTTTTTCTTCTAGGACAATCAAATTCATGTGTTTTCTTGAAAATTACTTGCTATTGGATCATAATTGGTAGAACAGGGGTTTTGAAGAATCGTCAAAAATATACATACCAAAAATCAAGTCTTGAAATAGAGAAATGGTGATTTTATAAGCTTTTAATGTTTCTAAAATGAGATAATGAGGGTTAGGTAGGGTTTATGGTTAAACCCATATTTAGAACTTTAGCTTTGGAGTTGTGACTTAAAATTTTCTAGAAACTATCTTGAAGGAATAATAATTTATACTTGACATTTTTAGAAGTAAATAAGAGCCCAAAATCTTGTAATCTCTTACAGTAGGTAAAAATAATGTTACAGTCCTAAAGACCTATGAAAACTGAGACAGGGGGAATTGGGGCATACTTTCCAAAGGAGAACCTAATAAAATTTTGTACACATATATAAATTGATAATGAGTATTTTTAAATCCCTTCCTTTAGTCTTGTAACCCAATAATAATTAATATATGCTTGAATTTTCCTAAAGACAGGGCTAGTAGGCTTAGAGAAGCTTGAAAGGAGGAAATAGGGATTAGAAGAAGAGGTTTCAGAGGTAGCTTCTAAAATTTACCCCACACCATATTGGTGACAAAGGGTGTCTAAAATTGTTTACTCTTTTCTCTTTGGGTTTACCAATCCTCTCAACCATGAATGTTCCACGCACACTGTTCTTGAGAGCTCTTAAGGTGGAGTTTTAGTCAATTTTTGAAGAGGTTGATAAAAAAAAAATTAATCATTTTTTAGTTGAGATAACATTGATATAATTTTATGAATCAGGGGAAGAGGTTTGAAGAGGTCATTGAATGCCAAAAATCCAAATTTTTCTTAATTGGGTCAAGATTCCAAAAAGGTAAAGAAATGAATATGGAGGTAAGACAGAGAAAATGAAGTTTTTCAAGAAAATTTCTCATTTTAATAGTTGATTTGGCATGTGTACAAAGTGTGAGAACATGATATGGTGTTTGAAGAGTAAGTTTTAGATAGAAAATTCTAATTTTGTAAATTTGATCCATTCTAGGTTGCTTGAACAAGACCTACAAACTAGGGTGCCAATGTAAATGATTGTTATTGGTTGTGTTTAACTTGATGAAGTTATAAAATTTATAATTATCACTACATCATTTGGTACTAGAGTTGAGGTTAGGTCATGAAAATAATCTTGATTAAGCTAACAAAGAAGTGTGAAGTTTGTTTGTGATTGTGAAGTGATAGGTGAAGAGGAAAAGTAGAAGAATGGATAAAGAAGAGTTAGTGGAAGCATTGGTGTTACTGATAAGCCATAAGGAGGGGGAAAAATAGAAGGAAAGGAAAGAGAAAGAAGATAATAAGAAGAGAGAAGAGGAAAGAAGAAAAGAGAAATGGATGGAAAGAGAATTGAGAGAATTGAGAGAGGGTGTAGGGGAACTAGGTGAATTGATGATGAAAGAGAATAAATAAGTTGGATATGTGATGAAAAGAAATATTAAATGGCCCGTAACACAAATTGTAAAGAAGAAACAGATATTGCAGTTGAGAGAGGTAATTAGAGAAGAAGATAAGAAGCTAAAACAAATGAAGAAGAAGATAATAAATTCAGAGAAATAAGTAATCAAGGAAGTTGTAAATGAATGAATTTAGAGATTGAATGAGGACAAATAAGGTGTATCATATCCATGAGGTAAGTAACCAAATTCAAATAAAAAATGAAGGTTTCTTGATTGTAAATACCCAAGAGGATGAAAAAAGAGGGTTTGATAGCCTTATATATGATGAATATTTGTGTAAATAACATGTTGAAAGAAAGGAAATCAGTTTAGGATAGATGATTATGATGATGACAATTAAGATATTCTTGTTGAGAATCAGGAAAAAAGTTATGAGGGTGAAAGAGGATGAGAAAAATCAAAGTGAAATGGTGAGTCAAAGGTATATAACAGTTGAAGAAAGATATTAAGAGGTCTTAGAAGATGCCTTGGATATGTTTTTACAATTTGAGAACAACAAGCAAGGCATAGTGCACAAGAAAGCACTTGAAAATGAAAGTGAAGAGATACTTGAGGAAGATTTGAGAGAAAGAGAGAAAGCAGTAGCAGTAGAGCTTGAGAATCAGGTTTATGAAGAAGTTGTGAAGGAAATTAAGAAAAGGAGAGGTCAAGAAAGGTGAAGTTGGTGAAGAGGGAGAAGAGAGTGATAAAATTAAGAGTGAAGAAGCACATGAAGAATTTTTTGTGGACCTATAGAAAGGTATATCAGATGAAGAAATAATTGATGAGGTTGGTAAAGATGATGAGAAGAGGAAAAATGAAGAGTATGGACAATTTTCAAACCATTTGAACTAGGAAAGTAATGCAAACAAGATGAGAAAGAGCCATATTGAGATGGAGAACATCATAAATCATGAAGAAAAATGTATATTTGTTGTTGTTGTTGTGTTTGTCTTTACAGGTGTAGCTGATGAAAGATTGGAAAAGATAAAGATAAAAAATAAACTCAAGAGAGAGAGAGAAATAAATGTGAATCATGTGAAAGGATAAAGAACTAAATATGGGATCCGAGTGGTCTTAAATTAAGCAAGGAGAATGGAAGATTAGAAGTCAAAGCAATAACATTCAAGAAAATTCAAGAATCTTCAAAAGGAACAAATTTACAAGTTTTCAACACAGAGGTACAAGACTAATTTTCTTCACCTTGGGAGTATGATGTATGGGCATCATCAAAAGGTAACCAAAGTAACAAATTCTCATTTTTCATGATTAAAGAAGTCAAAGTGAGTTTTTAAGGAGGTTTAGGTGGAGTTCAAAGTTTGAAAATTTAAAATTATAGTTTTCGCTCCATTATTGTAATTCAAGTATTAAATTGTTTAAAAGAGCCAACTATGGCTTGTCAAGGGGTGAAAAGGGTGTTTTAATGATGTTAAGAGTGTGAGAGGAATAAAATAATGTTAAGATAAATTATAGAGCTAGTTAGAATCCATGAAAATGCCTAAAACTGTGTAATATGTCTATGTGTCTATGTATGGGACATCAAAGTTAGTCATGAGTCGTCAAAAGGGCAGTTAGGTTTATGAATATGTAAGATGAAATGAGATAAAATCTTGAGATAATTAGTTATTGGATTCATTCCTTGAGGAAATGGAAGAAGATTAAGTGGTTGATTCATTCCTCATGAGAGAGGAAAGGAGGAGATGGAAGTTTATATAGAAAATCATAATCTATGAAAGCGACTTTTTTTTTACATTATACAGAGATATTATTTTTTAAGTTTTCTAAGTTTTCTTGTTATCTTTTACTTAAGAATATATTACTATTTCCTTGTAAGCCATTAAAGAGTTGTCTAGAGATCACTATAGGAAAATTAGTGAAGAAGGGAGTAAGGTATTTTGTTTCTAGTGTGTAAACTGATGAAGGATACTGTGTATGACATTGAACTATGAATTTGTAATGACTATGTGGATTTGAATCTCTAAGATGAATCCCTAGTAAGAACCCACATGTGATATTTAATGATGTTGAAATATTCTTGCATGGTTCCAATTGGTATTTCATGATTTGAGGTTGGATCTCCTTGTGTATTTCAATGCATGTTTGAACAAACTTAACTGTGAAAATTGTGTAATGAAATAGTGTCCAATTTATTTGACTAGATAAGTTTATGATTGGAATATTTAAGAAAGAAGGAATTAGATCATTCTCGGAGCTATTGTTTCACTCTATGAAGAGGAAATTTAAGTATCTTATTTGTGATTTTGTGACTTAATGTGTAACAATGTATTAACACACTAAACCCTAACTTTTTTTCTTAAAAATTTCTTACTAATGGATCATAACTGGTAGAACAAGGGTTAGAAGAATGTAATATCCCCTTCCCAGTCGAATACCCTTAGCCCATTTTGTCTTCTCGATGGCTAAGGAATAAACTAAAGGGGAGATTTAAGTTATCATAGTTTATTACAAAGTGCAAAATAAAAATAAAACATAATAAAAGCACTTAAAATAAAATTATTGTGAACTTAATAAAAAATTAAAAGTATAAAAAGGCAAAGAAGGACAAAATCATTTAGCAAAAATGATTTACTCGAGGGAAAATGTGACTTTCCTATAGAGGAAAAGTAAGTGGGAAAAAGTATAAGGGAAACTTTTGATTGGGTATCTAGAGTGGCTATTTGGGACCTAAGCTCTATAAAAGAAAATTGACTTTCTTGAGAAGAGCATGCTTTTCTATTTTTCTTAAATATCTGATTTTTCCCAAAGCTTATAGCTTTGAAATATTCTCTTGAGGACAAAAACCCTCAAAGAGTTCTAGATAAGGATGAAAACCATTCCTTTAGTTTGTGAGGATTCTTCAGATTGGGGTTTCCATTGCGCCTCAATGAGTAGAAGTATTTTTTAGTGTTCTTTTCAGTAGTTGAAGGAGTAAAACTACATAATTTATCTAAGGATCTGGAGTGAAAGGTTACAGTAGTGTTTTCATTTACTTTTCAGCCATCCCTCATTTGGAGTGACCTAATTCTAGGATAAATCTGTGGTGTTTGGAGGTTTTTCTAATCTGATTTTGGTTTCTGCTAATAAATATGATTTTTATAAATCAAATCAGCCTCCTTTCATGATTTTTTGTGTTAAAAAGGTACCATTTTCATCTATATATAAGGGCAGCATGTATGCATATTTTATAGAAATCTTTCATCCTCATTTGTGTCTCAAAATCTGGTTTTTTTTTCATATATTGGCTTCATAAAGTTAGTGGATCATATTGGAGTGAAAAGATCATAATTTGCTTATTGATTTTCATGTATTTTCTTCCCTAACCTAGTCACATTTTTCAACATGAAATTCAGATCTGTAGAAATAAAACTGAAATATATTTTATAAATTGTACTTTGAGATTTGGATTTTCTAAAAATTCAATTGGGGGTCAAATTTTTCCTTTTAAGGACATTACAGTGGTATATGAGTGATGATTCTCCCATCCTGTGAAAGTAAAAAATCATATCTAAAGATTAAGAAGGTGACTATGGATGGGAATAATTAGATATCTCATCCTATAGATAAGATAAACTATCTGAGTGAAGAGATCACTAGAGGCCATAAAGAATTGCAAACTTATTGGTTGGATGCTCAGAGATATTTAAGATACTCTATCATAGGACTCATTGTTGACTTGGCTATATCTATATAGGGAATGAGTACTATCGAATCAAGCTCTCAAAGAAATCAAGGAAACTACAGTGAAGGAAGAAGAATAAAGTTTCTCCAAAAGTAGGAACAATCAGCTGAGGATTATAACATGGAGACATGGGGTAAAGATTATGCAACACTCATTTCCAAGGTAAGAGCTATGTTGACCTTGTAGACACCAAATGTGGTTTGCACACCCTTTACTCCCCTTCAATTACTTAACGTAACACATTTAACTAATCATGACCCCTTCATCCCATAGTAATATTCATCCTCACATTATTAGTTGATTTAATTATTTTAATTAAGTTGATTTCATCCTCACACCTCCACCTCATCATTACACCTCACCCTAGACCCATTCCAAGGGCATTTAACTCATAGTGACCAAATTATCACTCTCACTGTTAAGTCACCACTTGACCTAACTAACTAAGAATTCTTCTCAAACCTAATTAGACTTCTTTTATGACCTTCCTACCTTTTCTAATGAGAACTCCACTTCTCTAAGTAGACTTAACTTGGAAAACAAGCCAAATTTGGGAAGATCTTCCTATTTTTGGTAAAATGGACTAATTCACCCTAACCGATGTTGATTTTTCCTCAGCTGGCACTAGTTACCTAACTGCCATCGTTCACCTTAAATATACACTTTCACAACTATTTACACAGGTTGTTCATTCAGTTATTGGAGCCTTAGTGCATTCAAGCGTAAATCTTCAAGCCCTCCTACATCTATATGATGAACACATATATCCATAGTGCAAGAAAAGTAGTCGGTTCTCCTTCCAGAGCATTGGAATACTCACGAGAGCACATAGGTTGTACTTTCATGTCACTGGACTCAAACACCTCGCCTTCAATCAACCATCAAGCATCTCAACTCACAAGGTTTTCAAGACACCAAGTAAGTACTGTGATTTTAATTGTTTGGGCTTATCCCATTGTAGATATCTTTCTTCATTCAGTATTTTATTTATTCTATTACCCGTACATCACTTTCTTCCCTCTAACCCACTATTCAACTACCCCAAGCCTTTCTACCCTTCTAAACCTCCTCCTTGGTATTCATGAGTCTTCTCAGCTATATTATGACCCAAAACATACTACCCTCACTCTCTGTGTAATCACAGATATCCTAAAAACCTTTTTTTAATATTTATTACCTATTTCCCCTACCAATGTCGGTTCCTTGACCGCCATCAGTTTAGTACCCATACCAGCATCGGTCACCAGACCAATAGTGGTCTCTATGTCATTTCATATTCTTATATCAACAAGCTTCCCACTCACCTAAACCCAACCTAGACCTCAACTTATTAGCCTTGGACCCTTACCAGACCTTTGTCAAACCTTCAAAACCCAGAACAACCTACCAAACCTCTGGATATAATCGTAACCTTGCTTATTAGATTAGATTTACTTATTGTATTAGCACGAGATACCTAAATCATTCAACTATAGTATGATTTCCTTATTTCATGGTATTTGTTGCATTAAATTGCATTTGAAAGTGGATTTACAACCTTCTAGGAAGCACCTCGCTTCCTGGATCTATCACTTGCTAGGTAGTACACTAACCTATATTATTAATACTATTTGGTGGTCTTTTTGAGTTTCTTATACATGCCATTCCTTTTAGCCAAAGGGAAGCTCACACAATTAGCTTGGATCAAAATTCTACAACGTGCGCATTCTACCTTCCACCTTCGCCTCACAGGTATTCCTCCTTAACCATTTTACCTTCTATCTATTTTTTCCTAGAAATCATAGAACTTATTGGTGAAATAGACCTTTGAAGAATTTTGTAAGATAAAGGATAGTAAAGGCATTAGAAAAAATAGAAAATATCAAAAGGTTACCATGTAGAAAGTGGAAGGAAATCATCAGATAGAATATTCCACCATGCCATGTGGAGAAGAAGAATCTTCTAAAGAAAAAGGTATGACTTCCATTGAACAAAATATTTTTAGGGAAGGCAAAGATGAATGAAAAATTGAACAAGATGTTTCAATCAAAAATTTGTAAATGACGCCTTTGGGGAAGCCAAAGGGATCATTTGTACATATTACATGGGATGCAGATTATGTGGTCAGAGGTACATCATATTTGTTGTTGCATAAGTATTATAATGATGACATTCAGCTCATTATGGACAAGGTTTCTAGGGAATTTGGTACAGAAAAGTCAAGCTATCATAAAGACAAAGGATGATGAGGATATTGGTGATACTCCAAGGTATGAAGACAATAATGACGGGTCATATTTATTGCTGCATAGTAAACCATTTAAGATTTTCTTTATTCACAATAAGCATGGTATTACAAATTGTAAAATGAAGCATGTGGATCCCTTGTTCCAAATTCATGAATGTGGGCATGATGAGAGTCACATACTTTGGAAAGAGCTCTCTCATTTGACATGTATGAGATCTAGACTCTTGGAGAACTACAACATGCTCTTCCTATTTCATATAACACTTGGGTGTAAGTGTTGCAATTACTTGAGGGAAATAAATTTTGGGAAGAGATGATTATAATATCCCCTTCCCATTCAAATACCTTTAGCCCATTTTGTATTCCCAACGGCTAAGGAATAAACTAAAGGGGAGACTTAATTTATGATAGTTTATTATAAAGTGCAAAAATAAAAATAAAACATTATAAAAGCACTTATAATAAATTATGATGAACTTAATAATAAATTTAAAATATAAAAATGCAAAGAAGGAATTTTTTTAGCAAAAATGATTTACTCAAGGGAAAATGTGGCTTTCCTAGAGAGGAAAAGTAAGTGGGAACAAGCATTTAATAAGGGAAAAATATGGTTGGGTATCTAGGGTGGCTATTTGGGCCCTAAGCTCTATAAAAGAAAATCGACTTGCTTGAGGAGAGCATGTTTTTCTATTTTTCTCAAATATTTGATTTTTCCTGAAGCTTATAGCTTTGCAATATTCTCTTGAGGATGAAATCCCTCCAAGAGTTCTATAGAAGGAGGAAAACCCTTCCTCTAGTTTGTGAGGATTCTCCACATTGGGTTTTCCATTATGCACATTGAGTAGCAATATTTTTCAGTGTTCTTTTTAGTAGTTGAAGGAGTAAAAGTGTAAAATGTATCCAAGGGTTTGGAGTGAAAGGTTGCTGTACTTTTCAGCCATCCCTCTTGTGGAACAACCTACTTCTAAGGATAAATTTGTGGTGTTTGAAGGTGTTTTTGATCTGATTTTGGTTGCTGCTAATAAATCTTTTTTTTATAAATCAAATCAACCTCCTTTCAGAATTTTTGGTGTTAATAAAATACCATTTTCATTTATATCTAAGGGCAGCATGTATGCATATTTTATAGAATTATTTTAGCCTCATTTGTGTCTCAAAATCTAGTTTTTTCTTCATTTATTGGCTTCATATATTCAGTGGATCAGATTGGAGTGAAAATGTCATAATTTACTTGCTAATTTTCATGTATTTTCTTCCTACCCTAGTTGCATTTTTCAGTATAGAATTCACATGTGTAGAAATTAAATTGAAAGATATTTTATATATTGAATTTTGGGATTTGGATTTGCCAAAAATCTAATTGCGGTTCAAATTTTTCCTTTTGGGGACATTACAAAGAAGCATTAATAGATATGTAGACCAAAAATCAAGCCTTGAAACAAGACAATGATGATTTTGTAAGTTTTTAATACTTCTCAGCTAAGACAATAAGAGTTAGGTAGGGTTTGTGATTAAATCCATGTTTTGAGCTTTAGCTTTGGATTTGTGACTTTAAAATTACTAGAAACTAATTTTAACGGATAATAATTCATACTTGAAATTTTTAGAAGTGGAGAGGATCCCAAAGTCTTGGAATCTCTCACAGTACGTAAAAAGAAATAATGCTACAATATTAATGACCTGTGAAAACTGAAACATGGGTAAATAGGGGCATACTTTCCAAAGGATCACCTGATAAAATTTTGCACATAGCTAAAATTTGATAATGGTATTTTTAAATCCCTTCCTTTAGTCTTGGAAGTTGGAACCCAATAAAAAGGAAGATATGCTTAAATTTTCCTAGAAATAGGGCTAGTAGGCTTAGAGAAGTTTGAAAGGAGGAAATAGGGATTAGAAGAAGAGGTTTCAGAGTTAGCTTCTAAAATTTACGCCACACCATATTAGGGATAAGTGGTGGATAAAAGTGTTTACAATTTTTTCTGGGGATTCACCAATCCTCCCAACCATGAATGTTCTAGGCACATTGTTCTTGAGAGCTCTTAAGGGGAAGTTTTAGTCAATTTTTGAAGAGGTCGATAAAATACTTGTTTATAATCATTTTTTTATTTGATATAACATTGATCTAAGAATATGACATAGGTTAAGAGGTTTGAAGAGGTCACTGAATGATAAAAATCCAAAAATTGAATTAGGTCAAGATTCCAAGAAGCTAGAGAAAGGAATATGGAGGTAAGACAGAGAAAATGATGTTTTTAAGAAACTTGGTAATTTTACTATTTTATTTGGCATGTGTACAAGGTGTGAGAATAGAATATGGTGTTTAAAGACTAATTTTTAGCTTGAAAATTCTAATTGTGAAAATTTGATCCATTTTAGGTTACTTGAACAAGACCTACAAAGCGAGGTATAAGTGTAAATGATTGTTATTGGTTGTGTTTAACTTGATGAATGTATCAAATTGAGAATGATCTTTGCATCAATCTCAAAGGAAATAATGAGACTTGTAACATGTGGATATTCCTAGTGAACCCCAAATTTGATGCACACGCAAGAACATGTATCTTAACCCATAAAAAGAGAAAGTGTTTCTAGAAGAAACTAAAGGATTGTTGCATTCAATTAAAAATAGAGATGCTAATAAATAGAATACTGAGGAGGAAGAAGTATAGATATATGGCTATATGATTTGGATGTTGAATCATGACGGAGTGTTTTCCACATCAAAGGATCTCATTACAATAGTAAATAATGTTTGCAATGAATACATCTCACAAAATGTCTCCAATTTTCTCAAGAATCTATTAAAAAGTGCAATCAGTGGAGTGACATAATTAAATAGGCATATTTCGTATGTTAAATCAAATAATCTAGTGGATGTAGATACTATATTAAACATAATTATATAAGGCTATGAAATAAGAGATGTGTTATTTGATTTTGAAATTACATTTGACATGATTCTAATTTCTACTTAGGAAACTATGGGAGCTCCATCTTTAGCTTATAATCATGTTATTGTTAACCTCACAAACTATGGGAAAGTGGACCCAATTGGATGATTAGAAGATATAGAAATCTAGATAGGGGACTCAAGTTCAAAGGGATCATTTGTAGTCATTGATAAGAATACCAACGAGACACACTATCCTATGCTAATAATGGGCATATGAAAAGAACATGACAATTAATATAGTGACAAGTCATATGAAATCACATTTATATGACTCTATTTTTGTCGTTCTTATGAATAAAATTGAACAAAATTTATATATTATTCCCAAAGAGAACATATCTCCCTATATACATGAGATTCAAAGCTAGTTCAAAGTGGAACAAGTGAAAACTAAAGCTCCACAACTAAAGAAGGAAAAGTGTATAGAAGATTATAGAAATTGGGATATTGTTTCATTGTGCAATTTAAAAATGCATTTACAAAATATGATTTTCACTACACCATTATATTTTTTATCAAATTTAAAATATGGCATCTATGTGTTTACATAGAATGGTCACAACCATACTTAAACCAATAGAGAGTCACATTCCATGGGAAATAACATCTTCAATTAGAAGAGATTCAGTTGCATACATGAACCAATGGATGTGTAGAGAACATGAGGTTAGACCTATAAGAATGGTTCAGGTGGAATAAAAATCAATTCCATAATTCTATGGGACTTGTATTTTAAATACATTTATGGTCAAATTTTAGGAGCATGTGTCATAAGAAGAGATGAGGATAAGCGGACTAGATTACATATTGAAAGGATTAATATATACATGTTGGGTTATACATCTAATTAAGGAAATTATATGGATTGAAGCAATTGGTTTACTATGTGTAATATTTTCTTTACTCTGTAACTAACCAAAGCATGGTCTATCTATTTCCCAAACCAATGTCTCGCAAACCACTTTCTAAATATCCATATGCGTAGTTGTATTAAGGCTTGGAAAATGCATAAAATTGAGTCTGAATGTTGGATTCATATGTTCCTATAAAGGCTAATCCCACTACCAAAATCATGCTACTTCTACCAAAAAAGAAGATAAGAAACATGCACTTCAAGATAGGTTTAGGAATATTTCATCTAGACCTTTATATTTGAAGATAGAAATCCTATGGTGGATGTGGCACTGTAAAAGATTTAAACATTTCTCTACTATGTAACTATAGAATCGGAAGGAGGATTTTAATTCCAATATTTGGAGGACAAAAACTAAAGGAATTAAGAAAATAATAGGATTAAAATTTATTTTGTTAAGGTGTATGTGCATCAAAAAGTTTAAGTATGTCATATAGTAAGGTATAAAAAGAAAGAATGAGAAGAGACATACATTGAGGAAGATATATAACTCATAAGAATGTTTGAACCTAAACACATTGAACCCATTATAACGAAAAAATAATTATACATAATGAAGAAGAATATCATTTGCACAATCTAAACATATAATAAAAATAAGGACACCAGGAATAAAGGCGACACCAAAATATAGGATGAATCAGTGTACGAAAGGGTAAATCACATCCACCCTTCATGCAGATTCAAGCTAGCTACCATTGGAGACTATTGGTTGGAAAAATTAATGTCTAATATCCTACAATTATTACAAGACTATGAACATGTGTTCTCTATGAAATTTAGTGAAACTAAAGGATTACAACACTCACTAGGGGAAATGTGTATAGATCTCAAGGAAGAAACAAACCCTGTCAAGAAGAGGCCTTACACATTGAATCCTAATATGAAGTAAAAGTTAAAATATGAATTGGAATATAATAAATTATATTAGGTGATCTTGGTAGTCACTCAACCAAAGAAAATAGGGGAAATCAAAATTTGCAAGGATTACAAAGCTCTTGATGATGCATGTGTAAATGATACATTTCCAACTCCATTTATAGATGAGATCTGCAAGTGGTATCAAGGAATGAGGTATATTCATTCATAGATGGATTTATTAGTTATCAAAAAATTCCAATTCCATAAAAATATTAAGTGAAGACCATGTTTGTAACAGGACGAGGAAAATTTACATACTTGGTAATGCATTTTGGATTAAAGAATTCACCCATAGTATTTTCTTGAGTTGTGGTCACTGCATTTAAATAGTTCATAAATTGGTTCCTAGAACTGTACATGGATAACTAGGAATTCTTCTCCATATTTAAAGAGAACATTTCGAAGGTGTGTATCATGTAAGAGTAGTGTAGATATTTGTGTATTGCATTGAATTTAAATATATAATTTTTATTTATACCTTTTGGAGTGTTACTTGGACATGTAAACACTCAAATTTGGTGATCCTACTCTTTGACATTGTTGGTTTTGAAATTTCTCTCTTGATCAAAAAATTTTAGTTTACCTATTCTCATATGGTATATCTCTAGGTCACTTTTCTAGCTTACTTGGTCATACACACTCATATGTCAAGTGTTTGTGAGAACTGAATGCTTGAAATCCATTTAGAAACTCCACTTTTCATATTCTAAACCTCAAACTTTAGATTTATCCTCTAGGGTCAAAAACCAATAGTAGGGTCAATTTTTTCCATATGATACCGACCCTAGTGTATGGGTTTTCCCTTGCTCCCTTTGATCTCAAACTTTCAATTGCATGTTATTATTTGGGTCATTTACTACTCTTGTGTCAACCTTTATGACTTAAATCACTTTCACAATCATATATAAGAAAGTGAAACTTGCCTCACTTAGAACCTAGAACTTCTATGGAATCCAATTGTAAAAGCTAGCACAAAAGGCACCAAATGCCCTTGCACTTCACAAATACCTCTACACATTCATTAGGGAAGATTTCTACAAGTTTGAAACTTTTCACTAGGTCTAGGGGACTTCTTCCCACATTTTTAAGAATCCAAACTCATTCACTTAAGTATATTTTCAAGAGAGAAACTCGTTTCAATATTTTTCAAATAAATAATGTCAAGTTTGATTGCACTACAACTAGATATCACATAGTAGTTGGAGAATGACATGTAGTTTAAGGCCTCTTTGGAATAGTGCCAATGTCAACAATGCATGGGGGTTCCCACAACCCAAATAATGTTTCTTTTTAGGACTATTTATACATGGTTAGGGTTTGAAAGGTTGATTAAAGCATTTTTAGGACCAACATTGACCGAAAAAGAAAGAAAAAGATATTTAGACAAGTGACAAGTCTAGAAAGTTACATACGGATCCATTTTCACTCATCTTTCAAATTTTTCGACTCTCCGTGGGATTGTAGTATGACCTCATGGCTAAAATAGAGAAATGTGAACTTCATGAGGATGCTGGAAACATAATCTTCTAGTACAGTGTGCAGAACCAAGAGTCAAAGTGTTCAAGTTGAACTTCATCGGAGCTTTCCATCAATGTAGTAGTGTGTGGAGGGTCATTAGGGATCAATTTACATCTTCAAGTTTTTCAGCACGGATCTTCATGGAAGATGGAGGGAGATTCATCCATAATTTTTAGCATTTCTTCTTCCCTCTCTTCTCTCATTATTTTTCCTCTTCTCCCCCTTTCTAATTCTTCAGTGTGAGCAATCATGACATTTTTCCTATTCATTTAAATATGAATATAGCTGATATTGTAATAAGTCACCCTTAAATAATAAAAAGGGGACTTAATTTCATTCCTAAGGATTTAGAAAGTTACATGTTGTAGAAGAATAAATGAAAGGTCATGTGGGGGGTAGGTGAAGAGTCTTTCTAAAGTCTATAAATTGTAATGACTTCCCCATTCTTAAGGGTGGTCAAGGGTTTTGTATGCTCAAGAGTAGATAACTACTTTTCAAAAGAAAAAGAGATAATTAATTTCTATATTTCTCCTCTCATATGTTCTTCCATTCCTCAATATTTACAACTTTTCAAAGATATCAATGAAGAAGAAAGGAGTTTTTTGATTTTCTTGATGAGAGAATTACTGAGACTTTGTGTTCATAATTATACCTTGTCTTGATGTTAGTAACAAAGTTGCTTTCTTTCTAAATTTTTGTGATGATATTGTTCCAATTTTTGTTTGTAGGAATATGATTTCCTACATGTAATATTAATCCTCCATCCTTTTTCCCACTTCCTTTTTCCTACCTTCTTAGAAAATTCATCCCTTGTAAGAAAATGCAATATTTTACCGTAGGTTCAGTGCAGTGTTCCTATTAGATCCCCGACCTCTAGGACACATACATATTTCATTTTCATTCAAGCATAATAAAGAGAGCTGTACCGATCAAGAAGAGGGACCTAGATTCTCAGAGCCTTAGCGGATACCCACTAATTTGTCCACCCTGAAATTTTTTCTCACCAACAAAATGATAATCCAAATGAGCGGTAATAATTGGGATTTTTTTGTGAAAATTTTAGTTTAGTATTAATACAAATTAACCATTATTATTCCCAAACAATGAACATTATAAGGATGCACTAAATCGTCTAAGGTGTTACTCGTGCATCATTTCTATTGTTCGTATGATTACGACTAGTTAACGCATTATGTTCTCTACAACTAAAGTGGGGGGGGGGTGTATAAATCAATGTTAAGTTATATTGCACAATAACTAGTGATCCTACCTCTTTAATCCTAAGTATTATAACTCCAAAAAATCCATTAGAGAATATTAAGTGCAGACGTAAAATACAATAGCCCAATTCACTCAACTCACAGTCTCCACTCAAGTTTCCATCCTTCTAAAGCTCCACGGAGGTATAACAAACATCAACGTGTCATATTTGATGAATGGTTTTTCCAAGATTATGATTATAATTTCCCAAGTATTATCTATGTTCTCATTATTAAATCAATTCCGTAAGAGTTATCATAATATCCCCACCAAGGGGTTATTCAAATCAATAGGGTAGATTAGTTTATTACACTATAAAATTTTTTATTGTAAGAAGATAACACATGACTTGGGTTAGCTAGAGGATTAATTAATCCTACCTATGTACCAAGTTTAAAAAATAAGGTATAGAAATTTACTTGGCCACTCTTTGGTTTAAATTATCCCAATCCCCTAAATACAATATTTAATCTAGTTATAAGTAATAAAATTAATCTAATCCAAAAGGAGGGGAAAATAAATAATAATCCTCTTGTAAATTCTAAAAGGAAAAGTCAATTTAAAATACCAAAAATAAAGAGGGAAAGCTAGGTTTAATTAGGACTCTAGGATCAAAATATTTTGCACCCTTGATCTTAGGGAAACTAAGATAACCCTTAATATCTTTATGTTACTTTATTATCATTTCATTTTCTCTTTTCTCTCTCATTCTCTTTTTTTCTTCCTCTTTATAGGTTATGGAGCTTCTAAGGAGATCTAATGGAGATTATTATTATTATTTTTTATATCTACCATTTATTTACAACCCCTATGTTGAGATTAAGATGGATGTTTTGTGAATTTCTCTTGAATATCAAACAATTAAGAAGAAATATAACCTCTTCCTCTCGGGTGAATCCTCAGAGTTGTGCAAATATATACACATATATAAGAATATTAATAAATCCATCTATATACATGTATAGGTTTTAATACTATAAACCAGAGAGGTCATGTAACTGCAAATATATACACATATATAAGAATATTAATAAATCCATCTATATATATGTATAGGTTTTAATACTATAAACCAGAGAGGTCATGTAACTGAAAGCATATATATGAATGAATTCCAATGGAATACGGTTTGAATATGTGGTAAAATTCCTATTCAAGGCCACATACAACAACCCAAGGAAACTAAGCTGTAAGTTACAATAGAAAGCGCTGTGCATAAACCAAAAAGAGCAAGTGCTTTTGGAAAATGGCCTAGGACCATGGCCTTGAGTAACAACCCGCACAAGGTTTGGTGAGTGGGCCATTCCTAGGAGGTGGGCATTACATAGACAAGTTATGGTAGGGGTTTGGAGTGGGGTCCCAGGACGTGGTTCTTCCCAAAGTATAATTATTCATTTATTTATTTTTCCTACATAACTAAAATAAAATCTCCAATATAAATATTTAATGCATATATATTATATTATGTAATTTTTTTTATTCTTGTCACATATTCGCAATACATTTTTTGTCATATATACACACGTAATCAAACTATCTTTGTGGTATTATCTAGTTTATATTAAATATATAACTATGTATATAAAATATTATATATAAGATTAAGACATATTACTATATTTAAATATATTTCCACCTACCCGGCTAAAATAGGGACAATTCTATAACAAAATCTAATAAAAAAGTGATGGATTATAAAGATAATGTAGGATTTGAGAAACTAAGAGTACTTTTGATTTTAAAAGGGCAACAAGTTGGAATTATAACCAAAAAGTTTCTTTTCTTAGCAATTACAATTCACCCAACAACAAATAAAAAGGATTTTAAATAATCTAAGTTCCACCAAAGCTCTTCCACAATCAATTTCAAATCTACAATCCATAGTTTTACAAGTCAAGTCTCCATTGAGAAGCAAATTTACATGAAGGAGAGTTGAGATAAATTTATCACAAATAAACAATGAGATGTATTAATTTGATAATGGGTTTCCTTATCTTTTGTGATTGATTTAATCAGGTTAGAATTAAAAATTACACCTTATATATATTTAAGAGGGACATTTTTTTTCCCATTTCCACATTAAAATTATCTCATAGCCTTGAGAGTGTTTATAAACATGAATTCAAGTAGATTTTTTTACAAGTTTATCATCATTTGAAAACAACATTTCTATTTTACCACACATACTTTTGAAGGTAACAATAAACATGAATATATTTATGCAAGGTAAAGAGTTAAAAAACTCACCCTAATTCCATTATATCTCAAAGAAGGATGAATATATTCCCTATTACAAAACTAACCATTCCCCCCTCCATTTAACAAGCTTGAGTTAGGAATAATAATAAAAACTCTCCACCATAATAACCACTAAACATTAATTTCTCCTTCACTTAAAAATTCACAAGAAAATTACACCAAATCTAAAATGCAAGTGGACCAGCCTCCTTAAATAGGGAACACCATGCCAAAATTTCATTTAATTTTTTCCCTCTCTGAACAATGTACACTTCAAGTAATGCCCCAAGAATTATGCTCCTTCTTCAATTAGGATAACTTAACTCACACAAGAAGTGGCTTGGTTATCCACCAAACCAAATGAGAGGGAAAAGCCCATTTGAACCTTGAAAAAGGTCCCTCCTACCCATAGATGGGGTCCAAGGGATCCATTTTAGTGTAAATGAGACCCCACCAAGTAAAAATACCTCTTACAAATTATACTTTTAGCCCAAATTCGGGTTTGGGAATAGTCACACACTTTGATAGGCGGTGGGGGCCCACTAGCCCATGGTTAGGTGGTCCTACACCTCCCTAAACATGATTATATAACAAAATCATCACTAATACAATTAGGGATCATTAGACCCTTAAATATGGTCTTAACAAGAGATTAAAATAATTAATACTAAAATGAATCTAAGGAGACAACAACTCAAGGTTCCGAAATCAAATGACAAAAAACTCACAAGGATTGTGGTTTTCTCATTTACATCCAAATCTAAGTATAAACAAAAGAAACCAATAAAACAAGAGGTGAGGCTTTGTTCCAAATGACCAATTGTGTAATCTTGGAGGTACAAGCCTTGAGTCCTATGTTCTCTTATGGTGAACCTGTAACCTGCACTCTCGATTCACATGTCATAATTCCTACTCGATACAGTAAACCAAGTGAAATGATACTACACGTGTCTAAATAATCAAATCAATTACAAGCTTAATCATCCAAATTAAATAATAAATTAATATACATAATGAGATAAATAGCCATATGACATAAATCCATAGTATACCAATATATAATCCATCTAAATCTCATCTCAATAACATACATGGAAACATCACCAAAACAAGCAATAATGGTAACAATAGTAAATTGGAACCTTTTGCATTATACACAACCTGTCAAGTCAGGTTAACATATTCAATATAAAGAGATGAAAAAATTATATATATATATATATATATATATATATATATATATATATTCAAATAAATTACCCACTACGACAACAATCCAAAATATAATTTGTGTAAATCGTATATCAATAATATCTAAATTAGGCGGTAATCATAAGGGTAGTAAATCAACATCGTATGCCTCGTATATTATCATACCAATAAAAAATTAGAAATAAGTGCTAATATGATGATAAAATCATAATTATTCGAATCAAATAATTGTGACAATATCAATTCAAATATCACAATCATGAATAAAGTGTGGAGTCGACGTCATCAAAAGGGAGTGAAACTGGTGGACACTACACAATACATACATATCAAAGGGGTCAAAGCACAATGTTGTGTCCCACTTCATGTCCCAAAAACGCGAGTAAGAAGTTGGGCGGGATCGGAAATCGAGGGTGTTCGTGCGAACACCCCTTTCGCGTGAACCCCCTTCGCCTGAACTGCCACGTAGGACGTAGAAAGTAGTTCGCGCGAATGGGGGTTCGCGCGAACACCCCTTCGCGCGAACCCTTCGAATTCAAATATTTTTGGTGGAAAAGAGTTATATATAGATATTTATATAGTTTTGGGCGGCGGATTTAAGGTTTGGGGGGTTCGGGCGAAGGGGGGGTTCACGCGAACCCCCTTCACGCGAACCCCCTTCACGCGAACCCCCCTTCGCGCGAACCCCCCTGTGTGGCACCTATGTGGCACCTATGTGGCACATTTTGGCGCCAAATCCATTTGGAAGATAATTTTATGCCAAAATGTGCCACTTAGGTGCCACGTAATTAGGGTTAACGAATGAATAAAATTACAAAATTTTAACACAAAATACATAATTTTATTAGCTTTCTAAAAATATAATTTTTATTTTTTAAAAATATGTTTTACTATTTATTTTTTATATTTTTCTAACATATGGTATTTTAGGACAATCGATCGTACACAATCAACCCAATTTAAAAAATAGCAAAAAATATCAAAAAATTTTGAAAAAATTAAAATTATTATTTATTGAAGTCTTCTTCTTACCTGTGAAAAAAAAATTCATTTTTGATATAAATCTTAAAATTTATTGGCATAAACATTTGTACGCCATTTATTTGAAAATATTTTTACAAATAATTAATTAAAAAAAAAATATAAGTCCAAAAAATATGAAAATTTGACAGCACTTCAAAATTCAAATCTTGAACACAAATCTAAAATTTCATGGTGAAAAAATAAATTTTCATTCAAAAGAACCACCCGAGGACAGTCATTCCTCTTTTATAACATAAGAAACAACGTATGAGTAAAATTAAGAAAAAGACCGTTTTTTTTGTAATTTTTTTTAAAAAAAAATTTACATGTATTCTACACTCTAAATACAACATTTCGTTAGTTTGTGAAATTTCATGAATATGTATGGTTTTATGGCTATTACCTTTAGAAAATCAATGAAACTGAAAATTCATGTTTATAATGGTACAAAACATACCAAAAAGTGGGACATTTTATTGTGCTTTTACCCAAAGGCATTCGGATACACATAGGATGAAAGTGGAAAATAAAGTAATTAATCATGCAAGAAGCAATTGATCATATAATTGAATAATAAATAGTATCTCGAAGGCACATAAATCAAAATAGGCTACCAATGTACAAGATGCATAGATTATATATATGAGCCAAAAAAATAGATAGTATGTGCATAATTAGTAATGGAAAAAAATGATGAAGTGCAAGTAATTATAATGAAAATATAGCACTCAAGTAGTGTAGGAGATTCCCCTAGAAGAGAATGGTCAATGGGAAGGGACTAGGCCAACACCTATCATTGTGTAATAACTTGTGCATGTCTTATATCAAACGTAGCATATCTCATGAATGCATTGTGTAAATAGTATAGAAAAAAATTCTATTGATCGAATAAATATGACAAGTAACAGGTATAAAGTTAAATGTTACCATATATACTCATATATTAGGTCCTAATTTTATATTATTATATATAATTGGATTTTTTGTATTTTAGAATACGATGTAGTGTATGTGAGATAAGTGTTTAATAATCATTGAGTAATTCATCAAAGTTGGGATTAAATTTGATGGGTCCAAGATCAACATGCAATATATAAATGTTCATTATAGGGTGGTATTTTGATTAATTAACTTCCCACATTTATCATACAATATCATAATAATGCATTAATACTTGAAACTAGTGATAAAAATATGTTATATGATCAAATACATGAGAGACGCACTTAGCTATATAAGACTGTGCATGAGAGGTATAAGTGCATAAACTAGAGAATATAGGAGTTTAGGCATTCCCAATACCATATGTAATCAATTGAGTTATACCAATGTTTATTTTTAGCTTTTTGCATTGAAATATTAATTCCATGTCTTTTGTTTTCTTCGCCCAAAAAAGTGATGTGGGTTTTATCATTTGCATTGATTTGCTTTATTTTTTGGAATGTCATGCTTTTTGGGAGATATTCTTAGTTAATTCAAATGCATGACTTGATTTAATCTAAATTTTTCATCTTGCATATGTTTAATGATTTGATATTTAATTGATTTCTTATTCTCTAGTTAACTTGAGATATTAATTAGGGAAGTGATAATTAATTAATTAAACAAGAGATGAGATGTAAATGGCTAATACGTAGGATTTATATTATTATTTTGATATTATATTAGCTATTAAAATTAACTAATGGGATAAAGGATGAAGAATAATGATGATAGTATTAATTAATTAATACTAGGTATTGAATATAAATGTAATAGGGTTCATAGTGTGAATATTAAATAATTTGAGACCATGTGTGAATGATAGGAACAATTAGGGAAATTGTGGGATGAAAGAAATTTATTCGGAACAATGTCGTAGAATGCTATTAAAGGTTTTAAAATAGTGGAATGTATCAAAAGTGATCAAAAATGGTCAAAAGTGGTCATAATGTATTGTGAAGTAATTACATGAGGATTTCCAAGGTTTAGAATGTGTAATACAATATTTTATGGTGTCTAAAAGTCATATATTTTGGTGCCTCATACCACATGGCTTCTTCACATGTTGATTTTTCTGACAATGAATCATGTGTTATGTCCTAAATCACTTTAGGTGATGACACTTCCTTGCCAGTTGTTGGTAGTGGATCAATAAAAGTAGATGGTGGAACCTTTAACAATGTTTTAAGTTTTCTCAATATCTTTACCAATATCCTATTAGTAAAACCAAATAACTCATGAGGGTATGTAAATGGAATTTAATCCTAACTTGGTGATTATTCATGAGATTCACAGTGAGACTATAGTGGTTGAGGGAAAGGCAAATCACAAGTCTCAGTTGTACACCTTTTCCCACTTTACTTTTGATACTTCGTAGACTGCCTTGTTCACTCCTACATATGAGGTTAGTAAGATATGACATGAGTATTTTGGTCATTTAAAATATATTTACCTTTAACGATTGAGCCAACATGAGATGGTCAACGAGTTACCTTAAGTAAAATTTTCTTAAGGGTATTTGTGAGGGTTGTGCCCTTGGGAAACACCCTAAAGAAATTTTTGGCAAGGGAAAAAACTATGGTGCTTCTCATCCCTTAGATCTTGTTCATAGTAGCATTTCTAGCCCCTTTCCATCTCCTTAATTATTTATATCTCTCTATATACTTACCTTTATTAATGACTTTTCACATTATATGTGGGTTTACTTTCTCAAATAGAAATATGAATTTTTTGACCACTTTAGAGACTTCAAGGATATCATTGAGAAATAAATCAAAAGGTCTATCAAGGTTCATCAAACTAACAATGGAGATGAGTAAACGAGTAATAGGTTCGATGATTTATACACCTCTAAAAGGATTAATTTTCAACGTACAATTGCTTACATCCATTCACAAAATGAAATTGTGGAAAGAAATAACATATCACTTAAGGAGATGGGCACTTATCTGGTTCATTCTAAATGCCTTCCTCCATAGTATTGGGTTGAATCCATGAACTATGTTTGTTACATACATAACTATCTTTCACACAAAGCAATAAAATGGATGACACCCTTTGAGGCTTGGTGTAGACAAAAACCTAATGTCAAACACTTTTGCATCTTCAAATCAACTAATATGGCTTAGATTCCTAAAAATATAAGGACTTGGAACCACAATCTAGACCTTGTATATTTTTAGTTAACTTGATTATGTGAAGGTCTATAGATTATTGAACGCTACCCCTCATCAAATTTATATTGAAATAAGTGTGAAGTTTGATGAGTCATATTTTACTTCCACTTTCTACCCATTGAGGTCTTTCTACCCCTTTCTAACTTTGATTATGAATCCTCTGATGATGATCACATTGAACCTCTGGCTCCTAATCTTATTGCTCCTCTAGATCCTTATCCTACTGCTCCTCATTCTCCTCATGCTTCAAAATATTTTCATTCTAATATAAGTGATGAAGATGACTGAGTTTCCTCTCACTTGAGTGAAGATTCAACAGATTTTGAGCCTAAATCTCCTATAGGTCCTCATTGGGATAGAAAAACCTTGCAAAGTGCTAGAGAATGGATAGGGGATCCTTTAGATGAGAGGAGGAATCATTCAGAATTCACTATACCCCACACATTCTTCATCTATGCTTCAAACCTTCAGTCTTTCCAAGAGGCAATTGAGATTCCAGAGTGGGATTATATCATGGATTAGGAGTATTCCTCTCTCATGAAGAAACTTCTTGGGATCTCACCCCTCTTTCAAAAGGAAGAAAAATTGTTCGGTGTAATTGGGTGTACCAAACAAAGTATGATGCCAATGAGAAAATCTAAAAGTATAATAGTTAAGGGTTTCTCCCATGTTTCTTGGGTTGATTATTCAGATGTCGTTACTCTCATTGTGGATATGAATTATATTAGAATGACCATCTCTATCATTATCACTAACAGATGATAAGTACATCAAATGGATGCTAAGAGTACCTTACTTTATGGGGATCTAGAGGAAGAAATCTATATGGAGCCTTCTATGGGTTATGTCCACGATTCCTCCCTCAATTACAGACTTTATAAGTTTATATACGGCCTTAAACAAACCCTCGAGCTTGGTATGCCAATATGGACTCCTTTCTTCTTGTATTAGGGTTGAATATGTGTCACTTTGACCCAAATGTTTACATTTTGTGGTAAGATGAGTCCATGCTTATCCTCTTATTGTATGTTGATGACTTATTGATTATGGGTAGCTCTTCCTCAATCATTGATTTAGTGAATACTTCCTTAGCCAACAAGTTATCCATGACTAGATTTGTTTTTCTTTACTACATCCTTGGGATACAAATTACCCAATTTGACTCAAGAATTATGATTTCTCAACCTAAGTACGTCCTTGATTTTCTAGTCAAATTCCACATGTCTGATTTTAAAACATCTCCCACTCCCTTCCATTATGGGGTTAAGTTATTTGTTGATTGCTTCACTCCCTTTGTTGATAATACCCTTTATCACCGTTTGGTGGGGAGCTTGATCTACCCAACTCACACTCGACCAGATATTCTATTAAATGTTGGCATCATGTCTAGATTTATGTAGGATCCTCATGAGCTATATTTGAAAGTAGTTAAGTGTATCCTTCACTATGTTCATGTCACTCATACTGATGACATTCACTACTTGGGAGGGATAGAGATTGATTTAGATAGATTCACATATTTTTATTAGGTTGGTGATCTTGATCATCAAGATTCTACCTCTGATTACAAATTTTCTCTTGGTTTGGGTCCTATCAATTGGTTGATCAAGAAGTAGAATGTAATTGTGATATCTTCTATGTAGTAGAATACAAGAGATAATTCAATGTTTCCCAAAATCTATTTGCTTACAAAGGATTATGATAGATTTTTTCATTCACTTTCGGTGGCCTACCATCATCTATTGTGATAACGTGAGCACTATCTCGATTTTCCAAACATCATTTCAGCACCAATGGAAGAAACATATTGAGATTCATATGCACTTCATTCAGGAGTTGATCCATAGAGACATCATTGATTTGCAGTACTATCAGACTTCAAATCGTGTTGTAGATATTTTTACCAAACCTTTCATTGAAGCCAAGTTTCTTCACTTGCACTCTCTTCTTGGGGTGAGGTCCACTGCAACCACTCATATTCGTTAGGATTTCTAGTCCTCCTCTCTTCTTCTTATTCTTCTAGAAAGATAGTAGTTTGTACATGGGTAGCTCATCACACCTTTAGTTGCTAAGACCCATATGTCACATATTTCTTAGTTTTCTAGGGTATTCCTCTTTCTCTTTTTAGCTTTTCATGCCTCTACCTAAGCTTTGATGAAGGAGGTGTTAGTGTGAGGTATGTGATGAGGCCATAAATTGGCCATAAATTACCATTATTTTTTCCTTCCAAGTTACCTTTGAAAGTGGATTTAAATGTAATTGAGGAACTTATAGTTTGCTTATGATAGAATATAGGATATATATCTTGTTCATTCTTTAGAAATATTTTGTAGTCTATTTTGGTGACTAATCATATTGATTATTTGGGAAAAGATGTAAAGTCTTGTGTATGTAGGCCATAAAGGAAAGATAATGCTAGTATTGGGGAAAATAGAAATGATCATCAAAAGTACATATAAACTCAAATATGATTTAATATTCAGATTCCTCTTGGAAAATTGTGTAAATTTAAAACAAGAATCATCCCAATCCAAGATTACATGCAAAAGTTATAGTTGTTTTAGTTAGCTCCAGAACCATTGGAGTTAGCTCTGGAACCTGCAATGTTAGCTCCAGAACCATTGGATTTAGCTCCGGAACCTATAAGGTTAGCTCTAGAACCATTGGATTTAGCTTTGGAACCTGCATCAACAAGGTAACATTAACTCCAGGACCATTGGAGTTAGCTCCGAAACCTGCATCAATAGAGTAACGTTAGCTCTAGAACCTATAAAGTGAGCTCCGTAACTTGCAAAGTTAGCTCCAAAACCTGTAACGTTAGCTCCAGAACCATTGGATTTAGATCTAGAACCTGCATCAACAAAGTAATGTTATTTTTGGAACCTGTATTAATACAGTAACGTTAGCTCCAAAACCTACATCAACAGAATGACAATTTTTGAGGAATTATGAAAAATCAGAGAGTCCAATGGGAAATATGAGAGATTTTTTTGTTCATATAAATGTTTTTAGAAAAAAAATCATTCATATTTTCTACAGGTTTTACCAATGAAGAGAAATCTAACTTTCAGTGAGCTGCAGTCCAAGGAAAAGTGTATCAGAAGAGCACTAAAAGTTCCATAAACAGAAACAGAAAAGTCAAATGGAAAATATGAGAGAGGTTTTTGTTCATAGAAATGTGTTTAAACAAAACCTCATTCATATTTTCTAAAGGTTTTACCAATGAAGATAAATCTAGCTTTTATTGAGCTGCAGTCCGAGGAAAAGTGTAGTAGACGAGCACGAAAAGTTTCATAAATAGAAACATAAAAGTCAAACAGAAAATCTAAGAGAGGTTTTTGTTCATAGAAATGTGTTTAACAAAAACCTTATTCATATTTGCTATAGGTTTTAACAATGAAGATAAATCTAACTTTTAGTGAACTGCAGTTTGAGGAAAAAGCGTATCAGACAAGAGTCAAAAGTTCTACAATAAAAAACAACAAAGTCAAATGGAAAATCTGGGAAAGGTATTTGGTCAAAATCATCTTTTAAGGAAAGACATCTTTCCAATAATGTAGGAGACTAAAATCATTTTGATTCTTTTTACCAAATAGCAAGGAGAAGATTTGGGAGCAAATATTTCTAAAATAATTAAGATAAGATTTGACTCCAATAATATATCTCTCTCCATATTTTGTGGAGATGAAGATCTTAATTGTTAGGATTGGAATAAAGATAAGATCAAATTGTATTTCCTAAAATAAGGAGTTGGTTGGATGCATGAATTATAAATGCAACCTTCCACATTGAGATATGTAATTCTTTTCTCCCAAGAAATAAAGATTTGTTCTTTCCTCTCAAATATTCTATAGTTTTAAAATATCAGAAGTATGATTTAAATCCTCTTCCAAGGAATGAGCTAGCCACTCATTTCAAGGAAGATGTATCTATGTATCTATGTTTATGCTTATTCATTTCTTTGTAATTCATTTTATTGTATTGTTTTTATCTTTGTATTGTGAAAATTCAGTCTATTGTGAACCTACGGGTATTTCGTTTAATTATGTTTATTTCCAATTCAATAATTTTTATGAAAGTGTGTTTAAATTCCTGCAAGTGTTATTTCCTTCATGTAAGTGTGATTTCCTTCATGCAAGTGTGCCTTTGAATTTCTGCAAGTGTGATTTATTTTATGCAAGTTTGGATTGTTTTTAAAGGAGATTATTTCCAAGATCTTCTCCTCTTAATGCATACAGCCTTCAGACACCAACCCGAATTGATATTCTTAATGGTGAGGATTGACAACCCTCATCAGTATGTGTTATCCATTTTTGCACCCCTGCAAAATGGATAATTAATAGGTCTAAATGTTGGCGGTTGATGGATGCAACACTTGTGACTTATAGGGTAGCTCGCGAGTTGGTCTCCTTTCACGGTGAGTTGGCAAGCCATGGTAAAGGTTAGAGACAATTAGAAGGAAAATCAGTAGTAAAATACTTCTGGTAGCAGGTTTGCCAGGTAGCAGAGGAGAATTGACGTAGGGCACTAGTAGTATCCTTAGATGCTTCCTCCCAGTAGCATGTATAGATGCTACCAGCCGGTAGCAGTATAACGTTAGAATGACAATGGATCATGGAAGTGAAGCAGTCACCAGTAGCAAATTTTAATGCTACTGGCTGGTAGCATTAAAAATGCTACCAGTCAGTTGCACAAGGGAGTAGTCGGGCAACAACAAAGGTGCTAGTAGAATTTATACAGACACTACTGAATGACATAAACTTTTAAGCTATCGATCAGTAGTGGGGAAATCATGTTACCAACAAGTTGTAATTATTCAACCAATTGACACCATGCAAGAATCTACTACTGACCAGGAGCAAAAATGGTATGTTACTGACTAAGTGTGGGAATGAACCAAACATTAATGGAATCAATACAAAGCTGTTCAACGACTATTTTAATGAGGTATGACACCCATGACTACCCATGTAAGCAAAGTACCAAATTTTTATGGCCTCCTATACCTCTTTAATGAAATTTTCTGGTTGGTGAGGAAATTTCGAGGCTCTTCTTCTATATATTGTAAGTTTTGCCTCATTTTGAGGGGAGAGATTCTATAATGTAAAGTAACTCTTTCAAAATTGTTCCAGCACTTTTGTGAGTTGCAGGCCTTGAATTTGGGAATTTTGTAAAGGATTCTTGCCTTGTGCCAATATTGTAATGGATTATGCATCATTTTAAACAATAAAATTGGTGTTTTGTGGATTTTCTTTCCCTAGCTCGAGTTTTATTGTGTTCTTTTCCTTCCCTTATTTTTGCAGGTGTATTATGTATATTGTGTCCTCTTGTAGGGTTCAAATTGATTGTGCTCCACAAAATTAGAGGTTATAAATGTGTTCTTTGAACTGTGGCACTTTTTTCTGCCATTTTCTACCTCATTTTCTTCCATTTTTGCTCCTCCACCCCCTTGTTCTTGGTGATATCGCCTCCCTTAGTTTAGGACTTTCATTTTATGCATCTTTCCCTTCCCTGGTCCCTTGGAAATTTTAGGATTAGTTTCAGAATAGTTACTTTTCCCTTTCTAGGAGTAGTGTAGCATTAGGAATAGGTAGAGGAACTGGCCTTCTCTAGAGGTTTGTCTCAATTGTAGAGTCCCACACCTTGAGACAATCCCATGTTAGTTAAAAGTAGGGTTTTGTAATGTGCAAATCCTAGGTTGATGTTTTTTTTATATAACAATTTTGACACACCAAGTTGGAAAATTTTGAGGAGTTTTATATTTTCATTTCAACTAGTGGATGTGTTCTTGTTGGAATATCATCCTTTAGAGGCTCTGCAGCAATCTAACAACTCTAATTAAAAATCAATTGGTTTCAACATTACTAGTGGCTCAAGTTCATGAGAAGAATTTAGAAAAGGTTCATAACAATAGAGGAGGGAGCTTTTGAGTACCTATAATTATCAACTTGAAGGGGAAGAAAAGAAATATCAGTCCAAAGGTCACCTTCACAACCAGACAAGACTCTTTCCACTCTACCTCCTAGTAGGCCTTTCTTGTAATCTACTAGAGTTCTCAGACCTATTACAATGGCAACGCAATAGAATTTGGGATTCGTTAATTTTACTGGCAGCAATCCTCTTGCTCTTAATGCCAATAATCCCATTCTAGCATCTTCTCTCAAGAACTTCACTTTCTTCACTGGGGAGAATCAGACTACTCCAACTGACCACATTCCGGATATCGCCAATGTCTGTGTTTTCCATCAGATCTTTGAACAAGATGTGTTTATTAGGTTGTTAGCTTCTTCATTCAAAGGAAGAGATTCACAATGGTTTAGGAGTCTAGCAGCAGTGTAAATTTCTAATTGGAATGCATTGTGCACAACCCTCTGTATTCAATTTGGAGAGAAAGTGGATAATATCTCTTTGCTAGAATAACTAACAACTATAAAGAGGGCACCAAATGAGTAGATGAATGACTTCAATTTCATATTTCAAAGGACGTGGGATAAGATTCCAATTACTGTGAGACCATTTGTTGAAGGCACATTTATCTATTTCCTTAATGCTTTAAATTCGGATGTATCTGTCATGATATAATCTATGGGAGGGATAACCTTACCAAGACCTTATACCGTAGTCATTATAGCTAAGAATTGTCTGATTCAAGCCGGTAAACTTATGCTTAGGCCACCTATTCCTATTTATCTAGAAATGGGAAATCCTAGTTCTATCAAAACACCTGAGTTAGCCCCTATTCCTGCCCCTAAGAATCAAAGTTTCAATGAGGTTTTTACCTCTTCTTCTAATACCTCAACTAAACTCCAAGAAGTTATGAAGAAATTGCAAAACCTAGGGAATGAATTGGTAACCCTTAAGAGGTAGCATGCCCAAAATTTTAGACTTTATTAGCCTCAATCCAAACCAAATAGGCCTCCATATTAGCCTAATAGACCTCCCGTTTAAGCTGCAAATAAATATCAAGGACAACCATCGACTGCTAGACTATTTCAACCTTACAATCCTAATACATCTTCAACATCAAGGGTCTTGGTTCCAGTCTAGAATAACATTACACAAGAATATGAATGGTGCTTTCCTTGTGGTCAACCCCATAATCAAGCAACATGTTTCAATGGTATGTTAAACTAGACTTTGATGGTGCAAACTATTGGTGTGTCTCAAGAATCAAACCAAGAAGAGAATCACCAACAAGCAACTACTCAAGAGGCAACTTCAAGTGAGACCACACTTGTGAATTGGAAAACAGAGGATTTTTGTGGTATAAATTAGATTCCTTCTTAAGGGGTAGCGGCCAACACAAGGTCTAAGAAGAGAAATATAGAGGGAGGACAATCATCAAGTGCAAGTGTTGTTCAAACTTCTATCATGCCCCAAGAACTTGGTAGCTCGAATCCATACCCAAACTCACAAAATCATCCTATAGTACCCATTATAGCAGCTCGTGTATAGGAAAAGGCAATGCCAAGCAAAGGGCGGCAGAAGGACAACCCACCTTCATTCAATATCATTGACCACATGAAGAAAAAAATATAAGCATCACTATGTGGGAATATTTGAAAATTCCATGCCAAAGGGACCTTTTACAAGTAACCATAGCTAACTTTTTCATCTCAAATGATTCACCCAAGGACTAAGAGAGGGTCCTCACCAATGCAATGCGAAAAAAAAAGGGTCAACCAAGAAGAAATATAAAACTTTCACCATTTTATGTGTCCTTGATTATTGAAAACAACTTGGTACATAACTTCATGATTGACTCAGGGGAAAGTAGCTCAGTGATGCCAAAGCAAATTACAGATCAGTTGGGTCTTAAGTATGAACCGGTATCAAAGGGAGTGATACAATTGGATGGCACAACAGTGAGAACAGTTGGAATCATCAAAGATCTGAATCTCACACTGCATGCATGTCCTAATTTCATAGTTCAACAAGATGTATCAGTCATTGAGTTTCCTCCACTCTTTTCCTTGTTCTTGTCAAGGGACTTCACAACTAAAGTAGTCATTTTTATGTGCCCTTAGAAAAACACTCTAATCCCATTCACGTCGGCCTATCACCTAGTGGGTGCTGGGCGCTCACCCGAGGCACACGCGGGTGCCGAGCCCCTCCTTTATGTGAGCATTGTGAGAAGATGATGCCATTGATAACAAATTAAATGCAAAAAAGTAAATGATCATGCATACATTCTGAAGGCATAGGATGAGTTATTATATCAATATACCCATTCAGATAAGAGAAACATCATACAGAGAGAATATTTGAGTCATGACATAAAGAAAATATACTAGGGTTTGCACCCATGAACAATATATTCAGAACATATATTTATATTGATCATAGTTCTAGTAACCACATTACATTCAAAAGGGTCATAACAGACCAAATGTATCAAGACAGACATGACTCATGTATCAGAGACCCTAGCTATGCTTCCCATATTACATAAATTTTCATAGACCCATCCCTCTAGATATGATATCATTCCTACAACCCTCTAATGGTAACCCCAGCCCTTAGAACCTCCTACTCTTTTCTGCAGGGCTTCACCTTTCATCCTCTCTATGATGATCCTAAAGCTTCCCCTCATCGACCTCTCTCCATTCAAGTCTCTCTTCCTCACTCTAGAGCATCTCTATAAATAGGTTTAGCACCCACCGCCATGCCTTCCTCTAGGAGCAGATTGCTTGCCAAGTGTCCATGTGGTCCTCCAATGGAGCATGCTTCTTCTGATCCGAGCTCTCCACTTTCTGCAATGATGTCTTTTAGGAATGTTCTACGCGTGGGATATTCTTTCCTTGACCACCAAGTCACCAGGTTGGCACCTTATCCACTCAGCATGCCTAGTCGGGTCATGTTTTTCCTCAAGTGCTTCTTGGAGAGCCGAATATGGCTAAGTCCTGAGATCCTTTGTTCTGCCTTGTGCATGTCATGGTTTCTACTAAACCCTTCTAAAACCCCTATCTTGCGCATTCTTTTCCCCACATGCCCTTCTTCTTTACTGGTCCCATGCACACACGCACCCTTTGGTACTTAGCCAATATTTTGAGGCCCAACATCACCCCACACTAAGCTTGTTCTCTGTCCTCAGAAACATCCTCTCTCCAAAGAATAAAGAATGGTGGGACTTTGAATGGTTGGAATAAAGAATGAAGGAATGAAGAATGAGAAATGGAAGAAATAAAGAATGGAGGAATGATGAAGAATCTGTCTATTGTTGAAGGATGAGTGTGGAATCCTTCCTTATATCTACCTCAATCTTCTCCCAGGCATCCACTTCACCCTGCGCCTATTGACAGAGGTCACCTACTAGAGCGCTTACTTCATTGAAACTTAGTTCATCATCCTTAGCAGTCAGCATACTCACAATGTCTTCCAACTGTTTACCCAGTTCATCTAGCACATCCATCCTACGGGTGATCTGGGGATATAATTCTTTCATCCATTTTTTGATCGAGCCCTGTAAGGTCTTGATGGCTTCTGACTTCTTCTCTACCTCGGCCAGGATTTTATCCCACTCTTCCCTTTTTCCCTTATTTTTCTCCTGAAACTCCTTGAGATCTACCTCATGTGTAGCAACTAGAATGTTTGCTACTCTATCCCTGTCAGTGTACAATTTCATAAGCAGCTTCAGCTATCTGCGCGATAGCCTTTACAGTGGCAAGGAGCTTAGTGTATCAAGTGACTATCTCCACAACCTTCTACTTTTCCTCTTTCTCCTGGTGCACCAGTGCCTCTTCTATTGATTCTAAGGTGAGTGGTTTCCTTTCCATCGTAAGGATGTGAGTCAAATCTTCCAAGCATTGCAAGGTCGATTCGTATTTCTGTCGGGCGGTGCTATTTCTAGATGCTTCAAGACAATAGCATCTGTAATCATCTCAATTTTCTTGTATACCTCGCGCACCTTTTCCTTTTCCTCCCTCATCTCAAACCTTAACTGTGCATTGATCATCTCTTCCTACTTCAGATCCTTGCTCTTTTCAATGAGCTCCTCAATTTTCTTCTCTAATTCTCCTTCTAGGAATCTCACCCTATCATTCCTCCCAAAAATTCTTGCCTCCACCTCAACCAACACCTTGTTGAGTGCATTGTAGACTTGTTCATTGGACAACTGCTGAGCATTTACCAGTGGGTTTATTCCTTTGGTCTCTAGTACCTTCATCAGTGCCCCTTGGTTAACTTTGAACTCAGGTTCATTGATGTGGGACTCAAACACCCAAGATAGCATTTTCCTGGTTTGTGGGTACGTGCCTTCTTCTTCAAATGAAGACATGCAATGATTTGGTCCGTAGGCACAATACTCTGGAAATGTGCACATAATACCTTATTCAGGTCATTGATGTAGCTCATCCCTTTCCCTTGCACCACTATCACACCTTTTCCTCCTATGTGTGCTACTTTTGGAAAGCTCACTGCTAAGTTGGGATCTCCACCCATGCTTCCATACTCCTTTCCTATGCTCTCTTCTTCTATCTCCTTGAGTATCTCATCAGTGCTTTGCTCCACTTCCTGCTCCACTAACTTCTCTATTATGCCCGCTACTTCTCTCTTTACGGCCTCTTCTATCTACTCCTTGGTGAGGCTGGGGGTCCTCTGATCCTTAGTATTTACTTCTTCACTCTCCCCTTTTCCTTGAGTGCCTTCCTCTTCTCCACCCTTTTCCTCACTTCTTTCTTCCTTTGAGTCATGTACATCATACATGGGATGATCCTAAACTTCTTCATCCTCACCATCTTCTCTTTTTCCTCTGTAGGCCTCCAAGCTCTGTCTCTTCTGAGTCTTCCTTCCCCACTACCTTCTGCTTCTTCTTAACTGGGGATTCTTCTTCGTCTTCCTCTCTAGCAGGTGATTCCTTCCTTGGTGACTCTTCTTGCTCTGGCACCTCTTCCTCAGGTGTCTTTTCCTTCTCCTTGATGGGATACTTCTTCCTACACGTATGTGCTCGGCTTGGCACCTGACTCCTATGCGCCCACAGATTGTATTGTCTACACACTTGGTGCTTTCTTCTCTGGCGCCTCTTCCCTCTCCCTTTTCCTTGGCACAGCCTTCTTCCTACTAGTGGGATCCTCTAGGATGGAGACATCATTCTCCAAGTAAGTACCCTTTTCATACTTGGGCCTAATGCGCAAGTATACTCTTGTCGTGGTTCTTCCAACAATTGGCAACGTCATGGGTTTTGTCATGCGCACATCATGGGAGACATACTTCTCCACATAAGTGCGCTCCTTGGGGGATACGATATTTCTCAGTAATTCGTGGTGGTCCTGGTCCACCTCGCTAAGGTCAAACCTTATTATTTTAGCTTCCTTGAAGTGGTTGACCCCTGCTTGGAAATATTGTGCAGTGAAAGAGAAGGGTAATTTACACCATGGGCTCTTGGTCCCATCTGACAGAGTGAACCTGCCAATGCAAAAGTGTTGATAGATAGTGAACTCAACTTCTCCATCTACTAGTGTTGGAAACTGTTCAGGTATCCTCCACTCAGCCTTGAATGTGTCACACATTCACTTGTACCATTTCTCCAGGCACGCCTTATGGGTGGCCGTCATGGTGTCGCATGTGTATTTTTCAAACCTCTTCGCGGGGGAGGGGTCTTCATCTGGATACTCCCATATGAACTTCTCTGGCCCATCGGGAACTCCAATTTCTGAGAAGATGATGGTGAGAAGAACATTTCCAAACATAATCTTATCTCCTTCTTGTGCGGCGCTGATGATCTCTTCTGCAATGTAGGTGGACAGGTTATAGATGGTTCCTTCTGAAATTTTCTGACACACATTCAACCATGCCTTGTTTACCTATGTCCACCTCTCTTGACCATTCAGCTTGGTTACTAGGCGTGCAACCATCCTCATCACTGGGTTGGAGATATCAAGGATGTTAAAGTAGCGATACCCCTTCTTATAGTCATACTCCTCTGTGGTCTTCTTAATAGCCTCTTTATCCTCCAGGTCATCATCTAACAAATCTCCTTTGTAGATCAAACCTAGTAAACTTAGAGATGAGTTGGGGAGTTATGGACATTCTGTGGCCCACAAAGTAGAAGTGATCCTCATGCACATGTGACATCAACCATTGGTATAGCCACTCGGGCTTTCCAAAATAGGGCAACTCGTAAAGTTGTAGCAACCCAACCTTCTCCAATTTTACCTTCACCTCATTGTTATAGATTGGCATCCCTTCTGGTGTCCTCTTATCTATTGGATGAACCAGCTCTAACACCATCTCCTTCTCTGTGGTACTTGTGCGATGGTTGTAGTCACTCACGGCCATCTTCCTCACATGGGATACCCATTCTTTCCCAAGTAACACTCCATCTGGGTATTGCATCTCCGCATACCACTCCTCATTGAAACTGGTGGTGGCAGTTTGTTTTCCTTTTCCCTTTCCCTTCTTAGGTGAAACGGTTGCCTTCTTTGGTGCCATCTTCTTGTCGGGTTAAAAACAACTCTTCCTTGCTCCTCTTCCTCACTCTTCTCAAATCTGTGGCTCAACTTTGTGAAAGAATCCTTCTACTCCCATGCCCTAGCTACAGAACCCTAACCTGGAAAACTCTTCCACAAGATGGCGTACTCTACTGAAACCTCCCTATGCCCATGTACTCCTTCCACTCTGGTTCACAGATCACCCTAGTCACGCACTTCATATTTTCACTCTTCTTCCTTCACACAAATATTTCTTCGTCAAATGCCCTAGTTCACAAGAGCTCTTCAATCTCGTAATAGCAAGGTAAATAATGATGTGCCCAACCCTTTACTTATAGCTTTTTTCTCTCTTCCCATAATAAATGTTATGCCACCTACCAATGTACTTAGCATTAAATGTAACTTTTTCCACTAAAGATGATCTTAAGTGCTCTTTCCCACACGCCCAATCCTGCATGAAAAATCTCTACAACCTTCTGGCACGTAAAAATCCTTATTGACTGAAGATTCTTACATGCGTGTGTCTGTATTGCCAAAGGAACTTCTTATGTCCTTGACCTAATTTGTTCCCTCACCTACCTCATGTTGTTCCTGCACTTCTCATCCTTTGTACGTGGTCCTTGTAAAGCCTTATCCTGACACCAAAATTTCTCATCCACCTTTTTCCACGTGCGCTCTCCTACCTTACGCATTTTTGATCTTTTAACCTGGGCCATTAAAACACAACTTTCACTTCCAGCCTCTATTTCACTTTGCTCTACTCCACCCCACACTAAAACAGATGCGTGACCCTCTGCACATACACAACCCTTGAAAGTAATGTGGTTACTGGCACACAAGGTGTGCAAAAACAACACAACAGAAAGGAACAAGTGACAAGAAAGGGAAACACAAGGAAAAGAAATGCATTAAGGGAAATCCTAGGCTAACTGGAAAAACTGCCTTATTTACAAACATGAGACTTATTTATAGTAGGGCTTCAGCCTACTCCCATTGAAATGGCCTTGTAACTTCATTTCATCTAGTGCTTGTAACTGGAAAACACCTGAATCAAGGATGTACAAGATGATGTATGGTCCCAACCAATGGAATTTCAACTTCCCAGGATGGCGTAGAAATTTAGAGTCATATAACAAAACCATCTTCCCAACCTCAAATTGTTTGTTTTTGATATGACGATCATGTCATGATTTTTGTCTTGCCTTCTCTATCTTTTGACTCCATCTAGCAAGTGATCACCTTTCATCTAGCTGCATTAATTTATCAATCCTCTCTTCAAGCACTTGTTCATCAGCCAATCCTCCTACGCACGTTATACGCAGCGATGGTAGCATAAATTCAACTAGTAAAATAGCCTCTGTGCCAAATACCAATTGAAATGGTGTGGCCTTGTTCAACCTCTTGTAGGTTGTCATGTATGCCCATAGAACGACTGATACCTTGTCATCCCAATCTTGTCTTCCAATGTCACAAATTTTGGTTAACGTGTGACTTAGTATTTTGTTAAATGCCTCAGTAGTTCCATTTACTTGGGGATGATAAGGGGTGGTCTTGTGATGGGCCACCATAAACTCTACCAACAAAATCCTGACCGTTTCATTCAGAAAATGTGTACCCCTATCACTAGTCAGGCTTAAAGGACATCCATACCTGTTGATTATGTTCTCCCATAAAAATCTAGTTGTTTTCAATGCAGTGCAATCCTTTGTAGGTGTTTCCTCTATTAATCTTATCAAGTAGTTAGTGCAAGTGATGATGTAATGCGAGCCAAGTCCTTTGTGTGGCAGGTGAAATAGGTCCTACAAAGTCAATTGCCCATTTTTCAAATGGTTCTGCATTGGCTATTGGTCTTAAGGGAATCTCATCCCTCCTTCCAGGTTTTCCAAGGCACCGACAATGGTGGCAGGCCTTGCAAAACTCAATACAATCCTGGTAAATACTTTCCCACCAAATCCTAGAAGTAGAATCTTCCATGTGGTTGCATTTCTTGTATAGTGTCCTCCTACAATCCCACCATGTGCTTGTTCTATAATTGTAATGCGCTCATGTTCTACTACCTATCAGAATAGAACCTCATCTCAACCTAACTTGTAAAAATCTCCACTAATCAACATGTAGGGCATGACATGTTTAGCCAACTACTTTCTCTCCAAAGACTTCATTCCTTCTAGTGCCACACCTATTTTAAGAAACACTGTAATATCCTCTAAGTCATAGGGTGTGCGCCACAACCTAAATAGTTGCGCGTCTGGCATGGTATCCTCAATGCTTTGCGCATCCTCCCCTGAGTCAATTCTTGATAAATGATCAGGTCCTGAATTACTCTTTCCTGGTTTTACCATAACTGAAAACTCAAATTCTTGAAATAATAGGACCCAACAACATATGCGCCCTTGCAAAACAGGCTTGTTCACCAAGTACTTCAATGCCATGTGGTTTGTGTAGAATATGAATGGTGTTACCAGTAGATAATTCTTGAACTTATGTAGTTTGTAGATCATTGGAAAATCCTCACACTCAGTAGTTGTGTAATTTTGTTCTGCTGGTGTCAAATTTATACTTGCAAAACAAAGGGGGTGATTAATAATATCCTCAGCAGGTTATGCTAGTATTGCTCCAATGGTTGTCCCTGAGGTGTCAACATGCACATGGAAATTCTTATACCAAGAAGGAAAGCATAATATGGGCACAATAAAAAGCCTATCCTTTGAAGTGTCAAATGCAAATTGTTGTGCCTTTCCCCAGTGAAAGGCACTCTTGTGTTTTAGTAATTTTTCCAATTACATGGCGATCTTGGCATATCACTTAACAAAAATTCATGTAGTATCTCATATGTCCAAGGAATCCACGCACTGCACTTTGACTGGTAGGCTCCCCCAACCCCACAATAACTACAACTTTAGCAGGATCCACAAGCAAACCTTCCTTATATATAATATGCCCCAGCAGGGTTCCAAATGGAGTAGAAAAACACACTTCTTAATGTTGAGGGATATCCTCAACTGCCGACATCTCTCAAACATCTGCATATGTTGAGAGCCATTCATAAAATTCTACTAGAAAATAGAAAAAGGTCTCATACAACTCATGATATAGGTGTTCTTCTACCCATTTGTGTGCATCAAACTTAGGTCTAGTACTAAATCTTTGATGAAAATAATCCTTTGTGCTTTTAAACCATGTTTCGACACTTTCCAAGGTTAAGAGCTTTGTCATCATGCATCATTCTCACAACAACTTTGAAAAGAGGTCACGAAAATGGAACCAAGATGTAGTCATTTTTATGTGACCTTATAAAAACACTCTAATCCCATGTGCACCGGCCTATCACCTAACAGGCATTGGGCACTCACCTGAGGCATGCGCAGGCACTGAGCCCCTCCTTTATGTGAGCATTGTGAGAAGATGATGTCATTGATAATAGATTAAATACATAAAAGTAAATGATCATGCACACATTCTTAAGGCATATGATGAGTTATTATATCAATATACCCATTCAAATAAGAGAAACATCATACAAAGAATAGATTTTAATCACGACATAAAGAAAATATATTAGGGTTTGTACCCATGAACAATATATCCATAACATATATTGTTATTGATCATAGTTCCAGTAACCACATTACATTCAAAAGGGTCATAACAGACCAAATGTATCAAGATAGACATGACTCATGTATCAGAGACCCTAGATATGCTTCCCATATTACATAAATTTTCATAGACCCATCCCTCTAGATATGATATCATTCTTACAACCCTCTAATGGTAACCCCATCCCTTAAAACCTCCTACTCTTTTCTACAAGGATTCACCTTTCATCCTCTCTATGATGATCCTAAAATTCCCCCTCATCAACCTCTCTCAATTCAAGTCTATCTTCCTCACTTTAGAGAATCTCTATAAATAGGTTTAGCACCCACCACCATGCCTTCCTCTAGGAGTAGGTTATTTGACAAGTGTCCATTTGGTCCTCCAATGGAGCATGCTTCTTCTGATATGAGATCTCTAATTTTTGTAATTATGTCTGTTGGGAATGTTCTACACGTGGGATATTCTTTCCTTGGCCACCAAGTTGCCATGCTAGCACCTTATCCACTCATCATGCCTAGTTGGGTCACATTTTTCCTCAAGTGCTTCTTGGAGAGCCGAATATGGCTAAATCCTAAGATCCTTTGTTTTTCCTTATGTGCATGTTGTGGTTTATACTAAACCCTTCTAAAACCCATGTCCTATGCACTTTTCCCCATGCCCCCTTCTTCTTTATTGGTCTCGTGTCCACATGCGCCCTTTGGTACTTAGCTAATATTTTGAGGCCCAACAACATTGAGCCTCATGAACCAAGTCTAATCAATTCCAATTGTTCAACCTTTGATCAAGAAGATTTTCTAAGCACTCAGGAAACAAATACTAAGGTTGGGGGCATTCCATACTTAACACATGATGAGTGGGCCCACAAAAGGCATGGCTATGATCCATATAAAGAAATGGAAGAAGCTGAATTAGGCATCTATTGTCTACATGAAGAAATTGTACCTCTTCCTAGTGTTACCAAATTGGATGATGAAGATGACAATGAAGTTTGGCAATTATTTTTTGAAGGTTTGAGGATAAAACAAGGTGTTGGAGGGGGAACAATGCTCATATCACCCAAAGGTATGAAATATTACTCCGCTTTCATATTTCAATTCAGTTTCTCAAATAATATAGTTGAATATGAAGCATTAATCCACAGGTTACATTAGGTGAGGAAAAGAGTTATCAAGAACCTATAGGTTTCTGGGGACAGTGAACTGGTTGTAAATCAAATTAGAAGTCTCAATGCTAGCAAAAATGATCTCCTCAAGATTTATAAGAGCCGGGTATGGGATCTCATTAAAGACTTTGAATCTCTTAACATCATTTCCATCTCAAGGAAGAAGAATGAGACTATAGATAGGCTTGTAGTGATTGGGGAAATATTTTATGTGGTTGATAGTATCAATAAGGATAAAACACAACCCCATATTAAGGTAGTTATGAGACCAGTTGTTCCAAAAAACAACACAAGTTGGTAGGTGTTCGAGAGTGATCAGTAGATCATCAATTTCTTGCATGAGGAAGTTGACTTCTCCTTGAGAAATTATGATAGATTGGAGTAGCATTATGGTAATCAAGTTTTGTAGTTGCAGAAAAATAAATTACCTAAGGGGATAGTGACTCTAGAGTTAAGGGTGAAGATTCAGAGCACATTTCGATTGGAGAGGGTAAAGTACTCCAAATTGGCAAGGTGAGTAATGATAAAGAAAAACATGATTTCATACAGCTTTTCTAATAATTCCCAGATGTCTTTTCTTGGAGCTACAGGGACTTAGGAGGGTTTACTCGAAGGTTATCACAACATACTATCGAGATAGACCCTGAATCCAAGCCCATCAGGAAGAAACAAAGACTGGTGAACCATCATATTAAGCCTCTCATGAAGAAGGAATTGAACAAGCTCATAGAGGCAAGTATCATCTTTCCAATCAAGCACTCTTCATGGGTAGATAATCTAGTGTTGTTTAGGGAAAAAATGGGGAAATCAGATTATATGTGCATTTTCGAGACCTGAATAGAGCTTATCTCAAGGATAAATATCCACTTCCCTTCATGGAGTAGATCTTATAGGTAGTAGCTAGATCAGAAAGGTTTTCATTGCTAGATGGATATTCAGGCTATAATCAAATTATGGTGAAGGAGGAGAACCAATTCAAAATAGCCTTCACCACAAAATGGAGCACATATGCTTATAGGAAGATTTCATTTGGATTATCAAATGTTAGAGAAACATTTCAAAGGGCTATGGACATGGTGTTCAAGGGGTTGATCAACAAGATATTTTTTTTTACCTTGATGGCATCATTGCATTCTTCAATAATGCAGCAAGTCAACCTTTTCACCTCAAACAAGTATTTCAAAGATGCAGGAGATTCAAAGTGTCTTTGAATCTAAAGAAGTGTATATTCCTAGCTCATGCAAGAAAGCTCTTAGGACACATTGTATCCAAGCAATGGTTGGCAATTGATCCAGAAAGAGTTCAAGCTATTTGTGCTCTACCATTTCCTAGTCATAAGAAGGCTCTCCAAATATTCTTAGGGAAAATCAATTTTTTTAAAGAGGTTTACTCCTAACTTTGCTAAGTTGGTCAAGCCATTAACATCGATGTTGAAGAAGAACATGACTTTCAAATGCATGGCTGAAGGAAAAAAATATTTGAAGATATAAAGCAAGCCATTTCACATTCTCTAACCCTCATAAATCCATATTTCTCAAAGGACTTCACTCTATACACTTGTGGTGGCACAAAAGCAATATCTACAATACTAGTACAACTAAATCAAGAAGGACTTAAGCAACCTATTACATTCTTTATCTAGGGCCTTGAATATTATGAGGTGAAGTATTCATTCATTGAGAAACATGTTCTTGTTATTATTAGAAGTTTGAATAAATTCAAAAATCTAGTGTCAAATAATGAAATTCATTTACTAGTTTCACATGTGGGTGTAAAGGATTTTATTTTTAATAAGGACCTTAATGAGAAAAGGGTTGGTTCGATAACCAAATTCATGGAGTATGGCATTGATATCAATGTGACAAAACTAGTTAGAGGTAAAGGGTTGTGTGAACAAATAGTTGCAAGTCAACATGTAGATGAAGAAGCCATCCTTATGGTCTAAGGAGATCAAGAGCACTCAGTCAATGTCGTACCCAACCCTTGCTAGACTCAGGGTATAGGACACTTTCTTCAAATAGGTCAAAGCCCTCAAGGTTTGAGTAAGGTTGAGAGAAGGTATTTCAGGCTGTAAACTATACCATATGTTCTTGTAGATAATATTTTGTTCAAAATGGGTTTGAATGGTTTCCTCCTAAGATACATTAAAACTAATCAGATCAAGAGGTTATTACATGAGTTTCATGATGGAGAAATAGGTTGTCATTTTGCCTCATAAACAACAACTCTTAGAATCATGAAATATGGTTATTATTGGACTAACCTCTTTAATGATTGTTATTCATGGATTAGAAAATTTAAGAGGTGTTCCTTCTTCATAGGTGAAGAGAAACTAGCATCCCTCCCATTACACCCCATCTCTCTAAGTGAACAATTCATGTCGTGGCATTTGGAATTTATTGGGGTGATCAACTCGAATTCTAGAATAGGCCATAAATAGATCTTGACAGCTACGGACTACTTCACGAAGTGGATAGAATCAATTGCACTCAAGGAAGGAAATGAGGTTGACATCCTAGATTTTTAGGAGGGTATTGTGGTAATATTTGGTGTTCCTTCCACAGTTATATCAGAAAATGCCTTATCTTTTCTTGGGAAAATGATATCTGAATGGGTGATAAAAAATGGCATATATTTGAGTACTTCCTCAAATTATTATCCTTAGGGTAATGGGCAGGTTGAGTCTACAAACAAGAACTTGCTAAGGATCATAAGGAGGACTTTGGATGAGAACCAAGGGACCTGGCATACCAATTTGAAATCATCTTTATAGGTTGATAGAATTACCCCTAAGAAATTGGCTGGTTATTCACCTTTTCAAGTTGGTCAATGGAAGGAAAGCAAGGCTTCCAATATCCATGGAGTTATTGGCATTGGATCTTATCAAGCAACTAGATTTGTTTGAGTTTCCAACCATGGAAGTCATATAAGTAGAGCTCATGGAGCTGGAGGAGCTAAGAAACATGTCTTTGGAAGCAATGGAGAAAGATCAAGTTCAAATCAAGATGAGATTTGACAGAAAAGCCAAAAACAGAACCTTCCAAGGGGGGATTTAGTCTTGAAATGGGATGCAGATAGAGCCAAACCAAGAAGAAACTCTAGTTTTTATACAATATGGAGTGGGCCTTAACTTGATTTTGGGTTGCAAGACTAACAATGCTTTATAATTACCTAAGTTGGATGGAGAAAAATTACAAATTACATTCAATTGAATCTACCTCAAACATTGTTACTAAAGTGAAATATCTTCCTTGTACATAATAGTTTAGGATATCTAATTCCTACAAGTGCTTGTAGCACATTTCTCTATTGTAATATAGGGTTGCTTTTGTAATAAGTGTTTGTGCACTCTTTCCATGTTCCATTTGCGATATGTATGATCTTTGTTGTTTTTATATAGTTGTGCCTCTTGTTTCTCTTACACTTTCTAGTTTCAGGTAGGGTCTTATGATGGAACATCTAGTCTCCAACCCAATTTTTTAGAAATGAAAGGCCCCAGTAGTGTTTTAGAGGTTTAAAGGGATGAATTGTCAATTTTAAGACTAGTTTCAACAATCAAGATGACTCCATGTCCAATGGATCCTCTAGGGTCACTGGTCTTTCAAATCTAATAGGAAGATCATCCCACAAGTCACCAATTGTTATCCATTTTTGTGCCCTATAAAATGGACAACTTGACAGGTCTAAACATTGGTGGTTGATGGATGTAACACTTGTGATTTACAGGGTAGCTCGCGAGTTGGTCTCCTTTTCCAGCTCACCGTAATGAAGGTCTGAGCCACTTAGAAGGAAAAGATGTGGTAAAATATTGTTGGTAGCATCAAAGACGCTACCAGCCGTAGCATGTAATATGCTACCAAATGGTAGTAGGTATGGATATTACAAGTCAGTAGCAGGGTTAACAGGTCACAGAGGAGAAACGAAACAAGGCATCGATAGCATCTTTAGATGCTACCGAATTATAGCACTCAAAATTCTATCGGTCGGTAGCATGTACGGATGCTACCAATTAGTAGTAGGATGACATCGGAATGACGGTGGATCATGGAAGTGAAGCGGTCATCGGTAGTGGATTTTAATGCTACTGGTTAGTTGCACAAGGGAGTAGTCAGGTGACAACAAAGGTGTCTATAGCCTTTGTATGGATGCTATCGACCGATAACATATTTTAAGCTATCAGCCGGTAGCGGGGAAAGCATGTTACTATCTGGTTGTATTTATGCAACCAGCTGACACTAGGCAGGAATATACTACCACCTGAGAGAAAAAAAGGTATGCTACCATGCCGAGTGTGGGAACGAACCAGGCATTAATAGAAGCAGTACAAATTTGTTCAACTACTAGTTTAATGAGGTATGGTGCCCATGACTACACATGTCAGAAAAGTACAAAATTTTTAAGGAATCACATACCTCATTAATGAAATATGTCAGTTGGTGAGGCAATTTCGAGGCTCTTCTTATATATATTGTAAGTTTCACCTCATTTTGAGGGGATTCATTATAGTTTTGTAAAGGAACTCTGTTCAAAATTGTTCCAACAGTAATTGTGAGCTAAAGGCCTCGAATTTGGGCATTATTGTAACAGGATTCTTGCCTTGTGCCTATATTGTAGTGGATTGTGCATACTTTCCGAGCAATAAAATTGGTGTTTTGTGGCTTTTCTTGCCCTAGATTCAGGTTATATTGCATTCTTTTTCCCTTCCATTATGTTTGTACAACTATATTATGCATACTTATTCCCTCTTATAAGGATCAGATGCATTGTGTTCCATGAAATATGAGGGAATTAAATATGTGTCTTAGAACTGTGGCACCCCCACTTGCCATCTTCTTACCTCATGTTTGCTCCCTATTTTTCACTCACTTAGATTGCCATCACCCTTGTTCTTGGTGCGATCACCTTCCCTTAGAATATGACTTACATTTTATGCATCTCTTCCTATCACATGGTCTCCTTGGAAAGCATTAAGATAGGATTAGTGTTATAACATTTGTCATCCTCTTCCTATTCTAGGAGAAGTGTGGCACTAGGAATAGGTAGAAGTCGACTTTCTGAGGAGGATCCCATCACTTCTTGCAGACAATCCCATGTTAGTCAAAATGTAGGATTTTGTAATGTGCAAATCTTATGCAGTGTTACACTAATCGCCACACACACAGTATGCTTTCAAGAAATCATTTGGTCTATGTAGGATTTTGCCACCTAACTCATAGTGAATACCATGCAAGACTTAGAGTGAGTTATACAACATCAAAGCTGACTTAGATGATGCAGGATGACTAGATATCTCCATAATCCAAGATCAACTGTCATAATTTTCATATGTGGCACTGTCAGGATGGGAGTTACATATTATTCCTAATAGTGTAACTCCTCACTTTGTCATGGGATTATGACATGTCTAGGATTAGGAGTTACACAACACTCCCTTATGTACTTATATTTTTGATCTATGAGAACGAGTAGACCTATTCTTTTTACATGAAAATTTTGGTTGGTGATGATTTTTCTTGTTAATTACTTAGAGCACATTCTCATTTCCATTGAAGCGGAACATGCTTGATGCGGACTAGTTGGTGGAACGGTTATCCTCTTGGTTCACTTTCACTAAATATGGTTGCTCTAAAATGTGATGTTTTAACGGATGGTCAAGCTCTGATAAAAATGGGTTTGACCATCCTTATGCTCACTCTATGGTTTATGGGTGGTTATCCTTCCTCCTATCAAGAGGTAGTCCACCACTTTATTGTGTCACCCATCTACTTGAGGGGCACTCCCTTAACATAATCTAGGCTTGTTGGGGAATCCAAATGCTTCACCATGGAAAACACGACAGGTTCACCACACTTCCCTATCTTTCTCTCATTGATTTACACATGTGTAATATATTTAAAATGTTATTACTTTGTAATAACTCTTTAAAGAGGGGCAATTGTAAACACCCTAAAAATAGGTCCCTATCATCTTCATAATATGTTGGCATGTTGAGTCCTAGGTTTTTTCATTGATGTAAAATCCCATTAATGAAAAAGAGGATGATGAATAAGTATCATAGGATGATCAGTATGATGGTGACATGGAGATTCTGGTGTTGACATAATGGCAAGAGTGGATTCTTGCTCGAGTTTGACTTGGTTTAGCAGGCCTAGTCAAGTGACCTAGCTAGCCTATGGTGTTATTGCATGGTGAGTCCCCCAATATGGTGACTTTAGGAGTAGTTTAGGAACATGGAGAGAATCTTTAAATAGTTATGAAGAATGTCACATGAATTTTTGAGTGTAGGTACAGGTGGAAGACTCGGTTGCGAGAGCTCATCTAAATCTAGTCTAGGTGCTTGGAGACAAAATGAGGAGGTATAGAGCCATGTGAACTCATGAATTAATGAATGGGTATCATATATGTTTTGTATCATATGTGTTAATACCTTTTGGAGAGGTTTCATAGAATGGGGTAAGAGGTGTTTCTACCACGACCTAACTTAAACCATGTAAAACCCTAAGTGCTAGTCATGCAAATGAGATGGGATATGAATGTGAAAACATATTTAAGATAAAATGATGATTGGATATGGTGAAAAAGGTTTTCCTATAGGATTTGAGAAAAATTCAAGTCATTCTAAATAATATTTTTCAATTTATACAGTTTTATGTGAAATAGGGTCCTAGAAAGAGTGATTTCCAGCTCAAATTTTAAACTAACATATGCTCACCCAATCGAGCATAGTTTAGATATTTATGCCACACCTGTGAATTTTAGAGATGTTTTTCCATGGAACTAAGAATTTTTATCAAAAATAATGAGTTTTCCCTTAGTTATCCATAACATTATCTTGTGAACGACAATCTTAAGAAGGTCCATCATACATATCTATGGAACCTATGATAGACCCTCAGCTCTAAAGTCCTAGGAGCAGATCATTCTTGCTCCTTAGTGCACTAGAATCCCATTTATTCTCACATTAGTGATTCCACTTCCTATGCCCTATAATACTGCTCCAAGCTTTCTATGAGGGTATGATAGCCACTCTTATCTAGTTTTGATTCAAGTGGAGGTCCACTGGATCGTTGACATCAATTTCCTAAAGATCTTTAGTTGGTGGCTGCTCGCAGTTTGGAGGTGGCCTATTTTAGATGTGTGAAATGGATTGTTCAAGGTTTTTATCCTAAGAGTCTGAATTTATTTCCTTTTTATTTCTCCCTATAGGAGGTTTTATATTTTAGAGGCATACGAGTGTGCCCTATGGATTGAAAGATTGGTATATGAGAAGGCAGTTTTGGGGCAGTATAAAAGCAATAAGCCAAAAAATAGGACACAAATTGAAGGCATTTCATTTGGATTTGGAATTAAATATAAGATGTTATGGAAAGAGGATTCATATGTATTTCTAATGGTATATGTTTTTTCTCATGATGATGAGGTTTGATGGGTAAACAACTCCAATGCTTTCCTTTGCATAAAGAAGGTTGTTTTCATCCAGGACATCGTCACTGGCCATAGTTAAATAGATTTGAGGTCAAAGATGAAATTTCAAACAATATAGTAGCCCAATTTTTGCTTGATAATAGTTGGAGAGTAAAGAAGCGTATGCCATTTTGAAGGGATCACCTTTCAATGAATTTGGAGCCAAACATAAATTGACTTCATATAATGACGTCCAAACCAGTTGATTTTCTAATCAGGTCAACTTTCTAGGTAATCTTTAATAAGGATGGCAACGAGAAAATAAGGTGCAAACTATGCAAGTATGGCAAAGGGTGACACGCCAGATACCAGAATATAATGGATTTGATCTACAAGTCCCAGGGGATTCAAAATCAACCCGTTACATTCCATGGTTCAGTCATTTTGGTATGGGTCTATAGAGGGGCCATACATGAAGATCGTTTCTTGGAAACATTTGTTACATGAATTTATAAGTAATCCTCTCATAACTTCTTGAGTTATGAAGATCTTGCTTATTAGTTGATACAGATAATGTATCACGATGGATCATCTTTTTAGTGGCATATTTACACATGTTGCAACTAAAAAGTTGGGAGCTTGTATAAAAAAATGCGGTCAATTATAGCCAATGGTTTCTTTATTGTTTAGTTGGACCCCGAGTCGCTTGAATCTTGTAACTCCCCTTTGGCACTCAAATGGTTGGTCTGTACTTGTTAGGCACCAGACTGACCTAGCCTTAGTCCATTTTTTATTAGTATTCCATGAGTTTATTGAAAACATTTAGGAAGCTGTTTTAGAGTCAACTTGTCGTTCAATGAAGGACCGACCTGGCCTTGAATTTGAGCCCTTGATCTCACCATTTCAAAATACGAATACAAAATCTTCCACCCAGAGCTTGGGATTCAAATTTGAACTCAGCTAACCAGAGTTTTAAAATAGACTTTGACCTATGTTGCGATTAGAATTGAATAATATCTATGCATTGCATACTGCTTCAGTGTGTTTGATGACAAGTGTTTTACATTGGTAATGATGTTTTACAGGGAAAGTTTGCAGGGAGCTTGGATCTCCTACATACTAAGTCTTGAGCAGCCTTCTTCGCTATTCAAAGTCTCTAGTCACAGAGAGGGTATTGGAACAAGTGATGCTGAAGGTGTCTGATTTGAAATAGTGATATCCATTTACTTGCTACTGTCAACTTTTAAAACATGTGAGAATTAAAGACTATAATTAATAGTGTATATTGATTGCCTTGATATTCTTTAAAACATCTTAGGGGGTCTGTAGAAAATCCATTTAGGAGATGTACCATTGTTGCAAAGTTGCCTTAGGGGTTGGTGTTCCCTTGTAATCTTATATTTTCTACTAAACTAGCGCGTTAGTCCTCCGTTGTGAAGTTGGTACTTCACTCAACTTCAGATTTTGCTTGGTGTAATATAGCATCAGCATAGTCTCTAAGATATTAATTGTTCTTTCCCTCTGTCCCGAGGACTTGCAGCACTGCAAATCATTGTGTTATGATGTTTTCTCTCTATCTCATGGTTATGGTTATTTGAATGAATGTTGTATGTGCACATATTAATGGTTGAATGGTTTATGTTTTAATCAAGATAATTTGAATTGATTAAAGGTTTTAAAGGACTGATTTGCCCCCCCTCAATCCATTTTTCTTTGAATATAATATTCCAAATTAGTTCTAGAACACATCCTAGACCACTATCCTCCCACATCCCTTTAGAATTAATTTAATTAATTCTATCACACATAAAACATTTTTTTATTAGATGAGGTAAAAACAAGGATTGGCTCCCAGGGGGCTTACAAAAGGAGGAACAAAAACCAATGAGCAAGATAGATACAGAAAAATCCTCTAAAGGATTTAAACATGCTTAACTCAAACAACGAAGAACAATAATTACACCAAAAAAAGACAGAGAGAAAAACAAAGAAAAGAAACCAGCCCTAAAACAACATTCTGTAGAAGTTCACCAAAACTCTGCCAACAGTCCAGAAAGACCCAGCTAATTTTTAGGAATAACTTCACTACTTCCAGCAAGACTTCCTTTGTTCACAACACCCTCAATACCCTTGTCATTAATATCTTCCTCCAGCTCATCCTCAGAACTACTGATGCACAAATTGAAACTCCTCCTTTTAGTACCTTCCTCAATCCCTTTCATCCTATTGCTGAGCTTATTGACCTAAAGCTCCAACTCCATAATATTTTTTTTGGACTTCACCTGGGCTGAGACAATTTTCTTAGAAACATTAATGACATCCAACATGGTTTCCCTTTGACCAACATTGGTTTCCTCCATCGCCTAAAGCACCCCCTCTAAATACTGCACCTTTCTACTCCACTCCTCAAAGCCCTTAAAATTTCCATCACAACCCCTCTTTCTTGAGGTGCTCACTTTACCATGACCTTCCTCACTCTTCTCCTTTTCAGAATCCTCCCCCATATTTTTACATTTCCCAACCTTCATCTTAGTAAGGCATTCTGTAAGAGTAAGATCATCCTCCTCCACATTATCTTTCAGGGATGATTTCAGAATAGGTTTCACATTTTCAAACAACATGAGCATGAGCCCTTCATGCAAAGGAATCTCCACCTTCTCCTGCTAGAATTCCATCAAAGAATTTTTCATCGACATAAATAGGAAAAAAGGAATACTCACCAAGACCTTATGACGGAACATATTAAAAAGGGTCCTACGATGAGTATAGATTTTTTGGTATTTTCCTTTTAGAGTGATATACTTAATGATTTGAAGGCACGCTTCTCTCCATATTCCCAGAATATATGACTTGGAATTACCATCAGTAGATAAAGAGCACCTTTCCTTTCCCATGAAGAACAACTCAATTTCATGCTCTTTGCGAGTTCTATCCTTGAAATTTTTGAGTCCGTCCATTTTTATATTCATCGCAAGGGAGATGGTGGTCTCTGAAACCTCAATTTCCATACCTCTAACCTTAAAATTTCCCTCTTTCCAAGCTCTATGAAAGTTCTTTGATAGGGAATGGTCATGACCATGTAATTTAGAAATGAAATTACTAAAACCCCCAATCTTAAGCTTATTCCAAAAATGTTGATTAAAACCCTCAATATTCTTGCTAGCCAGTTCAACCCTGATTCTATCACCACCCATCTTCACAAAACCAAACTTCCCCTAATCACAAACACTTCTCAAATTCATAGCCCCTTTCACACCAACAAAACCAGAGAAATAGATCATTTTATGTAAGTTGTCATAATACCTAAGATCACTTGTGTTAGCATCATCAAACTTATTACCCTGTATCTCTAATAATGAATTCATTAATGTCTGAGGGAAAATCATCTCCTTTACACCAGATCTTATAATCATGACTATGAACTCCATAATTTTCCATTTTATCCACACACTTATTTCCTTTCCGCAAAGTGTGATTAAAAGAAACCTTTAAAAAACCTTTTAAAGTTTCCTTAACATCATTGAGGACATTTCTTAAGGGCCAATTAATAGATCCCTTATTGTTCAGAGCATTAATAATGATTTGGGAATCACCCTCGATCTAGATGTCCTTGAAATATTTTTCTTTGGCCAACAAAACCCCCCAAATGAGAGCTCTAGCTTCCCCCCTATTGTTTTTTTAACTCCCTAACGACCCAACATAAACAAATAACCATTCACCTTCATTGTTTCTTAAAAGTCCACCTCATCCAACTTGACCCAGATTCCCTTTAGACGCCCCATCAAAAATTATCTTAACAACATTTTTCTCAAGCTTGTTCCAAATGGAGATCATTCCAGGTTTGTGTAATTCCACCGATTTAAGGGCGAACTTATCAAGAACTTTCTACTCCCCTTTTGAATAGGGTTTCTTTACCTTACCTTTCAAGAGTTTGATATTTTCCTTGATGGCCACCAAAAATTTTCTTTTAACTTTCAAGAGAAGATTTTTTTGTTCCCGAAAGATACAATCATTCCTAGCCTTCCATAATCCCCAAAAAAAGTGAGGGAGGGAAATATTTCGGACCCAGACCAAGATGGGAAAGTAGAAGGCACTCTCCAGTTGAAAACAACAATCCTCAATAGTCAAAGGAAAAATCCATTGGATATTGAACAGATCCATAATGGAAGAAAAAACTTCTTGTGAGAAGGAGCAGTGAAAGAGAAGATGGTTGACATTTTCCTCCTCTTTCTTGCAAAGAGAGCATCTATTGAGTAGCTTCATAACCCATTTCCTAAGATTTTCCACAGTCAGAATTCTATTTTGGACAACCAACCAGTAAAATATATTAACCTTAGGGATAAGATCATTCACCTAAAGCTTACCCCAATAGTCTTTGAAGACCATCCTTAAAATTTAACATATAGGAATCTTTTACCGAGAAATTTCCTGAATCTTCCTCTTTCCATTTAATGGAGTCCTCCTTGGTCTAAAAAATGGGGATATCACACATAAAACATGAACTATACACTCATTATATAATTTAATTATCAATTTAAATAAAATTAAATTAAAAACCCACTCATATCCACTTCACTAACTCAATCACTCAAGTTCTAAAACCCTACAAAAGAGGAAGTTAATTTGCATGTACAATGGAAGAATTCAAAATCCAACTATTCAAATTAATGCCTCTTAAATTATTATTCAAACTCAGCCAACTGCACATACCAAATCAACATGCTGAATAAATAAAATGCATGCATTGACCTAAAAATCTATCAAATCTTAATCATCAATCCATGACCTCTCCTTCAGTTATAAATAAGATTTTCATCTCCTCATAAATCATATTTGGTAGATTAAGGAATTTGTAGTATTATTGTATCCAATTTCCACTCAAATTCATACGTCGTTAGGCTACCCTTTGATCAACAATCTCATCACTCATCCATTTTTTTGTAGCATGAAGTTTCTTCCATTCAAAGCAACATTTGGAACATCCACATACAATCCATCAAAAGAGATTCAATAAGTTTGGTACTTCACTCCACGCTTCAACCATATTATCTGAGGTTGCAAGGAAACGTGAAGGAAGGATCTGTTTTTCATTCATTTTCTTGTTTTCTTCCATTTATCTTAGGATTTTTTCTTAATGTTCATGATATTTTTATATCATGGTTGAGCTTATAAATGGAAAAGTGTGTCATCTTTATGAAGTCTAGTCTAAAGGCATTTTTATGGTAGTTCTAGAGCAATTTCAGAGATGGGTCTGGTTGAAGGCCTTTCACTTGGATTTGGAAGGAAATGTAAGATGTTATGAAAATATGATTTAGATGAATTTCTAATGGTATCTGGTTTGTCTCATGATGATGATATTTTATGGGTGAACCAACTCAATTTTTGATAAAGAAGGTTTCTTATTTTCCAGGACATGATTGCTTTTATTGAAAGATTAAGGTAAAAGATGTAGGAAATGGATTATTTGATGATTTATATAAGTTGGAGAGTTAATAGGGATGAATTTTGTGCTTATTTAATGCCTTTGGAGTTCTTTAATGTATCATAAATGGTGCAAACCAGTTGAGTTTCGATAAAGAAGGTTTCTTATTTTCCAGGACATGATTGTTTTTGCTGAAAGATTGAGGTAAAAGATGTAGGAAACAGATTATTTGATGCCTTATATAAATTAGAGAGTGAATAGGGATGAATTTTGTTCCTATTTAATGCCTTTGGAGTTATTTAATGTATCATAAATGGTGCAAACCAGTTGAGTTTCTAAAACTACTTTCTGGGTAGCTCAGTTTGGTGAAGAGGAAATTTGGTGTGGTTTGCATATATGGATATTTCATGAGCTATAAAAATAATGGATGTGATATACATGTCATGGTGATTCCAATGAGTTGTTACATTCAATATTTTATTCGTTTTGGTGTGGTCTTAAGGGCCATTGGTGAGGACAAGTTCCAAGAAACAACTGTTTTGTGAAGGATGTGAGCCTTCTTGAGTGAGTTATGAATAATTTGATTGGTGAAAGCTAATGTACAACCATGGATGGTGTTGTTATGTATTATTTTACATTTTTGAGAAATTTGGGATCTTGAATAATCATGGTGATGAGGTTTTTAGTTTTTGGTGATCCAAGTGATGGGGTTTTGAGCCATTTTGGGGCTTGTTTGGAGCATTTGGGCATGACTAGCCTACATGGGTCCATTTTATGAATGTGCATGAGTTTATTGTTATGTTTTTGAGTTATTTTGGTTGAATTATTCCTGAAGAACCTACCTCCCTTATTTTTTTGAGTTGAGAAGGGTATAAAGTGCATGTTTGAGTTCAAATTTGAAGTAGCTAAGAGAGAGGGAAAAAGTGCGACCTATGTGAGTGTTTGAAAAATGTATCAAGGAATAATTTCATATATGAGGAAGTTTGTGAAAAATTTATGAATGTTAGAGAGATTTTGTGCAAGGTTTTTAAGCCAAGAGAAGTCATGAAAGTGCAAGATATAGCGAGTTGAAGAAGAGAGGGTTTGAAGGTGTGTGAGCTGAAGTAGTGATCTACATAATTTTTTGTAGAAAAAATTCATTATTTATCTTCATTCAAACGTGGTTGATTGGGTTCTTGATCATATCAGGGGGTAGTGGCCTCCACATGGAGTTGGTACTTCACTAAACTAGGGGTTGGTGCTCCTTGTAGGGTTGGTGTTCTACTAAACTAGGGGTTGGTGATCCTTGTGAAGTTGGTGCTTCACTAAATATTTTTGATTTGTCTAATATAATCATAATTTTTAGTGAATTTTCTTCCCATTGAGGTTTTCCCACTTAAATCTTGTGTTATAATGTTCTCTCTCTCTCTCTCTCTCTCTCTCTCTCTCTCTCTCTCTCTCTCTCTCTCTCTCTCTCTGGTTATGGTTATTTGAATGAATGTTGTATGTGCACACATTAATGGTTGAATGTCTTATGTTTTAAGCAAGATAATTTTAATTTATTAAATGTTTTAAAGGAATGATTCACCCCCACCCTCATTCCATTTTTCTTCGAACATAATATACCAAATCAGTTCTAGAACACATCTTACACCATTATCCTCCCACATCCCTTTAGAATTAATTTAATTAATTTTATCACATGTAAAACATGCATTATACACTCATTATCTAATTTAATTAGAGCTATTTAAATAAAATAAAAAAATAAATATCCACTCATATCGCATTCACTAACTCACTCACTCAAGTTATAAAACCCTACAAAAGAGAAATCTAAATTGCACGTTCAATGAAAGAATTCAAGAGCCAACTATTCAATTTAAAGCCTCTTAAATTATTATTCAAACTCAGCCAACTGTATATACCAAATCAACATGCTAAATCAATAAATGCATTCATTCACCTATAACTCTGCCAAAGCTTAATCCTCAACCCATGGCCTCTCCTTTATTTATGAATAAGAGGTTCATCTCCTCATAAATCATATTTGGAAGATTAAGGAATTTGTAGTATTACTCTATCCAATTACCACTCAAATTCATACGTCTTTAGGCTTCCAATTTGATCAAATAGCTCATAATCAAGCTCATCACTCATCCATTTTCTCGTAGCATGAATTTTATTCCATTCAGAGTCATATTTTGAGCATCCCCATATAATCCATCAAAAGAGATTTAACAAGCTTGGTACTTTAATCCACACTTCAACCATATTATCTGAGGTTGCAAGGAAACGCAAAGGAAGGATCTGGTTTGCATTCATTCTCTTGTTTTATTCTATTAATTTATTTTTCACTTGTTTACAACTAGTGATCAATCAGATAGATCAAAAACATGCAAATAAAAACATACAATAATGAGCAAGTACAATTAATAAGAGGATGTGAGTGACTTTTTTGATATTAGGCTATTTGCACTGAATCTAGGATGGAATGATGGTGGAACAAGCTCAATTTGGACTTTGCATGCTTTGTATGGGAGACATTGATCTACATGTATGCTAGACATAAGTGCCTAGAAGGGTTAAATACTACCCCGGGTGCTAATGTCTAAACTAGGTGCTAGTGTTTTGGCAATAAATATGGATCTAATTCTTTTAATGTCTAATAATGTCACCTTCACTTTGTTCTATGTTGCATCCAATTTTTTGTAGAGTTTTTCATATCACACATGTTCTTAAAAAAATAAACCCTAACTACCTGCACAAGGCTCAAACACACATTAGATGGAATACAATATGCATATGCTTGAGTCAGATTGACCTCAGAGGTCACCCCAATGTGATTGTCACCGAGTATTGCACTACATTTCAAACTCAATGTAGTGTTTGTGTGTGTGTGTGTGTGTGTGTGTGTGTGTGAGAGAGAGAGAGAGATATAATCGCGTCCCTTGGAGCTAGGTTTCCCTTGTGTAAGTTACACCAAGATATCGAGATACAACCAGTTTCCCCCTAATGTGTGTGTGTGTGTGTGTGATAGAATTGTGTCCCTTGGAGCTAGGTTTCCCTTGTGTAAGTTACACCAAGATAACAAGATATAACCAGATTCCCCCCAATATGTGTATGTGTGTGATAGATATAACCAGATTCCCCCCAATATGATGTGTGCTATAGAATTCAGTTGTTTCCATTCCTATCTAATGAATAATACAACCCAAATACAATCCTCAAGTGCTATTTTTGACAAAGTAGTAGATATAAAATAGTGAGCGAGTTTACCCTTAAAATAGTTAGTAGGTTTTGTATATATATGACTCTTTTGTTTGAATTTCGAAACTTAGGACATTAAAGGCTGACCCAAAACATGAAATAAAAATTATAAAAGACCAAAAATAAACTAGACCATAGACAAAAACATAGATCCCTATGACATGAATAAAAAACATAAATATAGAAAGTATATGACAATGTCATAATTAAAATAAATCAAAATCAATAGGACTATGAGAGGTGTCACCAATGTCTAATCTTCTCACTTAGGTAACATGTATATAATGACTAGATCATAATCAAGCTCATCACTCATCCATTTTCTCTTAGCATGAAGTTTCTTCCATTCGGAGTGACATTTGGAGCATCCCCATATTATCCATCAAAAGAGATTCAACAAGCTAGATACTTTAATCCACACTTCAACCATATTATCCGAGGTTGTAAGGAAATGTGAAGGAAGGATTTGTTTTGCATTCATTTTCTTGTTTTATTCTATTAATTTATTTTTCACTTGTTTACAACTAGTGATCAATCAAATATATCAGAAACACGCAAATAAAAACATACAATAATGAGCAAGTACAAGCAACAAGAGGATGCGAGTGACTTTGTTGATATTTGGCTATCTACACTAAATCTAGGCTGGAATGGTGGTGGAACAAGCTCAATTTGGACTTTGCATGCTTCGTATGGGAAACAACAATCTACATGTATGCTAAACATAAGTGCCTAGAAGGGAAAAATACTACCCCGGGTGCGAGTGTCTAAACTAGGTGCTAGTGTTTTGGAAATTAGTATGGATCTGATTCTTTTAAGGTCTAATAATTTCACCTTCACTTTGTTCTATGTTGCATCCACTATGTTGTAGGGTTTTTCCTATCGCACATGTTCTTACAAGAGAAACCCTAACTACCTACACAAGGCTCAAACACACATTAGATGAAATAAAATATGCATATGCTTGAGTCAGAATGACCTCAGTGGTCACCCCAATGTGATTGTCACCGAGCGTTGCACTACATTTCAAACTCAATGTAGCTTGTGTGTGTGTGCGTGAGAGAGAGAGAGAGAGAGAGAGAGAATCGTGTCCCTCAGAGCTACGTTGCCCTTCTGTAAGTTGCACCAAGATAACGAGATACAACCAGTTTCTCCCCAATGTGTGTGTGTGTGTGATAGAATCGTGTCCCTTGGAGCTAGGTTTCCCTTGTGTAAGTTACACCAAGCTAACGAGATACAACCAGTTTTCCCCCGATATGATGTGTGCTATAGAATTCAGTTGTTTCCCTTCCTATCCAATGAATAATACAACCCAAATATAATCCTCAAGTGTTATTTTTGAAAAAGTAGTAGATATAAAATTGTGAGCCAGTTGACCCTTAAAATAGTTAGTAGGTTGTGTATATATATGACTCTTTTGTTTGAATTTCGACACTTAGGACATTAAAGGCTGACCCAAAACATGAAATAAAAATTAGAAAAGACCAAAAATAAACTAGACCATAGATAGATACATAGATCCCTATGACATGAACAAAAAACATAAATATAGAAAGTATATGACGATGTCACAATTAAAATAAATCAAAATCAATAGGACTATGAGAGGTGTCATCAATGTCTAATCTTCTCACTTAGGTAACATGTATTTAATGACATACTAGAGGTGTAATGTAATAGTAATAAGTGCATCTTATTGTGTCTATGACGATGTATAGGTGTGCCCATAACCCAACTAATGTTTTTTTACAAGACTCCCCCACCATCTATGGTTTTGAAGATTCAATCAACTACATAATGAGCATTACACAATGTTGAAGGTCTAAATTGCATATAAGAGCAAATCAAGAAGCAATGAACAAACCCATAAGGTTTCAAAAGTTAAAAGCATAAAGGGACATGGCCATGAAAAAAGGCCATAGTGTTTGTATGCTTTGGGCCACGCCATACGCCTTGGTATGAGAATCTTTGTAGGACGCAGTTTCAAAGATGAAGCTTTATCAAATCAGTTCCAACCCTTTTTCAGTCATCAACCCGATCCAAATTAGCACACAGTCCAAAATATTAGATAAGTCTTTTTTTCCCTCTCATTGCTAGTACTTTGTTTCATTATCTATTGTTATTTATCTTTATTCATATATTATCCTAATATTGCTACAATTAGTTGTGGATACTACCATCGGTCAACAAGCCATATAAATTTAACCATTTAGGTTAAATCAAGATTAAATAAGATTATGGGAATATGATGAAACAAGAACAAGTGGTAAGAAGGTTATGGAATTGCATGGATGAAAAGAGATAATTTTAGTGGTAAAGTGGGTAGAAGAGAGGTAAATATGTGGGTATATGATGTAGATGTAGGATGGAAGAAAAGAGGAGTCTTTTTTTTGGTTGATACAAAAGGATGAGGAGTGAAGAATGAGTAAATATATGAAATAGGTTCATTGGGTAATGAATGAGTGATGAATAGGATAATGTTTTTTTTTTAGGATTTTTGTGTTGGGTTTATAAACACACCGGTCTTACACAACACACAAATGATATCACACAAGGTACAAGCCCTAAGCTAGTAGTAAATGAGTTTAAAACGCAACTAATAACCGCAATATAACTCACACAGATTGGTGACTAGATTGGTCCCTCAACCCTCACTTTACACAGTACTAAGTGAGTTACTTTGGGAGTTTTATGCTCTATACACTACTAATTATTTATGACCAATAAGTTTTACCTTAGGAGATATGAGGCTCACTAGGTGCATCTCCTATACACCTTGCAATACATGGGGTTGAAGTCCATGTTGTAAGGATGTTGTCTAAGGCCTGTGTATTGGGACGTGGAAGACCCTTATTTCACTTCACTATTAAAACAAGTAGATGCTTAGCCAATAATGATAGATGTCTTTAAATTTATATACCCCACTAGAACATAGGGTACATTTATGTGCACGATGATGAAATCCACATCACAAAGACTCCTAAGACCATGGTAAGTGCATGGGGATCGATTCCACATCATGCTACCCCTAAAAATGAAAAGGGAAGGGAGACTAGGCTATTTGTTATCTCCAAGATCACCTAGGTGGCGTGAGGAGAGAGAGCATTCTAAGATGGGATTATAGAGTTAGAGAGCTCTAGAATTTGGTTAGTTGCTAAGATGGGATTATATTTGGATGATGAAGATTAGGTGGGAGGATTTGTAGGAGAGGCTAGTTAGTAGGGGTAGGTAAGTTAGGTAGGAATATGAAATTCCAAACAAAGGTGACATGATTAAGTTAGTGCTAAGTGAGATTAATTGAAATATTAAAAAGACGGGGTTGGGGATAATGAACATATGATGGTAAGCTGAAGTATTAGTAATATTAGGAGAGAGATATTACTAAAATGAATAATGTTTAATTTTAGGTGTATACAATCATAACCATGAGTTGCTTAGGTTATAAGCCTAGAAAAAAAATCCAACTTTTCTTTTTGTTAAAAATAATTAAAACAACGAGGCACTTAGGCGGCGATTTGCACTCCTTTAGATTAAAGGGGCACAATGGTTATTCATCGCCTAGGTCAAGTGATATATAAAAATAAAAACAAAAACTAAACAATATAAACAAAGGACAACTCTTTTTAATGAGCTATAGCTGGTAGTTACTCCCACAGTTGCAAGTGTACGCTGTAAAAGTAAAAGTTTTTGCCTTGTCCATCTTAGGTCCTCGCTGATATAGCGAGCTGTTGTGAGCTTGTGTCATTGTGTTTGACTTGGCATGCACAGCTGTAGTCAAAGTTGAAGGTGGAGTTAGTACTTGGAGTGGTGGTGTGGACAGTTTGGTTGAATACCTTACTTTTATGAAATGACATGTCTATGTCCAACAAACTTAACCTCCACTCCCAAAAGGCTAAGTACCTTGCCAATTACGAACTTCTCGTGAGTAGTCTTTAAATAAATGTCAAATTTAATATGGAGAATTAAATTTATATGATGAAGTTATTGAATCCCATGGTTATACCATTGTAAAATACATATCCCCATTATATGTAACTCCTATTGTAAGTAAAATTAACTATAACGAAACTGGGAAAAAAAACAAAAAAAAAACAAAATTCTAAAATAAGTAGAACAAAACGAGAAAAATGGAGCAGGATTAATGCAGAGGCAATTGAGGTTTGCGGGAAATTTTTTTGGTTTTCATTTCGGGATGAGTATGTTTTGCTGCCGCTTTAGCAATTTGCAATTAGTAATCTGCAAGAAACTCGGGCCAGAAAGAAGGTTTGTTACAGCTTCTGTTGCCTTATGCTGTGTGCGAAACAAAAGATTTACTGTGTTAAATATCCGGTGTTTAAAATCCTTCTGCATATTTTGAGCCGACCATAAATATCAAGAAGTAGCTGGAGAGACCTGTCGAAATCACTGTATTACTTAAACAACAACATGAACAACGAGGGTGGGAGTTTTCCGAAAAGGCTTTGGAGGAACACAACATTTGGAAAGTTTTTAGGGAATCAATATGCTTACTGTTTGAGATATCTCACTGAGGTTGAGCAACACCCACTCTTTATTACAACTACAAGTAATAAAACTCGTGCCTATGTTAGGGACGCTAACATTGTGGAGTATGCTCGCTTTGTAGTTCAGGAATTTAATAAGAATCAGGTAAGGTAAACATTAATACTATTTCTACTATATTTTTATATAATGTCTCTACATCAGGGTTTTAGGAAAACAACTTTTGTAGGGTTTTTATTTTGGCTGTAATTGTTGTACGCCTTCCTGTTCAGAAATTCAATAAGCAGGGCAGGCCGGGTCATGTCCGGTGGGGTAGGGTAGGGTAGGGTAATTGAATGGTTCAATGGACACGCTGATAGGTTCAATGGACATGCCGATAGGCTGATAGAAGAAAATGAGGAAAACCGATGATTAAAGAGATTCCATCGTGAAAGAAAGAAGATAATTTAATAAAATAAAAATCTTTGCAGTCACTTGAAATTTTGTGAGGCATTTGAATCAACCCATTTGATAGGGTAGTTGAAAATATAAATTTTAACAAATACTGATACTCTATTTCAAATAAGTTATTTTGGTAGGGATTGTGAGTATGGTAACAAAGGGGTATTGATCAGGGTGGAAAATTGTTTCTTACATTTGGTGAAACTATGGTAATGCATCATAGGTAAGTCCATATCTTCTGAAAGTTGTAATAGTGATTTTTAATGAGTAGAGGTTATAAAAAATCAATGTTGGCAACCACAACTTAAGTTGTACCTTATTTAATCACCATTTTATGGAAATATTAAAAAAAATAAAGAGAATAAGGAATAAAACTCAAACAAACCAGCACATAAGCTCCAATATGTGAAAATGATAAATTCTACGTAGAAACAAACATTCCATAGCTGCAACTGTAGAGGTTATGATTCTTCGATTAAATTATGAGGAAGAACATAATAAACGAAACTTAGCAACAAAAAAATGACATGGATTATGTATGCATTTTGCAAAAAATTAAGTAACATGCCTTTAGAAACAGAAATCATTTGAGTGTTATTTATTTATAGAATGCTAACAAAGGAACAATAAATGAACATGTGTTTCGCTCAGCGTAAACCTCACATATTTGTTCTTTCTATGTGTGCTCTAATTAAGAAAGAATACATATAAGCCAATTGGAACAATAATAGTTTTTTTCAAATGAAATGAACAAACATTATATCCGTCAATCCTAAAATCCAAACCTGACATAGCCACCAAACAATGCAAGAATGCATGTATCCCAAAACTCTTAGAAATCTAGGCACTTTTAAAATTATAACCAATAATATGTTCATTTATTTCCATAAGATAACATGTTCATCACCTACCAAAAAAAAAAAAACCAATAGTAGACATAAACTTCCATAATCCAGTATTCATATAGCTAATCATTGAAAAATCTAGTTCTAGGAAAGATGTTGGGATTTTAATGCTTTACCAAGTTATCTAAGACTCATAAGACATTCCTCGGGATTAAGTTCTTTTGTTTTAACATCAAGAATTCTCGCTAAAAACTTTTCTTTTACTTCAGTGCTTCCTATTTACAAATTTAGTAAAAAAAATGTTAAGCAAAAGTACCTCTAACATAAAAAATTAAATTTTATCTCTATCAACTCCTTTCAACCTTTTAAGTTCATTTATCCAACGTTATAGGTAAATAAAGTACATTGATTTTTAAAAAACACTTGTTAGGAATCATCTAGACATCTACTTCTTGATGTAAATTGTTGTATAAAAATTTTATATTAATTTTTTTGAATTTTACTTGTGATCTACGATTCAAGTTTTTAAATTTCATATGTGGGATTTCATATTTTATTTTCGAATCTTGGCAATTTCATTCTTCTTTCCAGCTTCTTGCTCAGTAGTAGGAACTTGCTTTTTAAGTAATTCAATTTCTTTCTTATAAAAATCACATTGAATACTAAAATTTATAATTCTATTCTCGTAAATGATGGGGAATTCAGGTTTAAACCTGTAATTCTAACCTTTGCAATTGAATTTTTTATTAATGTTAAAGTGAATGGTAGAAATTTGGTATAACTTATTTCATGGTACAAACCATAATAATATTAGAACTAGGTAGTTTCAAATAGCAGGTGCTAAACTGGAGTGCAAGTTTAAAATAATTCCCCAAAAAATTCTAAAAAAAAAAATAACTTACTAGAAATCCTTGAATTTTAATTTAAGTTCAAACCCATACGATTATGAAGTTGCATACCAGAAATCTCACTCAAGCTTTATGCAAAACCATTTGCATAAATTTCTTTATTTTATTCTAGTGCCTTGTAGAGGAACTTTCTATTGGACATTTATACCAAAAATAGAGTATATATCTACCCTAGTATTATTAATCCATGCTAAACATGAAAAAATATTATTTTCTAAATATTCTTCCATGTTAGGGGAAATACAACATGTAGTTGAAACAAGGGATGCTATAAATCACAAAATAAAAATTGAATGTATATGGGCATATGCTTATTAAAACATTTTACACAATGATGACAGAGTGTGTAAAGGAGATGAAGATTGATGAAATTTTACTCCAAATCTCAAAAGACAAGGGGAAAGTAAGCATTTCCATCTCAAGTATTAAAACAAAAGCTAAAATGTATTAAAAAGTTGATGCACAACACCATTTCCATGAAGCATCCAGTATTTACAAGTATGATTCTGTGAATAATGGATGAAACAAAATCCTCTGATGTAGAAAACAGAATAGAAATGAATCCAAATAGGGACGCCACATTATTGGAAAAAAATCCAAAAAATAAGTGATATTGCTGAATAGTTATATCTTTAAAATAAACCTCATTTTGTGAGTAATCTACTTGTTTATAAATGCATGGTTTGTTTGTAAAATGGTTTTGAGTGGTGGTTTGTTGTGAAGACTTCTCAAGTCTCTGGTTATTTTTTATAAATCTATGTATTTAAAAACAAATGGTTTTGTGTGTTTTTCTATTGTGAAGCCTCAAATTTTTAGTGGATGGGCCTATATAGGATGCATTTGGTTTTCATCATTTTCATTTAACTAGTGATGCTTAACAGTGTTGATCCATTTCTTATTTTTCTCAGATATTCTCTAATTTAATGGTAGGCAGCGACATAATCAAGGCAACAGAATTTCCTTGGCCTTGACTTGAATTGCTATTAAGACAGGTCGTTGCTGCTGATGCATTTGTCTGTTTTCCAATAATTAATTGTGAACCATGATTGAGTTATAAGGAAATTAATACTCTTTGTACTAATCTTCTTAATTCTAGATGAGCTGTAGGACCAATTCTTCTAGATGAGCTCTGGGATCAATTAATGGCATATCCTTGAAATATTCAGTAATTTCAACAACCTTTGTTAGGATTATGTTCCTTCATAATGCAAAAGAAGCAAGTAGGACTGCAGCAACCCACATTATGACACACTGAACTGCTACCCTTTTTCATTTCTTACTTTTTTTTCCATCTAGGGGAGAAGACCCAGTATGTGAACACGTCCCAATACTTGAACAGTATTTTGCATATAAAATATCCAATACTTGATGGAAAAAAAACCAAAATTTTGATTATTGAAGTTCAAAAATTTGTTTTTTTTTATAAACCATATGTGCATAGGGTCAACATCTCAGTATTACTCAGTACACAATAAATACTGATTGGTACTTTCATTTTCTACAATAAAAGACTCATTTGTTCAAAATATAAAAACAACATATCAGTTGACAAACCCATCATATCTATTTAATGGGTTGAATATTTGTCTTCTCAATTCATCTCTTTCCATATTCCAAGTTGGGTTGTTCAATCACCAGATCTTTCATGTCCAGACATTAATACAAACCTGCAAAAAAAGAGGGAACCTTCTTCTCAAGATTCAAATTCATCCATTAAAAACACAAACAAAATTGTACACTTGAAATTAAAAAATAAATATGAATATCAAATCAAATAATTTCAGCCACAAGATCATCTCAAAATCAATTTCAACCTTTGATTAAAAAGACCCTACACCTTGATCCATGTCTTACATTTTGATTGGATACTCCCAAATCAATGTTGGTATTATATATTCACTTTCCTAGTCTTGTTTACTGCTGATTTACTTCTGCAGGGTGCCTGATTACAGTGGAGTTTATAAGAAGAGATTACTTCTATCAAGGGGGAAAGGAAAGGTCCAGCAAAGCAAAAATTGCAGGTTAGTTTTCATACCTGCTGCAAAAATTACAGGTTAGTTTTCATACCAAAGGTCTGTTCAATTAGATTAGAATTAGACATAACAGATTGCTGAGCAGAACTGCAAGTTTATGGACTGATAGAATTATAGTAAAGAACGAGTCTGGAATAATAGAATTTAAAGAAAGGCCCTCAGCAGTGTTCTTTTTGCCTTTTACAATTTATTTTAATTTAGATACCATTGTGGACTAGTTCTGAGAATGACCACAGACTACTAAAATATGCACATGATCAGAGTAAACTATGAGAACCTAGTGCCTATCTGTGCAAAGAAAAGCTCCAAACCAGTAGTACCTAGCAAGGCAAAGGAAAAAGAACATGTTCAACCAAAAAATTGCAATCATAAATCACAGAAAACACTCGTTAGCATTTTAACTTTTAATCAAAAAGGCATTGCAAAAGTCAAGATTGCACACGCATTTTGAAAAGAAAGAGCAGGATTGCACACGCATTTTGATATATTTGAGAAAAAGCAAATAATATTAACTTCACAATAGAACTAATAACTTCAGAATGTAAATGTGTTTTTTTTGAGATATTTTATTTGATCGATCATATGTAAGCAAATAATATTACAATATGATTCGAAATTAAAAGCTTAGGATAAAAAATTGTTAAATTATAACTAGCTGTCAAATTGGTGATCATACGTGGCAAGGAATTGGCTCCATGGACCTGCGATCTTAGGGTGTTCGCATACTGGCCCTTCTCCCCTACCGTTTGGTGAATCAACGTTAGCCACCCATCTGCCTTTTCTTTCCCCAAATGATCATTATAATCTGAAATCTAATACTTACGAGCAAGTCTTCTGTCCGCCTGATGTTATGAAGCATGTCCTTAAAAATGCTAATGAAAGGAGTCGCTCCGATGCCCAGTCCAACCAGAAGCAAGATATCCAATATTTTCTGTAATCCTGCGCAGGAGCACCGTAAGGCCCGTCAATGAGCAGCAAACATGGTGGTTGAGCATTTATTTGTTTCTTATCTATTACGCGCGTCAAAATGGTGAAGGACAGATTGCATTTCCCTCTTTTATTTCGAATTTAATGCTCAACACCTGTCCTCTTCGGTGAACCACTTTGGGTCTCCACCAGTAAATGTGTATTTAATGAGATATTTTATTTGATCGATCATATGGAAGCAAACGTTATTAAAATTGGATACGAAATTAAAGGCTTAGGATCAAAAAATGTTTTTTTATAACTAGCTGTCAAATTGGCGCTCCTACGTGGCAAGGAATTGGCTCCATGGACCTGCGAACTGAGGGGGATAGGCCTTTTCTAAAAATAAGTCATCTACAGATATATCAAGAATGTGCAAGACATATCAATTGGTTTCGTCCTCAACCCATAGACATCTGCAAAATATAGAGAACTGAATTTTCTCACAAACAACATCCACTGCATCCTATAAAATTGAAAAACTGAAATTCAAACCATTATCAATATCCACAAAGATTAATGGTAGTGAATATAAATCGTAGTACAGTGCAGGTAAGAGAGAAATCATCTAACATACGTCAGAGTTGTGGCTTCACCTAAGACGTCCATTGGCTTCACCTAAGGATGCAACAGCTAGCAAACAAATCAAAATTGAATCTTTCATTACAATGAACACCGTTGAATTTTTAACAGAAAATCCTTCTCAATTGTACAGTTTGAATCAGTAGAACAGGTCAGAATGGCCTATAAACATTATTATAAATGAGATGTCACAGTCGTAACCGTGATTGCTACCTATCTTACTCAGCACACCGTAACAGTCTGAAAGTCTATAAAGCTTGTCTTCAAACCAAGAAAGCTAAAAGTGTACAAGATACTAAGTTAAGTTTGCCTCCTCCTCCTCCTCCTCCTTCATGGACTGTGATATAAACACACATGTATATATGAACATAACTTCTAGACTCTAAGTTCAAGTTCCACCATCGACTGCTTCTAGTAGCCCATGAGCATCAGTGTAAACTATTTCCTTTACAAGAGAGAGGCCGTATGTACACCTCAGAAAACCTCATCATTCCTTATAGCTTTTCTGCTTCCACAGTCCATAATAATAAGACAAATTTTCTGGAATAACTACTTCTGATGTTTGACCCATCATCAAGATGAATCGTCGCCATTCCAGTTATCCAATTTACATAAAATTTCTTTCACCCATTTCTGTCGAAGTTGCTTCTAGTTCTACCCTTTTAGATATCTTCAAAGCATAGAGGAAAATCCAAAGTAGAGCTCCGGGATTAAAGCTTTCCGTGCTCACAAAAAAAGGTTTTTCTGGCCTGTTTTACAGTCACATATTGATACAAAACAGAAATCTGTAACTCTATGTGAACACTGCCCAATACTAAAGAGATAAGATAAAGAGTTTCCAAACTAAAGAGATAAGATAAAGAAATGTTTATTTATAGCCAGCTGTAAAATTGGTAAACCTACATGGCAAGGAATTGGCCCGATGGACCCATGAACTTAGGGTGTTGACATAATTGCACTACTCCCAGAAATTAAAGATATAGGAAAGAAAAATGTTTATTCATACCTTTCAACTTAACTATTTATTCTTAACTATTTATATGAGTGACAGTATGCCAGCTAGGTATAAATAAACATTTTTTAATCCTATATCTTTAATTATTTATCATATCTTAATATTATTTGCTTCCATATGATCGATCAAGTAAAATATCTCAAAAAAAAAAACACATTTACTGGTGGAGATCCGAAGTGGTCCATACCAAGACCTACAGTAGTACAACAGATTTGCTGCCACCATAACAGCATATGTAGTCAAGCTATTACAATTACGATTCTTACATGCATTCACTTCTGAAGATGATTTGATGTCACAAAACATTACATTAACAAGACCTGCGTCAATTGATCAATATGAATTACAATGTCGAAAGGGGTGACTGCATGTTCTAGTGAAACATTCTAATTGATATTGATCAATTACAAACAAGCCGACGAATGTAGTGTTATTTGATAAGACCTCATCTTTATAAGAGTTTAGGGGAGAAGGGCCAGTATGCGAACACCCTAACTTCACAGGTTAAGTGAACCAAATCCTTGCCACGTAGGAGTGACAGTATGCCAGCTAGGTATAAATAAACACTTTTTAATCCTATATCTTTAATTATTTATCATATCTTAATATTATTTGCTTCCATATGATCGATCAAGTAAAACATCTCAAAAAAAAAACACATTTACTGGTGGAGATCCGAAGTGGTCCATACCAAGACCTACAGAAGTACAACAGATTTGCTGCCACCATAACAGCATATGTAGTCAAGCTATTACAATGACAATTCTTACATGCATTCACTTCTGAAGATGATTTGGTGTCACAAAACATTACATTAACAAGACCTGCGTCAATTGATCGATATGAATTACAATGTGGAAAGGGGCGACTGCATGTTCCAGTGAAACATTCTAATTGATATTGATCAATTACAAACAAGCTTATGAATGTAGTGTTATTTGATAACACCTCATCTTTAGAAGTGTTTATAGATGATCTTATTGATATATTAATACATATTTTACTAATTTTATATTGTTTCATACTGCAGCGTTTAGAGAAGATGAAGAGAAAGAGTTCACATCGAGCACAACGTATGCCCAACAGACGAGGTGTACAATTTGAAATTGAAACATCTAACCATGGAACAGATGAACATGATGCTACAATAAGAAGCGAAGAGGATGGTGCAATAACAAATCAAGGAGATACAAACACAACTGATGATCATCAGCCAGAACCTGCTGGATGTGAACTAAATAGGCATGAACTACAGGAGACTGTGGTTGTTAGAGGCAACACTTCGACCAAGAAGGTTAGAATTTTGTCTAGTTGGTCAAAAGAAGATATCTTAAAGGCCAAAGATGATATTGAGTTTCTCGCATTATTCAATTAGAGCTGCTGCACTGAAATATCATGTCATCTGTGACATGATATTTCACTTTAACACTATTCTGCATTTACAATATCCAATACTTGATGGAATAAAAACCTAAATTTTGATTATTGAAGTTTATATAGGGCCAGTATGCAAACACCCTCAGTTCGTAGGTCCATGGAGCCAATTCCTTGCCACGTAGGAGCGCCAATTTGACAGCTAGTTATAAATAAGCATTTTTTTATCCTAAGCCTTTAATTTCGAATCATATTGTAATATGAACAGGTCAGGTGTTGAGCATTAAATTTGAAATAAAAGAGGGAAATGCAATCTATCCTCATGGTTTTTATTCCATCAGGTATTGGATATTTTAAATGAAAAATAGTGTTCAAGTATTGGGACGTGTTCACATACTGGCCCTTCTCCCCTATATAATCAACAACCCAGCTTATAAATTCTGTCTTTATCAAATAATATGAAATTAATAAAACATGTATTCGATCATCGTTAATGGCACCCAACGGGGTAATCACAAGTTCACCTACAAGTTCATAATTCATACTGTCATGTATCATAAGCTTGCTAAAATTTTCCCATTGTAGATGATCTTATTGATATATTAATACATATTTTACTAATTTTATATTGTTTCATACTACAGTGTTTAGAGAAGATGAAGAGAAAGAGGAGTTTACATCGAGCACAACGTATGCCCAAAAGACGAGGTGTACAATTTGAAATTGAAACATCTAACCATGGAACAGATGAACAAGATGCTACAATAAGAAGCGAAGAGGATGGTGCAATAACAAATCAAGGAGATACAAACACAACTGATGATCATCAGCCAGAACCTGCTGGATGTGAACTAAATAGGCATGAACTACAGGAGACTGTGGTTGTTAGAGGCAACTCTTCGACCAAGAAGGTTAGAATTTTGTCTAGTTGGTCAAAAGAAGATATGTTAAAGGCCATAGATGATATTGAATTCAACAATTATTCTATTAGAGCTGCTGCACTGAAATATAATTTACCTCCTACATCTGTTCATTATTGGCTGAATGGTCTGACCCATACAAAAAGGAAGGGCCCTGCACCTGTTTTGAGTGAAGGAGAGGAGAAAGAGATAGTTGAATGGTGCAAGCAAATGGCAGATTTAGGGCATGGAGTGGGATTTATGCAACTGAGGGCATGTGTTGCACAAATTTTTGAAACTAGAGAGACTCCATTTCGAGAAGGATTACCTGGAAAATCTTGGTGTGAAGGATTTAGAAAAAGACACCCAGACATAGTCCTTCGGACTGCTGAAGGTCTAGAAAGAGATCGTGCAATAGGTTTACGTCCAGAGGTGGTTAGCAAGTTTTATGAAAAACTAGCTAACATTCATATCAATTCCTATGGTGCAGGAAAAATATGGAATTGTGATGAGACAGGAATCCAAGCAGGGAGAAATTGTGGCATGAGGGTGCTTGCCACCAAGGGTTGCAGGAATGTTCCCAAAATCATTCCTCGTAGCAGAGAATGGATGACAATTCTATGTTGTGTAAATGCTGCAGGGCAATGTATCCCTAACTTTTACTTATTTAAAGGTCAGAAAGTTTCACAAAATTACATCAAGGGATGTGAACCAGGTGCTTGCATGGCTGCTCATCCAAGTGCTTGGATGACTAGAGAGCTCTTTATAAGCTGGTTGTATCATTTCAGTAAGTCTGTACCTGGAGGGGTGTGCCCTGAAAATAGGCATTTACTTATATTTGATGGTCATGGAAGCCATGTGGCATTGTCAACTATAGAAGAGGCCAGGCGATTGGGGATTGATTTATTGACATTGCCAGCACATACTACACACAGGTTGCAACCACTGGATGTTAGTGTCTTTGGTCCTTTTAAAGCATATTTCAGATCTGAGAGGATGCAGTGGATGTGTAATAATAAGTACCAAGAAGTCAAACGTTCAGACTTGGCAGTTGACACCTGCAAATATTCGTGCTGGTTTTAGACGCACATGTATATGGCCACTTGATCCAAATGCATTACAGAATGACATGGAATGTAGTAAACTATATATCATTGAAGAAGATGCCAACGAAGATGATGCTGAAAATGTCACAGATGATGATACTACTGAGAACATTATGAATGTTGATGGTACTGAAAACATAATAGATGTTGATGCTGCTGAAAACATCCTAAGTTTGTCAAGAGATGTAGCTCCACCAGTTGGTGACAAAATTGGAGAAAATTACTTAATGGAATCAGTTGAGAATCTGTCAACAACACAAGAAGTCCATCCAACCATTGAAACAATGGTTGTTGCTAATACAGAGACGGAGGAACCAAGTATACAGGGAGAAAGCCAAAGTATAATGCAGACCAAAGATTATGAAGTGAACCACATTGTGAATACTCGTGACCAAGGCACATCCAGCTGCAACACTGAGGCCCAGGGATTTGGAGAGGACGATCTCTCATTGCCAAGTGCACCAGAACAACCTACATGGCTGCAAGAGCATATTGCAGAGTTGGGACTTGATCAGATTGGAAACACTGAGGATGAAAGTATATCTTTACCTTCGATGCCAACCAACCTTGTGCCAACAGACTTTGAACCAGCAAACTTTACTCATTATTATGCTGACGCAGAGGAAATTGAGGTCATTGATAAAGATAAAAATGAGGAAGAGACAACTGGCCATGATGTTGAAAGTGGTATATCAAATGATGGTGTTGCTGCAAATGAGAAGAAATTGGGTAAATTTTTAAGGTTACCGACACAATTTGTACGGGATCCTTCCAAGGGTAAGAGTGATGCTGCACTCCGGATAAGTCGTGCTTCACAATTGTTAACATCTGATGCTTATGTTCAGATGTTAAAAGATACAGAACATAAAAAACAAGAAATATGTGAAGGGAAACAACGTAAAAAGGAGCATATTGAGGCAAAAAAGCAAGAAAGGTTGGCAGCAAAGGAGCAGAAAAAGGAAGAGAGATTGCAACGCATTAAAGAGAGGCAAGAAAGGGATCTACAAAAGTTTGTTGAAAGACAGGAGCGCGAGAAATAATGGGAGGTAGCTCACCAAAAAAAGGAATTGGAATTACAACAGAAGGAAGCCACTCGCCATCAAAGGGAGAAAGAGAAACAAGAAAGAGATAACAAGTTCAACAATCCGCAGGTTTTGTTTCCCATGCATCATTCCATGCCCATACAGAACTCCATGTTACAAGATATGTTGAAAGTTCCTATCCCAAATTACCACCCTTACTTCCTTGACACCAACAGAATGCAAATAACTTCAACTCCAACTACACACCCCATTATCCCACAACCTCCTACTTCACACACAACCTTTCATACCATATCTGGTTTTCCTATTCCACCATGGGTTCATCCAGTGAACCTCTTGATGACTCCAACAACATCTGTCAATGATACAATCATTCCTGATAGTCCAAACTAAGGGCAGCATTCGAGGAGAATTCTTTTTTGTGTTGCAGAAAAATATGTATCGAAATCAATTGTGCTTGCATTATTGCATTCATGATTATAGGTTATAGTTGGTATATTTTGCTCCGAATGTAATGAATATGGACACATACAGTATAAGTTTATATGTTTTGCTCCAAATGTAAGAAATATAAAGACATGCAGTTTAGATTACTACATTTTGCTCGAAATGTAATCATTGTTTCAGATGAGGAAACCAAATCAGCTCAGAATTTGTTCATAACCTTATTTAAATTGTTGCAGCTTAAAATGAACACCATTAAATAATGTAAATGTATTTTTTTTATAAGTATAAAAAGATTTTATTTATTAGGTAAATGGATTAGTGTTTTAAAAGGCTCCCAAAACCTTGTACAAAACAAAAAGATAAAACATTGAAGATCACAACAAACTGACCACAAACAAAATCAAAACAACTTAATACAGCAAAAGCACCCAAGAACATTTGTTTATACAAAAACCCACTAATTAGAAAAAACAACATAAAAAATCTGTAAAAGATCCCCCCAATTCTGTATTTCCCTTGAAAATCTTCTTCTTCTCACCCAGCTCGAGAGGTTTCATTTCATCAACTAATCCATGGTTCAATCGAGATAGAAACAAATCCAAGATACAAAGACATATTCAATTAAATACATAGGTGATAGAGAAAGACTGAACAAATATGTTAATAACCAACATAAAACCAATCAAGGATCAACATAAAATTAATTTAAAGCGATGCTTGGAATAAAACTTTACTAAAAACAAAAAAATTACATAAACAAAATTGTTGCAGCTTAAAATGAACACCGTTAAATAAAAACTGAAAGACAAGGATTTATTTGAATCTTGGTGAGGTTGAAACCTCACCTCTATATGGCTTAAAAACATAGAACTGTAGGTAACATTTTCCTTGAGTATTAGTAGTGTGAATACACACTGTTTCCACCCTGCTTCAAACGATCTTGCCGCATAAAACTGCCATTCCAAAGTTCTCAGCTCTTGCGCCAACACTGGAGCTCCACAATAAAATACTCCTACATGTCCATCCAAAAACAAAATTTGCTTAATAAATAATAAACATCGCATTCTAGAAGCTTGTACTAGACCATGCGTATGGAATGGAAATGCCAAAAAATATATGCAGGGACCTAATGGGAATAGACACAAAGTCCATGTTGATATAATACTCACCAACTTTGGCATTGGGATGTTTTGTGCATATTCGTGAGAAGACCTTTCTCCAATTGGGATTGGTAAAATGAGTGCGCACCTATATGGAAAAACGAGAAAGCGATCAAGAAGCAGTGAGAAAGAGATCTGTAGTCTATGAAATTATAAAGTGAGAACCAACAGCAAAACTGTAATTTTCTTAACAAAAAAGACAAATTTGCAGTGGAACCAGCAACAAAAAATTAGGCATGGATTTTTGTGTGTCTGTACACGATGATCCAACAACATGGGTTCCTGTTACATAAATTTACTTAACAACTCTTCTCTACAAAAGAGAATAAGATCCGATGACATTTATAACACAAATTATTTCTATGAAGACATGAGTGCATACTTTTCTCATGGAAGCCTGGTTGTATTTAATCATATTATGTTGCACTTTTCAAGTAATTTGTGTCTTTATTCCCAAAAATTTGAAAAGTAAATATATTTTGCATATGTTCTGATTTTTGTTTGTTTTTTTCATTTTTTGCCTTATAGTTGTTGATTAAAAAAACTCCCACAGGTACTAATACAGGAACAAATCAATTGGAAAAGTTCAAAGGGACATCAATCGACTTCATTTTTCAGAAGCATAGGTTCTAGAGAAAGAAAAAATGAAAGAGACAGATGGGCAAGGTTATGTGGCCTTGCATGTTCATAGTGATTCTATTCGTGTACATCCCAACCTGACTATCAGTTTGGTGGTTCTCGTATGGTAAATCTTAATAACTATATATAACAACACGAAACAATCCTAAATGAAGTTCTAAATGCTTAACACGAAACAATCCCACAGCCTCGAGCAACAAGTATACTCAACATTATTCTATTAAAAGCAGGTTCAGAAAATTCGTCTACCAGATAAAAAACGAAAAACAAGTCTGGAAGAGTGCGATACCATTAAATCACAAGGCTTTTGAACAGGTGAAATAAATTCGAAAAAATAATCTGAAGTGTAATACTTACGAGCAAGTCTTCTGTCCGCCTGATGCTATGAAGCATGACCTCCGAAATGCTAATGAAAGGAGTCGCTCTGCCCAGTCCAACCAGAATGAAAAAATCCAATATTTTATGTAATCCTGCGCAGGAGCCCCGTAAGGCCCGTTAATGAGCTCCGCACAAGGTGGTTGAACATTTATTTGTTCCTTATCTAAAACGCGCGTGGAGATGGCGGAGGACAGGTTGTGTTTCCCTCTTTTATTTCGAATTTAATGCTCAACACCTGTCCTCTTCGGTGGACCACTACCGGTCTCCACCAGTAAATGTGTTTTTTTTGAGATATTTTATTTGATCGATCATATGGAAGCAAACATTATTAAAATTGGATACGAAATTAAAGGCTTAGGATAAAAAAATGTTTTTTTATAACTAGCTGTCAAATTGGTGCTCCTACGTGGCAAGGAATTGGCTCCATGGACCTGCGAACTTAGAGTGTTCGCATACTGGCCCTTCTCCCCTACTTATTTAGCCATGTGACCAAGTCAGGCTTCAATAAAACCAATTTGGATCTCTTACAATAGATTGAAAAACTCTTGAATTTTTGGTGCTTAGTACCATTTAAAGCAATGACATCGACTGCCACCTCTTGACTTTTGGGTTCTCTACATTCTTCCCAATAGTGTCACCAAAGTGCTCAATGGTTCGACAAGAATACATCAAAGCAAACGAGATTCCCATTTCTTTGTTCAAATTCTCCCATGCGGCGCCCACAATCCATTTTTCAAGGCCCTGACCAAGGTCTTGTCAATGGCAGGTTGCCAGCGCGCACGCACGCACACACATATATGATGTAGGGTCCAACCTGCCACTCTTAGTTGGACTTGGCAAGTGTTTACGGTGGCTACCCATTTACTTATGGTTCCTTTACAAATGTATTGAGTGAATTCTCTTATCAACCCTTACCGTCAAATCATAATCACATATGGAATGCTTCGTTAGGCAACCACCATGGTTACAGGGCATCTTGTGTGTGTTCATATGGATGGAACCCTAATTGCATTTGATTCACAATTACTTGTTTAGGTTAATAATTATATTAGTATGTTATCATTATCGTATTGAAGCAATAGTAATAATAATTAGAACAATTTAAAAGATTAAAATTATTAATTGTAAATTTAAAATAAATTAGGTTTAAAAATATAATTATCTATAATAATGATAACACAAATGATGATGATGATGATGATGATAATAAATAATAATAGATAAATAAGCCATCAAGACAAATGAAACACGAAGTGATTTTGGGGGTGGTGGGGTTGATGGAGTGGATGGAGGGAGTAATGGTGGCAGGGGTCCTACTCGGGCCGTACCAAGTGTGATGCAAACTCCATAGACTTTGTCAACTCTTTTCCCCCTTGCCCACACATTGTCATTATGGTTGCACTAACTTGGACGCATACTCTTGGACTACAAAAATTGGAGTTTTGGAATGTCAGGATGGGGAAATCCATCAAAGAAAATTGACAGAGATTTGTTAAATGTTGTTGAGCGATTGCCTTGGTAGACATATACACATATGTAGACACACAGTCAAGACATGTGACTATTTGATAAATGTTCCCAAAAAAATGTGTGCCATGAATGGTAGATTTGCACAAAAATGGTCTATTAAATAGGTAATAGAACCTTCCAAGCAAAAGCATTTGCAGGTGTATGCTAGTCTTCTACAAATTTTGCCACCACCCTCCCAGTCTGTACCACAATGGGAAATCTAGAACAGGGTATGTGCACCCATTAAAGCATAAAGGAAAGAGGAATATTGTTAGATGTAGTTGCAATGACCCTGAAAGACGTGTAAGCAAAATGTGGGAGTTTAGGTAAGGCACATGAACTGTTTGACATAACACCTCAAAGAGATGTTTTCTCATGGACAACAATGATTGTTGGCTACACACAAAATGGATTTGTTAAAAAGGCTGTAAAAACTTTCAAGCAAATGCAATTGATCATTGGGTGTGCATGATTGACCTTCTTCTCGTGCTAGTTATCTCAAAGACACCTTAAATTTTATTATTAAGATGTCAGTTAAACATGTTATGGTTATGTGGAAGTGTTTTCTTGGTGTCTGTAGATCACACATGAATATAGGCTTAGGAATATTTACCACCACGATGTATTTTGATTTGGGTCCTAAAAATGATGCAACTTATGTTCATCTCTCAAACATCTACACAGAAGTGGGCAGGTGAGGTGAGGTTCACATGATACAAATAATGATTGAAAGCAGATAATTGTTAGTTGTTGAAAATGTGGAAACAAACATAAGGCATGTGAATTGTTTAGTAAAATTCTTCAAAGAAATGTCTTGTCTAGATGTATCTCATGGAATGCCACGATTACGGGATATGCCAAAATGGGTCTTTCAAAAAGGATTTGGAGTTTTTCAAAAAATACAATTATGGCTTGTGTGTGCAACTAGCTTGGAGCGCTGCGTACCCACTTTGACTTCTCCAAGGCATGGTTTTGTCACTCACTTCTATAATAAATTTCTCATTGATAATTTTCCCTACATGATGGTACCAAAATTTAAATCAAATGAAGATTGTGTTTAGTTAATTAAAAAACTTAAAGCTCAAAATGACAAGAATTACCTTATATTCCACACAACTGAAAGGACTAGTTTTGAGAGATAACCTTGTTTTCGAATCACATCTGGCGGAAATGGAAAACTTAGGTGATGAAATAGGATAACGAGTCTCCATAACAACAAGAACTCAAGCTTCTGCAAAAACATACCACTTGCAAAAAGTTATTAAAACATGTTTTAACGATGCACAAAACACTTATCTGAACCTTGTAGTGGGAGAGTCAGGGTTTGACCTTATTCCCTAGTGACGTGGGATGTCACATTAGCTTTTAAAATGGCTTTAGATGATCGTTTGATCATTTGACGCATGCGCCTAGGAGCCTAGTTGACCATTTCACAACTTTAGCTAATTGTTTAAAGTTGAAAATTCAGTTTGGTTTTGACTCATGGTTTAGGCCTCGTGTTGAGAAACTATTTTCTGACTACACATACATCTAAAAATTTATCATGACAATAAAATTCAGCCATTAGATTTGATAAAATCACCTTGAAAGCTAGATTTGCAAGTGCGCTTTTCAGGCCTCCGGTCGTTCTGCAATAAGGACGAATTGACGCAATTATGATAAATAGCTCCAGAAAGATAGTCATTGTTTGAACCATGTTCACTAGATTTGAGTTCCGTCAACTTCGAGGGGTTCCCTGAATATATGGGAGTAGGTTAACATTGACACATCATTCATGTGTTCAAGACTTGTGCATTGATCTTTGAACTCAATTTTATAGCCACCTGGGTAAAATTGACCACTTTTGTAAACTGACAACAAAAACAAGAAAATTGTCATGAGACCCTCTTGTAGCTTAATGACTATTGAGAGACTTTAGGAAACCTTCATATGACTCTATGGAACCTTTGGTTGTCACTTTTATTAAGAATTTTTGCTTTTGGGAAATATCATTTTTTTCTCTCTCCTATCTCTATCTTTCTCTAGAATATAAATGAATGAAACAACAATGTATTCCTTACTCTCTCTACTGTGTGCAAGTGTCTAATTTTTTTTGAATGGAAAATTATGCACATGTGAAATATGTTAGTTGTCAGTGATTACCATGCCAGCTTCTAGGGTTGACCATGTTTGTGGCTACAAGTACCTTGGACGAGAAGAAATTGTAGCGTTCCTTGTGTTTTTGTAATAACATGTTATCTTTGAAAACAATGTAGTTGTAAAGTATACATCAACATTATTATATAAATGGAAATGTTATTTATCGATTTCTATGATGACTATGAAATAGTTTGCGTGTTGGGATGTTGCAAAAAGGTGCATTCTATCATGGGTGTGATCTTGACTTGCTAAGGGTGTGAATGTAGCTATTAACTAGAAATGAAATGAATTTTTTATAATGTGATATTGTGTGAAATTAATGAATGTATTCTTTGTGTGTTTTACTAAATACCTGAGAACTCAGAAGAAAAGAACCAAATTGAAAAGGACAACCATAGAGTAAAATTCTTGTGTGGTATACCTTTATGTGTGATCACCTTCATAACATAGAAAATTGAAATTTGTAAGGATAAGCCTAGCTCTTTTATACTTGTTGGCACCTTCTAGCTTAGAGGAAATAAGATCATAAATTTAGGTTACCGTATGAACATGTATTCCTAGAGACTTAATGGTACTACTTAAAGTATTTGTGTTTTCCCCTAGGAATCTAGTAGAGGGTATTCATGTGTGTGGAAGTGTGTAAGATGTAATAATTAAAAGTTATAGTGCCATTTTTGTGACATAAGGGATGTAATGTCTAAACAAGGTAATTGTATGGTTGTCTTTTTTTTCTAAGCTACAATAGAAGGGCTAAACAATGTAAGTGTTTGGGAACTTAGGAGCAATTAGGAAACACAATTTTTGCAACATTGAAAGGTAATCAAACAAACTTTGGTGAACCATAAAGTGAGGTGGTGCCTCATGTTAGTACCTCAAGAGATTCTTGACTCAAATCAAATGCAAACTACATGAAATTGGTACATAAGTAAAATGGAGGGCTTTAAGTGACACAAATAGGAGTTGATTTACTAAAAGATCTCTTAAGAGGATTGGTTGCAGATTAAATTTACATTTAATTTCAACTATTAAAATTGTGTTACTATAACATGACATTAAGAGTTTTAATTGTGGACGAAAATTGTAATTAACCCTTAGTCATCGAAATTATATTCATGAGATGTTGGTTTAGAAGTGAAACTTAGAGCTTTTCTTATAACTTAATTAAGTCTCCTTATGTTGTTAAAAATGAATATAAATTGCTCCATGTGTGATCAAGCATTCGAGAAAACATAAATTCTTTTATGAAAAACGAAACTCATGATGTGCAAACGTTAAAATGACTCTAACCAATTATTGAAATATAAGAACTATAAAAGGGAAATAAATGTTCTCTAGTGAGTTGGAGTAAATAAAAAAAGAAACTTGAATTCTACCCTTCCAGCTTAAGAATTTCCCCTCTTGACCTCAGGTTAGTTTCCCCTTATGTAATGAAAGTAAAAAAAAATGTCAAGTAAACATAGTTTTGAGAAACCAATCCTTAGCCTAAGAATGTGTATTATGAGACTTGTATGTGTTTAAAATGATTATAACTAACAATTGAGCTATGGACATTAATTGCAATAGATAAATGAACCAAATAAAGTGTACTCATAAGATAAATGTTAAATGAAATAAAGATTATGACATTTTGAGAACGGGAATACATGCACTTGTATGTTAAATGTGTTTCCAAATCAATGTTGTAAAATAATTTCTATAGTAATATATAGGTAACCAAGAAATAATGTGCATGTGAAACATGTCTATCCTTAAATTCTCATTTGTGGTTGGGTCATTGTATTGTATTTCCTTGTTTAAGCAAGCGTGGCATTGGTATGTATCTTGTGTTATTATGTTGTATATATGCCTTTCATGTTGGGGTAAGGTTGCATCATTGTTATTGGAGGAATAATGTGTTGTTAGTGAAGGGAGGAATACGGAGTATTGTGTGTTTGCTTTTGAGGAACCAAAGGAATTCGTGACTAGTCTTAGTGGAGGGATAAACATGTGTTAGAATGGAGGGATAAGGGGTCTGTCGAAGTTGATGTGGTGCGTTTCATCTTGGAGGAACCAAATGCTAGCCGAGATTCCTTATTGGAGCAATATGTGGTAATTGCAATGGTGATCTCTCCCCCATTGCAAGCCTTGTAGGTAGGCTTGGTAGTGTGAGTCGTCTCTACTTGTGGTGCCAACCACTTTTGCACCCTGTTGTATGATTGGGTCCATGTTTGTGTAAGTGTCTTATGTGATGTTGATATTTCAAAGTGATCCCAAGTGGTGTCATATAACGAGAAACAAATTTTTTTTACCCTAGTTTATTTTGGCTTGCATGGGCGTCCTGCATGTGTGGGTGTTACATAGGTTTGTCTTAGTGTTTGGGATTTCTTGATAGGGAAAGGAATGAATATTGGTGTAGCATGTCGAATTCATTGTTTCAAGCATTAATCCAATTCATTTTTCTAGGCCATAACCAATACATTAATCCAATTCATTGTTTCAAGCATTAATCCAGTTCATTGATTGCATGTCATAGAAATTTATTATTATAATAGCAGCTAGTGTCAAAATATGAGATTCATGATAAATTATGAACCGTAAATGAATTCTGATGTTTTCTTTTTAAAAAGAGAACCATATTATAAATAAAGGGCTTCATTGAGCTATCTGTTTTAAGCTACAAAATGCCGAGGTGGGGAGGTATCTGTTTTGTTAAATTTAGCTATTTCAATTTTCCCATTTTGTTAAATTTAAATATTTCAATATTTATTAAAAGAATATTTTTTTAAGTTTATAATTTTGTTACTAATGAATGTATTATAAGGACATCATATATATTTGAAGTTTCTAATTTTGTCAATCACGATGGAATATTAAGGAAATCAATACATTATGTTCTAAAATTTAATTCGTTGAGAGATCTTTATAAGTGTTCATGTTTTTAAAAATCGACATGTCCTAATTTATTTTTCTCCAATTTCTAACTAAATAAGCAATACAAATTTATCCTAAAGTAGAAAGGCATGCCAATCGTCTTCATAACAATTCCCACTTACACCCCCTTCAAATGAAATTTCAAATTTGGGTGGGAAGCATTATATATGGATGTTTCTCCTACAAACATTTCTGTAGCTACAAAGCAATGTCATGGCCATGGCCTAGTTATTTGCATGGGACCTACGTATTTTTTCTGAGCTAATCGTTTATTGCAAAATTATCACACACACACACACACACACACACACACACACACACACACACACACACACACACACACACACACACACACACGCACACGCACACGCACGCGCACACGCACGCGCACGCGCACGCGCACGCGCACGCGCACGCGCACGCGCACAGCACACGCACAACGCACGCACGCACGCACGCACGCACGCACGCGCACACATAGTTCACACACACACACACACACACACACACACACGTGCGCACACACACACGCATACACACACACACACACACGCGCGCGCGCGCACGCACGCACGCACGCACGCACGCACGCACGCACACGCACACGCACACACACGCACGCGCACGCACACGCACACATGCACGCGCACACACACGCACACGCCCACGCACACACGCACACACACACACACATGCACATGCACCCACACCCACACACGCACGCACATGCACATGCGCACGCGCACAGCGCGCGCGTGCGCACACACACCCGCACACACACACATAGGAAGTTCTTTAGCACATGGAATGGATTGTATTGGTTGTGTTTGAAGATCAAGTGGGGTATTTTTCAGGATTCTGTTGGCTTTTTTGTTGTTATGCTATGATATAATTTATTCTTATAGTGTTGAGTGATTAAATAATTTGTGGAGTTCATGTTAAGGATTTATTGTTTGATTGGGGTTAAAAAATAGGCTTATATTGACATTGGAGAGAATAGAAACATGAACATGCTGAAATTAGAGAATATACATTAATTAGCATTCAAAAGGCTAACATGGTGGTTTTAGAGTGGATTTTCTATCTGATAGTGAAGAATAATTCTTCTTTATATTTTTATGTTGAAGCTATTGTATAAGTTGGATTGAGAGTAGTAGATTTTGACACCACTCAATCCAATTGTATCAATGACATAATTTTTTAAAATAATTGTTTCACTATTTTTGTAAGTGTTATTTGGTTCAAGATTTATGGAGACACCCCTTTTTCACCCTAGGTGACATGACAAACATCAATTAAATTATCATTACCTATCATTATCATCCATATCCTAAGTATAATATAATTTACCATTGTAAATCCTATTTACCCACATAAAAGCTACTTACCATCCCTTAACCACTCAAAACAATCCAAGCCTATTTTACCATACTTACCGTAACCTTCTAACCTCCCACAACCCGAATCCCTAACCTCCCACCATTCTTCAACAACCTAACATATTTTATGGCAAGTGGTTTTAACCATTTTTCATTCTTCCTTTTGTTGGTTTTAACCTCTATGGTAAAATCAACAGTGATATGTGATCGCCAACGATTGTTGTGAATGCCATCCATCCTATTTAGCCAACCTTTATCTCCCTTGCCTAGTTAGTCAGAATTTGTGCGTGAGGATGAATTGTTGTTCCTATAAGTGACATCACCCCATTCAAGACCATTAACACCCTGTTGTCAAAGCTATTAGGAGCCCCAAGAACTCTATCAAATCACTAGTCAACCTCCTTGGGAGCTCTATTATACTCATCCCAATATCAAGGTTAGTATATGTATTCCTTTCATCTTGTTATCCTATTTTACATTAGTTATAGTCTATAACTTTTCGTCACTATCATCTTACATAGGATTCTTGAACTTTGTCTCCCATTCAATCATTTAGACCACCCATGGAATATTTTGCAATATATATAGAGATCATCGTCGATCTGTTTCCTGACCTTTGTTTCTTCCATTAGCCTCCTAAATAATCCCAAATCTTCATTTTAAGAATCATATAGGTTTTTAGATTCCCTATAGCTTATCTTTTCATTATCAAACCTATCTGTCTTTAATCAATGTTTGTTGTATCAACCCCTTTGTCAAAACAAACATTTCCTACTGAATCGTCGTTGATCAGTATCCATAACCCTTTGTTTTATCATTAGCTTTACAAATACATTTGAATTCCTATTTTATGGATTGCACGGATTCAAGACTCCTCCTAATATGCTCTAGTATCATTCCCTTGTCTTTATACTTTACTATTGTATGTTTTATCAAAAAAATATTTTGTCTCAGATCTCCACCGATCCCTGTGTTTTCTTATCATTTCCAGTGTCATTAGATTTACAACTATCTTATTCTAATCTAACAAGTTATTTTCAAGATATATGTTTTGTAGATCACTATTCTAGGTTTGTCACATCCTATCATTAGCATATATGATTTACCGATCGTCCAACAACCATTCGAGTGGGAGCAGTTTGATATCATCCACGAGCTCACCTTGTGTACCATTGCATTCACACCCAACATTGAAGATATAGAAATCATCCAAGAAGAGAGATAATTCATTGAAGAGTTTTGGTGTGGCTATTTGGAGGACTTCGAACTTACCACCACTCTAGCTTGGGCCACTTACGAATTTGAACATGGTCTCACTACCCCCCTTTAATTCAATATTTTTTTATCATTTTTGTATCTTATCATTGTTAAATCAACTTAATTTTATCAAACGAGTTGACACCCTTCAAGGAAGTCCCTTTGGATTCCTAGGATTATCCCTTGCCGAGTAACTCGTTATCATATTTATTTATCCATCTTTGCATATAGGCCTTCTCACTTGGCGAAAGGATGGATTTTAACATTGTTTGCACTTTCCATCATCCCCACATTGTGATTATCGACACATGTATAGGTAAACCCCACTTATTAGAGTTTTCAGTATTTTCTACATTAATAGCACCTAACTGAATAACACCTTAAACATCTTGGCGTGCCCTGTGGGACCCTTAGTCCCTTTTCATTTAAATTCCTTTTTTTATCTTTTATATTTTTGTTTTCTATTTCTCTAACCTTTCAGCTTGGAACACGTTGCTATTGTTGTTGCTTAAAACTTAACAAGAAAACAAATAAAAAGGAAAATCGATTACAAGTATGTTATTTCTTTCAGCACTGCATCTTGTTTGTTTGTTTTCATTGAATTGAAACATTCCCTTTGGATCTTAAAATGAACACTCATATATGTCTGATCACATGGATTAATTAGGGATTTAAGGAATTGCATTAAAAAAACTCCCTTCACACATAGCCAAACCACTTCAAAACATAACTTGCATCTAAAACACTCCCTTCCAGGTGGTCCTACTTGGATTTCATCACCAAGAGGATAATCTGACTCGATATTCTGATCGAGTATAAATAAGCTGGTGGGAGGTATATTAACTAGCACCTGACACCCTTATCGGTGTGGAACCATGAAGTGAGGGGGTAGGCCCCAATACCAAGCCTCGTATCGACACCGACACAGATTCAGGCCTCACGTACCTTTGGGTATATCAAGGACTCCATCCTTTAATATTTCCTAAAACCATCTGTAGATTTCCATTTCCTAGTACATTTTTAGCCATTTTTCATGTTTCACACTTTTTCTAAAATAACCAAGATAAACAAAACTTCTTATGTGACTTGTTTATGTTTGTTGTAATCAACCATCTTTTGCATTTTATTTTTCATAGTGATTATTTGTTTAATCTATGGTTTTAACAAAATAACAGTCTCACCATCTAAACTATGACAATATGACTAATCACCTTAAGTAATCCCTAAATAACATCTAGAATCACCTTTAAGAAATCTTATGTGTGATCGATAAATTTTGATCACCCTCAGCTGCTAATCAAGAACCTCTTAATTCTTTTATCAGTAAATCAACCACATCATAAATCCCAGATCCATCTAGTCCTTGTTTTTTCAATAATGGTGATCCAATCTTCACATAGGTTTTGGATTTAAACCCTTGGTTCTTAATGCCTATCTCGTTGCCTGGGGTGTATTCCTCCAACAACCTACACTTGAATAATGAACTCCTGTCACTACCATAATTTTCAACCTTTCCAGGCTTGTTGACCCTAATCATGAGCCAATCATCTAACAACTTCATCCCTATTCCACTGCTGGTGGGTCAGGGAGATCAGTTCATGCTTGGTCAGTCTCAGTCATCACCTTTAACCTTAAAGTTTTCTCGTCATGAAACATAACCAGTCAACAACCGTCCTCATCACCAGACCCCTCATTAGGATCATTGTCTTTGCAAACAACACTAACACATCCCCTTCCACCTCTAGTCCCATACCCTCTAGTGTTTCCCAAACAGCCCCTGTAAGCTCGATAGCCATCCCACTTAGTGTGTCTCAACCCACCCTTTCACAACAACCCACGTCCTCTATTCAGAACATGGTCATGTCCATCCCAACATCAATACCTCTTATCACTACAAGTTCTATATCTACTTCAAGCTCACCTATGGCTTCTTCAAAAGATTCAAAAAAGAAACCCATCACAGAAATCATTCAAATTTATTTTCAAGATCATGTCAATCAACAATATATCCAAAACATCAAAAGGTCCACTATAAATTTTCCAACCCATCCATCTAAAAAAGTATAAGTCATATACAAAAATCAACCAACAACCTCAATACAAAATATGAAGCCCTTGGCTTCTATCTTAGGGCCTCACCCCTCGTCTAAACTCGCAGTCACTGTCACAGAATCCAAAATCATTCCCCCACTGGCACCTAAAAGTGTTGCATCAAAAATCATACATACAACTCTAACCTTTGTATCATTAAACGAAACACAAACTCCTTCAACATCAGCTTCAAGAGCATATTATGCGAGAACCCTTGAAAAGATAATCCAACTATCCATCATTAAATTATCTCCTTTCAAATCATTTGGTTCTTGAGGGAGGAAACCCTCCGGGCACAAATTTAAATTATTTTGTAACTATCATCAAACAACAGGACATTCCACCGAGGACAAAAAATCCCTCCACGCTGTTATTCAAAGCCTTGTTAATAAATGGATTCTCCTCCAAAATCTAGAACAACCAAATCAAGTTAAAAGAACCCATCAAACCCCTATAACCACAACATCCACACCATCATCCGAAACCACATATAACAAAGGTGAGGCCTCTATTAGAAAAACCTTGCTCCATCAAATCAACGTTGTTCATATAATGACCAGAGCTTATGCGCAAGACCCTAAGGCTTTAGATCAAAACAGGTCCAAGATATCCATCCCTCTCACTCCTGAACCATCTACTCCATCAACTTTTAAAACTAAGGTATCTATCCTTTCCGCTCCACACACCCAATCCACCTCTTCTATGCAAAACACCATCATCAAATAACTCCATCAATCCCCCATGAAAATGTCCCTTTATGAACTTGTCCAAACCTCACTGCAACATCAAAAAATGATGATTGAGGACCTTAAATTTATATCATTACCCTCTGATGATCCCTAGCCATTCGTAAATTTGGTCAACACTCTCAAAATGTTCACTGCTATCACTTTCGATGATTCAGAGGTCCCATATTTACAACCCAAAGATCATGTTCTCCCACTTTTTGTCACGGCCAAAATCGATGAAACTCTTGTTAAAAGATTTATGATCGAAAATGGTGCTAACATCAATATCATATCATCACACACATTCAAATAACTTCAATTGCCTAATATTATTATCGTTCAGTCACCTATAGTACTGTGAGCCTTTAATGATACCATTGCCCCTACCCTAGGCATGATTATTCTACTTATTAAAGTAGGTGTCAAATGTTTTCATGAACTCTTCTATCTTGTAGAAGGAGAGTTCCAATATAATATGTCATTAAGAAAACCTTGGATACACGTTATGCATTGTATACCATCCACCTCACATTTTTATTTGAAATATGAACATGAAGGTAAGACCTTTACTATTCCAACCAGCCTGGATCCCTTTAAAGCATGCCCCATGACTTATCGACCAAACGACACGCTCATACCAAAAAAAAACTTGGGATCCTTTGATCAAGCCTCTCCTAGTTCCTTCATCTCCGAGTCCAAGTTTCCAGATAACACTTCGTTTGAAGACTTCATGTAATGAATTTCACTGGGGGAGTATCACCTCCTGGCCTGTAACTCATTTCCTATATCAAACACATATGGAAGACCTTATAAACAACCAATGTATGCACCCAATGTTGGATATGTCATCTCAAAAAACCCTCTTCATCTTAAAACTAATCTTGTCTATGGAGGGATTGACTATCCTTCCCCACATCACAACAATCAACATCATCCTAAACCTTTCATATATGATTTTTCATTCTTATACAATAAGTCCTCCACACATATGTATCTCCATCACTATTCCTAGAAGGGTTTTAGCTTAGGGTGTTATGAACAAGGAATATATCTTATTTTTCTATCAACCTCATAAGCCTCATGAGAAATATGGTTTATGTTAGAAATCAAAACACTGAGAGGGGGGTGAATCAGTGTCAATTCAACCTTTGAAGTATAATTCAAAACAAATCAATTTGTTTCAACTTATTATGAAGAAGCAACCACACAATTCACATGCAATCAACAAGAAAAACACATAAGAAGACAAGATTTAAAGTGGGAAACCCAAGATGGTAGAAAAACCCACTGAACCAATGCACTATGATGGATTGATTGTCCATTGAAATATTACAAGTTTGTTGAGCACCCACTCAACATGAATCACTAACTTCAATATGTGATCAAGAACCCACTTGAATCCTCTACAAGCTACAACTTGCATGAAAGCACCAACTTTCAAATTTTCTAAGCTTATACCTAGACTTGACTCCAATCTCGATCACTCACTTGACATAGTTTCCGAGACAACAAGATTGTGATCCTAAATTTTCTCATACACATTTTTCATACACCTTTACTAATTGCACTAGATTTAATACATCATCATCTCTCTGAAATTTTTCAACAACTCTTTCATGTATAATGATGAGTTTTATATGCAAAGGATACAAAAAAAGGTATTTTTCTCTTCAATTTCATTGACTCTTCACCTACCTTACTTTACAATTTGTACAAGGAAGATGGATTGACTTCACAAACAAAATTGCCTTTATGTGCAAACATTGCATCTGCCCAATTTCAATTACATGCACAATTTTTTCAGGGCATGCCAATATTCTCTTTATTCAAATAATGATAAAAGGAGAGTTCTAAACCTCATGACACTTTGTCTTTACTTGTACCCTTTCCTCTAACCCTTTTATAATTGTCATTTCTATTTTATCTCATTCTTTAGCGAGTGAACTGATCTGAGGCACATCAAGGTTAAGTGTTAGGTGTCAAAATCATGTGGAAAACGTTACACAATCCTATAATATTCTTTATAACCTCTTTACAACTCTCATCCTTCACCATTTTATCCTTCTAAATTCATTAGAGAACTTAGAGAGCATTAGGTTCTTGTTTTAGCTATCACAATCTTGATCATGACAAAAGGGAAGACTTGTGACCTCACATCAAGTTATGAGTTCAAGAGAATTAGGTCTACAAGAGGTTCACATCTACAAAAAGATCTTGAAAATTGTGAGATCAGGGCATGGAACACTTTTTCCAACTCTCCTTCATATTCTTCAATACACAATCATGGAGAACTTGATCACAGTCAAGGATAAGCTTGGAAAAACATAAAAACCATGTATTAAATTGCTTTCACATCTTGGAGAGGGTGATTTGTGACTTGTAGATCACCTTAAAGTAACAAGAGTGGTAGGGTAGCATTCTTCTTCTTCATGAAACATGCATTGGAGCATGACACATACATATTTTTCATGCACAGAGAACAACTTCAAAGATTGAGAAAGAACATATAGTGACCCTATCATTTATGACTTTAATGTCACATTTCAGAGAGGATGTTGATAATGTGCAACTCAAAAGGACCATGTTTTGTTTCCCTTCAAAGAAAGTAGCTCAAACTAGCATGATTTTCTAGACACACTCAGACTGATTTTTGAGCTTCAAGGCCCATTTTTGCTTCAATTTGAATCTAACAAATTGAAGTACATTTTCATGATCAACCTCTACATAGACAAGTCAAAGAGAACCTCTACTTCATGAAACACCATTCTTTGCATAAGAGTTACGAAGAAATAACAAGCCTTCAAGGATGTAAAATAGGCCTACTTGACTGTCTCAATAACTGAGGTTTGGATCATTTGTATTACCACACCAAGACACTTTCTCTCTTCAATGCATGGGCTTGAATAGGCTATGTTTGACCAATACCATATGTCAATGCTCATATAACACTAAAAAAATGTGCTTATCTCAACAAGAATCACTTATACTTCACAAGATTGGTTCTAGGCCTGATTGGCCCTTAGCGGTAGGAGGGGAAGATTAACAAAGGTCACACCAAATATAAAAGGATCATGCATAAAACTCTTTAAGAATCAATTACACATCACATTCAAGCTTCCAGAATTGAAGATTTACCTTAGAAACTTCTAAATCAGACTGTATACACAAAAACTTACAAAATAGAGTAAAATATGTATTGTACATTCATGTTTGAAGAAAATGAAAGGAATAATAACCAAATTGTACCAAGCCAAGAACACAGATGCTAATCAAACACCATGATTAATAAGATGAAAGTTATTCACCAAAATCTTTGCAAACAAATGAGAAACAAAATCATATATTATTATGGAACTCAAATCAATACATTGAGAATGGGCCTTGCTTAAATAGGCAAGGAATAACAATCTAAAAACCATTCAGGGTCATAGATCAAGCCATAAATCAAGGAAATAACTAGTCATCAAAGAACTAGTCAAGACCATAGATTTAGGAGAGAACTAGACATCAAGGATCTAGTCAATACCATAGATCAAGGAAAGAACTAGTCAATACCATAAATTATAACTATACCTAACAACTAAATATCTCCTAATATCTAAATAAAATAAAAGAAATATCCACACACATAAGTGGGTGAGGATAAATACAATAAAGGTAAATAAAGTACCTAGGTGAACATGAGCTAAGGTAAATACCTACTCTAACACCCCCCCTCAAGTGAAGCTAGGGGCCAAAATAGAAGTGGCATGTCCACAGTATGAGTCCCGACAACTAGGCCTGATGAGGTACTCATGTAAAATAACTGGGAAACAAGGGACACCACAAGGTACCCAAAACTAGTAACAACAAAGTAAAGAGAGTAAAGACCCGCTCCAAGGCATCCTAAGAAGCTCGGCTCAAAAAAATTGTACAATGCTGAAGAAGTTTGGTGTGCACTATGGTCTGAATCCACTACTCAATCACAAAACTCAAAAACAACTGACACTGGGTTTCACCAAAATAGCTCCATACAAGGAGACTATCAACGAAGTGATGTCGAAAGTGCAAAAAAAACACCAAACATAATTTGATCAACTGCTACAAATAGGTGTGCCACGATCCAAGAACAAAAACCAAAGCAACAAGGTAAGGACACAAAATCCAGAGTGTCACAATCCAAGAAAAGCCAAGGTAACAAGGAAAAGACACAAAACCCGAAGAAGCAGGATCAACACCATACCCTCCCATACTGTTGAATGGGTGGAGTGACGCTAGAAATCTATATGAGTTGTCAAAACAACTACTCGAACACTGACAAACTAACATTGGGCTCTGCCAGAATAGCTCCCCCACAAGAGAGACTGTCAACATGCCAAAAGTGTCGAAAATACATATACAAAATCTCTCAACAAACAAGAGAGATACACTACACCTGCTAAAGAATAATGTTCAAAACAAGGAGCATTATAATAAGTGGAGCAAGAGGCCGAATGGTGGAGGAGCCACGCCTGTAGAGTCCTCTCAACGAATTCCTATTTCACTGCCACGAGTGATCAGATATCCACCCCAAATCAACACAAATAGATGAAGAAGATGCCTGCATATGACTTGGTGTAAAATGCACAATGGGTGCATGCAAAAGAACATAAGAATGTGTGTCAGGTTGATCATGTTTGATAATTGAAATCTCAGGTTTCTCAAGCCTGAGTGAAGATGTAGAACTCATGTGTTGCTCAGGATCCTCAGAAAGAGTTGAGAAAACAAAAAAGGAGCTCTGTCAATGTGTGATCCCAATGAAGTATCTGCTCAAAAAACCAATGTCATGATAAGAATTCCACTTCACATGTGGAATAGAGGAAATAATACCCTATGAATGTCTACCAATGACTCCGCTAGTGAGACCCATAGAACGGAGCATGCGAGAACTGAATGTAGTGGTATGCTTCCTAAAAAAGCCATGCAACTGAGTAGAAGTAGGATACACAACATGTGGTACTGTAATAGGCATAGATGTGGAAGATCATGCAGTAACAAGCGTCACAGGTTTAGAAGCATGAAAAGTAGGTTCAGGCTCAAAGACTGGCCTATCAATGTCAGTGAGTACAAGAGCAACAACTACAAGTTGACTAGCAGCATGGATTTGGTTGTCCACAATATGATGGTGATGCTGTAGGCTAGCAAGTTTGTTCTGCAGGGAGTGTATTATTGTATCCTTATCATGAATGAGTGATTGTAGAAGATAATTTTTTTTCTTGAGTGATCTATTTTCTTCCACAAATTTTACAATATCCTCTTGAAGTCCACATACTTTAGAGAAAAGCACATCATTCTCAGAATCCATGATAGGTACAAACTGCAACTCCCAAAAATTTAGGACATCAGGCTCAGCCGAAATTGCATCCACAATTGATTACAACACTCCTCCATATTTGGCACTTTATAATTATAGTGCAAGTCACAAAATAAATAACTCCAATGGAAAGAGCATGAAAAAACAAGCACTTTTGTAAAAAATAGCACTCAAAACCGAGTTACCGGTCAAAAGATACAAGCTTTTTAATATTTTGCTCTGTTATTTATTTTAGTTGCCACTGAAACAAAATAAATTGTTGTTGCCTTCACCACACAAATAAAATTAAAGGGGGCTGAAGTTAAGCACCTACTAGTAGGAATCACAAACTTTAAGCCCTCATATGACCATACTATTTTGGGGTGTGTCGCGTGTTTTCAAGCTATTTCTAGACTGTGTAGACAGTGACCTTTATTGCCAAAAATAGCAACCTACGGATTTGCCTGAAATAGCAAAAAATGTGTACACCATCCATGGACCCCTTTTCTAGTGGGCACAAATCCTGAGGTGATCCAGTGTGCTTCTCTATAACTACAAAAAATGACTGTCTACAGAAATGACCGAGTTTACAGTCGATATTAGGGTTTTCACGCCTTCCAGATCCAATTGAAGCCTCTTTTTTCCATAAAAATGCAAGAAACAACAAAATACGACCAAATCCCAAATATATGAATACATAAATAATTTATTTGCAAAATAAAACTTACAGACGGATGTCAACAACAATCTCCTACTCTGATACCATGAAAGGAACAATAACTAGATTGTACCAAGCCAAGAACACAGATGTTAATCAAACACCACGATCAATAAGATGAAAGTAATTCACCAGAATAACTTTACATAAAACCTTTGCAAACAAATGAGAAACAATATCATATATTATTATGGAACTCAAATAAATACATTGAGAATGGGCCTTGCTTAAATAGGCAAGGAATAACAATCTAAGAACCAGTCAGGGTCATAGATCAAGCCATAAATCAAGGAAATAACTAGTCATCAAAAAACTAGTCAAGACCATAGATTTAGGAGAGAACTAGACATCAAGGATCTAGTCAATACCATAGATCAAGGAAAGAACTAGTCAATACCATAGATCAGAACTATACCTAACAACTAGATAATATCTCCTAATATCTAAATAAGATAAAAGAAATATCCACACACATAAGTGGGTGAGGATAAATACAATAAAGGTAAATAAAGTACTTAGGTGAACATGAGTTAAGTTAAATACCTACTCTAACAGAAAAAAAGTACCAAAAAACTGGACTAGGAGGACTTATCTATAGCCATGAGTGATTTTCATTACTTACACAAGTGATTTGAAGGTCAACAAAATCATTTCTTTTCAATCGCTTCAGACCTAGGGTTTGGGAGGGTTTTAGACAATGTTAGAAAAATAGAGAGAACTTTCTTGTCCTTCATCCTTTTGACTTCAGAATTTTTACAAAATATTTATCTCTCTATGCTCTTCAAAAAGGTATATTATGATTTATCTGAAGAATGCTTGTCAATTTAGATCAGATGCTAAGAATCCAAGGCATTGTTTTGGCACACCTTTCTTATCTCGATTTTACTAAAACTTTAATATCTTGCACAAAACTCATTATTTGGTCCTCAAAAATTTTCCACACCTTCATGGCTACCTCCTCCATGATCTCCAATGGCCACTTTGTCAAAATTAACCTTAGAACTTCCAACACCATTGGCAGAATTTGGTCTTTAGTTTTGAGGAAACTTTCTATAGAAACATATATAAGTGCTAAAAATGCCTCCTTAGACACTTGTGAAGTCATGCAAACATAATATATGCTCATATAATTCTCATACACAATAGAATCTTCATACCTTGATTTATCATCACATACCTTGTTTGCTTGAAAACTAGCTTGGGATAACATAGGACAATCAACTTTTGGAGCAAACCAACCTATCTCAGGCTCAACTCATCATCTTGGAGCCATAAAAAACATGTATACCTATCAAACATACTATCACCAAACCTATGGAGCCTTTACACACCTCTGATACACACTCTAGAAAAATTCCATGCAATAAGACCATATGAATGTAATAAGACTCTTCAAAATACCTTCAAACCTAAACCACAAGAGGACTTCAAACACAAGAGTAACACGACCATGCCCTTGTCATCAATTCCATATGACATCAATGACAACACCAATACAACAAGGTTCAATAGGTTAGGTATAAACAATATTTCCTTATATACCTTCATAAACACCACATCTGGGCCCTTAATGGAACCAGAGTCAACCCCTTTAATAGACCATGCTATTCACACCAACAAAACCGTCTCTATCCCATATGAATTTTTTAAATTCAACTCAAATACCTTAAGACCACTTACTTATCAAATTAATGACGATAGTAAAACCATTCCACTAATACTACTTGAAATGGTGGATGAAGATTCTCCTACCATCAATATTATTCAATGTCACGATGATCAATCCATTTTATCTTATATGGGCGCAGAGGATCATTACCTTCATAATACTTTACCAATAGACACATCTACACTCCTTAACGAATCAACCATCAACATCAACATAGGGACTTAGAAATACCCTCACATCGTTAAGGTTAGTCAATTCTTAGATTCAAAATAATTGAAGGACTTTACCATTTTCCTTTCAAAACACAACCAAGCCTTCACATTGTCACATAGTGACATGTCATGTATCAACCCTAGCGTCATCGTCCATAACATTGTCACAATCCCTAATGCTAAACCTGTTAAACAATAAGTATGTAGGATGCACCCTCATGTAGCCCTCCTCATCAACGAAGAATTATGTCTTTGTTCTACTAAATTCTTATTACCCATCGATTATCTACAATGGGTGTCTAATATCGTACCCATGACCAAAGCCTCTAGAAAATTATACATATGCAAAGGCTTCCAAGACCTCAATCTCACCTGCCCTAAGGATGAATTCCCTCTCCCAAAAATCGATCAGCTTGTTGAACTCACTGTTGGCCATGATATGTTATCTCTTATGGATGGATTCTCTAGCTATAATCAAATCCTTATCGCAACTGACGATCAATATAAAACATCCTTCATTACTCCTTGGGGGATTTTCTGTTACCGCATCATGCCCTTCAATCTTAAAAATGCAGGGGCCACCTATCAACAGGCTATGACATATATCTTCCATGATCTTATTCATAAGACTATGCAAGACTATGTTGACGATCTCTTAGGAAAATCTAAACAATGCAAAGATCATCTTTCCTTCCTTGACATAATTTTTTATTTTCTTATCCAATACTTCCTCTGCCTTAATCCCACTAAGTTTGTATTCGGTGTCCTCAATGGTAAGATTTTAGGGTTCATCATTTCTATCAAGGGCATTAAAGTGGACCCTTCCAAAATAAAAGCCATCATCGAAATGCCTCCCCCTTCTAAGCTTTAGAAAACTCTGTAGTCTTCAAGGTAGAATTCAATCAATATTTAATTTCATCTCGCAAATTTCAAATCACTTCTAACCTTTTCACCATCTCCTTCGAAAATATGTCAATTTAAAATGGGATCAAAATTGTCAAAAGGCCTTCGAATACCTCAAACAATACCTTCTATCACCATTTATGCTCATACCTCTAAGTGAGGGAGAGTCGTTTTACCTATACATATTTGTTACTGATCATGCCTTAGGTGTCATGCTTTCTCATTAAGATGAACAAGGTAGAGAACATGTTGTATACTACATAAGCTTCCCACTCCATGACTACAAAACCCAAGCAGAAAATTTTTGTTGTGTCTTGTACTTCATGACTTCCAAAATTCTTCATTATCTACTTAATCATAAAATGTACATTGTCACCAGCTTCAATCATCTCAAATCCATGCATTCAAAACCATACCATAGTGACCGTATCACTCAATGCCTCTTGCTCATGAATAAGTGTGATCTAGAATTCATATCACAAAAATCCATCAAGGAGCAAGCCATGACTGATCAACTTACAGAATCTCCCCTTTCTGACAATCAACTACCTCATGAATAATTTCCTGATGAATCCATCAACACCATTGATTAATAGTATACTCCTATTAGAATGACACTTTTCTTTGATGGATCTAAGTGTTAGTAGGGGGAGGTGCCAACATCATCATCATACCTCCATGAAGGACTCATATCCCTCTATCCTTTCAATTAAACTTTAAATTCACTAATAACATGGCCAAATACGAAGCTCTCATCATGGGTCTCTAAACATCATTCATGTTTTGTGTCTAAATCTTGGAAATTTATGGAGACTCTTAACTCATCATCAACCAAATCAAAGGAATTTATCAATGCAAAAATGTAACTTTACAAAAATATAAATACATTGTTAAATTCCTCTTAGAAGCCTTGAATCAATACACCATGAAAACAGTCCCACGATCTTCTAATAAATTTTTGGATACCATGGCTTCGCTAGCCTCACTAATTCCACTATCAACTAATGATTCCAAATTGTTCATTTTTGTGCATAGACTTGATCAACCATCTCACACAAATGAACTTCCCTCTATTAACCTTATTGAAGATAATCAAACGGACCTATAGTACACTCAAATATATGACTATCTTACTCAATAAAAAATACCATCTGACTTATCTAAAATTTCTAAATGATCTTTTATTCAATGCGCCACCCGATATGTCATCGTAGGTGGTTTTCTCTAAAAACGTAGATTTGACGACCTCTTATTATGATGTCTCAAATTTGATGAGTTCACTAGAGATTTCCAAGAATTCCACGATGACATATGTGGCAAACATTTTAATGGTTTTTCTTTTACTAAACATGTCCTACGGATGGGCTATTACTGGCCCACCCTCAATAAATATTGTTGCGCATACATAAAGAAATGCGTTGAGTGTCAACAACATTCCAATCTCACTCACATCCCTAGTTAGGCCTTAAAATCCACTCAAGATGGCCTTTCTTGCAATGGGGCCTTGACCTCATTGGCATCATCAACCCCCGTTCATCACAACGACACCATTCTATCATCACTGCGATTGAATATTTCACTAAATGGGTTGAGGCTATTCCCCTAGTCTCTACTAAAGTGAATAAAATCGTTGACTTTATCTATCAACATATCATTTTTTGCTTTGGCATGCCTCACAAACTTATCACTGACAATGGGAGGTCTTTCAAAAATAAAGAAATAAAAAAAATATGTGATACTTTCAACATTAAACTAAGCTTCTCATCCCCTTATAATCCACAAGATAATGGTAAAAAAAAGTAGATAAAAAAATGAAAACCATCGACCAAGTAGGTAGGAATTTGCATCTCCAAATCTCGTTTGCTCTATGGGATTATCGAACTAGAATCCATACTCCTACAGTTGTTATGCCCTTTTATTTATTCTATGGCTCTGAGGTGGTCTTACCCCTTAAATTTCAAATCCCATCTCTCCATGTGTCCCTCAAAGATTTTGTATCAGAGCGAGCCAGGACCGAATATGCATGGAAGTGGTGCAATTATTTGAAGAAGTGGGATTTGGAAGACTCTTTCCATTCATCTTTGATGTTGGAAAATTAATCTTCTCTTCACAACATTGTTGGGGTGATAATGTCAAGTGGGAATAGTTTTTCGTGGACCACCACTTCATGAACCCCTTGTCTTAAAGTTTATTTTAATAAACTTCATAAGTCAATCTTTCACAATAAGAGTGAGATGGTGTGACCGTTCACCCATTCTATATATGTAGGACGATCCCTCAAGGGATTGGTAATCATATCATATTGATAAGAGATATATGCTCAAGATATTTTTATGTTTGAATTGTAAAATTGTGAGAGTTTGGTATGTAATTGTTTCTGTGCGACTAAGGAGCAAAGTGGAAGTGTTGGGTTAAAGTGTTGATAAATTCTTAATAAAGGTAGTGATTTATTTTAGTGGGTTTTTTTTTTCCTTCGGGTTTCCCCGCTATAAATCTAGTGTTTTATGTCTCATTTACTTTACTATTATTTGCTTTCAGCTCTTGTTATTACATTATGTAATCTATATTATACATAAACATATAAATCTATGATTAATTTAACTGCACAACATAATCTATAATCTTTGACAATTTATTTTGTGGATTTATGATATGTTAATAATACTTCCCATTATTTCCCTAACATGGTACTAGATCTTATGGTTATGTGTGTGCATGATCGATCTGGATGTTTTTTATTTGAAGGAGTGAAGAACCTTGAAGTTTATTTTTTGATCTGCGAAAGCGTAATAGTTCCGTCATCGACTTCAAGCTAATTTGGTGAAAAATTCTAATTCCCACCAAAATATTTTTGAAATATTGGTTAATTGGATATTTAGATCTTGTTTGTGCATTTATGTGCATAGATCTATGTTTTTGTGACATGTTCTTGGTCTTTCATAGTTTAAATCCATCGTCTGTAAGTTTTTCGTACCTTTTATAGAAGTTGTAGCATTTTTTGGCTATGGATCCAAAAAATTTCTTTAGATCTAGTTAGTTCAGTGGTTCTAAGTCCGCCCCAACATTAAAAATCTTTATTTTTACAAGTTTTATTGTTGCGAAGGTTTAGCCAATAAGATAATTCTAGGTAGCGTCGTTGTGTCAGTTATTTTAATAGATATTTTTGTTCTTACAAATCTCGAGCCAATCATAAAGCTCCATATAGATTTGCCTGGTCGGTCTTATATTAGCTTGCTTCTATCTTTACGAAGTTTGAGCCAATAGATTTGATCCAAGTTTCTCCACATTTCACAATTATCAGTCTATTGTCAAATGTGTCAGTGGCTATCCAATAAGATTAAGCCACCATTTTTTATTTTTAAGACTTTGTTAGTATTTTTCAGTTGCAAACCAATAGAACGTATCCATGATTCTTTCACATTTTGTTTGTCCTTTGTTATAACCATGTCAGAATATGAAAAAGTGATATAATAAGTTAATGAAACATAGGTACAGTTTATTCATTTGTTTTTTCTATTAATCAGTCTTCTGACTTATTTGTTGCAGTATGAAGTGTAATCTAATAGCAAATCACCACATGTATTTTATTTTTCACATTGTCTATTTTTTATATTTTTTTTCCGAATGTCTCTTTGTTTATTTATTGCATATTTCAGTTGACTTTCCAACCCTTTCATGGATCCAATAATCTATTTTTTTAATTAAATTATAGGGACTTCATGTTTGCTCGAAGGATATGCTTTAGAATTTACTAGAAAGCTGATACATGTTCTGTTGCTTCATTTTGATCTTTAACACGTGTCGTTTCCTTCTTCATCTGTGGGTTTTCAAAATTTTCTTTTTACCCCGGGTTTAATTTTTCCCTTTTGTACTGTGGGTTTTGAAATTTGTTTATTCCACATGTTTAAAAATTTCCTTTGTACTGCGGCTTTCAATATTTTCTTTGTACCACGGGTTTCGAATTCCTTTGTACTACAGGTTTCAAAATTTTAATAGTTTATAACTATTTCTCCTTTGTTCTGCGACCTTCTGCAGCTTGCTATTTGTTTTTGTTTTTTCAAAAATTTGCTTAAAATGGCTAGTTCCTCTAGTTTTTCAATGGAAAAATCTCATTTAGTAAATGGAACAAATTACAGTATCTAGAGAGTTAGATTAAAAACTTGTTTTATGGCAAGATAATTATGGTATCTTGTGACTGGTGTAGAAAAATGACCCACCGGATGATAAGCATCTCCTGAAAACATTAGCTCCTTCTCTCAAATATCACAAGAATATCTATCCATCCCATTGCAAAGTATAAGTGATGAATTTTTAATGCATATAGGTCATATAGATTCTCCTATTGATGCATGGAAACAATTATAAACTATGCATGAAGGTAATCATCTACAACTCCCATGAAGGGGGATGAGAAAATTGTTAATTACATGAATAAATTTAAAACTATTAAAGCTTAGTTAGATGGACGTAATTATTAATTGCTTGAGGATAAGATTTTGTATTTTATCTTTCAAATAAATATTCATGAAAAATTTAGGAACTATATCTCCATTTTTGACTCTAAATATCAGAATGAGAATGATATGCCTGATTTGGATATTTTGTCCTCTCTGTTAATTCAAAAAGAACGGGTAATGGAGAATTTTGATTCAAAAGAGACTACCTCTCAAGCATTTTTTTGTTAGAATCATAAACCTTCTTAAAATATGAATTATAATAATCCTAATCAGAAGTCTAATATCATGTCAATATTTAAATCCAATCCTAAATCTAATTGTGTTAAAAATAGTCAGAACTTTAAAGTCAAATTTAATGGAACATATAACAAGTGTGACAAATTTGGTTATAAAGAGTCTGATTGTCATGTGAAAGCTATCAAATATGTTAAGAATACTGTTAATGCAAAATTACAGCACCCCTCGAATGGCCTGATTGTGAATGGGGCATCCGGTGTAATCTACATAACATGGGTCTATCTCTCAAGTTGTGGGACTTGCGAACCTGAGATAAACCTCTGGAGAAGGTCAACTTCCTCTACCTAATCCAAATGCTAAACTACTCAAAATGCAGAAAATATGCCTAACTACATCTATCCTAACAATGCCAAGTAGACAGAGAGAGAAAGTGCATGAAATGGGAAATCCTACACTAACGGGGGTGATAGCACCAACAAAAGGGGCGAGATACTCTGTTGAGGGAGGATGAAATAAGGGAAAAGAGGCTGAGGGAGGTTAGACAAATGTGACACAGACCCAGATCCTAATCTGCCATCAAAACTCCATGGAACACAACATCATAAACATGCAAGTGAAATAACATGCACAAAATAAAACAATAATAATGAAGAGGGAAGAAAAATACAATAAAAATGAGCTAGCGTTGAAGTAACACCATAAAAAACAATTCTTATTGCTTCAAAGTATGCACATACCATTACATTTGATGCAAAAAGGCATAATTACATTGCTAAGCCCAAGTGAAGGCTTGCAACTCAAATGGAGTTGAGGGAAAATTTTGCAAGAGTTTCCCTAGCTCCCAGAATGTCTCTCTAAAAAATGAGGGGTTCGAGTGCATTATATAGACATTTTTCACCCACCCTCATTAAAGAGGTGTGGGAACCCATACAAATTCAATTCTTGAGGGTACTTCTATCATAAAAAGACGTGGGCACCATACTGCATTAATACCGGTTGTTGGGATGTCATTCGTTCACCTATTTGCACCTCGCCTGGGACTCGTGAGTCGCCCAACCATGTGACCCATCCATCCATGCATTGCCTGACTTTGACCATCTAATCATGGGGGCTTGGACACCATCCAACTATGTGGATCATACATTACTGTGGTTGCCAACCAACATCGATTTCCATTTCTACATCATGGGTCATCCAACTCGAGGGGGGTTGGACGACCATCTATTTCTATCCATACAATGAGCTACCTGACCAACCTGATGGTCATCCATCTACTGGGACAACCAACCATGGTACCCATTTAACCTAGTGACCCACCCAACCTAGTGTCCGTACGACTGCTGGGACAACTAACTAGTCACTCGACCAACCATGCCGACCAACCAGTCACCTAGTCAACAGTGCCGACCAACTTGTCACCCAACCAACCATGCCGCCAACCGATCTGACCAACCTGTCACTCAATCAACCATGCGAACCAACCTGTCACCCAACCAACCGAGCCGACCAACATGTCACTTGACCAACCACTCAAACGTGAAGACCAAATCTACCGAACCAAAACACGGGATGCCTTTCTCTTCTAATTTGGTTGAACTTTGAAAGTCATCTACAGATCCAAGAATTATGAATGGCTAAGTCCATTTATGATGATTTATCCAAATTAACACAGGGGGTAAATTTGGGATACCAATGACGACCTCTCGGGGATATCTGCCAGCTAGATGTGTGACTAGTTGTCTTGAAGTATCCATTAAGTATGGAGTCAAGCCTAACCTTGAAAAATTGTTCCTTTTGAAACAACCCCCTATACATCGCATGAACTTAGCATTTGGGCTGAAATTGCCTTGAACTAATCCTGAAGTTGATTTTTAGATTTTGGATAAATCCTGTAAACTACCCCAAAATTGAAAATTTGACTAAGGAAAGGCATGGAGAACTCAGGACCTATATATGATCTATTGGGGTTGAAAGATTTAATTTGAAAACCTCCCCAAAATCTGATTTCTTCCATGAGCATTGTTGCTTCCAATGAATGGATTGTGCATGAGCAACCACACACCACAACAAGCACTATGTATAAAACCAAAAATCATACACACCTTAAGTGAGATATATAGAGTGTGTGAAAGAATTTCTGCTGAAAGTAATCGTACCTATTCTATTCTAATATGAGGAATGAGAAACTTCACACGATCCATGACACTAGCAAGGCAAAGTCGTTTCCTTTCCTCAACATTTTAGACCATGCAACCGATTTAAAAATGGGCATAGTCATGGATGAAAGATTGACATAGGGGAAATCCTCCAACCATCTAACCAAGCTATCAACAAACAAAGAAAATACCTCCTTCGAATGAGTTGTATTTGGATGGAGGTGTTGTTGTTGACCCTTGGTGAATTGAAAATCATCCTCATGCTCTGAAGTGAGCATGATCGATGACAACTCTAGCCCCTGCTCTAATGAAGCTAGGTATTTGATTGGGCAATGCTTGATTCTTGTGTTTTTTCCACTCATTTATTGCTTGACCCCACAACTAGGGCTCTCATGCAGAACTTCTTCCTGAATATAGTTTTTTGTAGGATGATCTTTGCTTTGAATTGATTTTTTAAGCAACTTATCCTCTTCCTTGATGACCGGTGTGGAAATGGCGTCATCACTATTTCCTTCCTCCTCATGTGAAGAACATAGAAGATTAGGATGCTCCAACCTTGGTTCCAGAGGGCTGTTATGAAGTGCAGGCTGTTGTAATTGAGTTCTCTCCTCCATGGTAGTGGACTCTTGTTCTTGGAAGGTAGATGATGGAGAAGTAAATGATGTGATATCTATGGTCTCCTCTTCGTCGAAGAAATCTTCCAAGTCAGATAGATAATTTACCTCCTCGTTGTCCTGTTGCATTGACTTGGACTCCTCCATGGTGTCTTCCAGATCTGTAATTCACTCACCATGGTTCCCCTCATCTTCAAACAGGGAGTTTGAAGTTTCAAAATCTTCTTCAACATTAGAGCTCGAAAGAGATAAAGTAGGAGGAAGCGCTGAAGGTTCTTGTATGGCCTGTTGTATGCTCGATTCCCCTGAAACTACATGACTCTCCTCCATAGCCAAAATTTTCTCCTCTTATTTTAGATTCGGAGAAACTTCTTCTTCCCTCATTGGTGTTGTAGCTAGTGATGATTCAACAACTTCCTAAAACAGGATTCCATCATGGACATTGCACTCGAAACATACCAATTGTTGATCATCTTCTTCTCACTCTCACTCTGCTTTTGCTACAACCAAAGATTCCACCACTTTTGGCTTAACCTCAGCCTCCTTCATGGGTTTATCCATCGAGGGGATTTTATCAATCCCAAATCTAAGAGCCAAGCTCACCAAGCTTCTAATCATTTCTTATGTTCTTGTCTCTTCTTCTTGTTGCTCCCCTTAACTAGATTTTTGAGTATATTCTCGACATGGACTCAGGAAAGTGGGAGGAGTGGTGGGTGGGGTCTCCACTACTTGTTGCTCTATTTATGGTGGAGGGGAAGGTATTGCTTTTAGTTTTTGTGGAGGGGACTTGGACTTGGAAAGAAAAAGTGTAGAGCTACTGAGATGGGATGGGAGAGTGGAAGATGAAGAAATGGGTTCCACAATGTGAGCAACAGGTGGGAAACTTGGGACTTGAGGTTCCACCTGAGATGGAACTAATTGGGGAATGGGGAAAGAACCATAAGATAGAAATGATGAATTTTCCCATTGACCTGTAAAATATTCAACGTCCTTAATCCATTCTTTAAGTTGGGGCAGCATCTCAATTGCGTAGCCAAGTTTCTCTTACGGGTTGAAATAGTTTGGACTAGGGCCTTCCTATGGACAAGGGACCCTGAATCCAATCTTGAATGCTGTCTCCAAATTTGTTTCCTGGGCCCGCATAATACCTTCCTAAACTTTCTCAATTTTCAGCTACAGCTTAAAATCTCTAGGTGAAGGATAGCCTCCAAAATCTATATACCCTTGCTCTTCAACAACTCCATAGTTTGGTGGATAACCAAACTGATATTCATCTTGCTCTTCTAGGTATGTGCACTACTGATCTTCATTTTTGTATGGATTTATAGGTGGTTGATAGTACCTTGAGAATATGTGCTACAAATGTGGAGGGATGTCTGAATGGCATTGTTGTTGCCGCAATATAGAATTCCATGAGGGGAATGAAGTCATGATTGCACAACTTCATGGAAAAAATAAAATAAGAGGGATGGAAAGAAAATGGATGGAAGTGGATGGAGAGGAAATTATACAACTCAAAGAGTGGGTTGTTTGACTCGATGGAGTCGCCAGATGTGTTTGAGCATGCGCCTCTAAAGGCTGAAATTCTGACAAGAACACATCAACTCACCAAAATGAAAACTGCTCTGGGCGTTGAACTGCACACCTATAAAATTTATTCTGACTAAGATATGCAATGAAAAACTTATGAAATGTAGATATTTTACCTGCTCATCCCACTGGGTGTGCCAAAACTGTTAATGCAAAATTACAACACCCCCCGAATGGCTTGATTGTGAATGGGGCATCCAGTGTAATTTGTATAACATGGGTCCATCTCTCAAGTTGTGGGACTTGTGAACCTAAGATGGACCTTCGAAGAAGGTCAACATCCTCTACCTAATCCTAATGCTAAATACTCCTAATGCAAAAAAGACACCTAACTACACCTATCCTAACAATGCCAAGGAGACACACACACAAACACACACACACACACACACACACACACACACACACACACACACACACACACACACACACACACACACACACACAGAGAGAGAGAGAGAGAGAGAGAGAGAGAGAGAGAGAGAGAGAGAGAGTGCATGAAATGGGAAATCCTACACTAACGGGGGTGATAGCACCAAGGAAAGGGGTGAGATACTCTGTTAAGGGAGGATGAAACATGGAAAAAGGAGCTGAGGGAGGTCATACAAATGTGACATAGATCCACATCCCAATTTGCCATAAAAACTCCATGGAACAAAACATCATAAACCTGCAAGTGAAAGAAGATGCAAAAAATACAACAATAATAATGGAGAGGAAATAAACATGAGCTAGGGTTGAAGGAACACCAAAAAACACAATTTTTATTGCTTCAAAGTATGCACAAATAATTACATTTGATGCACAAAGGCATAATTACATTGCTAGGCCCAAGAGAAGGCTCGCAGCTCAAATGGAGTTGAGGGAAAATTTTGTAAGAGTTTCCCCAAGTCCCAGAATGTCTCTCTAAAAAATGAGGGGTTTGAGTGCATTATATAGAATTTTTTCACCCACCCTCATTAAAGAGGTATGGGCACCCATACAATTTTGCTTCCCGAGGGTACTTATATCAAAAAAAGACATGGGCGCCATACTGCATTAATACCGGTTGTTGGGATGTCATTCGCTCACCTACTTATGCCTACCCTAGGACTCGTGAGCTGCCCAACCATGTGACCCATCCATCCATACATCGCTTGAATTTGACCGTCCAACTTGTTAGGAAATAAGGGATAAAATATTTGGAATAATCCCTCACAGAATCGCAAAATTAGAAACTAATATGCAGAAAATATTACAGATCTCAAATAAAAGTGCAAAATAAAATTAAACAACACAAAGATACAGTATTTAACGTGGTTCACCCAATTTGGGCTACATCCACCAAGAATCACTTGCTCAAATTTTATTAAAAGCCACTACTCTCTCAATACAATACCCAGATCTATTTGGGGCTATGCTCAACAAACTCTACAAAATTCACAAACGAATTCAAAACACATCTGTAATGTTACATTATCCCTACCATATGTATAAAACCATATAAGTAGGCAACTACTTAAGCAATTTTACAAAACCATGGGTATCAAAAACATGGGTCAAAACTGTCCCATAAACCTATGGGTCAAAATCCCGCCCATATGAGAAAAACACGTTTCTTGGTATATCAGGCACATTTTAAGGACAAATTTTTTTTTCTCGGGGGTTGTGCCCCCAAACCCTGGTGAGACAACTGTGGCAAGTGTACAATACTCTTAGTTTACAGTCTTCAACACTTTATCACATGAAAATAGGCTCCACAACCTAACACAAACTATGTGTCTTGTATATTACTGTGGTCGCCGACTAACCTCAATTGCCATTTCTACATCATGGGTAGTCCAACCCGAGGGGGGTTGGATGACCATCTATTTCTGTCTGTACAATGAGATACCTGACCAACCTTGGTACCTGTCCAACCTGGTGACCCACCTAACCTAGTTTATGTACGACTGCTAGGATGACCAACCAGTCACCCGACCAACTATGCCAACCAACCAACCACCCGACGAACCTATCACCTGATTAACCGTGCCAACCAACCTGTCACCCGACCAACCGAACCGACCAACCTATTACCTAGCCAAATGTGCCGACCAACCTATCACCTGACCAACCAAGCCGACCAACTTGTCACCTAACCAACCAAGCCAACCAACTTGTCACCCGACCAATTACTCAAACATTTTCCATGGCTCACCAGCTCGCTGTGAGTAAAAACCAAATGGGCCGAGCCAAAACACATGATGCCTTTCTCTTCTAATGGGGTTGAACTTTGACGATCGTTTGCACATCCAAGACTTATGAATGGCTAAGTTCATTTTTGATGATTTATCGAAATTAACCCATGGGGGTAAATTTGGGATAACAAATACTAGAAATAGTACACCTAATAGTCAAAAGAAATATCAAAAGAAAATCATGCAAATAATGTTTAGAAATCTATTTCCCTGTATACTACTCTATTAACTTCAAATGACAATGAATGGATCCTACATATTGGTGCCTTTAGGCACATGACCTGTATTTATGATATCCTCTTAGATGTTGTTAAATGCAAGGAAAACATATATCTCGGGGATAATTCTAGCATTAGATCTGAAGGTTGTGAAAATGTTAAATTGGCAAATGGGGTAATTAAGAATGTCTTGTATGTTCCTCAGTCGAAAAAATATTTTTCCTCACTCTCAATTAACTAAAGAAAACTATAAATTTGTATTGATGTAAGATAAATGGTATGTAAAAGATGAACTCATTAATGTCATTGCTTCTGGTATTCAGAAAACTGGCTTATACATTTCTAATATATTTGTGTCTAAATATTTCTTTTCTTCCTCTTCTAGGAATGATATTCAAATTTGGCATGAAAGATTAGGTCATATAAATTTCAGAATTTTGTATGAATTGTCTTTCCTAAATATTTTAATTGGTCTTCCTAAGATAAAATTTGATCATGAAGCATGTGAAAGTTGCCTATGTGGTAAACAACATGTTGTACCATTTCACAAATGTCATGATCCAATTTTTTCTTATTTATTAGAGATGATTCACAGTGATGTGAGAGGTTCACTTAAAGTTCCTTCTCTCAATGGAGATTTGCATGTCGTATGATTTATTGATGATTTCTCTTTTATGACCTAGTCTTATGTTATTAAGAAAAAGTCTGATGTCCTGACTAAGTTTCAAGAATTTAAAGCTTTAGTTGAAAATGCTTCTAATCAGAAAATAAAAATAATTAGAACTGATAATGGAGGTGAATATATTAGAAAAATGTTTAATGAGTTATGTGTGTCATGTGGGATTTAGATATAGTTATCTTATCCCTATTACCCACAAAAAAATGACCTTGTAGAAAGGAAAAATAGGACCATTTTAGAAATGGCTAGGACTATGATTCATGATGCAAATGTGCCTACATTTTTATGGGTAGAATCTATGAACACTGTAGTCTATATCTTAATAGAATGCCTATTAAAGCTCTTCATCAAGCTACTCCTCATGAAGAATGGACAAAGTAAAAATTAGATATCTCTCACTCAAGAATATTTGGTAGTGCTGATTCTATTTTCATTCCTAAAGTTAACAAGAAAAATCTTGATCCAACCACCTTCTCTTGTATATTTGTTGGCTATGGATGTAGAACTAAAGGATTGAGAGTCTGTGACCCTTTCAAGTATGACATAGTTGAAAACAAGAATGTTCATGTCTAAGAGAAAACATTTTTTGATGCTTCTTATGAACCCTCCTTTGTCTCTCTTGAAGAAGAGCCTGATAATCCTTCTCCTAACAATATGGGAAAAAGGTTGAAGATGATGATTATTTTGATTTATATATGATAGAGATTGAAAAGGAGTAATCTCAAAATGTTTTGCATCCCAAGATTCCTAAATGGGCTCAAACTCTTGTCAAGGATTATCATCCTGTTAATCTTAGAAAGGTAACATGTAGTCAACATTCTTATCATGCCTTGATGACCCTCTATGAGGTTGAACCACAATCTTTCAAAGAATCCTGTCAAGATGATATATGGATTCGAGCTATGAAAGATGAATATAATGCTTTGATTAAAAATAACACTTGGGAACTAGTCCCTCCTCCTTCTAAGAGAAGCATTGTAGGATCTAAGTGGTTGTATAAAATTAAGTATAATTTTGTAGGAGAAATTGAAAAATTAAAGGAAAATCTAGTAGCTCTTGGTTTCACTCAGAAACTTAGTTTTGACTGTGTTGAGACTTTTGCTCCTGTAGCTAAAATGAGGACTGCTAGGATTCCTCTTTCTTTGGCTGCACAATATGGTTGGGAGATTCACCACATGGATGTTAAAAATGCATTTCTAAATGGTGACCTAAAAGAAGAAATCTACATGCATCAACCTAATGGTTTTGAAGAACCTGGTAAGGAACTATATGTTTGTAATCTGAAAAAAAATTGTGTGGTCTTAAACAAGCTCCTAGAACTTGATATGCTAAAATTAATAGGTTCTTTAAGGATCCTGGTTTCTCTAACTGTTGTTATAATAATGATTTATTTGTTAAATTTGAAAACAATCATATTATCAATATTGTCTTATATGTTGATGATATTTCGATTGCTAGTAGTGATATAAATCTAATTGCTAGAATCAAAGAAAGATTAAAATAATGTTTTGAAATTACTTATTTAGGTTTGCTAAATCATTTTTTAGGCATGGCTATATTTCAGGATCATAAATCTATTGTTGCATCTCAATCTCAGTATGCTACTAATTTTCTGACAAGATTTAACATGATTGACTACAAACCTGTTGTCATTCCCATTGAAGTTGGTGTTAAATTAGATCCTAAACCTACTTATGCTAAATTTGATCATACTTTGTATAGGCAACTAGTTGGTAGTCTAATTTATTTGACTATTACTAGGCCTGATATTTCATATGCAGTATGATTTGTTTTGAGATTAATGTAGGATCCTTATAAGGATCATTAGAAAATGGAAAAAATAATTATGAAATATGTTAAAGGAACAATTAATTATGGTATATTTTATTCTTCTTGTGCTGATGCAAAAATATTTGGATATTGTAATTCTGACCATGTTGGTGATGTTATAGATAGAAAATCTACTTCAGATATGTATTCAAGTTGGTTGCAGATGCCATCACTTGAAGTAGCAAGAAGAAACCAACAGTTTTTATCTCTTCTACTGAAGCAGAGTATAGAAGTGCTATAGAAGTTACAAAGGAAACTATGTGGCTGAAAAGACTATTGAATGAACTGTATATGGGTATTAAAGGGAGAACTAATCTTCTATGTGACATCCAGAATTGCATTATGCTTGCAAATAATCAATTTCAACATTAAAGGACAAAGCATATAGAATTTCATATGCACTTTATTCGAGAGAAATTCCTAAATGGTGATATTGATATCAAGTTCTGTTCGACTGAAGATCAAGTTGCAGATATCTTCACCAAGCCATTGTGTGCAATGAAGTTTTGTAAATTTTTTTCCTATTAAGGGGGAGTGTGCATGACAATGCCACCTCTTAATGGATGTTGTAAAATTCCAGTACTTCCTCCATTTTGTGATAAGTAAATAATAACAGTATGTGATTTTACATGTAAATCCCATCGAATATTAGTTATGGGTATGCCTTGGTGTATAAAAGGATCTATAATCTAATATAAGTTTTCATATATAAAGCACTTGTCCTAAGAATTATTGTATGGGAAAATCTGTATGATTTCTCTTGTTTATTTTTTTATATGGGAAGATCTATATGATTTTCCTTGTTTATATGCTAGCCTGAATCATCCTTGATGATTTATGGATCTATAACTCCTTTTGTAAAAAAGGTAATTTGGCATGTTTTGTTTTCCCCACTTAACATTAAGGGGGAGTGTTGCAATGATAATGTCAAGTGGGGATACCTTTTGGTGGACCACCACTTCACAAAACCCTTGTCTTAAAGTTTATTTTAATAAAAATTTATGAGCCGTTCTTTCACAACAAGAGTGAGATAGTGTGATCGTTCACCCATCCTATATATATATATATATATATATATATATATATATATATATATATATATATATATATATATATATATATATAGGATGATCCCTCACGGGATTTGTAATCATACCATATCAATAAGAGATATATGCTTAAGCTATTTTTATAGATGCGAATTGTAAAATTGTGAGACACTGGTTTGTAATTGTTTCCATGAGACCAAGGAGTGAAGTGGAAGTGTTGGGTTAAAGTGTTGATAAATTCTTAATAAAGGCAGTGCTTTATTTTAGTGGGGCTTTTTCCTTCAGGTTTCCCCAATATAAATCTAGTGTCTTATGTCTCATTAACTTTACAGTTATTTTCTTTCAACTCTTGTCATTATATTATGTAATCTGAAATATATATAAACATCTAAATCTATTATTAATTTAACTGCACATCATAATCTATGATATTTGAAAAATTATTTTGTGGATCTATAACTTTTTAATTATACTTCCCATCGTTTCCCTAACATGTTGAACAAATTTCTTACAAAATATCTAAAAATTGGCAAATGCTTAACTCTTCTTTCAGAGAAAGAACACCCATTTCTTATAGGAATAGTTATTAGTGAACAACTGGAAGTATTGAAATCCCTGGAATGAAGTAGGTAAGGGTCTGTAAATATCAGTATACACAACCTCAAAATAGGTCTTGGCATGGAATTTACTTGACACGAATGGATCTCGATGTTGTTTTCCTACCAGACATCAAGGACAAAGAGGTAATCAATGGGAGAAAGGATGAATTCCTCATACCATTTACTGAGTTGATAGAGGGATCTGACATAAATATGCCCATATCGATAATGCCAAAGTGTAGTGGATTCCACCATGGAGGAAAATAAAGCAACTACTGAGGATGAAATGAAATCCCATGCAAATAAATGATCCTTCAAAAAATCTCTAGCAAGTATCATACCTTGTCATGACATCAAACAAGATTTAATGCCTTTTTTAACCATGAAATCCACCTTGAGCTTGTGATTCAACAACTGAGAAATATACGGGAGATTTTTGGTCAATCCAGGGGCATAGAGCACCTTCATGAGATTACATATTCTCGTCCTGAGAGGAATGGTGACATTGCCTTTTCCTTCTACAACATACTCATTGTTTGCAATTCAAAACCAATCTTCAATGGGTCAATCAGTCAATGAATCAAATAACTTCCTATAGACTTTCATATGATTTTTTGGTGCCAAAGTAAATCAACCAAACATTTTGTGATGGATATAATGTTTGGGAGAATAGAACCACATCATCTTTGTGTGCACCAGAATTTTCTGATTTAGGTATTTCCTCATTTGAGTCATCATCTGGCTGGGTTGTGATGTGTCCTTTATGCTTTTTTTGGAAAGCATGCCACTTGGATTCATATGAATCACCATGGACAGATGTTCTCTCTTTGCTAGAATGGTATTGTGTGTGACCATTATACCAACAAATCCTAGTGTCATGCGTATTCGTGGTGTAAATGTGACACCATTGATTCACTTTTTGAGACTTCTGATTCTGTTGTTGCTTTTGTGGCAACTTTTGTAACTATTTCTCTTGTTGTCCCTTGTAAGGATTTTGAATCTTCTGTTGTCTCGATATGAATGTTTTGTCCTAAAATTCTTCATGCACTGTCTGAATGGCTTCTTCCTGATATAGAAAGTTCACTAGTTTGGAAAAGGTCACCTCCTTTTTTGTAATGATTAATTTGGTGATGAATGTCTTGAATTGGGAAGGAAGATCTCACAGTATGAGAGGGACAAGCACCTTATCTTCCACCACTTCTCTGAATGCTCCAAGATTTTCTCATAGTTCTTCCACACAACACAAGAATTCATATACTTTCTCACCTTATTTCATAATCATTGTATGAATATTTAACTTGACATGGAGGATCTTTGTCAATTTCTTTGCTTTGTAGATGGTGGAAAAAGTATCCCAGGCCATCTTTGATGTCATTGCATTTCATATGTGTGGTTGCACCGCATCAAAAATTGTGAGAGTGATCAACATCAATACTTTTACATCAACCTTTTCATACTTCATTTTCCCATCTGCATTGGTGAGACAAGCAACTTTTCCAGTGATGATATCCCAGAGATCTTCAAAGAGGAGAATGGTGCACATCTTCATCTTGCATGCAACATAATTAGGCCCTTTCAAGATCTAGGCATCAGACAACAATATTTTGCGGCTGACATTGCTTCTGTCTCTCTCACTATAAAGAAAATTTTGCCAATACTTTTCTTGCACCAAATGTAAAAAACAACAACAAAAATAAAACATGTGTATGAAAATGCTTACACTAAACACTACCTATAGGTCAATAAAAATGATGCAAAATCTTGTCCTCGTGTGAAATATGCCATGTAGGTCTTCACGTAGCCAATAAACAATAGGGAAACACTTATCTTTTATTGTTTTATTCTTGGACAACTTTCGCATGCCAATGTGCCACCTTCCAAATAGTTCAAATATCCTTTTAACCACTGACTAATTTAATTCCTTGTTTGAATTTTTCAACTATTTTTGTTTTAGGATGTTGTGTCACTTCTTTGTGCTAGTGGATTTTATTTCCATAAGAAAATGAAAAACAAGTCACCACACTTTTTATGTTCATTCATATCAAACAACCACGTTGAAACAGGTCCTTGGGAAACTCTAATTTGCCACACCACCAAAAAATGTAGGAAAACAAGCTGACACCTGATAATGCCAAAAATTGCCACATTTCCTCCATGCAGGTCATATCTTCTTCACTGCACGCTACACTTAGCAACGATGTTCACTCCAAATTTCTGCCACGTCTTCCAAACCTCAATCAAAGGACTACATAAAGCGCCAAACCTCACGTCTCCATGCTAATGTCAATTTGATGCCAAAACAATTTGGATCCACATGTAAACTGTTGCGCCAAATTGATTTGATACCAATGATGGTTTTGGAGAAGAATGAATTGATATTTTATTGAAGGAAAAACAACAATTTATACACAACCAAAACAATTTGGATAGTTCGGTTAAATTGAATCACTACACATGAGGATGCCACGAAGGCATAACTACATAGTCAGTTATACAATGTACTAACTATGCTAATATTCCCCCCTTAATACATTATTTTTAAAAATGTACCTCCGAAAGAGTTCAAATTTACCCTTTCCAAGTGACTTGGTGAGTATATTTGCAATATGAGAATCTATTGGGAAGTACTAGAGCTAGATGTGGTGGTTCAAGACTTTTCTTGAATGTAGTGACATTTGACCTCAATGTGCTTTGTTCTTTCATGGAAAATTAGATTTTTCAAAAGCTTCAACACACCCTGATAGTCATAGTGAATGATGGGTGGATTTTCTTCAAGAATTATCATATATGAAGGAATGTAAAGTAACTAGATCACTTCACACACAACTCCTCATCTGACATGATACTATGCCTTAGTGCATGAGAGAGAAAAAACAATTTACTTCTTACTAATCCATGAGATAGGTCCTGAACCGAGATGAAAATACATCATGAAGTTTATTTCATGTCATCAACAGATCCATCATAGTCCGAGTCTGTATATCCCTGTAAGAATAACTAAGAGTTCTTCTCATACTCTAGACTATAGTCAATTGTACCTCAGACATATCTCAACATATGCTTCATTTCTACCCAATGACATTTCTTTAGCTCTTGCATGAATAAGGAAAGATGTCTCACAACAAAGCACAAGTTTGATTTGGTATATGTCAAGTAAATGAGTCTCCCAACAAGTTATCTGTAGTGAGTACTATCTACTTGAGTTGATTCCTATAATCTAGAAAGTTACAAACCTTTTTCAATTGGAGTGGATATAAGTTTACAATCAGACATTCCCTACTTTTCTAGGAGTGCCTTGGTATATTTCATCTAGGAGATAAAAATAGGATTCTTATTTTTCCATATCTCTAAGCCAAGACAATTGTGAAGTAGCCCCAAATCTGTCATGTCAAAGTATTTCTTCAAATCATTTTTAACATCTTCAATGACTTTGTTTGAGCTCCATGTGATTATAAGATCATCCACATACAAAACCAAAATGACAATCTATGTGCCTATATTTTTGATATACATATTTGAATAAGAGGGGCTACGAGTGAATCAATGTTGCAATAGGTGATCATCTATTTTGATGTACCATGCCCTATCTTGTTTAAGTCCATAAAGAGACTTAATTAGATGAAATACCTTATGAGGATGTTGCTCATAGAAGAATCCTTCTGGATGGGTCATGTATACTTCTTATTTGAGATCACCATTCAAGAAAGCACTTTATACGTCTAGTTGCTAAAGTTTCCATACTTTTTTTTGTTTTCAGTGCATGGATAAATCTAATGGTTTTGATCTTCACACTGGAGGCAAAGGACTCCTCACAACCAATTCCTTCCTATTGAGCATATCCCTTTGCAACTATTTGTTCTTTGCACTTTTGATATATCCATTTGCCTTTTATTTTATTTTAAAAATCCACTTACAACCAATGGACTTCTTTCTTGCAAGAAGATTGAAAAGTGCCCATGTCTGATTCTGAATCAAGGATTCATATTATGCATTCATGGCCTTGTTCCATTCTAGCTGACTAAGTGCATCATGAACTATATAAAGTTCGATGTTATCAATAACTGAAATCATGAGTGTGATATTTACCTCATTTCTTGTCTATCTTCTTGTTCTAACTCTTGATTAAGTATCTGGAAGAGAGTTCAAGTGGGAGTCTCTCATGGTGCTTAGGACCCACTTCAGACGTTGACATTGCTGCTGATGTCAAAAATTATTTTCCAAATTTCCAAGATCAACAAAAAATTCTCCTTACAGCTCATCTATCTTCTGTGAAGAATCCTCATGCTCATCATCTAACAATGAGAGTAATCTTTAAAAGGAGTTCGACATTAACTCTTCTTTACGTGGAAATGAGTCAAATCATGACTCATCACAAACCACATCTCTTCTCTCATATATATCATTTGTCTCAGGATCTATGAGATGATATTCCTTTGAGGTAGTAGTTTACCCAAAAAATATGTACCAGAATGTTTTTGCATTGATCTTCTTCCTCTTATTATCACGCACATGTATATATGTTATATAACCAAATAATCTCAAATGATAAATCAAAATATTATGATTACTCCATACCTCTTCTAGTATCTTGTCCTGCAAGATATTTTTTGGTGCCCAGTTCAGAAGATATAAAACTATCTTGACCGCTTCCGCCCAAAATATTTGCTCCAACTTTGCAGTAGAATTCATCAAACGAGCCATCTCCATGATAGTTTGATTGAGACGTTCTACAATTTCATTATTTTGGGGAGTATAGGGGAAGTAAAATTTGTTGTGATGTTGTGCTCCTTAAAGAATGCAATTAATTTATTTGACGTGAATTCCCCCTCAATCTGAGCGGAGGACAAGAAGGGGTTTCCTGGTATGCTGGACAACTCACTTATATAATATCTAGAAATTGGAAAATTCTTCACTCTTATTTTAGAGAAAGAAAACCCATGTCTTGCGGGAATAGTCATTAGTGAAAAACTAGAAGTACTAAAACGAAGTAGGCAAGGGTCCGTAAAGATCGTTATGTATGACCTCAAGATAGTTATTAGCATGGAATGTACTCGACGCGAATATATCCCAATGTTGTTTTCCCACCTGACATCTAGGATAAAGATATAATTAATGGGAGAGTGGAAGAAGTCCTAATAACCTCTACTTTGAAGTGAGATGATAGAGGGATCTGATAGAAAGATGCCCATATAAAAAATTCTAGAGTGCATTAAACTCCACCGTGGAGGTAGATAAAGAAACTGCAAAGGATGAAACCGCATCTAATGCAAATAAATGATCCTTCAAAAAATATCTAGCAATTATCGTACCTTCTCGAGATATCAGACATGATTTGATGTCTTTCCTAACCATGAATTCTGCCTTGAGCTTGTGATTCAATAGGTGTGAGATAGATAGGAGATTTTTGGTCAATCCCCGAACATAGAGCACCTTCGTGAGAGTACATTTTATCCTTCCTGAGAGGAATGGTAACATTTTCGATTCCTTTTGTAACATACTCATTTTTATCTATAGTTTGAACCTGATCCCTTGAGGGTCAATCAATCAATGAATCAAACAACTTCCTATTCCTGTCATGTGATTTTTGGCACCAGAGTCAATCATCCAAACATTTTGTGATGGCTGCGATGTTTGGGAGACTAGAACCACATCATCTTCATGTGTGCTGTAATTTTTTGATTCTGAAACATATTCATCAAAGTCTTCATCTGGATGGTCTGCAACATGTCCTTTTTGCTTCTTTTGGCAAGGACACCACTTGGATTTCTGTGAATCACCATGGCCATATGTTCTCTCTTCTCTAGAAATTTGTTGTGTACGACCATTGTACCAAAAGTTCACAATGTCATGCATATTCGTGATGCAGATGTGACACCAACAATTTGATTTGAGACTTATGATTCTATTGTTTCTTTTGTGATTGCTTCTCTTGTTGTCCCTTGTGAGGTTTTTGAATCTTCAGTTACCTCGAGATCAATGCTTTATCCTCAAATTTTTCATGCATTTTCTGAATGGATTCTTCCTGTTGTATAAAGTTCACCAATTAGGTAAAGGTCACATCCTTTTTTATGATGGTCAATGAGGTGATGAATGTACCGAGATAGGAAGGAAGAGCTCACAATGTGAGAGGAACAAACAACTTATCTTCCACCACTTCTCTGAGTTCTCCAAGCCCTGCTCATAGTTTCTCCACATGACACAATAATTCCCCTACTTTCTCGCCTTGTTTCATACTCATTGTATAAAGCTTTGCATGGATATGGAGGATCTTTCATAAGTTATTTTCTTTGTAGATGGTGGAGAGAGTATCTTATGTTTCCTTTGATGTCATCACATCTCATATGTGTGGTTGTACCTCATCATAAATGCTGAGAGTGATCAACATAAAGGATTTTACATTATCCTTTTCATACTTTGTTTTCTCATCTACATTAGTGGGAAAAGTGACTTTTCTAGTGACGATATCCCAGATATCTTCAAAGAGGAGAATGGTCTACATCTTTGTCTTCTAGGTGGCATAATTATGCCCTTTTAAGAAATTTAAATCTTACAATAATATTTTGGGGGCTAACATTGCGTATGTCTTTCTCAATACAAAGGAAATGTCCACAATACATTTCTTGAATTAAATGAAAACAAAAACAAAAATAAAATAGGTGTATGGAAATGCTTACTTGCACCGAACGCTACCTCTAGGTGAGATTAACATAACTCAAATTCTTGTACCATGTGCAAAATTCAGCCGAGACATTGAAGTGCTTCACTCTACTTAATAAACAACAATGAAACACTTCTCTGTATACCGAATTCTTCTTGGACAGGAATTTCACAATGTAAAATATGCCACATTCAAAACAGTTCAAAAAACCAATGTGAACTGCTGGCCAATTTAATTCATTTGCTCTAGTATTTCAATCTACTATTGTAAAAATACATTTTTTACAACAAGATTTGATGCTGGTGGCTTTTACATAGTCCATAGGAAATTGCCGAATCTAGGTCATTAAAAGTTTTTGATCATTCAGCATCAAATAACCACGTTGTAATACCGAAGCTAGGAAACTCTGATTATGCACACCACTAAAAAATCGTAGGCATTTTTGATGACTCCTCAGTAACTGAGAAAAACGACCAGGTTCCCTCTTTGTGCACACCATTTTATATCTTGTATAAATTGGCATGTTCTTCTTAGCAACGATGAATAAATCCAAATCTATTCTGCTCTCATTCTGCCAAACTTCAATCATTGGACTACATTAGCATCAACCATTCTTTTCTCCGATGCAATTGAGAAGCATTGAGATCCAAGAGAAACATGGAGTATATAAGAAATCGTGATTTTGACGGAGTTGAGTTATTGTGTAGACCTTGGAGGGATAGCGCATTGAAACAGTAGGATATAATTTGGCCATACGGTGAGATCAGTAGCCCTACGTGGCAGCAATAGGGGTAAAACGTGCAACCTTGTTTTGGCATAGATTGTGTGAATTTACATTTGGATATATGTTGTTAGCTAATTGTTCTTATTATTTCTTCTAAGAGAACCGTGGAGTTTGATTTAGTAGACCTATTTGGTGGTAGACGTGTTATTGCTATTCCTTTTTTAGCATCCCAAAGACCTGTTTTAGAAACTGTTCCTGACATTTTTTTATTTTAATAAAATAGATGTCAGACTAGTTTTTTGGTGCCTAGACCTTGTGTGGAAGACCACTTGAAGTGACAAAATCACGAGGATCCTAACCTGATCTTTTGGAATGAAAACAATCTGAGAAGCATGAAGATATAGACTGATGTTCAATTATTGTGTGGCATTTTCACACAAGGATAATATTTTGCGTCATTTTTATAGACCTGGAGGCAACGTTTGGTGCAAGTAAGAATTTTTCTATTTTCTTCTTGTTGATGTTTCCATTTTGTGTAAGTAAGGTATTGTGGCATTGAATATTGCGGTCACAACTCACCATGAACCCTTGAGTCACAATGTCTACTCCCAAAATATTGTTGTCCAATGCTCAAATCTTGAAAGGGCCTAGTTATGTTTCCTGGAAGATGAAGATGTGCACCATTATTCTCTTTTAATATCTCCGGGATCTAGTCACTAACAAAGCCACTTGTCCTACTAATATAGATGAGTAAACGAAGTATGAAAAGGCTAATACAAAAATCTTAATTTTGATCACTCTCAGCATTTCTGATGAGGTGAAAACACACACATATGGGATACGAAGACATCAAAGGTGGCTTGAGATACTCTCTCCACCATCTACGAAGAAAATAACTTGATAAAGATCATCCATCTCCAGTCAAATATTCATACAATTAGTATGAAAGAAGGTGAGAAAGTAGAGGAATTCTTGCGTCATGTGGAGGAACTATGAGCATAGCTTGGAGCACTTAGATAAGTGGTGGAAGATAATTTTCTTGTCCCCCTCGCACTACGAGCTCGTCCTTCCTAGTTTAGGACATTCATCACCATATTGGTCATCACAAAAAAACAGGTGACCTTTTTTGAACTGGTGAACTTTCTACATGAGGAAGAAACCATTAATATAGAGCATGAAGAATTTGAGTACAAATAATTTATATCGAGGCAATAAAAGAGTCAAAATCCTTTTCAGGGATGATAAGAGAAGTTGAAAAAACCACAAAAGAAACAACAGAAGGAAAATTCTCAAAAGTTGAATCAATTGTGTCACATCTGCACAATGAATATGCATGATACTTTGAACTATTGATACAAGGTCGTATAAAATGTAGTTTTGGAGAAGAGAACACATATGGCCATGGTGATTCACATAAATTCAAGTGGCTACCTCACTAAAAGAAGCAAAAAGGACATTTCGCAGTCCAGCCAGATGAGGATGTCTTAGAATCAACAAATTGTGGTGCACATGAATATGATGTGGTTATAGTCTCCCTAACATTGCAGGCATCACAAAATATTTGGTTAATAGACTCTGGTATAGGAAAGCATATAACGGGTGACATGAAGCTATTTGATTCATTGATTGATCAACCCACTGGAGATCGGGTTCAAAATGCAAACAACAAGGAGTATGTTGCACAAGGAATAGGCAATGTCACCATTCTTCTCGGGACGATATGATGTACTCTCATAAAGGTTCTCTATGTTTTAGGCTTGACCATAAATATCTTGTCTGTCTCTCAGCTATTGAATCACAAGCTCAAGGTGGAGTTCATGGTTCCAAAAGGCATCAAATATTGTTTGATAACACGAGAAGGTACGATAATTTCTATAGAATTTTTGAAAGATTTTTTATTTAGATTAGATGTAGTTTCATGCTCTAATGTTGCTTTATCTTTGTCCATGGCGGAATCAACTATACTCTAGCATTATTGATATGGGCATATTCCTGCCAAATCCCTCTATCATTGTAGTCCTAAACATATGGTGCAAGGACTTCCTCCACTCTCCTATTCATTAACTCTTTGTCTTGGATTTTTGATGGGCAAACTCTTGGAGTAGCAGCAGAGTTAAACATAATAAACACAGTAATCATATATTTCTTCTTTATATCCATCATGCTAATACAATGGCTATTATATAGCCAGGAATGTTGTTGAACAACTTCCTATAAAATAGGAAGTATACAAAACAATAACCTACCCGTACTAATATATTGTTATACATTTGTTATAACAATATATCAACAAACATACTAACCAATTATAATTGTTATTGTTGTTTTATATAACAACTAATAACAATTTATTAACACATACTATAACATAATAATTACTTCATGTAATTATTATTTACTAATGGAGCACTAATTAAATATTTCCTAACATTCCCCCCCTTAGTGCGAACATGGGGAAAACCTGCCTTATACTTGCACTTGCTCATGATCTTGTGATTTTCACAGGATGATCACAAACCTCAGGGATGGTTTTGCAAATGGTTGACCACAAACCAAGAATGGTGGTTTTGCAATTGGTTTACCACAAACCACAAAGTGATGGTTTTGCAAATGGATTACCAACAACGAAGAATGGTGGTTTTGCTATTGGTTTACCACAAACCACAAATGAAGGTTTTCAAGTGGTTTACCTACAACCACATCATGATATGCAAAGTACTATCATTGGCCCTCATCACATTTCACTGCAGGGAATAACATAGGAAATTCTGCTGACATTTGTTGCTCATACATACATAGAAAAAACTGACATACTGGAAATGGAACATTGGAATGATGTTCCCCCCCTCAATGTGAAATTTCCACTTATTGAAAACAAGATCACTGCAAACTGAAGCAAACACACAACTGAAAACAAATGCCACCAAATCATCTATGCGGCCCCGTCGTTGGCGACTGACGAGAGGTCGCTGAATGACCTCCAACCTCCGTTTGCCTCCTACCTCCTGTTATACATACCGCTTAGGTCAGAGAAATGTGCTCAGACTTCTTTTCTGAACTTTTCATTTTTCATAAAAGATGGTCTTTGTATTCTTTAGCTGTCAACCTTTTCCTTTTTAGAGATCTAGGTGGTTCAAATTCACTGTCACCTTCATATCCTTCATCTAAATTTAGCATAGCTGAATTTTCTTGATCTTGTATATTTTTTGTCTCTCTCCATGGTAATTGGTTCCATGAGAATACATTTTTTTCTTCTTTTCTTGACCATTGTGAGATAGGTGTCGGATACAATCGAAAATGCACCCAGAAGACAATATGACAACTAGACTAAAAATTTAAAAAGTAATAAATTGAGATTACAAATTATAAACCACCCCCTACTACTGACACACTACGAGATTTAATCCCGTGACTAATAAATTACAAATAATCTTATTCTAAGATCCGTGGCTTTTGTAATTCAAAAGAAACCACACCTTTTTATTAGAATCCCATGCATATTGGAAGGGTTGAACGAAATATCTCAGAAGGATGTCTGACCAAAACTCCTGAGGAATGGCATAGCTGAGCAACTTCAATGTCGTAGAGAATTCTTTAAAAAATGGAAAGACTTGAATAGGCGTAGCCAATATCAATCAGATCATTCATGCAACACCAAATTCAACTCCATGACTGAGAAACCGAATCTGAATACATAGAACCCAATGCAAAAAATTGTAGGATAAACATCCATTAAGAGACAAGAAGATGCAGCTATAAATGGATGTAAGATTATGCAAATTCTGAATGTTGACTCCGAGCCCTTGGTGTGATTTCACAGTGACAAGTGATAAGCCGTGAGTATCATAATCTGATTTGTAGCCGAATGGACTGTTCTTTCCGTTTCCTTGGATAGAAATGAGTGATTATAGCCACATGTAAAACATTTGGATTTGAAACTTAAACAGAGTCTGACAAGCTAAATTTCTGAGCCAATTTAATAATGCATGAATTACATGTAACAATCTATCCATACCATCAGACGTGTTGGGCACATGTATCTATGCGACTTAAATCCTCCCAAACAGACGATAGAACCTGCAGTGCCTCCTCTCCACGGGCCTACATTCAGACTCCTATATAAAAGAAAGTTCTCTTTGCGGAAATTCCGATGAAATCCTTCGACGCAATTCCAATGAAATGCCCAATTGTGTAGAAAGCCCTCTTGCCAAGTACGAAAAGGTGAGACTATTGGGATGGGGCGTGAAACAGGTGAAAACAAAAGCCGTGTTGATTTCAATGTTGTATACCTTCTCAATGTTTTGGCAAGGATCTCAGGAGCCTAATCCACAAATTACAGATGGCAGGGACATTGGAAGACTGTCAAACAACACGAATGTTGTAATTTTACTAGATCCTTGAATTAGATCATAATGTCTGCGTCCATCAGCACAAAACCGTACGGGTATCCATGAGATCATGCAGACTCGAATATCAATGCTAAATTAGCATGAATTATTTCACTGCAGAAGCTATTACACTGGACCGAATGCTATGCAATACACAAATCCTTCAGCGAGGTAATCATGGAAAAGATAACAGAACCATAGGCATATCAATATAAGAAGCGACAATTATCCAATGGCATTGTCGACGTCCCAAGTGTAAAATAATTTGATGCGTTTCTCCCATCTTCCTTTGCGCCTCTGGATTATAATACACGGGAATGCAAATGCAATATTGAGGGAATGAAAATCAGAGGACTTCCCCTATTGAATTTACCATCTTCGCTCTGATACCAAATCTTGGAGTAGCAGCAGAGTTAAACAAAATAAACACAATAATCATATATTTCTTCTTTATATCCATCATGCTAATACAATGGCTATTATATAGCCAGGAATGTTGTTGAACAACTTCCTATAAAATAGGAAGTATACAAGACAATAACCTACCCATACTAATATATTGTTATACATTTGTTATAACAATATATCAACAAACATACTAACCAATTATAATTGTTATTGTTGTTTTATATAACAACTAATAACAATTTATTAACACATACTATAACATAATAATTACTTCATGTAATTATTATTTACTAATGGAGCACTAATTAAATATTTCCTAACACAAACAACATTGGGATCCATTTGAGTCCAATACATTTCATGCCAAGAACCATCTCGAGGCCATATAAACTGATATGTGCAGACCCTTACCTGCTTCCTTTTAGGGATTTTAGTAGTTCCAATTTTATCACTAATGAATATTCCCACAAGACGTGGGTGTTCTTTCTTTGAAATAAGAGTGAAGCATTTTCCAATTTTAAGATCTTCTAAAAGCAAGTTGTTCAGCAGACTAGGAAACCCCTTATTTTGCTCCACTTAGATCGAGGGGGGAATTCATGTTAAATAAATTATTGTCATTCTTGAAGGATCACAACATCACACAACATTTGAAAACCCCAATACTCCCCCAAAAAAGGGAATTGTAGAACGTTGCAATCATACTATCATGGAGATGGCTCATTGCATGCTTTCCACTACAAATTTGGAGAATATATTTTGGGCAAAAGCGTTCCAGATAGCTATATATCTTCTAAACCGGGAACCTATAATATTTTGTAGGACAAGACCCTGGAAGAGTTATGAAGTAATCATAAGCCTTCGATTTCTCATTTGAGAGTATTTGGTTGTATAACATATATGCATTTCCCAGATAAGAAGAGGAAGAAGATATATGCAAAGACACTTAAGTACATCTTTTTCGGGTATAGTACTACCTCAAAGGAACATCATCTCATGGGTCCTTTGACAAATAATATATATGAGATTTGAGATGTGGTTTGTGATGAGTCATCATTTGACTCATTTCCACATAAAGAAGAGTCAGTAATGACCTCCTCTTATAGATTTCTATCATAGTAAAATGATGAGTATGTGGATTGTTCACAAAAAAAAAAGATTTCGAAGAAGAATTGTTTGTTGATTTTTGTAATTTGGAAACTAATTCTTCACATCAACATCAATTAAAATGTTCGAAGTGGTTCTAAAGCACCCTAAGAGACTCCCACCTAAGCTCTCTTCTAGATACTTCATTAAGAGTTAGAACAAGAAGATTGACGAGAAATGAGGTAAATATCTCACTCACGAGTTCAGTGGTTGATAACACCGAACCTGATATAGTTCATGAGGCACTTATTCAACCAAAGTGGAAGAAGGCCATGGATGCATAATATGACTCCTTGATACAGAATTGGACATGGGAACTTTTCAATCTGCCTACAGGAAATAAGTCTATTGGTTGCAATTGGATTTTTAAAATAAAATAGAGCAGATTGATCTATCGAAAAGTACAAAGCATGACTAGTTGCAAAAGGATATGCTCAGTAGGAAGGAATTGACTAGAAGGAGACCTTTGCACCCATTACAAATATCAAAACCATCAATTTTTTTGTGCACCAGCACCACAATTAGGATGGAAACTTCAATAGATAGACATAAAAAGTGTTTTCTTGAATGGTGGTCTCAAAGAATAAGTATACATGACCCAGCTAGAAGAATTTTGTCAATGAAAAACATCCTCATAAGGTATGTCGTCTAATTAATTCTCTTTATGGAATTAAACAAGAACCTAGAGCATGGTACATTAAAATAGATGATCACTTATTGCAGCATTGATTCACTCATAGCCCCTCTGATTAAAAGATGTATATAAAAAATATAGGCATAAAGATTTTAATTTTTGTTTTCTATGTGGATAATCTTGTGATCAAAGGAAGCTCAGAGAATCTTGTCAAAGATATTAAGAATGACTTGAAGAAATCCTTCAACATGAAAAATTTGGGGCTACTTCATTATTGTCTTGACTTGGAGATATGATAGAAGAAGAATCATACTTTTATCTCCTAGATGAAATACACCAAGACACTCCTGGAAAAGTATGCCATGTCGAATTGTAAACCTATGTCCACTCCAATGGATAAAGGTTTGCAACTTTCTAGATTCCAGGATTAATCTCAAGTAGATGGTACTCACTATAGATAAATTTTTGGGAGTCCCATTTACTTGACTTATACCAACCTTGGTGCTCAAATTTGTCTCACCCCATTTTCCATTATTTTCCTCTGATCTGCGTGTTGTGAAACATTTTATATCTCGATGTGGATGTTTTGAAGCTTCTAACTCCATATGAAATGCCTCTAGTTGTTTGCAAAATCCATTTTCATGTCCCTCCTTGAAAGAAGTCTGTGAAGTTTGCCTTGTTTTTTCCCTAATTTCTTCAAAATCCGCGGGCTCTACCGTTTTTCCTATTTTTCCTCGACCATGGAAGCTCGAGAATGGTTAAGTTATATTTTTATGCCTTTGAAAATCCAAATCCATGGTTGAAAAGATGCTCGGAACCATGATTCACTTGTTTCTATTTCAAATTTTTTTCATCCTCAACGAAAAATTAGGTTTTGGGCGTGAATGGTTATTTTTTTGTATTTTGATGGTCTGACGGGTGTCTTTTTCCTGTCAAAGTTATTCCTCAGCATTCAGCGGTCATGGCTTCTTTTGGTTGGTCAGCGGACGGTAGGAAAATGCTTTAACTTATCACTTTTTGGATTTCTGGCAAAAAGACAAATTTTGTCCCATAGTTCCGCTCAAATCTGATTGGTTCTTTTGGTGCTTACGTGGCTTATTCTAATTGGATGGGGCATGGCGGGTTATTTTTCTCAACTTATTCTTTTTAGCTAATTTGGGAAAAGGTTTGAACCCTCCCCATGACCCCAGCAGGATTAGATTAAAGCAAATTTTAAATGGCAGGGAAAAATTCTTGCCTTGACCCCACAGGAAGGACACGTGTCGCAAACTTTAATTTAATGGCAGAGATGTGGGCCTTCAGAAGTAAGTTGGATGTTTTTCCCTTTTGGAAAAATGGAGTAAAATTATAAAATGGAAGCGCACCCCTAGCAAATCATTTTGAAGCCTTAAGGTTTTTGAAATTGCGCCATAATGACATGTGGCGAGCCCGCGCTCATCCAAGGTCTCAAATTTTGGGGGACATATCAAGATGTGCTATTGTGACACGTAGAAGTTTGAAAAGTTAGAGGGGCAGGGAAGTAGACCATCGGAGTCAACTTGGATTTTTTACCTCTTGTCATCAAAAGGATTAAAATCTCAAAATGGCCCACAAGCCTGACAAGAAGGAGGTCAAAGTTGGCATTGAAAATGTCAAAAGGTGGGGAGGCGGGCCATCGGGGGCAACTTGGATTTTTGCCCCTTGATATTCAAATGACTAAAATTATCAAAATGACCTGCGGGCCCGAAAGAGAAAAGTCAAAACTTGCTCCAGTCAACGGTGGAGGTGCGGACCTTCGGAGGAAAATTGGAAAATTTTCCTTTTGTGGAAAAGGAGTTAAAAGTGAAAAGGGAAGCGTGGTTCTAATGGGACCCACATTGGGAAACGTGTCTAGCCCATTTTTCAAGGGTGGAGCTGTGGGGAAAATTTGGAAAATTTTACCTTTTCCAGAAAAGAGGTGAAATAGCAGAATTTGGCCACTTTTCCTTTGGGACCCACCTTAGGACATGTGTCAGGCTCATTTCTCAAGGGCGGAGGTGCGGAGCAAAATGTGAAAAATTTACATTTTTCCAAAAGTTGTAAAAGGAAAAAAGGAACCCGCAGGCCCGCTCTAAAATTAGATCTCCCACGTGGATGGTCCAAATTCAAAATAGAAATCAACGACAGTTGTGCCTTTGTATCTGATTTTTCTACCATTTTCACTCCAAAGCTCCTGGGGATGCATATTCTTTTGGTTTTTTAATCATTTCTTGGAGTCTCCTGCATGCCAAATAAAGAGGAACATTAATCTAGAGGCATGGTTTGGTGGGGAAGGTCTGTAAACGTCTCTCACCATTAATATGCAATCTGACTATCGGATTCGGCCCAATCTTTCTTTCCTTGGCACGTAAAGGACCTGTTGATATCTTGGTTTGGTGAGAAAAATCCGGGGACATCTTCTACCATTAAGGTGAGATCTAACCTTTGGGCTCGATCTGATCTTCCATTTCTTCTTCCCGAGCACGCAAAGAACCAGATTGGATAGAATAGGGGCGGAAGTGGTTGGCAAGTAAAGGGAAAAGTGATCTACCAGAGGAAGGAGTTGAATGCGGGAGATGTTCGAAGAGATCTGCCCCCTGAGCACCTGACAAATTTTTATAGATCTGATTCTGGGAATCAATCGAGATCATGGCGAGCACTGGTACACTCAATGTCTCTGGTTTTTGGGAAAAAGGTTCTGTTCTAAAATATTATAAATAGGCATGATTTTTTCGTGAAAAGGGTTGGGAGTTTGTGAACGTAGAAGTGTTAGGAGTCAGAAACTGATTTCCTAAGAGAAAAGCTTGATAGAGCCTGTCTTTCTGAGAAACTATCTGAAGAAGCCTGTTTATCTCCTTTGTGTTACATTTGATCATGTCAAGGTGGTTGCAAGTGTACAGCCATTGACAAGCTCTGAGATTGTTTTGAGAAACTTTCCCTTGCTGATAAATTTAACCAAACTTGAGTTAATCTGTGTTATTCTTGGGCAAAATTTGTGTTTGCTTCATTTTTTGAATGCCTGCAAGTAGTTTTCTTGTTCCCATTACAATATTACATTGAAATCTTTGTGAAATCACACAAGATCTTATCCTTGTGATATTTTGGTGGCATTTGTAATTTCATTTATCAGAAGAGCTTTTCATTTGCTAGTGAAATAAACAAATTTAAAATCACTGTGACTCCTAGCATGACTATAAGATTGTTTATTAGCCTTTGAGGGTATCTTAGGTGTGATGAAACAGAGATTGATAATGTTCAGTTGAGCCTTCATTTTGGATCCTTGAAGTTTGTGTGAAAAGTGCTGATCTGGGCCTCCATTGAAGCACATATTCTAGTTAAAGGAACATCCTAGCTACTCTGAAAGCATTCTTCTGTTTGAGCTTTCCATTTTTGTAAAAGTTCTCAAAGATTTGGTATAATCAACTTTATCCTGCTTCACCTCCCACCAAAAATTCATTTAAAAACAACTAATCATACCCATACTACCCCTGTTTGTCATGTATGTATACAAATGCATAATTTTTACTACCAAAACATGCAGAAACAATCAGGTTTTCATTGTCTTTAGTGGCCTAAACCTTTCCTAGAAAATATCTCCATTATCTAGAGTGACAACTCGTGAGAGTTAGGTTTTGTTGCATTGATCATATTTTCTTCAAGGTCTTCTTAATACTCCACAAGGACATCTCCATCTCTTCCATAAAAAATAGGATACAAAAGGGTCCTCTCACCCTCTTTGAAAGGCACAACCATAAAGAAGTGAGGATAGGTCAAATCCTCTTGTGGTTGCTACCCATTTCTCCACATTTGAGTGACAAAGAGCAAGCTACATTTCATCCCTGGATACAAAATGACACATTACATGTTCTACTTGCCTCTAAGCTTCTTTCCAGACCTGTGATGTTGTTCAGCTACTGAGGGAGAATCAATTTGGGTACCAACACCTTACTGGCGCCATTTCTGGGGACATAGTGGTTACAGTTGCATATTCAGACCCTGGTAAAATACTTCTTATGTGCCCCAAGTGTCGTGTGCAGTTCTTTCAGCTTCCACACCTAGTGCACTAGCTTTCATTTATAAATCTAAGAGAATAGTCAGATCTTTCCATTTCCATTTTCTATTATTGACAAATCATATCTAGTGCATTTGTATAGCTAAGGTGGAAATCCTTAGTGGAAACTCCCTGTTGATCTGATTCTTGATGAGTACCAGTGTCTTAACCTTTGTCAAGTGATATTTGTTACTAACCTTTGCAAAGATTGGAAGGAAGAAGGTATTTCTTTGCCAGGGATCCTGCTAGGACATTATTTCTAGAGCTAGGAAAAGCAAAATCAGAAGGAAGAAAATCCTGGAGAGTTGTTGGAGATCAGCAGACAAGAAAATGGGATCTCCATTGATGAAAGTGATCGGCCTATTATTGAAGATTACAATTCAAGTGCTTCTGAATCAGGTAGCCTCTTTGTGGAATTGAATTCTCCAACTGGAGAGGGGCCTTCATTTGATTTTGAAAAAATTTCTTCTCATTCTGCCCCTATCTTTTTAGAAGTTGATAGGGATTTCCAAGAAACAAGGCCTTTAGGGGATATCCATTTTGAAAGTTATACTCATGTGTTTCAAAGACCCTTTTCCCCTTATCAATTTGTCACCCCTCCAGGGTCACCTCCTCAAAACAACATGGCCCTGTCCCCACCCAGACCTCCTATTGTTGTAAACACCTTTGGTCCTATAAATTTTACAGGCTGGCTGGTTATCCAAATACAGTTCCCCAAGATGTAAGGAATAGATTACCAAAGTTCCAAGGAAACAATGCTATAACTGGTGATCAACATCTAAATATTTTTATCAATATGATGGAAGACTTTGAGATTGAACATGAAGATGTATATATCAAATTGTTTATCCATACTTTGGAAGAGGATGCAAGGGACTGGTATAAAGCTTTTCCAGATAATTCCATTGATTCCTAGACCGAGATGAACAATGCATTTAGATTGCAGTATGGTGACAGAACTGACCCTAGGTTTCTTCTGTCAGAATTTGAAAACATCAAGAAGAATCCTAATGAGTCAGTACATGATTTCAACACAAGGTTTAATAAGACCTTGAGGATATTTCCTGTTAGGATAAGGCCATGTGATGAATCATGTTTGATCAAATATTCAGATGCATTTGATAAAAAGGTTGCTTACTACTTGAGGGACAAAAACCCTACTAATTTGAGGCAGACATTCACCATGGCCCTACAAATAGAGAATAACATCAAGGCAATTGGAAAGCCTCCAAAGAGGGAGGGTATAAAACTAATTAACCTGGAAAAGCCTCAAACAAGTAAGGCTACTGATTTGGAGGAAGTTGTGAAAACTTTGGCAGGGGCTGTCAAAGAAATTCATACAAATTAGCCTAGGACAGAAAAGGGGATTGGGAAAAGTTCACAAGGTCAACACAAGCAACAGGGCCAAGACAGGTTTACAAATCACCAAAGATCTGATGATAGAGGCAAGGGACCTGTTGGATTTGGAAATAGGTAGTCCCAGGCTAGGGAAAACAGAATGGTACCTAATCCTTTGGTTGCCAGAGTTGATGTTGTGGAGGAGACAGATGTCATTGATTGGTGTGACAGATGTTTCATGCCCCATGCTCCATGTGAGGAAGATCAGCAAGAAGAAGAAGAAACAGGTGATGATAATGATGATGATGTTTGCATGATGGGTTGCTCCACAAGCTCACAACAAGGGGCAACTTCAACTGAGGTAATAAGTGCCAGAACTGCTTTGATTTTTGGGATTGCATCCACCAGGTACCTATTCTTCCTCCCTCTCATACTTTAGAAGTAGATATTGTACAAGATTTTGAATTGCCCAATAATGACTTTGAATATTTAAGGGCTTTAATGATAAAGAAGTATGATGGAGGCATCCCATCTGAGGAAGATAGAAGTTACTGATGAATGTTGTTGTTGCTCAAGAGAAGGAATATAACACAAGAAGTAGGGTTGTCAAAGGGGACAGGGCCTCAAGCCAAGCCAAAATCTCCATTACTTTCAAATGTTCCTAAAGAGGCTCCTAAGAAAGATGCATCTGCCAAGGGCCTTGTTGTCCCAAAAAAAAATCATACCCCTCCTCATGCCCAAGCTATCAAAAATCTTGTGCCATCTAATGAGTGTGTCAACCTTCCTTCCAATGTTGCCTTGCCAAAATATGTCCCTTATGACATTTCCCAAGTTTTAAGTAAAATCAAAGTCTCTGTTCCAATTGGCGAGTTGCTTAGGATTTCTGAGCACAAAAAGAGAGGCATTTGAATACTTGGGATTGAAAGAAGAGAAGACTGCCCTAGGTAGAAACATAAACATTGTGGAGACTCCACCAGTCATTGAAGAACTAGAAGCACCACCAGCATCAGAAGAGCTAGATGAACCACCTGAGGTTTATTTGGGAACATCCTTGGTAGATTCTCAGCTGAATGTGGATCCATTCTTCACCACTCTGATCATTAAAGATAGATTGTTACACAACTGTATGTTTGACTCAGGGGCATCATGCAATGTTATGCCTCTGGAAGTCATGAATGAGCTGAATATCAAAGTAACAACAACATATGGGAAGTGTACTACTATGGATTCCAGAGAAGTGCCAGTGGTGGGATGTGTGAAGGGTCTGGTGGTACAACTTGCTGCCTATCCAGGTAGGAATTTGAAGCTTGATGTAGTTATTGTTGATTGCCTAGCCAAGTGGGGTATGTTGTTATCTAGAAAATGGGCTGCAAGTGTTGGTGGGAGTGTTCAAATGGATATGTCCTATGCCACCATCCCAATTGAGGGCAGCCTTGTCAAGTTGTATGGGGAAAAGAAGATGTTACACCTTATTGAAGATCCCAACAATGCATCTTATGAAGTATTGTACACAAGTGTTGATGCTGATAACTTTGTAGGATTTGCTGATGGAAAGGAGCACAAGATTGAAGAATGCAAATGTCTTGAATAGGTAGGCTCTCCTTGGACTTTATTGTTTGATGGAGCTTGCTCCAAGTTCAGAAATGGTGTTGGTGTTGTTCTGATCTCTCCAGGATAAGAAGAGTTTGTCTTTTCCTTCAAACTCAACTTTGAGTGCACTAATAACATTGCTGAGTATGAGGCACTATTGTTAGGTTTGAGGATTTCTTGGAAATATGGTGTTAAAGACATCATTGTCAAGGGAGATTCAAAATTAATTGTAAAGCAAGTCAGAAAATTGTATGCCACAAAAAATCAGTGAATGAAACAATACAAGCATGCAGTTTGGGATTTCATTGAGATGTTTGTTTCATTCAACATTGTGCATCATGATAGGAAGTTCAATGATTTGGTAGATAAACTTGCAGTACTAGGATCTCGGTTTGATAATTGTGTAGTGTCCCCATATTGTGAGTATGATGTTGAAGTGATAACTAGGCCATCTGTACCTGACAACATTAAGCATTGGCAAGTATTTGATGATGATGCTCACGTCAGAAGATTTCTACAGAACAAAGGAGAGTTTGTTGATCAAAATATTGATTGGGAGCCAATGGTGTGCGTAGCAGAGGGTAAAGAAACCTTGTTTGGAAAAGGCATCATCCAACTAAAGACTAATACCATTCCTAGAGGGCTGGTTGCTCTTGAGTCCAATTTTGATAATGTTGATCACATTGTTAACAGATGCATGACAGCCTCAAGGGATATTGAGGAGCATGACCTTGGCACAAAGGAGAAACCAAGGAAGATTTGGTTAGGCAACAATCTCAGCAAGGAGGAGAAGCAATCCTACATCCAATTGCTAAAAAGGTATCAAGATTGCATGGCTTGGACCTATTCTGAACTAAAAGCATACATAGAGGATCTGTTTCAACATGAGATTCCCTTAGAATCTAATGCAAAACCATTCAGGAAGAAACAAAGGCCAATCAATCCACTCCTATCTCTTAAGATGCAAGAGGAACTGAAGAAACTAAGGGATGGAGGGATTATTCAGCCCACAAGGTATTCTTCTTGGGTTGCAAACCTAGTACCAGTCAGAAAGAAGAATGGTGACATCAGGCTGTGTGTGGATTTTAGGAATCTGAACAAAGCATCAATGAAGGATAATTATCCTTTACCAAACATGGAAAACATGCTGCAACTAGTGACTGGTTGTGAGCTACTTTCTACCCTAGATGGTTTCTCTGGTTATAACCAAGTTGTAGTGAAGGAATCAAAGAGGATTAAAACAGCCTTTACCACCCCTTGGGGAACATATGTATATGTCAGGATGCCCTTTGGTTTGATGAATGCTGGAGAAACCTTTCAAAGAGCAATGGATGTTGCTTTTGCTGGTTACATCAATGATTTTATTGTTGTCTACCAAGATGATGTAACTGTGTTCTCCAGAAAGAGAAGTGATCACTTGCTGCACTTGGAAAAGATGTTGATAAGATGCAGAGAATATGGCATTTCACTCAATCCAAAGAAGTGCCATTTTGGAGTGCAGAAGGAAAAATTGCTTGGTCACATTGTGTCACAAGAAGGGGTGATGATTGATCCAGAAAGGGTAGAGGCCATCAGCAAGGTTCCAATCCCAAGAACCAAGAAAGGAATTCAGTCCTTCTTTGGGCAGATAAACTTCATCAGAAGATTTATATCAAACTTTGTTGAGTTGACCATTCCAATCACTTCCATGTTAAAGAAGGACTAGGTCATCAAGTGGGAGGAGGATGCCATTCAAGCTTTCAATGGGATTAAAGAGGCACTAAAGCATGCACCTGTTCTAGCAGCTCCAAATTATAAGAATCCCTTTCAACTGTTCTCTTTTGCTTCAGAGAACACTATTGCATCTATCCTGTTGCAGAAAGATGATGAAGGGGCTGAGAGGCCAATTTCCTTTTTCAGTAAGGCATTGCAGGGGGCTGAGCTGAAATACACTATTATGGAGAAACAAGCATTTGCCTTGGTAAAAGAAACAAAGGTTTTCAGGCCTTACATTTTGAGTTCTAAGATTGTTGCTTATGTTCCCCACACCATGGTGAAAGACATCTTATCAGAGATGGAAGTCTCAAGCAAAAGATGTAGATGGGTGAACAAGTTGCAAGAATATGACATGGATATCCAAACCATGAAGTTGGTGAGAGGTTTGGGCTTGGCTAAGCTTATGGATGAGAGCAACTTGCAAACTATTGAGGTAAATGAGGTAGAAGAAGGTAGGGTAGATGTTTTTGAAAAATTGATGAGTTCTGAGTGGTACAAAGATGTAATTTTTTATCTCAGACATCTGAACTGCCCTGAGTATTTAAGTAAGAACTAGAAAAGAGCCCTTAAGTTGGCTTCCCAGAAATATGTCATTATTGATTATGGGTTAGCTTGGAAGAACCCTGAGGGAGTTCTCTTAAGGTGCATTACTAAAGATGAAGCCCCCAAGATAATTGTTGATCTTCATGGAGGAGTTTGTGGGGGGCACTTTGCTGGAAGAGTCACAACACACAAGATCTTGAGGGCTGGTTATTGGTGGCCAACTCTCTTCAAGGATACAACTCTTTTGGTTAGAAGATGTGAGAGTTGTCAACACTTCTCTGGAAGACTGAAAGCTTCAGGCTCCCTTCCTTTGCAGCTTGTATCAATTGAAGCCCCATTCAAGCAATGGGGGATGGATTTCATTGGTGAGATTTCAGACCCTTCAAGTGCTGGCCATAAGTGGATTCTTGTAGCCACTGATTACTTCACCAAATGGGTGGAGGTAATCCCCACCAAAAGAGCAACACACCAAATTGTCATGGATTTTCTGTTGAACCATATCATTTGCAGGTTTGGGGTGCCAATCAAGATTGTTGCTGATAATGCCATGAGCTTTAGAGCTAAACCTTTGGTGGCAATGTGTAAAGAATATGGGATCAACTTGACATATGCATCTAATTACAATCCCCAAGGAAATGGACAAGCTGAGTCTAGTAATAAAAATTTGTTGAAGATTATCAAAAGAACCTTGGAGCTGAACAAGAGAAAATGGGGTGAGCAGTTGAAGTTTGATGTCTGGGTAGACCACATTACTATTAAAAGAGCCACTGGAAAGAGCCCATTTGAGTTGGTGTATGGAACTCAGGCCCTGCTGCCCCTGCATATGCAATTATCCTCATATCAGTTCATTCAACAACTGGAAGATCAAGAAGTAAGTCCATATGATGCCCGCATTAACCAGATTGTTGAACTTGATGAAGAAAGGAGGGCATCCCACCAAAGGCATGTAAATTTCAGAGAGAAGTTGAAGAAGTGTTTGAACAAGAAGGTCACCCCAAGAGCTTTCAATGTTGGAGATCTCGTGCTGCTATGGGATATCATGCATGAAGATAAGGGCAAGCATGGTAAAATTGATGCATTGTGGATGGGCCCTTACTCCATAGATATTATGATTGGTGAGCATACCTTCTTCTTACAGGATTTGGATGGAGAATTTCTCAAATTACCTGTTAATGGTAGGAATTTGAAGCATTTATTGGATTGAATCCCCAGAACCAAGGTGAACTTCATCTGTACAGTGTATAGTTTGTTGGTTTGTTTTTTAGTTTTCCATGTTTTTTGTTCATTCTAGCCCTTGGTGGCTTGTTTTTTCTAGTTTTTGGTTTCTTTGTGGGGGATAGTCCTAGTTTTGTGCTCTGCAAGATGACTCCTTTGCCCAATGGATATTTTGGCACTTGGTCTACCTTTGTTCTTGTGGCACTCGTAGGGAGTGCCCATCCCCGAGTCGGAGCCGATGTTGGTGCTCAGATTTGTCTCGCCCCATTTGCCATTATTTTCCTCTGATCTACATGTTGTGAAACATTTTATCTCTCGATGTGGATGTTCTGAGCTTCTACCTCCATTTTAAGTGACTCGAGTTTTTTGCAAAATCCATTGTCATGTACCTCCTTGAAAGAAGTCTCCGAATTTTGCCTTGTTTTTGCCGTAATTTCTTTAAAATCTGCAGGATCTGTCGTTTTTCCTATTTCTCCTCAACCATGGAAGCTCGAGAATGGTTAAGTTATATTTACATGCCCTTGAAAATCCAAATCCATGGTCGAAAAGATGCTTGGAACCATGATTCACTTGTTTTTGTTTCAAAAAAAATTCATCCTTAGTGAAAAATCGGGTTCTGGGCATGAATGGTGAATTTTCTATGTTTTGACGGTCTGACAGGTGTCTTTTTCTTGTCAAAGTTATTCCTTAGCGTTTGGTGGTCATATGGCTTCTTCTGGTTGGTCAGGGGATGGTGGGAAAATGCTTTAACTTATCACTTTTTGGTTTTTTAGCAAAAAGGAAAATGTGGTCCCATAGTTCTGCTCAAATCCGATTGGTTCTTTTAGTGCTTATGTGGCTTATTCTAATTGGATGGGGCACGGTGGGTTATTTTTCTCAACTTATTCTTTTTGGATAATTTGGAAAAAGGTTTGAACCCTCCTCACGGCCCTCGCAGGATTTGATTAAAGAAAATTTTAAATGGCAGGGAAAATTTTTTGCCTTGACCCTGCAGGAGGACACGTGGCAAAGTTAATGGCAAAGATGTGAGCCTTTGGGGGTAAGTTGGATGTTTTTCCCTTTTGAAAAAATGGAGTAAAATTATAAGAATCACACCCACGCTAAATCATTTTGAAGCCTTAAGATTTTTGAAGTTGTGCCATAATCACGTGGCGAGCCCGTGCTCATCCAAGGTCTCAACTTTTTGGGGACATCTCAAGATGCGCTATTGTGACACATAGAAGTTTGAAAAGTCAAAGGGGTGGGGAAGCGGACCATCAAAGGCAACTTTAATTTTTTTCTTCTTTTCATCAAAAGGATTAAAATCTCAAAATGGCCCACAAGCCTGACAAGAAGGAGGTCAAAGTTGGCGTTGAAAATGTCAAAAGGTGGGGAGGCGGGTCATTGGGGGTAACTTGGATATTTTGCCCCTATATATTCAAATGACTAAAATCATCAAAATGACTAAGGGCCTGAAAGAGAAAATTCAAAACTTGCTCCAGTCAACGGCGGAGGTGCGGACCTTCTGAGGAAAATTGGAAAATTTTCCTTTTGTGGAAAAGGAGTTAAAAGTGAAAAGGGAAGCGTGGTTCTAATGGGACCCACATTGGGATACGTGTCTAGAATTTTTCAAGGGTGGAGCTGTGGGGAAAATTTGGAAAATTTTACCTTTTCCAGAAAAGAGGTGAAATAGCAGAATTTGGCCACTTTTCCTTTGGGACCCACCTTAGGACATGTGTTAGGCTCATTTCTCAAGGGCGGAGGTGCGAAGCAAAATGTGAAAAATTTACATTTTTCGAAAAGTTGTAAAAGGAAAAAAGGAACCCGCAGGCCCGCTCTAAAATTAGATCTCCCACGTGGATGGTCCAAATTTAAAATAGAAATCAACGACAACTATGCCTTTGTATCTGATTTTTCTACCATTTTCACTCCAAATCTCCTGGGGATGCATATTCTTTTGGTTTTTTAATAATTTCTTGGAGTCTCCTGCATGCCAAATAAAGAGGAACATTAATCTAGAGGCATGGTTTGGTGGGGAAGGTCTGTAAACGTCTCTCACCATTAATATGCAATCTGACTATCAAATTGGGTCCAATTTTTCTCTCCTTGGTACGTAAAAGACCTGCTGATATCTTGGTTTGGTGAGAAAAATCCGGGCACATCTTCTACCATTAAGGTGAGATCTAACCTTTGGGCTCGATTTGATCTTCCATTTCTTCTTTCCGAGCACGCAAAGAACCAAATTGGATAGAATAGGGGCGGAAGTGGTTGGCAAGTAAAGGGGAAAAGTGGTCTACCAGAGGAAGGATTTTAATGCGCGAGATGTTCGAAGAGATCTGCCCCCTAAGCACCCGACAAATTTTTATAGATCTGATTCTGGGAATCGCAATCGAGATCACGGCGAGCACTGATACACTCCATGTCTCTGGTTTTGGTGAAGAAAAAGTTTTTGTTGTAAAATGTTATAAATGGCATGATTTTTTCTGTGAAAAGGGTTGGGAGTTTGTGAACGTAGAAGCATTAGGAGTCAGAAACTTATTTCCTAAGGAAAAAGCTTGATAGAGCTTGTCTTTTCTAAGAAACTATCTGAAGAAGCCTATTTATCTCCTTTATGTTACATTTGACCATGTCAAGGTGGTTGCAAGTGTACAACCATTGACAAGCTTTGAGATTTTTCAAGAAACTTTCCCTTGCTGATAAATTTAACCAAACTTGAGTTAACCTATGTTATTCTTTGGTAAAATTTGTGTTCGCTTAATTTTTTAATGTCTGCAAGTAGTTTTTCTTGTTCCCATTGCATTATTATATTGAAATCTATGTGAATCACACAAGATCTTATCCTTGTGATAGTTTGGTGGCATTTACAATTTCATTTATCAGAAGAGTTTTCATTTGATAGTGAAATAAACAAATTTAAAATCATTGTGACTCCTAGCATGACTATAAGATTGTTTGTTAGCCTTTGAGGGTATCTTAGGCATGATGAAACTGTTAGTGCAAAATCACAGCACCCCTGGATGCAGGTCAGGTTTCTAGGTTGATAACTTTGGCATCCAGTGTGATTGCATAACATTGAATCCTTTCTCCAAGTGTGGGACTTGAAAAATTGAGAAAGGATTCTCCAGAGAAGGTTGGTTCCTATTCCTCTGTTCAGATGCACACGAAATATGCAGAGGGTTTTCTCAAAACCTAATCTAATCTGCCAAGGAGACAAGGTAAGAAGATGCATAAAATAAATCTAAGCTAATAGAGGTGATGCACCGAGGAATGAAGAACATCTATTTTGCCAGTAAACACAGACCATTTGAATGTGATATAAGATCATGCATAGATGACAAAACCTATAGTGAAAGACTACGAGGATGTAAAAATGAACACAGAGAGGGCTGAGAATCATCCACAGACATGCATTACTTGCTCCAAAGATTGATACAATACACTACAGAATGCCATAAGGCAGAATAGTATTACAGTTCAAATGAGAGGTTCGAACTCCACAAATTCGCCTGAGGAGAAGAAGGGAGAGGCAAAACAGAAAAATGTTCGACCCTTGAAAAGAAGCTCCTCTTTACAATATATAGAAAGAATGAGAGAGGAAAGAGAGAGGGGGAAGCCAAATCTACTCCAACCACCTCTAGGTTGCATTCAGTTCATCTCATTATGACAGAAGCGGTGGATCCTGGCAAAACGACGCGCTTTCCAACAGAAGCGGCGAACTGTCTGCTGCATTAAAGTTGTTTGTTGAAGCATTACTTCTGGTTGTTATTTCGTGCCAGAGGTGTTTCTTGATTTTCTCTCTCCAAACTGAACCAAAATGCAAGATTGACCTCATGGAATCGTGTAGAGAATCTCACAATATTTCCATTGATATAAAGAACGTGAAAATCTGAGCTCTGGATTGAAAGATATGTCGATCTGAAGATTTAGAGCACAAAACAGGCAAAAACGGATTTTTAAATTTCTTCCCCGCGCTCTACCACCTGGATGACACGTGGCAGGTTTTGATTCACTGAGAAAATCTCTCTCCTCCACCTCTCGGCGGGCTATCTTTCAAAATTTCCTTGTGGGCCCTAGCTGGGACACGTGGCACTATCCCATTGGTTTGGGCTGACCCTTCAAATCTCACCCTTTGACCTTTTGACCTTTTCCCTTGTGACACGTGTCATGATTTGGTTGGTTCTCGGCCCTTTCGGCTCCTTCGCGTCCACCACGTCCATTTATCCCGGATGTCCCAGTGCTGCTTGGGACAAAATCCTCCAGTTCGCCTGATTTGGCCGGTTCGCGTCCATTTGTCCCACTTATCCCTGTGCTTCGCGGGACAAATTCTTCCGGTTCACCCGATCCGGCCGATTCACATCCTCACCACCTAGATGTCCCATTTTCCTCCGGACTGTTTGTTCTCATTTCAGCTGAACCGGTCGGTTCACATATCTTTGTCCCAGATGTCCCAAAGCAGTTAGTGCGAAAGTTTTCCTTTTCGGCCGATCCGGGCTTTCCGCATCCGCCGCGTTCATTTGTCCCACTTGTCCCAGTTTTCCTTATGCTGAAGTTTCTTGTTTCGGCCGAACCAGCCGGTTCGCGTCCTTCGCACACTCTTGTCCCACTTGTCCCTTTGCTATTTGGGCCGCCTGTAGGCTTTTTGGCCGATCCGCGCCTTGATGTTCCAAATGTCCCGACTGTCCCGAGGACTAGGACTTAGCTGATTTTCACATTTTTTTCTGGCCCAAGCTTATCTTTTGTAACTTCTTCGCATCTTCTCATAGCTTGCTTTTTTCAACCTGGACGGGAGAGTTAGAAAAATTTCTGAAGGGACCCTAGAAACATGAATTTTTTCCCTGAATCAAATTATCTGCCTGGGACTTGAGAATTTTGATGCATGTTATCAAATTAACCCTGCGGGGGTGAATTTTGGATAACAATTTGGCGACTCAGCGGGATCACCTGATTGCTCGGTAGAAGATCAGTGGCCTTTAGTGATCTATTGGGCATGGAGTCATAAGCAATAACTTGAAACGAGCCTGATATCTAATCCCGAGCCTGATACTGCAACTTCTTCTCCAACAACACTCTGAACTGTATAAAACATCCTGAGAGCAGCAAAACCTGTGCCGAAGCACTTAGGAACACTGAAACCTAACTACAACAGGACAATGTGCACAAGCACTTGGAGGAATGAAAATCTAATTAATATTTACAAGGTAGTGAACTTCCCTCTAGAGGCAACGCTTGAGATAGATTCCATTGACTGGAATCTGCAGTTCTTCACCATCCAATGAGGCCAATTGGAAAGCATTACTGCTCTTGCACTTCGTGACCATGTACGGGCCACTCCAAATGGTGTCAAATTTTGAAATGCCTTCCTGGTTTTTCTCTGATCCATGCATCCCATTTCAACACTAGATCTCCAACTTGAAAAGATCTATGCTTTGGCCTTTCTGCCAAAGGTCTTCTTGATCAAAGATTGATCCTTTTCCATTGCTTGGGAAGCCTGATTTCTGATCTCTTACAACTCCATTAGCTCTGCATATCTCACCTCTATAGGCTCAAATTCAAGCAACTCCAGCTGCTTCATGAGTTCCAATGTTGGCAAATCAGGTGACATGGGCAAGATTGCCTCTCTTCCATAGACAATCTTAAATGGAGAATTACCTGTGGATCTTTTGGGAGTGATCCTATCAGCCCATAAGGCTGATTTCAGTTTGGTATGCCAAGCCCTCTGATTCTCATCAAGAGTCCTCCTAATGATACTCAACAAGTTCTTGTTTGTAGACTCGGCCTGGCCATTACCTTGAGGGTAATAGTTTGATGAAGTGCTTAGGTAGATCCCGTTCTTGATAGCCCACTCAGTCACCTTAGATCCAATGAATGCCAATGCATTATCAGAGATTATTGTAGTAGGTACGCCAAATCTAGTAGTTATCCCCTCGTAAAAGTCCAAGATGTTAGACTCATTCACCTCTTTGAGTGCTACTTCTTATGTCCATCTGGTGAAGTAGTCCGTGGCTATCAAAATCCATTTGTGCCCTTGGCTTGAATTGGGATTGATGGCTCCAATGAAGTCTAAACCCCATTGCATGAATGGCTGGTCAACTAAGATTGGTTGTAATGGAAGGGCAGCGAGTCTCTCTTTTCCTGTGAAGAATGCACAATTCTTACATCTCTTGATCCATGCATAGCAATCACTAAAGATTTTAGGCCAATAATAACCAGCCTTCATGATTTTTAGAGCTGTCACTCTTGGTGTAAAATGGCCACCAGCTGGTCCATCATGAAACTCTTTTAATACCTTTTGGATCTGACCTGTGTTAATGCATCTCAGCAGCACTCCATTCACATCCTTCTTGAACAAAACTCCATCAATGATGGTATATGGAACAGCCTGCAACCTGAAGTATCTCCTCTTCGCTTTGCTCATTTCTGGAGGGCATAGGCCTATTTGTAGGAATTGCATAATGCCTTGGGTCTAGCAAGGAGTCGGGGGTAACATTGTCTTCTTCTTTCCTGCCACTCATCTCATGGCTGTCTTGAACTGTCAAAACAGCCTCTTCTTCGTTGCATACTTCCTTTTGCTTCCCCAAAACCAGCTGCTCACACAATCCTTTCCCTTTTACCAGCTTGGTGATCTTGATCTCAATGTCATACTCCATGACACAGGTGATCCAACCTGTCCTTTTCTCATTCAAATCCTTGTTGAGGAGAAAGTCCTTAACCCCAGCATGTGAGACCAGCAACTGGACCTTGTTTTTTGAGACTAAATGCTTGAATTTCTTCAAGCTTCTGATTACTGCAAGCACATGCTTTTCAATAAAAGAGTACCTCACTTCGTAGTCATCTAGGCTCTGGCTGAAGAAGGTAATCGGCTGTTCATCATTATCTTTGTTCTGCTATACCAGAATGGCAGAAATAGTGTCATCACCTCCAAATGCATAGAGGATGAAATCCTTGGAAAAGTCTGGGTTGATAAGAGTAGGTGCCTAGGAGATGGCTTCTTTGATTGCTTCAAAACTCTCCTTGCCTTCTACCGTCCATTTGAAAGCCATGCTTTTCCTTAACATTTTGGTGATGGGCTTGACAAGGGCTGCAAAATCTGGGACAAACCTCCGAAAATTTTTTATCCTTCCCAGGAAACTCTGAAGGGCTTTCTTGTGGCTTGGCAATGGTAGAGATCTTATGGCTTCAACCCTCTCTGGATTAATTGCTAATCCTTCCTTGGAGATAATATGGCCAAGGAGCTTCCCTTCATGTGCAAGAAAGATGCACTTCTTAGGATTTAAGGACACTCCAAACTTTCTACACCTCTGAAACACTTACCTGAGGTGAAAGAAATGGTTTGCTGCATTCTTTGAGAAGATAGTAATATCATCTAGGTATACCAGCACTATCTTGTTGATCAAGACTTTGAATGCCATATCCATAGCTCGCTGGAATGTTTCTCCAGCGTTCGACAGTCCAAATGGCATCTTCTTGTAAGCATATGTGCCCCATTTGGTTGTGAAGGATGTCTTGAACTGGTCTTCCTCCTTTACCATAATCTGATTGAAGCCTGAGTAACCATCAAGTAGTGAAAACCTTTCTGAACCAGCTACAACCTGCAATATTTGCTCCATGGAAGGGAGTGGATAATGGTCCTTGAGAGAGGCTCTATTCAAATCTCTGAAGTCAACACATAGCCTGATCTCTCCATTCTTCTTTCTGACTGGAACTAAGTTGGCAACCCAACTAGAATGCTTGATTGGGAATATGATTCTTGACTCAATCAGCTTGTCCAATTCTTTCCTCATGAGAGGCTCCATGTGTGGATTGAATGGTCTCTGTTTCTGCCTAACAGGCTTAGTATTTGGATCCAATTCGATGGTATGCTGAGCTAAGTTGGGATTGAAACCTTTCAAGTCTTCATAGCTCCAAGAAAACACGTCAGGGAACTCTTGACATAGTTGTATGAACTCACATCTTTCTTGCTCAATTGTCATCTTTCCAATTTGCAATGGCTTGTTCTCTTCTACCAAGATGGATACCGAATCTTCTCTCTTGACCTGAATGTTTGCTTTCTCCTTTCTAAAATGATCATTGGGGTTATAAATGGACTCCAAAGTGATAAGTCCCTTGGGCAGCTTGTTAGTTCTCAGCTGTATCACTTGGTCACCATATTGTTGTTCCAAATTTTCTTGATTCTTAGCTGAGAACTCAGCTTCTTCTTGCAAGAAATGGATGATTTTCTGGTCATTCTCAAATACTTGCCAACTGACATCGTTATTCGGCACTGAAAGCCTCACAATCACGTGGATGTTTGGTTGTACCTTGTCTTGTTGAATGTTTTCTACAATGTCAAAGGCTGCCCCTACTGCTGCAAGCATGTCAGCAGCTTGATTCTCTTTCCTAGGAATGGCTTTAATGCCGAAACACTCAAAATCTTCCATGAGGTCCCACACCCTGTTCTTGTAGCACCTGAGTAGATAATTTTTGGTAGCATGCTGTCCCTTGACCTGATTTACAATCAATTCACTATCCCCAAAAACTTGCAAGTTATTTATTTTTTTCTTGATTGCCCAAAGCATCCCTTGCACCAAGGCTTAATATTCAGCAGTGTTATTGGAGCATGCAAATTGAAACCTAAAAGCTGAATAGTACTTTACTCCTTGAGGTGAAACAAGCACGGCTCCACCTCCTGCACCTTGTCTACTCCTTGATCCATCAAAAAAACAGTTGCCATACCTCATTGTCATCCTTATGGTTTGGCTTGGTGATGCTAGGAATAGGTTGACTTTCTTCGTGTATACAATAGAATCCTAGCTCAGATTCTTCTATTCCTTGATAAGGATCAAAAGCATGCACCTTGCTTGCCCATTCATCAAGAGTTAGATCTGGGATGTTTCCAACTTTAGTGTCAGTTTCATCAGTGCTTGGGTGATCTTCTTGATCAAATGCTGAGCAATTGGAATTAATCTGACTTGGAGTATAGGGCTCAATGTGGAAGTTTGCAATAGGTTCTGACCTAATTGTAGCTTTAGTTCCATACCTCATTTTGAACAGCATGTGTGACCAATCAGCGGACAAATATCCCCCAATCTTGGCAGTGAAGTCCCTTGACAAACATAGGGCAAAGAGTGGTGGAAGGTCTATGACTAACACATCTTGTAAGACAACAACATTTGGACATGCATGCAAGGTAAGACTCAAATTTCTAATCACTCCAACTATTGCTATTGCTATCCCATCCAGCTGCACTACTCCCTCAGATGTTATTTCATATTGAAGCCCTAGCTGATCAGCTATTTGTTTGGGCATGACAGAGCTACTTGCTCCAGAATCAATCATGCAATTATGCACTAGCTGATTTCCAATGATTAATGAAACATAGAAAGGAGGGGGTTTCAACATCTTACCTTGTTGTCCTCCATGATTTCCCTCAGATTGGGTAGCATTTGTAAGCACTTTTTCTTGCATCTGCTGATTCGAAGCTGGCCAATCCTTCATGGAAGCTTGCAGCAGATCTCTTTGGCCTGGGAAGGATAGGGATTCCCACATAGATATATTGACATTTGTCTTCTTCATCTGATCAATGATACTGAATGGTGATGAAGGATCTCTCTGCTGTCCCTTGGTTTGCACATTTACTCCTTGTATGTGGGCAGCAACAACTGGCATTTGAGTTGGCCTAGGGACTGTTCTTGGCTGCCCTTGTGAATTTGAAACGGGACTTTGCTTGCCAATCATTTTTGGAGCCGTGGAATGTTGTGGATTGGCTGGGGCTAATGGATGTTCCTCACCCAAATTTCTCCTTTTTGACCTTGTGTTTGCTGCAACACCTTGAGAAAATACCTGGTTCATGCCACAAAAATCCTCTGCTTGCTAATTTACCAATGTGGTGTCATTTGGGGCTGATTGTTGTTGGAATGTTTCTTGTTGTTGGCTGTTTTCTAGACTGTTCTCACCCTCCACACCAGTAGTTGTTACCATTAAAGCTTGAGTCAAAGCACCATTGAAGCACATGGATTGATTATGAGGCTCATTACATGGAAAACACCAATCATACTCCTGGGCAATGTTGTTTTGTGCTGGTACTAATGCCTTAGAGGCAGATATGGCATTTGGATTATAGGGCTGGAATGGTCTATTGGTAGGAGGCCTTGCTTGATTCTGATTTGTAGCTAGATTGGGTGGCCTTTGAGGCTGATATGGCTTCCTATTAGGTTGAGCTTGAGGCTGATACGAAGGTGTAAAACCTTGAGCTTGTTGTCTTTTGAGTGTAACCAGCTCATTACCTAAATTTTGCAGTTGCTTCATGACCTCTTGAAGCTCATTTGAGGCACTAGAAGATGAAGTAGAAGCTTCACTTGAATTCTGATTTCTAGGAGTGGGAGAAGGAGCTAAGACAGGTGCCTGACTAGTACTTGGGCTCTCTAAACTTGGATATAATGGCATTGGAGGCCTAGGAGCCAATTTACCATCTTGAATAAGACAGTTCTCGGCTCTAATGGCAATGCTATAAGCAGCAGGTAAGGTTGTGCCTCCCATTGATTGAATTAACATAGAAATATCAGAATTCAAAGCTTTAAGATAGTATAGAAAAGCACCTTCTGCTATTGGCCTGACTGCCACTGGAATCCTATCCCAAGACTTTTGAAATCTGAAGTTGAAGTCAGTCAGCTGCTCATTGGGAGCTCTCTTGATAGTTGTTAATTGTTCCAGTAGAGACAAATTGTCTCCCTTTTTCCCAAACTACTCATGGAGAACTATGCATAACTGATTCCAATTTGTGATAGAACCAGTTGTAAGGCTCCTGAACCATTGCAATGCCTTCCCTTTGAATGATGATGCCAGCAATTTGACAGCCACATCTATTTCATTTATCTCATGGATTACACAGATGTTAGCAATGTCTTTGACATGATCACCAGGAGTGGTATGATTTTCTCCAGTGAAAAATGGAATGTTCTTCAACGCTGCAATTGGAACTGGATTCTGTGCATTGAGGGCAAGTGTGCTGCTGCCAGTGAAATTGACAAAGGGATTTGATGGTTGCGCCATTCTGATTAGTTGAAGGACTCTTGAATACTGAATGAAAGGCCGAGTAGGTGGAGGAGTTGATAGAGTTCTGTTTGGTGGAGATGGAGACCTTTGAATCCTTGTTCCTCTTTTCCTTCTTCTTGGAGATAATTGCAGATATTCAAACAACACTTCTTCTTCTCCAGCTCTTGACCTTGTGATTCTTCTCATAAGCTTTTAGGCCTGTACTGCTGAAACCAGTTGATCTTCCTCTTGGAGTCACCAGATATGCAAATAATAGCTCTTTTCAAGCAAGAAAATTGTACCAGATGCATATCAACTTTGCTGCAAAAAAAATGAGACCTCTAGGTCCCACCGGGCGTGCCAAAACTGTTGGTGCAAAATCACACCACCCCTGGATGTAGGTCAGGTTTCTAGGTTGATAACTTTGGAATCCAGTGTGATTGCATAACATTGAATCCTTTCTCCAAGTGTGGGACTTGAAAAATTGAGAAAGGATTCTCCAGAGAAGGCTGGTTCCTATTCCTCTGTTCAGATGCACACGAAATATGCAGAGGGTTTTCTCAAAACCTAATCTAATCTGCCAAGGAGACAAGGTAAGAAGATGCATAAAATAGATCTAAGCTAATAGAGGTGATGCACCGAGGAATGAAGAACATATATTTTTCCAGTAAACACAGACCATTTGAATGTGATATAAGATCATGCACAGATGACAAAACCTGCAGTGAAAGACCAGGATGATGCAAAAATGAACACAAAGAGGGCTGAGAATCATCCACAGACATGCATTACTTGCTCCAAAGATTGATACAATACACTACAGAATGCCATAAGGCAGAATAGTATTACAGTTCAAATGAGAGGTTCGAACTCCACAAATTCGCCTGAGGAGAAGAAGGGAGAGGCAAAACAGAAAAATGTTTGACCCTTGAAAAGAAGCTCCTCTTACAATATATAGAAAGAATGAGAGAAGAAAGAGAGAAGGGGAAGCCAAATCTACTCCAACCACCTCCAGGTTGCATTCAGTTCATCTCATTATGACAGAAGCGATGGATCCTGGCAAAACGACGGGCTGTCCAACAGAAGCGGTGAACTGTCTGCTGCATTAAAGTTGTTTGTTGAAGCATTACTTCTAATTTTTATTTCGTGCCAGAGGCGTTTCTTGATTTTCTCTCTCCAAACTGAACCAAAATGCAAGATTGACCTCAAAATCGTGTAGAGAATCTCACAAGCTTTCTGTTGATATAAAGAACGTGCAAATCCAAGCTCTGGATCGAAAGATATGTTGATTTGAAGATTTAGGGCACAAAATAGGTGAAAATGGATTTTTAAATTTCTTCCCACGCTTTGCCACCTGGATGACATGTGGCAGGTTCTGATTCGTTGAGCAACTCTCTCTCCTCCACCTCTCGGCGGGCTCTCTTTTGAAATTTCCTTGTGGGCCCTAGCTAGGACACGTGGCACTATCTCATTGGTTCAGGCTGACCCTTCAAATCTCGCCCTTTGACCTTTTCCCTTATGACACATGTCATGATTTGGTTGGTTCTCGGCCCTTTCGGCTCCTTCACATCCACCGCGTCCATTTGTCCCGGATGTCCCAGTGCTGCTTGGGACAAAATCCTCCGGTTCGCCTGATTCGGCCGGTTCGCATCCATTTGTCCCACTTGTCCCTGTGCTTCGTGGGACAAATTCTTCCGGTTCACCCGATCTGGCCGATTCGCATCCTCATGCAGCCCAGATGTCCCATTTTCCTCTGGACTGTTTGTTCTCATTTTGGCTGAATCGGCCGGTTCGCGTATCTTTGTCCCAGATGTCCCAAAGTAGTTAGTGCGAAAGTTTTCCTTGTCGGCCGATCCGGGCTTTCCGCGTCCTTCGCGCACTCTTGTCCCACTTGTCCCTTTGCTGTTTGGGCCGCCTGTAGGATTTTTGGCCGATCCACGCCTTGATCGTCCCAAATGTCCCGACTGTCCTGGGGACTACGACTTACCTGATTTTTCACATTTTTTTCTGGCCCAACCTTATCTTCTACAACTTCTTCGCATCTTCTCAGAGCTTGCTCTTTTCAACCTGGACGGGAGAGTTAGAAAATTTTCTGAAGGGACCCTAGAAACATGAATTTTTGCCCTGAATCAATTTATCTACCTGGGACTTGAGAATTTTGATGCATGTTATCAAATTAACCCTGGGGGGGTGAATTTTGGATAACAGAAACAAAGATTGATAATGTTCAGTTGAGTTTTCCAATTTGGGCCTCCATTAGAGCACATATTCTAGTTAAAGGAACTCCCTAGCCACTCTAAAAGGATTATGTTGTTTAGGCTTTCTATTTTTGTAAAAGTTCTCAAAGATTTGGTATAATTAACTTTATCCTGCTTCACCTCCCACTAAATATTCATTTAAAAACAACTAATCATACCCATACTACCCATGTTTGTCATGTATGTATACAAATTCATAATTTTTACTACTAAAGCATGCAAAAACAATCAGGTTTTCATTGTCTTTAGTAGCCTGAACCTTGCCTAGAAAATATCTCCATTATCTAGAGTGACAACTCATGAGAGTTAGGTTTTGTTGCATTGATCATATTTTCTTAGGTCTTCTTAATACTCCATAAGGAAATCTCCATCTCTTCCATAAACAATAGGATACAAAAGGGTCCTCTCACTCTGGTTGAAAGGCACAACCATAAAGAAGTGAGGATAGGTCAAATCCTCTTACGGGTGCTACCTATTTCTCCACATCTGAGTGACAAAGAGCAAGCTGTATTTCATCCCCAGCTATAAAATGACATATTACATGCTTTGCTTGCCTCTAAGCTTCTTGCCAAACCTGTGATGCTGCTCAGCTACTGAGGAAGAATCAATTTGGGTACCAACAGGACCTATCTCATGGATTAGTAAGAAGAAACTTGTTATTGCTCTCTTATCCATTGAGGAAGAGTATTACACCACACTAGGAGTTGTGTGTGAAGTGATTTAGTTACGTCACATTTTGGAAGATATGGGAATTCCTGAAGAAAAAACACCCATCATTCACTGGAAAAATCAAGGTGTGTTGAAGCTTGTTAAAAACTTAGTTTTCCATGAGAGAACAAAGCACATTGAGGTAGAATGTCATTACATTTGAGAACAAGTCTTGAACCACCACATCCAGCGCCATTACTACCCAATAGATTCTCATATTACATATATACTCTCCAAGTCTCTTGGAAAGGTGAAATTTGAAATGTTTTGGAGGTACATTTGTAAAAACAACATATTAAGGGGGGATATATTAGCAAACTAATCCATTTTTTAAATAACCACCTAGTTGGTTATGATATGCCTTCATGACATTCTTCTGTGAGATAGTTTCCTCTTGCTAGAACTATTTCTCCTTGTATATAATGGTTGATTTTCCTTAGTTAATGCAATTCAATGAATTCTCCTCTCCATTTCCCATCATTGGTATCAAAGCTTGTAAATATCAGGACATTTTTAATAGGAGTGGAGTTTTTTGTAGACCTCGTGGAGATATCGCATTAAAAAATCAAAAACTTCAGAGAATGGTAAAAGGTAACGTGGCACAATATGATAAAACCTATAACCTGTTTTTAGCACAGATTGTGTGAAATTACATTTGGCTATTTGTTGTTAGTGAACTATTCTTATTATTTCTTCCAGGAGAATCGTGGAATTTGACTTAGTAGTCTTGTGTGGAAGTTCCATTCCAGCAAACTATCCGAAATTTTTTGGCTATGTATAAATTGTTGTTTTGCATTCAATAAAAGATCAATTCATTATTCTCTAAAACCATCATTGGTATTAGAGTAATTTGGTGCAACATCCTGATTATGGATCCAAACTGTTTTGGCATCAATCTGATATTGGCATGGAGATGTGAGGGTTAGCACTTTATGCAGTCCTTTGATTGAAGTTTGGCATAGGTGGCATAAATTTGGAAGAACCATCATTTCTTGGTGTAACATGCAGTGAAGACGATATGGCCTATGTGGAGGAAACATGGCAGTTTTTGGCATTACCAGGCATCTGCCTATTTTCCTGCATTTTTTGGTGGTGTGGAAAAACAGATTTTCCCAGCGACTTGTTTCAGCATGCCTGTTTGATGTGAATGACAAAGAAAAGTGTGGACACGTGTTTGGAATTTTCTAGTTGAAAGAAAATCCACCAACACAAAGAACCGAAACAACATCCTAACACAACAACAATTTGAAAATCGAAGCAGGGAATTAATTTGGTGGGCGATTAGAAGGAGATTTGAACTACTTGGAACGTGAGGTATTGGCATGTGAAATTTTTCCAAGAAGAAAATGGTGAAAGTGAAATGTTTCCCTACTGTTTATTGGCTACATGAATACTTATGTGGTATATTTCACACAAGGAAAAGATTTTACACCATTTTTACTAACCTGGAGGCCACGTTTGGTGCAAGTAAGCATTTTCATTAAACCTGTTTTATTTTTGTTGTTGTTTTTTCAATTTGATGCAAGAAAGGTATTGTGGACATTTCCTTTGTATTGAGTGAGACATATGCAATGCCAGCCCCAAAAATATTGTTTTCGGATGCCCTATAATTATGTTAGGTCATAGGGATCTACGTTTTTCTCTCTTTTCAAATATGTTGTCATTTATTCCAAGACACTAGTGCCCATTCTAGACACTAGCACCTAGGCACCTCTATCCAGTTTGGGAACCTCTTTCCTAGTTATTCTTTTTACTTATTTTTACATTTGTCGTCAACATTTTTAGTTTTCTTATTCTTATCCTGAGCTCATATTTTAGTGAGCTAATATGACATCATTTCTAGCTAGATCTAGTATATACACAGTGCCGACCATCTACAAATTACACAAGAAACAACTAAGTCACTTATCTCTCCCATTTTCTTACAGTCTTGCATTTCTTGAGTGCTTAACATTTGTATATTAATGCATTTTATCATATTAGTTACTCTAAAATATTAGATTTAATTCAAAAATAATTAAATCAATGTCCTCTCCAAAAGAAGAAGAAAGGACATGTTGTAGCTCAGCCAAATGATGACTCAGATGAAGATGTACTTGAATCAATAAATTGTGGTACACAAAAAGATGATGTGGTTCTAGTCTCCCAAACATCACAGACATCACATAATGCTTGGTTGATTGACTCTGGTGCCAACAAGCATATGAAAAGTAATAGGAAGTTGTTTGATTCATTAACTGATCGACCCAGTAGAGATCGGATTCAAATTGTAGACAACAATGAGTATGTTGTAGAAGAATCAACAATATCACCATTTCTCTCAGGATGAGAAGATGTACTCTCATGAAGGTGCTCTATGTCCTTAGTTTGACCACAAATCTCTTATTTGTCTCTCAGTTATTGAATCACAAGCTCAAGGTGGAGTTCGTGGTTTAGAAAGTCATAAAAGCATGTCTAATATCAAGAGAAAGTATGATACTTGCTAGAGATTTTTTGAAGGATCATTTATTTGCATTAAATGCAATTTCATCCTCTGTACTTGCTTTATCTTCCTCCACGGTGGAGTCTATTGCACTCTGGCATTATCACTATGGGAATATTTCTGTCGGCTTCCTCTATCAGTTCAATTCAAAGCAGATGGTACGAGGAATTCTTATACTCTCCCATTCATTACCTATTTTTCCTAGATGTCTAGTAGGAAAACAACATCGAGATCCTTTTAATTTGAGGACATTCCATACCAAGAAATTTCTTGAGGTCGTGCATACTGATGTTTGTGAACCCTTTCCTACATCATTTCATATATTTCAGTACTTCAAGTTTTTCACTGATGACTATTACCACAAGACATGGGTGTTCTTTCTCAAAAAGAAGAGTGAAACATTTTCAAAAATTTATATCTTCGATAAGTGAGTTGGTCAGCAGATTGGGAAACCCCTTCTTGTCCTCCACTAAGATCGAGGAGGGAATTCATGTCAAAGAAATTATTGAAATTTTTGGAGCACGACATCACACAACATTCAATGCATCCTATACTCCCCAAGAGAATGGAATTGTAAAACATCACAATTGAATTGTTGTGGAGATGGCTCGTTGCATGCTTTCCAATGCGAATATGGAGAACAATTTTTGGGTAGAATCGGTCCAATTTTTTTTATATTTTGAACTGAGCACCTACAAATATTTTGCAAGAAAAAAAATCTAAAGAGGTATGGAGTAAACATAATCCTTTGATTTCTCATTTGAGTGTATTTTGTTATACAACATATATGCATGTCTCAGATAAGAAGAGGAAGTAGATTGATGTAAAAACACTCCAGTGCATATTTTTGGGGTACAAAACTACCTTAAAGGCATATCATCTCATAGATCCTGAGATAAAGAAAATATATGAGAGTAGATATGTGGTTTGTGACGAGTCATCATTTGACTCATTTCTACATAAATTAGAGTCAATACCAACCTACTCTCATGGATTGCTCTCAGTTATATGATGAACATGAGGATTCTTCACAGAATTAATATGAGCTAAAAAGAGAATTATTTGTTGATCTTGGTAATTTGTAAAATAATTCTTCATTTCAACAGAAGTGTCAACATCCAAAGTGGGTCCAAAACAGTATGAGGTACTCCTACCTGAACTCTCTTCTAGATACTGCACAAGGAGTCAGAACAAGAAGAAAGATGAGAAATGAGGTAAATCTCACACTCATGAATTTAGTGGTTGATAACATCGAAACTGATATAGTTTGTGAGGCACTCAATTAGCCAGAGTGGGATTGTTAGAACAAAGACAATGCACATATGCTGAAATGAATATATTACAATGTAAAAATAGTATAAATACAACAGTGATCAGGTAAAATTGATGGTTGGAGTAGGTGGTTACGTAACATAATGCCTACGTGGAGGCCACCTATAATATATTGACCTAACAAAGTAATATTATAATAACATACCACCTTTATTAGACTATTTTTATAAATGTATCCCTAAATCATCATCATATTTTTTGGATTCATCATCTTGTTGAGTCACGATGTGTCCTTTTAGCTTCTCGTGGAAAAGACGCCATCTAGATTTATTTGAACCTCTGTGACTATATGTACTCTCATTTTTCATAATTACAAATGAAGAGATGATCTTGGTATGCTCGTGAAGTTGCTATGCCGACGTGCATGAGGGAATTAGATCTCGTGTTCTTCATCTGCATCGTATCCTTCTACAAGCTTGCCACAAATCTTCTCCATCTAGATATTGAACAATACTCATTCACTATGTCCTCAAATTGTAAGTTTTGGAGACATTATGCTTAGATATAGGCACTCTCATGGGCTTGAATTCGGTTCTCTCAAATGTGGCATGTATCTATGGTTTCTTACAATGTTGCTAACATCTCTAGACATAATTTTCATGCTCTCAGACTACTTCATCGGATCATACGTTGGTTGTTCATGTTATTATTTTATAGATTTATATAAAATTTAATGAATGAAGTTAGGATTTGAACTCATGTTTTTCCAATTTGATTCAAATAATTTCTACATGTCTCCGCACAAGTGCAGTTAAACTCACCAATGTATGCCTTGTCTAGACACTGGTTTAATAGAGAAAATGTCATGGAAGGAGTCTACCAATACAAGTCTGGGCTTTTGGTGGTCACTTCCACTCACTCCAAACTCCACAGAAGCTTCTATGTTGGTCGGTGGTCACTGCAACTTCCTTGCACACTATCTTATCCCTCTTTAGTGATGCATTCTCCTTTTGCTAAATTATTTGACTAATTTTTGTAGCATACTTTTCAAGTAGCTAGAATAAGTCTTAGTTGCACTCCAAAGAATGTCTCCAGGTGCCTGATAGGTCTGTGCCACTCCTGAGACGCCCTCCTGCTATGAACCAACAAATCCTCTTGTTTTTTGGTCTCATAGCATTAAGTATTGACACCGACAATTTTAATTCCAATCAAATTCTATTGTCAATGCTAGATCCCACGCTAAATTGATTAACACGATGGTGTGAAGAGCCAAAATATTTATACCCCATGCGCTGACCAGTTTGTCAAATAAAACAAGTCTTAGAAAAAATTTCAACACAAGGAATGAGAAGGGAAGGCTACGTAGGCCAAAAGATGTCAAGATACAAAGGGTACGGGTAAGGAACACTAGGTAGACCACAAGATACCAAGAAAATTGAGCACAACTAGTCTATATCTCTTTGGCTACTAGTGTCTACTACAGGTGGGTTAGTAATTGTCACTCCAAGACCTCATGTACTAAAAATAGCAAGTTTATTTGGGTAAGCCACGCAGGTGCTAGGCATCTTAAAAATTTCTCTACATTCTCCCATTATCCCGCTTCCAACATTATCTTCTTCCCATGACTACACCAACAACGTCCACTCTGATACCAATGATAGACGCTAGAGAGAAAAATTGATTGATTGCATTAACCAAAGCAAAAAAAATATTATATATAAGGAGAAATGGTTCTAGTAGGAGGGAGCTGCCTCACAGGAGGATGCCATGAATGCATAGCATAACCGACTAGGTGTTTAGTTAAACAATGGATACATTCAAAGGAATTGAAGAAGAAACAAAGGGGAGAGGAACATCAACAATATTGTAGATGTGACATTGAAATCAAAGTCTTCTAATCACACTTAACAACTTGAAGACATGTGAAGTGTGGCAGATCTTAATACTTGCAACCTTCATCAGAGAAATTATTTCATATTCATGTAGATCATATGTTGCAACAACTAAATAGTGGTATCAAAGCTTGTAAAGATCAGGACATGTTTGGCAGAAGCAGTGACCAATAACCAACAAAATTGTGGCGATGTTTGGAATTTTCTTGTGGAAAGAAATTCCACCAGCAAAAATAAGTGACGCATCATGCTAACACAACAAAAGTTGAAAAAATGAAGCAAGGAATTAAATTGGCTGACAGTTAAAAGAAGATTTGAACTTCTTAGATTGTGGTGCATTGGCATGTGAAATCTGTCCAAGAAGAAAATGGTGAAAGAGAAGTGTTTCCCTGCTGTTTATTGGCTATGTGAAGACCTACGTGGCATATTTCACACAAGGACAATATTTTTTATTATGTTTACTGACCTGGAGGTAGCGTTTAATGTAAGTAAGCATTTTCATACACATGATTTATTTTTGTTGTTGTTGTTACCATTTAGTGTAAGCAAGGTATTTCAACCTACATGGAGGTAATCGTACGTATAACATGTTAGGAAATTTATGGGATAAATAATGTTATGAATTATACATCCACAATAGAAATTACCAAATATTATAGTTTATGAAGTTAGGTAATAAGAACATATATTTAGATGATTAAATTGTAGATTACAGAATGTAAATATAATTAGCAGAAAGTAAATAACACAGTGACACAAGGTATAAGTGGGAAAACCATAAAAGGTAAAAAACCCACTAAAGAATCACTTATCTTTATTGAGATTAAACTTTCACCCAACACTCCCACTATTTCCACATGCAGTTTCAACTTTAATAAGGTATTATAAATTTTCTCATACATTCACTCATGAGTTTTACCTCATTCGCCTCATGTATCTGTAATCTACTCACACATATAGCTTGCATACATGTTACAACCTATGTTACCAATCTCTAATTAGATCACGATGTTATATACTTGGTGGGTGGTCATGATCCACTCTTCAAAGTTGACATGGGTGACATGCTTATATTTTAAATATAAGCTATAAACCAACAACACACGGTCTTTGGCGGATTTCATAAATAATTAGTTTCCCATTTAATATTATGAACCCAAAACTCCCCCTTAATGTTAACTTGGGAAACATACAAAAACATGTTAACATGGGTTCCTTATGCTACGTTACTTTTTGGTACAAAAGGAATTACAATCCATAAATCAACTTGTGATTTAGGCTAGCATCCAAAAAACACTTGTTTCATGGGTTTGTAGTTTTACGGTGCACTAAAGCAGAGTCTTGTAGGTTTTTCAACTCCGCAGTACACTACCACAGACTTATACAAGCCACGAACAAGTGTAAACATATTATGGGTTTTAGAGAAGCCACGAGATATTATTTTTTGTGATTCAAAATAGTGTTCCAAGGATTCCATAGAATCCACATTACAAAGGAACATATAAAAATTCTCAAGATAAAGTGATTAAGGATGAAGACTTACATCAAAATATGGAGTTAATAAACTCAACATATATATAATGCTTCGCTGGAAATTACAAGTAAACTTCACATACATGAAAATTTACTTAAACAACATATAAATAGTCTTGGGAGTATCTACATTGACACATTCAGGTCGTTAAGAGATGGCATTGCATAAGAAAAAATCTTGCAACATGCTCATTTCTTATTTTCCCCCTCAAGGGAAGCTCTAAAAGGCCAAAACTCATATGATTCAGAGGTGAAGATCAACATCATTCACATGATTATTAGAGCCAAAAAAATATATGTTCTATTGATTTAGAGGTTGAAATAACTGTCATCCACATGATCACAAGAGCAAATATATGAAATACCTAACATAGCATGGAACTTGCAGATTTTTTTAGCACCCAATGGCTTAGTAAGAATGTTTACAACCTTCTGACTAGTGAAACAAAACTTGATATCAATATCACCATTGAAAACTCTTTCCCATATGAAGTGCACATGAATCTCAGTATGCTTGGTTCTTTGATGTTGGACTAGATTATTCGTAAAATAAATACAACTTTGGCTTTCACATAGAAGCAGAGTGCTTCCTTTGACACCCACATGAAGTAATTCCAACATTCTTTTAAGCCACATGGCTTCTTTTGTTTTTTCCATAGCACTTTTATACTCTACTTCAATAGAAGAGATAGAAACTGTCGATTACTTCTTGCTGCTCCAAGTTGTGACACATACACCAAAATTGAAAAACATATTCAAAAGTAGATTTTTTATCCACAATATCTCCAACATGGTCAGAATCACAATAACCAAATAATTATACATTATCAAAAAAAGAAAAACACAAAAATAACTGATTGTACCTTTCATATACCTTAGAATACTTTTTTTCCTCTTTCCAATGGTCCACATAAGGATTCTGCATGAATCTAGAAACAATTCCAACTATATAGGATATATCAGGCCTAGTGATAGTTAAATAATTCAAACTACCAACCAGCTGTCTATATAAAGTAGGATTAAAATTTTCACAAGAAGGTTTTGGATCTAATTTTAATACCAACTTCCATAGAAGTAGAGACATGCTTACAATCAATCATATTAAACCTTTTGAGAAGGTTAGTAACATACTAAGCTTGTGATGCAACAATAGATTTGTGATTTTTACAAATAACCATGCTTAGAAAATGATTTAACATTTCTAAGCTAGTCATTTCAAAATGTTGTCTTAAATTCTCTTTGATTCTAAGAATTAGATTCTTAACACTACTAGTAATAGAGATATCATATGATAACGTGAATGTTTTCATATTTGACAAATATATATTTATAAGAAAAACAATTTGAGGAACCAAGATCATGAAAGAAACTATTTATCTTAGCATACCAAGCTCTAGGAGCTTGCTTAAGACCATACAAAGATTTCTTAAGATCATGTCATGTTTCAAACTCAGTTGGGAGCATGGAAACAACTGATTATTAATGAATCCTTTCAGATGAGATGTGCTAAGTGTCACAAACTGAGACATTTCACTAGAAAATTTCTTGGACTCACAAACAATTGTGAAAGGAAGGAAAATGTGAAACCGTAGTAGGAAAAAAGGTCCAACCCTAAGGATATTGAAAAGGATAGTAAAATCTCCAAGAGTGTTCATGAACCAATTCTTAGAACTCCTAGTCCTGATCAGAAGTAAGTTCGTGGGGGATTTGAGACTCCAAAAAAAAAACATCTAGTTCACAAGACTCTTTGGGTCCCTAAAACTCCTCTACAGAAGCTAAAAAATTGAGTGGTCTCAGAGGACCGTAAAACAAAAAATCTTGTATATCTCAGTCTCATGGTAGATGAAGTTCTCCATAGGGTAGAGATCTAAATAAATCTCAGAGTAGAAGGTGAAGGAAACAATCTACAAGTTATAGTTCTGAGTCACCCTTTCTTAAGTGAAAATCCCCTTAGAGTATGTCCTTTGAAGCCATACTCAAACTAGTAAATAAAAAAGAGGATGCTTCGCCAATGGATCTACCCAAATATCTCACAACAACACATGGACAGCCAAGTAATGGAGATAACAAAGAATATATTGACACCAATGTTCAACATTACTTGTTCAAAACCCAAATCATGCTTTTATAGGTTTGAGTTGGTTGGTACAATGACCAAAGCTTTTTTTTTTTTCAAATTGAGGTTGGGGGTTCAAACCGCCTCTACCTTCCACCACTTGCAATGTACTTAGTTTGGGATGTTAGTCCCACGTTTTCCACATACAAATATAACTAAGGATTTAATAAGACTTTCTCCACCCACTTAACTCGTGGCTTGGGCCACACCGCATTCTTTTTTCCATGTTCGGAGACTCAGTTGGAGTCAGTTGAGTGAGTTGTTGGAATGTTGGTGATAAATTTAGAATGTTTGGCTGAGTCGGTGGGCGAGCTATGTTGGCTCGATGACTGAGTTGGCAGTCTGTTGGATATTTGGTGGGTTGTGTTATCACCCAATCTTGGTAAGTCGGTGATGATATTGAGAACCAAAAACAAAATTTAATCCATTTTCATGATATTATAGATATTTTGGATAACTAATAACTATTTGAATGCAAGACCATACTCATTTGTTAATGAAAATGGATCAAACCAAATAATAAATACATGTATGTTATAGGTTGTCAATGGTGTACTAAACCTCATTAAGATAAAAGATAAAAAAAATACACCACTTTATTCAAAATAATGTATTTGCAAGTTCTGATAAGAGCTACAACTTGTCCACTTTTAACTATGGGAAATATCTTGACATAAGCCATCAAAATAATTGTGAGGATTACCACAAGAACCCCAAAGTAGTCCACACCTTAAGAGAACTGGTAGAAGAAACAGGAAGTGCCCCCTTACCCACTTGACTAGCTGAAAACCCTTATGAGAAAATATTCATGTTACCCATATGAGGCTCTGTTCATTAATTTGATTGTGAGGTAATGGTCTATTGTCTAGAAGATATTCTAGAAATATGTAGCTATTTTAGGTAAGAATTGGAAAGGTTGAGAACACAATCTTAGGAAACCATTTGGCATTAGGGCCAACTTGACTTTATCCATCATGTTCTAAAGAGCTATCACAAAGTAATGAATTTCTCATAGTAAAAACATTGTTATTCGAACAAGGGGAGAGTCCATTAAATTTGGAGTCATGTGACATTCATCATGAAATTTACAGAGTGTTACTTTGTCCTAGGTTCTATTTTGTCCTATGACAAGGCAAAAATCTACCAAAGTTACACCAAGTATTTTTCATCACCACTTGGTCTATCTCCTTTGTTTCCTTGTTTCCCTTTTGGGACAAAAATAAAACATACTTACGAAGTGTTTTTCTAAATCGTGTCCACCACTTTTACACCCTCTTACATTATTTCTTATTGCGACTCTGATAGTAAGCATTGAAAGTGTGTTGGTACGTATTCATATTTTGGCAAACCTCTTGTCTTAATACCCACGTCAAGACATCTCATTGTAGCTAAGGTGCCTTATCACTGTACTCCTCTAGATTTTTTATGCTACTTGTGTCATATCAATACAGTTTTGATACTTATGTCTTATTTTCTTTGATAAATTTGATCTAAGTATCTAGATTGTATTTTTACGTTGCTCATGGACTATAACCTTCTTGTTATACTTAGACCTTGTTTCTATCCAAACATTTCCTTGAGTTTTGAAAAGTTTCATTGTTACGCTGTTTGCATCGTGTCAATACTATTTTGATACTAATATCTTTATTTTCCTAAAATATTGATTAACATATCCAAGTGGTATTGTTATGCTACCCACATTTGTAACTTTGATTTTTCAAGATTTGGAATTTGTTTGTGTTTGAATAAGTTTGAATATACCTTGTTTAGTAATCACTTCAACATCGTTTTGATAATTGATTCTTTTTTATTCCAAACTTGATTTAAGTGTTAACATTTTGTTGTCATTTTTATACCAAACCACATTTGAGACATAGGGAGTAGTTACTATTGTGATTTGATTATTGTCTGGAACTTGATTATTTATCCTTGGTGCTAGTCATCATACAATTTAGTGTCTTTTTTATTCTTTGGTTTGTTGTACATTGATTCTTTAAATTCTTTGTTGTTAATTATTAATCATACTTTAGCATTATTTTTGGATTTTTTATATTCATTATGCTTCTCAATTTTTCCTAGGGTCCTTGTAATATTTGTATACATCTATTACCCTTAGTAAAACATTACCTATTGTGCCTCCTATTACCAGAATGGGGCAGTGGCATAGAAAATTAGGGTCGAATTCTTTTGTAAATGATAAATTAAACCCTTTATTTGAGGAATATACCATGGTCGACCATAGTGGTGATGAGGATACATCTCCTTGGAATGAATTTGAATTTAATCCTACCCACATAGATGACTTCCTCTTTCAAAATAGAAATGAAGTCCTAGTGCGTGTTATAGAATTGGGGGAAACGTTTCCACCTACATTAGAGCACTCTCTTCTAAAAATCATGGTTCACGGAGATGAATAAGTAGAACATCCCCTTAGAACCATTGACAAAATATTAAACCACATATTTTCTTCTACTTCCAGCCAACAGAATGACGAAGAAGACCATTCTAGACAAAGTGGTGGTCGTTGTATACCTATCATTGAGATTAACTGTGATGGAAACGTAGAACATGGAGACCATGAACAACCACCTCCTCGTGAAACATGCAAAGAAAACCTAAATGGTGAGGTCACGGTGTAACAACAATTGCAAGCTCTTAGTCACCAATTGGTGAGTCTAGCTTCTCATGTCCATAAGAACCCATAAGTAGTTAAAAATCCACATTAAGAGAATCCTACAGCTATGTATAAGGAATATTAGACTAAGCCTCCTAGACAAAAGAAACCAAAAGATATGTACCGTGACTTATATACTGATAACAGAGGTGGTGAAACCTTCAAGGATAACTGTGTGTATATTCCTACCTCACCTACATGAGGACAACTCTTCAATTAGGAATGACAGTCCATAAAGAACACCTTTAGCATGTTACAAGAAACTAACGTGGGTCATAGTAAAAATTATCAATTCGAATAACTATGCCCATACCGTTTTGATAAAACAATGTTAAGAACACCTTTCCCTCCTCATTTCTACTATCCAAAGTTTGATAAATACAAAGGTAAAGGTGATCCATGTGATCACATTAAAGACTTATTAATGGCATGTCAGGAAGTTTTTTATAGAAAAAAATACCTCATTTGTTTATTCCCATGGAGTCTTGGGGGACAAGCGTTAGAATGGTTCCTCCACCTACCTAAAGGGTCCATCGTCACATGGGCTAAATTAGCAGAAATTTTTGTATGTCACTTTTCATTTAACATGGAAAGTGATGTTACCATGTAAGACCTATGTAATGCGAAATAACAAAATAATGAGAACTTCGTTGGTTTCTTACAGAGATGACGAGGGTTAGCTAGTCGCTTCCCTTTCTCAATACTAGAGGAACAACTGGTTATCATTTTTGTACCTAACTTACACCACAAAATAGATTTTTACCTACAAAAGCACTTTTTGAATACTTTTGAGGAGGTTATTAAAAAAGGTAGTCAAATAGAAAAAGTGTTGTTCACCAAAGGAACTTTGAAACCCTTTTCATGAGAACATCAGGAATCTAAACCTATGGACAAAACTAAGTTCTTTCAAACAAAAATAAAAAATGTCATAAGAGATGGAATAACTAATAATGAATGTATGCAGGCCGTTCTAAATAAATCTCCATTAAAGCTTGTTAAAGGACTCACAGTATATGAATTTAAATGTCATGTGTTTACCCCTCTCATGGATTCTTTATCATCTATATTAAAACAATTAGACATAATAAACATGGTCATATACCCTAACATTGTACCCTTTGCACATGATGTGGTAAAACCAACATGGTATAGAGACCATGAATTTTATGCATACCATCATATTAAGGGACATAACACTGACAAATTTTTGAAGTTTAAACACTTCATACGAGATCTTAATGACAGTGGAGAGGTTGAAATGTACTCACATGGACCTAACAAATCTTCCAACACATAGCTAGGGATATATAAAGATCCATTTCCTAAGCATAATAAAGGGGAGAAAAATTTGGATCAAGGTCAGTCTTCCCAGAACAAAAATTACCAATTATGTTGATAAATATTCTAATCTGTTTGATTCCATAACTGGTTTTGTATGCCCACCTATTGTTCATATCAAAACTATTAAGATTATAGTGAGAGATTTTTCCATGGGAACGTGACGTGCTCATCTTGTTATTCCAAAACCTCCTTAGCCTACCTCTCAGGATAATCATTATGACATTTTAGAGAAACTTGAGAAAAACATTGCTAAGATTTCGATCTTAGATCTTCTCAAAATATCTAATGTGCATAAGGATATTCTTTGTAAAACACTCCAAAGGTCAGGAGTTTCAACCGATGTAGATCCTACTTACTTCCAAGCCTTGGTTGTGAAAATTGCTCCTTCGGAACACATCACTTTTAGTCAACTTGAAATCTCAAGTGGTAGTCATACACATAACCTACCCTTATATATTGAGGTTATTTTCAACCATGAAAATATACAAAGAGTTTTTATGGATGGTGGATCAGGCCTAGATATTTTTAATTTGATGCTAGTTAAATAGCTAGTTCGCACTGATGTTGATCTGGAGCCTAAAGTTATTACTATTAAGGCTTACGATAATGAAGAGTGAGAATCAACTGGTATGATATCCTTGTGTATGGGAGTTCGAACTACTAAACATGATACCCAGTTCCATGTCTTGGACTTGGAACTTCCTTACAACATTCTCCTCGGTCACCCATGGATTCATGTCGTGTAGGTCATGCCTTACACCTATCATTAGTACCTTAAATTGAGTTATGAAGGAAAAATTGTTACCATTCAAGGATATCCCCAACCCTTTTCCCATTACAAAGCGTTGTCAGGTTATTTTCCATCCACGTATGATTTTACTTCAACTGAAATAACTATTAGGACTCAATCAAAGGCTCTCACTTCTCAAGTTGATCCAGATATGCTATCCCCTTGTGATGATGGTACTTCCACATCCATCTCTCCCTTTGATTCATGGGAGATGAAAGTCAAAGCAATCAGTTGTGGAAAATATAATATCCAACATTCCTTCCTAATTTCTAATCTACCCCTATCACCCATAACACATGGTAGGTTATGCTACAAGTATCAATGCTCCCGGGAGCACTATAACATTGACACTTTCACTCCTGGCGGTCTCTTAGAAGAAGAAAATATTCTTGAAACTTCTACACTTCAGTATCCTACTAATGAGATGGATTCATGCTATCAATCACCCAAGTATGTTATCCCCAATAAAATTATGTATGCTATGGGATATTAAGGTTATGCATGTGGTCCTAACGAACAAGGTGTGCAGGAACCTCTTCCGACACCCCATCACAAGGTATGTAAATATGGTATTGGTATCCGACCATAAGGGTCCAATCCTCCAGAGGTCTATGCTACCTCTTCTGAATGTGATGATAGTTCAATTGATTATGATAGTGAGACAGGTTCCTAATATAGTATCTATGAGGACCTTACCTCAATGAACTCATTTTTTGAAATGGCTATCCTAACTATAACCCCTACCGTTCCTGAATTAAACTTTTTTTACCCTTCGCTTGTCAACTGGGACCAACAACATCATGTAGAAATCAAATTCTTAGAGAATGATGAAGTAATTGGTGAGTTTATGGGCCTCTATGACGACATTCTAGTTGGTGATCATAAGAAAGGCTCCTCCATAAATTTTTATGCCTATGCGTACTTCGGGGATGAATCTGAGTTCTTCGGCCATCAAACTCAAAAGAAAAAAAAGGGAAAAATATCTTTAGAAAATCCTTGTACAAATAAAAATTCTAAGTCCTACAATGAAAACCTTTTTGAGGCATTGGCAGAAAAAAAATGGAAATAGTAATAGACATAAAAGATGACTAGCCTGAGGGTGAAAGTCTCATCGAGACACCCTTAGAAGAAGATATCAATCTCCCCCCTGATCCTACGCATATGGAGGAAGAGTGCAAGTTGTTATTAGAGGAGACTATAGATATGATTATTGGAACAAAATAAAAACCTAGAATGGTTAACTTAGGAGCTTCACTCTCAACCTAAGAACAGAAAAAGAATTTCATGCTTACTCAATAATTTTCAGACATATTTTCTTGGTCCTATGCAGACATGTCAGGCTTAGATCCATCATTGGTAGTGCATAACCTAGTTGTGCACGAATCAACAAAGCCTATCAAGAATAAGCTTTAAAAGATGCATCCTCATGTTGTAGTCTTAGTTAAGGAAGAACTAGAGAAACTATTTGCAGTCGGCTTCATTAGGCCTATTGATTATTCAGAGTGGATTTCCAATATGTTACATGTACAAAAAAGACCGATTGGTATCAAGATTTATACTGATTTCATAGATATAAATAGAGTGTGTCCTAAGGATGATTTTTATCTACCCAACATTGAAATGATTGTCAATTCTACTGTAGGTTATGAAATTTTTTTCCTCGTGGATGGATTTTTTAGGGCATAAGCAAATAAAAAATTATAGAAGAGTATCAACATAAGACTATGTTTACATCCCCTTGGGGGAAATTTTGATACCAAGTCATGCCCTTCGGCCTCAAGAATGCAGGCACAACATATCAATGGGCTATGATTTTCATCTCTCATGATATGCTAAATGATATAATGGAAGATTATGTAGATGATATCTTGGGAAAATCCAAGACTAGAGAGGATCACCCAGAGATTCTCTGGCACATCTTCCAGCATCTCAAAGATTAAAAATTCAGACTCAACCCAAAGAAGTGTGTCTTTGGGGTGTTATTAGGAAATTTGATAGGATTTATAGTGTCAAGAAGAGGAATTGAGGTGGACCTAGAAAAGGTCACAACAATCACAGAAATTCCACCTCCTAAAAATATCAAGCAACTGCAGAGTTTACAAGGAAAGATCCAAGCTATATGTAGGTTTATTTCTCAGTTGACTGATAAGTGTCACTCTTTTACGCATCTTCTTAAGAAATATGTCAATTTCCATTGGGGTCTATAACAACAACAAGTTTTTTCTTTTCTCAAATAATATATGTCTAAACCCCCTGTGCTCATGTCGCCTACCTCAGGTGAACCACTGTTGTTGTATATATAAGATACCCATTTTTCATAGGTGCACTCTTAGCTCGGTATGATATGAATGCAAAAGATAAATCCATCTACTATGTAAGCCATACTTTAATTTCTTATGAGTTGAATTAGCCACAAATCAAAAAATCTTTCTTGGTCATTGTTTTTTGCATTTAAAAAACTTCATCATTACTTGTTAAATAATAAGACTGAGCTCATATCTAGAATTGACCCATTGAAATACATACTGTTAAAACCTGCACTTTCTAGGAGGATCGCTAATTAGATAACCCTTCTTAATGAGTTTAATATTGAATATTGTTAGTGAAATTTTTTTTCAGGAGGACAAATCAGGTGTCTCCACCAACATTCATGGGGCTACACCCCTCTGCATTGAATGATACAACTCCCATTATTGAAAGTAAACTAATACTAATCCTATTTAAATGTTGTGGGTGACCAAATTGGTTAAGGATCACACAAGAACACTCCACTGAACCTCTAGAAAAGTTCTTGTATGGGGATACAAGGGAGGAAATTACAACGATAAAGGTAAAGAGGAGGAAATTATGCTAGGAATATTACTACCGTGAGTAGATTGCAGAGCTCACACCCAGCAACCGGAGTAGTTCGACCTTCAATATAGAGGAAAGCACAATGAAGCTAGTGAGACCAATGAATTAAAACACCAAGTTTTAAAATACATCTATCGAGGACACCAAGTTCCTCTCCAATTCCATACAAAACCAAATAATCTTGCAAAGTTCATGAAAGAGAGAAATAGAGTAAAATAAAGAAAGGGAAATAGAAGAAGTGTAGCTTTTATTCCATGTGTAGTGGTGAATATAAAGCTTCAACCAAGTTTCAAAAATGCTACATAGCAAGATTTCTCAAAAAATATGGACTCCCTTGGAATGGAGAGGCCATCCCAATTTATAGCAATTTGAATTGTCTTTTAACCTCCCTCACACAACTCTTTGTTTCCATTTTCCACTTGTGACCTTTTGTTTTCTATGAATTAAATATTTCCCTTTTAATTTCAAGAAAATACTTTTTATAAGTTTAAAATAGGTCATTTAAGTGAATAGGATGAAATATAATGATGATGCATAATGAAGAAATAGACTGGAGAGAGAAAGAAGAGAGAGGAAGAGGGAAGGGATGGAGGGTAAATACTCCTCATGACGAAATGCTTTAAATGCCTTGATGCAGTCATGAACTTTGAGTGAAGATTTCTTCCACTGGTGATCTTCTACACTTATGAAGATTGCTCCCTTGAATATATTTGAATCATTTTCCCAATCCAGTGATGACCACAAACTCTATGATGCACAGACATCTTGAACCATAGAATGAGTGTTCAGAAACACTATTATGAGGTTTACCATTGCAAGCTTGAGATGAACACATATAATGCCCACGATGACCCTCCTTGAAACTTGGTTGATGAACTCCTTGACTCATTAAAACCATTATGATCAACTCTATTTGAATCACTTGGCTCTTTAAGTGATGAGGATGAATTCACATTATGTGCCTTATGATGCCCTTCTTTGTAATATGAGATGATCATTCCAAACCACGAAAATCTGCCATCACTTCATGATTGATTACACCTGAGAAACTAGACCAACCTATGCACTTGAAATTCATGTTTCCTTAACACTTACTATATTTGGAAGGGACAAATTACTATCTTTAGTAAGTGTCAGAGTTTTCCTTTCTAGACCCCAAATGCTGATATCAACCTGAATGATTATCCCTCAATGTCCCATTGTGCCAAACTTTCCCTTTGAGAACAACCTACTATTTCTAGTAAGTACACATGGGGAAACTCACTATTTTTAGTAAGTGTCATAGTTATCTTTTCACAACCTTAACCAGACATGGTAGCTTGAATTATTTCTTTTTACTGTGTTCCTCTCACCTTTTGGACCAACTGGCTATTTATAGCAGGGGCTTGTGGAACCACTTACTATTTTTAATAAGTGTCAATTGCGAGCCGAGATGACCTTTTTGATGAATTTTCCTACAATTCTCCCTCTGTACTAACCTAAAGTAATAGACCCCTATGTAGGATGGCATGTAATTTTTAGTAAGTGCACTACATATGTCAAATTGCAACAAAATAGGTCTTAAAACTCTGGGATTTTTTTGAGGTTCCAAGCTCCGCATTTTGAGTAATTCCTTCGTCTAAACAAGTGGAAAATTGATATTTTCATTGGTGGGGGAAGAATATTGACAAAAAACACATCCCTCCATATCCCTAAAAAATAGGGATTTCATGGTATGAAAACTAGTTTCAGTGAAACTATATTTTTCAACGATCATTCCCTCCAATTTTCGCGTAATTTCGCCCACTATAACCCTGAGAAGTGAAGAGGTATCTTGATGCCTTTTTCACAGTTGTTCTTCATGTGATAGTGAAAAAATATGATGAAACATCAGTCCTCAATATGACTAAAAAATAGGGAATTCATGGTGCAAAAACTAGTTCACATGAAACTAGATTTTTCAACGATCATTCCCTCTAGTTTTTGCTAGATTTCACCCACTAGAACCCTGAGAAGTGGAGAGGTAGCTTGCTGATTTTTTTTCACTACTGTGTCATGGCGGACATTAATGGAGCTTCAAATTTTCAGTTTTTATTTTTGTCTCTGTTCATTATGAAATCAACTCCATTGCGATAGGTTTTTGCTTCTTGTCTCATTGATGAAATTTCTCTTCGATCCGGTTACCGGTTTGACGAGAAATTAAACTTTGTTCTTCGTGGAGCCGGAAGTGATATTTATTCACTATGATAATTCCTTGTTGTGAATGAGAGGTTTGAAGGTGATTTTTTAATGGCCTTCTAGAGTGGAGAACTCAGTAATAGACGGTTCTTTGTTTTGTGCACTGGCTTGTAAGAGATGTTGGAATCTTCGTCTCACATCAATGGAGGGTTCTGAAGAATTCCTTCGATCTTCTCTTTCGTTATTCATTCCTCTAGCTATTTATATCAATCTCTTCTTTGAAACCTACGCATATTCATGGATTGGAAGCTTTGGTTTCCATAGCGGATCTGGTTTGGAGAAACAATGGTGGAATGAGGTGTTCTCTGCAACTTTTCTTTTCACAGTGAGAAGCAACAAGAAGCGAAAAACAGTTAGAAATTTTTTCAAATTTTTTATTTTGAGTTGAGATAATTTTGATTTCCATAGCATCCCTCACCTCAAAGGTACGTGAGGGACATCAATTTTCACAATGCGCCTCAACTTGACATGTGGTGGAGATCTGACAATACGGGATTAAAGCCAAAAAAGTAGCTTTAAAGCACTGAGGGGCAGGAAGCTAGTCACATGGGTGACTAGAAGTCTCCTTAGGAGTTGGGTGTATTTTTCCAACCTTGAGGGACACAAAATCCTACTAGGATCCTTGAGCTGACATGTGTCCTTCCAAAATTTGACTAACTCCCAAACTCGCTTCAAGAGGACAACATGAAACAGCGATAACTTTAGCTCTCAATGGATGTTTTTGATAACATTTTATATGATCTTGACTGGAAATGGACTTCAAAATCAAATGGTTGGGGCCTCACATATTGATTCCTCCATTTTATCCCTGAAAAATTATATTTTTTATTTGGTACTCCACCTGTGCATGAAAAAACCTGCTTGCAGATCCATTGTGCCAAAGTGTTGTGAAAAAAATAATTTCACCATCTTGCAAGGATTAGAATTCACTTTCCAATGATGTTTTTTTTCCTCCTAACTCCATCCGGAGCTCTTGAAATCATCTTCAAAATCTCAACAATTGTTTTGTTTTGTACACTACCTAGGCCTGTGAACCTTGATTTTAGTGAAACTATCCCAACTTCTTTGAATCCTTCCTGAATATTCCTAAATCAATTCCATGATGTTCCTAGGAATTTTATTCACCTCCATGTCTAGTTCATATTTTTTGTTCCACTCCATGGGGTTGCTCCAGTCCTATGAAGGCCGGTGATATCCCTTCCCCTAGCTACCTGAAGTTTGCATTTTTCAATGAACTCCTAATATCACCTAGGAGGTTAAATTGACTATCCTAAATCACCTAGGGGAATGAGTTACCATGAATTGAGAGGTTATCAGACTGATTGGGCAAGCCTGGGGTATCTCAAAAGGATAGAACATGAAAATTTTGGTACATGGGTAATGTTGTCATGCATGAAAATTGTGAATTTCCCTGTTGCACATTTGCATGACTACAAATATGTCAACAAAATTTTTGTTAATGGACAAGTACTTGTAGATAAAATAGTTGAATCCCATTTTCCAAGCACTGAACCTTAGAGTTTGGAGCTTCCAGATGTTAGTATGATGCATATTGTAGAATCTATCACATTGAAAATTTACTTTTATGGATCCTTTACCTTTCACGGTTCACGTGCAGGAGTTGTGATTATCAATCCTTCAGGGGATTTGATCCTTCAAGCATTTAGACTCAAGTTTCCATGTACTTATAGACACCAAATTTAGGTCACACTCCCCCTTTACCCACATGTATATTAATTTAATTACCCACAATTAAATTAATGCCCATGATCACAATATTCATTATTTAATTACCTTAATTAAAACTGATTTCCACCTCACCAAGACACCTCACACCACCACCTCACCTAGACACCTCATCACAAACATATTCTTAACATATTTCCCTTTTACTAGGACTCAATATTCACTCACCATAACTAACTAAGACTTAGTCCTACCTACCTTTAATTAACTAAGACTTAGTTTAACCCTAATATCACATATATATTCTTCCTCTAACCACATTCTTGCTTATCTAAGTGCAAAATTCTATTTTGATCCACGAGAATAGACAGAGCTAGCCAAAAATATTGCCAAGATCTGTCATTTTTAGTAAACCTAAGATTTCCTAGCTTAACCAACTCTGGTCAACCCTAAACCAACGTTAGTCACCCTAAACCATTGTTAGTTACCATATATCCACTTTGGTAACCTTGTTTAGGAGGTTGGAATAATTATTTCAAGTTTTGGAGAAAAGAGATCTACATGCAAGCATGCACCAGAGCACTCTTACACACCTAGACACCCTGAACCAACAACCAAACATTGATCTGAAAGGTAAGCATTCACATAAACATTCTGGGAAGCACAACCGCAACTCTAACCACCAGTTCCATGGATCAACCATCACCTCCTCTAACCACCAGGTCTACAAAACACCAGTAAGTACCTTTAGATTTGCACCTTCCCATATTTATTTAGATTAGTTTCTTCATATCTGTTGGAGAATTCTAGTTTCACTTACATCCCATCACCTCTCACCTCCCTGCAAATCCCTTTACCCAACTACCTACAACATCTCAGCCTCCCATACCTGACTACCCCCAACACTGTCATCTACCTCCGCATTATCTATCCATTCCCTGGGCAATCCCAGAGAATCACCAAAACCCACCCTCACTAAGTTTCTACCAGCCTAACCCCATGATGCCGATTAACCCGAACCTTTGTCAGTTTCCTATTAACCGACATTAGTTATACAAGAATGAAGTCAGTCTCTGTGTCTGGAAAACCTACCTATAACAACAACCTCATACCGTTCATCTAAATAACCCAAATCACTTAAAGCTTGACCCTGACCTATCCCAACCACTTTATTTACCTATTTGACTTTCAGATATGATCCTAACCTAGTCTGTTAGATTAGATTTGTTTATTTTACCCAAACCATATCAACTATAATAGGACATTATTGGTTCATATTACTTCTTGCATTAAGTTGTTTTAAACAATGGATTGACAACCGTCTAGGAAGTAAGACACTTCCCAGATCTAGAATACGTTAGGCAGTCCACTGACAAATACTGTTTAATATTCCTTTTGTGATCTTATTTGTATTTGCAGGTAGTTCCTCCTAGTAAAAAGGAAGTTCTCACAAACAACATTGGATCGGGAAATCAGAATGCACGCACTCTACCTTCCACCTTCACTCATAAGTATTCCTCCTCACCCTTAGCTTATTGATTTTTCTCTTACATATGCACACTATTCGGTGAAACATTTTGGCACACCCGGAGGGAGCCATTTGGGTTCTTTGCATTGTTCATTCTTAGGGAATCATTTTTTGTTTATTTATTTTTCAAAGATATTTTACATTAAATCTTCTCCCTTGGAAACATTCTTCTTCTCCTATCTGTCTCAATGACACTCATAGTTTGGATTAAAAAGAACACTTCTTTTTATTTTGTATTGCATTAGTACTCTAAATGACCACTAGAGCCCCTAAATGAAATTACCAAGGTGAGATATGAGATATCACATCCTTAAACCTATATGAAAATGATGTATTTCACCCTCTATTGTTTATGTAGAAGCAGAAGCTACTTGTAGACAATGATTTAATTGATAAATTTCCAAGATGTGTGAATAATAAACCCTAAATCTACCTTTACAACTTCCAATGCCTCTCCAAATTCGTCTGCCCCTCTTGGAAATGCATGAATGCTCCTTAAACAACTTAAAAATAACTTTATTACTTTCCAAGTTTGTGCCCCATCCTAAAAATAAGAATAAACATTATAAAAAAGCTTTTACCACCTCCATCCTAAAAATAAGACCTTGGTATTAATGCAACTTTATCTAATGTCTACACCCCATTCATTATTTAATCATTAATCTGGTTTAACACCAAATAATAAAATGCCAACCCTTTTATTATTATTTTTTTCTATTTTTTTCTTTTTTATTAAAATATAATTTAAGTGTCTTTTTCAAATAACATATAAATCCATCAAGTAGTGGTGTAATGGCTCTTGGGTTTCATCTTAATTTGGAGGTTGAAGGTTCAAATCTCGGCTCCATGTTAAGATGGCACACTCCGCTGGTGACTGATTCCTTGTTGATAGGGTGCCACGATAATGCAGTTTAATCTGTGGGCTCACCGAGAGAGCTTAAACTTCCATCCTTGGATGGTTCCACATCCGGTGTGGGTTGGTGATGCCACAATGAGCTAGGGCTTTGTCCCTATGTAATCTTACCAAAAAATAACATATAAAAAAATCCTTAGATCACTTAAATTATTATTTTTTCCTCTTTTAATTTCCCTTTAGCCTATGGAAAATAATAAAAAATAGGCTCTAGGTATTCAGAATTAATTCATTCTCAAAATAAGAAAGACAAAACATTTGACATCCATAATAAATTATAGGCTGCAGATAAATTGTTGATGTCTTTCTAAATTTTTAAATTTGTTAATGTCTTTTTAACAGATTTTTTGAAAATTTTAATGATTTAACTCTGCTCTAGCATTCAGTTGTATTGGGTTTCAAATCATTTTTGTTACAATGAAACCCAATCTTTAAAAATATGTAATACTACAAGATAAGTTAGTGGGTTTTCCAAATATTTATATGCTTGTTATTGATGTTTTTATTGTTTACATGCTTTAAATTTTTATCATGATTAGTATTCTGATAGTAATTAGTGTACACATCTGAAATCCATGATAAATTATATACTGCGATAATTTTTTATGTCTTTGTTATTTATTTATAATAAATTGTTAGTATTTTTTAATTTTGAAAATAAATTGTTGATGTCTCATAAAAGACTATGTTATAAATAAAGGGTTTCATTGAGCTTATTGCCAAAGTATTGGTGGGTATCTATTCTATAATATATATTATAGCCTGCAATATATTGTTGATGTCTTTTTTATTATTAAATTGTTAAATGTATTTTACAAAATAAATCATAATAATAATTGTGAATATCATTTAAAAAAAGTTATTAGGAAAGGGCTTCAGTCATGAGCTTAGTGCCAAAATATCGACAGGTATTTATTCTAAAAAATTAAATATTTCAAAAACTATTCAAAAGATAGGTAGAGTTAACAGAGCAGTCATTTTCAAGAGAAGGAATATGTATTTTAACAATTAAGTAATATATAGTTATTATTGGCAGCTTTGGAAAGACTTGCAAAGCTTTCAAAGAACTTTCTCTGGCTAGAATTGGTTGCTCATGGGAGATTTTTAATTCTCCCTTATCTACTAAGGGAAAAAAGGCAATGCTTCTTAGCATAATGCTAGGATGGATGACTTACTTGAATTCATATCTCAAGCTAATCTACTAGACCTTGAACTCCATGGAAACTCGTTTACTTGGTATAACAAAAGACTTGGTAACAATCTCATCCATTTTTTTTAGACAGAGTTCTCATCACAATTGAGAGGCTCTTAACTTAATATTTCTATCTTTCGTCTCTCCCCAGGATCACCTCTGATCACAAACCTATTGTCTTAAATATGTGTAATAATGAGAGACCTACCCAGTCCTTATTTAAATTTGAAAAGATGTGGTTTTATCATCTAGAACTCATTGATAGAATTAAGGAATGGTGGGGGATTCAAATTGAGGGATCATCTCAGTACAAATTTGTTCATAAACTCAAAAACATCAAAAGGAAAGTAAGGGTCTGGAACAAAGATGTTTTTGGAAACATTTCCAATCAGAAAAACCAAATTAAAGAGGATATAGAAGCCTTGGAAAAAAAAATTGTTGCTTTTGGGATGAGTCAAGAAGACTATGTCCGTGAAAAAACCCTTTTAGTTGAATTTCATACCATTTGTGCAAGGTTGAAATCCTTTTGGTGGCTAAAACCTAGAGAAGTATGACTTAAAGAAGGTGACATGAACACAAAATGTTTTCATATGACTACACTAAAGTATAGGACCCACAATAAAATTACTTTAGTTACTAGAGAAAATGGTGAGACAACCTAAAATCAAAATTACATCAGAGAGGAAGCTATCAATTTATACAAGAACCTCCTAAATCACACACCCCCTCTTTCTATTACGGTTGTTAACATGCTTCTAGAATATATTCCAAGTAATCTTGCAAATCCTGAAGAGTTTTACACTCTCTCTAAACAAGCTACCATAGAAGAGCTCCAAAAAGTAGTATTTTCTATTGAGGGAGACAAATACCCGGGCCCCAATGACTTTTCTGATTTTTTCTATCAAAAATGCTGGGAGATTTGTGTGGATGACCTCCTCAAAGCAATCAATGAATTGCTCAGGTCAAGTAAGCTTATTATAGAAATCAATAACACCTTTATTTTCCTGGTACCTAAAAAAGCAGGGGAAAAGGATTTTAAGCATTTCAGACCTATAAGCCTTTCCAACATCCTATATAAAATTTTCACCATGATCCTCACTTCCAAGATTTATTCTTTTCTCCCTCATATCATCTCCAGCTAGTAGGGGGGTTCATTAAAGGAAGACTTATCCAAGATGGAGTCGTCATGGTACATGAAAGCATCCACTCAATGGAGTAAAGAAAGAAGGACGGTATGGTTTTAAAGTTGGATATGAATAAAGCATTTGAAAGAGTTTCATGGATTTTCCACGATAAATTTCTAGAGAAATTTGGCTTTTATGCTCATTCTAGAAGGATTATTTGGACCTGTATCTCTTCTCCCAGACTCTCGATGATTGTCAATGGGAGCCCGGTGGGATTATTTCTAAGTAGTTGTGGCATCGATCAAGGTGACCATATCTCTCCCATTCTTTTTACTATAATGGTAGATAGCCTTTGTCGTACCATAACTAGAGCTATTACTCGGGGTTATCTTAATGGCTTTAAGCCCTCATCCTTTGACATCATAGTCTCGCATTAGTAGTTTGTTGATGATACTATTCTCCTCCTTCTTGTATCTATCATTGAAGCCAAAAATATGAAGCATATTCTCCATCTCTATGAAGAGGCTTGTGGAAAACATATTAACTTTGATAAAATCTCTTTATACTTCTTCAACACTCCACCTGCTAGGAAAAGTAAAATTTCTCAAATCCTTGGTTGCGAAACCAAATCTTTGCCTACCACATACCTTGGTCTTCCTCTTGGTACTAACAAGGTTCACATGAGTGTTTGGAATGATTTGTTTGACAAGTTTCAAACAAATCTTGTTGTATAGAAGGTCTCTATCCTTTCTAGTGCAGGGAAATGCCTGCTTATCAAAAGGACGCTTCAAAATATATCAGTTTAAATCATGTCTCTATTATTTATTCTAGCAACCATTGCTAATAAAAATAAACAGAATTCAGAAAAAATTTATATGGACGAGAAGGGAAGAGAAGAATATCTAATACACCTGGTCTCATGGGATAAGGCATGTAACAACAAGAAAGCACGAGGCATTGGTATCAAAAAAATACAAACTATAAATGTTGAATTAAAATTAAAATGGGTTGGAGACTTATTAAAGAGGAACACCCATGGGCCAATCTCATTAAATTTAAGTATCTAAATCAAGGCAATGTTCTAGAGTACTTCAGAAATTTCAGCCACCCCACTGGTTCAAATTTCTGGAACAACCTAGTTAAGATAAAAAAAGAGCTTACTTCAGGTTCTAAATGGATACTGGGCATGGGAGAAAGCATCAATTTTTAGAAAGATAGTTGGGCTGATTTTAGCACTCTTGTCAACAATGAGAAATGGGAACAAGTCAAAGACAACCTCACTACAACCCTAGGCAATAGGTCAGTGGCTACATTCAAAATACTAGAGGTAAACTACAATGGAAAAATCTTGGGGTTATTTTCCCTAACCAAAAGGAGTTCCTTGGAGACCTTTAAAACATCCTAAGTAATATTCCCATTAGTCAAATCCAGCCTAAGGATGAATGTACTTGGAATTTTTCATTTGATGGAAACTATTTGATGAGATTGGGTTACCAATTATATGTTAATGAACCTGCTAGAAAATTCTCTTGGAGTAAGATCTACTTCAAAGAGATCACCCCTAAAATCAATCCATTCCTCTGGTTTTTACTGAATAAAGCCATTCTCACCATTGATAATCTATTTAAAAGGGGTTCTACCATGCCAAATAGATGCTACCACTGTAAAAAGGAAAATGAAACTATCCAACATCTCCTATTACATTGTCTAGTTGTTAGTGCACTTTGGAAGCTCATATTCAACAAGTTTGGAGTAAACTAGACTTTCCTAGAGGACATCATTCAAGCTTGACTTCAATGGAAGCATCCCTTTAAACATACTCTTTTTTATAGATTTTGAAGGATCATATTCCCCCATACCATTTGGAAATTATGCAACTTGATCATCTTTAGAGGAACTAACAGAACTATCAAAAGCATTATGAATGTAATCACAATGGCTGCTAATGAAAAAATTCTGAAATTCAAGCCCCCCAAAAATATTTGTATCATCTAAATGAGAAGAGATATCTTAAGGCTTGGAATATTGATGCTCAACAGTTAACAACTCCCCCTTCTTGTATTGACAGGTCTCTTGTGTAGTGGATTCCCCCCTTTGAAGGTTGGTTTAAGATGAACTTTGACGGTGCCTCCAAAGGTAACCTTGGAGTAACGGGTGGTGGTGGTCTTATCAGAAATAACAACGGTCAACTAATTACTGCATATGTTGGTCCTATGGTAAAGAAAACCAACCATTATTCAGAGGCACTAGCAGCTCTCTAAGGAATCAAAATTTCTAGGAACCTCAAAGTGGGAAATATCATTGTCAAAGGTGACTCTAGAAATATTATCAAAAATCACTCTAAGTCCCAAACCTTGAGTAGGACCATTGGGGACTTTATTATTGAAGCCTACATTATATGCAATGGTCTAAACATCATATTCCAACATGTGTATAGGGAAGGAAATAAATCAGTCAATACTTTAGCTAATGTGGGGGTGTGTAATAATAATTACAATGAATGGTATGATTTCCAAGACATCCCCCACTAAATTCACCACATCATTATTAATGAAGCTAATGAATCACTTGTCAGTATTCCTTAGTCGATGATTTCTACACATGTGGAATCCATTTCATGGATTTTTAAAGTAAATGGAATTCACTCAATTTATCCCCCCCACACTTCAAAAATTGAGTTCTTTTTTCATTCTAAGCAGGTGTGAGAGAAGGATTCAGGTTTCATCTTTGTAACAAACAATCTTGCAAGCTACATGAGAGTTGACGGTGGGCCTATTGATTGTTATTTCTAACTTTACCCTTATCAGTTGTAGGATTTAATCAAAATGGGGGGAGCTCCATGCAGGGTTGGGCTTATTTTTTTATCCGCAATGGAAAGAGAATTTGGAACTCTGGGAAACCCTTAATATTGGGGGTTTTACATATTTCATCCAAAGGATTAAGGGGTACGAACAACACATATCTCTCCAATTTTTTGAATAGTGGAAAATAGGAACATTGAGTTCAGAGGAAGATATTTCAATATCTATGAAGAGTTCATATCTATCATCACTGGGTTAAGTGTGGAAAGAAACAAGTTCTTCATAAATAAATTTGAAAAATAATCAGAGGAAAGGACTTTTCTTAATGAAGTTGAAAGCCTAGATATTAAGAAGGAAGGCATTTATTTTGCCTCTATCCTACAGCCCTTTGATGAAGTTACACATGATGGTTAGATACATCACTATCAAGGGCAGGTTCTCTACTATCCCATTCCATCACCTAGTTTTTCTCAATCATATCAGGTGTGATATTAAGGTGAGTTTGTCTTATTATATTTTGCATTCAATGGAAAAGTCAGTTCTGGAGGTTCAGAGTCATAAGAAGATAGCTCCTCTTCATTAAGGGGTCATTTTTCTCATAAATCATTATATCCTTGGTGTTGTGGCCAATGACCCTTGCCCCCCTTTAGCCCCTCAAACTCCTCAACAACCTTGAATCTCTTCCAAGAATCCCAGGTACTGAGACTCTGTCACTGAACTTCCTCCTCCCAAAAGTATTCTTCGAAGAAGTAAAAAGGACAAGGAGATTATGGTTGAGGATATCCCCCCTGCTGTCAATACTATTATCACTTATGATCATGACATCTCCTCTATTCTGAACAATTTTAAATTACAAGATGAGACACTGAAAACACTTGAAGATAACATAGACTTTATTCTCAAGTCTAGCATTAAGGACTCAATGGTTGACTCTATTCCTAGTCTCAGGGAGGAAATTAAAACTCTTGCCACTCAATTCAAATCCCTCGAAGATAAGCACAACAATTACTTGGCCATCCACAAAGTAGTTCTTGACCTCATGCAAGTTCAAATTTGTCACATCTACGATCTCAGTGGTATTTCAGCCTCAACCTGGAGGAACAACAATATTACAAAGAAGTTCAAGGGTTTTAACTGAGACCCAAACATTGGTACTCCATTGAATATCTATTAAGCACTCAAGATTTCTCTCAAGGTCTAAAATAAATATATTAGTTAGTGTCTTTGTATCTCTGTTTGATGTGCAGTTGTTTTATTGTTGTTGATATGCTACAATTTTGTTGTTTTCTGTTCCTAGTAGGGCTTTTTGTTGGCAATCATCTCTTGCCATAGTTGTTGTGTTTCTATTTTTGCTTTTTCACCGGGGCGTGGCCCCCACCTATCAAAAAACCACATTTCTATGTATTGATCATCTTGTCTTTTGAGCCTTAGGTTGTACTTCTGGGTAAGGTCCCTCTAAAACCTTTTACCTTTAATATATATATATAGTTATATAGTTATTGTTGGTGCAACTGTAACACAATATGCAAAGCAAAAAGAAACACTGGAGAATACATTGCACGATATTAAGTATCAAATTAAAGTAAAATTTCCACATCTTGTCACCAACACTATATGTGATAAAGTAATGAGTGAAAAAGTACAATTAACCACTCTAGTTTGTATAAAATTGGAAAAATTGTAGGAATAGAAGGCTACAAAGAAAATCAAAGTGCAAGTGACCTAATCCCAAGGGATGTGAAATGTATTTCTAATCTTTCAATAATATATCAATATGTGCCAACAAGCCAAAGAACAAGCTAAGTAGGTTACTTTTCATCTCCTTTAAATTAGAATGTATAATTTCAAGCTACCATAACATATATTAAATAGAATGTGAACATTGGAAACACCATGCAAGCACAAATTTTTTGATGGAGAAAATGAGTAAGATGTGGAAAAGACATCATATAATTCCTTGCAAGCTCAACATAATGTCCCTGAAATAATATGATAATGGGAACTGAACATGTCACACAATACATTTATAAGAGTGCAAGAACATCAAATGTGGAATCAAATAGAAGTACTCATATAGGACATACATAATTCCATTACTATCCATGATAAACTTGTAGACATCATTAAGGAGGATTTTGTTTATGAATTCATACAAGGATTATCACAACTGCATATATATTTTGGTAGAGTGGATAAATCTTTAGCTTACTAGAACATGTATAAGGTAGAATTAGAAGTATTTCTACCCATTGTAAAAATAATGAAAAATACTCAATAGTACATATTATCCTCTAAAAAATTAAGGCAATGTAATAAATACCACCTCCATATTCCACACCAGTAATTTATCCAGCAAAATCCAAGCAACCTAAGAAACAGAAATAAGAAAAGAGGAAACACAATTTTATGGAATGTAGTAAAATTTTGAAGTATCATTGCACAATTTTTTCTATATGTGTGTAATTAAACCCGTATAAATTGAAAACGTATAAGGTTGGTCTATGAGGGAGTTTTCATAGATTTAAAACTTGAAAGGTAGGTCTAGTGGAACTTATATTTAATTGAAAACCAAAAAGAGTAGTTAAGTAGTGCATAGAGGATGAAAAATGATAAATGAATTCCTCTATGTTGACTGCGAACATATTACCACAATGCATAGCACAATCTACATTTGGTAAGACCAAAAAATTTAGCATAAATAATCTCCTAGATTATTAAAGCATATTTTATCTTAGTTCAAGACAACTATTTAATTATGAGAAAGTGTTAGGAATGTATAAGGGTTAAAATATGACATGAATATTGTTATCCAAAATTCACCCCCCAAGGTAATTTTGATAACTTGCATGCCAAAGCAAGCAGAAATAGTGAAATGCCAAAATTTGGATTTTGGTGACCCCTTTGCTTTTCCCTACTATCCAAAGGAAAATCCAAGGAGTTAGTGAAAAGTAGCAAAAACTTGAAAAACTGAAGTCAAGGGCTCATTTTAATGCAATGCGGGTCTAAGGGTTGTAGATGGAACCAATGCGGGTCGTACCAGGGTTCATCGTACTGAGTCTGGGTATAATTTATAAAGGAAGAAATGTATTGCAGAAAAAGTGGAAATTTTTTTCCCAGGTAGTACAATTTCACATGGAACAGTCGAGACCCAAAACACTGAAATGGATGTAAGCCAAAGAAATGTAGAAAAGGTGGAATTTTTTGTCCCACACTGTCCGCGAGACAGTTAGGACAAAAGAACACGCGAGACTCGAAATGCTGAAATCTCCACAATTCATTATATTATAGATATGGCAGAAAAACATTTCTGGGACAGTCGGGACACAAAAACCCAAAATTATCAATTGGAGAACAAGCTTAGTGTACTACACATTTTTTGGAAAAAATTGACCCAGGTCACACAGGGACAAGCGGGACATCCAAACCCGAAATCACCACATGAAGAAGGAAATGGAAAAGGCGTAGAAAGTAAGCTTGGATGGTCCAAGTACCACAAGGACATGAATTACCCAAAAACCCGCCATACCCACAATACAAAGGAAAATTCAACACCCAACCCCCGAACTTTAAACAGTCATAACATTTGACTTAGAGATATTTTATTCACAACATTTGACTTTTCATAAAGGGCACGACGTCCTCTATGCCATAAAATCTAGATTTCTTAATTTTAATGAGGTTATGCTGGTGAAAAGAAAAGAAACATCTCCAACTCCAATAAAATAGATTCCCAGTATCGTAAACAATGAAAATTCTAGTTGCGAATTTTCGTAAACTCACAAAAATCGAGGATTATGGAAATTTGAAATAGCAAATATTATGTTGTTCAGATCTGACTTATTCGCTGAAAAATTCAGCTGACATGTCCCTAATACTATTCCTTTTTCCTAGATTTTACACACATATAAGAGCTTATGAATGTAATTCACCACCATTTCAAATCATATCATGTGTATATTCACTGAAGTAAACATAAGAAAATCCTCAACCACCAACACCAAAGTCTGAAATTGGAGTCGTCCAACCATAAGGCGTCCAACTCTGAGTTATACAACTTTGAGCCATCTAGCCTTAACCCGACTAACTCTACAATCTAAACCATCCAACTCTAGTCCGTCTAACCTGAGTCATCCAACCCCTAGCCATCCAACTACTATTATTCCAACCCCCTAGCCATTTAACCCCTAGCCGTCCAACCCCTAGTTATCTAATCCCTAGCCATCCAATCCCTAGCTATCCAACCCTATGCCGTCCAACCCTAATCTATCTAACACCTAGCCATCCAACCCCTCACTGTCCAACCCTTTACCATCCATTCTCAAAGCCTTGGAACATAAGAGCCACCCCTAAGGGCCTAATCAGTAAGCAATCATGGATCCTAGAAATCAGGGTAAGAAGATTACAAATTCAACAACTTCAAAAAATGGTGCCAATACTTTTCTTGGCTATTTTGGAAAATCACAAAAAAATGAAGTCATTTTTTGCTTCAGCTAAAAATATCGGTATGTGGTAAGTGTTATTTATTGGTTATTTTATCTTACAAAATTTAATAATTATGTTTATGATATTGTTCTTGGAACTATTTGACATTTGTACTCTGTAAAAATTTAACTATAGATAAAATTAATACTATATATAAGTATTTTATAAAATTATTTGCAGATGTTTCAGAAATTCCTTCACAGAATAATCAATTTATAGATATTGATGATCCATTATATGTTGAGGCAAACATTCCATCCCTTAATGAAATAGAAGTACAAGAAAATTCATCGAACTCAAAGGATACACCAGCAGAGGAAGCTTCTACTCCAAGGTCTATTTCCAGAAAAAGGAGACATGAGATTCAAAATATTTCTACTAATAGCCCAGATGCAGAAGTTGAATCCCAAGGAAAAAAAAGAAAATATGTTAGAAGAAAGATTACAAAATGGACAATTGGAAGGAAATTCTAGTTCTAATTTCTAATGGGATGCAAACTATCTTTTTATTGAACCTGTGTACACTGAAAATTGCAATGATGTTCCAACACAATGTCGATGCAAAATATGTGGTTGGAAATAGGGGAAGGATCACACTATGCAGCTCAAACTAGACACAATTGAAAAACACTGTGGGAAAATATGCATTTCTCAAAAGCTTAAGGATGGAAGCATAGTCAGAACACATAAATGGAAAGATGCAAATGATTTTATACATGTCAAATACACAGAAGAGTATGAAAAGGAAACAAAACGTATCAAATATGTAAATGAAAAAGGTGGGACCATAGTAGAAAAATTGAGCAAAGCTATGGAGGTAGAAATGCAAGAAAATGGTATCCAATTTGTAACCGTATTTCATATAATGAAAAGGGCAAGACCGATGTCAGATTTAGAGAAAATAAAATGTTGTATCAAGTTATTGGTTTAAATAACGTTCCTCAATATCATTAGTCAGATACCAGCAGCTGGGAGATTGCAAAATGTCTATCTCTGGTAGAGAAGGAGGATTTGAAACTGTGTGTTCAAAAGGCAAAGTATATTTCCCTTTCTTTAGATGAGGTTATTGCAGTTGATAATAATTCATGGATATGTATTCATGCTTACTTACTAATGAAATAAGGACTCCACACCTCTTGGCAATTCATAAAATGATAGAGAATCACAATTCTAAAAATATTTATAAATTGGTGGTGTCAAATCTGAAGGATATCAACAGAATGGATGACTTTTCCATTACAACAAAATTATTTTATGTCATAACTAATGGTGCAGCTATAATGCAGGGAGCCAGAAATGGTATGTGTGTTAGAATTTAGACAACTATTGCTCCGTATATAGTTTTTTTCCACTGCATGGCTCACAGAATGAATCTCACCTACAAAATTGTGAGCACATTTGAAAATGTAGCTAAAGTGGAGGAATTGATACGTGATTTCCCTGCCTATTATTCTTGCAGTCCTAAGAGATTTTTAGAATTTCAAAAATTTTCTATTGAGCTGACAGAGGGAAAAAATCTTCTCAAATATGTAGATACCAGATGGATATCTATATACGAACCTGCCTGTAGAATATATGATGAATATCCTTCACTGATAGGCCACAGGGATGTAGATAAAGCTAAAGATCTATTGTGCCGTCTAACTGACACAGAAACTTTACTCACACTTTGCGGTATTTTTCCCATGTTGAGGGAGCTTAATATTTTAATGAAGCATGCTCAAGATCAGTCTTTTTACATTACAGACTTTATAAGACTCAGAAGACGTATTTTCTGGATTCTAGAAAGTTTATATATTTTTGATGGGAGTTTTCAGGGTGCTGCTTTTGAAAACTCGAATGAATTGACAGATTTGAAAATTTCTAGGTACTTCTTGAAGTACAATATAAATGATCATCTGTGTATAACAACACATGGAAGAGAGATTCAACTTCATACGTACCAAAAAATAATTGATATGGTTAACTCAAAAATAGAAGAAGTAAAAGTGACACAAAATTTATATGGTGCGATATTAATCAAAACTAGGAATAAGTTGAGAAAGATCTCTGAATCATTAGCTAAAGAGATCCAAGAAAGATTCAAAAATGATAAAATACTTGAAGCAATGGGAGTTGTAAATCCGCAGTTCTGGAACTTTTCTAGCGGCAAACCTTATACATCCATCAATCCTTTATTTTTCAAAAAAATGGGTGATCTAACTGATCATTTCTGTAAGATTGAAGAGATAAATGGAGTTTCTATAGAAGGAATTTTGGAAAGAAAACTACTTAGTTCATAGTTAATGGATTTTGCTAATACAAGGATATGACAAGTTCAGCTTCTACAAAACCCATAGGATTACAGTGCCATGAAAAGGATTTGGAAGGATATCTATTCTAATAGTATTCTAAGTGAATATTTGAGTGAGTATATAAAGTTGTATGAGCTCTATCAAATAATGATTCTTGGTTCTGTGGAAGATGAGAGGGTTTTTAGTGCACTATCCTTTTTAAATTCAAAAGTTCGAAACAAATTGGATAGGAATCTAGAAAGTTGTCTTAGATTGTATGTATCGAGTTACTCAGTGGAGTCTTTTCCTTCTGATAGAGCACTAGCATTGTGGAATTCACTAGTAGAAAAAAGAGGATCAAGTAATATTCTGCCTGACCCAAGGGATCGAGACACATCCAAAAATCATGATATAGTTGATTTCTAAGACACAAATGAAAGTGTTGCTCTAGGACTGTTTGAATTCACATAGATTTCATTTCTTCTATATATTATTGAGACTACTTATGTACTTCATTAAGTGATTACAAATTTCAATAAATGCAATATTATATTTGTCATTATTTGATCCTTCACCATTGGAACAATGTCATTATATGTTTCAATTATGCCATTCATTTTTTTATGTTTGGTTTTCAGATTTAGACTGAAATAAGGACACATTCGTCTTTTATATATGTTAATTTATTTATTTTACATCTACAACAATTCAAAAACATAAATGAATAAAATAGTGTAAATTTAAGCAACATTTACGTAAACAATAGAAAAGAAACATAGTTTGTATTAATATATAGTAACATTGTACAATTCTAACTTCTAAAGTTCTTTTGAAATTGATCTCGTATGTGGCAGATTACTTTATGAAAAAAGTACAAATTCATAAACCATTGTTGGCCAATACAATTCAAAAAAGGGGTTGTAATAACATATCAAAGCTTCCGGAAAATTTTTGTCATATAAGGACACACTACGAGGTCATCCTCTTTTATGCCTATGATTCAAAATCATAGTTGTCCTTACGTCTGCCACACAGAATAAAACTAAAAAAGGGTTGGCCACTATCTTTTAATTCTTGCGCCAGTGTCAAAATTGTGACAACACACCTGTCACATGGTGAACTTTACTAACTTATCAAATTTTATGATGCAGGTGAAGGTTTTTATTTTTCTTGCGTAAGAGATGGAGGAATAACTCCTTATGCCTTAAGATCTCCTACTGCAGTGTTGATATTTTCTAGTATATTCAGCTCCTCCCTCGCTACATCTTTTACAAACAAAAGTGTTGCATCTGCATATGTATTTTCCTTCAGTAAGATTTTTGGATCCATCTTATGCTCCTTTATTATCCTTCTCAATGTATTATTTTGTTTATTAATAACAATGAGTTTTTCCTTCAACTTTATAAAAGAATTCAAGTTTTTGTGGGCATTCTTCAAATGTGCTTAAAAACAACTGCTTCTTTCTTTAAATTTTCATATTTTTCCTACAAAATAGAAATATTAAATTTTTAGCCTATTAGATAATATGAAAAAATATATTGTAGTGGTTATAATATCAAATAATTTTTAGTTTTTCATGTAAAAGTAAATTCCCACTCACAATAACTTTCTCTTTTTCTGCATTTTCTATTAAAACATTAGTCTTGTCTTTAGACCATTTGTTGTAGTAAGCCTGTGCTTTAACATTGAGATTCTCCAACCTGTTTAGCATTATGTCTATAATTTCATCATTGTAATCATTACTATATGAAATTGTCCCTGATTGAGCTTTGTTTAGCAAAACACCCTACCATGTTGGTAGGCTCTCTACGGTAGTGAATAATGAATGCCTTTGAGCATGATTATGGTATCTTGTATTTATTTCTTTTATCAAAATTTTTGCTCTCCTCTCCCAAGACTACACCAAATCCACATCAGACATTACGACCTCTTGAATTTTTGCCCCCATACTATGTGATCTCAGATTTTCTAATATAAAATGTGATTTTTCATCATCTGTTTATGGAGTAGCCCTTGGGGAGGAGGGGAGTCACTGCCTTGTATTTCATGCACAATTTGTTGTTGAGGCAGAGTAGATTGAATCATATTGTGGGTGTCAAAATATTTACTCTTGTCTACATCGCCACTATCGAAGCCTAAATACTCCTCGTCAAGGGCGATGTTGTTGAAAAGTTATGTGGTTGTTATACTTAAAACACCACCTAGTGACAATCCAGGAAATTTAGTTGTAATAAGATGAACTGTTCCTGCTGACTTTGCAAGAATCCTAATATTATTTCCTGAAGTCCTCCTTTTTGTTTGTACTTGATGTGTTGGAGGAATTGGTGGCCTCCTTGCAAGTGGAACATGACCTAGAGCCGTATTACCTACATGAAGCAAACAACAAATTCTTAGAATTTAATAGTTGGGCTTTGTAAATGCTAAATAATTGTAAGGAAAAAAAATATGCAAATCAAACTACCGTACAATATACCTTGCATAGACGGAGACACAATTTTGACATTTTGATCTCCACACCCAGAATGAGTTTGATCTTGATCATCAAACTTAGTAGTTTCTAAATACAATACATGTAGAAAAGATCATTAGAAATATTAGAATACATAATCTATATTAATTGTTTGAATTTGTAATTTATATAAAAAGATAACTTCATTATTCATACCTGTAGTTAAATGTGATGGTAAACGTGATGTGCATATCGACCCCCTAGGTTTCTTTTGACGAGGTCTTATGGTTGTTGATTCTACTGAATCCATGTTAAAATCAACAGAGACCTCTAGATGGGCTTTACCTCTAGCAATTACCTCTTTATGTGATGTTGCAACTATAATTTTTCTCTACAAAATAAAATCGTACAATTATTATTTTATTTAAAATATTGAAATTGAAATCGTTATAACAAGTAAACAGTAAAATTAGCTGTTACTATTGTTCTTCGAGACTAAGACCAGTCATATTATCATTGATTGCAGTAGGAATCTTATGTTGCGTCAATTCGTAGTACATTTCATAATAGAAAGAAAGAATAAAATTGTAACAAGAGAATACAGTCCCTGATTTCTCTGTTTGATTGGCTTTGTAGGCATGGGATATATCTAATTTTATTTTGTTGGAAAAATAACTGCACCAATTGAATTGATGACCTGCTAGTGTCTGTAATAAATATTGAATTGCCCAATACAAAATGTCTACAGATCTTCCCTGTAATACAATCCTGGCCTAAAAAAGTGAAGCAACTACAATAAAAAATTTGTTTGTAATACCTTGTAGAAGAAGGCCTCTTGATGAACGATTAAGAGGAGCTACAATTATAGAAAAGAAACGTTGGATCCTTTGTGTGGTTTATTAATGTTAAGAAAAAAAGCATTTGAAAACAATAAACTTACCATCAACCTATACATTGTAATGAGACTCCAAATAAATTTTGTCTTTGTCTGCAAGGACAACTTTTGTAGTAACAAGCGGCTTATTTTTGAAAGGTAAACCTATTAACCGATGCACATCCTCAAGTTCAATAGAAAAATAAATTTGACGACGTTTCGGATGCACAATAAGAATGGAAAATTTTCCATCATTTTCATTATAAGAGGCGAGTTGGTAATCAAGGACTGATGTATCAGTGTCTAATTGGGGCATGTTCACAATCTTAGAAAATTCTGATTTTTCGAGCCAATCCTTTAGAGCGTCTTTTTCTTTTAGTAGAGCTAAAATATGTGGAAACATGAGGTATTTGTATTGAAATTTGAGTGTAGGAATAGATGTGGTACTGACCATTGTTGAAATTTGGGAGAAGTGAAATTTGGGTGTAAAATTGGAGAGCTCAGAGCACTAGAAATTTACGTATAAAAGTGAAAAAATGAACCCTGAAAGGGTATTTATAGGTCACAGTGGTATAATTAATGAAAATTAAATTCATTGGTATCAACGCCCAACCCACCCATATAACTCTCTCGTCTAACCCTTAGTCGACCAACCCTCATCGATCTAACCCATCACGTCCAACCCTTGTCCGTCAAACTCCTCACCCATCCAACCCACCCGTCCAACTCACCCATCCAACCATTGACCATCTAACCCACCCTTCCAACCATTGACTGTCTAACCTCCGTCCAACCCACCCGTCCAACTCACCCATCCAACCTATCTATCCAGCCTACCCGAACAAAATTGTGAAAAATGAGGGAACAATGCTCTATGAAAATACCTTTGCCATGAAACATTTTTTTCAGAAATTTGCCAACAATTTAAAAGTCAATTTATGAGATTCGCCAACGATTCGAAAGTAATTTTTTAGAGGGGTCTTCTTAAAATGAACCCTGCTCTTTCCTATTCATTATTGCTCTCATCGAATATAATTTGTGGATTTGGGTTTTAAAATTTGTTGCATTTCATCCTTGTATGCTGCATTTTAGCTTGCATTTTAAAAATGAGGGCAACCTATATGCTGGAAGTCATGCCTAGCTTATGGTTGACACAATTGAACTGTAGAAATCACATTTATCTCTTATCTCTCTTTGCCCAACCACACAAATTTGAATATACACATCTTCTTAAACAACATCACACCCAGAAGAAGCTGTGAACGATCACACGATAAGAGGATTGACAGTGGGTGCCCAGCTGGTTATCTCTTTCTAGTCATCACCTCTGAGAAAGGACCACCCTCGCCATAACATAACTTGAAATCTCACCTTTAGATTTCCTTCTTCATAGGATGCCTTCCCAACCAAAAACTCTATTCTAAATTCACAAGTTAGTATTAAAATCATAAGCTTAAAAAACATAAATTCACTTCCACGATTACGTGTTCTCTTAGCTTTGTTCTTGACTTGCGTTTTGAGGTGTGAGTTACGATTCTCCATTTTTTTATTCTTCCTTTCACACTCCCCATCATAGCTATAGTATTCTAGTTATTTCTGAGTGTGTTAGGACCTTATTTGATCATTCTCATATTTCTAGGGTGATTCTTTATCTATTTTTAATTCACAAACATACATTTTCTTCATTTCTTCTCATTTCACGTTAACCGTCCTCGGTCCAGTGACCGTTGTCAGTTTACATCTAACTATCGTTGGTTTACCTAACTGGTGTTGGCTTCTAGCTATTTTTGTTATTTTACCTGAAACAATCTTCATCACCTATTATTTTCTACTTTTGGTCTTTAGGACACCATCATATCACCTAACATTCTGATATCTCTGACAGATACAGTTCTCCCGATTCATATTCGGTAATTATGTTTCATTTGCTGAAACTAGTACTTCCCACAGTGATCGCTATCGGTTATCATAACCGTCGCCAATTCCCCTTTAACCATCATCGGTCATACTAACTGTCGTTGGTTTATGTGTTTTATTTTTATTCAAAACACTGACCATATTTACCCCCCAAACTTTTTCTTTCTCTATTTCTACTATTTCTTGTGTCATTTATAGAATACAGTCTTACTAGGTCAACACTAATTCACATGGTGTTGACTCACAGCCAAACTAACACCCTTGTATTTCACTCTAGCCATCAGCCACTCCCACCTAGTACATCTCTGCCATCCATCCTATCACCTATGAATTTGACTCAGCTTATCCCCATTATTACCGACGATGAGGATTTTGCAAGGCTCCTTGATCAGAATCTCGCGGCCCTACAATACTATCTTTCCCACTCATCTACTTAGGACACCTCAGGACATTTAATATACAACATTCCCATATCCATCCCTCCTACCCTTGCACCCACTTCTGCGTCAGCTACCAATAGTTCATCACTGCCCTTATCTGTATCACCCACTATGGTCTCTCAGTTAGGTTCTACCTCTACCATAACTGCTACACCAACAACATCTATTACACCCATGGCATCAACTATTCCTTCACCGATTTCCTTGAGCATAGCCCCATATGCTCCCTTTTCCTCATATGCACCAGTTGTGTCATAACCACCTCCAATGTCAGCAACCCACACCACTTTCCAAAATTTGGTTCTTTCTATCCCTCAGTCTCTAACACCCATTACCACGAGAGTTGTCGTGACCACCCCACCGATTTACACGCATCATTAGCAACCCCCAATCTTATCTATAGCTTATTTGGGGTACATTCCTCTCGTATCTATCCCCCCTCCATAGTTTTCCTATTTGGCACCCACATGTACTGGGATGCTATCTGCATCATACACCCATCATCAACCTCCCTTTACTGCGGGAGGCATCCATTCCTCACAACTGACCAACGACCTCATTAGGATGATGATGGAAAATATGTATACATTAGAAGCATCAATTTCTAGCTCCCGTAACTCCCAGACCTATGACGAAATCTGTAATGAGCCTATTCATCCATCCATTCCTATTCACATGTATCCTAAGCATTGGGAAATTCCTAAATTCAATCGTTTTAACAGTAAAGAGGACCCACAACAACACTAGTGGTCATTCAAGCATGGGTGATACCTAATCACCCATGATGATGTTATGTTCTTACGAACATTTCACATGTCCCTAACAAGACCCGCCTTAGATTGGTACAACAGTTTACCTAGGCATTCCATCTATTCCTTTAAGCAAGTGGCTCAGGCATTCCTATACCACTTCTCGATCAATGTAGTTAAGAAAGTCACCATGAACGACCTGTATTCAAAATGAAAGTATGAAGATGAATCTATCGCAGATTTTGTTGCCCACTGGTGGTGTCTTATCAATCAATTAATGTTTCAACTACCTCAAACTGAATTTATTGAGTTGTTCACTAGAGCTTGTGTCAGACACATCTCACCAACTTTGTAGGTAAAAACCTTCCAAACCTTCAATGAAACATTCACCATGGCATGAAAGCTAGAAATTCACGTCATTGAAGAAAAGAAAATCCAATTACGAAACAAGAACGCCCCATTCTAATCAAACGATTCTTCTTCATCTTCAAAACCTCAAAATAACTATTCAAAGGCCGAAGGATCTGCCAATTTGGTAGTCCTCTAGGCGGGTCCACCTCATCCTTCTAATCAAGCCCAACCTTCTTCTAATCTTTCCCATGTGTAGGCCTTTTATCTCCGATGGGAGCAATGGAAGTACACTTCAATTGGATATCCCTATTCTTTGGTCTTGGAAAAGCTTCTTAAAGCTGGAGCCATTACACTTCCTCCCATAAAACCTCATATAGGTTTTGATCATGCCCGTCCTATGCCTACATAGTATAAGGAACACGATTATTGTAACTACCATCGCATCAAAGGCCATAGTGACGGTAACTGTATAAATTTTAAGAACATTTTCTAAGATATGAAAGATAGTGGAGACCTCGTCATGGACAACCCGAATATGCTAACAAATCAAAATTTGCACATCTTTAAAAATGCATTCCCTAACCATAAACCATCATCTAATCAAAATAATGAACCTTCATCTAGCGACAACAATGTCTATGAAGTCCACGTGGTTTTTGATATCATACCGTTCATTCCTCAAACCCCACCTATTTTGTCTATTGGGGAAATTCTCACACGAGCTCCTCTACTCACAGAGGAGCATACCTCTTCCACTCCTTCACCCCCAGAGGAGTCCCCTTCATCTCTTCCTTCACCCATGGAGGAACCCACACTTTCTACTGATTCCATTCCACCGTCTCCCTCACAACCTACCGAGCAGTCAACGCTTTTAAATCTCTCATCCACAAGAGAATCATCGTCGTCTTCTCCTCCACCAAGGAAGAAGTCTACCTTGCCCCACCTATTATCTCTCCTACCCATGGGAGACTCGTCAGACATGCCACTACCTGTTTGGGAAAGTTCTCCCTCAGCATCCCATGACCCAATTGACATGATCTCAACTCTTTTACCTAAATAGTCCGAGGCTAGCCAATTCTCTGTCTCACAGACATATTTTACAGGGATTTCCACAAAACCAACTCCATCTTCTTATTCAGTAGTCCCGTTTTCATGGGTGGCTGATCACTTGGATTAATTTGATAATTCCATGCTCTGGGGTCTCTGGCTCCCCTTTTCGACCCAAATGTAAATGTTGCCTAAGGATACTTCCACGATCTACCCAAAGGTATTTTCAACAATCAGATCAACATTGACAGTGCCTATTGAAATGAATTCTTCTTCATCATCTCTACCTACATCCAAACCTCAACCCACAACTAAAACCATTCCAAGACCTTAAAACCTACCCACACCTATCTCCTCACCCATATCTAGACCCATCACTACCTTTGGTGTCATGCTGACATCAATACTTACTCACCCACCTGTCAAATTAGACTTAGCCGCATCTTCACAAACCTGCACAAACATTATCCCTATGCCTAAAAAGAATACCCGACCTCCTAGGCCGCATACACTGGTCTAACACACCACACCTTTGTCACCTTCCCCCTTTTCGTCCATCCTAGGGCCCCATCCATCCACTCTGATTAAACAGTCTCCTATCCAAGGCCGGTCAAAAGATAAACAACCTACTACTATATCAAAATCCTTCATTACACCTCAGTCACCCAAAAAGCAAACACCCTCACCCTCACTCGTGCACATCTTACCACCTATACCTCCACCAGTTACTATCCCCTCAACTTTACCTATATGACTTCAACCCATACCGTCCACCCAACCTCAACCAACCACTTCCACCGCAACTCTATTATCCCCGTGGGTAACCCATCCTCTTCCATCATCTACTTTCCCTTCTACATCCGGTACTCCTATGTCACCTTTACCCAAGAAGGTGAGACCCAAAGATAAGAACCCAATACCCTCCAATGAGGTAGTCAAACCAACAAAACCTTTCAGTGCTAGTTCTTCTACCACATCTTTACCCAAATAGACACCATCAAAACCTAATACAATACCGCTTACCAAACTAGTGGGCCAACCCATTCCTCCTCTTATAAAACCTCTTCCCTCATGATCATCCACACCCTTACCAAAACCCATGGTCACTTCCCATTTTTATCCGTTAGCAAGGTCCTACACCAAAATTTTAACCAATCTCTTAGAGACTTTTTTCATCACATTACCGCCAGTCTGACCTTACGATCCTCTCAAACCCAAACCAAAAGGGTTTGATGAAACCAATATTTTTGCCTATCATCATGTATCAGGACATGATGTAGAAGATTATAAATCTCTAAAAACTTCTCTTCTCCAATTGTGTCCTCCTAAATAAAATTTTGACGAAGACAATCTTCTAGACGAGGACCCTATTCCTCCTTCATCAATCTCCCCACATCCTATTCCATTACCCATTCAGTGACTAGTATCTCCACCCCTAAAACCATTTTATCCACCTCCAAAAGTTGAGATCAACATGGTCCGCATAAGAGAGCTAGCCAAACCTCCACCTAAATGTCAGTGCACCCTAATCATTTCACAAGGCTCTTATCCACCACTAGGATTTTGTCCCTCTTGTTGTTATACCTTTCATGGCACACCCTCTCCATCCACCTCCCCTCACATTAACATGGTTCACGTTGCCACCCGCACTCAAAAAGACAAAGGCAAAGAAAAAACAACTATCCCATCAATCAACCCAATGCCCAATATACCATCTACACCCATTCCCAAAATCACCATTTGAGGACCTATATACCCTATCTCTAACAGGGTCACCCATCACACAATTACATCAGTCCCCTCTAAAGATGTCTTTTTATGATCTTGTCCAAACTTCTAAATCTCATAGACAAGCCCTTATTGAGGTTTTCATTGAACTTTTACCCAATGACCCCACACCAGTGGCCTCCATTATCACCCCTCAACACGTGGCCTCACTTACCAAATCATCTCTTTCTTCTACCCCCATGCCCACTCCTCAAGTCATCATCCTCATCTTCTCTGATGAGGAGATTGTACTTCTCTAGTTAGATGACCCTGATCCCACCCTTTTCATTTCCATCTATATCGATAACATACACGTACAATGCATCATGATCAATGGCGGTGCTACCATTAACATCATTTCCTCTCATGCATACAATCAAATGCACATTCCTTCTAATTATATGCATAATAAATCACTTATGTTTTTCTCATTTAACAACTCCATAACCTCCACCCTTGGCACCATTATCCTTCATGTTCGTGTAGGCCCTTGCACTATCCCAAAACTATATTATGTCTTAGAGGGAGAGTTCTAGTGTAATCTATTGCTTGGAAGACCTTGGATTCATGTTATGGGTTGTGTCCCTTCAACAATACACCACTGTGTAAAATTTGAACATAAAGGACATAACTATACCATCCTCGTCAACCCATTGCCATTTAAAGCTTTTAACATGTTGTACCGACCCAACGATGTACTTGTACCAGTCAAGGCATCTGCCACTATCCCCACTTATCCTTCACCCAAAAGCCCATCCACCAATGATTATGCCACCTCTCCCACCTCTAAATCTTCTATTCCTACTGTCACCTTCGGCTCTACAGCTGAACCCTCTGCTTCCCAACCAACCGATATCCCTCTTGCCCAATCATCTAATGATTCATCTATCCCCTCCACCCACATATCGACTACTAATCCCTTAGAAGTTGTTTTTCAATGCCTCACTCTAGGGGAGTACCTCCTATACAATATTGACACATTCCTCACTCCACAAGAGTATGTAAACCTCCACCAACACCCTCATTAGGACTACCATATAGGCAATGTTTTCCCTTATGGTCCTCCCCACCTTCACACCAACATAACGTATGAGGTACTTGATACTACAACTTATTCACCTGAACATCCATCCAAAACAAGACTATTTTCATTTGACCTCCAATCTCTTACTAACCATCGCTTCAACCACACTTTCCTTCACCATTGTGCATGGAAAGACTTTAGTTTCAATTTTTACAAACAAGGCCGCCATACCATCATTTCATGTACCACCCATAAACATAACAATCATAGTGCCATTGGCTTTGCCACACCATCTCCCAAGAAGGCCTGCATCAACCTCATTGAGGAAGAAAACCTTCTTCACCCCACTCATCAACGTCACTGCCTTCACCCACGAAGTCCATAGATCCTGAATCTATTCCTCCTAACTTTTTTTTTCGTAAACATAATTTCCCTGGGACCTCTAACCTATCAACATGATGGCGAGGTTCCCTCTTCTCTTCCCTTCCTGTATCCTAGCATGATCGATAACGATACACCTTTTATTAACGTCGTTCAATGTTAGGAAAATGAGTCTATACTAACCTACCTTGGTGCAGAAGATTCTTATATTCACCAGTCATTACCTTCTGAGACGTAAACCATGTTGAACGAATTGACTATCGAAATAAACATTAACACTCAAGATGACCTTCACATTCTGATGATAGGTCAATCTTTAGATGTTGCTGAAAAATAAGCTTTTACTTCTTTCCTCCAGGACCATAGGAACGCTTTTGCTTGGTCCTATGTTTATATGCCCGGTATTGACCCAAACATTGTGTTCCATAATATCGTTACCATTCCTGATGCCAAACCCATAAAACAAAAGCTGCAGAAAATGCATCCTCGCATTGCTCTTCTTGTCAAAGAAGAACTTCAAGGCCTTCTCTAGGTTTCATTTATGCTACCTATTGACTATCCCCAATGGATTTCTAACATCGTTCATGTCACAAAATCAATGGGGGGACTCTACATTTGCACATTATTTTGTGACCTCAACCTCCCTTGCCCCAAAGATGACTTTCCTCTACCAGACATTAACCAACTGGTTGATCTCACCACCGGCCATGAAATGCTATCACTCATGGACGCTTTCTTGGGTTATAAAGTAGTTTGCAAACTACCTTTCCCTTTCCATTATAACTCCTGATATCACTCATAATGGACAAAGTGTCTTTCTTAAAAGTGTCTCTCGCTATGTCATCATGGGTGGTCTCCTTTGTAAGCGCAGCTTCGACGGTATTCTCTTACGATGCCTTACAAGTTCTGAAATTCCTTACACCATCAAGGAAGTTCATGAAAGAATTTGTGGAGGCCACTTTAGTGGTTTAGTTGTCGCTAAACACATTCTTCACCTTGGATATAATTGGACAACCTTGAACCATGACTCTTGTGACTATGTCAAACGTTGTGTGAAATGTCAACAACATGCTAATCTTCATCACACACCTAGTCATGCCTTATAGTCGCACAAGACCTTTGATCTTTCTCTCAATGGGGTTTGGATAGTTTCAAATAAATCAATCCTCATTATTTACAACACCATCAATGGATTATAATTGCTTCTAAATATTAAACTAAATAGTTAAAAGCCATTCCCCTCATTTCTACAAAAGCTAAGAAAATATGTGAATTCATCAACCATCACATCATTTGTCACTTTGGTGTCCCTCACCACCTCATCACTGATAACGGAAATAAATTTAAAAAAAAAACCCTATGAAAGTTGTGTGACACTTTTTTCATTCAACTCAATTTCTCATCACCTTATTACCCACAAACAAATGGCCAAGCAGAATCAACCAATAAAACCTTGAACAAAATTCTTATGAAATTAGTTGACGATACTTGGAAGGATTAGCATATGCACATTCCTTTCGCCTTGTGGGCTTATCGTACTATTATTCACACTTTAACTACTACCACACTTTTTCTTTGGTCTATGGTACCAAGGTTTTCTTACCTCTCAAAGTCCAAATTCCATCTCTTCGCATCTCAGTATAAGACATGCTCTATGATCATGACTTTCACCATGACCATTTAACGTAACTTGAGTGGTTAGATGAACATCGTCTCAATGCTCTTTATCATCTCCAAATCTACCAAAAACATATTAAATGCACCTACAATAATCACATCCACAAGAGAACCTTCTAGGTTGGTGACCTCATCATGAAGGAAAATAAACATGTAACCAAAAAAGTGAAAAGTAAACAGGGAAAATTTTCTCCTAATTGGCTTGGACCCTAAATCGCTACTCATACCTATGGATCAAGTGCTTATCATTTGTCTTCACTTGAAGGTAAACCTAAACCTAATCCCTTCAATGCCTTACATCTTAGACCATTTTATTGTTGAAATCAAGTCTTATATCTCCTTTTGTCTATTGGCCGCTCATCCCTTGAGTGTTGTTCACCTTCCACATTACCCGTTTGGAGGATCAACGAATGAACAAGAATCATGTGATTACATATCACCTTTCAACCTTATCTTCAATATGAGTACCACAACTCTACTCATGGCATGATTCTCATGGATAATTTTCATCTTTTTCAAAGATGGAATCCCATGGTCGTTCATCACTTGAAACCATCTCTTTTATAGTTAACCTCTGTGTGATGTGGTTTTGTCTTCTAAACAAGAACTTAGTCTTCCTCTATAGTCTTGTCCATGACTTAAACATCCAAAATCATATTTGGGATTCATCTCCTTGAGCCAAAATTCCACCAAAAATATGACTCCCTCAAAAAGGAAATATCTTCTCTCTATCTCGTTGCTATAAATAGACTACTCCCTCGAATGAAAGCTATATAAAGTCATTGCAAAATACAATAAAATGTTTAGAAGCTTCCCGCATCGATTAGCTTCATGAAGACCTCAAGGAGACAATATAATCATCCTATATAGAATTCTCGCATCGATCAGTCTATCAAAAACAAAAATAAATGAAGAAAATGATAACTTTTTGTCATGGACTTTCCTATTTTTTATCATGGGTTTTTTTCTAGGTTAACATGTTGTCGTACACTAAGTAACGTTAAACCACCCATTTTCACCTAATTTCCTTTTCACCCTAATTTTCTATCTACTCGAGGGACTTTCCGTAGCTGTAACATTTCATGATCACGTGACTTTCTTCACCCTTGGAATAGTCCATTATGTAACACCTTTAGGGTCATACGTTCATAAGCCCATCTTGGGTATGGTAGACTCATTAGTTCTTATCAATTAAGTGGCTCTTTTACCACCTCTTACCATTCACCTTCTTCATAACTTATTGATTACCCTATACCAGACCAGACCATCGACACCTACATTTTAAAATATTTTCACTATCACCTAAGACTTAACCATGCCTATGACCTAGACTCAATCATGCCTAAAACCTACCAACCCATTCTTCTAATTCATCATATTATTCCCTAGCTTATGGGAGAACTACATCGGCCTGAGACCCCTTTTCATTGGGGCTATGTAGGAAGAAATCCTAGGGCATGGGGCCCTTGGAGGTTAGCTCTTTACCCTAACACATTCCCTCCCACATGTTTGTCTATTGACATTTTACCGTAATTAGTTTCCATTCTTCACAAATCTGAGAAATTTACCACACATACATATCTACCATTTTATCACACCATTAAAACATCTAATCAATAATTTCACATTTCTATAATATCAAATATTTTAAAAATCTACACCATAACATACATATAACTCATCATTTATTTCCCATGTTACCAATAACTTGGACACTAAATCAAAATTACAAACAAGACTCCATCATGCCTAAATCGACCTGACTCCATCATTCCTAAACTGACCTGACTCCAACATGCCTAAACTGACCTGACTCCATAATGCCTAAACCAACTTGACTCCATCATGCCTAATCCACCTAGTTTCCACCCATATACATATAATAATGGAAATTAAAGAAACTACATCATCCATACCATAAATCCCATCATCTATACCAATTAAATTCTACACATCAATACAAATGTACACCGATAAAAATACATAAAAGTATCTCTAAAATCTCATATATAGCCTCACTATCTTCAGCACACAGGCTGGTATATGATAAAAAATATACAAAACTCTATACCATGAACATATATGGTGACTAATCATCACCCCACCTCATGTCTAGACCAGTCTCATTTGTCTCCTCCTCCTCTCCTCTAGCCTGACACCCTGCCATCATCTCTCTACCCTTTATGGGTATAGGCACCTCTACTTGGCTTATAGCTGGGCTAGGCCTTTGTGAGCTAGTGGCCTCTCCCTGAGCCTGCCTCTAGGCTCCGTGCCCCCTGTACTCTCTGTACTATGTGTGTGAGATATATTTCTCTCACTCGAGGCTTGTTGTATTTCATAGTCCACATAGGAAGGGACATTTATCCCAGCAGCAGTCAACTGATCCTAGTAGTACCTAGCCTCATTCAGGGGATCCTTGAATTTGGCCATTGACAGTTTCTGTGGCGGTGTCATAGGTCTTGCAAAAACCTGCGTACTCTGCCCTGCTACTGGTGGCCTCTGCCATTATACCTGTGAACCCTGTCCTCCTCTCTGTACCATGGGACCCTGTCCCATTGTTTCCTGTACCATGAGAACCTATTCCTGAGCCTAAGGTGCTACCTCTGTTGTACCCTGGGCTTATAAGGCCACAATTTTTCCCCCATATCTAGGGCTGTCACTATCCCCCATCTCCATCCCCACCCTGTGTGGGTACCTGTCCCTACACAATCTAGGCTTGTAAAGCCACCACATGTGCCTGTTATATGGAAACTTGTGCCTCAGACCCTGTCAGCTGCCCCTGTAATACTATGATCTGGGCCTATAAAGTGGCAATCTACCCCTTTCAACCATCCCACTTTCACACCCCTCAACTCATATCATATATACCTTTCACCCTACCTATTCTCAACACACTTACATTTATACCTCACTGCATCTCTTTCTCTTTCCCTCCCACCATAACCCTTTCTCGATCCATTTTTCCTCAAAAGCCAACCGATATTGATCACTAGTGACTAGCATTGGTCCATCATGATTGTCATCAATCACCTTCTATTTGACCGATGTCGGCTAATATTGAGCAATGTCAGCCACCCTTGATCGATGTCAGTCACTTTTGCACCAACCAAACCCGCAAAACCCTCCCTCCATTTCTCAAAATTTGACCATACCGACCTAAATACCTACCCTATCCTACCCAAATCTCCCCTAATTTTTTTCCCTACCCCTATTTAACCCACATTGGACTTCCTACCCTTCCTATTTCATCAATTTTACTTTCAAATTTAAATTTAATTCCTACCTAAAACCATTTCTACCCAAACCAATTTCTACAAACTATTTCAACTAACAAGAATAGAATTGGATCAAATCTTACCTCATCTTAGTTCCATCGGTGTGGTGGTACATCTAGCCACAGCACCGGTGGCCCACCCAAACCCTCTCCCACCTCTGCCATGCCAAAATCCACTCCTCACCTCCAACTAATCAAATCGATCACTCTACTCTTGTGGACCCGTCTACTAGCTCCTCTCACCAACTCGTAATCTCCACCTCAATCCGGTATAATGCTTTGTCCTTCTCTCTCAGAAAGGTGCAAAAAGGTCAAATGGATCTGTTGTTTTCTCAAAAGTCACAACAAAACAATGATTCCGTAAAATACAAAATTTTTATTTTATAAACCCAAATCGACCTAACTGACGTCGGTCCCACTATAACCGGCATTGGTCACCCTTAAAGTTATTTTCCCTTGCTAAGATTCCTTTTTACCTACAACCATTAGTGTTCACATACCTTTCATCAGTCTAGAAACCTATTGAACCATACCTATAAGCCCAAACTACCCCTCCATTTCCTTAGTTGCATCTTGGGATTTTTTATCTTACCCATACCTTGGCCATACCCGTGCCATGACCTATTTTCCTGAACTTGACCTACTTAGTGTGACCATTGACCTTTTGTACTCGTTATACCTTGCGATGTGGTTACCTATGTTGTTTTAGCCTAACAACCATACCTTTCCTATTTTTGTGTCGTTTATCCCGACCTAAACCTTCAGTGTATCGGAACATACCTAAACTTTCTTACACCTAACCTATGTTGTGTTTCTAGACCATATCCTATACCTTGGATACCTGAATCACTTCACCCTTGTTTGGATAAACCTATCGACCTTAGATGATGTAGAGTTTGCAAGCTCTTCAACCTGGTACCGTGTTGCAATCTATACGTGTGCATGCATTTGATTGTCATTATTCATTACCTAATTTTGGACCATGACCTATTACCTATTACCCGAGTTGACCACTACCCTTTCCCACCTACCTTCACTTCCACCAACTACACATTTATCAAACCACTCACCAATTTTGTATTACACCTCATCATTGCTTGGTTTGAGGGGGATCACCTTCACCCACATATGGGGCAACCACTTATAGTTTTTGTCAGCATCGCTTACCAATAAAATCTACGTGACAAAAAGGGGAAAATGTAGACACCAAATTTAGGTTACACTCCCCCTTTACCCACATGTCTATTAATTTAATTACCCCTAATTAAATTAATTCCCATGCTCACAATATTCATTATTTAATTACCTTAATTAAAACTAATTTCCACCTCACCTAGACACGTCATCACAAACCTATTCTTAGCATATTTACCTTTTACTAGGACTCCATATTCACTCACCATAACTAACAAAGACTTAGTCCTACCTACCTTAATTAACTAAGACTTAGTTCAACCCTAAAATCACATGCTTATTCTTCCTCTAACCACATTCCCGCTTATCTAAGTGCAAACTTCCATTTTGATCTGTAAGAATAGAAAAAGCTAGCCAAAAAGATTGCAAAGATCTACCATTTTTAGTAAACCTAGGATTTCTCACCTTAACCGACGCCGGTCAACCCTAAACTGACATCAGTCACCCTAAACCATCATTGGTTACCATATATCCACTTTGGTAACCTTTTTTGGGAGGTTGGAAGAATTATTTTAAGTCTTAGAGAAGAGAGATCTGCATGCAAGCACACACCAGAGCACTCTTGCACACCCAAACACCCTGAACCAGTAATCAATCACTGATTTGAAAGGCAAGCATTCACGGAAACATTCTAGGAAGCACAACTACGGCTCTGACCATCGGTTCCATAGATCAACCATCACCTCCATCCAACCACTAGGTCTGCAAAACACCATTAAGTACCATTCGATCTTCACATTCCCATATTTATTTAGATTAGTTTCTTCATATTTGTTGGATAGTTTTAGTTTCCCTTACATCCCATCACCTCTCACTTCCTTGTCAATCCATTTACCCAACCATCTAAAACCTCCCAGCCTCCCATACCTAACTACAGACACCTCTGACAACCCCCAACAGTGTCATCTACCTCCCCATTATCTATCCATTTCCTGGGAAATCCTAGAGAATCACCAGAACCCAACCTCACTAAGTTTCTACCAGCCCGACCCCACCCATGTTGGTTAACCTGAACCGTCATCGGTTTCCTCTCAACATACATTGATCATACAATATTGACGTTGGTCTCTGTGTCTGGAAAACCTACCTATAACAACAACCTCATACCATCCATCTAAACAACCCAAATCACCTAAAGCTTGACCTTGACCTATCCCAACCACTTTATTTACCTGTTTGACTTTCAGATCTGATCCTAACCTATCCTGTTAGATTATATTTGTTTATTGTACTTGAATGAGATACCTAAATCATATCAAATACAATAGGACATTATTGGTTCATATTACTTCTTTCATTAAGTTATTTTAAATAGTAGATTGACAGCCATCTAGGAAGTAACACACTTCCCGGATCTATCATACGCTAGGTAGTCCACTCACATATATTGTTTAATATTCCTTTTATGGTCTTGTTTGTATTAACAGGTAGTTCCTGTTATCCAAAATTCACCCGTCAAGGTAATTTTGATAACATGCATCAAATTCTTTAGTCCCAAGTAATTATATTGATTCAAGGCAAAAAATCATGTTTCTGGGGTCCCCTCGGGTTCTTTCTAACTCTTCTGTCCAAGAAGAAAACCCAGCAAGTTTTAAAAAATGTGAAAAAATTGCAAAAACAAGCTCGGGGCAAAAAAAAAATCATGAAAAATGGCTAAGTCCTAGTCCTCGCAATAGTCGAGACATGAGGGACATTTGGACACGAACCAGCTGAAAGGCCGCCAGGCGGTCTGCGCAGCATTTGGGACAGTTGGGACATTGGGACGCGTGGGACGTGGAAATCCGAACTGGCCGAAAAGTGGAAAAAATTGACTAACTGTTGAAATAAGCAGTCTGGGACATCTGGGCAATTAGTACGTGGAGGACGCAAGTCGGCTGAAAAGACTTAAGGCAGCCCGGAACAGTTGGGCTGAAGGTACGTGAAGTACGCGAACCAGCCGGATCGGCCAAAATGAGAACTTTCACACCGGGACATGAGGGACAAAAGTACGTGAACCGGCCGAATCAGAAGAATTTGTCCCAGACAGTCCGGAAGCAAGCGGGACAAGAGTACGTGGAGGACGTGAACCGGCTGGATCGGCCGAAATGAGGACTTTCGTACTGGGACATCCAGGCCAAAGGGACACGAGGGACACAAAAAGCCGAAGCGGCCGACAGCAAGGAAGAAAAGTCAACGTCTGACCCGTGAAACTTCAAACGGCCATAACTTTTGACTCCGAGCTCCGATTTTCACAAAATTGGACTTTCTGGAATGAGCACGACGTCCTCTACGATTTCTTATTTTTAATGAGGGTAGATATATTTAAATAAAAGAAACATATTCGGCTCCAGTCAGTCAATGATCATTCCCGTCAAATGACAGAAAACGCTGCCAGACCCAAAATAGCTTCCCGCACTCAGAAGGCCATAACTTTTGCATTTCTCAACAAAATCACACAAAATTGGTACCGTTGGAATCGTGGTTCCAAGCCCAATGCATAGAAATCAATAAATTATAGATTTGATGAGATATTGATTGATATTTTTAACAAAACGTGGCCGGGTTCAGAATAGTGTTTTATTTGGTAGCTGGGAGTGCAATTAAGAGGCATGGTCATCACTCTTTCTCTGCTGCAGCACATGGGACAGTATGGGGAGCCTTTTGAAAGTAATATATAATCATTTCACTCAATTTAATGCCTCTTACAGGTGGTTGAAGGATAGATTTCGGGATTTCCATTTTCCCTTCTCTTCCCCTTCTCATTTTTTCTATAAATTGGAGTGTTGGGCTCATTGTAAAGGGGGAAAAGTTATTTGTAGCAAATCTCTGTCAAAATTTATTTGTGAGGCCAATGTACTGCAGGCCCTTGTAGTGGACTCCTTGCATGGTGATCCAGGCCCTTATCTTGTAATAGATTGAACTGTGCATATCATGAAGCAATAAAATACCAGTTTGTAGATGTATCTTCCCCTGGTGTGTTTTCTTGCATTCTTCTTGCCCCTTTAATCTTTCTACAAGAATATTGTGTCTATTTTTATGTTCTTGCAGGGATCCATTATCATTGTGTATGCTTGGAATATCATTGTGAATGCATTTTGCTAGATTATGGAGAACTGTCATCACCTCTTCTAGTGTGCACTTTGCTTCTGTATTTCACACATTTGGAGAATACTCTCACACCCTCCTTTTCTGGTGTATCACCGCTTTAGTGTAGGCTTTCATTTTGTGCATTCTCTCTCCCTGGTCCCTTGGAAATTTAGATTAGAATAGTTAGCTTATCCTGCATTAGAGTAGATTGTGGCAGGTAGTTTAGGAGCAAGAACCAGCTTTCTCTGGAGATCTATCTCGAGTAGCAAGTCCCACAACTTGGAGATAGTACCCATGTTATCCAATCACACCGTGAGTTCAAGTATATGCACTTGTATAAACACAAGGGTGCTGTGATTCTGTGATAACAGTTCCTCCTAGAAAAAAGGAAGTTCTTGCAATCAGAATTGGATCAAGAAATCAAAATGCGTGCACTCTACCTTCCACCTTCACTCATAGGTATTCCTCCTCACCCTTACCTTATCTGTTTTACTCTTATGTATGCACACTATTCGGTGAAACAATACTAACAACATAGCAGAATATGAAGCCCTCATTTTAGGATTCAAAATTACTATCAGATGGGATATTTGACATGTCAATGTGATATGTAATTCTACATTCATCATAAAACAAGTAACTGACGAGTATAAAGTTAAGGATGAAAATATCATTCCTTATAAGAAACTCGTTGATTAATTTAAGGAGTTCTTTGTATAGATTACATTCCAACAAATACCTAGAGGGCAAAACCATGCATCAGATGTTATGGCCACAATTGGTTCTTTATTATGTATTCACTTGGAAATAATGACATGCCTTTCTTTGTGGACTATTTAACGACACCATCATATGACATGCCAAATTATTGTTTGGTATGTGAATTTTTTGGTCCCTTATACCCCTAGTATAATGACATATATAATTACCTCCATGATGGAACCTTCCCTACTAACATTTCTTGATCTGAAAAATGAAACCTTATCTAACACATAGCCCACTAAACCCTGCTTGGGGGCACGCTCTATCGTAGAGGCTATGATAGGAATTTGTTGTGTTTTCTTAATTTGGAAGATTACATTGTAGCGGTTAAAGAAATGCACAAAGGCATATGTGGGTCTCATATGAGTGGTATGGTTCTGGCTAAAAATAGTTGAGAGTGGGCTATTATTGACCTACCATGCAAATTAATTGTTGTTAGTATGTAAAGAAAAAAAAATTATGCCAAAAGTATGGTAACTTGATACATGCCCCAACACATTCTTTGTAACCAATCACAATTCCATGGCCTTTTTCAAATTCAGGACTCGATCTTATTAGAAAACTTACCATTACTTCATCTACTGGCCACGTGTTCATTATTACTGCCACTGAGTATTTCATGAAATGGGTAGAGGCTATCCCTCTTACCTATGTTATTGGTGTACAGATTTCCAAGTTCATTATGAACCACTTCATTTGATGTTACGGTAGTCCCTCTACCATTTTAGTTGACAATGATAAGTCCTTCAAGAAAAAAACTATGAAACCATTGTGTAACCATTTTCAAATTTGAATCAAGTACTCAACCCCCTATTACGCTCAAGGTAATGGATAGGATGAGGCCTCAAATAAAAATCTTGTTCATATTATGGAAAATATGGTTAACAAGATTGACCATCATTGGCATTTACATATTCATCCTACCCTCTAGGCCGATTGAGCCTCCATCCCCACCCCTACTAGTGCTACTCCATATTCCCTAGTTTTTGGCACGGAATCCATCCTACCCCTTGAGATTGAGATCCCTTCTTTGTGTATATATTTGTGAGAATATTTAGATAAAGAGGAAGATTATAGAGTTTCCAAACTCATGGAACTAGAGTTGCTAGATGAGAAACACCTTCATACAGTGGATCACCTAAAAGTGTATCAGAATCGAGTGCACCAAGGCTATAATAAGAGAATCATACCTTTCCAATTTGAGGTAGGATACCTTGTTTTAAAATAAAATCAGTTCAACACTACTAAAGATCCAGAAAAGAAGGGAAAGTTTGAGCCTAACTGGTTATGACCATATGTTATGGTTACTAAATTTGGTTCAGGAGCATATAAACTTGTTGATTCCTATGGTAATGAGCTATGTGAGCCTATAAATGCCATGCACCTCAATCAGTTCTACACTTAAGCATGTGGGACCTTCAAAATATGAGAAAACAAAAAATTATATATAAAATTAGAAAAATAAACAAAAAAATGAATCCGTCTAAGTATGAAACTGTAATTATGGCACATTGGACAAGTCCCTTGGTGAAAACTAGTTTCTAGTGCTATCAAAGAGTCTATTGTTCACAAGCATCTCATACCTAGGAGTACAATGACTTTATCCTAAATTCCAATTTTCCTTTGTGTCATTGGATCCTTCTAAAATTATCCTTCGTGGCCTTGATCTGGTGATCCTACTCATGTTATGAAGAGTTTTCCTCTGTACATTCCCCACCTAATGCTTGGGGGAACTTTGCATCTTCCTTGTCTTGTACACACACATGGTTTTTTCCCTTATACATTCCCATCTATCGGTGGGGGCATCCACATTTTCTCGTTTTATTATACATTGCTTTAGAAAACTTTTAGAAAATACCAAAAAAAATCATATAAACATTTTAGAAAATTGCAAAAAAACATCCAAAATATGTTTAGTCGAAAATATCAAAACATTTAATAACGTCTCATAGAACACTAAAAAAACAATATAAAATTGTCTTAGAAAATAATGTAAAAACAACACAAAACATTTCAAAATGTCCCGCAAAAACAAAGTAGTGTTTGCTTACTTAGTTGTTTGTTTGTACATGGTTATGTTGATTTTTTGTTTTGTATGGTTTCTTATACTAAGTTGTTTTCTTTGATTGCTTAGGTTACATCTTATTTTAATCTGTTGAGAAATTTATTAGATTCATTTTATCTTGCATGTTTGTACATAGTTGTATTGTGTTGTTACTTAGTGTGTATATAATAGATTTAATTAAGTGTCTGTTGTGCTTGTATTCATTGCTTGTACAGTTTGTTATCATTTCATCATCTATATCATTTATCATCACATATAACCACATATAAATAAAATGTTAAGCTACATCATCATGAAACTAAAAATCAACATGTATGTTAAGCTAACATCATATAATATCACCAATGGGGTAATAGGGATTACTTTTATCCCCCCCTCATCATAGACCATAATAAAAATAGGGGCTAAACCTGCTATCTCATATAAACAAAATGTGATAAATAATCAAAGTCCATCATCATCATATATCCATGTATAAAATATCAATTTCCAGACAAATGTCCATATACAAAATAATGTATCTCGATATACATCAAATACAATAAATGCCATCATGGGCATGGATCAAAAATGTTCCTTCATCATGAGGTATACATCAAAAATTTAATACATCAGTATAGTGTAGAGAGTCAACCATGACTCTCACCCACACCAGGACTTCCTGGCCTGGAACTAGGTGGAGGCATCTGTTGTGCTAATCCCTATGGTGGCGGCACATGCTATGCTGAAGGCCCCAGATTTGGTGACATAATCTATACTGACCTAGCTGACCTAGATATCCTATGTGATTTGGATCAGGAATGAATTCTGACCATTTGGCTATATGTGGTGAAGCATCTTTCCACATAGAACTAACCCATGCAAACCTGTATGGCTTGTATGATCTATGACCTATTGGAGCTGACCCATAACCATCTCTGAGCTGACTATAAATAGTAGGCTCTACCCTCTGGTCCTCTCACCCCAGTTGAAAGACACAACCATGGCCTGTTGGAGCTGACCCATAATACAAATCTCTGGAGCTGACTCATAAATAGTAGGCTACAAACAAAAGGGTCCTCTCACCCTGGTTGAAAGACACAACCATAAAGTAGTGAGGATAGATAAATCCTCTTGAGTCTGATATCCATTTCTCCACATTTGTGTGACAAAGAGCAAGCCGCATTTCTTCCTCGATAATATTGCTACTAAAATGACACACAACATGATCTGCTTGTCTCTAAGCTTCCTATCAAATCTGTGATGTTGCTCAGCTTCTGAGGGAGAATTAATTTGGGTACCAACATGGCTGAAGAAAAATCATATACCAAATCCTGGGAACCTATTGCTAGGGATTCCTACTAGAACGCATCATGCTCCACTCTCAAAATTATCACATCTATGTGTAGCTGAGTCGTCTCAACTGTTCACTATGCTCGCTCGGTCACTAGCCGATCCCTATCTGTTATCACCTACTGTAGTTGTTACATCAAGGCATACTGGTCCCTCTTTGTTATGACCTAGGGGTTACACCCCATCCCTCACCTAATGATATGTGTTGTGGCGATCCGCATCCATCTCCACCACCCCCACCTACTGTTAGGTGTGGACTTGTTTCTCGAGGCAGTGAGTGTGGAATATGTATCACTAGCACCTAATGTGCCTACACCTGTACTACAACCTATTATACCACATGTATATGTACATGTGGTTGCGGCTATGGTTGTGGATATAACTATGGTTGTGGCTATAGCTGTGGAGGATTTTGTGGGGGAGGATCCTACTGAGCTAGGACATGTACCTATGCCTGTCCCTATGGACCTTGGCCCTAGGCTTGTAAATATGTCTCAGCCTCAAGCTACCCTAATCTAGCCCTGTCTCACAAATTTTATCCCTACAACCCATGTGCCACTGTGGCTATACATGCATCTAATGCAACATGTGGAATAGTGATACACCAAGGTAATACTATTACATATCAAGACCCAAAATTTGGCATGGTATCGAGGTCTACCACCTGAGGTTATACAAACCATAACTGTGACAGACCTATCTATAGTTGTCTCAAGCTCGTCACTATCTAATATGTGGCTTGAAATAAATGTCTCACGCACCATGCACATGTACCACATGTCTCATGCACTTGGATGTGGCCCAAATTTTTCTCCACTTTCTCTACCTGATACCACCTTGTAATGTGTCGTTGACTTCCTATAATTAAATGCTCAACCTTTACAATGCTGAGATCTACACTGTCATTGAGCCACTGATATAGCTGATATGGTTTCCAGGTAACCATACAGAGCTGTAGATCATCAAAGCCATGTCTATAATAAGATATTTCCCCCAGGTGTGAGTGGACATCCTCTCCCACTAACTCCTATCCCATGCAAGATGGCTCATTTAGAGCCCTGGATCGTAGAACTCCAAGTGGTCACCCGATAGCTATGTGGTCCCATGACTAAATCTGTAACAATGTCATGGGGCCCATGCTCTACATCCCTCTATACGCAACTAACTGTAAGTCATAGTACAAGTGGGCTAGCATACACTGACCCCAGCAGAAGACCTCTCCATCCATGATCATGTGCACTACTCCTGTCAGATCAAGTGGGAAGTGCATGTTAGTTTTGTCAGGAAGTAAATAGTTACTGATTAGAGCCATCATGTATACAGGTATACAGGAAATCCATCGATCCTCAAATCATATGTATAACTATACTGCCATACCCTACTAGGGAATGTCCTATCGTAAAAACATATCCAAAATGCAATCTAAGATCTGGGTGCGATCGTCATCATATGTCACTAAGTTTCCCTAAATTAGAATTATGAGGATCTGATATACATCCTCTAGTGCCATAGTCATCTCACCTATCGATAGTCTAAAATTATAGATCTCGCTCTACCACCTCTCTGCTCACGCATTCAAAAGGGCGTGATCCATCATAATGTGAGGCATATGTGCAATATAATCAAGGCTTGTAGCCTCTAATGTGGCAGTAAGAAAAATCTACTCTCACTATGAGAATGTCTGCACATATCCCTGAAGGCATCCATGTCTCTCGCATACCTCCAAATTGCATAATATCACCTGTAATATTACACAAGACACTTGATTAACATAATTTATTCTCATAACATCTTCCTAAGGTGTTTTAATTGCTTCTACATTCTTATATTCATCCCTAAGTTTTTCTTAAAAAAATTCCAATCTCCTCTAAAACATTTCTACAGCCTAAGATCTGCACTAGCACACCCCTTTTGGCACTAGCACATGCCTTTTCATGCTTACACTCACATTTTTGCAATACCACAAGCCTACGCTAGCACAAGCCCTTCTATGATAACTCACCTAGTTTTACACTACAAGAGCCCCATTTGACCTAGACCCTAGTTCTACACTAGAGACCTAGTTTTTGCACTAGCGTGTGCACCTTTGATGCTAGCATGCCTAAAGGCTTGCACTAGCGTGATCCCACCAACTTACCCTAGCCCAAACATGCATTAAATGCGCTCAATTTTTTTGTTTTACATACCAGTGGCCTGTTCGAAGGATTCTTTGCATACTCTCATAATTTTTCCAAATGATGTCTATAGTTCTGAACTCAATCCATTTATCTCCAAGGTTAGAGAAAAACCCTCACCAAATCTCAACATGGTCTGGTAACAATAACTAGTCACAATGGATTTTACCCTCCCAACCTGCTATTTATATTCGTTTTGACCTAATTCTTAATTTTTATCACCTTCTAAGTGTTGGATAACTAACGTGTTTTTTTCTATATTCTTCCCACCATGTGTTGACATTCCTTCGTGATGATTATTTTTATTAAATAGTCATTTTTCTCCCATTTTCCCTTCGTTGGGGCACTTTTTTGCTTCGTGATGACCTTTTCTTCTACCTGGGGCATATTTTTGCTTCCCAGTGATTTTTTCCAATGCCTCATATGCCTCATCATTCTTCTATATCACATTCTTCCTACAATTTCAAAAAATTAAATCTAAAAATTCAAATATTTCAAAAAATCGAAAAAAATGTTGAAAAATTCCAAATATTGGTAAAATTCTACAAATCCAAAAAATTGGTAAAAATAAAAAATTCTATCAAAATTTGGTAAAAAGCATTATCACATCTAAATCATTTACTGGACAAAATGTTCTCAAAAATTGAAAATTGTCCTACAAAACATATTTCCTTTGGTTCTCTCATGTTCTTGCGTGTGACTTACGGATCATGTTGATCTACCTCCATTAACAAAAGTTGGTTTTCTTGTTATGTATGTCTTACCTTGCACAAATGAGTTGCTTGGACAATTTCATAGTGCATGGTTGCTTTTTCATGGGACTTCTACATCCTCCATTTATTCACCTCGCATGTATCCTTGCTTGGGGTGCCATTTTTAACCCTTTTCATTAACTCGAACATGTGGGAACTGAAGCTTGATAACAAAAACATTGGTGCAACTCTCTTGAACGTTGTTTATTTGAGTACATTTGTTTTTGCTTTTTTCCTTATTGGTTTGCTTGTTTACTTTCTCATACTGCATTACTTCATGTATGTTTCATTGAGTTAGTGTTTTAGCAATGAAAAAATGTTAGTATTATGGCTTTTCATGTTGTTTTACACTTTTTTTGTATGCTTATATATATAATAAAGGGCCGATGACGTAGATCATGAGCAAAAGTGATGAAATAAAGTTGTTTGTTGAGCACGATGAGATGAAAGTTATTTCCATTCTCTTCATCTCCATTTCTTCTTCATTATCATTTTCTTCTATCATCAATATTTATTCTGACATCACATGTTTGTTTTATCCAAATCACCTAGGGTAATAGGGATTATCTTTTATCCCCCCTCCTTGCTTATTTCTTCTCTCCATTTCCTTCATCTTTTCGATTGTCGATCGACCTCTTTCATCACCCCATCATCCCTTGAGGGGGTATCCTTAATTATATTAATTTTTCTTCCATTCCTTAAAACTTTACTTGTTTATAATTGTCTACTATCTTTGAAGGGACATCACTTATGTAACCCTAAAGAGGGGCAAATGTAGACAACTAAAATCCTGCCTACGCAGTTTTATTACTAAAATTGTACTAATTACCCTCTTTCCCGTCACTTTTCATAATAATTAGTGATTTCCCACTAATTAACTAATGTTTCTCTCCATTTCAATCAATTAATGACACTTCGTTAATTAACTAGCATCTTTCTTCACTTCTGATGCCAATTAACGAAACTTCATTAGTTATAATCCTCTTCTGATCAAATAATTAGCTATTATTAGTTAATTAAGCCTATTTACCCTTGTATTTAATCAATAAACCCTCTTATTGGTTAAAACCCCTCTTCAAACCATTCAAAATTTTCCTATTTCCCTCCAAATCATCTCTAAAGGCTTTCTAAGCTTATCCTAGCCTATTAATTAATCCTATTTGATTAATTAAAACACCCCCAACTCCCATGAGTTGCTAATCACTTGATAATTCTTCTAATCAATCTTAATTATTCTAATTTCACTTTATCATTTATCCCACATGCACTAGGATTCATGCTTCTCCAAATTGGAAAGCTATATAATAAACCTAGTATTCCCCTCACACACCACCACACTTTGAATAGTGGAAATTATAGCCATGTTGATAAGAACATTCTCCATTGATTTGGAATAACTACTTCATCCATTGCATCAATTCTCTCATTTTTGAGTAGAAAGGAATATCTAAGAATGTCCTTATAGCCATTTCTTGGTGATATCCTTCTCTCTCTTTGGAGATTAACACATAAATTTGATTGCTCATTGATCTAAAGAGGCTCATGTTTTAGAGTAATCATACATATAAGTGTAGGAATGGTTAGCATTAAATGATTTCATTCATGTTTATCCAATAGAGTGGCTAATTCCTTTGATCTTTTATCTTGATGTTCTTATTATATTAACTTAGCTTTGAAGCTACTTGGTGTTAGTTTCATGCAATTAGTGTAAGTTAGTTTAGTATGGCTACAATGGTCATTGGAGGTGTTGTGGCGGTAGGACACGTGGTGGCTTGAGGACTCACCATTGGGAGATTTACCAGTCTAATACAAATAATCCCACATGCACCATAGAATTTCACTCTGTTGCATTTAAATACAAAATTGTGACCATGGTAATGTGAAGTTACAAAGGCAAAGGTTCCCCTCCGTAAAATGATTGTTTCAAGCCTGGATGAGGGCCCCTAACCAACAAATAGTGAGGCCCACCTATCCACACTTGAGTGTCAAAGACTAGAGGTGAAAACCAAAAACACCCTTTCACCATTTTTATAATTTTTGCACTACCACGTGTCGCAATCCGATTGGTATGTTGCTCCTATTTTTGCTCCTTCAATTGGGAACTTCTAAGGATGGTATCTTGCTCGAACAAAGTTCATTTTTCATGTTCAATTAGGAAACATAAATATATTAGAGTATTCTACCATACCACCATTATCTTGGGAGATTTAGGGAAACTCTTTCTACTAAATTGATAACTGTATTAATTCCTTTCCCTCCTACTAAGCCCCACAATTCAACACAGCCAAATTTTGAGTGAAATGGGGAAAAACACAAGAAAATCAGTTAAAATGGCCTTTGGAGGAACATGAGGAATTGTAACTTTATTCCTCCTATTCCCTGCATGAGTGACATGCCTAATTAAGGGGGCACAACCGAAGAAATCAGGACAATCAGGAAGGGGTGGAACAGTTCTCATGTTCCAATTGTTCCTAGATGGGGCAACATCATGGACAAACATGATAAGGTAGCAAAGACATTCATCAGTCAAAGCGGGTAATTCAGGCCCATTTGACACATTGAGAATGGTTTCTAACTTTCCTTTATACCTCAATGACCCACTTTATTTAGGCCCCATGTAAAAATGTTTAAATCATCTTGTCATGATAGGTAAGGAACCATGTCCAATTCCTCTCGTGCACTAAAAGTCTGCATGGCCATATCTTTCTCTCCTAAACTCCAAATTTGAAAAAATTGGACTTGTTGGAAATTTCGCATCATGAAATTCACTTTGTCATCAATAAATTGAGAAATTAATGGAGTTTGGTGGGAAAAAATGGAAAAATATAAGTACATAATTGAAAGTGCATTTCTAGGTAGGTCAACCATAAGAATTTATGAAGTATGGGGCTCTTACCTTATCCAACAAGCAAGATATCATATAGAGGGGGTTTTATAGGGTGACCATGATGATATTCAATAATTTAATGCATGTTGTTGGTGGTTTAAGGTAGAAAACTGAATTTACCTCTCTTTTCCCTCCCCCTCTCTCCTATTTTTTTATATATTGGCGAATGGTGCTCATTTGTAAAGGTTGGACCCCTCATAATACAAATGCACCTTGCTAAAGTGATTGTACAAGTATTTTTGAGTTACATGCCTTAGATATGGACCTTTACAAGGTGTTTTATGCCTTCTTCTTTCAATGTAATGGAATATACATCTTTATAAGGAAACAAATCTCATGTTTTGTGGTTGTTCTCTACCCTAGTTTGTGTTTTATTGTATTTTCTTTCCTCTTCATCCATTGAAGGTATGATGTGTATGTTTTTCACTTTATATACTCTATTTCTATTGTGTTTTACATGGGAAGTGGAAGGTAAGGTGTTGTTTTGGTCTATGACACAACAGTTTGCCCTCTCCTCCATCATTTTCTTCCCATTTTCCCTCATTGAGAGTCTCTTTCCCATTTTTATTGGTGTTATCACTTTTGTTAGCTTAGGATTTTCCTTTCATGCATCTCATTCTAACCATATTCCCTAATATTCTTAGATTAGGATTAGATAGTTGAATTTATAGTTGTAGGCATATTTTAACATTATAATAGGGAGAGGAACCAACCTTCTTTGAAGGTTTTTCTCAAGAAAAAAGGTCTCACACTTGGAGATAATCCCATGTTACCAAAAAAATGGGTTACTCATTCATGATAAATCAGAGGGTTTTGTTTTTTTGGTGATAAAGAAGTTTTGCAGATGATGAATCAAGTGAAGATGAAGATGATGGATTGAAATTTTGATGATGGATTAGATAAAAGTGATGAAGTAGATGAATATGAGGGATTACATGAATATGGCATATTAGATTGGTTTGATGGATTAGCTGTGATAATTTTGGGGGCACCATTAGATGGAATAGTACTAGTCAATAGGGGTATATGTATATGATTTACAAGATGAAGTGATTGATGTGACTCAAGTAGGAAATATGATATGATCAAACAAAAATGTGACATTATTGAAGTATTTTAATTAAACTAGATCCCCAAGAACATAATGCATGAATCCATATTGTTGATACTTAATACATTAATGTAACATGGATGGGGCAAATTTCATATCATGGATCCATGGATAACATAATAGGATATTATATAATAACCCTCCTCTGATGACATAAAAGAGGGTATGTAATGTCTTGTATTAAACATTAATATGTAACACAATTGTTCCAACAATAAATTTTATTCTAACCAATTTCATATTTAAGCAACAAAAAAGAAGACTAAACAAAACTGGAACTTTGAAATAAGATTTTAAAAATAGGGTACGACTAATGCATAAGTATCATGATGTACAAAGGAAATTTTTTGGTTTTCATCAAATTTTGGTTTTTTTTGGGTCATAGTAGTACTTTTAGTTGTGTTAAAGTGTTTTCAAACCTCCTTGTGATCCTTCTTGAGTGTTTATAGACCTTTGTATGTTTTCCCTCCAAAATGCTTCTTTTGAAAATTTGAATTTCTAAACAAAAATGGAGAAGTCTAAAGTAAATTTTGAAGAATAGTAATGATGTAAAATATCCCCTAAGACCTTATGCGAGGAAAATAAGGTTTCTTTACCCTGTGTTACGGGTTCATAACCTATGGTCATCTTGTAGCATGATTTGGTAACCTCGAGTTAAATGTGTAACTACCTTTTCTCTTGTTAATAAATGATGCATTCGAATTATAAAGAGTTAGCTTTTTGAAAGAGGTTTAGGGGTGGTGAGCACGTGAGGAGGAGCCAAGAAGTCTCAAGAGGTTTGTAAGTTTTTTTGAAAAGTTGAAATAATATAGAATTCCTTATGAGTCATCTATGAAATGCATGTATTTTTATTTTTCTTTGAAGAAGAAAAGTGTTCTTATGTATTTATATGATTTATAAATGTTAAGATTAAATGGAATGAGGTTTTCTTTGAAATATTAAGGGTGGATTCTAGGAATTGGGGTTTTGAGGTGATGAAGCTTAACAAAGTAGGAATTCTCACAAAGGAGATTTGATAAGAAATCAGGGTATGAGGTAAGACATTTGCATCACTTAAGTTGTTGAATGATTGAAAGAAGCTAAAAGGTTTGAGTTGAAATATTTTAGTGTAAGGAACAAGAATATGATAAGTTCATGATGAGGTTTCCTTGAACAAGAGTCTAAACTCATAACTATGTTACACATGTATGATAAGATTATTTTCTTGATGTTGGAATGATTATTTAGCATGGTTAATAAGATAAGAAGTTCTAAGAGTCTTGTAAAGTTGTGAAGAAAGTTACTAGGGATTTATATAAGCTTTAGAAATCTTACTTTTCACTTGAGAGGATAAACAAGTCAAATAAACTAAAAAACCCATATTCACTACCATGTGTAACCCTGACTAGGGTTTGAGTGAAGGAAATTAAGTATAAACACATTTGTATCCATTGAAAATTTCCAGATGAATGGATGAAATTAGGTGGGTCATAAGTTAAAAAAAATAGTTAGCTTGTACATGCATACCCTATTTATGGGTTTTAAAAATGATGCCATTATACATTATGAAAATAATATGGTAGATGGAATAAGGTGGGTTTTAAAAATGATGCCATTATGCATTATGAAAATAATATGGTAGATGGAATAAGGTGTGAAGATGGTTTTAGAAGACTTTGGAAATATCACTAAAGGTTTGTAAGGTAGGAGAACTCAAGAACACAGTCCATTCTAAATCTTGTGATAGTCAAGTTATGAGTAGATGAAAAAAACTCTTAGAAAGAGTAGAACACTAGCTTAAAATTTAATATTTTTTGGATAGATCCAAAAGGATGTAAGATGACCTTTATTAGAGTCTTATAGGAGGAAATCAATGTTCCAAGTGAGAGTATACAATGAGACTCTAGTAATAACTTTTTTTTATAGTCAAGAAAGAGAGCAAGTTGAACTTGGAAACTAAATTGTGTTAAAAGAAAAGTGGAAGAGTTAAGGTTGGATAAGATCTTGTATGGAGTATTTATATATAGTTTTAGGTGTGGAATCCATTAGTCAAGAAAAGAGCATATAAACTTGAGAAACATAGTTTTGAACAAAGTAGAGACCTAAAGGTTGTGCTTAGAGAGAAGCTATAAAATTTGGTGGAGAGCAAGAATGAGGAAAAGGATACTCAAATATATTTGTGAATTCTCAAGAAATAGTGTTATTTTCTTTTAGAATGATAATTTTCCTTAGGACGGGGCTACAAGGATGTAGGGCTAATTGAGAAGACAAATTGGAGTTTGAAGGAGTTGTGTTAAACCTTAAGTTATGAACTTTGGATATAAGTTGTATGAGCCAAATGGGTGCCTAGAAATGTATTTGGTTTGGTTTGAAACCTAGTGTGTCTTTTAGAGCTACAAGGTTTGCATGATTTTTGGGCTACAATATCTCTTAAGAAGGCTTAAAATTATAGAAGAGATGAGTTTACATTTTGAAACTTTGTGAATGTTCTAACCATGTTTGGTGGATGATGTTATGTAGGTTTGAGAGGATTATAGGCCTTTGAACATGTTTGAAAATAAATTTGATGTTTTGTGTTGGTTACATTTGAAGCTTCTTGAATTTTACTTATAACTAACAGATTGATTGCATTATGAAGGTGCTCATCAGATTTCACTTGTCATCAACGACTAGGGTTTCAATGTAGCTTACAAATGTTGTGTAGCATGTAAGAGAGTTAGATGATTTTAATCTCTCAAAGCCCTAAATATTTTGAAGGCAAGGAAACATAGAAAATAGATTTTACTACAAACAAAGATCAAACCCAAGTTGAGGGATCAGAGGATGTAGGAGTAAAAATTGAACCTATAAAAAATAAAGTGAATGACTACCTGCAAGGTGAATAAAAATAGGGTAAAACCCTAGAATTACATATCCCTGATTATATTTTGGAGGTGATTGTTGAACTTCAAACTAGAACTGTGATTTTTTCTTTGTAAGATGGGTGTCATTGGAATCAGATTTTTATAAGTGGGAAAATTTGAAATAGAAAATAAAGGATTAGGAAATCAAAGAAATAAAATGCCCATGAAAAAGATATGTTTCATGTATGTTTAAATGTATTGATCACACCCAAACAATTCTACAATATGGCACGTTGGTTATATGTATACAAGTATGTTATCTCCAAGATTGGAATTTTAGTTTCCATCATGAACGGCCTTCTCATTCATGTTATCCCATGTCAATTACAATTCCATAATAAATTTTTCATTTTGGCCCTTCTTAAGGTATATTGTGGGGTGAATTAGAAGAGTAATATGGTGTAAACATAATTGTGACAAATTTTCCAACCTAAGATTTTTCCCTAGATCTTGTGTAGAAATTTATTTAGATCATCGTTTTCCATAAAATATCAAATTTATGAATCTTGGTTTTGAAATGGAATAGCCTATATTTTATTTAAATAATCCAAATGCATATTTTTATTTCCACAAAAAGGGAGATTTCATTCATGACATCCAATCAGGAAGGTAAAAATGCTCAATCTCTCACTTATTTTCATCCCATTTTAACTTTGATTCAACTTTATACCTTTAACCACTCTCTCCATAATGCATCCACTGATCCCAATTTGCAACATTCAAATGACTCATCTTTTTTATTCCTCTTTAAATATATTTCCAAACCATAATTCTTACAACCTTGACTTCTTATAAGGATGTGTGGTCACTGTCGGTTGGAGGATGATTAAAAGAAGGAAATAACCTTCCATTCCTTCACTCCACTCAAATCATATTTCTTCTACTTTTGACCACTTCCATTCACCTTCCCCTTCCACTGCCTCTTCAATTATTCCAAATTCTAACTATCTTTCATCTAATCATCATCATAAATTGATATTTTCATCTATTAGTAATGGTATTCAAAACAATAATGATCAATTGGTATCGTTGTCTAATATTTTTGAACTATTGTCATCGAAGGATGGCCCTAATATTCATTTCTCGTTATGAACTACAATATTATTTCTTGTAATAGGAGAGTGATTTCCCTCCCTCAATAAAACTATAGAGTCAAAGAAGATATTATTAAGTGGAAAATCATATTTTATTTCTTCAAGAATTAAAATTAAGTGGCATTCATCTTGATGCTTATCTAAAGACCATATGGAAAGATGCACTTTTATTGCATACTTTTCACAAATATGGGAGTGGAGGAGTTTTTATAGGTATATTTGCATGGATATCAAAATATGTAATAAATAAGGGGGAAGATATTACATTTAGTTGTTTGGGTTCTTATTGTTATCATTGAAAAACTATTGGTTTTTCTCAATCGATGCTCCTAATAATGCCAAAGATAGGGTTGTATTATGGGATTGGATGTCTAAAAATGATCCCACTATTGATTTGATCTTAGGAGGAAACTTTAAGATCGTGGAAAACCATAAAGATCCTAGTTGGTCTAACCATAATAAACCTAATAGAGATGAATATGAAAATTAGATTTATCATTGTAACTTGTTGGGCGTAGTTGATATAAATTAAGAACAGATGCTCAAGTCATAAATTTAATTGTTTTACGTGGTTTAATTGTTGAGAAGAGATAGAAACAAAATTTAGCAGGTTATAATTTACATCTCTCACAATCTCCATTTGGTTCATTCCCATTTTGGTGTCCTTCTTAAATTTGATTTTTTGACTATGCTTTTAGAAAATTTTCACATAATTTGTAAAATTTATCTTTCTCCTAATACCCTGACATACTTACATCTCCTATTCAAAATTAATACTTCACACTTGAAAAATTCAAACTGTGTCACAGCTCTCATGGGAATTTGGGAATCCTTACCCAAACCTCTAGAAGGGAAATCATGGATAGAATGGTAGTAATCTACTATCTCATAATGCACTCAATTCCTTCGGTCCTTTGGTATAAGAATGTCCTGACAACATAAATAGAGAGAGAAAAATCTTCACTGAAATCTTAAATACGCAAGAAAATAACTATTCTCAGAATTGATTAACATCCAGGTTCAAGATTATATTGCTCATATTGAGAACCAACTGGATGAACTGGAAATTTATAGAGGACAAGGTTCCAAGATAATAGATTATTCAATAGATTAAAGAGGGTAAAAAAAATTCAGAATTATTCTTCAGTTTTATAAACTACGAACATAAGAAGGAGAAAAATGGTGTTATAATTGATGAAAAGGGATTTTTATACATGGACATCGCAAACATAACTTTGTTATTCTAATAATTCTAGGAACATTTCTTCAAAGAGGATAACCAATTGGATGACATTCAAAAAATACTCGAGGAGAGATTTAAAGAGTGTATTCCCAATAAAATTGAGCACAACTATGGAATATTTTTGGATAGATTACTTTTAATAGAAGAAATTGAACAAGCTCTTTTTTATACCTAAAATTAAATTATGAGGCATTGATGGACACCATGCAGAGTTTTATCATACCATGTGGATTTACATCAAAGAGGAATTTTATATGATCTATTTAGAGGCAATTAAAAAAGGTTCCTTGGGCCCAATAATAAATAAGGGTCTCATTATACTCTTTCCCAAAGGGAAAAATGAAGACACAAGTCACAGTTATTACCCTATCACATTACTCAATACATATTACAAAATTATTTCCAAGGTACTAACTATTAATATGAAGTTGGTGGTTCAAGATATTATGAGATCTGAACAAACAGGATTCCTAAGAGGATGTTATATTCTTGAAAATAGTATATTGTCTTGGGAAACTTGTGATTGGGTACAACAAATCGATCATAATACTTTTCTATACAATGTAGAATTTGAAAAATCCTATGATAGAATACATTGGAATTCAATTATTAAAATGATGCAATGGTTGGTTTTGGTCCTTGAATTCTTCCATATGATGAAATTTTGTTAAGGATGTTGATTTTCACATTGTTATTATCAAGTCAAATTCTAAATCTTTTCTATTGTATTTCTCCATTAGACAAGGGTTTCCCTTATATCTATTCTTATATGTGCTTTTTGTGGATGCATTAGGATATCTATTGCAAATATCCAAACATTTGAACCTCATTTATAGTATTTCCATAAACCAAAATGTTGTTGTGATTAATTAACATTTCAATGACAACCTACTATTTCTGAAAAAATATGAAGAAGAGATAAATAATACACTAGAAATTTTAAATATTTATTGCTCTATGTGTGGATCTCAGTTAGCACACCATAAGACTTAATTATTAATGTCCCAATTTTCTCTCATCCCTATATGGATTCCCAAAGAGTGGGGACAAATCAAACATGGTAAAATAACCTAATATCTTGGTATGTTAGGAAATAAGGGATAAAATATGCAGAAAAATCCCACACAGAATTGTAATAGTAGAAACTAATATGCAAAATAATATCACAGATCTGAAATAAAAGTGTATAAAATAAAATAACACAATACATAGACAATATTTAACGTGGTTCACCCAATTTTGGCTACTTCCACCAAGAATCGCTTGCTCATATTTTATTACAAGCCACCTCTTTCTCTCAAAACAATACCGAGATCTATTTGGAGTTGTACTCAACAAACTCTCGTGAATACACACTAGAACTCACACATCTACAATGTTACATCTACCCTACCATATGCACACAAGGACATCAATAGGAAACTACTTAATCAGTTTTACAATACCATGGGTATTAGAACCATGGTCTAAAACTGCCCCATAAACATATGGGTCAAAATACCTCCCATATGAGAAGAGCATGTCTCCTGAGGTATCATGCACATTTTTACAAGGCCAAAAACAATTCTTGGTGGCTACGCCCCTAAACCTTGGCGAGAAAACTATGGAGAGTGTACAATATTCAACACTTCAACACATGAAAAAAAGATCCATAACATAACAATCTCCCACTTGGAGACTATTTTTCCTCTGAGAAAACTTCTCAACCCTTCACAGTCATCTGTGAAGACCAACCAAATATTAACATATCTTTAGTTTCTCCCTTGTGACCACCTTGGTCATCATGTCTGCAGGATTTTGAATGGTATGAATCTTCTCCATCTTCAACTTCTTTTCTTCTAAATATTTCCTAATGAAATGGTACCTTAACTGTATATGTTTTGTCATGGAGTGGAAAATAGAGTTCTTAACTAGGTGTATAGCACTCTGACTATCACTATGCAACTTCTCTTCCTCCTACTTATACCCCAACTCCTCAATAATTTTTTGTAATTAAATCATATCTTTTCTTACCTCTGTGGTAACAACATATTCATCCTCCATGGTTGAAAAATCCACAAGCTTCTATATTCGTGAAATCCATCTCAATGTGTCCCACCTATAGATAAAATATAATTTTTCGCTCTCCTCTTACTGTCTACATCTCCAGCCATGTTTGAATCTACATAACCATGCAAAGTGGTGTCCGATCCACAGTAGCACAAAATTTTTCCCATGGTCCCTCTCAAGTACTGAAAGATCCACTTTACTTCATGTCAATGATCTTTACCTTGATCACTCATAAATCTATTCACTACTCCCACTACATGGGCAATATCGGACCTAGTGTACACCATGGTATACATAAAAATTCCAGCCGTTGATGAGTAAGGTACCTTGGATATCTAGTTTCTATCCTAATTCTATCTTAGGATACGGTTCCTTAGATAACTTGAAATGGATTTTCAAAGAAATTCCAACCGGTTTAGCATCTTGCATATTAAACCGCTCCAAGACCACCTTAATGTACTCTTCTTGAGATAAAATTAGCTTCTTTTTTCTTCCTATCTCGAGATATCCTCATACCAAGGATTTTTTTGGCTACCCCCAAATCCTTCATAACAAAGGAGTCACTTAGTTGCTTCTTAAGTACTTTTATTTCCTACATGTTTTTACTTGCAACCATCATGCCATCCACATACAAGCACATGATAATATAGCTATCATGCTAAACTTTATTTATATACATGCAATGGTCAAAATGGCATCTAATATAACATTCTTCTATCATGAAGCTATCAAGTTTCTTATACTATTGACATGGTGCTTATTTTAGGCCATATAATCTCTTCTTCAATTTTCACACCATCTCCTCTTTACCTTTGACCTCATAGCCCTCTGGTTGTTGCATACATAGATCATCCTTCAAATCACCATGGAGAAATGAAATATTTACATCTAGATGCTCTAAGTGAAATTATTTTTCTACCACTATTCCAAGAACAGTTCTAATATAAGTCATTTTTACTACAGGAGAAAAATCTCATCAAAATCTATACCTTTTTTCTATGCAAGCCCCTTAACCACCAATCGGGCCTTGTATCTTTTCCTACCTCCTTCTTCCTCTTTACCTATGTACACCCACTTTTTCTACAATGCTCCTTTTCTTTTGAGTAGCTTCACCACATCCCAAGTTTGGTTCTCCAAGAGATACTGATGCTCCTCATTTATGAATTGCTCCCACTTCTTTCTAGCATCTACCTGTGTTGTTTTATCAAATCTCTCTGGATCTCCACTATCAGTGAGTAATAAATTATTAAGAGAAGGAGAAAAATTTTCAAGTGCTCTTCTTACCCTAGAAAACCTCCTCAATATAGGAGTTTGGGGTTCATGTTGAGTAGGTTCCTGAACTGATTCATGTGTCACTTTCCCATTCGGAAGATCCTTTACTAATGCATGTTATTTTCTATATTATTCCCTATTTTCCTGTAACTATTTCTTATACATAACATTCTCATTAAAGACCACATCCTTAGATTGAATTATTTTCTTGTCCTTAATACTCCAACATTTATATCCAAATTCATCACCACCATAACCAATGAAAGTGCATTTATCTGATTTAGCCTCTAACTTGGTCCTATCATCCTTGTCAACATGAAAAAACACCTCACATCAAAAGAGTCTAAGAGATGAATAATCAACCTTCTTACCATACCAAACCTTCTCATGTATGCCTCCATTTAAGGCACTTCAGGGTCTTTTTTTAATCAAATACACAATTATGTTCACTACTTCTGCCCAAAAAGAAAGAGGAAGTCCCACATGTAATCTCATGCTCCTATATTGTTCCATTATTTTACTTTTCATCCTTTCTGACAACCCATTCTACTACAGAGTTCCCAGAACCATCTTTTTCTTGCGGATTTGATTCTTAGAAAAATGATCAGCAAACTCATTGTTGCATTACTCCCTTCCATTATCTAACCTGAGACATTTTACCTTAAGACCTGTTTCATTCTCTACCAAGTATTTCCATTTAATAAAAGTGTCAAATACATCAGATTTATTTCTAATACAATATACCCAAACTTTTCTTGTTACATCATCAATAAAAGTGACATAATAATATGAACCCCCAAGAGATGATACCTGAACTGACCCCTTTACATCAAAATGTACCAGATCCTACTTACTCTCTTTCTTTGTAGGTCCAACCTTGAGAAACTTTACCCATTTTTGTATCCCATATATGCAGTGCTCACAGAAATAAAAACATGTTTCTGTAAATCTGAGAAAAAAATTATTTATGATTTATATGCCCTTATGGCTCATATGACCAAGCCTATAGTTCCACAATGTTGTATCTACATCTGAAGCCACAAGATTACAATTATTAGTGTTATCATTCGTTAAATACAAGGTTCCAACCTTATTACCTCTTACCACCACAAGAGCACCCTTGGTAGCCTTCTGAGTGTCCACTGTAAATATCACAATACATCATTCATTTCCCAACTGCCCCATCGATAACAACTTTCGTCTTAATGTAGGCATATGCCTAACATCTAACAATAGCCATGTATTCCCATTCTAAAACTTAACGTAAACACAACCTTTTCCAACTATGTTGCAAGGTTCCTCATCACCAAGATAAACATGCCCAAAATCCCCTTAAACATAATCGACAAAATAATGCCTATGTGGAGTAGCATGGAAAGAAGCCTCCAAATCTAAAACCCAAGATTTAGAAATATTATCCAAAGATAGAATCAAAGCATCCTAACAGAGATTACATGTTTCCACATTCACCCCCTTGTTTACTTCCTATTGTTTCTTCTTGTCCCAAATATCCCAATAGTCCTTCTTTGCATGCTCATGATTTCCACAGTGCCAGTATACAATCTTACTTTTAGATTTTTACCTTTCTCGATCTTTCAATTTTCCACGACTTTCTCTATTGTTTTTTCTCCCTCTAGTCTTCAAAACATTTCTTGAAGTAGAAGATTCCCTAGAGATTTTTCTTCACATTTCCTTGCTTATAATCACCCCTACAACATCCTCAAAATTCAACTTTGAGGTAGTTGGAACCGATTTTCTTACCGCCATTACCAAGTTATTCCAACTCGCAAGTAAGGAGCACAAAATTAATAAATCCTTAACTTCTTCTTAAATATCTATTATAACTGAAGCTAGAATATTCACAACTATATTAAACTCATTCAAATGTTATGTTACTGAACCATTCTCATACATCTTCATATTAAACAATTTTTTCATTAAAAATATCTTGTTAGCGGTGGAGGATTTTTCATATAACTTCCCTAATGCATCCATAAGTTCTTTTGTATTTTTTCTCCTTTGAATTAAATAATACCGAAGATGCAAAACATAGCCGGATTGTCCAAATTTTCTTCCTATCCAACAAATCCCTATCTACATCTGACATGCTCGAGGGTTTGTTCACTTTTTTAGACAACGGAATATAAATATCCTTTTGATAAAGGTAATCTTCCATCTGCATCTTCTAAAGACTAAAATTTTATGCATTGAATTTATAGACTTTCTTTATCTTCCATCATCTCCCACAGCTCCCACCCAAGTTAAACATTTCCCTTTGATTCAACACTTCAGCAAGCCAATCCAAGCTCTGATACCAATTGTTAGGAAATAAGGGATAAAATATGTGGAACTATCCTGCACAAAATTGCAATAGTAAAAACTAATATGCAAAATAATATCACAGATCTGAAATAAAAGTGCAAAAAGTAAAATAACACAACATAAAGATAATAGTTAACATGGTTCACCCAATTTGGGCTATGTCCACCAAGAATCATTAGCTTAGATTTTATTACAAGCCACCTCTTTCTTTGAATACAATACCCAGATCTATTTGGATTTGTTCTCAAAAAACTCTCCTGAATTCACACTTAAACTCACACATCTACAATGTTACATCTACCCTACTATATGCACACAAGAAAATCAATAAGAAACTGCTTAATCAATTTTACAATATCGTGGGTATCAAAACCATGGGCCAAAACCACTCCATAAACCTATGGGTCAAAATACCACCCATATGAGAAGAGAATGTCTCCCAAGGTATCAGGTACATTTTTTAAGGCCAAAAAAGTTCTCGAGGGCTGCGCCCCCAAACCCTAGCAAGAAAACTGTGGAGAGTGTATAATACTTTTAGTGTACATTCTTCAACACATCCACACTTGAAAATAAAATCCAAAACATAAAATGGTATTCCATTTGGAATGGGAGTCTCCTTGTATGATATCTGGAATTTATACCTTAATGGAATTAAGAATAAACTTCTAAATTGGGGTAAAAATTGTCTTTCCTTTACTAGAAAAGTTTTGGTTACTAATACACTTTTTCTTGCCACATATGTTTATTTTTCTTCGTGTTGGATGTCATCCAACCAAGGATACAAATATTTTTTAAAAATACTTCACTAATTTATTTGGTCCAATTGTGAGGGTGCAACTGGGTTCAAATCTATTTCTTAGGATCAATGCACCCAACTCAGGTCTAAAGGTAGATTTTGAATTATAGATCAAAAAAATCAAGGTACATGTCTAATTGTTAAATGGATTGCTAAATATTTGAATGGTGATGAGCCCTAGAAAAAAAAATTATGACATAAAGTTTTCACAACTACAGAAAAAGTGAAATGGCATAAGGTTAATGGGATGGATAAAATTATTCTTATACCATACTTTCAAATCAAATGTTTTTCCTTATTCAAACTATTTGTAAAGAATGGAAATGTGTTTGTTTATTCCTACAATGGAAAGATTCATTACTACAACATGGTTTTAGCTTTTCTTCCTCTTTTATTTGGTGGAATTAATGTTAGGAAATATTATTTAATTAGTGCTCTCATTATTATATTATTAACATGAGTTATATTATAACTCATTATTAATAATTCAGGTTTGTTATATTGTTGTACCCGTAATGATATTAACGGGTGTTTTGTTGTGTGACTTCCTGATTTGTAGGAAGTCAGTTTTCTATTTCTATGGCTATTTATTAGCCTCAATATTATTTGTAATTTGCATGCTGAATAGAATATTTTCCTGTGTAATTCTGTACCAAATTTAAGATTTGGTATCAGAGCGAATTTGATTTCTGATGGAAGATGATTTAGTCGCATAAAACGTTCATCTGCCAGATTTGACTGCACTTGAAACATTTTTATGATTTTGGCGTGAGCTGATGAATGAAGCATTTTAGCCGTATGTTGCCTCTGTTTCTCAACATTCAGTTTGGACTGAACTATTTTTTTGCAAGGGACGTGGCATTGGCGTACTGCCCAGCAAGCCTTTCAGATGGTTAAGCAGCAGCATCTAACTCATTAGTAGAGCAGAAACGACTCCTCCTGCCATCAATCTAGAAATTTACAAACTTTTATATTGTATCATTTTCCTAAGTAGATGCTCAGTTCTGATTTGCAATATTATCGACATCTATTCACAGAAGATTAAAGATCAATTTGAATATTGGAGTTCTTAAACATCAAAAAGTTGATGTACATCTACTACACCGTGAGCTTTGGTATCCTCGTGCAGTTGTTCATTAATGTCCATTGAAGCATTAATGCAGAGAACTAGTGGTCCTTACACGCCAACATCGCAGGTCGTGCACACTATCAATGGTTCCATCTCGGCATCCAATTCTGCCACATCCAACTCGTTTGGCTTAACAATGACAATGGGAGATAGATGCAATGTGTTGGACGAACTCTCCATGAGTATATACATATTATTGGCTCAGAAATATCCCTTCCATGTCGGCATTAGATTGATCCCTTCAACAGTTCCCTTGGCTGAAGTGTGCATGGTTTGTAGTCATTAAAATAGTCTTAATTTTGTTTAATGTTTTATTAAGAGTTTAGTAGCCTTTGTTCATTGTTTTGATACAACGCTGTAGTTTATTTTTTGTATAGTCATCGGTTTAGTATAAGTCAAGTTGTGTCTTTAGATTTTTAAAGTTTCTTTTTAATTTGAGTGTGGTTGATACCACAATTTTTGTTTTGTAATTATATAAACAAAGTGTTGTTTATATTTGAGTTATCAAATAGGTGTCATCAAGTTGTAAGTGTCTTATATAGCACCATTAGTGTGTTTTTCGTAAAGTGTCATGATATGTATATATGATAAAATAGTCATTTTTGTGTCTATTTTCAAAAAAAATCAAGAGTCAATTTTTGTTTAGTCATCTAAAGTTCATTGTGGGTCATTACTATTGTAAAAAGTGTCGTCTTCCAAAGTTCGAAAAATAAAAAAAATTTGCCCGCATTTCAATTTTGGACGCATTTTTGCTTGTACGCGACGTTCAAATTATTGAAGGTATTTTGAGCTTCGTGATCACATCCGGCTGAACTAGCAGCATGAAAACCAGAGGCAGGAGGCATCGGAGGTTGGAGGTCATTCAGCGACCTCTCGTCAGTTGCCAACGACGGGGCCGCATATCAGTTTTGGTGACATGTGTGTGTGCAATTTGATTTTAGTGCTTCCAGTGTGGTGTGCCTCAGTTTTGCAGTGATCTTGTTTTCAATAAGTGGAAATTTCACATTGAGGGGGGGAACATGATCCAATGTTCCAATTCCAGTATGTCATCTTTTTCTATGTATGTATGAGCAAAAGATTTCAGTAGAATTTCCTATGTTATTCCCTGCAGTGAGATAGTGATGAGAGTTGTTGATACTACTACGTCATCATGATATTGTGGTTGTTAGTTATCCAGAAAAACTATCCAGAGGTTGTTGGTACTGTCCTCAAAAACCATCTGTTGTGTGGTTGTTGGATAACCACTTGGAAAACCATCCAGAGGTTGTTGGTATTGTCCTTGAAACCATCCAGATCATGAGCATGCTACGTAGCGGCACGTTGCAGTACAAAGACAGGTTTTTCCCATGTTCGCACTAAGGGGAAGAATGTTAGGAAATATTATTTAATTAGTGCTCTCATTATTATATTATTAATATGAGTTATATTATAACTCATTATTAATAATTCAGGTTTGTTATATTGTTGTACCCGTAATGATATTAACGGGTGTTTTGTTGTGTGACTTCCTGATTTGTAGGAAGTCAGTTTTCTATTTCTATGGCTATTTATTAGCCTCAGTATTATTTGTAATTTGCATGCTGAATAGAATATTTTCCTGTGTAATTCTGTACCAAATTTAAGAATTAAAGTATTTTATACCAAGGTAAACCTCATGTTGTCAATTTCTCATGGGAAAATTATTACTTGTTTAAAAAGAGAATCCAAAAATTCAATGATATATGGGACTTCACTCCGTTGCATTGATCTTCTTGGTAGATTATTAAAGAAAAACTTGGTTTTGAAAAATAAGTACAAAAAATTGCTTTTGTTTTCGTAGGCTTTGATCCCTCCTTATTTACTTATCAAAATATGCACTCCAAATCCTTGTAATTTCTTCAAATATTGGTTATGGTTTTCAACTCATCACTTTTCTTTTTTTCCTTTAAAGTAAATTTATATTCATCTCCTACCAAACCTCCCCTTAATTCATCACCTTAAAATTAAATGGAGATGTCAATTTAGTAATAAATACTAAATAAAGTTAAGTGATCAACTGTGGAACTCTAAAGCTAATTTTAATGCACAATTATTTGCATAGAAAATCTCTCATTATAAGCTACATGTTGAGGATACGTTGAATTTTGTGAATATTTAGCCAATTAAATGTCCATTCTTCTAGTCTTATGTAACCATGAAACATGTTTTTTGGGGTGCAATGTTGCTAAGAAATAGTATTATTTTTTATATTTTCATATAATACGTGAGAATTAATTTAGTTAGAAAAAAGTCTTATTTGGCACAAGGCTAAAAAATAATGTTATTGATTATTCAGTTAGGCATGTTATTTTAATGCATATACGGAAAATCAGATGTTCAACAATATTTTCTAACTTTCATTTTTATCAAGAAGTTGTAATTCTAAGGCTTTACTCTAACATTATTTTTTAGATTGCATCCCTTTGTTCTAAACTTCAGGTGAAGATAAGAAGAAATGCAAAGATGGCCTTCCAGTTAGAGAAAATCAAGCTACAAATTTTCCAACTCCAGAATGATCAAAGAACAACATACACTAAAGGGATATGTTTAATTTGCAATGTTATGTAATCATTATCTATAGTTCTATTTGATTGGTGTTTATTAATTTTTCTTATACGCCTTTAGATCCTAGTTAGTTGCTCCTTTTAGCATCATCCCTTGACTTTTTTATTTTTGGTGGGATCATAGGATTTTTTTACAACTGTATAAGTTACCTTTTTCCTTTGTAACTGCATTGTTCAATGCAAAAATAAAAACACAATTGTTGTCAATGTTACACAAGGGGCTTCATCTAATGCTCTCAACTACAATAAATATGAGGATATACGAGATAAAGGGATGGATAGGATATGATGTTGATACTAGACTCATTGTCAATAAACACACATTTCAACAACTTAGTCTCTATGTATGTAAAAATAAACAATAATGGATCACATGTATCAACCCATCCCTGCGTCATGACAAGAAATTTATTTTTTAGATCATAATTGTGGAATGTGATAGATTATAAAGGGGGAGTGGAAATATTTTATATAAAATATGAGAATGCATTAAGATCTAGACTTGATAATTTAATGGATTTCAAGGCTTCTATAAAATCTTCAAAATTATTGGACAATTGTATTATGATGTCAAATAATGATATTTTTTAGGAGTGTTTTTAACTAATTGATGATGTTATTTTTAAGAGTTAAAACATGTTCCACATGTAGATTGGTATTTGAATATGATGTAGGAATAAGCATTGTATCTGATGTTTCCTTTCATCGATGATTGTAGTTTTGGTTTATGGTAATAATGTGTATAATCCCAATGAATCCTTATTTTTAGGAAGATGATAAGTTTTTTCTTACTTGGTTAGCAAAAGAAATATTAATATGTGAGGGGATTGGGTGTTTTTTAACATGTCTAGCTCTTAGTTTTATGGTGTCATGGAATTTTCAACTTGAATGGTACCTTTGTTAATCATGTATTTAATTAAATTATATAATTGATGGCATTTATCAAATAGCATGATGATAAGCACATCTATCAATATATTATTGGTACTATAAATGTTTCAGTGTATGTATACCTTTAGGTGATGTTTCTATAAGTGTTATCAATTAGGCATCCAATAAATTTTGGGGTACACTCTTTAATCTCACAATCGTTGATTTTTTAGAGCATATAATTTTTTGGTATTATCTGATGTGGAATTCTAAGTGTTAGTGGTTTTAAGGACAACTTGGTTAACTTTTGAAGGTTTCTTTTGGAACTTAGAAAAGTCATTTTTCTTGTGCATATTTACTACACCACCACTAACTTGAACATCCTCAACATGTTTGGTCATTAGGATGGCTTCCTCAAAGGAATAAAATTGTTGTATTGGGAAGGTATAAGAAATATAATTAGCATGACTATTTCTAAAAAAAATTGTTTGACCAATTTGGAATGTGAGCTCATGTATGACTAGTTTCCAATGTAACACATCATTGATGATTGATTCATCCTCAAAGTGTTTCAAGTTTTAAAGATTGGATGATGTGGTATTTTTGGTAAGGTTAATTGAGAAATGATCAAGGAATAGGCTAAATATTTTCTCAAATGAGTAAATTTTATGTTGTTTTATTCTAGTGTACTAACCCATAGCTTATCTAGTTAATGATAGAGGAAAATAATGCAACATAAGAGCATCATCATGACTGATAAAGTAGCATGCATATTTGAACATGCGTAGATGGTTTTGAGGATCCTACTAGATTTTTAAGTTATCAATCTTGGGAATGTCAAAATGATGAGGATAATATTTGATGGGAACCATGGGGTGAATTAGATAATTTCATAATAAACTATATGTTAACTTATGGTTTCCCAACTCTTGCTTTTATAGCTCTAGATTACAAATTCAATCTAATAATTTTTTAATATGTAAAATGAGGGGCATATTGGGGCCCTAACCCATAAAATATCATATGAGAAACAATATATACATGTAATCAAGAATACAAGAAGGCTACATATAGTTGTGCCACCTAAAAAAGATTACAAAATATGCCCTTTAAGGAGGGGAGATAGTTATATTATCATGGAACATACAAAAACGTATAAATATTGAAATTTGACCTTTGAGGAGAATTCAATCATTATTAGCTTAATATATAGTAGGAGGGCCTAGGAATGGATCAAAATCTAATTTAGCCTCCTTGTGATGAGATATTCCTCATCTTGTTACATAAAGAAAACAAGTGGAGAACCAAGGGGGAAAATTAATTTATCTTTCCTATCATGAAATTCTTGGTAGTCATACATGGCCCCAAACATATAAAGGATATTACTAATATAGGATGTATACATCCAAAACTTAATTAGACTTCTCTGGGAGGGTCGGGATCCATTAGAAAAAATAGTATAATATTTTTGCCTAGACAACCAATCCTTCATCAAATTTCCACCACAAATAAAAGGGAACCTACCTCTCTTTCATAAGGCACGTGGTTTGGAATATTTCTTATGTGGAGAAGCATATTTTTCACAATAGACTCACAAGAATGTCATCCATGTTTCTGATTCCAACAATGTGAAGCTACAACTAAGTTGTAAGATAGAATGAACTTCAAAAATAAGGGAGAGAAGAAATGAAAGTGTTCACCCATATTCGCATGCTCATACGTATATGCATTCATAGCTCCAAACACATAATTCGTCATGATTTGAAATGTGATAGTATAGGGATTGTAATTTAAACGTGTGTGAGTTTTATGAATCTTAACTAGGATAATATCAATTGAGGAGAGAAACTAGATATATTCATGATTAAAGGGATATATATTTTGGAGTATAAGCCTTGTTAAATTAAACTTTATATCATCACTTATAATCAAAACAATTATCCATGAGGATGATTTCCTTTAGGCCCAACAATTCACATGGATCATCGCTAACTAAATTTGTAAATATATCCATTTTTTAACATTTTCTAAGAGATCAATTTCCTTACTACACATCATCATATATTACATGATTTCCAACTTCAGGAAGGAGTATAAAACTTTGCACACTAGGGATAACAAATAATTTAATCTCTAGTTACTTATAGACTTTATATTAATAGCAGTGACCACATGTAAAGATTCTCCCTCAATATTCACCTTCTAGGATATTCCATAATTATAAAAAATCATTCCTTTCCTAAGTGTAGTAATTTCCGCCTTGTTATTTATTGCCTGATGAATTTTTCCTGACACAACATAATTAATCTAACAATTTTTTTGTCAACTATAAGGGCCCATTACAAAACATGAAAGTGAAGGGAATACATAAATTATGAAGAAGGGATATACATATGATGATTGGAAGAGTGGGTCAGTGTCATGGAATAGTTTAATGGTACTTGGGAATAGATGTTAGAAACAATTGGTGATGAATGAGAGAAGGATGGAGAATATGGATTAGAATATAATTTGGGTACAAAAGAATAGACAAAAGGTGAGGAATAACTATCACTTGATGATGTTTTACTTGTTGGTTGTAAATTTACGGGAACTAAATAAAATGTAGATAATATATTAGTTTTAGTTGAGGAAATTGGAGGGGTGGAAACAATCATAGATGATGTAGGAGTGACTGAGAGGATGAAAGCATTAGGCTCAACGAAAGAAGAAAAAATTGGATTGGTTTTTTATGAGTATATCTAAATGTGGAGATCAATTTTTTTATTATTTTATCCTCGAATTCTTGACAAGTTCCTCTTGACTATGGTCTAACACAACTTCAAATTTTGGGTCTTTAGGAGGTTTTTTAAGAATTTAGGTTCATATTATTTGTTTTATAGAGGTGGACTATTTATAGGAGGATTTTTCATATTAGTTCTGAAAAGTTTTGATTTCCCAACAAGCATCCTTTGATTAGATGTTTCATCATGGGTGTGCGAAGAATGATCCATAATGGAAGGATAATAAGATGACCTTGAAGAATCATATGACCAAAACTAGGTGGTAAGTATATGACTATAAATAGAATCAATTTTCACCTTTTATGATTGTTTTAGAGGATGGAAAAAAATAGTTGAAAACAACAATCTAAAATCACACATAGGTTATATTAGTGACTAGGTCTAAGTGAATTGTAATAGGTGTATACTATGAAGGATAGACATGGAGTTAAAGTACAAACCTTAGGAAAACAAAGACTAATAAAATTTCAAAAATTAACAAGACAATCACATTATTGATTGGGTCTAGATAATTAGGAACATGTGTAAATTGTACATGATAGATAGGATACCTCCTACTCACAAGCACCACATCCTCATGTCTTCTTATCCAACCCATATTCACGAATCCATTATCTATTAGATCATAATGCTCACGAGGTACCTTTGCGTGAAGTAGAAATAAATAGTTAACATTATTTTTAGTATGAACATAACGAGAATGAAAATTTTGACCAAAAACAAGTTAAACTTATATCTAACTTTTGTGTTCATATTCATGAAAAATATCATCATATTGAGTCTCCCATATGCATTATTCTTTTCACTAAACTTTCCCATGATCACAAATATAATGAATGGTCCCTTTTTATACCACCACCTCCTCCATCTAGAATGTATAAATCTATTGTTCCTAAATTTATGGTGCATATTTCATTAGGGGCACCTAATATTCCTATCCATAGTATTTTTATGTCTATTCCTATGACCATTATTGTTCCTTCATTTATTATCTATACTCATAGTGCTTCACATTATTCTTCTCCTACCAAGCAAGCTCTTGAATCCCTTGTTCATACTTTAAAAGATCAAATTTGACAATTATAACAAGGAACCCCTACTTCTTCTCATACCATGGATTCTATTCAACTACTTCATAACCCACTTACACCCAAAGTGGCTTATTACCTTTTACCTATAATTTTTGTTTCTCTTAATCTTCTTACCTATGATGGCAAGGGTGATCCTAAAGATCACCTTCATACATTCCATGTTGATTTCTTATATTATTTTTCAAATGAAACATTAATTACCAAGAACTTTCCTCTAAGTCTTGAATATTTTCCTATTCAATGGTTTTATGATCTACCCATGACTTTTTTTCATACATTCACTCCTTTAGCTAATCAACTTCTTGCATAATTTTCTATGAATATTTGATACAAATTTTACTATTCTCAAATGGATAAAATGCGACAAGGTTCCAGTGATTATGTTCTACATTATAAGACAACTCTTACTAAAAAGAAAAATATTTTGGTAGACAATGAAATACATGATATGTTTACATAAATTTTACAAAGATCAATTATCTTTGATGATTTCAACTCATTTGACCATTTTTTTCATACTTTAAAAGAATGTGAAGCTTAGCTCCTCAACATGTGTAAACTCAAATATGTTATTAATCCTCCTGCCACCTCTAATAAAAAGTTTCAAGGTAAAACTAATTTTAAGATTAAAACTAATTATGACAAGTTTGATGTTAAAGTCACCATTAATTACATATATCAACCCACAAAGCTACAGTTGCAACCTTCTCGATGCCAATTCACACTTTTATTTGTGTACCACAAATGGTGCATAAACAATTACTCAATTACATCCTTGTATCTCTTCATCCACCACTTGATGTTGATACAAGCACTCCTCAAGGTAATATTTTGGATGTTAAGGAACATTTTGATTACCATCAATATATTGGTTTAACCACTAATCATTGTATTAATATTTTCCATGTTATATAAGATATTATTGATGTTGGTACTATTGAATGGGATTTTTCCATAGAATAAAATCCTACTAATTCTAATCCAAATCTCATAATATTTATTGATCCGCATCCTAAGCATAATACGCTTAAATTTACTATGTAGGTACACCATGTTTATCGTGTTGTACGACCTTCACCTTCTTATGATCACCCATTAGATGATATGATTGATATTATTGCTACTATACATTCTTTGTGTGTTATTACTTTATAGGACACTAATATGGCTCTCATATTTATTTCTAATAAAATTTACATTCATGTTTTTATCAATATCTTACACATAATGTTTTGATTGATAGTATTGTTCCACATAATATATGCACTTTTGAGTTATTATGTTCTCTTGGATACACAAAAAAAAAATAGTGTTTGATCCTAAGACAAACATAAAGCATGTTTTTCATTTTTTAATGATCCTTTTGATATTCAATGCTTGGTGGAATATTCTCTTAGATTATGTGACATGAGTTTAGGTTACTATTGGCTCCATAATTTCACAATTATCTCTTCACTATTGCATCAATTTTTAAGTTCATTCACAATCATAAATTGGTTACAATTAGAGGTCTACCATTTAAGGACCCTATATCTTAACCTTTAGATTCTCATACTACATCTAGTAGGACACTCCCTTCTGATACATCTATGCGTAGACCTTCTTATTCACATGCTACTTTTAAATGATCACGATCTTGTTGAACTTATTCTTGGTCATCCAGATCACATACAACTTCTCATAAGACACTTTTTCCTTGTCTTTTTCCCAAGTCACCCTCAACACATACCACTCATCATGGATCTTCCCACCCTAGGTATTCCACAAAACATGTTATGGTTTCCACACAGATTATACATGATAATTTTTTATCTCTTATGCCACTCATGGATCTTGAGTATACTTTACCCTTTGTATGTGATGTGCCTCTTTATGAGGATCTTATTCATTATATCATGTGTTACTCACTCTTCCTAGACATAAATATTTTCATAAAGAAATTCGAAAACATTTAGATAATCACATAATACAAAAGACTTAAAATATTTACAAAAATAAAAAAACTTAAGACATGTATTTGGTTTGATCATATAGCTTGTTACTTCATACATGTTGTTTTTCACATTAGTTATATATATATACTTGATTAGATATATAGTGTATATTATATCTTTTGAGCTAACAAGACTAACACATGCGTCTTGTGCAATGTTAACCAATCTTGTTATCTCTACTTTTACTATCATTGTTTGATATACTTGCTTATATGGATTATTTCTTTTTTTTACCACTCCATTATTTGGATCCTTTCTTATGATGGATCATTTTATTGCTTGATAACAATGATATGATTTCTTACTATATATGACCTAAGTGCCTTGATTTTCTATTGAGACCATAGGTGTCCCATGTTTTTATATTTATGCTTATCTTATGTATATACACCTATTTATTTTAATGCCACTTACAGTCCCTTTTATTGTGATTTTATTCTAACACATTTTTGTGTCCCATTTTTTTTAGTTGTATGCCTCCAAGAGACTATGTTTCTATATTATTGATTACTTATCTCTACAATGAATTTTATATTTCCATAATATTTTTACTCTATCTTATGATATGACTAACTCTTACTAAACTGTTGTCTATAATTCTATAATCTTTCTACTTTGGATTATGAGATGATTGACTCTTTCTACAATGTTATTATTACTTTTATACACATGTACTATTTTTTTATGTGTTAAATATTTCTTTCTCTATGTGTCATAGTTTCCACCATGTGTAACCCCTTTTATAGGGGTAGGTAAAAAATGGTGGTTACCATTCCAACCTTTTATGTGATCCTATGAAAAATTATAATACTTTTCCTACATGGTTACACAATCATTCTTTTAAGCAATGTGCTAAAATCATTTATCACACATGCCTCACAAGAAGGGACATTCATCAATATATATCCTACATCTATAGACAAATTGCAAGACACATGCATAGGTATTAAAAGGTATGTATCCTCAAAAACAAGTATAGATAACAAAATGTGGAAGAATTAAATATAATTCAAACCCTTACAATACATTCAAGACTGTGGTATGGTCCTAACCACAATATACATTATTGGGTAGGAGGAATTTTCTCATAAAAATCCGATAGTATCAAATCATATCAACTCTTCACATATTTCTTATAACTTTTTAGACATAGATTACTTAGTTGAGGACATTATATAGGGACTATGAGTACGTCATTCCTTATGCTCTACACGACTTAATCACATTTGAAAGAACTGTTAGTTTAGGATTTATTTTCCTCACTTTATTTGTATTATCCTACTCAGGATATTCCATCTCACTTGGATTTTCCCTACACTTATGGGATATTCTTGCTTAGGTGTACACTTGACCACACTATTTTAGTTAGTGGTATTTACTACCCTTTGCCACTTATCTATTGACTAACTATTTCAGGTATGGAGGTTATGTTGTTGCAGGCTCACAGCACCCCTGGATGCAGATCGGGCTTCTAGGTTGATCACTCTAGCATCCAGTGTGATTGCACAACATGGAAACCTCTCTCCAAGCGTGGGACTTGTGAAACTGAGAGAGGAATCTCTAGATTACAGGCTGGTTCCTCAAACTCCTCTGATTTAGATCTAATGCTTGCACAAATACAGAGGTTCAGATCCTAATCCTACTCTAACTTGCAAGGAGATAGGGGTAGAAGTGCAAGAAATTGAAACTAACTAAAGATGGTGATGCACCAAAAGGAGTGGTGAAACATAATTGTCATGCAAATAGACACAGACCAAAGTTCACAACATAAAACATACACAGACTGATAAGGTATAATTTAGGATCTGAAATGAAGCAAATAATACAAACAGAGGACTGAAACCCATTCACAGAGCTTGCATTACACCCTCAGAGAGGTAAAAGAAAACTGTTACAATTTTTGGAGAGGTCTGATCCTTGCATCAATCACTTGCTGGAGGTGAAAGAAGAAGTCTGTTATGCCCAAAAAATGTTCCCCCTTTTTGTTGTGAGCAAAATCTGCCTTTTACATTACATGGGTCGAGCCTAGGAGATAGAAGCATACAAAAACGTGAGAGCCCATTCCTTCTTGACTGCAGTTGCATTAAAACGGCATGGGGGACCTTACAAACCCATATCCTATCATTTTGAATGAATTACAGGAGAATGCGACCCATTCTGCATTAAAACTGGTCGCTGAAATGTCACTTCTGGCCATGAACATGCGTCAGAGCCGTTTCTAAATTTTCTCTCTCCAGACTACACCAAAATTCAAGATTAACCCCATAATCACGTATATAATTTCATAAGATTTCCGTTGATATAAAGGACGTGCAAATCTGAGCTCTGGATCAAAAGATATGGAGATCTGAAGATTTAGGGCACGAAACAGGTGAAACGGATTTTTAAATTTCTTCATGCGCTCTGCCACCTGGATGACACATGGCATGCATTGATTGGTCGTCAGGGGTGTGGGGTAGACCTTTACTTTTAGCTTTTGGGTGAACTTCTTGCCAAATTCTCTAACTCCTCCCCGAGCTCCGCATTCCTTGCTCCATACGACACTTGTCCTCTTTTGATTGGCTCGGGCTGACCCCTCAAACCTCGCCCTTTGAATTTTGGACTTTTCTCCTTGTGACACGTGTCATGATTTGGTAGGTCCGTGGGTCTACCATCTCTTTCGCGTCCACCGCGTCCATTTTTCCCGGATGTCCCAGTGCTGTCTGGGACAAAAAACTTCCGATCCGCCCAAAATGGGCTTCCCTGTCCCTTTTCTGCCGGTGACACGTGGCGTGATATGATTGGCTCTTGGATTTTTTGGCTATGTTATCCACTCAAAATTCCCCTACTCTTGAGGAATTGAAAATTTTAAAATTTTGAGTTTGAGTGTCTTCTCTGTTGTACTCAATGTTAAAAGTCGATAAATTGAGAAAATCTACGTTTTTGGGTCATTTTGTGTGTTTTTCGGGCCTGTCGGACACTTTTTTCCCACGTGTCCCAAGTTCAAATGGTCGCCCTGTTCCCTGATCGGCCGGTTTCCTCGAAGTTGTTCCATTTTCGGGCCCGTCAGAATTTCACGTCCCAAATGTCCCAAAGTTAAATTTGGCAAGTTGTTCCATTTTCGGCCGAATCGCCCGAACCGCGTACTTCGCACTTTCACGTCCCAAATGTCCCAAGTTCAATTTGGTAAGTTGTTCCATTTTTGGCTGAATCACCCGAACCACTTACTTCACGCTTTCACGTCCCAAATGTCCCAAGTTCAATTTGGCAAGTTGTTCCATTTTCGGCCGAATCACCCGAACCACGTACTTCGCGCTTTCACGTCCCAAATGTCCCAAGTTCGCCCGGACCTGTTGTCACATTTTCACCCAATCCGGCCGAGTCACATGTTTCACGCACTTTTGTCCCGCATGTCCCAAAAGGCATTTGTGCGTCTTTTTCCCACTTCGCCTGAATCGGCCGAGCCGCGTGTTTCGCACATTCGCATCTCACATGTCCCAAATGAACCAAGTGCCATTTGTGCTTATTTTTCCCGCTCTACCCGAATATCTTGCTTATTCAAATTGGTAGGTATGTATTTTCTCTCTCCTAATCAGCTATATAACGAGCATACCCCCTATGCATTTTTCACACTGCTTCCATGCTATCCTTTGCTCGAACCCTTGCAATCTAAAATCCTACGCGTGTATCCCTTCCCTCTGTAATTCCTTCCCGAGTCTAGTTTGCGGCTCTGCCCTTCGAATTACTATCAATATGTAGACCTCCGTCTCATGGGACAGATAGATGAGAACATTTTATTGACGAATAAGGTTTTTGATAATGCAAAGGATAATCTGTCAAAGTCCTAGGTTTACAGCGTGGAGTGGAAGATCAAAGTCTTGGAGGAAGCTTTGGGAGAGTTGAAAAATAGCTGGCAGAAGGGTGAGGCTTTCAAGACACTGGTTGTATCTGCTTTCAAATACATACACTGTCATCTTCAGGATGAAACTTCTGGTGTGCCTCTTTCCCTGCAAGAAATCAAAGCTCAATTCAGAGCTTTTGTCAAAGATAGTCTATTCAAGGAAAGCTCCATTTCCAAAGAGAAAATGAAGGAGATCTGCTCTCTTCAATCTGCCATTGAAGAAGCAAATAAATACTATCATACTCATGTCGAGTTTGATAAGGAAATGGAGAAGTGCCTCGGATTTTGGGCTCAGTCTACAGCCAACATGTCAGTCCCTCATGGCAGAGACATAGCCGAGGCATTGAAGAGATTCAGGCAGCGAATTTTGAAGTCAATGGGTCCCTCCCATTCATAACCACCTGTCTTCTTCTCCTTATTCTTCTCTTCTTTTCTAATTCTTTTTCTCAGATTCATTGTAATTAGTTGAGGTATTGCGATTGGCAATCCTTAACTAATCTTTAGTTAAAAGAAGTGGTTACAAAGAGTAACTGATTTGTAAGCTATATAATGGCCTCTCCATGCCATTTTGAAGGAAGGAAGAACTTGGCTTATTTTCTGAAAGTGTAAATAGATCATGAAGAAATCAATACAGAAGGGCTTTCCATTCTTTGTCTATCTGATCTCTTTTATCCCCAAGCTTTCATTTAATTTTTGTGAAGATCATTTGTCTATGTTATGTTAAGAAACTTTGTGTTCTGGTAGATGTTATTTACAGAACTTTGTGTCTTTAAATTCCATCTTATTTATATGATACAAATGATCTTGTTTCAATTCATTGTAACTTCGCATACATAAAGAATTACTCTGTTATCTATAATTCTACATGTTGCCTTTCTGCTCATTCTCATTTTCTAATTCCTCAGTCCTTTAGTAATTGATGATCTTTATAGAAAACACTTTCATAATATCCAAGTTCAACCAGAAAAATCATGTTTTGTATATTTGTAAATAGGTTCGTTTCTGAATAAGGGAACCTCTCCCATTAAAGAGGAGGGACTTCTTGTCCCCTAACTGTTGCTCTTCGTAAAGTCCTATTTGACGACCAACAGTTTTTGGCGACTCCACTGGGGAAAATCATATTCCAGTTTTGTAATTTTTTATCATCCTTTGATCTGGCGACTCCACGTTTTACTCGAGGGAGAAGGGCCCTTGGTATTGAAGATTCTCAGTTTCATCTTTTGGAGCAGCAGGGTTTTCCTTTCCCTTCAACAAGAAATAGAAAGACTCGTTCGACAAGCACTCCACCTGTTCAAGATAGAATTCCTACGGGTGGTATTCCTTCAGAGCCAGCTAGTCCTAATCTTCGAGCTTTGATTCTTGTTGGTGTTGCAGTTCCTCTCCAAGTCATTTTTCTAAGAATGGTGGTACCATTGCCCTGGGGTCATCGTGTCGGGCCCCTTGCTCTTCCTCAACCTTTGCATGAGTTACCCAGAGGTAACCAGAAGAACTTCCCTAAATTCCAAGGCGATGGCAAAGTGCATCCTGATGAACACATCACATCCTTCATAGTTGCATGCGGAGTTCTGGGAGTCAAACATGAAGACGTCTCCGTGAGACTGTTCATTGAGACTTTACAAGATAATGCTGCTGATTGGTTCTATCACCTTCCGGCTGGTGCTATCACTAGCTGGGACACCATGAGAACTAGGTTTGAAAACCATTTCAAACCAGCAGAAGATGTGCATGCCTTACTAGCCCAAATCTCTTAGATAAAGAAAGATTCACAAGAGCCCATGAGAGAATTTGTGGCCCGATTCAACAGGTTGATTAATAAAATTCCACCAAATACTCGACCTGTTGATCAAATCCAAAAATGTTTATTCCTAAATGCCCAATCACCTGAAGTTAGTTATGCGCTAAGAAGGGCTAATCTCGCAACATTGGCTGAAGATCAAACTCTTGTTGTTAGTGTCGAGGATGATTTAATCATGTCAAGGAAGTTGAGGAGAGACCCTTCCAAATCTAAGTCTGCTTCTTCCTCCTCTTCCACCCCTGGACCTAATACTGATCCATTGGTTCAAAAACTTGCGAATGATCTCATTGCCATAAAGAAACAATTGGCTCAACATGCTCCCTATGCAGACGTTCCAAGGAGGAATTTTCAGCCCAGAAATCATTTTCCTGCTTCTCAAACAAGATTAGCACTTGAAGGACCTCCTGTTCAATTTCCTGTCAATGCAACCTATGAAGTTGAGGAACTAGATGATGATGAGGATAATGAAGCTTGCAAGGAATTTATGGAAGAATTTGATGATGAAGCAGATGAACTTGAAGGATCTCGAGTTAATTTCTTCACCACTAAGGGCATTGATGATGGAGATGATTATGATGAAGTAGTAGCGGACATGAATAGCAAATCATTCACTGTCATGACTCGAGAGCAGACAAATCAGAGGGAAAAAGTGACGCAGCCCCCCAAGAAATCTAAGGAGCAGTCGACAACTATCCCTGTAATTGTAAAAAGAGGATCTCCTATCCCCGTTTCATCTACACTAAAGGTGAGTCCTGTCAATCCTGCTATTAAAGTTACTTCTTTTTCCCCTAAAGTTGATAAACCTGGGATCTCAAGTGATGATGGCCCGTCCACTTCTGGGTCTTTTGATATTATTGATCATCTGAAAAAGACTAAGGTTCAAATCTCAGAGGCTGAGTATTATCAAACCCATCCCAAAGCTTTTGCTAAAATGATTCACTTTGTCAATTCCCATTCTAAGACCACCTCTAAAGGCCTTTTACCCACTCCTTCTTCTGCACCACAACCTAGTCTGGTAGCCGTTGTCACCTCACCCAATGAAAAAATAAAACCATTTTATGTAACACTTCTTATAGCTGGCCATAGGCTCAGTAATTATGTCATAGACTCAGGAGCCTCAGACAACGTGATGCCTACTAAAGTAGCTCATGCCTTAGGCTTGACCATCACATGCACTTATGGATCTTGTTACTCTATGGAGAGTAAGGAAGTGCCCCTGGTTGGAATAATTAAAGATGCACAAGTGGCTTTTGCTGCTTTGCCTGAGAAGAGAGTTTTGGCTACCATCTTAGTAGCAGATATTCCTCCTTCATACGGGATGTTGCTAAGTAGGAACTTCTCTAAGGATGTGGGTGGAGAAATTCAAATGGATTGGTCACATGCACTCGTACCTGTTAATGGAAAAATGAAGAAGTTGCTGCCTGAGAAGCAATCTGAGTATATTGTACAAAAAATGGATGATCCTAAAGAAAAAATACTCTATGAGGATATGGGGCATGGTAACTATATGATTATGTCCCCTGATGAAATCCAACTCCCCAAAGTGTCACCTAAAGATCCTAATGGTGTTTGGATTTTAGAGTTTGATGGAAGTTGTTCCTCAGCTAGTTCTGGAGCTGGTGTCCTACTGGTGTCACCTGAAGGAAGCCTACATCATTTTTCATTCAATTTGTAGTTCGAAAATACTAATAATACAGCAGAGTATGAGGCTCTCATTCTTTGACTGCAAGTGGCCAAAGAACAAGGTGTAAAGAATCTTCTGGCTCGTGGTGATGCAGAATTGATTGTAAAGCAAGTTAGAAGCCTTTTCCAGGTAAAAAATGGAAGGTTGAAACATTACTTGAATCAGGTTTGGGATTCCATTGAATTTCTTGATGCTTTCTCCATCGAAGCAATACCTAGGGAGAAGAACAGCAAAGCTAATTCGCTAGCAATCTTAGGGTCACTACTGATTCCTCATCCTGACTTCTCTCAAGACAAGTTCACCATTGAGATGGTCCATTGGCCTAGTGTACCTGATAATACCAATAACTGGCAAGTTTTCAATGATGATCAACACTTTCTTTCTTTCTTAGAACTCAAGGGTAATTTTGAACAGCTGTATTCTGAAGGAAGCGACAACCTGCCTCGTGAAAATGTGCCCTTTGACAAAGCAGTCACCCACGGAGAAGAAACAGATCAAGATGGATGCATCACACTCAAAGGAAACAAGATTCCTAAAGGATTGGTGAGTTTGGAGGAACTATTTGATAAACATGACAGGTATGTGAAGTCTAGAGCTTCTACTGGACGTCAACAATCAGCTGAGTATGATAAAATTAATATTGGGAGTTCTACTGATCCTAAGCTCGTGAACATTGGAAAATGTTGCACAGCAGATGAGAGGAAAAAAGCAATTGATCTTTTAAAGAGGTATAAGGATGTTCTTGCTTACTCTTATGAATATTTAAAAGCTTTCAAACCAAAAGATATGCAGCATTTTATTCCTCTCAAACCTGGAATTAAGCCTTTTAAGTAGAAACAGAGGTAATACAACCCCAAAATAGCTGACACCATTTTTCAGGAAATACAGAAGTTGTTGAAGGCCAAAATCATTTTTCCCATCACCATTCAACATGGATTGCTAATATTATGCCTGTTAGGAAGAAAAATGGTGAGATCCGCATCTGTGTTGATTTCAGGAATCTAAATCAGGCTTCCTTGAAAGATAATTATCCTTTTCCTATAATGGATCAGGTCTTGCAAGCAGTAACAAGATCTGAAATGTTATCTATGCTTGATGGATTCTCGGGATATAATCAGGTAGAGGTTGATACTACAGATCAACACAAAACAGCGTTCACTACTCCTTGGGGTACCTTTGCTTACAAGAGAATGCCTTTTGGGCTCATTAATGTTGGTGCCACTTTTTAGAGAGCTATGGATCTGGCCTTTGGAAGTTTGAAAGGGAAGTGTATTGTCATATACCTTGACGACTTGACAGTGTTTTCTAAAACAAGGGTGGATCATTTTGACCACCTGGAGATATTTCTGCTAAGATGCAGAGAACATGGGATTTCTTTGAATCCTAAAAAATCTGTCTTTTGTGTCACAGAGGGGAAATTATTAGGGCACATCGTCTCCAAAGATGGTATTAAGATTGATCCTGAGCGAGTTCAAGCTATCCAGCAAATTCCTCTCCCAACCAGCAAAAAGGGCATGCACTCTTTCTTTGGTAAGATCAATTTTTTAAGAAGGTTCATCCCTGATTTTGCAGAGTTAACTTTGAGTATTTCCCAAATGATGAAAGGAAAACAAACGTTTGGTTGCTCTTCTGAAGGAAAGGAATATTTTGAAGGTATTAAAAGAGCTATTGCTAAAACTCCTGTTTTAGCCTGTCCTGATTTCAACAAAGATTTTATTATCTATTGCTATTCCACAGATAATACCTTGGCTGCTGTTTTGACTCAAGAAGACTCTAATGAGCATGAACTCCCAATTGCGTTCATGAGCTATATTCTAAAAGATCATGAGTTAAAATACACCATGATGGAAAAACATGCTTTTGCAGTGGTCAAAGCTGTTAAGCAGTTTTGTTTTTATATCCTCAACTCTCACTCCATGGTGTTGGTTCCAGATACAACTGTTAAGTCAATTCTCACACAACAGGAATTTGGATCCAAGAGAGGGAACTGGGTTGCTAAGGTCCAAGAATATGATATTGACATCAAACCGACCAAGCTCATCCGTGGAAAAGGTCTTTGTGAGCTCATTGTTGAAGGAGCTAAGCATGAATTACTAGAGAATAAAGTTGGCCTTCCTACCGTTCTGTTTCTTAGCTCAGTTGATGAATGGTATGCTGATATCGCTCATTTTCTCACCTATGGAGAGTGCCCCTCTCATTTAACTGCCAAAGAAAAGAGGACTGTTAAACTAAGGTCAGTGCAATATGTGTTGTGGGAAAACGCCTTGTTCAAACGTGGGTTAGATGGAAGATTTTTGAAATGTGTGGACAAGGAACAGCAGAAAAAGTTACTCTCAGCTTTCCATGATCAGGCATGTGGAGGGCACTATTCATCAATGGTCATTGCTCATAAGATACTTCGTGGAGGATATTACTGGCCTTCCTTGTTCAGAGATGCAGCCAAGTGGGTTGATAAATGTGAGGCTTGTCAGACCTTCATGGGAAGACCCAAATTGGCCTCTTTGCCTCTTAAGCCAGTTGTAATTGAAGAACCTTTTCAATAGTGGGGTTTGGACTTCATTGGAACACTTAATCCTACTTCTAGTGCTGGTCATACTCATGTATTAACTGCCACGGATTATTTCACCAAATGGGTAGAAGTTATTCCAGTTAAGAGTACTACTTCTGAAGTGGTGTGCAGCTTCATCAAAGAGAACATCTTAGTAAGGTATGGTGTACCTAACAAGATTGTAACAGATAATGCTTCGAATTTCTCTTCAACCGAGATAATGGATTTTTGCTATGGGTATGGCATTTATTTGGCTCACTTCTCAGATTACTACCCTCAGGGAAATGGGCAAGCAGAATCCACTAATAAAAATTTGGTGACTATTATAAGGAAATTAGTCAATGAGTCTCAACGAAACTGGCACAAGAAGCTCTATGATGCTCTTTGGGCAGACAGGATTACACCAAAGAGAGCCTATTGGGATGTCTCCTTTTCAAGTGGTATATGGAGTAGAGGCTCAATTGCCAGTAACAGTGGAGCTGCCAACCTTGCATCTAATGAAGGCCATTGAAGATACTAGTTTCAGTAATGCTTTGGATAAGAGAATTATGTACCTTCACAAACTGAATGAGGACAGATTGGAGGTTGCTGATAGGAGATCTGTTCACCAGCAGAAGGTAAAGGTCCTGTTTGATAAGAAATCTAGGTTCGGAGATTTCCAAGTTGGAGACACTATTTTGTTATGGGATAAAAGGCATGAACCTCATGGCAGCCATGGCAAGTTTGATTCCCTTTGGCTCGGACCTTTCAAGATCAGAAACTTTGCTGGTAAGAATTCCTTTTATCTTGATTACATGGATGGTTCTCCTCTCTCCACTTCCTTATAGTGGGCAATACCTTAAGTTGTTCAAGTTATAGGTGATTAGGGAGTCCTTTGTATATTTTGTACAGCGTTTTGTTTTGCTTTCCTTTTGGTTGGTGTGTTGTCCTCTGTATTGGTTTGCTTTTTGACTCCATGGCCCAATGGATAAGGTACTGGTCTGCTTCCCCGAGTTTGTCTAAGTTCTTACCTTGTCCCATTTCTTGAATTTATGCCAACTCATCCCCAGAAGGAGCCAGCTGTTGTCCACTCAAAATTCCCCTGCTCTTGAGGAAGTGAAAATTTTAAAATTTTGAGTTTGAGTGTCTTCTCTGTTGTACTCAATGTTAAAAGTTGAGAAATTGATAAAATCTACGACCTTCAAACGGTCCCCCTGTTCCCCGATCAGCCGGTTTCCCCGAAGTTGTTCCATTTTCAGGCCCGTCGGAATTTCACGTCCCAAAGTTCAATTTGGCAAGTTGTTCCATTTTCAGCCGAATCACCCGAACCACGTACTTCGCACTTTCACGTCCCAAATGTCCCAAGTTCAATTTGGCAAGTTGTTCCATTTTCGACCGAATCACCCGAACCACATACTTCGCGCTTTCATGTCCTAAATGTCCCAAGTTCAATTTGGCAAGTTGTTCCATTTTTGGCTGAATCGCCCGAACCGCGTACTTCATGCTTTCACATCTTAAATGTCCCAAGTTCGTTAGGACCTGTTGTCACATTTTCAGCTGATCCGGCCGAGTCGCGTGTTTCACACACTTTTGTCCCGCATGTCCCAAAAGGCATTTGTGCATCTTTTCCCCGCTTCACACGAATCGGCCGAGCCGCGTGTTTCGCGCATTCGCATCTCACATGTCCCAAATGAACCAAGTGCCATTCGTGCTTATTTTTCCCACTCTACCCAAATATCTTGCTTATTCAAATTGGTAGGTATGTATTTTCTCTCTCCTAATCGGTTATATAATGAGCATACCCCCTATGCATTTTTCACACTGCTTCCATGCTATCCTTTGCTCGAACCCTTGCAATCTAAAATCCTACACGTGTATCCCTTCCCTCTGTAATTCCTTCCCAAGTCTAGTTTGCGGCTCTGCCTTCCGAATTACTATCAATATGTAGACCTCCGTCTCATGGGACAGACAGGTGAGAACATTTTATTGATGAATAAGGTTTTTGATGATGCAAAGGATAATCTGTCAAAGTCCTAGGTTTACAGCGTGGAGTGGAAGATCAAAGTCTTAGAGGAAGCTTTGGGAGAGTTGAAGAATAGCTGGCAGTAGGGTGAGGCTTTCAAGACACTGGTTGTATCTGCTTTCAAATACATACACTGTCATCTTCAGGATGAAACTTCTGGTGTGCCTCTTTCCCTGCAAGAAATCAAAGCTCAATTCAGAGCTTTTGTCAAAGATAATCTATTCAAGGAAAGCTCCATTTCCAAAGAGAAAATGAAGGAGATCTACTCTCTTCAATCTACCATTGAAGAAGCAAATAAAGACTATCATACTCATGTCGAGTTTGATAAGGAAATGGAGAAGTGCCTTAGATTTTGGGCTTAGTCTACAGCCAACACGTCAGTCCCTCGTGGCAGAGACATAACCGAGGCATTGAAGAGATTCAGGCATGCGAATTTTGAAGTCAGTGGGTCCCTCCCATTCATAACCACCTGTCTTCTTCTCCTTATTCTTCTCTTCTTTTCTAATTATTTTTCTCGGATTCATTGTAATTAGTTGAGGTGTTGCGATTGGCAATCCTTAACTAATCTTTAGTTAAAAGAAGTGGTTACAAAGAGTAACTGATTTGTAAGCTATATAATGGCCTCTCCACGCCATTTTGAAGGAAGGAAGAACTTGGCTTATTTTCTAAAAGTGTAAATAGATCATAAAGAAATCAATACAGAAGGGCTTTTCATTCTTTGTCTATCTGATCTCTTTTATCCCCAAGCTTTCATTTAATTTTTGTGAAGATCATTTGTCTATGTTATGTTAAGAAACTTTGTGTTCTGGTAGATGTTATTTACATAACTTTGTGTCTTTAAATTCCATCTTATTTATATGATACAAATGATCTTGTTTCAATTCATTGTAACTTCGCATACATAAAGAATTACTCTGTTATCTATAATTCTACATGTTTCCTTTCTACTCATTCTCGTTTTCTAATTCCTCAGTCCTTTTGTAATTGATGATCTTTATAGAAAACACTTTCGTAATATCCAAGTTCAACCAGAAAATCATATTTTGTATATTTGTAAATAGGTTCGTTTCTAAATAAGGGAACCTCTCCCATTAAAGAGGAGGGACTTCTTGTCCCCTGACTATTGCTCTTCGTAAAGTCCTATTTGACAACCAGCAGGCTATCCGCGTCTTCTGCGTCCCTTTGTCCCGGATGTCCCAGTGTTGTTTGGGACACAAACTTCCGATCCGCCCGAAATGGGCTTCCCTATCCCTTTTCTGCCGGTTCGCGTCCTTAGCGTCTTCTTGTCCCAAATGTCCTAGAGCAGTCTGGGACAAAAACTTCTGATCCGCCCGAAATGGGCTTCCCTGTCCCTTTCTGCCGGTTCGTGTCCTTCACGTCTTCTTGTCCCAAATGTCCCAGAGCAGTTAGTCAATTTTCTTCTCCTTCGGCTGAACCAGCTTCCCGCGTCCCGCGCATCCCGACAGCCCAGATGTTCCTTTGCTTTGCAGACTGCCTGGCAGCCTTTTGGCCGATTCGCGCCCCGATGTCCCTCACATCCCGACCGTTAAGAGGACTAGGACTTAGCCATTTTTCATGATTTTTCCTGTCCCAAGCTTGTTTTCTGCAACTTTTCACATTTTCTCAGAACTTGCTCTTTTCTTCTTCGGCCAGGGGAGTTAGAAAAAATCTGAGGGGACCCTAGAAACATGATTTTTTGCCCTGAATCAATCAATTTGCCTGGGGCTTGAGAATTCAATGCATGTTATCAAAATTTACTCTGGGGGGTGAATTTTGGATAACAATTGGTGACTCAGCGGGGGTACCTGCCTGCTAGGTGAAAAGACCAGTAGCCAGAAGCAGTCCATTGGGCATGGAGTTATCAAACATTCAGTTTAGAATCCCAACTGACTAAGAATGTGTAAGGAGGAAGATGGAATATCACCTGATGAAAGCAAAAGACTACAAAACATCTCCATGGACAGCAAGCTGTGCCAAAGCACTTAGGGAAAACAAAACTAACCTACAGCAAAACAATGTGCACAAGCACTTGGAGGAAAGAAAATATAATCTAATATTTACAGAGGTAGTGAACTTCCCTCTAGAAGCAACGCTTGAGATAGATTCCATTGACTGGAATCTGCAGTTCTTCACCATCCAATGAGGCCAATTGGAAAGCATTGTTGTTCTTGCACTTTGTGACCATGTATGGGCCACTCCAAATGGCATCAAATTTTGAATGCCTTCCCGGTTTTGCTCTATCCACATCCCATTTTAACACTAGATCTCCAACCTGAAAAGATCTATCTTTGGCCTTCCTATCAAAGGTCTTCTTGATCAAAGCTTGATCCTTTTCCATTACTTGGGATGCCTGGTTTCTGATCTCTTGCAGCTCCATCAACTCTGCATACCTCACCTCCATGGGCTCAAACTCTAGCAACTCCAGCTGCTTCATGAGTTCCAACGTTGGCAACTCAAGTGACATGGGCAAGATTGCCTCTCTTCCATAGACAAGCCTAAATGGAGAGTTACCTGTGGATCTTTTGGGAGTTATCCTATCAGCCCATAAGGCTGATTTCAGTTTGGTATGCCAAGACCTCTGATTCTCATCAAGAGTCCTCCTAATGATCCTCAACAAGTTCTTGTTTGTAGACTCGGCCTGGCCATTACCCTAAGGGTAATAGTTCGATGAAGTGCTTAGGTAAATACCATTCTTGACAGCCCACTCAGTCACCCTAGATCCAATGAATGCCAATGCATTATCAGAGATTATTGTAGCAGGTACACCAAATCTGGTCGTTATTCCCTCATAAAAGTCTAAGATGCTAGACTCATTTGCCTCTTTGAGTGCTACTGCTTCTGTCCATTTGGTGAAGTAGTCTGTGGCTGTCAAAATCCATTTGTGCCCTTGGCTTGAAATGGGATTAATGACTCCAATGAAGTCCAAACCCCATTGCATGAATGGTTGGTCAACTGAGATTGGATGCAATGGGAGGGCAGCAAGTCTCTCTTTTCCTGTGAAGAATGCACAATTCTTACACCTCTTGATCCATGCATAGCAATCACTGAAGATTTTAGGCCAATAATAACCAGCCTTCATGATTTTTAGAGCTGTCACTCTTGGTGCAAAATGGCCACCAGCTGGTCCACCATGAAACTCTTCCAACACCCTTTGAATCTGATTTGTGCTAATGCATCTCAGCAGCACTCCATTCACATCTTTCTTGAACAAAACTCCATCAACAATGGCATACGGAATAGCCTGCAACCTGAAGTGTCTCCTTTGGGTCTTGTTCATCTCTGGGGGGCACAGGCCTGTACCTAGGAAGTGTATAATGCCTTGGGTCCAGCAAGGAGTGGGGGAAGCATTGTCTTCTTCTTGATTGCCACTTGGCTCATGGCTGTCCTGGACTGTCAAAACAGCCTCTTCTTTGTTGCATACTTCTTTTTGCTTCCCCAAAACCAGCTGCTCACACAGTCCTTTCCCTCTTACCAGCTTGGTGACCTTGATCTCAATGTCATATTCCATGACACGGGTGATCCAACCTGCCCTTTTCTCATTCAAATCCTTGTTGAGGAGGAAGTCCTTAACTCCAGCATGTGAGACCAGCAACTGGACCTTGTTGTTTGAGATTAAATGCTTGAATTTCTTCAAGCTTCTGATTACTGCAAGCACATGCTTCTCAATAAAAGAGTACCTCACCTCATAGTCATCTAGGCTCTGGCTGAAGAAGGCAACCGGCTGCTCATCATTATCTTTGTTCTGCTGTACTAGAATGGCAGAAATAGTGTCATCACCTCCAAATGCATAGAGGATGAAATCCTTGGAGAAGTCTGGGTTGATGAGAGTTGGTGCTTGAGAGATAGCTTCTTTGATTGCTTCAAAACTCTCCTTGCCTTCTGCTGTCCACTTAAAAGCCATGCTCTTCTTTAACATTTTGGTGATGGGCTTGACAAGGGCTGCAAAATCTGGGACAAACCTGCGGACAAAATTGATCCTTCCCAAGAAGCTTTGAAGAGCCTTCTTGTGACTTGGCAATGGTAGTGCTCTTATGGCTTCAACCCTCTCTGGATCAATTGCCAGTCCCTCTTTCGAGACAATATGGCCTAGAAGTTTCCCCTCATGAGCCAGGAATATGCATTTTTTGGGATTCAATGATACCCCAAATCTTCTACACCTCTGAAATACCTGCCTCAGATGAAAAAGGTGATCCACTGCATTTTTGGAGAATACAGTGATGTCATCAAGATATATCAAAACTATTTTATTGATCAACCCCTTGAATGCCATATCCATTGCCCTTTGGAAAGTGGCTCCAGCATTTGATAGGCCAAATGGCATCTTCTTGTAGGCATATGTTCCCCATTTGGTTGTGAAGGCTGTCTTGAACTGATCTTCCTCCCTCACCATAATCTGATTGTAGCCTGAGTAGCCATCAAGTAGTGAAAACCTTTCTGAACCAGCTACAACCTGCAATATTTGCTCCATGGAAGGGAGTGGATAATGATCCTTGAGAGAGGCTCTATTCAAATCTCTGAAGTCGACACACAACCTGATCTCTCCATTCTTCTTTCTGACTGGGACTAAGTTGGCGACCCAACTTGAGTGTTTGATGGGGAAGATGATACTGGCCTCAATAAGCTTGCTTAACTCTTTTCTCATGAGAGGTTCAATATGGGGATTCACTGGCCTTTGCTTTTGCCTGACAGGCTTGGATTCCGGATCCAGCTCAATAGTATGTTGTGCCAACTTTGGGTTGAAACCTCTTAGATCTTTGTAAGTCCAAGCAAAGACATCTGGGAACTCTTGACAAAGCTGAACAAAATCAGATTTCTCTTGTGAGGTACTTACTTTGCCAATCTGCAATGTTTTGCCTTCTTCCACTAAAATAGGCTCTGAATCTTCACCCTTTACTTGAATGTTCGCTTTCTCCTTCCGGAACTGATCATTCGGGTTGAAGATTGACTCCAAGGTTATGAGGCCTTTTGGTAATTTGTTAGTTCTCAGCTGCACCACTTGGTCACCATACTGCTGATGCAGCTTGTCTTGATTCCTGGCGGAGAACTCAGCTTCTTCTTGTAGGAAATTAACAATTTGCTGATCATTCTCGAAGACTTGCCAACTTGTATTGTTATCCGGAACAGCTGGTCTCACAACCAATTTGATATGAGGCTAAGATTTTTCACTTTTGATATTTTCTACAACATCAAATGCAGCCCCAATTGCTGCTAGTCTGTCAGCGGCTTCATTCTTTTTTCTTGGGATGGAATTGATGCTAAAAGCTTCAAAATCTTCAATAAGATCCCATACCCGATTTTTGTAGTTCTTCAACAGATCATTTTTGGCAGCATTTTTTCCTTTGACTTGGTTTACAATCAGCTCACTATCACCAAATACTTGTAAATTCCTGATGCCTTTCTTCATTGCCCAGTGCAATCCATGAATTAAGGCTTCATACTCAGCTGTGTTGTTTGAGCAAGAAAACTGAAAACGGAAGGCTGAGTAATACTTTATACCTTGTGGTGAAATGAGCATAGCTCCTCCTCCTGCACCTTGTCTACTCCTTGACCCATCAAAGAACAATTGCCATACTTCATTCTTGTCTTTGTGATCCGGCTTGGTGATGCTGGGGAGAGGTTGATTCTCTTCATGTAAACAATAAACTCCTAGCGCAGATTCTTCTACTTCTTGATAGGGATCAAAAGCATGTATCTTGTTTGCCCATTCATCAAGAGTTAGATCCAGGATACTTCCAATCTTGGTGTCAGCCTCATCAGTGCTAGGGTGATCTTCTTGATCAAATGCTGAGCAATTGGCATTAATCTGACTTGGAGTGTAAGGCTCAATATGGAAGTTTGCAATAGGTTCGGATCTGATTGTGGCCTTAGTTCCATATCTTGTTCTGAATAGCATGTGTGACCAATCAGCAGACAAATACCCCCCAATCTTGGCTGTGAAGTCCCTTGACAAGCAAAGGGCAAAGAGTGGTGGAAGGTCTATGATTGATACATCTTGTAAAACAACAACATTTGGACATGCGTGCAAGGTAAGACTCAAATTTCTAATCACTCCAACTGTTGCTATTGCTGTCCCATCTAGCTGCACTACCCCTTTAGATGTTATTTCATACTGGAGCCCTAGCTGATCAGCTATCTGTTTAGGCATTACTGAGCTACTTGCCCCGGAGTCTATCATGCAATTATGTACTAGCTGATTTCCAATGATTAATGAAACATAGAAAGGAGGGGGCTTCAACATTTTACCTTGTTGCCCTCCATGACTTCCTTCAGGCTGGGCAGCATTTGTAAGCACTTTGTCTTGCATCTGAACCTGCTGATTCGAAGTTGGCCAATCCTTCATGGCAGCTTGCAGCAGATCTCTTTGGCCTGGGATAGATAGGGATTCCCACATTGATATGTTGACGTTTGTCTTCTTCATCTGATCAATGATACTGAATGGTGATGAAGGATCTCTCTGTTGTCCCTTGGTTTGCACATTTACTCCTTGCACGTGGGCAGCAACAGCTGGCATTTGAGTTGGCCTAGGGGCTGTTCTTGGCTGCCCTTGTGCATTTGAAACTGGACTTTGCTTGCCAATCATTTGTGGAGCCGTGGAAGGTTGTGGATTGGCTGGGGCTAATGGTTGTTCTTCACCCAAATTTCTCCTCTTTGACCTTGTGTTGGCTACAACACCTTGAGAAACTACTTGATTCATGCCACAGAAATCTTCTGCTTGCCAGTTCACCAATGTGGTGTCATTTGGGGCTGATTGCTGTTGGAATGTTTCTTGTTGTTGACTGTTTCCTTGACTGCCCTCGCCCTCCACACCAGTAGTTGTCACCATTAGTGCTTGATTGAGAGCACCATTGAAACACATGGATTGGTTATGAGGCTCGTTGCATGGAAAGCACCAATCATATTCCTGAGCAATGTTGTTCTGTGTTGGCACTAATGCCTTAGAGGCAGATATGGCATTTGGATTATAGGGCTGGAATGGTCTATTGGCAGGAGGCCTTGTTTGATTCATATTTGCAGCTGGATTAGGTGGTCTTTGTGGTTGGTATGGCTGTCTATTAGGCTGAGCTTGGGGTTGATAAGAAGGTCTGAAACCTTGGGCTTGTTGCCTCTTGAGAGTAACTAGCTCATTGCCTAGGTTTTGCAATTGCTTCATGACCTCTTGAAGCTCATTTGGGGCACTTGGAGATGAAGTGGAAGCTTCATTTGAACTCTGATTTCTAGGAGTGGGAGAGGGAGCCAAATTAGGTGCTTGATGGGTGTTTGGGCTCTCTAAACTTGGAAACAATGGCATGGGAGGTCTAGGGGCAAGTTTGCCAGCTTGGATTAAACAATTTTCAGCCCTAATGGCAATGCTATAAGCCATAGGGATAGTTATGCCTCCCATGGACTGAATCAACATAGAAATATCAGAATTTAAAGCTTTGAGATAGTATAGAAAAGCACCTTCTGCTGTTGGCCTGACTGCCACTGGAATCCTCTCCCAAGTTTTTTGAAATCTGAAGTTGAAATCGGTCAGCTGCTCATTGGGAGCCCTCTTGATGGTTGTTAGCTGCTCCAAAAGAGACAAGTTGTCTCCCTTCTCTCCAAATTGCTCATGAAGTGCAATACACAGCTGATTCCAGTTTGTGATAGAACCAGCTCCAAGGCTCCTAAACCATTGTAATGCTTTACCCTTGAAGGAAGATGCCAGTAACTTGACAGCCACTTGCATTTCATTGATTTCATGAATTGCACAAAGGTTAGCAATATCTTTAACATGATCACCTGGAGTAGTCTGATTTTCTCCAGTGAAGTAGGGAATGTTCTTCAAGGCTGCAATAGGAACTGGATGTTGTGCATTGAGAGCAAGTGGGCTGCTGCCTGTGAAGTTGACGTAGGGATTGTTCTGAGCCATTCTAATTGGTCTTAAAACCCTTGTTGACTGAATGAAAGGCCTACCAGGTGGAGGAGTTGAGAGAGTTCTGTTTGGTGGAGATGGAGACCTTTGAATCCTTCTTCCTCTTTGCCTTCTTCTTGGAGATAATTGCAGGTATTCAAACAACACTTCTTCTTCTCCAACTCTTGACCTTGTGGTGATTCTTCTCATGAGTTTTCAGGCCTGCACTTGGAACCAGCTGGTTCTTCCCCTTGGAGTCGCCAGATATGCAAATAATAGCTCTTTTTAAGCAAGAAAAATGCAGCAGATGCACATCAACCCTACTGCAATAAAAATGAGACCTCTAAGTCCCACCAGGTGTGCCAAAACTATTGTTGCAGACTCACAACACCCCTGGATGCAGATCAAGCTTCTAGGTTGATCACTCTAGCATCCAGTGTGATTGCACAACATGGAAACCTCTCTCCAAGTGTGGGACTTGTGAAACTGAGAGAGGAATCTCCAGATTAGAGGCTGGTTCCTCAAACTCCTCTGATTTAGATCTAATGCTTGCACAACTACAGAGGTTCAGATCCTAATCCTACTCTAACTTGCAAGGAGACAGGGGTAGAAGTGCAAGAAATTGAAACTAACTAAAGATGGTGATGCGCCAAAAGGAGTGGTGAAATATATTGTCATGCAAATAGACACAGACCAAAGTTCACAACATAAAACATACACAGACTGATAAGGTATAATTTAGGATCTGAAATGAAGCAAATAATACAAACAGAGGACTGAAACCCATTCACAGAGCTTGCATTATCATTTCAGTGTCAAAACACGCATTACACCCTCAGAGAGGTAAAAGAAAACTGTTACAATCTTTGGAGAGGTCTGATCCTTGCATCAATCACTTGCTGGAGGTGAAAGAAGAAGTCTGCTATGCCCAAAAAATGTTCCCCCTTTTTGAAATGAGCCAAATCTGGCTTTTTTATTACATGGGTCGAGCCTAGGAGACAGAAGCGTATAAAAAACATGAGAGCCCATTCCTTCTTGATTGTAGGTGCATTAAAATGGCATGGGGGACCTTACAAACCCATACCCTGTCATTTTGACCGAATTACAGGAGAATGCGACCCATTCTGCATTAAATCTGGTCGCTGAAATGTCACTTCTGGCCATGAACATGCGTCAGAGCCATTTCTCAATTTTCTCTCTCCAGACTACACCAAAATTCAAGATTAACCCCAGAATCACATAGAGAATTTCATAAGCTTTCTGTTGATATAAAGAACGTGCAAATCTGAGCTCTGGATCAAAAGATATGGAGATCTGAAGATTTAGGGCACAAAACAGGTGAAACAGATTTTTAAATTTCTTCCCGCGCTCTGCCACCTGGATGACACGTGGCATGCATTGATTGGTCGTCAGGGGCACGGGGCAGACCTTTACTTTTAGCTTTTGGGTGAACTTCTTGCCAAATTCTCTAACTCCTCCCCGAGCTCCGCATTCCTTGCTCCATAGGACACGTGTCCTCTTTTGATTGGCTCGGGCTGACCCCTCAAACCTCGCCCTTTGAATTTTGGACTTTTCTCCTTGTGACACGTGTCATGATTTGGTTGGTCCTCGGGTCTTCCGGACTCTTTCACGTCCACCGCATCCATTTGTCCCAGATGTCCCAGTGCTGTCTGGGACAAAAACTTCCGATCCGCCCGAAATGGGCTTCCCTGTCCCTTTTCTGCCGGTGACACGTGGCGTGATCTGATTGGCTCTCAGCTTTTTCGGCTATCCACGTCTTCCACGTCCCTTTGTCCCGGATGTCCCAGTGCTTCTGGGACAAAAGTTCCAATCTGAACCCTGTCCCTTTCTATCTGGTTCGCGTCCTTCGCGTCTTCTTGTCCCAAATGTCCCAGAGCAGTCTGGGACAAAAACTTAGTCCGAAAGTTCTCCTGTTCCCGATTCTGGGCTGGTTCACGTCCTTCACGTCTTCTTGTCCCAAATGTCCCAGAGCAGTTAGTCGATTTTCTTCTCCTTCGGCCGAACCAGCTTCCCGCGTCCCACGCGTCCCGACGGCCCGGATGTTCCTTTGCTCTGCAGACTGCCTGGCGGCCTTTCGGCCGATTCGCGCCCCGATGTCCCTCACGTCCCGACCGTTGCGAGGACTAGGACTTAGCCATTTTTCATGATTTTTCCTGGCCCAAGCTTGTTTTCTGCAACTTTTCACATTTTCTCAGAACTTGCTCTTTTCTTCTTCGGCCAGGGGAGTTAGAAAAAATCTGAGGGGACCCTAGAAACATGATTTTTTGCCCTGAATCAATCAATTTGCCTGGGGCTTGAGAATTCAATGCATGTTATATTGAGTTGGAGCTATTTCTACATTATTACAATTGTCTCTCTTGTATTTTCATAATTTGTAGTCTTCTATACATGTTTTGTTTTGTCTTGGAATAATTCATGTCTCTCATTTTTCACCTATGCATTATTCAAACCAGCAGATGTACGGCACTTCTCTAATATGGTATCAGATCTAAGCTAGTATTGAGCTTATCTGGTTATTATTATGTAAGTTTATTTTCATTTGAGGTCATTATTTGTAAAGTATTTGGGTGTTTTTTGGTGTTGGGTGTCTTGTATTTGTTGGTTTTCCTGGTTTGTGGTGTATATAGCTTATTTGTAGGATTCTGAGGTTTGCAAGCCCACATAGTGCATATACAGTCATGGAGATTTTTGTTTACAGGCTTTTGAGGTATTTTACATTCCCTATAGCACTATTACAGGCTCCCTGGAAGAGTTATACGGTTCTCACAGGCATGTTACAGACCTTTTAAGGTGTTTGGACGTCCTATATAGTTGTCAAGGTTAATTGTTTGGCGTATCCAAACCTAGAGGTTGTTTTATAGACTTTTTCTCACCCTTGAATGTTTTCAAACCATTGAAGTTTGTTGAACATAATTCACAGCCCATTTAGGCTCCAATGAATGTTTTAAAAGGCCCATACACAGATTGCAGATCCTACTTCAATTGTTGTTTTGATTCCCTTGGTAGAGTTGTTTGATACACTTAGACATGTGGAGATTTAAGGGCCACTGTGAAGATCTCCTTGATCCAACATGACCACATCCTATGTAGAGTTGCAAAAAAAATATTGGTTTCATCTCTCCCCACTTTTTTTTTGCTAAAACTATATTTTAGTAAAAAAGTGCATTAAAATTTTTAGTGCAAATTCATTAAAAATAGGGCTTATTTACAGGAAATAATTATTGTAATAAATTTTGATTGATAGCTCAAAATCAAGTTCCCTTTTTGAAAAATTTAATTATTTTTCATTTCCCACGCATTGGATCTATTCATTTTTTTAAATACATTAAGTTATAAAGTGCCAAATTTGAGGGGGGGCTTCTTGCTATAGTTTTTGGGGGTGTATTGTGTGTTTCCTCTTTTGTTCGAAACTTCCTTCTTTCCTCACATTTACGGAACAAAATTCCATTACCTTACTTTATGTAAAATGGATCTAAGCTCGGTTAATGCACTTACACCTTTTAACTATCATGAATGGAAATAAAAAATGAATATTTTTCTTAGAAGTAAAAGGTTGTACCGTATCACAATGAGGTTAGAAAATAAGCCTCGTGTAGATGCAAAAAAAAATAAGTGCTAAAATAGGTGTGATGAATATTTTGGTATCTTGTGTCTTTCAATGTCTCCCAACCTCTTCTTTCACATAGAGTCATTCAAATTTCCCAACCATGTGTGGACAACCTTAAAACCCCTGTTTGGAAAAGTTGACATTATGAGGGGTCATGAGCTAGAATTAAAACTTATCAGATTAATTCCTAGAAACTTTGACACTTTGGAAGATTTCTTTACCAATATCAAGTCCTTATGATTGCATTTGAAGGAATGTGGAACCAAAAAAAGGATGAACTATTTCTTTTAGTTCTTGCCAAACTAGGTCTTGACTACTTAATCTTTGTCTCTACATTTTATGCTACTAAGAGGTATCTTGGAACCAAATGTTATATGCCATATTTAGATGACTTTATTGTCAATTTGACTAAGGAGAAAGACAAGTTATCCAAATGGTCACCTTGAAGTCCTCAAAACCTCAAGCTCTAATTTTCAAGAATGGAAAATAGAAATCATCTAGTAATAAATAGAATAAACATAATAACAAACATCAAGAAAGAAATAAGGATCAACATTATTTTTACATCTACATAAAACTCTGAAACTTCCTCTTCTAGTGTTAATTTCAATAAAGAAAGGATCAAATGTGGATATTGCAAAGGTAGACATGATGAAATAAAATGTATGAAGAAACATATTGTCCACCTCACAAGTATTCTTGAAAATAATAAGATAGGCTCACCTGATTCTTCCAAATAATTTTCATCAACCAATTAATCATCCAATGAAAATTCCATTGGAAAAGGGAAAGAGAAAGAATCAGGAAAGGAGAAAAAAATGGATAGATCTAGTTGCATTTGTACCACCAAATCCTACATGGGTTGTTGATTATGGTGCTTCACATCATATGGATTATTCACTCTTGGAGTTCACTTCATTAGATCCATGTGACATGTCTACTATATAATCGGGTGATAAAAATTCTACACAAGTTTTTTGGAGAGGATTTGTTGAAGTGAATGGAGGAACCCATCAGTCCTTGTTTTCAGGACCCAATTTAAAAAAAAAATCACCCACCAAAGCTACACTTATGGGAAGTGTTAGTTTAGGATTTGTTTTCCTCACTTTATTTGTATTATCCTACTCCAAATATTCCATCTCACTTATATTTTACCTACACTTATGATATATTCTATCTTAAGTGTACACATGACCACACTATTTTAGTTAGTGGTATTACTACCCTTGGCCACTTGTCTGTTGGCTAGCTATTTCAGGTATGGAGGTTACCATTATTCTAGGTGGAGGTTGTCATGATTCTAGGATGAGGTTACACATTCACCTCATATATGTACATCTCTTGCATTATTCTATTTGATTGTATTTGGTTGGAGCTATTTATGCATTATTGAAATTATATCTCTTGTATTTTCATAGTTTTTAGTCTTGTATGGATGATTTTTTTTGTATTGGAATAATTCACATCTCTCATCATTCACCTGTACATTCTTTGAACCAACAGATTTTTGGCACTTCTCTGATAAGAATATGGCTTAGGGGCATGGACCTTTATCTCCTCTACATTATTCTAGAATATATATACTTAGTCTTAATAGTATAACCCATAATGGGGGCATAGTATGTCCATTCCTTTTTGCTATGTGGTTTTGTTTTACTAAACAGTTAAAAAATTGGGCCTAGATCCATTTGTATCGATGTTGTCTATGAGGTTGTGGAAGGTATCAAAAAATCTAAGTTCTTCATAGGTTGTCTTTCCTCTTTTCTCACAAAATATAAAGAGGAAGATATTAGGGTTACTAAATATTCAAATACGCTAGTCTTCTCTCTTTTGGTGGAGTAATTTAGTTCCTCTCTCTCTCTCTCTCTCTCTTCATTGTTGGGTTGCATCCACTTAACACTCTAATTTTTCCTTCTCCAAAATTCAGGAATGATCACTGTACGTACCCAAAAATGTAGGTACTATACTACCGGAAAGAGGTTACAGAAACCCCAATGATGATTCAGATCTCTTCACAAGGTGTTCAGAATCCAGAAAAGCTCGCCAAGTATACATTTTCATCCTAGAAAGCCTTGTCTATCTTTTGCATGTTTTGTTCTAACCTCTGCCCCTTTTCCTTGCATATTGTCTTTAATTTACATAACCACCACCCTTCCTGGGTGGCGGTCCCATGACCGCCACTTAGGATAGGGTGGCAGTCCTGTAACCACCTCCCTGCACAGGGCGGTGGTCCTGTGCACATTTTCCATAATGTTCCGACGATTTTGTCAAATGTAAAAAATTCAAATTTCTATCTACATTTCTCAACCACTAAAGCTTGCATTTATTCTTTGGCCACCTGGTAAATAGTGTTTTCCCTTTATTCATATTAGAAGAGTTCAATTTAGACTTACCCTCTGGTAAATCCAAATGCTATAAATACTCAGCTTGTCCACAAGCAAATGGCCCCTCTCCTTCCATGTTTGATCATTCTGTGTGTTTTGAAGTTCTTCCATGAGTTTCAATAGATTTAGAATTTAGATGAATTGCCAGCTTCTCTTTTCTATTTCAAGGATCATTTGATCTTATTGCTTTCATCTTACTTCATTATTTTCCCATATAGTCAGCTTAGCATAAGGTAGTTTCATTTTTAGATTAGAATCCATTTGATAATCTTAGAGTTGCAGGTTTTTTTTGTCACAAGAAATAGATCCTAGAATTCTCAGTATTTTACTTTATATTCCAGAAATAAATCCTGTTAGGAATTACATAATCAAGCTCTATTCACTTGCACTATCCCTCTCTTACTTGCATTGTATTCGGTTTATATCCAAATCTGCCATTGTTCAAGTATCTTCTTCTACTGACACTATCACATTCATACTTTTTTGGATTCACGAGAACACGAAGGAACGAGGAGATCACATTGAGGGGACATGTCACAACACAACTGGATTTACCACTGTTCTGTAAACTCCATGTTTGAGCTATCAAAGTTGTAGTTACAATATATCAAATAGAGTAGCAAATCATTTTATTGCAAGTTAAAGTTCACTTTCAATATTACCAGGGAAGCTGTGGGGAATGATAGTTTCTGAGAAACTATGATTCATTCCTCACTTCTGAGGTAGGATTGGAAATATTTCGATTAAACTAGTTATTTATTTAAGTATTTAGGATAAATTCACAACTGCATAGGCAAATAGCTATATCAGGCTAACTTACTTGTTTTAATTATGTTATTAGACTAATTGTCCATTATCTGAATATATTAGAATAGCTGCTCTTTTAATTTCATTCAAATACACATCATTGAAAACAAAAAAATTAAAGGAATATAAGCATAGTGTAGATATATCTTTCATAGTTAATTTACTTGTTTCAGTTAAAATTTGATCACCTTTTGCATGACAATTACGGGACCTAGAGAGCCTAGGGATTATGTATTTGAACCGGTGGTACCTCAGCCAAATCTCTTCACAATATTAATGGATATAAATCAAGGGCTTAGGATTCATGTTTTAAAATGACAACAAACCAACAAGCAATTAGTGAACAATTGAGAAAACTAAATATTGAAGATGACAAAGCATACTCATTCTAGTCAAGTCAACCCAACTATAAACTGCCCTGATAGGATATCTACATGACCATACAAGAACCTGAAAGAGAACAAATATTTGGCTGTGATCCATTAGTTCCATAGCCAGACGCAAGAGACCTTCTCATCGACATAGATACAGGGTTGCGTATACAAGTTTCCAGAACACCCGTAAGGTATTCTAAGAAAATCAAACAACTCCTAATACTAAACATAGAAGTTGAAAAGGCTTATGACCATTGGATAGTCAGAAGAAGAGATTGATTCTTCACATGACCATAACAGGTCCACAATAACCACGAACTCATGGTTGTGATCCTCAAGTCTCACAACCCAACGGGCTTGCAAGTCAATTAAATATTAATACCAATTTACGAACACTGGTATTTAGATCCTCACCACTCTCGCCATATATCTTAACGTAATTTTCCGTATTAAATATATAAGCCAATCAATCCAACATTTTCTGGGCTAGAAAAGAAAACTACCCATAGTTTCTACAAATCCACTGCACCTCTCACTACCATTTTCCATGACCTTGTCAGGAAATATAAGTGAAGCATCTACAGGTCACTTTCCACGTATCCAACAGCCAATAGATAGGATCTTGGTAGAGCTCGAAATTGATTGGAGCCTCTGAGAAGCCATTATATCTTAACGATCCATTACACCAATTCAGGTTAGGAGAGCTTTCTTTTCCTTATATTCACAAATCCCATTATTACGTGTTGAGGATATAAGATTTCCCAACTAGTTTGTTTGTATCCACATATATTTCATTCCCATCGGCTATCTAGGCATGACCTCGAGAGATCGGGTACGAAGAAGAGCTACTTGTAGATTCTCATGCTCACATGTCACTTTTCTATTGTCCAATCACCCCCAATCCTTTGTCATCTCAGCAATAATTATAACTCTCTACAGCAAAACAAGAATGAGAGCTCCTCCCTCTATATAATAAACATGTGTCTTCTTTCCATGTTTTACATATTATTTATTCCATGCATGTTCAAAGTTCCAAAAGTTACAATTGTTATTTATGCTTTGAGTTATAATTCAATTTCTATCATATACATTGACTACACTTTGTGTTACAAGTGTCATCATGGAGTGTACCAACACCAAAACATAGAAAAAACTATCGAGAAAATACAAAGTGTGTGTACACACTCAAGTATGTCATTACTTTAAGCATGCAATTTTAAATTACACACTTAAAGTGTGGGAATATGTAAACATTAAAATTTGTTAACTTTTTCTTTTACAATGCTAAGTTTTTTTTTGTTTCCTTACTAAGAAAAAATATCACATTGAAAATCCATTCAGTGTATATCTCTAGCTCTTTTATGAATTAATCATCTCTACACCCTACTTTTTCATAAATTTAGGAAATATTAATTAATCATAGTAGTAAACTATCCTTATGCATCGTGCAATAAATTTCAATTTTACATCACATATTTCTTGTTTAGGACCATATAGTTTGGTTAGGATGTTTTATACAGTCCTGACTAACTTGTACAATCTTTCCCTCTTTGATCTTTTGACTCTATTTTCAATTTGAATACCTTTTATGTGGTATTCATCTTCCTAAGGCCAACCTTATTGTAATATTTCACCTGTGGAAGGCTATATAAGTAAGCCAATATTACTTTATAATTAACCAGACACTCTTACAATATCCTAATACAAATATCATCCCAAAATTATTCAAGGATCTTCAAACTCTTCCTAAATTACTGGTACATAATTTAGAGCAACCCTTACTATAATTCTAAAGCACTCAACTAGGTAAAAATTATAGCTTCCTCTATTTCATCCATTAAAAGTGCATCGATCCATGTCTTAGCAAGAGAAAAATAACTCCAAGCATTTTCAAAGGGTATCAATGAACAAATGGTTAGGTCATGTAACTAAAGCACACCACACCACAATATTACCATGCTAGCTACATTTTATATTGTATAGTTATCTCATTATTCTTTGTGTCAAGATACATGAGGCAACCCATAAAGGGTTGACTTAGATCACACCCACACTTTTAAAAGCACCTACAAGAATTAAATGAGGCTTGATCCTACATGAGGTAATGTAGTGCAATACTTGGATTGGTTTGGTGAGGTTGACCGCCAAGGGTAGTCCAACCTCACCACACACATGATTTCTTTGTTTGGTTATCTAATGCTTTGATGAAGGGTATTATAGGTTTATATGGTTTCCACTTTGTTATAAGTTATTATAAATCATCCCAAGGTTATGTGAATAAGAATGACATAAAAAATTACATTTCCAAATAACAAAAGCACTCATAATGTTGTAGGGTCCAACTATCAAAGGTTCTAAGACTGTACACTTCTAGTCATGACCATAAATATTAATGTTTGGACCATACAACATATCTATGGGCACCAACTCAGTTTCCAATTCCAAAATTCATAAAAAATACATATTTAGTTATTAATCTACATTTTTCACATATGCTTCAAAATCTTCTATTTTAGAACATGTACAACTAAGTATTCATATCCTCTGGTGTATATGAGCAATCATTTTATCATTTATCAAGCGTTGCTAGTATTAATGCAATATTTTGGTTATGAATGGTTAATTGTGAATTAATTATATCATGATAATATCCTATAACAAACACTTACATTCAGGGATTTTTTTAGTGGCGAATATTCATAATTTGGCAAAAATTCCATTTTAGGAAATTTTGAAATGGTAATTTTGTTGGAATAGGCCAGTGTCTTGTTCGTCTAAAATTTCCAGTATAATTGTTTTTGGGTCGTCTTCACCTACCATTGAAAAGTAATCCTATATAAACCTAGGTAATTTTTTAGGTAGTATACTCATATCAAGTACTATGAACTTGTAGGGCAGGTTGGTTATGCGCAACATGATCTTTTTCATGTACGGTAGGAAGTTGTTCATTTACAATAGGAGCCTGGAGGTTTTTGACGCACGAAAATAATGTGTTGTTGATGCACGATGGGAGGCTACAAACATACGAAAAGAGATTTACAATCGTATGACAACATGTTGACACGTGAAAATAATGTTTTATTGACACACGATGGGAGGTTGCATATGCATGATAGGAGAATTGATATTTCCAGTCGTGCAACAACAATTTTTCTGTCATACGAAAACAAAAAAATTGTCCCACGACAGCAAAAAAAAATTTACATGACAGAAAAATTGTTGTCACATGACTATAATCTTTCTGTTGCACCATGCACGTTGCATGACTTGAAAATGAAATCTTCTGACGAATGAAAATTTTACACACAAACCCCAGAAAATTCACTTGTTTCACGAAATTGGTTCTGGGGATATTCGTTAGGGATTTTCCACCTTCGATTTCCCAGAGGTCTCTTAAAATGAACCATGCTTACATTATATTTATTGTTCTACACATTTCATAACATAATTTAATTAGGTTATAAACACTTATAGCTAGATTTGACGTTCCACTATGGTCGCGAAAAATGTATACAAAGATATGAGCCACCTGCAAAGTGTTATAGATCAAAAATCAAATAAATATCAATTCAAATGATGTGTTATAAATAATGGGTTTAAGTATCCATTTTATGTGTTTTTGTATATCATGTATGGTTATTTTCCTTGGATAAATCAAGTTGATCTCTCAAAAATTAAATTTTTCGTGATAAAAACACTTACAAAAAATGTTAATATTTTTATCTGGTTAGGGGACTTGGTTAGATCCATAAACCTTTTTATATTTTGATAAAGGACATAATAGGTTTTAAATGAAAAAATGACAATATACCTGACTGGAAATTTCATATAGATTACAACCCAATCACATGTGTGACTGATAAGAAAATCACACTGAGGTTGCAGGTCATTCATGCATAACTGACTCCTATGTAAAAAATTTAAAAAATCATGTGTTGTGAGATTCTTATTTCTTATGTGATCATTATTCAACTTAGATAACACCTATGAGAAAATAAATAACAAATTGTAGATAAAACAAGAGTTACAACTTACGTCTTCAAAATAATTAATTTAAAATATTACCAGAGTAGCAAGAGAAAATTATATTGGACCTTATACAAGGAAAAAGAAGAAGGAACCAATTAAGTGATCAATTGCACATAATACAAATTATTATCTTGTTTTGGTAATGAGTTTTTTTTTTTTACAAATAAAAATGTATGTCAAACAATTTTTTTTACAATTATAGGTGTGGGTGTATGTTTATAATCTATAGTATTTCTCTAAAAGCATGTTATATTTGGCTTTATTCTTCTTGATTTTTATGATAAGTGAGAATTTTATCCTAAAATATCTTGGATTTCCATCTATCTTTTTTGTTTTATTTTTTTTCAAATTTACACACACACACACACACACACACACACACACACACACACACACACACACACACACACACACACGCGCGCGCGCGCGTATGTATGTATGCATGTATGTATGTATACAGACATACACATATACATATACATATACATACATATGCATATATGTCTATGTATATGTATGTATATATATGTATATCATGTGATAGGCCTTTCCTTTCTTTTTTAGGTCAGATCAAACCTCTCTCTATAAACTATAGAATATGGGACCCATATCCCCTCCCCTATCCCCTAGTCCTATATATAGCTATGGGATATGGAATATGGGATATGGGATATGGCTCCAAGTCCACATTCGATATGCCATGAACTATCTATATGGAATTTGTTTGGTTATATATCATAGATGGAGGGTTCACCCAAACTTCCTCTCCCCATATAGAGAGAGGAGGCCTGAACTATTTTTGGGGGGATTGGGGTCATCTCTATTTACCCCTACCCTATATATCTATGGTTATAAGGTTATAGGGTCCATTGATGGCCCTATATATGTATACATATGTATATATATACACATCCATATGTACACACACACACACACACACACACACATATACACATGTGTGTATATGTGTATATATGTATATGTGTGTGTGTATGTGTATGCATATATGTGTGTGTGTGTGTGTGTGTGAGAGAGAGAGAGAGAGAGAGAGAGATAGAGGCACATTGTGTGCCTATTTTGTTATTATTGATGTATTAGTATTATTTCCATTGACCTTAATATTTTCATATACAATGAGTACAATCCATTGACTATATAAGATAATATCATCATTTTTATATTGCATGGTAATGAAGGTTACAATTTATAGTATCATATTTTGCTTCAAAAACACGTACAAAAATTATCAACATGGCTCCTCCTAAGGATTGTATGTTGATGTATCTACTATAAATTTTATACTAATGGACAAAATTAACATACCTACATATATATGATGCATAATATCCACCTACCACATGACATAATTTCTTAAATTATATGGAATCTACTTATAACAAAAATTTACATGCATGTTATCATCACCACATTTGACATTATTCTACATTATTTCAAATTTAAATTCTTCTTTAGGATTGCATATTATTTCACTACTCTCATTATACCAAGATTTTCTATTTCATTCTCCTTTGGGGGTTTAAATGTCATGTTTGATGTTCTTATTGAAGTAAACAATAGATGAGTTGCATGAAAATATTACATTTGTATTCAAGTTATAACATGTGTAGGGCATGAAGTAGGTTGTTGCACTTGTATAGAAAGATAATGCATGGTTGTTGAAGTCGGAAACTACATAGTTGTTGAAGTGGGAAACTACATATTTGTTAAAGTAGGAGACTACATAATTGTTGAGCTAGGAAATTGTGTGGTTGTTGACACTAGAAAATGCATTGATAGAAGAGAGTTACATTTAGTTTGTAGGCTAATATGGGTTTTAAACTTAGTAATTGGTAAGATTTCAAAATGCTTGATTTTAAATGTTGTATAAATTCATCATAATTTGGGGTTGTGAAATATAAGGATTCCCCAGACTTCTTAAATTCCTTTTCCTCGACATCCCCTTTATAGTCCTCTCTTTATCCTATTGAAGCCTATCATTCTTCTTATTTATATCCTTTTCCTATTTTTGTTTGATATTATTTGATTCCTTACTCTTTTTTAAACTCCCTTTCAAGTTTATTTTCTTACCTATTTTCTTGTTCAAGGATTCTATTTGCTTTCCTTTCCTCTATTTGGTATTTTTCCCTTGATTTTATCTCTTATAATTCCTTTTTTTGTGTTTCTTGTTCTTCAAGCAATTGCAAGTGCTTATTTGATGTAATAATTTATGAATGCATGCTCAACTAATTAGTTACATTATTTATGTGAACTAATATCTCTTAAAACCTATCAATTGACAACTTAAAAAAATTGTGGTGATCTACTCATTTGAATTTTCACTTCATTGCATGGTTGTTCTTGTGTGTATCCTAGATGTGTCTCTAATGGCTCTATATCTACAATCTTCATATAGTATTCCTCCAATGTTGGTTCAAATTGATTTCCCCCAATCATTACAATATGCATAGTATTGAACTATTTCATTTGGAATTAGAGGAGGGGATGGCATGGAAAGTGACATTTCATCATTAGGGAGATCAAGGGGAATCCCCATGTTTAAAGGGAAATCATGGAGCCTATTAAGGTAGTATGAATTTTTCCTCATAATTATATTTCATGTATCACATAAATCCTTTTTAAGCTTAATGTGTTCTTATTGTACATTCTTTCACCCTTTTTCTATTTCAGCATCCACACCCTTTACAAATGCATTCTTTAGTCATAAGCAGTATTTCATTGCACCACAGAGTGTATAAAACATTGTATTCATCCAACGACATCTTAAATATTACACAACATTATCTTCATTCCATGACCCATGTGTAAAACCATGTACATCATTCCATGCTACTTTAGCTTTTTAGATTGTTTTGTGTTCTATAACACTTTAAGTTTTGTGAAAATTTATCTTTTACTCCATGAAACATTATCATTGTATAGAGTCTTATTTATCATGTGGCCTACATAAGTCATTACACAATGTTTTATGGCCTCCTCCTTTTTCATTAGCACTATTTGCACTTGGACCCCTGAGCCTTTTATGAATATTTGTGTTAAAATTAGCCATGTGCTTCTTTGTAAGGAAAAACCATGAGTTCATTAGTTTCAAAAATTATTTGTCCCATGCAATAGCATTTCTTTCATTAACAACCTATTATTAAGTTTTCATAGCTCAAATACTATGCAGATTTACCCTAGGCATAATTTCTACGTCTCATAGACATATAATTATTTTGTTCAAGTATGTTTGATATAATACATCACCCATTCAGGTGTACATCTAACATATAATACTTGGCTTCTTAAGGCTTTATGTTGCAAAAATACCACACATGCATTAATGATAGTAAAAAGGACTGCACAAAGAAAGTGTTTGAGGAATTTCATATGGTTTTACAATTTCCTTAGTGATAATTCATTTTTCCCTCACCATGAAAAATAATGAACCATTAATATCTCATACTCTTGCATGCAAATAACTAATACAGAAGCATGCATAAAACTTGTGCATGCACTATTATAAAATATGTATTTTTTACAATGCCTCAGCCAGTCATTCAAAATTATTTATCTCTCTCATTTGTGTGTGTAAATATGCAGCAATCATTCATGAAACCAAGAGAACCATTGAAAGGAATGAAGAGAACCAAGGAAGCACACAAAGGATACAAAGGTCACACAATTTCATTGAAGACCCCACCACACAAAAATGTAGTTATGGTGTCGTGCAATGAAGAACATAGTCTTGTGCCATAAAAAAAAGTGCAAATATATTGCATGAAACCATGAATGCACACCACATAGAACTTAAAATACATAAAACAACAAAAGTTTTAGTCTACACTAAGACAAAATCAACTTTCTTGAATAGAAGGAGCCGTAATTTCTAAAAAATTTGTTACAATATCTAAGATTCCACCTACTTAAGAACTTAGAAGGATGAATATGCTTCCCTGGACATGCCATGTTAGATAAAAGATGGCATGATTGATGAGAAATTTAAATTTTTACAACAAAATATTCCATGCGCACCATAGATCATTCAATATCATCAACCAAAATAAATCAATATAGGCTTATTCTAATCCTTAGAAATTGTTAATGAAGATATTTTGGAATGCAATGAATAATCAAATATGGTAAGAACTTCTAAAATTCTCAATTGGCATTGAATATGATTTAAGAATTCAACCACCTTACATTTAATTTGTCAAAACTAGGCTATGTTGTAAGTTGTGAGGCCATTAATGTTTGTAAACACTATTTAGATTGGGGTTTCCTATAAAAACCCAATTTAAAAAACTTTATAACAGTCATGGAATTTGGAATAGAATAGATTTTAAGATTTCTAATGCATTTTCCTTGTTTCACTTTGATTTCCAAGTTTTTGTCCTAAGTTAATAATTGTAAATTTTTTGTTTTCATTCAACTAAGTGTTAGAGGATCCCCTTTGTTTATTATTTTTAATATATTCCAAATCAATGAATAAATGAGTTAGAAAACACTTTTTTTTGCATTCAAATAGGTTGTGATCACCTCTTGGCTTCATAGTTTATTCCCTCATACTCTTACATTTACTATGTCTTCATCAAGTGCATACTAGTATGAGCATGAACATGGTTACCAAATATTGGCATTCAAATGGATTGGAGATTGTAAGATTGCATCTAAACATATTTGTGTTTTCTCCCTAGGTTTCTCATCTTTTGCACTTTTGTATAAACCTTGTTAGATTAGATTAATGTAGGACTAATTTATTTATCAAGTTTTAAGTTAATTGATTACAAGTGAAATTCATAGAAGAATATTTATATATGGCTTATGTACATCATTAGGATATAAAGCATGTTCTGATAAAAAAACAATTGCTTGCAACATCCTAAAGACAAATTCCCATGATATATTTCTAAGACATAGTTTCCACATTAGATATGAACTTTCAAACTCTCTCAAAACATAAAAATTAACATCAACCATCCTAAGTTATTCCCAAAAAATCTTATGACCATCAATTATTAGTGAGAGTTAACCTTCGGGAACCTTACACAATTCATTGTACTCACCTAATTTCAAGAGAGGCATTGTCCCACCCATTTGCACAAGTTTCAACCTAATATTTCTTACACTCTCACACATTGCCCCTATTCACATGGAGACCAACATATTTGGTGTTAGGAGGTGGTTGGGACAGATTTCATGGAACAACATTTTTCTATAAAAAAGAGTGTCTAAACCATAAACCCTTACACTGTAAACTAGAAGAATCATCACAAGATCAAATCAATCAAAAGTGATTTTGAAATATTAAGCCTTCTAACACATAAGAAGCATAAAAGTAAAAAGGTAAGTATAGGTTGAGAGAAACCCATTCCACCAGTATCTCACCTCAATCTACTACTTACTTTTTTAATCCCTTCATAATCCATAAGATCCGACCATAATAATATGGTTAGGAAACATCAGTGATGCCCTTTCAATCCCTAGAACATACCATGAGATACCCAAAAACCCCACTAGTATTTTTTATAAGTACATGCATAGTAGCACCCATACCATAGAGGAACACATAAGCCTATAATGATGGCCTTAGTAGGATGTAGATCCTTCATGAGGATGTTAGTTATAGGTGTTTGCATGTGTTGGTTGAAATATTGTACAACTGGTAGTTAGACATCCCTAATGGTTTCATCACTTCTTTGAATGACTTAAAAAATTCCTTCATCAACCATTTAACCATTCCTATTGATACCATTATATTATATCACCATTTTGTTGTATGTAGAGAAATTTATAAACCCATGAGTTACTTCAATGAACAATTTCCCATTCTACACAAATGAATGAAATTATCCTATAATAAAAATGAATCCAAGGCCATCCAAACCTATATCAAACCACTTAACCCTCTGATCTCCATAAATTTTTATAGATTTCCTTCTATCTTGACCACCTTGAATTTGTCATATAATAAATTCATATATAATTACCAAGAAATGATGCCTCAAGGCCTCAATTATGTTTGTTCATTTCCTTCACTTAGACAACTTGATGTAAAAAACCAAATGCAACTCATAAACTAGGCACTCATATAACGTCACACCATGATTAACCAAATCCCAAATGTGTAGATACTAATCTACAACCAATTTCCAAGCTCACCTTCCTTAGCATATATTCCTTTTCTCATGGGCTTTCCATACAATTATTTCTCACCATAGGTAAAAAACCAGCCGTTGACACTTCTTGCACCCAACCATAACATAGTGGTGGTCACCTACCAAATAACATTTACCCTCTATGAAAAACTTCCTAGGAAATCTTGAATATTTTAATCCCGCTGCATAAGATTCTCATAATCATGTTTCTACTTTTATGCCCACATTCCCAAATCAATTCACAAATCCTAACATAGAAGTAGGTAACTTACAATAGATCATCCGAAAAAATAAAATGATGCAATAAACTTGCAAAGGAAAGGCACACAAAACAAAAGACAACATTCTATTAGATACCCAAGTAGGAATTTCAAATTTCAACGCAATAACCACCAATGGAAGTCCCGACGTAACAATTGAGGTGTGTTTATTCCCTTAGAAAAGGATGCAAAAAATTCTAGTTGCTATGGTAGTATGTAAAGCTTTATCAACTTGGCATATTTAGGCATGCCATCCTGGTGTAGACTCCATAGTATTGTGGCACACGCTAAGGTAGATTGTCCAAAATTCAGTGGAACCTCTGACATTTTATAGAAATAAATTTACAACCTTGACATAGTTCCCACACCTGATGATTCTATGAAAAATAGTGAGAGACACCCTAGAACCACCCTAGTATTAGAAACTTAAAAATTCCCAGGGGAGAATAAAAATGATCCTAAAGATAACTTATATTAGGTCCACGCTTACCAAAAATTACAAATAAGGAATAACTACACCCTCTACAAAAAAACTTGTAAGCCTTTTAACACCTCTACTCATCTAAAACCTTCCCAATAGCTTCCAAACACATGCCCATCAAATAATCCTCTACCAACTAAAGGGCCTATTATTTCACAGCCCGTGAAAGAAAAACCAATCTCTCATGACATCCAAAACATGGCTTGACTAAGTAAAATTTTGTAGATGACTTGCAAAAAACTAAATCCAATATATTTGTGTTTGGCTTGCTCTAAACTAGTAACCAAAAAGAAATCATGTTTGAATCCTTGTCTCCCCCACCTAAAAAAACTAGAAAATCCATTGATGCTCATGTAACCACTTATAAAAAAAATCTATAATCTCTTCCTTTCTTTCTAACAATCAGGCATTGGCGAAAATTTAAAATTTACACACAACTTATTTTTTGGGTCAATATTTTGGAAAAATCATGTCATTATCTATTTTCCGGTAGCTAGGAATGTCACTTGACAAACCTAGTCGTAGGGTAGTGCAATTATGTAAGACAAAGGTAGATGCGGTTATGAAAATCTCCATGTCCATATGCAACTCACTACAAATCGAAGATTCTAACAATTTATTGAAAACCAAGTGGTGGAAATCCCTAAATCTTATGATATTCTTCTAAATAGAGATGGGTTGTAATTTTTCGATGGTTTCATTGGGAATGAATTATCACATATGTGGTTTCCATGGTACAACATTATGAATTAGATTAGGATTGATAGGGATTTGTGGATGAATTTAATGATCACTGAGTATAGCAACATCAATGAAATCTTATATATAAATCTTGAGGTACGAGTCCATATTATTGCGAAGGTGGAACGAAAGGGAAAAAATTATTTGTTGATAGTGTGGAACCTTATACATTATCAAGTGAATATAGAGAATAAGTGGAAGAATCATGTGTGACATTGTCTAATATCAATGTTTAGTGTGTATGAGGAGAAAATGAAGAAGGTGAGAGTCCATAAGAAATGGATCCTTTGGAGATATCCTATGCAAAACCTAATGAGGGAGTCCTTGTGAACATGGATGTTACACATGTGGAAGAGGTGGGTTCAGAAAAATTATTGTACAAATGAAAATATGATTTCCTTTTATTTAGAGACATGGTAAAGTTGGAATTGATATACGTTCCCAACTGGTGGCGTATGCATTCAAAACCACACAATGCTAACTCTTGCATGGTCTTTTTTACCATCATCCAATGTATGGTAGAGAGTGTGCAATTTATGAAGCACAACCCAATTAAATAGAAACCCACACATAATCTACTCCCTACCATGCCCCCATGATGTATCAGGCATAAAATACCTTGTGCAATCCATTTCAAGCCTTCCTAGTGATGTTCTCAGCATAGACAATATTGCTTCTAGAAGAAGGATATTTATTCAAATCACAACACTTAAAAATCTTGTGCAATAGTTTGTAGCATGGCCACAACATGTCCATTCCTCCATAGAACATAGAGGGTTTATTCACATACCCATATCTAGAAGAGACATGTGAATTATTTCATTTCATAGTCGTAAAATAAGAGCATCATGTGACTTATCCTATGAGATGAAACTAGAATGAACATGAAGACCATCTTTGGACCATGTAATTTGATGGGTCCAAATATAGACAAGAATATACAAAAAAGTTGATTTGATCATCCAAAGAGGTAAGAGGTACTATGTAGCATATAATTTTTAGTTCTTGTTTACTAATAATCTCATGGAATATGAAGCAATCATTCATGGCTTGTAGTTTGCACTTGAAAATTTTCAAGTGCTTAAGAGTATTTAGAGACTCACAAATGATAATAAAGAAAGTAATAAGCTAGTAAACATGCCATGACCGGTGCCTATCCAAATACCACATCCATGCATGGAACTTGATTGAATATTTTGATGAATTCAACATCTATTCTATAACACACATTGAAAATAATGGTACATATGTCATAGCTTGCATAACAAACACCTTGGAACTATTTTAGGGTTCAAAGCTCAAGTGTTTCTCAATGGAATTAGTTTCCACCCATCCATACCAAACATCATTGAAAAATCTTCAAGTATTCAATGATGAAAAGCATATTCTTGACTTCCTTTCTAGTTATAAAGATTTCAAATGTTAAATTATAGCTGAAGTCAACAAAGAAAATTTTTAATGGGATAAAGACGAGACTTTTAGCTTGAAATATAATGATATGAATAGTGACATCATAACCTTAGAAATGATATTTTATGAGGACCACCATGTAGAATAGGAAACATAATTCAAACTAATTAAGGGTACACAATATCACTCTCACAACTTGGGGCACCATTTATGACTTTGCTTAAAAACACTCCTACGCAACAGTATTAACCCAAAATAAAGAGGATGCAACAAATGAGTGATATATTACTTTCATGAGCTCACCCTTATGCAAGGTTTAACTATGCTAATAAACAATATTTTATCCTAATAAGAGCAGTAAAGAGGTTCAGACATTACATATTATATAACAAGGTGATTGTCATTGTTTCTAACCCCACAATAAAATCAATGTTGATGCAAAATGAGCTCAAAGATAACCATGGAAAAAGGATGGTCATCCTCCAATAATTTTACTTGGAGAACCAACCAATGGAGATAGTTCATGTCAATAGTCTAAGCTACAAAATGACAGAGGTTTATCAGTATCTTATAAACCAACAATACATAGTTCAGTCACTCACACTAAAATAAGATTCATACTATGTGTTAACTTTTAAATCTACCTTGAAACAAAGATGTTGAAATCAACTTGAATTTTTTCTTCTAAATTTTTTTTCTTGGAATTATATAAGAAATGTATTAAAATTTCTCCAAAAGTATGAAAGTATGAAGATTTGGGTTTCAAATTTCAGAGCTTTTCCTGTTCAGGGATTAAAATGCCAAAAAACAAAAATTTTATTCCGGAGTTCCAAACTCCCAAAGCTCAAAAGAATGGAATTTCAAACTTTCAAACATTCAGAATTTGGAGGCCTCTTTTGGTAAATTGTAATTTTTTAACTTGGAGTTCCAAAGTCTGAAACTCTGAAATTCTGAAATTTTGGAACTTCGGACTTTCAGGTTTTGGAATTCCATGTTGATATTTTGAGAAAATACTACCCAAAGGTCTGAAGTCTGAAACCCCAAAGTTCCGAGTTCCAAAACTTTTGGAATTTTGAACTTTCAGGTTTTGGAATTCTCCCACCTATTTTCGATATTTTCGCTTTCGGACTTCCAAAGTCCAAAAGTCCAAAGTTCCGAAAATTTGGAACTTTAGACTTTCTGGTTTCAGAGTCCTTTGTTACCTTTTTCACAATTTTCATCTTTCAAAGTTCAAAGTCTGAAACTCCAAAGTTCCAAAATTTCATAACTTTAGACTTTCGGGGTTTCACACTTTGGATATCTTTGGGAATTTAATTCTCACCAACCTTCACACATTTCGGATTACGAGCATTAATTTTGGGTTTTCCTATATAAACTCAAGTTTTTCTTGTCAATTTCACCTGACTTTTTGCTCTGATAATAATTTTTACTACATTCTCTATACTTTGAAGGCATCGTTTTCAAGGTATTTTGTTTGGATTATTTCTTTTTGGTTTGTGATCTTTTTGAGTTTTTCTTTCTTGTTTATTTTCATTTGTTCTTCCTTTTGAAATGAAACACTTGGCATCCACCATGTTTTTGTTGAAGGTGTTTCTTAATCTCCACGGTTGTAAAAACCCACATGTGCAGGCATATAACTTAGATTTTACCATAGTTTTCGAGATATCCCAAGTGTTTTACATGCTCTCTATGCATTCGGTGAGGCTCGTGGTTTAAAAATTTGCTAGTTCAGAGATTGGTATTTTCAGAGTTTGGAAGTCTGTGGTTTCGGAGTTCAGAAGTCTGTGGTTTCAAAGTTCAGAAGTCTGTGGTTTCAGATTTTAGAAGTCTATGGTTTCAGAGGTTTTCATTTTCAAAGTTTAGAGGTTGGATTTTTTAGAGTTTGGAAGTTTTTGTTTTCGTATTTTGGGGATTATTGTTTTTGGATTTTGGAGGTTTTATTTTTTTTATGTTTCACACTTTGGAGTTAGAGTCTTTTTGGACTTTTGGACTTCGGAATTTCAAGACTTTTGCAGTATTTTCTACAAAGTTCCAAAGGCTTTTTCAGATTCCAAAACCCGAATTTAATGTCATTTTCTTCAGCAAAGGGCAAAGAGAAAATGAAGTATACATTCCTAGGAGTTGCTCCTCACTCTTGTCTATCTTAAAACTTAGGAAATATAGGAGATACCGATCTCAGACATGTTGATTTTCCTTATTTCTGGGCAAAGGTAAAGGATCCTAACAAGAAATATTGGATGCAAGCTATCTATGAGAGTCAGCTTGTTCTTGCTTCTAGTTTCCCTGCATCAATGCATTTCCCTGAATTCATCTTGGTCGCAGTAGCCCACTTTGATGAAGACTCTAGGTCGGTAAAGGATGCTGACGGAAAAGTGGTAATTTGATTAGATGCTGATTTCTTTGAAGACTTTTTCAAACTCCTGGATGTTGAAAAACATGCCACGATTTCACCAGAGGCAGCCGTTGAAAACTGGGATAAAGAAACTAAGTTATGTACAAGGTTCATAATGAAGAGCTACATGGCCAAGAGTGTCACCAAGTTGCCAAAGACCATGTATCAATTAGACTTCATCCATGAAGTGAACGATATTATCGTGTTATTGAGTAGAGTTTCATGCCTCACCTTTGCAAAAGAATATTAGGAATGGATGTTCTTGTATATTGCCACCATTAAGAAAAATAAGGAATTCATAGGATGGGGGGAGCATATCAGAAGCTCCATCTATTTTCAGTTAGGCAAGGTTTTGTCTTCATAGAACTTCTACATGACCTCTTTCTTGGTCTGTGTTGCATCTACTATAGGATACTTTATTGGGTTGAAAACTAAAGGTGTTAGGAGTGCTTCACAAATTTATGATTTTTATCCTCAGCTTATAATGGTTGAAGGAAATAAGCACTTCCATAGGGTAAATGATGCTTTCTTCATTGTTATCCTTTGTCATTTCAATAAAGACTTATATAACCGAAGGATCTCAGATGAATCTTTCAAAGAGGTACGCAAGTGCGAAGCCATTTACTTGTAGTTTCCTACATTCACATACATCTCGATTCCTAGTTTTGTAGGTGCTCCTAGTAAGCTACCAAGATGTCCTATGGACAAATGGGTTTTGTTGGAGTTGGTTCAACAATTACTTGACTACCATAAAATCTAGAACAAATGACACAAGTCGGGACTCCAATTTTCCATTTCAATTGGTAGATATACATGTGCAACTATTTATAAACTAAAGAATGTAGATGCGGAAATGTCATAAGTAACTTTACGAACATTTCATCCTCAAACCAATTTTAATTACTGGGGAAACTTTAGTTAAACAAGTTTATCCATTTCTCAAGTACCCTAGTTAGAAGACATTTGGATTCATTTTCGTGATGAGTTCATTATCCAGAAACAGGAATATGAAAGGTTAACCCTGGATGAGGTTCAACAGTTTGGGATCACAGATATTCTAAAGGAAATGGAAGAGGAAGAGGAAGTATTAGGTGTAGTTTACAAGGATAACAATTACACCAATCAACCATTTCCATGGATTGATTAGTATGTAGAAGAATGTTGTAGTACTAAAGAGAGGACAGGAGCCATTTTACATAGGACATATAATTGGTTGGCTACCTTGGGAATTTTACCCAAAGGGTTAGATCAACCTATAAGAACAGAAGCCCAATCAATAATGAGTCTTCCAACACCTACTAAAGGGAAAAGGTCTATCTAAAGAGCCCATATAGTCCCTAAGAAAATTTCATTCATTGTTGGAAGTTCCTCTCTTTCTAAGGCTCTTGCTTCCAAGGTTGTGTCTCCAGTAATATCAGCATCAAAAATTGTTGAAGTCACTAATTCCCCAAGCTTATTGTAGAATCCACCATCCTCTCTTTCCTTCCCATCGTCACTTCCTTCCACTTCTAGACTCATTTCTTATTTTCCATCCCCATCCATGGCCTATTTCTTTTCATCTCTTCATGTTCTTTTAGTAGGGGAGATGATTGGGTCTCAAATTTCCACTTCACTTCCTCTACAACTTTCATTTCCTCCCATCTCATCTTCTAGCCTCTTTGTAAGCACCCATGAGGCTATTCTCATTTCCAATCCTTCTATCATTACCACTTCCATTCCAATGCCAACTAATGTTACCAGTTCCATTGTATTATATACTACTCCAGGTTCTAAATCAGTTGTTCCACTTCCATCGGAATCTATTATACCAAACTGGTTGTTTTTCCAGACTCCAAAACAGAAGAAGAAAGTGCCTCTGGTCGATGTTATAGATCTAAGTGTGTTAGAACCTTCTCCAAGGAGATAGGACAAGAGGCCAAAGATCATATCTAGCATATCATTGAATCAATCAGGAGAAAGGGTTGTGAAAATTGCTACTCCTGTTGAGGGGAAAACCAAAGAAACTATCACAGTGGATGATTACCAAATTTCTAGGTTTTCATTAGGAAAATCAACACATGAAGGGGCTAAACAAGATGTATAGAAGGACCTCAGAAATTAGTTAGAAAAGTATGACAAAGAAAAGGCTTCTAAGGATGATCTCAAAGAAAACGTTGAGAATCTCACTACTCTGTTAAGAAATGTAACATAGCCTAATCCATCTTCTAAGATTTCAACTACCACTGGTCTAACAATTTCTTCCACTCTAGATGATATTTCCTATCATGAGATTGAGAAGATAGGCTAGATGGGAAGATCGGTAAATGGATGGATAGAGCGTATACTTCAAGAAGTCAAGCCTTTGATTAAAGAGGTTGTTGAAATATATAATGATTTACATAATGAAAGAGCCTCTATTCGTAGAATGGATGAAGCCTTCTCCGAAGATAATAATAACTTGAATTTGAATTTTACTACATGGATTAAAATCAGAGAAGAAGATCCATATCTACTACTTCAAGAGCATGTAATCGATGATGTTTCTAAGTTGTTTGAATATCGAAAGGCTATGAAATTCGAGTCCCAATTATTATAGGATTTAATAAGGAAATTGGACGAAAAGCGTTTGGAAATCATGGATGCTCTGAATGACATCTCATAAGATTTTGATAATGTTAACTACAAATTCTTCAATGAAAACACTGATGCTCTTCTCGAAGATCAAATTAAGTCAAATTTAAAGGATTAGGTGAAAAGGGACGATGAGGTGACTAGGACTTTTAAAAGTGACTCCGTTGTCAGGTGGGTTTCATGCCACAATTTTACAGGTTGACTAAAGAAAGTATTAGGTAAACTTAAAATAATTCCAGCCAAGGTAAAAAAAGAGATTGAGATACCATATGTAGTGAACCATTACGCGTGTGGGCTAGGGGATGGAGAAGTTCAAGGAATTATTAAGTGTTTCATCAAATACAAGCATCGGATGGCTGCATGGCAGAAATAACAAGAGAAAACTGAAATTGGAGAAGGTGTTGTAGGGCCAAGCTAAAGCTAGGTGGCCATGGAAGGACAGTTCCAAGATCTAGATTGGTATAAGTTGTAGGGTTGACCGATTCAAACCCTTGCAACCACCTTGTTATTTTCATGGGAGAATTTTTCCTAGAACTTAATGATATTTTATTTTTAGTAATTCATTGGTTAAGGCCTAAGTGTAATGCCTCAGCCTAGAAAACATATAAATAGCTAAGTGTATGAAAGTTTATGGATATAGATCATTTGGGAAGTTACTCTTCAAGCTTGAAAGAGTGCTTTGAATATTTTTAAGCCTTTCAATTACACTCGAAGTAATATTTTTCCGTGAAGAATCTGATTTATTGTGTTAATGGTTGATCAATGTATGCTTTGTGGATGCACAATTCCTTAGTGTAAGTGATTAACTTGCCTTCATTTTAGGATATTTTATTTCATTTTATGGGAAAGTGATATAATTATTTTGAATATCAGTTGTGGAGAGGTTATTTTCCTTCTGTTACAAAATTCATATTATCATTAACTATCATAAGTGAAAGAGATGTTTGACATGTGCATATTATATATCATCATAATGGTTGATTTTGTTTTCAATTAGATTTGATCTATCTGTTATGTATACTTGGGGTCTTACAAGGAGATGCATACTATTTTGACTGCGGTTTGTTATATACCATGTCCAAATAGTATTATGTGAGTTAGATTATGATTATTTTTTTATCCTTTTTGAGTTACTCCTTTCTAGTGTAAAGATCATTTGATTATCTAGTTTTACTCTTGGTGTATCACTGCATATTTCTTTATTTGTTATTTCTAATCCCTTAACCTCATAAATTGAGTAGATTAGAATCCTCTAAATTGTTTTAGCCTTACGTATCGATCTTAAATCGGTTTCCCCAATTTCTAAATGAATTCGGCCTTCTCTGAAGGTTCATCCCTAGGCAACAAGGTCCCACACCTTGGGGATGTTCCCATGTTAAACGGGATCTTTGCATAGTTTAATGGGTGCACGATCTGCGTGAAAACAATTTTTGGCACACCCAATGGGACATGTTAGTAATCTTCACACTTGCACAAATAAAAGTATCTGGTGACTTCATTTCTCTGGATTTAAAATCTCATTGAAATCACTTATGCAAATAATTCATACACGATCTTCTTCCAAGCAAGGAAAATATCAGCATACTAAATTATCTCTGTCTCCACCAAGGAGCAAAAGAAGCAACGGTTCAACATCATCCTGCATAGGTCATTTAACTCTTCCTGATGGAAGGTTTCCTCCACCAAGGAAAAATTGACCCTTGGTCGTCATGACAGCCAATGCTTGTCCTCCTTTCAACACTAGCAGCCCTTTTTATTAGCCCAAAGAGATGTTATCCCTGCAAGTGCCCTGAAAATTTTTTCCTTTTTATACAGTAGAAAACAATATTACTCCTTTGGAGAAAATTTTGGATATAGCTAGTATATGTGCAATACATACCATTACAGAGGACAATGTGGTGGTAAAACTCCTCGCTATTTCTTTTAAGGGTAAAGTGGTGCAATGGTTTTGGAGTTTGGGTGTTGGTTCTATAACTACTTGGAATGAGTTTGGGAGAAAAAATTTGTAAGGAGTTTGCAGAAAAAAGGGATCACTTATCACTTATGGAACAACTCATGACTATAAGAAGAGCTCCTCAAGAGTACATGAGTGATTTCAATTTCCGTTTCGATAAAACTTGGAACAGAATCCCAATGCTCGTAAGGCCATCTCCAAGTAATGATTTTCTATACTATTTATGGGCATTGAATAATGACATAGCAGTTATGATTCAATCCATGGGGGGAACTATCATTCCTGATGTTTATGAAATTGATATAAGAGCTAAAAATTCCTTAATTTAAGCAGGAAAGATCACTCTTATGCCTCCCATGCCTCTATTCACTGAAATTGTAGGGAAACAACCATTCAATGCTCCTATTCCAACAACTTCCAATCAATCAACTGTGAATGCATCTATTCCTTCAAATGATCTGGCAAAGGTCAAATATCTACTGCAAACCTTTGGGAATGAGCTCGTAGCAATCAAAAGGCAGTAGTCTCAATATGCTCACATGTTTCAATCCCAATACCAAACGGGTCATCCCCCTTTTCAAGGAAGCAATCAGTCCCAAAACCAGGCTACAAACCAAGTTATAAACATTAAGCCTTTGAACTTTTAGAACCCTCTTGTTTCTAATTCATCTAGAGCCATTGTACCTATCCAAAATAATCTTGTCCAAGATTATGAATGGTGTTGCCCTTGTTCTCAGCCTCATAACCAAAACCTTTGTCCAAATGGAGTTTTGAGCTAAGATATTATGATCCAAAGTATATTTTCCCCACTTGAGTCATCAGTCGGATCAGCTGCACAAGAGAACAAATGTCAGCCTCCTCATGAAACCACACTACTAAATTACAAAACAGATGATTTTTGCAGTTTGAACATTGATGCCTCCTATATATGGCACATACACGATCTAAAAAGAGGGCAATAAAATATTAACCTTGAAATTTTGATCAATCATCCACTTCACAACCTCAAACACAATCAGCAGTTGATAAGGATGCAGGGAAGAAATGACCAGAAACATCCACTAGTCAAGCTACAAGGAAAGAACGATCTTTAGGTATCATAGTACCCAACAAGAATTTTCCAAAAGAGGACTCTAACACCCAAACAATTATTAGTAAAGTAGGGGAAATTCCATTCAGCATTGTGGAAAAAATTAAGAAGACCAACCTAAGCGTCACTATGTGGGATACACTCTCAATTCCTTCTCAAAGGAATTTTCTATGGGAGACTTTGAACAATTTTGGTACAGCTAATGGATCATCAGGTCATAGAGTAGTAATAGCAACAAGTTTTTGTCAACCAGAAGGGAAAGGCATTCCTAAGGCCAATAAACCACCTCCATTCTACATCTCCCTGATCATTGGATCATTTGGTGTATAATTACATAATCGATTCTGGAGCCAGTAGTTCCGTTATGCCTAAGCAGATTGCAGATGTATTGGGAATACCATAGACTCCAATTTAAAGGGGAGTTGTTCAGTTAGTGTTAGGAAATAAGGGATACAATATGTGGAATAATCCCTCACATAATCGCAACAGTAGAAACTAATATGCAGAAATTATTACAGATCTCAAATAAAATTGCAGAATAAAATAACACAACACAAAGAGAGTATTTAACGTGGTTCACCCAATTTTGGCTACATCCACCAAGAATCACTTGCTCAAATTTTATTACAAGCCACCGCTCTCTCAATACAGTACCCAGATCCATTTGGAGCTATGCTCAACAAACTCTACAGATTTCACAGCCGAATTCAAAACACATCTGTAATATATTTGCTTGTACATCTATCATATGCATAAGACCATATAAATAGACAACTGCTTAAGCAATTTTACAAAACCGTGGGTATCAAAACCATGGGAAAAACCCGTCCCATAAACCTATGGGTCAAAAAAACTCACCCATATGAGAAAATCATGTTTCCCGATTTGTCGAGTGCATTTTTCGAGGCCAAAAAAATTTACGCCTAAAAAAAAAAATTCTGGGGCTGCGCCCCCGGACCCCCGCTCGGGGCCCGGCCCGACCCCAAACCCTGGTGAGGATACATGAAAAGTGTATAGTACTCTTAGTGTACAGTCTTCAACACTTTCACACATGAAAACAGGCTCCGCAACCTAACAATCTCCCACTTGGAGACTAGTTTTCCTCTGAGCAAGCTTCTCAACCCTTCACTAGTTTCTGTGAAGACCAACCAAAGCTGAACACAACTTCATTTTTTCCCTTGTGACCACCTTGGTCATCATGTCTGTAGGATTCTGACTGGTATGAATCTTCTCCAACTTCAACTTCTCTTCCTCCAAAGTTGTCCTGATAAAATGGTACCTTAACTGTATATGCTTTGTCCTAGAGTGGAAAGCAGAGTTCTTAGCTAGGTGTATAGCACTCTGACTATCACTATGCAGCTTACATTCCTCCTGCTTATGCCCCAACTCCTCAAGCAATTGTTGTAACCAAATCATCTCTTTACTTGCCTCTGTGGCAGCAACATACTCAGCCTCTGTGGTTGACAAAGCCACCAGTTTCTGTAGTCGTGAAATCCAGCTCACTGTTGTCCCACCTACAATGTAAATATAACCTGTCGTGCTCCTCCTGCTGTCTACATCTCCAGCCATATCTGAATCTACCTAACCACGTAAAGTGGTGTTTGATCCACTGTAGCACAAAACTGTCCCCATGGTCCCTCTCAAATACCGAAGGATCCACTTTACGGCTTGCCAATGCTCTTTACCTGGATCACTCATAAATCTACTCACAGCTCCCACTACATGGGCAATATCAGGCCTAGTGCATACCATAGCATACATCAAACTACCAACTACTGATGAGTAAGGTACCTTGGACATTTGGTTTCTCTCCTGCTCTGTCTTGGGACACTGCTCCTTTGATAACTTGAAATGGCCTGCCAAAGGAGTCCCAACCAGTTTAGCATCCTGTATATTAAACCTCTCCAAGACCTTCTTAATGTACTCTTCTTGAGATAAAGTCAGCTTATGTTCCTTCTTATCCCGAGATATCCTCATACCAAGGATTTGTTTGGATGCACCCAAATCCTTCATAGCAAATGATTCACTTAGCTGCTTCTTGAGTACTTTTATTTCCTGCATGTTTTTACCTGTAACCAGCATGTCATCAACATACAAACACAGGATAATATAACTTCCATCCTCAAATTTCTTTGTATACACACAATGGTCAGAATGACATCTGATATAACCTTGCTCCATCATGAAGCTATCAAATTTCTTATACCATTGACGTGGAGCTTATTTCAGGCCATACAAGTTCTTCTTCAGTTTGCACACCATCTCCTCTTTACCTTTGACTTCATATCCTTCTGGCTGCTGCATATATAGCTCCTCCTCCAAATCGCCATGGAGCAGTCTTTACATCTAACTATTCTAAGTGAAAGTCTTCTGCTGCCACTATTCCAAGAACAGTTCTGATAGAAGTCATTTTTACTACAGGAGAAAAAATCTCATCAAAATCTATACCTTTTTTCTGTGCAAACCCCTTGACCACCAACCGGGCCTTATATCTTTTCTTTCCTCCTTCTTCATCTTTAACTCTGTACACCCACTTGTTCTACAATGCTCTTTTGCCTTCCAGTAGCTTCACCAAATCCCAAGTCTGGTTCTCCATGAGAGACTTATGCTCCTCATCCATGGCTTGCTCCCACTTCTTACTGGCATCTACCTGCATTGCTTCATCAAAGCTCTCTGGCTCTCCACTATCAGTGAGTAATAAATAATAAAGAGAAGGAGAAAAACATTTAGGTTCTTTTCTTACCCTAGAAGACCTCCTCACTGTAGGAGTTTGGGGTTCCTGTTGAGTAGGTTCCTGAACTGATTCATGGGTCACTTTCCCATCCGGAAGATCCTCTACCACTGCATATTCTTTCTTGGATTCTTCCCTGTTTTCCTGCAACTGTTGCTTATACATGAATTTCTCATTAAAGACCACATCCCTAGAATGAATGATTTTCTTGTCCTTAATACTCCAACATGTAAATCCAAAGTCATCACCACCATAACCAATGAAAGTACATTTTTTTGATTTAGCCTCTAGCTTGGTCCTATCATCCTTGTCTATATGAACAAACACCTCACACCCAAAGACTCTAAGAAATGAATAATCAAATTTCTTACCGGACCAAGCCTCCTCAGGTATGCCTCCATCCAAGGCACTTGAGGGTCCTCTGTTTATCAAGTACACAACTATGCTCACCGCTTCTTCCCAAAAAGAAAGAGGCAGTCCTACATGTAACTTCATGCTCCTAACACGTTCCATTATTGTTCTGTTCATCCTTTCTGATACCCCATTTTGCTGCAGAGTTCCTGGAACCGTCTTTTTCCTGCGGATTCCATTCTTAGAACAGTAATCATCAAATTCATTGCTACAATACTCCCCTCCATTATTTGACCTGAGACATTTTAGCTTAAGACCTGTTTCATTCTCTACCAAGGCTTTCCATTTAACAAAAGTGTCAAATACATCAGATTTTTTTCTAATACAATAAACCCAAACATTCCTTGTTGCATCATCAATAAAAGTAACATAATAACTTGAACCCCCAAGAGATGATACCTGAGTCGGCCCCCACACATCAGAATGTACCAGCTCTAACTTAATCTCTTTCTTTGTAGGTCCAACCTTGAGAAACCTTACTCACTTCTGTTTCCCATATATGTAGTTCTCACAGAAATCGAAACATGTTTCTGTATATCTAGGTAAATTCTTCTTTATGATGTTCATGCCCTTATGGCTCATATGACCGAGCCTATAGTGCCATAATGTTGTATCTGCATCTAAAGCCACAAGATTACAATCATTAGTACTATCAGTGGTTAAATACAAGGTTCCAACCTTCTTACCTCTTGCCACCACAAGAGCACCCTTGGTAACCTTCCAAGAGTCTGCTGTAAATATCATAGTACAACCATCACTTCCCAACTGCCCTGTCAATATCAAATTTCGTCTTAATGTAGGCACATGGCTGACATCCTTCAATAGCCAGGTATTCCCATTCTGCATCTTAACCTGAACAAAACCTTTTCCAACTATGCTGCAAGGCTCATCATCACCAAGAAAAACATGCCCAAAATCTCCTTGAACATAATCAACAAAATAATGCCTATGTGGAGAAGCATGGAAAGAAGCCCCTGAATCTAAAACCCAAGATTCAGTAATATTGTACAAAGAAAGAATCAAAGCATCCTGACATACATTACCCGTTTCCACATTTGCCTCCTTGTTTTCTTCTTGTTGTTTCTTCTTATCCTGAAGCTCCCAACAGTCCTTCTTTACATGCCGAGGCTTTCCACAATTCCAGCATACAATCTTGTTCTTGGATTTTGACCTTGCCCGATCGTTTGATTTTCCACGGTTTCCTCTATTCTTCTGTCTCCCTCTAGTTTCCACTGTCAAAGCATTCCCTGAAGTAGAAGATTCCCCAGAGCTTTTTCTTCACATTTCCTCACTTAGAATCACCCCTACAACATCCTCAAACTTCAACTTCGAGTTAGTTGGAACCGAGTTACTTACCACCATTACCAGGCTATTCCAACTCTCAGGTAAAGAGCACAGAATTAATAAAGCCCTAACTTCTTCATCAAATTCTATTGTAACAGAAGCTAGCATATTCACTACCATATTGAAATCATTTAAATGATCTGCTACTGAACTATTCTCAGACATCTTCATATTAAACAACTTTTTCATTAAAAATATCTTATTAGAGGCAGAGCTTTTTTCATACAACTTCCCTAATGCATCCATTAGATCTTTTGTAGTTTTTTCCTTTGAAACATTAAATAATACCGAAGATGCAAGACTCAACCGAATTGTTCCAAGTGCCTTTCGATCCAACAAATCCCATTCCACATATGTCATACTCAAGGGTTTGTTCACCTTCTCAGACAACGGAGTATAAAGATCCTTCTGATAAAGGTAATCTTCCATCTGCATCTTCCAAAGACTGAAATTCTGCCCATTGAATTTATCAACCCTAGATCTTCCTTCATCTGCCATAGCTCCCACTCAAGCTAAAAACTTTCCCTGCAATTCAACACTTCAACAAACCGAACCAGGCTCTGATACCAATTGTTAGGAAATAACAGATACAATATGTGGAATAATCCCTCACAGAATCGCAACAGTAGAAACTAATATGCAGAAATTATTATAGATCTCAAATAAAATTGCAGAATAAAATAACACAACACAAAGAGACAGTATTTAACGTGGTTCACCCAATTTGGGCTACGTTCACCAAGAATCACTTGCTCAGATTTTATTACAAGCCACCTCTCTCTCAATACAATACCCAGATCCGTTTGGAGATATGCTCAACAAACTCTATAGAATTCACAACCGAATTCAAAACACATCTGCAATATATTTTCTTATACATCTATCATATGCATAAGACCATATAAATAGACAACTGCTTAAGCATTTTTACAAAACCGTGGGTATCAAAACCATGGGAAAAACCCATCCCATAAACCTATGCGTCAAAAAAACTTGTCCATATGAGAAAATCACATTTCCCGATTTGTCGGGTGCATTTTTCGAGGCCAAAAAAATTTACGCCTAAAAAAGAAAATTCGAGGGCTGCGCCTCTGGACCCCTGCTACCGGGGGCTGCCGGCCCGGCCCCAAACCCCGGCGAGGATACATGAAAAGTGTACAGTCTTCAACACTTTCACGCATGAAAACAGGCTCCACAACCTAACAGTTAGATGGTACAAAATTTTAGGCTATCAGAATCATTAAGGGACTCCAACTTACCATCCATGCATGTCTCAGCTTATCATTCACACATGAAATATTTGTTATTGATCTTCCTCCCCTCTTCGTCATTTTTCTATCACAAGATTTCACTGCCAATATGGGTGGTTGTGTGTCATCATATTGGTCACATATGATTTTTAGAACTCATTATGGGAAAATGTGACTATAAGAGCAGAACCGATTTTCCATAACCATGTGGATCCTTATACTGCTAACCCCATAAATGGGAATTATGCCATTTGTGACCCAAAAGAGGAAGATGATGATCATAAACCAACTACTCTCATAGAGAAGGTTCCTGATATAGTGCTTGATGAGGTAAGAATAGATCATCAATATGATCCCTATGCTAATTTATTGGTAGATGAAGAATATGGTCTATTGTTTTTGGAGGAAACTGGTTTGGGTACATATTACATCCATGAAGAAGGTAAAATCATACCTCAATTGGTTAAAACATTGAATAGTTTTGAGGGACTTCGAAAATTGTTCTTCGATGGTTCAAGAAGTAAAAATGGATTTGGTGAAGGAGTTATGTTGATTTCTCCAGAAGAAGATAAATACTTCTCATTTTTTGGTTACAACTTAGTTGCACCAATAATATCACCGAATATGAGGCCCTCATGCAAGGGATTTAGCTAACTCAAAAGAGAGGAATCAAGTCTCTGACTATCTTTGGAGACAATGAGTTGGTTTTGCATCAAGTGACGACCCACAGCGCATCAAAAAATGATCTCTTAAGAACATATGAGAATCGAGTTTGGGACTTGATAGAATATTTTGAAGCTTTTGGAATTCACGCAGTTCCTAGAAAGTAAAATCAGGATGCTGATAGGCTTGCTACAATTGGCATGCAGTATGACATACCTGTAGAAATCATAAAAGAAGGGTAAAAACTGGTCAAAATGGTGGTCCATCTGACCATTCCAGATAATTTTAGTAGTTGGCAAGTGTTTGATAGTGACAAAAAAATTATTATTTTCCTGTAAGAAGTGGCATAATTTTCTACCAAACACCAAGATAAACTGTAAAACTCATATGGTGATCAAATTATACAGTTGAAGGGAAACAAGCTACCAAAAGGCTTAGTTACTCTTTAATCCATCTTCAATTTAGATGACCAAGCCAAACGACAAATCACAAACATGGTGGTCAAGGAAGAGGATTTTGAAGAAATTGAGGTGGCAAGCGAAAAACTTGTAAATATTGGTAAGGTATATACTGCAGAAGAGAAGAAAGATTTCATCAAACTGTGTTAAGAATATCACGAAATTTTTACATGGAGCTACAAAGACTTGTGTGGTTTTTATCCAGGTCTATCACAACATACCATTGAGTTGGATCCAAATTCTAAGCTAGTTCATCGGAAACAGAGGCCAGTTAATCCCAAAATTGAGTCGTTAATGAGAAAGGAGCTAACCAAACTCATCAAGGCCTATATAATTTTTCCCATCAAGCATTCCTCATGGGTATCCAATCTTCTGCTTGTAAGGAAGAATAACGGAGAGATTCGGTTATGCATAGATTTCAAGGATTTAAACTATGCCTCGTTGAAAGACCATTATCCTCTTCCATCAATGGAGTAAATCCTTCAAACGGTGGCAAGAGCTCAAATATTTTCTTTGCTCAATGGATATTCAGGTTATAATCATATTCTAGTCCAAGAATCTGACCAATTCAAAACGGATTTCATCACTAAGTGGGGCACACATGCTTACAACAAAATTTTGTTTGGATTGTCCAACTCCGAGGCTACTTTCCAAAGAGCTATGGACATGACATTTAAGGGACTAATTAACGACATCATCTTGGTTTACCTTGATGATATGACTGTATATTCTAAGCATGTTAAAGATCACATCACACATCTAAGGAAGGTTTTCCGATGATGTAGAGAATTTGGGGTTTCACTTAACCCCAAGAAATGTATTTTTGTAGTGCACGAAAGAAATTTGTTAGGACATGTTGTTTCAATGGAAGGGTTGTCAATCAATCCAGCCAGGATTCATTCAATTATGTCTTATCTCTCCCAAGTCATAAGAAGGGTCTCCAGAGTTTTCTAGGAACCATAAATTTCGTGTGGAGATTCATCCCTCAATTCACAACATTAGCTAAACTGCTGACAACCATGCTAAAGAATAATATGTTGTTCTCATGGAAAAGGGAAGGGAGGGAGAGCTTTGAGGCTATAAAAACAGCCATTTCCCAAGATCCCACACTGGTGAACCCTAGGTTTGATAAGTATTTTATTCTTTATGCTTTTGTAGGTCAAGAGAGCATTTCAAGGATCCTCACCCAACAAAATGACGATCTGATGGAGCAACCAATTGCCTTCTTCAATCAATCCCTCAAAGACTATAAGCTCAAATATTCATTTGTTGAGAAACAAGTATTTGTAGTTATTCAAGCTCTAAAGAAATTTAAGCACATGTTGTCCAACAATAAAATTCACTTGATGGTTTCTCATCCTGACGTCAAGGAATTTTTAATGAACAAATATATGAATGAGAATTGTGTTGGATGGATCACAAAGATGATGGAGTATGGCGTACATATCAAAGTCACTAAATTTGTTAGAGGTAAGGGTTTATGTCATTAGCTTGCTACAAACATAGAGATTAACGATAATAAAGTTGTTATGCTCTTGAACACTAACGAAGGTGATGATCAAGTTGATTGGTTGTCAAAGATGCAAAATTTCCTCCTCTCAGGGGCATATCCTTCAAACATGGATAAATTCCAAAGATGTACTTTCTATCTCCAGTCTATTCCATATGTCCTAGTGGATAATATTTTTTTCCAGAAGGATTTGAATGGTGTTCTTCTTCGCTGCATGAAATCGAAACAGGTGAATAAAAAATTATAAGAATTCCATAGTGGCCTATCTAGGGGACATTAATCTGCGTGAACGACTACTATTAAAATTATGTGGGTCGGTTACTATTGGCCTGATTTGTTCAATGATGATCATCTCTAGGTGAGGAAATGTAAGGAATGTGCCCTTTTCACCGGCAAGTAGAAGTTGGCAGCTCTTCCCCTACACCTGATTCAAGTGGATCAACCTTCCATTCAATGGGGGTTGGATTTTATCAAGATGATTAATACTCCATCCAGTGATGGACATAAATGGGTTCTTACTACAACGGACTACTTTACTCGATGGACAGAGGCAATAGCATTGAAAGAAAGCAACAAGAAGGCAGTCCTTGATTTTTTGGAAAATATAATGACAAGGTTTTGTGTTCCATTTATTGTTATTTCTGAAAATGCAATGGATTTTCTCAGTCTGAAGTTGAGTGAATGGGCGGTTAAGAATGAGGTCTACCTCAAGACTTCATCCAGTTACTATCCACAAGGGAACATATTAGCTGAGTCTAGCAATAAGAACCTCATAAGACTTATCAAAAGCACGTTGGAGGCTAACATGAGGACTTGGCATAAACAACTTAAGACTTCCTTATGGGCAGATCAAATCACACCTAAAAGGGCCATCAAAAATTCTCCTTTCATGCTTGTATATGGCAAGGAAGCAAAGCTTCTGCTCTCCTTGGAATTACCTTCCTTGGAGTTGGCTCATCAGCTTGAGGTTATGGAGAGTGATTCCTTGTCGGTAAGGTTTGTTGAACTCATGGAATTAGAAGAAGTGCGGAACAATGCCATGAGAACCTTAGAACAACATCAGGCTCAGGTTAAAAAATTGTTTGATAAGAAAACATCTAACAGGCATTTTCAAGAGGGAGATTTAGTTCTCAAATGGGATGAAGATAGAGCCAAGCCAGGAAAACATGCCAAGTTTGACGCTCTTTGGAGCAGACCATACATCATCACAAGTTTTAAAGAAGAAAATTATTTTTTTCTATCCAGACTCAATGGAGAATAATTTCCCATTCACATGAATGGGATACATCTCAAAGCTTACTTTTGAGATTGTTTCACCCCTGTACAGTTCTCTTTTTTTTCCTCCAATTGCTTTACACATTGTTTTTATTTTTGTTTTTCCTTTTCTTTTTTTTTTATGTGCTCTAAGTGTAGTTTGATTCCAAGACTCTTTTTCCCAATGGTTTGTATAAGGCTACTGGCCCTAAATCTTAGCAGGCAAGTATTCCCTAGAGGTCACCAAAAATGTTAACTTTTAAATCTACCTTGAATCGAAGTTGTTGAAATCAACTTGAATTTTTTCTTCTGAAATATTTCACCTGGAAGCGTTTAAGAAATGTATTAAAATTTATCCAAAAGTATGAAGATTTGGGTTTCAAATTTTTGAGATTTTCCTGTTCAGGGATTAAAATTCCAAAAAATTAAATTTTGATTTTGGAGTTCTGAACTCCGAAAGCCTAAAAGTCTGAAATTTTGAACTTTCTGGCATTCAAAATTTGGAGGTCTCTTTTGGTAAATTTTGATTTTTAACTTGGAGTTTTGAATTCTGAAAGTCTGAAGTTTCGAAATTTCAGAACTTTTGACTTTCAAGTTTTGGAATTCCATGTTGATATTTTGAGAAAATTCTTGCCAAAGTTCCAAAGTCCGAATCCCCAAAGTTCCAAATTTTTGGAACTTTAGAATTTCAGGTTTAAGAAGTCTCCCACCTATTTTTGATATTTTCACTTTCAGACTTCCAAAGTTTGAAACTCTGAAGTTCTAAAATTTTAAAACTTTGTACTTTCAGGTTTTGGAGTCCTCCGTTACCTTTTTCACAATTTTCGTCTCTCAAAGTCTAAAGTCTAAAGCTCTGAAGTTCCAAAATTTCAGAACTTCGGACTTTCATATTTTCACACTTTGGAGATCTTTGGGCATTTAATTCTCACCAACCTTTGCATGTGTCAGATTCTAAGCATTAATTTTGGGTTTTCCTATATAAACACAAGTTTTTACATGTCATTTTCACCTGAATTTTTGCTCTGACAATCTATTTTTTACTGCATTCTCTGTACTTTCAAGGCATCATTTTCAAGGTATTTTTTTTGGATTATTTCTTTTTGGTTTATGATATTTTTGAGTTTTTCTTCCTTGTTTATTTTCATTTTTTCTTCCTTTTGAAATGGAACTCTTGGCATCCACCATGTTTTCCTTGAAGGTGTTTCCTGATCTCCACGGTTGTAAAAACCCACATGTGCAGGCATCTAGCTCGGATTTTACCATAGTTTTCGAGATATCCCAAGTGCTTTACATGTTCTCTGTGCCTTTGGTGAGGTTTGTAATTTCAAAATTTACTAGTTCAGAGATTGTTATTATCAAAGTTCAGAAGTTTGTGATTTCAGAGTTCTGAAGTCTATGGTTTCAGAGGTTTTCATTTTTTGGAGTTCAAAGGTTTACATTTTCAGAGGTTTCATTTTTAGGGCTTCTCATCTTTGGAGTTTCAGAGGTTTCAAGTTTTCGGAGGTTTCACACTTCAAAGTTAACTCGTTTCAGAAGAGGTTTTTCTTTTAGGACTTCATAATTTCAGGAATTTTGTGGTATTTATTACAAAGTTCTAAAGGATTTTTTGGATTCTGAAACCCAAATTTAAAGTCAACTTCTTCAACAAAGGGTAAAGAGAAAATGAAGTATACATTCTTAGGATTTTCTCCTCACTCTTGTCTATCTTCAGACCTAGGAAATATAGGAGATACCGATCTCAGACAGGTTAATTTTCTTGATTTCTGGGCAAGGGTAAAGGCTCCTAACAAGAAATCTTAGATGCAAGCTATTTATGACAGTGGGCTTATTCTTGCTGCTAGTTTTCTTACATCAATGCATTGCCCTGAATTCATCTTGGCTGCAGCAACCCACTTTGATGAAGACTCCAGGTTGGTAAAGGATGCTGACAACAAGGTGGTAATTCAATTAGACATTGATTTATTTGAAGACTTGTTCAAACTCCTAGACATTTGAAAACTGTGCCATGATTTCACCAGAGGTAGCCATTGAAAATTGGGATAAAGAAACTGAGTTATGTACAAGGGTCATAATGAAGAGCTACTTGGCCAAGAGTGTCACCAAGTTTCCAAAGACCTTGTATCGATCAAACTTCATCCAAGAAGTGAATGATATTATCATGTTATTGAGTAGAGTTTCAGGCCTCACCTCTACGAAAGAATTTCAGGAATGGATGTTCTTGTATATTTCCACCATTAAGAAAAATAAGGAATTCATACGATGGGGGGAGCATATCAGCAACTCCATCTGTTTCCAGTTAGGCAAGGTTTTATCTTTGAAGAACTTCTACATGACCTCTTTCTTGGTCTATGTTGCAGCTGTTATGGGAGACTTCACTGGGTTGAACACTAAAGGTGTTAGGAGTGCTTCACAAATTTATGATTTTTATCCTCAACTCACAATGGATGAAGGAAGCAGACACTTCCACAGGGTACATGATTTTTTCTTCATTGTTATCCTTCTTTGTTTCGATAAAGAGTTATATAACAGAAGGATCTTGGATGAATATTTCAAAGAGGTGCACGAGTGGGGAGCCATTTACTTATAGTTTCCTACATTCACATACATCTGATTCCTAGTTTTGTAGGTGCTCCTAGTAAGCTGTCAAGATGTCCTACAAACAAATGGGTTTTGTTGGAGTTTGTTTGACAATTGCTGGACTACCATAGAATCCAGAACAAATGACATAAGGTGAGAGTCTAGTTTCCCATTTCAATTGGTAGATATACATGTGCAAGTATTTACAAAGTGAAGAATGTAGATGCAGAAATGTCATAAGTGACCTTGCAAACATTTCATCCTCAAACCAATTTTGATTACTGGGGAAAATTTAGTGAAACAGGTTTATCCAGTTCTCATGTACCCTAGTTAGAAGACATTTGGATTCATTGTCGAGATGAGTTCATTATCTAGCAATGGGAATATGAAAGGTTAACCCTAGATGAGGTTCGATAGTTTGGGATCACAGATATTCCAAAGGAAATGGAAGATGAAGAGGAAGTATTGGATGCATTTTACAAGGATAACAATGTCGCCAATCAACCATCACCATGGATTGATTGGTATGTAGAAGAATGTTGTAATACTAAGGAGAGGGCAGGGCCCATTTTGTAGGGGACATATAATTGGTTGAATACCTTAGGAATTTCACCCAAAGGGTTAGATCAACCTATAAGAATAGAAGCCCAATCAACAATGAGTCTTCCAACACCTACTAAAGGGAAAATTTCTATCCAAAGGGCCCATATAGTCCCTAAGAATATTTCATTTGTTGTTGGAAGTCCCTCTCTCTCCAAGGCTCCTTCTTCTAAGGTTGTGTCTCCAGTAATATCAGCATCAAAAATTGTTGAAGTCACTGATTCCCCAAGCTTACCGTAGAATCTTCCATCCTCTCCTTCCCTACCATCATCACTTCCTTCCAATCCTACACTCATTTCTTCTTTTCCATCACCATCCATGGCCCAAGTCTTTTCATCTCTTCTTGTTCTTTCAGTAGGGGAGATGATTGGGCCTCTAATTTCTACTTCACTTCCTCTATAAATTTCATTTCCTCCTATCTCATCTTCTAGCCTCTTTGTATCCACCCCTGGGGCTATTCTCACTTCCATCCTTCTATCATTACCACTTCTATTCCAGTGCCAACTAATGTTACTAGTTCCATTGTATTATCTAGTGCTCCAGGTACTGAATCAGTTGTTCCACTTCCATCAGCATCTATTATACCAAAATGACTATTTTTCCAAACTCCAAAACATAAGAAGAAAGTTCCTCTATTGGATGTTATAGATCTAAGTGTGTTAGAACCTACTCCAAGGAGATAGGCCAATTGGCCAAAGATCATCTACAGCCCATCATTGAATCAATAAGGAGAAAGGGTTGTGGAAATTTCTACTCCGGTTGAGGGGAAAACCAAAGAAACTATCATAGCGGCTAATTACCAAATTTCCAAGTTTTCATTAGGAAAAGCAACACATGAAGAGGCCAAAGAGGATGTACAGACGGATCTCAGAAATTTGTTAGAAAAGTACGAAAAAGATAAGGCTTCTAAGGATGAGCTTAAAGTAAAAGTTGAGCAGCTCACTGCTCTGCGAAGAAAGTTAACACAACCTACTCCATCTACTTAGATTTCAACTACCACTGCTCTGACAATTTCTTCCACTATGGATTATATTTCCTATCATGAGATTGAGAAGATAGGCTAGAAGGGAAGATCGGTAAATGGATGGATAGAATGTATACTTCAAGAAGCCAATCCTTTGATTAAAGAGGCTGTTGAAATATATAATGATTTATAGACTGAAAGAGCCTCTATTCGTAGAATGGATGAAGCCTTCTCCGAAGATAATAATAACTTGAATTTGAATTTGAATACATGGAGCAAAATCAGAGAAGAAGATCTAGATTTACTACTTCAAGAGGATGTAATCGATGATGTTTCTAAGTTGTTTGAATATCAAAAGGCTATGGAATTCAGGTCCCAAGTATTACAGGATTTAATAAAGAAATTGGACGATAAGTGTGTGGAAATCATGGATGCTCTGAATGACATCTCAGAAGAGTTTGATAATGTTAACTACAATTTCTTCAATGAAAACATTAATGCTCTTCTAGAAGATCAAATTAAGTCAAATTTCAAGGATTTGGTGAAAAGGGATGATGAGGTGACTAGGAATTTTAATAGTGACTCCATTGACAGGTTGGTTTCATGCCAAAATTGTACATGTCGACTATAGAAAGTGGTAGGTAAATTTAAAATAATTATAGCCAAGGTAGTAAGAGAGATCGAGACATCATATGTAGTGAACCATTAAGCGTGTGGGCTAGAGGATGGAGAAGTTCAGGGAATTATTAAGCATTTCATCAAATACAAGCATCAGATGGCTGCATGGGAGAAAGAACAAGAGAAAACTGAAACTGAAGAAGGTGTTGCAAGGCCAAGCTAAAGCTAGGTGGCCACGGAAGGAAAATTTTGAGCTTTGGATCGGTCCAAGTTATAGGGTTGACTAATTCAAACCCTTGCAACCACCTTGTTATTTTTATGGGAGCATTTTCCCTAGAGCTTAATGATATTCTATTTTTAGTAATTTGTTGGTTAAAGCCTAAGTGTAATGGGTCAGCCTAGAAAAATTATAAATAGCTAAGTGTATGAAAATTTATGGATATAGATCATTTGAGAAGTTACTCTTCAATCTTGGAAGAGTGCTTTTGAATATTGTGAAGCCTTTCAATTAGATTCAGAGTAATATTTTTCTATGGAGAATCTAATTTACTGTGTTAATGGTTGATCTATCTATCCTTTTTGGATGTACATTTATTTAATGTAAGTGGTTAACTTGCTTTTATTTCAGGATATCTTATTTCATTCTATGGGAAAGTGATATGATTGTTTTGAATATCAGTTGTGGAGAGGCTTATTTTCCTTCTATTATAAAATTCTAATTATCATTGACTTGTCATAAGTGAAAGAGATGTTTGACATGTGCATATTCTATATCATCATAGTTGTTGATTATGTCTTCAATCAGATTTGATCTATATGTTATGTATACTTGGGGTCTTACAAGGAGATGCATACTATTTTGACTGTGGTTTGTTATTTACCCTATCCAAATAGTATTAGGTGAGTTAGATTGTGATTATTTTTATCCTTTCTGAGTTACCCCTTTCTAGCGTAAATATCATCTGATTATCTAGTTTTACTCTTGGTGTATCACCGCATGTTTCTTTATTTGTTATTTCTAACCCCTGAACCTCATAAAGTGAGTAGATTAGAATCCTCTAAAGTGTTTTATCCTTGCACATCGATCTTAAATCAGTTGCCCCAAGTTCTAAAGGAATCCAACCTTCTCCAGAGGTTCATCCCAAGGCAACAAGGTCCCACACCTTGGGGATGTTCCCATGTTGCACATGATCTTTTCATAGTTTAATGGGTGCATGATCCACATGACAACATGAAGATAATTGAGCATGAATAGCAATACTTGAACATGTTAAAATTAGGTTCATTGTGCAGAATAAATCATGAAGGCATATTTTTGTGATGTATTTCTAAGGAAAAAATCACATTATTATTAAGAAACTTCCAAAAGAAACATGGTACTAGCCATGGTTTAGGAAATTACATTGCACACCAAATCCTAAGGTTAGACTATTATTAGCCATGATTATTCAAAAAGATACACACCCATGTAAGGAACTACCACACCTGCTAAAATGCAACATAAAGACAATGTAATCTTTTCATGCCCATGTGGCTAGTCATGTATGTGTGCCCCTTTTCCAAGTGGTTATTTTAATTTATTGGTGTGATTAATGAACATTCCTTAGATGGCCATAATTTCAACATTGTCATGGCATACTACTACATGCACTTGGTAGAGGCATAACCAATTACACAATGGATAGAGGACCACATCATTACCATATTTTGTATGCTTTTTTGTTATATGTGACAATGACCTTACTTTTTCTTCCATATAAGTTCTTGATTGGCATATGATCATAAAATAATTTTGAAAATTTCTTATAAATACTATCCATAGGGAAATAACTTATCAAATTCAATAAACAAGAAGTTTCTAGATGCGATTGAGAAAAAATAAGATAAAAAATCCAAGATAATGACATAATTAGCTAAAATATGCCCTCTAATCAGATAGTATAAAGATCAAATACAAAATAGGTACAACCATTTATAATTTATTATATGGCTTAGATACTACCTATCGTATAAATATGGGAATCCTCATACTAAAATTTAATAAATAATACTTATGAGATAATGATTAAATTTAGGCTAAACTCCTTAGCCTAGTGCATTATATGAGAAATGAGATGAAATATTATCTCACTTTAGTAGGCACCAAGAGGTCATCAAATGCATTTTTGATAAAAATACTAAATTCATATACTTCAGAATAACTCACCTAGTGCTACTAAGGGATAAGGAACATGAGAAGAAGGGGAAACTAGTGCATTATATGAGAAATGAGATGAAATATTATCTCACTTTAGTAATCTTGTGGCTTTGTACATAAATTTCCTTGATTTATAGGTTTGCTTTCATAATTACCCTTGTTATTTGATTTGGTATTCATTAATAACCCTTGTGAACCTCCCATTGTATTGTCTTTTATTATGTGAACTATGTAGGATTTACTTTAGGTTGTTCCCCTCAATAAGGTTTTCTTCAAGGATGGTTCCATTTTCCTTAATTCACCAGGTTTGTACCTTTGAATGTTGCGGTAACTTCAATAATGGTTACTAATGTTACACCTTAAAAACACAAGTGTTGTTTTCATTTTATGGCCTCCTCCTTTCACCTTAGTGTGAGATTAGACTATGAGGATCAACTGGAAGTGTGTACACATCAACAAGGTTGCACTCTAGTGGAATCAAACAATCTCCAAGTAATCAAGAAGAATTAATTAACAACGAGAAACATGCATGAGGAAAAATTGGTCTACTCATACTCATAGATGAAAATAAGAGGGTACTTATGGGAGTTTTGTGTAACTTCAATTTCTGGACAATTATTCCCCCTTGAGGAGAAAAGGAGTTACAATTCCCAAGATGTAATGTAACTCTCGTATGATTTAAATGATGCATATGAAAATGACATATTATATGATGGAATATGTCATATGTCATATAACTCCTAAAGACCTATGACCTCACCTAAGTGAGATGACTCGCCATGTGAGATAGACAATACCCTGAGATGACAAGTCAAATACCTCACACTAACACCCCCCCTCATCAAAGCTAATGTAGAGGAATGGTAAGTCAGAAAAAGAAAGAGAAATTCCCTAAACAACTAAGAAATATGTGTCATATGGGTCCCAAAAACTAAAGGCTTGATGATGTAGCCATGTACAAAGTGTAATCTTTATAGAAAATAAGAAGAGGAGAGGAGGACTAGAAATCCTGAAGAATATGGGTGGCTATAGAAGACCTCACCCCAAGAAGATAGTGTAAGTGAAGGAACTTGGATTCATTGAAGGGATTGATAAAGTTGTTTGTAACCTAATTATAAGTTTGACAATATTAAAATTTGATGATGTCTCCATAAATCATCTCCCATATGAAGTGCATGTGCATCTCAATATGCTTCATCTTTTGATGTTGAACTAGTTCTCAACAAATCAATATGGTGTTCATGTTGTCACAAAAGATGATATTAGGCCGTTGAAATTGAATATCAAACTCTGTTAGAATCCCCTACAACTAAAAAGATTCCATGGAAGCATTGACTAATCCCATGTATTGTTCCTCTGTAGAAGATATTGCAATCACATTCTACTTCTTTCTCGACCATTTGATAGGACCAAAACTAAGAGAGAAACTATATCTTGAGGTAGAATTCCGATTATTGAGATCACCGACCCAATCAGAATCTATAAATCTAACTAGATTTATCTTTGTCCCTTATAAGTAGTGAATTTCATGAGTATTAGTACTATGAACATAGTGAAGGATCCACATTGTTTCTTTCCAATGCAACTCATGAGGCTCCTGCAAGATTCTTCACACCATGCCAATACCGTACAAAATATCTAGCCAAGTGTGATTCAAATAGATCAAGCTCCCCAGTAACTGGTGATAAAAGCTATCATCAACTATGGGAGTGGAGAAATCAATAAGTAACTTAGCCCTGGAAAGGAAAATAGTATGAGGTGCATTAAAATTAGACATGTGAAACTTGGATACCAAATCAAGGGCATACTTAGGTTGCACAATCACAATTCCCTAGTCAAATTGTGAAATCTGTATCCCAAGAAAGTAGTGAAGCAAGCATAATTTTTTTGGTACACACTTACATCGAGTGATTTTTCTTCCTTTCAAAACAGGCGTGAGATCCCAAGTATCATTCTTCGCGAGTGAGGAATACTCCTCATCCATGGAAGAATCCCAAAATCCTCTCAAAAATACTAAGCATTAGAAGTAGAGGCGAAGAAGGTATGGGGTCCAAAAACTATGAACAAGTTCGTCTCTCATCCAAAGGATACCCTATCTAATCTCTAACACTCTAGAAGGTCTACATATCCCAGAAAGGACTAGGAGGAGAGTCGTGCTCAGAATATGTGGATTCTTCACTCAAGTGATAAGGGAGAAATTCCTCATCATCATTATCTTCAGAATCAGAAGATTATAAAGCATGAAGAGCAAGAGGATTAAGAGGAGTAGGAAGATTAGAAGGAGGAGGAGGAGGAGGCCCAACAAGATCATCATTAGAAGAATAAGAATCATAATCAAAATCAGAGAGGGGTATAAGGACCTTAACAAGTGGAGAAGTGGAAGTTAAAGACGATTCATCAAACTTCACACTTATCTCAATATAAAGCTGATGAGTAGTAGGGTTAAGAAATCTATAACCCTTCACACCATCAGGATACCCTACAAAGATATAAGGTATGGACTATGGTTCTAAGGCATATGCATCTCTTTTTGGGAATCCGAGCCATAACATTTGATCCAAAGATACAAAAGTGCTTGACATCAGGTTTGCGTCCAAACTAGGCTTCAAAGGGTGTCATACCTCTTACATAATTGTGTGGAACATAATTCTAAATGTAAAAATCATAGTTATGGCTTCGGCCCAATACTGCAAAGGAAGAGATTTTGAGTGAACCATACAAGTGGTCATCTCCTTAAGTGTTTGGTTCTTTCTTTCCACAACTCCATTTTGTGAAGGGCTGTAAGCAACTGTATGGTGCAAAGAAATCCCTTCAGAGGTACATAAATCATCAAACCTATTTCTCACATAATCACCTTCATTTTCAGTTCAAAGAACCTTGATATATCTTTCATATTTTTCCTCAATGAGAGCCTTGAAGTATTGAAAGTGATTAAAAACTTCATATTTTTGTTTAAGAAAATACACCCAAGTGTAACACGAAAAATTCATCAATGAAGGTAACTATATAAATAAATCTAGTAAATGAAGGAGATGGGAATTGGCCAATAATTTTACTATGAACAAGAATCAAATGATGAGAATCTCTCTAGGATTTTCCTTTGTAAAAGTTTTTTCAGGGCTGCTTTCCAAGGGCACAACCCTCACAAAGACCCTTAGAAAATTTGACGCGTGGGGTAACCCATTGACCATATAATTTTAACTCAATTATTTAAGGTAGGAAAAATTTTAGATGACCAAAATTCTCATGCCATAGCTTGTTAACCTCATCTACATGAGTAAGCAAGGAAGTGGGCGTCGAATCAGAAGTAAAGTGGGAGAAGGTGTACAATCATGACCAATGATCCACCTTTCCCTCAGCCACTATAGACTCATTGTAAAGCTCACGAATAATCACCGAGTTAGGATTAAATTCCACTCACATTCCTTCACCAAGATGAGTGATTTGATAAACCGATAGGAGATTTGTAGAGAGATCGGGAAAACTCAACAAGTGGTTAAATGTTCCACCTTCTACTTCTAATGATCCACTACTGGAAACTAACACCAAAGTATCATCACCAAAAGTGATTTGGGACATGCCACATGGTTCAGTGTTGGAGAAATAAACATGTGAAGAGCCCATTTGTTAGGAGGCACCAAAATTAATGATCCACATTGATGAAGGAGAAAATCTAGCTACAAGGGCCTTTCCTTTCTTCTTTTCATATTTAGACTCCTTTGCTTTGGAAGACTCCAACTTTAGAGAGTTTTGTTTAAGAGACTCATGAACCCCTATATTATTCTTCTCAATTAAATGAGCTAGATGATCTATTTATTTTCTCATACACTAATTCTCTTTAGTTCTAGTCTTCTTACAATAGGAACACTTACACTTTTCCTTCTTTGATTTAAGCTTAGAGGTAGAAACATTTGTGTTAGATTTGGTTTTGTTTTAGTTGGTCTTAGTTCCTTCTTAGGTAGGTCCTTTTTCTCTTTCTTTTTTTCATGTTTCTTATCCTTTCCCTTGCTAGTACTTACAGCAAGGGCATGTGACTTGGATTTGAGTTCTCCCATTTGAATCAACTTATCATGTTATCGAATGAATTGGGATGAATTTTTTTCAAATGAGGGCATTTTCCAAATATCCCCTAGAGTTTCTTTCATGGTGTGTAAGGTAGAAATGAAGACGAAGTATTTGGGGCCAAGTTTAAAAACAATCAACAAGATCAACTAGTCATCCTTTTTATCAACTTTGTATTCTTTTAACAATAATATAGTGTGGACAAACTTTGAGAAGAAGTCATGTAGGTTATCAAAGTTACTAGGAGTTAATCCTAGTAGTATGTTCTCTAACTCATGCACTCTCATGTCATCTTTTTTTCCAAACATATCGTCAAGGCAGGATCCACCGAGTGTTTTAGAAGACTTGATGTGGAAAATAAAGTTAGGAGAGACGGACATATCAAGAAGACCTAAGGATTCATCACATCAATTAAACCAACTGGAATTTTTGGGTTCAATAGTTGGTTCTTTCTCTACTCCCATAGCGATACGGAACAACCCTTTTTCCCATGATGTCTATCCATTTTTTATCTCCATTCAAAGAAATTAAATGGTGTGAGAAAAGGAACAAAAAGAGAATCCATCATGAAGAGAGAGAAATAGTAAATTTTGAAAGAAAAGAAACACACACACACCCCAAAACAATATTTTCACCCCCTACTTGCGTCACTTTATAGTTTAGTGGGTTGATTACAATCAGATGTAAATGTGCATCGTGAAATAGTTGGTCACTCACCTTGCAAATAGGATAAAAACAAGTAAGTTTGGATATCACAATCAATTTTTGAGTGATCACAACATTTTGACACTATAGCAAACACAAAATGATGTGGAAACAAGAAGAAGGGAGAGAAAATCAGTTTTTTGTGAGAAAATACATCTCACGTCGCAAGAAACTCCCTTGCCATAAGGATGTGGTGGACGTGCTCACTAGCCCACAAGTAATAAAAAGAGTTAAGTACAAAGAGAAAATGGCTCATAATGAGTCAGAATCCTCCTGAAATGTAAGAAAAACCTTCGGAAATAAAAAAGGGCTCCTACACACCCACATGGTTAGCAATGCCCTTGTTAATTTTGCAAATATTTTTCCCAATTAATTTCATTATGATAATTATAAGAAAATTAAAAGGATTTAATAAATACAAAAAAACTACCCTCTTAATTTAAATGACCTAATTTAAGATAAACATTTCCTTCCTTTAAAAATAATTAATTAATCCCTAGTTTAAATTTATTATAAGCTAAGCAAATAAAAACCTAGGCTATGATAAATAATATAACATTAGTTAAATTACACAAAGCTTTATATAAAAAAAGTGGGTTTCAAATTGAATAAGGAGTGAAAAGCAAGGTTGAAGTGGGTCAATGGAAGAGGAGAATGCGCCACATGGCCAAAGCAGGTGGCTCGAGGTAGGAGGGCTCAGGTTTCAACCCGTTGAACCAAGCAGGATCAGGGGTAATGTCATAACGAAGAGGGCAAAAAGAAATGTACATTCAAATAAGGCAAGAGTCATTTTGAGGATTTGTGTAGGGAGAAAGGGAAAAAAAGTAACAAATGCAGCTTGTGAGAAACATACCGAGTAGCGTCATAGGCAGGGAGATGGCATAAACATGCATAAGTGCCATGAAGGGGCTAAGCCACGGCCAAGCAAATTCACCTTAGCATGACATGGTTGATCCCTCGGTCGATCTCAAGCTTGAGTAAGATAGGGTTGGAAGGTAGATCTGAGTTACACGAGGGGCTCGAGAGTCCGCAGGATCAACCAGGTGAGCATAAAGAAATGGATATGAGACCAAACAAGTAATAAAAGTGACACACCAAATAAGGAAAAGACAAGTCTGAGCCAAAAAAACATAACTCCCCAAATAGTGTAACCCAATCCTAAATGTGAGATTGATGAGATTAGGAAAGGAAGAGCAAACTCGATTAGGGATAAATGAGCTCGAGGAGCTCTGCAAGAAAATCATTCATAACACGGTGAGGTTTGAGAGCTAGGAACAAGTTAGGAGCAGAGAGGGAAGAATGGAGGGAGAAGGATTTGAGCAGGGATCTAGGAACTCCAAAACTAATCTGAAGGAAAAACATCAAGATCAAAAAACCAAACAAGATAAATACCTCCAAGCTTAATCTTTCCACCAAATTTAGTTGCAAATAGCCAAATTTAGTTGGAAAACTCCTAATATTGCACATGCATAAAGTAAACACCCAAACAACACAAACTCCTAAAACCAGATATGTTAATCTAAATTAGCACAATCCAAAAACAATTAAAACTTACATGAGAAGTGATAAAAAATAAATTGGAAGTATTTAGAAAATAATAAATGTGAGTAAGTGCTTACTGAATCACAACTCTGATACCATGTGAGATTGGACAATGAGGATCAAATGGAAGCGTATAGACATCATCAAGATTTTACTCTAGCAGAATCAAACAAGCTCCAAGTAATCAACAATAATTAATCAACAACACAAATTATGCATGAGGAAAAACCAGTCTACTCGTAATCATTTATCAAAATAAAAGGGTGCATGTGGGAGTGATGCGTAACTCCCGTGCTTGGACAATCATTCCTCCATGAGGAGAAAAGGAGTTGCAATTCCCAAGATGGAATGTAAATATTGTATGATGTCAATGATGCATATGAAAATGATAGATTCTATGACAGAATCCATCATATGTCATATAACTCCTAAAGACCTATGACCTCACCTAAGTGAGATGACTCACCATGTGAGGTGGAAAATTCCCACAGATGACAAGGTAAATACCTCACATCAATACTTAACACTATTCAAACTTAGCCCTTGAGGCTTATGTGAATATCCCTATTAAAATTAGTTATTCTCTTTGTTAAACATCCATATCATGATTACATTGGCCATACTAATGCTCTGCATCACCTAGTCTTTCCAAGTGTAATGTGTAATACCATTTATTTTTTCTGTGGCCTACCATACACATAACCCAATTACTTTATGTATTTCCCCTAGGCCCATGTCCTTATTATTATTTTTTGTATGTATGTTTTATATGTGTAGACAAAAAATCCCACACTTACTATTTACATCACGCCTCTAAGTATGTCATTATATGCATGATTCCTAAGCAAGAAAACTAGACATTAACAACACATGTTTTTCTTTTACATTTCTTTATCCTTTTCATACTCTTATCATTTACTTTTCTCAAATGACTACTTTAATTTTGGACATTGGAAAACATGTGACCCAACTCTGTATTTACCATTATATCCTCTAAGAATCCTAGACAACATGGCCCATTAGGAATAGGAACGCCCATGCGTTATTGTCCCCTTTGGGCATTTATTTCCTTTTCCTACTTTTTCTCATTTAAAATGCCACATCATTTGTTATCTTTTCTAAATCCTCTTTTATCACTTTAGGTTAGCCTTTTTAGTTTTTAATGACGCAATTAAAATAAGGGAATCATATATATACATGAATTTCTCACTATCATTAGGGTTTGGAAAAATTAGGCTATTACTTACTATCCATTACTTAAAAACCAACATTCACGGAATGTATTTGGGTTGTATTAGTCACTGCATAGGAGGGGCTATTTCTGAATTCCCTCTCACACATTGATCTTGGGGGGAAAGTAGTTGTATCCTGCTATCTTGGTATAATTGGCACAAGGAAGGGTTCATTTTAAGACACCTCTATAAAATTGTAGGAGGAAAATACCTGGCGAATATCCCCGGAACCAGTTTCAGCGAAAGGTGAATTTGACAGTATTCCAAAACAAAAATTTCACCTATTTTTTTCATGGCTCCATCATTGACGTGCGACAACAAGACGTCAATAATCGGGCGTCAATGGCTTCTATTGACGCGCGTCAATGGCTTCTATTGACGCATGTCAATGGCTCCAATTGACGAGCATCAATGGCTGTTATTGACACGTGTCAATGGCTACTATTGATGTGCATCAATGGCTTCTATTGACACGCGTCATCAGGATTCATTGATGTGTGTCAACAGAGGCCATTGATGCGCGTCAATAGAGGCCATTGACGCGCGTCAATAGAGGCCATTGACGTGCGTCAATAGAAGCCATTGACGCCCGATTTAGCCTATAAATACCCTTCAGCCGGTCATTTTCTTGTTTTCTCCCTTCCGCTCTTGAATTTTTGTAGGTCTCAATCATTGTCAAAGACACAAGTACAACTATAATGTCGACTTCAGATGCTTCCCAACTACAAGTTCAGCAAAAAAATCAAGAGAATCCAATTCAATCGATTTCCAAGATCAACTACAGGAATCCCTTATGCCCTCACATCCATACTGTTTTAAATCTGTCTTTAGAATATAAAGATTTGATGGATGCGTGTGAATTTACAGGGGTCGTTAATATGCCCCATTTCAAAATAGATCCGGATATTTTGAATTACCTTCTGTCATCCTACAATTCAGAGGATGGCATTTTTTATGTGACTATGAACGATGGCCAAATGTTCCAATTCAGTATCGAAGCAAATGACATCCATCGGTTTACGGGCCTTTCGTTCAAAAATTTACCATTTGTTACAACCAAGGCAACACTCGTGGAAGAAAACAAGAAATTACTCAAATAAAAGTTCGGTTTCCATGTTGATTGTTAGTATAATTCGTTTTAATTCATATTTTTTATTTTGTTTTTTATTCTGATACAATTTGCTGTTATAAATTTATAGTAATTTTCACTCTTTCGCATTTGCAGCCCATGTCAATAAATCTAGGCATGGTGTGGATACACAATCAATTGCACACCACTTTCTTGCTGCACTTATTTCATTTTTTCAATCCATAATTGTTTTGCAGGGTCGCCAAACTGATATACCAAATTGGGCCATTGCATATATTGTTGCCACTATCTCAAAACAAAAATTCGATTGGTGCGCATATCTATCCAAAAAAATAAGAACTGAACTAACAAATTCAAAACTTTCTGAAAAACCTGTCATTTATTCAACAAACTATCTCCTTGGCCTTTATTATGAGGCACTTTTAAATTTAAGAGATAAAAAAATTCCTACTTGCAATGACGAGGAGTTGATGAAGTTGTCAATTCCATTTGAAGAACAACAGGTATAAAGTATTTAGTTTATATTTCAATTTTCGACATTACACTGTGCAGTTATTAACACTTAAATGTTAATTTTTTGCAGAAAAGATATCTTGAAGCCCTTCCCCGAAAAAAGGCGTTATCGAGAGGAAGAGGCCAACAACACACTGAGGCTTCGGGGGACTCCCAATGTGAAATGGAAGCTCACTCCTCTCCAAACCCTCAACAGTTTGAACTCGTTAAATGCCAGAGAAGTAATACCTTCTCATATATTATTTACAAATTCCAAAGTTGCATATTTATTTTTCAATTTAAATTTTAACCAAATGAATTGACAACATTTAATATTGATGAATTGCAGGGACTTTGGAACATACACCTATTTCACAAACTCAACCTTCTTCCCCAACTCACTCCATACAATCGCATGCATTCATATCTTCTAAACAGACACCGAGTACAACTCCTACAAGGCCACCCGTAGCACCGAGAAAAACAACCCCTCGACAACAAGGTACAACTCTTCGATAGTACGTTTAATTTCAAAAAATTTGACTTTATGAATTGTTTTCCTATTTTTTCATTTTTTTCTTGTACTTTTCAGCACATGTCAGTCCTGATCAAACCGCGGCACCGGCTCCCACTCAACCAATAATTTTTAAAATGCCAACCAGAGGAACAGTGAAAAAGAACATTGGTAAACGCATGCCTTTTGCTCCGGCCCCTAGTGGGACACTAAACCTTGCCTCCTTTCGAATTCCAACTCTCTCACTTGGTGGCTTGCCCAGTGCAACGGGCATATCTATTTTGAACAATATAAATTTAGATGAAGATTATTTGGGCATTGATAGCAATGACCCAACTGGTTTTTTCGATACCCGCGAGATGATTCAAGGCCAGTAGGTATACTTCAAATTTAAATTTAAATATGCTTTACAATTTTGAATTACATTTCGATTTAAATTTATTTATCTAAATCTTGATTTATTTTTTCACAAACAGGATCAGCCCACCCAAAGGCAGAAACACGTAGTAGTTGATCTTGGTGAAAGCCCCCATACTTCTCCAACAAGATCGTCTTCATCAGATTCAGATAGTGAACAGTTACCACCTTTTCCTTTGGAGAACTTAATTGGTTATGATTGTCAATCCCATGCCAGTGAGTTTATTCTTCCTCATATCAAACAACTTATAGAATGGGAGAGAAGGGCTAAAGTTCTTATCAATGAGATTATTAGTCGTTATGAAAATTATTGGCAACGGGATAGTTTATACGCTGCAGTCCAAAATCAACCTGCGAAGATGGATTCCTTACTTACCCAAGTAATAAGTGGGACTATCACGTATAACAACAACTATAAAGACGACATTTTAGATAAGGCATTAAACAAATTGGAAAATATTAGTGCCGAGGCCCAGGCATATTTTAACAAATGGTCCAAGGACAAGGATTTGGTAGCAATCGCAAATGCCGAAAGAGATAGAGCGGTTGTAAGTACTATTACATTCAAACAATCATTCTTGTTAATTTGAAATTTTCATTTTTTAGTAATATTTTGAATTGACATTACTCTTTTTGTGCAGTTGAAATATGAAAATTTGAAGAGTCAGGCGAAGGTTTTGCAAGTTCACTTGGAAACACCAAAGAACAGCTTATCCGCAGCAAAAAATTTGAAGCAAAATATTGTTTTGGTTAACAAACAAAACAATACACTAAAGCAGATAATTAAAGAGCATGGTTTCGACCCTGACATATTATTCAAAGCTAAAGCAGCAGCTGATCCAAATTTGCTGTCGCAGGGAGATGCGACAAATCAAGAAGAAAGAATTTTAAAAAATTTGGACAGTGCTACAGAAGATCTTATAAGTTCAGGGGTTATTTCTGGTGTTGGGGAAAGAGGTACAGCCACAGTGGAAGAAGCCGTTGGGGAAGAGAGTAGAGGAGTAGAATTGGATAAAGAAAAAGAGGGTTTTGAAAACTAGAAACTTTTATTATTGAGGAAACTTTAAATATTGAATTTGAAAACTTCTACTATTGAGTATGTACTATGGTATTTGAATTTAATTATATGGATTTATATACAGTCTTTAATTTTAATTGCATTAGATGGTGATTATCATGAATTATATGTACGTTTCTTGTTTACTTGCATTGTCATGAATTGTATGTGGACGTAGATGATGAATGATGATAATTGATAATTAATGATAGATGATGCTAAAAGACAATGAATGACGATAATGATATGATATATATGGACGATGATCAATTTAATGTGGACGTAGATTTATCATCAAGCATAGTAATTCTTCTTCTCTAGACTTTTGTAATTCTTCTTCTCTAGAATGGATATAGATTATAAATAAATGGAATGTGTTATAATGGATATAGATGACATTAATGATTAGAATGGATATAGATGACATTAGAACGAATAGAATTGTAATGATATGATTATGAATTATTTTTAAAAAACTGAATTGTTTTAATAAATTTAAATTAGATAAATAATTGTGTTAATAATAATTGTAGTGTCAGGAGTCAGGATATGATAATGATATGGTGATGATATGATATATATGGATGATGAGGAATTTTATGTGGACTTATATTTAAAATTGTATAATGTATTGTTTATCCCACAATTAAAAAAATATATCAAAAGATTTTGCGCATAAAAAATAAATTAAATATAATTCTAAGAAATCAAGAAAGAATCATCACTGGCAAGAAATTAAACATAATTGCAAATATGATAGGGTTTAGCTTACCTCTTGCATATTAGATTGTTGTGAAATCATCAAGGGTAACGTGCTATGAAATCTTGCGTATATGATAGGGTTTTTTTTACCTGACATTGTAGATAGAGGGGTGAGTTGCCTGACATTGTCAGTCCTGAGAAGTGCCAGCAACATCTTTAAATATATAGACCAACAATATCTTTAAATAAATGTAAATATATAGAATTAGACCTGTAACATCTTTAATGATAACAAGAGCTGAAAAAATGTAAAGTAACAAACAATAAGATTATGTTGAAGAAGATACCTATTTAAAATTGAAATCATCACCGGTAATGTGCTAGATCTTTGTCTTAAAAAAATTCAACACAAAAAATGGATTAGTAGATAGATGGGTGAGTTGCCTAACATTGTCAGTCCCGAGAAGTAACAGCTTCCTCGGATGGATGTCAACCCACGTTTTCAAAAAATAAAAATATTGTATTTAACTAAATGTAAATACATAGACCTGTAACATCTTTAATGATAACCAGAGCTGAAAAAAATGAATAGTAACAAACAATAAGATGAATAGTAATTTCAACGTTCCTATCTTTTTGTAATGTCAACATTAAGAGGTAATTCAATTATGATATTGCAATATGTGTGTATAAGATTATTGGAAACATCAAATATAGAAACAAAAGTCCTAAATTGTGTAAGGATATAATATTCTATCAACACTAATTCTAGAAAGTATATAGCTTAAATTAGGATTAGGGTTAAAAATAATTCACCGTTCTACCAGATGTAGGGGTATAACGGTGATTTGAAATTGGATAAGGATGTTGTGTAGAGTGTCATAAATTTTCCTTTGAGATTTGGGATCCTAAAATCAGAGGAAATGTTCATCTATTTTAGAACAAGTTTTCTTGATGAATGTGTCATAGGGATACTGAATGTGTCCTTTGATACTAAGATATCTAATCTATATCTAACACATACTTCACACGTGTTTATTGATCTAGGATATGTGTATGAATATTTTCAACGACTCTTCTACATCTATAAATATCATCTCTTTGTATTTTAGAACTATTACCCTAAAAAAGTTTTTCTAATTATATACATTAGATTTACCTCATCATTCCCCCTTCGATACCTATGAGTGCTAGAAATTATGCACCAAATACACCAAAATAGGATTAAACTACTTGTAGTTCTCCAAGTGTCATGGAAGAGTAGAGGTTAGAAAAGTGTAAATGAAGATGGAGCCCTAATTCTATCCTCAAAACTTGGTAACATTGCTTGGCTTGTATTTAATTAATTCTTGATCAATCAAATATAAGTTGACTAAGGTAATGTGTGAATTAGAGGGTCATCCACATCTATTACAATATGATGGAGCACCAACACATTAAAAAAAATTGATATAAAAATGCATCATCTTTGGTAGTTAATCTATCACAAGACTCTCAACCTTAAATTTTTTCGAACAAAAATTTGGTTTTAGACAACTTTATAAATCCCTTGCTTGAGGATCAATTTTTTCATCTTAGGAAACTTTTGGGAGTGAAGGAAATTTTCATTAAGGTGGGATAGTTCAATGTTCCTCCTTCATTCCCTTTATTAAAGTACATATTAAGGGGGGATGTCAGTGTATTTAAATAACCATACACTATTGTATATAATTAAGGTGCACTTGTAATATTAGTTGTATTTTAGTATTTGGATAATTCACCCATTAGTGTACATTTATCCACATATATTAATAGGGAAGAGTATGAACCAATTTATTGACTTGATTATCTTCATTATTAATAGAAAAGTAAATTTTCCTTACAAGTTAACTACTCTCCAAGCCTAATAATAGCCTCTACATGTTTTTATAAAAGTATGGAGAGCTAGTGTTAGTGAGCAATCTTGTGGAAGAGAGTTTTTATTACTATGAAGAATTCAAGCCATAACATCTTAATAAAATTGTGGTACTCATGATACTCTCGGTAGATTTGTGTTGTCTTTACTTTAAGCTTTCATTAATTAATCATGTATACATGCTTGTGGGTGTTTGTTTTATGGTTGTTAACTATGATTTTGGAGAGTAAATTGTACATTAATAATCATCCCAAATATTTCAATTCAAATTTTCAATGATGACATCTTCAAAATGTGACACTTTCTTTTTTCTTGTCAATAGCTTCATCAAACTCGACGTTGTCTTCTGTAGAATGTGACGTGCAACAGCAATACGTCAATAATCACTCCTGACGCGCATCAATTTAACGTCAATGGTCTTGACTGATGTGCGTCACCGACTTCAATTGATGCACGTCAAAGGTTTTACCTGACGCGTGACAATAGTCCTAGTTGTCGCGCGTCAATAAGATCCAGTGACGCACGTCAATAGGATCCAGTGACGCGCGTCACTGGCTCCTATTGACGCGCGTCACTGGCTCCTACTGATGCACATCCTTGGCTCCTATTGACGTGTGTCACTAGATCCTATTGACGCACGATAGCCAGGACTATTGTCACGCGTCACTGGATCCTATTGACACACGTCACTAGCTCCTATTGACGCGTGTCACTGGATCCTATTGACGCGCGACAACTAGGACTATTATCGCGGGTCAAGTAAGACCTTTGACGCGTATCAATTGAAGCCATTAACACCCAATTTAGCCTATAAATACTCTTCACCTGGTCATTTTTTCATTTTCACCTTCCCGCTCTTGAATTTTTGCAGGTCTCATTCGTTGTCAAAGACGCAAGTACAACTATAATGTTGACTTCACATGCTTCCCAACTGCAAGTTCAGCAAAAAAATCTAGAGAATGCAATTCAATTGATTTCCAAGATCAAATACAGGAATCCCTTATGCCCTCACATCCATACTGTTAATATGCCCCATTTCGAAACAGATCTGGATATTTTGAATTACCTTCTATCATCCTACAATTCAGAGGATGACATTTTTTATGTGACTCTGAACGATGGCCGAATGTTCCAATTCAGTATCGAAGCAAATGACATCCATCGGTTTATGGGCCTTCCATTCAAAAATTCACCAATTGTTACAACCAAGGCAACACTCGTGGAAGAAGACAAGAAATTTCTCGAATCAACGTTCGGTTTCCATGTTGATTGTAAGTATAATTCGTTTTAATTCATATTTTTTATTCTGTTTTTTATTATGATACAATTTGTTGTTATAAATTTATAGTAATTTTCATTTTTTCACATTTACAGCCCATGTCAATAAATCCAGGCGTGGTGTCTAAGATGTAGCATTTCTAAGTACATGTAATTTTTGCAATGCTAGGGTCTAAGATGAGCTTTGTAACTTTGTTTGACCTGATGAGTGCAATGGAAAAGTGTGTACTTGAAAGTATACTGGCATGGGCAGAGTTTAAACAAAAAAAAGATCTTAAGAAAACTGATGGAACCAAGAAGGGGAAATTAATTGATGTTCCCAAACTTGATGATGCAAATCAAGTAGGGGGGAAGAATTCTGATCAATGTACTTTAATATTAACGGAGGGTGACTCAGCCAAGGCTCTTGCTATAAGTGTTTGTACCTTGAATCAGGGAAATGTAAATACTAAATTTGGTAGTATTGTGACATGTTTCGACATCACTTTCCAATTTAATTTTTTGTTATTTTAGTTATCTTTATCCTATCAGGTGGCAGGAATATCTGTTGTTGGTCAAGATTATTATGGCATGTTTCCTCTCAGAGGTAAGCTGCTCAATGTCAAGGAAGCTACCACTCACCAACAAATGGAGAATAAAGATAAAATCCTTGGTCTATAGGAAGATAAAATATATGACAGCATTAAATCTTTAAGATATGGCCATCTGATGATAATGACATACCAGGTACATGATCTTTGTCTAGCGCTATTTAGTTTCTACTTAATTCTGACACATCCTTTCTAGTGAGATCCTTTTTGACTTGTCCTTTGTCTCTTAAAGGACCATGATGGTTCCCACATCAAAGGATTGCTGATCAATTTCATACTCCTATTGTCAGGGTAAATGTTCCCCCTGTATTTGGTTGAGTGTATTGAGACTCTTTATATTTGTTTTTAAGCCTCCAGAGGTTATGTATCTCCATGTCTAATTTTGGCACATGTTGATGTAGGAAACTCACAAAAATGGAAATGTGTTATCTTTTTACACCATTCCTGAGTATGAAGCTTGGAGAGAATCATTGAGTGGATCGATAACAGGTTGGACCATAAAGTACTACAAAGTAATGCTAGTTTGTTTTCTCTTTATATGTTTTTAAGTTCTGGTTTTGTTCACTTGTTGATTAGGTATCACTTGTTGCTTGGACCATACAGGGTTTGGGCACAAGTACTTCTAAAGAGGGCAAGGAGTATTTCATAGATCTGGACAAGCATAGAAAAGATTTTGTGTGGGTTGATGAGAAAGATGGAGATGCAATTGAGCTGGCCTTCAGCAGGAAGAAGATAGAGGCCAGAAAAAACTGGCTGAGACAATTTGAGGTATTTAGGCCAGGGGAGCAAGGTGAAATGAAATCTGAATTAAAATGATATCCATTTCAACACTAACAAGTTAACAGTTGCCACCTTTTCAATCAGCTTATTCTTCAGTGAGTTTATTCTTCCTCATATCAATCAGCTTATAGAATGGGAGAGAAGGGCTAAGGTTCTTATCAATGAGATTATTAGTCGTTATGAAAATTATTGGCAACGGAATAGTTTATATGCTGCAGCTGATCTTATAAGTTCAGGGGTTATTTCTGGTGTTGGGGAAAGAGATACAACCACAGTGGAAGAAGCCGTTGGGGAAGAGAGTAGAGGAGTAGAATTGGATAAAGAAAAAGAGGGTTTTGAAAACTAGAAACTTTTATTATTGAGGAAACTTTAAATATTGAATTTGAAAACTTCTACTATTGACTATGTACTGTGGTATTTGAATTTAATTATATGGATTTATATACAATCTTTAATTTTAATTGCATTAGATGGTGATTATCATGAATTATATGTATGTTTCTTGTTTACTTGCATTGTCATGAATTGTATGTGGACGTAGATGATGAATGATGATAATTGATAATTAATGATAGATGATGATGAAAGACGATGAATGACAATAATGATATGATATATATGGATGATGATCAATTTAATGTGGACGTAGATTTATCATCAAACACAGTAATTCTTCTTCTCTAGACTTTTGAACTTGTTTTAAGATAATTATTCTCTATACTTGTAACGATATGATCATAATGTCATTAGAATGGATAAAGATGATAAATAAATGGAATGTGTTATAATGGATATAGATGACATTAATGATTAGAATGGATATAGATGACATTAGAACGAATAGAATTGTGTTAATAATAATTGTAGTGTCAGGAGTCAGGATATGATAATGATATGGTGATGATATGATATATATGGATGATGAGGAATTTTATGATATGATATATATAATTCTAAGAAATCAAGAAAGAATCATCACTGGTAAGAAATTAAACATAATTGCAAATATGATAGGGTTTAGCTTACCTCTTGCATATTAGATTGCTATGAAATCATCAAGGGTAAGCATATTAGATTGCTGTGAAATCTTGTGTATATGACAGGGTTTGTTTTACCTGACATTGTAGATAGAGGGGTGAGTTTCCTGACATTGTCATTCCTGAGAAGTGCCAGCAACATCTTTAAATATATAGACCAACAATATCTTTAAATAAATGTAAATATATAGAATTAGACCTGTAACATCTTTAATGATAACAAGAGCTGAAAAAATGTAAAGTAACAAACAATAAGATTATGTTGAAAAAGATACTGATTTAAATTTGAAATCATCACCAGTAATGTGCTAGATCTTTGTCTTAAAAAAATTCAACACAAAAAATGGATTAGTAGGTAGATGGGTGAGTTGACTGACATTGTCAGTCCCGAGAAGTAACAGCTTCCTCGGACGGATGTCAACCCACGTTTTCAAAAAATAAAAAGATTGTATTTAACTAAATGTAAATACATAGACCTGTTACCCTGTAACATCTTTAATGATAACCAGAGCTGAAAAAATGAATAGTAACAAACAATAAGATTAAGGGGAAAAAGATACCTGCTTAAATCTGAAATCATCACTGCCACTGGTAATGAGCTAGATCTGTGTTTTAAAAAAACCCAACACGAGAAATGGATTAGTAGATAGATGGGTGAATTACCTAACATTTTTACTATATAGACCTGTAACATCTTTAATGATAAAGATAAAAGATAGATAAAGAAGATACCTTTTTAAAGTTGAAACAATCCATTATCAACAGCTTCATCAAACTCGATGTTGTCTTCTGTAGAATGTGACGAAGAGCAATTACACTCTCAAGGTTGGGAATATTTGTACTTGTAGCTGTATTATTCACACCTCTTCTTTCGCAAAGGGAATTCCAGTGCGCAATTTCTCTGTCGAACGGAAAGGTTTCGATGGAGTATCGAGAAACATAACACCTCATGCAACTTTCCAGATTTTTATCCAACCTGTTTCTCAGTTTTGATTTTATAAATGACAATGCACTGAAAACCATTTCATCCTCCACAGATCCCAAAATCATTGTTTGGCATAACTCATATAATCTGAAATATTCACTGATATCTTCTTGTAAGATAGAACTTTGATATATTCCTCGCCATAGCCTTGTAATAGCACCACTTTCAGAAGGTTGATCTAAATTCTTATATTGGTTCCTCATTGTTGTTGCAAAATTTGTTGACTGAAAATTTAATAAATCGGCATTCAGTATACCTTTGATTTCCATACCCTTGAGCTCTGACGTCTTTGTAAATTGTTCCATTATTGTACCCATTGATTTATGGAAATGCTTTCTGACAAAGTCTGCACGGCCACCTTCAGTATTCCAAAAATAAGGATTCATCACACCCATGGCTTCCAGAATTTTATCTTTACAGAAACGTTCCCTAATTTCTGATGACAAGGTTTCTGAAAAAATTTTAAGCTTTATTCTTGTTTCAACTATAACAGACTCAAACAAATTACGTGTTACAGAAACATCTTCTCGTTCCGATCTTGTAATATCTTGACGTTTTTGCAAAATGTGCATTGGTATTTTCCTCCCATTAACAGTGATGCAGAGGTGATTGTGGATATTAAATCTCAAAAAGGTGTTAGGATTTTTAAGATCTAATAAATCTTTCCAATTTTCAAAAACAGGTGCATCAAAACTATCCTGGGAATAGTACAATATATCAAGACTTTGACATACCATTTTTCTCATCCATATAAAATCCAAAATATAGATTAATCTACCCTGTGCATGCTTCATCAGTGTATTGATCTCCTTTAACATTGGAAGAATACCAACCAATGTAAGAAATGTCTCCAAATCAGTTAAACAGAACAACAAGTCCCTTGCCCTATCAACTTCATGACGGTATTTGTGCATGAAACCAACCAATGAAGGATACTCCTCACGAACTCTGCATGCAGGTTCATACAAAGAGATCCATCTAGTCTCCACATCCTTCAGAATTTTTTTGCCATCTGTAATTCCAATTGCAAATTTTTGGAATTCGAGAAAATGCTTTGGGCTGCTTGACATATAGGCATGAAGTTCTCTTATAAGGTCTTCTAATTTAGCAACATTTTTGTGGTTGCTTACCATTTTATACGCTAAATTCATTCTGTGAGCCATACAGTGAATTGGTAGCATATATGGGGCCACTGTTGTTTGTAATCTAACATAGAGCCCTGTTCGGTGACCTTGCATGATAAATGCACCATCTGCTCCAACGCATACCAACTTCGTAGCAATTTCATAATCAGTCATTCCAGCAACATCTTTCAAATGAGAAACAACTATTTTATATAGGTTTTCGGCATTGCAGTTTTCAACCATTTTCATAACGCCCAACAGATGAGGTTTCCTTATATGATTTTCTAAAGTATAGATGTGGATACATACCCATGCGGTGTTGTCGACTGTTGTCACTTCATCAATTGAAAGAGAGATAAATTTTGCTTTTTTTACATTCTCTTTCAAATCTTCCTTCTCTATCATTGAGAGGCATTTTTCCATTTCCCATCCACTATTTTCAGACCAATGAGACTGAGGTACATTCAGCATTCTGTAAAATTGATACAAAACTTTGAAATTGAGGAAATCCGAAATTGCTCTTCCTTTTTTTAGTATTTGAAAAAGAATAGAGAATTGTATGAATTTTGCATGTAGATTTGTTTCTTTCATCTTACCAATATGCGATGTGATCGTTCCTCCCTTTTCCAACAAATTTCTGTGTTTTTTCTACTTTGCCTCATATTCTACTGCGTATCTAACATGCATGCATTCTTTTTCAGTTTTCCACCCATGTGTTTTGATATTCTGGCCATCCGCCCCCGTTACAGTTAAATATTGTTTTCCACAATGTTTTTCTATAGTGTCCAGCTTCAGTTGCATTTTTTGTTGCTTTCCCAATTTCCATGTACATATTGTACATGTACATTCAGATGGGATTTCTTCATAATTAGATGATTGTATAGGTTCAATAAACGGAAATTTAGCTGCCCAATCAAACTTGTATGTCCTGCCAATGGTCCACATATTCTTGTTCGTTTTCAATGCTTTACTTTTTTTAGTAGAATTTTGAGCAATATCACAATCACCTGGTTTCCTCTTTCTTGGACCGGAGTTTGATTTTGATTTTTGTCTTCCATTTTGCTCAGTGTTTGTATCTGTGATATCTAGCTACACTTCTGGTTGCACCCCAACAGGAACAATATCTTCAAGATCTGGCATATTATCGTAGGTTTCATTTGTTTGACTTTGATACTGTGCAGAATGCATGTCCACCTCAATAATACCTTCCACACAGTCAGTATTCTAATTCTTTGTGGTGGCATCTATATGATTGGTATTTACAATATCTGTATCCACAGAGTTTCCAAAATACTTGAAGAGTGATTTCTGAGATTTCTTACTTACTTTAAGGTTATTCGTATTCTTTGAGCTGGCACCTTCCATTATTCTAAAAAGAGTCCTGCGTCAGCAAAAGAACCAAGTAGCGACTATGTCCAGTGTCTGAGGTCTTGTCACGCATCCCCTGTCTGAGGTCTTTATCACGTGTCAATTCTACACTTGTCACGCGTCAACAACTCATTTCCTGTCGCGCGTCCACTGTCTGAATATACTGTTGCGCGTCAACACTTCCTCTGTCACGCGTCAGTACAGCTGTTGTCACACGTCAACAATGCCCTTGTCGCGTGTCAACAATCACAGGCTAACAGTAATCTGAATCTCTGGTGCTTAAGGGTATGCAAGTTCAAATTTCATAGTATTGGTAATTTGTTAAGCTACTTGAGGTATATTACCCGGCGAATCAGCTAGGTTTTTATAGGATATGTTTTCAAATAAAGGCAAAGCCGACCCCCCAAAAAAATATACTATATATTTTAGGCGAACAGGACACCGACCCACTCCGAATAATTCGCCTTTTCAAATTTTCCTAAAATGAAATTTTTTCCATATTACAAATATTCGCCGCTAAAATTATCCCTGGCACAAGGGTAACCTAGCTTCAAGGGGCATAATTCAATCACTCACACACACACACACACACACACACACACACACACACACACACACACACACACACACACACACACACACACACACACACACACACACACACACACACACACAAACTACATAGAGTTAGAAATATAGTGCAGCGCTTGGTGAAAATCACATTGGGGTGACCGGAGAGGTTTAGGTGTGACACGTGAACCCTACAGTGAAGTGGATGTGACAAAGAGTGAAAGGAGGAAGAAAATTTAAGACCCAAAGAAGATCGTATCTAGAGATACTCCTAGGAAACTATAAATTAACTTAGAAACTAGTGCCCGAGCAATCCTATCCTTATCTCGGCAATTCTATCCAAAGAAATTTCATATTCTAGTTTCCTATACGAAGCTTACTCATTCTAGATCTATCATGTTCCACTCAATTTCAAACCTAGAATCAGCCCAGATATCTAAATACAATCTAAGGCACTCCTATTTCACTATTTCTTATACTTGTTTGTCTCTTGTATAGTAAATATTGCTAGTTATTGTTATATATGTTTGATCTCAATCCTCTAATTAGATTTAATTTCTATTAAATCATTTGGTGAACCCTCTCATTACATTCCCATTAACAGATATATTCTTCTCTAAAACCAAACCCTAGTTGCATTACAGTTCATATTTATATCTTATCTTCATATCCTAACCTTATTTTCATCTATCATCATTCCATAAATATGGTTTACACAACACTTTTCTTAGGGTTCTCATGATCTAGAGTTGTCTAATCCCAATGCAAAACACTCTAATATAGCAGCTTACAATTTGTAAAATAATTGGTCTCTTGTGATAGTGTTTTACTTTGATTTGTGAGCATAGATGAGTCTGTGGGTGATTCATAAAAAACTATGCTCAACTCTTGATTGGTTGAAATATTTGTTTCTTTCTCTAATATTATTTATTCCTCAATCGATGTGAAACTCTTGTAATTTACTCATAATTGTAATAAATTCAAACTTACATTACTCTTACTAGGATAAGGACTAATTCAGAAAATACAGGCTTTTGGCCAAATCCCTTAAAAGGTTTGGATGCTTGCATTTTCTCGATAATGAAGAAATTCGAATCGATTTGAAAAATTCATATTCTTTTTCAAGATATGGTCGTTTTAATCATTTAACTATAGTAAAGTTTTTGTTTCACATCACTCTTTAGGACATATCCCCATTATCTCTTGATTGTTGGCCTCTATTAAATCATTTTGTACTTATATATCTTTCATTCCTCATGATGAATCTCATGTATCACTATTAATATCTATCTCTCTTTCTTGTATATCCTATCTATCGTCTTAATGGCTCCCATGCATCTTCATATAGCACACATGCTCTTGAGTCCTTCGTTCCTTCCCAAACAATTATTGACAATGCTCCCCCATTCTATATTTAGGTTCATATTTGTAATGTAATCATTAAGCATGTCTTGATTGATAATAGGTATTTTCTTAATATATGTAATATTTCCTTTTTACATCAGCTAGGATTTTCTACTACTGATTTAACTCCATCTACTCTATGTATTCATGCTTTTGATAATACACCCAAGTAAGTATTAGGTTATATTTATTTACCCATTACTATAGTACCATGTATTCTTCATGTTATATGTCATGGAATGCCTAGTCATTTCCATTATAATATCCTTTTAGGCCGCCCTTGCTCATATACTATACACACATTTGTTTCTACCCATGTCATAACACACAATACCTTTGCAAAACCTTATTTTATGGACGATGCTACAATAGATTCGAAACATATTTTTGCTAATATTTTGTTATATATCTCACATGCATGATAATGTAGACACTCATTGTATTGCACAATATTCTCCCCTTGTGATGGACTACAATGTTATTGGCTTCCATGATGAAATTTCTATTGAAACCCATGATCTCATGCTTAATACATTCAATGTTACATCACCTATTGTAACTTCCCCACCACAAGTCAAAACACATAATACTGATTTGATAATGATTCTTGATACTCTTTCCTTAATCACTTTCCAATCCTCTATGCATGACTCATATGTTATGCCTACACCTCACATTGTTGCACAAATGGGGGAAATCAATCCCCCTATTTCCTCATTTAGGTCTATGGTTTCTTTTATATTCATAAGGGATAGTACATACAAATTTAATACTTTCAATCTTCCCCGATTGTACTTATTGCTTATAAAGAGTATTACATATCTCCCTACATTTCTTAAATTGGATACTGATGAGACTCCTTACATTACATATGTTACACATTTATTGGCTCTTACATCAATCCTAAAGTTTACACTTACTCCTCATACATTTGGGATCTTGGACCTCATTAGGTTTTCCCCTCACTATATTGACATTGTTCTTTGGTAGCTCTTGTGTTATCCCCTTTGGTTCTGACTAAAATTTAGGACACTTTCTTAATGACATCACTTAGATCATTATGACATACACACTTGGCGGCATCTCATTCCCCTTTGTTACCTGATGAAGCACTCTTGTTATAGGTTCAAACATGACTGTTGAGGGTGTAATTACCTACATGGACCTCACTTTACACACATTCAATAGGGGCACCCTTTCTCCCCTCTCCTATTCATATCATTTCCTTTAAATAGTTACAAAAATTCAAAACATTAGTCTAGATCTTGGTTGGATGTATCCTTTCATGCTTATATTATTCTATGTTGCAAATTACTTATCATGTGACTTTCATTCATAGTATGTTTTATCCTTTTTTCATACACACATGCATGTTCACATGGTACCTTTTAGGTGAATGTAAATTACTTACATGTTCTTACATAATGTATGATGCTTGGCACTGTTCTCTACTAGTATCACCAAGGCTCTTGGTGGCATTTACCTTTTCTATTTTTCTATATTCAAGTTCTATCATTGCAATTTCTAATCCTTTCATTTGGATACATTGTGGCATACTATCAATTATTCTAACATATTAATGGGTGCTTCATCTATAGCATTTTTCATGTTGGCTTACTTCAAACCATGTTTATCTGATTTGTCTATATCTTGTTTATGCTTGTGTCTTGATTGTCATTATTTTCGGATTGTGCCCTATGGTTTATTGTATTTTTTACTTCTATAGCTTTTAAGGCTTCGAGTATCTTGTGACATCCTGAGTGGTGTCCCATGTATTCAATCAGCTACTCGTTATGTCTTTTTCCATGTTATTGTGTGTTTTGACTAGTTTTTATTATATCATGTCATGTTTGTTTGTGATTAACACTTTTTACTATCCTTTCCCATTGTTTGGCATGCGGCATGGTAGTTACCAAACACGTCCCCTAACCCCCCTATAGAAATTATATTTCACATGTGCACATCAACTTCATCTTTCCTCGTTTAGGTCACGCTCTCCTTAGTTCATCTCACACATCATAAATGAGTGGGGGAATCATTAGGTGATTATTTCACTCTTTTAGCAATTCAGAGACAAAACACAAAATGGTACACAAAATAATTAGAAAAAACATGAGCTAAGAAACAAGTTCAAAATCAGACTTGGGCCAAAATCATAGCAGGGATAGAAGTGCCTAATATAGTAGGAATGGTGGGTGTTAGTGTCCCACTTGGGTGGTTCTATCCTAAAGGAAGAAACATGTTCTATACATGATCAAAATGTTTCCAGTGACATGTTTCTCCAAAATCCAGCAATAGATACTCAATTACATGTTACTATCAGGTACAATAGGAAAAAAATCAATGAAAAATTACACACTTTAGGCATGGGAGCTAATTATCATGTTTTCTTAGGATCAAATAAGGAATGAAACCTATGGCATATGCAGAAAAATAATATGCCTAGAATGTCATATCATCTGTGATCAGTTTCTATTAGGTTTATGACCATCTATAGTGACACTTATCTAGGGGAAGCATTAACGATTGTAGGTAAAATACAACTCTCCCAATACTCTTCCCTTGGCGACATGACACCTAAATCCTCTATATAGAGACATGATGCTGAAATCCTTAGTTTGGAAATAGGACACCTAAATCCTTAGTATTATTCCAACCAGCTCCATTGCATAAAACATATAAGAATAATTTTATCTCTTCTCTCATGCCATTCGGGTGTATTCTATCATTGATTCACTTGTCTTTCATTACACATTTATATTTTCACACCTACAAAGCTAAATTTCAATTTCATTTTTCATGAGCATTGACTACACTTATCTTCTTTTTTTAGGTCTGACCTTACTCTGAAAAAAGATAATGTGCACAAATGGAACAAGAAGTTATCTCAAACACAAGATGCTCGGGAAAAGGAAACATTCAAGGAGAAAATATGGGCATCATTTCAACCACACACACAAGGTCACCCCTAGGATCCTTATCCTCTTATAAATTCTATGATACACATTTTATAATCTCCATTCTCCACAATATCAAGTACGATCCTCATTTGACACACTATTAGTTACAACTCCCTTCGGCTCTCCACAATGTACACTCTTCTTATCTACTTTATGCTATCAAATATCCATTCATAATCATAAAGTGGAGGAAAATGTAGACACACAATCACAAACTTATTATTTACATCATGCATCTAAGTATGTCATTATATGCATGATTCCTAGGTAGGAAAATTAGACATTAACAACACTTGTTTTTCTTTTACATTGTTTTACCCTTTTCATGCTCTTATCATTTACTTATCTCGGATGACTACTTTACTTTTGAACATTGGACAACATGTGACCTATATATTTATTTACCATTATATCCTCCAAGCATCCCAGACACTACCACCCATTAAGGATAGGATTTCCCAGGTGCTACTATCCCCCTTTGGGTGCTTATGTCCTTTTCCTACCTTTACTCATTTGAAATGCCACATCAATTGTTATATTTTCTAAATCCTATTTTATCACTTGGGGTCAACCTTTTTTAGCTATTAATAATGAAATTAAAACAAGGGAATCATATACATACATGTCTTTCTCACTATCATTAGGGGTTGGAAAACTTAGGCTATTACTTACTATCAACTGCTTACGGAAAAAGCAACATTCAAGGATTGTATTTTGGCTACATTATTCATAGCATAGGAGGGGTTATTTCTGAATTCCATCTCACACATTCATCTTGGGGGGGAAATAGTTATAGCCTACTATTTTGGTGTGACTGACACAAGGGAAACCTAGCTTTAAGGAACACAATTCAATCACACAAATACACTAGAACTACATAGAGTCTGAAATGTAGTGCAACACTCGGTGACAATCACATTGGGATGACCAATGAGGTTTAGGTGTTCCACAAGAACCCTATAGTGAATTGTATGCAATAAAGATTGAAATGAGGAAGACAATTTTAGACCCTAAGAATATCATATCTAGAGGTACTCCTAGGACACTAGCGCCCAATTTAGACACTAACATCTGGGTGGTCTTGTCCTTATCTGGGCAATTCTGTATGAAGGATTTTTAGATTCTAATTTCCCATAAGAAGCTTACTTAGTCTAGATCCATCATATTTCACTCATTTTCCAGCCCAAAATCAGCCCATATATATGAATACAAGCTAAGTCACTCCTATTTCACTATTGTTTATACGTACTTGTCTCTTGCATGATAGATATTGCTTGTTACTTTTATATCTATTTGATCTAAGTCCTATGATTAAGATTTAATTTCTATTAAATCAATATGATTATTACCAAATTTTGCATATTTAAAACCTAACACTTGGTTTCTTAAATTTTTATGTTGTACATATACCACACACAAATTCACAATAACAAACAGGACTACACAAAGAAAGTGTTAGAGGAATTTCTAACAATGGATTTGTACTCACCTTGGTGCTCATTCCATTTTCCCTCACCATGAAAAATAATGAACCACGAAGAGTATGCACTTCCATGCATGTAAAACACCAATAGAGAAACACACACAGAACTTATGCATGCACTATAAGTATTTTTATCAATGTCTCGATTGGCCATTCATAGTGCTAAATCTATCTCCCCCCTTTGTGCATGTAGATATGGAACACTCATTCACAACACCAAGATAACCACACAAAGGGAGGAAGAACGTGTAAAAAGGAAAGTAAAGGATACAAAGGTTGCACAATTTCATTAAATAACCTACCATGCACAAAGCTAATGATAGTGTTGCATAATGAAGGACCCAATCCCATGGTGCAAAATGAAGCACACATCCATTATGTGAAACCATCAAGCCTGCACATAACATTAAACTAGATATGTACAAAATGCCAAAATCAATAGTGTATTAGAAGACAAAATCATTTACTCAAAATCAAAGGAGCTACAATTTCTAGCACTTTTATTATAAGATCTATTATTTCACCTACTTACCAATATGGAAGGATAAATATGCTTCCTTGGACATACCATGTCAAATAAAAGGTGGCATAAATGATGAGGATATTGATTGTTTATGTCCAAAGATTCCCTGCATGTCATAGAACATTTAATGTCACCAACCAAATCAAATTGATCTAGGCTTATTCTAAGCCTAAGAAACATTTAATGAAGATATTTTAGAATGTAAGGAATAATCAGATATGTTGGGGATTTATGAACTTTCCACTTGGCATTAAATTCGATATGGAAATGTAACCACCTTGAAAATAATTTGTCAAAATGGGATATGTTATAGGAAACAACCAGTAAGGTTTGTAAACACTATTCAACTTTAGTTTTCCTATAAATACCTAGCTGAAATACTTTATAAAGATCCAATAATTAGTAATAAAAAAGCTCCTAATAGTTTTGTATGTATTTTACTTGTCTCACCTTTCTTTCTAACATTTTTGGCCTAAGTTTTACTTGTAATATCTTTTGATTCAACAACTAAAAGAGTGAGAGTGCACTTCTTGCACGTCCAATAATGTTGTACTCACCTCTTGGCTTCATAGTTTATTCCTTCATACTCTTACACCTTCCTATGTCTTTTTCAAGTACATAATGGCCTGAGCGCAAACATGGTTAACATATCTTGGCATTCAAATAGGATGGAGCTCACATCGTGGCATGCAAACTAATTTCTCTTTTCTTCCTACCTTGTTCATCTTTTGCACTTTTTAATAACCCTTGTTAGAGTAGATTAATGCAAGACTAAAGAATGCAATTCACTTATCAAGTTTTAACTTAATTGATTGCAAGTGAGATTTATAATTGGATATTTATGTGTGTCATGTGTGCATCATTAGGCTATGAATCATGTTCTAATAAGTTTTTTTACTGCAACACCCTATAAACTAATTTGTTGGTGTAGTATATTATTTTCCTCATATTTATTTACTTAGAAACTCCTCACCTTTGTTGACTCATCTTACTTAAGTGTCAGAGTGCATCATAGGAGTTACTTTGACATGTCTTACATGTCATAGAGTTTCATATTCTATCATTAGATTTACATTCCTATTCCGAGAATGTGACTCCCCGTCCTATTATGAAAATATTCCCATGGAGGAGTTACATAACACTCTTATTTGTACACTACACTTGAGCTATTCAGTAGAGCCAATGTTTCATATTTTCACACCATTCTTGTGGTACTGTGATATTTTTCATATTGCATATACTTGTTATTGATTTCATTTTTGTGTAACTTCATGTGCAAGCACTCTTTATCAAAGATCCCGATGGAATCCCTGATATGGTATTAGAGTAATTCTGGTAAACCATTTCTCCTTCTTTCAAGTTGTATGTTTTCTTGAAATCCTCTATTATCTAACAAGACTATGTGCAAAGATTTGTATCTGTTTCTTGAAAACATGCTAAGGTTTTTAAAAATCTTAGGATTTGTTAGGGTTTTTTTGAGTTATTCGAGTTATTTGTAAGTTGTAAATTGGTTGTATCTACTTTTTTGTTAGTGTTGGTACAATCTATTTACATGATCGTAGAGGTGTTTATAGGCCCTTATAGTGCATATACACACCTGGAGAGAGATATGTTTGACCATACACATAGTTGCATATATTCAAAGGGAATTTTTATTGACCTAAGGGGAATTTCATACCTATAACATAGTTTAAAGGGCTTATACATGTAATTTAATACCGCTAAGGAGTTTTGCATGCCCTCATTGTTCTTTTAAGATATTTGGAGTAGTTTTTAAAGGTGTCACACTACCCACCAGGCCCAAATCCGCCCCCTTCATGTCCTTCTCTCTACATGCACATGTTGGTTTTTACTCACCAACTACAATGCCTTAGCTGATATTTTGCTAACGTAGAGCCTTTAAATGGTTCATATGGGCATGGAGATTGATTTTATGGCTCCAACAAGGCATTTTGCCCCCTCCACATCTGAAAACATCATTGTAAATATCTTTTTGTCTAGGGCGGTGCTCAGTTGAAGGAGGACAACTAAAACTTGGGTTTCCAACTTCAAAACATCCCTAAAACAACACCCAAGCTCTTGCACAACCTCTTTGAACTTAGAACACCCTTCTAACAGTTGCATCAGACCTCTTGGTGGTGTCATATAGCCCATCAAAAGGAAATCATAAAGTTTTTTAGTCTTTCAAAACCTAAAATTAGCCTCTTCTCTCCCTGGTGAACCCCACTCAAGGTGGATATTGGTTTCTATTTCCAATTTGAATTTTTTCTATTTTAAAATTTGGTATTTCATGCATTTTTGAAGACAAGTTGATTTGGGGATATCACATTAAAATATAATTAAATGGTTTTTTAAACTTTTATCTTCGTCAGTCGAAGACAAAGTGTGAGGCCTGGGTTGGCAGGAGGTTGATTCCCCCTCACAAACTAAACCATTGAAATATACATTCCGTGTTGATTCTAACAAGTGGTTGGAAGGTTAGGTCCATTCTCATTTAGTGCATTTTTTAATTATTGAGTGTAGTTTTATTTAAAATATGCCTTATTTATGGGAAATCATTATTATAATAACTTTTGATCGGTAGCTCGGAATTGAGTGTCATCTTTAAGAAAAACATATATGACACTAAGAAGAGGAGGGGAGATTTTATGGAAAAAACAATTTGTAGTTGCATCTTTAAGCCATTATGGTGGGCTTACTTGTTTTGGAAAGCTCAAGCCATCATCAACTCTCATGGCTTCATGTGTCTGATTTACATGACTAGGTGTGTCGTTATCATATTCAACTTCAATGCATGTTCAATCTTTTGCTACTTGTTGAATTTGATTAATACAATCTATATGTTGTGTTTTTCTTATTTCTTGTTGAATTGTTTCATCATTGACATGTAAAAAATGTTGGATTTCTTGCCTTTCATATCCAACCATTATATGTTCTTTGCAATGGGTTAGCATTGAATATTTTATTTGGGAACTTTTCATTGGCAAGTGCATCTTAGTTGAGAGGCTAACATTCTAGTCATTTTAAATCTAAATGTAATGTTTGATGGAGCTAAATCTCTCTAAATTCTTTGTCACTAAGTTAAGCTGATTTAGATCTGCTAAAATCTACTTTGTGATTGTTAGCCATCCATTTGAATATCTCATCTTTGAAGTAAGTCTTGAAGGGTAAAAATAAGCTAACATCTAATGGTTATAATTTATGTCTAGTGTGGGTAGGAAAAGTGACAAGATCTATTCTTAATGCTCTTGAATCTTGGATTATGCCATAAACCACATGGATGCCATCACCATCAAATATGAGGAGATTCCTATTTGATGGTGAAACACAACCTATAAAATCTCACAAAGCGGTGCTTGCACCAATTGAAAAATAATTACTTATTCATCTACACACATGGTTGGGTTTTCATAAATGTACTAGGTTCATAATATATAATACAATTCAATAAATGTATTTGTGCTTTAAAAAGAAAGAAGCGTGATATACTTTTTCATATTGCATTAACACAACCAAAAATGGTGATCCATTATTTACTCCTTGGAAGGATGTGGGGTATGCCCATGTTATTTATATTTTTAATTCTTATCCCACGATCCCTATCAACTTGTACCCCAATTTCATCACAATTTCATATTCTATGAGGTTCATATTTCTCTACTTTATACCTCATGTCTAGGTTGTCATAAAATGTAACAATTATGCTTGGTCTCATAATGAATCCTCCGTCTTGATCAAGGTCTTATGTGGTCCTTAGAGACACATCTTGATGCCTCTTTCAAAACCCTTCCACCAAGATCTCCCAGGAAAACCATCCTTTAATGGAGTAGACCTAGTTTTTCATATGTGTGCCACGTGATCCTTTAGTCAACTTGATTTTTATCTCATGAACTATTTGAACCAGATCTTTACAATACTGCACAAATTTGTTCCCTTCATGATTTCTTAATATGTTTGGGGGTCTTTTGAATTTGGTTGTTGTGATACCATTCAATCAGAACTTGACAATGAACATGTATACATACCCCACTTGTCTATAGTAAACTTCCGTCAACATCCCTTGTTGCTCATGTCATATCATCCTCTATCCAATTGTTTCTAAAGTAAAGTTTCTTTGATGCACCACTACTCTTTCCATTGACATTAACATTTTTTCAACATATTTTTATGGATTAGGCTCAATTTCCTTAGGTGGATTTGACTCAATTTGTTCCACTTGATTCACAACATTTTTTTCCTCCTTAGAATCATGTACATATGCCAATTTGACACCCTTATTTTAGGGTCCTTTTTTGACCTACACAGTGGCTTCTTCCCTTTCTTATTTTGTACTATGATGACTTGCATAATTTTTTTGTTTATACACAAAATGTATGTTTCCATTATAAGGAAAGAATTAAAATATAGTAGATGATATCCTTGCAGTGTATAGAAAATGAGGTGGAAATTTGTTCTAATATTCATTTCTCATTGAAAATTATAGAATATCATAGCTACAACCTTCCAAACACTTAGAAGTTTATTATACTAATTTCTTAGTGAAACATGTAGCATGAAATTTCTTCCCTTCAATATATGCACATTTGGAAGGTTACATGTATACAATGTACAAATTACTAATGGATAGAATATTAATAGATGAACATATAAATATATTTTTATGAAGCTTTACAGAGAAATCTAGCCATCATAAATGTTGGAAAATGTACAGATATTAAAAGTGGAATTCAAAAATAAAAATTGCTCTTACATCCGTAGTCTAACTTTATAGCATTGCATTCTTAGATTTCAAAAGTTGTCTTAGGATTCCTTCTAGTTTCAAAATTTTGCTTCATTTCAGCTTCATATTTTGTAATCTTCTTAATCATTGTTGTAAGTTTTAAGTTAGCATGCTAACAAGAGATAACTCACAAGATTTATAATATTAAGCTTCATTTTCTAAATACAATGCATTAGATACATTATAATTCCTTCACCTTTTCAAACCCACATATAGGACCCATCGTTAGATGAAAAAATGCTCTTGTATCATCTCATATGTATGATCTTATGGTTTGTAATGCATTGGATAAATGTGAAGGTTTTTGCAATCTAGTTTGAAGGAGCGATCCACAAGCATCTCACATGATTGAATGGAGAGTTTTTCCCCTTCAAATTCATTTCCAAGTTAGATCATGATAAGGAGTGAAGGGTTTTAGAGACCATTGGAATATAAAAGAATCCAAAAAAAAGAATATTTATGAGGGTTTGATGCTAAGTGAATCATGGAAATATTTAATATAAGTGATAGAAAATAGGGAACAATGTGAAAACATTTAAAATAATTAGAAACATTTTTATATGCTTACATTCCAACCTAACCAAAAAAAGACTTATTTAGACATAAGAGTGGATCATGAAAGTCCATGCAAGTCAAAATATTAACAGATAGAATGCAAATTTTGAAACCATGATAAGATATTGTGAAGAAATTTAAAATTTTTTCTTTTACTTAAAAATTATGTTGAATATTATTGAAGCCAATATCAATCTTCCAAATAACAAATACAAGATTATTTTAGGTAATTATCTAGTCCTGGTTGCATATTACTATTCATATGATTCCTAAGTGAGAAAAGTACTAATTAGCCCATGTCTTTGGCCATATTTTCTTTCTTTCTTTCGCCACTTCTAGTCTTACACCCTGTATAGCTCGGTCTATCTTTTCATACCTCAAAATTTCTCATTCTAAACACTAGCGCCCAGCCAAGACGCCAGTGTCAAGCACCCCCATCCCCTCTGGGGACCCCTGACCTCTTTGTACTTTACTCACATCTTTTGGGTCCTTTCTATCAATTTGAGCATATTGTATTTTTGGTAGTCAGCCTTTTTAGGGTTAATTACGAAATTCAAGCAAGGGAATCATATATATATATATATATATATATAAAGTTATGTGATCATAATAAGGGACCAAGCACTAAACATTATCTATCACCACCTAAGGTTGCATCCAAAGGCTATTCAAGAGCATTCAAGCATCCATTATAGCATCCATTCAAGGGCAATGGACTGCATTCTTCTACATACACTTCATAGGAGGGGAATTTCATTCTATTCCATGCACACATCTACTTACATCTTCTACATCTAGTTATTGCTCGCTATCAAGTGTAACACGCATAAGAGCTACCTAGGGCACATTTTTGCACACACACACCTAGAACTACATTTGGTCTGAAATGTAGTGCAATGCTCAGTCATAAGTTCACTCATTTGACAATTAAGGATAGTTTGACACCTCATTTGCATTATTTTATTTTTGGGATTTGATGCACTCTTGAGGGTTTTTACAGGTGAATTATTTATTGCAGGTTATCAACAACATCGATGATCATTGTGTGACCTACTAGAGACAAAGAGTGAAGGATAACAAACATCTTGAGACCCTACGAAGGAGGTTTTATGAGGGTATTAGTAGTCACAGGCGCCCAAAGCAGGTCTAGAGCACCTACAAGTGCCCTTGCCCCTTTCCAGGTGACCCAGTTCAGGAAGATCTTCCAGTTACACATTTTTCTGAGGCTATCTCTGATGTTTCTCCCTCTCTATTAATCATTTCATCACTTTGGCACACTTCATATTTAATTATGAAACAACTACATCATTTTATCCCTTTTTTGTAACTAAGGTTTCATAATTTCTATCTTAATTTCCTTGGGTTAGATTTACTCTCATTACATGCATATTTATTACAATTGTTGCATGCTTAGATTAGGCATAATTTTATTTATTCATAAATAAGCATTTTTTCTTAATCATTTTGGTGAACCCAACGCTTGAATCCACATTCTTTCTAAGGTTTCTCTTCTTATGCTCATTACCCATAGTGGTTATTTTGGGTCTCTTAAGCATCTCAAGCTTCCTCCATCTTCTCGTAGGGTTTCTAAACAAATGGATGAGGTTTCTGCATCAATGGCTACAACTGAAACCCCTTTGTCAAATCTTGTAATGTTCCCCTTAACAATATCAAAACATCTGATAGTGAAGAATCCTACGATGAGGATACCAACGTTGATCAATAAAAACTAGACAAAGTCACAAATTTTAAACAAGCTTTGCTTGATAATCCCACTCATCTTCTGAATATTCTCCATGTTTTTATCATTGCTAAAAACACTTATGATGTTGTTATAGCTCCTCTTGTTGGGTCTTCATCGAATGTTATGGCCTTCACTCAACCCCTTGATATCCCTACCTCTGTTCTAGCCACTACCACTCCCATCACACAACATAATACTACACAACCTAACCCCTCCTCTAATACTTCTGATCTAACTTCTTTATATCATGATCTACAGACTCAAATTCACCAACTCCAAATCACTACTTCTCATGCATCTCTATCTCTTGATTCCACTTCACTTCTTCATACTTCTTTTACACCCACCATTTCCACCAATATGTTACCACCCAACTTCATTACCCATAAGTTACCTACTTTCAAAGGCCATGGTGACCCACAAGAGCACCTCCACACCTTTCATGTGGCATGCCTAAACTATGCGGATGATCACACTTTCCTTATAAATCTTTTTCCTGCAGTCTCCAAGATTATGCGATGTGTTGGTTATATGACCTATATGTCCACTTTATAACATCTTTTATGCATCTAGCCAACGCTTTCCTAACTTATTTTTCTATCAATATCAGCTTCAAGATCTCATATGCTCAACTCACATAACTTAAAAAAGGGTCTAATGAACATCTAATGGATTATGTCTTACAATACAAAAATAACCTAGCTAAGATGTCTAATATACTCATTGACTGTGAACTTCAAGATTAATTCATCCAAACTCTATTGTCGCCTCTACAAGAGAGTGTTATATTTGAGACATGTCCATCATTCGATCAACTATGTCATACTCTTAAGCTACGCGAAACAAAATTCTTATCTTTATGTAAGCTTAAGTATTAGGATCAAGCTTCAACTTCTACATGCTTTCAAAATAAATCAAATTTAAAGCCATCACCCAAATATATTGAAGCTAAGGTCATTGTCAATGTTGTATCTAACACTAAATAACTTCAATGGAAACCACCTAAGCATACATACACAAAATTGATTGTCGCTCAACATTTTCTACTACCACATCTTATCGAAAGAAATATTATTATTCTTCCTCCTCTATTAAATTTAGATCCATCTCATCCTAAAGGTTGTAATTATGATGAAAAGATCATATGCGACTATCATCAATGTGTTGGACATTCTACAAATCATTGTTTCAAAATTCACAATCTCATTCAAGATTTGATCGATAATAATGCAATTGAGCTTTCAGTGCCTATGACTTCTGCACCTATCACTGAAAATTGTAAGCTTGAGATCTTTAACAATCCTCTTATGAAACATGAAAAACAATCGGTTGACTCCTTGGCAAATCATACATATCGCACAGTTCCTCCTCCTGTATCAGGGGCTCTTGATTTTCTAGTTGTTCATGCTGAGCCATCCCCATCCCTCACTAATTTATCCGATTATGATTATCATGCTACATTATCTTCTGATCGCTTACACATTAGTGCTTCTATTGGATCCATTTCTATCAATAACACTCACGTTGATCCATCATGTCACATCAATGCATGTTTTATTGCCCTCTTTTTTGTTATCGAGTATCTTCTATCATAAATTTCATATTCAATCCCTAAATCATATGACATTGTTAAAATTTCGATCATTGTCGATCCTCTCACCATGTTTGTGCCCTTTATTGTGGCACAATCAATCGAAGGGTGTGACATGCTCATTAGGTATTTCCTGGCTCCGCGTAACTCTAGGCCATCATCTCCATGAACCATTTATGTCTGAAATTCATTCATAGCAAGCAAGTCAATTCTATTAATGGTGTTCCACCATTCTACACCATGGACGTAACCTCCTCTTTAGGTTGTCATTGCATTAGCTATAACATCTAGGTCTCGGTGGCCTCTCAAAACTAAAGCACAATCTTCACCTAATTGCATGTTTGTGCATCGGCCTACATGGTCTCATCCGTCTGGTAGTCACATCACATTAGTCTAGGTCTGCTACTCAGCACCACTCCTTCAAATCGGTATACATCACCGCCTCATTCTCCTTACACATAGGTGTCCATCACCTCTGCATTTTATTACACATAGGTTTTCCATCACATCCCCGCTCTCTTACATATAGGTTTCCATAACCTCCACATTATACTCATCAGTGACATGCATTTAGGATTCATTCACATACACAACGCCTATCTCATATACCACCACTCTTATAGCATGGTCACATGCTTCTATCTCCGCAAGCATCAGGTGGAGTACCCTTGTCTTTCACTTTTATTGGATAGTACATTCATCATCACACACATAGGGGGCATCACACTATTTCTTTCTCCCCCCCTTTCTAGCATCAACATGCATCTTATCTTCTCATCATTTCACATCTAATCTCTCACAGTACAACATACACATCTTGTATACGATTAGTATCGTCATTACCTGATGACGCACTATCATGCTTTGGTTCACACTTGAATATTGAGGGCATCCTATACACATGAACCTCACACACTACACACTACATTACACATTATACTACACCTCACATTACACACTGAAACACTTCACAACACATATTTATCACTATACAATTAACACACTTGTGACACATTCTTACTCAACACACTCACAATACATTCTTCTCATGCCTATCTATCAATACAAACTCAACACACTAGAAACACATCCTCTTCCTGTATTCAACGCAACATACAAGTTCACACTCCACAAAATTGACAACAGGTTTCAGGTGTTTTCACAACATATCATAATACGACATAACCTCATAAATCTTGACATGTTCGCAATACACTCTCTCAACACATCTCAATTACAAACTCAACATGCTTACAATCAATCTCTTTCATTGACATTCAACAAAACTTTACAATATACTACAAAAGTGACACATTCATGATACCTTTCTACTCATATGTAAATTAACACAACACATATATCTCTCATCCAATCAACACATTGTGGTTACTACCCTATGACACACTCTAGTTCCACGGTACATGCTCGACTACTGAGGGTCTACATCTCAAATGGACCTCATCACATGTAGGCATCCTCAATGCGTTTATTCACTACACTCAACACGCTCACTCACTTTATCGATCACATATTTCTAGCGCACAATTCAAAACCAATTTCTTGATGACACACTCTTATTCTACAGTTCATTCTTAACTGTTAAAGGGGCGTGTATAAATGAACCTCATCACATGCATACACATCCACTCGAGGGGTACACTTATCCTATCATTCACATAATGTATTCCATTTTGTCCCATCCACAACATACTTAACATATCTTAGTCACATTTACTCTTGCTTACTTATGTTTTTATATGAACACTTTATTACACATGCTAGATATATATCTTGTATGTCATTATATTTATCATATACACATGCGCGTTCACTTGCCTTCTAGTTGTGATCACAGATTCTAAAAATCACAAACACAACATGGATGTTTGGCACAATACCTATTACCAATCCCACAACGGCTCCTGGGGGCATCCACTTTCGTACACTACAAGTGTTATTGTTTCATTTTTCATAGCACATTACTATATCAGATTATACATGTTTTGACATACTTTTTATCTTTCTAACATGCTAACAGGTGTTTCATGTGCAACATTTTTCTTTACAAGTGTATTTGCTTCCATGGTTGTTTGTTACATTGTTTGCTCATTATATGCCATTGTTTGAAAGCTTTTCCCTTTGTCTCGTGTGCACACTTGTCTACTTTTCAGCCACTACAACCTTGATTGTCTTGCGACATCGTGAGTGGTGTCCCATGTTTGAAACCCACTTTTCATGGTCTACATTGTCTTCTTGCATATTTACATTGTCTTCTTGTGTCTTAGCTTACACATTGTCTTCTTAGCTTACATATTGTCTACATATACATGCATGTTTTTATTTGCTTTATACTAACACTTGTCTTGTAGCCACTTTGTTTGCATGTGCCTTGGTTTTTACCAAGCACACTCCCTTCCCCCAATAGGGCATCAGTTTCAACACAATTGGTCCTCCTTTGGGCGGCATACTCCTCAAAGATGTCACATGCACCCCAAACGAGGGGGGCATCATTTGGGTGAATCAGTTCACCCCATACAATAGTCTATAGTCATCACATCAATAACACAGTACCAGTACAACACAATCATCAATCTCAGAACAGGGCTCAGAATCAGACTTGGGTCCTTATCACAGCACACAAAACCAACGTCCCAAACCTAGACAATAGTGCACCTGGGTGCCCCTGACCCTTCCTAGACGCCTGTGACCAGGGGGAGTTACACATCATCTTTTAGTTTAGCACAATCTACAACACTTCACATAATGGATTTTATAGGGCATATAGTCCTTAGCACTCAACATACATGCACCATACAACATTTTCTACTTTCACATTGGATCAGAATTGGTCAAACTGGATCATATTTTTACACACCATCTGAAGTGGTGTTCTAAATTGCGGGAAGTGGTTAAAGGATGGAGGATGACACCAGACTTTCCTCCCTACACTTCTTCCATTCTCTTGCCAAAAAACTAGTAGTCGGTGAGATCACCCCAAAAACTTACTGCATAAGCTGGCGAGATCGCCTAAAAAACTTTCTTCTACATCATCTTCAGGATCCTTTCTACACCCTTTTTCTCATCACAGATCAGGTGCACATGTTCCTTTTTCACATTTTTGTTTTACATGCTTTCTTACATACTTTTTACACATTTTGATCATATACATGTGTATTTGACTACTTGATCGTTCTTCTCTTTTGCAGGTACGTCCTTATGGGAAGTGGTAGTCAACATCATACCACATCATCATACACGTCAAACAACATCAATCAATCACATAACATCATCGACATCAACAATAGGTACAATCGCGACATCTACACATGTGTTTCTGCCCTAGGGTCATCATCATCATCACTTTTTGCACTTTCTCCTCTCTAGTTTCCACGCTCCACATTTTTATCACTCCATGCTTTTCCTTGTCTCTCAGCACGCTTTCACCATCGATCTACATGGTTATCAGGTATGCATCTCTTATCTACTTTATGTTATCGAGCATTCACTCAACAACATAAAGTGGGGGAAAATGTAGACACAAAATCACGCACTTTGGGTAATTATCTAGTCCTGATTGCATACTACTATTCATATGATTCCTAAGTAAGAAAAGTAATAATTAACCCATGTCTTTGGCCATTTTTTATTTCTTTCTATTTCAACTTTTGGTCTTACACTCTTTCTAACTTAGTTTATCTTTTCATACCTCAGCATTTCTCATCCTGGACACCAATGCCCAGCCAAGACACCAGCATCAGGTGCCCTCATCCCCTCTGGGTGCCCCTGACCTCTTTGTACTTTGTTCACATCTTTTGGGTCCTTTTTAGCCATTTGAGCATCTTATCTTTTTGGTAGTCGGCCTTTTCGAGGTTAATTACAAAATTCAAGCAAAGGAATCATATAAATATAAAGTTATGTGATCATAATAAAGGACCAAACACTAAGCATTAGCTATCACCACCTAAGGTTACATCCAAAGGCTATTCAAGAGCATTCAAGCATCCATTCTAGCATCCATTCAAGGGCAAGGGACTGCATTCTTCTGCATACACTTCATAGGAGGGGAAGTTCATTCTATTCCATGCACACATCTACTTACATCTTCTACATCTAGTTATTTTCTCGCTATCAAGTGTGACACGCACAAGAGCCACCTAGGGCACAATTCTACACACACACACACCTAGAAATACATTGGGTATAAAATCTAGTGCAGCACTCAGTCGTAAGTTCCCTCATTTGATAGCTGAGGATAGGCTGACCCCTCATTTCACATTATTTTCTTTTATGATTTGATGCACTCTTGAGGGGTTTTGCAGGTCAATCTTTCATTGCAGGTTATTTGCGACATCGACGATCATTATGTGACATACTAGACGACAAGAAGCGAAGGACAATGGACATCTTGCAACCCTACGAAGGAGGTTTCCTGAGAGTTTGAACAGTCACAGATGCCCATAATAGGTCTGTGGTGCCCGCAAGTGCCCCTGACCCATTCCAAGCACCTCAGTCTAGGTAGATCTTCAACTCACACATTTTCCTGAGGTTTCATGCAACACTTCTCCCCATATGTTCATCAGGTCAGCGCTTCGACACAGTCCAGATATGGTTGCGAACCAACTGTGTCTTTTTCATCCCTTCTTTGCAACTAGGGTTTCTTATTTACTAGCTTAATTTTCTTGGGTATATTTCTGTACTTAATTGCTTATTAATTTATTGTTACATTGCATAAGATTTAGGCATCTATTTATTCAATATTTGCTTAATCATTTTGTAGTCTACAGGGTTTGAATGAAACATTCATATGTCCTCATGTCTGCAATTTGTAATGATCTATGATACTTAGATTCAAATTTAGGTTGATCTTTGGTATTGGAGAGATTATTTAAATATTGAAGGGATTTTCAAATTGTGCTTTAATGTTGTATTTTAATAAGCCTAATTTAATATTTTTGTGGAGGTATTGGCTTTAATGGAGTTCCAAGGTTCAACGACTATGCATGAATGTTCATAGGGGTAGATTTGATGGGGTTATATCTTGGAGTCAACAAAATAGATTTTATATTAGCGGAGTACAAAAAGTGACTATTATTTTTAAAATGTAAACATAATTCTCATCTAAATGTACAACATTTGATTTTTATATGTACATATGGTATTTATAAATGAATGTTGACACTTACCTTTTACAACTTCGTTATTTACAGATATCATAAATAAAACATTGTTGTATAAAAAACAATCAAATTCATTTATTAATTAACACCGTAAATATCTATACAAACAAATATATGAAGTCCATATTAACCTAAAAAAAAACAAAAAATTAACGTCATGCATATTATGATGACATGATGCACTTTTTTATGTTAAATTATAAATCCATAGCCTTTACTCCATATATCATCTTTCTACTTGTCAAATTTATAACTTTATAAAAAATAAATAAAAAATAAAAAAATCAAAATAATAAATACTATATATTTATCACAAAATTTAAACTTGCACCCTTCCATTTATCGCTGTTATACTTTACAAACTATTTACTACACAATGGAAATATTTATTGGACTTTTAAATATATATATATATATATATATATATATATATATACATCCTGTTCCAAGGGAGCGGCGCCGCCCCTGGACCCCCTTCCCTAAAACTCGTAACGGCGGCCAAATAATGAAAGAGTCAAAAAACAAAAAAAAAAGAGAAAAAAAAAAGAATTCTTACTAATTCTCTGTACGAGAATCTGCGCAAAAAATAGGATGTGATGGGGGCATCTCTCCTTCCAATTTTCTGAAGTAAAGGCCTATGCATGAAGAAGTCTGTATAAAATAAAACAAAATTAGTATGCGCTTAATTTGATGAAATGAATTCACACACATTGTAATACCCGTCTGTCCAATTTGATTGGAATCGGGAACTCATGATACAATCATTCAGTATGAGTCTGTTTTGGAACTGCCCATATGGGCAGATTGTACTCTTGAAATTATTTTGATCATTCACCATTCTTTACAGATTTACATACCTGCAATATTCAATCTTGTGCCGTTAAATCAAGTCTGGGCTACTGTTCCTTGAATTGGATAAGGTGGGTTCAGCTCGAATCTGCAGAAAGGGCTTCTCCCAAGCTCAGGCATGGCTTCATTAAGGAAGACGAAAAACCAGGTTACGTTCTCTGGCTTGATTGCTTTGGTTTTTTTGCTATTCACTGGATTATGTATAGTGAACAAACGTGCAATGAATCCCAATCCTCTCATCCATAAGCAGCTATGGCTTGGTCTTCCCATTTTCTCTTCTATGTTTGGAAACCCTGAGAAGAAAACAATAGGTCTTAACTCGTCTCTAGTCCCCTCGGGTAGTATAAATGATGCTAGTACAACTATAAACATTGTTGATAATAATGTCATTGTCGAGGGAGAGGGATTGGAAAAGGATAGGCCGAGTAAGTTCCCATCTGATACACCAGGCTCCCAAACCAGTGTAATCAGTGCTGAAAATGATGAAAGGGAAGGTCATTTAGATACAGAGGAAGATGCCCCATTTTTCAGAAACTCCTCCCTAGTTTTGTCAAACTCTGGAGGAAGCCCAACTATGGCAGAGAAGCCTGGAGAAAACCCACAACTCAAGGTTCCGAAGGAGGAGGAAGAAGGAAGCTCAAGACCAAGGAATGCTGTGGGTACCTACAAGTCTAAGATGGCCGAGAATGAAAAAAATATGTGCAACATTTATTCAGGGAGGTGGGTAAAGGATATTTCTTATCCCCTTTATGAATCTAGTTCCTGTCCTTATGTTGACGAGGCTTTCAACTGCCAAGACAATGGGAGATCTGATATGGAGTATCAAAAATGGAGATGGCAAGCGAATGACTGCGAACTTCCAAGGTAGGTAAGATATAATCAACCCATGTCCTGCGCTTATGCCATGCATATCAAACTTCACCATATGGAAAAGGTTATTGAACATGCACAATCCAGCTCATCCAATGGGCTAGGTGATCTCTGCCTTGTGTTTTCTGCTGTCCCACAAAGCCAAGCCCACTGGATGAGCTGATCATACATGCTAGACACATCTATCACTCTCTGCATCTTGGGCATTTGCGTCATATTTTTCAATCCTGTGTCTTCATTGACATAAGAAACTTCAATGTGTGACACATTGGTATTCTAGATTCATTTGCATCGTATGTTTCAATCCTATTTGTTTTCAATGAAAGAAGAAACTTTAACATGTATCACATTGGTATTCTTGATTCATTTGCATGGTACATTGCAATCCTCTTGGTCTTCAATGAAAGAAGAAACTTTCATGTGTGGCACATTTGTATTCTAGATCATTTGCATTGTATGTTTCTGTCCTCTGTCTTCAATGAAAGAATAAACTTTAATGCGTGGCACATTGGTATTCTTATTCTAGATTCATTTGCATCGTATGTTTCAATCCTTTTTGTTTTCAATGAAAGAAGAAACTTTAACATGTATCACATTGGGATTCATTTGCATGGTATGTTTCAATCCTCTTTGTCTTCAATGAAAGAAGAAACTTTAATGTGTGGCACATTTGTATTCTAGATCATTTGCATCGTATGTTTCAGTCCTCTGTCTTAAATGAAAGAAGACATTTTAATGTGTGGCACATTGGTATTCTAGATTTCTTTGCATCGTATGTTTCAATCCTTTTTGTTTTCAATGAAAGAAGAAACTTTAACATGTATCACATTGGTATTCTAGATTCATTTGCATCGTATGTTTCAATCCTCTTGGTCTTCAATGAAAGAAGAAACTTTAATGTGTATCACATTGGTATTCTTGATTCATTTGCATCATATGTTTCAGTCCTCTTGTCTTCAATGAAAGAAGAAACTTTAATGTGTGGCACATTGGCATTCTAGATTCAATGCAACAGACTTCTTGGAAAGACTCAGGGGCAAGAGGCTCATGCTTGTAGGGGACTCAATGAATCGAAACCAGTTTGAATCCCTGCTTTGTCTTCTTCGTGAAGGCCTTTCTAATAAGAGCAGAATGTTTGAGACCCATGGCTACCGCATTACAAAAGGAAGAGGATACTACATTTTCAAATTTATGGTAAATGTTGTATCTGTGCCTCCCTCCTTGCTTGAGTTGAATCATCTCTTCTTTGCATTTTTGCCGATACTATAACAGTCTGGACATATTGCAGGACTATAATTGCACTGTGGAATTTTGTCGGTCACATTTCCTTGTTAGGGAAGGGCGTATTGTTAGACCAACTGGCAAGACAAGGCCTACTTTGATGATTGATCGAATAGATAAAACTGCTCCCAGGTGGAAGAGAGCTAACATTCTTGTTTTCAACACGGGTCATTGGTGGGCTCATGGAAAGACAGCAAAAGGGTATTATGCTTTGATCAATAGTATTCTGAGTTATTTTTTGTCACAGAGAAGTCTTACGTTTATTGAGACCTTGATTGTGTGCCGGTGTATCCTGTTAAACTTCCAATTCAAGCTTTCATCTGTGGTTAACTGTTTGGCATGGCCTTAAATTCTAACAGGAAAGATTACTACCAAGAAGGGGATGAAGTGTATGGACGCTTGGATGTACTGACAGCATTCAGGCGGGCATTGATGACATGGGGAAAATGGATTGATGAAAATTTGAATACTGCAAAAACCCATGTTTTCTACCGTGGTTACTCACCTGCCCATTTTAGGTGACTACTGCATTCTCATGTTGTCCAGATTTTGGCATTAAAATTTATATATTTGGTCTCTAAATAAATTCAAACACTAAAAGTAAAATACTCATCTGCAATACAGGGGAGGCCAATGGAATTCTGGTGGCAAATGCACCGGTGAAACCCAACCCATCTTCAATGAAACATACCATGATAGCTATCCGGTCAAAATGCAAATTGTGGAGGATGTCATCCATCAAATGCGTACTCCTGTTACAATTTTGAATATCACAAGATTGTCAGAATTTCGCAAAGATGGACACCCTTCTGTCTATGGCAAGCATTTAACAGAATTGGGTGAAAAAAGAACAAGATATCAGGATTGCAGTCACTGGTGTCTGCCAGGGGTTCCAGATGCATGGAATGAGCTAATTTATTCTTCCTTGGTCATGGAAAAGAGGGGGAACCATAACTAATTGACCAGATAGGAATGTGTAAATTTTGAGTAGATTATTATCTGATAATCAGATTGTGGTGCAATCTGTTAAAATTGTGCAGCGAGTACAATTGAGATGAAACGGGTAAGCAGATCTGACCGAATGAGATTCCAATTGGAGTTCTTGGCATTATACCAAGTGGCATTTACCAGCAAGTTGTTTTTCATTTCTGTTTTTGTTCCTTGAAAATCTTATCATAAATATATAGCTAAGATGTGATTATCTAAATTTTGCTTTATCAAGAACAATTCTTTTTTGTAAAATAAGCCTCGAAAAATCTTCAACATACAGAATGGAGATTCATATCATGTTTGCAAAATTCTTTGATGATGTGATCAGCCTTTATGGGTCATTTTCTTTTACTATGTAGAATGATGATCTGGTTTGATATTGCTCTTTAAATCCCTTGAATTTTTTTTTCAGATAATCTTCGTCGAGTTCTGCTGATTAAAAAAGACCTTCCCAGAGAATCTGGTTCTAGATCTTAATTTTCTAGAATACCTCCTCAATATAGGAGTTTGGGGTTATTTTTAATAGTTTTATAATATGATAAAGGATTTAGATCAAACCTTGTGCTCATTTTGAAATTACTACACAGGATATAGAGAAATTCACAGTACTTTCAAACTTCAATTGGTGGACTGTCTAAAGGCGGTTGCCCCAGTAGTGAGCAATCAACGTGGTGATCAACAAAACGTATTCCCTGGGCTCCCTAGGTCCTGTGATTGGTTCATTGGAACGAGAAGTGTAGAAGAAGTCCTCATTTTATGAATGATCTTAGTATCAAATTTCATTATTCATTAAAATTTCGGATTGGGAGATACAAAAAAACTAATTTAAAATTTAAAAACATCCTAAAATAAAAGTCGTGACATTAATTTAACGATAGAGTTCTGTTATAAACTATCAAACATTTTATCTCGTAAACATAATTAAAACCATTTCATTTCAATTCAAGGCGCCGTCACCTTCTAGATTACTAAATTCTTGTGCATAGGGTTCTCTGAATTTCCAAAATGAACTATAAATGAGCAGGGTTTTGTAGGCAAAATGTTGAATGTGAGAGGAGAAACCTATAATAATGCATGACAGGGTGAATTCTGGTTAATATGCATTAACTCGGAAAAAAAGAACAGAAATAAAGTTAATCACATCATGTCAGAGGCATCAATACGTATTAATCACACACACCAATTTTTTTTTCTTGCCTAAAATAATTAATTATTTTGCCTCGTACAGCATCTCTTCACAGTTAGGTCGTGATTCAGTGGTGAAATTGATAGATGACTGTCATACAACCACCCCGTCTTGGAGAATTATTAGATTTGAAGAAAAAAATAATTGAAAAGGTCACGCCATTTTATTATAGTACTAATTCGTCATAATTATTGAAATATGACTCCAAGCCCAGTACATTTCCAGTGTTTTTTTGAACGTTATGCCTGCCTTTATGTGTCTAATTTGTGAATCCTACAAATGCACATATAAACATTTGAAGATGTGTATATTTGTGTGTGCTTCTCTTCATATCATTTTTAATTTTATGAAATAGATTTTGTATTAAAAATAAGAATTATGATACAACACTATTCACAAAAAGATAGGCGATGTGTGTGTTTGCCTTCATATCATTTTTTATTTTATGAAATAGATTTTGTATTAAAAATAAGAATTATGATACAACACTATTCACAAAAAGATAGGCGGTATGGAAGCATGCTTTAAAGACACGCTCATTTTAAGTCACAAAAGAGTTTAAGAGCAAAACAACCAAAATTATGTTGAGCCTAGAAAAAATGATCTAATACATAAAAAAAGGAAATAGAAAATTAAGCCACCGCCGCGAACTGCTGCCCAGCCGACGGCGGATCATGGTCATGCCATCCATAGTCTAGTAGGTCTTTCCTGGTGTGGGAAGGGTTTCAACCAGAGCCAAAGACAATGTGCACTCCTTCAGTGAGATTTTCTGCTAGTGTACGAGACAGAGAAATGGCTAAGGCCAGCCAAGTGAATTTATCTGGGGGTGGTGACAGGTCCACTCGTGAGAAAAGGTAGTGAGTGGTCCAAGTGGCAACCCCATCCCTTGCCCGTGGTGACGAAGGTGGCATGGCCCCCCTCCTAACAGATGACTGATACGGGAATCGAACACAGCTGCGACACCGACACTAAGAGTGGCTTCCGCAATAACCACCCTGCTACTGACTACCACCGTTCCACATCATTTATCATTGTTGAAAGCATTAAAGATGCCATTTTAGAAGCTAAGCAATCTTAATTTCCAAGGCCTTCGGAATATTTCATTAAGAAATATACATGAATGATAAATAAGGTTGCTTTGTGACAGCTTGCAACCCAGGCAATAAGGTTGCTTAGAGAGCTTTGTGTTAGCCAGAGACAGCCACATCTGGACCATCCTCAATTTGCACTAGCAGGAACCACAAATACAGACATAGAGTCATGTCAATACTTAAGTCATCCATTGCTGCAGACACCTGTGAATGTTTCTGTGTGTAGTAGGTCTCAAGGATGGTGGATACTGTATACAGTTTATACATGAAAATGGATTCTAATAAAAAATAGACAGTGGGTTCTAGGAGGCCCCCCTATTTTTACCAAAATATGTGAGTTAAGCTATATTTGCGGTTCTTGGCCAATATGCTGGTAGGGTGCATATGTACTCTACTTCACTGGAATTCTACCAGGAAAGACATATAAAGGGAGTTGCCAGCTTGATTGGTGAAGTAATAACTATTTAAGACCGTCATTGCACCACTTTTGGTTGAGTTTGCCTTCACTCTTAAAAGTAAAAGATTACTTTCCAAAACAAAATGCTTACATGGGATTCATTGGAATATGAGTATGTTTCTTTTGAAGTTCAGCCAGTGAGGTGGGTTCGGAAACTATTGGGTAGTAGAAGATAAGTATCTGAACAAAGGTATTAAAACGGAAGGAAAAAAGCGGCATTCTCATAAACTGAATGAGGTTAATCTTATCGTTTGTATTGCTCCTTGTTCAATCTTCTTTGCTTTATCAAGCACAAAATCTAGATAACAATTAGATGATCTTTGTCTACTTCTCCCGGCTGGAAAGCTAGAGAACAGACATGAGTAAATATATTCAAATTTACTTTTGGATTGGAAGAGCAAAAAACTAGTTAAACATTTAGAGACATCCAAAACAGAGGAAAGCTTTGGCATGAATTCACTAATTGGACGTGTTGCAAAATTATAATTGTCTTCTTGTTTTATGTCCTTTTTGGAACAGTTTTTTTTATCATTTTTAGCAGGGGAAATAGTTGTTTTTAGTGAAACAACATATTAATAGCCATTCGCAACATATAGGACACAACCAATGGCATTGGAGAACTCTTAGATCAGAAGAAAAACTAGTTTAAAAAGTCAATTCTCTTTTATGTGTAGCACTACTTCTTCATAGTCAAGAGCTTCAACTTTATTTACAGCTGCTTGAATATGTAAATATGTATATTTGTGTGCGCTTGCCCATTTATTCATTTTCCATCCAAAGAGTCTTAAAGATGCCATTTTGGAAGTTAGGAAATTTTAATTTCAAAAGTCTTTGGAATTTCTCAATGCTTTGCTACGATTTCATCCATCTTAGATTATTAAGAAATATAGTTTAAGTTGTTAGTTTGTTAGCTTGGACAGCTGTTCGTCCATTTGCTAAGATTAGATAATAGTTATCTTATTGTTGAGAATGTATTTAATTATTTTCTAATTATTGATTTCCTTTAGTGACACCTTGCAACCAAATTTGTTATGGTTGTTAAGTTGTTATGTATCTCAGCCATCGATTGAGAATCGATCTCGGCCGTTGGTTTACCAATGAGAGTAGTATAAAAGGAGGTCATTGGGCATTTGAAGTACACAAGTTTTTGAGAAGCATTTGCAGTGCTAGCAAATGTGTTTGTAAGTTTGCAGTGTTAGCAAGGGCACAGTGATAGCGTTGGGGATAGCAGTGGGGAATATCAGCGGGAGAAGTTGGGAGATTGTCGGAGTTTTGCCAGTAAGAGGCAAGCAATCTTTGTATCTCTTAATTTGCTGAAGTTAATATATTTTCTCATCTGTAGAACTGGTTTTCCCTTGGGGGTTTTTCCAGGGACAATTTGTCCGAAAATATTGTGTTCTTTGTGTTACGCATTTCTTTCCGTATTTTTTATTAGTGAAGTTGCAGTTGTGTTATTTTTCGATATTAGCTGTAAATTACTTTTCGACAGATAAATAATCTTCTCAGATAGGAGACTAATAATCAGTGACTGCAATAGAATTTCACATAAGTGACCATAATATTTTTAAAGAGAAATGAAGGCTGGCTATATGGGAAGCAAACTTGGGTTCTCGAAACTATGGTGATGTGAAGCCTCATGCTTGTTCATGAAGGTTTCATGACTACATGCAACTAGTAAGATAATTTCAGTCTGAACAATAAGACCCTTCAAGCATCCAAAGTTGAACTATTGGTTAGAGATTGTTAACTTGGACCAAGGTTGAGGGTTTTTACATAAACCTTTCAATTGGTACTAGAAGGAATGAAAAATATATGATCCATATGACAACTCTAATTCTATGGTCAACTTCATACCAACGAATTCTACTTAGTCGAGGACTATATGGTTGTACGTTTGTCGTTGTACCAACCTTTCCTTTGGCACATAGTGCACATGCTAGGTCTTTGAAAGCTTGACTTTGTTCTCTAGCCTTGCGGAGCGGAGCCTCCAATATAACTTAGGGTCCGCAAAGGGTTGAGCAATGTTATATGGGAAATGATTGACACTTCTTCGTGCAACTCATCTATTATTGATAGAGGATTAATGGTTGCATGTAGAAGTGAAAAAATTCCAACTTACGAAGCAGTTCCTTTGCATTTTTTGTATCACAAATTGTATGTATACATATAAGTAGCAATTGCACCCCGATGGTGTGATGGAAAGACTAGCAAGGAAAGGAAGGAATGTAAAGAAAATAAAATTTGGTGAAGTAAAAGAAGGAAAAAGGATTGGTAGTAATTGGAAATATGTTACGTATTGACACGTGATGGCATGTGAAACTAAAGAAACTATGTAACGCTCAATTGATGAAAAAGTTGTTGGTCAATTGAACATGAATTATTGAGTGCACAAGAAAATGGAAGCAATTATCACTACTTTGCCAAAACATAGGAATAATTGGAATATTTTTTGAATGCTAACGTGTACATCCTCCAAAACTAAAACATAATGAAAATTTTAGTCCAAAGAAAGCAAATACTAACATCAAACATATATATGTTCACTCCTCCTGGAATCAAAAATACAAAATAGAATGATTTAGGGGGTATATGTACGCAAAGTTATATCGACACCCTCTTGCCATGCAAAATTTGGTCTATGAGGGGAAACTTCTGCATGACTCCTACTAGTTGCAAGATTATCAAATAAATCATGGCTTAACCATTGCTATGCTTTATCACCTGTGTGAAGGTGTGGTATTGTCTACTTCCAGACCGTTTTCCTTTAATGCCTCCAAACCTGTCTCTTTTCAAATGCAATCAAGAATAAACCTATTGTTTCTATGTCATCCTCAAACCCCTATATGGTAGATAAAGATAATGAGGTGCCCATTTCACAAATCTCAAGTGAAGCAGATAAAGAAATGTGTCAACAATATCAACAATACACTGTTATTTGTAGGTTTAATGGTTTTTCGCCCTGCTCTATAGATCTTTATCAACGACTCTCCACAAATTAGACCAAGCTCTGTAAAGCCCACTTTTGCTCTAAAGGATTTTTCATTGTACATTTGTAGTTTTGGGGCAATGCGGGGCATTTCCTGACTCCATAGTTTCTTGGATTTAACCCAAACACAATGATCATATATAAAGTGTCAATATATCTCTTCATTTTTTGACATCATGAAGTGCTGGAAATATTGGAAATTTGTTGGGCAAATTTATTAAAGCTTGTAGATTTGGGGTTGTTTACTTATCCTTGAATATCCATGGAAACAAATCTCAACCAAGGTCTGCCTAATAAGATAATATTAAAACGGGGTGAATTGTAGTGGTCTCAAATCTTAAACTATGAAAACACAACTTTTCATTGTTGAATCTATAAGCAAACACGACATTTTACAAGATGCTTGTCCACAATTCAAAGGGTAGCCAAAAAGGAAAAAAGAGTGCCCCACCAAACCCAAAACATGGAAACCCTTTCCTCATTTGGAGTCGGATGATGAGGATAATCTGATAGAGAAATTACCTGACATTGATGGAAAAGGAATACAGAGTTCAAAATTGCAAGTATCTATGTTGTCTTCTTAGTTGTTTATTGTTTTATTTGTTGTTTTCTATCGTGCTTCTCTTTGATTTCTTTCAAGTCGTGACTCTTTCAGGATGCTTCTTATTTGTAACCTTCTTGGATTACTAGATAATATAGTGATGTGTTTCAATAAAAAAAAGTTCTATGGACAACTTATATTTGTCCTGACCCTAGATTTTTGCTAAAAACAAGCATGGTTTTAGCCCCAAATTGGAGGAGACAAGTTCTTGTTACCTAATCCTCTTTCTTTTTTCTAATTTGAACATTTGGGCCTAGAGTCATTTTTTAGTAACAATGGAACTAGAAGGGAGAAAAAATATGCAAGTTGTTGAGGGAATGAACTCTTGAGATTGCAATGAAAGTGAGGCCATAACATTTAGTACCTTTAATGTCAATTGTTGTTTTGGGAAATGTTAGACCCTGACCTTTGTGGATTGTCAGAACTTGGGCCATTTTCCAAGGGAATTTTTTATGGTTGCCACATGTGATTGGAAATATTGGGGCATACAAGGGGTTGAGTATATCCCTTGTGGAACCAATGTATCTGTTGAATTTGACTATGACAAAAAGTGGTACTTCAAGTGGGTTTAAACTACCATTGTAAATGATTAAAATCACTTGGCTAATAACACTATTGATAAGTCGAGTTTGAATCCCCAAGTTGGTAGTACACATTACATTTTGATGCTAGTAAAGTAGAATCTTGGGTTAGAATTGATCATCGTCAGGGTTAGCTAATGAGTAACATCTTGTATATTCAACATGGGAACATGCAATTGGAACATTCAACGATTTTAACCTTTCCTTATGGTTGTCAACCAAGTCATTTGTGTTGAAAAAATGGGATGATGAAAGGAAAGTTTGTTTTCTTCGGTGGACAAAAATGAATCAATTAGGGTAATGTTAGTTTCCCACTCGTTGAAATGGGCTTCAACATTGTGAATATTGAGAAACAGTTGGTGGAAAGAGACCTATGTCAGGTTGGAACCTTGTTAGTGGAGAATTATTTGCAATGTAATGGATCTTTGAAAGCATCTCCAAAGGGTCTCACCATATGAATGCCCAACATACATCAATATATCTTTGAAAAGGGGCAATTAGCCTAGGTCACCAACGAGAATGATTGACTAACCATCGAAAGGGGTTGTCTTTTGGCAGGGAAAAGTCTCTCATAGGCACATGTAAATGAGGGAAATAAATTTGGGACCAATAAAGCTCATTTCATTAATTATAATATATTGCACGTGTTTTAGAGAATCTTGGAAATTTGGTAGTGTTTTTCATTCAAGTGGTGTCATTTCTTTAATAGATATTCAAGAGCATGCTTGTATGATAGATACAAAAATGTTGAAGGTGGAAACACTTTTTAGAGCTAGTAAAAGTAATAGGGACTTATTTGCAAATGCAATGGAAGTAAGCGTAACTTTGATAATATTGATGAGATATGATTTCCCTATTACAAATGTGCCTTGAAGGACCAATTTCAAAGGTGGGAGTGACTCTCGATGTATGAAGTGGTTAATAATAGTGTCCAATGCAAGCTATTGTTCAAGCGACAAAGGACATGTAGTTGGAGAGTCCAAGGAACATATTTGCAGAATGATGACAGTTGAACAATTAAACAATGAAAGATGTCACAATTAATAGTAGGGAAGTTGCAACACCATTAGTGCTCCAATTGAAGTGGATCTCAGTCACAACAACCAAAAATTTCTAGTTCGTCATGCTCCATATAATTGATGGGGTGGAGTTGGGACGAGATTTTCCATTCAGCCAATTGAATAGGGGTATTGCGGTGTTCTTGTTCGTTAGTAGTCTTTGTCTAAAGTTTCTTCCAATTGGGCGTGGTGAAAGCAACATGCTATGGATGGTAGGAGAGGCTCATAAACTTCCAATTAGAAATAATTTCTTTAGTGTGAGCCCCAATGTCAACATTAATGTCGAGAAATGGTTTTTACAAGAGGAGCTCATTCCAACAGAGAACCTCAAATGAATCTCTTTCTTTGGGCATAACTGTGTATAAATGAAGGGTGACACATGAAAGATGGAATCTTTTTTTTTTCCATTTATGGTCGGAGAATTGTTTGTCATAAGACCATGTGTAGGAAGCTTCAATAAGTGGAAAAGATTCTGGTTAAGAAAGGAAAGTCCTGCATCAATGAAGATTGAGGTTTTAAGAGGTAACTTTCATTATTGGTGATACAACACAAAAAATTCTTCTCAACATTCGATGAAACAAATGGACGATCATAAAGAATAAGTGGAAAATTTTGCAATATATGACAAGCTTCTTTTGCACTAATGTCATGCTCAACAACATTTTCTATTAAAATAATTTTGAAGGCAATGGAGGGGTTATTAGAGTGGGCACCATTTGAAATCTATGTAAGCATCTGATGATAGGTTTTTGGCATCTCTTTTCTTTCGACGCACACATAATATTTCAACATGACATGACGAGAAAGAATAGGTTGACAATCAACGTTTTCTCTACAAATTGAAAGCATCTCCCAATTGTGAATATTCAATTTGTCATCGTTCTGTGAGGGAGGATATTTAATTTTCTTATCTTCCTCAACGCATAGTAATGATTAGAGTTACAATTCCCGGGGGCATTATAACACCAATGCAAGGACGAGCCTTTCTTTTGCAATTGTGTTTTTGTAGATAGAAAATAATGCACTTTTGGTAATTATCTAGTCTTGATTACATACTAATATTTATATGATTCCTAAGTAAGAAAAGTACTAATTAACCCATGTCCTTAGCCATATTTGGTTTCTTTATGTTGCTACTTTTGTCTTACACTCTTTTTAGCTTAGTTTGTATTTTCATACCTCGAAATTTCTCATTTTGGACACTAGCACCCAGCCAAGATGCTAGTGCTAGGTGCTCCCATCCCCTATGGCACCCCTGGCCTCTTTATACTTTGTTCACATCTTTTGGGTCATTTCTAGCCATTAGAGCATATTATTTTTTTGGTAATCAGCCTTTTCTGGGTTAATTACAAAATTCAAGCAAGGGAATCATATAAATATAAAGTTATGTGATCATAATAAGGGACCAAGCACTAAGCATTAGGTATCACCACCTAAGGTTAGATGGAAAGGCTATTCAAGAGCATCAAAGCATCCATTCTAACATCCATTCAAGGGCAAAGGACTGCATTATTCTGCATACACTTTATAAAAGGGGAGTCTATTACATTCCATGCACACATATATTACATTTCTTTACATCTAGCTATTTGCTCGCTATCAAGTGTGACACGCACAAGAGCCACCTAGGGAACGATTCCGCATACACACACATAGAAATACATTGGGTCTTAGATGTAGTGAAATGCATAGTCATAAGATCACCCTAGTGACAGCGGAGGACAATCCAACTCCTCATTTTGCATCTTTCTTTTTTAGGATTTGATGTCTCTTTAAGGGTTTTGTAGGTCATTATTTCATTGCAGGTTTTCAACGACCTCAGCGAACATTGTATGACATACTAGTGATCAAAATCAAAGGACATTGAACACCTTGCAACCAGTCAAAGATGGTTTTCTGAGCATTTTTCCCAGTCACAGGAACCCACTACCATTTTGTGGCACCCGCAGGTGCCCCTATCCAACTTACTCTTCCATATATATAATTTTCTAAGCTTTGATGCTACAGTTCATGATTCATATTTTATAGTTTTCCAACTTTGTGCACCTTCGAGATCTCTGCGAAATAACTAAGTCATTTTATCCCTTCTTTACAACTAGTGTTTTCACATTTTATAGCTTAGCTTGCTTAGGTTATTTTATGTACTTATTTACATATTCATTTACTACTACAATAGCAATTATATTAAGATTTTTCATAGCATAAATCCACATTTTGATTAATCATTTTGGTGAGAATTTTTGCAGTCATAGGCACCCACTACCAATCTGTGTCACCTGCAGGCGCCCCTACCCCTTTTTGGGCGCCCCTATCTAGCGTACTCCTCCATATCTACAATTTTCTAAGATCCAGTGCGACAGTTTGTGCTTCATATTTTCCATTTTCCACCTCTGTGCACCTTCGGGATCTCTGCAAGACAACTAAGTCATTTTATCGCTTCTTTGTAACTAGGGTTTTCACATTTTATAGCTTAGCTTGCTTGGGTTATTTTTTGTACGTATTTTCATATTCATTTACTGCTACAATAGCAATTATATTAAGCATTTTCATAGCAGAAATACACATTTTGATTAATCATTTTGGTGAACCCGTTGCTCTAATCCACCTTCTTTCTAGGGTTTCTTCTTCTTATGCCCGTTACTCGTAGAGGTCGTTTTAGGTCTTTTGAGCATCTTGAGCTTCCTCCATCTTCCCTTGGGGTATCTAAATCAATGGTTGATATTTCTGCATCAATGGATGCAACTGAAAACCCTTTTGTCAACTCTCACAATGATCCTCTTAACAAGCTCGAAACATTTGATAGTGAACAATCATATGATGAGGATACCAATGTCGATAAAAAACAATTAGACAAACTTACAAATTTTCGAAAAGATTTGCGTGATAATCCTACACATCTTTTGCATATTCTCCATGTTTTGATTACTTCTAAAAATACTCGTGATGCTACTTCAGCACCTCTTATAGGTTCTTCCTCAGCTGTCATGGCCTCTATTTCACCCCTTCATATTCCAAATTCCATTCCTATTACTACCACCCACATTAATCACCCTAATTATCCCAATACGCAACTTGGATCTTCTTCAAATACTCCTGATTAAACTTCTTTATATCAAGATCAACAGACACAAATTTGTCAACTTCAATTAGCTACTTCTAGGGCATCACCATTTTTGGATTCCACTGTGCTTCTTCACACCCCTTTTACACCCGCTATCTCCACTTATTTGTTTCCCCTCAATTTCGTCACCCCTAATTTGGCCACTTTCAAAGGCCATAGGGACCCTCAAGAACATCTTCGAGCTATTCATGTAGCATGCCTAGATTATGTGGATGATCATACTTTACTTACAAATCTTTTTCCTCGCAGTCTCCAAGATTATTTGATGTGTTGGTGCTAGGACCTACCTGTCCACTCGGTAACATCTTTCACGCATCTAGCTGATGCTTTTCTCAGTCATTTCTCAATCAATATCACCTCTAAGATCTCATATGCTCAACTCACACAACTATAAAAAGGATCTAACAAACATCTAGCGAACTATGTCTTTTGATACAAAAACAACTTAGCTAAGATTTCTAATGTGCTTGTGGAATCTGAACTTCAAGATTTATTCATTCAAATTCTATTGTTGCCTCTTTAGGAGAGTGTTCTCTTTGAGACATCTACATCATTCGATCAACTATGTCATACTCTTAAGCTACGCGAAACTAAACTATTATCTATAGGAAAGCTGAAGTATTATGAGCAAACTTAATCTTCTATGTGTTTTCAAAGTAAATCAACTTTCAAGCCATCAACCAAACCTGCTGAAGAAAAAATTAGTGTCAACGTTGTATCTAATACTAAAGAGCTTCAATGGAAACCTCCTAAGCAAACATATACAAAATTGACTGTTGCTCCACATTTTCTAATACCACAATTGGTCGAAAGCAACCTCATTACGCTTCCTCCTCTGCTAAATCTAGATCCATCTCATCCCAAAGGTCATAACTATGATGAAAAATGCAGATGTAACTATCATTAGTGTGTCATACATTCTATAGATTGATGTTTCAAGCTTCATAATCTCATTCAAGATCTGATCGATAGTAATGCGATTGAGCTTCCAGAGCCTATGGATTTGACACCCATCAATGAAAATCATAAGCTCGATATTTTCAAAAATCCTCTTCCAAAACATGACAAAAAACTAACTGATTCCTCAACTAATCATACATATCTCGCAGTGCCTCCTCCTGCATCGGGCGCTCTTGATTTCCTGGTTTCTCATGCTGACATTTCTCCACCAATTATTTCTTTCTCCTATCGTGATCATCATGCTACATTCTCTTTTGATCACTTACACATTAGTGCTTCGATCGGATCCAGTTTTATCAATAACACTAAAGTTGATCCATCATGGCGCATCAACACATGTTGCATTGCACTTCTTATCGCTATCGGCTATCTAATCTCACAAATTTCATATCCAATCCATAACTCATATGGGTTTGTCAAGCTTCAAGTCATTGTCGGTCCTCTCACCATGCTTTTACCTTTTCTTGTGGCACTAGCAATTCAAGGGTGTGGCATGCTCTTTTTCTGGATTAGGGCATGAGGGTTTTGAAAGGGCCCACAACCTTGTACAAAGAAGAGGGAGAAAAAGGAAAAGATGAGGAGCTCTCCTAGAAAACAAAAGGAGAAAAGAAGAAAAACCCACAAAAGTGAAGAGAAGAAATTGTTGTAGTCACAGAGTCAGCAACAAAAGAATATACATGAAGAAGAGGAGGAAGAACACCCTCAGTTGTGATCGAAAACAACAAGAAGGGCCAACCAAAAGGGAAAGAGGAGTTGCAGTCCCAAAAGAAGATACAAAAAGATGAAGTGGAAACAACCAAGAGTTAACCACACAAGAAGCTAAAGAAGAGAAGAGCAGGAAAAGAAGATAGAAAATTAGTGCTTACCCTTTTTTTCCTTCTTCGAGCACACCAACTGCCAATTCTTTGGTAATTTTTCCTTTGAATCCAGCTTATTAGTTTTAACTAAGATCAGAGGAGTGTCAGTCTACAATTCCGTGTTCAGAGATATGGGGCCATCCTTATCCAAATCAGAATGATCGGATTCATGAGGCCTCTTGATTCCCGAAGTAGGTCTCTCATCTGGGTGGGATAACACCAACTGTTGACCCACCGTAGCACATTCAACTGTTGTTATGGATTGAGAAACAACTAGCAGATCTATTCCCTTATCTTCTTGAACGTCTGAATCAAAGTCCGGATCCTCCTCAAGATCAGGGGGATTCCACCGTTTGGAAAAAAAAATTATTTGCAAATTGAGCTTTCTTATGAGGGCAAGAAGAATGGAGATGGCACAAAGTTCTACAATTTCTACATCTAAAAGCCATATTTTCGTAATCTAGAGACTGAATGTGGGAAACATCTCCTATCTTAAGGATCATTTTATCCGGTAGTCCTTTATTGAGGTCAACTTCAACACACATTCTAACATAAGTGAACAACCCACTATGAAACCGCATGTTATCTTGTTTTATGAAAAGTATGATGAAAAAGCCTCTGTAACAGAAGAAATGATCATAATTTGTTGTTCAATTGGAGTGAATCCACTAGATTAGAGAATTTTTTGAGGGCCAAACACCATTAAATCTGCATACAAAAGACTTTTTCTCTTGATTATTTTTGAAGGTCAGAGATTCTACACTTGTGATTTCCAGAGAAAGTGAATCCACAACTTGCTCCACAATATAGGTCGAGGGGAGGGATAGATGTAGCAGATGCAGACGTGAAATTTTTAAACATATCCTCCTTAAATGAAGCAGGGTTTCGAGCTCTAGCTCCCCCCCTTAAAAACCCCGACATAAAAATCAAAGAAGCTCTTTTAATCCCATTAGAAATTAGTAGGGAGTTATCTTCCAGCTACTTGTCGTTAAAGTTGAGCTTAATGCAATATAATCTACAACTCAGTTTGAGGGAAAGAGCATATTTAAGGTCCATACCTTGAGCGTGTTGAGGCGGCATAATGCAGAGAGTGGTCCTAGTCCAAGTGCGAATGAGAACCTAGGAGGCGAGGTCAAAGCATAGTCCTATAGTCTGTGGTAACAAATCAGATCCGCAACCCAAACTGCATCAGTTCCTTCCCATTTCTGGCATGCCATATTCAATTATAGTCATCCGAGGCACGTGGGTAGATCCAAATCCTTGAGGTGAGGCCGAGGGCACTCCCCGGCTGAAATATGACCCTGAATACTCGTTACACAAATAACCAAGACTAGACCTAGCACACGAGAATCCATCCCCATCCCTCTACGAAGGAAATCTGCTACTGTGATCTGCAAAAGCGAAGCTAGGGTTAGGAAATTTGTGAAAACTTAAAAATGCCATATGGAGCTCATTAAATATATTCTACGGAAACTTAAGGTAGAACGGGTGTGGCATGCTCTTAGATCTCAATTGTATTCGAAGATCTCAGTCTATTGTAACCATGAATCACTTGCGTCTGAAATTCATTCACAATAACCAAGTCATCTCTATCAATGGTGTTCTATCATCCACTCCATGGCCCCAACCACCTCTTGAGGTTGTCATTGCATCAGCTAGAACATCTAGGTACATATCGAACCTAAAGCACAAACTACTCCTAGCTCACTTATTCGCACATGGCCTATATGTCCTCGTCGATCTACTAGTCCATCACATCAGTCTAGGTCTATCGCTATGATAGATCCTTCATCTAGGCATAGTTCACCACCTTGTTTCACTCCACATAGGTGTTCATGACCTCCATGTTCTGTTTCACATAGGTCTTCATCACCTACACATTTTTTTACGCTAAGGTGCTCACCATCCCCACAGTATACTCATCGATTGTATGCATATAGTCTTCATTCACCTACACATCGTCTATCTCATATACCACCACTCTTAGAGCATGATCACACACCTTTATATCCACAAACATTGGGTGGAGGACCCTCACCTTTCACTTTTATCAGATAACACATTCATCATCACACACTTGGGGGGCGTCACACTTATTTCTCTTCCCTAACATCGACAATCATCTTATTTTCTCATCACTTCACATCTAGTCTATCACATACACCATATACATCTTGATACACTCTAGTATCATCATTACCCTATGACGAACTCTATTTCCATGGTCCATACTCGATTACTAAGGGTCTATATCTCAAATGGACCTCACACCACTCACTTACCCACACACTCTATGTTTTGCACTTTGACGATCACATCTTTCTAATACACACAATTCAAACCATTTCCCGATGACGCACACTTGCTCTACCATTCATTCTTGACTGTTGATGGGACATATATAAATGAACCTCATCTCATACATACACATCCACTCGGGGGGCACACTACTCCTATCATTCACTATGCATTCCATTTCATCTCATCCACAATATATAGCATATCTTAGTCGCACTTAGTCTTTCCTACACTTACTTGTTACATGTACATCTTATTACACATGCTAGATAAATATCTTGTATGTCATTTTTTCAATATACACATGCACTTTCACTTTCTTTCTAGTTGTGATATCAAATTCTACAAATCTATACACGCAACATGAATGCTTGGCACAATACCTATTACCAGTCCCACAGAGGCTCTTAGGGGCATCCACATTCGTACATTACAGGTGCTATTATTTCATAACACATTATTTGATTGGATTATACATGCCTTGACATACAATTATATTTCTAACATGCTAACAAGTGCTTCATGTGCATCATTTAGCTTGTAGGTCTATTTTACACCATGGTTTTTTGTTACATTACTTGTTCTTGCTTGTCATTGTTTACCACGGTTCGCAGGATTTTCCCTTTTTCTTGTGTGCACACTTGTGTGCTTTTGGGAATAGTTGGCCTTGATTGTATTGCGACATCGTGAGTGATGTCCCATGTTTGAAACCTTCGTTTCATGGTCCACATTATCTTCATGTGTGTTGTCTTCTTGCATATTAGATTACACATTGTCTTCTTGTGTGCTAGTTTATATTTTACATGCAAGTTTTCTTGTACTAACACTTGTCTCCTAACCACTTTCTTTGTGTGTGCCTTGGTTTATACTAAGCACACTCCCTTCCCCCTGTAGGGCATAGTTTTAGTACACCGGTTAGTCCTCCTTTGGGTCACATTCTTCTCAGCGACATCGTATGCACCCAAAATGAGGGGGGGATCATTTGGGTGATTCAATCACCCCGTACAATAGTTCACAGTAGAAATTTAACACAACACAGTACCGGTACAACATAGTCATTAGCATTGGACAGAGCTCAGATCCTGACTTGGGTCCTTGACTCAACACAAACACCGGCGCTCAGACCCAGATAGTAGCGCCTGGGCACCCTTGACCCTTCCTGGATGCATGTGACCAGGGGGTAATTATACAAAATTATTTAGTGTAGCACAGTCAACAACACTCCACACACCAACTTTTACAGGGAAGATAGTCCTTAGCACCCACCATAAAGACAACATTCAACATTTCCTTCATTAACATTGGATCAAAATTGGTCGAACTAGATCATATTTTTACACACCATTTGTAGTGGTGTTCCATATTGCGGGAAGCAGTTAAAGGTTGGAGGATGACACCAAAATTTTCTCCCTACACATCTTCCAAATCATTGGCATGAGATTGCATGAAAAAATCTTAGTCGACAAAACTAGCATGAGATCGCTCGAAAAAATCAGTCTTCAACATCATCTACATGATCCTTTCTACACTATTTTCCTCATCACCGATCAGGTGCACATGTTCTTGTTTCACATTTTTCATTTTACATAGCCACCTCAATTAGTCTATATAAGTATCCGCTTGAGACCTCTTTTTGGCCCCCCAATTTCCTACACTTACCATAGGCATTGTAGATGTGACAATAATAAACGTAGGATTAGGTACCCAAAATGGAGTCTCTTCATTGTATTGTTGGGAGTGGGCATCATCGGAAACCTTAGAGGAAAGAATCATATTAAAAATCCTATCAAGATTATGCAGATGCTCATGGGAATCCTGACATAATCCAAAAATGAGTCAAACTTGTTCATGACCAAATCTTAAATCTCATTATTATTGTTGATTTCATTAGATCCAATAAACATATTAAGTTCATCTTGATTTGTAAGGGGATATAAGTTAAAATCCATATTGTGCTCATTATTATGGACATTCTTAGAAATTGTAAGGATATCTTGAAGTGAGATAGGAGTGAAAATCATGGGATTCTTGTGCTTTCTAGGTGTATTAGTTAATTCAATATTCTCAATGGGTGTATGACTAATACAATTACTTAAACGAAGGGGTATAGAAAGATAACGTGCACAAGGTTGAAATGAAACCCTAGGGGTCTACAAGAAAAGGCTTGATTTGGGATAGGGTGACATACAAAAATAGGTTGTTGCTTTTATCAACTTCACTAGATTATTTAACTTGAAAATGAAATAAGATTGTATATGAGTGTGAGAGTGGTTTACTTTTTTTTTTATTTCTCTTTGGATTCAAGTTTTGCAATAGGAGATGTATTGAGATCAATCAATTTACATCAACATACAAATTAAAATATACATATTTATCAATATGCAAGACATGACAATCGAAAGAAGTTCTAAATGTGACAAGGAACACAAATAGAGAATTTTAATAGATGCTCAAGAAGCTAATCTGGTAGTTGTAGATGGGTGAAAAGGATGGAAATGATTTGCAATTGCTTCATTTCTTGATCTAGGAATGCAAACTAAATAGGGACAAAACAGTTAGATTTGTATGGAAGTATTTGGTAGGTTTCACATGTTTGTCAATGTCATATGGAGAGTTAATAGTATTGTGTGACTTTTTGTACATATGTGACCAACTAGAATATGCTTCATTGTAAAACCCTAGATCTTGCAAATGTGTGAAACCCTTTGTATGACCCAAAATATCTTCAAAACCTAACCATGGGAAGAAAATCCTACAAAAAGGTTAGTGGTGGGGTTGAAGTGCAATCCGTATACTACATATGTTGGTAATACTCAATAGAGGCCTCAAACCACACATAATTCCCCACCTAGTATGCAATATCTTTATAGATGCAACTTACTTCAGTAATTTGATCACTTGATAATGGAGGAAATGGCTTGGAATGCTTTTATCGAATTGGCTGGGATGGTCTCTAGCTTGGGATGTGTAACTCTAAACCTGGATGAGTATGCTTCATACATGTTGAAGGGATGCTCCTCGAGTGTATTGCTACTTTAGGGTAATTTATGAGAGCTTTAAGTGCGTTTGAAATGATATTTTCAAGTAGTACTCTTGAAAGTGTCAGGGGAGTAAATAAGTGCATTTGACATGCTTATATATATTGTTTTGTAGGTATAATTTCATATGAAGGCTAACCTATGAGGAAAGTACCAACCCATAGAAAGATAACAAATTGAGAAAATGATTGATAGTTTCCTAGGGATGAAACCTCTAGTTTCAGACCAAACCATTTGGTGTTTCGGTCCCTGTTTGGAGGTCTTGTATGGGAAAAGAGGGAGGTGTTGGGAGATTTTGGGCATGTCACTTGGAGGAGATAAGCTATTGTGAATTGATACAAACAATTTTGTGAGAGGCTAAGTAGTGTAATTAAGGACATCAAGCCATGCAATAGGACTGAGGATAGGTAATTGATCTTAAAATGTGTGCACAAGTTATGATTTAAGAATTAAGCCAATACTGTCATTATCAATTGATAAACAACCAAATTTAGGTGTCTACAAATACAACAAACTTTAGTACGAAGGGCACAATTTTAGCACTCAAACTTTGGTCTTGTGCCACTTTGAAATATTACTTTAGCATTAACCTAGGCATTATACCATTTTAAAGTTTCCTACTCTTTCCCATACCCTTAGTACACTACATCATAAGTTCTTCTTCAACTTAACACTATATGAATCACTACACATTATGCATAATACATCTTCAAAGTCTCTACAAGTGATCTCTTTTTGAAAAAATGTTTGTATTTTAAGCCTTGATAGGTTTTGGGACCAAGAACGGTTAAACCAATGAATACTCTTTCCCATGGAAATGAACTTGTCCATTAGACTTGCATTAGTCATATTTTCAAATACACTAGTTACATTAATTGGCATTTGGTTAATTGAGCATAAACCATTTGAATTAGTCATATATATAAGCATATGCGCCCTTACTCATTGGGGGCATATTGGGATCCCATATCAAAGACACGCTCTAAGAAGGTCATTGAGCACATTCATTGAATTACCTATCCCTTAAAGCACACCACAATAAAACTACTCAAATCTAAAGCCATCCATATTGTTACCCGAGATCACACATCTATGTATTACCTAGCCATGTGTCAATTGCCAATTATTGAGGCTTGAATCGAGGGATCCATCTTGTTTTCCTTTTATAATCTCAACATCATCATAGGATTTAGATAACTATGTGTGGCTTGATCCTTCTTCAAAGTATTGTACGTCATGCATTTCTCATGCATTTCTCATCACATCAGTAGGGTGCGGTGTGGTCAATCCAATGCAAATAATGATTGACTCCCTTTTAGGTAAATAAGTGAGGAGAAGATATGTACAACTATAAAAGCATCAACACATATTTTTATATGTAAGAAACATGTCCAAAGACATAGGAAAAACACATGCTAATGTTGGGTTGCATATCAAAACCCCATATTACACATTTGTTGATCCCTAGATAGATTCGGCAACAAATTTGTCTCTTTCCAAATGAACATATCATGCATTCAATTCCATATCACTAAATTTACCAAGAAGCTTGATGACACTACACAACTCTTGTGTTTAGTTTTAGCTCATTGTTACCTAGTTTGAGCGTGAAGAACGGGGACTTCTTTTTAAAACCTAGCCCTAATTGTACTTTCATTATCCTCTTTATATTGAGCAATCTAATTATCCTTACATAATTTAGAACTATGAATTTATGTGTTTGATGTTCTAAATTATCAAATTTACAACACAATGGTATCTTAAATTAGATTAAACCCTAGAATTGAAATTATGGAATGAAATTGTGTGTTGAATTTATCAACACCACCAATAAAAAATATGGGATCATATGACAACGATGAAGATCCCTAATGTGTGTTGTTATTTTGTGAAATGAAGGAACTTGGATTCATATCGGAATTTATTTCAAATCTCTGGAAGCATAGTTCACCATCTTTGTAAATATTCATTTAACACCTTTGATTGTTACAATATCATTATAAATGGTATGAAGTAGTCCCATATGCTATGAGTCACTTGCATACTTGCATACCCACAAACGGGCCTACCAACATCGTGGACTACAAAATATATTGCTGTTGGTGCTGTTGTTGTTGATATTGTTGATGTTAGTCTTATTATTGTTCTTCTTCTTCTTGTTATTAATAATGCTTTAAGGGATTCTTTTATTTTAAGTATCGGCCACTCATTAGTTTTGTGGTTCATTCATAGGCACCTCTTGCCTTTACATTTCTGAGAAAAATTATGCTCTACTCTAATCAAAATCTCAAAATCCCAAAAACTCTTAAAAATAAAAATAGAATCTATTAATGAGGATCTAGTTCTTGCTCTTTCCCTTCTTGCTCTTTCCCTCCATATGCATAATTGTTTGTGTGCTAAGTGAGTCCACTAATCTTTTAACTATTATAAAAAATACACAAGAAAACAATATGATTAGTGGTTATCTTGGGATGAAGTAAAAATTTCCCAACAAATAAAGAAATAAATCTAATCAAATTCCTATTGAAAAGCCTTCAACCTAAAAACTAAAGGTTTCATACAGAACAAGGCCTGTGATAGATTGAATGCTGATAGAACTTATGCAATCTTATTGATTGAATTCACTCATGCGGGCCCCGGATTACAAGCAGCTATGGCTTCGCAGTAGTTGTTGGCATCTCTGTATTTTGAATTTTAAAGACAGTAGCCAGGCACCATGTGAACATCAAATAAATTATGTGGCCTGCTGGACTCCGTACATTGTTGCAGAATATCATTGATTATAATACTGTTGCAGCCATTCATTAATCAATTGCACCTCTTGTCTTCTCTGTTCAACCAACCAATCTGGGTCTTTACTAGTTGAAAAACGAAAATCAACATGATGGGCACCTGTCAATACAGAATCTGAATCATCTTTCTGACACAAATCATAATCTTATTTTGATTACTGGGGCACCATTTTACCTTTCTCAGTGACCAGCGCAACAAGGCTCTTTGATATATTCTTTAGTACTCTGCAAATAAGGATACAGAATATAAGTCAGAATTATCACCATGCTTACTAAATGAATGCCAGTTGGTACTGGATCCCAATCACAACCCCCCTGCCCCCTTAAACCAAAAACACAGACACCCACACAAAGATTGTCAGAAAAATGAAAGCTGAAGCCTACCCTCCTCCACTCCATGGATCAACCAAGCCATTTGAAAAAATGATATTGCTGGCAAAGTGTTTCAGTGTGGTGCCTATGTCCTGCAATATAAAAAATAACCCATTAACAGTTTTCTGACTATGATTAGCTCAGTATCAGTTCTGTTGTACTTCTCATTTATCAGTTCTGTTGTACGTTTTGTTCATACAGACTTACATGACCACCAAATTCTGTGGTTATCCAGTGTGGCCTTGGCTTCACCCCATACTGCCTTTGGCAATCATGTTCATATGAAGGGTAGTCATAACTGGAAGGTGGAAACATTCCATTGACTGAAGAGCTCATTGGCATTACCATTTCTGTACATGCCTGCCATTTATTCAAAGGTAGTTATAAATGTTATAAACCCAAATTCAATTGTGATGTTGACGACACTATGTAAATAGACAGTCTTGTAACAATTTCACCATAATTAAGAATAACTGCTGTAGGGATAGAGTCTTCAATCTTTTAACCTGCCAACCCCATCCACTGAGGCCATGAGGATCACTGTCATCCTCCATTTCAAAACAAGTTTCAGTGTTTGAATAGTTGTAGTAAATGCTTGCAGCAGCAGACACTCTGGACAATGAGTCTGTGCCTCGGGGAAAACTGTCAATAACTTCACACATCTGACAAACAAGCATGCAATTCAAATACGGAATAAGAGATACTATACTATCTGGTAAGCAGGCTGTTGAACACAGGCTTTTATAGATGAGATATTGATCCCACCCATTATGTTTTAATTCAATTCTAGGTTAATTTAGACGTTAATGTGCACAAGTGGCCAAGAATGGCTAATTGAAGTGAAGAAAAATAAATAGCTTTAAAATCAATACTTGGAAACCCAAAAGTTATGCCAAGTAACCAGACATCTGAAAATAGAAAGAAATTGAAATGATGGGGTTATCCAAATACTACCGCCGTTACAGGGTAAGCCGGTAGTGGCGTTAAAAAATTGGTCTCTGTTGGGTAGTTGGTCATTGCAGAATAAATGAATGCCTGATCTAGCCAGGCCCTTACAGGGTCTACAGTTTTGAGATCCCTGTACCATAAAACATTCATTAATTTTCTTTCACTAAGTAAGGCCAAAGATACTGTCTGAAGCAAATGAATGTATTCCTTCACTTTTCTTGCAACAATCTGATTCTTCTGCTCATGGGTAGAAGATATTTACTTGCAAGTTCTAAAAATTTTGCTGATCTTTTGAAGTCCTCCTTCCTTCATGGACTGAGATTGAAGATCATTCCATGATTCTCTGATCACATTGAAGCAGCTCTTGCTTGCTTTCTGCAATAAGACAATCCATATATTTAGTTAGTCTAAGCAGGAGTGGCTTATGCAACACCTAGGTTGGATAGGTGAAAGGAAAATAAATACAACCTTGAAATCGTTAGAAACAATGTCATAGAATGTGTTCTTTGGTACAATATTATCAAAATGCAAGATAGGAGCAGATGATGCCACGGCCCCAATAGCTAGATGGGGATATTTCAATCGGAACCAAGCAGCTAACACTGCAAAAAGTAAAACCAAAATTTAATCATAAAATTGGAAATGCCAACAGTAAGAAAATCTCTGGACTTGGAGAAGTCATTTCAATATTGACATAAGTATTATAGTAAGAGAGACGCACTTCCACCATAGGAACCACCAAATACTACAACAGGCGAGGCTTGAGCCGACAGATTTTTCTTCAATTCTATGATAAAAGTTGCATAATCAGCTAAGGCTTGCTGGGAGTTAAGATATCCCAATGTTTCAGCGCTCTTGTAAGAGTTATTCCTGCTTCCAAACGGCATTGATTTTCCGTAAAACCGGTGCTGGAGTAAGAAACAACATCATCCGGTTTAAAAAGACCACTTACTACAAATCCTTGAACCTTAACATATCATAAACATCTCAAGTTATGATCTAGTAACAGAGCTTGAAATGGTCCTAATCATATCTTTGAAAAAAAAATGTATCAGGCATTTATCCTCCTTTATTTGCGATTGTATTTTATGATAGCAGAAAAGAGGGTATCCAAGGAAAACAATGGAAATTAATCAAAGGTCATCAGGGAGGTTAATCCTAAGATTTATGTTTAACCAAAGAAGCATATGGTCAATCTTATAGTAAACAGCCATGCCTTCAATTTGTGCATGTTTCTTGGAATTATTTCTTGAGTCTAAAATTCTAGTTCATTCATTCAAAAGAAAAAAATTAATCTCAAGTTAGTCGGTAGGCAGGCAGTTTGGTTTGCCTTAATATATAAAGCCAATAAACCATGATCTTTGTGATGTTATAATCGAAACAATCCTCCTATTAATATAATGGTTCATTGGTTTATACTCTAAAATCCTCATTAACTCATTTGTTCACCCATTCATTCAACTCTTTTCAAAGATCTTTGGCATCATGTCCAAGGTACATCAATTTCTCTGAGTTTTGGCCTTTCGTGACCATACCATACACCATTCATGATTTGTCACTCAATATATTCTGAATTTAACATACTAAATGTTTTCTGACAGTAAGAAAAAAAAATTGTGTTACTTTTCTGACCTGTAAGAAAAACTTTGGTATCAAAAGATAATACCCATTCAAGGTCATGTTATAAAAAAAAACTTGGTATTGAAAAATCATAACCATTCAAGGTCAAGTTAATGTTCAAACTACATGAACAGCAATTCATTTTTTACAGTAGAATAGAAATTATCTGCTTTCCAATATTATTCTCTAGAACTAGATTCCCAAACCATACATTCAACAAGGAGAAATGAAATTGTGTATCAATTTTCCTGCATCGGTATAGTTTATAGCAAGGTGCTCACTCACCTCAATGAACACTAGCAGAGCTCCAAACTTCGGTGCATTCTCAAACAAAAAACCAGTGTTATTTGCAAACCAGTCGATTGTACCCTCATTACCAGTATAAACAAAAATGGGAGCCTTCTTCTTTGCCCCACCCCAATGCTTGTCATTGATAAGGTATCTCTGCTGAAAAATTTTATATCCTTGGGGTCTGTATGTGAAGTGATCTAGAATCTGAGAAAAGTAGCGGGTCTCATATTCCACCAGGGGATGTTCTGCTTTTTTTTCCAGCATAGAATTTGATCTTGTTCTACTCCTGCTGAAAATACTTCTTCCATGAATACCCAACAGAGGAGAAGGAGGAGCTCCAGCACATAGGCTACCTGTTCCTGCAGCTGCCAAGCACAGAAACAACACAAGGAGGCCTGCATGAATTCTAATGGCCACCATCTTTGACAGGGCTTGCAGCTTCTCTTAGGGTAGTAGCACTACAGCAATTCTTGTAGCTTGGCTGATCATAGCTCAGGGGAATGAAGACTGTGGGTATACATTAAAACTAACAGGGGAATTTATAATAACCCGGAATGAATTACATGGTATCCAAATTTGTCGATGAAAACAGATCTGACTGCCTAAATCTTGTTGCCCAGTCACATGAGGATGGGTTCTAACTTGTAAATATCGATTGGCAGCAAGCAGCAGGTCACATGATGGGAGTTTTATCTCGGAGACCTGGTGTAGAACTAGGAGTCGGGTGCCTGCTTAAGCTACCATGTAAAAGTATTCTCGTTGTGGAACGATGCGTGCGTGCGTGCCTAAGCCTGACATTACTTGGAAATTTGAACATAAATGTAGAAAAATTCAGACTTGGAATACCTTCTTGTTTCTATACAGAGGGTCGTGTATAGTACGCAATAATTTTATTTAAATAGATTAATATTAAAAGAATTTGTGTTTTTGAAAGTAGGGTCAGAAATTGTATAGAACGTTAAAATATTTTATTTTATTTTTGGAATTTAAATAATTTATTATGAAGGTCTTCTTCTTGTAAATCTAACACGAATAAATAGTTGAGTTTAGATAAATATGTGGATTATTTATTTGTCTCTCTAGAAAAAAGTTTGGGATTTTGTTAACAAATTGAATTTTTTTCGTTAACAAATTGACTTTTTTTTCTTTATCCTTCTCTCTTTTTAGCAAGAACATCATTTTCTTTGTTAGCGTTAAGGGGTATTTTGAGTTAAATATCTATAGTTGTGATACCATATATAGCAAAAAGGAAGGTTTTCATAGACCAACGATTGTTCAAACAATTTTCTATCAAGAGATTTTAACCATACCCTTCTAACAAATGGCTTGTTTATATTCATTTGAACACATATCTTGGTACAAACAATATGTTTTATACAAGTAAACGTCTTACCAAATTTGGTGCAACCGTTGGTTCCCCCTGAGAGAAATTGAAACTTACGGCTCCATGGAATCATAAATAACTCAGATCTTCCAAAGAACCAAGTTTTGTGTTCAAATATATTAGCTTTGTCCTACTTGATTGAAAAAAATAATAATGAAAAACCCTCATGAACCAAGGCAAATATCAATCTACCCTCGCAACTCCCATTGCTTTGTTAACCGGGTTCGCAGTTCTTTTCATGTGGCCCTCGACCTATGAATTTGTAAATCAAACACCAATTCGTTAGGGCAGCAACTTCTTCAGCGTCTATGTTCAAATTTGATAACATGCTCTTCTTTTGTTGCTTTAATGCACTCATATTTCATTCAAAGAGATTTGTTCCTTCTCTTGATTCTTTAATGCACTCATATTTCATTCAAAGAGATTTGTTCCTCATAGAGTTTTGCCAATATCCTACTTCGCTACTATTTGGTTTGAATCAATTGAGGCTCCTACTAAAAGACTTGTGATATTATGTATCTTATTTGTGTTGACATGTTTTGATGATTGTCCATTTTTATTGTCCAATGGAAGAAGATATGTATTACCCACTCTTCTAAAAAATAAGAATTCTTTTTTAGGTTTGATGTTTTAACAAACCTAAGCATTTTCTATTTATTTACTTTTGTTATCAAGATTTTATATAAATACTTACCTAGTATTATCTCTATGACATGCTCTCATACCACCTATTTTTGTATGTGAATAAAAAGAAATATTTCTTTCAAATAATATAACTCTATTTCATTATTAAAAAAAGTTCATTATACTTATAAATAATGCCTATCAAACTTTTTAGAATGACCTAATGCTAATAAATAATTTCCTTGAATAATGTTTAATAATTGCTAAACCTTAAAAATATTTCAAATCATTGTGAAATGAAAACATGAGTCGCTAAATATTTGAGGTATTTAAGGCTTTTCCACATTCTATGGATGGGACCAATGCTCTTTGCAGGTATAGGAAAAGCAAACGGTATGTGATGTTTATTTATTTTCAATGATGTTTTAAGATCTCCAAGAGTTCACGTGTGTAATATAATAATACTTTTTGCCTAGCGTACTAATGTTTCATGATCTATAATGTTTTTTTTAACTATTTATTAAAGGTGAAGATGATTTTTTTTAAAGTGTCATTTGAATTATGATTCCTAATTTAAATTTTAAGAAAATGTTTGAGCACGAACCTCATAAATGCTATTTTAACTATGATTATTAATTTGAATGTTAAGAAAATGATTAAACACAAATTTGTATGAGTGGCATTTAAACTATGATTACTAATTTAATTATTAAGAGAATGCTTGAGTACAAACCCTCGTAAATACCATTTAATTCATGATTACTAATTCAATTATTAAGAAAATGTGAACACACACCTCCATAAGTGTTATTTAAACCATGATTACTAATTCAAATGTTAAGAAAATACATAAATGTTAAGAAAATGTTTAAGCACAAACCCCCAAAAGTACCATTAAATTGTGTTTACTAATTCAAATTATAAAAAATGTTTGAGCACAAACCCCCATATTACATCATGATTCTCCTCCATAGCAATGGGTTTATGATGACTTTAACTAGTGTAGCTTCACCATACCATACTTTTACATACATATTATATGATCATATCATGCATAATATTACCATGTTAGGGGGGTCTTACCTACATTTTTTGTTTTGTTTTTAAATATTAATGTATTTGTAAAAGTAATTGCAATTTGTTGCAATTGATAAATGTAATATGTTTATAAAAAAAAAATTATGTATGGAAGTAGGTAGTGAAGATGGGGATTACCCTATAGGATAGTATGGATACATAATAATGAGGAAGTACTATCCTATAGGTTGGATAGTCGTTGTTGTTTAGTTATAGATTCCCCTTGTAATTGAGTTATAAGGATAGAAATAGTGATCCAGACACTCTTATTTGTACCTAGTGAAGTACATACTTGTCAAATTTTATTTGCAATACCTACACAAGCTTCTTCACTTCTTTGTACTACTCATTAGTACTTGCCACTTTGTAAGATTTACATTGATTTGTTTATGGATGGTTTAACAATCCATATAAATTAATTATGTAATTACTTTTTGTATGAAATAATTTTCAACTTAACCTAAATACACGATATAGTTATTATTGAGTTAATCACACATTAGTAATAATCATGAGATAAGGATATCTATAAGGTACTACATTCACCAAAAGATGTGCATTACTTATGGTGGTCATCTTGAGATATCTCAAACACGCATGAGTAATTTAATCTCTCAAAAATTGATAATCTAATTAAATTGTTCACAAAAGCCTTCAACTTAAGATAAATACATGATTGGTTTGTAATTAGTTTAATATTACAATAATAATAGTTGTGGCACAAGGGTCGTTTATAAGGTACTATACTCGTTAAAAGTGGAGGGCTAGAGGCCGATTTATATTAGTGTCTAATCACGTGTGATGGTAATCCACAAGTGAATTTCCCAACAAAACCTTCAACTTAACACTAACAATTGCACCAATTATTACAAAAGACCCTAATATCTATGATAAAATAATAATTTATTTTTAAAATGATAATACTAATGGAGTTGTACTCTTTTTTCATATCCACGCATATTATAATACTACCTCCACATTTGTCCATGTACAAACTAAATATTAATTAAAAAAAACTAAACCAAAAAATGTTGGTTTTAGTGTATGTCCTTATATACACCATTGGTCTCCCAATGCTTATATATAAAGACAATGAGGAAAAATAACGTGATTTTCAATGTTAATTGCACTATCCTATAAATCCATTTCATTTGGTGTATGAGTTTGAAATGTCTTTTCATTTCCCTAAAAAAATCTTTAAATATGCTTTTTTTTATAAGTAATCCTTTATGAAGATTAAACATAAGGATGGATGGTCTATTGAGCTTTCTAGAATGTAACAACTTCTAGATTAAATAGTTCAAGCAATTGTAGATTGAAACAACTAAACTATAATGACAAGATAGTGTCCATATTGAACCCCTTCAAGGAATGTATAAAAAAAGTTGGGCTTCAAACTTCCATTAAATTTTTGAAGTAAGAAAAGTCTATATAATGCATTGAATCATCATCCACTCATGTGACTATGAAATAATATTGGCACAACACAAATGAATCTATTAAACTATCTACTCAAATAGTCAAATTCATTTAGATTGGAAGACTGGATTATTAGTACTAAATACTTGCCTTGCTCAAGAAAAAACTAGGACCCACAACATTTTACAAGATTTCATAATGAAAGTTAGGACATGCAAATACATGTGGTTTCTTTGTTTTGCTACATTACATCTACAAAATAGTTAAAACCCAAAACATTCTATACCAGGAAATCTCATATTTTTCTATGGCCAAATAATCACATAAATGACCACCTTTTCAGATTATGTAGGACCTCACAATACAACAAATCTCATCTTAATCTATGCTCAAATAATCACATAAATGACCACCTTTTCAGAGTATGTAGGACCATATTATATGTCTTAGGTTTTTCAAATCTCTCATCCCACCCTTCATGACTATCACCTTCTTAATAAGTATCTAATTGGTCAAATTCTTTCTCATGCTCAGAGTCTTGCTCATTATTTATTGGTTTTTGTGCTCCTAAGTTCTCTACTTTGTCTTCCTTGCCTATGAGGTATTCAAATACATCATTTTTCACTTCTTTGCTTCCTCTTTCTTGAAGGTTTCTTTGAAATTCTTCCTCACCACTCAACCATTGCCTTATCTTCTTGATTGTACTTACCTTGTTTCCCACCATGTTATACTTCCTTTTAAATGTTACCACTGATGTTTCAAGACTATTTTTATCCTCTTGGTACAAATATTCTTTTGCATTCACCATCATGACCCTTGAATAGCCTTCAATCCAAGAATTTTTGTCCTTTAAAGGGTTTAAGGTGTTCTTAACACCATCTTTCCTTAATGTATAGGTAATTTCCCTACCATCATGAATAACCCTCCTATCAAACTACCAAGGTCTTCTAAGTAAGACATGACAAGCATCCATGGGCATCACATCACAGAGAATATCATCCTTATAACTACTAATCTAAAAATTTACAAGACATTGCCTACTTACTAACACTTGATGATTCATTTGAACCCAGAGCACTCTGTAAGGATTAGGATGTATCAAATTTTTCAATATTAACTCTTCTACCATTTCAAAAAACACCAAATTATTTGTACTCCCATTATCAACAATGAGTTTGCAACACTTACCTTTTGATTTGCACATTGTCTTGAATAAGGTTCTTCTTTGGGTTGGTTCTTCAACTTCCTTGATTGTTTTCAACAAAAATCTTCTCATCATCAGTTCCTCTCATGTTTTAGGTTCTTCAACGTGTGATGGTGATCCAACACTCTCTTCCTCATCAGCATGTATAATATGATTTCTTACTTCACTCACCCTACTAGAACTTTCCTGAGGGTTCTCTGGACACTCATATGATCTATGACCAATAAAATTATTGCATTTAAAACACTTTCCTTGAAAATATCCTCTTCCTCTTCCAAAGTTACCTCTTCATCTATATGGATAACTTCCTCTTGAGTAACCACCTCTTAAAATTTTCACTTTTGAGCTACTTGATTCTTCTTCTTGAATATGTTGTTACTTTCCTCTAATTGTTTTTTGTCGTCTACCTCTGATACCTCTAGCTTTGGCTCTAGAATATTGCACTTTTCTTCTAGAAATTTTTTCTTCTGCTTCCACTATTCTCAAGGTGAACAAGTTGATTTCATCCTGAATGTTAAGCCTTAACCCATTCAAATATATTACTACTTATTCAACATCTCCCTCCATGTGACCTAATCTCATAGCTAGCTTATAGAATTATTCATTATAATCTACCACATTCATCTCTGTTTGTCTCAAATTTTGTAATTTCTTAAACAAGCTTGTTTTGTAATTAGCTGGTACATAAATTTGCCTCTAAATTTAGCAACCATCATATCCCAATATTTTACTTTATCCTTGCATCTACTTCTTATTTATTCTTGCACAAAATCCCACTAAATAGTTACATGTCATGTCAATTTAGTACAAGAAAATTTTACCTTTTTGTCTTTAGTTATTCCCTCAAAATCAAAGTATGTATCCAACTTAGTGATCCACTCAATCAATTCTTCTAGATGTAGACTTCCTCCATACTATGGCACTTTTATTTTTGGATTATAACTTGCACTTATAACTTCTTTCAAGAGTCTCATATTTGGACCCTCTTCTTCTGCAATTGTTTCTTCTACAACTTCTTCCTCTACCTCTTATTTTCTGTCACTTTCCTATTTTATTTTGGCTTATAACCTACACCTATAACTTCTTTCAAGAGTCTCATATTTGGACCCTCTTCTTTTGCAATTGTTTCTTCTACAACTTCTTCCTCTACCTCTTCTTTTCTGTCACTTTCCTCTGCTAATATCACACCTCTTATATGAGAAACCTCTAAATCTCCCAATATGTCTTCTATATTCATTAATATGGAAACCCATTCGATCTCTCTAGGTTTTCCTCTTTGACCCCCACTTCTCATCCTTGCTCTCTGAGCCATTTTGTTTCTTCTCTCTTCTTCTTGCAAACTTATATTTCATAATTTTCTTCTTCCACTCAACCTTTCTCTCTTTCTCCACTTCTTGAAAATCTTGTCTTTCTCTTCCAAGATTAAATATTGATCTGATACCACCTGATGCAAATCTCATTCAGTATCACCTCATAATCTCTCAATCTATCTCCATACAAATTGGTTTCCTAACACATGGTTTAGTTCCTCCAACTACTGTTTTGGATTGAATAATCTTCGTACAATGTTTGAAATCCAAATATCCATTATAGCCCTATTTCTCCATGTAATCATGCTCATTAAAATTTTTTATTTTCAAGAACCTAGGAAAACACTGTTATTTTCCTTCCAACATAAGCCTTCTTCCTTCTAGTCCTCAAAATACACAAGTCTTATAGCTTGGAACAAACCACGGTGACTATGGGAAAACTAAAAACACTTTAGGATACCCTTTGATCCTGTTTATGGTTCTTGCAAAGTTTATAACCTAACTCAAAGTTTAACCCCTTCAATTTGCTAATTTATTTTTATCTATTAGGTCTCATTTAAGGTCTTATTCTCAAGAAAGCAAACTGTGATCAATTATACCTTACATTCACCTTGAATCCTTATAAAACATTTAAAATATGTAAGGGGGAATTGAATAGAAGTTATCTCAAAATTTTAAGCGAAATATTTCAATAATCTTTACCTCCAAACAATGTTTTCCCTCTAAAACCCTAACTAGGGTTTTAACAGACCTGATATGACCAAAAGGACTTATTAATCAAAATACAATATATCAAACTTCTAGAACTTACTTCATGGTCTGTTCCACTTTTCTACACCTACATGAATAGTCTTTCCTTCATGGCATCCACTAAGTACTTGAAAAACAATGAAACTAGTCAAACAGAGTAAAGGATGAGCTTACACAGTCAAGGTTCTCAGAGTTTGCATCACGTCTTCTCACTCTAACAACCATAATGAACTCTAAATATGTGAAACAAAATATGCACAATGCCTACATACAATTCTTACTCAAACATATGAATCATCAAGATTGTAAACTTTCTTTATTATTCATTAATTGAAGGCAAAGCCCTGTTACACTCTTGTACATTCCACCTTTTCTTATCCCTCAACCCAATAAGTCCTTCTATCCATCTTAAGTCCTCCTCCTACTTTCTTCTTCTTTTTCTTTGAATGTTCTCCCCTCCCCCTAACTAATAATCCTTTTTTTATTAACTTAACTAGACTTATCAAGAACTAAAACCCAAGTTACATGTTTGAGTTAGAGAAGAAAACATGGTTAAATCACATGTATAGTCATTTGATGGTTTAATGACCTTGAAATATGACTTGTTTGGATCCCTAAACCATCCTACACTCTCACGAAGACACCACAAAGAAAAAAAATGCCAAAATTTTGAGGTTTTTACAAGGAAGGATTCAAATCAAAGTTTTAGAGGGAAACTCCATTTGAACCACAAATTTTAAAATTATGACCTCAAATTTATTTCAATCACTTATAAATACCTATAGATAAGTAATTAAGTACAAAATTGCCTTGAGTGGTCCTCTAAGATGATGCTCATGTATCAGAGATTCCCCTTGGGATTTACTCGAGCGATCCTTAAGAGCCTTAGATTCAAGGATGAGTTTGATAATATTATCAATGTATGGGGATTTGTTTTAAGACTTTTGTTAATATTAGATAAGAAGTGAAATTGATCAGGATCAACACTATTAAGTTCATCATGATGGATTCTATCAGATCCTTTGGACCAATGGAGATCAATTTGATTGTTAAAAGTATCTGGATTAGGAGAACGCATATGGATGTTATTGCCATGTATATTCTCATGAATAAATAAAATATCAAAAATATAAGGGGCATCCATTGGTTACTTTCCCATTTAGAGATATATTATATTTTGAATGTGTTTAGCTAGTTGCCTACTAATCCTAGCACTTTGGTGGAAGGACATAAATGAGAAGCATAGAAAAAAATAGGGGCTGAATAGAAAGAATACCTTATTCACTAAGGGATTTCCATAGGTAAAGAAGTTACAACTATATAATCAATAAGTAGGCTCACTAAATTATTCAAACCAAATTAGAAATTGAAATATTATCCTAATATGAGGGTCTTAAATGTCTAATCAGATTATAAAATCTAGAAACTATGCACAATTTGATTATTAAATAAATATTTAACATTCAGATATGAAAGTGCATTAAATGATTAATATACGTATAACTAATTAGGGTAATACCAAATATAGTAAAACACAAGAAGATCAATGCACTTGGATTTTTATTACTTCGCAAGATGATATGGATCCATAATAGAGTAGATCATGTTGTAGAAAGTCTACAAATTGTTTTTTTCTTAAACATAGTTTCCAAAACTTCAATAAAACTAACGGTAGGTTCTTGACACTAGTGTACACACTTTCTATCTAATTTATATGGTTATATCCTTTGATAGTTTCTACAATTTTGACATTTATAACATGTTTAACAAATATATATACAATGTTGTGTGTAATTGCAAGCTTGGAAGACATATATAAGCTCCCTTGATCATAATTCTTTCCTCCAAACCCCAACTCTCCTTGAAGGACCTAAAAAATGGGTCAACACTTTGGGTTTTTGTACCCATGTGTTGCCTATGTAGCATTACTTTGAAGAGGCATCAAACCCACGTAGTTATCCACTTAATGTAATTGTAATTGTGTTGATGTAACTACAAATTTGGCTCTTGAACATTTGATATCAATAGCTTTTTTTGGATAGGAATTTTTTGAATTTCCTTTGGTACGATCTTAACTTAGTATTGAGTTACGCAAAGCTACATAGAGGTTGCTCTAAATGTATACTTTTGAATTAGGGAAGATCATTGAATATTTTCTCAAGATTTGATAAATATTTGTACAGGCACACTAGAAAGTTCTTAATGAGTGCCAAGTGAGTAAATGAGCATGTTTATTCTTTATTTATACCATTCCATAGGATATCATTTCTCACTAAGGTTAGCTTAAGAGGTAGAATAAAGATACACATAAGAAAAATTGGATGTTTGCACAAAGAGGATAGATCCTTATATTAAAGATAGAATCGTATGAAGGTTATGTCAAACCTATATGGTAATATCTGGGGGCATAATATCATAAGTGCAAATCTGGAAAATCATGACAAGGATTCTAATATGTTTTGTAAGGAGTATAAGAAATATTGTGGATGTCTAGGGAACGTAATAGGAGAATGGAAAATGTTTTCAAGCCTTAGGAGAGCATAAAATAATTTATTTAAGCTTTGATTGTGTGCACAAGTCATGAATAAGGGATATTGTCCATATTACCAATGTCAAGTTCCAAATTACAAAATATGGGTGTCTACAATCATGCACAAATCTATTATTTTATATTTGTATTTACATATATGTTTTTATGATTTTTGTCACACATCTATTGTAATACTTATTATTGTGTTCTTCATTACTATATATTGTTGGCATTGACTATTATCTCCACTTGATTTTTCATAATTATATCTTATCTATTGCAAACAAAAAAATCACATGTCTTGGATTACATGTGCCAAGTATTACAATAGATGATAAAAAATATTTATATGTGATGACATATCCTATCATGTTTATATATGTTCTTACCAATATTATACTTAACCTATATAACATGTGATGCACATAAATCTTTATTTTGAGATGAGTGATTTGCAAGCTTTATTCCTCATTTCAAAAGGGGTGTATAAAATAGGCTTGTGTGAATGATTTAATCCAATCCAGACATAACGTTTTGCATTATAAGGTGAATTAATTATATGATTCAAATGGGTCAGATAAAATATATTGAAACATTTCACATGATTTTGAGGGATAATTGATCACAAATTTAGACAATTTGTATCATTTTTGAAATTTTGATAAATATAATTTATGCATTCTATTTTACTTTGAGGAATGAATCAGACATTTTATAGCTTTATAAGGGACAAATCAATCATATGAGTATGGTGAATGTTTGTACATGATTTTGAAGGTGTTCTTATATATACCAAACTGGTCTTGATTAAATATGACTGGAAAAAGAAGGGGCAAGTAGTAGAAGGTTAATAAAAAGAAGGGAAGTGTGCTCAAGAATTTTATATACTAGTTTTCAAAGAAGGTTGATAAAAATCTATAAAATTTCATACTTTTCTTTAAATGTCCAAAGACCTTCAATGACTAGTTTTCAAATTGGGAAATATCCATTAGGTCATCCTAGACATGGTTCATGGGTTGGCTATGACAAGAAAGTAATTAACAATTACCTATATACAAATGACCTCATATCTTATTCGTTACCTTTCACCTCTCTCACTCTCTTAGAGCACTCTCACATACATTAGAGATCATTAGACAAAGGCTTACACATCCAAAATATTCAAAGAGAAACCCTAAGGCATTCTACTTGATCAAATTCAAATACAAAGAGGTCAATGTTGAATGGTGCCAAGTGTCAAAGCTCAAAAGAAGAATCTCATGAACTTATTCACAAAAATTTTACACATTCACATAGGGGTGAGAATTGTGTGGTTTCAGGTCCCTTTAAAGTAGTGGTAAATATGAAATTCTTATCACATCATAGAAGTGTGCTTATGTCATTCCAACAAAAAATGCCAACCCATCTTAAAGGTCTCTTATGATCAAACACACATAACAGGAACTTGAACAAAGTTGAGAGAAAATAAACATCATACAAAATAGAAAGAACATTACATATGTGGGCAAGGGTATCTTCAAATTTCCAGGCTCTAATTCCCTCAGGGACATTTTCGGTAAACTCAAAAACTAGTGGAAAGCATAGGCAAGGCATCCATTATTTCCAATAGTATATAAGAAGGATTTTTCCTTTGTTTATTATTTAAGCCCCTGATGGCACATTTTTTTTAGCAATTCTAGATCTTTTGGTATCTTCTTTCATTAAAAAACAATCATTATTATCTAAGTATAATATCCTTATATTGTTTGATCAATCATAAATCGATAAATCACATTTCAATTATTATATAACAATTCAAATTAATTTTATTTATCATAATTATTTTTGTCATGTGAATTATCTCAAGTTTCAATCACATTTCATATCCTTACATGCAAAATGTTTAAACCATTTTCAAAAATGTTTTTCCATTAAAATTAAAAAATAAAAAACCGATGCAGCATGAGTAGGTTTTTCTCTACACATAACTTGGCTAGGTTTTTAACTATTATTTTCTTTGGTTGTGGATATTTGGTGTTACCTTCAATGAGATGAATAAGGTTTTTTAATTCTTGTTTTGTTTTTTAAGATGTTTGTATTATTTTTTTATGTGAAAGAATTATTTTCAAAATTTTGGACAAAATATTATTAGTACTTTCTCTTTTAATCAAATATGTAGATTATTTTGGGGTGGGGGGAGGGAGTAGAAAGGTATTGCAAAATATTGAGTGAAAAATAATAATATAATCCATTGACTTTGTTTTTTCTATATAAGATAGATCTCGGGGGAAATAACTTCTTATATAGCTTCAAATTGTGTATTACAAGTGCTTTAAAAAAGAATATTTTCTCTAATGATAAGTACTCTAATAATTAATTCCTTAATCTAATGAACTTAACAATTTTCTATTTATATGTGTCTTTGAATTCAAATTCAAAAATATTGACACTAACACAGAATTCCAATAACTAGAACCCAAAAAATAAGGAGATCAGTGCACTATACTAAAAGGGGACTGAAAGCATATGATATGTCCATCATAAGATAGTGGATGAGGATTTTGCAAAGATGAAACTTAATAAGTGGAATGATGTTTCTTGATTTGGACAAAATTACACTTATGTAGATAAATGCATCAACAAATTCATAAAAGGCTAAATAAAGGCCAAGGAAAATATTTTAGGTGCTTGCACTATTATGGAATTCAGAGATGTATCATTGTTTGAATTTAAATACTTAGGTGGTTCTCAATTAACCCTCTCTCGCTAGTTTTATTAGATAGTTTCACCCCTCTTCTTTCGAGATGTCATTTTCAGGTGTAAGACCTTGCAAATGGACCCATACAGCTCATGAGTACTTCCTTCTTTTTACTTTGATTTCATAGTAGGTACATTTTCTAATTTCCCTGTACATGATGTTACCATTGCAAATAGAGTGATACATAGTAATGAGAGATAGCTCATCCTTACATACGAACATTAGGGTTCAACCTTCTTCCTCTTGATTTAGGAGTAGTGGATCTACTTCATTTAAATGTTGCGGAACTTCTATCTCCATGGACCATAATTAGGGTAGAAACGATAATAACACATTGTATTAGTTTCCTCTTTCTCTGGGAGTTCCTCAACCATGAATGTTAGGAGTTTTTGTTATGAATTTTTCTATGAAAGTACCTTGATTCCTCTTAGATTTTTCTTACTATGGACCATCAACACTAATTTTTATGTGATGGACAATATCAATGTGTATTGTAATTATATGCATAATTATGTTGATAAACGTACCCTTAATTGGAGGAAGGGTCCTTGACACTAACGAGGTAGAGCATATCGACAATGGGCACGAGGGATTAGGCATCCATTGACATATGAATGAACTATTTCTATCCACATGAAAATTTCTATATTGTTCTACTATAATCTTCTACATTCATGTTCTTGCAATGTAGTATTGTGCAGTTTTGTGCACCATTCCTCATGTATTTATACAATATAGATCTAGCAATAAATTGATAAAGCATTGTTTTTTTTTACGTTACTTTCTTTTTGAGATTTTGCTCTCGCTTTTTTGGTATTCATCTTGTTTTCTTGAGAATATGTTTCATTTTAATTTATTTACTATGGAATATAAATGGAAGCATTATTGATTTTTGTGTAAATGATTTTTTTAAGAGTTTGGAAAAGGTGTGCACCATTGGGACATATCTTCTATAAAAAAAATTCATTGGAAAACTTACCTTCAATTTATGAGAAGTATTTACTAAACAATAAATGTGGATTGGCTGTGATTTTCTATAACACTTTCATTGTAAAGATTCAAGAGGCCCAAAATCTTACATTGCCAAAGAATATTTGATGGTTAGATTTGACTTGTTAAATTAGCTTCAAACTCAAATTTGAATTTCATCTATATTTATAGTATTTGTTGTTACGGCGATTAAAGATTCGAAACCATTTTCTTTTAGGCTCTTAAAGTGTAACTTTTGATTTAGGATTTTGTATAAAATGTCATTTGTATTATAGTAAATTTGTATACGTCAATACACATTATTTCAAAGAGCAAAACTCTAATACAAAACAAGTGTTACCAATGTACCTAATATGAAACAACATACATTAAGTCGTCAACAGATACTGCAGATAATTATACATTGTTATCTCTACATTTATATACCATATTTGATTTAGTGAATGATAATAATAATAATAATAATAGGTTTTTACAACACGATGCCACCCCCTGCAAGATTTGAACTTGTGACCTCTATTTCAAGAGCACATGTTCTTCACCATTAGGACAACTCAGGCGTACAATAAATATATAAAAACCAATGTATCTCATTACCCAACAACACTCGTGCCTGAACGAAATTTGATACGGAAATTGCCTACTCTATATACACATATATGTGTGTATAGAGTAGGCAAAACATATATACATTGAAGTGGAATTTTTATGCAAAATTTGGCGATTAGAAATGTTGAAGAAAACTGTACATACCTTACTTGCCCATGCGCTCTCGCTTCATTCCAACAAATGATGGGCTTTTCTAAGTGTTTTGTATTTGTCGTTTCCTGTTACAAATGGATTCCGGTCAGGCATGTAATGGATAATGGGTGGCCTGTGTCTGCTCCATTTGCAGGTCAACCCTTTGGAATTTAGTTAGCGGGGAATCAGGTGGGGCGCCGCCGTCTATCATCCAGACTGGATCCTGTGATCGGTATTTACTTGGCGGTACAAACTTGTGGAGGACAGATCGCTCCGTCTCAAGGTTTTTTGGATTTTGTTCTTGTCAAAGAAGTTTGTGGGGGCAGTGAGAAAGTTTGTGGAAAGTTTGTGGAAAGTAATCCTTGTGAGGATGAGGTTTAAGATGTGGAAAAGAAAGTACCGGACATGAGATTTTCTCAATTGTTGAAATAGGTTTTAGGATTATGATTATTGAGAAGTTGGTGGAACAAGACTTACACAAGTTTGGAATTTTTTTGGCACAAGATTATCTGTAAAACGATAGAAGTTTGAAAGCTTCTCCAAAGAGTCGTCCCATATGAATGTCCAAGTGATCCTCTTCTTTTTCTTAGAAAGTCACACATTGACAACGTGTCAATAATGTGAACCAATTGAGGGAGAAAGGGATTGTGATGCATAGATCCTCGAGGCAACGTACTTTAGAGATAGCTTTGAAAGTAATTATTTGTCGTTCAATACTCTCAATGCCAACAATTGTGTTTTTAATACCAACTCTTGTGTTTTGCATATAGTTAGAACCCACCATATTGTGGGGAAGTTTCTTGTGCTTTATGTAGGAAACTATAGAGATAAGGACATGTTGAAGGGACTTGAGATCCCATATTGGGTTGATGCAATTATTGAATTAACCAAAAAACATGGGATGTTAAGTGATCGCACACCTTCTCTATAGAAAATATATTTAACTTGGGTTTAGCTAATAACAAACATGAGGATGGATGCCAATAAATTTTCTATATCTTGCAAGCTGTCCACAAACACCACGCTTAAGCAAACTTTGTCAATGTTGTAGTTAGGGTTTCTATTTTCTATAGTTATCAAAATTAAATGCACTAACTGGTAATTCCTTAAATATTATTTTCTTATAAGTATGTATGCCAGGGGGTAGTTGATTTTAGTAATACGAACGTTGCAGTTGACAAGTATCATTGTTATAGTGTAAGAAGGTGTCATTATAGATCCCACAAAGAAACCACTATGAATATGATATAATAGAACACGATAGGCTCTAGGACTTAACTTCATCCTCACATACTTTCATTGAATGTGATGAAGAGAGAAGCGGCAAATTTTCAACGCATTTGACATTAAACATTGACAAATTTGTTGGCACAAGGCTCGATAATTTGCACCCTAGATTATATTTCCAAGGAAGCCTCTCATGTGTGACATAAGGTGCACACTATATGAGTGAATTTGAAAGGGATCCAATAGACAAAGCCATGGGAGATGGTCAACCCAGTGGAAATCCCCCAAGAACTCAAATCCCTCCTTCACCATCTATTGAAGGCCACGTAAACACATAATCCTCAAGAGAATACATTAATGTATAAACATATAAACAAGAATTGTGATGCTCTCTAGACATGTATATAATAAATTAATGTGTGTGTGAACAAACCAATTATAAAAAGTCAATTAATTTGTAAGTTGGACAAAAAAATTGACCCAATTGTTACCATCAATGCACCATCTTAATTGTTTTGAGTTAAATTTCAATAAGAGACCTGTTTTTTTTTTAAATCTCACATCATTTCATTGAATCTGGCAAAAAGATTAAATGAAAAATGTTATGGACATTTGACATTAGACAATGACAATTTTAGTGGCACGAGGCATGTGAATTTACATCTTGGATTATATTTCCAACAAAGCCTCTCATACATGAGAAGAGGTGCACACATTGCGAGTGGATTCAAAAGATGAGCCAAGGGAGATGATCAACCCAATTGAAAGCCCTCAAGAACTCAAATCCCTCCACCATTTATCAAGAACCCACATGAGCACATATAAGCAAAATAATTTTATTTTTTGTTTAATTTAAAATATTTCATACTTATGAAAAATACAATTTAAAAGCACAAAATATGAAGATAAACACATAAAATCAAAAAAGGTACATTGATAATAAATTAATTTATGTTTCAACAAACCAATAATAAAAAATCAATCAAATCAATGTAACTTTTAGCATCGTTGCATCATCTTATAATAAACTCATATATAAATATTATTTTAATAGCCACTTAATTGTATGCATGAGTTTTAACAGTAAAAAGATCAAATATTGACATAAAAGTATATAAGTGTACTTATAAACTTACATATTAATAATTGAATCAAACAATTGTCCTAAATCCATCTCAATAACCGGCAACCTAGAAAGCTTAACTTATTAATGGCTTTGTAGCTTTTTGGGATGAATACAATTATATTATCATATAGTTTAATAACATTAGTGTTGAGTATAAAAAACATGATATACTAAGAATTAATGTTGACACATATTGTAAGGGTTACAACAAATTTTATAACTTTAAATGTTATTAATGAAATATAGCTCTCTTAGCACAAAACCTTACCAAAAGCATATATCAATTTTTTTAGAATATATAAAGACACATTCTCTCTAACAAATAGTAGGAAATTAGATGTCAACTGTTAAATGTAAAACATCCCAATTTTTTTCCCCTTAAATTTTTTCTCCATACGGAAGTTGTTATATATCCCTTAATTACGAGTACGACTTGCAAGCACAAACAAAGCATAAATGCATCTTCATTCCCTATACTAAGGATTTTAAATGCTTTTTTATTCTCTTACTCTTCTTCTCAGACATCAAGACTAATTAAAATGCTCACAAACATCTATTACCTCATGTCAAACATCTCCCAGAACATCCATTACAATTTCTATCTTCTAGACACTATGACTAACGCTAGACACTAGTGCCCAAAGTTGGACATTAGTGTCCTCTCAGCATATACGGTAAATTTTATTTAGTTTATCCAAATTATCCTTTCTAGGTTGGCCTTAATGTAAAATCATATTTCATGGAAAGTTATATAAGTTAATAAAAAAATCTCATTTATAAACTTGGAAACTTTGCAATCACTTGGCTTGTACTTAGAATAACAAGCAACACTTGATATTCATATCCACATCTCTAGCTAAAAAGCCCTAAACTTCTCTAAATCAAAAGTATACATAAAAAATAAACCTATGTATGTCGCACTCCACACTCCTATAAGAATATCCCAAGTTGAGTAAAAAACATTCCAAAGTCTTATAAAGTGTTATCAAACACCTCTAAACTGAAGGGAACTTCAAGGTTTTCCATTTACAAGCACTCTACCTAAGGATTTTACTTAAAACACTCTATCATGAATGCCACATTATATATATATACCCATTGTTGGTGTTGAGGTACAATGGAAAACATAGGGGTGGATTTTTAGTTTGCATTCACACATACACAAGCACTGGGAGAACTACATGGAATTGGATCCCCTCATTTGTACAATATAGTACAACGCTTGGTAAAAATCAATAAGGGGGTTGGCCACAAAAGGAAGTCCAACTCCACCACACATCACTTTCAATTGTTATCTGATGCCCATTTGAGTGTTGGCATAAGAGGTTAGGGTTTTGATCACACAAGTGCATGTGCAATGGCTTGGAAAGAAGTGAACAAATAACCAATAAAAGTTCATGATACGACATAGATCTAGATTCTACGACTACAAAGGATAGAATTGCCAAGAATTGGTGTTTAGTAGGATTCTAGTCTCTATAAGTGTTCCATACTTCCAAATTAGAGACAAAGCAAGTAGTCTCTCTAGTTACAACATGAATGCCCTAATTCCAAATCCAAAACATCTATAAGACATCAAGAAATCTAATTCAATCAATCTTCTTGTGTATTGTTGTACTTTGGCATGCACTTTAATTGACTACAACTTGTTTACATTGATTTACAATGTGTATGATTAGTTCTGAATGTTGGAGCATGTATTTATAAAATCTGATTGCACATAATAAACTTTAGATTGAGATTGAATTAGGATCCATGGGTAAGTGCATGGAAATGGGGGGCCAAAAAGTAGACAAAAATCCATTTTTTGACCATTTTGGCCATAACGTGCTCGCGTTATGGCTCGGTCATTATAACAAAATTCAGACATGTTGTAAATGCATTAGGGTCATAACACACTCACGTTATAACATGAGCATGTTATGACTGATTAAAAAATGCAATCAAAACCCTGATCCTTATCACTTTGCAAAAACAAAACAAAAAAGCTAAGGGAGAAAAACATGAATGCAGAAAAACACAACTGTGTTTTCTGGCATTGAATCTCCGTGGCACCTTGAATCAGCGATGGTGGTGAGCTTAGAAGGTCAATTATAGTTTGTTTTAGGTTTATTTTCCTTATTAATCTAATTTTTTGAATAGTTTTTGATTTGTTATTTATTTTCATTTTCAGATGTATCTGTAGCTTTTATTCAACCCCCACATTCACCTCCACACCAAGATGAAGAAGAAAACATCCCTCAAACACCCCCTTCTATGGCATGACATCCTCCTAACACCCAACAACAAATTTTGGGGGAGATTAAAAACAATAAATCTCAAATTGAGGGTTTGATAGAAATGTTAAGAAACCCTAATGCCACAAATGCACATCGTCAAAACATAGCTGCATCTTTAGGATCATTGGTATCTAATATTGACAGTGTGGTTGAAAAAATTAACACATGGGAGAGTTTTAAAATCAACTACCGTAATTTTTATGCCGATAAGTTGTCATATGATGCTGTGAAGAAGAAAAAAATAAAAAAGACAAATTGTGTGCATTATTTACTGATCCCAAAACAAATGTACCCTTACATTTGGATTGCAAAATATTCCCCATCCACTGGTGTAATCATGAGGGGATAAAAAATAATTTTTGGGATAGGTGGTGGATGGTTTTTGACCAACCACCTTGCAATAATTTTGAGGTGCCACAGTATTTCTTGAGGAAACTCTACTGCAAGTTCGTCCTCAATGAAATACCTAATTATTATGACATTCAATATTTTCAGGGAAGAGGCAAGGGCTCTGCTCAGGATAGAGAGGGGGCACAACGGTTGCAGAACATGCTGGTTATACCCATTTCCCACCCATTTGTTCATCATGTTTCAGTCCCTATTGCTATGAAGGAGACTGTGGAGGTTCAGACCCTTGGTTCTATCAGATCATTGACACAATCAGTGCTTCAGCATGACACTCGTCTCTCCCAGACTAATGAGCCCGGTCCTTCTAGGAAACAAACATCATATACCATAGAGTGTCATGCTTGTGGGTGTAGAGGGACCTACGTGGTTGACATGGCAGCTTCACAACCTCGCAAGGCAGCTCCACAGGCTGAGCGGAGTGTCTAACTAGAGGAGGCTCATCATGATTCAGTGTTGGAGAATATCATCATCACAGATGATATATTGGATGCAACATTTGGTATTGACCAACATGTAATTTTACATGAAATTTGCAATTTTATCATATATATAAGTTACAATTATATATATATATATATATATATATAGTACAAAATCTTATAATTTAGAATGTTAATCAATTGTGAATGAAAATTAATCATGTGTGTTTTTATAAAATTACAGGGTCAAACTATGCATCCTGTATCACATTCCACAACTTCACAGTTGTTTGCGATAACTTCATCCCCGCAGGTATAAATTGGTAATAAATTACTAAATTTATTGTGTTATTTTTTTTCCATGTATAGAGATGTTAGATCCTAAAATTACATTTTGATGTTGAACAGGTGAATGTTGGTATGAGCTCGCATGTTGGTGAATTCACTAATGTGTGTTTTATAATTATTTTTATTCATCATATATACGTGAAGAGAATGTACTATAGTTAACCTATGAATTTACTAATGTGAATTTTATTATTATTTTAGTTGATGACCTCATTGCAGTCTCTTGATGAGATTCAATGCTCTTTAGATATTGGAGTTGCGATGGGCATAGCTTCTGTCACGCCTCTTACACAGGTATGCGCTAGTAAATTAATTTTCATAATGAAGAGATTGTATTAAATAACATCATTTAGTATAACTAAATAACATTCATGTGTATTCTAATTTTCATCATCATGATTTCCAACAGGAGGAGTTGACTACACCAATGTGTGCACCTCATACTGATGTTGTTGATGATCTTGAGAGGCAGAGGATGATTGATAGTGATCATCAGATTGCAGTAAGTATTTATTTTTAAGTAGTGTCATTTTATATGTTACTAATTGTATACTAATGGGTATGTTGTTTATTTGTATTGACAGATGGATCTACAGGCATCCTTTGAGCATAGGAGGTCCACACGCAATAAGGGACATTCCACTGATGTGCCTGAGTCCTCTTCCTGGTGGGTTAAGAGAACTAGATTATTTGATGATGCCCCATAGCTTAGATGTATACATATTTTGTTGTCTGCCTTCATGGCATATTGGCGTATATTTATATTTTTTCGATGTATATCATTGTATATGCCTACATGGCTTTGTTAAGACATTGATTTTGATCAAATTTTGTATGTTATCGAGGATTTTTGAATCAATATAATATATGAGAAAAAAAATTGTCTTAAAACTTGTATAGTTGATGAAACATGCTTTATACATGTATCTAAGTCCAGATTAATATGATATCATATGTATGTTATGTTAATATGTATTATTAGTGTTAATTTTTTTATGTTTTTAACATGGGAATTAAAATATATGTGTAAGGAATTTACAAATTTTCCATTGTACTATAATCATTCAATGCCATCAATTATAATAATATAATGTCAATGTCAATGCCATCCACTTTAAAGAAATATAAATATATATATAAATTTAAAGAAAACAACAAGCTTATAGTCTCTGCAACCTATAAAATATTAGAAGCCAACAACAAGCTTATTATGAATTAGAAGCCATCTAAAGCAAGATTTCTTTGACTGAATACAAGAAGACCACAAAACATTAAATCTATGAGTCCATCTACTAATGGTCTCACAAACATTCCACTTATTGTTAAGGCCTAGGGAAAGGTTTGGGGAGAAGGAAATATTTTCATAGAGTTGTTTGGAAGTAGCCTCTTGGAGAGGGGGGCCTTTGAGCCACCTCATAGTATCCCAAAATTCATTCTCATCCTCCATAATTAGTCCAGTAGAGGGAGCTGAGAAAGAATTTCTTAAGCATTTTATACATTCTGAACTGAGATTGAGGTAGCTTATAGAAATCTTTAAGGTCTATCCATTCCATCACTTCCCAAATCTGTACAAGTCATGAAATATTTTAATTCCTTTCTCAAACCAAAGGAGGGAAGAACAACCTCTTGTCAAGGCAAGGATCTTGTCATTATATTTATGATTCGATGAAATCGATTTGTAGGCTTGGCACCTAATGTCAAATGAAGAGAAGATAGGTTTCCCAACCACCAAGTGCTTCACTTGTTCCCATGACTTCCAAATTGACTAAAGAATAATGGACCCATGAAGAGCAACAAGAAATCCCCTAAATAGTAAGTCAACCAAATGAAGTCCTTTTCATCTCTCTTGACCCTTTGGAGCCTATTGGAAATATTGACTCTGTGGGTGTGTACCCACAGGCCCTGGGTATGAGAGAATGCAAGAGTGAGAGAAAAAGAGAGAGAAAGAGAGATTGAGAGTGAGAGAGAGTGTGTGAGAGTGTGTGTGTGGGAGAGAGAGAGAGAGAGAGTGAGAGTGAGAGAGAAAGAGTGTGTGAGAGAATGACAGAAGGAAAGAGAGAGTGTGATAAATAAAAATTTTAGTCCAATGGTTGGTTCTTGCATTCATATTATCCAAAATCACCTTTTAAGCACCATTAACGATGTAGGAAGGAGTCAATGTTGTTCCTTAATAGTTTTTAGGACAAAATGCTCTTTGAAATTTTAAGTTATGCAATTTATAGTTTCAAATTTTACTATTAGTACTAAAGAAAACCAAGACAAGATTTTGTATATGGTCTTGGTCAGAGGTGTAGGATCAAACCAGACATATCCAGGTGCCACAGAGACCGAGAAATCACCCGTCGAAGTTATAACATTTTTTGGTCTCTGGGCTCTTAAGGGACTATGCCCGGACAAAGTAGCCCGGAAGAAACAACACTGTTTGGCATCAAAACAAAGCCTCCAAAAGCATTTACCAAGCCACCTAGACATGTTGGCGCAGTCAGTTTGGTGCCAAGAGCTTTTGTTTGTAAAATATTGTGTTTGACAGCCTTACACTGACTCAAACTACAATATTTTGCGCTTTTACAAACAATAGGACAACGAGAGAACCAAATTGAGATGGAGAAAATTAAGACATGATTTTGTAGAGGGTCCTAACGTGCAGGTGTAGGATCAAACGAGACATCTCTAGGTGCCACGGAGATTGAGAAATCACCTGTCAAAGTTATAGCCTTTTTTGGTCTCTGGGATCTTAAGGGACTACGCCCGGACGAAGTAGCCTGGAAGCAACGACACCATCCAACACAAAAATGAAGCCTCCACAAGTGTTTACCAAGCCACCTAGACATGTTGGTGTAGTCGGTTTGGTGCCAAGAGCTTTCGTTTGCAAAATATTGTGTTTGACAGCCTTACACTGACTCAAACTACACTATTTTTTGCTTTTACAAACAATAGGATAGTGAGAGAACCAAATGGAGATGGAGAAAAATGAGATAGGATTTTGTAGAGGGTCCTGACATGGAGGTGTAGGATTAGATGAGATGTCTCTAGGTGCCATGGAGACCGAGAAATCACCCGTCGAAGTTATAGCCTTTTTTGGTCTCGGGCTCTTAAGGGACTATGCCCGGACAAAGTAGCCTGGAAGCAATGACACCATCTAGCACTGAAATTAAGCCTCCAAAACATTTACCAAGCCACCTAGACATGTTTTGGCACAGTTGGTTCAGTACCAAGAGCTTCCGTTTGCAAAATATTGTGTTTGAACAACCTTGCACAGACTCAAACTACATTATTTTACACTTTTGCAAACAATAAGACAACGAGAGAACCGAATGGATATGGAGAAAACCAAGATATGATTTTGTATAGGGTCCCAATACATAGGTGTAGGATCAAATGAGACATCTCTAGGTGCCACAGAGATAGATAAATCACCCGTCGAAGTTATAGCCTTTTTTGGTCTTCTAGATCTTAAGGGACTACACCAGACGAAGTAGCCCGGAAGCAATGACACCATCTAACACAAAAACAAAGCCTCCAAAAGAATTTACCAGGCCACCCAGATGTGTTGGTGCAGTCGGTTTGGTGCCAAGAGCTTCCATTTGCAAAATATTGTGTTTGACAACCTTACACTGACTCAAACTACAATATTTTGCACATTTGCAAACAATAGAACAATGAGAGAACCAAATGTAGATGGAGAAAATTGACATAGATTTTTTTATAGGATCCCAACATGAGGTTTAGGATCAAACAAGACCTCTCCAGGTTCCATGAAGATCGATAAATCACCTGTCAAAGTTATAACCTTTTTTGGTCTCTGAAATCTTAAGGGACTATGCCTAGACGAAGTATCCTGGAAGCAACGACACCATTTGACACTGAAACAAAGCCTCCACAAGTGTTTACCAGGACACCCAGACATGTTGGCACAGTTAGTTTGGTGTCAAGAGCTTCTGTTTGCAAAATATTGCGTTTGACAACCTTACACTGACTCAAACTACACTATTTTGCACTTTTGCAAACAATAGGACAACGAGAGAACCGAATGAGATGGAGAAAACCAAGATAATATTTTGTAGAGGGTCATGACATGGAGGTGTAGGATTAAAAGAGACGTCTCCATCTACCACGGAGACCGAGAAATCACCCATCGAAGTTATAACATTTTTTGGTCTTCGAGATCTTAAGGATGCCCAGACGAAGTAGCCTGGAAGCAATGGTGTTATATGGAACCAAAAAAAATCTTCCACAAGAATTTAATAGGCCACCCAGACATTTTTTATGTAATTAGTTTGGTGAAAAGTGATTCAATTTGCAAAATATTGTGTTTGACAGCCTTGCACTGACTCAAAATATATCATTTTGTGCTTTTGCAAACAATAGGACAACGAGAGAACCAAATGGAGATGGAGAAAACCAAGATAGGATTTTATAGAGGGTACTAACATGGAGGTTTAGGATCAAATGAGACATCTCCAGGTGCCAAGAAGATCGATAAATCACTCATTGAAGTTATATCCTTTTTTGGTCTCCAGGCTCTTAAGGAACTACGCTCAGACAAAGTATCCCGGAAGAGACGACACTGTTTGGCATTGAAACGAAGCCTCCATAAGGGTTTTCCTAGCCACCCAAACATGTTGGTTCAATTGGTTCAGTGCCATGATCTACCATATACAAAATAATGGATTGAAAAACCTCTCTCTCTCTCTCTCTGAAAAAAATTCACATTTCTCATATTTCCATGTATGGTATTATGCAAGCCAAGATGACCCATTGGAAGCTAGAAAAAAAAACCACATGTTTGACACCTTGTGTCACAGTAGTGTATAGCCTCTGCCTTCTTAAGGTGCAAATGTGGACATTCATGATTCAGTTTGAACACAACAATATCTACGCAAGCCTTTTTTTAATACATGTTCATATTCACAAGAACCTCTTCTTCCTTGAAAGTTCTTTGGTTTGTCTCATTAACTCAGTAAGGATTACACATACTCCAGAAAATTCACATTTCTCATGATAGATATGGTCATTTCCATAGAGATGTTCAGCATTGGAGTCCAAACTATATAGATGATCCTTGTTTTTTATTGAAGAGAAAATATTCAAAGGATATCAAGAACGTTTGAGGTAATTATTTGGGATCATCACAATAGGCCAAGGAAAGAATCTATTTAATTAAATTTCAAAGATCATCCTGTCCTAGAAACTATTAAGGCACAACATTTTTATGAATGCAAGAACCAACCATTGGACTGACCTCTTTAGTTATCATTAGCAGGTTAGAGTCATCCTAATTGAATAGGTCCTTCAAGAGCTCCCTATATACATATTTTATGGCCACCATCGTAACACAAAAATTAATCTCAAAGGAAATGGAATAAACATAAAGAATATACCAATGCAAAGACTTGTAGGATCATAACCGAATTCCTACAGTATCCTCTCCTCTGGAGAAATAGAAAGCTCTGCTACTGGAATGGATAGAAAATTTGACAGAACTTCCTGAAGTGTTCAAAATAAGCATAGCAACAAGGGAATGGCTAAGAACACACAGGGGTTATCAATCACCTAGTAAATATTTCTTGTTTAGTTCTAAATGGGAGTCAATTGGCCTACGGCTTAGTGACCTTCCATTCATTGATAATTCCTTCTATGATAAACCCATGGATGCTTTCAAAATAACCTTCAAAAAGATAGGGGTAGTCATCAAGCCTAGTGAAGGGTGTGATGTGATTTCCAAACAACTTGAAATGCATATAGATTTAGAGGTCATAACACAAATTTACAAATATCTCTATCATTATAAATGGAAGCCAAGTAACAATGTCTCCCTGTATCCAAGGATCGAGGACTACTGGGGTCTGTGGCAGGATTGGACATTCAGGAATCATCAAGTGTCTGAATCAAAATGTCATTGCATCTGGAGAAACATTCTCAAACATTGGAGTTATGCATCTTGGAAAATAAAATTGAACCTCAGAAATCCTCTCAAATTTTCAGCTTACACAAGCACTAGACATATCAAGCTTTGTTCTTCAAATGAAACCTTCATTTCTCAAAAGCTTGCAACTAAAATAATTATTCAAAAGAGCATAAAAAATGATAAAATTTTCTTGGTATCCTAATCCGTCAGACCTAGAAATACCACTGGACTTGTTATTCTCAATTTATAACACTCTTGGAGCTCTAAATATAAATCACAAGCTATAGAAAAAAATGAGATAGTTGTATTGGGTAACATTTCTTTGTACCAAACTGTTCTTGGATATCTATAATTTCCCTCCTTCAAATTATCTAGCATTTCCCATTTAGATTGTTGGTAATACCAATGACAGTGACAGTGCCTGTGGAATTCAGTTGGAGGAAGGTGGGGTTGTGCCCTTGTTATTTTTTCTCATGGCATCATAGGTAGCCTTTCTGGTATTATTGGAGAGAAATCCCCATGCTTGTGTGATAATTTTAAAATCTCCCTTGTCTCATGGGAACTTGTTTTTATTAGGATGCAATAACAAGGCTAGTTTTCTATATTGTTTCTTAATGAGAGAAAAATCAGAGGAGGAGGTTACTTGTAAGATGGCATACTAGTCAATGAGGCCTGGAGAGAGTTTAGAATGAGCAACAAGGTGCACCTCAATGGTAGTTATCATGGGTGACAATCCCTCGAGGGAAGGGTACAACTTGTACACCTTCTGGGCGAACTTGTAGCTTTCTCCCACATCACCTACCATCAACAACTCATATGTAATTTCTTTAGCTCTAAAAGCTTCATCTCTCTTATTCTCCATTCCTCATACCACCATTGAATGGGTTGAGTTTAGGGGTTTCTAAATCATCCTTGTGGCTAAGGATATTTCATAAAGTTATCACTATTTTTGAATAGGTTTCCCTCCATCCAAGGATTTTTCATGCTCCTCTAATATACAGTAGTGATTACAAAGTGAAAGTTGCTCTTGATCTTCTGCACTACAAGGATCAACAAACCTCATATATTTCTGGTAGGTCTCATGAGTGAGTTCATCTTTTGGAATATCAATATTATGACCATATTTCCTAGTCTTGTTCCTAGAACCATCATTGAGTATGCTTGTACAACTACCTTGTTTATGAGAGGTGGGACAAGTAACTAAATGGATATCCTATTGTTTGCAAAAGCACCAAATAGTCCAGTTTGAGTCAATGCAAGGTTGTTAAACATAATATTTTTCAAATGGAAGCTCTTGGCATCAAACCGACTACGCCAACACGTCTAAGTGGCTTGTTAAACGCTAGTGGAGGCTTTGTTTTGGTGTCGGATGGTGTCGTTGCTTCTGGGATACTTCGTCCAAGCGTAGTCCCTTAAGAGCCCTAAGACTAAAAAATGTTATAACTTGGACGGGTGATATCTCGGTCTCTGGCACCTAGAGAGGTCTCGTCTAATCCTACACCTCTATGTTAGGACCCTTTACGAAATTTTGTCTCGGTTTTCTCCATCTCCATTTGGTCCTCTCGATGTCCTATTGTTTGCAAAAGTTCCAAATAGTCTAGTTTGAGTCAATGTAAGGTTGTCCAATGCAATATTTTGCAAACACATGTTCCTTGCACCAAACCTCCAGTGTTGTTGTATCAGGGTGGCCTGGTCAACGCTAGGCAAGGATTCATTTTAGTGCACAAAATCATTTGATTCAAAACAAGTACTAGGAAACATGTTAAGAAGAGATTGTTCATACTTGATATAGGTTGTGAAATGAGAATTTGAAGAAGATTTTTCATACAATATAGGTGGTGAAATAAGAATTTATTCTTGTTTTTTGTTTCCAATATTTAATTTTCCTTAGCTTCGAGAATAATAAATTCTCTACTAACAGTGTCAACCACGTGAAGGTGGAAGTTTTTTTGGCACCACTAACCTACATAAACATGTTAGTAAACAATTAAATAGAATTTTAAAACCTACACAATTTTTAAAAAATCATTAAAGTAAATATTCAAATTAAATTCATGTAGATGTACATATCTAATCTTAAGTGAACATACCTTTGACTTGAGAAAGTAAGCCACTTGGCAGGCTTAAGGGTAGTTTTGTGTATCTTCATTTGTACAAATTCAATCCAGTGAACCATCTAGGTCCGATCTAATTTTTAGGGTGTCAAGTATTGCTTCATGGTCAGACTCATGAACTTTCCACAAGACCTTATTGCATGGTCTACCTCCATATTTAATCAATTGAACATTAGATGCAACAACTAGGTGAGAATAATGAAGAATCTTTCTATGAGTTTCAAAGTCCTCAAACAACCACACATTGGAATTCTTCATTGGGTATCTTCTTAGCCATGTTCTAGTAATAACCATAGACCCCATAGGATATTCTAGGCCTTCTCCATATATGATTGGGGCTATCAATTTCTTTTTTGTCTCAACACAACAACACAAATAATAAGATGTTCCTTCTTTATTATTTTCTTTTGCAACAACCACAAAAACATGACCTACATCACATTGTACACAAAATCGTTAGTTTCAATAATTGATTCATTAATAAGTTCCATAACATGAGAAAAACTATAAATTTTTACAAAATAATGCAGATATATAATACCTAATTGCACTAGATCTGATATATGGTCAAATTCAATTGATGCTTCTCTCATTGTGAGTTGTAGAGCTCATGGAGGTTGATAGGTGTCGAGTGGATATAATTGTCTACAACACCATTCATCAACCCACTCTTTTGACTCACATTCATCCCAAAATGAATATGTACATGAAGAGAAAAGGCATATCATTTTCCTTGTATAAATAGTCCATGAACTTGCATTTGAACTTCTAAAAGAGTGCAACTCACTAGATCTCATTAGTGTACAAAAATCTTCATATTTTGCAAAATTAGCTTCTTCTACCAACCAAAAAAACCTACGAACTATAGAATTACCCTCATTACCTGGACCCATTGTTGAGTTACACCATTCCATGATGGATTTTGCATCGATCAACTTGGCACCATCTTTGTACTTCAATTCTTCTCTTGCTAGGGCTCTTTTAACACATGCTCCTGCACCATCATGTTCTCCTTTTCCATGTTTAGCCTCAGTGAAATTGCAAAAATGTTGAACACCGCTTATCCTATGCACCTTGCTCAACCAATAGACCATTCGTGCATTCTTGAATTGTGATGTACAATTATCTGACCATATGATGTGTTTATCAAATATGATGTTTCTGTTATTCAAATTTCCATAGAAGATCTCGAAACAACCTTGCACGAACTCTGATGAATGTCCACGATCATCACTAATATAGAAATGGTACTCCCTCAAAATCTTTCTCTCTTCCTCTGTACTATCGAGAGCATGAGTGAATACTATATGTACAAATATGGAAACCTGAATAGAGTTGTAGTATTGCAATTGCACTTCATTTTATGGTTGTAGAGTATAGTTCTCTGCAAAATCAAGAACTAAAACAATGGTACAAAGAGGAAATATGTCTTTGCATAACTTGAATTGCTTATCTAACCATTGAGCTCTGTGTGTATATCGTGCATACTCATACGCTAGCTTCTCTATAAATATAGTGATAAAATTTGATACACTTATTTCTTTACTCACTAATTCACACCTCTTGGCTTCATTACCATATTTTGAAGTGTATGTCACTGACTTGTATTTTCCAAAACTAACTAGTTCATTTCCGATTACATGTGTATTCTCTGTGTGTATACATCTTTGCAAACATTGTAAACCACCACAACTATCACAAGTTCCTTCTAAACATGATTTCTTATAAAAAATTGTCCTTCTCTTGTACAAAAAACACTTGAGATGAAATATCTTGCTGATTTAGGTGGAACATTTATCATACACTCCTGAAAAATATTCTCAGTATGCAAATTAACACATATATGCCAAAAAATATCATAATGCATAGAAAATTCAATATGGATCCTACAACAACAAGTAGTCCATGAGTGATTTATTTTAACATAAAAAGGTTTTGACATTTCAAAATACCTTTGACTAATTTGTATTTTGGGATGAGTCTCTTTAAACTTATTAAAAAATTGTGTTTGTGTCATATCCAAAAAATGTTTAGGATGTGATTCACAGTTTCTAGAACCAATTCTTCTTTTTAAAACATCTTTTTCATTAGGTGAAACCCTTGTATTATTTTTCCAAAATTCTAAAAAAAAAATTTTAACTCATCAACTATGTCTTTGTCTTTTCGTGGCAGTCTACCAGAGAATGCCCATAATTCATTATTATTTGTATCTTCAATTCTTTCATGATGCTCGAGAGCTTTGTATAGTGTTTTCCTATTTATTTTTAGTGCACTACTTATTTTTCTAATTAAATGATATTTTTTTGTTACTTTACTTACTATAGTCGATGTAATAACACGTCGAGTAACATTACTATCTTTGGTACGTGAGGTTGAACCTATTGATTGGTATGTATTCATTAATTTTTTACAATAGATTTTTCACTGTCGGTCTTAGAGTTTCTTAGACCAAGGGTTTTCATTGTAGGTCTATAATTAATATTTTTCATCATTTCAACAAATAATTGACATCTACCTATGTTTCATTTAAGTCATTAAAATATGTTTTCCATATCTGATTAGCTTTTCTTCTACAAGTGCGTTGAAAAATCTTATTAGGCATTGGATTTAAAATATTTTCATCAATCTCAAGTAAAAGTTTGGGTGTTTTCCGCAAAATTTTAATCGGTGATTTCAATGGAAATGATTGTTGAATATCGTCTAAACATTGTTCATTTTCTATTTGTCATTCATCTTCATAATTCGGTAAAGAGTGTGTGTTTTCAATAGGTTGGTCATCTGGTGTAACATCTATGTTTAAATTTGGAATTACATTGTCATTCATTGAATATTCATCATTTATTGAATAAATTAGTGTTTGAAGATATGTTGCACCATCAATTTCATATGGAAGACATGACATACCTTCATCTCCATGCGTTGATTTCATTTTTTCACGTATTTTTTGCATTCGCTCGCTTGTTTTATTTTTTATTTCTTCTTTCTTGAATTTATTGGATGATATATGATTTTTGGCAACATCTTCAATATTTGTTAAAGATGTGTTCAATTTCATTTTTTCACACCCTTTTTCATCCATTCCCTTTGTTTTTCCAATTTCTCGAGTGTTTTCCTTTGTGGTTTCCTCCCCATAATTCTCAAAAATATCTTTACCACCACAAAACAATTGACAAAAAAATGTTAATGAGTGTTAGGAATATAATAAACAATAGAAACACACTTAAATATATCAAATAATGCTTAAATATTTCACAAAACAATCTCTATATAACATAAAATATACAAAATTGTTAACAAGAATCAAAATGTGCAGGAATTTGCAGACAACCCATGACCAGTGGGACCAATATCACATATTCTTTTTGTCTTGTTGTGTTTGATTTTCAGTTTTAAGCATTTTATAATGTGATCGTGTTATAATGCGCTCGCGTTTCATCTTATTGGGGTTTGGAATACCCAATCCATAGGCTTGGATTTGCCTTGGATATCCAAACCAAAGGTTTGGACTGTGTAATCCGTGAATAAAACCATGTTTGACAGAAAAACATCAAAATCTCACGTGTTCACCCCAATATCTCATGCATTATAACATAATATTCAAAAATAAATTATACTACGATGTCAAGCTCTATTTTACCTTGATGACGATATAATTCTTTCTAAAATCCAATTAGTTTAAGGCTTTCATCCATAATTTCTTTTACTAGTGCCTTCTTTTCTTGCAAAAACCTATGCATACACTTTGGTGCACAATTTATGATTTTTTTCATCCAATTTTTTTTTAAAAAGTGGTTTTTCTAAACTCCATTCTACAAGCACTAAAAAAAAAACTGACTTTTTTTCTCAAAGTTATGGGGGTGCACACACAAATATTTCATTTTCAGGATATGTGCACTTTGAAAATTAATAAAAAATTATATATTCATCCAAAAATTATGAAAAATTAGTGGGACCTCATACATGGTCTTAGATAAATTTCTACCAAAGGGATTTGAAAAATAATTTATAGAACTCAAAAAATGAGGGGGCACACACACAATAGGTTCTTATCTTTTTGACACAAAAATAGACATACTTTGTGTGCGCACCACATTTGACCCTCTTAATCTCAACCATTTTATAAAAAAAAATAGTAGTTTAGAAACTAGATTTCAAGATCTATGGTACTTATTCTTATCACTTTGTCAAATTTTGAGCATAGGCATGCCGAATTATTCGATGAAGTTCAAGTTTTGTTGATTTCAGGAAAAAAGTGTCCCTTTTTTACCCCCTTTAAATAGAGTTTTAAAAAAAATGACGTTGAACCATTTTTTTTGTGTTGAACACTCGTGAAGAGACAAATGTTATATTATGTCATATTTCACTCATTATGAATAAGACTTCTCCGTGATCTATTTTACATTATCCTTTAAAGGAACATGAGCTTGCTAGAGATTAACTCTTTCCCAAGTGTTAACACCTAACATTATAAAAGATAAAAAGGTGAAATCTAAAATCCAAACTAGTTCGATGCCTCAAACCTTAACATTTACTACAACCCTAATACCAACAAACCATGACTAGTGGCCTCCTACGGTTCAATTGGTTTGTAATCAGAGCCTCCTTTTATTATAAGGAGGGAATCCATCCCTGTATAATAGATTGTTTAACTTTTAAAAAGTAAACATAAAAAAAGGTATATATTTCTTCAATCATTTGTAGATATTATTGTAATCCTTAAGAATTTTCTATAGTCTAACACCCAGATTTTCATGTTTCATTTTATATGGTGTTCAAATAATTTCCACTATTGTAATTAAAAAATATAAATATATTTATATAAACTTAAGTGCTATAAATTAGAATTCAAAAGAATTCAACATCTTCCTTAAAATTAATTTTTTTTATTATTTAAAGAATGATATTTTACTCAACGTACTATTTTTAATGACTTGTATACAGGGGTGTTTCATACTTAGGCAACCTAAGCAGTTGCCTAGGGCGCACAATGGGGAGGGGCGGCATAATTTCCAAAAAAATTACTTTTGCAGGTCAACTTTCCAACAGTCGGCTATTGCATGGTTAAAATTTGGAAAAAACATTAATAGCATTGATTGCCCATTCACATATATATATAAACAACACTGATCTCTATAATGCGAGTTAGAATTTGGCTTTACAATATTAGCAAAATTGTGGGTGCAATTTCCATACTAATAGAAAATCATGTCAGTAGTAGTCATTTATACTGCAACTATTATCAACAATACGCTCTCAAACCCATGTTCGACCAACATTGGATGGCTTTGCATTGACTATTTTGCCCCTAGTTTCCCCAAAGTTTGTAAAATACATCATTTACAGTTCCTTAAGAGAGCTTAAGCCTAAAACATAGTACAATTCAATGATCCTTTTTGTGTGGCTAGAACAAACACAGGGCTTCTGCACTTGGGAAACTAAAAAATTGCAAAACAATAGGCAAAATTCAGGAAAATAATGAAAGCAAGGTCCCTTGTAATATGTTTTTAGCCCTTAACTCTCAATTTCATACTTTTGCTTTATATAAGATCACATAATTTATCTTTAAATTGAAACTAGAAATGAACACGTAGGTGGATGACTGGTCTTGGAGGGTGAGGGGGGGTGGGGCGGGAGCATACACTCCCAATACTGTCTAGGGCGCTCTGAAACCCTAATTCGACCATGCTTGTATACTCAACGTACTCTTACGAATTAAAATGCAACTACTTATTTCTTACACTTTTTATCATGAAAAGATTGGATAAATAATCTTAATACCATATCTTTAAATTTGATGAATGTTCAAGCTAAACATAACCCATGCATTTGTCTCGTGGAGACTATTCTTTCGATAAAATGCACCACCTTACATCCATGTCCCATCATCAACACATTCATACCATGCATGGGTGGGGCCCGTCGAAACCTGTCAAATCATAGACGGATTTTTTTTTTAAAAATGTATGGGTTTGAAATGATGCAGTTGCATGTGTGAAGTGATAGTTGAATCGGTGGGGTCACGTGTTGCTAGATGACAAGTCTTTAGTTTGAATCCCACAAACAACTGTGCGGAGTTTTTACAAACATATTAAAAAACACATTATATTTTTCAACAAAATTTGCAAAAAAAACTAACTACTAGGCGCCCTTACCATATGGCAATGGATGAAAATAAATAGATGTATTCTATCATGGGAATAGCCTCCACCCATTTATCTTGATTGTTCGAGTGAATCTTTCCCCTTTTTTAACAATATTGTTTTTGCCCGAGAGAGTTAATATTTAAGTGTCCTCATAGGATTCTACGGAAGAACTCAAATAGGTGATGTTTTATTTGCCATTTGAGTTGAAATAAATAGGTGGTTGAATATAATATGCTTTTATGTATGGCTTGGTAGGTTTATTGACCTTTAGAACAAGGGTTAAATGTTTGACCAGCTTTTTAGGCGAGATTCTATCATATTATAGCAGAGTTTGAGGTATGTATTTTATTTCACTCTCAATAAAAATAGAAGATTGTGTTGTTGAGACCCTTTGAAGGACAATTTGAATATAATAATGGGTTGAGATATTTTTCACAACTCATGAGTGTTGAGTAGAATAGTGGCCTTTGAAATTGAAATTGAGGTTTGATTTATACTCTAAGAATTATGTTGTTAAGATCTTTCTCACCATAATTTGTGAGTGTTGAAAAGAATAGTGGATTAAGATATTTCTCATGATAATTCATGAGTTCTGAATAAAATAATAACCTCTAAGAATGAAAAAATGGTTTATTGGTAAAGTTGATTGGTTTGGAATGAGCCCACCAAGGATCAAATCTTGTTGAGTGCAAGCCCTAAAGATACCCTACACGGAGAGTCGAAACAGTTGAGGCCAGGATCGTGCCCTGGGTGACGTTGACCACATATATGCCCCTTTCTCGTAGTTGCTTAAATTAAATGTGATCACTAATTTAAAGATGTCAACAATCTATATAATCTAGTGTCCAATTGACTACTCTTGAAGACAAGAACTCTCATTAAATCATCTCCCTCATAATAAATAAGACTTCACCATTTATCCATTTAACATTGCCTTTCGAAGAAGAATGAGCTCCCTACAAATTACCTTGTCGAGTGTGAAGGCTTTAATAATCAAACAAATGTAACGTAACTTTAACCCCAACCCCAATACCAACGAACATTACATTTCAAAAAACTATTGCTTGCAAAAACTAGAACTGAATTATATATATTTTAGGGCTAAGAAGCTTAAATAGTTCGCCCATCCGTCACATGCAACCATTCTTTTCTTTTCCAAATCGGAACAGGCGTCTCCATGAAAAGATGCCATACGGCTAAGGAAACCAACCAGTTTCTAAGTCTTTTGTATTTGTCTTTTTCTCGTGGAATTTTCTCACCACTATGTTGGGCATTACGAGAATAGACCCTTGGAATTTAGTTTTTGTAGGGGGCACACTTAGAGGCAAAACGTCCAAGTCTAGAGATTCCTTTATGTGAAACTTTTCAGTGTCCCATATGTATTCTTGTGGTGATAACAAACATCTTTCCTTCCATGCTCCCCATGTGTTGAAGACAGATATTCATAAAATATATTATAGAGGCACCAAGGAAGGATATTTTTGGGGCTCATATGTTCCTTTTAGTGGGGTCATTTTCACTTCGCCTTAGTGTCGTTTTCAAATGTGGAGAGAAGTTGAGTGGGAAGAAAAAAAAATAGAGTTTTTTTTTATTGGTTTGTGTCTTTGCACAGTTCGTATATTGTGTGTGTGAGAAATTTTACTTCTATCTACGTTGGGGGGTGGGAGCTTCAATCTGCCCAAAGGCGGGTCTCACACCTTGTATGGACTTAGTGTGGGGTTTGAACCTAGGTGGAGCATGAATGCTCAAACTTATCCGACCTAGGCTACCAAGTTGCCTAAGTTCCTGCTTAGAATGGAGTGTCATTTTCGACATTGTAAAGATATTTCTTGATAGGATCGGTCATGCTAGTGCACAAGGGTCAATGTTCATAAAGACTAATAGCATCAGAATAGAATGCAAGAGAATCATGTAATTCTTTTCTTTTTTTTACATTTGGATTTATAATACAATATTTTAAAAAAAAATTGTTCGTTAAGTAAATATGACATTTTTAGCTAGTAATATTTATTATTTTGAGTTGAGGACGGGGTTTAAATTATTAGTGTCAAGATTAAGGGGTTAGTTATTTGCGTTTAAAAACCATATGCAATTATACATACAAATTAAAATTTAAATATTTTAACTATTTTCAATAAAATTTTGGGGTTAGAACTTTATTTAATGTTTTTTAAGAATACTTTTGGAGATAAAAGTTTTTTTTTTTTAAATTAAAGTTTTTTAAATGTTAAAGCATTTTTTTAATCTTTTTGTTTAAATTAAAAAGGTGGGGGACATTCCAAGTCCAAAAGTCCTACAAATGTTTGGAATGTCATGGAAATCTATGGAATGCATCGTGCATAATATTGAAAATCATAGTAAAATTAGGGTAAAATAGTAAAAATTGAGGTAAAAATGAAATTATTTCTACATTGGAACCTAGGGGTAGGATGTAATGGTGTGACACTGTAGCTTTTAGTTGTGCCACTAAATTTGGTGTAATTTGACTTATAATGGGTATTTCAATCTTGACATAGATATTTGACTCTCTATTATTTCTGCATTTGTTTAGAGAAGTCAATCAAAAAATAGTACAATATCTTCTCCAAATGGTAGAGTTTGGTGCCCAATTTTTTAAATTGGACTAGTGCAACAAGATTGATATCATTTGTCACCATCAATGGAAACTTAATTATTAATCATTGTCATATGTGAAAAAAAAAATCAAGATAATAACCTCGAAATTGATATCTTAGTGTATTGAAGAAGATGTATCTAAAATATATGTATTACTAATAAATTAAGGAACCTGGGTACATTTGGAAGCTTAGTGAAAATTTGGGGAAATCCATAGAAATTTGGGTAAATTTAGGATGGATTGGAAAAATTAGGATTTTTTTAAAATAGAATAAATTTAGGGGAATTGTTTTTGAAATTAGTACAAAACTATAAATAACTAGTGAAAATTGGGGGAATTGGAGAAAGGGTTAAAATCAAGAAATTATTCACGAATTTAGAAAATTGAAAAATATTGTGAAAAATTAGGGAAATGAGGATAAAATTCATGTAGATTATATTTTTAGAATTAAATTATTGTGAAATTTTGAAAAAATGAAAATAAAATTCATCTAGATTAGATAAAATTAGACTTTTTGAAATTTAATATAAAATTAGGGTTAATTAATGAAAAATGAGAAAATCTGGATTATTTAGTAAAATTTAGGGGAAATTTGGATTATGTTATGGAAACTAAAGTTATTTTTGATCTATTTAGTATAAATTTAGGGAAATTGTGTTTAAAATAATTAAATTATAATATAATTATGGATATAATTGAGAAAATTAAATTAATTAAAGAATTAAAGAAAAATAAAGAAATCAGAAAAATTATCAAAATTAGAATAATAAACATTTTTTTATTTTTTTTTCTAAAACTAATTAGTTAGTTTTCATTAATTATTAATAAAGATTAGTTACTTTTTAAATAATTCTGCAATATTGAATCTTGTAGTTGTAGTTACGGTGAATTCAAAAAAATCAATTCATTATTCTTCACTTAGAAGAAAGAAAGATATGTGGGAATATGTGGATGTTATGGCAATATGAAAGAGATAGAAAAGTGACTAGGTATGGTATTTAAGAGGAGTTATAAGCCAATATACTAGTGGAGGGAGTAGGTTGTAAATAAATTTGATTAACTTCCTTGAAGATAAGGGTATGGTTGAGATTCAATCATGTATAAGGATGATTATAATTGGAAATTTTCTTTTCAACATTGAAGAAATATAAATACGAATTCTATAATTGGAGATTATGGTGATAGGTAATTGATAAGACATTCTTATTATCGTATGAAGAATTTAAATTTTTGGGATATTGTTATATAACAAACATAAAAACAAATGTTTAATATAGGTTTTGGGATGTTGACATTGTCATAAATTATTATTAGGTATACTATTACACATGTAGCAACTCAAAAAATTATGCCTTTTTGTAGTTTAACATATTATTTCATGGATTGGATTGCCATCATGAGCTACAAGTCAAGTATACCAAGATTTAGAGTGATTTTTTATGAAAACACTATTGAATAATAGATTTGTAAATCCCCTAAAAAACCATAGGATGCATGACCATGTATATATTGATAGGTGCCCTTATGTATTTAAGAATATTATCGGTTTGATCAATAACACACATGAGTTGTTGTGATATGAATCTCCCAACTAATAGTTCATGGAGTGAGATAATGACAAAGAGTCTAATAAGTGACTCAAATTTCATCCAATTATTGTTTGGTAAAAGAAAAAAATATATCCAAATACATTTTCATAGACATGCATAATCCTCATTTACACTCCTATATAGCTTATGTACTTTCCAATCTAAAGTTCACTCTTACAATGGTCTTGTGCTTTCCTACAAACTCATAAATAACCTTCAATTTTTTCACACCTCACAACAAGGAAACACACAAGTATGCTATCCAAAGTGCACCTACTCACAATCTTGCACATAAATTCCACACAAATAAGGCTTAGAGCATCCTTACGCTTAGTTGTAGTACCACACATTGTTTTTTCCCTACATACATCCTTTAGATCCTCAAAGAACCCATTAGTATCTTTTCACATGCACTTACATATTTCCTCACCTTAATACTTTACTCCATTTTTTAGGTGATCTCCTATGTGGTTCCTCACATTAGGCATAGTGGAATATTTTAATATCTACGTGGAAAATCCCAATTTCTATGTAGCTTGCTAGGTGGAAATATCCTAGTTCTACAACATGTTAGAGGATCTCCCTATGTAAACATCAAATCCAAAAGTACAACTACCATGCACATATGGAGTAACTTCAACCATCATGTATGGAAGATGAAATGACTTGTAAGGAATCCACTTTTTATTATGTATTTGTGTAACTGTCATGATGGTATTGATGTCTAGGGGTTGGTCATATGTTGGTTACCCTTAAGATCTAAACCACATAGTAGAAATAATTATATCCTTTGCATATCTTGTAATTATCACCCTATTTTATATAGCATTCTAGTATATGGAAAACATTCAAGTAACATTTCCTTATTGATCACATGAGCTTTCTCTCTTAACCTTGTTGTGATATTATACTCCATAATATTTCCCTATTCCCATTAATGAATAGAAGTTACATTTTTTGAAAATAATTATGATATACCATTGTGTGTGTTTTTCATCATTTTCTAATAAATAACATGCACTCTTATAATCCTTGTTACTCTTTCTAGTTCAAGATTGTCCCCAAACATAGTCTTAGGCTCCATGGTGAAAATTATTGGTATCACATCATAGGTCTTACCTTTTATATTTATGTAATAAACATGCAAGTGTATATAAAAAAAGGAAAATAATTTAGTTCTATCTCCACTTTCCTAGAATATCATTGTATGAAGATCAAGACGATTGACACCTATAATAAAAATTAGGTGGCCGCAAACATCCAAAAGATAATTAAGGACATTTTGGAAGTACATCACAATAAACTCTATAGATAGTTTTGTGATTTGATGGTTCAATTCAATCCAATGTGAATTCCATCTTTATCCCATCGATCTCATACATGGTTTTATCTTATAAAACACCTTTTTAAGATCCAAGTGAACCTCAACATTCTAATGTTTGAAGGGAAACTTGAGATTGCATTATTTGATAAGTGGCTTCATAACCTTGAGTCCTACTTCCTTGATCCATAGGGATCAAAAATGACTCTACTTCATCAAATTAGCTAGCAACAAAGAATGAAAATGAAGAAATTTCAGTTCTTTCTTTATATTAACAGAACTTCTACCCAGCCAGGGCGGTGGTCCTGTGACTGCCGGTCTACATTGGGTGGCGGTCCTGACACTTTCGGATAGAAAAATAAAATTTGAAATGAACAGTCCTAGAATTGGAAAGCTTATTTGTGTCTCTTCTCCTCCATGACCTTTCCCATCCTCCAATGCACTGGAGGACATGAGAAATTCTATAAATACATGTAGGAAGGAGATTTTTTATTATCGAAGCATGAAAGCAAGTGAGCAAGGAATTCTTAGTGTTGGAATTGTGTTTGTAGAAGAAAGGAGTTTTTAGGATGAGAAAGCAAGTACTTGGGAGGAAGTGTGTGATATTATCTAATTCTCTTTCATACTTATTGTAAATTATGTACTTCTGATTTTGAATTGGCCAATAAAAAGTGGGAAGAAAGAGCTTTTGCCCTTCCCAACTGGTTTTCCTCCTCCGAAGGTTTCCAGGATAAAAATTATTGGTGTTCGTGAGTTTATATTCTTTCCTTTCCTACAATTGTTGATTCTAAGCATAAGCAATTTCATTCCCTAGCTTTATCTGTCATTTTCTAAACGAAAGTAGAACAACAATGTTTAATTGTGATTTTGTGAACAATTCCAAAGTAGAGGGTTTATAGATCATTTTAGTATCAAAGCTAACAAGTATCCAAGACTATGTTATTCATTCTTGGATTTGTATGACAGTGACGAGATCCAAAGGTGAAGAGTATTTACCTTGTGATCTAGATATTTCTACAAGGAAGTGGAAACAAAGAATTCGGGGACAAATGGAGGAAGAAAACTTGGTCCATAGAATCGAGACACTGAAGACCATGATGGATAGGATGTTTAGAAGAAAAGAACTTGCATATTTGTAGAAGATGGCCTTTGTTAAGAAAGAATCCATGAACTTAGTGGTTCGAGGCTTAGCCAAAAAAATTGACATAGGGAGGAGCCACCGTGAGGAAGAATATGGGGAAGAGCATAAAGAAGAGACTTCAAATGCAAGAGAGAAGGTAAAATCTTATCATTCTCCTTTTAAAGTTGAGACGAAAGTTAAAATTAAAAGCTTTGAAGGACAAGTAGAAGCATATTTTCTTAATAAATGGTTAAAATAATTAGAAGTCTACTTTAGCGTCAATAATGTCACTGAGGCACAGAGGATCACCTTTTCACATCTCAAAATGGAGGGACATGCTCTGGTTTGGTGGGAAACCCATCTAGCCACTTGTGAAAAGAAGAAATGTCCTATTATGAAATACTTGGCAAGAATTTAAAGAATTACTTAGAGATAACTTTCTATCCTATTGGCCACAAGAATGAACAAATGATTAAATGGCAATATTTTACACAAGGCAGTGGTCAAAGTGTGCAGGACTATACTATAGAGTTTTGGAGGTAGGCCATGTTGTTGAATATGGACTTGGAGGATGAGGATATTCTGACAAAGTACTTGGGAGGACTTCACACTCACCTTTGAAGAAAATTAATCTCCATGAAGCCCAAAGATCTCAATGAGGCATGTGTGTAGGCATACTATATAGATGATGAAAAGAAGCAAGGAGAAAGTAGAGCCAAGGTCAAACCAGTCAACAAATCAGCAAAAGAAAGAACAATGGCAAACAAGTAAAAAAGGTAAGTGGAAAGGGAAAGGTGAAAAAACTGCCACTACTTTAAATACTTGTAAAGATGCCAAGAATTTTTACAAGAAATGTGATATCAATGGTCATACTAACGCTACATGTTAGGAGTTGCATCCAGAGTTACATCCGAAGAAATGAACCAATGACTAAAATAAGTCCATAACAGTTTTAAAGACAGAAGGGGAGGTGGAAATCAAAGATGACTGTGATGTAGATGAGATGCTTGGATGCACAACCACCAACATGGACAGCCAAGAAGAGGAGATGAGTAGACTATTCCATATCAAAATCCATATCAAGAGAACTAAGGTAAATGCTTTGGTTGATATCGGTTCTCAGTCTAACTTGATTTCTGAAGCAGTTGTAAAGAAGCTTGGTCTTGAGACTTATGAGCATCCACACCATTATCCTTTGGGATGGGTGAAGAAGGGTGTTGAAATTCAGGTAACAAAAAGACGTAAGGTCAAGTTTGGGATAAATTCCCAGTATATTATATGTATTGGAAGCTGATGTTATTCCACTTGATGCTTTTGATGTTGTTTTTCAAGAGTCCTTACTTGTATATCAGGGATGCTATATTTATGAGAAGGGAAAACTGATACAGATGGGTCAAGGATGGGATCGGCTTACAACATCCGGGCACACCAGTGTAAGACATGGGTTACTATGGTGAGTGCTAACCAAGCAAATCGACTTATTCAGGAACATCAAAATCATTTTTGTTTACTTTTGTTAAAGGATAAACAAGATGGGGTAGAAGTTTCATATATTTATAACCAAAAAAAATAGGATTTGGATAGTATTATTCAATCTTTTTAGGAAGTTTTTCAGACTCCCAGTGGGTTACCACCAATACAGGAAGTAGAGCATGAGTTTCAGTTGTTTCCAGAGTCCCCTCTACCGAACATCGGGTTGTATAGGAAATCCTTGTTGGAGAGTACTGAAGTAAAGAAACAACTCCAAGAACTACTAGACCAAGGGTGTGATACATATGAGCACCTCACCATGTGATTCACCTATTGTGATGGTGCCAAAGAAGGATGGTTCTTGGAGAATGTGCATCGACTACCGCACTTTGAACAAGATCACCATAAAGAACAGATATCCACTTCCCCACATAGATGATCTCTTGGACCAGCTTCAACATGCTCAAATTCTTCACGAAGTTGGATCTCAAGTCAGGTTATCACCAATTTAGAATGAAATAGGAGGATATGTGAAAGACTGCCTTCAAGAAAAAAACATGGTTTGTATGAGTGGTTAGTACTTCCATTTGGTTTGTGCAATACACCCATTACATTTATGAGATTGATGAATGATGTATTGCAGGATTTCATAGATTCATGTGTCATTGTTTATCTAGATGATATCTTGATTTTTAGTACCACATGGGAGGAACATCTAACCCATTTGGAGCAAGTCTTACAAGTTCTTAGGGAGAAATAGTTGCTTTGTAATATGAAGAAATGTGAATTTTCCAAACAATCACTTGTCTATCTTGGGCACATGGTTGGAGGAGGAGAGCTATGAGTGGATCCAAAGAAGGTGGAAGCCATCACCAACTAGCCAACACCAACAGGAGCCACAGAGACTAGGAATTTTTGTGGGAGTAGTATAATACATGCAAGAATTCATTATGGGTTTCTCTGTGATTGTAGCACCTCTGCACACAGTGGCCACAAAGAGTAAGGGTTTTGACTGGGGTAAGGAACAAGTAAAAATCCTTTGAGTTATTGAAATACAAGATTAGTCATGCTCCAGTACTTGCTCTTCCTAATTTGCAGCAACCTTTTGAAGTAGAGACAGATGCCTAGTGATTACGCCATGGGTGCAGTGTTGCTTTAAGGAGGTAAACCCGTATGTTACCATTCTGAAACCTTCACTTCGGTAGTTATAGGATATTCAGTATATGATAAGGAAATATATGCACTAGTTCAATGCAATTAAAAAATGGAATCATTATTTATTAGGTAAGGAAACTATTGTGCACAATGACCACAAACCTCTCCATTATTTTCAAGTGCATAGTCTAAATTGCAATAGGAAAAGGCACTACAAATGGATGGGGTTCCTTCAGCAGTTCCATCTGGTGATCAAATACAAGAAGGGTAGTACAAAATTAGTGGCATACATGTTGTCTAGGCCACCCACATAGGGAAAATTTTTCCTGTTTGGCCACTATCTATCAGATCGATCCCTTCACGAAGGAATCTTATGGATAGGCATATGCCCAGGACAAAGACTTTGGGGTGACATTTCAGCATTTGCAGTCCTAAGGGGCTGAAAGGATAGGGATTGAAGATTTTTATCTCAAAGACAGGTTGCTCGACCAGTGGGGGAAGAGTTTATGTGCCAAAAGAAGAAAGAATTCTATTGATGAGGAAAGCACATACCTCGAAAGTAGCAGGACATTTCGGTGTTGGTAAGACCCTAGCCCACTTGCAAAGGTACGTGTATTGGCCCCAATATGTAAGAAGAAGTATCAAAATTTATACATGGATGTAAAATTTGTTATACTAGCAAGCCTAAGACTAGGAAGGAGGGTTTGTAAATGCCTTTGTCCAAGACCTACTCATCCTATGGGATGACATTTCTATGGATTGTGTAGGAGGATTACCTATGTCTAAACATGGCCATGACTATCTATATGTTATTGTTGATATATTCAGTAAGATGTATATTCTTATGGCATGTTAAAAGACAGTAAAATCACATGAGGTAGCAAATCTTTTTCTTTGCTAATGTATGGGGTGCATTTTGGTTTGTCTAAAGTATATTATTTTTGACAGGGATTCCAGGTTCTTGGGGAATTTTTGGACTACTTTTGTGGGACAAGATGGATACCATGTTACAAATGAGCACCAGCTTTACATCCACAGACAGATGGACAGAGAGAGGTGGTAAACATGACTTTGGTACAACTGATCAAAGGGTATAATAGCAAATATCCAAGGACTTGGGATGAGTCCTTAGCTTACATTTAGCATTCCTATAACCGGGTAGTACACATATCCATTATGAAGTCACCATTTGAAGCATACTTGGGATATATACCTACAAATCCGCTAGATATAGCAGCTAGGCAACAGGATGGGGAGGAGACACGAGACACTTAGAGGTGACTAGAGAAAACAAACTCATTGATAGGATCCAGAAAATCCATCTCAAATTCAAAGAACAAATAGAGAAATATCAAGACAAGTACAAAGCTAGGCATGATCAGCATAGGAGAGAACATAAGCTACATGTTGGAGATAGATTTTGGATTTATTTGAGAAAGGAGAGATTACAAGGTTAAGCACAAAAACTCAAGCCACTACAATATGGGCCCTTCACCATATTGGAGCAGGTCGGAGAAAATGCTTTTTAACTTGACTTGCCACCATTTATGAGGATGTACTCTAGTAGTAAACTGTGAGAACTTGCACCTATATGAGCCATCCATGCTAGATGAAGATGAAGGACTATAGTTGCTACCTTCCATTGAGGATTGTTTCTTGGACTCACTGAGGCAAATCAAAGGAGGATGTAGTGCTACAACAGAAGGTCGGAGAGACTAGGAGAGGTTTGTAGGAGTCTTGGAAGATTGGACTGAAAGGAAAGACACCAAGGCAGGCGTCGGTGGTACTCAAAGGAGAAAGTGAGGGAATTATTTCCTCATCTACTCCCCCACTAAGATTTTGTGGGACCAAAAGCCTCCTAAGTAGGGGAGGTGTGATTCAAAGGAATCCAAAATGACTCTAGTTCATCAAATCATCCAACAACAAAGAAGGAAAATGAAGAAACAAAGGTTTTGTCTTTATATTAATAGAATTATCACTCTATGCAGAGTGGCAGTTATGGAACCATCGCCCAAACTAGGGCAGTGGTCCTGTAACTGTTGCCCAGCTAGGGCGGTGGTCCTGTGACTACCAGTCTGCACTGGGTGGCAGTCCTGAAACTTTCGGATAGAAAAATAAAATTCAAAATGAACAGTCCCACAATTGGAAATATTTTCTATGTCTCTTCTCATCCATGACATTTCCCATCCTCCAGTGCATGAGAGGACTTCAGAAAGGCTATAAATACATGTAGGAAGGAGAGTTTTGATTATCGAATCATGAAAGAAAGTGAGCAAAGAATTCTTAGTGCTGGAATTGTGTTTGTAGAGGAAAGGATTTTTGAGGCAGAGCAAGCACATACTTGGGAGGAAGTGTGAGACATTATCTACTTCTCTTTCATACTTATTGTAAATTTTGTACTTCTTATTTTGAATTGGAAAGTAAAAATTGGGAAGAAAGAGTGTTTTCCCTTCTCGAGTGGTTTTCCTCCTCCGGAGGATTCCAGGATAAAAATTGTTGGTGTTCATGAGTTTACATTATTTCCTTTCCTATAATTATTGATTCTAAGCATAAGCAGATTCATTCACTAGCTTTATCTGTCATTTTCTAAACGAAAGTAGAACAACAATGTTTAATTATGATTTTGTGAATGATTCCAAAGTAGAGAGTTTACAGATCATTCCTTTTCAATAACTTCAATAATAAGGATAAGATCATATTTGAAGCATTGAACATGTTTATTTTAGTGTCCCACTGGTGGGAGACATTCAATACACAACATGATAGAGTGTTTTATCTCATTTGAACATAGTATCTTTTTTTAGGTATGTGTATAAGGATTACCACCCCTTATAAATTATGAGGATGAGTACATGAACTTTAAAAAGTTTGATTCAAGCCAAAATGAATAAGATGGGGATTTGGTTATTCTTGTTTATGTTTTTTTATTATGGTTCAAAATATGATATATATTCATATTAATTGAGTGTTCATCAACATTCAGATCATACTATATCTATATAACAAGTTATAATATAGATAAACTGAAACACTTGTGCTAAATGGAACAAGACACAAGAAGTGATATGCACTTAAATATTTTTACACTCTAGAATAGGATATGGTAGTGGTAGAAAGATGAAAGAGCTGAAAATGGTCCTCAGATGCTTTTTTTACTTATAGGAGTATATGATGAGCAGAGACAAAACAATCATTTGTGGATGGAATTGTCGGGGAGTTTCATACATGTTGGGAAGTTCCATACGATGAAGTGTTGGAATTATGTTACTTTGTATGCCTATGCAATCAAATGGAATATATCTTCCTATGAAACCATGGGTCTCACAAATGTTCAAAACCCGATGTATGAGATGAAACAACTTCAAACCCTAACCATGGGTTGGAGACACTACGAAAATGTTATTAGTTGGATTGAATTTTAATCCATATGCCTCCTACATTAGAACTAATCCAAAGAGGCCTCAAACTAAACATATATTTTTAGTTAGAGATATGATATCTATATGGATGCAACTAGATTTGATAAAATGTTACCTTGATATGTTTTTAAATGATTTGGTGTGTTTGTGCTTGAATTGGATTGTATGTCTTGAAAATTGGAAAGAAATACTCTTAACCTAGTTGGGATTACTTCAACCGTATGTGGGGAAGGCTCCTAATATATATTACTACTTTAGGATAATTTAGGAGATATTTAAGTGATTTTGGAATAATATTTGCAATTAGTTATCTTGAAAGTACTAGGTGAGTAAATGAGTGCATTTGACTTGTTTATATAGGATCTGGTAGGTGTGGTGTAATTTTGTATTATATATGAACGTGAGGAAAGTATTGACCCATAAAAGATATAAAATTGCCCAAAAAATAATTTTGGGAGACTTGGAGTGAAGCCACTAGTTTCAAAGAAAATTGTTGGACGGTTTGTTCCTTGTTTGGAGCTCCAATATGAGCAGGGAGTGAGGTGCAATAAAATTTTGGGCATAAACTTGGAAGTGATAGACTATTTTGGACTGATACTTAAGTAATTTTGTGAGAAATTGAGAAATGAAAATGCAAAGGAAAATTCATGCAGTAGGGCCAAGGATAAGACAATGATATTGTAATGTGTGCAAGAGTCATGATTTAGGAATTAAGCCAATAATGACATTATCAAGTGATAAATTACCAAATTTAGTTGTTTACATTCCCCCCCATTAACCTAGGAAATGCAATTTTCTTTCTTAAAGGAAAATATACTTTAATGTGTAGACACACTTTGTCTTTGCTCGATGCTCTTTAGTGTATTAATTGTTGACATGATCTCCATAGTGAAACCTATAACAAAGAGTGTGGTCAATATACATAAAAAGAGTTGAAATTTAACTCAAAAAATGTATTCGAAACTTGAAGTTTGAAAATTGAAAAATAAAGGAAGGAGTACACTTATTTTTATGTAAAAGGATAAGCTCCTTAATGAATTTATTTGAGATATGGATTAGAATTGATCCACTAAAGGATTGGGAGCGATCAGTCCCCAATTTTTTGATGGGGAAGCTAAATCCAAAAATATATTGGGTGTTACTTGAGCCAACACCAAAAACAAATGTCATAGGGATTTCTAGTTGTCTCAAAGAACCTACTAAAAATTTGAAGGGTGTCACAAGATTATCTATCCATCCCATAAACCTCCCCAAAAAAAAAGAAGAGGGTAGAAGAATAGTACCACATGAATTCTTAATCACTTCAAAAATACGATACCTATGCAGCCATACCACTATATATGGATCTAGGTACCAAATGTGTAAAATAGTGCAAATTCGAAAGGGAATGAAGTATATGCATGCCCCAACTATGTGACATATCAATGTGTCAAGTGTGAAAATCTGAATAAAGAAGGAAGAGGAGGCCAATTATGCCATGCTATTTATTGGAAAGGTTATCAAGATGCAAAAACTTGAAAGAGAATGAAGTAATCACATCCCCCACATTCTTTACAAAAATGTAGTAAATCTCTACTCTCGAGTGTGCCATCTATCCCTAAAACTGTATCAAAAATTGTTAGGAAATAGTGTTCTCATGGTTTTTTTTTTCTGGACAACATTTTAGAGGTGTAGCAAATCAATTTGAATTCTCCAGTGTCTATTGCAAACTATTTTTTTATTTTTGAGCATTGATCTACATATGTTTGGTTGCAGATTGTATGACATTTGCAACATAGATAATCACCTTCCATTGTAAAATTCTACACTACGTATACATCTTTCTTTGCATTTCATTTGTACATCAAACAAAATGGTTCCCATGCTCAACACGTTATTCACGTGGAATTTTATTTTTCCAAGTTTTGTGCATTTTTCCTTAAGTTCATTTTCTCAATTAACATTATTTGTGTAGGCTTTGCTTGAGCCATCTTAGTGGTTTCATTTTATATTAGATTCTGTTAGGAAATATTATTGATAACATTATTAAGTGTGTAAATAATCTCATACTCAACATAGATCTATTCTAGAGGTATACTTGACACAAGTATTTGTATAAGAAGCTCCAAAATGAATAATATATCCCAGCTATTCAAATTTTATCTATTTGTTTTTAAACATCAGTTATCAGGAGGATATTTCTCCATTTGATTTAATTTACAAATCTTTGATGGTTGTGTAACCTTCCAAAGTTCTATTGCCAAATCTGACAAGGAGCATGTTGGAAGTTAACACCATTTGATGGAAATTTATGCCGCAATCCTCTAAAATGTCTAGAAGTCGATGACTCAGCTCATGCATTATGTGCCTTGATCTGTAAGACGTCTGCAGAAGAAATAACAACTTAGTGGATATATTGTTTCATTTCCACCTCTCCATGCTTAGATCGGTTCTATTAATGCATGCATAGGGATATATGTACTAATGAAAGAAGGGAATTAATTGGTTTGAGACATTCCCATTTACAGAGAAAAGGTGTTTTATATTATTCAGATGGTGTATTCAATTCTGATAGGTGTGTGTATCAATCCATCTTCTGCATTCAACACGGTTTCATCCTTTTTCAATGGATCTCCCTGAATTCTTATGCATCAGACATCTCTCAATATTTTATGTCAAGATTGTTCTACTCCATGATTAGGTATACACACCTATCTGAGGCATTAAAATATGAAACACTTGGAGGATATTTATGGTAAAGAGCGGCGATAGTTTTTTGGAGAAAAAGATAAAAGTGAATAGAAGATTCATATTCATGCAATTGTTATCCTCCATGAGCTGTCAACTTTACTTTATGTGCATCTTTACAATATCCATTCAGTGATGGGATTCCTCTTACATTCGGATGAATAATCTATTCACAGCTAAATTTGACTAGTTTAGTTATTTTCAACCTACTCACGCCCATTAAGTTTTTTTTTATCATTATATTTTCAAAAGTCATCAATAGTCATTATAAAGTGTATTTAAAAAAAATAAGGACAAATGAATGCATTTTTGATGTAATCCGACACTCAAATTTTAAGGGAAAATGCAAATGAAAACCATTCTTGGCTTCGGGGGCTCCGCCCCTTGACCCTGCCCTGTATCGTGAAAAGAGGACGTGTATCATCTTCAACTATACTTTCTATTGAGTTAGTTGGGACATTAGATGGAGGCTGGAGGCAATGAAGGAAGGAGGTTGATCAACGACCTCTCATCTGGAACCATCGACGAGGCCGTGGTATTGATTTGGTGGCCAAGTATTTTCATCTGTGTGTTAGATAATAAAAATAGATGATGCATTCATGTTATTGTAATGTGTGACAAATTCCTATATGTAACCTTCTGATGAAAAATATAGTGGGGAAGTAAAAAAACACATGCAGACATGGATCTTGAAATGGTTCGTGGAGATCCAGAAAACCACATGAGGTGAACAATAGAGTGGAGAATTGTTCATGTCCAGGTTGGTGGTAAACCTATTGTAAAACCATAGAAGGTTGAGCATTGCTCCCTTTATTTATATCAAGGTCATGAGCTACATGCATGTCGCAGGGGTTGGCATTCTACTGAGATGTGAAAACATTTTTCTACCTTTTTCACATTAGGGAGTGTATATTAGGAATTAATAATGTTAACAATAGGGGAGTGAATGTTAGGAAATATTATTGATAACATTATTAAGTGTGTAAATAATAAAATACAATCTCATATTGAGTTTTATTTTATAGTTATACGTGAGTTGTAGTACAAATTACTAGAGCTATTCTAGGTGAGATATATTGGGGATGAGTATGAGAAAATAAAGGTTGAGAGATATGAGGAAGATAAGACTTGACTCTTAGTTTATAGGATCAAGTATTTGTATAAGAAGCTCACCAGGAAATGAATAATATATCCCGGATGATTTCTAAATTCAATATTTCAATATTCGGTGTTTATTTGTTTTTATATTATATTATATTTCTTATCAGATTCAAAGTTCTAATAAGGTTATTGTTATCATATCAAGTTCATATCCATATAATTTTGTGTCATCGAATGTTTTTTAGTTCTTTATCAAGTTTTCTTTTAAATAGATTTGTGGGTCTTTCATGTCGTGTCATCAAATATATATGTCTTATCTAGATGTTTATTTCAAAAGTGTAGGTATATGTGTTTGGTATCCAAATTACAAATCATAAAGTATAATTTTTGTAAGTTTAAGATATGTTCAATAATGTTCTTTGAGATTATTTTCATCAAAGGAAAAGCCGAAAAAAGTGTCTTGTCATTTTAATTGTTTTGTCTAAATTAAATGTTTTGTTAGTCTTGTCATTATGTAGTCAATTCAAATAGTACATGTCGTTACAAGTGTTATAAAAAAAAGAGTATTTGTCAAGTCTTTTTCGTTATAATCAAATTGGTAATTGGTGTTGTGAGACGTCGAAAGTTATCAAAAATAAAAAATATTTCCTCATGGATACATTTTTGGTGTTACCTAACATCATGTAAATAAACGATTTCACATAGTGTGGTGAAATAATAAAGAATGTGAAAATCATTGAGCTTCAAATTCCATTAAGATGAGTAATAAACATGTCATACTAGAGGACAGAGGCATAGGAGGTTGGAGTTCGAACAACAACCTCTCATCGATCACCAACGATGGGGCCACACGAAGCTGTGGTGGCATTTTTTTTTAGTTGTGTCTGTTATGGTGTGCTTCATTTTCAGAGTACCTATATTTTTTCTTGTTAAGTTTGTAGTGTGTTCTTATGTTTGAGTTTGTAATAAGGGAGAAGATTTTCTGATGTAAATTTACCCTTTATGCAAAAGTGTAACAGAATGATGAAAGCACGAGTAAAAAGCAACATCATGATACTTGAAGAAGATGAACTGGGGTTCATACCTAGGTTTTTGGTTGTCTTGTAAAACCATCTACATCATAGGAAGTATTCTTAGGTTTTTTTTTGTCCTATAAAACCATCTATGTCATAGGATGCTTGTTAAGGTTTTTGGTTGTCTTGTAAAACCATTGGCATCAAAGGATTCTTTTTGTGCAAGTTGTTAGTTGATCCTTTGCATAACCATATTTGTACAAGTGTAGAATAAGAGTATATGTGTGGGTCCCTATTATACCTAGGTGGTTTTTATATCCATCCATGAAAGCCATCTGTGAAGATACAACTTCGCAGAGTTATGTAATGACACATGTGTACTAAGATTATGAGCAAGAAGAGGGAGGCATGTTGAAGAGGAAGTGTGATTGTTTTTCTACCATGTTCACACTAAGTGGGGAATGTTAGGAAATAGTGTTCTCATGGTATTTGATAATTAGAAATTTACCATGTGATAATATTGTTATGTAAATGATTTTTTAAACAACTAATATGTATTAGTGTTTTGGCATAATATTGTTTTACGTGAAAATAGCTAATTAGGAGTAATGGTATATTTATGAGTTACAGCAAGTCGTGTAATTAGGATGAGTTATAGGAGAATTAATATATATCCTATTATTTAGGAGAGGAAACTCTAATACATTTGTAAATGTATTTCCTGTTAGAGTTTAAAATTGTACCCGCATTCAAATCATAGACAATCTGAAAATTGAGTCAACATGGGACTGTCTCCAAGTTGTGGGACTCGAATTGAGACAGACCTCCGAAGAAGGTCGGCTTCCTCTACTTACCTCTACTACTAAAACTACTCCTAGGAATTGAAATGCAACTATTTAGCTCTACTCTAACTTTCCAAGGGACCAGGGTGAGAAGGAGATGCATAAAATAGAAATCCTAATCTACAAAGGTGATAGAACTAGAAAATAAGAGGATGAATACATTTAGATGAGGGGAAAGGAAAGGTAATGATAATGAAGAGGACTGGATATGAGACACAGATCAAAATCACTCCCAGAATCCACTTTCATGATACACAGCAGATAAAGATTCAAAAAATGAAACATACAACAAACCTGCGAATGAAAGAAAGGCAATGAGTGCAATAAAATAAGAACAAGGGCAGAACAAGCCATAAGATTAAAATTTATTGTCTAAAATTGTGCACAGACTTTTACAATCATGAGAGGAAGATGTGATCATCCACTGAATCAAGATCCAATGCATGCAACCCTTAGGACATACACACAACAAAAGAGAGAAGTCATATATTACAAGATGCCCAAATTCAAAGAGTATCCAACCTAAAACAAGGCATTGCCTTACAATATATAGATAATCATGGAAGGGAGAAACATAAGAAATCATAGGGAAATTCAAATTCCTCAACCAATCCTAACCACATTCATTAATTTCTCTTAGGGAACAGGGCATCGCTCTATTTATCCATGGTTACATGCCTTCTTCAACTAAGTACCCATATTGCATTTAATACTAGTGGTTGTATCGCCTAGAACTGTACCTTTGCATGTTGGAGAATTTTTCTTGAATCTTGCTCATTTGCCTCGATTTGACTCATGAAATCAGATTTGATTGTATAGAGAAAAATTGAATATTATTGAATTTGCAAAGATTTGATAACTGAATTAAGGACTGGTTGATTTCTAATTTCTGCGAAGAATCATCATTTTACATCATTACGTGACTTCTCCACTCATTTTTGTAAATCTATTTAACATCCACGGATCATTCCTTAGTATCGCGGCTCCCTAGGTCTACGTGGCTTTTAAAAACCTTTTGTGGCTTGCCCCAATGATGTGACTTTCTTCCTTGTGACTTGTAGTCCAGCTTTCACTGCCCACGACACTATTTATAGTAGCATTACTTTGAATATCCACCTGTGGATTCATTTCTTCTTGTCATGGAACTTTATTTCTGTGGCAGTTCTACAGAGATCCTTCACGGTAATGTTACTCCATCCGCAGCATGCTTAAAACCTTTGTGGTTTCTTCAAATTTGCCTCTGAATATCCGCCAAGTCTAACACTTGTGCAAGTTGCTGGAATTTTTCAAGGGATACGAATTGGGAAACAGTTACATAAAACTATTGAAGTTTATGTGTGTTGTTTGTTTGATTTCTATGCAAAATTTGAACCAAATTAACATAAACTTATAAAAGTATGTTTGTTGCAAAAAATATAAATTTAGTGTTGATAAACTACCCTAGATGAAACCATCCATCCTTGAAAGTGATGTATAAGTATTCCATCCCATTTTTAATGGTTTTATCCTTATGTAAATTATGGTCCTGATATTGTTTTGTTCATGTTCCCATGTATATGTACCATGTTTCATTATGTTATTAAATATATATTATGTTTTTGTGCCTTGATTGCATAGATATCCATGTGATAACCCCACTGAATGCACCATCCTTTGAGGTGAGTGAGATGTACAATAGATCAATTGGCTCAAAATAAGTGAAGTGTGTTCATGTCAAATGTAGTATATAATCAATTTTGGATAGGTTTTTGTAGATGGCCACCATAAAATTCTTGCTCCTATAAAAAGTGTACATGGTAGAAACCATGCCCTGAAGTTAATAATAACAATGCAAGAAAATAATATTATAAGCAGACAATTTTACAAGCATGGAAGCATATAATTTCATCAATAAATGTCAAATAAGAAAGCATATAAAATTCCAAAGTCTGCATACAAGGGATATAAGAGTGTTGTACACACAAACAAACATGAGAGAAGTCAAAAGAGACCACAAACAAGGGAAACCAAGTGTTGTGTAGACACACACATGTAGAAAAGGCCACAAGATGAATATATGAAAATAGTAATACATGAAAGCAATTGGATACAATAATATACAATAGTGTGGAAGCACATAGATCAAGAGATACTAGTGTTGCAAAGACACCTATGTTAGCCATAATAGTCTGAGTAAATAAGATATATCACAATATATAAAATGAACATAATGAGAATGTGAGAAGGTAACATTTAATGAAACAATAACAGTTGATAGTGTAGAATATGCGCCCGAATCAGCAAGGCCACTAGGAAAGGGGCTAGGCCAACACCTACATTGTGTATAGTCTTGTGTATGTAGTGTATCGTGCTCAAACAAATCATGAAATTCATGTGTGTAAAAATTATATAGAATATGATATCTATCAAAATATGTGATAAACCCATATGTAATGTGAAGAACTAGAAAATCTATCTTTTATTTTAATAATAATTGAATGTTTTTTTTATTTTTATAATATTTATATTTGTGTTTGTTACAAAAAGTGCTACCCTATAATATTATCAAGAGGGCGAGGATGGTAAAGAAGATCCATTCCCCTACTCGCACGAGGAATTAGGGGAGCCATCTCCCTACTAATAGGAGGAGATGGGCACCACCAATAGGTACACCTATAGATGATGTGTTTGCAATAACCTTGGCTCGACATAAGTATATTGTAATTGATTTTTTGTAAATTGTGTAATTGAAAATTTCAATCATTATGTATGATAATAGTGTCTAATAAATGATATTTAGAATCATGATCGTAGCTAATGCTTATTGGATAGCTACTGTTAATTCCTTTGTTTGCAATCTAAAATGGGATGTTGTGGTGAAATTTGTATACATGGTATTTCTAGAGTGCATTGATGAGATTATGGGTGAGCATTGCCTTTTATTATACCCTGTTGTAGTAGTAGCTACAAATTGTACAATGTTCTCTTGACAATGGGATGACAACTATGTTGAAATTGATATGAAACATGTGCCACCTTTCAGGATAGACTTAGTATAGGATATTTTAAGTAGATTGATGACTTAGAGGAAGAATATTCAAAAATTTAAGTAGGGTTAGGTTTATTACAGGAGAAGGTGTGACAATATAGTTCATGGCCATGCTCCCATGGAAGATGATACCCAAGAGAGGTTTCCACCTCTCGGTATAGTTTATTTATTTATATTACCAATGATTCTAGTGATGAAAATGTGTGAAACATGATTGTAAGGGCATGCCCCTCATTGTACATTTTTTTCTATGTAACCTTGATACATACACACACACATAAAAAAATATTTTTTATTATAGCTTTGTGTCTTGTTCTTTTGCTTTAATAGAAATGTGTAGATGATGAAAGTAGATTAGAATGATTGAGAAAACATATGTGATTTAATGCAAGATCTAATCAAATAATGGACTCATGGTCACTCTTGTACCCAAGGATGCAATGTTATTATTATATTATCTTTGATTAGTTATTAGTATCATATTATATTTTTCTTGTTGCGCATATGCATCTATGTTATTTATTTTTTCTTGAATATCTTGTAAAATAAACTTGTTAGCATTAACAACCCATTTAAACTTAGGAGGTTAAGATAATGGAATAAGAGAGAATCCTCACTAAGAAACATCACTCATATGAGACCAAGAAACTAGTGGCTCCCCGGTGATTTAACAAAAATAAACTTTTTGTAAAACTGTAGTTACAGTGCAACAGATGTAAGCTATGATAAATAACTGCTAGATATAAGCTGAAACAAGAAAATCAGCTAAATGGAATTAAAACCCTAGGTGTAAGAGAAATGAAAAAATGCTTAGTTGATTTTGCAATTGATCCTGAATTGTGCTAGACTGAAAAACAATAAATGGGAGGAGGAAATTGTTGTAAATGAACCCAAAAAATTATGCGACTGTCAGGTCTTCCTAAACTGGAGCACATGGGTTAAGTCAGGGGTATCTAGGGCACGTGTGACTACAAAAAACCCCAAAAATTGATTTTTTTTGTGGCGCAAGAGGTTCACCAACCTTATTTTTTTGTCTCTTGTATGTCATTGGATGAGTGTAGACTTTACTTGTAACCTGCAAAGAGAAAGAGCACATGGAAAACCCCAAAACACATCAAATCCTTACAAGAAAAAGATTTCAATGAGGAGTTGAATTGACCCCGATGGTCACCCGATTGAGTGAACTTACGACACTACATTTTAGACTCCATGTAGTTCTCATGTGTGTGTGTGTAAGAATCATGCCCTAGGTGTATCTTGTGCAAGATGCACATGATAGCGAACAATAGCTATATGTAGCAATGTAAGTAGATGTGCGGATGGAAAAATGAACTTCCCCTCCTATGCATGTATGTAGAAAATGTAGTCCATTATCCCTTGAATGAAGCTAGATGGATGTTTTGATGCTCTTGAAATGCCTTTGGATGCAACCTTAGGTGATAGTAATAGATGTTTAGAGTTTGGTCCCTTATTATGGTCACATAGCTTTATATTTATATGATTCCCTTGTTTGAATTTCACAATTAACAACCAAAAGGTCAACCCATAAGAAAACAAGATGCCCAAAATATAAAAGAGGCCCAAAAGGGCGAGTAAGAAACAAAGAGGTCGGGTGCCCAGAAGGACGAAGGCGCCTAGGCGCTGGAGTCCTAGTTGGGAGTGATAAAAGATGAAACAGTGAAGCATTGACTGGGTTGTAGGGCGTAAGAGGCCAAGAAGAAGAGATGAACAAAGACCAAAAGGCCAAAGACAACTATTAATTTCTAGTTTTCTCACTTAGGACTCATATGAATAATGATTAGGACCTAGAAATGTACCCAAAGTGTGATTTAGTGTCTACACCTAGTAGGGGTATTGTAGGAGATTGTAGTCTCTATAGATTGATTCCTTAAAGGAGGAGACAAAGATTCATTATTTTTTGTATTATGTTGATATTGATTATATGCTTCATCTTTATGATTTATTGCATGCATATATCTTATCAAGAGCTATCAGAGTATCAATTTGGGAAATTTGTGAGATGAAACACTAATTTTAGTTGTTCACCTATCTCTTGAGATTAACTAGTTTTTTTAGAATTGTTTTGTGTGAAGTGGAGAAATAATTCAAGGAATATACCCACAAAATTTCATATTTTTTGGACATCTTTTGAGAAATATATATCAGTTGTAGGGTCGAAACCCTAATTGTAATTATTCATTTATATATTCCAACGTGTGATGAATTTTTCAATGAATTTTTTGGCATCATAAATTCTATCTAGGGGAACCCTAAATATATAATAAATTTTGAAGATGTTTTGTGAGAGTCATTTTAGTTTTAGGGGTTTTGGATAATTTGTTCCATATGCTGCACTTTTTTTTAAATATTTTTTTACATTTTGGAAAAATATTACAGGAAATTTAATTAGGGGTCTATTTTATGATTTGAGGCCAACATCTAGCCAACATCGGTAGCATAAATATTGATCAAAATGGTATTTTATTGAAACCCTAGTGTTTGTGGATCATCGAGATGACAACTTTCTATAGAGATGGTAAGATTTATGCAAGAGAATGGTGGATCTAATTCAAGGAATAATATTTTTAATCAAAAATTCTATGGTTTATTATTTATCTTTGGCTTGGTAGTCCGACACAAACTTAGTGCCATCAAGTGAAACAAGAGATTCCATATTAGTCTTGGGAGGTGTTTCACCTGATTCTAGATGCTCTTCTTCGAATGTTGACGAAACAAATAAGGGTAATGGGCTAGGAGGAATACCTGTTGGGATGTTGGTTCTAGGTTGTTGTGCGCGTATGACTTCTGGATCCACAGCTGATATTGAGAGCTTCCTTTTTGCTTGGAGGAACTACCTAAAATGGAACACAAGACCACCAAATAAAAGTTAAACAATATATGCAGTGTATTGCCTAGCATATGCTAGATCTGGGAAGTGTGATACTTCCTAGATGGATGTCAATCCACTGTTAAAAACAATTTAATGCGAGAAATAAAGTAAATGTCATCTTACTATAATCTATATGATTTAGGCATCTCATATAAAACAAAATAAGAAAGATCTAATTTAATAGGCTAAGTCAAAACAAGATCTGGGGGTCAAGTAAATGGTTATGGGCTTCTGCAGGTCTGGCAAAGGTCTAGAAAAGGTCACAGGCAATTATGGGTAACTCAGGAACAAGTAGGTAGGTTGTTGTTCTGGGTAGTATGGCAGATACAAAGACCGATGTCGGTCTATGGGTAACCGATGCCGGTTAAGGGTGACCAACGTTGGTCACTAAAAAAATGACAAAGGGCCAAGAACAGAGTTCTGGAAGAGGTTTTTCAAGTTGATAGGGAGTTGATTGGGGTCTTTATGAGGTCTAGGTAAGATATCAAGCCAGTGGGTAGATTTAATGGGGTTTGGATGGAGCTGGGGTGAGCTATGGGTTGGGTTGGAAAATGGTGGTATGAATCCAATATACTACAGAATAACCAGTGCCAGTTAGGGCGAACTGATGCCGGTTACTGTGGGATCCTGGGAATATCACAGGATGAGTTTTTGGGTCCAATTTTTGGTTGCACAAAGGGCTTGGTTGGTCAGAATGAGGAATTAGATTGTTTAGATGGGTTTTTGTGAGGCTTTGCCGGGGGTATGGAGGGAATGTTTCCAAACAAGATAGGTAAGTGGTTGTGGGATCAAATAACAATAGGGAAAGATGAAAATATTGGAACTAATGAAGTGAATGAGATGAGCAGAGGTTCTACTTACTTGGAATCTGGGCCTAGACGCCTGTGAATGAAGAATGGATATGATGATGAGTGGTTGGATGCTGTGGAGGAATCACCAAACGTTGGGGGTCTCTTACATGGGTTTCTTGTGCTCTCTTTCTTACTAGACTAGATTAGTTCTATGCCAGGATGAGTGCTAGATGGTTGTTGGATGATTGTTGTACTTCTATGTGAGAATCGATGCTTCCTTTTGTCGCATGCATGTGTGTTACTCTCTGAAACTTGTTCTCAAAAGATTGGATATCTCTCATAAATGTGCCAACCCCAAAATAAAGTTGTTTTGTGAGTTAAATGGTAACTGACGGTGGTTCCTGCTTAACCGGAAATGGTTTAGGGTAACCGGTGTCGGTTAGGGCAGGATTTTCTAGGTTTACTAAACTAGGCAGATCCCCTTGATTTTTTGGGATCTCATTTCGTTTACTCCGCGGAATAGCATGGAATCTTCCTTCTAACATGTGGGAATGTAGGAATTGATTTTTAGGGTTTGAGTAGGTCTTAGTTGGTTATGGTAACTTACTAATAATAGGTCTTAGGGTGAGGTGGCTAGATGAGGTGTCTAGGTGAGGTGGATATGTGGGTATTATCCCAATTAGGATACTTAAATAATAAATATGGTGACGATAATGAATTAATTTAATTTAATTAATATTATAGTGGGTGAAGGGGGGCATGGCTAGGTAGAGGTGTTGAAGGTATTTATTTATCGAGGGACCAAGGAGAGTGTGACCCAATTTTGGTGTCTACATTTTTCCCCTTTTTGTTGCGTAGCTTGTATTGGTAAGCGATGCTAACAAATATAAGATGTGGTTGCCCCATGTGTGGGTGAAGGTGATCCCCTCAAACCAGGAACTGACGAGGAAGAAGGCAGAAGCAGGGAGTGGTTTGATAAAAGGTGAATGTGATGAAGAGGAAGGTGGGTAATGAGGGAAAAAAAAGGAAGAAGGTCTACTCAGGTAATCTACGTAATGGGTCAGGGTTAAAGGTAGTAACAGTCAAACGCACGCACACATATAAACTGCAGCATGGTACCAGGTTGAAGAGCAGGCAAACTCTACATTGTCAGGTCAATAGGTTTATCCAAACAAGGTTGAGGTGATTCTGGTATCCAAGGTATGTAATATGGTCAGGAAACATGACGCAAGTTAGGTACATGAATGTTTAGGTATGCTTCGGTACATTGAGGGTTGGGTCAGGATAGATGGTCATGGCAAGAGGCAAGGTAAGATCATTAGGTCAATCAACACAGGTAACAATGCTGCAAGGTTATATCAAACACATGGGGTCAAATGTCACTAGCGATGGTCCAGGTCCAAGTATCTAGGTCATGGCATGGGTAGGGCCAAGGCATGATTAAAATAAGAAGGCTCGAATACAATAGGACAAATAGAGGGTAATATGGAGGGGTAAAGTTATCAAGGTGGTATGGGATTGAGCTAAAAAGGTAGTTAGGCAAGCGAAGTAGGGGTAATAGGTAGTAATGAGGCTGAGCAGGGTAACCGACATCGGTCAAGACCAACTGAGGTTGGTCAAGGCTAACCGTTGGCGGTCTGCTAGGGCAGACGACTGTCATCGGTCAAGGATACAATGTCACCGGTCAGGTCGGGAGGGTTATAAAAAGAAATAAATCCATGTTTTTAAAATTCATTTGTGATTTGCAAAAGAGAGAAAATGACAAGAGAGAAGGACAGAGGAAGAAAATGACCAAGGGCTTTGGAAAGTTGAGTTGGTGAGCCACATAGGCAACGACTGTGGATTGATTGTTGGGGCCACAAGAGCGGAGCGTTGGATTCGATTGGTTGGAGATTCAGAGAGCATTCAGGCAATGGCGAAGGCAAGAGAGGGATTGGGTGGACCAGCGCAGTAGCCTGAGGTGCCACCACGTCGATAGTGGTGGGATGAGGTAAGCTCTAAAGCCTATTTTTTGTTGTTTAGTGAAATTGGGAAGAAGTTGGGTAGGTGGGAAATGGGGTTTTGGGGGGGAAAATTGAAATTTGAATTTGTAAGGAAAATGGATGAAATGGGTAGGGGGAATGGTATGAGAGAAGTAAAGGAGAGGTGGGAAGGGATGTGAGGGGTTTGGGGGAGGAATGGGTGGGTAGAATGAGGGGTGTGGAGAGAAAGGGGGTTTGGGATCGTGGTGGTCACCATAACAGTGACCAACGTCGGTTCCACTATGGCTAGCGTCGATGGTTACAGACCGGTATCAGTTATAAGGGAGGTGACCAATGCCGGTCGTAGTGAGACCGTGGTTGGTCAAGGTTACACTGGGGTCGGTCAATGTTGACCGGAATTGGTCCACATTGGGATAAACAAGGTAAGTGTAGTGGGTAGGGAGAGATAGGCAAGGGTAAATTTAGATAGGGAAGGGTAGGGATAGATAGGTAAAGTGGCGAGGAAAGGGTATGGGTGCGGGTAAGTAGGTTAGGTCAAAATTTGGGGTCAAAGGAAAAGGTAAAAAGATGAAGGCTTGGGGTATGGGTAGATAGGTTCAGTGGAATTTGGTGTCAAAGATAACGGTAAAAGTTGTAGATATGGGTAAGTTTTTAATAATGTGATCATTTTGTTGGATGCAGGCAAGAGATCAATTATGTATGAGAGACATGGTACCACCATTGCTTTTGGAGGTATGAGGGAGAAAAACACGCGAGGAGTGGTGTCATGTGGCAGAGGTGGGCCTGATTAGGATCAAACGCTACCGGTATGTAGTCTGGGAAGTGAGTTTGATGGTTACCCTCATCGACAGATGGAACTCGGTGACCAATACCTTCCATCTGCCAACACGTGAGCTCACGATCACCCTGGAGGATGTCTACAGGATCATGCAGCTACCGATATTATGGAGGCAAGTGTACTCGATCTCGTCAGAGGTGTCTAAAGAGTTATTGGCACTAGTATTTGGTGAGGGTGTGGCAGATTTGCAGTTCCATAGCACGAGTATGAGATATGTTACGATGTACGTGGCCCACCTTGAGGAGATGAGGGTCATTGTATTGTTGATGGAGGCAGTGTGTTGTTTTGCACTGCCATATGTAGAGAGTGGATGATTCCCACGGTCGCTGATGGGGGTGCTGCATGACATGATGATAGATAGGACCTGATTTGCATGGGCACCTGCACTTTTAGTGCAGGTATATGGGGAGTTGTGGGAATATGTGTGGCTACAGTGGTTCAACCTATGCTATAATTTTCTACTACATTATTGGGCCTACGAGCACATTGTGTGTGTGTGGCCAGTTGGGATGCCCCGAGTAGACGCGTTTGAGGGGAGGTTGTTGCGGGTTGGGTATAGGCAGTGGGTACCAGCTATGGGAGAGCACCGAGGCATGAGAGATACGCATGATGTAGCTTATTACAGGTGATTGTTGGAGGGATTATCCGGAGTGCACATCATTTGGAGGCCATATGTGGGCTTCCTGTCATACAGGGGGATGGCGACAGAGCTAGATGGGCTTCAGATCTACAGGTGGATAGAGGGGCAGTGAGAAGGAGAGCATGAACCCATACCTATAGTGCGGGTCAAGTGACAGTTCGGGCTACGTCAGGATGTACCAGCGCCCTTCCCTCAGTATAGGAGAGACGATGTGGAGAGGTTGATGTCCTCACCTCGACCTACAATGTCAACTGGTCAGGAGAAGCAACCAATCGACGTGCAGATAGATGATGTCGAGGTAGCAGACAACTATAAACAGTGGTGGGTGGCATAGTTAAGAGCAGTACCACCAAGGCTAGGGCATCTAGATCTAACCACCATCATCATTTAGAGAGATGCCCTCCAGGGGCAGGTGGCGACCCTAGTGACCCAGTTAGGCATCATGTAGGGGTAGCTAATAGGTATAGAGGCACAAGTTGCCACATTACAGGCACAGGTAGGATATGGACAAGTACCCGCCCAAGCTGGAGATGGAGAGGGTGGAGATGGAGAGGAGGGTGAGGTGGATGGGGTATAAGTAGCTTCCCTATAGGCGCAGGTGATAGGTTTACAGGCCCAGTTGGACATGGCGCAGGGACAAGTTACGGGCTTACAGGGTCAGCTGACAGCAGCACAAGTACAGATAGCTTCCCTTCAGGCCCAGATACAGGCGCAAGGTCCACGGCCGATGGCACCACCACATGTTCAAGAATAGGGTCCCATTGTATAGGCAGGGGCAGGACAGGGTCAAAGTTCAATGGCACCACCATAGACACTACCTGCAGGCCTTTTGAGGGATACCTTGGGTGAGGCGCGGTATTGTCATGATCACTTGCTAGAGGCTAGGATTTATGTTCAGTCATATGTAGAGTATAGAGCACAGTAGACCTCGAGTGAGAGGTGGAGCACCTGCACTCAAAGTGAGGAGAGCACAGGGGGCCAGCGAGCCCATGGACAGGGTTGTGGTGAGGTGACTAGTGCACGGAGGCCAGCTCCAGATGCAGGACCTTTAGGGGCTAGTCCACAAACATTATTATTAGCAGGACACGGCATAGGGGCCGAGGAGGAGATAGGTTATATAAAGAAAATGGATACCCATCAGGGAGATGCCTGAGAGCCATGTGCTCTACCATTTTGTAGATATTTGTATTTTTGATAAATGTCGGTCTGCATGCCGAAGATATTTTGTATTGTTTTATTGTATATGATACCGGCCTGCATGCCAATGACATTTTGAGAGGTGTACATGATTGGATATCCATGTATATTGTATAAAGACACACATATTTTTATATATGATGAGATGGATGAGATTCTGATGATTTGTTGGTGTTTTATGAGAATTTAAATTTTGTTGTGATGTGAATGGAAACTAGGTGAGTGAGGCATGATGGAGTGAGGTTGGTTTAGGCACGGTTGAGTTAGGCTTGTGGTCTAGGAATGGTTGAGTTAGGTTGTTAGGCATGGATTGAGTCAGGTCATAGGCATGGATTGACTTAGGTTTTAGGTATGGATTGAGTCAGGTTTGTGGTCGAGGCATGGTTGAGTTAGGTTTGAGGCATGGATTGAGTTAGGTTTTTGGTCTAGGCATGGTTGAGTTAGGTTGTTAGGCATGGATGAGTTTAAATTAGTTGAAGTTGTGATTCATTAATTTGTGTAATGAATGATGATATGGATCATGTTTAAGATGTTTTATAATATATGCATGATGATGGTAGAGAAATGGTAGTCATAATAAATGTATGTTGTGATGATGATAAAAATGTTGAGCAACTTGTTTGTTTACTTTAATTTCCATTTTTTTATATAAAAAGGAAACTAAGTAGGGTAGAATGTGATTTAGGAATATGAGAGATGAATTGATTAGGGTAGAGAGTGGCCAAGCTAACCTCCAAGGGCCCCATGCCCTCAGAGTGTTTCCTACATAGTCCCAACGGAAAGGGACCTCAGGCCGATGTAGTTCTCCCATAAGATAGGGAAGAATATGAGGAGGTATGAGAATGACGTGGTAGGTTTTAGGCATGATTTGGGTTTAGGTCTGTTAGGTGTGGGTGAGTTGTGGGTGAATTGGTATAGGTGATTTAAATTGTGGAAGAAGAAGATTACCTAAAGGGAAGCGTCGAAGACCAAGACCTGTATAAGGTAATCCATATGTAATAAAGAAGGTTAAATGATAAAGGGGGCAAGAAATCTACCTAATTAGTGAGGATCATAACTGGTGGACCATACCATAGGTAGGCTTGTCAACATAATACCCTAAAGACTTTGCATGAGTGATTATCCTAAAGGTGAAAATTAGTCACATGATCAACATATGTCACAGTTCCAAAAGGTCCCTTGAGGCGATAGGAAATGGGAGCGCGAATGGTGAGAGGGATGAAAGATGGTTAATTTTTTATATGGTACGAGGTAGCATGCTCTTTAGGCAAGAGATCTAAGGTCACAATGGGCAAGTCCATGACTAAAAGGCTTTATGTTTTGACTGATATTTGAGATATACTGATCGATGCGGGAATTCAAAATAGGATGAGGAAATTAACTCCTTGAGGTCTTCGTGAAACTAATCGATGCGGGAAGCTTCAGATTCTCTTTCTCTTTTTTTTATTTGAAAGAGCTTTACATAGCTTTCCTTTGAGGGAGCAGTCTATTTATAGCAACGATTGTAGAGAGGAAGATGTCCTTTTGAGGGAATCATCTTTTTATTGGAATGTTGACTCAAGGATTTTGATCCCATGTGAGGGCTTTTAAGTCATGGATAGGACCAAGGTGAAGAATAGGATTCTTGCTTAGAAATTAGGGTGAAACGACCGTGGGATCTCATCTAAAGGTAGAAAAAAATTATCCATGAGAATCATGCTATGTGTAGCACCGTGGTACACATATTTAAGAGAAGATAAAAAGTGACAGGGATGCACGTGATTCTTATTTAATCATTGGTGAGGTGTAAGAAGTGGATAGCGCTCAAGGGATGAGCATGAAAAGAGGCCAAAAGTGAGGTAGGACTAAAATTCAACAATAGAACGATCGAAGATGCAAGGCATTAAGGGGCTCGGGTTCGGTTTTACCATCGACGGAAGATAAATGATAAGCACCTGATCTGTAAGTATGGGTCACGATGTATGGTCCAAGCCAATTAGGAGAAAATTTTCCCCGTTTGCTTTTTTCTGCTTTAGTTACATGTTTATTTTCTTTCAGGACGAGATCACCAACGTGAAAGGTTCGTTCATGGACACATTTATCATAGGCACGTTTGATACGTTTTTGGTAAACTTGAAGGTGGTCAAGAGTGTTAAGATGATGTTCATCTAATAACTCAAGTTTTGCTAAACGGTCCTGACAAAAATCATCATCATTGATCATGTCATGAAGAGAAATGTGAAGTGAGGGAATTTGGACTTCGAGAGGTAGAACAACCTATGTACCATAGACTAGAGAAAAAGGTGCGGCAGCAGTGGAAGTGTGAATACTAGTGCGGTATGCCCACAGAGAAAAAGGAATGTGCGTATACAAGTCCTTCCCAGTATTGTTAACCACTTTCATGAGAATTTTATTCAAGGTTTTGTTAGTCGATTCAGCTTGGCCATTGGTTTGTGGGTAATAAGGTGAAGAGAAACTTAGTTGAATGTCGAAGGCATCACAAAGTTTTCGCAAGGTTTTATTTTTGAATTGTTTCCCATTATCAGTGATGAGGCGATGTGGAACACCAAAGTGACAAATGATGTGATGGTTGATGAACTCACATATTTTCTCAGCTTTTGTAGAGATGAGTGGTATGGCTTCGACCCATTTTGTGTAGTATTTGATGGCGGTGATGATTTATTGATGGGGTTGGGAAGAATGGGGATTGATCCCTCCAAAAATATCCAAACCCCATTGAGAAAAGGGCCAAATGTCACGGGTGACCTGTAAGGCATGACTAGGTGTATGATGAAGGTTGGCATGTTGTTGGCATTTTACACAATGCTTGACATATTCGTAACAATCATGGTTAAGGGTCGGCCAGTAATAGCTTAGGCAAAGAATATGCTTAGCAACAATGAGACCACTGAAGTGACCTCCACATATTTCTTCATGAACTTATTTAATGGTATAAGGGATTTCAGAACTCGTGAAGCATCGTAAGAGAATACCATAAAAGCCACGTTTATATAGGAGGCCCCCCATGATGACGTAATGAGAGACCTTTTTAAGGAAGGCACGTTGTCCATTACAGGTGATATCAGGGGGTAAGACGGAGAGAGAAAGATAGTTGGAGTATTGTTTATACCAAAGGTCACTCGGATCCAGGATGACAGTTCTGATGGAGTAAACATCACGAGGTAAATAAGAGGGTGATTGGAGTCATTATATGGTGACAGATTTTAGAATCGACAGGCGAAGTGGGTATTTGAGAAGCCAAGTAGGCCATGGTATCTACAATTTGTTGGTTGAACATGGGACGGTTTGAAGGGCGTAGCAGTCGAAGGTGGTCAAAAGTATGTCTACATGATGTTTTTTCTTTTGAAGTGTCTCATTACGACATTGGTATACACCATTTATTTGGTTTATGACCAATTTAGAATCACCAAAAATGTTGATTGATTTGACATCTAGGGCATAGGTAGTTTGGAGACCTAAAACGAGCGCTTCGTATTTGGTAATATTGTTGGTGCAATCAAAATCGAGTTTGAAAGACAAAGGCATGGGTTCACCATCAAGTGGAATGAGGATAACTCCTGCCCCACCCCCATGCTAACACTTGGAACCATTAAAGAAGAGTGTCATTTGGTATGCAGGTTAGTTTAGGGAAAGGGTGGCAATTGACTCATCTAGAAATTCAAAATTAGAGGGTTGATCCCCGGAAATAGGTGCGTCAGCCAATTGGTCGGTGATAACTTGGCCCTTAATGGACTTTTGATGGATGAATTTGAGGTCAAGGTCAGCCAAAAGCATAAGCTAGTGTGCGGCACGCTGATTTTGATACGGTTTGGCATACATGAAGTGTGAGGGGTCGGTGTTGGTCACAACATAGGTTTTATGGTTGAGTAGGTAATGGCGGAGTTTTGTGGCAATGAAAACTAAGGCTAAGCAAAGTTTTTTAGGATGGGTGTATCGGGATTTGTAGTCCAAAAAAGTATGGCTTATGTAATAAACCACCTGCTCCCTGTGTTGTTCATCGTGATGAGCGAGCATGGCCCCCAAAGAGTGATCAGTATCTGAGATGTATAGGTAGAAGGGTTGATCATCTTTAGGAGAAATAAGTACAGGTGGTTGGAGAAGGTATTGTTTAAGGCCTCAAAAGCTTTGTGGCAATCATCATCCCATTTAAAGGAGATATCCTTCTTAAGAAGGTGATGAAATGGTTCACACCGATCAGACAATTTTGAAATGAAATAGCGAATAGACTACAACTTACCTTACAGGCTACGGAGTTGCCTTAGGTTAGTGGATGGAGGCATTTCCAGAATGGCCTTGACTTTAGCAGGGTCAACTTCTATACCACATAGGGAAATGATAAATCCCAAGAGTTTTCCTAAGAGGACTGCGAAGACAAACTTCTTGGGCTGAAGGGGAATGCAATATTTAATGAGGTGGTCAAAGATGGTTTTTAGGACAGTGAGGTGGTTGGAGCGGTGTTTAGATTTGGAAAGGAGTTTGTCCACGTAATCTTCCAATATATGATGCATGATGTCATGGAAGATGTAAGTCATAACACGCTGATATGTGGCACCAGCACTTTTAAGGCCAAAAGGCATGACTCGATAGCATAAGGTCCCCCAAGGGGTGATAAATATGGTTTTGTGTTGATCCTATGGGGCAACTAAGATTTGGTTATAACCCAAGAAGCCATCCATGAGTGATAGCATCTCGTGACCAGCGGTAAGGTCAACCAGTTGGTCAATACCAGGTAGAGGAAAGTCATATTTTGGGCAGGCTAGGTTAAGGTCACAGAAATCCATGTAAATGTGGAGTCCCCCTGTTGCCTTAGTGACAGGGACAATGTTAGAAATCCAACAAGGATAATCAATCGGTAAGATGAAGGAAATGGAAAGAAGGCATTGAAGTTCTTCTTTGACCAAAAGAGCAATGCGAGGGTGCATTTTTCTCAGCTTTTGTTTGATAGGTTTGGCATCGGGAATGGTTATGATATTATGGACCATAATGGTGGGGTCAATACCAGGCATGTCTGCATAAGACCAAGTGAAAGCATGATTATGATCTTTGCAAAAATCAGTGATGGTTTCATCTTTAATAACATCTAAAGATTGTCTGATCTTTACAATGTGAGGGTCATCCTCAGTATGAATGTTGATTTTGATAGTCAATTCATTCAACATTGTTTCCATCTTAGATGGTAATAACCGATGGATATATGAGTCTTGAGCATAAAGGTAGGTGAGTATAGATTCATCATCCTGACATTGAACAATGTTAATGGAAGGTGTATCATCATCGATCATTTCGGGATATAGGAATGGAAGAGAGGAGGGAGCCTTTCCCTTGTGTTGATAAGTCAGAGGCCCCAAAGAGATGGTGTTTACGAAAAAATTTTTTTATGAGGAATGGATTCTTGATCCATTGACTCTGTCGGCGAAGGTGGTGATGGTGGTGACAAAGGTGGAGAAGGGATGATGTCCTCGATGAGTTTGATACAGGCTTTCTTGGGAGGTGGTTCAACAAAGCCAATACCAATATAGTTGTTATGTTTTTGGGTAGTACATGGAATAACTATATGGCGACCTTGCTCATAAAATCAAAAACCAAAACCCTTCCACGCGCATCGGTGCAGGAAGGTGTGGGCAAAACAGTGATTGGTGAGTGACTGGAGGTTAACAGAAAATGGGTGGGTTTGTGACAGTGGTTCAGGTGTGTAAGTGGTAGTATCAAGTCCCCCGTAGATGATACCGGTACGAAGGTGAGGAGGACCATAAAGGAGGCACTCTCCTATACGGTGATCATAATGAGGGTGTTGGTGAAGACTTCCATACTCTTGTGGAGCAAGGAATGTGTTGACACTATATAGGTGATACTCCCCTAGAGTGAGGCGTTGAAAAATGCCTTCCAAGGGATCAGTGGTTGGTATGTGGGTAGTTGGAATAGACGATGTGTTGGAGGTTGATGTAGAGGTGGAGCTAATGGATTGGAAGGCTGATGGTTCAGTTGTGGAGGTTGTGGCAGCGATAGGAATGGAGGAGGTATGTGCGGTCGAGGTAGCGACTGTACTGGTAAGTGGAGGTGTATGTGAAGCAGTAGTGGTCATGGAGGTAGACGCCTTGATGGGTATAAGCACGTCCTTAGGTCGGTAAAGCATGTTGCATGTTTTCAAAGGTGATGGGTCAGCTGGAATGGTATAGGTGTCCTTTATGCTCAAACTTAACACAACGATGCAAAGTGGAAGGGACACAACCCATGACACGGATCCAGGATCTGCCAAGCAACAAGTTGTATTGAAACTCCACCTCCAAGATGTACAATAACACTGGAATAGTGTAGGGGCCCACGTGAATATGGAGGATGATAGTGCCTAGTGTAGAGGTGATAGCATCATTGAATGAACGTAACATGACAGGATGTTTATACATACAATTGTCAGGTATGCGAATTTGAGCGAATGCATGAGATGAAATGATATTAATGCTAGCACCCCCATCGATCATGACACGTTGTACATGTATATCATCGATGTGGACAGAGATGAAGATAGCTGGATTGGGGTCGTTGATTTGGTACAGTGTGATCTCTTCATCTGAGAAGCTGAGTGTGACTACTTGGTGAGTAGGTGGAGGTGAAGATGAAGGTGGTAATTTGGTGAGAGAGGATACATGATGGGGTGTGATAATGGAGGCTATGGGTGTAGGGTCATTGGGTAAAACCTCAATAGATTGCAGGACCTCCATGAGAGCTTGATGATGGGATTCTGAGGTTTGGATGAGGTCATACAAGGACATTTTGAGGGGGGATTGGTGTAGTTGTTTGAGCATCACACGGTGTGTGACCCCATTAGAAATAGGGTATGTGGGGCCGTGGATAGTGATTTTAGGTGTGGGTGCAAATAGTATGTTGGGTATGGGGTTGATTGATTGATCGGTTGCCTTTTCCTTGCCTTTGTTTTTCTGAGCATGGGTAGAAATGTGGATCATATTGATTTGAGGTGGAGGAGGTAGGCGAGGTAGGTGAGCCATATAAAGGTATAGTGACACGAGGGGCAAAAATCCAAGTGGCAGGAAGGAACCTTGTGAGATGAGTCTAGGCACACTGACATTTGGGTAGAGGTTCCGGCAAGTTCTTCTAATGCGAACCCTATTAATTTCAAATCTTGGGGGTGGTTCTAGGAGTTGTGGGGGTGGAGCTGTCTTGGTCGCTAGAGTAGGTATTGAGGGAAGAACTGTGGGAATGGGTGTTGGTGAAATGGGGTCCTCATTGAGAAGGTCCTCATCATCCTGAAGTTTTCTTCTAGGAGGAAATAACTGGATAAGAACATGGTCTTCAAAGCCTTATAGTTCTCTACATCATGTCCTGGCACATGGTGGTAGGAAAAAATTTCGGTGTCTTCAAACCCCTTTAATTTGGGTTTGAGAGGGTCATCAGGTCTGAGAGGTGGTAATGTGATGACATAAGTTTCAAGAAGGTTGGTTAATATTTTAGCGTAGGATCCAACTAGTGGATCACAATGGGAAGTGAAAGTAGGTTTGGGTGTAAGTGCGGCCGATTGGAGAGGAAGGGTCTTTGCATGAAGAGTGGGTCGAGCAACGGTTTTAGGGGTTGGTGTGGTCTTAGGTGTTGGTCGTGTTTGCTTGGGTAGGGGTATGGTAAATGAACTGGTAAGAGAGTGTGTCGATTGGATTGGCTACCTTATTGGAGGGTAAGCGGATTTTTGTCTTTAGGTTGCACCTTCTTAGGTAAAGGTGATACATGCACACACAATCCAGAGGGAAAGGCAGATGGTGGAAGAGGGCACGTTACCCATGGGGATAACAGAGATGCTGTGAAGGTAGATGACATGTAGGTCGTGCCGGAGGTGTGAGACAAAGAGACTGGAGTGTCGTGGGTAGTGAAGGAGTTATCGATGGTATTGGAGGAATGGGTGGTAAAGATGCTATAGGTGTGGGTGGAAGTCATGTTGGATGCTTAGGTATGTTAGAGGTTTGTAATGGTGGAATGGGTTGTTGTGTTTTTAGTTTACTGGTGGGTGGAGGTTTCTTAACCATGTTAGAAGGTCGAGGTCCTAAGACAGACGAAGAGGATGAAGGTGATGAAGGTATAATTGGTGTAGCTGGAGCATGAGATTTATGGGCTTGGTTCTTCTGGTTGGGTGTTGGATTAAGCTTGGTGTTGGTTTTGGAGGATGTAGCTAAATCTAATCTGATAGGTGCATGAGTGAGGTTGGCGGTTGGAATGACCCCTAAGGGAAGTACTAGGTTTAGTCGAGGAGGAAGATGTAGGTGTGGGTTTGGATTTAGATGCATGTTGGGTTATGGGTAGGGGTGTGAGTTGAGCCATGAGTAGTATAGTGGGTGCATTTTTGATAGTTGTGGTTGTGCATGGTTCAGTTGGCTAAAATATTTTTGGATAGATAGTGGAAGTGTCAGTAAGTGACATCTACATTTGCGTTGAGACAGGAAGCAGAAGACGCCCCCAAAGTAAGGCTCTATCCACATAATCTAAGCAATCGGCTAAGCGTGAGAATGGCACGTCTATAGGTGAGGTTGATGAGGACCTAATGGTAATTCCCGTAAAATTTGTCTTAGAGACGGGGAATTTGCTAGTTTTGGTTTCCGTGGGTAAGTGAGCCGAAAGTAGGTCTGCAAGCTCTTGGGAAGCTGATGGGGAGTGGTCACCTAAAGGAAAAGGAACTTCTACTGGGTTTTTTATGGGTGGACGAGTTGATGGGTGCTCCTCTGTAGGTAGGTGAGATGATGGGTGCTCCTCTTTGGGTAGAATAGATAAACAAGTATCCTCTGTGGACTGAAGAAGTGTTGTGGGTGACAGTTCCCTAGGTGGGGAAGCCAAAGGTGAAATAGTCTTGATATTAATGGAAGGTTCCTCCACAAGTGAGGAAGGAGGTGAAAGGTGTTTCTCTATGGGTAGAGGAATAGGTGAGGTAGATTCAAGTGTAGGTGGATGACTTCGGGCTAGGATTTCCTCAATGGAAGGAATATGGGGTAATTGGGAAGCAATGAGTACTTCGCTAAAAATAGCGTGGACCTCATGGGTATGGCTATCATGAGTTGAGGTTTCTCTGGTTTGATCAGAAGAAGGGGCATGATTAGGAAATGGTTTCTTGAAGATATGTAGGTTTTGATTGGAAAGTGTGTTAGGGTTATCCAAGGTCAACTCACCTCTCTCGAACATTTCTTGAACAATTTTTTTGAAGGTGATGCAATTGCCATCACTATGACCCTTTACGCGATGATAACTGTAGAAATTGTGCTCTTTATACCACATGGGTGTGGGGTGAGTAGGGTCAAAACCAATGTGGGGTTTTATAGGAAGAAGAGTGATGGCTCCAACTTTGATGAGCTTCTCTAAGACAGAAGAATAAGGTTCCCCACTTTGGTTGTATTTTCATTATTCTCGTCTGAATTGAAAAGTATGAATAAGTGAGAGATTAGATGAGGGGCTAGCCTAATTTAATGGGTGAGCTGGGCCAGCTTTGAGTACCACTACATTAGCGGTACCCTTGGCCTCTGAATAATTATTCCATGGTTTTGAAGAAGAAGAGGTATCATTCGACTTGAATGTAAAGTTCTTATTGCGTAATTGGATTTTCTTCTCTTCGATGGCTTGAATCTCTAGCTTTTGTGTCATGGTGAATGCCTCATCAAAGGTGCAGAAATTTTACACCTTTAGGGTCTGGGAGATATGTCTAGCACAATCCCACGTGAAGAGCTCTATGAGTTCAGTCTGTGGTAGTTGGAATGTGAGTTGATTGATCAAGCTATGCTAGCGGGTGACAAAATATGTGATAAATTCATCATCATATTGATGCATGGAGTAGAGATCAATCATGGTAAATTTCTTAACAATATTAATCGAGAAGTGATCCAAGCAAGCTTGGGCTACCTGATTAAATGAGAATATAGAGTGTCTAGGTAACCCACTATACCAATCTAACATGAGTCTAGTCAGAGACATGGGAAAGGTCCTCAGGAGCAAAGCATCATCATGGGCGATCAGATAGCACCCGTGTTTGAAAGACCACAAATGTTGTTGCGGGTCCTCTTTGCTATTGAAGTGGTTAAATTTGGGCATTTCCCAATGCATGGGATATGGATAGATAGGGATGGAAGGGTGAATAGGCTCATTACAAATCTCATCATAGGTGAGAGTGTTGCGAGAGCCAGAAACAAATGCATCTAATGTCTACATCTTGTCCATAATTAACTTGATTAGATCATTGGTGGGTTGTGATGTATGGGTACCTCCTGTAGAGAAAGGTGGTTGGTGTTGGGCATATGATGGAGGTGGCATTCCAATGTATGGTGCTGTCATATAGGTAGATTGAGAAGGAGGAAGTGAAATAGGGGGCACGTACCCAGAATGAACAATAGATGAATATGAGGTTGTTGATAATATGTATATGGAGGTGGAAGTGTCGTGGTGACCCTAGTAGCAATGGGGGCTAAGGATTGTGGGATAGAAAGGAAATTTTTTTGAAAAGGGGTAGTGGTCACCGACAATAGGGGTGGTTGTGTAGCTACGGGTATTTGTGAGACAACGGGCGCATAGGAGGTTATGTTCTAGGTGACTGGCGAAGGTATAGTGGATGTGGCCGGTGCGATAGATGTAGCAGAAGCGGTGGTCATAGTAGGTATGGGTCTCAACTGTGAAATGACTGGGGGAAAGGTAGATGCGAACAACACAGAGCTATCAGGTGCTGGAGTAGAAGTAGGAGTGAGTGTCAGGGGGATAGATACAGGCATGCCATATATCAACTGAACTGAGGCATCTCGAGTGGACGAGTGGGATAAATAATACCGCAAGGCAGCAAGATTTTGGTCCAGGAGTCGTGTGAACTCCTCGTACCCTATGGAGATAGTGATAGGTTAGGTAGGATCCATGGGTGATAAAATAAAAAGTGACAAAGGACTAGGTGGGAGTGGTTGACAACAACATGGAATACGAGGGCACTTACTTTTCGATGCATCAATACCATGTGAACAGGTAGTAACGTGGTAAGACTTCTTTCTGTAAATGACACAGAAATACAACATAGATATGATAAATAGGAGGTGGTAGGTGAATTGGGGTTAAAATGTCAGCTAGAAAATGACATGGGATAACTGATGCTGGTTAGGTCAAACCAACGCCGGTCACAGTTAACCAATGCCGGTCACTATGTAAAGTGGACAGTTGGTAAAAAACAAGGTATAAGGCTAAATTTGCCAGGTATGCAAAATGCTGATGGGACTTACCAGATTAATGGATATGATAAGAGTGACAGAGAATCTAAATAGCTAAAGAAGGTGAATAGGTGTCCTTTTAGGTAGGTCAACCAAAAGAACAGTGAACCGACACCGGTTGTGTGTATGGCGGTCAGAGGGTAACTGACGACGATCGTTGGACCGACACTGGTTACTATAAAATTGAAACAGTGATGAAGAAAATGTGGTTGTGAGTTAAAATTTGATGTGGAATCAAACCTAGAATCCTGAAAATGATGAGAATATGATCCAGGCACACTCAGATGAAGTTGGAATACACCAACTGTGATGAGAAGTGTGCAAGGAGAAATAATAAAAATGAAGAGCGTGACCTCCCACCTCAAAATGCAAGCCAAGCAGAAACACTAAGAAAAATATGATCCTAAGAGTGCGCTTTCTATTATGTTTGTTTAGCTTAATCTATTTAAGGACTTACTCTTGAACTGTAGAATAGATTTTTTGGTGAGGATGGATTCCTACGAAGAAGGAGATCTACAAGGAGAAGTTTCTGGTATGTTATGGTGGGGGTGGGCCGTCCTCTGAGATATGACTTGACAGAGGTAACGAGCTGGGGAGTACCTTCCAAATAGATCGTGTGATCACAGACAGATGCTACAGGGTAAGATGTCATTTAAGAAGATGTGTTTTTTTTTTAATTTGTGTGGTATGGTTCAAACTCAGAAAAGAAGAAAATGTGCTTTGTACGATTCGTTTGTCAACCATCAATTGGGCATGACTTCCAACATATAGGTTGCCCTCAATTCATGTGAGCTAATGCAGTAAAGTAGAATGAAATGTGAGTATTTTAAACCCAAATTGAAAAGTTATATTCGATGACACAAGAGATGAACGCGAGAAGGAATTCTCTTTCACTAATGCGATACTAACGAAAGGAAATAAATGTTCATTTTAAAGCCCAAAATATGATTTCTTTTAGACAATAGAAGAAGAGATGGTTCCAGGGGAGAAATTTTAATGTATGAACCTTTTAGAAAAGGAAACAAACATGCAACTTTTCACCTAGAAATGAATAAATGTAAGGAACCCCGAATGGGTCCCACCGGGTGTGCCAAAATGTTTCACCTAATTCTAGATGCTTTTCTTGGAATGTTGACGAAACAGATAAGGGTAATGGGCTAGGAGGAATACCTTTTGGGATGTTGGTTGTAGGTTGTTGTGTGCGTATGACTTCTGGATCCATAACTGATCGTGAGAGCTTCCTTTTTGCTTGGAGGAACTACCTGAAATGGAACAAAAGACCACCAAATAAAAGTTAAACAATATATGAGGTCGACGGCCTAGCGTATGCTAGATCTGAGAAGTGTGATACTTGCTAGATGACTATTAATCCACTGTTAAAAATAATTTAATGTGAGAATAAATTAAATTTCATCTTATTGTAATATGTACGATTTAGACATCTCATATAAAACACAATAAGAAAGATCTAATTCAACAGGCTAAGTCAAAACAAGATTTAGGGGTTAGGTAAATAGTTATGGGCTTCTGTAGGTCTAGAAGAGGTCTGGAAAAGGTCACAGGAAATTATGGGTAACTCAGGAACAAGTAGGTAGGTTGTTGTTTTAGGTAGTATGGCAGATATAGAGACCGATGTCGATATATGGGTAACCGATGTCAGTTAAGGGTGACTGATGCTGGTCACTAACAAAATGAAAAAGGGCCAAAAATAGAGTTCTGGAAGAGTTTTTTCAAGTTGATAGGGAGCTGAGTGGGGTCTTTATGAGGTCTATGTGAGATATCAAGCCAGTGGGTAGATTTAATGGGGTTGTATGGAGCTGGGGTGAGCTATGGGTTGGGTTGGAAAATGGTGGTATGAAGCCAATATATTGCAGGCTAACTGGCACCGATTAGGATGAACCGATGCCAGTTATTGTGGGATTCTGGGAATATCACAGAACATGTTTTTGGGTCCGCTTTGTGGTTGCACAAAGGGCTTGGTTGGTCAGAATGAGGAATCAAGTTGTTTAGATGGGTTTTTGGGAGGCTTTGACGGGGGTATGGAGGGAATGTTTCCAAAGGAGATAGGTAAGTGGTTGTGGGATCAAATAATAATAGGAAAAGATGAAAATATTGGAACTAATAAAGTGAATGAGATGAGCAAAGGTTCTACTTACTTGGAATCTAGGCCTGGACGCCTGTGAATGAAGAATGGAGATGATGATGAGTGGTTAGATGTTGTGGAGGAATCACCAAACATTTGGGGGCTCTTGCATGGGTTGCATGTTCTCTCTTTCTTGCTAGAATGGATTAGTTCTATGCCAGGATGATTTCTAGATGGTTGCTGGATGATTGCTGGACTTCTGTGTGAGAATCGATGCTTCCTTTCATCGCATGCATGTGCGTTCCTATCTGAAACTTGTTCTCAAAAAATGTGATATCTCTCAGAAATGTGTCAACCCTGAAATAAAGTTTTTTTGAGAGTTAAATGGTAACCAACGCCGGTTCCAGCTTAACCGGTGACGGTTTAGGGTAATCGATGTCGATTAGGGCAGGATTTTCTAGGTTTACTAAACTAGGCAGATCCCCTTGATTTTCTGGAATCTCGTTTCGTTTACTCCACAGATTAGCATGGAAGCTTCCTTCTAACATGCGGGAATGTGGTTAGAGGGTATGTAAGCATTGATTTTTAGGGTTTGGGTAGGTCTTAGTTATCTATGGCAACTTACTAAGAATAGGTCTTAGGGTGCGGTGGATATGTGGGTATTATCCCAATTAGGATACTTAAATAATAAATATGGTGAGGATAATGAGTTAAATTAATATTATAGTGGGGTGAATGGGGCCATGACTAGGTATATGTGTTGAAGGTAGTTATTTATCGAGGGACCAAGGAGAGTGTGACCCAATTTTGGTGTCTACAGGAGGATATGGAATGGATTTTCTTATATCGATGGGACGAAGAATATGAAGAAGAAGAGGATGTAATTAATGGGAATCGTGTAAATAAGGATGAAAATGAATATGAAGAAGAAGATGACAATATTGATGATGAAGAAGCTATGCATGATTCTAAAGGAGAGATAGCGTATGAACAAAAGAATTTAGTAGTGCATCTCCAAATAAGTAAGCTTCAATATTTTAGTTTGAAGGTTACATTCAAAGGAAAAAGGTATTTTTTTTATAAACCCTTGTAGTAATTATAAATTCATCAACATGGTTATAGGTCAACATCTACATGTCTAGGAAAAATAAAATCTAGGAATCTCATGTGGATGGTAAGAAAATTAAAGTTTTAGAAGATTTAAAGCTCTTTATGGGAAAATATGTTTTGCATTCATAATTTTATGTTTTATATATGGATGGTATGAATATTTTTCTAGGATATGTTTGGTTATATGCCTTGTGAATAATTAATATTAATGTACAAAAGAAATTCATTAAGATACGATACAAGAGAAAGATGTTATCTTGCATGATATCACACTTAGAAAGGAACAAAAAAATTTGAAAATGGAGCATGAGGATGAATTTGAATAAGGTGAAGAAGAGAATAAAGATGATTCATAAGGAGAACCTAAGGACATAATGAAAAATAGGAAAATAACTATTTATCTACTCAAGAGAAAAAATAAATATAAAACAATAAGATGGAAAAGGAAAAGAAAGTTGAGGAAAAGGTTGATATGGTTGAGGATACTAAGTCCAATGTTTACAAGAATATTTCCTTCAATGCTCCCCATTTTTTGAAAATAGATATTCATGGAGAATTTCATCAAGGCCTTAATTCCAATGTTAACAAAAAAACAGTATTACTTCTATATACACTAGGCTCTTTTTTCGTTTGATATTTTCATTGGTTCAATTGTAGGTATGCTCTCATCAACTTTGTAGGGAGTTAGAGTACTTTATTTCACAAAAAAAAAATCATTTGGATGTTTTGTATATTATAATATATTTGGGAATTTCACCATATTTTAAAATAAAATCAAGGCTCTCTAAAACTACCCATCCTATAGAGCTTTGGATTCAATTAAAATAATGACCCATAATAAGGTTAGCCTCCTTAAGAGTCATTAATAAACCTATTTATTTAATGGTTAATTTCAAAACCTTTTCTTCAACCTACTTTACCCCCATAGTCATTAGTTTTTATGAAAAATATCTAAACAAATTACCTCTTATGTTTATGTTTATGTTTATGTTTAGGTTTAGGTTTATGTTTATGTTTATGTTTATGTTTATGTTTATTTTTATCATCTCATTTTCCTCTCATAAATTTTTATTTGACATTTAATTTTCTTATGATCATATTAATCTAAATTATTATTAAATTTTACATTATGTTATATATTAGTTAATATGATTAATTGACCACGTATTATAGTATGATTGGTAATAGTGATTATAACCTTCTAGAGACTTCATTTCAAAAACAAAGTTATGGACAATGAAACTCTTATCTTTAGTAGTAGACTAGTTTAAACTTAATATAGTTAATGTTATAGTATTTCCATCTAGATGGATAAGTGCATGGAACTAATTATCTAAAATGGGACTTAAGTGGATATGTTTTTCCTGAAAAATGAGAAACCTAAATTTGTATAGAATTTTTTTGATACCTATTTCCAAATCCAACACCTTTGAATTTCCCAACTTTTGTAGAGCGCATATGGGCTAAACCAATGAAGTTACACCTTAAAATGTGTAAGAAAAAAATTGGTGTTAGTGTGAAACTTATAAACTAGGAAATAAATTGATTCAAATCCTAAACTAACATAACTATCTACCTACCTCAGATTGAGCAGTGATAGAAAGAGGGAGAAGATCATATACCTGCACTTACCTACGGGCAGAAATCCTTCTTATTTGATAGCTTGGATGTGCTCAAATGGATGATTTTCTTTGCTTCAAATTCGTGGATTTGATTTGGCAAAACTTTCCCTTCTCGAGATGATGAATTCTTACTTATTAGAATGCTTAGTGATTGATAGTTTGCTTGGATATTTTAACAGAATATATTTGCAATTGTTCTAAGGTGGTGTGCATGGAGGGTGGAACCACTATTTATAGTTGGAGGAAGGATAAATGGAGGGTTAAGATTGATCCATGTAGGATATGGATCGATGGTGAAAAATGTAAAGAATTCTCTAGAATTAGAAAATTCTACAGATTGGAAGAATCTCCATTGAATTAAAAATTCAATGGAGGGAGGCACATTATTTGACTATTGGAATTAAAAGAGGGAAAAATAGTAGTGGCTTCAAGAAATAGAAGCCTCTAGATTTGGAGGGTCATTTAGCTTGTGGTTAGGTGGAGTTAATTGTGTTTAGTAGGGGGATTAGATGGAGAGGCTAGGTATAGAATAGGCATAGAGTAGGTGGTAGGTGGGTAGACATTTTTAAATTCCTAGAAAATAGTTAATGAGATTAGTTAGTAGTATAATGGAATATTAATGATGTATTAATATGACTAAGGGTAGGATGGGATTTTGAAATGGATGATAGAAATGGTTGGAATATAATAATTAATTATTATATGAGTAGTGATAGGAAAGGGATTACTAATGTAAAATGAATGTGTTATTTGCTAAATGATCATGTCAACATTATATATGTCTACATTTTTCTCTCTTTGAAGTGTTATTGCAGAGCAATGACAGTTCAAAGAAGAGAATAGTAGATAAGATATATGGTGAGGTGATGCCCCTCGAGGGGTTAGGTGGGGAGGAAGAGTTGGGTAACCACTCAAAAAGAGGAGAGGCCTAAGTGAGTAGATGAGGGAGGATGAGGGGATGAGAAGATTTGAGGGTGTAGAGGATTTGGATTAGATGATTAGAAGATAGGAGGATTAGAGGAATATGATATTAGAAGAATAGGATAGAGGATTAGAGGAGTAGAAGAATAGAAATGAGGATTAAAGGAAGGGGAGATAGGATTGGAGGAATAGGATATTAGAGGATTAGGAATATAGGATGCCCTAGTCAAGGGTGAAGATTTAGGATTGGTGGATTAGAATATGCCCCAGTGAGGGGGCTAGGATTTGGGGAGTTTGGATTATAACATGCCCCAGTCAAAGATGAGGATTTGGGGTGTGAATTTTAGGATTCCCTAGTATGACAAGGGTAAATATTGTTGATGATTGAATGATTCCCCAGTCAAGGGAATACAGTGAATATTTGGGAGTAGAGGATGCCCCGTTCAAGGGGGGAAGGTTGGTGGATGTGAACATTGAAGATTTGATTGATGAGGTTGGATAGTGAATTAAATGGTGATGTGGATGATGAGAGGAGTAAAAGATGATGATCTAAGGGGGAGTGTTGACCATAAATTTTCCATGGATATCATCATTAGTAGTGTGATCTTTGTGGCATTTACCAGGGTATAAAACTTTTGGTGATGTAATTGCTAAATGCTTGTGTCCTCATATCATTAGATAATATTATTGAACCAGAAAAAGTGGCCTCATATCATTGGCCTAAATAGTACAAAAAAGATGGTCCTCATATCATTGGACCATGAAAGAAAAAGAAAGAAAAGAGGCCTCATATCATCGACCAAAATTTTAAATGCAGAGACAAACACAACACTTGTGATAGGGATAATTTTTTGGATTGTTTGGATAATTAATCAATTTTTGTTTTTAATATTTGTAATAGATTTTTGAATAATAATGTTTGGGGAATTTTTAATTTTTTCAATTTTTTGATTATTTACAAATTTTTTTTTTTTTATAATTTTTCAATTTTATTTTTATTTTTAAGAAAAAAAAAATTGGTTTACATTTTTAAGTGATAGGGGGGAAATTTGGCAAAGGTAGGAAGAAATGGGAGGAAAAACGGATACACGATGTGAGAGAATGGGCTCCTGGAAGTTTTTAGGGCATCGCGGCGGGTATAAGAGGGGTTCGGGGTCCACATGACAATTCATTTTTGCCGTGCATAGTTGAAAACGAGAGCCTCTGAGATATCACAATGGTGTACGAGAGGATTGTTGACCACTGGGTAGAGGAAGTGAGGATGTACCATTGGCCGACAGCAGACAGGGCAGCGGTAGGTACCTTGTGTTTGGTTATTGTATTTAATTTTTTGCATTTTTCAAGATTTTTAGGTTTTTTTGGGTAAATTTAGGTGCTGGAGGTTTAGATTGATGCATATGCATGCAATTTAGCACATCTGCGCCAGAAAATGGTGCATATGTGATAAAAAGTGGTGCATATGTGTCGCGGGGTGGTTGGGTAAAGGGTTTAGCGCATATATAGTGATTTAGGGGATTAAAAATAGCACATACTGTTTGGTAGATTAGCGACATTTGTTAAGGTTTAAAACAATTTAGTAATATAAATAGCACTTTTTTTAGTGCATATGGGCGGGGAAAAAAAAGGTGTATTTGGGATAGGTTAGTGTATGTATATAGTGCAACACTTGTTGCAGAATTAGGTGCGTTTGTTATTTTAACACTTGCACGTATGTAGTTTAGCGCATTGCATATCAAGTGGAATAGGTTGAGAAATGGTGCTATTTTCTTTAGGATTTAGTGTGTTATGTTTTAGTTTACATAGGATTAGCTCATATGTTAAATCAATGCATATGTGGGTAGATTAGTGCATATGTAATAATATGGATGGGGGGTGCGTAATAAGGGATGGGGGATGAAAAACTAGGTTTGATAGGATGAATAATGAGAGGTAGGGGCTAATATAGGTGTGTGATGTGTGTAGGATGAGTTTAGAGTGTCGTATAGGTGAGACATTGATGGTCGGCTACCCTAAGACATTTATTAGGGGTATGCAGATGTGGAGGCCAGAGGAGGATGAGGTGTCATTGTTGCATGTCTTGGTATTTTGCATGTCATGAGGATTCCCATGATGTGAGTGGATCATTTTTTATTGATGGCCCTAGTAGAGCGGTGGCACTCGGAGACGAGTATATTTTGGTTACCTACTGGTGAGATGACGGTGACATTAGAGGATGTATAATGTATTTATCGACTACCTGTGGAGGGGAAACCTGTTATATGGCAGAGGTCGAGGCCTAGAGCTAGATTGTGATTGTTAACTAATGTGAAGGGTGCACCTCGCAATGGTTTGTGGACATACTTAGGTTTTTATTTCAGGGAGGGATATATGGAGAGGGTGTCATTGCTATTGTGTTCATTGATTAGCTATATTTTATTTTCAGATGGTGGGGGTCAGGGTTTCAGTATTGGTTTTGTAGATTTGGTCTATGCTATGTGGCAAGATGAGACAGTGTTTGTATGGGCCCCAACGGTATTGGCACGGTTGTACCATGATCTACACATAGTAGCTTATTGAGAGGGTAAGAGTATGGGATCAGGCATCTTATTACAGATATGGAATTACAACCACATAGTTGTGGGGAGACCTATTGGGATTTGGAAGAAGTGACTGTTGGGGAGCCTTCAGTGTGTGGTTGGAATTTGATCATAGTTAGGCTGGAGCATTTGGATGAGATGGATTAGTACAGGAGATGGATTGATGATTTGCTAGATGGCGACATTACATGGCATCGATACGGAAAATACGTGGCTTGGGAGGGGGATCAAATACATATGAAGAGGATCCATACACCCTATTATTTGGTTAGAGGTCAGTTATACACAGTAGAGAAGTATAGGTCAGATCAGCTATTGTGACAGTTTGGGATTATACAGGGTATACTGACAGGTCAACATATATTCTTATGTGCTACATGACAGACAAAGGACTGGTGTGTGGCAATTCCTTTAGCTATAATGAGAGCTATTTTAGATGATGTACAAGTTATTCCATGGGCACCATCTCCAATAATGGAGGATCCAGGTACTATTCTGGGATATGCAAAGTGGTGGGCAGATATTAGACCAACGAGATTGTCATGTCCACTTAGTGGGATGAGGTTTGTGCATGGTCGACGACAAGTGCTCAGGAGGATGCCATAGAGACAAGGATTGGTTATACAAAAACCACAGGTACATGTGGAGGAGGAGACACAGAGGGCACCACCTATTATTGTATTAGGTGGTACTCTAGTCCAACAGCTATAAATGCATTCACCAACACAGTTCCCGAAGAGGTTCGATGTAGACATGATGGAGGTGGATGATGCTACAGAGTCATTATAGAAAGTCATACCATCACAGGTGGATGCAGTAGGGTCATCTAGTACAAGGTTTTCATGATCAGGAGGTGCAGGTGGATCAGGTTCAAGGGTTGTAGGTGATTTGAGTGTTGACTTACAGACTCTGATAGATAGGTTGGAGACATGCTCGTGCACGGGCCGTGGAGATAGCAGGGCTATAAACTAGAGGTGCATCTCACGTGAGATATGTATAATACTTTAGATGAGCAGAGAGTGTCCTGACATTGGTGGTGAGATAGAGGGAGGCTGAGATTACGTGATTACAGGGTGAGTTTTCACAGATAGAGTAGGTGGTAGATCAGCTAAGACAGGAGAGATACCAAGTTGTACGTCATCAGGATAAATATCGTGGGCAGCTGGATACTTATAAAGCAAGGTATGGCCCCTTAGATGTAGTAGTAGAGGGGAGTGAGACACAAAGTGATTCACATGTAGCAAAAGTAGTGGCAACCTCAAGTACATCACAGAGATCAGGACGGATGGGTCCCCCGGGTACAATATCACTTCAACAGTATCAAGATGTTATGGAGGAGATGAGGTATTAATAGGGCATTGTGGCCCATGATTTTTTGAATATGAGGTGTTACACAGATAATTTAGCACATCAGAGATCAAGCCAGAGATTTGTACTGAGATCAACCCAAAACCTCTAGGAGTACTATGAGTGTTTTACAACCTCCACCAGGTGGTGCAAGGGATGATTTGTATCTCAGCACAGTGATAAGTACTATTATATGGTAGTATGTGTATTTTATCAGACATTTGATGACCATATGGTATTTTATTGGATATTTGATGATGACATTCAGTATGGTCATTTATTATTTTGTGATAAGATACATGATGATTTATGTGGATGTGTTATTTTGTTATTTTGTATTGAGTAAATCAATGACATGAGTTGAGATGATGTGTGTTGATTATGATGATGATGTTAATTGATTAGATTATGTTAGTCTATTTTGTATTGATGAGCTTTGTTGATGGTATATGATGATGGCATAGATATTGTGATGATTCTTCATTTTATTTTCATCGTGATGATGTCATATAAATGTGATGTACTAATTTGTGTTTATTTTATGTATAGATGGTGTGATTGATGATGTGATGGTTGTTACGAGATTATTATGATTATTGTTTTTAATGATGATGATAATGTGATGTTGTGTTGGATATGATATGGTGATGATATTGTAGATGAGCTGATGAGAGTTGACATATGGTGTGATGGTACTTGTGATGTTAATTCATTTTATTGATGGATATGGTTAGGGCGTTTATTGATGATGATGTAATTAGTGATGTATATTGATGATGGTTAGTATTTGTTTTTTAATGAATTAATAATGCAAGATTATTTTATTGATGATTATGAGATATGGATGGGATGATGATCATTTTACATTATTTTTGTGGTTAGCATGACATATGATATGTAGGATGTGATTTATCATGATGCTTTTAATATATATGGATATAGATGATGTGATGGGTGTTGGATGTTAAATCATTTTATTGATGGATATGATTAGTGATATAGTGATGATGATGTAGTTAGTGGGGTAGGTTTATGATGGCTAGTATTTTTATTAATGAGTTTATATTATTAGATGATTCCAGTGTTAATGATGGATTATGGGTTTTTTAGATGTAAGTTATGGTTTGTGTCAAAGTTATTGATGTTTGAATAAATGGATGTATGATGATATTTAGATGGTAGTGTATTTTTTTATGTTATAGATGTAATGCTAGTATTTACATATGATATGGACACAATATGTTTGCAAATTTGTACGAATATTTACAATCATAACCATTGCACTAAACTTGGCAAGGTAGTAGAGAGAAAGGGAAGTGATTGTGGAAGGGAATGGGTAGCAATAGTAGGTAGGGGGTGGAGAGAAATTAAGGCCTCAAGATCTTACAAGGGTTGCATTTCTCGGAATTTGACTTAGTTTCCCTTGAAATTTGTTTCCCAAGATATGACCATGGACAATACGACCTTGGTTAGGATCACAATATGTATTCCTAATCATGATAGATCCTTTTCTTTGTAAGGAAGATTAGAAAGAAGTCTGGATTTAGAGAATGGATAATGTGGATAGGGATGAAAATTATAAACATGGATAAAAGGGGTGTTTCCCCCAGTGTGTCGACTACGTGTTGTAGAGTGCTAGTAGACATAGGATCTGATTTACCATAGCACCAGAAACTGGTTTCCACTACAATACTTTCCCAGGGCACCACCAAAGTAGTTTTCACGTTTGGAAGGATTATTTTTCATTTTTATTTTTATTTTTTATTTTTTTACATAATGGATACTTAGGCATAGAAACATCGAAGATGCATGATAATCATGGGATCATCCAGCTCATATCCATCCTAAGTAGTAAGCTTATAAGCGCCTAAGCCAAATTTGGCTATGACGACATAAGATCTGAGCCAGTTATGTTCACACTTTCCCTTCTTTTTGCGGTAAGCATTAGTGTTACACTAATTTTCTTTGAGGACTAGGTCACCAAATTCAAACTCGCAATATTTTATGTGCTTGTTATAATGTCGGCGAAGGTGATTTTGGTAGGATTTTAGATGGTCCAAGGCTTGAAGGTGTTTCTCATCTAGGAGTTCCAGTTCTTAAAGGTGATGGGCGCAACAGTCTTCATCGTCAATGAGGTTTTGGAGGGAAACACGTAAGGATGGGAGCTCAATTTCAACATGCAGGATTGTTTCAGTGCCAAACACAAGCGAGTATGGATTGGAAGCAGTGGGAGTGTGGATGGAGGTTTGATAGGTCAACAAGGTGGGATATATTTACGTGTGTCAATCTCATCCTTCTTGATTCACTATTTTTTTGAGGATATGCTTTAGTATTTTGTTAGATGCTTATGATTGGTCATTGTCTTGTGGATAATAGGGGTGAAAATTTTGAGTTTGATATGGAAATGGTCACAAATTTCACGTACTTCTTGATTTTTAAAGGACTTCCCATTGTCTATGATAATGGAAGATGGAATACCATAGCAAAAAATGATGTGGTTAAGGATAAACTTGGATATTTTATTTTCAGTAACATAGGTGAGAGGGGTTGCTTCAACTCATTTTATGAAGTACTATGTTACAGTAATAATAAACTTGTGATCATCAAAGGAAGTGGGATTTAATTTTTCCCATGAGATTAAGACCGTAGGTAGAAAAAGGCCATGCGGTAGTGATGGGTTACAAGGCTTGGGATGGTGCATGGATGAGGTCAGCATGATTTTGACATGGGACACATTTGCAGACGTGTGAACATGCATCTTTTTCCGTGTTTAGCCAATAGTAACTAGTTTGTAGAATTTTCTTAGCTAGTGTCATACCACTAGTGTGAGCACTGTAAATTCCCGCATGGACTTCCTTCATTCTTGATTCATCCTCTTGAGAATTCAAGCATCGTAATAGACTTCCATCAAAGCTTCTACGCTACAGGGTATCACCAAGGATAGTGAATTGGGAGGCTCATTGGATAAAGGATTTACGATGGTTGTGAGGGAGGTTAGGCGGGAAGATGTAGTCATGGAGGTAGGTATATATATCATGGTACTAAGTGGAATTGGGACCAAAAATATCGCATACCATCTCATACCCAAGAACGTCATAAGCTGGGATCATTAATTTCTTAACCAAAAATTATGAAATAGATGCATCTGAGGGCATATATAGGAGGGAAGTAATGTTATCCATCACATCTGTTGATTTGTTGCTTGTACGGGGGACCTGCTCAAACTGAATATGCTGGAAGTAGGCCTTGAAACTGTCAACCATTCCTTTGTAGGGAAATAATTTTTTGTACTTGGTAGCATATTCATCATTGACTTGTTTAATTGATATTCTATTGAATGGCTATTTTGAAATCAAAAATGAGTGTTTCATATTCAGCTATGTTATTGGTGCAAGGGAAAATGATTCAGAAAGCTTTAGGAATTAGGTCACCTTGAGGAGTGATAAATAGAATGTCTGCTCCTGAGTCATGATGTGTGAAAGATCCGTCAAAGTATAATGTCCATGTTGTTGACCCTGCAACGGTACATATGCATTCATCTGGAAACCAGGTAGTGAGTGGTGTAGAATCTGGAATTGGAGCTTCTGCTAACTAGTTGGCTAGAATTTGTCATTTGATATATTTCTCATTAACATATTCAATGTAGAATTATCTCAAGAGCATGATCCATTTATCCATTCACCCTATTAAAGCTGATTTAGAGAGTAGGTATTTGAGTGGGTCGAATTTGGCTATGAGTTTGATTGTATTATTAAGAATGTAATGTCGTAGTTTCTGAGAATCAAAAACAACAAGGCATTCTTTTTCCATAGAAGTGTAATTAATCTCATAAGAAATTAATGTTTGGCTTAAAGAATAAATGGATTTTCCTTTTCCGTGGGTGTCATGTTGTGCTAGGAGAACTCCCAAGGCGTGCTGAGTAGCTGAAATATATAGGAGAAAAGGCATTGAAGTTGTTTATTTTACCAACAGCCCAAGGCGCGCTAGCACATCACTCAGGTAGTCTTGAATGCTCACCCAAAGCACATAAGCGTATCAAGTCCTTCTTTATGGTAGCTTTTTCAAGGAGTTAGCATGATAAACACACATATAAACCAGATCCATAACAACCATTAAAATTAAAGCATAAATTGATCTAGATCATAATCATGTGCGAGAATGAACTAAACAAGTATCAAGATCACATCCACCATGCAAGATCCATAAACAAATATGTTAATAACATTATCCAACCACATAGATCCATTGTATTAATCACTGCAAAGCACAGAATTTGAATACATGCATAAGAGTTTTATCATAAGTTATGTGCGCCCATAAACCAGCAGCATAGCCTTACTAATGAATGTCTCCCTCTCACCTTGTAAATCAATACATATATATAGGGGTTAGGACTTTCCCTTCACCACTTATGCATCCTCAAAATAGGTTGCATGCTAAGAATAACCATGCGCCACTTACAAAGACAATGACAGAGCATCCAAGATCTTCTAATAATATATCATCTATAGATAACTTCAATTCCATCCCTATTATTAGCTCAAAACACTGCATGTCAGTTGTCTTTCCACTTTTTCCAAAATAGCCTTGTGTAGCCTCCAAGTCTTCATACTCTAGTTTGAACTGTTAGTTCCATAATCCAAAAATAGACTCTTCGTGCATGGAATCCTCTCTTGTGTGTTGCCTACACCATCTCTATATTCAACATAATGTCCAAATTGACTAAGTTCTTGATCCTTCTAGAATAGATCCTTGAGCTCCCCTTTTACGTCCCTCGCATGCGAATACAGTCATCCATACATGCACTTACCATATTCTCATTTGTGCGTGTTTCTTCAATAATTCTTACACGCACGCACTCCAATACTTGGCCATTTTCAGGGCCCAATGGGAATTCCTAGAGTGAGAGGTACTAACATTGGAGGGTGCAATAGATATTCCTTGAGCTTGTCAAACGAGTCCTGACATTCCTCGTTCCAATGGAATTTTTTTTCTTTCTTGAGCAGGTGATGAAATTGATGGCATTTATCAACAAGTTGTGTAATAAATCTTCTGATGGCTTGTATTTTACCCTGTAGGCTTCGTATTTGTTTGAGATTTTTAGGCAGAGGCATTTTGAATATAGCTTTAACTTTGTCTGGGTCTATTTCTATTATGCACCTTGAGACAATAAAGTTGAGTAGCTTACCATATGTGACACCAAAAACACATTTCTTGGGATTAAGGAAAACCTTGTAATCCTAGAATCATTCGAATATGTGGAAAAGAACCATGGAATGTTCCTCACGATTTTTTATATTTTCCCATAATTTCTTCAACGTAGTCTTCAACAATATCATGCATGATATCATGAAAAATGACAGTCATTTCACGTTGGTATGTGGCTTCAACGCTATTAAGTCCAAATGGAATGACTTGATAGAAAAATTTGCCCCAAGGTGTTGTGAAGGTTATTTTATGTTGATTTTCTTCTACGATTTTAATTTGATTGTAGCTGGAGAAACCGTCCAAGAGAGACAACATTTCATGGCCTGCTGTAGAGTTGACAATCATGTCAATATTTGGTAGTGGGAAATCTCTTTAAGGCAAGCTTTGTTGATGTCATGGAATTCCATAAAAATGTGAATGCCCTTAGTTTTCTTGCCTACTGGGACAATATTGGAGATCTAATCAAAATAATCAATGGGTCAGATGAAACCGACGTCCAGTAGCTTTTGTAATTCTTCTTTGAAAAACAACACAACTTTCATATTGTTGGCTAATTTTTATGCTCAGCTAAACATATAACTGAGGCAGTCATGGGATAAATCCCCTTCATTTAATAGTGAAGCTCCCATTTCATTTATTTATTTATTCTGTGTGGTTGTAACTAGCTATGTAAATATCCAATGCAATATGACTAGTTGTAATTGAATTTGATATTTACAAAAGAATCTGCATTTATCCAATGCGTTATGACAGAACTATTAAAACTACACATGTAATATAAAAATGTGAAATGTATATGAAATAAGTGATGACTCAAGTGGTGATGTGATTTAAGCAGCGTATTAATGAGTTTTTCTCCATGTTGTTTAATTTAGACGTTGCATATGCAAATGAGAATAACAATCTAGTGGATTTCAATTTTATGGCTTTTGAGGGCACATCATCCTTATCATAGAAAACCAATATTCAAATAGCTTTCGATTGCCCAATGATCGCATATTTTTCATACATCGATGTAAATCGAACCAAACTCAAGAAATAGTGAGTGAAGAAGCTCTAAAGCTCAAAAAAAAGTGAATGATGCAGCCACACAATGAAAATTTGAGACAACACGGCCAAAGCTCCAAAAATATTCCCAACACACTTATTATAATCAGCCTATCAACCCTATGATATAAGACTGAATGTTTTGAATATGATCTAAGCTAAAATGAAAATTCTGGGAAAGAGATTAACATTCCCAGGGAAAAATAAAGAGTTATAATTTCCCTCCTAACACAGCTATTTCTCCATTACAAAATTATGAATTTTCTCTTATACCAGATGATGGTACAGGCACAGATTCATGCAACAAAAATAGATTGATTTCTCAGCATCTTTCATATTGGATACATCATAAATATATAGGACATATAACAGCTATAATTAGGGAGGTTGGTTTAGCAACTCTTCCACAAGAATCTCCAACAAATTCTAATATACGTGAGTTGTTACAAATAACCTCACATACACGCTAACCAATATAATAATATAATGTTAGCACTAATAATTTCCTGACAATTATTGCAGCTCTTTTAAATCTGGATTAGCCACCTACCATATTTAGACAAGGTAATTATAAAGATGAGAAAGTCTTCTGCCTAAAGGTCACGGATAATGTAGATCAGTGGTAGGCATTTAATGAGGAAAAGAAAATAGTTGCATTCCTAAACTAGCAAGACAACTTTGATGAGTTGTATTTTGATGGAAGTAATTCATTTCTATGTCAAACAATGATTTGTGGGACTAATCCATGGCTTGAAGGTAGTTAGGGAATTATTCAACTAAAAGGAAATAAGATTCCCAAAGCTTTGTTTTTTTAGAAGAAATATTCGATAAGAATGATCAGTTTCTACAGAAAATAAAGAGTATGGAGAAATTTCTTCATCAGAAGTACAACCATTGAATTTGGGTGTAGAAGACAAACCCTAGATAGTAAATCTTGGTAAGTGATGTTTGGATTATGAACAAGAAGCTTTCACGAGACTTCTAAAGAAATACGTTGATGTCTTTGCATGGTCTTACAAATACTTAAATATATAGAAGCATGTAGAAGTACTACATTACATTTTGTGACATCCGGGTCACAAACCTTTCAAGCAAAAGATTCATAGGAACAATCCAACCATCTCAAGTATAATATTTGCTAAAATTCAAAATTTGTTAGATGCAAAGATAATTTATCCTCTCCATCACTCAGAATGGTTGGATAACATAGTGCCTATAAGGAAGAAGAATGGGGAGATTCGATTGTGTGTTGATTTTTGCAATCTGAATCAAGCTTCGCAAAAGGATAATTAACCTATCCTAATTATGGATCATACCTTCCAAGTGGTTATTGACTCTGATATGTTATCTGTGCTTGATGGTTTTTGTGGCTACAATAAAATTCAATAAGTTGTGGAAAATCAATATGAGATAGTGTTCACCACACGATAGGGAACTTTCACTTACCAAAATAATCCCTTTGCGTTGATCAATGTTGGAGCTAATTTTCAAAGGGCAATGGATTTGGTGTTTTCTCACCTCAAATATAAAAGCATAGTGGTTCACCTTGATGATCTAATAGTCTTTTCTAAAGTAAGAGGTAATCACATTGTTGATTTAGAAGAAGTTTTCATTCAATGTAGAAAACACGGGATCTCTCTGAACCCCAAGAAGTCAATCTTCATCGTAATTGAAGGAAATCTACTCAGAAATATTATCTCGAATAAAGGAACCAAGATATACCATGAGAAAGTGTGGGCTATTCATAAATTTCCATTGTCATCTTCTAAAAAATGAGTTCATTCATTATTTTTTAAGGTTAACTTTCTGAGAAGATTTATTTCAGATTTTGCTAAATTAACTCGTCATATATCAAACATGATGAAAAATATGCAGGACTTCAAGTGGAGTGAAGAAGGAAAGAAAGCATTTGAGAAAATTAAAGCAGCTTTATCTGAAGCACCAGTTCTGGTATCACCGGATTTTAACAAGGATTTTATTCTCTATTATTACTCCTCTAAACACATAATGTCAACAATTCTGATGCAAAGGAATGAGGAGAACATTGATTCCCCTATTTCATTTATGAGAATGCCTTAAAGGCATATGAGTTGAAGTACACTCCTATGGAGAAGCATGTGTATGCAGTGGTTAAATCATGCAAGGCATTCAAGTACTCTATTATTTCTTCACATACTATTGTATATGTGTCAGATACAGTAGTTAAGTCCATTCTAACACAGCAAGAGCTAGGACTACTAAGGAGAACTTGGGTAAATAAGGTGCAAGAATATGATTTGGATCTTAAGCTTACTAAGCTAGTGCGAGGAAGAGTTCTTTTTCAGTTGATAACCGAGAACAAGCAAGATGATTTTGATATAGAGGTATTGTCTCCTAATGAGGAATTGTCTATGGTTCTTTTTGTGAACTTGGTGGATGAATGGTATAGAAAATTTTCTTAATTCCTAACATACGGAGAATGTCTAGACCATCTTACATGCAAGGAAAAATTAGTCATCAAGCTTAAGTCCAAGGATTTTTTTCTTTAGGATAATAGTTTGTACAAAAAGGGGTTTGATGGTGTCTTTCTCTAATGTGTTGATGACGCTCAGTAGAAGAGATTTCTTGAAAAATTTCATGATAGAGCATGCAGAGGTCACTTCTTAGCAAGGGTTATTGTACATAAGATTCTTCTTGGAAAGGTATTATTGGCCAACACTTTCCAAGATATTGTTGAATGGGTTTCCAAGTGTCAATCATGTCAACAATTTGTTGGGAGTGTTAAGCTTCTATATTTTCCATTAAATCCAATTGCGATAGAGGAACCATTCTAGCAGTGGAATATTGATTTCATTAGCACATTGAATCCACCTTCCAATGTTGGACATCATTACATTCTCACCACTATAAATTACTTCAGTAAGTGGGTAGAAGATTTCCCTATTAAACATGCCACTTATGAAGAGGCGTGCAATTTTATTAAAGAGAATATCATTATAAGGTTTGGTGTGCCTAATAAGATAGTAGCGGATAATGCTACAAATTTATCCTCTAAAGAGATGGTTGATTTATGTTACACATATGGGATACAACTAGTTCATCCTTCAAATTACTATTTTAAAGGGAATGGTCAAGAGGAATCAAGCAATAAAAATCTAATATCAATCATACGGAAGTTGATAACTAAAAATCAGAGGACTTGGCATAAGAAGTTGTTTGATGCACTTTGGGATGATAGGATTACTCCTAAGAAAGTCATAGGTATTTCCCCTTTCTAATTTTTGTATGGGAAGGATGTTGAATTAACCATTACTCTTTAATTTCTTGCTCTTCTAATTACAAATGCCATGGAGGATACTACATATCAGGATGTACTTAATAAACGAATCATGTACTTGATTGAGTTACAAGAAGTTTGTGTTCAGGTAGCAGATATATTAGTTGAGCATTAGAAGAAAGTCAAGATGGTGTTTAACAAAAATGCCAAGGATAGGAAGTTTGAAATTGGAGACTAGGTACTACTTTGGGATAAGAAGAATGAACCAAAGGGAATGCATGGTAAATTTGATTCACTATGGAAGGGACCATTTATGATTGTGAATGTTACTGGAGCTGATAGTTTCATCCTTTCCTACTAGGATGGATTTGAACTGTCATTGTTATACAATGGGCAGCACCTAAAGCTTTTCAGGAATTGATGATTTAGGGTAAAACTTGTATGTATATAAATAAATTTTAAGTGTTTAGTTTTGTGTTTGTATTTCCCTTCTTGTGACTCTAGACCCGATGAACAAGACTTGAAACCAGAGATGTTGGGATATCATCTTCATTTTTTCCCATTGGGTAGAAATGAATATGTCCACAGACAGAGCCAGCTGGTGTCCCCAAAATTTTACTTTGAAAATTTGGGGTACCTGTATGGATGAAAATGAACACGTGATCTTCAACCACACTCGGCCCCCCGAGGTTGTGCCAGAGCAGTTGATGTTGAATGTGTGTGGCTGACTATAGGAGGATCAATGACTAAGATCTGGTAGTGTGATCTCCTGATAGCCGAATTTGCAAAGGGGAGATTTATAGGCTATGAATGGGTAGTGTAAATTCATTATGGTTCATTTTCCTAACTTGGATCTAAGTGTTAAACTAGTTTGAAGTGTCCATGTAAATTGAATGAAATTAGCAATCTATGCTACTTCTGAAAGGAAAACTAATCTAAACAAATCACTAAACTAAAATATTACAATCACAAACAACAATTTGCTTTTATTATAAATAATCAAATCTACTTCTACACTAAAACTAAACAAGCAAAATAACCCGGTGTGGTTATTCACCTGTGCTAGGTGTATTGAAACTAGAACAAGAAATTTTCCAATCAATCTATGATATGTAGACAACCTCCTACACATATTCTTCCCTTCATATCCACAGGGATGGGAAGAAGAGGATCTGTCACCAGGGGTTGCTGAAAGATTCAAACCCTCTTGGAAATTAACTAATTACTTGCAAATTAAAATAACTTGATTTCTACTCTATTTGATATGCAATTGAAATTAACATTTTGTAATTAAAAATTTGACAAACAAAGTAAACAAGTACACAAACATGGAAGAGCAAGAACCTTGGCAAATCCAGAAGTGTCAGTATCTGTCCCCTCAGTTCTTTCCTTTCTTTCTTTGAGTGTTCATGTGAGTCCAAGGGATTGGGAATGCAAAGAATAGAAACAAGAGGATGGCGCTTGAGCAATGGTAGCTTGGAAGAAATTTGGACGTAATGCAAGTAGAAGAGAGATAGAACAAGACATCTGAACTTGGCTCTGCAATTCCTAGCAAGATTATGGCAGCAAAGCAATACAAGATACACAAAATTCTCAGCCATTTTTCTTGAATACAAGCATGGAATATATAGGAATGGAGGCTAGGAGGTTACTTCATGCATAAGACAAGAAGAGGCAGTTCCAACTAATTAAATCTTATTTAAAATAGAAGGAGCAAGGAGAACCAAGAAAACAAAGCTATTTTTAGCCAATTCGTCTCACGGATGCATGCAAAAATTAAATTTAAGTGAATTATCACATGTTTAAAACATGCGTGAAGAATTTGGAAAAATCTTGCAGGACCGCCACTCTATCTGGGCAGCGGTTTGAGAACCGGCGCTAAGGCACAGAAAGAGGCGGAGAGATGGAAAAGTTAAGTAAGGCTATCTAGGATACAAATATACATGGCAAATGGGTTTTGGAGCTCAAACACATTCTTGAAGGATTTTGAATCATCATTGGGGATTCTTGTAACCATTTTCCTAACAATGTAGCACGTGTAATTTTGGGTGCGTACAGTACCCATTTGAAACTTTTGAGTTTTCATGTCTTGTTAAGAGTTGTTTTCATGTTACTTGTAGTTGTTTAGTATGTCCAGGTTGTTGCCTTAACTAATTTGGGTTACAGGGATGCCTTCTAATTCTTCAAAAGGTTGTAGGAGAGAGGTTGCTTAGGAGTAGTTGATAAAATACTCGTGTGCTCAAAATGCTTTAAAATCCTAGAAAATTCACTTACTTGTCCTCTTAAGTGATCAGGTTTTGCAAAGTGATTTACTTCTAAGTAACAAGTAGTTTATCCTCCAAAACTCGGTTCACGTAGTTCTCCCTCTTTACACTAAATAGGAGTGCCTCTACTTATTAAAATTAATAAGTCAAGTATAATAAGTCAAGTAGTTTAAAAACCCCGCAAAATTGTTTCCATCTCATAACTTTTACGCTAAATGGAAGTGCTTTTACTTCTTAGTTTTGCGCTAAACCAAAAGGATTTTACTTGTCAAAATTAAGCAAATAAATTAATCCTTAAACGCCGCAATATAGCCCTAAATCAATACCTCACTACTTGTCTTATTTGCGCTAAATCATAACTACTTTACTTGGTAAGGTAAAGCAAGTAAAGTCATCTCCAAATGCCGCATAACTAAGCACTTAAGTCTTCGGTGTTTTGGAAGTACTTTACTTCTTTAAAAAGTAATGAAGTTAAGTTATTCTCAAAGCTAGCATATAAGGAGGATGTTGATGTAGTATCTGTATGACCCATATTAAATGAGCTGGAATAAATAAAATATCAAGAAATTACATGTCAATTCCACCTATTTTGTATACTCAGAGATAAGTTGTTTGATCTCTGAACCCGAAGCAACCTTGTGCTCCCGATCAAAGGAGAATTTGTGAAAACTGACTTTGATCCACTTGCAGGAAAGGTAAGTTTAATGTTTTTCCTCATTTTCTTGTGTTTTTCTTCCTCTGTGTTGTTAATTTGTCTATTTTGTAGTTTTTCTTTTGCAGGTGTTTTCTTTTTTGTTTCTGCAACTATGGTTTGTGAATTTGATTGAATTTAGGTTATTTTTGTCAATTGAGATTAAGGTTTTTCTACTTCAATAAACTCATTTCTAGCTTTTGATGAAATATCCTCAAAAACCTACCATTTTAAAAACTTGGTTTTTACCTAATAAGCTTACAGGTTTCTGTAGGGTATTTTCCTCCTTCGTCTTAGTGTCAAATGACGATATCTTGCATTACTCCACCCAAGTTTTGAATAACTCTTTTCTTCATGTTCTGTGGAGTTTAGAATTACTTCTACTTTTTTTTTTAATGGAAGCAAAGTGATATCAAAATGTCACATTACACATCATTGCATCACCTTGCATTACGGTTTTTTACATTGCTTCAACTCAGGGATTGGGGAAGCCACTACTTCAAAGTAATAAATCCTCGTAACACCGCATTACTCCTTGTTTGCAGGGATTTGAATAGTTGTTACTTGCTGTGTTATTCGTTGTTTAGAATTACTTCTACTTCATCGTTTATATTTTACACTAAACCGACTGCTCACTACTTCCTATACATTGCAGTGTTTTGAGTTACTTCTACTTCTAATGACTTGTAGGTTTCCATAACTCTTTTACTTAAGGTTTGTAAGATGCGCTAAACTGACCCCTTATTACTCCTTACTACCTTACAGGTTTTAGGTTACTTAATACTCCCAATATGCTTTGTGTTAAAATGATGGGTTATTATTCATATACATTGCGGGTTTCCAAGGGAGAACTACTTCCTATGCATTGCAGTGTTTTGCAAAGTTGTTACTTCTTTCTTAATTGCACAGAATTGAATTACTCTTACTTTTTAACTTCAAGTCTCAACTAAGAGCATCCTAAAAACCTGCAATGCATTACAAAATGAGTTTTTTTCCTTGATCACTTCCAATGAACTTTGAACTTCATGTTTATGAGGATCTCAATGTATTTTCATGACCAGATTGAATATAAATATCTGCATGGAATTGAAATAATGTGACTTGACTTGAATTCTATATTTTAAGTAGGGGTTCTTGTTAATATTTTAGTAGTTAGAGCATATTTATTACTTGAAGGAGAGTAGATGTCTGGGGTAAGGGAAGAATCACTTGAAGCAAGTGAGAAGTCGTTGGAGGAAGAAGAATTTGTTTTCATTCGACAAGACCCTAATCTTTTCATTGAAGAAACTCCTAGGGCCAGGAAAGGTAAAGGAAAGGCTAAGTCTAATTCAACCAGTGAAGCAAAAGGGAGTAAGATGAAGTATGAGTATAAAGGCTATCCAGTGGAATCTTGTATTGTATCCAAGCTTACTGAAATTAATGACACAGACATGGGGCATGTCTCCATTAGTGAATTAATGGAAATATCTAAGGCTAAAATTCAAACACCTTTCATGCATGCCCTGACTAGAAGTGGGTTAATACAAGCAGTTGATTTTCCTAGTAGTGATCAATTGCCTGATTTTGTACTAGAATGTTCTAAGCATTATGATTCTCAGACAAGGACAATCAAGGATACTATTGGCAATCTGGTAGTGAGGCTTGATGCCCATTTCTTCAAATTTTTCTTGAAGATCCCTACTACAAGTAGAGCACTGGGGGTTAGTATCGAGAATGCTAATGAATACTGGGAGAACAACATGGTTGATACCATTCAAATCATGAACTTAAATTATCTAAAGGAGAAAAAATAGCCCTCAATATTTCCTAAGTCTATTGTAAGATCTGATCTAGTTCATGGGGCGGATGATATAACTCAATTATTGGGTAGGATCAACAGAGAGAAGAATGCTAAGCATTTCTCTACATGGATTTACTACTTTATCAAAATGATTGAGACTAGTAAACCTAGTGTTTTGATTAATTGAGGAGAAATTATTAGCAATAATATTGATAACCAATTACGGGGAGTCATTTAAAAACTTTATTTCAAGATAACTTATTATCTAGTATATGCTACAACAGCAAATGGTGTTTTTCTTGAAGTTACGAAGCCAAGGTACCTTAGCTGAGAATCAATTTCGTGAATATTATCCACAATTGGTCTTACATAATTATTTCAAGGAGTACAAAAAAGTCAATGATTTCTTTTTTTATGAAGTTATTTGCAAGTTTGATACTGAGTTGAAGGAAAAGAGGGTATCTAATGTTGCATGGAATGTAGTTGTTCAATATGGGTGAATTTTTATTCAGTTATCTCATTTCAATTATCTAAGGGTTTGTGGATTCTCAGGAAAACCACTAAAGCTTCCAAGGTATCCTAGTGATAAGTGGATATTATTTTAACTAAATAGACAACTAGTGGAAATTCATGATTTACAATCAGGGCTTCATAGAGTACTAGTTTTCTTTCCAGTTTTCATTGGGAGTTATCATTGTGCCAACATCCACAAAGCTCAAAATGTGTTTAAAGAAATGTTCCACAATTATACTCAAGAAGCTTATAAAGCTAAAATAAATTTTGATTACATAAATATTGCACAGAAGAAAGTCTCATTAAATCACACACATCTCCCAACACTGGAGGTTTATTGGATAGATTTTCGGGATGAATTTGAAATCAGAAGAAGATATTATAGTAGAATGAAAGTGCAGCAAATTATAAGCTTTATTTTGGAAAATATTCCCAAGAAGCTCTCAAATAATGGAAATATAATTTTAGGTGCATATTATGAGGAGGGATGGGGTGATGCTCCACTGCCGAAAATGAGGAATAAGTCAAAAAAATTATGGAAATAACATCTAGGATTCTTCTCTGTACTTCTAACTAGATTCTTAGAAAATTTTATTGCTTAGAAGAATCTATGATTAATGAAATCAGTCAAAAGGGCACCAAGATAAAAGGACTGGGGGAAAGTAGCTAGGGGGCTACAAAGTTACATCCAAGTAAGAATCTTAGAACAAAATGTGTACCTTTGAAACAAACATCACTTTCATAAGCTACCCCAAGTGAGGATTCTCACTCATTGGTGTCTTCATCTGTTGTTGGCCCTACTATATAAATTCCTTCCACACAGGAAACAATTGTGGTGCCACCTTTGAGCCCTACTACATTAATCTTCCCTTTGATTGTGGTAGAAGTTCCATCTCCTCATCCTCCTCTTTTCTCTCCACTGAGAAATCCCCTTTGTCTTCAGAATATCAGTCAGCTTCTCAACCTGAAGAGATGCATGATACTGCCATGGAAGGATCCTCACTTCATGAGGTATCTCAGCTAGTAGAGAGAGGTAAGGTCTTAACAGAAACTATGGAGATAGAAGAAGGAGAGATTGAAAAGGAAAGTGGAGAATGTACTCATTTGAAGACAGTTCAAGAGTCATTATTATAGGAGGGATTTGAGAAATAAAAGGAAATCAAATGCAATGTTGATAACAAAAATATGGAGGAAAAGGAGATTGAGAATCAATTAGTGATCCAGAAGATGGTTGAGTTTGAAAAGGTGTTGTTACAAGATAATGTTGCCGAAGCACCTAAGGTACAACAAGAAATGATCATGCATCCATCCAAGGAATTTACTAGTCAAGAGATGGTAGTCCACTCTAACACCCCAACCTCTTCAAGACAAGACTTTGTTACATGCTTAACATCACAGACACTTCCTAGTGTTAAGGAAGTGGTCAATTTAAAGGAAATGGATTTATAATTGTTGAAGAGTATCGAGAAGAAGGGAAGGAAGTCTAAGATGACCAGGGTGACTTCAAATATTATAATTGAACCATCGGGATATAAATTTTCTAAAGTTTCTACCCCAATATTAGGTAAGGGAAAAGTTGAATTGACTAAGGAAGATATGATGGTGACAAGAGTGCCTCTCAGTGAGGTAACTACTAAAGGCCTTAAGTAAGATACACAAACATTGATTAATAGTATTTTTCTTAAGCTTGATGAGGAAAAAACTAAGAATACCAAGTTGAAATAACAAACATCCAAGCTATGTGAAATAATTGTAAAGGTTGCAAGGTCTCCAGTTCAACTAGTATTGATAGAAGAATAGGTGAATTCCCGAGTGATCGCTATAATGGAAGAAATTGGTGAAAAGGCTAAACTGTGGACAAATGGATAGCTAATATCACCAAAATTGTTACGGAGGAATACAAAAAGAAATAATTGTAAAATGAAATAATGCCAAGATAAATGTGATAAACTAAAAGGTTTAAGGCAAGAATTTGATAATGAATGTGGAATGGCAGAACTCCAGCTTCAAAGCTTACAAGAAATAGGCTCACTTCCAGATAATGTGTTAATTTAAGATCATATTTCCCCCAAAGGCTCTGTGAAGAAGGGGAAACAACGGGATCTTACTCTTTCATTCCAGAAAAATATTCTTAATCAAGTGATTCAAAGGATGAAGCATTTAGAAGAAGAGGTAGAGCAAGCCATGGATGAGCTCGATGATGGCATTTATAATATCACAAAATACAATACCGATAAGCCTCCAAATGACATTGAGGATTTCCTTCAATCCTTACAACTAGAAATGAACAATGCTACCATTCCCTTTAGTCAATAATTAATGGAAATTTTATCAAAGCTTTAAGGGGATGTTAATTACCTTATGTCTAGAATTGGGAAAGTAAGAGGATGGTGCAAAATCTTTGAGAAATAATTATTCGGGTTTGAGATGGAGATGGGGGCTATTACAGAAGTGTATAATAATGTGATCAAATACATGTTGGATCAATATGCCAAGTACCATGAGAATAATTAGGATATAGCTAAAGAGAAGGATAAGGTGGAGAGCGAAGCATTGCAGTTATAATTCTTCTTCTTCTTCTTCTTCTTCTTCTTCTTCTCTTTCTTCATCTACTTCTCAATGTAATCAAGTAATGTAATTTATTCTATGACTGAAGTAATTCGGTTAATCACAATTACTTTAAGTTGGTTGATAAAATCAACTACTTGATGATATGTGGCATGAAATGAGGATTTTGAGGAGAAAAGTGCTCAAATCCTCACATTTTTGTAGTTATACATTTATGGAAGTATAACAGACATTGTCTCTTTTTTATTTTCCCTATGGAGACTATAAATAGAAAAGGAGGCCTACTGGTCAAGGGATCTAGGAATTTTTTGGAAAACAGTTGTTATACTTTGTACATGGTTGCTTCAAACTTTGTGTTAAAATAATTAGATTTTCATTTTGTAAATGACTTATAATTGAATAACAAAAAGGAATATTTTGTCGAACTTTTTGTCTTCTAAAGTCTTGTTGTGCAAACTATGAAAGCTAATGGTAAAATTTTCTTTAACTTTAAATTTCATCTAAGTGGGATTCTTTTCATTTGCTAAGAATTATGAGAATAACCAAGTATTTATTTATTTCATGTGGTCGTAACTAGCTCTGTTGTCTAATCATTTCCAAGCACATTTCCTTTACATAGTTGTTTCTATTTTCTGCATTCTCTTTCTACTTCTCTGAGTAATTGTTTTCCCGTACAGTTGCTTACTTACTGCAAAGTTGTTTAGCTATGGTTCATGAGTTGTATAACTAAAATAATACCCAAAATATAGATTAAAAGTCCGTAGAACAAGTAAATAAATCAAACGGGAGCTTCACCGTTAAATGAAGGAGATTTATCCCATGACTGCCTAAGTTATATGTCAAAAACTATTGTCTAAATTTAATGCTCGGCTAAACATATAACTTAGGCAATCATGGGATAAATCCCCTTCATTTAGCAGTGAAGATCCCGTTTGATTTATTTATTTATTATACGGCCTTTTAATCTATATTTTTGGTATTACATTAGTTTTAAAGCTCATGAACCATAGTTAAAGAACTCTATAGTAAGTACGCAATTGTACATGAAAGCAATTACTCAAAGCACTAGAAAGAGAATGCAGAAAATAGAAAAATCTATGCAAAGGAAACGTGCTTGGAAATGAGTAGACAATAAATCTAGTTATGGCCACATGGAATAAAAAAATACTTGGTGATTTTCACAATTCTTAGAAAATGAAAAGAAGTGCACTTAGATTAAATTTAAAGTTAAAGAAAAGTTTACCATTATCTTTCATATTTTGCACAACAAGACTTTAGAAGACACAAAGTTCCACAAAATCATCCTTCTTCTTATTCAATTATCAATAATTTACAAAATGAACATCTAATTATTTCAACAAAAAGTTTAAAACAACCATGTACAAAGTATAACAGTTGTTTTCCAAAAAATTCCTAGATCGCTTGACTTGTAGGCCTCTTCTTCTATTTATAGTCTCCATAAGGAAAATACAAAAGAGAAAATGTCCATTATACTTCCATAAATGTCTAACTACAAAAATGTAAGGAGTTGAGCACTTTTCTCCTCAAAATCCTCATTGCATGTCACATATGAGTTCGTAATGTTCCATCATTTAAACGAGAAAAACTAACTCACCATTATCATCAAGTAGTTAACTTTATAACCAAATTAAAGTAACAGTGATTAACTGAATTACTTCAGTCATACAATAAATTACATTACTTGATTACATTAAGAAATAGATGAAGAAAAAGAGAAGAAGAAGAATAAGAAGAATAATTATTCCAACTGCAATGCTTCGATCTCCGCTTTGTCCTTCTTTTCAACTATATCCTTATTATTTTCACAATACTTGGCATATTGATCTGGCATCTATTTTATCACATTATTATCTTCTTTTGCAATAACCTTCATCTCCATCTCAAACCTGAATAATTCTTTCTCCAATATGTTGCACCATCCTCTTACTTTCCCAATTCTAGATGCAAGGTAATTAGCATCCCCTTGAAGCTTTAATAATTCTTTCATTGATTCTCACCCAAAGGAAATAGTAGCATTGTTCATTTCTTAGTGAAATAATTAAAGGGACTCTTCAATGTCCTTTGGAGGTTTATCAGTATTGTATTTTGTGATATCATGCATGCCATCATCGATCTCATCCATGGCTTGCTCTACCTCTTCTTATAAATTCTTCATCCTTTCCACCACTAGATTAATAATCCTTCATTGGAATGAAAGAGTAAGCTCCTGTTGTCCACCCTTCTTCACAAACCCTTTGGGGGAAATCTTATCTTCAATTAACACATTATCTAGAAGTGAAACTATTGCTTAAAAACTCTTAAGTTAGAGTTCTGTCATTCCACATTCATTATCAACTTCCTACCTTAAACATTTTAGTTTATCCCATTTATCTTAGCATTATTTCATTTTTACAAGTATTTCTTTGTTGTCCTCCATAACAATTTTGGTGATATTAGCTATCCATTCATCCAAAACTTTACCCTTTTCACCAGTTTCTTCCATTATAGTGATCACTTGGGGATTCACCTGCTCTTTTGTCAATACTAGCTGAACCGAAGACCTTGCAACCTTTACAATTATTTCACATAGCTTAGATGTTTGTTCTTTTAACTTGGTATTCTTAGCTTTTTCCTCATCAAGCTTAAGAAAAAGACTATTAATCAATGTTTTTGTATCTTGTTTAAGGCCTTCAATAGTTCCTCATCTAGATGCACTCTTGTCACCATCAAATCTTCCTTAGTCAATTCAAATTTTCCCTTACCTGATATCAAGGTAGACACTTCAGAAAAAAAAAATCCCAATGGTTCAATTATAATATTTTAAGTCACTTGGTCCTCTTAGACTTATTTCCCTTCTTCTCGATACTCTTCAATAATTGTAAATCCATTTCTTCTAAATTGACCACTTCCTTAACACTCGGAAGTGTCTGTGATGCTAATGTAGCAAATTATTGCCCTGAAGAGGTTGGGGTGCCAGAGTGGACTACCATCTCTTGACTAGTAACTTCCTTGGAAGGATGCATGATCATTTCTTATTGTACCTTTTGTGCTTCAACAATATTATCTTGTAACAACACCTTTTCAAACTTATTCATCTTCTAGATCACTAATCGATTCTCAATCTTCTTTTCCTTGTCATTTTTGTTATCAACATTGCATTCAAATTCATTTTCTTTCTCAACCCCCTCCTGTAATAACAGTTCTTTAACTGTCTCCAAATGAGTACGTTCCCCAATTTACTTTTCAATTTCTCCTTCTTTTATCTCCATACTTTCTGTTAATATCTTACCACTCTCTACTGGCTGAGATACCTCGTGAAGTGAGGATCCTTCCATGACAATATCATGCATCTCTTCCAACTGATAAATTGACTGATATTCTGAATGTGGATGGGATTACTCGGAGGAGAGAAAGGGGGGGGGATGAGGAGATGAAACTTCTACCACAATTGAAGGGCATATGAATGTAGCAGGGATCCAAGGTGGCACCACAATTTCTTCCTGTGTGGAAGGAATTTGTATAGTAAGGGCACCAGTAGATGAAGACACCAATGAATGAGAAGCCTCACTTGGGGTATCTTCTGATATTGATGTTTGCTTCGAAGGTACAAATTTTTTTCTATGATTCTTACTTGGATGTAACTTTTTAGGCCCCCCGCTACTCTCCCTTGGTCCTTCTTTTCTCTTGGTGCTCTTTTGACTGATTTCATTCATCACAAATTCTTCTGAGAAATAAAATTTACTAAGAATCCAGTTAGAAGTACATAGAAGAACCTTAGATGTTCTTTCCATGATTATTTTTGACTTATTCCTCACTTCTGGCAGTGGAGCATCATCCCCTCCCTCTTCATAGTATGCACCTAAAATTACATCTCCATCATCTAAGAGCTTCTTGGGAATATTTTCTAATCCGAAGCTTACAATTTGTTACACTTTCATTTCATACTAATCTCTTCCTCTGATTTCAAATTCCTCCCAGAAATCTATCCAATAATCCTCTAGTGTTGGGAGATGTGTGTGATTCAATGAGACTATCTTCTGTGTAATATTTCTGTAATCAAAATTTATTCTAGCTTTATAATATTCTTGAGTATAATTGTGAAACATTTCTTTGGAAAAATTTCAAGCTTTTTGGATGTTTCCACAAAAATAACTCCCAGTGAAAATTGGAAACCGAACCACTACTCTATGAAGCCCTGATTGCAAATCATTAAGTTCCACCAGTTGTCTACATAGTTCAAGTAAAATCCACTTATCACTAGGATACCTTGGAAGCTTTAGTTGTTTTCCTGAGAATCCATAAACCCTTAGATAAGTTAAATGAGATAACTGAATAAAAATTCATCCATATTGAACAACTACATTCCATGCAGCATTAGACACCCTCTTTTCCTTCAACTCAGTATCAAACTTGCAGATAACTTCATAAAAAAATAAATCATTGACTTGTCTGTACTCCTTGAAATAATTAGGCAAGACCAATTGTGGATAATATTCATGAAATGGATTCTCAGCTAAGGTACCTTAGCTTCGTAACTTCAAAAAAACACCATGTGCTGTTGTAGCATATACTAGATAAGAATTTATCTTGAAATCAAGTTTTTGAATGACTCCCCATAATTGGCTATCAATATTATTGCTAATAATTTCTCCTCATTTAATAAAAGCACTAGGTTTACTAGTCTCAATCATTCTGATAAAGTAGTACATCCATGTAGAGAAACTCTTCGCATTCTTCTCTCTATTGATCCTACACAATAATTGAGTTATATCATCCACCTCCTGAACCAGATCAGATCTTACAATATACCTAGGAAATCTTCAGGGTTTCTTCTTCTCCTTCAAATAATTTAAGTTCATGATTTGAATGGAATAAGCCATGTTGTTCTCCTATTATTCATTATCCTTCTCCATACTAACCCCCAATGTTTTAGTTGTAGTAGAGATCTTCAAGAAAAATTTGAAGAAATGGGCATCAAGCCTCACTACCAGATTACCAGCAATATCCTTGATTGTCCTTGTCTTCGAATCATAATGCTTAGCACATTCTAGTACTGTTATCCTGCAAAATTGACAAGGGCAATTTGCAGGTAACCATACCAAAAATTCTATTTTGGTCCCCTGAAGAACTCTGATAATGTTCGCAATAGCCCAAAACTCCCTTTCAAAAAATCAAGTTGTTTCAGGACTTAGCCATTTTTGGCCATTTCCAAAGGCATTGACATTGTCGTGCTGACATGCAAAAAGTTGCGCCAAAGGCACTGACATTGTCGTGCTAACATGCAAAAAGTTGCGCCAAAGGTGCTGACAATGTGGTGTCGACATGTCGAAGAGTGTGCCAAGGGCGTTGATAAGTTCATGCTGACACGATGAAACGTGCGCCAAGGGCGCTGATAAGTTCATGCTAACACAATGAAAGGTGCGCCAAAGGGTGATGATAAGTTCCTGTCGACATGCCGAAGAGTGCGCCAAGGGCGCTGATAAGTTCATGCTGACACGATGAAAGGTGCGCCAAGGGCGCTGATAAGTTCATGCTAACACGATGAAAGGTGCGCCAAAGGGTGCTAATAAGTTCTTGTCGACATGCCGAAGAGTGCGCCAAGGGCGCTGATAAGTTCATGCTGACACGATGAAAGGTGCGCCCATTTCCAAAGGCACTGACAATGTGGTGTCGACGTGCTGATAAGTGCACCCATTTCCAAAGGCGCTGACAATGTGGTGTCAACATGCTAATAAGTGTGCCCATTTCCAAAGGCGCTGACAATGTGGTGTCGACATGCTGATAAGTGCGCCCATTTCCAAAGGCGCAGAATAGTTTCTTCTTGGGATCCATTGATCATTTTTGTAAGATATTTAAAAAGCATGTTGGCATACACGATGACTTCATCCATGTTGCACCATGGGATGTTACCATCAGAAAACTTGCCCAAGTCAACTGTTGACTTTTTAGATATTTTCTATATATTTTGTTAGTGGTTGGTTTGCTTTTGCCTTCTTTCCTTCTCTTCTTCTATAAATACTGGAATACTTGTTGTATTCAGTGGTGGATATCTTTCAGATGAAAAATAGAAGTGAGGAGAAAAGACTTTGAGCTTTTTGTAACAGAAAGAAATATTAATACAATAGTTAGACTTTGTGCTGAATACATGTGTTATATGAGTTAGGTCTTTCTTACGTCAGATCTGTATGATTGTTCTGTTAGATTTGCTTCTACTTTGTTGTCATTTATTCATCAGTATTGCTTTAATCGTTTATGCAAGTAGGTTTGGCTCTGTTTACTACCGATCCCAAAACATAAACCCTCTGACATTTCTGCTTTGGAATTCATTTCTTTTCTCCCTTTGGATCTGACCTTTCTTCATCCTCTCTTTCATTCCTTTCTCTTCGCAGTCGGAAATAAACCTATTGGGATGAGATCCCAAACCCCCAAAGGCAGAATACTATGAGACTTGCATAGATTCTTGCTGGTAGAATAGCAATAAACCAGTTTCACTTTGCTGACTCAAAGAGGGGCTATGCCCTACACACTGTTGGCTCATTTATGCATAGATCTGCCCAAGCGACAGATTTTCGGACCAACAAGTACAAACTCAGGAAATTGAGCAGTACTATGAAAAGAATTTTCTTGTATTAACCCACTTCTAGTCAGGGCCTGCATGAGAGGTGTTTGAATTTTATCCTTAGATCTTTCCATTAATTCACTAATGGAGATGTGCCCCATGGTTGTGTCACTAATTTTAGTTAGCTTGGATACAATATAAGATTCCACTGGATAGCCTTTAAACTCATACTTCATCTTACTCCCTTTTGTTTCACTGGTTGACTTAGACTTAGCCTTTCCTTTACCTTTCCTGGCCCTGGGCGTTTCTTCAATGACAATATTAGGGTCTTCTCGAATGAAAACAAATTCTTCTTCCTCCAATGACTTCTCACTTACTTCAAGTGATTCTTCCCTTACCTCAGACATCTACTCCCCTTCAAGTAATCAGTATGCTCCAACTACTAAAATATTAGCAAGAACCCCTAGTTAAAATATAGAATTCAAGGCAAGTCACATTATTTCAATTCCATGCAGATATTAAGATTCAATCTAGTCATGAAAATACATTGAGATCCTCTTAAAAGTGACGTTCAAAGTTCACTAGAATTGATCAAGTAAAACAACTCATTTTTCAATGCATTGCAAGTTTTTAGGATGTTATTACTCGAGACTTGAAGTCAACAAGTAAGAGTAATTAAATTCTTCACAATGAATAAAGAAGTAACAACTTTACAAAACACCACAATGCATAGAAAGTAATTGCCCCTCAGAAACCCGTAATGTATATGAAGTAATAACCCATCGTTCTAGTACAAAGCATATTGGGAGTATTAAGTAACCTAAAACCCACAAGGTAGTAAGGAGTAATAAGGGGTCGGTTTAGTGCATCTTACAAGCCTTAAGTAAAAGAGTTCTGGAAACCCACAAGTCATTATAAGTAGAAGTAACTCAAAACACCGTAATGTATAAGTAGTGAGATGTCGATTTAGCACAAAACATAGGAAAAGAATTAGAAATAATTCTAAACATCAAATGACATAGCAAGTAACAATTATTAAAATCCACACAAATAAGGAGTAATGTGGTGTTCCGAGGATTGATTACTTTGAAGTAGTGGCTGCCCCAATCCGCGAGTTGACACAATGTAAAAACCCACAATGCAAGGTGATGCAATGATGTGTAATGCAGTATTTTGATATCACTTTGCTTCTATTAAACAGAAGAGTAGAATTAATTCTAGACTCCGCATAACATGCAGAAAAGAGTTGTTCGAAACTTGGCAGAGTAATGCAAGATATCATCATTTTGACACTAAGACAAATGAGGAAAATACCCTACGAAAACATGCAATCTTACTAGAGAAAAACCAGGGTTCGAAAATGGTAGGATTTTGAGGATATATCATCAAAAGGTAGTAATGAGTTTATTGAACTAGTAAAACCCTAATCCCAATTGACAAAAATAACCTAAATTCAATCAAATTTACCAACCACAGTTTCGGAAACAGAAAAACAAACACCTGCGAAAGAAAAACTACAAATTAGACATATTAACAACACAGAGGAAGAACAACACAAGAAAGAAGGAGGTAAAACATAAAACTTACCTTTCCTGCAAGTGGGTCAAAGTCAATTTGCATGAATTCTCCTTCGATTGGGAGCACGAGGTTGCTTGGGGCTCGGAGATCAAAAAACTTCTCTCTGAGTATACACAATGCATGGAACTGACATGTAATTTCTTGAGACTTTATATATTCCAGCTCATTTAATGTGGGTCATACAGATACCATGTCAGCATTCTCCTTATATGCAGGTTTTGAGAACAACTTAACTTCATTACTTTTCAAAGAAGTAAAGTACTTCCAAAACACTAATGACTTAAGTGTTTAGTTATGCGGCATTCAAAGATGACTTTACTTGCTTTACCTTGCCAAGTAAATTAGTTGTGATTTAGCGCAAATAAGTAAAGTAGTGAGGCATCAATTTTGCACAAAGAAGGGTTGTATTATGGTGTTTAAGGATTACTTTACTTGCTTAATTTTGACAAGTAAAATCATTTTGGTTTAGCGCAAAACTAAGAAGTAAAATCACTTCCATTTAGTGTAGAACTTATGAGATGGAAATCAGTTTTGTGGGGTTTTTAAACTACTTGACTTACCAATTTTAATAATTAGAAGCACTCCTATTTAGCACAAAGAGGGAGAACTATGTGAACCAGGTTTTGGAGGATAAACTACTTGTTACTTAGAAGTAAATCACTTTGCAAAACTTGATTACTTAAAATGACAAGTAATTGAGTTTTTCTGGGATTTTTTAGCATTTTGAGCACACGAGTATTTTATCAACGACTTCCAAGCAACCTCCTTCAACCTTTGAAGAATTATAAGGCATCCTTGTAACCCAAATTAGTTAAGGAAACAACCTAAACATACTAAACATCTACAAACAACATGAACAAAACTCTTCACAAGACATGAAAACTCAAACTTTTTAAAGGGGAACCCAAAATTTCTAAGTAAAATTTTGGGGACACCATAGATGCATATTACGCAATTTTTGTTTAACCATATTGACATCTTTATGCACTACAAGATTATGGACCTATTATCCCATATTCACCCCTCGAGGTAATTTGGATAACTTGCATGATTTCTTCAGGATTTAGTAAGTAGAATTGATTAGAGGCCCAAAAATTAGGTTTTGGGGATCCCCTTGGCTCTTCTCTAACTTCCCTATCCAAGGAAAAATTTCAGGGAGTTAGAAAAATTTGAAAAAAACTGGAAAAAGGGCTTCATTCAGTGTATTGCAGGGTTTTTAGAAAAAAATTTCCTAGACTGCACAGGTTCCATCGGGACAGTCGGGACCTAAAAACTTGAAATAGCCACAGCCTTTGTAAAGCGGTAAAATCAGACAAAATTGTCCCAAATGGTCCATGGGACATCGGGACATTCGGGACCCACATCGCTAAAATCTCTTAAATGCAAAGGGAAGAGACATGTGGAGGAGGTGAAATTTTCTGTCTTGCGTGGTCCGCGGAATAGTTAGGACATTGGTAAGCGCGATACACAAAAGGTGAAATAGTAGATCACAAAGCAATGCGGGTGGAGCAGAGGTCAATGGCCCCAACAGCCCAATCAATGGCAACACAGTTGGGATAGGAAATCCCAAATCAAGTGATGTGGAGAAAGGAGGCCCAAACCGTCCGAGTACGCATGGGACATGAGTTTTCCAAAAACCCGCAATACAAAGGAAATGTCAACTCCTGACCCCCAAACTTCAAACAGTCATAAATTTTGACCCAGAGCCCCATTTTTCAAAAAATTTGACTTTTCAGAATGGGCGCGACATCCTCTACGCCATCTCCAGCTCTAATAAATTAAATGCCCAATCCCATTAAATGATAGAAATGTCTGGCAGACCCAAAACAGTTGTCTACACTCAGATTGCCATATCTTTCACATTTCTCAACAAAACTACACAAAATTGGTACCGTTGGAATTGTGGTTCCAAGCCCAATGCACAAAAATCAAGAAATTTGTAATTTGATGAGGAATCAATGGTGATTTTTCAGAAAACGTGCCTAGTTTAGAACAATTATTTTAGTGGTGGTTGGGATGCATTCAATGAAACATGGGTAGACATTTCTCACCGTTGCAAGTTATGGGACAATATGGGGGGCCTTTTGCAAGAAATATACCATCATTTCACTTCATTTACTACCTCTTAATAGTGGTTGAAGGACAGATTTTAGGATTTTCATTTCCCTCTCTCTCTCTCTCCTCTCAAAATTCTATAAATTGGAGTTTTAGGTTCATTGTAAAGGGAGGTAGTTTTGAGTAGAAAAACTCTATCAAATTTGTTTTTTGAATCCAATGTGTTGCAGCCCCTTATAGTGGACTCCTTGCATGGTGATCCAGGACCTTATTCTATAATAGATTCAACTGTGCATATCAATGAAAGCAATAGATACAAGTTTGTGGATATCCCTTCCCCTACTATGTTTGTTTGCATTCTTCCCGACCTTTCAATCTCATTGCCTATACATTGTGTCTATTTATGCTCTTGCAAGGATTCATTACCATTTTTTATGTATGAAATGTTGTTGTGAATGCATTTTCTAAACTGTGGATAATTATTATCACCCCTTCTAGTATGCACTTTGCTTCTACTTTTCACACATTGGAAGACTGTTCTTGTACCCTCATTTTCTGGTGTATCACCACTTTAGTGTAGGCTTTGTTTTCATGCACTCCTCTCCCTGGTCCCTTGGAAAGTTAGATAAAGACAAGATAGTTTTTCCTGCATTAGAGTAGATTGTGACATGTAGTTTAGGAGTAAGAACCAGCTTTCTCTAGAGGTCTATCTCAAGTAGCAAGTCTCACAAATTGGAGATAATACCCATGTTATCCACTCACATCGTGAGCTCAAGCACATAGAGTTGTGTAAACCATAGGGTGTTGTGATTCGGAGATAACAAGACCACTAGAGATGGGTCAAGACCAAGCATATCTGTGTAGGATCACGCAAATATATCTGATAATTCTTTTAGAAGTGTGATAAAGGTGGTATGTTTGTCTATAGATAAGGATTCCCCCAGTTTGAGGATCTTGGGGTCCTTGTTCATGCCAATTTTAATATCAATGGTTTCCTCAATTAATGGCGTTGAGCTGGCTTGTAGCATTTTAGGGGTTGAAAGAAGTTGATTCATGACTGGATCGTGTTCAAGATTTGAGGAATCTTGGAAGAATTTGCGAGGGGTTCCTCTTCATCAAGATGACACGAGGATTTTGGATGAGGGATATTTGTGTGGAATTGAATAGAGAGGGGGGATTTTTGTTCACCGAAATAAGCATCAACATTCAAACATACTTGAAAACCTTTCTTATGATCTCCAAAACGTATATTGTCTTGAATTCCCATGAACTCAAGAATTGCTTCATCATTCTATAATGATTCAAGAGGGGCATGCTCTGATATTTGGTCTCATTGAATGGGTTGTGGATAAGTGAGAGGGATATTGATGGTGAGAATAGTGGTGTCATGGAAATGTTAGTGTCGGTGAGGTATTTTTATCATATACTGATGGAACTTGTTTCAATATTGTCTATCGCCTCCTCATGTGTGTTTGAAGTATCACTACGGTCATCACGGATAGTTTCACCATGTGGTTGGTATCCAATTTTTTGTCCATCGATGTTGGGGGTAGCATCCGGAGGTTCGGAAATGCCTTATTCGTTGTGGCCTAGTCCTCGTCTAGAATAACCCATATGGGTCATCATTCTTTTGGGAATCAGATATTTGTCGTTAGAAAAACAAGATGGTATAGAATCATCAATAAGTCATGTGGTGTCAAAGGGTTCAAGGTACTCATCACCAAGGTTTCCAAAACGGATAAAAGTGGACGAGCCTGATAAATATTTTTTCCTTTTTTATAGATATCGAGCCTACCACATTGTTTGGGTGATAGTGGCAGTAGGTCAATGCTCAAAGTTTGATATTCTCTGCACCCTATCAATTTCAACTTAAATGATGGAGTTGGTAGAAGAGGAGTGGTTATCGATGGAGTGGGTAAGAGAGGAGCAAATGATGATGAGGCGTTGTGTGATGTAGATGGAAGGTTGTCTAGTGAGACATATGAAGTGGTGGATGATGATGGTGATGATGATTATATGGGTTCAGTAATAGGAAAATATGGTTCCTGATAACTTTCTTCTTCGAGGGCTTGGCAATATTGAAGAGGATGAGGATCATCGTGAATGGTGACTTCTATGCCAACATGCTCAAATTTGAGACATTGATGTAATGTAGATGGTATAGCATGCATTTTATAAATCCATGGTTGGCCAAGAAATAAATTATATGGGAACTATATGTCCATAATGTGCACTAGGGTGGGGAGCACGACAAGCCCGACATTGATAGGAAAATATATAGTGCCAACTGATTTACGCTTAGTAGTATCATAAGCTTTGATGGTAATGATATCCTTTAGATCTAATTCATTGTACCCTAATCGTTGGATAAGAGTTAAGGTACAAATATTAAGAGCAGACTCACTGTCCATCAACGCACATTTAACATGAGTATGTTTGATAGGTACTTCAATATAGAGAGGAAGATTATGTGTTGGGTTGTGTAGTGGTAAGTCCTACTGAGTGAAAGTGAGTGGAAGTATCGTATATGGATAGAGATGGGTGGCGAGGACTTGGAATTTTGTGGGTCGATGTCATTTAGAACTTACGTTTCTTGGAGGGAGCAGTAAAGGATATATTTGTGGACAGTCGATGTATTAAGAAGATCCATGATAGATATTTATGGGGGGGTCTTCTCGAGTTGTTCAATGATATTATGTTGACCTTGTGGTGTGGGATTAGAAGAGGATGGAGCAGCTCCTTGGACCACTACATGGCTTCTTTAAGTGGTGATAGAACACTCGGATTTTTGTGAGGGGCATTTGATTTTAATGGTAGCTACTTAGTATGGGTAATGGTGAATGTGGTCAACAAGAGACTCATATTGGAGTGGTACACGATGATACTTAATGTAGTTAGAACAATGATTGGATGATTTGGGTTTGTTTCCAGACTTTTGTTAACCCCTGTGAGAAGGATGGGTCTAGCTATGATTAAGAAGGGGATTTTGATAGATCCCAAGTTTTTTATTTTGAGAGGGGGTGTGGATGTATTGTCCTCAATTTCAATTTCACCTCGTTCAATTAGATATTGGATATAATTCTTTAATTTCATACACCTATTGGTGGCATGACCCTTTATTTTATAGAATTTACAATACTCATTCTCCTTAAACCATGATTGTTTAGGTCAAGACTCGTCAATTGGTTTGGTTTGAGGGAAAATGACCATATTAGCATAAACTAATTTGTCAAGGATCACTTCTAGACTTGCCAAGGGGGGTGTACGTTCTTTGTTTGGAGTATTCGGTGGACCGAGGCTGACCCTTAGGGACAGAGATGGTAGTTGTTTTGTGGACGTATTGGATATGTTTGGTTTTGATTACTCCATTGCCAACAACATTTTTTATTCTTATTAAAGTACCTAGGCTTCTCAGATGTAGAAGGTTGATTGGACTGGTTGTAATTTTCTCAAGAATAAAACTTAATAAGGCCTTTGGAAACAAGGTATTTTTCCATTTGCATCCCTTTCTCAATGATGTCATCGAACATATTGGCACAATGGACTTGTAAGTGTAAAGCTAGTTCTTGATGGAGATTAGAGATGAAGATGGTGACTAGTTCCTTTTCTAGGATAGGCCATTTAATTTGACTAACAAGGGATTGCCAACGTTGTAGGAAGGATGAAAAGCTCTCTGTTGTGTTGTTTGGTATTACACAAGTTAATCATTGTGATGTCATGTTCCATGTTACACGAGAAGTGTTTGACAAATTTTTCAGATAGGTCGGCAAATGTAGTAACAGAATCTTTGGGTAGACGAAGGAGCCATTCTAGGGCTGAACCACCTAGGCTTCGTGAAAACAGTCTTAGCAAGAAGGATTCATCATAAGAAATTTCTTGGAAAAGCATATAGAACTCCTTAACATGCTCACGGGGATCACCTTTTCCCTTATATTTTTCAAATTTAGGTGGTTTGAAATATGGTGGGAAAGGGACCCACAAAATGTCACATTTAAAGGGGTAAGGATAAAGTTCCTCAAATTTATATTTTCGTCCATGTGTGTTGAGTTGCAACCCTTGAAGTGTTTCCTTTATAGACTTTACTTCTTGCTCCAGGGTAATTTCTTGAAGATCGACGGGTGGCGGATTGAATTTTTTTTGCTGGCAATGTTGGGATCCATGATCATTAGGTGTTTGCGGGATGAATTGTGAAGCTAACTGAGCAATTTGGTTACTCATCTATTGTAGTTGGGATAACACCACTTCTTTGTATATGTGTGGATTATTCTCTCTAATACCCCATTCATATGCAATGCAATGGTTGTTTGAATTATGATGGTGTGTGGATGGTGGTCTTCGGCCAATGTCATCACTTTCATCATGGATGAGACTTTTGAGTTGGTCATGAGAATAATCAGGAGCAATCTTTGCTCCCATATTATATAATTGGAGTAAGAGGGCATCTTTGTTTTTTCAACGAAGCGGTTAATCATTTCTTGTTTTCTTCCTCCTATAAAGTATGTACTTGAGTCATTTTCACTACTAATATTGAGCATGATCTCCTCATCTTATCCATGAGTATGGTTTTCTTTAGCATTGGCGTCATAATAGTTGTTAAATATATCATGTCCTATGTTTTGGTGATTCTTTCATCATCATTTCCATATTGGGATTGAGTATTCATTATCCTAGGTATCATTTAGACTCTAGTGATTTTAAGATGTATGGATGATATGAGGGTGTGTTGGGTAGATGAAGGATGTGTGGGTGAGGAAAGTTATGTTTTCTTGGTTGACTAACGTATTATCTCAATAATATAGTCTTGCTTATAGGATGGAAGAATTTTGAGAAATGTATCGAAGGAGGTAGAAGAATGGTTTGCCTCCTTAGTAGAGGGATTAGCATGTGCCTTTTTGTAATGGTTTAGAAGAATATGATAGGTGATAAGGATGTTTTTTCCATTTGCAAGGCGTCGATTAATAAGATTAGATTGGTTGTGTCAAAAAGAAATAGTAAATGAGGTGTTTAGGGATGAAAGTATTTGTATAGATGAGGATGAAGATATAAGGTTATGACGAGTGTTGTAATTAAATGAGGTATGTGATTGGGATAGGTTTTTAGAGTCTTATAGGCCTAGCTTTAGTTTTGAGATGCCAATAGGAAATGCTAAGTGATTAGGAAAGAAGTTGTGTGATGATGAGAGAGGGGTGATTGTTTGAATCAGATAAAGTGGTGTGGAATGACTTTTGTTGATTGGAATGGAGGATATGTAATATTTGTGAATGGAAAGTGGATTTTTATTATTTTATTTTTGTTTTATTATTAATGGGATGAAATGCTTTATTATTTATTTGGCCTTTATTAAGAGTGAAGGATGAACAGTGTATGGTTTAGTTGATGTTTATTTAATTAGGTGAAAAGGTTTATTCTTTGTTTGAATTTTTATTAATAAGGGTGACAAAGAATATGGTGGCTAATGATAGGTGAATGAAGGATGTGTAGTGAAGTTTATTAATTATGTAGAAAGGTGGGTTATTTATTTGAATTTTGGATTAGGTAACATGGGAATCGTGAATGATAGTAAGTCTGAGATGGGTGGTATGTGGTCGAAAAAAATTCTATGGTAAAATTTAGTTTGAACAAATGCGTTGAATGTGCACAGCACAAAACTAGAGAACATAAGTGCTACAATAGTGAAAAATACGTTGAAATATAAAAAAATGCATTATTGTGTACACAAACGTGATAAATTTGTATAGAGAAAAGTCAGGGACACATGAGCATTAATCTACTAATAAATGCGCTAAAGTATGAACAAATGCACTATTATAGGAACAAATGTGCCAAACCTTCACAGTCAAAGGTTAGCAGACACAAAAGTGCTAAAGTTATTGCAAAAGTGCTACTACAGGTACAAAAGTGCTGAAGTATAAACAAAAACGCTACTGTGTGAACAAATGTGCCAATCCAACACAGACTGAGGTTAGTGGGCACAACAGTGCTAATACATAGAAAAAAGCATTGATTCAAATATAAAAGCACCACAGGTTTTGCAAATGTGCTAAAGTAAATCCCTACACCCACAAAAATCGGTAATTCGTCCAAAACCATTATTTTAGGTCAAAAACATTGTTATGTGTGCATAAGCACTGAATAGCAGGTCAAATGCGCTGAAACAGATGACCATCGTGGAAATTTGAAATTTCAAGGGGTAAATCTCAACAAAAAAAATTCCAATTCGGACATCTTGTTTATAAAATGAAATGTTACTAAAAGAAATCAAAATTTTGGGGGGTAAGCCCCATAGTGGGCACCAAAATGTAAGCAAAAAATTGGTGTTAATGTGAAACTTATAAACTAGGAAATAAACTTATTCAAATCCTAAACTAACACAACTATCTACCTACCTTAGATTGAGCAATGATAGAAAGAAGGAGAAGATCATATACCTGCACTTACCTACAGGTGGAAATCCTCCTTTGATATCTTGGATTTGCTCAAATGGATGATTGTCTTAGCTTCATATTCGTAGATTTGATTTGGTAGCACTTCCCCTTCTTGAGATGATGAATTCTTTCTTATTAGAATGCTTAGTGATTGATAGTTTTCTTGGAGATTTTGACAGCATATACTTGCAATTGTTTTAAGGTGGTGTGCATGGAGGGTGGCACCACTATTTATAGTTGGAGGAAGGATAAATGGAGGGTTGAGATTGATCCCTATAGGATATGGATCAATGGTGTAAAATGCATGAGAGTGAAGAATTCTCTAGAATTAGAAAGTTATAGAGTTTGAAAGAACTCTCCATTGAATTAAAAATTCAATGGAGGGAGGCACATATTTGAATATTAGACAATAAAAGAGGAAAAATAGTAGAGGCTTCTAGAAATAGAAGCCTAAGGATCATTTGGCTTGGGATTAGGTGTCGTTTATTATGTTTATTGGGGGGATTAGATGGAGAGGCTAGGTGTAGAGTAGGCATAGAGTAGGTGGTAGGTGGGTGGCAATTTTAAATTCCTATAAATATTTAATAGAGGTTAGTTAGTGAGATTTTGATATGTTGATGATGTATTAATATGACGAAGGGTAGGATGGGATTTTGAAATGGATAATAGAAATACTTGAAATATAATAATTAATTATTATATGATTAGTGATAAGAAAGGGATTACTAATGTAAAATGAATATGTTATTTGCTAAATGATCATGTCGACATTTTATATGTCTACAAAATGTTCAAGTGAAGAAAAAATGCATTGATTTTTCATTGAAATAGGGTTTTCAAATTTAACTTCTTAAAGAAGAGGCACCTATCACCAAACGACATCTAAAAACTTCCAATCTTGGTCAATTTTCTTCGTTTCAATGCTTCGATGATGAATTTAAGACAAGTGGCATAAAATTCATCGGTATTCCTAAATATTGTAAAAAATTTGGAACTTAACCACTTTTGAATTTGTTTCAATTCATATGATGGATGTGTGCCAAGTCGCATGCATTACCATTTGGAAATCCCACAAACTTTAAGTTTTCACATTGCTTTCCAAAAAATGTAGACTACCAATGTATGACATGTGGCAGTTTGGACACATGGATGTACTCAGCACCTAGGAATATCTTGAGGCCTTACTTAAACCTCCAAATTCTTTAGAGTATCAGTTGAGGATGCTTGGAAATAAATACACATGGAAAAAATAGGCACATGACATTACTCCATGCCTTAGTCTCCTTGCTTCAAATTCTATGAAACACCAATGTGTAACATGTGTCAAGGAGGAAATGTGGTGGCAATAAGCATCCATCATTCTTGCATAGTTTCCCCAAAGTTAATCTCACCTCCCAAACCTTGTAGAGTTCTGATGGATGATAAGGGCGTGTGGAAGCAATCAGTCCCTGCATCATCTCAAATATTATCATCCTACCTCCTCATTCTAAAAAATGATGAAGCACCAATTGGGGACACATGGCACAAGCGAAACATGGTGAATATTTGTAAGCTATGAGATTCACTACATTTCCTAATTATGAGATTAAATTTGATGGTTTCACCTAGTGTACAAATGATCTTGGGGATGTCGTAAAGGGCACGAAAAAGATCTAGGTTTTGACTCATTACTTCTAGAAATATCCAAATGAAATGTGAATGATACCATTAGAAAGTTCTTTTAGAGATCTTCACATTTGTTTTGGTTTCAAGGAGAGTTTTTTAGGGACCTATGTTATTTTCATGAGAGGGTGTTTTGGTGTCTTATGCTCGCATAAACAGATCAAATGTACTCCAAATCATTCTCATATTCTTTAGGTTGATCTTTTCACTTCTAAATATTCATTTCAGTTTAATATTCCATTCTTGGCCCCACTCACATGAAGATCAAGGAGATAAACAAGCTATGGGTAAAAAAATCATGTATTATAGTGGTCGTTAGTGAAATCATGGTTTATCAAAAAAATTGTAGCTCAAAATTTTTTCATCCTCTAGATCTCATGGGAAAGCATTGATTATTTCTCACAACTTTGAAATGAAACATATACTTGTTTTTTTACAAATGAAGGCATAAAATCAATTGAAACATATGTCTTCTTGAAACCATGAGGTATTTATAGATAAGGTTGCTTCATGCCACTCCTAATATATGATCCATGGTTATGAATCATCATTAGGCTTATATAGATTCTAGGAATATTTGAAGATGGGGTTTTTTTTACATATTTTATCAACTTGGAATCTTCTAGAATATTTTGATAATGGTAAAGGGGATAAGCTTGAAAAATATATTCTTCAACATCTTTTGTCCTTTTTCTCTCTCTTTCCTCTTCTATAAATGTAACCAAGATCTATTGTAAAAAGGATCCTCAGGTGAATGTAAGGTTACTCTGCATGATTGGGTTTCCACACATTCTGAGTTACAGACCATTGTTTTGAAATTATACAATGCATATAGTTCCTTCCCCATGACTGTAGCACATTGTGCATCTTTCTGAGTAATAATATCACATTGATTTTACATCTTTTATGCCCTTTGACTTGTGTTATTTCATTCTTTCCTTTCTATTAATTTATTTTATGATGTGTGTGGGTTATATCTACATTTTTTTTCATTTCACTATGTCGCTAATGTAGAAAGTGGGAATCTGACATAATGTGGGGTTGATTTTGTCTTGTATATGTTCTTTTATTACTATACATGCCCTCTTATTCCTTCCTTAGGGAGTGTGATCCCTTTAACTCTAGTACATCACCACTCATATTTATTTTCATCTTTTCTTCTTCCTCTTTCCCCCTACAATTGTTATCTAGTTATATATTAGTGATGGTAGCATTGGAGTAGATAGAAAAGGATTTTGACCTTCTTCTGATATTTTTCCCTAAGAGCCAAGGTTTCACACCTTGGGGAAATTCCCATTGTTGATACCAAGGTAGCCAAGTTATGAAAAATTGGTGATCTTATCATGGGTGCACATCTCACACATCCAACAACACCTACACTTAAAATTTGAAGATGTTATAAGAATATGAATTGTATAATTTCATGTCTAGTTTCTAAAGTGCTATTTTTTAAATGTTGATAAGTGGGTTAAAAAAATAAATTTGAAGAAGTAAGCCCTTTTTATTGAGACATAGAAGATGTTATGTCAAGTGTCCCACCATTTTAAAGTGTCATGAAGTATTGAGCAAAACTTTTTGGTGGAAAGCTAGATAATATCATGTAGTTTTTCATATTTTAAAAAAAATGCAAGTAAATAGGCCTTGAAATGATAGAAAATGGTAGCTAAGTGTGTGTCCTCGTCATCCCCCTAACCACTTAAAAAATAAAAAATAAATCAATTTCTCTTATACTACTACACTTTTTTAAATCATGTCATCTTCAGGGTTAGTTTTAGGCCATCATGATATGTTTTTTTTTTTTTTTCGAGTCTTTTTTGACATAAATTTGGTGCAAGTTACACAAATATCCAACATATTTTTTTGTATTGGAGTTTCAGTGCAAAATAATGGGAAGAATATTTTTGGGGCTCATATATCCTTTTTAGTGTTGTCATTCTCATTTCACCCTAGTGTTATTCTCAATTATGGAAATATTTGAATGGGAAGAAAAAAAGGAATCTAGTCTCATTTTAAGCAAATAATCACGTAAATTTTTTGTTATTAATTTTAATTTTGGTTGTTAAACTTTATAAAATTGGTTAGGTAGTTGTATGATGCAATTTTTTCTTGTAATTTTTCTCTTAATAAATATAATATTTATAGCTAGTAATTTTTTATTATTTTAAGGTTAAGGATGGGGTTTAAACTATTAGAGTCAATCTTAAGGGGTTTGTTATTTGGGTAATAATAACCATATACAACTAACATACCTATCTTAGATAAATCTATGTAAAATACACTTATTGGTATCATTCTCTAGGCACCTATTCCACTTATATATCAATTCTAATGTAGGTTCCTCAAGAAGAAGACCTATTGATCATAGTTTACATAGATTTATCTAAGATAGGTATGCTAGTAGCTCCCTGCGACCGTGTAAAGTAAAAGTAAATATATATTATTCATGAAAACACATTTAAAAGTAAGTATAATTAATTTTATTATTTTTACATTCATGTTAATTTCATTTAATGCTATATTAAATCGGAATAATAGAGAGCAACACAAAATTAGTAGAATATAAATATACACATATGATATATGTATAAAATCTAACCATATGATATATATTTAAAGCCTAACAATAAGGTTTATGATATTCAAAAATTATACAGTTTTTCCTCTAAAAATTTAAGTCTATTTTATTCCTCTTTCATTTATCTACTAGTTTTTCATCCTTCAATTTCTGAAATTGGTCATATGTGAAAGGAGGTGACATCCACAATCCATGTAATGACCTAGCACGTGATATAGCAACAAAGGTCAAACTTGTCATCCTCAAATTTCTATTTAAGTCCTATATCAATTGTCATTTTGTTAAGTATTAAACCTTGTGATTTGTGGAATGTAAATACCACATGCGAATTTCAGAGGTAATTGATATCTTGAAACCCCTTTTTATAGGGGTGATTGGAATTGAAGTGGGAATTGCATCAACAAAATGTATTACATGTGTAGTTAACAAATTAAACCATTACATATATAGGCTGCTTTACCGGGGTCCCACTCCTTGTTTTTAGACAACGCTTCCAACAGATCCAACTATGCCATTGAAAAGACCTACTTCAGTGCATAAATTTGTAGTGAACACCACCCTTGCGCCAATAGAAATCAATATTTAAACTTGCAATTGTTCATCATCCATCCATGCAACAATAGTGTTTCATCCTCGAGTTGAAATGCATCAAGAAATGGGTTAATGCATATAATTTTCTCTTATTATGTTGACACATCTTCATTTTTTTGAAAATAAATGCATATGTTTGCTACAATCCTCCTTTTCAATTGTTTTAAGTGAATCATTTGTTCTAGTCATCTCTCTTTAGGAAATTGAATTTCAAATGTGCATATAATGAGAAACTATATAAGGATGGTTACTTATTATTTTTTGTTGCCATGTTTTTGCTTCACATGGATCTATAGGTGGATTTCCTCGTATCAATGCATGGAGGTCTAGCCAATACATGTCTGCTGCAAATAGTTAAAGTAAAGAAGAATTTTTTGAGTCCCAATATGATGCAATAAGTTGATTAATTTTGCATGACACTTTGTCCAATGAGGAATGTGTTCCTCATAATGTAATTCCGTTTCACATCAAATGATCAGTAAGATGAGATTCTAGCATACTCTCCATGTGTTCATATAATTCATACATTATAATGGGTAATTATTGAAAGCACTTCTTTAAAAAAATGGTGAATATTAAAATCTATTTCACATTATCCTATTCATGGAAAGATACCTAAACCTATGGTGTTTTCCAAAAAAACAAATATCTCAATATTATATTGGATGTTTCACATATTCATGTAGATGCATGTATTCTAGTCACGGTTCTAGATAGCCAGTGGCCCTTCCATTAGGGGATATGATCCATAATGCCATGTCTAATAAACCTTATGTCACATATTATTTGAACAAAGATGTTCCAAGTTGTGGTGAAGCTATTAGTTCACCAAGATCTGCATTCAGATTTTTTAATATTGGTACAAGATTGGTCAACTTCTGTTGTATCTATTTGCACATTCCATTAGGGAATAGGGTCGGGAATGATACCTATTATAATAGCTAGATAGGTAACATTAATACATTAGGAATACTAACTATTTACATTAATTTATAGCTATCTTATAATATATCTAAAGTGCATATATACTATATCCTAAGGTATCATGTATATAGGTTATGGATACATGTAATATCGATATCATATTATATGTTTCACATATTCTTGTGGATGTACACTATTTAGTCGTGGTTCTATCCATTCACACTTTTCATTAAGTAATAGGGCCAGGAATGCCATGTCTAATAAACCTTCTATCACATATTCACTGAGAAAAGATTTACCAATTTATACATCCAAGTTATTACTTCACCACGATCTACATTCATATTGTGTACGATATTGGTACAGGATTGTTATCTTTTCTAGTATCTGTATACACCTTCCATTAGAGAATAGGGCCAGGAAATATACCCATTGTAATACCTCGATAGGTAACATCAATACATTAAGTATACTAACATATTTACATTAATTTATTGGTATCTTATTATATATCCTATGTACTTATATACTATATCCTAAAATATTAGGTATATAGGTTATGGGTAAGGCAATAGATATTAAAGATTATTAGGTAAGTCTACTATAATGATATACTTTTTTAATTGATTGACCTATATTCATTTTATTATGGTAATATCTAGGTATACTAGCAATTGCATGTGTCCAATGCAATGTGAATGTCTAACGGTATATGTTATTAGCTTTAGAAACACAGTTATTACTTTTTTAGTTGATGTTGATAAGGGGTGTGATTGACAATACTGATTTTCTATTAAATCCAAAACAAATGTTACAAAATACATTAGAAGGGATGTTAGATAACAGTTAGTTGTGTAATAATTGAATACAAATGCAAGTGAGACATGTAAGTTTGCTAATAGTCGCTCTCAAGAATGTTGTGAATGTGAAGTGTTGTTGTCAAATTAGATTGAGTGTCGTTGATGTCATGTGGGCTTGAGCCAAATTCAGAGGTAATATTTCTGAAAGGCTTGTATAAAAGGATTTTTTACTATTTGCAAAGGTCACTATCCCACTTTGAATCCTACACTACACTAGGGACTTCTACTTAGTTAATCTCAGGTATACCCGATTCAGATTGGGTTATGTTCTATTGACCGAAAGGTGTTCCACTTATGGGTATATTTTTTTCTTGGTTCTTCTCCAGTTGTAGCTTGGATGTGCAAGCAACCTGAATATAGTGCTAGGTGCACTTTCATCTTTGCAGAGGCAGAGTCTACAGGCATAAAAGTTACAAGTGGTTGTTTCTTGTACAGATTCTTTGGCACTTTGAAAGTTATTTCTCAAGATTTTGGATTCCCACATTTAGATTATACCGACTATACTTTGGTGTGACATACCAAAGTGTAATTCATATTTCTTGTACACCAAGTTGAGCATGTTTCTTGTGGACCAATGTCATATTGAGATACACATCCACTTCATTGGTTAGCACATTTCAGTATGGCAGTTCTGTTGCTTGGGGAATCCACATTCTAACATCAGTGGTAGGTCTGCGATAGCATCTTGGTACGATAGCCTTTCTGCATCACCTGCACTACCTTTGAAGCATATGTGTGGAATGCTTGGGGTTTCAGAAGTTTTTCTTGGGGGGAAAGTTCCGGTGAGTAATCGATATTTGCTCTCCATATGGATATCATAGTTTGATTCTCTTTCCTTCTAGTCTAGGATTCTTTCTCTTATTTTGGTACTTGAGATTTCTTCATGGATCACTAATGTCACATGAGTACCTCATCAAGCCTAGGTTATCGTGGACTCATACTATAGACATGCCAGGGTTCTATTTTAAGACACCCCTAGCTTTATTTGGGGGGTGTTAGAGTACCTGGTGATTATACCCGTAACTCAATGTTCAGCGAAAGGTGACTTTGACAGTATTAAAAAACAAAATTTATCGCCTGGTATTTATCCTCGCTCATTTATGTGACGTCCGATATTTCATTTTATTTATTTAGATATTATGGGGCATATTATCTGGTTGTTAGGTATAGTTATGTTTCTTAATCTATGCGTGTTGACTGGAGTTCTTTCACTTGATTTATGGCTAATGATCTACGTCCTTGACTAGTTCTTAGATTGTTATTCACTTTCTCTATATAACGCAAGGCCCATGGCTCATAACGTATTTCATTGAGTTCCATAATAATATATGATCATTTGATTCTCATTTGACGCGCGACACCAGGTTTATGTAACTTAGTTATTCTAGCAACATTGCTTTCATGTTATTAATCGTGGTGTTTGATTAGCATCTATGTTTTTGACGCTTGCGACATGATATGGTTATCATTGACGCGCGACACCATCTTCTGGTGTGAATTCACGACACTGGCTTCAATATCAAAAACCCAACAGTAGTTCAATACTATAAACCCTAGCGTAGTCTAATATCTTCTATTGACGCGTTGACACGTTATATACCATTGAGGAGTTGACACTATCATGTATTGACGCGCTAAAAAACTAAATATAAAATTTCATTTTGGTTGTAACTACTGATTCAAGGCCCTGTTGATACTCACGAGCCTACATAGAGGGTAAATGATGGTCCAATTTAGGTTCATAAATACCCTTGTGCCGCTCATATTCTCGTCTTTGACTCCATCTCAAAGTGTAGTAACAAATTTGAAGGTCTCAAAGGTGTTGATAAAGACTGCAATGATAGCTATGAGGTCGACTTCTATTATGCTTCTCAATATGCATATTTTCAGCAATTATAAATTATTAGGGTTTACAATTTATTTCCATTTTTCTTTTTTCAACTACAGTGAATTCAAACCTTATGCCCTCAGTATCACAAACGGCCTTAAAGAAATCTTAATACCATATCAACCTATAATGGAAGAGTGTGAATTTACATTGTGGCTCGTTGATATGCCCCATTTCGACACCAAATCCGGATAGTTTGAGTGTACTCATCTGGCCAGGGTATAAGATCTATAATAAGAGGAAGGTATGATTAAAGATTATTTGACTCTGAATGGGAGGGCCAAATGTTCCAATTCACTATTGAAGCAAATAGACAGTTACATCGTTACAACTGGCCTTCCCAACAGAAATTTACCAATAATCTTACATCTTAGGTGTCACTAGTGGAAGAAGACTAGGAAATTAAAAGAATGAGGGTACGAGATTCCATGTTGATGGGGAGGGATACATTCCGTGGAGATAGAGAAATGGAAATATAGTTGGTCTAATTCATACTACAATTGGATGTTACAGATCTAGATAAAATTTTCACTGTTTCACCATTTGCAAGCCCATGTCAATTAAATCCAAGCGTCATGTAGATCCTACTTTGAATTGCTACACCACTTTCTTGCTACAAAAAGTTCATTTGGTCATAGCCAGAATTATTTTGCAGGGTCGCCAAACTAGAGTATAATCTAATTGGGCACATTGCATATATGTTATTCCACTATCTTATAACAGTGGATTTAGATTGGTGCACATATCTTAATACCTAGATATATTATTTAAGAACTAAAATGTAGAATATTTTTTATCTATCTTTGATAAACCTTCCATTGTAATCATGAAATGTTTCCATTTCCTAATATTCTACTTATAAGTTGGAGTTAAGTATTGTGTGTAAAGAAATTCCTACTTGCTCTGATGAGGCTTTGAAGAAATTCTCAATTCCATTTGATGAACAACAGGTATAAATTATTTAGTTTGTAATTGTATTACAATTTTCGTCATTACAGTGCACAGTTATTAAAACTTAAATTTTAATGTTTTGCAGAGAAGATATCTTGAAGCCATTCCAAGAAAAAAAAAGATGTCGAGAGGAAGAGGCCAACAACACGCGGAGGCTTTGGGGGACTCCCAATCTGAAATGGAAGCTCACTCTCCAAACCCTCAAGCGTTTGAACTCGTTAAATGCCAGAGAAGTAATACATTCTCATATATTATTTACAAATTCCAAAGTTGCATATTTATTTTTCAATTTAAATTTTAACCAAATGAATTGACAACATTTGATATTGATGAATTGCAGGGAATATGGACCCTTCTTCCCCAACTCACTCCATACAGTCGCATGCATTCATATCTTCTGAATAGCCACTGAGTTCAACTCCTACAAGACCACCCGTGGCACCAAAAAAAACAACCCCTCGACAACAAGGTACAACTTTTCTATAGTAAGTTTAATTTCGTAGTTTCCACTTTATGCATTGTTTTAATATTTTTCATTTTTTTCTTGTACTTTTCAGCACATGTCAGTCATGATCAAACCACAACACCGACACCCACTCAACAATTAATTTTTAAAATGCCAACCAGAGGAACAGTGAAAAAGAACATTGGTAAACGCATGCCTTTTGCTCCGGCCCCTAGTGGGACACTAAACCTTGACACCTCATTTCGAATTCCAACTCTCTCACTTGGTGGCTTGCCTAGTGCAACGGGCATATCTGTTTTGAACAATATAAATTTAGATGAAGATTATTTGGGCATTGATAGCAATGACCCAACTGGTTTTTTCGATACCCGCGAGATGATTCAAGGCCAGAAGGTATAATTCAAATTTCAATTTTAATATGCTTTACAATTTTGAATTACATTCTGATTTAAATTTATTTATCTAAATCTTGATTTATTTTTTCAAAAACAGGGTCAGCCTACCCAAAGGCAGAAACAAGGAGCAGTTGATCTTTGTGAAAGCCCCCATTCTTCTCCAGTAAGATCGTCTGCATCAGATTCAGATAGTGAAGAGTTCCCACCTTTTCCTTTGGAGAACTTAATAGGTAATGATTGTCAATCCCATGTCAGTGAGTTTATTATTCCTCATATCCAATAGCTGATAGAATGGGAGAGAAGGGCTAAAGTTCTTATCAATGAGATTATTAGTCGTTATGAAAATTATTGGCAATGGGATAGTTTATACGCTGCAGTCCAGAATCAACCTGCGAAGATGGATTCCTTACTTACCCAAGTAAAATGTGGGACTGTCACGTTTAACAACAACTATAAAGACGGCATTTTAGATAAGGCACTAAACAAATTGGAAAATATTAGTGCCGAGGCCCAGGCATATTTTAACAAATGGTCCAAGGACAAGGATTTGGTATCAATCGCAAATGCCAAAAGAGATAGAGCGGTTGTAAGTACTATTACATTCAAACAATCATTTTTGTTAATTTGAAATTTTGAATTTACATTAATATTTTGAATTGACATTACTCTTTTTGTATAGTTGAAATATGAAAATTTGAAGAGTCAGGGGAAGGTTTTGCAAGTTCACTTGGAAACAGCAAAGAATAGCTTATCCGCAGCAAAAAATTTGAAGCAAAATATTGTTTTGGTTAACAAACAAAACAATACACTAAAGCGGATAGTTAAAGAGCATGCTCTCGACCCTGACATATTGTTCAAAGCCAAAGCAGCTGCTGATCCAAATTTGCTGTCGCATGGAGATGTAACAAATCAAGAAGAAAGAATTTTAAAAAATCTGGACAGGGCTGCTGAAGATCTTGTAAGTGTTGAATATATTTACCCCCGGGTAATTATAAACACGATGAAAAGGCACATCGGAGTTTTAGAAAACCCGACATCAAAGGCACGCCGGAGGGGTTGGAAAACCCGACATCAAGGGAAATTAGGTTTACAAGGCGGAGAAACAGGGCGGAGAAACATGGTGGAACAACATGTCGGGGGGTCTCCAAAACCCGCCAACAAAGAAGGCATGTCAGAGGGGTTGGAAAACCTGACTCAAAGGCAAATCGGGTTTCGGGTTTCGGGAAACACGAAACATGAAGCATGCAGATCGCAAAGGATGTCCCGATGCTCGAGGGTTCCGCAAACCCGAAAACACTCCCAAGGGAAACCGGGTTTCAGAGGCGGAGAAACGTGGCGCAGAAGCACAGGGTGAAAACATGTCGAGGCATCCTCCAAACCCGATGCAGATGCAAAGGAGAAACCCGAACCCAACTGGAAACAGACCCTGACGTGGGAAATATTCATATCACCATAACTTTTCACAGGGAGCTCGGATTCACACAAGGTTGGACTTTTCGGAAAGCTCTCGGTGTCCTCTACGCAACTACGACTGGATATCTTTAATTAGGTGGGAACAAGTTCTTAAAATGCAAAAATACAGTTCAACATAATTTGGGTTGTTGAGATTCTCACCTACCGCCATGATTCGTTGAAGTTAGGTGCAGTCTGGAGGTGGTTGGGGCAGAATCTGAATCATTCTCTTCTCCCTCTTTTTTCCTCATATAAATTGTAAAGGAGGCTCTTTGTAAAACGTTGGGCATTTCTACTTTGCACCCTCCCTTCTCTCCTGCTTGCAAGAGGATTTGTGGAGTTTTCAAGCCTCCCATATGGATTGTAATGCTGTTTTTTTTTTGCCTCTTGGCCATTGCAATGTATTGAATCGATCCTTGAGCAATATATGTATGTCTATGATTGATTTTAAACCCTCTCATATATTCATTGCTATTATTTTGATCTCTCATTGCATTTTGGTTGCCTGTGCATGGTGTGGTATTACATCTATGCGGTCTGTGTTTAATCTTGCAAAACGGGTGTCCAACGTTCCTCGGTGCATCACCTCCTTAGCTTAGGTTTATTTTATGCATTTCTCTCTCCCTGTCTCCTTGGTAGTTAGATTAAGTTTTTTTTGGGTAAACCTCTGCGTTTTATTGGTGCATCTGAACAGAGGAATAGGAGCCGGCCTTCATCCGGAGAGCTTTTCCGATTTCGCAAGGTCCCACACTTGGGAAAAGCTCCATGTTGTGCAATCGCACTGAGATTCTCAACCGATCGCGTTGCAGAGTCCCAGGGGTGCTGCGATTCGACACCAACAGTTTTGGCACGCCCGGTGGCACCAAAAGGTCATTCAAAAAAATTTGAAGGAGTTTTCACAAAATTCAAACTGAGAAATTGCAAGTTTTAAAAATTTCAGATTTTGCACCTCCTAGCCTGAACTCCGAAATCAATTTTCAAGGGCTTAACTTGCTCAAAATAGGTCAAAATTTCAACAGTTGGTAGATCTGAGGGTAACCTTCAAAAGGGTATCTTTGGTTTTTTGAGATTTTGATTTTCAAATTTCAGGTATTTAGTGATTTCAGGTTTTCGGGGTCCGAGAACATCAAAGCAGACCCAACAGTCATTTCGGGTTTTGGGGGATGTCGGACATGTTCCAAGTTCCAACACATAGCAATTCGGGTTTTGTGAGTTGCATCGCATGACCTGGGTTCCGCCTGTACTTTTCGGGGATCTATAGCTGCACAGCAAGGCCTGAATTCCGAATTGAAGATTGTCTCCTCTGGGCCCTTCAAAGCTGAAATTATATTTTCAATACTGTCAAGTTTGGTGTGTAACTTGGCAAAATCCAGTCTTTTGAGGCTCGTTCTCTAACACATCTGGCGACTCCGAAGGGATAAGAGTTCAGTAGTGTAGCAGCACAGTTGCCCAGGCACATGAGAAGAGTTCGAACCGGGTCTAAGCAAGAAGAGGGGCTATTTTTTTCCACTTGCAAACACATCTGGCAGCTCCATCTGATCAGCAACCCATTTCTCTGAGTTGCAGACCCGTTTCCATTCATTTCCATCCATCTTTCCTTCCATCTCTTTCATTCTTTTCCATTCCATGAAGTTGTGCAACCATGACTTCATTTCCATCATGGAATTCACATTTCCAACAACAGCAGTATATCACACCTCCAACACGTTTTACAAATCCTCCAAATCAGCATGCATACTCATATGAACAGCAGTGCCAAAGCCAGTTTGGCTATGGAGCTTTCCAAGAGCAAGAGTATGCATATAACGAGGACCATCAGATGCAAGATGTTGGTCTGCTGGAGAAAATCCAAAAGATGGAGGTAAACATGGTGCAATCTAGGGCTCAGGCACAAATGAAAGCATTTGGAATCGGTTGTGGAGCACCCTGTCCATGGGTGGGACCTTTTCCAAGGCATTACAGCCCTCAGGAGAAACTTGACTTCATGATTGCAACGCTACCTTTGCTTGCAAAGTGGATCGAAGGAATAGAGGTGTATGAGAGGAGTATTCAGAAACCTTGTCAACAGGTAAGCACACCATCTCATGCCTTTTTGTTTCCTCTTTCCAAATCTGTCCCATTTCAGCAGTGTCAAGTTTCAAACTCTCCATCTTCTGTCCCAAGTGTTGAATCCATTTCTCCACCCCCTAGTCTTCCACCTCATCTCGATTCTTCTTTCCTTTTCCCTTCCAAACAGTCATCCCCTCCACAAAAGCTAATAGAAATACCCCCTCCTCCAAAGAAACAAGAGGTTTCATTGCCTCCACCGCCACAAAAAATTGTAAAACCAATTGAGGTACAACCCATCCCTCCTCTTGCATTCCCAACTCCATGTGGGGAAGAAGAAATTGCAAAAATCAGTCATCAAGGACAGCAAGAGGAAGAGCCAGGAAAAGAAGAAATGATTAAGAGCTTAGTAAGTTTGGCTCTTAAATTTGGAATTGAGAAGATCCCTCTGCTGGTAAAGCCTACGGAAGAGGCTAAGGTAGAAACCATGGTGGCCAGGACTGATTTTGTTGCGGCAGAAGAAGAGCAAAACGAAGGAGCAGATCAGCAATCCGCTCGCTCAGAATGTAGTGTCCATGTTGACACTCTATTTGAAGGGAATGCTGATCTAATTCAAGTTGCACAATCAGCCATAGAGGAAGAAAACTCTGAAGGAGATCTTGCAGCCCCAACTTGTCCTCTAGGGCAGCAGACTGAAGAGTTTGACTTGAAAAACTTCGTGCTATAGGAAGAGTTATATCAAGAGCAAGATTGCCTTCAAGTAGTAGAGGCGGGAGAAGCTACTCCAAAGGCAAAAGAAGAGGAGCACATCCTAGTTGTGGAGGAGAAAAGTGCAGATCCAAGGGGTTTGAGCACAAAGCAGGCTACAGGAGAACCTTCAGTTCTTCTTTCTACTTCACCTCTCCCAAGTTATAGTACTGAAGAGGAGTTTGATCTCTCAAACTCAATATTGGAGAGTGAAGGAAACCAGGGTGGTCAAGTTGTAGATCAAGAGGACACCATGGGAGAAGTTGAACACGAACAGCAGGAAGCAATGAGGCAGTTTACCTGTCAGATTTGGAGGACTGTTTTGATGGAGAAGAGCCGGTTGAGTTTCCACCTTTTCTCTTTTGTCATCCACATTCCAAACACTTGAGTCTGCTGTCATGAAGGAGAACATTCATTTGCAACAGCCTGCATCTTATAGCAGCTCTTTGGAATCAAAATTGGAAGATTTAAATCTTCCATGTTCTTCATTGGAGGAAGAGAAAGGACAGAAGGATTTCACCATTTCTTCCACATCATCCATTCAAGAGGGTCTACAAGAGAACTCCATTCTTGGAGTTGAAAATCAGAGCTATGGGCATATCAAACGGATCAGACCTTGCCCAATCAGGTATTTGGCCTCATTGGAGCCAAAGGAGAAGCCACAACTAGTCATGCTTGCTTCTAAGCATGAGGGTGAGCTACAAAGTACCAAGGATCAGCTGTCGTACCTCTTCAATCCAAATGCAGAGCAACTAAAAGAGGTATTGGATTTGTTTTCAGTTGACACCTTGATGATTTGGGTAGAAGACCAGCTTCTTGTTGATTTTTCACTCATCCAATCAGCCATACTCAGCTCCAAATCATTTGCATGGCTGCCAATTTTGAAGAAAGGAAGCTATTTTGCACAACCAGTTGCAGGGTTTGTTTAGCTTGACTTTGCTTCCAGTTAGAATAGAGTAGGTAGGTTTGCTTTCAGCAGAAGAAGTGCTTGTGCACACTCTGCATGTTCCATTTGGAGCATGTATGATTTTCAGTTCTGTACATAGTTTTGGTGTTGCTGGTTTTGCTCTGGCACAGTCCATTTCAGTGGCATTTTGGTGAGAACAACTCTAAGTTCAATGGGTTTCAAGTGACTCAGAGGGAGTTTTCAAAGTTCAGGTCGGTTTCAAGTTATTGCCTATGACTCCATGCCCAATGGATCACTAAAAGGCCACTGATCTTCTACCTAGCAGGCAGGTAACCCCGTGAGTCACCAAATTGTTGAATATATTTACCCCCGGGTAATTATAAACACGACGAAAAGGCACGTCGAAGGGTTTAGAAAACCCGACATCAAAGGCACGCCGGAGGGGTTGGAAAACCCGACATCAAGGGAAATCGGGTTTACAAGGCGGAGAAACAGGGCAGAGAAACATGGTGGAACAACATGTCAGGGGGTCTCCAAAACCACCAACAAAGAACATGTCGCAGGGGTTGGAAAACCCGACTCAAAGGCAAATCAGGTTTCGGGTTTCGGGAAACACGAAACATGAAGCATGCAGATCGCAAAGGATGTCCCGATGCTCGAGGGTTCCGCAAACCCGAAAACACTCCTAAGGGAAACCAGGTTTTGGAGGCGGAGAAACATGGCGCAGAAGCACGGGGCAAAAACATGTCAAGGCATCCTCCAAACCCGATGCAGATGCAAAGGAGAAACCCGAACCCGACTGGAAACAGACCTTGACGCGGGAAATATTCAGATCGCCATAACTTTTCACAGGGAGCTCAGATTCACACAAGGTTGGAATTTTCGGAAAGCTCTCGGTGTCCTCTACGCAACTACGACTGGATATCTTTAATTGGGTGGGAACAAGTTCTTAAAATGCAAAAATATAGTTCGCCATAATTTGGGTTGTTGAGATTCTCACCTACCGCCATGATTCGTTGAAGTTAGGTGCAGTATGGAGGTGGTTGGGGCAGAATCCGAATCATTCTCTTCTCCCTCTTTTTTCCTCATATAAATTGTAAAGGAGGCTCTTTGTAAAACGTTGGGCATTTCTGCTTTGCACCCTCCCTTCTCTCCTGCTTGCAAGAGGATTTGTGGAGTTTTCAAGCCTCCCATATGGATTGTAATGCTGTTTTTTTTTTGCCTCTTGGCCATTGCAATGTATTGAATCGATCCTTGAGAAATATATGTATGTCTGTGATTGATTTTAAACCCTCTCATATATTCATTGTTGTTATTTTGATCTCTCATTGCATTTTGGTTGCCTGTGCATGGTGTGGTATTACATCTATGCGGTCTGTGTTTAATCTTGCAAAACGGGTGTCCAACGTTCCTCGGTGCATCACCTCCTTAGCTTAGGTTTATTTTATGCATTTCTCTCTCCCTGTCTCCTTGGTAGTTAGATTAAGTTTTTTTGGGTAAACCTCTGCGTTTTATTGGTGCATCTGAACAGAGGAATAGGAGCCGGCCTTCATCCGGAGAGCTTTTCCGATTTCGCAAGGTCCCACACTTGGGAAAAGCTCCATGTTGTGCAATCGCACTGAGATTCTCAACCGATCGCGTTGCAGAGTCCCAGGGGTGCTGCGATTCGACACCAACAGTAAGTTCAGGGGTTATTTCTGGTGTTGGGGAAAGAGGTACAGCCACAATGGAAGAAGCTGTTGGGGAAGAGAGTAGAATAGAATTGTCTAAAGCAAAAGAGGGTTTTGAAAATTAGAAACTTTTATTATTGAGGAAACTTTAAATATTGAATTTGAAAACTTCTACTATTGAGTATGTGCTATGGTATTTGAATTTAATTATATGGTGATTAGATGGTGATTATCATGAATTATATGTATGTTTCTTGTTTACTTGCATTGTCATGTATTGTATGTGGACGTAGATGATGAATGATGACAATTGATAATCAATGATAGATGATGATGAAAGACGATGATAAATTTAATGGGTATAATGTCAAATTTAGTGCCTAAATATCTTGTGGGACTTTGATTATCTTGAAAATTGTCTTTGGGGAAAAAATAGAAGCTAAGATTTGAAACAGATCTTTACTATTTAGGATTTCTCCTTAATAGACTTATGGTGTCGGAAAATTCTATTTTAAAGAGATTCACCTCTATATTAGTGCATAATCTCTCATTACAGTGCTTGTTTGACATCCAAAATAGTCAAGACCATTTGTCAGAAAATAACGTTTTGCTGGAAACAATCATTGATGTAGAGGCTAGATTAGCCAATTATGAAATAGTTAAATTCCAGGCCATAAGAATTAGAGCTTGGGAAATAATCAAGACCATGGTTTAAAAGATATGGTTTTTTAATCATGGATATTGTTTTGTGTAGAGTAGATAATGGAGGCTATGGAGGCTAGATTAACCAAAGTTGGAATAACCATGTGATTAAAAGATAGGTCAAGCTCGATATAGAACTTTGAAGTTTAATGTAAAACATACAAGGTTTTTATCATGAAGATTAGTGTGTATAGATCATTTTTTTATATTTGATAAGGGTGAAGAATAATTGTGGATTAGAACTGGGAGACTATAAGTTGGAATAATTTTGAGTGTATAAGAAAATATTGAATTTTGCAAACATGATCATAGTAAAATATGTTGTATAGGATTCACATATTGAGAATCTCTCTTTGGGACTGATTCTTGGAGTGGTTGAATTAAAAAAATCTCTTTTTTTTCAAATTTTTAAGGTGGTGCATATGATCATAGCTCAATAAGGTTGTTTACAGATCTTTACTATTTAGGATTTCTCCTTAATAGACTTATGGTGTCAGAAAATTCTATTTTAAAGAGATTCGCCTCTATATTAGTGCATAATCTCTCATTACAGTGCTTGTTTGACATCCAAAATAGTCAAGACCATTTGTCAGAAAATAACGTTTTGCTGGAAACAATCATTGATGTAGAGGCTAGATTAGCCAATTATGAAATAGTTAAATTCCAGGCCATAAGAATTAGAGCTTGGGAAATAATCAAGACCATGGTTTAAAAGATATGGTTTTTTAATCATGGATATTGTTTTGTGTAGAGTAGATAATGGAGGCTATGGAGGATAGATTAACCAAAGTTGGAATAACCATGTGATTAAAAGATAGGTCAAGCTCGATATAGAACTTTGAAGTTTAATGTAAAACATACAAGGTTTTTATCATGAAGATTAGTGTGTATAGATCATTTTTTTATATTTGATAAGGGTGAAGAATAATTGTGGATTAGAACTGGGAGGCTATAAGTTGGAATAATTTTGAGTGTATAAGAAAATATTGAATTTTGCAAACATGATCATAGTAAAATATGTTGTATAGGATTCACATATTGAGATTCTCTCTTTGGGACTGATTCTTGGAGTGGTTGAATTAAAAAATCTCTTTTTTTTCAAATTTTTAAGGTGGTGCATATGATCATAGCTCAATAAGGTTGTTGACAGATCTTTACTATTTAGGATTTCTCCTTAATAGACTTATGGTGTCGGAAAATTCTATTTTAAAGAGATTCACCTCTATATTAGTGCATAATCTCTCATTACAGTGCTTGTTTGACATCCAAAATAGTCAAGACCATTTGTCAGAAAATAACGTTTTGCTGGAAACAATCATTGATGTAGAGGCTAGATTAGCCAATTATGAAATAGTTAAATTCCAGGCCATAAGAATTAGAGCTTGGGAAATAATCAAGACCATGGTTTAAAAGATATGGTTTTTTTATCATGGATATTGTTTGTGTAGAGTAGATAATGGAGGCTATGGAGGCTAGATTAACCAAAGTTGGAATAACCATGTGATTAAAAGATAGGTCAAGCTCGATATAGAACTTTGAAGTTTAATGTAAAACATACAAGGTTTTTATCATGAAGATTAGTGTGTATAGATCATTTTTTTAATATTTGATAAGGGTGAAGAATAATTGTGGATTAGAACTGGGAGGCTATAAGTTGGAATAATTTTGAGTGTATAAGAAAATATTGAATTTTGCAAACATGATCATAGTAAAATATGTTGTATAGGATTCACATATTGAGATTCTCTCTTTGGGACTGATTCTTGGAGTGGTTGAATTAAAAAAATCTCTTTTTTTTCAAATTTTTAAGGTGGTGCATATGATCATAGCTCAATAAGGTTGTTTACATATCGTATTAGTTACAAGAAGGTTTGAAAGATACAATAAGGGTAAGGTTTTTACGGAAAGTTGTTTTTACTTTCTTCTAATTATCATTGTTGAGCTAATGAAATACTTGGTTGACCCGTGCAATGAGTATCAAAGTATAAAATTCCTGCTACCACCTTGTTTTGTTTTCCTTGCTGAAGATACAATGTTCAAGTGTATGTTTGAAGACAATTTTCTTGAAGCTCCACCATTTCTATGCCTTGAATTGATTAATCATGATCTTCTTGAAGTACAATCTATAAAATCAAGTGTCTAAAATATTGAAAAAAATTTACAGCTCAACATAAAGTTCTCTGTGCAAGGTTGGATCATCTTAAAAAGGTAACATTGTGTAAATTTTGTCAAGAGTGCAAGGTTAGATCATCTTAAAAAGGTAACATTGTGTAAATTTGGTCAAGAGTGCCTTACTGCTACCTCATGTCAAACTCAGTCTTAGACACCAATCATTGTTTGTTTCTTTGGTCTCGGGATAAATTTGAAGTCTTCATCTCAATTGGCTGCATTGCAAACATGAAGGGAATTTCCTCTAGTTCAAAAGAGGTGACGCGCGTCAGTTGCGTCTATTGACGCGCGTCACTGGCATCTATTGACGCGCGTCACTGGCACCTATTGACGCGCGTCACTTTCTCCTATTAACACACGTCACTGGCATCTATTGACACGCATCATTGGCATCTATTGACGCGCGTCAGTGGCATATATTGACACGCGTCACTGGCACCTATTGACGCGCGTCACTGGCACCTATTGACGCGCGTCACTGGCACCTATTGACGCGCGTCACTGGCACCTATTGACGCGCGTCACTGGAACCTATTGATGTGCGTCACTGGCCTCTATTGACGCGCGTCACTGGCATCTATTGACGCGCGTCATTGGCATCTATTGACGCGCGTCAAGTGAAGCCATTGACGCCCGTTTTAGCCTATAAATACCCTTCAACCAGTCATTTTCTCGTTTTCATCTTCCGGATCTTGAATTTTTGCAGGTCTCAATGCTTCCCAACTGCAAGTTCAGTAACAAAAATCAAGAGAATCCAATTCAATCGATGTCCCTTATGCCCTCACATCCATATCGTTAATATGCCCCATTTCGAAACAGATCCGGATATTTTGAATTACTTTCTGTCATCCTACAATTCAGAGGACGGCATTTTTTATGTGACTCTGAATGATTGCCAAATTTTTCAATTCAGTATCGAAACAAATGACATCCATCATTTTACGGTTCTTCCGTTCAAAAATTTACCAATTGTTACAACCAAGGCAACACTCGTGGAAGAAAAGAATTTTCTCGAATCAACGTTTGGTTTCCATGTTGATTGTAAGTATAACTCGTTTTAATTCATATTTTTTATTCTGTTTCGCATTTTTAGCCCATGTCCATATATCCAAGCGTGGTGTCTAATATTTAGCATTTCTGAGTACATGTAATTTTTGCAATGCTAGTGTCTAAGATGAGCTTTGTAACTTTGTTTTACCTGATGAGTGCAGTGGAAAAGTTTAAACAAAAAAAAAGATCTTAAGAAAACTGATGGAACCAAGAAGGGGAAATTAATTGATGTTCCCAAACCTGATGATGCAAATCAAGGCAGGGGGGAAGAATTCTGATCAATGTACTTTAATATTCATGGAGGGTGACTCAGCCAAGGCTCTTGCAGTCGCTGTAAGTGTTTGTGCCTTGAATCAGGGAAATGTGAATACTGAATTTGGTAGTATTGTGACATGTTTCGACATCACTTTCCAATTTAATTTTTTTTATTTTAGTTATCTTTATCCTATCAGGTGGCAGGAATATCTATTTTTGGGAAGCTACCCACTCACCAACAAATGGAGAATAAAGAGATAGTAAATAGAAAAAAAATCCTTGGTCTACAGGAAGATAAAATATATGACAGCATTAAATCTTTAAGATATGGCCATCTGATGATAATGACAGACCAGGTACATGATCTTTGTAAGCGCTATTTAGTGTTCTGTAAATGTTTCCCCTGTATATTTGGTTTATTCTCTCAAAAAATGCAGTGGATCACCTCTTTCATTTGAGGCAAGTATTTCAGAGTGTAGAAGATTTGGGGTATCATTTTGAATCCCAAAAAATGCATATTCTTGGCTCACGAGGGAAAACTTCTAGGCCATATTGTTTTTCAAAGGAAGGGTTGACGATTGATTGACCCCCAGAAAGAGTTGAAGCAATTCGAGCATTGCCATTGCCAAGTCACAAGAAGGCTCTTCAAAGCTTCTTAGGAAGGATCAATTTTGTCCGCAGGTTTGTTCCAAACTTCAGCTCTCGTAAAGCCAATAACGCTGATGTTAAAAAAAGAGCATGGCATTTAAGTGGACATCTGAAGGCAAGGCAAGTTTTGAGGCAATAAAAGAGGCTATATCTCAAGCTCCAACTCTCGTCAATCCAGACTTCTCCAAGGACTTCATGCTATATGCCTTCGGTGGGGAGACACAATTTCTGTAATCTTGGTACAACAAAACAAAGAGGGATTAGAGAAACCAATTGCTTTCTTCATTCAAGGCTTGGAGGAATACTAAACTAGGTACTCTTTCATTGAAAAGCATGTCCTTGCAGTGATCAGGAGTTTAAAGAAATTCAAGCACCTAGTCTCAAACAACAAGATCCAATTGTTGGTCTCTCATGCGGGAGTCAAGGACTTCCTTCTAAACAAAGGATCTGAATGAGAAGCGTGCAGGATGGATAACTCGTGTCATGGAATATGACATCGAGATCAAGGTCACAAACTAGTACGTGGAAAAGGGACTATGTGAACAGCTAGCCTGAGTCAACAAGTTGAAGCAGGTGATGAAAAAGAGACTGTCTTGGTACTACAGGATGGTCAGAACAGGAAAATGATGATGTGCCCACTCCTTGTTGGACTCAGAGTATGATACACTTCCTACAGACAGGACTATGCCCTCCAGAAATGAGCAAAGCAAAAGAGGAGATACTTCAGATTACAAGCTATTCCATATGTGCTTGTTGATGGTGTTCTGTTCAAGAAAGACATCAATGGAGTTTTTTGAGGTGCATTGGGACAGGTCAAATTGAGAGGGTGTTACGAGATTTTCACGATGGAGATTCTGGAGGACATTTTGCCCCACGAGTAACAGCTCTCAAGATAATGAAGGCAGGGTATTATTGGCCCACAGTTCAGTGACTGTTATACATGGATAAGAAAGTGTAAGAAATGTGCACTCTTCACAGGCAAAGAAAGACTAGCAGCACTTCCATTGCACCCGATTTTGGTTGACCAACCATTTATGCAATGGGGATTGGACTTCATTGGGGTCATAAATCCAAACTCAAGCCAAGGCCACAAGTGGATTCTCACGGCAACAGACTATTTCACCAAGTGGACCGAAGCGGTAGCGCTCAAAGAGGCAAATGAGTCTAACATACTAGACTTTTATGAAGGGATAGTAACCAGGTTTGGTGTGCCAGCCACTATCATATCAGACAATGCATTGGCATTCGTAGGTTCCAAGATCACGGAATGGGCTGTCAAAATGGAATCTACTTGAGCACCTCTTCCAATTATTACCCACAGGGTAATGGGCAGGCAGAGTCCACGAACAAAAATTTGCTAAGAATCATCAGGAGGACTCTAGATGAAAATCAAAGAACATGGCATACCAAGCTAAAATCAGCATTATGGGCTGACAGAATAACACCAAAGAGGTCTACAGGGAATTCCCCTACAAGTTGGTCTATGGGAAGGAGGCAGTATTGCCTATATCATTAGAACTGCCTGCATTGGAGTTCATGAAGGCAGTTGGAGTTAAAGCCTACGAAGAGCTCAAGGTAGAACCAGTTGGCCAGGACTGATTTTGTTGCGGCATAAGAAGACGCAAAACGAAGGAGCAGATCCAGCATCCGCTTCGCTCAGAATGTAGTGTCCATGTTGACACTCTATTTGAAGGGAATGCTGATCTAATTCAAGTTGCACAATCAGCCATAGAGGAAGAAAACTCTGAAGGAGATCTTGCAAAAAACAGCCCCAACTTGTCCTCTAGGGCAGCAGACTGAAGAGTTTGACTTGAAAAACTTCGTGCTTATAAGGAAGAGTTATATCAAGAGCAAGATTGCCTTCAAGTAGTAGAGGCGGGAGAAGCTTACTCCAAAGGCAAAAGAAGAGGAGCACATCCTAGTTTGTGGAGGAGAAAAAGTGCAGATCCAAGGGGGTTTTGAGCACAAGCAGGCTACAGGAGAACCTTCAGTTCTTCTTCTACTTCACCTCTCCCAAGTTATAGTACTGAAGAGGAGTTTGATCTCTCAAACTCAATATTGGAGAGTGAAGGGAAACCAGGGTGGTCAAGTTGTAGATCAAGAGGACACCATGGGAGAAGTTGAACACGAACAGCAGGAAGCAATGAGGCAGTTTACCTGTCAGATTTGGAGGACTGTTTTGATGGAGAAGAGCCGGTTGAGTTTCCACCTTTCTCTCTTTTGTCATCCACATTCCAAACACTTGAGTCTGCTGTCATGAAGGAGAACATTCATTTGCAACAGCCTGCATCTTATAGCAGCTCTTTGGAATCAAAATTGGAAGATTTAAATCTTCCATGTTCTTCATTGGAGGAAGAGAAAGGACAGAAGGATTTCACCATTTCTTCCACATCATCCATTCAAGAGGGTCTACAAGAGAACTCCATTCTTGGAGTTGAAAATCAGAGCTATGGGCATATCAAACGGATCAGACCTTGCCCAATCAGGTATTTGGCCTCATTGGAGCCAAAGGAGAAGCCACAACTAGTCATGCTTGCTTCTAAGCATGAGGGTGAGCTACAAAGTACCAAGGATCAGCTGTCGTACCTCTTCAATCCAAATGCAGAGCAACTAAAAGAGGTATTGGATTTGTTTTCAGTTGACACCTTGATGATTTGGGTAGAAGACCAGCTTCTTGTTGATTTTTCACTCATCCAATCAGCCATACTCAGCTCCAAATCATTTGCATGGCTGCCAATTTTGAAGAAAGGAAGCTATTTTGCACAACCAGTTGCAGGGTTTGTTTAGCTTGACTTTGCTTCCAGTTAGAATAGAGTAGGTAGGTTTGCTTTCAGCAGAAGAAGTGCTTGTGCACACTCTGCATGTTCCATTTGGAGCATGTATGATTTTCAGTTCTGTACATAGTTTTGGTGTTGCTGGTTTTGCTCTGGCACAGTCCATTTCAGTGGCATTTTGGTGAGAACAACTCTAAGTTCAATGGGTTTCAAGTGACTCAGAGGGAGTTTTCAAAGTTCAGGTCGGTTTCAAGTTATTGCCTATGACTCCATGCCCAATGGATCACTAAAAGGCCACTGATCTTCTACCTAGCAGGCAGGTAACCCCGTGAGTCACCAAATTGTTGAATATATTTACCCCCGGGTAATTATAAACACGACGAAAAGGCACGTCGAAGGGTTTAGAAAACCCGACATCAAAGGCACGCCGGAGGGGTTGGAAAACCCGACATCAAGGGAAATCGGGTTTACAAGGCGGAGAAACAGGGCAGAGAAACATGGTGGAACAACATGTCAGGGGGTCTCCAAAACCCACCAACAAAGAAGGCATGTCGGAGGGGTTGGAAAACCCGACTCAAAGGCAAATCAGGTTTCGGGTTTCGGGAAACACGAAACATGAAGCATGCAGATCGCAAAGGATGTCCCGATGCTCGAGGGTTCCGCAAACCCGAAAACACTCCTAAGGGAAACCAGGTTTTGGAGGCGGAGAAACATGGCGCAGAAGCACGGGGCAAAAACATGTCAAGGCATCCTCCAAACCCGATGCAGATGCAAAGGAGAAACCCGAACCCGACTGGAAACAGACCTTGACGCGGGAAATATTCAGATCGCCATAACTTTTCACAGGGAGCTCAGATTCACACAAGGTTGGAATTTTCGGAAAGCTCTCGGTGTCCTCTACGCAACTACGACTGGATATCTTTAATTGGGTGGGAACAAGTTCTTAAAATGCAAAAATATAGTTCGCCATAATTTGGGTTGTTGAGATTCTCACCTACCGCCATGATTCGTTGAAGTTAGGTGCAGTATGGAGGTGGTTGGGGCAGAATCCGAATCATTCTCTTCTCCCTCTTTTTTCCTCATATAAATTGTAAAGGAGGCTCTTTGTAAAACGTTGGGCATTTCTGCTTTGCACCCTCCCTTCTCTCCTGCTTGCAAGAGGATTTGTGGAGTTTTCAAGCCTCCCATATGGATTGTAATGCTGTTTTTTTTTTGCCTCTTGGCCATTGCAATGTATTGAATCGATCCTTGAGAAATATATGTATGTCTGTGATTGATTTTAACCCTCTCATATATTCATTGTTGTTATTTTGATCTCTCATTGCATTTTGGTTGCCTGTGCATGGTGTGGTATTACATCTATGCGGTCTGTGTTTAATCTTGCAAAACGGGTGTCCAACGTTCCTCGGTGCATCACCTCCTTAGCTTAGGTTTATTTTATGCATTTCTCTCTCCCTGTCTCCTTGGTAGTTAGATTAAGTTTTTTTTGGGTAAACCTCTGCGTTTTATTGGTGCATCTGAACAGAGGAATAGGAGCCGGCCTTCATCCGGAGAGCTTTTCCGATTTCGCAAGGTCCCACACTTGGGAAAAGCTCCATGTTGTGCAATCGCACTGAGATTCTCAACCGATCGCGTTGCAGAGTCCCAGGGGTGCTGCGATTCGACACCAACAGTAAGTTCAGGGGTTATTTCTGGTGTTGGGGAAAGAGGTACAGCCACAATGGAAGAAGCTGTTGGGGAAGAGAGTAGAATAGAATTGTCTAAAGCAAAAGAGGGTTTTGAAAATTAGAAACTTTTATTATTGAGGAAACTTTAAATATTGAATTTGAAAACTTCTACTATTGAGTATGTGCTATGGTATTTGAATTTAATTATATGGTGATTAGATGGTGATTATCATGAATTATATGTATGTTTCTTGTTTACTTGCATTGTCATGTATTGTATGTGGACGTAGATGATGAATGATGACAATTGATAATCAATGATAGATGATGATGAAAGACGATGATAAATTTAATGGGTATAATGTCAAATTTAGTGCCTAAATATCTTGTGGGACTTTGATTATCTTGAAAATTGTCTTTGGGGAAAAAATAGAAGCTAAGATTTGAAACAGATCTTTACTATTTAGGATTTCTCCTTAATAGACTTATGGTGTCGGAAAATTCTATTTTAAAGAGATTCACCTCTATATTAGTGCATAATCTCTCATTACAGTGCTTGTTTGACATCCAAAATAGTCAAGACCATTTGTCAGAAAATAACGTTTTGCTGGAAACAATCATTGATGTAGAGGCTAGATTAGCCAATTATGAAATAGTTAAATTCCAGGCCATAAGAATTAGAGCTTGGGAAATAATCAAGACCATGGTTTAAAAGATATGGTTTTTTAATCATGGATATTGTTTTGTGTAGAGTAGATAATGGAGGCTATGGAGGCTAGATTAACCAAAGTTGGAATAACCATGTGATTAAAAGATAGGTCAAGCTCGATATAGAACTTTGAAGTTTAATGTAAAACATACAAGGTTTTTATCATGAAGATTAGTGTGTATAGATCATTTTTTTATATTTGATAAGGGTGAAGAATAATTGTGGATTAGAACTGGGAGACTATAAGTTGGAATAATTTTGAGTGTATAAGAAAATATTGAATTTTGCAAACATGATCATAGTAAAATATGTTGTATAGGATTCACATATTGAGAATCTCTCTTTGGGACTGATTCTTGGAGTGGTTGAATTAAAAAAATCTCTTTTTTTTCAATTTTAAGGTGGTGCATATGATCATAGCTCAATAAGGTTGTTTACAGATCTTTACTATTTAGGATTTCTCCTTAATAGACTTATGGTGTCAGAAAATTCTATTTTAAAGAGATTCGCCTCTATATTAGTGCATAATCTCTCATTACAGTGCTGTTTGACATCCAAAATAGTCAAGACCATTGTCAGAAAATAACGTTTTGCTGGAAACAATCATTGATGTAGAGGCTAGATTAGCCAATTATGAAATAGTTAAATTCCAGGCCATAAGAATTAGAGCTTGGGAAATAATCAAGACCATGGTTTAAAAGATATGGTTTTTTAATCATGGATATTGTTTTGTGTAGAGTAGATAATGGAGGCTATGGAGGATAGATTAACCAAAGTTGGAATAACCATGTGATTAAAAGATAGGTCAAGCTCGATATAGAACTTTGAAGTTTAATGTAAAACATACAAGGTTTTTATCATGAAGATTAGTGTGTATAGATCATTTTTTATATTTGATAAGGGTGAAGAATAATTGTGGATTAGAACTGGGAGGCTATAAGTTGGAATAATTTTGAGTGTATAAGAAAATATTGAATTTTGCAAACATGATCATAGTAAAATATGTTGTATAGGATTCACATATTGAGATTCTCTCTTGGGACTGATTCTTGGAGTGGTTGAATTAAAAAATCTCTTTTTTTTCAAATTTTTAAGGTGGTGCATATGATCATAGCTCAATAAGGTTGTTGACAGATCTTTACTATTTAGGATTTCTCCTTAATAGACTTATGGTGTCGGAAAATTCTATTTTAAAGAGATTCACCTCTATATTAGTGCATAATCTCTCATTACAGTGCTTGTTTGACATCCAAAATAGTCAAGACCATTTGTCAGAAAATAACGTTTTGCTGGAAACAATCATTGATGTAGAGGCTAGATTAGCCAATTATGAAATAGTTAAATTCCAGGCCATAAGAATTAGAGCTTGGGAAATAATCAAGACCATGGTTTAAAAGATATGGTTTTTTTATCATGGATATTGTTTTGTGTAGAGTAGATAATGGAGGCTATGGAGGCTAGATTAACCAAAGTTGGAATAACCATGTGATTAAAAGATAGGTCAAGCTCGATATAGAACTTTGAAGTTTAATGTAAACATACAAGGTTTTTATCATGAAGATTAGTGTGTATAGATCATTTTTTTAATATTTGATAAGGGTGAAGAATAATTGTGGATTAGAACTGGGAGGCTATAAGTTGGAATAATTTGAGTGTATAAGAAAATATTGAATTTTGCAAACATGATCATAGTAAAATATGTTGTATAGGATTCACATATTGAGATTCTCTCTTTGGGACTGATTCTTGGAGTGGTTGAATTAAAAAATCTCTTTTTTTTCAAATTTTTAAGGTGGTGCATATGATCATAGCTCAATAAGGTTGTTTACATATCGTATTAGTTACAAGAAGGTTTGAAAGATACAATAAGGGTAAGGTTTTTACGGAAAGTTGTTTTTACTTTCTTCTAATTATCATTGTTGAGCTAATGAAATACTTGGTTGACCCGTGCAATGAGTATCAAAGTATAAAATTCCTGCTACCACCTTGTTTTGTTTTCCTTTGCTGAAGATACAATGTTCAAGTGTATGTTTGAAGACAATTTTCTTGAAGCTCCACCATTTCTATGCCTTGAATTGATTAATCATGATCTTCTTGAAGTACAATCTATAAAATCAAGTGTCTAAAATATTGAAAAAAATTTACAGCTCAACATAAAGTTCTCTGTGCAAGGTTGGATCATCTTAAAAAGGTAACATTGTGTAAATTTTGTCAAGAGTGCAAGGTTGGATCATCTTAAAAAGGTAACATTGTGTAAATTTTGTCAAGAGTGCCTTACTGGTACCTCATCTCAAACTCAGTCTTAGACACCAATCACTGTTTGTTTCTTTGGTTTGGGGATAAATTTGAAGTCTTCATCTCAATTGGCTGCATTGCAAACATGAAGGGAATTTACTCTAGTGAAAAAGAGGTGACACGCGTCACTTGCATCTATTGACGCGCGTCATTGGAATCTATTGACGCGCATCACTGGACCTATTGACACGCGTCACTTTCTCCTATTAACACACGTCACTGGCAGCTATTGACACGCGTCACTGGCAGCTATTGACATGCGTCAGTGGCATCTATTGACACGCGTCAGTGGCACCTATTGACGCGCGTCACTGGAACCTATTGACGCGCGTCACTGGAACCTATTGACGCGCGTCACTGGAACCTATTGACGCGCGTCACTGGAACCTATTGACACGTGTCACTGGAACCTATTGACGCGTATCACTGGCATCTATTGACGTGCGTCAACTGAAGCCATTGACGCCCGATTTAGCCTATAAATACCCTTCAACCGGTCATTTTCTCGTTTTCATCTTCTGGCTCATGAATTTTTGCAGGTCTCAATGCTTCCCAACTGCAAGTTCAGTAACAAAAATCAAGAGAATTCAATTCAATCGATGTCCCTTATGCCCTCACATCCATATCGTTAATATGCCCCATTTCAAAATAGATCCGGATATTTTGAATTACTTTCTGTCATCCTACAATTTAGAGTACGGCATTTTTTATGTTACTCTGAATGATTGCCGAATTTTTCAATTCAGTATCGAAGCAAATGACATCCATCATTTTACGGGCCTTCCGTTCAAAAATTTACCAATTGTTACAACCAAGGCAACACTCGTGGAAGAAAAGAATTTTCTCAAAACAACGTTTGGTTTCCATGTTGATTGTAAGTATAACTCGTTTTAATTCATATTTTTTATTCTGTTTCACATTTTTAGCCCATGTCCATATATCCAGGCGTGGTGTCTAATATGTAGCATTTCTAAGTACATGTAATTTTTGCAATGCTAGTGTCTAAGATGAGCTTTGTAACTTTTTTTTACCTGATGAGTGCAGTGGAAAAGTTTAAACAAAAAAAAGATCTTAAGAAAACTGATGGAACCAAGAAGGGGAAATTAATTGATGTTCCCAAACCTGATGAAGCAAATCAAGCAGGGGGGAAGAATTCTGATCAATGTAATTTAATATTAACGGAGGGTGACTCAGCCAAGGCTCTTGCAGTTGCTGTAAGTGTTTATGCCTTGAATCAGGGAAATGTGAATACTGAATTTGGTAGTATTGTGACATGTTTCGACATCACTTTCCAATTTAATTTTTTGTTATTTTAGTTATCTTTATCCTATCAGGTGGCAGGAATATCTATTTTTTGGGAAGCTACCACTCACCAACAAATGGAGAATAAAGAGATAGTAAATAGAAAAAAAATCCTTGGTCTACAGAAAGATATAATATATGATAGCATTAAATCTTTAAGATATGGCCATCTGATGATAATGATAGACCAGGTACATGATCTTTGTACAACACTATTTAGTTTCTGTAATTGTTCCCCCTGTATATTTGGTTGTGTTTCGAGACTTTTTATATTTGTTTTCTAAGCCACCAGATGTTATGTATCTCCATGTCTAATGTCGGCACATGTTGATGTAGGCAACTCACAAAAATGGAAATGTGTTATATTTCTACACAATTCCTGAGTATGAAGCTTGGAGAGAATCATTGAGTGGATCGATATCCGGCTGGACCATATAGTGCAACAAAGTAATGCTAGTTTGTTTTCTCTTTATATGTTTTCAAGTTCTGGTTTTGTTCACTTGCTGATTAGGTATCACTTGTTGCTTGGACCATACAGGGTTCCCAGTTTGGGCACAAGTACTTCTAAAGAGGGCAAGGAGTATTTCATAGATCTGGACAAGCACAAAAAAGATTTTGTGTGGGTTGATGAGAAAGATGGAGATGCTTCCTCATATCAATCAGCTTATAGAATGGGACAGAAGGGCTAAGGTTCTTATCAATGAGATTATTAGTCGTTACAAAAATTATTGGCAACGGGATAGTTTATACGTTGCAGCTGATCGAAATTTGTTGTCGCATGGAGATTTCTAGTGTTTGGGAAAGAGGTACAGCCACACTGGAAGAAGCCGTTGGGGAATAGTGCAGAGGAGTAGAATTGGATAAAGAAAAAGAGGGTTTTGAAAACTAGAAACTTTTATTATTGTGGAAACATTAAATAATGAATTTGAAAACTTCTACTATTGTCTATTGTGTATGTACTATGGTATTTGAATTTAATTATATGGATTTACATACAATCTTTAATTTTAATTGCATTAGATGTTGATTACCATGAATTATATGTATGTTTCTTGTTCTTGCAATGTCATGAATTGTATGTGGACGTAGATGATGAATGATGATAATTGATAATTAATGATAGATGATGATGATGAGGATATGATAATGATATGGTGATGATATGATATATATGGATGATGAGAAATTTTATGTGGACACATATAAAAAATAAATTAAGTATAATTCTAAGAAATCAAGAAAGAATCATCACTGGTAAGAAATTAAACATAATTGCAAATATGCTAGGGTTTAGCTTACCTCTTGCGTATTGCAATCATCAAGGGTAACATGACATTGTAGATGGAGGGGTGAGTTGCCTGACATTGTCAGTCCTGAGAAGTGCCAGCAACATCTTTAAATATATAAACCAACAATATCTTTAAATAAATGTAAATATAAAGAATTAGACCTGTAACGTCTTTAATGATAACAAGAGCTGAAAAAATGTAAAGTAACAAACAATAAGATTATGTTGAAGAAGATACATATTTAAAATTGAAATCATCACCGGTAATGTGTTATATCTTTGTCTTAAAAAATTCAACACAAAAAATTGATTAGTAGATAGATGGGTGAGTTGCCTGACATTATCAGTCCCGAGAAGTAACAGCTTCCTCGGACGGATGTCAACCCACGTTTTCAAAAAATAAAACGATTGTATTTAACTAAATGTAAATACATACACCTATAACATCTTTAATTATAACCATAGCTAAAAAAATGAATAGTAACAAACAATAAGATTAAGGGGAAAAAGATACCTGCTTAAAGTTGAAATCATCACTGCCACTAGTAATGAGCTAGATCTTTGTTTTAAAAAAATCCAACACGAGAAATGGATTAGTAGATAGATGGGTTAATTGCCTGACATTTTTAGTATATAGACCTGTAACATCTTTAATGATAAAGATAAAAGATAGATAAAGAAGATACCTACTTAAAGTTGAAACAATCCATTATCAATAGCTTCATCAAAGTTGATGTTGTCTTCTGTAGAATGTGACGAAGAGCCAATTACACTCTCAAGGTTGGGAATATTTGTACTTGTAGCTGTATTATTTACACCTCTTCTTTCGCAAAGGGAATTCCAGTGAGCAATTGCTCTATCAAAAAATGAATAGAAACAAACAATAAGATTAAGGGGGAAAAGATACCTGCTTAAAGTTGAAATCATCACTGCCACTGGTAATGAGCTAGATCTGTGTTTTAAAAAATTCCAACACGAGAAATGGATTAGTAGATAGATGGGTGAATTGCCTGAGATTTTTAGTATATAGACCTGTAACATCTTTAATGATAAAAATAAAAGATAGATAAAGAAGATACCTACTTAAAGTTGAAACAATCCATTATCAATAGCTTCATCAAAGTCGTTGTTGTCTTCTGTAGAATGTGACGAAGAGCCAATTACACTCTCAAGGTTGGGAATTTTTGTACTTGTAGCTGTATTATTTACACCTCTTCTTTTGCAAAGGGAATTCCAGTGCGCAATTGCTCTGTCAAACGGAAAGGTTTCAAGGGAGTATCGAGAAACGTAACACCTCATGCAACTTTCCAGATTTTTATCCAACATGTTTCTCAGTTTTGATTTTATAAATGACAATGCACTGAAAACCCTTTCATCCTCCACAGACCCCAAAATCATTGTCTGGCATAACTCATATAGTCTGAAATATTCACTGATATCTTCTTGTAAGATAGAACTTTGATAGATTCCTCGCCACAGCCTTGTAATAGCACCACTTTCAGAAGGTTGATCTAAATTCCTATATTGGTTCCTCATTGTTGTTGCAAAATTTGTTAACTGAAACTTTAATAAATCGGCATTCAGTATACCTTTGATTTCCGTACCCTTGAGCTCTGACGTCTTTGTAAATTGTTCCATTATTGTACCCATTGATTTATGGAAATGCTTACTGACAAAGTCTGCACGGCCACCTTCTGTATTCCAAAAATTCAGATTCATCACACCTATGGCTTCCAGAATTTTATCTTTACAGAAACGTTCCCTAATTTCTGATGACAAGGTTTCTGAAATTTTTTAAAGCTTTATTCTGGTTTCAACTATCACAGACTCAAACAAATTACGTGTCACGGGAACATCTTCTCGTTCCGATCCTGTAATATCTTGACGTTTTTGCAAAATGTGCATTGGTATTTCCCTCCCATTAACAGAGATGCATAGGTGATCGTGGATATTAAATCTCAAAAAAGTGTTAGGATTTTTAAGATCTAATAAATCTCTCCAATTTTCAAAAACAGGTGCATCAAAACTATCCTGGGAACAGTACAATATATCAAGACTTTGACATACCATTTTCCTCATCCATATAAAATCCACAATATAGATTAATCTGCCCTGTGCATGCTTCATCAGTGTATTGATCTCCTTTAACATTGGAAGAATACCAACCAATGTAAGCAATGTCTCCAAATCAGTTAAGCGGAACAACAAGTCCCTTGCCCTATCAACTTCATGACGGTATTTGTGCATGAAACCAACCAATGAAGGATACTCCTCACGAACTCTGCATGCAGGTTCATACAAAGATATCCATCTAGTCTCCACATCCTTCAGAAGTTTTTTGCCATCTGTAATTCCAATTGCAAATTTTTGGAACTCGAGAAAACGATTTGGGATGCTTGACATATAGGCATGAAGTTCTCTTATGATGTCTTCTAATTTAGCAACATTTTCGTGGTTGCTTACCATTTTATATGCTAAATTCATTCTGTGAGCCATACAATGAATTGGTAGCATATATGGGGCCATTGTTGTTTGTAATCTAACACACAGCCCTATTCGGTGACCCTGCATGACAGATGCACCATCTGCTCCAACACATACCAACTTCGTAGCAATTTCATAATCAGTCATACCAGCAACATCTTTCAAATGAGAAACAACTATTTTATATAGGTTTTCAGCATTGCAGTTTTCAACCATTTTCATAACACCCAACAGATGAGGTGTCCTTATATGATTTTCTAATGTATAGATGTGGATACATACCCATGCGGTGTTGTCGACTGCTGTCACTTCATCAATTGAAGGAGAGATAAAGTTTGCTTTTTTACATTCTCTTTCAAATCTTCCTTCTCTATCATTGAGAGGCATTTTGTCATTTCCCATCCACTACTCTCAGACCAATGAGATTGAGGTACAATCAACATTCCATTAAATTGATACAAAACTTTGAAATCGAGGAAATCTGACATCGCTCTTCCTTTTTTAAGTATTTGAAAAAGAGTAGAGAATTGTATGAATTTTGCATGTAGATTTGTTTCTTTCATCTTAACAATATGCGATGTGATCGTTCCTCCCTTTTCCAATAGATGTCTGTGTTTTTTCTGCTCTGCCTCATATTCCGCTGCGTATCTAACATGCATGCACTCCTTTTCAGTTTTTCACCTATGTGTTTTGATTTTCTAGCCATCTGCCCCCCGTTACAGTTAAATATTGTTTTCCACAATGTTTTTCTATAGTGTCCAGCTTCAGTTGCATTTTTTGTTGCTTTCCCAATTTCCACGTACATATTGTACATGTACATTCAAATGGGATTTCTTCAGAATTAGATGATTGTACAGGTTCAATAAATAGAAATTTAGCTGCCCAATCAAACTTGTATGTCCTACCAACGGTCCACATATTCTTGTTCGTTTTCAATGCTTTACTTTTTTGAGTAGAATTTTGAGCAATATCACAATCACCTGGTTTCCTCTTTCTTGGACCAGAGTTTGATTTTGATTTCTGTCTTCCATTTTGCTGAGTGTTTATATCTGTGATATCTAGCTGCACTTCTGGTTGCACCCCAACAGGAAAAATATCTTCAAGATCTAGCATATTATCGTAGGTTTCATTTGTTTGACTGTGATACTGTGCAGAATGCATGTCCACCTCAATAATACCTTCCACACAGTCAGTATTCTGATTCTTTTTGGTGGCATCTATATGATTGGTATTTACAATATCTGTATCCGCAGAGTTTCCAAAATACTTGAAGAGTGATTTCTGAGATTTCTTACTTACTTTTAGGTTATTCGTATTCTTTGAGCTGGCACCTTCCATTATTCTGAAAAGAGTTCTGCGTCAGCAAAAGAACCAAGAAGCGACTCTGTCCAGTCTCTGAGGTGTTGTCGCGCGTGAAATGTCTGAGGTCACGCGTCAACTCTGCCCAAGTCGCGCGTCAACACTTCTTTCTGTCGCGCGTCAACCCTTTCTCTGTCGCGCGTCACTTCCTAGCCCAAGTCACGCGTCAGTAATGCTCTTGTCAAGCGTCAGTACAGCTCTTGTCGCGCATCAGTACAGCTCTTGTCGCACGTCAATAATGCCCTTGTCGCGTGTCAACACTGCATTTGTCGCGTGTCAACAATCACAGGCTAACAGTAATATGAATCTCTGGTGCTCAAGGGTATGCGAGTTCAAATTTCACAGTATTGGTAATTTGGTAAGCTACTTGAGGTATACTACCCGGCGAATCACATAGGTTTTTATAGGAGATGTTTTCAAATGAAGGCGAAGCCGACCCCCCAAAAAAAAATACTATATATTTTAGGCGAACAGGACACGGACCCACTCCGAATAATTCACCTTTTCAAATTTTCCTAAAATGAAATATTCGCCATATTACGAATATTCGCTACTAAAATTATCCCTGATGGAAATTGTACATGCACTGCAGCTGTGATTGTTTTCTACATAGGCATGTCTATTCTGAACATTTTTTATGGCGTTGAACATGATTAAGCAATACTTATAGGTCTGTATGTGGGGAGGAGGATAGTATTTGTGATTTATCTAGCAAACAAGGGTCATCTAGCAGTGACCTGCGAACAAAATTCAAGTGGTTGCAAGCCGAACGGGGGTTCCAGGCAGACATTAACTTATCAAAGTATTGTTTTGTTGCCTCAATAATAGTTGTATCCTCCCAGTCCATTACGTCAACTTTAGGTGCATTCTTGAGCCAAAAATAAACTATGGACGTGTGCGGAGCCTCTATGTTGCCATTCATACCTGCGAGATGAGAGAACATAAATATTAGCTATGTAGCCTGGAAAAAACTTATTAAATGATAGATTTTATTACTTGTACCAATATTCTACTGCTCCAAGTTCCTTCTGCAATATTTCTTCATGAAATATTGTGAATCTGCGATGTAGGTATTTTGATACTCGATGAGGGTTTGAGACAATGTTAAGTGTTCTCCAATGTTGTGCGGCTCGAGGATCAGTAGGGCTTTCACCATACATAATACTATGGAGATTTGGCCATTTAATGTCTGCAGCACTTAGAGTGAAGAATAAGGTTGATGTCCCTAATTGTTCCACCATATCTGAAAGCTCACTCCTGCTTTTGTCCCAGAATGAACGCATCCCTCGAAGGCTCAATCCAAACCGCATTAGACTGTCTGGGAGGTTATCTTTGGGGCATTCCAATAGTTGTCTTCACAGATCTCCAATTGTTGTAGGGATTCCTGATTCGATGTTTTGTTTCATGAAAACTACAGCTGTGGACTGAATTGTGTGCCGCATTATGAGGTTTAGAAGGAAGTAGCGAAATCATGGGTGTGAACCGAAACGACCATCATGGTAGCGCATCAAATGAAGAGCATATTCATACATTGGAACTTATTTTATGTGGGGTTGTTACCACATTACTTTTCCAACTGGAAACAAAGTTGGGAAGGCCATTGAGAACAGGCCCTCTGTATTGTATTCATTTATAGGTGACAGGCCAAGCTCTGGCCATGGCATGGTAAATGGGGTGTTACCATCATGGTTGAGCAAGAATTGTTCGATTTCCTCTTCTTCTGTTCTTGAATTTTGGGGTGTTGGCACAAAAGAGGATGAGTGTTCATATGTTTCGTCAGAGTCGGTGGAAACATCAATACCATGATTTGTAGAGGAAGTTTTCATTTGGGGAAATTCAACGGTGGCTATGTTAAGACACGAGGAAACATTTGATGGCTCAGATGGTAGGAAGGAAATGGCATCATGGTCGATTAAGACATATTTGTAGTATGGATCATGTTGGATTTTATATTGCAAGGCTGCCCAAACACGAGATCTACTGATGTAGAATTCATACTTTTGTAAATTATATCCTTCCCTTTGTATGAGTACTATGTCCAAATCTCCAAGGTGGTGTAGTAGGTACTTTACTATTGAAGTAATGTTTTTTGAGAAACTTATGGTGTGTCCTGAGTATTTGTATTGTCCTCCACGTACTTGGGTGATCTTTAGTAATGGATTGACCCGTGCAATAAGCATCTCCTCTATTTGGGTTAAAGATGCAAGAACGGTTGGTTGTTTTTCAGGGTCCATGTTGTTCCAAGAAGAGAATTGATGGTCGTGTTTTTCATATTTGCATCTGCTACAGGAGGGAAAGCCTTCAAAGGAAATTGTTTTAATTCCAGGGTAATTTTCCAAACAGATTGAGCAAGTTTGGATTTTTGCCAACAAATCTATTCTTTTGCGAAACTGGCGTTGGGCTTCAATAGTCTGCGACGAGTGCGGTAATACAGGAAGTCTATGTGTATGGGGAGGGATGGCGTGTTTTGGTTAGGTGGATTGTGGATTGCAAGGTGGTAAGAAGACAGAAGGAAAGGATGAATTAGTTGTACATGTGCGAGGAACTGAAGCAAAGTCGGTACTTGAGACACTTTCTTGTGGTGGCACAAGAAAATGGGGAGGCATGGCATTAGCTAGCAAATATGGGTTCGTATGGAAGGAATTTGTATGGGCGTGCAAAATTTTTTCCATGGAAGTTACTTGCGGAATGTTGGTTGGAAATCCTTCAATAGCTATATTTGTCAGTAAGTTTTGAATGATAGGGAATGGTAGGTTGTTGGTCGATGTAAGTTGATAGATATTTGAGATTTCCATTGTTCTACACTCTAGGTGACGACGTCTCTGCTCATAATTTATGTGAACTTTATTTTTGCGTAGTTCTCTCTTCATCATGCTCATTTTTTAGGAGTTGACATGATTCTGAAGTGACACACCTATGGAGAACCACCTATTGGGAAAAAAAAGTTTTGGTCAGTAATGAACGTTACATTATACAATAACTAGATACAATTGTAGTGCATGTGGAGTTCAAATGGGAACTACGTGTAAGATGTATCATTTCGAGGATTAAAATTTTTCATTTGTTGCTTAAGGAATTAATATTAATTATATGGATCCAATAATATACAATGATGCAAATACGTACATAATATAAGTGCAAGTAATTATCATTTATTTTCTTAAAAGATCTTTCAATCCAAATAGTAGTAGGAGGCAATAGTATGTCAGAATCAATAAACTATATACATTTGAGATGCATGTGGAGTTCTAATGGGAACTAATCATAAGAGGTAACAATTTAAGGATAAAAAACTTTTATGTTTTGCCTAAGGAAAATATTTTTTGTTAAATGGAAAGTTACAATACGTTCTAATACTATACAAGGATGAAAATATGTACATAATAAGAGCACAAGTTAAATGCATTTATTTTCTTAAAATTAGTTACAATCCACATAGTAGTAGGTGACAATAGTATGTCAATTTATAAGGAACTACAGAAGTTTTCTTTTGAAGCATGGGAAAAGGGTGAAACATAGATATGAAATATGCAACATAGCGGTGATAGTTCAAAGTATAGAATGGGATGGGTGAGGTTGTTAAGTTTGAAGGGATGGATACATTAGAAGTATTTGCGTAAATAAGGTTATAAAGGAGTTGCAATGTTTCCACTTTCTTAGAACTGAGGATGACACCTTTCAATCTGTTGTTTCCGCGGTATGTCTCTTTTTTCAGGGAAAGTGTGAAGCAGTATTCATTGCTGATGACATTGCTTGTAATTTCACTGGTCGCGTCTTCGTCTATAGACAATAGGTGGAGATCGCTAGCTTCAACACCCGTGATTGACTCATCTGTCTCATCAAAAGCAGTAACTGATTGGATTTTTCCTGTTGGATCCTTTAGATCGATCCTGAGTGCATATCTATAATCATAGTTCTAAACTTGTACGTTACAAATCGAGCAGAAACATGAACCATTACCATTCTCTCTCACCTTTTTCCTACATTTTTTTACCTTTTTGAAGAGGACATGCCTTGTAAAAAAATTTGTCCATGTTGATATTTGTGATTTCTGCAGAAACCATGGCCCATTCATTTCTCTGTGTTCCCCATATGTAGTACCTCTGAAATCGTTGTTACAGAGGTCAAGCTCTTTGGAGGGCCCACAAATTTGCTTGTGATAGAGGGTGCCGGAAGGGAGCAGTCATCGGAATCTACCCAGTTATGAAGTGTATTGGTTTCTGAAATTAGAGGGTTGACGTAACATTTGGTACTTGAAACAATGTCGATTGAGTTCCCATTAAAACTGGAGATGCGAGAAGCTTTCAAGGCAAGTACCAGAAGTGGCGGTATAGAAAGCATGTCTTCAATTTCATTGCTTATATCATCTAAGTGTTGTCCCCACAATGTGACACTTACATTGAATCCCAACATGTCCTTTAATTGCAGTGTTCTTCTCTTTGTTTCAGACCTGTCATGCTGACAAATTGTTGAGCATGGTGACATCATAACAACAATGCCAATCAAATCAATTGTAGAACCTTCAGTGCTTGTAGGTAAGTCCTTGATTTTGGTGAAGTGAAAGTGATGGGAAGGTATTGTATCCTCATTTTCTATGAGTGGAGATATGGTTGAGGAAGGTTGTAGGAAAATCTCCAAAGCATTTTTCAAATGGTTGTAACATAGCTTTGCATCAGCAATCTTCGCAATCCTCCCATTGGAAATTGTATATAGCTTCCCATTTTCAATTTTCTTATAGAATGCTTTTGCAGCCTCATTGAAACAGGTGATGTGGATTTCCCCTCCTTCCTAATCCACAAAATCAAACCCAAACACGGAACCATCTGCCCTTGCATTGTGATATTGGTGAAGGGTTGTTTTTTCTAGGGCACGACCCTTTACGGACCACATGCACATAGATGTATTCAATCCACTTATTTTAGTTGGTGTTCTCGCAAAATATTTGTTAACCCGATTGGCACTTGCATCTGTTTGAGGAAACTGACTTTCGTGGAGAGCATTTATTGGTAGTCGGGTTGGAGCATCGATTATCAAATGTTTTTCGACAACAACATCCATTTCAATGATAAGAATAGTCCTGCAGTGGAAAAGAAAATCATGATAGAATTAGAATTGAGCAACGGATGAAAAAAAAACATAAAGAAATTATAATTAATATAGGGAGTTTATATACATTGGTAATCGAGCAGGAGATGAAGCTTACAGTTCACTTTTGATCATTCTAACGAGGGATTTTTGTAAGCATGCAATGGAGCCTTCTTGTATTGGTTTTTTGGTTACACGGGTTACAAATTTGGAGGGTAGAAGTGTTTTCTGAAAATGTATCCCATCTGAAAGGTCAACACGATGTTGGGCAGCCGTGTTGAGAATGGACCTTAGGGAGGGCAAGTGCAGTATCTAAAATGTGGGTCAACAAAGGAGCTGCCCTCAATAAATTGAGGAATGCCTTCGTGTGTCAAAGTTATTTCCATGGCAACTAAAATATGCTCGAGATAGTGGGAGTTCTGCAAATGTATGGTGGAAAATGTAAACTTGTAGTACAGTCAAAGATGAAATGAAGGATGTGTTCTGGAAAGCATGCATTTGTAAGCAATGAGAACCTTTAAATTTTAATTCCTTTTTCATTTATATTTTCTGAAAATTGCAAACATGAGGTCCAACCCTTTAACAATTCAATATGTAAAAAAGTGATATAATGTACAAAGCTTTGCATGAAAATAACTAAAATTTGCATGATTCTTTCTCGGCATTTTAAAACTATATGTATTTGTGTGCAGATATAATGAGGAACACACCAAAAATGTGTTATTGTTGGTTTACATAAAAAAACGAGCAATTGTATAAAGGAAAGACATAATGAAGGACACATTAAAATTGCATTGGTGTTGGTTTACATAAAGTATCTTGCAATTGTATAAAGGAAAAATTGAACATGTTTGTTGAAAAGTTAGATTCTGTGTTCCATATGTTCCGCCGCAATATATACATGCATTTATTTGAAATGAATTACAAATTATTATGTTAAGAAAATAGATTGGAAAACAATAAGAACAATATGTACACTTGAAGTGAGAAAACTATAGGTATTTGTATGGAGACATAATGATAAAGAAATTAGGAATGCATAGTTGTTGGATAACAAAAAACGAGCATGTGCTTGATAAGTTTGATTCTCTATCGGATATATACTACCATAATACATACATGGAATTATTTGGAACGAGTTACAATTTGTTTCGAAAACACTTATAAACTAACCACTACAAGCTATTTTTTAAAATCAAATTTTTTGCTTTTTGCTTGTGCATTTTTTTTTGCATGTTTCTTGTATTTTTGTCTAGTTGCATATGCCTCGATTGGAATTCCCATTCTCCTCAATTTGTGGGGTGGTTTATATTTCAGTGCATCTTCGTTAGAATCATAAATCAAGCAGAAGCCTCATGAATGATCTCCGATCGTTTGGATTTTGGAGAGGATGTTGGCATCAGGTGCAGGTGATCTCTGATCATTTCGGCTATCATTGTTTTAGGTGGTTTCAGTTGCCTGCAATGCAAAACATTAACAACACATTGAAGATGTTTAAAATCTTCTTCCCTCTGCAAGCGAGGCATAGTTAACGTCAGCCCCATTGTAGGGGTGGGGAATTGTGTTTCTAGTTTGCATCATATTAAACTGGAGAGGGAAAATAAATATGTTAGTTATAGAAGTTGCTTTTAGGTATGACGGGAAACTTAAAAATCCTTATCAATGATCATTCTAACGTCTAACTTGGGACGCTTCGAAACGGCCTCATTGGGGAACAATCCCCTCAGCACATAACGAATCATGTCATTGATGAAGGCACATGCCCCCACATGTCACTTCGGAAAAAGGATTGGAGTCTAAATATAAATGTAACAATCAAAAGAAAATAACATGAAAGTACTCTAAGCTGATGGGGTGGGAGTGGTGCGGTCAAGTCACATGGTTGTGTGCTTGCCCACCCAGTTTCAAATCCCCTCAAGGCACGATCCTACTTGGAGGTGGTTTCACCGCTAGAGGTGGCATCTCTGCTCGTGCTGACACTAGTGGTTACTCCTCGCTACTGACGCTAGTGGCTACTCCGCTCACTGTTACTGCCCCTCTCACTGTTGTCGTGGCTACTCCTCTCGCTACTGACACTAGTGGCTGCTTCGCTTGCTGCTGACCCTAGTGGCTACTCCTCTCCCTGTCGATGTTGGTGGTTGTTCTAATAGTTGTCCCACTCGCAGTGGTCGTTTTCGATGGTCGTTGCATCTTCACTATGGTTTCATGGTTGCTTCAATTGGGTTCCTAATATTGGTCCCCTTCATTGTAACCAAGTTGTGGATCCTCTCAAAAAATCCTCAAGTGTACAAGGATGTGGGTCCTTTCAAACACCCTCAATTTACCCTCAATCCAAAAAAAAACATGGAAGTACTCTGCAATAATTTTTTAATGCATAGCATGCAATAAACAAAACAAATGAGTAAATAATTCAATCAATATTGAAACCCACCTGAGGTTTGTTTAGATATGACACTCTTTTCTTTACCGCGGGAGAATGAGAATCACAAATACCCTACAAAAAAGTGAGAAAAGAAGTTAATAAAACTAAATCTCCTCCATTACATGATGGGAACTAAACTTGAATTCTAGAATCATTCTACATCAGTATAATATATGTGGTTCATGGATATACATACTTCAAACATGTAGTTAAGATTCAAAACCCAAATCAAATTCCATGAATACTCTTTTCCAAATACAGACATTATATTAAAACTATTTCCAAACAAAATACATAGTTTTTGCTTTTATGTATATAACTTACCCGTAATAGATTATTTTAATATTTAATTTGGAGAGAGTGGATTGTTATTTATAAGTTTCAAATTTGACAATGAACTTTTCAAGCTTGTAGTCCAAGATGTTTTCAATCCCTTAGAACAAAAGGTAATGAAGTTCGGCCCAAGCCCTCATAAGAGGATTCCTCAAAAGCAATACTCCGAGAGATCATAAATGAGCTCCTTAGAATTTCAAAGTGTCTTCATCGATATGGAAGAGCACATGCATAAAGTTATTAAGATGCTCAATATAGATTTTGATGCCAATGTCCTCACTGTTTGCATTTATGGCAAGGGTGGAGTGGGAAAAACATCCCTAGCAAAAGCCATCCACAATCACATTTACCTCAAATAATTTGATGTTACCAATTTTGTATATGATGTTTGTCATAAAACCTAGCATACTAATGGTGTAACTAAGATGCATCAGTAGATATTGAAAGACCTATTAAATTTCAAGGGTAAAGTTAATGACAAATCTCATGAAAATATATTAATGAAGGGACATTTGAGGTCCATCAAGGCCTTTGTATTATTGAATAAAATATTTCATTCAGCTACAAAATATGACACCTACACGAACTTTAGGGCAAAGTCTTCCAAACTCACATAACACCCACATGAATCTAAAAAATACCAGGAAAACATGGAAAATATACTTTAATGCAAAAAATAGAACACAAAACAGAGAAGCCTACATCTAGTTGAACAAACTCGATATATTAGAACAAAAGGCGACAGGAAAGGGCACATACATAAATATAAAAACCCCTTACCAACATATGAAGAAAAATATTAATGTAATTACTTTCCCTGATATCCAACCTTCTTCAATCATGCCCACGATAAAAAAATGCATTAAGTATAGCACCAAAGTATAGTGTAGTGATTCATGGATTTATTGTGCTGAAAATGTCAAAAATATGCAGTTTACAGGGGTGTCTACTTTTCAAGTAATTGTCGGTACACTTTTCAATGATGGTTGATATTGCCATTATTTGTTATCATGATAAATTATTTCACTGTATAATGTACTAGTATTGTGTGTCAAGACGGTCCCTGTAGCTCACGAACAGGAGTTAGCAAAACTTAGCAAGGGTTGCTACGATCACAGCCTGTATTGAGTGATCATATAAATATTTGCATGATAGCATATGCTGGATGGATTTGTGTTTTCCTTTGTTGGGCTTGCAATAATTGTGAGCCTTATGTGTTTTTTTTGTATGCAGTTTTTTAATGAGTTTTCTTAAGATTGAAGCAAGCTACTCTGCCAATGAGTTTTTCAACTCCACCTGCAGTGTGGTTCATAGTCAGGATTCAGCATCAACATACAATCCACGTCATTTTAGGCTAGCAATATTCAATTATCAGATAACAAATCCTAAGCTCAATTATCGCAAATTCTATATTTTAGAATCTTTCAAATTTCACATAAAACCCAAGCAACAATATGGTAGGAAAACATTGTGGGTTTTGTAAGCTGGAAAATCACATTACTAACAATTCGGCATGAAATTAATCCATAGTTTTTGAAAATGTACTAAGCACAAGAATAATAAATATATGAAAGAGCATATTCTTTGGTAAAGGTGTGAGTACCTATGAGGAATGTGGGATTGTTTCTTCTACAATGCACTAATAACGTCTGAGAAAAAAGAATTATGTCCCTATAAACCCACAAATTCAATGATAAAGTTACCAATCCACTCCTAATCGACTGTATATGGAGTCAAATTAAACCATGTAGTTTTAGCTATCAACGTGCAGTGTGCACACTAAATTTTAGAAGACCGCAAAAACCACCAAAAGAAATTAATTACACAAACAGACGCCATTTGCCTTTGTGAAATACACGGATTTATTTCACATATTTGAATGGAACAAGCCAGTTGGTATGATAAAATGGGGATTTCATGATATGATATATTTCGCTTGTACCAATGCCTGGAGCTGTGGAAGAGCATATTTGGTGTGCTGGATTTTGAGATCATGCACCCACCACTAATGAATACCATCTGAAGAATTTGTTGGCCCAAACACTAGTACATGTAGTGTCTCCAGTTTGAAATAAAATGACAATAAGTTTTAGAGTTGAGCTTTTCCAACTTTCCCAAAATTTCAATTTCATGATCTCAATAAAATTGAGAATGAGACCATCAAACTGAAAATTTAGAAATATTTTATTTCATTTCCAGTTTAAATTTTTGAAGTTTCCTGACCCACAGTTAATAGCATAAAAAAATGTCATCTATTTTAAGACCTGGGGTTTCAACCTAGGATTTGCTGCAACAGCCAGCTACAATTTGGTTCACAACAAGGACCAACCAATTCAGGAATGGAAAAGAGAAGGAAAACACGTTTTGTTAAAGAAAGTTCGACCTAAATTTTGGAACTGCTATTTTGTCTAAAAATTCAAAAGCCAAAATTACCAATCTGCAGCAATTTAGCTGTACAAATAAGGTCAAATTGAACCAAGATCTTCACAAGAATTTTTTAATATACATGCGAAATAAAACAATGTCGAGAAAACCATTACAAACAACTAACTCTCCCCAAAAACGAAAAAGAAAAAGAAATAATGCATTCAGGCACCTGGTATATAATCTTACTGTGTTTCTGGCTCAATGCTACATCAATCGGTGAAACCTTCGAAGAAAATGGAGGTCAAATCTATGGATTGAAGATCTGCGCAAATGAAATAAAAACCCAAATTGGAGAACTTGAAGAATGAAATTATAGTATTAGAGACCCGTATTTAAAGGTTAATGCATGTAAAAGCTATTAAAAATAACAAAAGCAAAATTCTTTAAAAAAGTAAAATTGTTATAAAAATAGCAAAATTGTTAAAAATAGCAAAACCATCAAATTTGACACAGTCCCATGAAGGTCTGCAAAGCCTTTTCCCATAGGGGTAACGCCTTCGGCGTAAGAATATACATAATACTAATAAATACATTATCCTTACATATAATAGGTGTAGTTTATTACCTATGTACCTTCTTATTTTATTAGGATATACCCATTACATGTAAATATACCAAGGACAAAATTATATCCTTGGATATTTATTAATGTACTAATAATACATCAATAAATATTATCTAAATAATAAAAAAGATAAGTAGGTATTATTCTCTTAATAGATTTGTCTATTATGTACAAATCAATTTCTTCTTCATCCCTTCCGCCATTCTCCACATATGCATGTCCTAGCTTAGTGTCCAAGGGAACCACTACTCTTTTCTCTTCATTCTTAAAACTCATATACCTCTATTTAAATGGCATATTTGCCCGTAAATCATAACCCCAAGGTCTCCCAAGAATAGTGAGGTATTTTTCCTTTCCATATGTCTCAATCGCCTCAAAATCCCCATAAAATAACATACCCATGATATTGATCTCAACATCACATAGATCTCCCATTGATCTGGAAGTAGTCTTATTGGCTATGTAGAGTGTTTTTCAATTTGATTACGATGTAGTCTTCCCATCTTAGCCCCCACATTTTTTGTTAAGAGGTTTACTTCAGACCATGTGTCTATGAGAACTTTGCGCAACTCATACCCATTCAATCTTGCATTAACATAGAGATATTGATCAAAAGGAGTCCTTAGGTCCACTTTGTTCATAATTCTTGTCAAAGATACTATTGGTTTTACATACCTCTCACTTGTTTCTTTGGGGATCCCTATACTTTCCTTAAGCCGCACTCGCCCTTCTTTTTTTAACAATGCAAAAAGTATGGTTATTTCCTTTGGATTTTTGGGTCATTTTCCAATGTGGTTCTTCAAATTTTGGGACTATCATGAATCTCAAGTGGTCATTAACTCCTTTTGTAACTCATTTAAAACTTTCTTAGCCTCACTCACAATGGCCTTTTGTATTGAAGCGTCCAAGTAGTTTACAACTCTCTCAACATTATTTGCCTATCCCTTTTTTCATAGCTTTGTTTGATGTGCCCATGACTCAGTCCTTAATTAGAGAATCCTCCTAACAATGTATTCATGTGCATTCCCTAGCCCTTTCCTCAGTATACATTATCCTCGAGGTCAGCAATACTATTCTTGCGCAATAGTCACTATCCTAGTTGTTTTTACACAATCACTGTGTAAAATCTTCTACCACAACTAAGGACACTCTTATGTCCTATGTTCCTCCCCACAACTCACACAAGTTAGGATTTTCAGGCATTATCGTTTATAATGGTCAAGAGCCCACACTTATAGCAAGTTCTCCAAGTACATCCTCCATTTCACATACTCCGCCTCTTTGACAGAAGTAACCTAGACCAAATCCTTTCCCTTGATTCGATGAAAGATAATCTTGTGCAAGTCCTTAAGACTTCATCTCGTTCACTTCCCTAAGAGAGTGAATTTAATATTTTATATCTTCAATAAAAACATTTTACAGCATGCACCATAGGTTCGAACACTCTCACTAGCATCCTGCTTAATCTCCTTTAGTGCAGAAATACTCTCTTACTCAAGTTTAGGAATATGAAGCTCCTTAAGGAATGTAACTTTTAACGCATCAAAATCAGTCACCTTCTAATTCAAATCTAACTTCACATACCAAATATGTGTTTTCTCTTGCAACATCGTCACAAAAAGGCTTGCCTTTGTCTCTAACGAAGTAATACACTCAGTGCTTTACACAAGATCAAATTTATACATGTTTTCTACAACATCCTTTATGCCTTTGTACTTGGGAAAATTTAGGTTAATCGGATAAATAACTTGTTTTTGCACATGACTATGCACATTTATCACTATGTTTCTCGGTAGGGGTATTTCCACCACTTGGTACCACAAATTTATGCACAGTACTCCTTATGAACTATTCTTCATGTCCCAATGGCATCAAGACATAATGTGTCACCAACACAAAAATTAAACCAATAGGCACACGGGTCATTTGCCCTGGACTTGAAATCCTAGCTCTAAACATTGCAACACCTTTACCTACTCTCCTACTAGAAGAATCATGTTGTGCGTCAGTATGAGTTGGTCGGCAATCCCATTCAAGGCCTTGTTCTAGATTTGTGTACTCCTCGCCTTTAACATGAACTTCCTCGACTTTTGACTCAAAAAGACACACTTCCCACTACACAAAGTGTTCATCATCCCCATGCCTTCCCTATCTATCACAGGTCGACATGCTCCAGGAAGGACTTCCCCACACTCTTAGGGTCTCTTTTCATGACCTCTCTTTTTGGATTTCTGCATGTAACGTTAACCCTAATTCTCTCTCATTTATATTCTCCATTTTACTTACTCCACACTCCAAACCTTAAGTTTTGCCTCTAAATGCTTTAGCCACCACATATCGTAGATTTACTGCTCCATGCTCGCTCATTCAAACCCTAGGTTAACAAGGAAAATTTTAATCCAAAAAGGGATCTCAACAAGAAACGAACCTCTAAGTTCTCACAAAAACTCAAACTCTACTTGCTCAAGACAAGAGTAGGTTTGTCACCACAAATTTTAGAACATAACTATGTAAAGTTTTATGCCACCACACATCCACTGCTTTAGTCCATTCTCCATCAATGTGTTTCAACTTAGCAAGTCTCGTATCAATTCAACCCTTAAGTTTTGCAAGATTCCACCTCTTTCCAACAATCAAATTGGCAGTCCACACATAAATATGCTAAGGGAACTCTTAAAAAAAACTTCATACAATTCATCCTCTAACCACTTCATAGGCCTACGATTGTCATGGCCCTTCACTCTAACTATAAATTATATACCCTTGTTATGAAACAATGCCTCAATATATTCTTGTGTGATCCAATCGACCAATCCACAAGACATATGCTTGGTCACTCTTCATGGCACAATTGAACGAGGTCCCAACACAATCAAAAATGTTATCCTAGTGTTTGTTGTCGAAGGTTTTGCATTACAATTTGTACACTCTATCTACACCGACACTTTCAATTAATTTTTCGCTCGTAGGTCTCGCCCAAAGCGCAATAAAGAAGACATGGTGAGCTCATATTTGTAGAGTGACACAAAATAAATAGCCATGTACACAACCTTGAAGGATATTGACATTACCACTCAAACATTAACCCTTACAGCATCATAAACACACATTCACACACAATCCATAGTCGATCTAGGCATGTTTACATATTAATTGTATGAATTATACAAACATTACAAAAAAAACCTTTAATCTTCATTGTATTCCTCAAAGAAAACCAACTATTACATCAAGTACACGATCATACGCAAATTCACACAGTACAGTGCTTTACATATTCTTACAATGCATTGCTCATTATAGGCATGAGCTAATAAAATCCTTACAAAACATGTGGTTCCCTTCCCAAAGCACATAGAATGACAAGTACGAATCGTTTTTCCGATAACAATGAACACAATAATGACACCTCCTCTAGTTTTACACTAAACATACCCCGGCATAAATCTTGGACATTCCCTACAATTCTCTTTCCACAAACTTCCTTTGGCTCAACTAATGCTTAATTGTCACACACATTCTCCTTATGTTAATGGTGCAGTGTTGGATTATCCACTCCATGGTCTCCTTTTTGCACGACGTCCCCTTGGGATATTATATGAATATTTTTGTCTGATCTTGTGGTTTATCTTGTGAACACTTATGTCTCATTTATGCGGCTCAAGGATTAAACCCGCAAAATGTCTTGTCAACATCCATCTTTATGTCTTTTATAACTTGACAAGCTTCACAATATGTACAAGGAAAAATATTGAATTCGGGTAATAAATTATCGAATAGTAAGTTACAAAATTGAAAGAACATATGAATAAAATTTAAGCACAATTATATTGAAACTTTTCAATAATTTATACAATAATTAGAAATAAATACCTTAAAAGTTGGGTGAAAATGTATTTGAAACACATCATTTACAATTTTTTGGTTTATTAACAAAAAGAAATAGCCAAGAAAAGACTTTGAATCTAAACCTTGAACAAGGATTTATATGGTTTTTCAATAATTAGTATTTTACAACCCATCATATTCTCATGCTAAAATGAATGCATGTCAATTATAAGCTTTCTAAAGAAAGTGTAGATTATAAAATTTATTCCGCCCTCAAAAACAATTTTATCATTAACACCACCCTTGTTACAAAATCCACCAATTCAACGTGAACATCATTAACTACATGTTCCTTTTCTTTATTACTCTCATCTACAAGCATAGTTTCTTTATTGCTCTAATCTACAAGCCCAGTGTCATCATCTCTATGCTAATACAATAAACATTTTTTTTAAATTAACCGTACTAAACTTTCAATTTAATTTTTAGAAACTACAGTAATTTGTTTAGATTGCCTTACCAAAATCTATACAAATGAATGCAATCCTCCATTCATGTGGCTTTGCTTATAATGTTCTTCAATTGTAAAATATTTAACCAATTTTTTACCTAGACCCTTATAATTATAGCATGAACAGTTGCATTTTTTAATATGCCATACTTTAATATCATATTTGTCCTCGTCATAATTTGAATGTTGCAATGTTTGAAGCAATCGCCATATTGCAATGGAATTCATTATTGTAATCCACCAAATCATAAATTCACATTTTATTTTAAATACATAACATCGAATTTACATTTAAAATAACATCACATTTTACCTTAAGTTTGGTTGAAAAACATCAATACAGTCTTGTCTTATATTTTGAAAATCTAGAGTTGTAAATGTTGCAACTTCCCTTCTCGTTGCAATCTCTCTAATTTTCAATAGCTCCATTAAAGTTTCAATTAACAATGTGTATATGAGTCACAATTGGCAATTGTATATTGCACCTAAAAACTTTTGAGGATGAAAAGTAGCAAATAAGCCACATTACGCATGTAATAAACCACTTTTAACTTGCAAAATTATCGGAAACAAATGTTACCATTTGGCTCAAATGTTGTTATCCTAAATGCTCGCCATTATCCTCAATTCATCCATGAAGTCAATTTGAATTGAGAAAAATTTTGTAAGTGTGCCATCGAAGGCAAAATCAAACTCTCGTCTAAGATCGATCAAGCAAACTGTAAAATCCATTAATCAAGGCCGATTGCACCCGTGATGTTTCTCAATCACAATTTGACGAACTAATGTGAGATAAGAAGTGACTTAATGCACTTAAGCCCAATTACGCTGCATTTCACCCTTTTTATGCTTGTTTCTAGCTCAAATGCATTGTGATGTCCCCATTTCATTTATGATGTTGATTTGAATTGGAGAAAATAGGGCGTGAGTCATAGTTACCTAAGTCTCAGGGACAGGTGGACGGGGAGACGGAGGGACAGGGTTTCCGAGATGGGAAAAAATTCCCAAATTTTGGGGACGGCAAGGGGATTGCTATTAAAATAATAGATAAAATATTAATATTTAAATATTCTAACTTTATTCAATGAAATTTAGGGATTTAAACTCTATTCAAGTACTTTCAAGATTATAGTTTAATGTTCTTTGTAAAAATAACAACTTTTTAAAAGTAAAAACATCAACAGTTTTTTGGAAGATTTTTAAAAATTAGGGGACATCCCCTACAAGTCCCCAAGTCCCCGAAACGTTCGAGACGTCCGAGACGTCACCAAAATCTAGGGGACGCGTGCCCACGTAACACTGGCACGAGTGTATAATCAACCCTTAAATCATGCTTCCTTTTTTGAATTTGATCAACTATATGGTAAATTTGGTAGATCCAAACCAATTGCCCTCACTAACTAGCCCTTACTCCCCAATTTGAACCAACAAATTTGCAACTTATGCAAGATAAAGGGCAATTATAAAATCAGGTCACAAAGTCAGAATTCAACACGCCATTTATGAGTTTTTCCAAAATCAAACATCCAGCTTAAACTCCCTGATATCGAAAATTCGATCATTCTAATAAAAACTTCTGAAAACATAAGCAATGTGACAAAAGGAATCCGAATCTGAACTCATAAGTGGCAGTGCATGAATATTTAAGTCATATCAAGCTTTCTCAAAGAACCTTCCAGCTTGCTAACCTTCCAGTTTGCTAACCTTCATCCTTCTTCAAAACACAGAACACTGTCTTCAGTGGCAAACAAGCATTGAGGTTTTGCATCTACTTCCCAATTATTGACATTTTTTGAGCTTGATGAAACAGAAACCACATTATACCATTCATCATCAGATTCAACAACTACAATCCTTATTTCATTCCAAAATTAAACGATAAGAGCATAGAATAAATGGTAAAAATAAAACTGAAAACTCATTGCAACTTGCATACAGTTTAACCATCTTCACCACTGATTTTCCCACAGATTCGAGATTTTAAATACATCTCAACAGCCTTGTTGAAAACTTTAACTACCCTAAGAATTTCAAACAACTGAAAAGTGAATGGAATATGAGAATTCAAACAAAATACCACTTGCCAAATTCATCATTTCACTATCAACCTGCCGCAAATCCCTTCAAACAATTCAAGAGAACAATTTGGTAAGACAGTGTAATTCACACCGTTTCAAAAGACAATCATCCTTCAAAACTGAAAATGGAAGCCACATTTTTTAATCTTTCTTTCCCCTTCTTTTCCCCACTATTGAGAAAAAGAAATCTTATTTTATGCCTTTCAAAATATTAATCCTAAATGGGGCTCTTGATTTCTAAAATATATCATTCACTCTTTAACAATTTCCAACTTGCCTAAAACATTCATCATTCCTTTGAATGGAGAAAAACTGAAATTACATCTACAAAATTCTGAGGAAACACACCAAACCATTCTCATCTAAGACAATTAAAAAGATTTCATTTCAATTAAAGAAGCTTCACGAAAGAGACCCCTCTACAGTGCATCCCATGTGTTTCTCACTTCCCATTTAACCATGAAACCCCAAATTATGAGGAACAAAACAAAGAAAATAAAACAGTCTACTTTTCACCAAAGACTCGGACAATGTATTCCCATGCCCTTTTTTCACATCAAAAGCCCTCTTAAACCCCATATTTATTAAAAAATTGAATAGCAAAGAGAACAGTTGAAGTGAACCACATTATTCGTTTTCAAAACATTGTATATCAGCATTTGCATTTTCTTCCATTTTATACACCTAATTATGAAAATTTTAAAGTGAAACAAGTCTTAAAAAACCACGAGTGTAACAAGCGAACCTGTGAATCATTTTATTTTGATGAAACAATCTTACTCTTTCTTTACTTTATTTCCCTCATACAAATCAATCACCAAATTTTAAAAGGTTCGATAATAGTTTCCAAAAATTTTGCTGAAGCAAAACCCACAAAGACATAAGTCTGCATTTTCGATATTTTTCAAACCATATATATGGAAAGAAGGAACCAAAATGGCATGCTTCAAAAAATTCAGGGTTTAAGACTTATCTAAAAGCAAAAGAAATGAAACCCTAAAAGCACAAAGAGAAATTCAAGTATAGACACCCCAAAAAAGCAGGAAATTTAGAGGAAGGCAAGTCAATACCTTATGTGAAGATAAAATTACGCAATAAAATTTCAATTGAATGATAGAGGAAGTAAAAGAAGATTTTACAAGAGATTTAATGCCTTGACATCTCTTCAACATATTCTCTACATCTCAAAAATTTAACTACCAAAGTTTGGCTTCCACCCAAAACTTTGCAAAAATGATTCAATAAAGTGTGAAAATGTAGAAGCTAGGGAATAAAACCAAAAGGAAGACGAGGACGGCAGTCAATACCACCCACCTCTACATTGAATGCAGAGGTGAGTCATTTACACCACTATTCAAAAAATAAATTTAAAATTGTATTTATATAAAATAAAATAGATTAGCCTCTATTAATGGGACGTGAAATCAGGAGGGAGAGGAAAGATGTTACACAGGACTGAGTGGGTCACCCAGAAAACTATCATTATGTTGTTGACTGCAGAGTTTAGGTTCAATTCTGTCCTAACAGCATATAAGCTTTATTTATGACAAGAAGCAATAAAACGAAAAAAGCATAGAAAATCAAAAAACTACGATTCATTTACACTTCACCCCACTTTATTTCACCACTATCTCTGCATTTACCGTTATTTACCCCCTTTACACTTTCAAAACTTAAAACAAACGTCAATAGTTTTAACTTTTATATTAAAAAGCCAGGAAGAAATTAGGACCCCCTCACATATTATTCCACAACACCTTATATTATGCAACTCTAGCAATTGGCCGATTTCGTGTTAAATCAATGCAATGCATCCTAGCACAGGCTTAAAATCACTTCAAAGTATCAACGCTTCCATCGTGGGAATGGCACATCTATCATCTATCACTATTCAATACAAACTTCAATGCAAGATTCCCCTGTGCCCCTAACATTATGCCAAAATTAAAAAACTCACCTTCATAGCCTGTGTTGTGCAAACAATGACTGCAAGAATACTGAAGAGCTGTGTGAATCGAATTGTAAAGGGTTTATCAAACATCTATGAAATCAAATTTGAATATCAAATAATGAACTAGTAGAAAAAGCTGAAGAATTTACTTCAAGATGCATAATGTTAATGCAATCCAATGATGAGTGTTAAAAGCATGTTTGCATTTTTCACTTAAGAGGCAACTGGGCAAAAGCAAACTCAACAAGCATTCCAAGCAACAATTAACTCAACGTTTAAGTGGTAGGACCTTAACAAATCAAAGTACAAGTAAGAGCAAAGAGAAGCAAACCTCCATTGTTTGAATTGTTCTGATTTCTGAAAAACAGATGGAATGGGCCTGCTGCAGCAAACAAAAAAAGTTGAGGTTGCAGATTTTTGCACCAAACCTCCTTGGGAAACAGCATCGTTTTCAGCCTTTTAGGCAAAAGGTTAATCATGAAATGCCCTTAAGACGTGATCAATGTGTCAATTGAGCCAGATGGCTTCCTGTTTTCATATACCCAAAGCTAATCATGAAATGCCCTTAAGACGTGATCAGTGTGTCAATGGAGTCAGATGGCTTCCTATTTTCATTTACCCAAAGCTTCTAACATTATGGGCCCTTAATATCCTGCAATCAACCTACAGATGAGTGCTCTTCTCTTGAGACTTGCTCAACTTCTTCTAAAAGAAAGTGATTTTTTTCAACAGTGTCCACCCTTAGAACCCAATTGCCATTCCGGGAAAAGTGAATTTTCACTCCAGAATTTACTTGGGAAATGGGAGCCTAACCCAGACAGCAACAGTACTGGGAGCTCATCCGCACGGTTGAAATCTGGGGGGACCGTTGCCTCATAAATAGGCCTGATTTATTTGAAAACAGTGTGCTCCTTGGAAAACAGCATCCTTCAGCATTGGAGGCAAAGATACCATAAACCACCCTTGCATAGTAGTTTATGGCCCTCTTTAGATATAATCTAAGATACCGGTACGGCACCCCCAGGGTGCTGGAAACGTACCAGGAGCAGCGCAGGAGCGGGAGTGGTGCAGGAGCGGCGAGGGAGCACGGAAAGGACTGTGGAAACGTCCGGGTACAGCACAGGCCGTACCCGGGTGTTTCCACAATGTTTTCGCTGCTCCCAAGCCAAAATACTTAAATATATTCTATGCTTAAAAATTGAACACCAGAATAAGTTCAGCTTTTTGAAATTTGCAACTCCCAATCTGAATATTGAAGTACATTATTGATTCTGAACTGTTTTAGAATATTGAGAGAAGTAAAATTGTAAATCCTGAATTATTTTCAAAGAAATGAAGGTAAGGAAATTTAAAGTATACAGAGCATGACTTGAAAGAGTTGACATGTAAATGCATATGCAGACAAAAATACATGTAGATGCCAGAGGCGTGTTGTTTAATCATAATGCTATGGATTGAAATGAAGCTTGGGAATGCAAGTCTTATGGAGTAAAAACCTTTTTGGTGGTCTTGAGTAAATCATTTTTTCAGATGCCACCTTCAACGTCATGTCCTAGCCAATTTTCGCAGACCATGCAAGAGAATGGGCAGTTAATCAAGGCAAAAATAAACACTAGTACACGACAGGATGCGAATCAGCTGCAAGAAGATGCTCGAAACAATTTGCTTATAACTTGTCTTTCATATGCATAATATGTGGTTAATAATTAAATTCCTATTTAGGAGGTTGAAATTTATATATATTTTTTAATTTTTATATAGTGTTTGTACTGCCGTATCCTACGCCGCATCCGGGGTCAAAAAAAATTTGCCGTTTCCGCATATCGGATACTCCGTACCCGCTTCCGTATCCAAAACGTTTCAGCTACTTAGGATATAATCAATGGAGCTAAATAGCTCCCTGTTTTCATATACCCAATCTTTTAACATATTGGGTCCTCCATATACTCCCACGAACCTAAAGATAAGTGTTCTTTTGATGAGGAACCAGAGATTTTGCTCAACTTTTTCCGAAGTAAAGTGAATTTTTTGGGGAGCAAACACCTTTAAATGGAACCCAATTGCGACTCTGGCCAGGAAATTAGCCTACAGGTAAGTGCTCTTTTGCTGAGGAGATGGCCTTTGCTCAGCTTCTTCTAAAGGAAAGTGAAATTTTTGGGGGAATGAACTTCTTTAGATGGAATCCAATTGCCATTCAGGCCAGGAAGTTTTGTTTGACCAACATTTTCTCAGCATGACATTGCCAGAACTTCCACAGATCATTTCTGGAAACCTAACTACCATCCTCTGTACCAGCTGCATTGAAGAATGGCATAGGCTTTGTGGACAAGGCCATGGCCTCTCTACACCTAGGATCAGTTAATGGGAAGCTCAATATCAGCAGATCTGAGAAGATGCTAGTCTAGAGAATGGGGAAATTGCAGAAGAAACTAATTAGTATTTTAAAACATACAAAATGCTCTTTGATCAAGGATGTGCCACTAATATATATGCTATAGTTATCATTTGTTATGCCAGTAAAAGGCTCTTTGATAAAGGATGTGACACCACCCTCTAGCAGGCTCCACTATAAATTTTAAACAGCATAAACCTAAGATGCAAAGTCGTTTCTGAATTATGATCTTTACAAGTATGACCATAGTTACCTGAGTCTTGAGGATGGGGGGACAAGGGGATGTTAGGGACGGGGCTTCCTAGACAGCAAAAAAGTACCCACATTTTTGGGGTTGGCACGGGGACGGCTGTTAAAATAGTTTATAAAATATAATATTTATATACTTTTAACTTTATTGAATGAAATTTAGGGGTTTAAACTATATTTAATGTTTGAAAGGGTACACTTTCGAGATTAGAATTTAAGTTTTTGGTAAAAATAACAACTTTTTTAAAGTGAAGGCATTACAAAAAAAAAATTAAAATTTAAAAAAAATGGAGAAGCCCCCTCCAAGTCCCCAAAACATTCAAGACGTCCAGGACATCATCAATATCTAGGGGATGCCTCCCCATGTGACAGAGTATTACTAGTACAAATATCTTAAATACATCTATTTGAAAATTGCCGATAGATATCAATCTCAAGGCTCTTATATCTTGAGTTTTATACATATTACATTTATTACATTATCTTCATATTCCTTATTAGTTAGTGACAAAAAAACCTTTCCAAAAAAAAGAGCCCCATATCATATGGGCAAGATATTACTACTTTATTATTGACTTCTCATAGTTGGGAAAAAAAAATTAAGTGACAGTACAATAAATGTCAAATTTAATATATAGAATAAAAATTACAGTCACAACATTAGATCTCACCCCTTGCTGCCATTGTAGAATACATAAACTAGTACTGATATCTTAAAAACACTGAGATATCAATCTCAAGGCCCTTATCATAGATTTTTAGCATACCACAATTATTAATAACTTTATTACCTTCATCAAAAATTTCCCACGGAATGGTAATAAATGGTGTCAATCTAAATACACTATTGTGTAAGGCTCAAAAAAAAATATGGAGAAAAAAAGCGGGGCTCCAAAAATCCACCATGGCTAGACGATAATAAGGTTTTTTGATTGACTTTTTCAATAAGGAAGGACTTCTAAAGTTCTAAGTGACAATCAAATGGACATGTCAAATTTAAAGTTGGACATTAAAAATGAACACACAGCATGCTCATTACAGCCCACTCACCACAGGAGGATGCCATTGTAGGACACCTCTCAGTGTAAATACGTGAATAATCATGACATTTTAAAGTCCCTTCCATCTTTGACCTCATTTATATTACACTAGTTAGATTTTCCAATAAAGTTCTGCAGTCTTTTGATCTGCCTACACTAGTTCATATTTTTAGTAGATAATTTGTTTGTTCTCTTCTAATAACAGAAGAGTAATAAAATGGTACCAAGAGTAATTTTTTTGGTTTCAACAATCACATGCCATCATTCCAATTTGTGTGTGAACATGATTACATCTTAGAGGAAAAAGTGTTTGACTTTACTTTTCACTTGGGCAATTTCTAGTCAAACCAGTTCTAATTACAGTTTGCACCTTATGTGACGGATACGTAAATGGCTACAACCACTTAGAATGCAAGTAAAATGGATTCTAGACAGGCCCAACAAATATGTTTACCACACTTACAACTGATATGATTACAGCCATCAGCTTATGTCTGAAAAGTGAAACCACAGCTATGCACATCACGATTTTCAAATATTTGCTTTGCCTTGTAAAAGCATTACGAAGGAAAGGATTAGCCTGCACCATGCTTGTGATGATATTATTTCTAATTCAGGAAAATGACACTTACAGATAAGATCGTGTGGCATGACCAAGGCCGAAGTACATAACTCTACTTATCAACTTTTGCGCATAAAGCAGATAGTATGCCAGAACTGGAAATCAGCATAATAACTAGATAGGCAATCAGCAGTGGTGCAGAAGCTGTAGGTACCAATTACTGGCACCGACAGACAAGCCATCCTTTGAAGCTCGAAATAATATGGACAATCCAGGCAGTGTTCGGAACTCCACAAAGGGCAAAGATCTTCCAGATCAGAACTGTAAAAAGAGAAACAATTACACGTTAGTTGGTGATTTGGATATGCAAGTAGAAATTTGAAACAAAATTGATGGCTAAAGACTGAGTTACGTTGGTGCAAAACAAGCATTGACCTAGCCAGAAGGCGAGTGTGTACAAATAAGAATTTCCCTTAGCAGAGAAATAAATTAAGAGTCTTGAGATCTCATAGATAGCAGAACAGTAAAATCAAAATCCCTATAATAAAGATCAGTGGCATGCAAAAAAGCAGTTTACATTATACTATTTGCGGATAATCAGCTGAAAGCATGCCCACGATTTAGACTGAGTCTCTCAGACAGATCTATTAATGGACAAAATAAATGACTGCCTACTGTCACCAGGATAAGTTCTGCTTAAGGAATTCCAGTCTATTTGGGAAGTCCAGTTAGAAGCTACATCAAATCTTTTGACGATTTCCTTCATCAATCCATGTGGCACCCCTTCCCCTCTAAGGGGTATCTCATGATGTTTGTTTTCATGAAGTAGTATCAAACCATCTATGAGATGTGTAGCAGCTTTCTCATTCTTGTCAGCTGGACCAAAAATTTTGATGGTTAAAGTGCGCTTTTCAAATAAAATGTAAGTCTTAGTCTTCTGTTCCAAAGATCTTAGAAGCTGGAGCCCTTCTCGAGTAAAAAGCAGCTGTATGGCTGCAGGATTAAGCCTATCATCTCCTACAACAGTTCCTTTTAGTAGTTCTTCCAATGAAGATCTACACTTTACAACTGCTTCCATCGTGTTTGACAATATTTTCAATTTGTAGGATCCATACTCAGTCTTGGTCAAGATTAGCTTCAAACCTATAAAGCAAATTGTTAGATGTCACTGACTATTGTCAGAAAAGAAATAATAGTACAAATCCTCAAAATATATTTAAATGATCGATGCAACAATCAGCTAATACAAAGACAGCATTCACATTTCACATTTAGCACTTATATATCATGCAAGCAAGCATACAAAACACCAAGGACGAGTTCGTTGAGGGTAGTTGAAATTTATCAAATCTTCTACATTACAAAAGACCGAGGACCACCCTTATGCATGCTTGGGATGACTTTTCCACTTGAAGCTATCAATTAGAACTACTTTACCTGTTGGAGCTTTCGTGAGTCGCTAAGTCTCCTTATTATGTGATTTAGGTGTGGCATGCATACTGTTCTGATAACCACTTTGCATGTTGATACTCACACTTAGGTGCTCAGGGCTCCTAGGATACAAAAGCTTTGATACACATGTTATTTTCCAAACCTGGCTTGGTTAGGACTTGTATAAGATCTTGTGTTCCCTTGCAAGGGAAAAATTCATGTTGAAAACAGGACAACTATACCAACTAGTGTCAAAAAATTTCATTGTAAACTTTCCTCGACTTCCTCTAGGTCAACCCGTCCCCAAGGAAGGATCTAAGCTTATCCCCATCCTTATGTAAAAGTTTGTGTTTGAAATCAGTCTCAAAAAATTGCCCATGTGATGGAAAAGAAGAAATGCCAATGATAAAAATCAAATGATTCTATTTTCTACTGAACAAATATTGGTGTGATTCCATGTTATACAAAACAGATATTGGTGTACGGGAGGCCTATTTCTAGTCTTATAGATAAGGCTGGCAGCATATTCTTCGGAACTGGATTTGGAAAATCCTAAATTCATCAGAGGGAGGTGGTATTCATGAGCTAGGATCATTGTGCACCATTGATTTAGGAAGATTTTGGAATGATCTGAATCCGTTTAGGAGCAAGTTCAACAAAAATCCGAATTTTTGGAGTTCCCGAAAGGAGCTTGCACTACAAATCCGGTACAGTGATGTATATACATATATTATTATGATGTATACATAAATGAGTACATGCAGGTCATAACATAAATCATGTAAAACATGCAACAAAAATATCCATCATACAATAATGAGCGGTAAAAGTAATCTTGTAGAATTGCGAAATACATGAGTTTGAAATTTGAATAACATTAAAAGCAGATCCATGGTTTTCCCGAGCCCAAGACTCAATATTGAAATGAAACTTAAAAGTTTCAAACATCTGCAACATCAAAACATGCTTCAACATCAAAACCTTCTTCAAAATCAAAATTAGATACTAGCACCATCATCTAATCCATCTCATCATCACTATCAATAATTTCTTTAAGTTCTTTGAAGGATGTTTCTCCAAGGTGTGAATCACCATCTGCTTTTGCAAGATTGTTCTCAAGCAAATGCAAATTGTTGTGGACAAACACGAGATCTGAAAGTGTTTTAGCTCCTAGACGATTCCTCTTGTTGGTGTGGATCAAATCATACATACTCCAGTTTTTTTTGCACATGCAGAAGCACTCATGGACACACAGACTGTGGACACACACGGCAAGCACTTTTTGTAGTTTGAAGTAGAAGACCCATAGGTGCGCCACCATAAATGGAGATCCATGCAATGGATGTCTTCTTGTGCCTCCTTTCGAGCAAACATGCACTCTTGGTTCTTGAATGTAGTGAGTTGCCTTCTCACTTTGGCCTTCTCATCATCATCACGAACCAACTTGTTTATTGTTTCCAATATACCATTCTTTACCTCCTCATTTGCATCATGATCCACCTCTCTAAGCTTAGGATTTAAATAACACCCTACTGCATGGATAGGATGTAACATATCCCATCATATGTCCACAATGTCCCATATTCACCTAACTTCTTCAGCATCATTTGCAAGTACTTTTTTTATTTGGTCCTTTGCTGACTCCATGCCTTCATGCACAAAGCTAATGCAAGGTTTCATGCCATCGACCAATCTCAACAACTGGACGAGAGGTTCAAACACCTTTAGAGCCTTCTCAGAGCCCTCCCAAAATGAGCTTCCTAAGATAATTTTATCGACATCTTTTGCAAGGCTTTCCTTAGAAAGCTTAGATTATTCTTCACTAACCACAACTTTTCTCAGAGCTGTCTCTCCTCCACCTCCCTTGCAAAGTAATAAAATTAGATGCAAATCTTAGTCTCAGCAAGGGAAAAAGTTCTCGCTTTGCAAATGAGCGATACAAGCTCAAGGTTAAGCGGTGATTAAGTGTGAACGTGGAAATTTGTTTCCCTTCTCTTACAACACTATTTACCCATTCCAACTTTGCTAGATCTTCAAGCAAAAGATCTAAAACATGAGTTGCACATGGGGTCCAAAACAAATGAGGAAAATTGTCCATAAGAAGTTCGCCTGCTACTTTACAATTTGTTACATTATCTATAATAACCTGGACTACATAATCTTCTCCAATTTCTAGAATAGCAAATTCAATGCATTTGAAAATGAAATTTGCAGTCTTCACCTCTTTGCTCAATATCAAATTTTAGTGTTACGCAGGGATTCGTCCCCTAGATTTTGGTGACATCTCGAACGTTTCAGGGACTTGGTCGGACTTTAAGGGGGTGTCCCCAATTTTTTAAAAATTTAAATCACATTCAAAAGTTTTATGATGTTTTTACTTGACAAAGATGCTTATCCATTTACCCAGAACATCAAATTATAACATCTTTATAATGTACCTAAAATACATTAAATACAGTTTACGATCCCTAGAATGTCATTGACGCCCTAGTTAAATATTGAAATATTAATTTTAATATATTGGGGATTTGAAAGCCCTCCCCCCGCCGTCCCCAAAATTTGGGAAATTTTTCTGTCGTCTTTTAAAACTTTCCAAAAGATCAAATTATAATCCAAAACATCAAATTATAATCTTAAAATGTACCTAAAATACATTAAATACAGTTTAAATCCCTAAATGTCATTGAAAATAGTTTAAAATATTGAAACTATTAATTTTAATATATTATTTTGAAAGCCCTCCCCCTGCCGTCCCCAAAATTTGGGAATTTTTTTGTCGTCTCGAAAACCCTGTCCCTTTGTATCCCCATCCCCCAGTCCCCAAGACTTAGGTAACTATGGTATCAATCGACTTGATAAACATAACACCTTTTGGACATTGTGTCAAAATGTTTAGGAGGGGCCTTCGCTTTGTATCAGACCACCCATCACTTACCACAGTATAACCTGATTTTCTCCAATTAGATATTGATGACACCTCTTCTAGTAGATTAGTTCTCAAGCATTCAAACGATGGCATTTTGTAACCCTTCCCGAAATTTGCAATCCCTTCTACTATAGCTTTTATATGTGGATTTCAGACAACATTGAAAGGGATGGTGTTTGCATTAAAAAACCGACCCACCAATTTCTCAATCTCATGCTTTTCATGTGGCTTCCACATTGATTTCAATGAAACCTAAGACATCCCCTGTACACTTTTACTTTCTTGGGTAAACATTGATGGAGCCGAGCTACTTAAAGATCCAATTTGTGTCAAATTGCATTGGATTTTAGTCTTTTGTGAAGTTGTTGACATTGTTGCAAGTGTCTTCAATTCATAATCGCTTCAAATTAGAGCAATAAATTATGCATACTTCTCTTGCTCTTTCGTTGTTGGGCAAATCTTCACATCCTTACCCCCAATATAATGGGATTGAACCCTTGTTAGAGTTCCCGTGATATTACTATTACATAGAGTGCATTTCATATTTCTGGTATTGTCATCTCGCTGGACAATGCATTTCATCTCCAACGCACGACTTGTCATGGTGTTGCTGATAGGGACTCCCTGCAAAAAAAAAAAAAAATTTCAATACATATGGTTATAATTATGATGAACATAAAAATTATAAAAACATATACATAAACTTTTATTCTTTAATATATAATAATTTATTAAAGTAAAGATTTTGTAAATATATATAAACTAAAAATAAATAAATAAATTTAAATTTGATTTAATTGTTCATATTTTAAAAACAATATTTACCTTAATACATTATAATTAAAATGTTAAAACATTATACGAAATTAAAAAATTACCTAAATTAACAAATATTATTTAATAATTAAGAACATTACTATTATAAAAAATAAAAATTCAACATTCTAAATTAAAAAACAAACAAAAATATATAAATTCATAACTAAATAATAATATTTAGTTCTTAATGTTACGTTAAGAACTAAATATTATTGTTTAGTTATTACTTATTAACATTATATTAATAATATATTATTAACAATATATTATAATGCATTATACGTTAACGCATTATATGTATTATTAATATAGTATATTATTAACATAATATATTATGAACAATATTTTATGTCGATAAACCCAATACAATATGTTAATAACATATTATTAATAATGTTATACACTATAGATTGTTAATGACATATTATTAGTAGCATTATACATTATTAACATGATATATCATGTCAATAACATTATTAATATATTAGGTTAATAAGGTGTATTAATAAGATAATATATTATGAACAATATCTTATGTTAATAAACCTAATATAATATGTTAATAACATATTATTAATAATGTTATACACTATAAATTGTTAATGACATATTATTAGTAGCATTATACGTTATATACATGTTAATAACAATATTAATATATTATGTTAGCGTAACATTTTATTAACATAATATATTCATAATACATTATTAACATGTATATTAATAAACATACAAACATTTAAATTTAAAAAAACAATTAAAAAAATAAAAACTAGTTAATATTTCATACACGTATAAAAACAAAACATAAACCTAAAGTAACGAGACTTACCTTTCACGACTATACTCCCATCGACCACTGATCTTGCCTTCTACCTCCTGCAACCAGGCTGTGAACAATGCTTTTGCCTTCGACTAACTCCTTTGACAAGGTTTACAAGTCACAAGGTTCAAGTTCGTGTTTATGTTCGATAAGGGATAAAGTTCAAGAAAAAAATGCCTTGAAGTTCGAACAATTTGCTTTCTATCATTTTTATTTTTTTTGAAAAAAATGCATAAATATGTCAGAGGGACAAAGTGAAGAGAGCTTTTTGTCCACTACTTTCAGTTTGGTATTTATACACACATTTGTAAAATAATGCAAAATCGTGTCAAAAACTTCCCATGCAAAAATAATGGTTAAAGTTCGAGTTCATGTTCAACGAGAATAAAGTTCGGCAAAATTCGAACATTTTCAATAAAATCTGAAGAACCTTGTGACATAGCAAGCTACACTACTTCCCAAGCCCCTAAATTGATTTTTGTGCCAACTCATACTTTAGGACTCAAAAAATACCTTCTAGGAAGTTTTCATTTGGGCCAAAACTACCATTTTAAGGCTTTTTCTGAATTTTTCCCATTTTCAAAAAAAATAGGCATTTTTGGGAGGAGCCACTATTTTTGATAATTCAGATCCAGAGGAAAAGCGAGGAGCAGCAGAGAACAGTCAGCAATTTTTACAATTTTTTACAAAACCATGGATTTATTCATACACCATTGTGTCCGACTCATCGAGAGATTTTCAAAAACTATTCATTTGCCCAAATCAGAGCACCAAGGCATCAATGGCATTTGTTTGAAGATCGAAGGCTTCTTTGGGTTGCTTGTTTGGGGAGAGTTACTATTAGGATGGCTCTCTTGACCAGCGCTACCTAGATCTACTGCCGCCTGGTGAATACCAATCGCCACCAATTTTTGCCCCACTACAGCTCAACCACTTCAGGCTCTTGGTCTCATTGTGCTCACCTAGCACAACCACCAGCTCCACAGCCCCCTATTTTTTGCACAATGCTGGTCATATACCACTCAGCCCACATGACCATACCTCGCCTAACCTCTAATTGTGCCACATGTCATCCAAACAACATGCCACCTGACATTCTCTTGCAGAGCCACTTGTCCAAACTCTACGCCACCTAGTGTTCTCCCGCAGTGCCACCTATGTGCACTCCACCACACCACGTGGAGCAATTCAGACGCACCATGCATCCCTCTGGCTCCTGCCACCAAGTCTCCAACACATGGTCACCTACATGTGATCCTGCCCCGCTCCTCCTAAACTGTCAAAGTCAAACACTAACCGCTAGGGATAGTGGTAAATAGCTAGCATCTTTTTCAAGCGCTTGGACACTGATAAATCGAATGTTTTGTGGCTTGACAGATTGTTCAAAGACTCGGTGTTATAAGATGATGTATGTTAGGGTATCCTTAATTAGTGTGCACGTTATTATGGTGTGTTGATTTGTTATAACCATATACATTGTTATATCAATTACAAGAATATTGTTAGTGTGATATTATTGGAGATATGATCTCCATGAATATAGGAACGACATTTCCTATATATCTATGTAATGGTTCGAATGAAAACGACACAGCAGAATAGAATATTATCATTGTTATTTTCTCTGTGCAATTTGTTCATTTTTCACATTTGGCATCAGAGCGATTTGTGATCAATAATGATGTCTGGGATCTGATCAAACACCTACAAAATTAAACTGTATGTGGAGGAAGAAGCACTGCCTCAATTCTACAGCCAGCCATTGACCGATGTCTACAGCAAAATCTGCCAGCTGTATATTAGTGAGTCGGTTCTTTGTCAAAGTTCTAGTATATTTTATTTATTAAAGTCAAGTGTCCCTGCAGTATAAAGGGTTTATATTATCTGGTTCAAGTTAGATTTTATGGAGTTTCATAATGGAAAAGATAAATTTAATTGAAAGATTTGATGGGAAAGACTTTCACACATGGCAAGTACGAACCCAACTTCAACTGATCGACAAAGACTTATGGTATATTGTCGATGGAAAAATTAAAAAACCGAATGATGCAGATGAAGCAGCGAAATGGGAAAGTAAGGATCGGAAAGCAATAGCAATTATCGGCCTTGGTCTATCAGATGCTTATTTGCATCATATTGATCTAACCAAGTCATCTAATAACATTTGGGTGACATTGAACAAGTTATTTGGATCTCAAGCAGGTAGTGCAGCAATGGCGCTACAAGCAAAAACATTTTGGACTAAAGATGGGAGAAAACAACAATATGGTTCAACATATCAGTAAGTTTCGATCCATTTTAAATCATTTAGCAAGAATAAAAGCAGAGGTGGATAAAGAAGATGCTAAAGCAATCTTACTAAATAGTTTGCCAAAAGAGTATTCAAATATTGTTTTTACTCTTAGTAAGATGAATCCTAGTTTGGAAAACTTAATTTCCTCTTTGCTTGATGAAGAAGAAAAAATCAAAAGGTCTATACCAGAAGAATAAACAATAATGGTTGCAAACAATTAAGTCACCCTTCAAGAAAAGGTACACATCAAGGTTGAAATCATAAAAAAAAACACCTTCTATGTCATTACTGTAAACAACCAGAGACATGGTTTTGTGAATTGTAAGAAAAGAGCTCAAGATCTCTTAAGATGATAAATTGGATCAAAAGGCTTTAGCTGCTGAAGAAGATGATTGGGATGATTATTCTAACCCTGCAAGTGATAATGAACTTATTAATTATTCAAGTGATGAAGATTATTTGTACTAAGCATCTATAAACTTGTTGCAAGATGGAGGCAACGGAGGCAAGAGGACAATCAACATCCTCGAGTTCGTCACTACCTCAGAGACCGCATAATACTTTAGTAACACCTTTTCAGTTTTCTTTGTGTTTGATGAATAAGAACAGATGAGCTTCCATTTTCCTGTGTGAAGTACAATATTTGTGTTTCCCCTCGTGATGATGATGATGATGTGGAGATTTGTATCAATTGACACTATAGCAGGAAGTGTTCTTGATCAAATTGACTTGATGGTTGATGTGAATTGGTTGAACCGTCCCAATTCATGTATTCATCTAATAGGTTGATCAGTCCCTAGATGATGTAGTTCCCATAGTCAATGTTGAGGATCGAGACCATGTGTAGGCTACGGAGCGGCATGATGCTTGGTTGAAGACAGTGTTCTTCCCCACGTTCACACTAAGGGGGGGAATGTTAGGGTATCCTTAATTAGTGTGCACGTTATTATGGTGCGTTGATTTGTTAAAACCATATACATTGTTATATCAATTACGGGAATATTGTTAGTGTGATAATATTGGAGATATGATCTCCATGAATATAGGAACGACATTTCCTATATATCTATGTAATGGTTCGAATGAAAACGACACAGCAGAATAGAATATTATCATTGTTATTTTCTATGTGCAATTTGTTCATTTCTCCCAATGTAAGCATTGGAGGAAGCAATGAAACAACACAACATTACAGTTCCTACTTCCAAGGATGAAGGCAAACACTTTCTTGCTCGTGCATTTGTTGCATGTAAAGAAAATTGGATTCTAGATTCAGGTGCTTGTCATCACATGACACACTCATGTGAGCATCTCACTTCACATATTCATAGCAGCACTTAACAAAATACACTTAGGGATTCTACACATCTCAATGTTTTGTGTCCAGCCACTATTGGAATGCAAGATGGGTGTATCAATGTTATACTTTTGGTTCCTAAGATCTACAACAATCTTCCTTCCATCTATCAGAATTGTCATTCTGGAAGTGGGAAGGCTGCAGAGTTCTCTTCGCATAATGTTTTGATCAAAGAGTTGCAAAATCCACAGGTAGTGATTGCTTCAGGTGGTGTTTATCATAGTTCATGCTTGTATATGTTTGACGATTTTGAGTCTTTTTCAAGGACATCACTCATCGCTCATGCTAACTCCTTGAGCAAACTTTGGCATGAACATTTTGGACATGAACTACAAATATTTGCAGCAGATTAAATCATAGAATTTGGTACATGGCCTTCCTAAGGTGTCTTGCATGGATGGTTTGTAGAGGCTGTGTAATTGGAAAAAAACATTGAGACCCTTTTCCCAAATGCAAAGCTTCTTGAGCTTCAGCTTCCCTTGAGTTGGTGCATAGTTACCTCGCGTCCTTTCCCACTCTATTTTTTGGGGCCCAAGTATGTTCTCACTTTCATTGATGACTTATCACATTGTACATGGATGTACTTTTTTAAGTACAAGAGTGAGGTCTTTGACCACTTCAAGGACTTCAAGGCATTTTTAAAGAAGCGATCCTCGCTTCCTATCAAGAAGTTGCGCACAAATAATGGGAGTATGTTAATAATGCATTTCAAAACTTTTGTATAGAGCATAGTATTTAGCATCAGTACACAATCCCCTACAATTCTGAACAAAATGGCATTGCTGAGTAGAAAACAATACCTTGAGAGAGATGGCCAATTGTATGAGCCATTCCATGAACATGGCACCTGCATTTTAGGATGAGGCATTCAATTATGTCAACTTCATTCAGAACCGCATACCCCACAAGGTAGTGCGACACATGGTACCTGAGAAGGCTTGGTCTCATACCAAGTCTGATGTTTCCATATTCTGAGTTTTTTTGGTAGCAAGGCTTGGACATTTATACGTAATGAAAAATAAAACGGCATGAAGAAGAAAAGTCAACCACATGATTTTGTTGGCTACTGTGAGAATGTGAAGAATTGTCGCTTAATTGACCCAACAACTCACAATATTACGTTTCAACAAGATGTTCAGTTTGATGAGCATTTCACCCCTCGAGTCTTCACCTACATCATCTCCTTCACTCGCTTCCCATATTGATGATTCTAGCCTTCTTGATGGTGGGTGGCGGCACCGGCAGCGGCACCGGGCACCGGCGTCGGTGATGATGTTGATGATGATGATGTTGTTGATGACGATGATGATGATGATGACGACGACGCTAACGGTGATGGTGACGGTGACGATGACAATGATGAATCCTCCACCTACCCAAGTGGAATCGCAGTACTTAACAGGAGGCTAGTTCTTTGGCAAGGGATCCACAAACATCTAGGGTTGCTCTTGTGAGTCGTGTTATTTCAAAGGATAAATAGAAGTTTTCAAATGCGACAGGCACACTAGAATGGGATACAACTATGGCAGAGGAGTATTCTTCTTTAATGAAGAATCACACTTGGGATTTGGTTTGTCTTCCTACGGGAAGAAAGTTTGTTCATTATGAGTTTATAAGACCAAATATGTAGCAAATGGTTCTCTTGACATGTACAAGGCCTGCCTTGAAGCAAAGAGATTTTCACATGTTGAAGAAATTGACTATTCTGAGACCTTTGCCCCTATTGTCAAGATGGATTGTGTTCGTCTTGTGCTTTCTCTAACAACGTCAGAAGGATGGTTAGTGCATCAGATGGATGTGAGGAGTGCATTTCTTCACAGTGTCAGACACACCAAGGTAAGATACAGACATGGCAGGAGCATTCTTCTTTAATAAAGAATCACACTTGGGGTTTAGTTTCTCTTCCTAAAGGAATAAAGTTGGTTCATTGTAAGTGGGTCTACAAGACCAAATATACAGCAAATGGTTCTCTTGACAAGTCACAAGTTGAAGGAATTGACTATTTTGAGACCTTTGCCCCTTTTGCCAAGAAGAATTGTGTCTTGTGCTTTCTCTAAAAGCACAAGGATGGTCAATGCATCAGACGGATGTGAAGAGGGCATTTCTTCACAGTGACCTTTATGAGGAGATCTATATGGAGCAACGACGGATTTGTATAGGAATTTTCACTTGTTTACAAGCTTCATCATTCACTCGACAGTCTCAAGTTTGATATGAGAAAATGGACAGCGTCTTGCTCACATTTGGTTTCACTCGTCATTCCGGTCATGCAGTCTACATCTAGAGACACAGGGATGACTTTTTTAAACTTGTACTTTATGTCGATGACTTTATCCTCACAAGCAATTCTTCCATGATTCAAGATGTATGGCATAGTTTGATGGAGTTGTTTGATATGACAAACTGAGGACTTCTGCACTATATTCTTGGACTACATGTCATTCGATCTTCTAATAGGATCTGCATTTGTCAGCAAAAGCATGCTCAATACTTGCTTCATCGCTTTGGCATGACCCTACACTTGTTCAGTCAAGAGTCGCATTGACAGCCACTTGCACTACTCCTAGCATTGACGTTATTTTGTACTGGCAATTAATTGACAATCTTTTGTACATGACACATAGCTGTTTTAATATTTTCTTTGCAATCGGCCTTGTTTCCCATTTCTCACAAGATCCACATGAGAGTCACTGAAAGGTAAACAAACATATTATGAGATGCATTAAAAGACCCTTCACACTTTTGTATTTCCTTTACTTTAGGGATATCTTCACAAATTGTTAGCTTCATTAACTCTAATTAGGTCGGTGATGTTGCTGATTGGAAGTCTACTTCTGGTTTTTTCTATCATCTTGGTTTAGGTCCCGTTGCTTGATCTTGTAAGAAGCAAACTGCAATTGCATTATCATCAACAAAGGTAAAGTATCAAGGTGTTGTTCTAGCTAGCCAAGAGGTTCTACAGCTTCATTAGTTGTCGACAGAGGTTGGTTTTCCACAGACTCCACCCACTACTCTTTGGTGTAACAACCAAAGTGCCATACACATTTCTCACAATCCAGTGGATTATCGGCGTATCAAACAAATTGAGATCCTCATGCACTACATTTGACAGCTTATCCAAGATGGTGTCCATAGCTTGGAGTTTGTACCTACAGAGCATCAAGTTGCTAACATCTTTACTAAACTTTTAGCATCACCTTGCTACCTTCAATTGTGATCGATGTTTGGGGTGAAAGAAGTCCTTGGAGGGGATTCATATCTAGTCCTTCCTAATCATTGTTTAGATTGTACAAGGGTACCTGATCAGGGCTTAGTTATCAGAACCATATTCAGAGAATTCTAAGCCTCTTTTGTCTTCGCAATAGACATCCCTAAGTTGCACTTAAGGGGGGGTGTTGGTGCAACATACTATATGGACCTAATTATTAACTTAGTTGTTACAGCAAGTGCATTATATCTAGGCTTAGAATAAATAAAGATAAGCATCTAGTTAATTGTATCCTATATCACAAGGTTCGAGTTCGTGTTCGAGTTCGACTAGGATAAAAATCGGTTCAAGTTTGACAACTTGAATAAAGTTCAAAAAAAAAAAATCGCCTTAATATTCGGCCAATACATAAAATAATAATAAAAATATAAGATAAAATTTAAAAAATGTAATTAAATTTTAAAACATTAAAAAAGAAATAGTATAATTATTTTTTAAAAACTTGAAATTTTTATTGTATTAAATAGATTATTAATAATTTGAAAATAATAATTAACAAATCAAATCATAATACATTCTAAATTCTTAAAAAATAAAAAATATATAATACAACTAATAATAAAAACATACATAGAAAAGTTTTAAAAAAACATATATAAATAGCATCTAACTTAAATCAATTAATATTTTTATTAGTTCAACATGCAATCGACTTTAGGTATATAATTTTATTTAATAAACATAAAATAAAAAACCTAACCTAAAACCTAAAATTCAATATAATAAAAACATATAAGACAGCTAAAACGAAAAGCAAAGAATGAGAAAATTATTCTTGACCCTTCTGTGACGGGCTTCACGCAGGTGATAGGGCTTCACGCAAGCTTTGAGTGCTTCGAGCAAGCTAAAGGACACGGGCTTTGGGGGCTTCACGCAGGTTAAAGGATGCTCGTTACCACCACCAACACTCCAGCGACCCTGACAAAAACCCTATAAAAAGGACTGCGAACATGGACGAATTTTGGTGAATTTTTGGTAACTGTATAAAAATCGACGAATTTCGAATTTTTTCAAAAAAAAAAGGCGAACCTTGTGACATAGATTGTATCTATTAGTGGGCCACCTTTAGTGCGACCAATAAGAAAAGGGGAGATGTCTCTTGTTGTAGCTATATGTACCCTCACCTATGCATGTTGTACTATACTTTTTGTGATTTATTCTCAAGGCAATACATATTGTTGGCTCTCTGAATACAATGTTTCAACTTGGTGTGAGCCATAGTTAGGAATTCTATAATCCTATGGTTTCAGCCATTCTTTCAACCCACCAGAAGAACTGTAATGCAAGAAGGAAACATAAATTCCATTGAAACTTCCATACATTCGCAATACTATCCTCATGAAAACTTCCTTGCATCCACAATATCACGATTTCCTTCATCATGAAGAAAAATTATCCCTTAATAAAAGACATCACAACGAATAGTAACTACGTTCTTCCCAAATCCTAAATTGTCATTTTACTTGCATGCATGTCAACTGATTGTAATTACCTCAAACAGCAGCTATATCTATGCAATGTCATTTGCATGAATACTACAATAATAGCTCAACAGAAGGTTTGTCAAATTTCAGAATTTCAAAAAAGATTAGGAAGGTTTTGGAAGCTGCATATGTACACAATTATGCATAATTACCAACATAGAATATGAAAATAAACACAAGAAATATTTCCATTCCCAATGTTCACAATATTTCAAAATTTGATATATCACACTACCATACAATATTTAGAATGACATTTGATCTCAAGTCTCCATAGTCTAGGCCCTAGGACAACTAGGCCATAAAAAGACAATTTAAACATCTTCAAAATAAAAATATTTTATCTAAGTCGTCATCAATGATACAATGAGTACACTACCACTACAATATTCACCAAGTCCAGCACGGTTTAAAAGAACATAGTTTGTGTGACAAAAAAGAGCATTGATGTTATGGCCAATGTGTTGACCTGCCATTGGCAGGTTGGGTTCACTAGGCTTGGCCCTCTGAAAAAGTTTAAGGTTCTGTGAAAATCCTTGAGGTTTGGTCAATCTTTGTTACTATGTTTCTAACTACTGATGGCAACACATTAGGTTTTAGAACAAGCAAGAAGCCATGCAATCTTAGATCAGGCTTGTATGTGAAAAAAAGCTGATGCTCTAAACTTTGTCAAGCTGACAATTTATGACACGCTATGGAAATCCATACTTGTCAGGTAATTCCTGATTTCTTGAATTAGGGATGCCCGAATTTTCACTGCAGAGAGGATATGGAATTGATGCTCAGACTTGACAACTTAAGAGCAGCAGTAAAATCTATCCCTAACTAAAATTTCTGTGTTATTAAACCGGCCATTCATAGTTTGTACTTCCCCAAAACAATCAGTCAAGCAAAACCTTCATCTTCTCTTCATGGTTAAGAGAATAATGATACCTAGCAGTCCCTCTACAAGTAGCAAAAGGTCCTCCATGTCTAGCAACTGAGTAGAAACTCTTAAGAACTTCAATTGCTAGATAGTTACTCTTAAAAAAATGCTTCTGCTATCACATAGACATCGAGACATGACCAGTGATGTAAGGAACAAATAGGAACAGGAGTAGGTGGAAAAATGTATCTTCGGAGAGGGGACATAGATTGGTTGAAAATTTTGGAATTTCCTAGGGTTCTCTCAAATACAGATGAAAAATCTTTGTGTGCCAGTTTAGTCCATTATTAAGTTTGCAGGGAGTGAAGCGTGCAGATTTATATAAATTACAACAGTTAATTTTCACTTTATATAAATATCAGCTTACAATCATTACGAGTCTAACAAACAATCAAGAGTCGTTGGCTTAGTTTTCATTTTCTTTATTGATCTCTGTAAGAAACAATGCTGCCCCAAGTTTCTAGCATATGGGGATGCAGGGGAACATGGATGCGTATCAAGGATTTGTCCAAAGGAACATGATTCTCAGAGACATATCTATAATTAAAAATAGTATATAATAATAGGTTCTACTAGAAGGTTGGTAGATGTACGTAGAGAGTGTGAGAGGGAGAGAGGGATAGAAAGGGAAAGAGAGGGAGAGAGGGAGTGGAAGAAAAACACAAAATAGTATAAGTGGCAATCAAGAATGCTAGCAAACATTACACCATTTAAAGTCAATTTATAATACAGTCCGACAGCTGAAACTGCTCGTTTCAACAGGTTAGGTACAGTTAGTGTTGTGAGAGGGACGTACTGAACCTGTGGGAAAATCATGCAAATTTGAGGAAGGTAATGGAATAAAAGTAGATAGATTTTAATCCTAGCTAGCATCAAAGCCTAAAGTTAAGATCTATTGCTAGAGTCAAAAGCAACAAGCAAATTCACGAGCCAATTTCAAAGTCTTGCCAAGTACCTGCATTTTGCTTTTGAAAAGACTCAATCAGACTCTGTAATTCCATTTTTAGTACAGAATAGATTGGAGCAGAGCAGAGAATGGTGCTGTAAAATGTTTGTTCACAATTTATCTTTTGCCAAGTCATACAGACGGAAAGAACTTTTCCTTGGAGATGAGACAATGCCATTGCTGCCCTCAGATGTATGCTGCCATCAAATGTAACTAGAGCGCGAGTATTGAAATCTTTTGGATCAGAATTGTATACAATAACCTGGCACTTGTCTTGAGGCACAAACTTTGCGAGCTCATGTGACAAAGCTGTCTCACAGTCAGCACTTGAAGGCTGCAGACCAGCAGCTTGCCGAATAAGAAAAACCTCCAGAATTTGACGATCTGTGACATATCTTAAAGTCTGCAATATTTGGCTTTCAGTAACATCTGTGTCTAGACCAGTCATAAAAACAGATCCATCTGTTTTCCCACGTCTACAACGCACAAAAGATCTTCCAATGACTATGCCAGAGCAGGACAATGCAATGCGATCAACATCTACATGTTCACACCGAATGACAGCCATTCCCTTACTCTGCCGCCGAGGCCATGTAACCATTGCTTTGACAGCTGGAAATCCAGGTCTCTTATGATCCATTACAGGAGATGCATTGAAAGGACAGACAGTTAGGCATGAACCTCCTACCCTTAGATTATTAGCATGGCAAACTGCTGTCTGAGCTGCTTCTGGGCTGAAAAAAGTTAGTATACCCCACTTTCCAGTACCTATTCCTTCTTTTCCTGCCCCTGGGTGCTTTTGGAAACCAGCAATACCACCAGCACAATTTTCAAACAGTAATAGTACTTCCCTATCATCAAGAATTTGTGCATTCGGATGACAAACCTCAACACTTAGGTATTTATCCTCCAGTTCAAGATGCTTAATTTCTGCACCAGCACCAAAAAGTGCCACAGGAGAGTGCTTTCCACGGGTTGCATAGAACAAAGATTTTTCCATGCAGTCATTATACATCCACCTCCGTTCGCATTTTAACACATCTTCCAGCAAGCCATACGCCTGGCCCATTTTCTCCATCACACCAAACAGTTGTATTTCTTGTTTATCATGGTCAATCTCTATACCAAACCTATGGCTGTTGCATCTTTGCTGAATGTGATCAACAAGTGAATGCAGATTGTAATTAGCCTTCCCACTGAATCTTTTTAAAAGACATTTTCCAAGTCCAGTAACTATTTTTTTCTCCATTGCCAGTTTTTTCAAAAGAAGAATATCATAAGGAGGAAGAGGTTGAATTGCAGAGACCCAGTCCTGCTCTATAACTGTCACACAAACCAAAAACTGCCTTGTCGTACATAGAAGCTCACCAAAAACAACCCAGGTAGGTTTGCTACCAAAAACTAACAATGAGCACGAAGGATGCAGATATGCTTGCTGTCCTGTAGCGGCTATGTCATAGCCTAGGCGATCATACCCAGAAAACATGGCTACATTTTCCACCATTGCAGACAATATAATTCTTCTCAACACTAAGTCATGTTCCTTTGGAACAAGTGGTGACCAAGACCAGTTTCTTGGAACAATTACATTCATCTCATACTTGAGACACAATTCCATTTCTGTAATAGCATCTTTACACCGCACCATGGACTTAGCATTGATACTGTTTTCCCAGCACCATCTGTTTCTCCTTCCAGGGGGTTCATTCTCCCATGCCTTGTAAACTGCAAGACAAGTAAAAAGGTCTCCGTCTGGGTGACAGAAACGGAGTTTCAGTCGATCAGACTTCGATTTTTCTCCTTCTGTACCCACCCTACAAAAGATACTACCTGCATTTGCCATCACAGCAGCCAGCACAAGGCCTTCCCTACCCAAACCCTGAGAAATACTCTCTAGGATAATCTTCCCCAATCGTGGTTCTACTCCTAACTTTACAATATTCAAACCAGATTCAGTTAATTTTAAATGTCCCTGGCTAGAAACTACCGCACCTAGGTGGAATAAATTCTTTACCGCTATGTCAATTGCATCCTGACTGGGGGCTTGAACAAAATCGAAAGATTTAAGGTCCTGAATACCCAAAGCTAGAAGCTTTAATATAGCTATGCCAACATGAACTCGCAAGATTTCTGGATCTCTATAGGGTGCCATAACATTAAATTCCTCTTCAGTGTAGAGGCGATAGCACACTCCAGGCCGAGTGCGCCCAGCACGACCAGATCGTTGAGCAGCTGCACTTTGACTGATTCGACACACCCTCAGCACATTAATACCCGTTTTAGGATCAAACCTGCTCTCTTTCACCATGCCAGAGTCCACAACAAATTTGACACCAGGAATTGTTAGAGATGTCTCTGCTATATTTGTTGCAAAAATAACTTTCCTTTTCCCTAAAGGTGCATTCTCAAATACAGAATTTTGTTCTTCAATTGAGAGTTTTCCATGCAGCGCAAGTACCATTACTGATGGTTCCTGAAACTGATCTCGAGCCCACTCTACTTCAATCTGAGAAGTCAAAAAAGTAAGAATTGCCCCCTCTTCTTCTTTTGCATGAATATCAGCAACTATTCTTATTACTTGGGTGACATATGAAGGAACACTTAATCGACCATATTTCATATTAGAGCTTTCTGAAACTTCTGCATCCTCGTTTGGAACATAAATAATGTCCACAGGAAAATTCCTTCCTGGCACATGAAAAATCATGCAACCACAGAAAAAATCTGATAATGTCTTTGCATCTGCCGTTGCAGACATTATAATAAGCCTCAACTCTGGTCTCTTTAACAAACATTTTTTGAGGAGTGCCAAAAGAAGGTCTGTACTCAAGCTACGTTCATGAGCCTCATCTACTATAATACAGCTGATATGTGCCAACTCTGAGTCTGACATACATAGTTGAAGTAGCCTGTGGTCAGTCATATAGGTAATCTTGGCTAAGCTTCCTTGTTGCACTATATATGTGGTGCAACAAGAGACAGAGCATGTGCCTTTATAGCAACCCCTGCATTCTCCTGCAACACGTTGGGCAAGAGACATTGCAGCAACTTTCCTGGGTTGCGTGCATACCAAGGAACCTTTCAAGGCAAATCCCGAATCTGCAAGAAACTGCACCAATTGGGTACTTTTCCCAGATCCAGTTTCTCCAATTAGTACCATTACCTGTCATTGGCCATTATTGAACTAAAATAAATCAGACGTGAAAATGATTACTGATTTATTTTTTAAAGAATCCATCTTCTATGACATCAATAAACAATAAGCAGGATAGAGGATCCATTTTAAGATGTAAAGCATACCACCCAAAACTCACAACAACCCTCTAAAACGCAAATTAGAAAGCAATGATAAAGAGTGTCTTAGATAAAAAGTGGTAGAAAAGATTAAGAAAATTTATATTTTTGAAACAAATCAAAGAAATATAGTTAAAGGTACAGGGGAGAAACATCAGATAAAACATAATTATTTTGATGTCCCTAACTAGCTAAAAGCAATGGAACCAATGCACGATTGAACAAGTAAATCATTAAAAGGTCCATAAGCATCTCCAATGAGAAATGTCTACAATAACTAAAGATATTGAAGATGGCAGTCAGTTTCAAGTAAAACAGCAGAATGAAGGCTGGAAGTCTTATCTGAGCTTGAATAAAGAGGTGCACAGAAATCTTGTATAAGTGTAACATTTTGGAGTGTACTACAAGAAAAGCAAAGCCAAGGCACACAACTCCAGAAGAAATTGACCCCAGCATACACAGCAGCAAGGACAAAAGAGACTGAATGCAGGTTTTAAAAAAAAGCACGGTGCCGCACTGTCAAAGTACTGTAGCAGACACTTTTGCACTGACTGGAATTGGCAATGGAATGCAAGCTCATCTGAATTGACCGTGCACGAATAAGCAAGGAGGAGGTTGCATCCTTAAACAACATTTCTAATAGTTTGAAATGATTTTGTTTAATAATATTAAAATTGGTTTCCACACCCTTAGGTATGGTTAAACTTAAAATAGAGAGCAGTCCATCTATATTTGGTTGCATAATTTACTTAAAACCCATAAGAAATAGACTGATCTACATACATTTCTTTCATAAGTGCCCAATTTCACCCATCTCCTAATAGGGTCTGCTTCTTAAATAAATTTTCAGGAAATTCCTTGAAACTTCCACATATACAACAGTAAGGCTCTAAGATAAAATTAGACAATTAGTCCTAACACTAAATTTTTTCATCTTTTTACACAAATAATATCTTTTATGCGCATCATTCCAACAGATCCTCAAATCGGTGTGCACAATGGATAGAAGCAGGGGTTCAAGAGCAGTAGATGCAGAGGGGACATGAGAATATAGATGGAGAGAAATTTCAACGGTGCAAGGATGGGAAGGAAGGAGAAGACATCAAATTCAGTGTCCCTTGAAAACCCTACCGAACCAAGGAGGTGCTCTGCTATCTCAAGCGATTATTCCGGAATCTGTTTCAATTCCAGATCTCTTTAAAGGATGAAGGCTAGATCTGGAAGTCAGCATCCTCAAAGAGAGAACCTTAATATCGAAATTCAAAGAGTACTGGCCAAGCACTTCGGATTTGGAAAAATGGTTTTATTGTTCATGGAAAATCTACTTCACAAGCCAAGATTGACTTCTTCCATAGGATTTTAATGGTAATTTTTTATTCAGCCAAACATAGGGATGAAGGTTTTAACCCTAAAATGGAAGTTTTATCCAAAGGTTCAGGGATGGATCCATTTGTATGGGCACACAGAAAAAATATTGGAAGCCATCTGTTAAACCAGATAAAAAAATATCACTGGAGAGGACATTTGTATGGCTAAGTCTATTGAAAGTTGAAACATGGATACCGTCAATTTATGTCTGCATCTGTGTTAGGGCAGACCTAACACAACCCCTCCCTCAAGCTGTTCTCCTAAAATCAGAAACTGGGGAGAGGAAACAGGAAATTGATTATGAAGCATCCCACTTAAGTGTTGGTTATACCCTGCTCTTAGTCATCTAGGAAGGGAACGTCCAACTTTAGCTATTGAATACATTAAGAAGACAAGTGATAACCAAAGAGGAAGAATTTCAAGCCCCAAGACGGAGGGAAGGAGAACTATGGTGTGGAACCCTAAGGCTCCAATTTATATAGAAACACTTTTGTATCCTCTCAAAGGAAGAGAAAGATTACCCAACGTCTCCTAACACTGCTGCCAGAAATAGCTCAAGTACAAAGTCTGCAACTTTGTGTCAGAAACTATTTCCGATACTCAACTGAATGTTCAGGTCTTTTTGAAAAGAGTAGAAGAGTAGCCTTGAATCTTGGAAAATTCACCTCAAGATCCTGTGGAAGAGCCCATAGCTTCAATGGATCATGTGGATTTTACAGCACAGTTTTTTCAAGAAACCTCATTCTAATGTTAGGGACCATGGAGGCCTAAAACATCTGGAAAGAAAAGACACCATAAGAAGAAGACCCTCAGGATTTGAGTGATTTAATGGAAGATGTGAAACTAGAAAAGCTGTCATCCTCAAACTTGGCATAGAAATCAGCCCAATCAGGCAAGAAAAAAGCAGGTAAGCCTCCAACCTCCAACTCAAGAAATCAAAAACCCCAGCCGAGTATTATGAAGGGTGATCATAGAAAGATTTCAGATATGCTGCATAAAAGTTGGGAAAATACAGGTAAGATAAAGGAACCCTTGGAGCCACTGGATACTATCCTAGAAGATAATGATAACAAGGAAATAGAGGAGGAAAAGAAATATCGGGTACTAAACCCAAAAGGACTCAAAAAGGTTAAGTCTTTCCCTGCAGCCTTTGATGGGGGTAAACCGACCACTAGAAGTAAATCTTCACCATGATTGTTAAATGTGAGATGCTTTAATGCTCCTCATAAACATAGGCTGTTAAGGCAGCTATTTTTTGGTATAAAACAAGATATTAATATCTTCTAAGAAATCAAAGTGGATCATGGTTCCTTTAACAACATCATGAGAGACATGTAGAAAAATTGTAATTTTGTAGAAGCAGACTCCAATAAGGCTTCAGGAAGTATTGTACCATATGTGAATCTTAGATCAGTCTCAGGTTTTCAACTGCACCCGCACTTCGAATTGAAAACAGTTAGGTTTCACGATCTCGGTAATGACAGTAGTTTTATTTTGTCAAATATCTATGGACCTAACTCTCAACCAGAAAGACTACTTTGTTGGGAATCTATTTAAGCTTTTAGAGAATCCTATCCTTCAAATACATGAATCTTAGGGAGGGGGGATTTTGAAGCATTTTTTGATCCAACTAAAAGATCTAGAAGCAAAAGGTGTTCCCAATCTTACTGTGATTTGAACCGGTTCACTTCTGATCTGGACCTCCTGGATGGGCAACCAGAATTAGGTCCGTACACTTACTGAAATAATCCTTCACTTTGCAGATAGAGGATTACTTCCCAAATGAAATTTTTGAGAAGCGGACACCGGTTGGAATGGAACGAGATGATGGCAATGTCTCTCCTTCTTGAGGCATGATCACACTACAAGGCTTTAGAAAGTGGGTGGCAGCAAATGAAACAAAGATGATTGTCCATTCTTACACACACAAATGCTGTGAATGAAGATCATTACCTTCTTACCTTTCCCGGCTCCAAAATCTGTCTATACACCTCCTATTCACATGTTTCTCATGGGAAGGTTTCCGCCATCGAGAAAGATACACTTGGATGCCCTTGAAGAGAAGGGGGCTGAGATGGATCCATCTTACATGAGTCCAGATGCTTTATGGTATTCACAATGAATCTTACCTTCTTATGAATCATCCTAGAATATGGAACCATTGTGCGCTCTCTTTTCATTATCTTCATTTTCAAATATTCTTGTTTAATGCATCTTGATGATAATGAAGTGAGATTCAATTTCTATGTTTCATCCTTTGAGGATTGACCACACTACTAGGTTTTTGATTAAGTGTTTAAAAACAATATGACTTCAAATGAAATTGGGATGATTTCTTGTTCTTGCATTCATGATGCCGCACATGAAGGTCACTTATGTAGCCTTCACTACTCCAAATTATATGAATGAAATCCGAATTGGGATACTTATATACCAACACACTCAGAAGATTTTGATGAGAAAGGAGGATCCTTTGATTCTTCACATATGGACTTAATACTTTCATGACCTGAATAACTCACTTCAACTTGTTTCTTAGAGAGATGACGATGGATTCAAGGCATGATGTTTCTCATTTTTTCTCATGAGTTTATCATTTAACCTATGATCATAATGAAATACTTTAATGGATTTGAATTCTGATGGGGCTCTTTAATATTTTCAAATTATTTCCAAACCACACAATTTTCTTGATTTTTGCATGTTGCACCTCGATATGCTTTGTATTGCTCTTTGAAAGGTTTGTGAGAAAAATGATGCTTTAGGATCCTTACAGAGAGTTAATTTTATTATTTGAGTTTTGAGACAACTTTAAAACCATGTGATGATATAAAAACACTATGAGATGAGTGAAAATAGATTCAACAACAACTTTCTACACTGAAAACTAAAACTTCCTATATTTGGTAAATTGGGTTAGCAACTTGCTATTTTGGGAAATTTTTCTTTTTTGCCCAAGCTCCTGAGAACACTTAATTAATCTCCATTGATGATGCTTTGAAATTTTTAAGAAGTTTATATTTTTAGCAGGTTATTTTTTCAAAAACTGTTATTTTGGTAAAATTGCTCATTTTACCTTATTTGTTGTTTTACATCGTTTCTGAATGTCTTGAGTGATTAGAGCTTGATGTTTTGAGAGAATTGATAATTTTATTAAGTCAATGTATAGATCATGTACTATATTTTAAAAATAATCATACTAGTTTCACTTTGTAAGGAAAATGCCATTGCTGGATTTGACTCTACACCGAGATCCCGTGCTCCAATTTTCACAATGTTCCTTCCGCTAGAACTCTTGAAAAATGAAACAAGTTTTAGGGCTATGGTTTTAGGTTTATTATTATAAATAAAATATGAAATCATCTTATATGCAGATAAATCTATTCATAAAGGTTCCTGAGAGAACATCATTTTGTGAAAACCTTGGTTGCAATCAGATTTTTAGTTGAAGAGTTATGAGAAAAACTTATTTTTAGAAGCCATGGCTGTTTTGGAAGATCTTGGGAAGAATTTCTATTATATTAATTTTTTTTCATGTTTTTAGAGGTATACCAGTAGAATTTATTTATTATTGGTCGAACTATGCAAGTAAAACCACTTTAAAACAAAAAAAGTTCATTTTATGTCTTTCTGGTAACTGTAGTTTAACCTCGGTTGACTGGAAGTAAGTGTGGTTAAGAACTAGGGTTTAATGGATTACAATGGGGAACTCATTTTTCCCCCTATCTCCTCTTAGTGAAAATGGATAAGAGGGACACAAATGGGCTCTTGGAGAAATATCTTGACTAGTGTCTTCATGTGATGCAATGAGCAGACGATAGGTTTAGCTAGTTAAGCCCTCTGTGGAGCTAGAGAGGGTCACATGGGGGAGCAAAAGGGGGGTATTTTTGGGGGAGATAATTTATGTCCCATATATCCCCTTCGAAAATGTAAAATAGGTAAATAATTAGTTTTGGAAGTGAAATCATGACATGTGGCAGGAAAAAAATTGGTTAAGTATGAGATCAACACACTTATATGCACTAGAGAAGACTTGAAAACCATGTTCCTAGAGTTTGGAAAAGTCATTTTAGGTAAAATTATATATAATTATTACTCCCAAGAACATTTAAAGATCAATGGAATAGGTTTTAGAACCTAATTATACATAAAACTCTAAAAATAATCCCCATTTATGATCAAGAAAATGAGGTGTATCTCCAAAAGTTGAGTTGCCTTGACAAATCCATAGGTCTTCTGTAGAACCTGATTTTTTCAACATGACGAGGATTTTATAATATTTTATTTATTTTCTAACTCCTTATGGAAATATTTAAATCCTCTACGGATAAGTTCAAGTTCATTTTTGACCATTCATTCCTTGCACCTAAATACTCGCTTCTACACATATTATCCCTAAGCCATAAAATATTCCCTAAATATTCCTAAAAAAAATTCAACAACTTATTATCTCTCCAATAATACATATGGATTATTATGAGCTTTTGGAACCTTCCTGGAGGATGCGTACCTGCTTAAAAATGGCGAAAATTAGCCTTTGTATGTCTAATGGAGAATTAGTCTTCATAAGTACTTTATTAAAGGGAAGGAATGACCTTGTTACATCAATTAAAACACTTGAAAATAATTTTTCATCATATTGGGAGGACCTACGAGGTTTGGATGATCATGAAATAGAAGATAAACTGACCAGGAGAGGGATTTGGGAAGGCTTTTAAAGCAAATTTTTAAATTTGGCTTAGTTGTCATGGCTCAAGTTTTGAATTTTTGGACTTGCAAAGATGCATGACAACAAGATGGCGCATAACAATGCTTTTGTGGACTCATCCCTCCTAGATAGTGCATCAGCGACCACATTTTCCTTCCCTTTCTTATAAATAATCTCAAAGTCATAACCCAACATCTTTGTGACCCATTTTTGTTGCTCTTCTGAATATAGTCGTTGCTCCAAGAAGTATTTCAAACTATCATGATCAGTTTTTACCTTGAGGTGTCTACCCATCAAGTATGGTCTCCATTGTTTGACTGCATGCAAGATTGCCATCATTTTCTTCTCATAGGTGGGCTTCAACAAATTCTTTCCTCTTAGTTATCGGCTCTCAAACGTTATGGGATGTCCTTCTTGCATGAGTATTGCCCCTATCCCGTTTCCTGAAGCATCACATTCCACTATGAAGGTCTTGGAGAAATCTGGGGGTTGCCAACACTATGGTGGTGCACATCACCTCCTTCAATTTTTTAAATGCCCTAGAAGCTTCCTCATTCCAATGAAAGGAGTCTTTCTTCAATAATGTTGTGAGTGGTGTTGCTATACTGCCATAGTTCTTTACAAATCTGCGATAGTACCATGTGAGCCCTAAGAAACCTCGTAAATGCTTGAGGGTTCTAGGAACTCCGCATTCCACCATGGCCTTGAACGTGCAAGGGTCCACCTTAACAACTTCGTGAGAGACAATATGGCCCAAGTATTTCACTTTATGTACCTCCAAAGAAAACTTCAAAGGCTTGGCATATAGTTGATGCTTTTCTAGGGCTTCCAAGACTATATTTTTCATGATGTAAATGTTGTTCCCATGATTTGTTGTAGATTAGAATATCATCAAAAAATACCAAGACAAACTTCTGTAGGACTAGAAGAAATACAAAATTCGTCAAACTTTGAAATGTGGACGATGCATTAGTAAGATCAAAAAGCATCACTAGAAATTCATAAGGTCCTTGATAATTTCTAAAGGTTGTCTTATGAATATCCTCTTCCTTTACTCTAATTTGGTAATACCCAGAACAAATATCTAGTTTTGTAAAATAAACTGCTCCATGCAACTCATCTAACAAATCATCAATGACAGGAATAGGAAACTTATCTTTGATAGTCTACTTGTTAAGTTCTCTGTAGTCTGGACGCATGCACCACCTTCCATCCTTTCGATGCACCATCACCACTGGAGCAGAATAAGCACTTTGACTAAGACGAATATACCCATTTCTAACATTTCCTCAACCATCTTCTCAATCTCGTTCTTTTGCACATATGGGTATCTATAAGGCCTAATGTTGGGGGGTTGGCTTCTTGAAATTAACTGAATGGCATGATCATGATCTCCTTCAAGAGGCAATCCTCTAAGATCCTCGAACACAACTGCATGTCTATCAATAAGCTTATGAAGATCAGGATGCACTACTGTAATTGGTGGTTGAAGTTCCATGATGAACAATCATGCTACGAATCTTTCAGCCCCCTTTTTAGGAATCTTTTTGCATTTGATAAGAGCTAACTACTTGAGGGGTTTTTGCTCGTATTCCTCGAAGTTCAAACTGCCTTCCTTCATAATGAAAACGCATGAACTACTAGAAATTTAGCTCTATGGTGCCCAGAGCTGTGAGACACTGAACACCTAAGACAATATTAGCTACGCCCATGGGAATAGCGAACATAGTGGATTCCATTTTGTATTCACCCAGCATAAGTCTGATTTTATGGTATTTCCCTGAACAGTGGACTGTGCCACCATCTACAATCATTGCTTGAAATCCATGTGTTGGGTAGATGAAACAATTTAGCCTTACTGCCAGCTTATTATTGATGAAATTATGTGTGCTCCTCGAATCAATCAATACTGTCACCTTCTGCTTCTTAAGGTAACCCACAACCTAAAGGACTTGTGAGGTACTAATACCAAATAGAGCATAGCATGAGATAGTCGGTTGGGGCTCTTCAAAGTCTTCCTCTAGTTTTTCCACTTCATCACTTGATGTTTCCTCATCTTCTTCCTCCTCACCGGTCCCTTCAATGTAAAACAATTTCTTTTCGGCACATTTATGACTTGGTCCATATTTACTATCACAGTTAGAACATAACCCTTTTGATCTATTTTCTTCAATTTGTTGAGGTGTCATTCTAATTGGCTGAGGATATGATGGTGTCAAGGTGCTACGGTCTCTGATGTTAGTGAAAGTTTGTCTTCTATTGGAAAGAAATTTTTCCTCTACCCTACGTGTCATGATAATAGAATCAGAAACCTTGAGTGGATTAAACATGTGCACCTCATGCTCAATGTGGTCCTTAAGACCCCCAAGAAATAGGTCATTTAAATACCCTTCTGTAATATTCTCCGCACGTAAGGATAGGCTTTGGAATTGATGAACATAATCTTTGACTAATCTTGTTTGCCGTAACTTTGCTAATTGGCTGAAGTAATTCTTTGACACCCTAGAACTATAGTGCAATTGCGGCTCTTCAGTGAAAACTGTCTATGTGACATTAAGACCATTCTTCTGCCTTTGAGCAAATAACCAACAATACCAGACGAATTGGTCAAGTTCGAGATATAAGGATGCCATGGTCACCTTTTGTCCCGGTGGGATCTAATGTAGATCAAAGAAATTCTCCATTTGGTTAATCCAATTGAGTGGATCCTTTCCATCGAGCTTATGCATCTCCACTTTCGAAATAATGCCATGCCATTAGTTAGAAGATTCTCCAGTTTGTGTAAAAGGTCCTCCTTGGCTGGTGTGATTTGGATTTGTGTGTGCATTGTTCGAGGAACCCATGTGACTGGAATAAGAATTCATGTTAATATTCATGCTTGAAAGAGTGAGCATCATCTCCTTCCCCATTGACTCAAACCCCATCTTCATTTCACCCTTAAGGCTACCTTCCAATAGAAGAGGCCCGTTGTTGAGGTCATCCTTACCATATTATTAACCCTTTCTGTAATGTCCCCTTTTCCAAATCGTAGACCTGTGGCCCATTTTGTTGACCTGACGGCCAAAGGAAAAATATAAGGGTAACTTAAGTCATAATAAATTAGTATAAAGTGCCTATAAAAAATAAATTAAATTATTAAAGCACTTATATTAATTTATTTGGCTTGTATTAAATATGCACTTATAAATTAAGTTATAATATCTAGAAAAAATGCATAAGGGGTCTAATGCTATGTTTGTATCATTCCTAGGAAGTATGGCGACTTACCTAGGGAATGAATATTGGCCCTTTTTAGATGTATATGGCCCATTTCTAAATTTTATCCTCCCTATGAGGAAAATGCGACCAGCCTAGGCATTAAAAATGGGACTTCTGTTTAGATTTAATCACTGATTGTGATTGGTGATTGGGGAGGTTACTTTGGGGCCATTTCTCCTATATAAGGGAGAGGTCGACTTGAAGAGGGATATCACTTACTCATTTTATCAAACTCTGATTTTTGTCTAAGCTTTGTGCTTGTTGAAAAACTCTAGAGGACGAAAACCCTCTGAGAAAAAGAGAGATTTTCACACAGGAAATCTTATTGTGCCTACAAGGAAATTTCAGTATTTTATAGTTGTTGATATTGAGCTTTTGGGGCTATAAAGGGACTGAAGAATTATTGCAGCTGTGTCACGACATTTTATGTATGTGGAGCGACATACAGGGAGGCTGACTGGTATTGCAGATGTAATATTTGAGGCTGCATGCTACTGTCCTCTGTTCAGCAGTACCTCAGAACTTTAAATCACCTACATTCTGTATTTTTGGCACTGCCTAAGGTACCTTTTTCAAAGCTTTAAGTCTGCAGATTTCTGGGTGTTGTTACAGTTTATATATGTACTCACAATTCAGATTTGTTCTCTATAATAAATTCTGAGTTGATATGGTCAGGATAGATACGGCTGGGTATTGTTTTATTTGAGTTTCCATCATCAGACTTAGCCACCATTATTAGGAAAAATCTACATCAGTTTGGGATTCATTCATAGGGCTTGTCATTGTATGCTTACTACTTTGGAATAAGAAATCATCAAATTAGTTGCTAGCTGAGTTGGTTCTCGTGATATTTTGAGTCACTGTTCAACACTGAAGGATCTGATCTGCTGTGCTAAAATATGTGTATCTTTTATTAATTTGAGTATGAGTGTGGAATTACCTAGAATCCATTAAAGGTTTGAAGTGTCACATTTAGGGGATATTTCACTTTCCTAAAGTAAAACGACTACTTCAAATACTCTAGAACCTGAAGATTCCAAATCCATATCTTCCTTGTTTGGAGTCACTTGACCTTTCCCTTGGCCTCGCGTTGATCTACTGATCATGATGTAGGGTTTGGGTCACAGGATACAAGGATTAGGGTAAAAATTTAGAGTTTGGGGTTTCGAAAATTTATTGGCCAAATAGAGGGAAACATAGAGAACAAACCCTAGCGAATTTTTGGCAAGAATTTCAAAAAAATAAGAAACTTCGAAAATTTCCCAAAACTACCTAAGTAGGCGATTCATGAAAAACCCTAAAACTGCAATAACTTATACAAAACAAGTCCAAAAATCTTGAAATTTGGAGAGGATCTTACTCAACTGATTTTGCAACACAAAAAATTGCATAAAAAATTGCTATGGATTTTGAGATATAGCCAAACCTTCACAATTAGGGTTTTGATGTTGTTTTGGCCGAGATCAAGCTTTGGTACCACTTGTTATGAAATTACTCAGATAAATCTAAACATCAACACCAATAGACCACCAAAGAACACCAAATTATAGAGAGATGATCACAATGTGCAAGTAGAATAGTTGAGCCACTTTGAGAGGGCAACCTCCAAACCAAACAATAAGACTCAAGTGCTGAAAATGATGATTAACTACTCCTTACTACCACCTATATATACCATTCTTATACTATGGCCAACACCAAGGTCGGCCTACTAAACATATGAAAGCATAAATGAATGACATATGACAAGAAAAGAGATTATGTATACCACAAGTCGGCACTACATATCCAATATAACTTATAGGACTAATGGCATAACATTACACCTCCCCAACAAGTTCCTTAACATGGCCAATGTAACTTAGCCTCTCACACACCTCATCATCTTCCCTAGCACACACAACCTTTCCCTTCATCTATCTTGGTTTCAACCCCATTCGTCTACCATATCTTCATCCATCTTCATTTTCTATGCACCACTTTCATTTTACCTCTAAGACACATGTATGTCCTCTTACTTGTCCAGATCCTCTCATATTCTCCTTGGTCTACTTCGATCTTAACCTTCTAACGTCTCCCTAACTAAACTTCAGATTTTTTATCCATTCTCGTCTACGACCACTTTCCACATTGGACATACTTTTCTTTCATCCATTTTCTCACCATACACATTACTCATTATCACCTACCCTTCATCGTTTCCACATACCTCTCCTTCTCTACTTTCGCTCAAACCAAATTTCTCCATGATCTACCTCTAGCCCTTTTTACACACTTTAACCGTCATCCCCACCTAGAATACTTCCCCCATCTCCTTTGGTGTAAACCCCATTTCTTCTCCATATCTTCATCACTTTCATCCCTACTTGTCACTTTCCCACACTTTCACCCTCTCACTGTCATTCTTCTTGACGCATCCATAGCACTCAATCTTCCATGTCCCTCTAACATCGACCTGTCCTCCACAACTTGGTGCTTTAAAAACAATCCACCATACCATTTCCCTAGACACAAACTCATTCCCATGCCCTCACCCAATTGAAATTCTCTCGAATACACTTCCACCAACCCCAAAATTACTTCTACATCTCCATCTATACAATCGTCATTATACACTCATTTTCATCTCCAAATTAGCAAAATGTTCACCTCATTTTTCTGCACTCTCATATAAATTACATTTCATTCCAATTCTTCGTATTCCCTACCACATCTTAAACTTAAATTGGACTCACTAGCTTCTTCACCTTCTTCTTTCCCGTGTTCACCTTCTTCATATCTCCACACCATTACCTCATTTTCATCCTAATTATCCCTCATCATAAATTCACTACCTCAGCACTAGCACGTCTTTCATCCACTGATGGACTACACATAAATTTCCACTAGTAGTGATCATATCATCCATCGAGGTATAGTCTCTAGATTATACCACCCCTACATACATCCTACATATGATCTATTGTTCATATTCACTTGAATACCAAACTGAAACTCAACCACCTCTACTTACATCTCAATATTTATTCATTTTTGGTTACCTTCACATATATTTTGTGTATCCTGCATCTCTTCTCCTTGACATTTTCTTTTTTAAATTCAGCCATCCGTGCCAATTTTCCGTCACCACTGTTTTGCCGAGTTGGGGCATTCTCCTATCCATTTTCCCACTTAATGTGTTACATCACATTTTTAGTATATGTTCTTAATCCCTTCAATACAGTCACTCTTAACATACACCCATTCTTGTTATAATTATATACATCATCACAACATCATTCCCAAACCAATCTTCCCCATCACTATGGCATTTAGCTCCACCTTCATATTTTCTCTTTTTTTTCAAGAGTCCATTTGTATTTTTCATCCATGTATGACCACTCGAGGGGACATCATCATATAAATTAGAAATCACTCAATCAATTCCTTCCACTACTCAAATGGCAATATTTTTGTTTTTGAGGATACTTTCTTCCCCCACTCAACCAACCCACTAATTATGCCACTACGTGCATACTCTTTACGAAATATTCATATACGTTAGCAAAATCAGTCCCATTGATCCCTTCACAAAAAACTGCTTGAAGTGGCCTAGTGAATCAACATTTCCAAGTGTTGTCTATCTTGTGAAATCATCCTATTAATACCTTCATACAAAATCCTCCACTGAAGTGACCCATCGATCAACATTTCCAAGTTTCTGTATATTTATATCACCCCTGCCACTAGGGACATCTACTTTCATCTATCTATTTTGTCTACTTTATTTGAAAGGGAATTACTAACCCGACGCCCTTCCAAATAGGGGCAAATGTAGACACAACCCCTAATTACACCACCAAATTAATAAATTAAATCATTTTCTCTCATTTAATGTCATAAATTCCCATGAATAATCTAATTAGATAATTAATCAATATTAATTATCTAATCATACCCTCCCATAATCAAATCATTCACCAACTATTCACAAAATTAATTAAACTAACCACCTCATCCTCCACCTCAAGTTCCCGCTACCTTATCCACCTCATTTTCCACCTCAAATACCACTTTCTCCTCCATTTTCAAATATTATCAACTAAAATCTATAAAATCTTCAATAATCTCTATGTCCAAATTAGATAATCCCACTTCAAATTCCACCATTTTCAAAATATTCTCCACTAAAATATCTAAATTCTTCACCCCACCTCCATGACCAAATGAATTAATCCATTCAAACACCTCCATTTTCAAAAGATCCTCCACTAATTTCTCTAAATTCTTCAACCACCTCCATTACCAAATAAAATAATTCATTCAATCCTTCATTTTCAAAGATCCTCCACTAACTCCTCAAAATTATTGCACCCGCTCTATCATCCACACATATTTCCATAAAATTAATAGTAATATTACACCATCCAAACCTACTAATTAATCCTCAAAAATCATATAAATATCTCCCTTCCATCCTATAAAATTTAGTAAGGAATTTAATTTAATTTAATTTAATGTTATTTTTGTAGGTTTACTCCTTTGAATCATTTAACCAAGCAAGCATATAAAACATCCTTATAACAATTCGTTGTCGATATTATATTACAAAAATTCATAGGAGCATGTACATACATCAAGGGCAAATCCACATTGTTACCCAATCAGAGGACACTCGTATAGCTTAGTTAGGATTTCATTTTTATTTGTTTTCCTATTTTATGCTAACTTGTGTACGTTTAAGCACACCCAATGGGACTATTGTCCTTTTTCTAACGTTTGTTGGTTGTCTTACAGGCTTTTTCTCTTACTATTTCTTAAAAAGCAACAGGGTTGATTGTAGAGAGGAGATATGAGCACATATTTTGAACACCTTGTGCAGTACACTCAAATTCAATATTGTAAAAAATTAACAAAATCCCATGGATAGAGATTTATATGGAGGCAAATGAGATTCAGATGTTTGGCACAAATGTAAAGACTCTAATTACACCACCACATTAATAAATGAAATCATTCACTCTCATTTAATCCCATAAAATTCCATGTCAATTACTTAATTAATCAATATTTTTTAGCTAATCATATCTTCACCTAATCAAATCCTATACCAACTATTCACAAAACCAATTTAATAATCCACCTCATCCTCCACCTCAAATCACACTATCTCATCCACCTCAAATCCCACTTTCTCCTTCATTTTCAAAAATTCTCTACTAAAATTTTTGAAGTCTTCACCCACCTCCATGACCAAATAAAAAAATCCATGCAAATCCCCCATTTTCAAAAGATCCTTCACTAACTTCTCCAGAATCTTCAACCACCTTCATTACCAAATAAAATAATTCATTCAAATCCCCTCTATTTTCAAAGAACCTTCACTAGTTTCTCCAAATTCCTCAACCACTTCCATTACCAAATAACATAATCTATTCAAATTCCCATTTTCAAAGATCCTCCACTAACTTCTCAAAAGTTTTCACCATTAAATCATTCACTACCTCCATGAAATTAATTTAATATTCCACCTCCAAACCCACTAATTCATCCCAAAAAAATTATAAATAGCCCCCTTCATCCTTCACATCCAACAAGGAATTAATATAACATTATTCTACAGGTCCACTCTTCGAATCATTTAACCGAACAAGCATCTAAGGCCTCCTTGTAACAACACGTTGTCAATGTTATCTTGCACAAATCTAGGAGCATCTACATACATCAAGGGAAAATCCACATTGCTACCTACTTGGAGGTCACCGGTATAACTTAGTTAAGATTTCATTTATATTCATTTTCCTATTTTATACTAACTTTACTTGTATATAATGAATCATCATATGTCTCAAGCTAGCTTTAGGAGATTCTCAGTTGGAGTTGTTGAAGGTAAGGGAAGAGTTTACTAGTTTCTAATTTTTTATAAAATTATCAATTGAATTTCTTTTAACTTTGCATATTATTAACTTGTTTTAATCTTTTTAATACGTTGTTGAAACAAGATTCATCTCTCATATGTTTGTTTTGAGACTTGTGAAAATAAAACAGACCTTAAGCAATATGGTGATTGATGAAGTTTGGTCCATGTGGAGGCAAGGAAACACATAATGAGCCATCAAGATAAAATCGTTGATACTTGATGATGAATGGTGGGGAAGGTTGAGTACTTGCTCAGTTTTATTGAGCCTATTTTAACCATGATTAGATATGCAAACAAAGATCACACTTGCATAGGGAGAATTTATGATGGCATTGACTCTATGCTTGAAAAAATTAGAGACATCATACAAAAGAAAGAGCAAGATCCTGAAGAAAACTTGTACCATGAAGTTAAAAGTGTGATCATGAGGAGGTGGAATAAAATGACCACTCCATTGCATCTCTTTATATATGCCCTAAATCTCAAATATTATAACAATGAAATAGTTGGGCTACCTAATAGGCAGCCACCATATAATGACCAAGAAGTTGTGACTGGAATTAGGTAGCATTCCAAAGGATTTTTGTTAATCCATCTATACCTAGTGTGGTCCACTATGAAATGAGGATCTTTGTCTTTAAGTTTAATGGTAACATGGGCGAAATTGAGGCACTATGTGACAAGTACACCATGACCCCAATCATGTGGTGGTATGTACATGGCCATGATGCCAAGTACCTACGACCTGTTGCCATCAAAATTCTCTCACAGGTATAATGAAATCAAAAAAATGTTGTTTATCAATTAAAAATTTACGTTATTAGTATATTATTACTAATTTTCTAACAACCTTTTTTTGTAACAGGTGGCTAGTAATTCTTCAATAGAGTAGAATTGGAGTACACATACCTTCATTCACTCAGTCAAACAAACCAAGTTAGCATCCAAGAAGGTTGAGGATTTGGTATATGTATATTCCAATTTGTGCATCTTATCAAGTAAGACTGAAGGCTATACTAGAAGTCCCAATAAACTTTGGGATATTCATCCTGACGCAAGTGACTTTGATGCTTCTACTGCTACTCTCGCCCAATTTTCAGTGTTTGGTATTGATGATGACAATCTAGGAACTTCTACACAAGGGATGGACAATGGACCTAGTGGGAGTGGAGTTGTCAATGGCATTCATGGAGATGATTATGAGGAAAACCCATATGATATATTCTAGAATCTAGATTATAATCATGTAAATATGAAATCGTAACCACGTTGAATCTTTTGAACTTCAATGATACATAATATTTTGAGTGCTTTATCTCTTATGGACTAAAATTTTGAAAATGAGTACTATGCATGCATGCATATATATATATATATATATATATATATATATATATATATATATATATATATATATATATATATATATATTCTACACAAGGGATGGACAGGATAGCTAGTGGGAGTGGAGTTGTCAATGGAATTCATGGAGATGATTGTGAGGAAAACCCATATGATATATTCTAGAATCTAGATTATAATCATGTAAATATGAAATCGTAACCATGTTGAATCTTTTGAACTTCAATGAATACAAAATATTTTGAGTCTTTATCTCTATGTACTAAAATTTTGAAAATGAGTACCATGCATATATATATATATATACACTATTTTCTTATAATATATTGTATGGATGATTCCATAACATTTTGTACGCAAGGTTTTTTTGAAAATAGTCCACATTTCGGACTCGTACTCATACATGTACCCATTTTTCGTTTCTTGGCAACATAAAGTATCTATCACTCCAACAAGGAAGTATTGCATCTTCTCAAAACTTCCTACTTCCATGTAGGACACTACAAATTCCTTGAGTGCTTGAATTTCACTCTCAACCTTAGATACCCAAAAAGGCCAACCAGAGTAGTGTACCAACATACTAATGTACCGGGTACTAGTACTTGCCTAAAACAATTCTGAAACTCCAAAACAATCCTAGCTATGGCTCTGCCATACATAGGCAACCAGGACGATTTTGTACCGTTTCAGCCTAAGTCACAAGTGAATGTTTGGATTCAAGTTTGATGAAGATAAAATTTGGATGAAATAAGTTCGACAATGATGAAATTCGAAAAAAATATGATTAAATTCAACTACTATAATTTACAATTTTTTAATATACAATATAAATTAACAAAATTGTCAAAATAGGTAAATATTACTACATAAATTTGAAATCTATATCAAAAAGATGTCACTATCACATTTACAAACCATGTGAAATGATCAAAAAGTTACAATTAGGAGTCAAGACTCAAACTTCAAAAAAGTTCCAAGTTATCAAGAGCACTTGGTTGAATTGATTAAGTATCATCATCACTAGATGTACCACTCGATTCATCATCAAAAAAATAGGCTCTTTTGCTTCGTCCTTTTGTTGGCATATAAAATTCAACGTGGCATATAAAATTGAAACTTTTTCCCCTTTTTGGTCCAATTGTCAAAATTATCAAACTTTGCCTTTCAAAATTTTAGGAGCCTCGCTTTCAAAGTTCAACTTCTGGGGAAGGTTTCGGGAGCCGCGGAGCATTTCAGAAGTCGTGGTTACAGTCAACGGAAAGGTCTTGGAGTTTTCTCCACGATGGTATGATTTAGCAAGCATTTTGGGAGCTTCTAGATCATTTTGGAAAAGATTTCTTCCTAGGCGCTTTTTGGGAAAAAGGTGTGCATGCTTCATTAAAGATTTAACTTCGGCAAAAGGTTTCAGGAACCTCATGTGGTGTTGGGAGCTCATATCCTAAGCATTTGAAATATTTTGGAGCCTACTACACGGAAAAATAAGTTGGAGTTCTAAGAGAATAAAAAGCGGAAACTTTTCTGACACTGGCGCACGATGGCCTTTTTGTTCATGAATTTTGCACTGAAGGTTTTGGGCACCTCAGACAAAGTTGGGAGCCTAACAAAATCTCAAGTGAGAGTGCATTCAATCCTCTTCATGACCCATATGTTGGTTAGGTTTGTGTTTGTTAAAAACCCTTCTTGCAACTCAACTCACTGGCACACCGCCCTAAAGCAAAAATGGAGGTACGATATAAAACTGTTGAAGCACTCATTTCTAAACTTCCTAAATATACTCATTGGATTCACAGGCCCGTTTCTATGCGTAAATCATTATTATCCAACCAAATTTCATCAAGTATGGACCCCAGGGCGAAGGAAAGTCTCCTAGAGCAAAAGGCAGTGCAAATGAAGTTTCAAAGTGTGCTTTGGCGCACTAACGCACTTTGCTTGCACCATTGCACCTTGGGCACACTTTTGAGGTGCAATTGCACCCCAAAAGTGTGCTTCTATATGATTGATGGAGAGATAAAACAAAAAAGTCAAAAAATAAAGCAAAAACATGAAATATGAAGGTAAAGTCAAGTGTGCATGGCATGTGAGCCCCCCAACTTACCCAAAGCGCACATCTAAACCCCATTTGCACCTTGGGCACACTTTTGAGGTGCAATTGCACCCCAAAAGTGTGCCTAAGGTTGGTGGAAGCGCACTTCTCATGTGCATTTGCACCATGCACTTCCACTTACCATCTCCAACACTTAACTTGAAAATAACTTTTTTTCCCTCTAACTCTCCATAAAGTGCATTAAATTCCTTGGCAGCCATTAAAACACATTTGGAACTGGTTTTCCATCCTTGCATGCCTCTGAAACTCTTCATGTGCCCTAGGTAGCTCAGAAGGTTTTTCGCTCATATCTCATGATCCCGTGGGTGGAATCACTCCAAATTTTGGCCATCCATTCCTCTCAAGGGCACCTTTTAGCTGATGTATGGTTCATAGCAAGTAGTTCCCCCATAAAAAAGATATTCATGACTGTTTTTTCCAGCCATCATACCTCCAATTTGCTCAAAAACACCATTTTTGCAAAGAGGATTGTCAAAAATCCCCATGAGAGAAGCATTTCAAACTTGAAGCATCCATTCCTCTCCTCAATCCCGTCATTTTGAGCCATTGGACATGATCTAAGAATAAGAGTTTTACTTATGATCAAAACACGCATTCCTTGATAAAAAATACTTGCAAACCCCATATATAAGCAAGATCTGTTTCGTCATTTTCTCTCAAATCCCTCGAGAGAATCCTTTCAAAATCGAAGCATGGTTTGCCCTCACTGATACGGTTCTAACGAATCGAAAAACACTCAAATTGGACCATAATTGTTCCCGGAATTAGAAACTGAAATTTTTCCCTTTCCTCCACTAATGCCAATTTGCAAGCCTTTTGCACAGCCAAAACTTGTTTTTGAAATTTCCATTGATTCTGACGAGAGAATCTCACCAAATTCGGAGCATCTATTCATCTTAGGAATAGCTTTCCAACGAATTGAGTCGCGTCCAATTTGGATTTCATTTGCTCTCATTTTTTCTTACATACGAAATCAGCTGCCGTAACACTGAAATACACTCAAATTTGCGGATTTTCGAAAATGGTTGTGGAATCCATTTTCTCACAAATTACACCTATTCAATGAAATAATTATAAATAAATATCAAAATAGAGTTTCCCAAAATACATTACGTGTAGGCTATTTATAAACATAAAAAGGATCTCATCATTTGAAGGTATATTCATATAAGTCAAAAAGGGATTTGATCGTTTGATAACATATTTTTCCACAATCTATATGAACTTGAATGAAGGGCTATAGTTGAATATTAAATATTGATAAATATGCAATAAGAAGATTAAAATGCTCCTACAAATTCTATTAAATAAATTCATATCATAAAAAACTAAACTACATATAATATAATATAAGACAAACCATACCTTTTGGAGTAAGACAAAGAATCCCAACTAGGTAAGGAAGGCAGGGGACCATGGTGGTGATCAAATACTTATAAAAATTAATGGATTAATGACACCCACTTATAAAATGTAAAGGTTCAAGCATAACCATTTATGGAAATTAATGGATTAAGAACACCCATAAAGAATTCAAAGGCTCATGCCCACCCACTGTTGGGATATAAAGTCTAAGACAAACCCGTTTATGGAAATCAATTGCTCGGGTAAACCAAATTATAAAGTTCAAATATATAGGGAGACACATTAATAATATAAGCAGGACTAGATTCATGAAATTGTACAAGTTTTATATTCTATTATAAAATCCATACAAAATAGACATTTTAGAGATTAAAAATAATAATCATCAACTTACAATAGCATTTCTTTTTCCATGAAGCTCTGAGGTCTTTTTGGATAGCCACAAGATATTAATAAAGTTTCTCTAATCAAGGGCCATCCCTATGTGCCAAGAGGCAAACCAATTCTCTTTTCTTTAAACTCTCCAACCTTGTTCCACATCATGAACATCACTGAAACAATCCCAACCACGAAAAAAATGTATGTGCTTGAACACCATCTTAACAACAACAAGATCTCATAGTAAAAGGCATCTCGACTCCCTACCCCCTATAATAATAAAGAAGTGATGACAAAAGTTTTATTCTTAAGATCGGTCCATGTAATGATATAAAACATTTTCTTTTGTAATTTATAACTTTTGTGAGATGACATTGACAAATGACCTTGGCGAGTCAAACAATCCATTACAAATTTAGACATATCGATCCAAAGCTTTAATGAGATGTGTGGAAAGAATGAACATTTATTATTCGAACTCTGACTCCCGATCTTTACGATAATTTGGTGAATGATATCATTCGTACTAAGCTTTGGTGCAAGCTACATATTTGGGAAGGTGTTAAGCGTGGATGGTAGAAGAATTGAAATTTGATAAGACTTGCAAACTACATTAGCTTAGTAGAGGATCGGGTTAAATTATTAACCAGAGTCTAGTAACCTTCCCCACCTCACTTCTCTCTATTTTCACATCACATTATTTCACATATTACATATCATTTACTGGGCCCTGAGTGCCCTATTTAAGTCTTCCCATGATGCACCCCTCCACTTTAATTGATATCAAATCAATTAAACATAAAATAAAGTTTATATTTAATAAATAAAAATATGTCCATATTTTTATTTATTAACTATAAACTAAGGTTTATAGCTTATATTTAATGTATAATTAAATATAATATTATAAGAACAATTTAAGGGGTCAAATCAACTTATTATTATTGTTCTAATATTGTTGAGACATATGCCGTGTGTAGGAATCATAATTAAACGTTGTTTTAATGTGTCACTTACTGTGTAATTGTCCTTGCTTTGCATACCTCAAATTGCAATATGATTTTTCTATTTACTTTTAATAGACTATGAGTTACAAGACATTGATTTTAGATGTGGACGGTTTGTAACTTGTACTTGTGAACCTGTAGTATATCTAATCCCACATTCTCATGTAATGATCAAACATCTATTTTGGGGTTTGTAAACTCAATGGAAAATGCCTTCTTGATATTATGAATGAACATTTTTCATTTTAACCCTTCTTTTGACACTTTTAATAATAATATAATAAGGAAATTTTAAACTACAATTCTATGACGGGTTTGAAATCCTTTAATAATCTATGAGACGCTCAATTTTGAACACCCCACCACATAATTTGTCACATTGAAAAGCATGATAGTTTTTACTTTCTCTACTCATGCTTCGTAAGAAGCATATAACAAATCAATGAAAACCTTCTCAAAACCTAAGCCACATGGGAGAGGGGCTAATAGGGCTAATAGGGACAAATCGGGTGGGGGGGGCAGAGATATGGACAGTGAAGTGCAGGCCATGGTTCAGTAGTCGGGGCAACTTCGTCACTTTCGTGTACCCATCGGCAGACAGCCCTTTCAGGGGTTCCTTAGGGACCGATTCACTCTGCGTAGATTGACCAAACGCAGAAACCCTGGAACTGGCAGGCGATCGTGTTTTTCACATGATTCTCGTTACTCATGTCAACATTCTCACTTCTGATATCTCCAGGAGCGCAAGCCCCCCTCCGGATAGAGAGCGCCAGCGAACTACATTGTTGTCCCTTCTCGGATTCATAGAACGTCCCTCTACTAACCCATAGAACGGCAACAGCGACGAGCGCATCCAGAATCGAGAGTACATCTATTCTTCCCATTCTATCAGAGAGCCGACGAGGAGAAGGAAGATATGGTGGGCGATCGATACCGCCCACTCCCTCTGTAGAGTCGAATACCCGCTGCTGGCGCCATTGGGAGAAGACCTCGGATAGAGCAGGTTTCTGTGTTGTAGCACCAAGGTAACTTGGATTTCATTTGTTGAAACTATTTTGTTTTGTTTAGTATTGTCATCGTTGATATTGTTTCTTTCCTCCCTCTAGTCGTTACAATGTTCCTCTCTTGATTAAAATTTGCTATTTCTTTCATTTATGATACAACTTTTCTAACGCTTCATTTACCTTATTTTGAAGTTGAGACTTCTAGCTTCAATCCCAAAAATATGTTGTTTATGTTCACACAAGGTTGTTTTTATTGCAGACAAGCAATCCACCCTCTAGTTCTGTGACTCCCGTGTTCTTGTGCGAACTTGGACAGCTTTAGTTTGTAGATTGAGTTCTTTAAATGTTGTTGAAGTTCCACAAATTAGAGCAAAAGAATAATTCAATACAATATATATCCTAAACAGTGTTGGCCCATAAACAGCAGCACAACACTACACCAGACTCTGGAGTAGAAGCAAAAATTAATCAGAAACTTGACATATAGCACTATGTGAAGATTTGTGCCTATCTAATGATAGCTTTTTGGAAAACAATGTGTTTGGCCAAAGCTTGGGGATGGTTTGATGGCGTTAGTTTGTGGCAAATGTAATGGGGTCAGCCACAACCCATGTTTGGAGGGCACATCAAACTTTGTTGCCCAAGACAATAGTGAATAGAAAGGTTCAAAAAACTCACCCATGAAATTGGGAACGATCTGAAAACTTTCAGTTTCCTCATTCGGAACCTGTCATTGCTCTGATACCAGTTTGTTATGTTCCTCATTGCTCAATATTTGCAAGATACAGATGCGCAGGATATGGTTGACATTATTTGAGACCAGTAAATCTTTGCATGAAACTACTTGGATTTCCAAATATAAATAATAATGAAAATTGACACTCATATTAAATCAGCCAGTAAATTAACGCTCAGAACATTCTTTACTTTGACACAGATGACCGGAATTAGTTGCAGTCGACGAAAAAAATCTCTTCCATGCCTTCGAGGGAGGACAGACACACTATCTTCAAGCAGGAATATCTTAGCATTCAAGTTGTGTTGTTTATGCAAACATCACAAAACCGTAAATGATAGTTAAAGGTGAATTTTTAGTTGAGGAGGCTGAGACAACATGTGAGGACCCATCCCAGGCCAAGAGATCTAGGGCGCATGCCATGCTTCATCCTGACAAGGATGACTAAGAGGAAGACAGGACCACTTAGTTATGAGCAAGAGCACCTCAGGCAGTATTCATACTTTACATAGGACTCAAAAGGGAAAGCAGATAGTGGCCCTGAAGACAATGCAGAATAGTGATAACAGCTATGAGAATGAATTCTTCAAAGTGCAATCCAAAGCACACAATCCTTCCCAGTGTTGCTCGAGTAGTAAAGCCATCCTCCTGCTCCTCCTGTAATTATTATTGATGACTAAGAAGAAGAGATTCTTGTTTCCACACACATTCCCACTTCAGTTATTGTTTTTGTGCATAATTCATCCATGGTGTCTGTTCCCTTGTTCATTGACTCAAGAAAAGTCACTAGCGGGGGAGATGCCATTACAGATAAGTGTCTATTTCCAGGATAGATGCACACATGGATTAAATTGCCAAAATAACCATGGGAACACTTCACAAGTATACCACAATCATAGCCAGTACCAACCGCATGAACCCCCATAAGATGTGTCTCCCTTTCATACGCAAGTAGAAACTGTCATTCATGAGCAGCCTGAACCCCATCCAAATGGGCAGACGGAAGTATAAGAGCAATAGTTAATGCGGCCTGAGGTTGATAAGCTTGAGAAAATCTGGCCCACATGATTTCCAAGGTGGATGAGCATATGCAGCTTGCCAAGCTTGAAACAACAGATAAGGAAGGAGATATGTTGCAAGCTGACTTGTACAAGACAATAAAGGCTGCAGGCCAGGTTAACAAAACATGCAAGAAAATTAACATCAAGAACGAATAACCACAAGAAACCATAGCTTGTGGATCAGTGCCAAAGTAATGTGTTCCTCAAATCAGCAAAAATTAGTTCCAGAACAGAAGATCCAACGAGTATTAGGAATTTTGACCCTATCAGTATTGCCTATGCCCATCGTTCATAAGGCTGCCCTGTAGCTTCCCCAAGCATTGCCAACAAGGATGTCCACCCATCTTAGTAGATCGATGTAGGCAGGAGATTGGTTATTTGGTTAGTGAAGTTATGAATAAATAAATAAATAAAACATTATGGCATTTTGTCTAATGAGAATGCTTGATTTTCAAGTAGTGTAGATGGGCTTACTGAGGGAGCTACCTATAATTCCATGTATATTGCATGGCCCATGTATCAGTAAGGTACTATATTATTGCCCAACATTATAATGAAGATACTGCCAATTCTGGTAATCTTCAGCCTCATTTATAATCACAGATTATTGATCTGAATGTTGTCGTGATGGTGTTTTATACATAGTTCACATTGTTTATCATTCAAAATATTTTTTTGTTCATTTGCTACACTAAACAATTGTCTAATTGATTTTTTATCGACTCCAATCATAGTGGGGAGCTAAGTCATAAGATTCAAGTTCAAGCTCATGTTCAACAAGGATAAAATTTGATTCAAGTTCGTCAGTGGGATAAAGTTCGAGAATGAGAGGTCTTTAAGTTCGAACAAAAGAAAATATTTTATCATTTTTATTTACTGAAAAAATGCATAAATATGTTAAGAATGACAGAGTGGAAAGAGCTTTACGTCTTCTGCTTTCAGTCAGTACATATACACAAAATTATAAAATAATGCAAAACATCTGAAAAACTTACCATGGACAATAATAGCTAAAGTTCAAGTTCATGTTCGACAAGGATAAAGTTCAGCAAAATTAGAACTTTTTCGATAAAGTTCGTAGCACATTGTGACATAGGTGGGGAGTATGTTGTAGATTTCTATCCTGTTTATAATCTCAGGCTAATAGTTTGCCATCTTCCCTAATGCCATGTGCATTATAATTGGGATTGGAAATCACATAGCCCGGGGCCGACAGTAGAGTGTATTGCCACTGTTATCGTAGTAATCAGATCCAAAATTGCATTTCTCAACATGGAGCCCTTAATGTTTGTAAACGGTTCAAAATTGTCTTTGTCGATTAATTCTTTTATTCCCAACAAAATTTCCTGAGTTCCTCTATAGCTCTTTCTACATATATCTATTATTAATCTACAATCTATCATTACTTCCTTTCATTCCCCCTACAATCCAGTAACACCTCACCAATCCCACTTCATTGTTCCCTCTGGCCAGCAGCGTCCCACAGCAACAACCAACTTGCCCCCACAACATCTGTAGTCACATATATTTACATATTTACCCTTCTGTCCTTTGTCAACCGTCATCATTTATTCCAACCAACAGCAATCCCTTACAACATCCCACATGTATCTTCACCAAATGTTGCATGACCCTCAACAACGTCATACTTGATAGAGAGATTTCTGGAAAAAACTGTGTGCTGGTTTTTCAATCCAGCACACGGTTTTTTCCAGAAATCACTCTCTAACATCCCACTTGTTCGTTCCCTTGGATTCTTTTGCGAGCAAGTCACCTGGAGCTCATATCTTTTAAGCTTAACAAATATGATCTTCAAATTCAGTCGCCCTCCCAATTCTCAGATAAAGAACGATCCCCCTCACACTCACGACCCACAAGGATCATTATTTTTTAATTCTTTATAGGGTAAATCTTCATGAGAAAAACATTATGTCGTGTTGCCTTGTTAAGAAACCACTATATCGAAAACAGCCTACCATAGAAAAGTTCATAGCCTCTCTACAACAGAATCCATGAGTGAAACCTGCATCATAAGCTCAAGGGAAAGAGCCAGAAATTTGCACAAGTTTGAAAACATGAACTTCGTATTTAGATAAAACCTTTAGGGGGAAACATTAAAGTCTTTAGGAAAGTCGTCTAGTGTACCTTCTGCTGCATCTACTAGCATTTTCCAGCCATACATCACGAGCAACATGGTCTGGATAGCCATACTAAATCTTGTGTGCACCATAATCATGATAAGTCAAGTTGCACAATTATAATCTCCAAACATGTCGTGCAACAAGCAAACCATCATTCCAATGTAAAAGCATACAATTTGACACATCTGGAATAGCGCATCATTGAAGTTCAATCTCTTGGCAGGTTCTTCAAATTCATTTTGCTGGTTTGTAGAGGGTTACTTGGCGATACTGAGAATGCATTCCTTTTCATTATCACATCGTGCAACATTTATGTCTTTACTATAAGATATCTTGCATTGAAATTCATCTTCCAGTCAAGTTGACAATAATTTGAAACTCGCAAGCAAATTCCTTGTTTACCATCCTCTCATAGTCATGAAAAACATAGTTCCATTCGTGCAAAAATACAATTTTATCCTCAAAATCCGACTTCATAAATTTAAGAGGCGGTACTCGAGGAGAGACTATCTTTAAAACAGCATATTTGCATGGAATAGGTGCAATAGTTGAAATTATGCAATACCATCAATCCAATTGAACTCAGCAATATTGAATTATCGCCCTTAAGTTCTAAAGTATCTTTATTCTATGCATTTTGTTATTCATACAAAATGCATATAGAATCTCACCCAAAACCTCCTCTACTTCTATCCATACAGAATGCATCTATATCTTATTTCCCATGAGGATGAGTCACCACACCTAAATTTCCTAGGGAATGTGTCTCCATGAGGATTGCAACCAAGGGACGCAATGGAGAGTCCCCAAAGCATCCTGTGACAAAGGGGCAGCTCAAGCACATCTCCATTGTGCCCTCCACTTCACTATCCTCCACTTGCGATAGTTGTCCACTTTATGATCACAGATGGATGTTGATATCATTTCTTTCTTTCTTTATCCTAGATGTCAATTTCATAATAGTCATATGAAAATGTATGTGTGGAGTCTGGACTCCTTATGTGAATATTTAGACTAGAAGAGAACACATATAAATGTGACTCAAACTTTTATTCAACCCATGTGAAATGACATAACTACTCCAGTCCTATTTTAACTTTTTAAGCGACACTAGCAAACACATTGGTATGTTGATGTGCTACCAAATAATCATGGATATTTTAGTGGAGACATTGGTAACGCTACAATGAATGAATATGCTATGTTAATGTGCTAATTGTTGTGTGTTAAACAAAATATTATTTTCCTGATAACCATTCAAAGAGGTATTAGCCATACCTAGGCAACAGTCCCGTGGAAGGGACTTCCATAAATTTTCTTGGCAGGTGCTGCTCGGTAAATTTAGGAGCTTTTCTGCAGTCAAATGGTCCTGTGGATATCATATTCAGCTCTCTTAAACTCTTCCCTGAGTGTTATCTGACACGTAGTCATAAAACTTTTGAGCAGGGGCAGTAAGCTTTCAGCACCCCCTCTTAAGCGGACCCAGAACATATTCCTACTAAGCAATAGCTGCTGAGAAATTTACAGAAATGATTCCGAATTTTGCATTTCTGAATGCATAATATTCCATGGGACCAACTGCGGCTTCAAACCAGGAACGGAAGCCCCCTCCATGGAGACTATTCCCTGAGCATGCAGGAGCATCCAGAAGACCAATCCTTCTATAAAAGGTTGTTATCAAGAGTATTAAAAAAACTTATTATTATTTAATCGATGTATAGGATATGCACATGCGTTGCTGGTTCGAGGTGATTTCCACAAAACTTTCAAAAATCAAGTTCATTAATTAAGATATTTGGAAAAATAAAATAAATTTATTATATTATAATAGATTCACCAAATAAATTACAAGAAAAAATAATATATCTGGGTTATTCCTTACATATTGACCTATATATGTTTTTACAGCTTTAATCTGCTGATCTTAATTTTCCTCACCAGATAACTGTTTTTAAGGCTTTTTGAACACACAATTATATACCATATTTCATTAGTATGTTACCATAAAAAAGAAACAAGAAACATCGACCACGACCTTACAAGAAACAGGATTCAAGAGGCTGCACATAACAAACAGATTATATGATTTATAATTTTATATAAATATTTTTATGTACATAACGGCAGACAATAATATCAACGTGGTTTTTAATCTCCATGGGACTTCGACCTGTGTATGTTTAGGTCATCTCTATGATAACTACTTTCCATGAGTAGTCATTAGAGATGACTGGTTTCCAAGAGTAAACAATACTCCAAAGACTTTTTCCTTGTGTGTGTTGATAATAATTACAAGGCAGGGGTACCCACAAAGCACACAAGCAGCTCTAAGCATTTGGTACCATGGGGGAGAAACAATAGTTATAAAATCCATAGGTAGGGGCTTTTCACCCTCTAGCCTCCTTCCTAATAGGCAAAGCTTTTGGAGTATGTACTGCCTTATAAAACCCTTGTCTCATAATTATTATCAATGTGGTACTAACTCAATATATTGTATTTTGTTAACTAATTGTAGGCTTCCACGGTCATTTTTAATCTTTGTGGGATTTTGACTCATGTATGTTTAGGTCATCTCTGCAATTAATTTCTATGAGTGGTCATTACACATATTAAGGTAATAATATGATATTTATATTATAAGGGTTACTGTGAAAAGAAAAGCTAATTTTATATGATAAAGTAGGACATACAAACAATAAACAACAGAAATAGCTAAATCCGACACAATTGTTTGGAAAAGACACACACTTCTGCAGTTATGATTTCCGTCAAGCAATGTTTCTCTATGACATTTTGTCAAACGCTTGGCATGCATATTCTAAAATCCCGCATTTAGCATAAACAACTGCAATGGCACTTCAACCAAAAAATCAGATTCAAAACCATTGCTTATCACAGAACAACGAATCCATTTACCCTTTTGTATACACCATCCGCAAGAACACTAAGAAAAAATAAACCTATCCAAGCCCACACCACTTTGCACCATCTGGTAAAACAGCCATACATCAAAGCTTCTACCTAAAAAACCATCTACAGCATACACTGCCATCAAAGCAATCCATGTGAAAAAAAACATTAAAATTTTGAGTTACTATCAAAATCCATAAGCCTCTATAACTGTAGAAATAACCAGCAACACGTGAGAAACATGGTCACTGCAAAAGCTGTCATAGCAGTCATCCTGACTAAAAAACTTGACTTGAATGACCTACAAAACGGTCATTTGACATTTCAAGCATTAAAGCGAGGAACGGGATAATCAAGTTTCATTACCAACAATCCACTAACAGGGTCTGCACATACCCCTTTTAAGAACTTATATATGCCTTATTTTACAGTTGGAAAAATTATCGAACTATTTCTAAAAGAAAAATAACTGTTTACATACAAATTTCAGTACAAAACATACGAAAACACATGCCAAACCTCGTCTAACATTAGCTCTAAGATTGTAGCTTTCATAATGGAGCCCCAAGTTCAAATCCTCCTGCTTAAATTGATTTAAATACCACCTCCTGCTTATTTTAAATAGAAAAGATATGGCATCTAAGACAGTCACAAAACAAATTTACCAAACTAAAATATAAAAATTCAACAAAAATAAGAGGGACAAACAAATCATTATACATATAACAAAAAAGCATCGGAAACCTCGGCTGAGAATAATTCAACTAAAATAAAAGGAGCAACAAATATCAAAAACCTGATGAAAATGAACAAGCTGAAGAATCTCCCGTCTGCTGGAATACATAGGCAATGACGATTCCAAACGGCTACACTCCCTAACAATAATACTATACAATTGCTCCCAAGTCCAGCCATTTCCGAGCACAAAAACAGGCCTCACATCGGCAGAAGGATCAAAAAAATCATAATCCTCCACGGGATTTTCTAAATAAAATTCTATGCACTGCAAGGCCCTCTCAAATTCACCCAATTTCTTCCTCAGAATCTTAATTTGCACAAGCAAACCCTGCTTCAGCCCCTCCAATCGATGCCATTCCATCAATCTATTACGCGCCTTTAAATAGTTACCACATCTCTTAATCTCCCTCTCCGCTACTTCAATCTCTGTTCTGCACTTGCTCGCCGCTTCGCCATGGCGCAGCTTTTTAACATAATTCAGAAAAATTGGCCGCGTCCTCTTGTCGGCCTCTTCGTTAATGTTTTCTTCTCCGGGCTCCGAGCAAATTTCAGGAGCCCACGAATGAAAACCTAGTAAACGCTGCTCCCACACAAAAACAAAACCTTCCACCGCATCTTCTAAAGAGTGAAAGAACAGCCTCGCTGCCAGGGGGCCTGACGCTGTACAAATCTGCCATTGTTTTGAACCCGGACACGCTTCGATAAAGCTTATCAGCTCGCCGTTTCTCTTGCAGCAGACGCCTCTTCCCCAAATTTTCAATTCTCTTCGGCTTTCCATTTGCATGTTTCAGAAAAACATAAAATCAAAACCATACGAGGAAAAACACGCATTTCCTTGACCGCGCCAGGTATATGTCATGCAGTGTGTATACGCAATGTATATGTCATACGGTGTGTGTGTGTGTGTGTACGTCAATCCTCGCCAAATCTTCGACTTCACATACGATTTTACTCCCTGGATGCCTGTCGCACGGCTATCACGCCGACCAGATAATGGATCCAATTAAAGCAATGCGTTGTGAAGCTAACAGGGTTGATATATATACACACTGTGTATACTCGCCTGGAACTATGCACAATTTTAAATGCAACATCACAACAAATTGCTTTAACGGGCATCAGCATGGGTGACCGTCTAATTTATCGCGGGGAAAATTAGTGGGTTTCTTCTTTTTTTTAACATTCGGTAATGTCTATGCTGAGCCCTAGGGCAACATAGTACCTATAGCGAGGACGCTATCCACGAGAAAGACGCACGAGTAAATTTCCCCTATAATTTATTAATTATTATTTTTATGGTCTCTAAAAATCATTTAATTTTTTTAATTATTGACTTTGTCATAGTACCAAGGAATGAGGCTTTTTAATCTCCATTATCTCCACCCATTAGACTCCAATTTCTTTATTAATATTATGTATTAACAAGTGTCGCAATGAGACTAGTCCCTGCCTTATAGTTAAATTGTTGAATTGTTTTAAAGGTATTAGTATTATTATTTTTTAAATATTTTATGAGGCCATAGAAAATAGGTTAAGTTTAGGGCTATTTTGTATTTTGAGTTGTTAATTTAAATCCACAAAAAAAATTATATTGTTGTTCAATTAAAAAAAAAATTGCTTAGGAATTGTTCCATTAAAATAGGGAAGTGTTGCATGGAAATAAAATGAATTATGACATCATTTTGTTGTATGGGAATAAGGAGAAAAATCTATCATACATGAAAATTAGTATTTGTAAATAAATAAAAATATATATATTGTTTAAAAATATTGCATAGACCATATGAAATAAAAATAGTTGATTGTGATTAGTTGAAAAAAAATTAAATAATAAGAAAATGATTACATGGCAAGGACTAATAATAATCCTATGTTTACAATAATTGTGAGTAAGAGCTTTAAAAAATTTATTATGTTGTGTATTAATAATAATTTATGAGTAGGAGGTGGTTTGGAAGACACTATCGAGATTTGACTCTTATGGTAAATGTTTCTCAACATTTTAGATGTATTTGACATTTTTAACAATATTTAACTATTACCAATGATGTCTTCCAACTTTTATAAACCATCATTTTCATTTATATTGTATATCTACACCATTGATAATTTTTCAACATTTTAGATATATTAGACACTTTTAACAATATTTAACTATTGCCAGTGATGTCTTTTAATTTTCGTAAACCATCATTTTCATCTATATTATATACCTATGTCATTAATGTTGTGTACGTTTTAGATGGAGCTCTATGATTGATGTTGTAAAGATCATTATACAAGTAAATAAAATACATTATTACAAATCTATTATTTTATGATGTATTTTCACGATGCATGTTTGACCTTTCTTATTCATATCAATTTTTATGAATGGTTGTGAATCGCGATCTACTTTGGCTTGTTTTAATGTTGTGTATGGATATGTAACAATGAATAACTAGGTTAGTAGTAAAAATGATACATATGCAACTACACTGAGCTATGCAACTCCTTCCTCGTTCATCTCTTATGTAACTTCACAACTTGATGGGCATCTTTTGAAGTCTCCAGTGTTTTTAGAGCTCAGTAAGATTCTCCGTTGAGCTATAGCATGATAAACTTTTGGATAGCGAGCTCGAATTTTATTAACATATTATAGTCCACTATAGGAGTATACCCAAAAAGATTATGTGCACTTTAAGTTGGGTCACACCACTCAATTGGATCAACCCAAATTGGTAGCATCACGGTTAGTTTTCCTTGTTCAATGCTCTACTCAATTGGCATAACCAAAGATAGTGCAGCACATTAAGGACTCAGACACGGTTTGATTTTCACCAACCTCTCCATCACCACTCCATCATATTAGTGATTCATTAGGCATAACTTAACTCAACTAGACCACCTCGAGTTGAGATCAACATTAGGGACATGTATTACCTTTTGTACGTACTTGTGTGTCCCCACACAACTTGTGCATCACCACAACTTCACTTGTCATCTATGGTATTATACCTTTACATATACATATTTACAACAACCTTTTGTGTGCTTCCACAATGCCTTACATCATACTACACATTGATCTACCTTTTCACAAGATGATCAACACTTTACAAAATCTGTACAAATCATTTGCAACCCTGCACACTTCCTCATTATCAAGATGCATCTTTTCGCATTACAACACAACATTACATTCATCTCATATCATTCACAACTTTTAAATGTTGTGTATTACTTATCACACTATGCACAACTTTTTCAATGGTATGCACCACCTTATAACATTCAAAGCTTCATATGATGTTTATAATACACCATGGCCTAACAACACTCTTGTATGATTGCATCTTTCTTCTCAACACACCATGTGCCTAAGTAGAGTTCTACATAAAACCTTTGTGACATGTGTTTGTTTGTCACCATCTCACTAATATGTTGCACATTAGGTGGCACTCTCCATGCTTACACCATGTCAAAGTACTTGTCATTGTAACATTAATTGCTACACTTGCAAGAAATCCAACTATCACTTGCGCAAAAGATAAATTATCATCTTATGTGATTATCATTTACTTTAACTGATTTCTTGTACATGATATATTGTAAGGCATCTGATAGTAGAATGGAGACCATTAATCCCTTTCCTTGTCAATCATGTTAACAACTTCCTTGACACTTCCATGTTTTGTGTATCTTGTATCATTTGGCCATCTCTCACACATTTAACATGCCCTGAGTATCTAACATTTGATTCATCATCTCTTAGTCTTGAAAATTCAATTAAGATGTATCACCCTTACTTGGAGACATTTACTCCCTTTCCTTGTCAATTATGTTAACAACATCCTTGATACTTCCATGTTTTGTGCATCTTGTATCATTTGGCCATCTCTCACACATTTAACATGCCCTAAGTATCTATTATTTGATTGGTCATCTCTTAGTCTTAAAAATTCAATTAGGATGTATCACCCTTTCTTGTACATGATATATTGTAAGGCATCTGATAGTAGAAGGGAGACCATTACTCCCTTTCCTTGTCAATTGTGTTAACAACATCCTTGATACTTCTGTGTTTTGTGTATCTTGTATCATTTTGCCATCTCTCACACAGTTAACATGCCCTGAGTATCTAACATTTGATTAGTCATCTCTTCGTCTTGAAAATTCAATTAGGATGTATCACCCCCCTTCTTGGTCATGGGAGATTTCTCTCCTCTTCCTTTTAGTTGCTTGCAGTCTAAACAAATCAACAAGGAAGAATTCCCCTTCTAAGCATAAAGACTGCTCTTCTAGCCTTAATGTACATCTTACACGTGTATTATACCCTATTCTTTCATTTGAATATAGGTGACATTATTTTTCCAATATTAAGGGTTGAATGTGGAATGGTTGTTTTCATATTTATCTATTAGATTTGATTGCATGTTCTATGATTTGTAACTGTGTTTGAACAAGTCCACATACTTTAAATAGTTATAGCTTTATTATTTACACAACCTCCTTAAGTCAATGTGGATCAATGAGAGATTACTTACAATGGTTGTATTTTCAAATTCACAATTTACCTTAATCAACATAGGGACAATTGCTTAGGAAATTATTTTTATAAGTGACCTATATAGACATGTACACCCTTACCTATTAAGGTCATCTAGGGGATCTCATATCAAAAGTTCCTTTAAGAAGGACATTGAGTCAAGCATTGAAGCACTTATCTCTGAAAGAACACTACAACGTGGCTACGCAATTTTGAATACATCTATTAATGTTTCCATAGATCATAGTTATCCACTAAAAATAATCCAAGCATCATTGCCAAGTGTTGAGGGTAGAATTGTGACATCATCTTCATTTGTGTTTTCAAACCTCCACTCCACCACGTAGGACATAGAAAACTACGTGTGGTTTGATCTTATTTCAACACAGCGGTACATAGTGCAACGCTTATCACATCATTAGGGGTGAGATTAGGTCAATATATTTTAAATATTATTAACCCATTTTTAGGTCAAAGGAAGAGAGCTAGGGCTTGAAGATAAAACAAGACACGTGCATGTATAAAATAGTCATCTTATATATATAAAGAGAGAGGGGGGGAGAGGAAACATGCTCAAAAATACATATGAAGTAAGTGCAAGAGGAAGATTACAAGTAACAGGTGATGCATTCATTAGGCGAACCTATCCCCGTATGGATGAACTTTTCCTCCACTTAGTTCCAAGATCCCATATTTCACAAGGAGATTTATGACGCCCTACACAAAATATTCAACTAGTTACAATCCATTTTCATATTGTCTAAGCCATATTTGGCATGAATATGTTCTGAACCCTAACCCTAGTTATTTTTATCTACTTTCTAGAAGTTATGTTGAGTGAAAAAATGTCCTAGCATAATCTTGGATTGTCTTATTACAATATTTTTGGTATTTAGTGTTCTTAATTATTCTTCTAGGCATATTCTAATGTATTAATTGAATTATCTTAGTTTTGATATTACATTTCTCTAGGCCTTGGATTCATGATATCTACGAGGTCCCATCAACATTACATCATTGTTTCAAGTGCAGTCGCAATGATGTGGTTTACACTTGTTTGACTAATGATGCACCCTTTAGGTTATCCGGCCAAGAGTAACCTAAACAAACATTTATCCCACATAAGCTCAACAAAGAAGGCTTATAGAATACACATAAGCTTTGGTGGGAGAAAAAAACACCTTTGGCAATGAAAGGTTCACCTACAAAATATTTCTCAAGTCACTTCTTAGGGCCATTGATCAACTTCAGAAGTTCTCTATCATTGGATCAAGCTCAATCGGATCATTCTACTAGTCCTTTACCTAAATAGATATATCAAGAACCACATGTATTCTTTTCTAATTATATCAATATTGACAAGTGATCATGTCTAACATAGATCTCACCATTTGAATGAATGGGAGCATTTCCATATAAACATGGCATTTTGTGATATTTTGTAGTGCTTGATGGATCAATAAGTGCTTCATGGCATAGTTTTAGTATAGGTGGCATGCAAAACTTCATTGCACTAGATAGTTGTCGACAACTTAAGGTTTTACGTGTAAGATTTGGGCAATTGGGCATTGTGTTGTGTAGCTTGGGAAGGATGCAACACAAAAATATCACTTGTTTTGACCCTTTCTGTATTTGGAGACTCCACAATAGCACGACATTGGGCATGATGATGAGACATTTATAGTATTATATGGATAGGATAGGGTTCCATAAGAAATGGCTAAGGCATTTTAATTTTATACAACATGCTTAGGAGTGGTGCAACATTACGCAAGTCTTTATTCACCGAATCTATTTTTGTTTGGGTGACATAAGATTTCTTGTGAACTTGGATCCTCTTATATCAAACACCCCAAGTAAGAAAAACTTGAGCTCTTGCTCAAGTGGGTTTCTAAAAGGTTATTAATGGAATGACCAAGTCTAACAACCTATGCTTTCATAAACCAAAATTCATCTTTAACTTCTCTCCCCCTCCATTTTAAAATATATATTTTATAATCCTTCATTGTCTTTTACTACCCAAATTTCTAGAATTCATTCAATTTTTGTGTGTCTTTGCTTCGATAACTGATGATAGAGTAGTGGGTTTGAACCACCTATAAAAATATATTCTTTCATCTTCTCTACCCATGTGGCAGTATGACAGATTGGATGTTTAGTCTTACTACTTCTTCAGGCGTTACGTCCCTTGATTACCCTAAACACATTACAACATCTACTTTACGGCATCGATGATGGCATCCTCTAATGTACTTTTTTACACTTCAGACACTTCACTTGACATTAGTATTGTTTTTAATCCCCAACATCTATCAATTATTTAGTGAATGGGTAGTTACTTCAGAACACACGTGGCTTTTACATTTTTCACAATCCAACCATTCACTTATATGTATTCCACCTTCTTCAATAGTAGACTAGCCCACTCAGTGCATCCTCAGTGGTGGATCAAATGTAACGTTCTTATTTTCTAAGATTTATTTTCCTTGTATCTTGGTTTTTTTAGGGTACTTATTAGAGGATTCTTATCCTTCTCATTTTATATATGACACCCTAAGTTTCATGTAACGGGGTGTTTTGGTGCAATATTTTATTTTCAATAATATTAAGTGAACAAGAATTGGGTTATCTTAACTATAATGTCCCTTTTCCCTCAATGTTGTTTAAAATCATTACTCCAAATTTTAGATTATTAATAATTGTGGGCTATAGTGATGAGGAAGATTGATAATTGCACGAGAATGACACTATAATTAATTAGGAAAATTAATGAAAGTTGGCGAGAAAATTGATAATGGTAACATAATGTTCTTAAGGTAGATCACAGGATTTAGTCTTGTATTTGATAAAATAATCATACATATAGACTTTATATGCTAGAATACTTCCTCATTAATGTGAAATAAACAAGAGAATTGATGGTTTGTAAGACAAAATAGATTTCCTTGTATTTTAGTATAAAGTATGCAACCACAATGTAAGGAAAGAAATTTAGTGGGCTCCCATATCTTTATAGCTGGCATGTTTTAGTGCTCTCAAAGTGTTTGGAGGAGAAGAGGGGCTCTTTGAAACATAAATAAAAACATTTGTGAACAAAATTTAGAGATTACACCACATGGATTAATCTTATGGGCTCAGGCTTTGGCGATACAAGAAGACTATAAGAGTTCTGAAAAGTCTTCACAACTCGATACTCTGAGATCATGACATGTGTCTTCATCCCATAGTCTCGTGGTAAAGTTCTAATTGAATTTTTGAGTTTTAACTTTGAAGCCTCTATAAGAGTATTTCCCATCCATGTGACAAGTAGCAGGATCTAGTGGATCCATCACAAGGAGAAATATTAGAGTGTTCGATAGGATATCATGAAAGAATTGTATGATATTGGTATATGTGTATGTATCTTATATTCCCAAAGTGTTTTTTATAAAAAAAATTATAAGAAATACCGACAATATTTGGAAGCCTATAGTGCTACTAGATGTAGCCACATGTTTATTTAGTAGATACGCTAAAAGTAGTTATTGAGGAAGCGATCCAAAGAAAATAATTGATACTAATCTCCTAAATATCCTAGATCATTCTACGAGTCTCCATTATTTTCTCCTATCATCATAGAATTTCATCTTTCATGTTTTAAGTTATCAACTTCTTCGTCGTTGTGTTATACATATAAGAAACATGTGTCCTCATCTAGGGAATTCAGAGAGATATGTTTAAATTCAAAGACATAATATTATGAAGAGTTTAGTCTTAAATAAATATACCCAAATGTGATATGTGAAGGGAATTTGTTTTGTTGATAAATATTATATCTAATAGATATGTCGTTACTACAAATAGAGAGAAGTGTATTTTTTTATATATAAGAGGAATCAAGGTTTAGCCCAGCAACCTGATGTTGCAAAGCTCTAACATAGGGTGAGCCCCGTATAACCTCAAGGTGGAGAATATTGGACCACTCACCACCCCCATGGATAAATTAGGAGTTGGACCCACAACCTAGGACACATAAAGCGATGGCTGAGACCATGTGAGCCAACCCTGGTGGTCTAAAGAGAAATATATTTTATGAAAGAAAGAACAATAAGTTTATTTGCAAAGCAAATGCTATCATGTGATTATCTACATGCCCAATACAAAGAGGTGTACTTTCATATGATGACCTTTAGGTTTTAATTAGAAGTTCATAAATATTTTACCCAAAAGAATTATATGTATGCACACACACACACACACACACACACACCAAATTTTCATTACTTATAAATTCATTCATTATTCCAATTTATATAATAATTTTATGAGTTAAATCAATATAATAAGTATTAAAGATCACAATTAGATTTAAACATGTCTTTAATCTATTCAACTTAATGTTCCCATAAGGGTAAAAAATACATTTCGTTGACCTTGATTACATAGGCCCCACTCGTTTATTGTGTGTAAAGGTCAAGGATGATTAGGTTATGGTCACCATAGATGGATGAAAAAGTATTCAATAATTTTTTAGTGTCCTGGCCAGGAACCATCTAGGGTTATACTTTGTACCCCCAATTACGACACACTTTGTGTGGTCCCTTATCTAAATCCTACCGCTTGCCTTCACCTTTCCACATGCAAGATATCTCGAGGACAATGCATCATAAGTGAATTCTCAATGTATACGTGTCTTTTTCATAGTTCTTAACTTAATATTTATAGTATATTTTACCACAAGTATATGACAACCAACATACCCATACATAATGAATACTTATATAAGTAATGATACTCCCTTTAATAGGTCGTTTAATATTACACTCCATTTTAATAGGGTCATTTCATTATACTCCCTTTTAATAAGGGTCAATTTTATCATACCCCCTTTTAATGAGGGTCTTTTATCCTACTCCCTTTTAACAAGGGTGAACTTTATTAATTATCTTCACCCAAAGAATTTTGTCACATAACATTAACTATATGAGGTTTAATTATTGCATGTATTGTTAGCTTAGAATAAGATAAGTGACATCATTTGTACAATATCACCACATCCCAAATGTTCCCAGTATATGTCTACCATTTTAGATATGTGTCGATTAAGTGGTTAAAAGTAGAGTTAGTTCCCAACTATTACTTTTGCTTATTCAAAATAAAATTTAGAACCCAAATCTTGTTTTTAAGATATATTGACCACCTTTACTTTATTGTAGTCTTTAATTTCACTAGAGCGATATGTGTGCTGGCACCTCACCTAGTTAAAATTGAATGCTTGCCTAAAGCATGCACACCTACTAGGTCCCTCTGTGTTTTCTTGTCAAGATGTTAGCATGCATATTCATTAATAATAATCAACCAAGTACTCAATCAAGCATTCTTAACCGTTGCATTCATCTTGCTTTGGAAACACATATAATAAGGAAACATAACAAATCAGACAATAACCAATATCAATTACACTATTAGATCTCCATATTTACACAAATCAATGATCATAATCCATCTACAATAATCCATTATACCAAAGCATTACATAACAGAAGTTGACAACATGATCCATTGTTACATTGGTTCGCAGATCCATGCACAAAAACCTACAACATGTTCTCAAATGCATATTTCATACATACAGTCTCTTCTCAATACAATATATTCATGACATATAAATAGGGGTGGATACTTTCCCTTCACCGCCCATGCACTCTCCTAATAATAGGCATGCCCAAAAATAGACAACATACATTGCATCCAAAAATAGCCATAAAGTGTGCATACTTTTACAACAATCCTAGTAATAGATTATCCTAAATATAACTCTTGCTTTAATCTTATTATTAGATCAACTCGTGCATGATCATCCTGCAATCTTTGCATGCGCTTTTTCTAGCTTCAACTTCCTTTATGTGCATCCCAAGCCATCTTGATATTGTCTAAATATAATCCTTATTTGGATGCCACTCTTCCTTTGTTCTTCTATTTTTAGCTTGTGATCGTCAAAATGGCTAAGTCCCAAATTAACCTACTCGGGCGAGAACCTTTGAGTGTTGTTTCATACTGCTTATGCACGCCTGTCTCACACACGCCCTAGGTCTTTACACGTGGTTTATACTTGGTCAATTTATCTATACAACATTACCCCACACTAATTACATTATCATCCTTGGCAATGGTTTGCCCAACTTGTTCCTCTAAAGAATGTATAAATAAAAGAATAAAGAATAGAACACCCAAAAATGTTATCCCCCCTCATAAGTCATATCAAGTCACAGACTGCTAGAGAAGCTTTGGAAACTCTGAATTCAATTCTCCTTCAAGTTTCTTCCATTCATTGAGCTTCTCTAAAGCTTTCCCGGGCACCGCCCCTATAATCCCTGGTACCTAGTCAGGCGTTGATTCCTCTACCAGTCCTTTAAGCTCCTAGATTACCACAATTAACTCTACGAACACCCCTTTGATCATATCCATGTGCTCCATCACCATATTCTGGAGTTGTTTGATCTAGAACTCTATCGTCTTGTTTTTGGCCTTAATGAGTTCTTTCTATTCTGCCAATTTTTCCATTACTCTAGTTATGCCAATCACCCTCACGCTAATAATAGGGTCACACTTTTGACATCTATCAAAGGCCAAGTTATCTTTTCCACTAGCCTCCTTGAGCTGTGTGAATAGGCCCTCAAGCTCAATTATTTTGGCCTTGACAACTACCTTATTTGCTTCTTTCTCCTTGGCCAGTTCTTTAGCTGTCAACCCTGCGCCACTCTTAATGTTCGCCAATAACATCCTCACAAGGTCTTCAAGATACCCCATTTCATCATTATAGTCACTCCTTTCTTAGATCACCAAGGTTGAGCATGTGCCTAAAATCTTCTTGACAAAAGCATCTGCCCTGTCATATGCTTCGTTGGTGCACTTATGTTCTCCCTTTAGATCATCCTTCGTGTTCTCCAATTCTTTATCCTTATTCTTCTTATCCTTCATTATGACCCTCATGGTTGCCCCTTGATCCAAATTCCTTCGTGTTACATCAGTAACCATTTTATTCAAGGCATTACATGCCTTTTCATCAATTAAAAACATCAAGTCCACCTGCTTAAACTTCTTACCAAGCTCTTTCTTCAACTTCAAAGTCGTAAGGGATCTGTCATTTATTTCAAACTCTGGCTCTTTTGTGTGTGTGTGCATGTTCCAAGACAACATCTTCTTTGTGTGCAATATCCCACCATGTTGATCCAATAAGTTCCAACCAAAACAATTCTTTGTCGCGACTATGCTCTGTAATATCACCCTTAACACCTTTGTAAGATCACCAACAAAGTCCATGTGTGGTGATCAAGGAGCTCTTTTTCTTCATACTGCCTTCACCTTCATCCTCTATTTCCTCGATGTGAAGGATTTGGTGCTAGTTCCTCCTACCACACCCTTATCTTCCTTAATAACATAGTTGTCGTCAACCTCCTTCTCCTCCTCATGTGCCTCCTTGTGCATCGGTGATTTTTCCTTGCATGGACTTCTAGGTTTCTATTCATTTTCTTAACTAGGTTTTTCCTATGTTGGCGCACACTTCACTTTTTCTTATTCAGCCCAATTGTGCTTTAGTTCCTCTAACATATTTTCTTCCCGAGACTACCTTGGCACCTCCACGCCTAGTCTTCGTCTTCTCTAGACTTTTCTTCATTGACTAAGAAGGTCTTGTACCACCATCATGTTTTCTTCTTTTACAATACATCTCCTTCCTGCACATGTAGTCTAACCCTCCTTCCTCTTCTTCCTCTTTAGGAGACTCCTCATGTGTCCTTTATGGTGGTGACACAGTAGCTTGCTTGGGTGCGAGAGATAAGTATCTAAAACTTCTATCTCTACCCCATCCTGTGATTTTGGTCGCAGAATTATAATAACTCTGCATATCATACCTTTAATCATGACATTCAGTTGTGGGTTCAGGTCTAAGGTATTTGGCTCTAAAATATCCAAGTACGTTGGTCTGGATTCATACTTGTAGGTGGCGTGCAATGTGTGATAATCTAAATCCACCTTATTTGCATCAAAGACCATTTTTTGTCTATCCTTGATCTAGTTCACAACGCACTTGAAATATCTAGTAGTGAATGCGAATGACAGCTTACACCAAGGGCTCATTTCTTCATTTCCCATCATTAATCGTGCAAGTCTTTAGTGTTGTATAAAACAAACTTTGACTATTCTCCAACCTCCTCATGCATCTCATGTGGAACGCACCATTCATTTTTAAACGTTGCGCGCATCCTTGCATACCACTTTTCCACTTTGGCCTTGTACACATTGTTGATTGTGCTATCATGGGTATAACCTACAAACTGTATTGTAGGGGACTTATTTGTTGGTGGGTGAACCCACATGTCCTCATTTGGCCCATATGAGACACAAATTTCCCAAAAGACAATCAATAGAAGGATTGAGCCCCAGGTAACCTTTTCCCCTTCTTCATTCCGCACCCTAGCCTCCTTAATGATCATGTTGGTGATGTATTACGCTATGGTGTACTGTGTCTTATGGGCCATATTGTGTGCAATGTACAAAAAATTCTTGTTCACATCGCCCCATCTCTCCGAGGCACCAAATTTATAACTTACGAGTATGGCTACAACCCTATTCACGGGGTCTGTAAGTTTTTCTATGCTCATGGCCCTTCCTCCCTTCTCGTATTACAACTTAATGGCCAACTCATCAATTTTTGAGTCATCTCATAGATCCAAATCTATATCCTCCCTTGTCTCACGTAACCCTGTGACTTGTCTGATGAGTCGAGCTATAATCCTCATTCTACATCTTGTGCAATAGGAATAGTCTTCATATACCTTGGACATGATCCATTGGAAGAGATGCATGGGTTTAGCAAATAATGGAAGCTCGATCATTTGGAGGACCCCTAATTTCTCCATAAGTCTTCCTACAGAGTCATCGACTAGTACCTGCCCTTCTTCATTCTTATATGGAAATTCTCGTAACATGTCAGCCTTCAATGTTGCCTTATTATCTGAAGCCCTGTGATTGAACTCGTTTATTTTTCATTTCGGGAGCTAGGATTTCCATGTATGTGCCTTAATTACACTAGGGGTTATTGCATCTCTAAGTAAATTTCATCCAATGGGTCCTCAACCTCTACCCTCTTCGTTTGACCCTTGCCTCTACCCTTCGGTTATGAAAAACTTGCTTTCTTCAGTGTCATTCTTCTCAATTTCACACTACCAACTCCTATCCTGCTATACAATCCTTCTTCAAATCCTGCGAACCCTAGCCACTCAACTTTCAATCCCTAAAACCCTAACTTCTCGTGCCCTAGCTTTATACTTAACCTTTTGCTCAAACTTCATTTTTTCCACGAAGGAGCCTTACGTAAACACCCTATACACACTAATTTAGTTTACTCTTTACTTAGCTCACTCTATTGCACTAAGTATCTCGGTCGCTCTTCTTCTTCAAACATAAGGTGACAAATGAGTCGGTCTACCCTCTTTTTATTGTTTTCCCGTACTTTCAAGTTTTCACCACTTAACATTTTCGCTTTAAAGTTTTGATAGTATGTTTTCCATTTTAAAACACCTTTTTGGGTCTAAGGTACCTTTTTTCTCTCTTACATGCCTTGCTTTTGTGTGCACAACAACCATAATCTTCTATCACACTTACTACTTCCAAAGACTGCAGACATCTATGCGTGCCCTTCTCCATGCCGCAAGCCTTCTTCCTATGCATCATATTCCAAGTAGTATATCTTGCTACTACCTAGCTCATGTTATAATGTGTCGCCTTCCATTTCATGGGTTTCCATCTGAAAAACTCTTATTATGCACCATTATTCTCAACTACCTTCGATAGTGTCATCTACCTTCGTGCCTTCATAATTCTTATTCCCTGAGCACCTGCCTTTTTAATCATGTAGTGTGCATCATTGTATCTTCTCCAAAGTACCCTATAGAAATAATATTGTCCTCTCCACCATATACCTACTTCTAAACACCTACGTTCACCCCATACTAAAACTATGTGTGGTCCTCTACGCATGAACTCAATAAATAGTAATTATCTTCGTGCATGTAAGCACGTTTATTAAAACAACACAAAGAAACAAAAACAACAACATCTAGAAAATAAAACATGAAAGGGAAAACTAATCTAAGTGGTAATACTACCTTATTACAAAAACCAAGAAGTTTTATTTATAGTAGGGCTTCTACCTACTTCCATTGAAGTAACTGGGAAATATGGTGTCATCTAGTGCCTGTAATTAACATGTGTCTGATTCAAGTATTTTGGTTACTACAAAAGGTCCCAACCAATGCACCTTCAATTTCCCTAGGTGGTGCACAAACTTGGAGTCGTAGAGAAGGACCATCTTGACAACTGCAAATGTCTTGTTCTTAATGTGCCTATCATGTCAGGCCTTTTATCTTGCCTTATGGCTCCAACGTGCAATGGTGCACCTCTCATCTAATTACATTAGTTTCTCAATACACTCCTGAATAAAGTATTCATCATCTAGTCCACCTGCAAATGCAATACACAAGGATCAACTCAACATGTAATGCTACTTCTATACCAAACACCAACTGAAAAGGGTGTGGCCTTGTTCAATATTTTATAGGTGATCCTGTAAGCCCAAAGTACAACTGATGCTTTATCATCCTAATCCTTTTGTCCAACATCACATATTTTTTTCAATGTGTGTCCCAAGATCTTGTTGAAAGCCCTTGTAGTGTCATTAGCTTAAGGGTGATAAGGAGTTGTTTTATGGTGTGCCACCATAAACTCCGCTAACAAGATTATGATGGTCTCATTCAAGAAATGATTTCCTCTATCACTAGTCAAGCTCAATGGGCATCCATACTTGCTAATAATATTTTCCCATAGGAACCTTTTTACTGTACAATCCTTTGTAGGCTTCACCTCTACCCAGCTAGTCAAATAATCAGTGCATGTAAGAATGTAGCATGCTTCAGTCCTACACGCGAGTGGTGCAATAGGCCCTAAAAATTCAATAGCCCACTTTTGAAAGGTTTTTACGCTAGTTATGAGTCACAACGACATCTCATATTTATTTCTAGGCTTCCTAAGGCACTGACAATGATCACATGCTTTCATATACTCCTTGTGTCCTTATACAACGTTTCCCACCATAAGCCAGCCATAAGGATCTTGCGTACTATCGCATCTCCAACATAGGGACCCCCTGATATTCCGCCATGAGCCTCTTCCATAATGGCTTTACGTTCATGCTTTATAACACATCAGTGTAAGACCTCATCTCTTCCCATTTTATACAAGTCTCCTCCAATCAACTAATAAGGCACTGCACGTATAGTAAGCTACTTTTTCTCCAATGTTTTCATCACCGTAGGCATCAGTCCAATGCGTAAAAATATTGTTATGTCCTTCAAATTTGTGAGCGCATGGTTCAACTTAAATAGCTGTGCATTAGGCATAATAGCTTCAATGCTTTGCGCATCCTCACCAAAATTTATTCTTGATAGATGATTAGGCCCTAAATTGCTCTTGCCCAGTTTTACAGCTGTGAATTCAAACTCCTGAAAGAGAAGTATCCACCTACAGATGCACCCTTTCAAAATAGGCTTGTTGACCAAATATTTTAATGCAATGTGATCTGTGTAGAAGATAAACAGTGTAGCCAACAAGTACTATCTAAACTTGTGAAGTGCGTAGATCATAGAAAAATCTTGACACTATATTGTTATATAATTTTGCTTTGCGGGTATCAACTTCCTACTTGCAAAGAAAATGGGATGATCCACAATTCCTTCCCCTGGTTATGCCAAGACTGCACTAATTTCCATGTTAGAGGAATCAATGTGTACATGGAATGGGTTTTCCCATTAAGGAAAGCACAAAATTGGTGCAGTGGTAAGCCTCTCCTTCAATGTCTCGAACACGTGTTGTTGCACATCAACTTCCTACTTGCAAAGAAAATGGGATGATCCACAATTCTTTCCCCTGGTTACACCAAAACTGCACCAATTTCCATGCTAAAGGATTCAACGTGTATATGGAATGGGTTTTCCCATTAAGGAAAGCACAAAATTGGTGCAGTGGTAAGCCTCTCCTTCAATGTCTCGAACGCATGCTGTTGCGCATCACCCCAATAAAATTTCTCTTTGGCCTTAAGCAACTCTTCCAGGGGTGCTGCAATCTTTGCATAACCCTTAATAAACTTCTTGTAGTATCCAGTATGCCTAAAAAATCTATGCACTTCACTTTGATTGGTAGGCTCCTCTAATCCCAAAATCACAACTATCCTGGCTGGGTCTAGCAATAATCCTTCTTTGGAAATAATGTGCCCAAGCAAAGTTCCCAAAGGTGTAGCAAAGATACACTTCTTAATGTTAAAAGATATGCTTAACTATCTGCACCTCTCAAACATGAGCCTTAGATTGTCACAATGATGTTTAACAATCCCATGGACAGTCCAGTCATCCAAGTATACCTGCAAGAACTTGCAAATAAAGTCATGGAAAGCCTATATAATAATGCGCGAGAATATTATTGGCGCATTATTCAATCCAAATGACATAACTGTGTATGTAAAGCTTCCCCTCTCAATAGTGAAAGTGGTCTTCTCCTGATCCTCTGGCGTGATGTGCACCTGGTGATTTCCTATGAACCCATTTGTGAAATAATATATCTCACGGCCAGCAACGCCTTAAAGGATTTCTTCTGTGAATGGGTTGGGGAAGGGGTTTATAACACATGCAACATTAAGCTCTATGTAGTCTACATAGATCCTGATCCCCCCATCCTTCTTGATACTAATAGCCATCAGACTAACCCCCTCAAACTATTTAATTAGTTCAATAATTCCAGACTTGAGCATCTTATGAATTTCTTCTTTCACCCTAATGTGCAGATTTGGGCTCATCATGTAAGGCCTATTCCTAATAGTTCGTGTTCCTTCTTTCAACTTTATCTTCATCTCACCTAAAGAAGGATTCACACCTTTTAATTCATGGCAACATCTTGGAAAGAGATCCTGGAAGTCACGTAAGAGTTTAATGATATTTTTTATCTCCTGTTCTAACCAATAATCCCCAATGATTTCTTCCTTAGGCTTATCTTCAATGCCAATTTTAACCTTCTTCGTTTTCATGAGAGCATGGTACGTGCATGCCTTCTCATCTGTAGCGTGTGCACCCTTTGTATGGATAACATCCAAGTTGTCCACTTCTTCATCATCAATCATATATACTAGATATCCTTTTTCCTTTCCCTTCTCGGCGCGACCCAACTATATCTCATCCATCTCTTCAGTGTCTAGGTGTGGCTTGGAATTAGATTCACCAAGTAGTTCAAGTATGAGATCTTCTACTTTCATGTTATCCCCCAACGTGATGTGCTTCATAATCTATAGAGCCTCATGTATAGGTGGCTTGTTATAAAATTAGTCAAACATTTGGACAATACTTGCAGTCATCTCATGCCAGTTTGTAGTATCCCTTTTTAGTTGAACATGGACATACCATACATGTGTGCATCCACGTAGTGTGGAGTAGAAATTATGTACCCACAGGGATTTTGGTAAATCCTCCTAGCTTTGCGCCCATAGTCTCTCACAATCATGGACGTGTTGTAGGCACAAAATCATGCACTTTAGACATTATTTAGTCTCAATCTCATACTACTATTTAGAAGGTTTTTTAGTGAAGAAAGTACTAATTAATCTCCATATTTTTGCCATCTTACTTTATTTTCTTTTATCATTCCCGACCTCTTACACCCCCATGCCCAGTCAGCTCTCTTTGTTTGACGTTATTTTAGCCTTGACTGGGGTGCCCAGGCTAGTATTGTGGTGCTCATGGGTGCCTTGATCCTTTTCACACTTTCTCGCCAATTTTTGGGCTCTTTCTAGCCATTTGAGATCTTTATCTTTTTGGTGGTCGGCCATTTGGGGGTTAATTACGAAATTAGATCAAAAGAACCCTATAAATATAAAGTTATGAGACCACAATGAGGGACTAAGCACTAGTCACTACTATCATCCACTTAGGGTTACATTCATCTATGGAATTTGGATATCACTTGCATACATTTAGCTCCATCACAAAGGATAAAGCTGGTTCATCTACATAACACAAGCATTAGAGGGGATTCTATTCTATTCCATCCACCATTCTACTATATTTTTACATCTATTTGTTGCTCATTACGTCACAAAGTGCAACTGTCACAAGAGCACCTAGGGCACATGATGCACACACATACTAGAACTACATTTGGGTCCGAAATGTAGTACACCGCTTAGTTAATAAGCCCACTATTGTGGCAGCTGAGATCAGTTTGACCCATTCATTTACATTTTTTTTAGGGTTTTGATACTTCTTGTGGTCTTTTTGCATGTCTTTTATTCATCTTATATTATTAGCGACACCTGACACAGTGCAATGAATTTGATGCGACACACAGCGAGGGTTTCAAACTACCTGTCAAACCTGTGAAACATAGTTCTGGACCTTTTGCATAGACCATGGCACCCATTCTGCAGACCAGAGAACCCGCAGGCATCTGAGTCCCTCTCCAAGAGCTCTAGTTCAACTAGATAGCTCAGATCCATCTTTTTCGAGACCTCTGCACAGTCGTTCCTACTTCCAGATTATTTTGTTTATTCTGCGACATAGTCCAGTGAACTCCTCTAATCAGCTGAGTCACTTCCTCACCCTTCTTGCACATTATGTTTTCTACTGTTATTATATTAGTTGTTTGGGTCATTTTCCATAGTCATTTAATGCATTTGTTTACTGTATTTATATGTCGTTCTAGATTAGATTAACTACTAATATTCCACATTTTAGTTAATTTTAGTTAATCATTTTAGTGAACCCCACGTTTTGACACTTCCTTTTGACCTTGTCATCTCCTTATCAATTTATGGCTTAATATTTTTATCCTACCTTTGCACCAACTAAGGTCTCATGCATAGTTACTAGTGTTGTTGATTCCATGTGCGTGTGCACCCAATATCTTCCCTACTTTGTCACACCTAGGGTTGATCTATCCATCAATATAGTTATTACTCGTCATACTCGTCCTAATCTGCCGATGGCTCCACCTACATCTATTCCTTAACCCATTACTCCAGAAGTTCCTCCCATTGCTTCTCAAGGCTATGCCATCATTAAATAACTTAAAAATACACCCATTAAGATATCTCTTTATGACTTGTTACGTAATGCACCAAATTGTAGCAACATACTAGAAGTTGCCCTTCATGTCATTCTTATTTAAATTGATAATTACGCGGTGGCCTTTGCGCATCTCATATAGTCTCTTTGTAATTTACCACTTGCTATATCTCTCACTAATGAAGTTTTATCGCCTTTTTCTAAAAGCAATCTGTGTGCTCCTTTGCCCGTTACTATTGTTATTTGTAATACTTGCATTAAATGAGTCCTCATTAATAATGGACCAGCTGTCAATTTATGCGCTAATTCTCTTTTAAAGTAATTGGGTATTAACGATAACTTAATTTATAAGAATTCTACCCTCATTCGAGGTTATAATTCTACCACTCGCACATACCTAGGAACTATCTCATTACAAATTCAGGTCGGGACTAAGACTGTTCTCACTAAGTTCTATGTTATCGATGTGTTGTCCCCTCATTTTCCCCCTTTTTTTGAAATCCAATTTCGTGAAAATTGAAGTCTTGCCATGGAGGAATTCGTGTTTCAAGCCCCTCAAGTGCTCGTTTTGATCCCCCACGACATTTTATGCATTTCCTCAGTCTGCGGCCATTATAACATTCTATCTATTTCTCATGGATGGGAGAGGGTTTATGATCTTATTTTATGCATTTAAAGGACGTGGAAACTTGCATTTTTCGCATATTAACTTTGTGCAGAAAGAAAATCTTCATCAGGTGTAAAAATGGCATTTTCCCGTTCTCTGTAATTTTCTACATTCTTTTCCCCATCAAATTCTTTCTCAGAAGGTGAAGCTACGTGTTTGCTTCTCATTGGATGCGATCAGATGGGTTCCTTTTTGAACTTATCACTTTTGGTGATTTTGGAAAACATGTTAGATTTATCCCGCATCCCCATGGGTCCCTGATTGGCTGGAGCAGTTTTGGCAGAAGTTCGGGGCAATGGATCCATTTTATTCTCTAAGGCGTTATGGCGAAAGGGTGAAAAGTTCTAAAATGATTCGCGGTCCTACTCATTCGAAGGGATAAATTCTGAGCTGAAGCCCGCAGCGAATCAGAAAGGGACACCTGGCCTATGTTGAAAAGTCAACAGCAGAGGCATGAAATTTCGTGGGAAAAGTTGGAATTTTCCCCTTTTCAAAATAAATAAAGTATAAAATTGAAGCAAATCCCCGCAACCAATCGGGTGATGTCATGTGTTGAAGAATGAAATCTGGGCAACGGGCCGGCAGAGGAAAATGAGAATTTGAGCCGTGACCCCATTTCCAATCAGGTGTGCCACGCATTCATCTTAAAAAATCACAGTGGGCTGGCAGAGGAAAATGAGAATTTGATCCATGACCCCATTTCTAATTAGGGTTTGCCACGTGTCTTACCTTTGGCGGGGATGTAGAGGGGCGGAGAAAAATGAGAAATTGCGTTTTTCTCCCAAATGTCTTAAAACGTGGATTTTTTTCCCCAGGTCTGTTGTTGCTTAGAGCTTGCCACGCGTAGGGTCCAATTTCAAAGCTAACAAAGGGAAAGAGTGGCCAAAACACACTCATTTGGTTTTTGATGCCATTAATGAACTAGAGCTCCAAAGAATACAAATGTGAACCATGAACCCATTTCTAATGCAAATGTGTCATGCCTAAGTTGAAAATTTGAATCGGGGGTGTGGACCAATTTGTTCTAAATTGCCAAATATCTAAAAAATTTCACAAAATGCATAAGGCTTTCCCTTGTACTCACTACAATCTCTTCCTACCACGTAGACAACCCGATATCAAATCTATAAGGGAAAATCAAATGGTATAAATTTAAACTGGAAAATCAAATGTAACATTCACGTTGCAAGATCTAGGTTTTGACTCGCCATGAGCGTTTACTTCATAATTTAGGAATTTGAAGAGGCACAAATGATTTGTAAAGTTGAAACCATTTTGGCAAAGGATATAACGGCTCCTCAGAGCCATTCCATGGGGCTGGTGATTGATTTCAAAAAAGGATTCAGAGTGCTCTATACTTGGAAAAGATAGGAAATTTGCCAGTAATTCAATACAGAAGCTTTCTTCCTCATTCTCCTCTATTAGTTTCCTTTTCTCTCACAAATGCTTTGATACAAATGGAGTCATTTATCTTTGCATAATAAAAGAAGGAATTTGTGTTCCACTTTGAATGAGGGATTGTTTGGTACCTTGTGACCTGCATGAATTCGCATTCGATGATCGTAGCTTCTCCTGCGGATCTATTTTTCTTCTAACTATAAATGCATGGTTCAATGAAATTTCTAGGATATATTGTGTGTGGGCATATGATATTCTACTCACAACATTCTTGTTTTCTTCCTACCTCCATTTCTCTACTCCCCTTCCAATCCTTTCCAATTGACAAATTTTCTTCTCTAGCGAGAACATTGCTAGCTTTGCAACAGGGTCCAAACATTGAGAGTTGTCCCTTTGTACATTGGTTTTTCCTACTGGTCAATAAGGCCACCATCTAAAACCCATCTAAAGATGCAGTGTACCTACGGAATATGTACTGTTCAAGTAGAGGTAATTTTATTCCCATAGTGTTCGCATTCTGAAACCCACCAATTTTTGGCAACTCTGATGTGGAATGTTCATTACCAACAAGGATTCTAGTATTTAAAGTACATAACTACTTGATCATCATTCAAAATGGAGAATACAAGATTACAACTCGGCTTCCATGAAGTATTCTCAGCTGTCATGGCATGTACAAATTGTAATATTAAAACTTCTAAATTCACCGAGTGAAGGATCTCTCAACCATTCATCAAGTAAAATAAGAGGAACTAAGATCTATGCTAGGTGTGGCCAGTCATACCATGAGAATACAAGAATGTTTTGCTGAGAGTAGAAATGAGGCTCCAACATCAAATCTGTCCTGATTAAAATGCTTAGATATATTGATCATGTTTCAGTACCATACACAACTATAAAAGCTTTCATCATGGATGGCATATCCTCAAGTCTTGAAATACATCAGGAAATGAAATTACAGTTATTCAAGTTTCCCAACCATGGAACATTAAAATACCATATAGGCTACTTACAGAAAGAATTTCCCTAAATTTAGAGGTCATGGGAATGTTCATCAAAATGATGCATATTCCGTGACTGAAAGTTTGAAAAGTGAAGCATGATTCTCTATAGTAAAATCATGAGGATCATTTCTATTAGAATTTTTCGAAGAGACATTGCAAGATAATGTTGAGCAAGAAAAGTTTTATCATCTGCTCATGAATGAATTCCCAACACCAATATGAGTTTTGCACCATAATGACCCAGTTTGAGCAACGTTTCAAACTTGCTGATCATGCTTCAGGTTGCTTTCTTGGCAACTACATTGTTTGAAATCCATGGAAAGGAAAGGTATTATTATGAGTGAAAAAATGAAAATGAAGCATTTCATGGCCGAATTCAACATTTTAGATATTAATGATCCCACAAAATGACACGCCCTGTGGATCAGACTCAAAAATGTTTCCATAATACACTAAATGCCCAACTAACCAAAAAGTGATTTATTGAAAATAGAAGAGCTAGATCCATTGCCATTATTAAATGCTACATAAGAAATTTGTTTTCAATATTTTAAAATGAAACCCAGATCATGTCTGAGAAATATTTCATGTACAAGAGAAAATCATGAAAATCCATAGAGCATCAAAATATTCGACACAAATAACATTGTTGCATGGATTGCTAGAATGCAGAAAAGTTGGTACTACGAAACATGCTAGATGATCTCATTGCTCTCAAGAAGTAGTCAAAAAAAAATAATCCTTATCTTGATGTTCCAAAATGAAGAAAGTCATATCATGACACATTTGAATCTGTAGTCATCTCAAAAAGAACATACTGGTAATTGAAGTCGCCACCTGTTAAAGTTCTAGTCAATAGCTTCGCTAGCTCAAGAGAGCTCAAAGGATAATGAAAAATGATCGAGGAGTTTTTCCTTTTTGACCCTCTTAACTCATCAATGAGGTTTAATCCGATGTTTGAGATCAAAATGCACATATCAAATGGATTCACATGTCCAAACCCTCAACCAAAATCATTCAAAGTTAAAAATCGATAGTTCAGGATCATTCTGAAGTATAGGAGATTGCAGAGATAAACAATAAAGTCACCATGCTGTCCAATGCAACCCCAACCAAAATGAGTTAGCTAACATCAATGGCTAGTAAAATGTTTATGAAATACAATGCAACAAAGCTCTAAGGACCATAGTGCAGGACCATTCGATGGTGAAAATCGAAAGGAGGATGGAAATCCTGATTGATGACTATCTTCGATCACCGAAGGTACATTATGCATACTCCAAAGTATCCTAACGACTATGATTCAGCCCCTAAACCTTAGTGCCACTTCACAATGAAAGGGTTGAAACTAGTCAGGACGAGAGGGGACCAACTCCAAATAATAAAAAAATGCTACTTCTGACTTTATAAAGGTTTGTTTTGACAGTATGATTTACCATATCAAAAAATACCTAATCATTCCAAAATCTCATAAGCTGAATAAGACTATAGTTGATGCCAAGGCATTTGATAAGATGGGTCGACTTTGTAAAAATTCCAATTCCAAGCTTTCATCCTTTAACATTCTCAAAATCTACCTTCCCACTCCTTCTCCAAAAGGGATAAAGTAAAGTACAGGTGGCATGACTAAGGAGACTTCAAATCTAATGTATGCAAGATGAAACCTAGATTTATGTCAAATATTCTCATTCCATGGCCATTTCAAACTCAAGAACCTGTGTTAAATAATTAGTGGTCCTTCAAAGTGGGATGAATGATTTTTTGCTGAGTGTTGGAGATCAAAAGCCCTATTATTTTTCTTCCTACAGGTGTATTTTTGCATGTCATATTACTCAGATGGAAAGATTATAGATAAATAAAAATTTACCATTGGTAGGAAGGATGAAGGAAGCACAATGTAGTCATTGTTGCATTTCACAGAGTATAAAAATATTTATGCCACCGTTTTGGTAGCTGGAGGATTCACCCTATACAACAAGAAAGTTGCTATTATTAGGTAAATTATTCACCCAAATTTATTATTTCAAGAGATTAATGCAATCAACTAAACTTTGACTACAGTGCTATTTTTCCAGTGACTATGGGAAAATGAAGAAGCTACTGCCTTAGAAACAAACTGAATATATTGTGCTAAAAACATATGACCCAAAGGCACAAATACTTTACGAGGACATTGGTCATGCTAACTACATGATCATGTCACAAGATGAGGCTAACCATCCTAAGGAAGTGCTTCTTGATCATAATGGCATTTGAATTTTGGAATTTGATGGGAGCTGCTCTTTAGCTAGTTTTGGAGCTGGTGTGGTGCTTATTTCTCCTGAAGGGAAAATTCATCCTTTCTCCTTCAAGCTCCAATTCAAAAACACAAATAATACAATTGAGTATGAGGCTCTCATCCTCAGTTTAAGCATGGAAAAAGAGAGGGGGATCAAGAATCTTCTTGCTTGTGGAGATGTAGAGCTGATTGTAATACATGTAAGAGCTCTCTTTCAAGTGAAGAATAGAAGGTTGAAACATTACAGGAATTTGGTTTGGGATTCCATTGAGTTCCTATATGCCTTTTCCATTGAATCCATGCCAAGGGAAAGAAACATTGGTTGATTCCTTGGTTGTCTTGTGGTTTCTACTGATCCCTCATCCGTATTTCTCCAAAGATAAATTCACCATTGAGATGATTCTGTAGACACTAAATTTAGGTCACACTCCCCTTTGGCCCCTCGTCAAATAAATACCTTGAACACATCCACCTAGCCATGGCCCCCTTCACCCCACTATAATATTAATTTAATTCATTTAATTAAATTAATTCATTATCCTCACCTAATATTTATTATTTAAATATCCTAATTGGGATAATGCCCACATATCCACCTCACCTAGACACCTCATCAAGCCACCTCACCCTAAGACCTATTCTTAGTAAGTTGTCATAACTAACTAAAACCTACCCAAACCCTAAAAATCAATGCCTACATTCCCTCTAACCACATTCCCGCATGTTAGAAGGAAGCTTCCAGTCTGATCTGTGGGGTAAATGAAACGAGATCCCAGAAAATCAAGGGGATCTGTCTAATTTAGTAAACCTAGGAAATCCCACCCTAACCTGACGCCGGTTACCCTTAACCACCATCGGTTAAGCCAGAACCACCGTCGGTTACCTTTTAACTCCCAAAAAAACCTTATTTCGAGGTTGGCACATGGTTTTTGGAGGTTGGCACATTTCTAAGAGAGAGCATCTTCTAAGAACAAGTGATGAAACTAGAGCTGGATGCAAGTAGAACCAACATCCGCACCAGCATCAGAACACCCATAGCCAGTACTCGAAGCAATCACATAGCCACCTGCCTTCACGGGAGCATCTAGGGAAGTGCCAACACTACACCAAGTTCATTTGATCACCCAACATTACCAACCAACATCAAGCTCATACAAACAGTAAGTTTGTTAACTTGCATTGGTTCCTTGTCATTTGAGTAAATCCTTTTAAATATGTTATTAGTTTAAACTTTCATTTCCATTCCCCACCATTTTACCTCCATGCAAACTTGACCATTATTTTTTCCACACCCTTGCACTGCCCATACCTGGACCTTTATCATTCCTGTGCATATTCAGGATCCATACGAATCTCGCCATTGCCCTTCCACCTTCATCTAATCCCAGATCTATCACCCAGCCAAGTTTTATTGAGTTTCCTGTACCCCGACCATACCGACGCCGGTCACCCATAACCATCGCCGGTTAACCTAAACCGACGTCGATCTCTTTGTCTTTTACTAGAAACCCAGATCAGAGCCTAAAACCACCACCAAATACCCTAAACTGACCAGAATCTAACCCTGACCAATAACAGTATCCTGACAGTTACCTTGACCTTCAGATTCAATCATAGCCTAGCCTGTTGTGAATGAATTTTCTTATTGTAGATGAATGAGATACCTAAATCATTTTTACTACAATAGGATTTACTTTATTACCAGCATTAAGTTGTTTTAAACAGTGGATTGACAACCATCTAGGAAGTATCACACTTCCCGGATCTAGCACACGCTAGGCAGTCCACTGCATATATTGTTTAACTTTTATTTGGTGGTCTTGTGTTCCATTTTAGGTAGTTCCTCCAAGAAAAAAGGAAGCTCTCACGATCAGCTGTGGATTCAGAAGTCATACACGTGCAACAACCTATCAACCAACATCTTCAACAGGTATTCCTCCTAGCCCATTACCCTTATTTGTTTCGTCATTTTCTGAAGAAACGCTCTAAGAATCAGGTGAAACATTTTGGCATGCCCGGTGGGACCCATTCGGGGTTCCTTGCATTCATTCATTTCTAGGTGAAAAGTTGCATGTTTGTTTCCTTTCCAAAAGGTTCTTACATTTAAATTTCTCCCCTGGAATCATCTCTTCTTCTATTGTCTAAAAGTAATCGTACTTTGGTGCTTAAAACAAACACTTCTTCCCTTTCATTAGTATTGCATTAGTGAAAGATCATACTCTCTCCTATTCCTCTTATTGTGTCATCGAATTCCATATTTCGATTTGGGTTTAAAATTAACTTCATTTCATTCTACTTTTCTGCATTAGCTCACATTAAATGAGGGCAACCTATACGCTGGAAGTCATGACCAGCTAATGGTTGACAAACGAATCGTAGAAAGCACTTCTTTCTCTTTCTCTTTCTCTGAGTCTTACCAAACCTCACAAAAATTGAAAATATACACATTCTTAAACAACATCTTTCCTAGAAGAAGTTGTAGGTGATCACACGATCACGACACAGTGGGCACCCAGCTCATTGCTCTGTCGAGTCATACTTCAGAGTGAGGCCCGCCCCCACCATAACATACCTAAAACCTCTCCTTGTAGATCTCCTTCTTCGTAGGAAGCCATCCTCACCAAAAAACTCTATTCTACAGTTCATGAGTCAGTCCTTAAATAGCATAAGCTAAACAAACATAATAGAAAAAACACTCTTAGGATCATATTTTTCTTAGTGTTTCTGCTTGGCTTGCGTTTTGAGGTGAGAGGTCATGTTCTTCATTTTTCTTATTTCTCCTTGCACACTCCTCATCACAGTTGGTGTATTCCAGCTTTATCTGAGTGTGCCTGGACCATATTCTCATCATTCCCAGAATTTTGGGTTTGATTCCACATCAAATTTTAATTCACAACCACATTTTCTTCATCACTATTTCAATTTCATAGTGACCGGTGTCGGTCCAGTGACCGTCGTCGGTTACCCTCTGACCGTCATCGGTTATACCCAACCGGCGTCGGTTCACTGTTCTTTTGGTTGACCTACCCAAAAGGACACATATTCACCTTCTTCAACTATTTAGAGTCCCTATAACTCTCATCATATTCACTTTACTGGTAAATCTCATCAGCATTTTGCATACCTGGTAAATTTGGCCTTATACCTTGTTTTTGACCAACTGTCCACTTTCCACAGTGACCGGTAGCGGTTACCTGTGACCGGCATCAGTTTACCCTAATTGGCATTGGTTAGCCTGTGTCATTTTCCAGCTGACATTTTAACCCCAATTCACCTACCACCGCCTATTTATCCTACATGTGTTGTATTTCTATGTCACTTACAAAAAGTAGTCTTACCATGTTAGTACCTGTTCACATGGTACTGACGCATCGACAAGCAAGCGCCCTCATATTCCATGCCAGTTGTCAACCACTCCCACCTAGCCCTTCACCACCTTCCATTTTATCACCCACCATGGAACCTATCCAACCTATCTCTATCGCTACCGGAGATGAGGAGTTCACATGACTCCTTGACCAAAACCCTGCCACCTTGCAGTTTTATCTTTCCCACTCGTCCACTCGAGATGCCTCGGGTCAGTTGATATACGACATGCCCATATCTATCCCCCTGACACTCTCTCCTACTTCTACGTCAGCCCCATCTAGCTCTGTACTGCCTGCATCTACCTTACCCCTAGTTGTTTCATAGCTAGGCCCTATACCCACTATGACTGCCATGTCTGCTACATCTGTTGTACCCACCACATCCACTATACCTTCGCCAACCACCCAGAATACCACCTCATCTGCCCCTATTGTCTCACATATACCCATAGCTACACTACCACCCCCGGTGTCGGTGACCCCTACCCCTTTTCAAAATGTGGTCCTTTCTATTCCACAATCATTAGCCCCCATTGCCACTAGGGTTACCACGACCCTTCCACCTCCATATACGTACTATCAGCAGCCTCCTATTTCATCTATCATTCATCCTGGGTACGTACCCCCTATTTCACTACCTTCTTCTCAATCCACCTATGCGGCTGCACCATATACTGGAATGTCGCCCCCATCATATGCCCAACACCAACCCTCTTACGCTACAGGAGGCACCCAACCATCGCAACCTACCAACAACCTAATCAAATTAATGATGGAAAAGATGTAGACATTGGAGGCATCGGTTTCTGGCTCCCGAAACACTCTCACCTACGATGAGATTTATAATGAGCCTATACACCCATCCATTCCTATTCGTCCATACCCCATGCATTGGGAAATGCCTAAATTCAACCATTTCAATAGCAAGGAAGACCCATAACAACATTTGTGGTCTTTCAAACATGGGTGCTACCTAATCACCCACGATGATGCTTTACTCTTGAGGACCTTTCCCATGTCTCTGACTAGACCTGCATTAGATTGGTATAGTGGGTTACCTAGACACTCTATATTTTCATTTAATCAGGTAGCCCAAGCCTTCTTGGATCACTTCTCCATCAATATCGTTAAGAAGGTTACCATGACTGACCTATACTCCATGCGTCAGTATGATGATGAATCTATCACAGATTTTGATGCTAGCTAGCGTAGCCTGATCAATCAACTCACATTCCAACTACCGCAAACCAAACTCATCGAGCTCTTTATGCGGGCTTGCACTAGACATATCTTGCTGACCCTGCAGGTCCAAACCTTCCGAACCTTCGACGAAGCATTCACCATGGCATGAAAGCTAGAGATTCAGGCCATCGAAGAGAAGAAAATCCAACTACGTAATAAGAATTTGACATTCAAGTCAAATGATACCTCTTCTTCTTCCAAACCACAGAACAATTATTCAAAGGCCAAGGGGACCGCTAATGCAGTGGTACTTAAAGCTGGCCCAGCTCATCCATCAAATCAGGCTAGCCCCTCATCTAATCTCTCACCCGTTCAGACTTTTCAATTCAGACGAGAACAATGGAAATATACCCCAATTGGGGAACCTTATTCTTCTATCTTAGAAAAGCTCATCAAAGCTGGGGCCATCACCCTCCCTCCTATAAAACCACACACTAGTTTTGACCCTACTTGCCCCACACCCGCATGGTATAAAGAACACGACTTCTGTAACTATCATCGAGTAAAGGGTCATAGTGACGGCAATTGCATCACTTTCAAAAACATTGTCCAAGAAATGCTCGAGAAAGGTGAGTTAACCGTGGATAATCCTAACGCACCTGCCAATCAAAACCTACACATATTCAAGAAACCCTTTCCCAATCATGCCCCTTCGTCTGATCAAACTAGAGAAACCTCAACTCATGATAGCCATACCCGCGAGGTCCACGCTATTTTCAGCGATGCACCCGTTGCTTCCCAATTACCTCATATTCCTTCCATCAAGGAAATTCTAGCTCGAAGTCCTCCACCTACACTTGAACCCACTTCACCTATTCCTTCACCCACAGAGGAACACCTTTCACCTCCTTCGTCACACGTGGAGGAACCTTCCGCTAATATCGAGGCTATTTCACCTTTGGCTTCTCCACTTAGAGAGCCGTCACCCACAATACTTCTTCAGTCCATGGAGGATACTTGTTCATCTCCTCCACCTACAGAGGAGCACCCATTTTCTCCTCCACCTATCAAGGATCTAGTAGAGATACCTTTGCCTCTTGGTGACCATTCTCCATCAGCTACCCAAGATCCTGTAGACCTACTTTCGGCTCTCTTACCCACGGAAGCTGAAGCTAGCAAATTTCCCCATCTCTAAGACACATTTTACGGGAATTGCCATTAGGTCCTCATCAACCTCACCTACAGACATGTCGTTCTCACGTTTAGCTGATCACTTAGATTATGTGGATAGAGCCTTACTGTGGGGGCATCTTCTGCTTCCTGTCTCAACACAAATGCAGATGTCACTTGCTGACACTTCCACTATCTACCCAAAGATATTTCGACCAATCAAACCAAACACAACCACCTCTATCACAACTTCTTCCACGACACCCATCATAGCTCAACACACACCCTTACCCATAACCCAACATACATCTAAGTCCAAACCCACACCTACATCATCCTCCTCACCTAAACCTATTACTACCTTAGGGGTCACCCCAACCACCAGCCTTACTCATCCACCTATCAAACTAGATTTAGCTACATCCTCCATAGTCAACACCCAACCTACTCCAGCACCCAAACAGAAGAACCAAACCCATAGAACTCACACCCCGGCTGCACCAATCATACCTTCATCACCTTCACCCATTTTGTCTGTCTTAGGACCTCAACCTCCCAACGTGGTTAAGAAACCTCCACCCGTCAATAAACCAAAAACACAACAGCCCATTCCTTCCTCGCAAACCTCTAACATACCCAAGCACCCGACATGACTTACACCCACTTACAACATCTTTACCACCCATACCTCCAATACCCTCAGCAACTTCTTCACTACCCACTACACTTCAGTCTCTGTCCCTCACACCCCCTGCACGACCCACGTCATCTACCTTCATAGCACCTCCGTTATCCCCATGGGTAACTCACCCTCTTCCCCCATCTGATTTTCCCTCTAGATCTCATACACCCATATCACCTTTACCCAAGAAGGTGCAACCCAAAGACAAAAATCCGCTACCCTCCAATAAGGTAGTCAAAACAACCATACACCCTCCTACCAGTTCATCTACCATACCCCTACCCAAGCAAACACGACCAACACCCAAGACCACTCCAGCACCCAAAACCATAGCTCAACCCACTCCCCCTCCTGCAAAGACCGTTCCTCAACAATCAGCCGCACCTACGCCCAAACCCACTTTCACTTCCCATTGCGACCCACTAGCAGGGTCCTATGCCAAAATCTTAACCAACCTCCTTGAGACTTTTGTCATCACATTACCACCACTCAGACCTTATGACCCCCTCAAACCCAAGCCAAAAGGGTTTGATGACACTAAAATTTGTGCCTACCATCGTGTGCTAGGGCACGATGTGGAGAACTGCAAGGCTTTGAAAACTGTCCTTATCCAGTTATGTCCTCCTGAAGTAAACTTTGACGATGATGACCTTCTTGATGAGGACCCGTTTCACCAACACCCATTCCCATAGTCCTTCCCTCACTGCCTACTCAAAAAACATGACCTCTACCCCCACAACTCTTAGAGCCACCCCAAGATTCGAAATTAACATGGTTCGCATCAGAGAACTTGCCACACCATTACCTAAATGTCGTTGCGCCTAACTCACTTCACAAGGCTTTTCTCCCCCAGTAGGTTTTTGCCCGTCATGTCGTTATACCACTCATCCTACACCTTCTCCATTTGCCAACTCCCCTCAAATCAACATGATCCACGTCACTACCCATGCTCAGAGAGACAAAGGCAAGGAAAAGGAAACTGACTCGCCAACCAATCCTATACCCAACATACCATCTACACCCACACCTAAAATTACTATCCATGGCCCCACATATCCTATTTCTAATGGGGTCACACATCGCACAATGCTCAAACAACTACACCAATCCCCCTCAAAATGTCCTTATATGAATTCATCCAAACCTCAGAATCCCATCGTCGCGCTCTCATGGAGGTCCTTCAATCTATTGAGGTTTTACCCAATGACCCTACACCCATAGCCTCCATTATCACACCCCATCATGTAGCCTCTCTCACCAAATTTCCACCTTTATCCACACCTCACCCTACTCACCAAGTAGCCTCCCTTAGCTTCTCAGAGGAAGAGATCACACCGCACCAAACCGATGACCCAGACCCAGCTCTCTTCATCTCTATCCACATCAATGATATACGTGTATGACGTGTAATGATCGATGGGGGCGCTAGCATTAACATCATTTCATCCCATGCATTCGCTCAAATGTGCATACCTGAAAATTACATGCATAAACATCCTGTCATGTTGCGTTCATTCAATGACGCTATCACCTCTACACTAGGCACCATCATCCTCCATGTTTGTGTGGGCCCCTGCACTATTCCAGAGTTATTTTACATCTTGGAGGGGGAATTTCAATATAACCTGTTGCTTGGCAGACCCTGGATTCATGTCATGGGTTGTGTTCCTTCCACTTTGCATCGCTGTGTAAAGTTTGAGCATGAAGGACACACCTATACTATTCCAGCTGATCCATCACCTTTTAAAACATGCAACATGCTTTACCAACCCAATGACGTGCTTATACCCATTAAGGCATCTACCTCCATGACCACTACCACTTCACCTACACCTCCGCTTACCAGTACAGTCGCTACCTCAACCACACATACCTCCTCCATTCCTACCACTACCACAACCTCCACAGCTGACCCATCAGCCTCCCAATCCATTAGCTCCACCTCCGCATCAACCTCTGACACATCATCTATTCCAGCTACCCACATACCAACCACCAATCCCTTGGAAGGCATTTTTCAATGCCTCACTCTGGGGGAGTATCACCTATATAGTGTCAACACATTCCTTACTCCACAAGAGTATGGAAGTCTTCACCAACATCCTCGCTATGATCACCGCATAGGAGAATGCCTCCTTTATGGTCCTCCTCACCTTCATACCAGTCTCACCTATGGGGGACTTGATACTACCACTTACACACCCAAACCACCATCACAAACCCACCCATTTTCCGCTGACTTCTAGTCTCTCACCAATCACCATTTCACCCACACCTTCCTACACCGATGTGCGTGGAAGGGTTTTGGTTTTGGATTTTATGAGCAAGGCCGCCATACTGTTATTCCATGTACTACCCATAAACATAATGACCGTAGTGGTATCGGCTTTGCTGAACCACCTACCAAGCAGGCCCGCATTGAACTCATCGAGGACATTAGCCCTTCTCCCCTCTTCACCCACTCCACCTTCATCACCACCTTCGCTGACGGAGTCGATGTATCAAGAATCTATCCCTCTTGACTTTTTTTTCATAAACACCATTTCCTTGGGGCCTATGACTTATCAACGTGAGGGGGAGGCTCCTTCCTCTCTTCCCTTCCTGTATCCTAAAATGATTGATGACAATACACCTTCAATTAATGTCGTTCAATGTCAGGATGATGAATCTATACTCACCTACCTTGGTGTAGAAGACTCATATATTCATCGGTCATTACCCTCTGAGATGCAAACCATGTTGAATGAATCAACTATCGAGATCAACATTCATACTCAAGATGACCCGCACATCCTAAAGATCGGTCAATCTTTAGATGCTGCTTAAACAGGAAGCCATCACTTCTTTTCTCAAAAATCATAACCATGCATTTTCTTGGTCTTATGCAGACATGCCTGGTATTGACCCCACCATAGTGGTCCACAATATCGTAACCATTCCCGATGCCAAACCCATCAAACAAAAACTGAGGAAAATGCACCCTCGCATTGCCCTTCTCGTCAAAGAAGAACTTCAGTGCCTTCTTTATGTTTCCTTCATCTTACCCATTGATTATCCTCATTGGATTTCTAACATTGTCCCTGTCACCAAGGTGACAGGGGGACTCCACATTTGCATGGATTTCCGTGACCTCAACCTAGCCTGCCCAAAAGATGACTTTCCTCTACCTAGTATTGACCAGCTGGTTGACCTTACCGCTGGTCACGAGATGCTATCACTCATGGATGGCTTCTTGGGTTATAACCAAATCTTTCTTGCCCCAGAGGATCAACATAAAACTGCATTCATCACCCCTTGGGGGACCTTTTACTATCGAGTCATGCCATTTGGCCTTAAAAATGCTGGTGCCACATATCAGTGGGCTATGACTTATATCTTCCATGACATCATGCATCGTATATTGGAAGATTACATGGACAATCTCCTGGCCAAATCTAAATGCCGCTCCGAGCACCTCACCATCCTCAAAACCATTTTTGACCACCTCATTAAATATTGTGTTCACCTTCAGCCTAAGAAGTGTGTCTTCACGGTCCTCTCAGGAAAGCTCCTGGGATTTATCATTTCCCTACGTGGTATAGAAGTTGACCCTGCTAAAGTCAAGGCCATTCTGGAAATGCCTCCGCCCACTAACCTTAGACAACTCCGTAGCCTGCAAGGTAAGTTGCAGTCTATTCATCGTTTCATTTCACAATTATCTGATCGGTGTCAACCATTTCATCATCTGCTCAAGAAGGATGTCTCCTTTAAATGGGATGATGACTACCACAAAGCTTTTGAGGCCTTAAAACAATACCTTCTCCAACCACCCATACTCATTCCACCTAAAGATGATCAACCTTTCTACCTATACATCTCTGCTACCGATCACTCCTTGGGGGCCATGCTCGCTCATCACGATGAAAAACACAGGGAGCAGGTAGTTTATTACATAAGCCGTACTCTTTTGGACTACGAAACCTGATACACCCATCCTAAAAAACTTTTCTTAGCCTTAGTTTTCATTGCCACAAAACTCTGCCATTACCTACTCAACCACAAAACCTATGTTGTGACCAACACCGACCCCTTACACTTCATGTATGCCAAACCTTATCAAAATCAGTGTGCCACATGATGGCTTATGCTTTTAGCTGACCTCGACCTCAAATTCATTCATCAAAAGTCCATCAAGGGCCAAGCTATCGCTGACCAATTGGCTGACGCACCTATTTCCAGGGATCAACCCTCTAATTTTGACTTCCCAGATGAGTCAATTGCTACCCTTTCCCTGGACGAACCCACTTACCAAATGACACTCTTCTTCGATGGTTCCAAGTGTCAGCGTGGGGGTGGGGCTGGTGTTATCCTCATTCTGCTTGATGGTGAACCCATGCCTTTGTCTTTCAAACTCGATTTTGATTGTACAAACAATATTGCCAAATACGAAGCACTCGTATTAGGTCTCCAAGCCACCTACGCCCTAGATGTCAAATCAATCAACATCTTTGGTGATTCTCAATTGGTTATAAACCAAGTCAATGGTATATACCAATGTCATAATGAGATACTTCAAAAGTATAAACATCATGTAGACATACTTTTGACCACCTTTGACCGTTACTCCCTTCAAACCGTCCCCCATTCAACCAACAAATTTGTAGATACCATGGCCTGCTTGGCTTCTCAAATACCCGCTTCACCTGCCGATTCTAAAATCTTTGTCACCATACAATGACTCCAATCACCCTCATATTTACCTCATGACATTTACTCCATCAGAACCATCGCCCCAGACCCGAGTGACCTTTGGTATAAACAATACTCCGACTATCTTTCTCTCTCCATCTTACCTCCTGATCTCACCCGTAATGGACAACACGCCTTCCTTAAAAAGGTCTCTCGTTACGTCATCATGGGAGGCCTCCTCTATAAGTGTGGCTTTGATGGTATTCTCTTACGATGTCTCACGAGTTCTGAAATTCCTTATACCATTAAGGAAGTTCATGATGGCATATGTGGAGGTCACTTTAGTGGCCTTGTTGTTGCTAAGCGTATTCTTCACCTAGGCTATTACTGGCCGAACCCCTAACCATGATTGTTGTAAATATGTCAAACATTGTGTAAAATACCAACAACATGCCAACCTTCATCATACACGCAGTCACGCCTTACATGTCACCTGTGACCTTTGGCCCTTCTCTTAATGGGGTTTAGATCTTGTTGGAGAGATCAATCCCCATTCTTCCCAACACCATCAATGGATCATCACCGCTACCGAATACTACACAAAATGGGTTGAAGCCATACCACTCATCTCCATGAAAGCTGAGAAAATATGTGAGTTCATCAATCATCACATCATTTGTCACTTTGGTGTTCCTCATCACCTCATCACTGATAATGGAAAACAATTCAAAAATAAAACATTGCGAAAAATTTGTGACACCTTCGGCATTCAGCTAAGTTTCTCGTCACCTTATTACCCACAGACCAATGGCCAAGCCAAATCCACTAACAAAACCTTAAATAAAATTCTCATGAAAGTGGTTAACGATACTGGGAAGGACTGGCATACACACATTCCTTTTGCCCTATGGGCATACCATACTAGTATCCGTACTTCCACTGCTGCCACACCATTTTCTTTGGTCTACGGTACAGAGGTTGTTCTACCTCTCAAAGTCCAGATTCCCTCACTCCACATTTCTCTCCATGACATGCTCAATGATGACGAATTTCATCAGGACCGTTTAGCACAACTTGAGTTATTAGATGAACGTCGTCTTAACGCTCTTGACCACCTTCAAGTTTACCAAAAATGTATCAAACGTGCCTACGAAAAACGTGTCCATGAATGAACCTTCCAAGTTGGTGACCTTGTCCTGAAAGAAAATCAACATGTAACCAAAGCAGAAAAAAGTAAACTACGCAAATTTGCTCCTAATTGGCTTGGACCATACATCATGACCCATACTTACGGATCAGGTGCTTATCATTTATCTTCACTCGATGGTAAACCCAAACCTGAGCCCCTTAATGCCTTACATCTTCGACCATTCTATTGTTGACTTTTAGTCCTACCTCACCTTTTTCCTCTTTTCATGCTCGTCCCTTGAGCGCTATCCACTTCTTACACCTCACCAATGATTAAATAAGAATCATGTGTGTACCCATCACTTGTTATCTTCTCTTGAATATGTGTACCACGACGCTGCACATAACATGATTCTCATGGATACTTTTCATCTACCTTTAGATGAGATCCCATGGTCATTTCACCCTACTTTCTGAACAAGAATCTTATTCTTCACCTTGGTCTTGTCCATGACTTCAAAGCCCCCACATGGGACCCAACTCCTTGAGTCAAACTTCTAATAAAAAATATGACTCCTTAAAAAAGACATCTTCCTCTTGGCAATCACTTGTATAAATAGACTGCTCCCTTGAAGGACAACTATGTAAAGCTCTTTCAAAACAAAAAAGTGAGAGAATCTAAAGCTTCCTGCATCGATCAGCTTCACGAAGACCTCAAGGAGTTAATTTCCTCATCCCATATAGACTTCCCGCATCGATCAATCTATCTCAAATATCAGTCAACACAAAAAGCCTTTTAGTCATGGACTTGCCCATTGTGACCTTGGATCTCTTGCCCAAAGAGCATGCTACCTCATACCATATCAAAATTAACCACCTTTCACCCCTCTCACCATTCACATTCCCATTTCCTACCGCCTCAAGGGACCTCTTGGAAACCATGACATTTGGTGATCATGTGACTACTTTTCACCCTTAGAACAATCAATCATGCAATGTATTTAGGGTCTCACGTTCATCACCTCCTCCAAGGTATGACCTACTCGGTATGATCCTAACCAATCAGGCAACTTTCTTGCCCCCTCTTATCTTTCAACCTTCTTTATTATGTATTGATTACCTTATACAGGACTTGGTCCTCAACACTTACCTTTGGGGTAATCTTCTTCTTCTACCACACTAAAATCACCTATACCAAGTTGCCCACAACTCACCCACACCTAACAGACCTAAACCCAAATCATGCCTAAAACCTACCAACTCATTTTCATACCTCCTCATATTCTTCCCTAGCTTATGGGAGAACTACATCGGCTTAAGGTCCCTTTTTGCTTAGACTATATAGGCAACACTCTGAGGGCATGGGGCCCTTGGGGGTTAGCTCGGCCACTCTCTACCCTAACCAATTCATGTTTCATATTCATAAATTACATTCTATCCTAGTTAGTTTCCTTTTTATGTCCAAAATTGGAAATTAAACCAAACAAACAACAAGCTGCTTAACATTTTTATCATCATCACAACATACATTTATTATGACTACCATTCCTCTACAATCATCATACATGTATTATAAATAATCTTAAACATGACCCATCTCATCATTCATTACACAAATTAATGAATCATAACTTGAACCAATTCAACTCCAACCCTGCCTATGACCTAACTCACTCCATGCCTATGACCTAACTCAACCATGCCTATTACCTAATTCAACCATGCCTAGACCACAAACCTAACTCAACCATGCCTATGACCTGACTCCATCCATGCCTATGACCTAACTCAACCATGCCTATGACCTGACTCCATCTATGCCTATGACCTGACTCAAAATCCATGCCTAAACCAACCTAACTCGATCCATGCCTAAACCAACCTGACTCCATCATGCCTCATTCACCTAGTTTCCATCCATATCACGACTAAAAATTAAAATTCTCATAAAACACCAACAAATCATCAGAATCTCATCCATCTCATCATATAAACAAATATGTGTGTCTCAATACCATATACATGGATATCCAATCATGTACATCTCTCAAAATCATCGGCACGCAGGCTGATACTCAATACAAAATGTCATCGGCACGCAGGCCGGTATCATATACAATACAACAATAAAACAATACAAAATCTCTTCAGCACTCAGGCTGGTATATGCTCAATAATACAAAACTCTCCTACATCCTCACTCTCATTGGCACGCAGGCCGGTATGTGATAAAAAATATAACAACTCTCGGCACGTATGCCGGTATATATCAAAAATCAAAACTATGTCAAAATTGGGAGCCATATATCAGGCATCCTCTCGGCGGACATCCTCCATATCTGTATCACCTATCCCCTCCACCCCTCCTTCACCCACCCACCTGTCTCCCCATTCCTATTCTACCCAATTTACCCTACCACATTTCAAAATTCATTTTTCATTTACCCCCCAAAACAAAAAACCCAATTTGTCAAACCCCGACTTATCACCCAATCTATCTAACAAAACACAACATGGGTTTGATTATTACCTCATCATGGTGGCACGTCTGGTCATGGCCCCAGTGGCCCGCTCGATCCCTCTCTGGCCTCTGCCATCACCAATCGCTAACTGCGCCTCCAACCAATCAAATCACATAATCTAATCCCATAGACCTACCTCTCAACTACCAATCACCCACTGTTCAGCTCGCCAACTCAACTCTCTGTTTAGTCTGGACACTTTCCCCCTTTTTCTCTCTCTTGTATCATTTTCCCAATTTGCAAGAAGACAAATGATTTGTAAAAAACATGGATTTTTTTGTTTTTATAACATCCCCGACCTAACTGATGCTAGTTTTACCTTCACCAGCATCATTCATGTGCCCTATCGTACCGTGATCGATTACCCTATACCGGCATCGGTTATCCTTGACCGTCGTCGGTCACTATCTCTTCCACATTGCCTAAAATTTACCCTATTTATTGTGCCCAACTCTTTTTTTCCCTCACCCCACGCTTACCCTGACCATTCACCTCACCCTCCTAACCTCATCATTTACTACCTAACCTTGTCCTCATTTGGGGACTCGTTATTTTACCCATACCTCGGCCCTACCCATGCCATGACCTAGATTCTTGGACCTGGAACATCGCTAGTGACCTTTGACCTCATGTGTTCGCTATACCTTGTGGCACTGTTACCTGTGTTGATTGACCTAATGACCTTACCTTGCCTCTTGCCATGTGACCATTTTATCCTGACCCTACCTCTGGTGTACCGGAACATACCTAAACGTTCCTGCACCTGACCTGCATCGTGTTTCCTGACCATATCCTATACCTTGGATACCAGAATCACTTCAACCTTGTTTGGATAAACCTATCGACCTTAGACAATGTAGAGTTTTCTTGCTCTTCAATATGGTAGTGTGCTGCAGTTTATACATGTGCATGTGTTTGACTATTACTACCTTTGACCCTGACCCATTACCTAGATTACCTGAGTGGACCTTTTTCCTTTTTTACCCCCGATACCCACCTTCCTCTTCATCACATTCACCTTTTATCAAACCACTCACCGATTCTACCTTCTACCTCGTCAGTTCCTGGTTTGAGGGGGATCACCTTCACCCACACATGGGGCAACCACATCTTATTTTTGTCAGCGTCGCTCACCAATACAAGCTACGCAACAAAAAGGGGCAAAATGTAGACACTAAAAATAGGTCACACTCCCTTTGGTCCCTCATCAAATAAATACCTTGAACACATCCACCTAGCCATGGCCCCCTTCACCCCACTATAATATTAATTTAATTAATTTAATTAAATTAATCCATTATCCTCACTCATATTTATTATTTAAATATCCTAATTGGGATAATGCCCACATATCCTCACACCTCATCTAGCCACCTCACCCTAAGACCTATTCTTAGTAAGTTGCCATAACTAACTAAGACCTACCCAAACCCTAAAAATCAATGCCTACATTCCCTCTAACCACATTCCCGCATGTTAGAAGGAAGCTTCCAGTCTGATCCACGAAGTTAACGAAAGGAGATCCCAGAAAATCAAGGGGATCTACCTAGTTTAGTAAACGTAGGAAATCCCGTCGGTTAACCTTAACCACCTCCAGTTAAGCCCAAACCATCATCGGTTACCTTTTAACTCCCAAAACAACCTTATTTCGAGGTTGGCACATTATTTTAGAGGTTGGCACATTTCTGAGAGAGAGACATCTTCTGAGAACAAGTGATGAAACTAGAGCTACATGCAAGCAGAACCAACATCTGTACCAGCATTAGAACACCCATAGCCAGTACTCAAAGCAATCACACAGCCACCTGCCTTCACGGGAGCATCCGGGGAAGCACCAACACTACACCAAGTTCATTTGATCACCCACCATTACCAACCCAACATCAAGCTCGTACAAACAGTAAGTTTGTTAACCTGCATTGGTTCCTTGTCATTTGAGCAGATCCTTTTAAATTTGTTATTAGTTTCTACTTTCATTTCCATTCCCCACCCTTTTACCTCCATGCAAACTTGACCATCCTTTTTTCCACACCCTTGCACTACCCATACCTAGACCTCTATCATTCTTGTGCATATCCAGGATCCATACGAATCTCGCCATTTCCCTTCCACCTTCATCTAATCTCGGATCTATCACCCAACCAAGTTTTATTGAGTTTCATGTACCCTGACCATACCGACGCTGGTCACCCATAACCATCGCCAGTTAACCTAAATCGACATCGGTCTCTGTGTCTTTTACCAGAAACCCAGATCAGAGCCTAAAACCACCACCAAATACCCTAAACTGACCAGAATATGACCCTGACCAATAACAGTATCCTGACAGTGACTTGACCTTCAGATTCAATCATAGCTTAGCCTGTTGTGAATGAATTTACTTATTGTAGATGAATGAGATACCTAAATCATTTTTACTACAGTAGGATTTACTTTATTACCAGCATTAAGTTGTTTTAAACAGTGGGTTGACAGCCGTCTAGGAAGTATCACACTTCCCAGATCTAGCACACGCTAGGCAGTCCACTGCATATATTGTTTAACTTTTATTTGGTGGTCTTGTGTTCCATTTCAGGTAGTTCCTCCAAGCAAAAAGGAAGCTCTCATGATCAACTGTGGATTCAGAAGTCATACACACATAATAACCTATCAACCAACATTCCAATAGGTATTCCTCCTAGCCCATTACCCGTGAAAAGATAAACATTGGGAGTCTTAATGAACCCATACTGGTAAACATTATAAAGTGCTGCACACAAGAGGAGAGGGAGAAAGAAGCAAATATGTTGAAAAGGTATGTTGACATTCTTGCATATTCTTATGATGATCTCAAGGCTTTTAAACCAAAAGAGATGCAACATTTCATTCCTCTAAAACCTGGGATCAAGCCCTTCTAGCAAAAGCAGAGGCAATATAACCCTAAAATTGCTGATACAATATTTCAAGAGATCCAAAAGTTATTGAAGGCTAAGATCATTTTCCCCATTAAACATTCAATGTGGATTGCTAATATTGTGCATGTTAGGAAGAAGAATGGTGAGATCTGAATTTGTGTTGATTTTAGGAATTTGAATCAAGCCTCTTTGAAGGATAATTATCCTCTCCCCGTACTGGATCAAGTGATGCAGGTTGTTACAGGTTCAGAAATGTTGTCCATGCTTGATGGATTCTCAAGATATAATCAAGTAGAAGTAAGTGTTGCAGATTAGCATAAGACTGCCTTTACCGCTCCTTGGGGTACCTTTGCTTACAAGAGAATGCCTTTTGGCCTCATCAATGTTGGTGCCACCTTTCAAAGGGAAATGGACATGGCCTTTGGCAGTCTCAAGGGAAAATGCATAGTTGTATAACTTGATGATCTGATTGTGTTTTCAAAAACCAGAGCTGATCATTTTCAACACCTTGAAATTGTCCTCCAAAAGTGTAGAGAGCATGGTATCTCCTTGAATCCCAAGAAATCTGTCTTTTGTGTCACCGAGGGAAAATTATTGGGACACATTATCTCTAAGGAAGGAATTAAGATTGATCCAGAAAGAGTCTAGGTAATTCAGTAGATCCCTCTCCCCACAAGAAAGAAGGGTGTGCACTCTTTCTTTGGCAAGATCAAATTCTTAATAAGATTCATATCTAATTTTGTTGAACTTAATTTGAACATAGCCCACATGATGAAAGGGAAGCCAAATTTTGGTTGGTCCTTTGAAGGAAAGGTTGCATTTGAAGACATCAAGAGAGCTATAACAAAGACTCCAATCTTGGCATACCCTAATTATAGTAAAGACTTCATTATCTATTGCTATGCTACTGAAAGTACTCTAGCTGTTGTGTTAACCCAATTACCTCTCTTCGTTCCAAATTCTGGTAGCCAAAGTTCAGGAGTATGATATTTACATCAAACCCACCAAGCTAGTTCGAGGAAAGGGCTTATGTGAACTCATTGCTGAAGGAGTTGATGCCAAATTGTCTAAGGAGGAAGTTGATATCCCTGTTGTTCTTTTCCTCAGCTCAACTGACGAATGGTATGCTGACATTGCACACTTTCTTACTTATGGAGAATGTCCATCCCATTTGAGTGCCAAGGATAAGAGAGCCATCAAATTAAGGTCTGCACAATATGTATTGTGGGAAAATTCATTGTTCAAATGAGGCATAGATGGAAGGTTTTTGAAACATGTTGACAAAGAGCAGCAAAAGAAATTGTTCTCAGCCTTTCATGACCAGGCCTGTGGAGGTCATTTCTCTTCTGTTGTCGCAGCCCACAAAATCCTCTGTGCTAGATATTATTGGCCAACCTTGTTCAAAGATGCATCAAAGTGGGTAGGCAAGTGTGAAACATGTCAAACCTTTGTTGGAAGACCCAAATTGGTTGCTTTACCTCTCAAACCAGTAGTGATTGAAGAACCTTTTCAACAATGGGGTTTGGAATTCATTGGGACACTCAATCCACCTTCAAGTGCAGGGCATACTCATGTTTTGATTGCCACTGATTATTTCACCAAGTGGGTGGAAGCCATTCCAGTTAAAAGTACTACTTCTGAAGTAGTATGCAACTTCATCAAGGAGCACATCTTAATAAGGTTTCGGATACCAAATAAGATTGTCATTGACAATGCTTCCAATTTTTCTTCTACTGAGATGATGGATTTCTGCTATGGATATGGCATTTCCCTTGCCCACTCTTCAGATTACTATCCCCAAGGGAATGGGCAAGCAAAATCAACTAACAAGAGCTTGGTCATCATTGTTCAGAAGCTTGTTAATGACTCTCAGAGGAATTGACATAAGAAACTATATGATGCTTTATGGTCAGATATGATTACACCTAAGAGAGCCATTGGAATGTCTCCTTTTCAAGTGGTATATGGAGTTGAAGCTCAGCTGCCAGTGACATTGGAACTGCAGCCTTACATTTGATGAAGGCTATTGAGGATGTTAGCTTTACTAATTCATTGAACAAAAGAATTATGTTCCTCCAAAAGTTGAATGAAGACATATTATAAGTGGTTGACAAAATATTAGCTCATCAACTCAAGGTAATAGCTCTGTTTGAGAAAAATGTTATACCCAAAACTTTTCAAGTGGTAGAAAGTGTTCTTCTTTGGGACAAAAGGCATGAACCTCGAGGCAGCCATGGTAAATTTGATTCCCTTTGGCTTGGTCCTTTTAAAATTAGACATTTTACTAGTGAGAACTCTTTTTACCTGGATTACATGGATGGTTCTCCTCTCCCACTTCCTTATAGTGGGAAATTTTTGAAGATGTTCAAAACCTAGGAGTTTTGGCATTCCTCTATACATTTTGTATAGTGTTTTGTTTTTGGTTTTTCTTGTTTTTGCTTATTTCCTAGTGTGCATTATCTTCTGTGGTGATATTGATTTTTGACTGCATTTCCCAATGGATAAGGCACTGATTTGTTCATCTCCAGAATTCTCTATGGTTCTTGATTTTACATCTTTCCTTTGCCAAATCATCCCCAGAAGGAGCTAGTTGTTGTCCCCTCAATTTTCCCCCCTTTTTTTGAAATCCAATTTCATGAAAATTGAAGTCTCGTCATGGAGGAATTCATGTTTCGAGCCCCTCAAGTGCTCGTTTTGATCCCCCACGACGTTTTATGCATTTCCTCAGTCTATGGCCATTATAATGTTCTATCTATTTCTCATGGATGGGAGGGGGTTTATGATCTTATGTTATGCATTTGAAGGATGTGGACACTTACATTCTTCACATATTAACTTTGTGTAGAAACAAAAATCTTCATCAGGTGCAAAAATGGTGTTTTCCAGTTCTCTACAATTTTCTACATTTTTTTCCCCGTCAAATTCTTTCTCAGAAGGTGAAGCTACGCATTTTCTTCTCATTGGATGCGGCATGAATGGGTTCCTTTTTGAACTTATCAATTTTAATGATTTTGGAACAAATGTCAGATTTACCCCACATCCCTGCGGGTCCCTGATTGGCTAGAGTAGTTTTGGCAGAAGTTTAGGGCAATGGATCCATTTTATTCTCTAAGGCATTATGGCGAAAGGGAAAAAATTTCTAAAATGACTCACATCCCCACTCATTCGAAGGGATAAATTCTAAGTTGAAGCCCACAATGAATCAGAAAGAGACAAATGGCCTACATTGAAAAGTCAACGACGGAGGCATGGACTTCTAGGGGAAAAGTTGGAATCTTTCCCTTTTCAAAATAAATAAAGTATAAAATTGAAGCACATCCCCGCAACCAATCCGGTGATACCATGTGTTGAATAATGAAATTGAGACAACGAGCTGGTGGAGGAAAATGAGAATTTGAGCTGTGACCCCATTTCCAATCAGGGTGTGTCACGCATTCATGTTAAAAAATCACAACGGGATGGTGGAGGAAAATGAGAATTTGAGCCGTGAACCCATTTCTAATCAGGGTGTGCCATGTGTTTGACCTTTGGCGGGGATGCGGAGGGGTGGATGAGAAATTTCACTTTTTCTCCCAAATGTCTTAAAATGTGGATTTTTTTCCCCAGGTCCATTGTTGCTTGGATCTTGCCATGCGTAGGGTTCAATTTCAAAGCTGAAAAAGGGAAAGAGTGGCCAAAATGCACTCATCTAGTTTTTTACGCCATTAACAAACCAAAGCTCTAAAGAATACAAATGTGAACCATTATTCACTCTTCTCTCTTTGTTTCCTTGTCATTTATTCATGAGATGCATTTTTGGTTTGTTGTGGAGCCAAATTGATAAGTTTAAAGATATGTAAAGTTTGATTATTAGAAAACAGAGTTTATCAGGCATACGCAATAAAAAAGGGGAAAACTTACCAGTAAACACTTGAGTGCTATGAAAGTGGTTAAAATATGGAAATGGTAGGACCACATGAAGAAGAAAATTGTGAGATGCCCCCTACTAAAGTAATCATGCTCGAGCTGATGAAATATTCAACTTTTTGAACCTCTGGTTTTCATGAGTGCGTTTGTTTCATGTCACTTTCCAAAAATTGGATCTATAACAAACATTATTCCTTTTGGATATTCTTTTCTTGGGGACAAAGTATGGATGTACACGAATTGTTATAAGAATATGTTTTGGCCATGGAAAAAGGATTCTAGTTTTCTGGGAATGTTGTAAATTTGGAAGTAATTCAATATAGAAGCTTTCTTTCTTAGTTCCTCTGTTATATATATATCTCTCTCTCCTTGCTTGATTCAATGGATCATTTGTCTTTGCATTAAAAAGAAACTTTGTGTTCTTATCTGTGTAATCTTTAGAACTTTTTGTCTGTAGATTCGCATTGGTGATGAAGTGATTGATCTTTTTCCTATATTTTCTTGGTTCAATGTGAGTAAGGATATATTCTTCTACCTATATCTCCTGAAAAACATTGTTGTTTTCTTCCTTCTTCATCTCTCTACTCTTCCAATCCTTCATATTGATAATCTTTTAAGTATGAAAACATTCTAGAATATCAGGGTCTAAACATTGAGAGTTGTATATTTGTACTTTTTTTTCCTGCTTTCAATAAGGGAACCTCTCCCATTAAAGAGGAGGGACACGTTTGTCCCCTGACTATGGTTTCTAGCCACATTCCATTTTAAAACCCAACACAACACCTCCTTTCAATTTAATCTCTTGTTAGGTAGGCCTTGGATTCACGTAATGCACGCGGTTCCATTTACTATTCACCAATGTGTCAAGTTCTTACATGATGACTATGAACATACTATCACTGTGATCCAGAGCCATGCAAATATTGTTGCATAGATCCCACTAATTCTATACCTATACCACCTTCGCAACATATTCCATATAGCAACCTTGACACATATGACATTGGTCAGTCTAGTGCTTCACGATATCCTCCTACCACTCTCAATTCTCCACCTATCTCTACTCACACAATGGCTATTATTTCACCTACGATATCAACTCATATTATTGTCCCTTCTCCACTCGTTGTGACACCTTCTATTACTCCATCTACGGTGCCACCTTCCAACATACTTGATAGTGCTATACAACATTTTGATGTTCACACCAATGATTCTAAGGATTATGATGATAAATCTAACACTATCGAACTTATAGATGAAGCATTAAAATAACTCGATTTTAATCCTCTTGGCATATACGACTCTTATTTTGAAGAAATCTTTGTGTTTGATGGCCCAAGTGAATATAGGTTCAAGAACCCTCCCTCTACTAATGTTATGGTCATATACCAGGGGTTTATAAATAGTGTGGACAATATTTCATCTTATCCTCCAAATGTTGCAACTCCGCTACCTCCTTTTACATGCACCCTATTCATCAGCAGGTCCTTTTGGCAACACATCCCTATCAATTCTACTTGCTTAGACATTATTTTTACATGTGACAATTTTGTTAATTTTGGGATATTTCTTGATGACATCCTACCACCTCTTCATTCGCCACATCTATATCATGGCTATTTTCACACGACGACAACTTATGGCTTGCGTGTCTTTCATTTAAGGATCTTTGTTGTATGTATCCCTCGTGACTCTCCACTCACAACTGGACAGTCCTGAATTGACTATATTGGCGGTACAATAGATGATCATCACTCCTTACTCACATTTCCAATGTCTTTTGGCAATATCTCTATTCATAATGATTAATCTCCAGCTTACGCTCTAAATATGTCTTGTTGGCATGCTCATGGTTGTCCATCAATCACCTTTACTGATGAATAATATGTAATGAATGTGTAAACACTCCACCACAATGGGTCCCTATATGACCCTCCTCACTCTATAGCTCATCAGGTTTCTGATGCTGCTCCAGTAGGTTTAGATCATGACAATGATGATCTACTTGATAGTGGCACATAGTCATCTTCTCTATCATACTCTTGGGGTGCATAACATTTAACACACTCCCCCCATCTATTCTAACATACTTACATAGTACTACATCACACTCTTAACATTTACGCATCTATCATATTTACATTCTCATACATCAATTTCCTAGCATACGCATCCTCATTCTACTTTAGCGTCGTCATTACCTGATGACACACTCTTGTACTTCAGTTCACACTTGACTGTTGAGGGATTACTACACATGAACCCCACACTCCACACATTAATCACCACACATCACATATTGTGCCATACATTATACATTTCATCTATATCATTTCAATCTTTACATATATTTACATCACACATCATACTTGTCCTCATCATACATATCCAACACTTTAATGGTCTACAACACTAGCATTTTACATACTACATCGTGCACATCTTCCACTTGTTAGTCTACATCATACATTACATCTTATACATCCTATGTTGCATCTTGCATTACATCTTATACATCATACATTACACGTTTAACACATCATATGGTCACCTATTATCATCACACACACTGCATCATCTTCTACGCACTGTACTCATTACCCTATGACACACTTTAGTTCCTTGGTTCATAGTAGACTTCTGAGGTTTTGCAAATCAAATGGAATTTACATTCATAAGGCATTTATTATTTGACCTTTCATCATGCAACATTACTTGGATAGTGACATATGCTATAGGCTAAATTGCCACTTACTCTATAATCTTGTAGTGGCATACACTTTAGGCTACATCACCACTCCCTATTATTCATCTAGTAGTGATATACGCTTTAGGCTAAATCATCACTCATACGTCATGATATATGCTTAGGCTATAAGGTTCACACACATCTCTTCTATATGTCACATATCATCATTACTATGCATTCATAATCATCATATCGCGCTAGACACAACACATACACTTCGAACATTTCCTAATGACACACTCTTGTTTACAGTTCATTCTTGACTGCTGATGGGGCAAACCAAATGAACCTCACTCCATACACTTCCATTCACTCAGGGGGCATGTGAGCTCCTATCACTCCATTTTGCATTCCATTCCATCCATCCACAACATATTTCATAGTATGGTTGCCTTTACTCTTGCTTACTTTTTCTTGTTCATGGTCGCTTTACTATACATGCTAGTTAGATTACTTATATGTCATTTATCTATATCATCCACATAGGTGCATTCATGGATTTTTCTAGTCGTGGTCATAGATACATGTCTCTTACACACGGCATGGATGCTTTCCTTCTACCCTTCCTACTCTGGTCATTGGGGGCATCCACATTCACCTCTCAAACATGTTATTGTTTCATTTTTTACTTAACACTTTACATTACTTGGTTGTACATGCTTTTGACATACTAGTTATATTTCTAACATGCTAACGGGTGCTTCATGCGTAGCATTTGCTATACAAGGATATTTTCTTCCATACTTGTTTGTTATATTGTTTGCTATTGTTTGTTCTTGTATGCGGGCCTTGCCTTATGTTTGGTGTGCACACTTGTTTGTTTTTCTGCGGCTATGATGGACTTGTGTGTCTTGAAAAATCGTGAGTGGCGTCCCATGTTTACAACCCACTTTGTGCAACTTACTTTGTCTTCTCTTGTGATTACATTACTACTTTTCTTGGTAGATTATACATTATTTGCGTAGCTTCTACACTGTTTTCTATATGCATTCTTTTTCATACTGACACTTGTCTTTGGCTAGCCTCTTTATTGTGTGTGCCTTGGTTTCTACTAAGCACATTCCCTTCCCCCCATAGGGAAAAGTTACAATGTTCATGCGGTTGGTCCTCTTTTGGGGTCACATTTTCCTATCAGTGATGTCACATGCACCCCCAAAGAGGGGGGGCATCATTTAGGGTTTTACATTATATACATCACTTCTACACTAGTTTAGTTCAGTGCACTTTCTACCCTTGGCATTGTGGGTTATATACAACGAGTGGGTTTAGACCAGTCTATGAACCCCATACACAATGGATTTTATAGGACATGGTTATCCTTAGCAATCTAGGGAGCAGTTACAGGTCAGAGGATACAACGAAATTCCTCTCTACACTTCTTCGACCAGTAGCATCGGATCAACCAAAAAACTAGGACGTATAAATACCTCTTCACACACATTCAAGGAAGAAATTAAAGGTTAGAGGATACATCAGAATTCCTCCTTATAGTTTTTTGGCCTATGGTGTCGGATCACCCAAAAAACCCCAACAATACAGGATATCCTCTTACACTCTCTTTCTCGACATGGATCATGTGCACACGTTCCATTTACACTTTTTCATTTGCATATTTTACATTCACATGTTTTTTACATTCATATACATGTGTCTTTTACATTGCGTTTTTACACATATATACATATATATTTGACTACTTGATCATTTTCTCCTAGTAGGTCCGACCGTATGAGAAACAAGTAGTCAAATGAGGGAAACAAAAACAACGACAATGACAATAACAACAACAACATCAATAACAACATTTTGCAGCAGCACACACCATACTAACCATGTAGGTACATTACACACATTAACCACTACACATGTGTTTACACGCTAGGTTCACTCTCATCACTTTTTTGTGCATTTTCATCTATAGTTTCCATGTTCCATCATCTTTTTGTCATTCCACGCTTTTTCTAGTCCTTCAACGCATTTCTACATCAGTCTACATGGATTATCAGGTACACATCTCTATCTACTTTATGTTACTAAGATTTCCACTCACCAACAAAAATTGGGGGCAAATGTAGACAAAAAATCATGCACTTTAGACATTATTTTGTCTCGGTATCATACTACTATTTAGAAGGTTTTTGAGTGAAGAAATTGCTAATCAACCCCCATATTTTGGCCATCTTACTTTATTTTCTTTCATCGTTCCCGACCTCTTACACCCCCATGCTCAGTAAAAAATTTTCGTTTTGCATTATTTTAGCCTTGACTGGGGCACCCAGGCTAGTACTGGGGCATCCATGGGCTCCTTAGTCCCACCAGGGGTGCCCTGATCCATTTCACACTTTTCTACCACTTTTTGGTCTCTTTGTAGCCATTTGAGATCTTTATCTTTTTGGTGGTTGGCCATTTTAGGGATAATTACAAAATTAGATCAAGAGAATCCTTTAAATATAAAGTTATGAGGCCATAACGAGGGACCAAGAACTAGTCACTACTATCATCCACCTAGGGTTGCATTCATCTAAGGAATTTGGAGATCACTTGTATATATTTAGCTCCATCACAAAGGAAAAGGATGGTTCATCTGTATCACACAAGCATATGAGGGGATTCTATTCCATTTACCATTCTAATACATTTTAACATCGATTTATTGATCATTACTTCACAAAGTGCAACTGACACAAGAGTACCTAGAGCACATGATGAACACACACACCAAAACTACATTTGGGTCTGAAATGTAGTGCAATGCTTAGTTAGTAAGCCCATTTTTGTGGCAACTGAGGTTAGTCTGACCCATTCATTTACATTCTTTTTTTAGGGTTTCGATACTTCTTATATGGTATTTTTGTAGGTCTTTTATTCATCTTGGATTATTAGTGACACCTAACACAATGCAGTGAATCTGATGCAACACACAACGATGGCTTTAGACTAACTATCAAACCTATGAAACATAGTTATGGACCTTTTGCATAGACTAGGGTGCCCATTTTGCATACCAGAGCACCCGCAGGTGCCCCGGTCCCTCTCTAGGTGCTCCAGTCCAACTAGATAGCTCATATCCATCATTTTCTGGACCTCTTCACACTTGTTCCCACTTCCATATTATTTTGTTTAGTCTGTGACACAGTCTAATGAACTCCTTTAATTAGTTGAGTCACTTCCTTACCCTTCTTGCACATTAGGTTTTCTACTATTATTAGATTAGTTTCTTGGGTCATTTTCCATAGTCATTTACTACATTTTTTTTACTATATTTACATGCCGTTCTAGATTAGATTAACTATTATTCCACATTTTAGTTAATCATGTATATCGAAACTAGAGTCTTACCATGATATTCACATGTGTGCGTAGGTACATTATTCTGAGTAAACCTAGTGGAAAAGTTGATTCTCACTTCTCGTCATTCCAAAAGGCTATCTCTATGTGTAGCCCACCAATGTGCTTTTGTCCCAAGCAAAGTATAAACCAACATATATTTCTTATGTCACCTTCATCTTTCCACTTGCTTTCCACAACACACAGAATGTATCAAGCTTTCCGTCACCAGTATACCTTGACACCTGAGATGAGCCTAACCACCTCACTATGTGCAACCTAATCATCCTAGTGACTCATCCTAGCATCTTGCGCTTGACCATCTTATACGTGTCATGGGCCCAATTATCATAAGTAATAATTTTGGTATTGTTTACTGTCTGTGCATCTTCCCATTACCACATGCCTTCCTTGGATGGTTCGACAAGCTCATGGTCTCGCACTGTGCATGCATAATTTTTTTTTAGGTCTTCTTCACTTAAAGGCTAAACATACGATGTAGCTTTATCCTCAGTCATGGGTATAATAACACACTCATCGTTATTCTCAAATCTTATATACCCTTTATTGAAGTGCAAGTCTACATTGTTTTCATAACACCAGGGTCGTCAAAATAATGCTAGAAAGTTTTCTACTTCAACAAGCTCCAATACCTCAAAATCTCCAGTAAACTTAACCACCCATTAATTATTGCATCAACTCTAATCACCTTGTCAAATTCATGATTATGCGGTGACAAGTTTGCATGTAGTATCTGGCACTCACACTCAACTCCGGCATGTGGTACTTTCTCACGTAGTCATTCCCTAATAGTGGGATGATATTCTCCTAGCACAACATCTTACACACCTCTTTTAGGGCATTCACATCCTTCTATTGGAGCTCAATATTCTTTGCATGTTCTCTCTCACGCACCTGCTCCTTTAAACACTATATTTCACCATGCAGATCTTTGATGACTCCCATTGTGTCTTGGTAGACTTCCTTCTGATGCTCCATGTCTGGATACTTGACATGTATTACTTTCTCCCTCATGATGAGTGGACTGGGCTTCAAAGGGTCACGTGCATGTGCTACCTTGACGTGTGTTGTGACCAACATGGGTTGCAATTGTAGATCAGACATCTTTTTTAGGAATCCACTGATTAACAATCACTCTATGTACCTTGATCATGCTTATGCCCTTTTCCTTCTTCCTTGTCTTACACATGTTCTCATGTAGATTCGTAAAATCTTCTAACTTATGCTACTTCCCACACCAAGTGCATACTATATTATAGGTAAAATCACATTGGTAATGATCAAGGGACCCACAAGTGTAACAAGTTCCTCAAGCAAACCTTCCTCTACCACCACCATGCCCTTAGCCTCAATATCCTCCTTGGAATCCTCCATTCATGTTATTCCCATTGACGCACCCTTCTATATTTTTTCCTTCATGCTCCTTTGATTTGCTCACCACAGTATTCTGGCGCACTCCTATTTCAATGGCTTCATGGATATGATTAATCAGTCTACAATCAACTATGTCGTGGGTATGGGCATTATAAATCTTACAATGCATGGACACATTCTTCTGAATCACACGCTACAAGTGAGGAAAATTCCAAATAGCATGGTGCTTGTGGAAACTTTCACAATCCAGTAACAATGTGTGTACTGACTTGCACGAAGAAATATCCTTAGTATGTTCTTCAACGTCACAATCAATGCACCAATACCACTACACATCTCGCGTGCTGAGTTGGAAGAGAACTTCTCTAATTACTTCACCATAACTGGTATCTACTCCTCCAAAAATGGGCTCATTCTAGTTCCAAAACTTCTAACCTCCATGGCACATAGGGCTACTTCCAAGGCCTCACACAGATCCACATATGTCTTATGAGATAAGCCTCTTCAGAATGGAGTCAGTAATCCTCCAATGAACCACTATGCATGCTGACTATGATGAATATCATAAGACAATTTAGATAAAAGAGCATTAAAACACACGTCATACTCGTTTACGCTTTGAGATAAAACCTATTTGATATCCTTGAGCACATTGATGCTCTGCTTCTCAAAATCTAGAATGTGAAACTCAGCCAAAAATGCAGTGTGCAAAGCATCGTAGTCCACCATAGTTTGATGTGGGTCAGAATTCTTATACCAAATATGCGTGCACCATTAAAACATAGTGGTAAATTGGTTTGCCTTCCTATTTGAAGCTGTAATTCCCTTAGTGCACCATAGTAATTCACACTTATGCACATGATCTATTGCTTATTCTATACCTCTATACTTTGGTAAGTGGAGAGACATCTCATAATAGATGTGATGTGTCTGTTGTGGTTATAGAGGTTGGTTCGGTGGTGTCTACTGAGGTTGATGTGGTGGTGGTTATGGTCCCTGCCCACCAGATCCAGATCATGAACCTCTAACAGGGTTCCCTCCGTGTGGTGGCTGACCCGATCCTCCTAAGCCTCCTGTGCCACTTACTACAGATTACGGCCCAGTTGATAAACTCCCTTGTGTCCTGGTTATAGTACTAAACTTAACTCCTACTGTTTACACAGTCACAATACCCACATAAGTGCTCCCAATAGTCTGTGTGTCAATACTATGTCGTGATGATGCTCCTGAAAATAGTCTTGCAAGATTACTTCCAAGCACTGGCGCCTACTATGTTGTAATGGGTGTATTATTGGTTTGATGTACTTAATTAAACAAACAATGATATCTACCCATCTCTTATTGCTTACCTTTACTAGACTACCTTTTAACTACTACCTCTAGTTCTAGAACACCATGCACAAGGGCTAGTTGGGTAGGTGAAATTAGATGCGTGCTCGTGGTACTCATGCTTTCCTTTGATGCACTCTCATTTGAAGCTAAAGGGTACTCTCTACTATGCTTTCCCAAGGTTGGGAGGACCTGATGCTGTGGCTCCTCATCTTCCACGAGAGCTTCAAAACCTTCACGAGCCATCATTCCCCACAACTCGAGTGAATCTTCAATTTCCCATGCTCACACTTCATTAAACTTGAGTCATCTTTCCTCTCTCTATCTATCTTCTTCCCGATCCTTTGCCATCCTTCTCCAAACCTGCTCCTACCCCTGCGTGTGGTGGGGATTTAGCTATCCATAAGTAACCTCTCCAAATCACAGTTCTATCATCAAGATATTGATCGCTAAAGGTATAACACACAGATAATATCCTCTGGGATCACGTAAAAATTTAAACCCAACTTCCTCTAGACATGAATACGTAGTAATAGTGTACTCCAATGTATAATTGACAACACACCATCCCACCAATGATCTACAACTCTAGTCCCCTCCACATCTGCATCAAAGAGAGTCTAGTAATCTTCCTGGGTCCAACTTCTTGGCCTTGGACCCTAACCTTTATTTGAGATGTACACAGCCAACCACTGGTAAAATTATACTGGAAATAAGTTGAAGCATGTCTCATATAACTCATGATAAACATTATATTCACCCAATGACGTGTATTTAAATCAGGGCGAGTGTTATACCTTTGTGTAAACTTATCTTGATCATATTCTACCCAAATTTCAATGCTCTCTAAAGATAATCGATACACCATATGCATGTAACATGTTAACAAACAATTTAAAAAGAGATCCTGGTAATGGAACTAAAATTTAGTCTTTAATTTCACTAGAGTGTTATGCGTGATGACACCTCACCCATTTAAAATTAAATACTCACCCGAAGCGCACGCAACTATCATGTCCTTCCTTTGTGTTTACTTGTTAAGATGTTAGCATGCATATTCATTAATAATAATCAACCAAGTACTCAATCAAGCATGCTTAACCATTGTATTCATCTCACTTTGGAAACACATATAATAAGGAAACATAACAGATCAGACCATAACCAATATCAATTACACCATTAGATCTCCATATTCAGACATATCAATGATCATAATCCATCCAAAATAATCCATTATACCAAATTTACATAAAAAAAGTTGAATACACAATCCACTATTACATTTGTTCACAGATCCATGCACAAAACCCTACAACATGATCTCAACTGCATACTTCATACACATGGTCTCTTCTCGATACAATAGATTCATGACATATAAATAGGGGTGGGGACTTTCCCTTCACCACCCATGCACTCTCCTAATAATAGGCGTGCCCAAAAATAGACAACATTCATTACATCCCAAAATAACCATAAGGTGTGCATGCTTTTACAACAATCCTAATAATAGATTATCCTAACTATACCTCATGTTTTAATCCTATTAATAGATTGAATGGTGCATGATCATCCTGCAATCTGTACATGTAATTTTTCAAAATTTAAATTCCTTTACATTCATCCCAAGCCATCTTGATACTGTCTAAATATAATCCTTGCTTAGACGCCACTCTTCGTCTGTTCTTTTATTTTTAGCCTGTGATCATCAAAATGGCTAAGTCCCAAATTAACTTGCTCGGGTGTGAACCTTCATGCACTGTTTCATACTGCTTGTGCACCCCCCTTCACGCATGTCTCATGTGCGCTCTAGGCCTTCGTACACAGTTTATACTTGGTCAATTTATTCATGCAACATTCATATTAAGAGTTGTTTGATGATAAATACATTATTTTTTATTCATCAATTCTATGATATTTCTCATTGTTGGCTTGAGTCTGCATTGAATTTTTTTCTAGGTATTCAAATATATTACATAAAGGATTGGTGAAGATCTCCATAGATAATAAATTATGGAGTGATTTGATAGAGCTTGTTTATTGTGTGTAACTTCTTAACACCTTGTTTCATAATCAAGAGTTGCACATATTAATTTTTTTGGTATATGCAACCAAGGAAAAAATTGTAGCTAGATAGATATAAACATTATAATTCATCCCATTATTAGGTGTAGAAGTAATTTTATCCTTAGAATGTGAAAGAGAAAAAATATTTTGTGTAGGGATAGTTGATGTGGGTTGATGAAGAGCTTGTAACTCCCCTATAATATGATTACTAACGGTAGTAATCACTTGGTTGGTTGTAGGTTCATTGGTGAGTTTCATAGGTACATTAGTTTGAGTTCCTAATGTAGAAAGAGAGTCTCTAGAAGGTAGATCTACATCATGTAATGGTCCAACATGTGTTTCCTCATATGAGCATTTCTTGGCAAATGACTTCTTAGTACAATGTTCTACACAAGCCTTTAGGAAGACAACCAATACCCACTCAAGATTTGTATGGTTTTGTGTTTAAGATTCACAAAATTGGGTAATTTTATCTTTGTTTAGGGGAAAAATCATGCAAGGAAAATAATTTCATATGTATCATAATTATTCAGCTCATGTGTTTGGGTTTCATGATCGGGTATGGTTTCAATCACAATGGTTTGTTCATTTATGTTATTAGCATTGTCATTTACATAAACAATATTTTCAACATTGACACTTATATCAAGCTTAATATTAACATTGACATCTATGGAAGGATTCACAATAACATGAAAATTCTTTGCCATTTTATTTGCACATATTTGAGTTAAATGAATTTGAATATGATCAATAACAAAATCACTCAATCTTTTCCATGACTTTTCCTACTAGGTGTAAGGGATTTAGCTTATCTAGGTGGCATAACATATGATCATGAAAGGACTTGAAGATCACACATAACATTAATAGGTATAGGGATTAGGGTTTGTATGTAAACCTAATATCTGGAATTAGCCATGAAATATGAAACCTTAAGTGTTGAAAAAAACCGTAGGTTTTTTGTTCGAAACTAGGGATCGAGTTCACCAAAGTGTAGTTTTAAAATTATGTAAAGTATAATTAAAATTTTACTTGAAAATAATTAATTTAGACTAATAAAGGTAAATCCTAATACAAATTCTAGGTGATTTAAACCTGATATTTGAACATTATAAATCACTCTAAATATAAAAAATGTTAATCAGGGCATGGAAATGGAACAAAATCACTGATACAAGATGATAGACGCTGAGACAAGATGCTCAAATGCACCGCGAAATGTGTGTATGATGTCATCAAGATGCTTAGGAAAAATCATGGGTTGATGTTACAATCTAGAAAGGTTTGAAAGATGGCAATAGATTTTGGAATGAACCTATCTAAGCATATTGTATCAGATCCAAACTCGTTTGGAGGCCACAAACCCATTTAAGAGTGGCTATATGGATCCTAATTGTCTAGTGAAGGTTCACTTGGATGTATTATTTTTGTTTCTAGTATTAGAATGTTGCAATGATTATAAGATGTGGCTGAATTTCCTTCTCCTTTGTCAAAACCTTATCTTGGCTTGCTTCAAAGGTAAGAGACCCAATAAAAAGAGATTACAATTCTAGTTTGGAAAGCCTTAATCACACCTTAGTGTATGGTGAGCATTTCCCATATACCAATACTTCAAGGAGAGATCAAGTTGTATGTAGTTATACCACAATTCCATGATGATAAAAAACTAACAATGTGTAAATAAATACTCTTATAATAGACCCATTTATTTGATTTTTCCTTTGTATGTTTCAAAATTATGCCTTGTGTTGATCTAGGGATGTTCTTAGAATATTTGACTCTTTGTGTGTATTGTCTCCAAGTAGTGAGGTAATTTATAGATGTTTGTTAGATGGTTTGAAATAATTTTGGTGTGGTTACACGTACAACTGACCTATCATTGGGTTCCCACTGAATCAAACCTAAAATCATGGTTAGGTCAACTTGAACAAGTTACCTATTTGAAATTGTGACCGTTAGGTACCTGTGAAGGACAAGTTCATGACACATGCAAAAGTTCGGGTCCAAATATATCTAAGGCCTACAAACCCATCCAATGATCATGAGACTCAAAAATAAGAGATTTGTGATGTTTATATAGGATGTGTATTGATGTAAACACCTGATAAGCTAGCAATTTATCATTTAGTAATGACAATATTGGCTTTGTCCCTATATTATGACTTGTACGCACTTTTTGAGCTAAATTGCGCATCCTCGTCCCTATTGCATGATGTGATTCCTTGTTAGCAATGTTAAGTCTGTGAAATAATTGTTTGCATTAGTCCACAGTTGTCTATCACCTCCAAGTGTCGTGTCCAAAATTTTCCAGCACCTCACTTCCTATCTATATGAGACTTCCAAACAGGGACCAAACAACCAAATGGTTTGGTTTGAAACTGGTAGTTTCATCCCTTGCCACCCAATGATCACTTTTTTAATTTTATATATTTCTATGGGTCAATAATTTCCTCATGAGTTGGCATTAATGTATAATTATACCTACAAACCTCTATATAAGCAAGTATAATGCACTCATTTACTCACTAGACACTTTCAAGAGTACTCATTGCAAATATCATTCCAAAAGCACTCATAGCTCTCCCAAATCTTCCTAAAGTAGAAAAATACTATAGGAGAAGCCCCTAAATAGGTATTAATCACACTCAACCAAGTTATAGATTGATGATTCCCAAGCTAGATACCAACCAAGCCAATTCAAGTAAAGTCCACTAAGTCATTGCCTACATTATCAAGTGATCAAATTTCCAAAGCTAGCTTCATTAATATAGATATCACATGTTAGGAAAATAATTATGTGTGGTTTTAGGCCTTCTTGGAGTATTATTAATGTAAGTTGTGTATGGAGGGGACTTTAACCCAACCACTAACCTTTTTATAGGGTCCCCTATCCATAATTAGCGTTTGATGTTATTTTGGGTCATATAGAGAGTTTCAAACATGTACGATACCTAGGGTTTTACAAAGAAGCATATTTTAGAGGGTCACACATACAAAAGAAGTGGAATAGTTCTAATATTTAGCAATACAAAAAATCCTAACATGTATGAACCACCAAATGGTTCCATACACATCCAAAAATTCCATACATAATCAGTTTGGACTTCTAAAATCCAAAGATGAATCATATTCAAATCAATACTAGGATTTGCATCTTTATGTCACTACTAGATCACCTCTCTAAGCATCCAATCAGCTAAACACATATCCCTTTTTGTGTCTTATCACATTTAACACTTGTTTTGGTAATTTTATCTTTGATATTGCTAAGTAGGTATATTTTGATTTACACATTGATGTTGAATTAATTTTAGAATATATCTTCTGTTTCTAACCCTTAATCCAAAATATATAAATAAGAACAAAAATATCTTTATTATTTTGGGTTAAATCATTTTGTGAACTTGATTTTTTATTAAATCCTTAGCCTATCTCAAACTCTAGTTGCCCTAAGTTTTGTCTCTTTTATGCTTTTATAGCTTACTTTATGCATGTTGTGCCCTTAGCTTATATAAATGTTCCAAAGTCCATGTCTCTAGCCACATCTAGTATTGCCACACCTATTGTGCCCATATCTATATGAGTATCCCATATTCCCATTAAAAATGTTATAAAGTATATTCTTATGTATAATCCTACTCTATCATCTCCATTATCATTTAATTACATACTCTTGTTTATGGAACATGCAAAGATTCACATATCTAATCTCACTCACCCTCGACATGGTCTCAATTACACACATAATAAATAATTAACATGTTTTCCTTGTTCTCCATATTTACTATTACAAAATTTGCTTGAGTGTAACCTTGTATCTCTTCCTCCCCCTATTGAAGTTGATACAAACAAACCCCATAGCGAATATTTTGACATAAATTCCCATTATGTCAAACATCAATGTACCAATAATAAATTTTTCAAGCTCCAACATGTTATACAAGATTCACATGACACCAATACTATTTCCGTCAATTATACCCAAGAACAACTTAATACTCTTCATGTTAATACTTGGACATCTAATGATCCCCCTATTGAAAATCCTTCACCAAGCATAGATAAGGTTCCAATTTGTAAGAATAACATATTATGTATCTACTAGGTCAATTTTCACCATTGCTTGTTATTATACAGATTCATCAGTTGTGATGATGTTAACAATGCTTTATTTTCTAATCATAATAATTCTTATGCACTTTATCTTCATGCTTTTATCACTCAACCATTTATCTAAAATAACATCATTGATCACAATTTTTATTTACCTTATGCAATATCACACTACTTACTATGTTGGGCTATATTAAGAACCATATCCAACATATGACACACATGCACCCTCGGGATCTTAAACATGTTATCCTCCAAATTTTAGTAGAATCCCATGTACCACGGCTACCCTTTAGGTATTATTTACATCCTTTGGATATGTGACCCATATCCTCGATACCCTTAGATAAATGAAATTTGGACTACTATTTTAGCTCTTTATTAGAACATCAAGTACAACTTTTGCAATCAACTTTTTAAAATTTAGGATATCCCTTGTGTGGCCCCTTTTCCCACCACTATTGATGTTAGTACACTAGTTTCTACATTTAGAACACATGAGCCTCTTAATGTCATACCTACCAGTTATATCTCCCATGGACCTCCTCTTAAAACCCCTTTCATAAGCACTTCACCTCTTACCCATGTTTTATAGCCTTGGCTTCAAGTACTATCTCCTAATCCTATCCTCCACAATGTAATATTGAAACCATGCCCCCTACACATACATGATCCCTGCCTTACACTCCTGATCTTATCACAAGGCAACTCTTGATTTATATAAATAAATATATTCTAAAAAATAAAAAAAAACATTATAAAAAACACAAAAATATTCAAATATTATCAAAATCAAAAACCAGGACACGTATCTGACTTGATTTTATAAAATTTACTTTATACATGTTGTTTGTCATATGTTTTAATAAATAACATATTCTATATACTTGTTACACATATGCATTAACAAAGTATTTAAGCATGATGCATGACATAAATAGGAATCTACAATGCTTAGATGTTGGATCTCTCCTCTTACCCAGTGTCAAATCCACATTTGGGGGCATCTCTTTACACTATTAGGTGCTATTTTTTCATTATATGGTGTTATTTGACATTATCATTGTGCCCATTTTCTATATTGTGTCATTTAATATTAATTTTCATTCTCACACACGTGACTTATGTAATGATAGTATATCTTGATCTATGTGCCTCTAGGCTATTTTCTAATATGTATTCACTTGCTTGCTTGTACGATTATTTTTATATATGTAACTTATGGTTTTTGTTGTGTGTGTGTGTGTGTGTGTGACACTTTGGTGTCCCTTTTTGTGGCCTTTATTTCCTTTGCTTATGTTTGCTTATGTGTGTGACACTCTTGTGTCTCTTGTATGTGGTTTTTTGTGTTTGTTATGAGTAACATACGTGACATTGCTTGATGTACTTGTATGCTTATTTGACTGTATACTTGATTCCTTCTCTGCTTATAGGATTGCTTGATACTATGATTTTTTTGCTATCTCTTTGTGTCATGGTTTCTACCATGCACACTTTGTAAAAATATGATCTCTATGGTGGCCACTATAACGATCCCTCAATGTGATCTAATGTTGACTATCTACTACATTTGACATGGACACGTGTTAATTCTTTTGATTCGAGTGATCTATTGCACAACTCACTCACCTCAAAAGATGGAGCATTGAGTGGGGTTGTCGCATGAAAATCTATGCAATTAAGGTACTAAAAATAATTTAAAAATTAAAATAGAATGGAATAACTTATAAATACACATGGAATAAGATCAAAATTCATGCATATATAAAACCTTCCAACAAGGGACAAAACCTTAAAACTTTATTGTTTAAGATGGATGATTTCATCTTGGCTAGGCTCTTAGTAGCAAATTTAGATTTTTTCAGAACATACAAACTTTTACAAGTTTATGATATATATCCAGGGATGATTAACACAATATAGAGTAGAATTTTTTACACATTGGTAATAAATGTGGGGGGCATATGTACTTCATTCCCTTTCAAATTTGTGCATTTTGATAACTTTTACACTTTTCTGTATGGGGTTATGTGCCCCCTCTTTATCTATATTTAGTATTGCATACTTGATACACATTGGACATCACATGGTGGGGGCACAAGTATACTTCATTCCCTTTCGAATTTTCATTATTTTGCACATTTGGGCCTAGATCCATCTGTGACAGTGTGGTAAATGTGTAAGAGATTTTTAGGGTGACTAGAAAGTCATGCAACACTCTTCTTCTCACTCTTTGAGGGAGGCTTTAGGGGTGACTAGAAATCCTTGTGACACCCTCCTTGTTGTAGAAGGTTCTTTGGGTAGAAAATTGTGTGACACCCTTCTTTGATGTTGGGACACCTAATTAGCTTATATATATGACATCTCCATCAATAAATCAGGGAATGATCACCCCTAATCCTTTAGTCTATTGGTTCCAATCCATCTCTCTAAACACTTCATTAAGGAGTTTCTCCTTTGAAAAGAGAATAATTTTTCTCCTTTCTTGCTTTGTTTACATTAAATATTTATGAGTTTAATTACATTTTTCAGATTTGAATTCAAGTTCAACTATTTATATGAACATTGACTACACTTTGTGTTGCAGATTTCATTTGGAGATCATGTCAACATTCAAGTGAATCGATCACCTTGAGAAAAGAAAAAGTGTGTTTACACACTTAGGTATCTTTTCCTTTAAGCATGTAATTTTATTTCATACTTAAATAGGGGGAATGTAGACATGTAAATTTGGCAATTTATCACTTAGAAATGAAAACAATGGATATATCCCTAAATCATGACTTGTAGACACATTCCAAGCTTAATTACACATCCTCATCCCTATTGAATGACTTACTTCCTCGTTAGAATTGCTCAGTCACTCAAAAAAGTATTTACATTAGTTCATAATAGTTTATCACCTCTAAGTGTTATGCCAAGAAGTTTCCAACATCTCACACTCTATCCATACATGATTTCCAAACATGGACCAAACCTCCAAATTGTTTGGTTCGAAAATAAAAAATTTCATTCCCATCCACCTAACAGTCAATTTCTCAATATTATATCTTTCTATGGGTTGGTACTTTCCTCATGGGTCACCCTTAATACAAAATTATACCTATGAATCTCTATATAAGCAAGTCAAATGCACTCATTTACTCACTTACCACTTTCAAGCACACTCATTGCAAATATCATTCCAAAATCACCCAAAGCTCTCCTAAATATTTCTAAAGTAGTAACAGACTCTAAGATTTCGAAGCTAATTCGGGTCATAGAAAGGGTTTTACACATGTGTGAGGCCTATCAATTCATAAATAAACATATTTTAGAGGGTCTCACATGTACATGAAGTTAAACATTTCCATCACTTAGCCATATAAAAACTTTGAACAAGTTCGAAATCGCTAAACGCTTATGTACGTGTTTGATGGTTTCATAACTATTTAGTTTACACTTCCAAAATCCAAAGGCAAAGCATATTTAGATCACTACCAGGGTTTTTGTCCCTTTTTCATTGACATGTCAACTCTTTAAGAATCCAATTAGATAATTACATATCCCTTCTTGTGTTTTGTCACATTTAGCACTTATTTTGTTTATTATCTTGCATAATGCGAAATAGGTATATTATTGGTGTTAAATTGATTAATTTGAATATATCTCTTGTTTCTAACTCTTGATATAAATCATAAAAACACTTCTTATTTATCATGGGTTAAATCAATTGGATCCTATATAGACTGAAATTTGTTATAGTAATGTAAAACTGAAGAAAATAGTCAACCTAGTAGATTATATGGTGCTTCGAAGATGGGAGTGTAGGCAAATAATTCCAATTATGTTTTTATCGACCAGACGTAAAAAAAAGGCATGAAATGTAATTACTAAGAGCCTCAAACCAAATTTATGGTCTAAAATGCCAAATACTATTAATTAGGCTAATATAGCCTAATTATTTATTTCCAATCCAAAAGTAGGGAAAACATGCATTGTTTAGAGGTATATTATGAATATCCTAAAAATTTCTCACTTGTAAGGATGATAAATGAATTAACCTTAAAATTTAGGTAAGTTTTATAATAAATGTATAACCTTAATTAGGATTGAACTCTAGAAAGAATGTATAATTAGATTACTAAATTGAATATTCATAAACAAATCTAAACATATAATAAAAGATCAAAAGATTTGATTAATTAGGGAACATACTCAATATAGTAAAATCATAAGAAAATAATGCACTCATATTTTTCACTTTGATAATTCGTCTGGACTTGAAAATGGAAAAAATAAGCAATAATACTGATTTAGATGATTTGTATTTAGAACTGGAACTTTGTTTTCCCTTGGAAAAAAATTGACCAAAATGGACAAAATTGAGTAGTCTTTCTTGTCCCTATTGTATTGAATTGTATTGCTTTATAAAATAAATATGCAACTAAATGACCTCTTGTAACTATTGAATATTATTTTTTGTGTGGTATCTGGGATTCAAAAGATGCAAGTAAGTTTCCAAAACTAGTCTTCTCCTCATTAAACCCCATCTTCTTAAAAAGGGTCAGTGGTTTTGGTCAGCACCCACTATGCCTATGTAGTACTCTTGTAAAGAGGCATCAAACCCACATAGCTCTCTACCTATTAGAAGTGCGATTATGCTCTTTTCATCCATATGTATGCAACTATAGTTTTCCTCTTTGATACTTAATAAAATTTTCTTTGACTTGGATTTTAGTGTTTTTAACTAAATTATATTTGATATTGACCTCTAGTTTATAATGTTTTAGAATTTCCTAGGGGTTAGTCCCAGTGTATGGTGAATGTATACTTTTGTAATAGGGAAGGATAAAGAAACTTGCTTGATCTTTTGAGGGTGAATGTTAGGTAAATGTCAAATTATAACTAATTGAGTAAATGAGAGGGTTTGATTAGTATTTATATTACTTTGAGGATAATTTTTCACACTAAGGTTAACCTAGAGGGGAAAGAGTGAATCACAAAAAGGTTCCCATTTCAAAATTGAACCATTAGGTAGCTAAGGAAAAAATATCCTAGAAAGGGAGAGGATAAATATCTGATCATGCCCCAACTCGATGATTCTATCGTGTAGGTAAATAATGATCTAGAGTAGTATGCGTAAGAGGTATAAGGTATTTTATTACTAATATTAGTATTCACATAGGTGATTGAGTAGTATAACGATGGATTTTATGCCTTAGGATAGGGTGAGATGGTGCGTTGGAGCTCACTTTATGCACATAGGTTATATGATATAATCCAACAAATAACATTATCAAATTCTAAATGACCAAATTTGTGTGTCTACATTTGCTACTCCTTTAATATAGTAAATGAAACTCACTAGTTAAAGGAAATGTGCACTTGAGTGTGTAGACACACTTTGAATTTTCTCGAATGCTTGAGTAACATCCAAGGTAAAAACTACAAAACAAGAGTGTAGTCAATGTCCATATTATGAAACTTAAAAATTTAACTTTTGAAATTAAAATTTGAAATTGAAATAGAAGAGGGAAAGGAAAGAATACACATGTATGTGCAGAAACAAATTTATACTTGTGAATATTGAGGCTTCTTAGTGAAAAAATTAGATTAGATTGTGCCCCCTAGCTAAGGCACCTGAAGAAGGATATTCTTGTCGAACAATATATAATTTAGGGTGATCAATCCCTAATTTGTAAAACCAAAACTAGCTAATGAAGTTGGGGGTGCAATAGACCCAATACTTGTGATTTGAAGAAAAATAATAAATGAACCAATTGAAAAGGGGGAACCACCATATGTTTTCTAGGCATGATGCAAAGGTCAATGGGCACAACTAAACCCAACATACATCACTAGTTCTTACCAAACCACACTACTATAGATGGATCTATATTCTAAGTTTGCATGATTAAAAGGGAATGAAGTATACTCATGCCCCCACCTTATTCATAGTAATTAAACAATATTGAATAATTGAAAGAGAATGCAATATTTTATTCCCCCATTATTATTGCAATCATTGAATTTTTGAAAGAAGGTGACATGTGTTAGTAGAATGTTTTTTGCAAATTATTTCTATAATAGAATTAAACCAATCATCAAGAACTCTACATTTGTATATTCAAAATGTAATGTAATTGCACTATGTTGAAATTCATGTCACTATGTTTGATTCACTATCTAAAAAATTGTATATTTTTTATTTTTGGAAAATTATGATATTGATTGTTCAAACTATATTGGAAAAAATCAACAAAAAGGGGACAATTTTGACAGTTTATCTTGTTGTAAACTCCTAAATTTGGTAATTTATGATTTGGCAATGAAAAATTTGGCTTTGCACCTTAAGCTTGACTTGTGAACATTCCAAGCCCAAGTGACCTATCCTTATCTCCTTTTTGTGACTTGTTGATATATGAAAACTAGTCAGTCACTCACAAAAACAATGACACCTATCCACAAAAGTATAATATTCGTAGGCATCTCACCCAAAATATTACACAAACCCTTAAATTTCCTGTCTAAAACCATAAAGCTAGGACCAAACCATCCCAAAATTTGGTCCCGATCCAAATAGTATTATCTCCTACAACACAACAATCATATTTCCAATTTGAATCTTTCTATGGTTTAATTCATATCCCATAGGTTGACCTTAATGTGAAAATAAACTTACAAATTCATATAAAATCAAGTATAACCTACTGATTTAAATAGGTTGACACTTCAAAATACATTCATAAAGCACTATAACCTCTCATAAAATATTAAAAATCACAACAAAACCTTTGGGAAACCCATACATAGGTCTGAAGCTAGCCAAAATAGGTTCAAGAACCATGCCTCTCATTCTATAAACCTCCAAGTCAAGCCAAGCTAAACTCAAACATTTCAAACCATTGCTGCACATTTTCAAAGGATCAAGTTTCCCAAGTAATTACATCCACGTATATATCACATGATCGGTGGAGAACTATGTGTAGTTTTGTGACTCTTTAGAGTAATACTGACATAAACAACACATGGTTTATTCAACCCAAACACTAACCTTTTTGTATAGGTCTTCCACTCATGATTAGGGTTTGAGGGTATTTCATATCACATAGAGTTTCAAATCATGTGACACCTAGGGTTCGAGTGTGAAGGTCATCACAAAGTGTCACAATCACACGAGAAGCTACAAAACTCTAACAAATCTTAGTCTAAAATCATACATCTCAATACCAAACCATACCATGCTATAGGATAGGTCATATGGTTCCATACTAGCTCAATGTTTAGTCATAGTTCTAGATACAAAGCACCCCCGTGTCATTTCTATCCTTCTAATTCATTCTACACTCCTCGATCACATCTCTTCTTATGTAATCAACTAAGTACACTTCCCCTCTTGTGTTCTGAGAAATTATTTCTATTGTTATATCTAATAAATTTCTTTGGAGCTATATTCTAGTTCGTGCATTAATGTTTATTAATTAATCAAAGTATACATCATGTATTACCCTTACACCTTTAAATAAATAAGAAAATAAGCTACCCTAAACCCTTATTTATTTATTTAGGGTGTGTACACTTGTCTAAGTTTAATGGGTTTTTTGTCATTAAATTTTGTATCTGAAACAATTTGTAACCCTATATCATATACATATACCCTTGTTCACTGTATTTTATATCCTATATTCAAAATTCTTTCAGAAAGTGAGTTTGTATTTCTTTAATAATACCACCCAATGACCTACTTATGTAATCAACTAAGTTCACTTCCCCTCTTGTGTTTTAAGTAATCGTTTCTTTCATTATATGTTACAAATTGATTTGGAGCTATAGTGCAGTTCGTGCATTAATGTTTATTACTTAATCAAAGTATACAACTTGTACGACCCTTACACCTTTAAATAAATACAAAAATAATCTACCCCAAACCCTTGTTTATTTATTTAGGGTGTAAAAACTTGTTTAAGTTTAATTGGTTTTTTTGTCATTAAATTTTGTATCTAAAACTATTTGTAACCATGTATCATATACCTATACCCTTGTTCACTATATTATATATCATGCATTCAATATTATTTCTGAAAGTGATTTTTTATTTCTTTAATAAGACAACCAAATTCCCCCTCTTTTGAGATGAGGGAGATATTATACATTTCTCATCTCAAAAGAAAGATGAATCATACCATGTCATGTAGAGTAAGATAACAACGTGTAAGATTATACATGCTTGTGGAGAGTAACCAAATATTGCTAATTTGATATATAACTTGTCGTGCAGAAGGAGTGCATGATATGGATCATGAAACCAAAATATAAGGATGTTTGACGTGAATCATGGTAACAAGTGTTACATACACACGATCTCAACAAGTAAATTTCACACACAATGCCACATGGAAGGCCACTAGGCCACATATAAGAGAAACATGAGTGTTGTAAAAATAAATAAGGACTAAGAGCCACACAAGTAATGCTAATAAGTTTGCAAACAAGGGGCATTAGTGTGTCGCAAATAAAAATTAAGGCTAAGTGATACACACAAGAGACAATTAATAATGTATCCATTTTGAAATCAAGTAAACATCTATCGAGATGCATATAAAACAATAGAAACTAGTTTATACAATCCGTATGTGTTAGTAGCAAACCCTGCTAGAATTATATCACAATATAAACCATAGACATGAGTTAGACATATGTTAGAATAGAAAAAGTGAAAAATAATATAGAAAGATATAACCTTATACAATATGATCTATATAAAAATATGCCCTTAGTAAGGAAAGGCCATTAGGGATAGGGAAAGTCATACATATGAAATCCCTACATGATCATGTATGTTCTACATCAAGTTCACATACCATGTGAAACTTACATGTGCATAGAAAAATAAAGTATGTTATCTACCAAATCATGTGATAAATAACATATGTAATGTAGAAAACTACTAACTAAGGTCGCGGTTTTAAATATTTTGATTTTTTTTGTAATGTGGAATATTTTGATCTTTTTAAAATTTTGACATTTGAAAATTGGATTTATATGATCACGTATCGAGGAGGTCATTCCTATTGGGATTGCAACCTACTAGTGTGAGATCAACCATGCGGTAAAGTTTTCTAAGGCAATGGGTATTTAAATGTCTTGATTCTTTAAGATGAAATATATTAGGAATCACTCATCACATGGGTGCTTAGGTGATCCACATTAGAATATTTGTGTGTGTGTGTGTGTGTGTGTGTGTGTGTGTGTGTGTGAAAATAACAAGTGGAGAAAATAATACTTGAAGTGTAAGCCATTATTATTCATGAAACAATCACATTAGATCATGGGTTTTTATAGATTGTTGAGTGATATTAGGGATTTAGGGAATTAGTTAAGCATTTAGAGAGATTCAAAGTGATTTGGAGATAAGGAAGCTATCCTTGTTTTTAGGAGATATTTCCATGATATATGTAACCTTTGTGTGATTGAATATTATGATGATTAAATCTTATTGAGATTGTGTTCTTGTTGAATATGGAGTAACCCCAAAAAGATGAAATAAACCCATAATGAATTCTTCATCCATATACGGTAGACCTTACACTTTTAAAGGTGTTTTCCAACATGTCATGTTCCACTTATGCCTAGGATGTTTGTCATGTTGAATTGTAATTGTTTTATTGATATGAGGGGACGTAATACATTGATTGTAGATTTCATATGTCATCACCATGATTTTACTAAACAAAGAGAGCCATGTTGCATATATTTTTGTACCCAATTTGTTATTACAATAAAAAGTATAGTAAACCCTTGAGATTATAGTGTCCCGGGTCATATGTTATATCTAAAAGAGTGTAACTTGGCTCTTGTGATGCTTGAATGTTACATGGATTTTTAAGTGATTTCTTGTCAACTCAGACATGTTCCCAATACTTACCATTGATGTAGATTGGAAGTGTGACATTTTCATGTCATGAGCGTTTTTGTATTTCATAAGTATATGTATAATATAATTGCTTAGTTGGTAATTGTAGTTGTTAATTATCTTGATTATTTGGATTATCCCTTTATCCTTGATAATTTTAACCTCTGATATAAATGTTTTACACTAATTAGTGTCATGACCTATGATTCCATGGTTATCACAATAAGGCTTTCCTATTTGATTTGATAATATTCTAGTCATGCGATGGCATGTAAATGGTAATGCTAGTAAACAATGACAATATATTTTTTGGTGTATCTTGCTACTCTTATATTTATATAGAGCTAAGTGCGTCAAAAAATTCAATTTTGTTAATTGAATAATGTGTTTTTGTTATGTTTGAAGTAATAATGCATAGTTGTTCTTGTACTTTATTCATACTTGATTTAACACAGAATCTACTTAGCAGTGCCATAAGGTGATAAGAAAATGTAGTAGATATATAATTACAATCTTGCACATAATTTTTTTTTGTGTTTCTATTCTCCCAAGTGGGAGAGGATTTTGCAATATAATCTAAATAAGACTTATGTTAGTATTTCCTAGGACTAATAAAGGTGAATGAAGAGTGGAAAAGAAAATCATCATTGTCGATAGGAATGAAATTTAATTGTCGCATATAAGCTCTCAGCTATCATACCTTGTACATCATTATCACTATCATATCAATTTGTTATGGAAACATCTTGCTATTTAAAATCGATTAATAATGGTAAATTTGGGATGACCTTAAGTTCTTGTTTTGTTTGTTTCTTTAATTGAAATTATTTTTCATTTGCTTACGACAATTGATCTATTCATGATAATTCTTGTTTGTGTTTCTCTTTTTATAATATTTCCATGTTCACTTGTTATTGTGTTAAGTAGATATGTGTTTGATCTAGTTGTTACTAGTATTTCATTAATTTATCTAATTTCCCACCTGCTAACTTTTGTTACAATAATTTCTCTTATTATGATTGATTTGTTATCAATTATTTTGATTGATTTGACTACCTCATAAATGTGTAAATTATCAATTAGAATGGGTTGTGATAGAGGTATAATATAGGGATCTCAAGCCGATGATTGTTCTATTTAATAATAATTAAAAGGCTCATCATAGGTTGTAATGGTGTACTCATGTCCAATATGTGCAAATTTGACACATCCACATAGTGGATATGGTATTACATCTATATCATGAATCTAAGGTTGACCCAATAGAAGATCATAATGGAGGATGTTATCCACAATGTTAAATGTGGCGGGAATCATTTTGGGCCTAAATATAACGTCTAATGTAATTTTTCTTATTATAGGTTGTGTAATATTATCAAATCCTTTGATAACATGGGAAAATTATTAAACAAAATTCTTGTGAATGTGTATTTGTTGTGGCAAAGAGATAAGATAGATATTCAAGGTTGATCCATTATCAATTAGTACTATCTTTATTAAGAACCAAACCATGGTTAATAATAGTTGGAATTTCTCTAACATGCTTAGGAGGTAAATTAGTAAGGTCAAAAATGATGTCATTATCAATTCTATTAAATTTATTCACAATAGAAGAAAAAACAATTGGCTATGTACTGATAGGAAGAGTAGTATTTTGAAATGAATAAGATAATATAAATTTGTATGCAGTTGATCTCATTAATAAGTCCAAAGTAGATACTTTGGAAAGAGTATTGTGTAGTTGATCTAATATATTATATGTCATTTGTTGATTGTTTTGTCATGCAAGGGGAGCAAAAGGTGGTGGAGGATTTGGTTAATTGCCATTGGTCATTGGATTTCCTCATTTTGTATTGACAACATGGACCATTGATTCTAGTATAAGTCGAGGGTGAATAATGAAGGCATGATGGTAAATATTAGGTGAGATCAAGGGGAGGCAAGATGAAAGGATGCATACAAATCTTTCACACCGAGCAGTGATAGGAATTACCTCATACTGAATATTATTGCAATAATAATAGATTAGAGGAGTGGTGTAAGGATGTTACATAACTTTCCCATCATTGGTACATGCACATTCCTTGATAATATTGGGAGTAAAAATATTGGTACATGCCTTATTGAAAGTAAAAATAGATCTTAACGTATAAATTATTAAAGAGAAAAACCTTAAGGAGATCTAAGATGTGCAACTGGAGGCCCATTTTGATAGGGTATTCCTTATAAAAATGAACAAATGTGTTCGATAAATAACATGTTCACTAAATGATCTAACCCTAAAATTCAGGCGTATGTTAGAATAAATGTAAAACCTTAATTAGGATTGAAATATATAAATGATGTATATTCAAACTAATAAATTAAACATTCATATAAAAATATGAACATATAGTAAATGATTAAGAGATTTTATTAATTAGGGAACATACTAAATATGGTAAAATCACAAGTATATAGTGCACTTGGATTTGTTGTACCTTGATGACTAATATATGCTTGAAACAAGAAGAAATACATAAAAATACTGATGTAAATGAGTCATCTTCAGAACTGACCAGAATGGACAAAATCGGCCAAACTTTCATGTCCCTATTACATAGACTTGTCCTTATTTGTAAAATAAATTTGTGATTGTACAACCTCTTTCTACTACTAAATTTGATTCTTTTTTGAGATCTGGGTTTTGATAGATGCGCATAAGTTTCTAAACTCAATTTTATCCTCTTGAAACCCTAATTTTTAAAACTCCTATAAAAAGGGGTTTGGGGTTTTGGTTGAGTGACACTCATCACTCCTGCATAACACTACTTTAAAGGGGCATGAAACCCACATAGTTCTTCACATATTGGAAGTTCTATTGTGGTCATTTCATCTACATATATGTAACTAAACTCTAACTATTTGATACTTGATAATATTTACTTTGACTTGGCTTTGAGTACTTTTGAATTGATTACACTCGAGCTTGACCTAGCTTAAAATTCTTAAGACTTGTATGGGGGATGCTCCTGGTGTATGATTCTATAAAGAGAATAAAAAGGTAATTTAATTTTATGAGGGTGAATGTTATGTACGTGCCAAGTAACAACCGAGTGAGTAAATGAGAGGGTTTGATTTGTAGATATATTACTCTGAGGGTAATTTTTCGCTCTAAGGTTGACCTAGATGGGAAGGATTGACTCATATAAGAAAAGTTCCCATTTGAAATATTGTTCATTAAGAACATAATGCCATAATTTATTGATATGGTATAGGATGGGTAGTCGATCCTGTCCCTACTAGACATTTGTGTCCTACAACTTTGAGTACTAACCTAATGATATAAATAATTATGTCTAGGAGATGCAAGGTGTTTTTGAATGGTAGAAGACTTATTATAGGTGATTGAATAGTAAAATGAGGGATTGCAAGCCTTAGGATAGAGCAAGATGATGTGTTTGAGCTCTGAAAGGAACGATAACTAGATCGTACCAAGCCAAGAACACAGATGTTAATCAAACACCATGATCAATAAGATGAAAGCAATTCACCAGAATAGCTTTACATAAAACCTTTGCAAACAAATGAACAACAATATCATATATTATTATGGAACTCAATGCAATACATTGAGAATGGGCCTTGCTTAAATAGGCAACGAATAACAATCTAAGAACCAGCCAAGGTCATAGATCAAGCCATAAATCAAGGAAATAACTAGTCATCAAAGAACTAGTCAAGACCATAAATTTAGGAGAGAACTAGACATCAAGGATCTAGTCAATACCATAGATCAAGGAAAGAGCTAGTCAATACCATGGATCAAGGAAAGAACTATACCTAACAACTAGATAATATCTCCTAATATCTAAATAAGATAAAAGAAATATCCACACACATAAGTGGGTGAGGATAAATACAATAAAGGTAAATAAAGTACCTAAGTGAACATGAGCTAAGGTAAATACCTACTCTAACAAGCTCAATTTATGTGCATGAATCATTTATAAGGGATATAAGCCAAAAAACATTATCAAATACCAAATTACCAAATTTGGGTGTCTTCGAGAATAGAGAAATTCCCACCCGATAGTGATACTGACCTCACCTAAAAAATTTACATCTAACCTAGATCTATTTATGGAGAGGGAATGATACTCTCAACAAGAATGAAGAGAGAGTAACACTAGTGAAAAATACAAAGAGGGAGTGATTCTCTTGGAAAATACAAAGAGGGAGTAACACTCTTAATAGGTGGTAGAAAACACAAAAATAATTTAATGAGTACACTCGCTTGGTATAGATTATTTGTTCTTTCGATTTGACCTTCATGACGTGAAACTTGTAACTTGCAAAACATATATATTCTTCATACTTCCCTAGAATGGTAATGATATCCGAACTTAAGAAAAATAATGAATTGTTAGGGCCCTATGTTATATATTAGATGGGTTTTTAAGCACATTCTACTTATTAGGACTCCACGTAATGAATAATATATCAATACATTGTAAATTAAACAATTGAAAATAATTCCATTTACATCCAAACCCTAGGTTTTGCACTAAAATTACTCCATGGGAAATACTAGCTTTATAAAATAATAAATTGCTATAGTGATTACTTGATATTTGTAGAATGCATGTGGGTTCTTAAAGGAATGCTAACAATATCCTATGTAATCTCTAGATGTAAATGAAATACAATGTATATGTACATATAAACAATTTGAAATTGAATTAGGATCTTATTGGTGCCCAAACCAACATTAAATGATCAAAAAATGAAAAATAAGTGTCGAAGGGGATGTGTGCACATTATCCATAAAGGGACCATGAGTTTGAATGATGCTACTGACAGACCTAGGAGCATGAATGGCACCAAAAACATACCTGAGTGCCACTTACACATACAAAAGACTCAAAACATAAAGAAGGGAGAGGAGAAATAACATAATAAACAGAGGGAGTTGAGAAGAGTGAAACTATCAACAAATATACTAGTAACACCTAAGTTAGACTAATAATTAACAAAACAAAAAAATCCTAAAATTATTGTAGCTTTTCACCTGATAAATTCCATGGGTTAATTATTAGGAACAAACATGTATAATTAGAATGTATTGGATACAAACATGTCTAGAGGCAACATACGTTTATGGGAGTGGTTGTGCAGATTCCAACATTAGGGTGCTGGTTCACCTGAATGTATTCTTTGAGTTTTTGGCATTAGAATATTGTGATGACTCTATTATGTAGTTGAATTTCCTTCTCCTTCATCAAACCTTATCTTAGATTGGTTTAAAGGTAAGGTACCTGATAAAAAGTGGTTAACATTTTGAGTTGGACAACCTCAGTCACACCCCTAGTGTGTGATGAACATTTCCTACATACCAATACTTTGAGGAGGGATCAAGTAACACGTAATTCTTCCACAATCTTATGTTGATGTGTAACTAGCAATATAGAAATATATGCACTTATAATGAACCCCTCGATTTGAATTTGATTGTTGACAACATGACTTGACCTTTGTATGTTAAATAATTATGCTCTGGGCCGATCTAGGAACACTCTTAGAATATTTGGCTCTTTATTTGGAGTGTCTCAAACTAGTGAGGTTATGTCTAGATGATTCCAAGACGATTTGAAATAGTTTAGGTGTGTTTACTTATACAATTAAATGATCATTGGTTTCCCACTCAACCGACCCTAAAAATCATGCAAAGGCTGACCTAAACATGTTTCCCATTAGAAATTATGGTCATTAGGCAAGTGAAGGACAAGTTTTTGACACATGGAAAAGTTCAGGACCAAACCTATCCAAGGCCCACAAACCTGTCAAATGATCACGAGACTCAAAATTAATCTGTGTGTGATGTCAATCTAGGAAGCAAGTCTGCTCATATATAGACTAAAATGGTTCTAGTGATGCAAAACTAAGGAAAATAGTCAACCAAAGAGGGGAATATGCACGAATAATTCTATATATGTATTTATGGACCAAATGTTAGGATAAGACATAAAATTTAATTACCAAATGCTTCATACAAAATTTGTGGTAGTACGATACCAATTACTATTAATTAGGATAAATAATATAGGTAAAATAATAATAAAGCATAATAATTTATTTCCAATCTAAAATTAGAGCAAACACACATTGTTTAGAGGCATATCCCTTGAATTTTGGTCACTCATAAGGATGAGAACACAAAAGGCACACCCAATAGTGATAATGCATCACCTAGAAATTTGACATCTAACACAAATGTACGTATAAAGAGGGAGTGGTAATCTTAGTAGGTATGGAAAGGGAGCAATGATCCTAACAAATACAAAGAGGGAGTGGTGCTTTTAATAGGTGGCAGACAATACATATATGATTTAATGTCTAGTAACACTTGTTTTGTATATAATTTTGTTCTTTTGCTATGAGCTTCGTGATCGACATTTGTAGCTTACAAAACTTGTTTTTTCTCCACGTTTCTCTAAAATGGAATTGATATTTGTATTTAAGAAAAAAGATGAATTGTTACGCCCTATGTTATATATTAGATGGGTTTTTAAGCACATTTTACTTATTAGGACCCTAAGTAATGCACAATCTAGTAAGACAATAAATTACATGATTGAAAGCAATTTGAGTGATATGTCAACCCTAGGTTTTGTGCCAACAATATTCCATAGGAAATATTAGCTACATAGAATAATAAATTACTCTAGCAATTGTTTGATCTATATAGAATGCACGTGGGTTATTCATGGAATGCTAGCATTGTCTTGTGTAATCTCTATATGTAAATGAACTACATACATGTATATATAAACAAGATATGCAAAGTGGCCAAATTCTTTTCGTATGTGTTGGTAGATGTTGAATTTGTTATAAATGATCTTATAATAGTTGTTTAATTGATATTTTTGTAATTCTAAATTTAAAATAGTGCATAAAACATGACACTATATTTGTGTAAAATAACAAAAGACTAAATTATTAAAATCCATCCAATACATAAACCCATTGCTATATGTCTTGATGAAATGCAAGTCAAAACAATGGTTATTCCAATATGGGTTGAGTGATGAACATCAAGAGAATAACAAGTTTGGAAAACTAGAGATTAACACAACCAAATGTTTGTCCGTTAAAGAATTCACCGTCAATGTTTTGAAAAGGGGCTTGCAGGAAGATGGCTAGGAAAAATATTGAACAAAAAATTCAGAGAAGTCAAGCTTGCGCGTGATCCAACAACTTGATAACCTAAGAGAAGTGTTGTGAGATAGGTCCAAGGATTGTAATCATATGAAGAAGGGAAATTCCATGGGAATTTCACTAATAATTGCATTTGAACTAAAGTTGAGATTAATATCCAAGCTAGCGATGGACCTAATCTCTGTATGACATTTTTCAAACCTTCCAGGGCGCTCAAAGTATCTAGATCATTTGAGTCCTTTCTATTGAGTTGTGGAGATAAATTGCTTCACAAGTAGCATGTTTTACAACTTGCAGGTTTACACAGTAACTGGCATCAGTCAGGGAACCAACATCGGTCACCTGGGAGGAATTGACATCGGTTAGGGAACTTGCACCAATCAGAAAACAGGGAACTGACACTGGTCAACAAACAAGGAACCGACATCAGTCAGGGAACCAACACCGGTTACTTGTGTGTTTATGTTTTTATTTTAGATGCAGGATTAGATCCAACCTTTGATTTAAAGGTGATCTAAAGGTTGTAAATGTATAGCTAAGGTTCACTAAGTTTTTATATGGATATATAAGCTTGAAAGCTAGGGTTAGAAGATAGATTACATGTAATTGATTATTATTGCATGTGGAATCCTTTGTTGAGAGGAGGAGGAGGAGGAAGAAGAAGAAGAAGAAGAAGAAGAAGAAGAAGAAGAAGAAAAAGATGGTTATATGAAAATAAAGCTTTCATGGAGAGAATCTGGACAAAATAAAATAGCAGGTACATTTAAATGGTGAGAAGAGTGTAATGTTTTCTACTGTATTTCTTTTGTATTGTTATCATCTCATTGTAATGGCTTGCATATTATGCAAAACACATACAGTTTCTTCTTGTAGATCCACAGGTTCTTGTGAGATCTTGTATTGTAGATCCATGAGATCATTGTAGACACCCATAATTACGCCCAAGTAATTTAAATACTTAAATTACGCTAATTATCTATCTTCTGGCAAATTGACGACATATTGTCAATAACGTTCATTTTCCCTTATATCATCATTAATTAATTACACTAAGCTAATTAATTAAGTCACCTATCCAACAAATACCCTAATTAACGACCTTCCGTTAATAAATCACCCCTTCTACCTAGACTAATTAATTATTATTAATTAATTATCTTTCCCTTTCATTTAACCAATAAATCAATATTTAATTGATTTAATCCCCTTCTAATAACCTAAATCGTACTAATATTCCTCTAATTAGCTTCTATAAGCTTACATCTACCTATTAGTTAATCACCTTTGATTAATTAAAACACCCCCCAACTCCCATGACTTGCTAAACATAAATTAAACCCTTCTAAAGTAAGGTTACCTTTTATAAAGCAACTTTATCCATTCCTAATCATGTTTTACCTTTATCCCACATGCAAAGGGATGAAGAGTTTCCTTTATCCATTGGGCTATATAAGGAGCCCTAATTCTACCTTTATACCTACACCTAAACTTCTTGAGAAAGCAAATGCAAAGCATATAGCAAAATAGACTAAGAGCTTGCCTTTTGTTTTCTTTAGAGTTCATCATCTTGAAGAGTTAAGCCTCTTTCCTAAGTACTTAGGTCATATGAGAGGTGTTAAAAGGGTCTTGTAGCCCAACTTTGACAAGCCCTCATTCTTAGGTTCTTAGAACACCAAAGACAACCATTTTTGATAACCATGGAGCCTACATAGGTCCATTCATTTATTTGTTGTTAGAGAATAGAGGATTTAGATGCTTAACATTGTTAGTTTCAAAGTTTTGTATATTGATGAATGTTAGCATCTAACCTTGTTCAATTCTTATCAAGATGGTGCTTAGTAGTTTGTTTAATTTTTGCTAATTAAGGCTATTAGGTGTTAGTCTTTGTTTACATTAGCATTAGTTTAAAAAAAATTCATGCACACAATCATGTTGTATTGTTGATCCACATAGATATAATATTGTAGAGGAGGTTGTCTTCATGTTTTCATATGTTGATGCAGTGATGAATGAGATACTTACTTCTTGGTGAACAATTATGGTAGCACATTGGTAGAACCATTTGAGAGGTCTTGTTTGTAGATTCAAAAGAGAGCTTGGTTCTAGTTCAGACTTGCAGTAGTTCCTGGTTATGTGAGATCTGCTAGTGGTTTGGAGGCATAGTTGTCATGCACTCATGGAGATCTGTTTAGAGATCTGTTAGAGGAGATACTCTTGGAGAGATGCATTGCACTCTTGTGGGAAGATTTGATTTGTGCTCTTGTTCATTATTATATATATGAGATCTATATCTTTGGTAGAAATAGCCCACATTGGGTGAACCACAATACATGATGTGTTATGTGTGTGTACTTTGTTTTGATTTGGATTTATCTTGTTTACACTTCCATTGTTGTATATTTTGGGGAATTGTTTCCATTTCTGCAATCCTAATTCCCAACACTTTCTTTGAATTTATGGAAGGTAGTAATTTATTTATTTATTTTTTTAGGATTTTGTAAGGTAAAAGTTATTAGGTATCTATATTTTTCTTTCATTTAATGATGTCATTTAAGGAATGGTAGGGGGTGAAACATTGATCTTGAATCATTTATTAATTGAAGGCTCATTTTGATAGGGTATTTCTCAGAAAATGAATAAACATGTTCGATAAATAATAGGTTCACCAAATGATTCAACACTAAAGTTTAGGCGTGTTTTATAATAAACGTAAAACCCTAACTAGGATTGAAATCTATAAAAGATGTATATTCAAACTACTCAATTAAACATTCGTATACAAATAAGAACATACAATAAATGATTAAGATATTTTGTTAATTAGAGCACATGCTAAATATAGTAAAATCACAAGTAGATAGTGAACTTATATATATTTTACTTTGATGACTAATCTAGCTTGAAACTAGAAGAAATAAGTAAAAACACTAATGTAAATGGGTCATCTTCAGAACTAGATCTTTATATACCCTACAAAAAAATTGACCAAAATGGACAAATTCAACCAACCTTTCTTGTCCCCATTGCACAGACTTTACCTTCTTTGTAAAATAAATTTGTGATTGTACGACTTCTTACTACTGTTGAATGTGATTCTCTGTGTGTGATTTGTGTTTTGAAAGATACACGTAAGTTTCTGAAATCAATTTTATCCTCTTTAAACCCTAACTTTTTGGAAGTTCTGTAAAAAGGGATTAGGGGTTTTGGTTGAGTGACACCCACCACTCCTACATAAGACTACTCTAAATATGAAACCCACATAGTTATTCACCTACTGGAAGTTTGATTGTGCTCATGTCATGTACATGTATGCAACTAAACTTCACTTCTTTGATACTTGATAGTATTTACTTTGACTTGATTATAATCAATCTTGACTTGGTTTAGAATGCTTCAAACTTGTATGGGGGATGCTCCTGGTGTAAAATTTTATAAAGGGAAGAAAAATTAGTTTAATGTTCTAAGGGAGAATGCTAGGTATATGCCAAGTAAAAACCAAACGAGTAAATGAGAGGGTTTGATTTGTATGTATACTACTTTGAGGGCAAGTTTTTGTACTAAGGTTGACCTAGATAGGAAAGAAAAACTTGTATAAGAAAAGTTCCCATTTGAAATTTTGATCATTAAGAACCTAAGGAAATAATTTCCTGATAGGGGATAGGATAAGCAGTGATCCTATCCCTACAAGACAATTGTGTCCTACAACTTTGAGTTCTAACACAATGATACAAAGAAGTTTGTCCAGGAGATGTAAGGTGTTTTTGACTGATAGAAGTATTCTTATAGGTGACTGAATAGTAAAATGAGGGATTATAAGCCTTAGGATAGAGTGAGATGATGTGTTTGAGCTCAATTTATGTGCATAAGAAATATAAGCCAAAAAACATTATCAAATGCCAAATGACCAAAGTTGAGTGCCTATAAGATTAAAGAAATGCCCTCCCAATAGCACGATAATGACCTCACCTAAAATGTTGACATATAACCTAGATGCATGTATGAAGAGGGAGTTGTAATCTCAACAAGTATGGAGAGAGAGCAACGCTCCTAGAAAATACAAAAAGGGAGTGGTGCTTTTAATAGGTGTTAGATAATACATAAATGAATTAATGTCTTGTAACACTTGTTTGGTATAAATTATTTTGTTCTTTCACTTTGACCTTCGTGATCCACACTTGTAGCTTACAAAACATGCTTTTTCTTTGCGTTTCCCTAAAATGGAATGATATCTAAATTTAAGAAAAATGACGAATTGTTAGGACCTGTGTTATAAATTATATGGGGTTTCAAGCAAATTCTACTTGTTAGGACCATATATAATGTGCAATATATTAAGACGATAAATTACACAATCGAAAGCTATTTCAATGACATGCCAACTATAGGTTTTGTGCCAAAAGTACTCCATAGGAAATACTAGTTTCATAGAATGATAAATTGCTCTAGAGATTTTTTAATCTATATAGAATATATGTGGGTTCTTAATGGAATGCTAAAAATGTCTTGTGTAATCTCTAAATGTATATGAACTACAATGCATATATGTATATATAAACAAGATCCGCGAAGCGATCAATTCCCACTATATGTGTTGGTAAATGTTGAATTTGTTACAAATGATCTTGTAATAGTTGTTTAATTGATAATTATGCAATTCTAAATTTGAAAAATATGCATAAAACATGGCATTGCATTTATATAAAATAACAAACGATTAAATTACTAAAATCCATCCAATGCACAAACTCATTGCTATATGTCCCGATGAAATGCACGTCAACAAAATGGTTATTGCAATGTGGGTTGACTGATGAACATCAAGAGAATAACAAGTTTGGAAAACCATAGATTGGCATGACCAAGCATTTTCCATTAAAGAATTCACAGTCAATGTTTTGAAAAGGGCCTTGCAGGAAGATGGCTAGAAAAAATATTGAAGAAAACGTTCAAAGAAGTCAAGCTCGCGAGTGATCCAATAGCTTGATAACTTGAGAGAGGTGTTGTGAGATAGGTGAAAGGATTGAAATTGTATGAGGAAGGAAAATTCCGTGGGAATTTTGCTAATAAATGAATTTTAACTAGAGTTGAGATTAATAACCAAGCTAGCGATGGACCCAGTCTTTGCATGATGATTGTCAAACCTTCCAAAGCACTCGAAGTCTCTAGATTATTTTAGAGTCTTTTAATTGAATTTATGGAAGGTAGTAAGTTATTGAAATGTCCCTCTTCCTAGAATAATAGTAATGAATACCTTTAGCCTATTTGGTCTACCTAACGGCTAAAGGATGAACCCAAGGGTGACTTAAGTCACAATAAATTAATATTAAGTGCCTAAAAGGAAAAAATAAAATTATTAAAGCACTTACATTAATTTATTTGGCTTAATAGAGGAATGCACTTATAAATAAAAGTTATAATCTCCAGAAAGGCAAAAAGGGACAAATATGGGTCTAATTTTATGTTTGTATCCTCCCTAGAAAGAATGGCGAATTACCTAGGAGAAGGATAATGGCTGTCTAGAAAGTAAAATAGGCCCATACTAATTTTGTATCTCCCCTAGGAAAAAATGCGACTAGGCCTAGGAGGGAAAAATTGCATAGAAGGAAGCATTGCAAACTGATTGGAGGAGAAAAAGGTTCCTTTGGGTCATTTTTCCTTTATAAAGGAAAGGTCGGCTTGGATGAGGGAATCTTATACTCATTCTTCAAATTTTGAATTTTATCTTAGGCCTGGTGCTTTTGTATAAAAATACTCTAGAGGATGAAAACCGTCTTAGAGAATGTGAAGGATTTCCACACAGGAAATTATAATGTGCTTGCAAGGGTATTTTCAGTATTTCCAACTATTATAGTGCAAATTTTTATAAAGGAATTGAAGGATAAAGTTGCAGCAACAATGTCCTAATTATTCCTAGTGGATCAACCCATCTCTTGGCTGGTTCACAATGTTTTGAACACATTCCAGGTCTGGTTTATATTGTCACTTGCAAATCTCATTTTTGTGACTAAAAGTAACCAATTTCATATAATTTTTGGGGTCTAAAAATGTTATTTCCAATTATATACAAGGTTAACTATCTGCATACCACTTATTACTATTTTCCAGTTTTGTGGTGCCTTAAAAATTGAGTTTTCTGCATATCCTGTTTACTAAAATTGTAGAGATCTATTTAGAGAAATCACATATTGGTTTGAGGTCTATTTATAAGGATTTCATGTTCAAACCCTAGTCGCCATTATGGGATATTTATTGTAGTAGTGTAATTTGATCTTTGTATGGTCATATATACCATCCTATGGCTGATTTGGATTTCTTAAAATCTGAAAATTCATAGCTGAGTTGATAGTGAGCATTCACCATGTTACATGATTTTTCCTAGTTTCTCCTAGTCCTTTTTCATTTAACAAATATGATTTGCAGTAATATTTTTGTGATATATTCATTGAGTTGTCTCATTATTAAGAGAAGTACTTAAAATCCACCTAAGGCAAAGATTATCACATTCGGGGACATTACAGTGGCATCAGAGCAAGTTTTCCTCCCTTCCTATGAGGGAAATCTTCAGAAATCAGATCCGAATGCAATCAACAAGAGATCACTTAGTATACCAAAGAATAACCACTCCAAGAAGGGAACTATGGAAGAACACGATCAAAGGGCTCCTCCTAATGATGCTCTCAGCTATATGAATGAAGTCATGGACGGAAATCAGAGAGAGTTGTAACAAACGATGAGGGAGAACCAAAGAGAACTACGAGATGAATTTACTAGCTCCATTCGTGATTTGGCCATGGTTCTACAAAGGAATATGAAAACCAAAAATCAAGGAGAAACCAACAATGGAGAAGGAAGCTCAATAGGACTGGTGAGGACTTCTCCCAAACCTACTCTGCAAATTTTCAAAGCTAAATTTCTACAAAGAGAGGAACCAATTGAAGAAGTAACACAAAATGATGTTGATGATGTAGAATCATATGGTGATGAGTACATGCAACTTAGCCTCTGGGTTGTTGAGTTGTGGAGCTCAATTACTTCATTTTAGCATGCAATTGGAACTTGCTAGAAAACACAGTAACCAACATCGGTCAAGGGCAAGTAGGAACCGGTGACGGTTAGGTAGAACCGGCGACGGTTATGTAGAACCGGCGTCGGCTACTTGTGCGACAAAGTTTTAATTAACTCTCGGGAATTATATCTATTTGTAGCATTAAAATAAATTTATTGATTGTAATTGCGTGGCTAAGTGCCCTAAGTCTATAAATGACTATATAAGCATAAAATCTAGGGTTTAGAAGTAAGAAAGGATTATAATTCAAGATAATTATGTGAGAGATATTTCTTGGTGAAAGGAAGAAAATATTGAAGGAGAAAGTACTGAACATCTGAGAGGTGTGGAAGCTTATAAATCTTCATTATATATCTTGCCAAAGCTTTGGATAATAGATTGGATTGTTTCTTGGTGGACGTAGTCCACACTGGGTAAACCATGTTAAATCTGGTGTTGATTTATGTCTCTTGTTTTATGTATTTCTTCTAGTAGAATATCCTCTTTTATTTACATGTATGCTTAGATCTGATATATTGTCTGTACAACCAGTGTGCAAACCCCAACAACTGGTATCAAAGCTTTGTTTGAGGGTTTTGTGTGTTGACATATTTACTCACAGAGGGTCTTCTGATTGAGTGAGAGCTAAAAAAATGGCAGAAGAAAATAAATACAAGGTAAAGAAGTTTGACGGCCAAAATTTTCAATTATGGAAGATACAAATTGATGATTATTTGTATCAAAGAGATTTGTACTTACCGTTGGATGAGAAGTCTAGACCTACGAAGATGATTGATGAAGAATAGAAGATTCTTGACAGAAAGACTTTGAGATCTATAAGATTGAGCCTGACAACATCTGTGGCTTCCAATATTACAGAAGCAGCTTCTATGGTAGACTTGATGAAATTTCTTGCTAATTTATATGAAAAATCTAGTGCTTCAAATAAATTTTATTTGATGAAGAAACTATTTAGTTCTAAGATGCATGAAGGTGAATCTACCTCTAGTCATTTGAATGATTTCTGATCTACTGTAAATCAATTAAAATTGGTTGCTATACCATTTGATGAGGAAGTAAAAGCACTTTTATTCTTATGTTCTTTGCATGATAGTTGGGACAACTTGGTAATGGCTGTTAGTAATACAATATCTGCTAATAATATTTTGAAGTTTGATGATGTGGTTAGTATAATATTGAATGAAGAAATTCACAAGAAGAGTACAACGGAAACATCATTTGGTAATGCTTTGAATGTAGAAAGCAGAGGCAAGTAGAAGGAGAGATCCAAGAGTAAGAGTAATCGAAAATCAAAGTCAAGGGAAAACAGATCTAAATTCAGAAGTAAGGGAGTTACTTGTTGAAAATGTGGAAAGAAAGGACATGTAAAGAAAGATTGTTGGTCAAAGGATAAAGAGAATCAACAACCAGACAAAGGTAAAGAGGTGAATCTTGCTTCATCAGAGGTAATGCAAGATGCTCTTATTCTTTCTTTGGACAATAGAATTGAATCATGAGTTTTAGATTCAGGAGCCTCTTTCCATGCAACCCCTAATAAGGGTTATTTCATAAATTATGTCTAGGGTAATTTTGGGCATGTTTATTTGGGTGATGATGAACCTTGTAGTATTACTGGTAAAGGCGAAGTTCATCTAAAATTACAGAATGAAAATACATGGGTATTGAAAGATGTGAGGCATGTGCCAAGCCTCAGGAGGAATCTTATTTTTGCAGGGCAACTAGGTGAATTTGGTTACATGGTTATTTTTACAGGAGACTCTTGGAAAGTCACTAAGGGTGTTTTTGTTGTGGAAAGAGGTAAGAAGGTAGGAACGTTATATTTATTTACCTGTATTACTGATTCCTTTTCTGCATTATCTACTTCAGATTCAGATGCATGCATGTGACATAATCAGTTGGGTCATATGAGTAAAAAAGGAATGCAAATCTTAAAGGATAAGGGTAAGTTATAAGATTTGAAATATTTAGATCTTGATTTCTGTGAGCATTGTATCTTTGGAAAGAAAAAGAGAGTGAGATTTCTCAAAGTTGGGGTAACTAAGAAGGAGCAAAAGTTGGAGCTTGTACACTTAGATGTGTGGGGACCAGCTCAGGTAACTTCTCATGAAGGATCCCATTATTATGTTACTTTCATTGATGATACTACAAGAAAGGTATGGGTTTATTGTATTAAACGTAAATATGATGTTTTTGAGACTTTTAAAAGATGGAAAGCCTTTGTTGAGAATGAATCAAATTCTAAGTTAAAGTGCCTTAGATCTGACAATGGTGGTGAATACTTTAGCAAGGATTTCAATGATTATTGTTCAGTGAATGAGATACGTAGAAAAAGAACGGTTCTGAGAACACCACAAGAGAATGGTGTTGCAGAAAGAATGAACATGACAATCATGGAACGTGCTAGAAGTATGTGGATACATTCTGGATTGCCCTTGCAGTTTTTGGGCAGGAGTTGATATAAAAGTTTATCTGATTAACCATGGCCCTCCAAGTTCACTAGATGGAGGAATACTAGAGGAAGCTTGGACCGGAAAAGAGGTAGATCTTTCCTTTCTTAAAGTTTTGGTTCAGAAGCTTTTGTGCATGTTGATATGGAAAATAGAAAAAAGTTGGATGTAAAATCTAAGAGGTGCACTTTCATTGGTTATGGATCTGGTGATTTTGGTTTTCATTTTTGGGATTTAGATAATTCTAAAATTATTAGGAGTCGTGATTTTGAATGGAATGAAAAGAGATTGTACAAGGATCAAATTTTGGTACCAAAGGATGAGAAAATTGAGAGGTTTATTGATGAAAATGAACTCTAGGATTTTAAAGAAACACCTATAGAAATACTCAGTAACCGTGATCAGTTAGTCCTTGACTGACATCGGTCAGATGAACTACTGACGGTTATAGAGGATCAAAATTGACATCGGTTAGCTGAACCGACGTTGGTTAGAGGTGACCGATGTCAGTCACTCTTAGAAGTTGATACTAATGTTCAGGAGGCCCAGATAGAGCCTCTAGTAACCCAAACTCATGTGAGAAGGTCACAAAGGGTAAGTAAATTTCTAGAAAGATTTAAACCTTCTCTATTTTATTTATTATTGACTTATAGTGGTGAACCAGAGAGTTTTGAAGAAGCAATGTAGGATAAGACTCATGTTCAGTGGGAGTATGGCATGGATGAGGAGATGGAGTCCTTGGAACAGAACCAGACTTGGGATTTGGTTAAGTTGTCAGAAGGTAAGAGGACATTGTAGAACAAGTGGGTTTACAAGATTAAGGAAGAAGAGGGTGGATAGAAAAGATACAAGGCAAGGCTTGTAGTAAAAGGATTTGCACAGAAAGCAGGTATTGACTTTGGTGAAATATTTTCTCCTGTTGTTAAGATGACTTCTATTCGTACTGTATTGAGTTTAGTTGCAGTAGAATATTTGTATTTAGAGTAACTAGATGTGAATACGACTTTCCTTCATGGTGATTTGGATGAAGAGATTTATATGTAGCAACCGCTTGGGTATGAAGTCAAGGGTAAGGAAAAATTAGTGTGCAGGTTGAAAAAGAGCCTATATGGGCTCAAGCAAGCTCCAAGGCAATGGTACATGAGGTTTGATAGTTTTATGCATGAGCATGGTTACTTGAGATGCGAATCTGACCATTGTGTTTATTTCAAGAAGCTTGAAAATGGTAGCTATATTATTTTTTTACTGTATGTGGATGATATGCTTATTGTAGGATCTAGTATGCAGGACATTGGTGACCTTAAGAGAAAGTTAGCTCACGTATTTGCTATGAAGGATTTATGAGCTACAAAAATAATCCTTGGAATGCAAATACATAGAGATAGGTAAAATAAGAAACTGTATTTGTCTTAGGAGGATTATATCTACAAGGTATTAGAAAGGTTCAAAATGCATAATGCAAAACCTATTAGCACACCTATGGCTGAACAATTCAAATTGAGAAAAGAGCAATGTCCTTCATCACATGAGGAGGTCAAATACATGACACAAGTGTCATATGCTTCAACAGTTGGAAGTCTCATGTACATTAGGGTTTGTACCAGACCAGACATTACAAAGGCAGTGGGAGTTGTGAGTAGATATATGGCTAATCCAGGTAAAGAGCATCAGAAAATAGTCCAATGGATACTCAGGTATTTGAAAGGGACATCTAGCATGCAGTTATGCTATGGAGGTTTGGATATTTCATTACGTGGCTATATCTGGATGGTAGGAGGAGCACTACTGGATATATTTTCATAGTAGGTGGAATGACAGTTAGCTGGATTTTGAGATTACAGAAGGTTGTGGCTTTGACTACTACAGAGGCAAAGTATGTTGCAACTATAGGGGCTAGCAAGGAGATGATATGGTCGAGTAGGTTCATAGAAGAGTTAGGAAAGGAGCAAAGTGATTGTAAACTGTTTAGTGATAGTCAAAGTGCAATTCATTTGGAAAAGAACTCAACATTTCATTCGAGAATGAAACACATTCAGTTAAGGTATCACTTCATACGATAGGTATTGGAGGATAGACAGTTGAATCTGGACAAGATTCATACGCAAGAACCTTGTGGATATGCTAATGAAGCCATTAGCAAAGGAAAATTTGGAGCTACACTCCACTTTTGTTGGTCTTTGAGTTTGAGACTTGAAGAGGAAGAAACAAAGCCAAGGAAGAATCCAAGAATGACGTTGTACAGGTATGGTGCAACGATTAAACTCCAAGTGGGAGATTATTGAGTTGTGGAGCTCAATTACTTCATTTTAGCATGCAATTGGAACTTACTGGAAAACACAATAACCAACATCGGTCAAGGGCAAGTAGGAACTAGCGACGATTAGGTAGAACTGGTGTCGGTTATTTGTGTGATGAAGTTTTAATTAACTCTCGGGAATTATATCTATTTGTAGCATTAAAATAAATTTATTGATTGTAATTGCGTGGCTAAGTGCCCTAAGTTTATAAACGACTATATAAACATAAAATCTAGGGTTTAGAAGTAAGAAAGGATTATAATTCAAGATAATTATGTGAGAGAGATTTCTTGGTGAAAGGAAGAAAATATTGAAGGAGAAAGTACTGAACATCTGAGAGGTGTGGAAGATTATAAATCTTCACTGTATATCTTGCCAAAGATTTGGATAATAGATTGACTTGTTTCTTGGTGGATGTAGCCCACACTGGGTGAACCATGTTAAATCTGGTGTTGATTTATGTCTCTTGTTTTGTATATTTCTTCTGGTAGAATATCCACTTTTATTTGCATGTATGCTTAGATTTGATATATTGTCTGTACAACTGGTGTGCAAACCTCAACACGGGTTAGTGATATGCTACCCTTTAGAGACTTCTTCCAGTTGAAGAATAACAAGGGTACTAGAAGAAACAAAATATTCCACCAAGAGACACCAAGGAGAGACATTCAACAAAGGTTGGGTAAGGTAACTCTCCCTTCATTTGATGGTACAGATAAGTGCTCTGCTAGATCTAGGTTGCAAAAATTAGATACCTATCTTTCTTTGAATCCAATGTATGAAGATGAAGCACTTAAGTTTGCAATATTACATTTGGATGGTTTGGCACATGAGTGGTGGTATCGTGACATCATCACTCAAAGACATGGAACTATTACCTCTCTTGAAGAGTTCAACAGGTGCTTGATAGAGAGGTCTGACTGGGTGGATCCAGACTTGTATTTCAGGGAACTTGCCCAATTCAAACATCATAGAACTTTGATAAGTATATTTCTGATTTTAAAAGAATTTCGGTAATGGTTCCTGATATTAGTTAAAAAAAGCTTGTTTTCTTGTTTATTGAAGGGTTAGGAGAGGCATTAAAGGGCCTTGTCAAAGCCTTCAATCCTCCATCTCTTCAAGGAGCCATTAAGAAATCAAAGGACTTAGAGAGCTCTATGCCAAAAGGGAAAAATCTGTAGTTTGGGTAGCAACAAACAACATTTTTTGGGGCAGCAGAAGAACACGTGTTATAAAACCTCAAATTGATATGAAAGGAGCAATAATTAGTGGGTAGCCAACTAAAGCCCAAGAATGGGATAAAAACAAGGCTGAAATAGAGGAAAGGAAGGAGTTAAGAAGGAAGAGATTGTGCTACGATTACAAAGAGCCATAGACACCCAATCATCGTTGCAAAGGTAATGGCGCCATTCATTATATTGAATTTATTGATAGGAAGAAGATGATGATGATGTTGATCTAAAATATTAAGCAAAAGATGATGAGGTAGTTGTCACAAGTGCTACCTTAGCAATACTAACTGTTTTGCCTAGTTTTTATGCATTCTATGTGAGGGATGATCTTCTTGGGAAAAAGACCACTATTTTGATTGATGGTGGGGCAACACACAACTTCATTGATGAAGGTTTGGTTGCTAGATTGGGTGTTAGGTTGTGGAGCTAAATTGCTTCAAAGATTGCATGTTATTGGTTTTGACAGTAACCGACGTTGGTCAAGGCTAACCGGCGTTGGTCAGTCCAGATTAGGAAAAGTAACCCGCGCCGGTCAGGCATAACCGGAGTCGGTCAGGGTTAACCGACGTCGATTACCTGTGCGAGAAAATTTTAATTTAACTCTCAGGAATTAAATCTATTTTTAACATTAAAGTAGATTTATTGGATGTAATTGCATGGCTAAGTGCCCTAAGTTTATAAACGACTATATAAGCATAAAAGCTAGGGTTTAGAAATAAAACTAAGAGAAGGATTGAATTAGATCCTTGATTCTCCTAGATTGAGAGGATGAAGACAAAGAAGAAGAAGAAGAAGAGAAAGAAAGAACATGTTACATGAAGACTGAGTCTCCATGGAAGGAGCTGGACAGAAAGAAATAGCAAGTACATCTGAATGGTGAGAAGAGGGTAACGTCTTCTACTGTATTTCCTTTGTATAGTTATTGTCTCACTGTAATAGCTTGCATAGTATGCAAAGCACATAGAGTTTCTTCTTGTAGATCCACATGTTTGCGAGATCTTGTATTATAGATTTATGTAGATCAAGTCTTGTATTGTAGATCCATGAGATCATATTGTATTGTTGATCCATGTAGATCTAGATATTGTAGAGGAGGTTGTCTTCATGTTTGCACATGTTATGCAGTGATGGAGAGACAAACTTAGGTGCACAGTGTTGCACATATGGTAGACCCATGTGAGAGGTCTTGATTGCAGATCCACAGAGAACTTGATAGCAGTTCAGAGATGCAGTAGTTCCTAGTTATGTGAGATTTGCTGGTGGTGTTTGGAGGCACAATTGTAGTGCACTCATGGAGATCCGTTTAGAGATTTGGAGGAGAGGAGATACTCTTGGAGAGATGCATTGTACTCTTGTATTTAAAGAGTTGGTTTGTACTCTTGTTGTATTATATATATGAGATCTCTATCTTTGGTGGACATAGCCCACACTGGGTGAACCACGGTACATGTTGTGTTATGTATGTATACTTTGTTTTGATTTGGATTATTCTAGTTTATACTTCCACTGCTGTAGATTTTGGGGAATTGTTTAGATCTTGTGTGCATGATTTTGTTTATTATTAAATCATAACACTATTCCGCAGTCCCGAATTCCCAACATTGGGTCTACAAGAAGAATAATTCCAAGGATTTGATGTGATTATGGCAGATGGCCATACAATCACATGTACCAAGAAGATTTCCCAACTTCGATTCACCATGAAAGGACATGAGGTATGTGATGAATTTTATATTGTTGGCATTTGTGGGTTGGATTTGGTTATTGGTGTTCAATGGCTCCAATCCTTGGGTGATTTTCATCAAAATTATCAAACTACGGAGTTAAAATTCAAGGTGCAAGAAAAGGAAATTATTTTGCAAGGCATAAGGAAATGAGTTCCTCCAAAGATGACAACCCATAATATGATTGGAATAGTTAAAGAGGAGCAAATTTCACAAGGTATGATTGATGAAGAAAATAATATAATAGGGTAACATCTGTACTTTGAAGAAAATCAACCTTTTGTGAACCATAAAGACATCCTAAGGTATGATACAAGTAATTTAATGTCATATGTGCAACATATTCAAATTTCTTTTGGTAAGAGTGCTGATTTAGATGATGAAATCTGCAATTTGTCTTATGAATGCCTTGGGAACTCCCATGTGTTTATGAGCATTTTGTCAAGGGAAATTAGTGGCAAGATTTGTCCCATCTAACAGGTACATATGCTAGGATTGTGAGACACTTCAACATATTTTGTCTATTATGCATGGCACTTAGACAAAGGAGTTCATAATTGCTTGTAGGAAATTAATTGTGGGAAGGGAGGTTTGAAATGTCCCTCTTCTTAGAATAATAGTAATGAAGACCTTTAGCCTATTTGGTCTACCTAATGGCTAAAGGATGAGCCCAAGGGTGACTTAAGTCACAATAAATTAATATTAAGTGCCTAAAAGGAAAAAATAAAATTACTAAAGCACTTATGTTAATTTATTTGGCTTAATAGAGGAATGTACTTATAAATAAAAGTAATAATCTCTAGAAAGGTGCAAAGGGACAAATATGGGTCTAATTTTATGTTTGTATCCTCCCTAGGAAGAATGGCAAATTACCTAGGAGAAGAATAATGGTTGTCTAGAAAGTAAAATAGGCCCATACTAATTTTGTATCTCCCTTAGGCAAAAATGCGACTAGGCCTAGGAGGGAAAAATTACACAGAAGGAAGCATTGCAAACTGATTTGAGGAGAAAAAGGTTCTTTTGGGTCATTTTTCCTTTATAAAGGAAAGGTCAACTTAGATGAGGGCATCTTATACTCATTCTTCAAATTCTAAATTTTATCTTAAGCCTGGTGCTTTTGCATAAAAATACTCTAGAGTACGAAAACCCTCAGAGAGAATGTGAAGGATTTCCACACAAGAAATTCTATTGTGCTTGCAAGAGTATTTTTAGTATTTCTAGCAGTATTTCCAGTAGTTATAGTGCAAAGTTTTATAAAGGAACCGAAGGATAAAGTTGCAGCAGCATTGTTCTAATTTTTCCTAATGGAGCAACCCATCTCTTGGCTGGTTCACAATGTTTTGAACACAATTCAGGTTTGGTTTATATTGTCACTTGCAAATATGATTTTTGTGACTAAAAGCAACTAGTTTCATATAATTTTTGGGGTCTAAAAATGTTATTTCCAAATATATACAAGGCTGACTGTCTGCATACCACTTATTAATATTTTCCAGCTTTGTGGAGCCTTAAAATTGAGTTTTCTGCATATTCTGTTTACTAAAATTGTAGAGATCAGATTAGACAAATCGCAGATTCATTTGAGGGCTATTTATAAGGTTTTCATGTTCAAACTCTAGTAGCCATTATGGGATATTTATTGTAGCAGTGTAATATGATCTTTGTATGGTCATATATACCATCCTAAGGGCTTATTTGGAGTTCTTAAAATTCATAGCTGAGTTGATAGTTAATGAGTATTCACCTTGTTACATGATTTTTCCTAGTTTCTCCTAGTCATTTTTCCTTCAACAAATCTGATCTGCAGTAATATTTTTTGTGATATCTTCGTTGAGTTGTCTCATTGTTAAGAGAAGTGCCTAAAATCCACCTTAGGCAAAGATTGTCCCATTTGGGGACATTACAGTTATTTATTTATTTTAAGATTTTGTAATGTAAAAATTGCTAGGTCTTTAGATTTTTCTTTCATTTAATGATGACATTTAAGGAAGGGTAGGGGTGCAACATTGATCTTGACTCATTTATTAAAAAGCCAGACTTGTAAAATAAATATGTATTTAATAGTATGTGGAATATCAACATATGTATTTTAAAAAAAGTTCATGTCTAAATAATAAATGTAAGTTACTTTCTAAGTTAGTTGTTTGACAAATGTATGTCTAATTATTTTTAATTTTCATTTTTCATAAAATTGAAAAATTCTTGTATCATAATAAGACCTTAAATTAGTCAAATCATTGTATAGGCTTCGATAAAAATAGAGAAAAATAATTTTGAATGATATATTTATATTACAAAATTGTAAAATGCATTAACCATACATTAAGAATCTTGATATTAGAAGAAAAATTCTTGAATATGATTGGTTAGAAAAAGTTGCACTAATTGAATGACCGGAAAGGTATAGTATCCCGCCATAGATATCAAATTATGACACTATTGATGTCCAAAACAACATCAAATAGTAAAACAAAAGACATATATGCATTAACCACAAAAAGCCATGAATGTCACTGACGCAACATATAAACCTAATAGAGGGAATAACACAACAGAAAGACCAAAATTTGTATTGATGCTTCAGAAACAAAACTCAAAATATAAAGAAAAAAATAAAGAATTTAATAAATAAAAAACACCGAGAAAAAAAAAACCTGTAAAATAGATAGAGAAGAAGAAGATTTTTTAACATCCACGAGACTACCAAAGACAACTTATGAGAATATAACTGGAGAAACTGTATCTAATCTAACCCTAGGTATTTGGAGTTATGGGATCAACAAATACTCCAGCAATACTTAATTCAAACTAATAATAAACGAATACATAATATTCGTAAAATCATAGCAACTTTACAACTAAAAAATGCCGTCAACACACCACCAATGGACAAACAATGTATACTCACGGAATTTTCTTTTACAAAAAGTAAGAAAAGATCATGGAATGCATTTTCTTTCTTTTTAATATTTATATTATACTTTGGTGCGTATAATTAAATTGTAAGAAACGCATTTAATAAAAAATATTTAATATTTATTAAACATATTATACTTTGTTTGGGCTTTAATTAAATTGATGTGCTCTAATTTGACGTGCACTCACCAACTTTTAATATAAAAAGGCTCACATCATCGGGCGAAATGTTTACTTTTGAGCTTTGGCGTAGCAAATGACGTCTAGGTACTTCTTTAGAAAAGTAGGTAGGCAGCAAATCGCTATCCCGACCAAGATCCCTTTCTTTGTCTTTAAGTGTGAGCTTAAACTTTGTGGGGGAAGAAAACTAAGTTCCAAGATGTACCTATGTGGACATGTCACCCACCTCACTCGGCTATGATTTGATGGCTTTGTTAGTCAGGGTCAGGGTTAGGGTTAGGAAAATTCTCTCTCCATTAATTTGTGAGAATTGGGAAATTGATCTCTTTGTCTATAAAATGATGAGGAAAAATATTTGTTTTTAGGTATGCATTACATTGCATAAGAGTAAAATTTTCTTGATATTTGTTAGTTATGATAGAGACGTATAATATCGAAAACAACGCATCAACTATAATGTAATGTTTCAGTCGGATAATTCAGTATAATACATGTGTATACTCCATATGACTTTTTCGTCCTAGAATGAATGTTTGATAGAGAAACAAACACTTCGAATCTACTAAGACTCGTGAATTGTATTGATTGATTTGGCCCATTCATAGTGATGGCCTTCGTGTCTTTGATATCTTAAATATACTAATGGAAATATATCACATGGTAATTAAAGTGTCGAAGCTTTGGAAAGATGGTGGCTCGAGGAGGTAAAAAAATCTCTTCTCTTCATTATTTTAGTATAGAATGATAACATGTCTTTTCATTACGCCGAAGGCGTGCACAATTAGATTGTTAGTGGGTGGAGGCTAGCCAAGGATGACACATTTTAGAAAATCAATGGCGCAAATGAGGGTGTTGTACATGTGTTGACATATGACGGTTAAAATAAGGGCAAACAAAATCTGACACCCGACAAAATCGGATGGCTGCACGCAAAGCGTTGATGGTCAGATGCATGGGAGTCGTCCAAATTCTGCAATCTTGCCATATTGAATGGCTATTCAATGTGGCGCAAGGAGATATTTTACCTCCATCGGAAAACCCCTCGATTTTTTAGGGAACCCGTCAAATTGGACAAGTTTTTGACTGCCTCCGGTACACAATTGTAAAGCCACATTGAAAGACACAAAAATGCCAAAAGTTAACGTCGTTGTTGCATTTTATAGGTCTTTACTGTAATTATTTGCAAAATCTTGTTCGTAAAATCTTGTTGGGATAGGTAGGGTTAGCAAAAAAAATCAAAAAATCTGTTCTCCGGATCGGCCATGTAATGGTTGGAAAGGCGCCACGTAATGGCTGGAAAGGGGCCATGTGCTTCATAGTTATAATTATGCCGAAGGCGTGCACAATCAGATTGTTAGTGGATGGAGGCTGGCCAAGATTGACACATTTCAGAAAATCAATGGCACAAATAAGGGTGTTACACATGCATTGACATCTGATGGTGAAAATTGCTCCGCATTCACTCCACTTCTGACACACCATATCACATGAGAATCATCGCACCACTGTTAATCCGTCCCCAAAATGTCAACATAGTCATCTTCATGGATTTTTTTACCATGTTGATGTTCACGACGTAAAACTAGACTTTATTTCGATGAATGTGCCTTTACCATATCGGTGGCTCCGACTTATTGTATAACTCTGACTTATTGCATTTATTTATTAGTCGATAAAACTAACTTGTATTAATGGGGAAATATATACTTAGAGCAGTGTTCTTTTATTCGTTTTATCTGGTTTTGTTGAATTATATATATATATATATATATATATATATATATATATATATATATATAATTATTCAATTCTTGAAATATTTTTTTAAAATATAATTTTTGAATTATATTTATGTTGATATATTTATTTATTTTCAATATTTTTATCACTTAATATTATATATTTTGATTAAAATTCTATGAAAACAATTTCTATTACATTTTATTATGCATTGTCATCAAATTTATTAAATAATTTCAACCATTCACACTTTAATGGCTATTCATCTCCGTGGAAACATTGAAAGCGACGTGTATTCAGATTTGATTTATTAAAATGAATATTTTAAATTTAATGTATATATTGTTTATTGAAATTTATATTTGCTCCTCTTTATGAGATCCTTTGAATATTAAAATATGGTAGATTGCTATTTTGCATCAAAAAGTTATTATTAATTATAAAATAGATTTATATATAAAACTTAATATATAAAATGTTATAGTCAATTCTTTATATATTATTATTTGTATAATTTTTGATTTCATAAAGTTCGTCTAAAAAGTTTCCTTACTTAAAATTAAATAAGGGGAGGAGAAGGGCTTGGTTCTGACATGTTGTACCGTCATAAAATCATCACATATTTGTCGGAATACCGAACTTGATAGTGACGAATAATCCGATAAAAGGCTTTTTAACATGTTGTCAAAGGGCGACTTATGGTCGTCGAGAGTCGTCTTCAAAATGCCTTTCATTTCAATGGGGACGTCGACGATGCTTTCTGTGCCTACTGACAACCCCTCCAACAATGTGCAACAACATCTTCACTAGATCAATCAGATATAAGTCCAACAATTGCAACAACATCTTCACTAGATCAATCAGATATAAGCAACAAGAGGACGCCATGCACGATCCCAACACCTCTTCCATTAAGAAACCCAACCGAAAAACTTCTGAAAGGGCGGTGGAAGGTCAGCAAGTATTGTCTACAAAATGCCTTACATTTCGATGGGAACGTTGACAATGTTTTCAGTGTCTGTTGGCAACCCCCTTTAATGATGCAAACAATAGCTCCTCCAAATCAATCAGGTATGAGCAACAAGAGGACACCATCTACAATCCCAACATCTCTTCTACTTACAAAGACATCTCTCTGCAAGGAAATGAAGGTGGTGGAGTCTGTGAGTTTAGGTATAAATATGGACCCGGTTCTTCCACAACCAGAGTTTTGTCTTATGGAACATTCAGTCTCATAAGCTAGGCACCTTTGTCGAGGTCATGGGTGCCCCTGTTGGTGCTGAAGGGATAAAATTTAGATGCAATCACGAGCAAGATGGCGGTTTTGATGGCATAGACAGTTTTGTTTAGCTCAGAAGAGGCTACCTTTCACTGGTTTCTCAGTTGGATGACTCCATTAATAACAAAGTTTCTTATTGTTTGTGATCTATAGAGGTCGATTCCTCAGGAAAGAAGAGACCTTTATTGCTTGGAGATGATGTTTTGCATGGCTCTGCGCCCAAATTCAGTTTTACTCCTTTTACTGATTCCAATTATTAAAGCTATTACTATCTTCAGTTTGAAGGAATTCATGTTGTGTGTAAGGAATGTAATCTATTTGTGCTATATCTTCACAATTGCAAGATCGTCGAATCGTTGAAGATTCAAGGATAGCTATCGTTGCAGTATCAAACCCAATTATATAGTTCTGTATGTATTTTTTATTTATTTTTCCCAATATTGCAATCCATAATAAAACTTATATATTTTAAATGATTACAAGTATGTTACAAATCTAAGATAAGGTGCTTTGACATCATTTTAACATTTTTATAAAACCAATTTATATAGTTTCACATTCATTCATATTTATGTTGAATGTGTGTTCCGAGGAACAAAAGTTCGAGTTATGAGGCTTCAAAAATTGTAGGCCCAAATAATTTGGGTATGATCACCTAATGTTCAATTACTAAATTCTTCTCGCAACAGAATAACCCCAGAGTTGAACAAAAACGATTAAAAAAATGAGGGCAAAAATTACGGCATAAGAACCCTTAGTGCTACGAAACAAAAAAATAACAAGCTTGATCTTTCACTATTTGAAAACCTTGATGGCATGAAATAAAAAGATACCAAAGCCAGATTACAAGATAAAATTTACTTAGCAGTTACGCTTCAACATATTTGTCATGTCGTAGTTGGAATGTTGAGTTTCACATTGTTTCCCCTTTCCATTTTTGCCATCCTCGCACTTCTTCACCCCTCTTCCTCTGCTATTGTTTCTCTACCTCAAATTTGACTCCTTCGAAAGATCCTCTTCAGCGTTTCCATCATACATTTCACGTACAATTTCTAATTATAGGTCTCTCGAGCCTTGCAATGTTAACCAACATACTATTAATTTTTCCTAGTTAGACTATGACCCATGCCCTAAATAAATTTAAAAAAAATAAAATATGTCATAAAAAGGAAATTTTAAATAAAAATTATACAAACTAAAAAAATGTTTGAATAATATCATAAAGGTTGGTGCCTAATTGATTCTTCGTTTCCCTTTATTCATATGCTTGATAACCGAAAAATTGATTCTAATTTAATGAAGGAAAATATTTATATTTAAAGACCATTATTATTTTCATACATTCAATGTGTTTCCATGGCTCCATTTTACTTACACTAACAATCACACCTTTAAGATGCAATGGGACACTGATAGAGATAACATGGTATACATGGATTTTTTTATTATTGATAAATGGTTTTGAAGGGGACCGTACCCCATAGTACATAAGGGCTCAAAAGCTAGATGAAACAAGACAATAGTAGTGGTTTTTTGACATGTAGGGACCACACCCTAGAAAACAAGGCCTGATAGCCAGAAAGAAACGTTAAAAACAAGGGCAGTGGACAACCTACCTGCATGAAGCCAAAACACAATCGAACAACAACATCACAACACATGTACAACCGTGAAATACTAGTAGAAAGACCAAAAAAACAGAGAACTCGAAACATGGAAATTTTAATTGGGTAAACTTTGGTGAATTAAAGGAAATCATCCTCCCAATATTACATCTTTTTTCAAAGTAAATATGCAATCATACATTTTTTTTATAGAAATTTACCATGTTTCCTAAAACAACATAATTGCTTTGACATGAAAATAGATTCAATTAAAAATAAAAGGCAATGCTGGTATAAAAAATTCTTTATATTTATAAAAAATAGTAAACCCGATTTCTCAAAGAAATTCAAAATTGCTCTAAATTAATAAAATTACTAAATAAATTTCTCCATATTTATGTTGAAATAAGAAAAGAAAACTGCTCTATGATTTCAAAGACTAGCTATATGTAAAATTTTAAAATAAACAAGTCAAATTGATGTAAATAATTTACATATTTTAAGTGCTCCACATCATTTACTTACAAAAATTTACAACCTAATTTTCAAAAGCAATTTGTCCTCTCATCTTGACATGAATTGTATTATTGCTCTCCAAATACATAATAGATCGACTTCATTCATTATGACATTGCAACTGCAAAATATTGCACGGTAGTTGAATTGTCTTAAATCATGTTAATGATCTAAAAGGAGAAAAAAATAAAGACTATTATTTCACCATGAGTAATAATATACAAATGAGCATACAAGTCAAACTTGAGCTTCCCTTCATCATTGGGTCATTATAATACATCTAAAGTATGAAAACATTATAAGTAATTAAATAAAAACACAAATTCCCATTACTTTTCTTTGGTAACATTTGCAATTCGAAAATGTTATTTTCATATATGAAAACATTATAAGTAATTAAATAAAAGCACAAATTCCCATTACTTTTCTTTGGTAACATTTGCAATTTGAAAATGTTATTTTCATATGTATTTCCTAGAGTCTAGTAATTCTATTATTACAATGAGACAAGTATAAAATGTAAAACTGATCAAAATAATAAATTCATATAAGATATCAGATATATAATAATACCATGTCATAATAATATTTTTATGTGGTTGATCTCTTTAATAAGTCCAAAGTAGATATTTTAGCAAAATATTACGTGGTTGATCTAATATATTATACCTCGTTTGGTGATTGTTTTGTCATGCAAGGGGAGCGGGAGGTGGTGGAAGATTTGGTTAATTGCCCTCGGTCATTGGCTTTCTTCATCTTGTATTGACAACATGGATCGTTGATTTTAGTGTAAGTCGAGGGCGAATAATAGAGGTAGGATGGTAACAAGTACAATTGTGAGATCAAGTAGGAGGTAGGGTAAAAGGTTGCATACAAACTCTTTGGCACTAAGTAGTGATATGAACTACCTCATACCGAATATTATTGCAATAAGAATAGATGAAATAGGTGGTTTAAGGATGTTACATAGCTTGTCCATCATTGATACATGCAAATTCCTTAATAACATTGGGAGTAACAATATTGGTACATGCCTTATTGAAAGTAAAAATATATCTTAATGTACAAATTATTCAAGAGAAAAACCTTAAGGGGAGCTAGGATGTAATTGAAGGCCCATTTCGAAAGGGTATTCCTTAGAAAAATGAATAAACATGTTCAATAAATAACATGTTCACCAAATGATTTAACCCTAATATCTAGACATATTTTAGAATTAATGTAAAACCCTAATTAGGATTAAAATTTAGAAATAAAGTATATTCAAACTATTAAATTAAACATTCATATACAAATATGAACATGTACTAAATGATTGAGATATTTCATTAATTAGGGCACGTGCTAAATATAGTAAAATCACAAGTAGATAGTGCACTTATTTTTTTTTACTTTGACGACTAATCTAAGCTTGAAACTAGAAGAAATAAGTAAAAATATTGATGTAGATGGTTCATCTTCAAAATTGGATATTGATCTACCTTGTGATAAATTTGACTAGAATGGAAAAAATCGGCCAACCTTTCTTATCCCCATTGCATATAATATTCCTTCTATATTAAATAAGTTTGTGACTGTATGACCTCTAGCTATTATTGAATGTGATTCTCTATGTGTGATATGGGTTTTGAAAGATGGACGTAAGTTTATGAAATCAATCTTATCCTCTTGAAACCCTAACTTTTTAAAAGTCCTATAAAAAGGGTCTACGGTTTGGGTTTAGTGACACTCACCACTCCTACATAACACTACTCTAAAGAGGTGTGAAACCCACGTAGTTCTTCATAGGTACTGGAAGTTCAATTGTGCTTGTGTCATCTACATGTATGCAACTAAAATCTATCTCTTTGATACTTGATAATATTTACTTTGACTTGGATTTGAGTGCTTTTGACTTAATCATACTTGAGAACTTGTTTATTATGCTTCAAACTTGTATGGGGGATGCTCCTTGTGTACAATTTTATAAAGGGAAGAAAAAGGTGGTTTAATGTTATGAGGGTGAATGTTGGGTATGTGTCAAGTAATAATCAATTGAGTAAATGAGAGGGTTTGTATATATATATATATATATATATTGTGTACAATTTTATAAAGGGAAGAAAAAGGTGGTTTAATGTTATGAGGGTGAATGTTGGGTATGTGTCAAGTAATAATCATAGGATTGAGTAAAGAGAGGGTTTGATATATATATATTAATCTATATCTATATATATATGTATCTATATAATATACATATATCGTATATATATAATGTACATATATGTACATATATATATATACATGGTAACATTAGTATTAATATATATATACATGTACATATACTGTAGCATATATGTATACATGTACATATATGTACATATATGTATACAGTACATATATGTACATATATATTATTATATCTAGTGTATGTATATATATATATATAGAATTATATAATAGATATATATGGATATATATACCAGGAGATAAGTACATTAACAGAATCTACATAACATATATCACATATACACCCTATATAACATATGGAGATAGGGAGATAGCATAGACTGACAGAGGATATACAGATTGTATCATGTAGATATACATAACATATATGTCTATAATGTATATAATACATATAACATATGTATATATATCTGTATATAGGTATTATATACATATAACATATTGTATATCAGATGTGTATATGGATATATGTATGTACATAATATGTTACATATTACATATATGTATAGATAGACATATATAGTACATACATATATACACATATACACATATAATACATATCGTATATATGTCTATATCTATATATGTATATGTATAGATGGATATATACAGATATACATATGTGTACAGAAACATGTATATTATGTATAATACATATATACATAATACATATATATTATATACATAACAAATGTATATATATGTGTATATGTGATTATGTATGTATATATATGTATGTTACATATATATGTATAATATACAAATATGTATATATATGTGTATATGTGTAATATGTCTTGTATATATATGTATGTACATATATATGTATATATTAATATAGTATATCTTACATATATGCTCTATTATAAGAATGTAATAATATATACATAAATCTAGACACCTGATACAAATATTATATACATCTTGGAATATGTATATAACATATATACATATATTAAAATATGTATATATGTATATCTACATACCTATATACACCAGTATAGGGAGTATGGAGACAGTATAGAGGGATAGGAGAGAGGGATAGGGAGGAGAGACAGGAGGAGAGAGAGAGACAGAGAGAGAGAGAGAGAGAGGAGAGATACAGAGAGAAAGAGAGAGGAATGAGAGAAGGAGACAGAGGAGAGAGAGAGAGAGAGAGGAGAGGGGAGATAGGGAGTAGAGGGAGGAGAGAGAGGGCTAGAGTTGGGAGAGAGAGAGGGAAGTAAGAGAGGAAGACGCAGGAACAGATGAGAGAGAGAGAGACAGAAGAGAGGGGAGACAGAGACAATAGAGAGAGAGGAGAGAGAGAGATAAGAGAATATCTATATATATTAATAGATCTATATAAGAGTATATGTATATGTATATATGGATATTCATGTATATAATACATATATATGTTGGATATATATATATATAATGTTATGTAATACAATATCTACATAGATACATATACATATATATAGATGAGAGATACAGATATGTATGTATATTATATATATATATGACATATACATATACATATATAGATATAGAGATATATATATATAGAGAGAGGACAGGACAGAGACATGAGAGGAGAGAGAGAGAAGAGAGCGACAGAGAGGGAGAGGGGAGAGACAGGAAAGGACAGAGAGGCGAGAATGGAGGACAGATAAATAGATAAATATTATAGATAGGCTATTATGGATATACAAGATAAATATCTATTAGAGAGGTATAGATGTTATATATATGTAGATAAATCATACATATATAGATATATATATATGTAGAATAGAGGTATAAATAGAGATATATAAGATACTATTAGATATATATATATATATATATATAGTTCTAATAACATGTTATATAGATTATAAAATATGTATATATATATATAGACTATACATATATGTATACATATATATATACATATATGTATAATATATATATAATCTATTATAATGTAATAGATAAACATATATGTGTATATAGATATATATAGATATATATATATATATATAGCTATATATATATATATATATATATATATATATATATACTCTAATGGTAATTTTTCATACTAAGGCCAACCTAAATGGCAAAGACTGACTCATTTAAGAAAATTTCCCATTTGAAAATTTGACAGTTAGGAATCTAAGGACATAATTTCTTGATAAGGAATAGGATGGGCAATCGATCCTTTCCTTACTAGATAGTTGTGTCCTACAACTTTGAGTGCTAAAATAATGATAGAAAGTAAGTATGTGTAGGAGATGTAAGATGTTTTTGAATAATAGAATTATTCTTGTAGGTGAGTAAGTAGTAAAATGAGGGATTTTAATCCTTAGGATAAAGTGAGAAGATGTGTTTGAGCTCTACTTCTGGTCTTTTCAGGGTTTGAACTTGGTTCCTTCATTTTGCTACTTGTCACTCCGGATCTATCATAGGGTTCCTATATCACACATGTTCTTGTAAAACAAACCCTAACTACCTACACAAAGCTCAAACAAACATTAAATGAAATAAATAATGCATATGCTTGAGTCAGACTGACCTCGGCGATCACCCCAAAGTAATTGTCATTGAGTGTTGCACCACATTTCATACTCAATGTAGTTCTTGTGTGTGTGTGTGTGATTTGAATTACGTCCTTTGAAGTTAGGTTTCCCTTCTTCTAGTCACACCAAGATACTGCGCTATAAATAATTTTCCCACAAGATGAATGTGTGAGATGGAATTCAAAATAAGACCTCCTATGCAGTGAGTAATACATCCCAAAATACATTCCTTGAGTGTCGCTCTTGCATATGGCAGATAGAGAAACTGATAGACAAAATTTTCCCACTCCTTGATAATAATTAGTAATTTGTGTGTATATATATGACGTCCTTGTTGAAATTTAACACTTCGTGACACAAAAAATCGACCTAGGTCATGAGATAAAGATAAAAAAGACCCAAAATAAAGAAAAAACAAACAAGTTGGAAAATAAATAAGATGGAAAAAAATGCCCAAAAGGGACACTAGTGCCCAGACAATATTGTCCTAATTGAGCGGTATTGTCACAAATCCAAGAAACATAAACAACACAAAGAATATGGATATGGATCCCTATGACATGACCAAAAGATATACATGCAAGCAATACGAGGAAAATTCACAATCAAATTCAGTCAAACCAGTAAAGAGGACTAAGAAAAGGTGCCACCAGTATCTAATATCTGCACTTGGAAATCATGCATATGACAAAATACTAGATGCATGATGTAATGATAATCAATGCATATTTTTGTGTCTACATTTTCTCCCCTATGCTATTTGGATGAAATTCAATATTATAAATGATATAAGAAGAACATACTTGATGAGGAACCAAAGGAGTTGTAGCCACATCGTGCCGATAGTAAGAATCATAATGTGGTGAACCATGGATCACTTCTTTGATCCATGCAGGGTGATTGTATTATCATAAGAAGAGCCATTGGATAGAAAAAGTGCTAAGGATATATAAGATACTTTGAAACTTGGAGATTGAAGGAATGGTCATGAGTGATCAATTCTTGAACCAGTATAACAAATCTATGTATTTAAGCATCCTTTTGGTGAAACTCTATGGATTTGAGCATCCTTTCACTAGAGAAAGAGTTTTGGGAGAGTGGTCAACTTTACTCTTCGCCACGACGCTTCCTCAAATAGGTTCTACCTATGCAAACAAAAACAAACCAATCGAAACTTGTCTACTAGGTACAAAAACCCTCGTAAAGCAATTAAGGAAAGGAAAGGTGACTCATTTCCCACACTTTACGATTGTTAAGGGTGTAAACTTGGTCAAATGGCAAAAGTGCTTGACTTGATTGGATCCCAAGTCAAGTCATCTGGGAGAAATATTGATACTTGTTGGAATAGAATTGAAACAATTTGTATTGGTTGGAACATAGTATTTTATTGAATCTTGATTAAAAGTGATTTGAAAGGTTGCTTTGCCCCCAGATTAGGTCATTTGAGGGGTAAGAGATTGTGAGAATCCGATAAAATATGTGAAAATTTGAGACAATTTTTCACTTGAGATAGATTGAAACCGTACTCTTGGAGTAATAACTTTGAATATTAGTTTGTGACTGATTGAGAATAGGGTGGTATTATATGATGTGTTTGTGTGTACTGTATTGGATTTTTTCTCGAATCATTCTATGAGGGGTAATAGGATAACCTTGAATATTTTCCACCCTTACGATGAAGGGTGAGAAACAAGGCGGTGAACCATGAACTGAAAGAAAAGTAGAGTGGCTATGTGCATATAAACTAGAAACTTATAGAATTAGTAGTGACCAATGAGATATAAGCATAGCGAGTAAACAAGTATAGGAAGCATGGTAGTCAATGTGCAATTTGGTGAATAAAAAAGAGACGGTTATAGGGTCGTTCATGGTGCGGAAAATGGATAAATGAGGCTCAAGATACGAAGGAAACAATGTCAGTGAATTGGGTACCGTAAGAAGTAGTATAGTAACTATAGTAATCATAGTAATAATAGGATTTACTATAAATAGTAAGGTTGGAAAAGTGAATGGTAATTTCATTTGTAAATTGACTTAACACTATTTAAGCTCTAGATTGTGAGGATGCCACGGGCATGAGAGGCTATTCCATTGAGGATAAAAAGAGTTATAGAGGTGTTGTTGACTCTGACAGTAGATCAACTAGTGAGTTTTGTGTTTTTGAAGTAATGTAGGCATTAGTATAGTTGGTTTTATCCATTTTTACATTTTTTTTTTGTGAATTTGGGCATTTCTTTCCAAGACAGAGCCGGTATGGTCAGTTTTGTCCCTTGGATGGTACCACCCAATTTTGGGAAGTAGTGTCCAAGTTCTAGACGGTACCGTCCACAATGTTGGGCGCTTCTATCCAGAGAGCTATAAGAGTTTATTATGATGTTTCCATGTTTTTGTATATGTTTTAATGTTGACTTGGGATTGTTGTGCTTGTCTGTGCTGTGCAGAGAGACATACATTCGTGAGAGTTCCATGTAGGGAGGCATTTGTCTACATTGTTGGCACCAATGAAAATTTTGGCGGCAAATTTTCATAATTAGGTGAATAGTAGGAATTATGGAATATGCATTTGGCTAAATTTTGATGACCATGCCACTTTCGACATTTCGCCTAAAAAATCCAAAAATGGTAATTCATCCCAAGCGAATAGCCAACATATCTCTAATCCTTACATTTATTTATAATGGATCACCGCATAATTGACGGGCCATGATTTCAAAACATTCTTGGATCACCAAGAATTCTATGGAACCTTTGGTCTCAGTTTCCCACTTTTTAGGGAGAAAATTTTGAAATTTGCTTAAATTTGCCATACATACATACATACATACATACACACACACATACATGCATACACACATACATACATACATACATACATACATACATACATACACACACACACACATACATAAATACATACATGTTTTAAAGGCTAATCAAGAAAACATTTTGCTTATCTTTTTCGATTTGTGAATTTGTGAATTTGCAAAGTAGTAGAAAAGGATTCAATATTTTTCTTACAAAAAACAAATAAATCAAGATCTTACTGGCTATAATGTTGTAGTTTACATCCTACAAGCACTTAGTACTAGTAAATCTATTCAATATTAATCCAATTTAAAACTTGTTTTCTATCATGTCACATTTCTTTATCTACTTTTATCAGTTAGGCTGTTAGTAATGCTATAATATATTAAAATATGTCATTTTTTGATTTTATGGTACTACTAACATATGTGTAATGCGCATCATCGCCAATGTCATTTTTTTTCATGTCCTATGAAAACATAATTCCTTAGTCAATTTTCATCTCATCGCAACCAACTCAAAAATTGTCCTTACAACAAAATTTAAATGAAAAATGGAATCTCAAGGAAAAAGGAAAGTGGAACACCTCCTGATACTGACATACAAAAAATCAGATCTTATTTTGAGAAACCATCTACGAAATCCCATCTTTCTCTAGCATGACCAACACTATCAAGGGATAATGATGGCATTCACAATGAAACTCAGAATTATTTCATTGATGATTTGATGACTAACGCTATCAATGATGATGATGATGAATGCATCCCCTTGAAGACATCCCATTGAATGAAGTTGAAACTGCATCATTAGATGATTTACATTTCTACTCTAGTGTTAGGATGTCATCATAATCACATGCCCAATTGAATGTTGGAGGTGAACCTTTTAGAAGTTAACTAATTTTAAATTCTACCACAGAAAATACTTAGGGGATACATATTTCTGGAAGAAAGAGAAAGGTAATAAAATGGGACTTAAGAAGGAGTTTCACGCTAAAGTGGGTTTCTAAGTTTCCATTTATTGAGCATGTTGAAAATGAAAATAAATCTAAACCTCCCAAAGAATGCAAATGTACAATTTGTACCTGGAAATTAGACAGGGAAAAGATAATGCAACATAAATTGGATATTATTGAGAAGCACATAGAAATGATATATTAAAAACAAACTGTAGATGGAGTTGTGAAGAATGTTGCCAGATGGAAAAATTAGAGATGATTGTTTACATATTAGGTATGAAAAATAATTTGAGGAGATTAAGATAACTGAAACAATAGTAGCAAAGAATGAAGGGACAATTACATCTCAATTTACCAAGTTCATTCAAAATAGTCTTTTAGGTAAAATTGTTCAGCTAGTTATTTTTTTCACATTCTAAAAAGAGGTCATCCTATAGCATAATTTCCTAAACATAAGAAGATGTTTTCTTTTCTTTATGTCTTACACTTTCCTCATCCTCACTAGTCTGAAAGTAGTGGTTGGGATTGGGAAAAATGCATAGTGATTAAACTAAAATGTAATATCCTAGATTAATCTGATGCTATGAAAAACAATAAATAACAACTAAATAAATAAAGGAAATGACCCAAGCAACTAAGTAAATAGAAATGTGAAACCCTTATATGTAAGAGAGGGTTAAAAAGTCCTTGTTTGATTCGATGAAGGTGTGGGACTGTGTTGCAGTGTGAACCAGGTTAACATGAGGAGGAAATGATCACATAGAAGCCAGAGAAAGTGAAAACCTGAGCTCTCTGATTGGACTGGGATACCTGAAATGGGACAGGGGTACCCATGGGCACCTTGGTACGAGATCTAGGCACCCTGGTCTGCGGAAATGGCTTGAAAACCTCCTCTGAGGTGTCATTAGGTATTCACCTATGTTCAATTTTAGTCATGTGTATGTTACTGAACTGCATCGGATGTCGTTGTAAGACCTACAATAAAGAACCACCTGTAAAACCACAAACAAAGCATCAAAACCCTAAAAAAGAAAGATGCATATGAAGGGGCTAGAATGTCCTCAATGAAAACAATGGTGGACTTACTAACTAAGTGCTACACTACATCTTAGACCCAATGTAGTTTTAGGTGTGTGTGTGTGCCAAATGTGCCCTAGGTTGGTCTTGTGCCAATCATACTTTATGAAGTAGCGAGAAAATAACTAGATGTATAATGTAGTAAATGTGTTCATGGAAATAATAGACTCCCCTCCTATGAAGTGTGTTGCAGATGAACTAGCATTGTGTGCCTCATGATGGAGCTATATGGATGTAATTGTAGCTTTAGGTGCCTTTGATGGATGCAAATCTAGATGGTGATAGTAGATGCTTAGTGTTTGGTCCCTCATTATGGTCACATAAATTTATATTTCTATGGTTCTAATTTTGTAACTAACCTCGAAAAGGCCAACCACCAAAAAGATAGAAAGCTCAAATGGATAGAAAGTTCTTAAAAAGTGAGAGTAAAGTGTAAAGATGATTAGGATGCCCTAAAGGGGACCAGAGCACTTGGGGTGCCCCAGTCCTGGTTGGGCATCCTAGTTAGAAATAGGAAAAATGTAGAATGACAATACAGACTGGGCAAGTATAGGTGTAAGATCGAAAATCTGACAAGTAATGTAAAAATGGCCAAAGACATGGGTTAATTATTACTCTTTTCACTTAAGAACCATATGAATAGTAGTATGATGCTAGGACTAAATAATGAGTCAAAGTGTTTGATTTGTCCACATTTTCCCCCACTTTATGTTGGTGAGTGAAAATATCGGTAACATAAAGTAGATAGAGATACGTACCTGATAATCCATGTAGAGTGATTTAGAAAATGCACTGAGGCACTAGAAAAAGTGTGGAGTGACAAAAAGATGGAGCGTGGGGACTAAAGATGCAAAAGTGTAAAAAGTGATGAGAGTGAATATACAGATGAAAATTGGCATACAACCTTCAACCACACTCGACCCCCTGAGGTCATGCCGGAACAACCGATGTTGAATGCGTGTGGCTAACTACAGGAGAATCAATGACTAAGATATGGTAGTGTGATCTCCTGGTAGCTGTGTTGGCAAAGGGGAGATTTAGAGGCTATGAATGGGTAGCACAAATTACCTATGGTTTATTTTCCTAACTTGGATCTAAGCGCTAAAATAGTTTGAAGTGTCCATGTAAACTGAATGAAATTAACAATCTATGCTACTGCTGAAAGAGAAGCTAATCTAAACAAATCATGAAACTGAAATATTACAATCACAAACAACAATTTGCTTCTATTCTAAATAATTAAAATATTTCTACACTAAAACTAAACAAGTGAGATAACCCGATGTGGTTATTCACTTGTGCTGAGTGTATTAAATCTAAACTAACTTAAAACAAGAACTTTTCCAAATGATCTATGATGTGTATACAACCTCCTACAAATATTCTCTCCTTCATATCCACAGAGATGGGAAGAAGAGGATCTGTCACCGGGAGTTGCTATGAAAGACTCAAATATTCTTGGAAATCACTTAATTACTTGCAAATGAAAGGAAATTTATTTCTACTCTATTTTATATGATGTAACAATGATAAATTGCAAGAATGAAGGAAATCAAACAACAAATCCAATCTGGAATTCACATAATAGAGGTAAATCCAACTATGTAGTAATTTCTCCCCTCAATTTGTCTCTTTCTTTCTCTATGTGTCCATATGAGTCCAAGGAATTGGGAACACAAAGGAAACAATAGGAGAAGGTGCTTGAGCAATGAAAACTTGAAGGCAGGAGGAAGAGAGATAACACAAGTGAACAGAGCTTGGCTATGTAATTTTCAACAGGATTATGACAGCAATACTATGCAAGATACACAAATTTCTCGGGCCCCTTTGCTTGAATACAAGCAAGGAATATATATGAATTGGCTGGGATGTGACTTCATGCACAAGGAAGCCTTGGAGTGCCAAATCTGAAGAGGCAGTTCAAACTAATTAAATCTATTTAAAAATAGAAGAGGGAAGGAAAACTAAGCAATCAAGACTATTTTTAGGCAATTTGGTTCACAAAAGCATCCTAAAAGTTAAGTTAAGTGAAGTGTCACGTGTCAAAAATACACATGAAGGATTATGGAAAAAGCACGCAGGACCGCCACCTTGTGTAGGGAAGTGGTCCTGGCACTAAAGGCTAAAACATACACAGACTAAAGTGAGAAGCTAGAAGAAAGCGTGGAAAATATGAATAAGGATGTCTAAGCTACAAATATACATTGTGAATGGTTTAGGAGCTCGAACACCTTTTAAAAGGACATGAATCATCGTTGGGGACTTTGTGTAACCGTTTTCCGACAATGTAGCACATGTAATTTTGGGTGCGTACAATGAACCTAGGGTGGAAGCGTGTGTGTATATGCCAATGTGTGTAGTGTACCTATATGTTTAGTATCGTGTGTGTGATGTACCTGCCATGTGTGTGTTATTGTGGTTGACTGCTTGCTTCCCATACAGATGAACTTGCAAAAGAGAAGATGATCAAGTAGTCAAATACACATGCATATGTGTAAAAACACATGTAAAGATATTACAAAAATGATAATAAAAAATGAACATCTGCACCTAATTTGTGATGAGACAAAAGGGTGTAGAAAGGATATCTTGTAACTGTTGGTGAAGTGTGAGTTTTTTGGGTGATCTCATGCCACTATGGCTGAAGAAGTGTAGGGAGAAAGCTATGTTATTCTCCAACCTGTAATTACTTCCTTGATATTGGTGAAGAGATCTTTATACTGTCTGGTTTTTTGGGTGATCCAACGCCATTGGCCGAAGTAGTGTAGGGAGGAACATTCGTTGTATCCTCCAACATTTAACTACTCCCTAGAATGCTAAGGACAATATGCCCTATAAAATTTGATGTGTATGGGGTTTATATACTGGTCTGAACCCACTTGCTATACTGTGTCATGGACGACAACTGTAGACTGAACCGTAGAATGAACTGTAAACGTAGCTGTAGACTGAATTGTACTAGTACCGTGTGTAAACCCCAAATGATGCCCCCCTCTTTGGGGGCACATGTGACGTCGTAGATAGGAGAATGTGGCCCTAAAAGAGGACCAGATGTGTATATTAAAACTCTGTCCTGCAGCGGGAAGGGAATGTGTTTGGTAAAGACCAAGGCACACATAAACAAGTGGCTAGGAAACAAGTGTTAGTACAAACAAACATTCATGTAGATAACAAGTATAAGCCAAACAAACAATGTATAGGCTAGAATAGTAGTAAACAATGCAAACACCCAAGAAGAAATCATAGACCGCGTAATGTGGGTTGTAAACATGGGACACCACTCATAGTGTCGCAAGACAATCAAGGCCATCATGGCCACAAAAAAACAAGTGTGTACAAACAACAAAGGGAAAGGCCCACGAATAAGAATAACAATAACAAACAATGACAGACAAGAGTGAAAAATAATTATGGAAGCAAATATCCCTACATAGAAAATGTTGTACATGAAACACCCGTTAGCATGTTAGAAAAATAACAAGTATGTCAAAAGTGTGTATAACCTGATAATGAAAAGTGCTAAGTACAAAATGAAACAATAACACCTGTGGTGTACGAATGTGGATGCCCCCAGTAGCCACCATTTGATTGGTAGTAACCAAACATCAATGGTGCATGTAAGAGACCTGTATATGTGACCACAACTAGAAAAATATGTGAACGCATATGTGTGTATGGTAAAGATAATTAAATACAAGATATTTATCTATCATGTGTAGTAAAGTGAACATGTAAAGACAAATGCAAGCAAGGGTAAATGCAACCATCAAATGCAGTATGTTGTAGATGGATGGAATGGAATGCAGAGTGGATGATAGGAGTTGCATTCCCCTGAGTGAATGGAATTTTATGTAGTGAGGTTCATTTAGTATGCCCCCTCAACAGTCAAGAATGAACCAAAAATGAGAGTGTTTCATCGGGAAATGGTCAAACTATGTGTTGTGTGTAGCGTGCTGTGATGAGTGTGTAGTGATGATATGCGACATAGATATGAACTGTGTGTGACCCTATAGCCTAAGTGTATATCATGAAAAGATGAATAGAAAGGAGTGGTGATTTAGCCTAAAGCGTATACCACTAAACAATGTAAGTGAAAGTGATGATGTAACTTATCACAAGATGATGCTAGAAGAAGTGACCCTATAGCCTAAGGCATATATCACTAATCCTAGGAATGTCACATGAGAAATATAGGATGTGAGTGGATTCGCGAGTGTGATGTGGTCCATTTGTGAGGTATACCCTCAATATCCTAGTATAGATCGTGAGACTAGAGTGCGTCATTAGGTAGTGAGTGCAACGCGTAGAAGTGAATATGCAAAATGTGTACTATGTGCGGTAACATGTAATGGAATATGTGTAGATGACCTAAGATGTGTAGCTTAGTAAATATAAGACACAATATGACAACACACAATATATAATAACTATGGAGTGATGTGTGTAAGATAAGATGTAAAATGTAAGATGTATGAAAATGCGCAATGCCCATAGCTTGGAATGTAGTGTATAATGTGTAGATGATGTGTGATGATAGGCGTTGCCTACTGTGTAGCGACTAGTGTACATTTCATGGGCTCCCTATGTGTAAAATGCCCTCAACAGTCAAGTGTGAAACAAAGCACAAAAGTGTGACATCAGGTAATGTTGATGTATGTGGTGTAGATGACTATGAAAATGCTAGAACGTGGATGCATGTACATGTGAGTATGAGACGTGTGTTAAGACCTAGATGGTGGGGGGGTGTGTGAATGCTATACCCCCAAGTGCATGTGAGTGAAGGAAGAAGGTCCTCCATCCAATGCGAGTGGTGGTGAAAGTGTATGATCATGTTCTAGTAGTGGTGAAATAGTAGATAGTTGTTACATGGGTGAGTGAAGTCTATGTGCATGCGATGGGTGGATATATGATGAGTGCATATGGGAAAAAAATATGTAGGTGATGGAGACAGATGAGAAGCTGAATGTGGAGGTGATAGATGCCTGTGTGGGATAAAACGAGGTGGTGACCTATGTCAAGATGTAGTAACTGTGTGAGGAATGGGCCTATGCCTATGTGTAGGTATAGTAGAGCGGTGAGGCCGCGTAGATGGTGTGCGAGTCGATGAACTAGGAGAGGATTTTTAATTAACATAGGTTGTGATGTGTTAGATTAAGTAGGGGATGCCTGAACTGGTGCTCGAGGAGATGATGACCATGGAGTAGATGGAGGTATACCGTGGATAGAAACAACTTTATTGTTATGAATGAATTTGAGTTGCAAATGATTCATAGAGATGATGGACTTAGACTTATGAATCCAATTGAAACCTAGAAGCATGTCATAACCATTGACTTCTTATATGACAAGGAAGGGTACCAACATAGTAAGATGTCTTACCGTAACATGAAGTTTAACTACACGAGATGATTTTTTCACTGGATATGAGGTTTGTGATTGTGGATAACTGATAGCATCAGGAAGTGGAAGATAGCATGCGCTAATGGGCCATGATGGATCAACCTTTGTATTGTTGATGGGACTGCTCCGATAGATGCGTTAATGTGTAAGTGATTAAAAGAGAATGTAGCATGATAATCATAGTCAGAGAAAGAAATAACCAAGGGAGAAGTGTTTGTGTTAGCTACTAAGAAATCAAGGGCCCCGAATTCAGGTGGAGGAACTACATGATAAGTATGATTAGTTGATGAATCAGTTTTTTTATTGTCATGTTGCGAAGGTGGGTTACCAAATAATTTGAGCTTACAATTTTCATTGATTGGTGGAGAGTCTGTAGCCTCAAAAAATTCAATCTTGTTGCTATTGATGAGGTCTTGGATAATGGTGCAGAGTTTGAAACATCTATTCATAAAGTGTCCCACACAACTGTGATAGTTGCATCAAAATTTCTCATTATAGTTTCATCCTTTTGGTCGCAATGGGTCTAATTCGAGTGGTGTAGGAAGTGTGATAAGATTGCTCTCAAGAAGCTGCTGCAATATAAGGTGTGGGGCCATGGGAAATTTAGTTAATATACGTTGAGGTAGTTGCGACTGAAGCTATTTAATAGTAGTGATTGCGTTGGAAATGATTTTAGTGTCATTAGATTTTTTGGTGGAAGGTTTAAATGTTGACTTGCCTTGAAAGCATGCAGGTGTTGATGCTTATTCCCGATACTTAAGTTTACCAATGGATAAAAGCTTAATTTTGCAAAGCTTTAGGGTATGAAAAATTTGATCGAATGAAGGAGAGGTCTCAAAGAGTACACTTTCTTGGAGGGGTGGTAGTAGAATTTGGATGAATAAATTCTAAAGCTCAGAGTCCGAAAGAACATTCGACATCTTAGCTAAGTTGTTTTTTTAACACAAGACATAATTCGCTAAGTGTTCATTAGACCTATGTTTAAGTTGTGCAAGTTGGGTATAAGAGATATTAAAGCCGATGTTGATAGAGAAATGAGTGAGAAAACATCGGCAAGATATGTGAAAGAGACTACTGAATGGATAGGCAGGTCATAAAACCAACGCATCACATAATCATGAAGGCTATGACGAAAGAGCTTAGCTAGGAGAACGTGATTATGTGCAAAATCTAGACAAGCCACATGGAATGCTCGGAGGTGATCTTGTGGGTCACCTTGGCCATTGAAAATAAGTAGTTTAGGGGTGATGAAATTTGGAAGAAGAAGATAAGTGGATATAGTAGGCTCAAACTAAGTATGCAATAATAGAGTGGAATCTAAAGATGGAGACACATGAGAAGTATCCTACCATAATTGATGAATTTATGCTTGAAGGACTTGATAAAGGGAGGCTAGATATTGAGTGACAATGGAAGGAGGTTGTTGTGTAGGAGAAACAAGAGGTAGGGTATAATGATTAGTAGGAGTAGGAACAAAAATGGGAATACTAGAGATGGGTGGAAGAGTAGAAGCAAGCGGTTGAGTAACAGCCGTGGTGGGAATAACGACAGACACATTGAGCTTTGTGAGGTTTGTAGCTTCCTCACGAGCATCATATAAATGAAAGTTTAGATCTTGGGGATGCTCAATGATATTAATTAATGAGTTTAAGATGAGCTTTGGTAACATCATCAGAAGATTGAGCCATATTAAAGAAGAGAAAGATATCCCTAAGTGGAAGGTGGTGTCGAGCGCGGGGTTCACCAAAATGATTAAACTAAAATGTAATATCCTAGATTAATATGATGCTATGAAAAGTAGTAAATAACAACTAAATAAATAAAGGAAATGACCCAAACAAATAAGTAAATAGAAATGTGAAACCCTAATATTCAATAGAGGGTTAGATAGTCCTTAGCTGATTCGATGAAGGTGCAGGACTGTGTCATAGTGTGAACAGGAGGAGAAATGATCACACAGAAGCTAGAAAAAGTGTAGATTTGAGCTCTTTGACTAGATTGGGACGCCTGGAAGGGGACATGAGCACCTTAATATGAGATCTTGAAGCCCTGGTCTATGAAAATGGCCTGAAAACCTCCTCTAAGGTGTTGCTAGGTAGTCACCCGTGTTTGCCTTTAGTCATGTGTATGTTACTGAAGTGCGCAGGATGTTGTTTTAAGACATGCAATAAAGAACTACTTGCAAAACCCTAGAAAAAACATCAAAACCCTAAAAAAAGATGCATATGAAGGGGTCCGACTGTCCTCAGCGGCCACAATGGTGGACTTACTAACTGAGCACTACACTACATCTCAGACACAATGTAGTTCTAGGTGTGTGTGTGCCAATTGTGCCTTAGGTTGTTCTTGTGCTAGTCACACTTTGTGAAGTAGTGAACAAAGAACTATATTTAGAATGTAGTAAATGTGTGCATGGAAACAATAAACTCCCCTCCTATGAAGTGTGATGTTGATGAACTAGCCTTGTGTGCCTTGTTATGGAGTTAGATGGATGCAAATGTAGCTTTAGGTGCCTTTGATGGATGCAACTCTAGATGGTGATAATAGTTTCTTAGTGCTTGGTCCCTCATTATGGTCACATAACTTTATATTTATATGGTTATTTTGTTCTAACTTTGTAATTAACCTCGAAAAGGCCAACCACCAAAAAGATAAAAAGCTCAAATGGCTAAAAAGTGTATGAAAAGTGCGAGTAAAGTGTAAAGAGGATCAGGGTGCCCCAGAGGGGACCAGAGTCCCAGTCCTGGCTAGGAGCCTTAGTGAGAAATAGGAAAAATATAGAATGACAATACAAACTGGGTAAGTGCAGGTGTAACCTTGAAAATATGACAACCAACAATGTAAAAATGGCCAAAGACATGGGTTATTTATTACTCTTTTCACTTAATAACCATATGAATAGTAGTATGAGACCGTGACTAAATAATGAATCAAAGTGTGTGATTTTGTGTCTACACATATCTATGATTGAGAAATAAGATTTGAAAGAGAAACTTAAGTTTGCACGATATGTGTCTTTATTTATTGATGAGGTTATAGTAGTAGATGATATTGTTTGGGTTTGTATGCATGTTTATGTTATTGAGAGTCATGTGAGACAACCTCACTTACTTGATATTCACAAGATGAGAGAGAACTCCAATGCTGAAAACCTATGTGAACTAGTAATAAGAATTTTGAAGGAGATCAATGGCATGTATGATTATACAATTGTAACAAAGCTGGTATGTGTTGGAGCAGATGGGGCATCTGTAATGCAAGGTCATCATAATGGTCTGTATGTAAGACTCAAAATTCCTCATTGCCCATATATGATTTCCATTCATTGTATGACTCATATAACGAATCTAGCATATAAAATAGTCAACAAATTTTAACTTGTAGCAAAAGTTGAAGAGCTTGTTTGAGAGGTGCATGCTTATTTATGCCATAGTCCTAAAAGGTTCATGAAATTCCAAATATTTGCATAAGGACTAACAAATGTGTATAAACTATTAAAACATGTCAACATTAGGTGGATCTCATTGTATCAACCAGTTTGTAGGGAGTATGATTAGTATCAATCCTTATTGGGAGTAATGTGGCAATACCTCGTAGAACTGGACAAGGCTCACGATTTGATACATCATTTGATTGATATAGATACATTATTGATGTTTTGTGGTCTCCTTCCCATGTTGGATAAAATGTTTCGTTTAATTAGAAAATCCCAAGAAAAAACTATATATATTGCTGATTTTTCTAGTTTAAGGAAATGAGTTTTTATGACAATAGAATATTTGTTTCTCAATGAGACTAATTTTTTCAGGTCCAAAGTTTGAGAGTTGGAATAATTTTATACATATTGAAATCCAAGTAGCTTTTTGAGGTTGAACTTGTTTGGATAAGTATGTGCTTTTGTATGCGAATATGAGATACCAAAACACTTCTTTTGAATAGTAATCGATAAGGTTGAGAATGTAAATGTCACAGGGATGATATTTGATAACATTGTATCGTCAACATAGGTAAGGCTAAGAGAAATTATAGCTTCCATACTAGAATAAATAAGGGAACATTTTAGTAGGTGTAGACACCTTAAAATAACACATTACTCATTCTAAACATTCGAAATCATCCCGAAATTACTTCACAGTACATTACGACCATTTTTGACCACTTTTAATTAGATTTAATATATTTTGCTATTTTACGGCCTTTAACGACATTTTATGACACTATCTTGCAACTCCCCTAATCATTCCTATCGCTCACACATGGTCTCAAATTATTAAATATTCACACTATGGACCTTATTAGATTCATATCCCATTCATAGTATGAGTAATTAATTAATCCTATCACTCTTATTATTCATCCTCTATCCCATTAGTTAATTTTATTAGCTAATTTAATATCAAAACCATTAAATAAATCCTACATTATCTGTTTACATCTCACCCTTTTATCCAATTAATTAATATTACTTCACTAGTCAACATCTCAAGTTAACTAGAGCAAAAGGAATTAATTAAAAGCTAAATTAATTAAATACATGTGCAAGAGGACAAAATTAGATTATCATATCATGCATTTGATTTAACTAAACATATCTTTCAAAAAGCATGGCATTCTAAAACTAAAGAAAATCAATGCAAAGGATAAAATTCACATCACTTTTTTGGGTGAATAAAACAAAAGTCGTGCAATTAATATTTAATTCTAAATAAAGAAAAGTACGTGTAGACTTGGCCAACTCAAGAATAACTCATCCTTGCAAGCTCAAATCAATGATTCAACTCCTCAAATAGATTGGAAACTCAATTAAACAATCCAATCTTGCTTCATTTAACTTCATATCAGACAAACTAATTACACCAATCCTATATTTGGAATTCCATTTATTTCTTTATAAATAATCACTCACTCTTATCCAATTATCATCTTTGGAAGATTTGAGAATAGCATTATCATTGTGTTGAATTATCATTCGATTATACACACTATTATGCTATCCATTGATTATGAATCTATAATCAGTTCAATCATTCAATCATTTTGCTCATAACTAATCTACTTCCATTCAAAACACCTTTCGAGCATCCAAAAATAAATTCGATCAAGAGATTCAACAAGCTCGATGCTTCATTCCAAGCTTCAAAAATCTCACCCGAGGTTTCAAGGAGATACAAAGAAAGAACTAGTTTACTTTTACTTGCATTTTTTCTTTCGTTATGTAGTTTTTACTTGTATACATTTCTGGCATGCCCAGAGGGTGATTTAATCTAATTTGTATTAAATCTTATTTCAAAGTAGCTTACTGTAACATATGTAATTCAGATGATTAAATATAGTAATTTGTAAGCACTAATCATTCAACAATGTAAAACCCTAAGCAAATGAGAGAGGGATGATAACTTAACTGATTTTGTGCATCCTGAGAGTGATCGTGACTGTGTATATGTTGGAGCAGGATGGAAACATAATCGTAAAGGATTAATGAGGGTTTAGAACCCCAAGAATGTACACGACAGAAGTGCATGTAGGAGGACTTGAGCACTCTAGTCACTAATGACTAATCTGGGCACTCGTGTCTACTAAAATGCTAATGACTGGCCTTTTTTGGGTCAGAAAATCTTCATCATTACTCACTCTTTGTCCCTCTGGTTTCATTGTTAGGTCTCTGGTCATACTTGTAACCTGCAGAAAAAATTACTACCTATACATGGCCATAAACCACATCAAATATGATAAAAAAATATGTAGAATGTGGAGTTAGACTAACCCTGACGGTCACCTGAAGAGTGAGCTTACGACCGAGCATTGCACTACATCTCAAACTCCATGTAGTTCTTTGTGTGCATGTGTACCCTTGTCTCGTGCTCTAGGTTTCCCTTATGAAATTTACACGATGATAGGGTATAGATCTGGATTTTCCTGAATATGCAAAAATGCTTGTGATGGAATAGAATGAACTCCCCTCCTATGCAATGTATGTAGATCAATACAACCCTTATCACTCATATGAATGTGCTAGATGTATGCTTTGTAGTGCTCTTGTGCCTTTGTGCAAGTTTAGGTGGTAATAGATAATGCTTATAGTGTTAGGCCCCCTATTTAGAAGAAGTAACTAAGTATATATATGATTCCTTTGTTTGAATTTCGTAATTGATAACTGAAAGACTAACCTAAAGTGTTAAAAGGTGACCAAGAAGTGAAAAAAACCCAAAAGAGTAAGACAAAGAAAGAGAGTGACAAAAGTGCCTAAGAGTGACAAGAGTTCCTGTGTGCTAGTGTCTAAGGCCATCAAAAGGTAAATCACTCAAGTGCCAAAAAAATTGTAAGATGTGTAAAGCCAATAAATTACAAGAGATAAAGTAACCAAAAGGCCAAAAGGAGTTATCAACCACTAGTTTTCTTGCTTAGCAATCATGTATACATTTGTATGATTTAGGAACTAGAAATGTACCCAAGTGTATAGATTTTGTTTCTAAATTTTCCCCCACTTTATGTTGTTGAGTGAATACTTGTTAGCATAAAGTATATAGATTATGCGTACCTTGTAAACCAAAGAGGAGTATAGTCGATAGTGTGCAGAATGAACAAGGAGCTATATGAAGCGTGAAGTGATCACAATTGAAGCGTGGAATCTAGTAAAGGGAGGTGGACCCTAGGGGTGAATTGTATGTGTAATAGCGTGCTGTTGGTGCTTGTGTTTATTGATGTGAGATAATTATTGTTGCTTATAAGGATGAACTTGCAAAATAATAACAATAAAGTAGTCAAATCCCTGTGTGTCAAAGATCAGAGAAACGTATGTATAAGTAAGTAAAAAGTGTGTAGAAAGTAGTAGCTTAAGAAAGAGTGCACTTGATGTAGGTGGTGTGCATGGTAAAAACCAAGGCACATGAAAACAATATAGGATAGAAAAAAGTGTTAGTGTAAAGGAGCCAACATGTAACAAAATATAGTGTAACAAGAAAATTTGAAGACAAGAGGGACCGAGAAAAGAGGGTTACATACATGGGACATTGCTCACAATGTCACAAAACAATCAGGGCCAAAGCAGTCATAAAAAAAATATCAAGCATGAAATAGGGAATAACCTGCAAACAATATCAAATAATAGTCAAAAATACTTTAGGGGCTAGTTTTACACGAGGAAGGGGCCAGACTCAAGGTGAGTTTATAACATCATTCTAACACTTGAAGTTGTCATTTAAGTGATATATGATTATAAAACATGTGTTGGTGCATTATAGTGTCCCTCATGTCCCTTTTGAATCTTTTAAAAGGGAAAAATGGACATCAGGGATCTCCAAGTGTGCTTTACCACTTTTGGAAGCCTTGCCTTCACCAAACACTGCTAAAAATAGCCACCCGAGAAGGTTTTCTTGCCCCAAGAGCTTCCCTTAGAATTCCATAGGAAAAAATTAAAAATTTTGACACCAAAAAATATACTGAGAACATTCCCACCATTATCAGGAGCCAATTTGGCCTGAAATTTTAAATTTACCTCCTTTCAATTCTACTCAAGCCTTTGCATCGACAAAAGATACTGCTATTGAAGTTTATGATGACCAAAATGAAAACCAACACTTTGGGTATGAAGAGGTCCTCACATATGTCAATTTTATTTTAAATCAGGTCCCAAATCTTCCTATAACTCCCGAAACCTTTCGATGAATCTCAACCGGGATCGGGGATCTTCATTTACACTACCGAGCCCATATCTCAAAATATGCACCATAAAATCTCCTGAAAAAATTTTCAATGTGAAAATGGACTCCTTATATTTACAATGAGTATCTGGTTTATTTCCAATTCATCTTGAGGCTACTGAACCATTCAGAACAAGCTAACTATCTTTTTCATTACTTTTATTTCCTTATACCATGCCACAAGTAGCCCGATGTTACACAACTTGTTCCTAAACCTGATTTTTCTTGTAGAAATTTCCTAAACTACCTTGGAGGATTACATATATCTACTAAACACCTCCTAGATTCTTTATATTTTCCCTGTACATTCCTGACGGGTGCTCACTAGGTGCAAAAATCCTGAAAATAGACCTTTTTGGGCCTACGAGAGTATTTGTCTTCTCTTGGATCTAGATACCTTCATGAATCAACTTGAATTACATCCCTTGCACATGACATACACTTATAAATCATATTATCAAATATCTCCTAGCAATTATGAGGGCAACACAATGACTAACTTGAACATAGGGCGAGTTTCCATTGACCGGGGAAAGATTTTGAAATGTGGCTTAGGTTGTCATGATGAAAATTTTAAATTTTTCATGCTACAAATTTTACAGGACAATAGATGGCTCTTTTTGGGGAATTGTTATAGATTGAACACATTGAGGATAGGATAAACATGAACTCTAAAATCTTAAAACACTACGTGGACCAGTGCCTTATCCATTGGCATATAGAGTGACACAATGAGACTTTTTTAATTGTACACAAACACACAACACATAACAAGGAAAAAACACACAACGCACAACAAGAAAGGGAAACACACAAGAGGAAAGGGAAATAAACAACCTAAAATCACATATGATACAGGAGAGGGAAAACCCATTTTCACTGTTTATTCAATTTCAAGTATTTCCCACAAAGAGGCAATTCCAAACAGGTACCATCCTGATACGAAAGATATAAAGTATTTTCTCCACAAGATTCTCGGATCTGAAATGGTCCAAGCCAAAAACAATCAAATTTTCCATGATTTCCCTTTGGCTCACTTATTTTATCCCACAATAAGATAAGATCACTAACTTGAAAATATCTTTCCTTAGCCTTCTTATCAAAAATATTTTTCACTTTCAATTAATGCTCTTTTATTCGATCAACCACGAGTAGCCTATCTTCACCAAGTTTCTCAAGATACAATATTCTCTTATCAAGAGAATCATGGAATTGACCATCCTCGAGTGCTCTGAACAATTGGAGAGTAGGTAATTCAACTGTGACAGGAATCTCAACATTAATCCCATAGGGTAGTTAGAACGGTGACATGCTATTTTCCTTTGTCAGAGTGATATTATCCACCCATAATGCATCGTAAAGTTTCTTATGTAAATTTCTATGATTTTGATTAATAAGATTACAGAAAATTGTCATGATGTTATTATTTCTAAATTCATCCTGACCATTCCCTTGTGGGTAATAGTCTGATGCATGTGAGATTGAGATTCCATAGCTATAGAAAAAATTAGTCAGTTTCGTCGATGAAAAATATGTTGTATTTTCAACCACCACCTTTTGAGGATTTCCAAAATAGATGATAATGTTGTCTTTGATAAAGTTATATACCTTTTTAGAGTTATCTTGTTTGATGGGGATGTCCTCCATCCATTTGGTGAAGTAGTTTGTAGATATGAGAACATAGGCATGACTTGCACTCGAGTGAGGATTGTGAACACCAATAAAATCAAGGCTCCACAGCTAGAAAGGTTCCTCAATGACCACTAATCAAGAGGGAGTGCAGAAAGTTGTGGTTTTTCCACAAATTGTTGACATGGATCACATTTATAAACCCACTGTTGAACAAATGAAAACAATGTAGGAAAATAGTACCTACTATGGAGGATCTTGTGGGCTGTCACCATGGTGGAGAAATTTCCACCACAAGTTTGGTCATGGGAAGCCTTTAGAAACTTTTCTTGTTGCTCCTTTTCAACACATATTGGGAAACATTCATCTAGTCCTCTCTTGAATAACACATGATTCCAGATGACATACCTGAATGATTTCAGTTTGAGAGTTCACCTTTGCTTATAATCAAGGTGTTCCAGGCACTTATTGTAGGTGAGGAAGTATGCAATATTAGAATACCATTCATTGGTGGTTTTTACAAAAAGGATGCGAGGAAAGTCCTTACTTATGCATCCATAGATTTGACCCTCCTTTTCTTAATTTTGAGTCATGGGTGACTCATATTCAGCCATTAACCTACACAAACCATTCCCTCATACCAGATTCAAAGGTCGGATATCCAAGTCATACTCCTAGATCTTGGCTACCCATTTACCTCTCTTAGCTCCTCAATCTTGTTTAGTTGGAATTGATTTTTTGCCGACCCTAGAACCATCACCACAATGTGGGAATTGAGAATGTAGAATATGAAATTATTAACTGCTTTGACCACAACATATGCATGCTTCTCCATTTGATTGTATTTCAATTCGTGATCTTTCAATGGACAACTCATGAAGGCAATTGGTGCTTAATACCTTCTTTGTTGTTTTGAACTATGATGGATGAAAGAATGTGTTTAGAAGCATAACAATATATAATAAAATCTTTTTCAAAGTTAGGACATACCAAGGTAGGATCTTTATTAATTGCTTCTTTATTCCATCAAATGCTTCCTTGCCTTCCTTACTCCACCTGAAACTTGCTTTTGGTTTCATCATGCTTGTAATGTGCTTTGTCACTTCAGAAAACTTTGGAACAAAGTGACAAATAAATTTTACCTTGCCAAAGAAGGAATGAAATCCTTGCTTTCTTATGGGCAAGGAGAGTCCATGAAATTCCCTTATCATTTTGAGATCAATCTTGGCTCTTTCCTTGTTCATGATGTGACCTGATCAATATGTGTTTAAGATGTTTCCAGTGATATCCCTGCCTTTTGGAGAAGAATATAAGATCGTAAAGGTAAATAATAATGTAGTTCTTGAGATTTTTGAAGGTGAGATCCATTTCCCTTTGAAATGTTTCTCCAACATTAATGAGTCCAAACAACATTCTGTTGTTGGAAAAAGTGCCCCAAGGAGTTGTGAAAGTCATTTTGTGTTTATATTCTTCTGCTACCTCAACTTGGTTATATCTAGAGAAGCCATCAAGTAATGAAAGCATCTTAGATCTTGTGACTATCTATAGGATATGGTCCACGATAGGAAGAGGGTAGTTGTATTTTAATGAATCTTGATTCAAATTTTGGAAGTCGACAAAAATCCTTATTTTGTCATTCTTCGTTCATACTAGGACAATATTGGCCACCCATGTGGAGTGGTTAATAGGAAAAATGATTCTTGCATTCAAAATTTTCAACACCTCTTCTTTGATCATGTCAGCAATGTTCGGGTTATATGTCTGTTGCTTCTAACTGAATGGATTTTATTTGGGATTGAGTGGTATAAAGTGATGCATTTATTCTAGATTGAAGGACTTAAGCTCATCATACGAATAATCTAGTACATCAGAGTATCCCCTTAATAATGAGACGAAATTCCTTTTCTCCTTTGATGAAAAACACTTTCCAATGTTGACCATTCTCGGATACTCTAGGGTACTGATGTTATCCTTTTCAAACTCAATGGTGTAGCGAGAAGACTCTTTTGATTTTTCTCTTATAAACCTATCATGCTTATCAAACAAGTCTTCAAGGGAAACAAGGCTTTTTGGAATTTTATTTCCCTTTAAACTGATGACCCCCTCTAAATATATTTCATCTATATTACCCTTCTCTTCATCTGTAATGGAATCAAGATTTAGAGCATTACTCACTTCATAGAATTATTGAAGTTATCTCTTTGCTCCAGGAAAGAGATAAGAGTTCTTTCATCATTGAAAACTTTCCAGTGATTGACATTATCTAACACACCTGACTTGAAAATAATTTCAACAGTAAATTTTTTGTTGTTGAAAGACAAATGTGGGGTCATCAAAGAAGTTGAGACTGGGAGAGAATCAACTCTATCATTTTTCTCACAGGGAATAGCTTGAATATAGAAAACATCAAAAGACTCGATACAATCACATACTCTTTTCCCGTAATGATTAAACCTTGGATTATTGAATTGATATTTGTTTTTATCTTCTTAATACCCAAGGATTCAACTACTTCCATCCCTAGAAGGAGAGATTCATATTTTGAGGTATTATTAGTGTTTTCAAATTGTAATTTATAAGCAAAAGGGAGTAACTCACCGGAAGGAGAAGTTAGAACAACACCTGCTCCAGAGCCAATAGTGGGATGAATTCCATTGAATCCCATTTTCCATAACCAATTTTCATCTCTTTCTACAGTCAATAAGTAGTTACCAAGTCCACTATCTTGAAACAATACATCCACTATTGGGTCCTCTAGTTTCTGCATAGTGCACTTCATCTTTCTCATGGGTAAAAACTTCCTCATTTATCCTTTTATTAGAATATCTATGGAAGACCAATCCATATGGATCTCACCTCCTAAGTATCTACAAAAACTTCTGCTTAACAAAATTATAAAATATATCGGGATGTCCACTACCAAGTTGGTCAAAAAAACTTTTTTGTTCGGAAAGTTGGTGAGACCCACTTGTACATCTTTGATTCATCCTCCAAGTGGAACTTATTTAGAATCCATGGAATAACAATATCCATTTTCTCGTGTTAAGGTAATTCCAAGAGCATTATCAACTTTTATTGGCATTACATTATCTGAAGCACCTAAGTCTATTATGTAAGTGTTCAATTGGTGGCCTTTGATAAGGAGGGAAATATAGAATGGATCAACTTTGTTGGTCTTAGATGCACTCAAGGTAAGCATGTTTTGAGATAGAGGGGTATCCGGAGTTAGTAGTAATGCTTTGGAATTGGAGGTTACAAGATTGGGATTTGAACTACTACTCTTGATAAAGCATACAAGCCTTTCAAATTACTCTAGGTGAGTTTATAAGAATTTAGATTTGGAAATCTAAACTTTGGACTTGTTTACATGCTCAGTGATGTTAAATGGAGTGGAAGGAGATGAGGTTTGTACTTCTGGGACAACAGTTTCTTTGGCAAGTGGAGGAGATACTACTTTAGAATTTGGGGCAACTTTATCAATGAGAGCAAATGATTGGGAAAAAATCACTGATTTGTAGGAGTATTTAGAGCTTTTAAAGGAATGGTTTTAGCAGAAGTATAATTATAACTAAGAGAAATAGTAAGAGAGTTACTTGGCATAAAATATTGCTTCTTTTTCACCACAAGGTCTGGATTTTCTTTCAAAAAATCCATAGAAGGCGGATGTTCTCTATTGATTATTTTGTTTTGTAAAGTCGCCACCTGAGGATCTTATTTCTTCTTCTTTTTCGTAGCAACAAAGGAAGAAACTCCTTTTTGAGACTAAGAGTGGGTGAATACTGCACATGTGAAACTGGGTAAATATTCATCATCAACATCTTCTCCTGAGGAATACTCAATGAAATTGACCCATGCATCATATTCTACCTCTTATATCTCTAGGATGTTACCATCCTAATTTTCTTCTTCCAATTCTTCAATTTCTTCCTCTTACTCCTCAACATCGTAGACTACATTTATGGGAGGTGCTTCAAGAGAAGGTTTGCAAAGTGGTGGACCGATCCTTTGCTTGTTTGGAAATTATTCCCAGGAGCATATTTGTACATGGAAGCTCATTCTAACTACTTATTAACGGAGAGGACATAATTATCCAAATTTTGTACCAACAAGTCTGTGGTTCCTGCATTCGAACTCTGGGCTTTTTTTTGCTTAGACCTTTTTGATCTTTCTGGAATTGATCAAGTCATCTTCCACTTTAACCAAAAGTTTTTATGCCTCTTCCAAATTAGTTGGTTAAGTTCTTTTCAACATGAAACAGAATTTCGGAAGTTGAGCATTCGTGAAGAATCTTAACTTGTTATCCTCGGTAGGATGGGTAGCTTCGAGATGTTATACAACATTATATTTAACTTAGCTATGAACTACCTCATGGACTCATATGGCTATTTATTTAGTTGAGAACATTGTGCAAGAAGAACATGAGCATCTTCGGTAGGTTAGAACCTAGATTCAAATTTGGTTTTCATATCATTCCAGTTAGTGATAGATCTCTTTGGAAGGTGATGTAACCAGTCCGTGTACATATCTTGCAAGGATTCTATAATTAGATGAGCTAATATTCATATCCTACACCTAACACTCCATAAGCAATGATGAACACTACAATGTGGTCATTTGGGTGTTGCTTCACATCTCCGTAGAACTTGGGAAAGTTATTTCGAGATCCCTTAGGAAGTTCATGCAAAGGAGGGTTGAGAGCCAATGAACCTTTGTTTTTCCCTCATGACAAAGGTGGCTATTGAGCCATTTGTGGTTCTTCTTCTTCATCTACTTATTATTCTTATTCAACTCTTTCTACATCTTATTTTGTAACTTTCCCTTCTAGAGGAATATAGTTTAATGGTTGAACTGTTAATCCGTCGACTGAATATTCAAGAGACAAGGTAGGATAAATTCTGGAAAGTATTGTTGACCTATTCTTCTTACAATTTGATTGATAGGAATTTTGAAATCAGCTTGCTATTACTCTTAAAAATTTGGGTCAGTCACACTAGTATCTTTGGAAGACCTTGTATACCTCCTTTTTGCCAGCTTGAATGCATGGTTAAAACAACATTCTTCTAAGCTCTTCTCTGCTGATTTTGAGCTTGTCTTTCCAGTTGCAAAGCTTGTGCATGATCTTCGTCAAGGTCCAAGATTCTTGAATCTATGAGTAAGTGTTCAAAATTTTCTCTATTATGCCAAATGCAATTCCTTAGATCAGCTCTGATGTCTTCTTGGGTATCTTAGAGGAAAAAGAGAACATGATGCAATACGAGAGGATTTCTAGGAATAGTCATGGCGAGCAGAATATGGAGTATACATGAAGAATCTTATGGATTTCAAAATATAATTTCTTTGTATTTTTTTGATATTTAGTTTTTTTTAATGGATTTTGCTAATTAAAAGGTGGTACAAATACAACAAAATCCAGCCCATGGTGGGAACCAAAAATTGTTGGAGGAATAGTTTATCAGGAGAAAAAATTGGGGTTCTCTCACTAATAGTGTGTGGAACTAAGTCCATCTACTTGAATGGGACAATGTTAGTGTGAGTTATCCTATGCGTCCTCCTCTCATATTGGAGGGTCATCTCACATGGGTTAGGTTTAGGGTTTCATGTGTATCATGCACTAGGGTTACTCAGCACCCTATATGTACCCTTTCACTATTCATTTATGAGCATGCCAAGACACTCCGTTGTCTTTCCTCTATGTGCAAGCTTTGTTTTTGTTGAGCAAGTTCTTCCATTATTGATTGATTCTTTCTTGCAATTACGCTAGAGCTATCACTATTCCGTTGGAGTGCAACTACTTCGTGGTGCCTCGTTTCTGATTCGATTCTCGTAAACTCTTTTCATTAAGTTTTTTATTTTTAAATTTTGTGTTTTTTTAAGGGAAAGTATTTTCTTATTTCATTAAGATTTTTTTAGATCTTAATTAGTTTTTCCTTGTAATTAATTAGATTTAATTAAATCTACTTGTATTAATTACAATTTATCATTTACGATTACGTTTAAAATAAATAAAAATCGTGTTTTACATTAACGTTAAACTATCATTTTTTTTAAAACTCCAAATTGCTTACTTAGCTAAATAGGACGTTTCAAACTGGTAATTCTTTAACAATGTTATTGTCGAATTTTTTTCTCTAATCGTTCGCTCAAGTGTGCAACATCACTTTGAGCACTTATTTCCCTTCCAGGAATTTTTTTCCAGTGTTCTGAAGATATATGAACTCCTTCAGTTCCTAATCATTGTTTTTACCCTTATTATTGCTTGTGACTAGTGAGCGCGTCTGCCGCAGTCTGCAGTAAGGGGGTTTTTCATTTGTGCTGTGAGACACTTTTTCTCACAACCAGGATTGGAATTCACCTCCTTCCTTATTTCTTGCTTATTTACGGTGTCCTATTTGATGCGCTCCACGAAACACTATTGTTGTCTCCTCTCTTATGCATTATTACATTAATTGCAAGATGAGTTACCAAGTGTTTCAAACCACACGCACAGACCTGATTGTAATCAATGCACTAACTAAAGTGCCGAAAGCAGGGGGGTTGTTATTGTCCTGGGTGGTTGTGTTTCTTTTCTACATTCTTCTCTCTCTCTCACTATGGATGCACTTTCAATTCCTTTGCTTATGCTGTTCAAATTTTTCAAATGGAGATCAAAAATAATAATGAAACTAAGGGGTAAAGGGTTATTCCGCATTACCATGGGAACTGGGACTAAACCAGATGACGAACCTAAAAAATCTAAGTGGTTAAATCGTAGTGATGAAGCTTTAGGTATTCTTTACATGTCTATTTCTCCTAACTTGCTCTTCCACATTGAGGCGTCTGAAACACTTAAATCTATGTGGAAAACACTGGATGCGATGTTTGGACAACTAGATGACATGAGAGTGCATGAGTTGGAAAACGAACTACTAGGGTTGAATCCTAGTTACTTTGAAAACCTACAAGCTTTCTTCTCAAAATTTGTCCCCATTAGATTGTTGTTAAAAGGATGTCAAGTAGAGAAGAAAGATTCTTAAATGATCTTGTCGATTCTCTCTAAGCTAGGTCCCAAATATTCTATCTTCGTGTCAACTTTCTACGCTACAAAACTTGCTTTGGGCGATACTTAGACTATGCCCTCCTTTGACTGTTTTTCGTCCCAACTCATTCGAGAACAGGAAAAACTCATTCAAATGGGGTCTCTCAAGTCCAAGTCACATGCCCTTGTAGCAAGTACTAGCAAGGGAAAGAAGACTAAAAAGAAGAAAGAAACAAAGGATCAACCTAAGAAAGAAACAAAGACCAAACCTAAAAATGACACAAACACTTCGACTTCTGAGCCTAAGGCACAAAAAAGAAAGTATTTGTGTTCCTATTGTAAGAAGTCTGGTCATGAAGAGCAACACTATTTTCAGAAACAAATTGATCACTTATCTCATTTACTTGAGACGAATAAAATAAGTGTTCATGAATCCATAAAACAAAGTGCTCCGAAGGCCAAGTCTTCTGCTGCAAAAGGTGCCAAAAATGATAAGAAGAAAGGAAAAACCCTTGTAGCCAGAGTTGCTCCTTCATCAGTATGGATTATAGATTTCGATGCCTCGCACCACATGGGTTCTTTGCATGTTGAGTTTTCCCACATCGAACCTTGTGGAATGTCCTAAATCACAATGGGTAATGACACGACAGTGTCGGTTTCTGGTAGTGGATTGGTAGAGATGGATGGGGGAACATTTAACCAAGTGTTGAGTGTTCTTGATCTCTCTACCAATCTCCTATCGGTTTACCAAATTACTCACCTTGGTGAAGGAATGCGAGTGGAATTTGGTCCTAACTCGGTGATTATTCGTGAGCTTAACAATGACACTACAGTGGCTGAGGGAAAGGTAGATCACCCTTCACGGTTGTACACCTTCTCCCACTTTACTTCTGATTATACGCCCACTGCCTTGCTCACTCATGCCAAGAGGTTAGTAAGCTATGACACAAGCATTTCAAACATCTAAATTATTGCTACCTTGAACAATTGATCCAAAATGAAATGGTCAACGGGTTGCCTCGTGTTAAGTTTTCTAAGGGTCTTTGTGAGGGTTGTACCCTTGGAAAGCATCCTGAAAATATCTTTGACAAAGGAAAATCCTGGAGAGCCACTCGTCTTTTGGATCTTGTTTACAGTGATGTTTCTGGTCCATTTCCTTCTCCTTCGTTTACTAGAGCTCTTTATGTGCTAACCTTCATTGATGACTATTCGCAATATACTTGGGTATATTTTCTTAAGCTTAAGTCTGAAGTCTTTGAACATTTTTCAGAACTTTAAGGCTCTTGCTGAGAAATAGGTAGAACGGTCTATCAAGGTTCTTCGAACTGAAAATGGAGGTGAATATGTAAAAAATAGGTTCATGGATTTCTGTACTTCTGAAGGGATCTCTTTGTAGCATACAGTTACCTATAGCCCTTCGCAGAAAGAAAGAACCGTACTCTTAAGGAGATGGCCACTTGTCTGATTCACTCGAAGTCTCTTCCTCCGCAGTATTGGGCTGAAGCAGTGACTTGTGTAAATTACATTCAGAACCATGTTTCACATAAGGTAGTAAGAGGGATGACACCATTTAAAGCTTGGTTTAGATGCAAGCCTGATGTTGAGAACTTTCGAGTCTTCGAATCCAAGGCTATGGCTTGGATTCCCAAGAAGAAATGTAAGGCTTTGGAACTACAATCCAAACCTTGTTTCTTTGTAGGGTATCCTGATGGCGTGAAGGGATATCGATTAATGAATCCTACTTCTCATGAGATGTATATTGAGAGAAGTGTTAAGTTCAACGAGTCTTCTTCAAATTCTACTTCTCCACCTATTGAGATTCTTCAGCTCCCTAACTCGGATTCTGACTCATCAAATGATGATACTGTTGAGCATGCTCCTCTTCCAGATCCTACCAACCATCAGATCTCTGAGTCTTCTGATTCTGATAGTAGTGATGATGAAGACTATGTCCCTTCTCACTCAAGTGAAGAATCTTCTAACTCTGAGCCTGATCCTCCTAGTCCTCTTTGGGCTAGGAAAAATTTGCAAAGTGCTGGAGATTTAGTTGGAGATACTTTGGATATGAGATGTACTCGCTTAGATTTCATTGGACCCCACTCTTTCTTTGCCTCTGATTTTGATCCATAGTCTTTTCAGGAGGCTTTTGGTATTCTTGAGTGGGATTCTGCCATGGATGAGGAGTATTCCTCTCTCATGAAGAAAGATACTTGGGGTCTCACCACTCTTCTGAAAGGAAGAAAAATCGTTCGGTGTAAGTGGGTGTTCTGAACAAAGTATGGAGTAGATGGAGATGTTGAAAAGTTTAAAGCACGATTATTAGCTAAGGGTTTCTCCCAGATAGTTGGGGTTAATTATATAGAAACCTTTTCTCCGGTTGTGAAGATGACTTCTATTTCGACTAACCCTAGTCATTGCCACAGGGAATAGATGGAAAGTCCATCAAATGGATGTTAAGAGTGCCTTTCTTCATGGTGACCTAGAGGAAGAGATCTATATGGAACAACCTCTGGGTTATGTCTAAGATCCCTCCCTCGTTTGTAAGTTAAAGAAGTCTCTTTATGGCCTTAAACAAGCCCCACGGGCTTGGTATGCCAAGATGGACTCCTTTTTACTTACATCAGGGTTTACCAGGTGTCACTCTGATCCAAATGTTTATATTCTACAACAAGATGACTCCATACTCATTCTTGTTCTATATGTTGATGACTTGTTGATCACAGGTAGATATTCCTCTATTATTGATTTTGTGAAGATCGCCTTAGCCAAAAAGTTTTCCATGACTGACTTAGGTCTGCTTCATTACTTCCTTGGGATCCATATTTCACAATCTGACTTAGGAATATTGATTTCACAACCTAAGTATGCTCTTGACTTACTAGCTCATTTTCAGATGTCTGATTTCAATTCTTCTCCTACTCCTTTTCTTTATGGGGTTAAGTTGGTTTCAGATCGTTCTACTCCCTTGGTTGATGGTACTCTTTATCGACAGTTAGTGGGGAGCTTGATTTACTTGACTCACACTTGACTGGATTTATCGAATGTTGTTGGGATCATGTCTAGATTCATGCAGGATCCACATGAGCTGCATTGGAAAGTAGCTAAATGGATCCTTCATTATGTTCGTGGCACCTATGCTGATGGCATTCACTATCATGGAGGGGTTGATATTGACTTGATTGGGTTCACATATTCTGATTGGGCCGGTGACTTAGATCATTAGAAATATTCTTCTAGCTACAGTTTCTCTCTTGGTTTGGGTCCTATTAGTTGGTCTAGCAAGACGCATAATTCAATTGCGATATCATCTACAAAGGTAGAATACAAAGGAGTAGTTAACGCTGCCATAGAATCTATTTGGCTACAGGGTATTTTGACAGAGTTTGGCATCCACTTTCAACGGCCTACCATTATCTACTATGATAACACAAGCACAATCTCTATTTGCAAAAATTCAGTTCAACATTAGTAGATGAAGCACATTGAGATCCATATGCACTTCATACGGGAGCTTATTCATGATGGTATCATCGACATTCAGTACATTCAAACGTCTAACCAGATTGCAAATTTATTCACCAAGCCCTTCACTGAGATGAAGTTTCTTCACTTACGGTCTCTTCTTGGGGTGAGGTCTTCTGCAACTACTCATCTTCTTTGGGCTATGTAGTCCTTTTCTTCTTCTTCTTCTAGGAAGATTGTGTTTGTATATGGGCACCTTATTAGGCCTTTAGCTGCTAGGCCTGATTGACACATCTTTCTTAGTTGTTTAGGAGTGTCTTCCCTTTCCGTCTGACTCATCATAGCCGCTACCCCAACTTTGATGAAAGGGGGTTATTAGTGTGAGTTATCCTATGTGTCCTCCTCTCATATTGGAGGGTCATCTCACATGGGTTAGGTTTAGGGTTTCATGTGTGTCATGCACTAGGGTTACTCAGCACCCTATATGTACCCTTTCATTATTCATTTATGAGCATGCCAAGACACTCCGTTGTTTTTCCTCTATGTCCAAGCTTTGTTTCTGTTGAGCAAGTTCTTCCATTACTGATTGATTCTTTCTTGCAATTACGCTGGAGCTATCATGATTCCTTGGAGTGCAATTACTTTGTGGTGCCTCATTTTCGATTTGATTCTCGCAAACTCTTTTCAGACAAATCCATTTATTAAAAATAGGAAATATTTACACTATTATAATTTCCTGGGGGTGATATTTCGATTGGGGATCACACATGATTACTTCCCTACACTTGTGACAAAGCGCTTGTAGATACTACAAGGGAGGAAACCATTAGAAAGAGAGATATAATAAGAGAATAAAAGTGAGGGTTTTGCACAATAAGTATCACATAATAGTTTTTTGCCTCAAAACCAAAATATAACCATGAACTTAATGAGAATAAATCATTCACATATAACAAGGGAAAAAATACAAGAATCACAAAGTATCATTGCATTACGTTCAACAAGTACATGTCTATGGAGTGAAGTTGAGATGGAGAGGAATGCATTTGACTAGGGAATGAAAAAATTCAAATATCTTGCTTCTAGAGAGTATGAGAGACAGAGAACAATAATAACCATCCTCCACAACCGAAGAGGTCACCCCTATTTATATTTTTACATTGTAACCCTTCATCTACTCCCACATGATGCTTCATGTTGCTATTCCACTTATGACTTTCCATCTTCCTAGGAAGTGAGAAAATAAGTCCCTTTTTATAAATCAAAAGGGACTTTTACAATGCAACATTAGAAAGTCACTTAAGTGAAAAATACAAAGTTTCATGATTATACACAATGAAGAATTAGAAATTGGGAGAGAAGAAAGAAGGGAACCAAGGGAGTTAACTAACCATTAGACGAAGAATCCTTCTTTGATGAAGAATCAACTCTTGCCGGATTCTTTGAAATACATCCAATGATGAGGCTGACCTTTGACCATCTTGTTCAATCTGGAAACTGCAAATGAAACTTTCTCATGTTCTAATATTTTCACATGCTTCAATATGTTAAGCCAAGTCCCAGGAATAGCAGTGAGCTTTCTATATTGACTCAACCATTTTTCATAACTCTTCACAGTATTAAAGATTGAACCTCTAATGTTAGCAAGGGCTTCTAGAGTATCACCACTAAAGGAAAGAGGGTCACCAATATTTTCATGAACCGATTCTTGAAATGAATCTTGGAGATTCTTCAAGAAAGTATTCTCACTTAGAGGAGTACTGAGATCCTGCATGTTTGTGTCAAGATCTTATAGAATTCTTGAAACATTTTCTTCACGAGATTCCAAATAAAAAATAACCTCTTTTAGAGCATCACACCTCCAAGTTATGGTGTGGGACCAAATGGGAGACAGGTTCTTTGAGGTAGATGAAAACAAATCCGAGCTTACCAAGGTATGAGAATTAAAATAATTCATTTTTCTCACCAATGGGAGATTTTTTTCATAGAGGACCTTTTTCTTGATCTTAACTCTAGTTTTCCTTATTTTCAATTATGTGACCAAGAGGAATGTGAAAAAATAGATAATCTCATGTAAAAGACCATTCCCCTTTTCCATGATCATGTTTACCCATTGGTCTCATGCCCTTCCTTACACCGTGAATGTCTGATCTTGCTTGATGGAATGGGGGTTAAAGTTATAGATGGGAGAGATTTCTTCAATTGGAGGAAGCGATGATGCATCTGGTTTAAGAAATGATTGCACATATGAAGACAAGGTCTTCACATGTTCCTCTAATTGGTTGATGGTTTACTTTTACTCCTCATTCCGTGTGAGGATCCATAATGAAGACTCCTTGAAAAGGAGAACATCACCTTCATGAGTGGATTTCCCTAGAGATACTCTTGTCATCACATAGTCATTAGGTGTCATATATTCCACATTATTGATGAATTTTGGGTGAGAAACCTCCACAGGATGAGCTCTAGAAGCCTTAGTGAAGAACCTAGAGGTTTTTTGTGCTTTCTTACTTCTCTTGGTCTTGATGTACTTCGAGATGGCCTCAAATTTTAGTGCCACAGGTTATTGTACTATTCTTGAAACCTCTCCAAGAAAATATTTGATCCATGAGAAGGGCCCGAAAGGAGCGAAAAGGAGATTAGACACCTCGTGAGCTTGGTAGGGAACTAAAGCATGACTAGGATTGGATGATTCAATAACCTCTATAGAAACAATCAGATCTACTGGATGCTCATGAGACTGCAAAGGATCTATCTCTCCATGTTCAAGTTTCTCGATGGGTTCCCCTCTGACTTTGGATCTCTTATACACCCCCATTAAGGGAGATGTTTCTTCAACTTATGTAAGGTTTCTCTTTCTAGACATAGATGATCATGTACCTTCATTGGATGCTTCATGAGATGCAGAGAGATAATATTTCCTTATAAAAGTACTTATTATATCCTTTCCAATGCAATCTACCCTCCTCTTTTTATACCACTTTTTGACCTTTAAATCACATGCATTGTTATTTTTTGATGTCTCTAGACTCAGTGTTGTGCCATGGGATAAGAGAAGAAGGTGAAGATTTCATGACTTCGTACTCTGGGTCAAAAAGCTATGAATCATCATAAGGTAAATTTTGCACAAACCAATCAAACTTGAAAGACCTCATTTGTTCTACTAACATCCTCATGTAATCTCTTTTCTTGAGTTCTTGGTCATCAACATTGTTGGTTGGAAATTTGGTCTTTAGACAAAAATAATAGTTTAGGGGACAACATTCCTTCCTCTTAGTGGGAGAGGTTCTCTTATTCACTAAACAAAAATGTAAATCTACCTTTTTACAAATATACACTCTAACCGTTTCTAGATGAGGATTTTGGTGTGAAGAATGCTTCCATATCCAATTATTCTCAATACAGAAGATGGAAAAGGTATGATAATTTTAGAAGAGGAATCAATAGTTTTAAATGAGCAAGACTGGTAAGAAGAGACATAAATTTCAACTTTCCACCTATCAAGGAAACAAATATTCTCCTTAGTCATACAAGATCACTCACTATTGTCAAGAAAAGGAGTGAAGAAGGTGACATTTTTAGATATAGAGATTGCAGAATAATACCTTATTGATGCATGCATGAAACTTTAAGAACACATGTACTTAAATATTTAAAAATCCACATGATATAATTGTAGAAGACACAAAGTTCTTTGCAATATAACACATAAATTAAACACACAATTTCACATTCAAATTTACTAAACTCACATTTGCAATATTGAGAGATAGAAATAGAAAGAACACATCAAATAGGAGAGAAAATATTCTTCTGTATTGATTTCAACTATTTTGTATCTTTACGTTCCAAACACCAAAATCCAACCACCCTTTTACAATGAGACAAAAGCCTTATATAGGCAAAAGGGCGGTTGTAACCAAATTTCTCTAATTCAATTGTCTTTTTAATTAAGTTTTGCCACTTAATTAATGAGTTACATTTAGTTAGCCTTATTTACAATTTCATACTTTTCAAAATGGTAAAGCTAACTTTGAAATACAACGATTAGAAAGAAAGACTTAAGAACTAGAGGAAGGAGCACTTGTAGATGGCACAACTGGAGTCTTAAATTTGAGTATATGATTTCTGAATTTGACTAAGGCACCAGTAATTTCCATGCATTTTGGGATGGTTATGTTTTCCATAGCATTTAACTAGCTACCCAAGGAGTCTTCCATTTCTTTTCCCATTCTTGTATTTTGCAACAAACCTTTGGTGGCCACAATGACAACATTGTACAACTCAGTGATTTTCTCTTTGTTTATAGTCCTAGACTTGAAAAAATATTCTTTGATGAGTGCTCCAAATTTTTATTTGATCTCATCTAATGGGTGCCTCTCTATAGAGTTGTCTTTGTAGAACTGACACCATAGAGCTTGAAATTTAGCACGTATCTCAAATTTAAATTCCTCTCCTTTTTGTACCATGCACTTCAATTTAGTGATTGCCTCCTAAAGCACCTTAATCTTCCATTCAACAATGAAAACCCATTTCTTAGAAATATTATTCTTCGGATCATCAAAAACTTTGTGTGCTAGGAGGATTTTCTCATCTGTAGCATTCATGATTCTAAGATATTGAATACATTCCAACTAGAGTTTAAGTTCCTTCTCAGATCCAGTGATTACTGTACCAAATTTACTTTGAGCCAAGGAGATGTTGTCATATACTTTATAGGCTTCATCTATGAAATTCAATCCAGAAACCAACATCCCTTCAACCATTGCCTCAATGGATTTACCATGTGCAACATGTTTATGAATATCCTTGATTTCTTGAACATCTTCATCAGATAAAAAAATGGGAGGAGGCATTGAGGAAAGAGGAGTAGGATCAAGCATTTTATCACCAGAAAGGAAGGATTTGATGAAACCAAAAATAAATTATACCTATTCTTCTAGCTGATCATGTGTCTGTTTTCCTTTTTCTACCCTCTCAATGACTCTGGAGACTGTTTCTTTCAAATTATGCACTTCTCCCTCTGGAGTAGACTCACCTAATGGGATTCTTGTCAGTTATAAGTCAACAATGGTTAAGTATTTTTCATCTTTTTCCCCTCTTGGCTTTGTTATCTCCAAAAACTACTGACCTCTTGAATCAGAAACTAGCCTAGAAGAAGTTTTGGCATTTTAGCTGGAGGAGTGGAAGTGGTACCAAAGAGGGAAACTACAACATCAAAACTTGTAGCAATGGATTTATAAGGTGTCTTTCTCTTCCTATTATCAATTAGGGGTTGAAACCATGTGTAAGAATCACTGGAAGGTGGAGCATAAAGTTGGCCCAATGAAGGTGTGTTAAGGAAACCAAGAGTTTGAGCAACGGATACTTCCAGAGTGGGTGTTTCAATACTTGAAGAAGATAATTCCTTGGATAGTGATTTGAGCTTGGGAATTCTCATCTTTCCAGAAACTAGTTCCACAATTCCCACCTTATCTTACTCATCTTCTTCTTTTTCAGTGCTCCCACCCTCATAGTTACTTTGTTCATGCTCCTCTGTTCCTTTTTATTCTTCTTTTGAAAGATGAATTATCTGTTCAACTTTCTAAATATTTTATGTTGTTTCTGTGGGATTGTATATTCCACAGACAAAGGAGAATGCATTGATTAACTATGTACTTCATGCAATGAAACACAAACTTCCTTTTGTGATGTAGATGCTCCTTGAGAAGAATGTTGTGTCACACCTACCATGTATGCTTTCATCTTCTTGTAAAACCAAACCTTTGTCCTTACCAATACTAGGTTAATTATTTCCAAAAGATCATCCTTCTCCTTTTGAAACCAATTTATAGTGAGAAGAGGTGTGTGTTGAATAGTTTTGACATATTAAAGAGAATACAAATCTTCATTGTCATCTGGAAAATCTTTTGGTACTTTATATATGTTGAAATATTTAATCTGTTATAGAGAAAGTCAGCCAAAATACCTTCTTCTCACCTCATATTCATTTGAACAGTCCTCCCAATAGTCTTCTAGAACAAGCAATTGATAATAACTCATTCTAAGGTGATTAGAGATAAAACCTTTCATATCAAAACACGATCTCTTGTGAAATGTGTAAAAATTGAATGCAATAATTGTTCTTTCCACATTTTGAGCATCCAAAGATGATCTACAAGTATAATTCCCCAAAGAGATTGGGAATTAGATACCTGTGATCATTTTTTCTCTACATGTTCTATGCAACATGTCCAATTATTTGAAAAATTCCACAAGAACTATTTTGTCACTAAATACATGGGGAGTTTGATTGGTTCACCTTTAAACCCAACTAACCTAATATAATAAAATCTCTTGAATTGAATGAACAAACTGCCATATGTTGAAATTAGTTGTTTGGCCTCGACAGACACCCTTTCAGCTGTATTTCCTTTTAAGAGTCTAACAATATACATTGTGAAGGAATAGTTGAATCTTATAAAATGGTGTTTTTTGTTATAAAAGTTTAGTTATGGGTAGAATTCATACACTGGTTCATTCTTCTTATCATCCATTAGAGACAGACCCAACCAAAACCTGCATGCTGCAATTGTGTACATGAGATATGAAGTCATGTAGAATGTCTTGCTTTGTTGTAAATTGGCCAGTTGTTCACTGAGGTTCTCACATATTATTTCTCCCTAGTTCAAGCTTTGTTTCCCTTCACAGATGATGTTTATGTAAACACACATCCAAAACTGAAATTCATTAGTAGATGGGAGGCCCATTAATATAGACAACAAAGTGATTATATCAGACAATTCTTCTTTGAAATATGCTCTATACACGACTTTAGGAAACTTTAAAGCTCCTCTTTTATGAGTTTTAATCCAAGACTTAGCTATCACTGCCTTGTATTTATCCTTGTCTTGCTCAAAAAGGATTTGAGCCTACACCCTAGTCAGAGTATTGGAATCTTCAGTGATGGTGATTCTAAAGGAAACATTTATATAGTTGACATCTAATTTAGCAATTATTTGGCCTTGGGGGTCTCTAATTTATTTTGTTTCTAGATCAAAACATGAGGAAAAATATAGAATAGTATTTGCACATTGTATGGAGAGAGGGAAACTAGTGGCATGAGAAATCCCACTATCTTTGATGCATTGAGCCATGAGAGTAGGTTTATCTCCAGAAATGACGGCTCAAAAGTCATTGAGATCAACATGCTAGACATCACTATCCCCAATATTGGGTATTGATGTTTCTAGAGAGGATATGTGTTTATAACCCTTGTACTGAAACTTCATGGTGGTGAGGTGAGGAAATAGAAACTCAGAAGGATGGGAGTTCAACAAGGGTTCTCAGGAAGGACATAATGGTAGGGTATGAAAACTAATTTTCCACTAAAGACAAATAGGAGGTTTCAAAATTACTCACCTTAGCTACAAGAAGAATGGATTTCCTCTCAGGATGCCAACACAGTTCAAATTTTTGAAAATAGATGGAAAATGCTTAAGTCATGGCTAGAAATGGGCTTGAGTGCATAGAAACGGAAGTCGCACAGTGCTCAGTTGAAATCTCCAACTTTGAATGGTAAAAATGAATTACTTTACCCCTTTTTATACTTTTACATTTGAAAAATACTTGGATAAATTCTCAATTAGGAGTTCACAATGTATTTGTATGGAACAAAAAGATTCGGAACAATTTACTTATTTTCCCCTTTGTATTGTGGATATGATGGAGATGTACGGAAATGGGGGCCCGAGGGAGCAAGGGTCACGAGGAGCTTAGACTTCCAAAATATCCACAATGCATGCAAAATATTTTAAATGTGGCAAATTAGGGTCTGCAGGGAACAGGGTGCCCAAAGGAACATGGGTCACAAGTTATTAGAATACCTGAAAACTTTGAATTACAAAGAAAAACCCAAGGAAGTGCAGGTAAATCGGGCCTACAGAGAACACAAGTTCCACAGGAAAAAAGGGTCCCAAGGTCTCCAAGTATTCGTATCTCCTCAATATAAATGAATACTTAGCAAATTTAGGAAAAATAATTTGTGGGATTAATGATGAGTGCAGAGAACAAGAAGACGTGGGGAAAAGAGGCCCGATAGGAACAAGGGTCATGAGTTCTCAAAACACTAGAGATTTTCATAATACAAAGGAGGCATGAAAATCTTGCGGATGGAAAGTGGATGTGGGGAACAAGCAAGTGTGGGGAACAAATATTCAGATAGAATAGTTCCCTGGGGAACACCAAGACCTACAATACATTAAGACTTAAAAGCAGTTCCCCAAAACATTAAAACTCCCACATAAAAACTAAATAGAGTACTACTAGAAAAGCGACAATGTGGGAAATAAAAGGCCCAAGAGAACATGTACCACTTGTTCCAAAAAAACCTGAAATAGCCACAATACAAAGGCCTTAGACCCGGAAACATCAAAATTGAAAAATATTGGAAAATTTTCACTTTTGAGTACTTCTCAAGGTAAAACAATTTGATAAAGGAAACACTTGACCCAAAAATTTGAAATTTTTGAAAAATTACACATTTTTGGTAATTCTTCTATTTGAGGAAAGTGATGTAAGTTGGATAAAAGAAAGGATTCCTAGTCTTCCCTGATATCAAAATTGGATCTGGCTATGTAGGAGTGCAAGTTGAAGGAAACAATTAAGGTTTCAATATCTGAAACATAAAAAAAATTCTCACACGAGTAAATGCAGAAGGAGATAGGAAAGGAAACACCCTTCATCTTCAAATAATTGCATTTGATATGGACCTGGGCAAGTTGCATGTATAACTCAATAAAGAGAATCTTGTGGCTAGGATACCTTGGCAACCGAAGAGGGGAAAGGTCAAATCCACTCACCCTATGGTAAGTGAATGTGGAGAACTGTGTGAATAAGCCCCCATATTTTGTGATCACTTCCACTACTTTAGGTGAATTTCTTCATTCAAGATCTCCTTCGAGCAACTGAGTGAGGTACATAATGAATGCACCATTCAATCTTGTGAAATGTGAGTTGATCTCTTTAAAAGTGAGCTACCGATACTTTTTGAATGTGGAAGACTTTTGAGGGGCATTTTGTGCAAGAGAGAGACCATGGAAGGGCCTTGTGTATGTGAGGGCATAAACCAAGTAAGAGGTCATAATGAACCTCTTTGTGATAAACAACTGCTCCAATTTCCAATGAATGTTGTCGCTAATCATTTGACCCCAATAAATCATTTTATTTCCTTTGGTGATCACCACTATGAATTATGACATCCATTCATGGAAGTCCCTAGTTTTTTCTTCAGCCATTACTCTCTTCATGAGCATAACCAAGTATGCCCTGTGGAATTAACTCTATGACACTTTTTTGGGCATCTGAGAAGGTTTCCTCACCCGCTTGAGACATGATCTAATTGCAATCCCTTGAAGGTAGGAGTCTGTCTTTTACCATTCTTGTGATGTAATATCCCATGTGATAAGGACTGTGTTGCTTTGAGTGGGGATTTTTCAGGAATTGTGATATTCCCTTCAGTGTGAGAATTACAAGCAAAGATTTTTCTTCGACAGATATGGTTCTCGTTACAAGATCATAATGCCTCGTACAAGCTATGACTAGCTCAGTGCTCTGCATAGAGAGTGGATTTCCTCCTACTTTGTAGAGTCCTCCGGTGAAAAATTTCTCCTCAATAGGTCCACTTGGTTCCTTTAGAATTTAGGTCTTCAAATCATCCAAACCCAAATTTTCCACATCACTATCTCCTACATTTGGGTACTTGGTGACCAAAGTGGAAATTGGCTCAAAACCAGTATATTTTATCTTCATGGTTACTAGAGACAGTGAGGAAATTATGGGATGAAGGTTTGTGTGAAATTTGGGTGTGATCAGAGCACTTACTATTTATAGTAAGTCACACCTCACCCGTAGTAACTATTTTTAGCTTATTTTTTCAATTTTCAAGTTTTACAGTTTTGGAGTTCTGGACTTGGAGATTGCACGGAGATTCCAGAATTGTTATTTTTTTGTTATCAAAACCTAATATCTTAGTAAGGATCAGTTGTAAAATTATTAAAAATATAATCATGACCTCTGGGTGTCCGATTGAGATAAAAATTGTTTCATTAGATTAGGAATTTTTATTTGATTTCATGCTCTAAATTTCAAGTGTTTTTGTCCTCCAGATTTTCTAGGATTTGAAAAAGGAAAGTTTTTCTTTTGAAATATTTAAGGGGATATTGTAAATAACTCATAGGATCAATGGAAATTTTGTTTGGATCATCTTCAAGGTGTCCAGGAGTAGAAATTACAGGCAAAATCTCAAGGGAAACGAAACAAAATGAGGTAGTTATGAGAAAAATGTTGATTTGGAAATGGGGTTAATGGGAATTTTAGCCATAGAAAAACATACCAGCAGTAATGGAGGGAGAGGGAATATGAAATATGGCTTACAAAATTACTAAGTGTTTGTTTATACTCACCTCATAATACTAACCTAGCTAACTCACATTCTAACTCACCTTTGACCATTCGGGCTTAACCTGGGTTAACTAACAAGTGAGGGTGCGTTAAAATGTTTCAAATAGGTCTGATATGTCCCCATGTCACTTGAAAAAAATAGCAAGGGAAAAAGGGACATCAGAATGTGAAAATTTGGCTAAGGGTGAAGGATTCATGGAGAGGGGCCCAAAACACATCAAGTTATGAAGTTGTACATGAAATATAGTGAGCTATTTTACAAAACTTAAGTGACAAAGTGTTCTACTCCATGATGTGGCACAATTTCATGTCCCCCATTTCCATTTGGGAAAGGGTACAAAGGGAAAACATGCCTCTTAAAATGCGCCATGGGTTATATTTACATGAGGAAGGGGCCGGACGTGAGTATGAGTGGAAAACCTCTTTTTAACACATGAAGTGGAGACTTAAGTGTCGCAACAACATCCTCCATGTGGTGGTGCACTTTCATGTCCCTCTTGTACCTTTGGGAAAGAGGAAAAAGGGAAAAAATATTCCTCAAAATTCACCATGGTTTAGTTTTACATGAGGAATGGGCCAGACTCAATGCGAGTGATTAACTAAAATTAGTCTAAGGGGAGTATAGGAAAAGTAGTAATCCTACTTAATCTAATTAGGAGGACTAAAATGTTGTATAAATGAAGTAAATAAAACAGAGAAAATGGAAATGGATGTGCTAGTAAACTATTCTAAGTGAAATGAAACCCTAAATGTGTAAGAGAAGGAAGAGATATAGCTTAGCTGATTCGTAGAGACTGTCACAAATTTTCGCAAGTCTGAACAAAAAATCTGGAAGTGAAGACGAATACTAAAGGGCCCTGTGAAGGGAAAATTTGGGTACCATGACTAGTCTGAGGCACTTGGAAGTGTACTGGGGTGCCCCAGGGTGCCTTGGTCTACAATTTGGGCTCTCTGAATGTTGTAGATGCTCAAAACTTAAGTCCAGAAATGTTGCAACTTGGTCTAAAACCATGTCTATTTCTCGTGTTGGATCTTTCAGATGAGGTGAATAATGACATGCAAATAAAAGGTTAGTGGGGTTGGACTGACCTCAGCCTCCAAACCTATGGTATTATAATTGAGCGTTACACTACATTTCGAACCCAAATGTAGTTCTGGTGTGTGTGTGTGTGTGTGTGTGTGTGTTGTGCCCTAGGTGCTCTCGTGTCAGTCACACTTTTAGAAGTAGCGAGCAATAGTAGCTATAGAAATGTAAGTAGCATGTGTGCATGGAATAGAATGGAATCCCCCCTATGAAGTGTGTGTGATGTGGATATCTAGCCTTGAATGCATGGCACTATGTGGATGCAAGTAATGCAATGGATGCAACCCTAGATGGAGTGATAGTAGTGATAAGATGCAATGACCTAGGATCCTTATTATGGTCTTATAACTTTATATTTATAGGGATCTCAAGCTTTATTTCATAATTAATATCGACAAGGCTGAATGAGAAGAAGATAAGGATGACCAAAAACTAGAAGTGGCCCAAAAAGAAGCAAAAGAAGTTGTGCATAGACCGGGGCACCCAGAATAGGACCAGGGTGCCTCAGGGTGCCCCAGTACTGGCTAGGGCACTCTGATTTTAGGCTAGACTATCCGAACGGTCATGAAATGGGCTGATAGGTATAGGGAAATACACAAGAAAGAATAAATAAAAGATAAGAAAAAGGTGGCCAAAGGGTGGGATCAATTAGTACTTTGTGCACTTGAGAACCTTCTAAATAGTAGTATAAGTCCAGGCTAAATATTGTCTAATGTGCAATATTTGTGTCTACATTTTCCCCCACTTTATGTTGGTGAGCGGAAAGCTTGGTAACATAAAGTAGATAGAGATGTGTACTTGATAACCATGTAGAGTGTAGGAGAAGACGTGTCAATGGACTAGACTCAAGAGTGGAATGAAAAAAAGAAAAAGGTGGAGAAGCATGGATTTTAAAGATGAAAAATGTGAATAAAAGTGATGAGAATGAACCTAGGGTAGAACACGTGTGTAGATGCTACATGTGTGTGGTATACCTACATGGTTAGTATGGAAAGTATCGTAAACGGTGTGTTGTCATTGTCGCTATTGTTGTTGTTGTTGCTCCCAATTTGACTATTTTTTTCTCATACGGTGGACTTGCAAGGATAAAACGATCAAGTAGTCAAATATGTATGTATGTAAAAATGCTGTGAAAAAAATACACAAATGTAAAATATGCTAGAATAGAAAGTGTAAATTCTAAAATGGAACATGTGCACCTGATCCATGTCGAGAAAAAAGGTATAGAAGGATATCTTGTAGTTTCATGAGTTTTTTGGGGGATCTCACGCTACCCTGGCTAAAGAAGTGTAGGGAGGAAATGCTCTATGTCTTCCAACTTTAATTGCTTTTGTTGAAATTTGTTGAAGAGATGTCTGTATTGCGCTTGTTTTTTGGGTGATCCTTCATCACTTGATGGAGAAGTGTAGAGAGGCATACCCACTGTAACCCCTGAGCCTGTAACTGCTTCGTAGAATTTCTGAAGGATACCATGTTCTATTGAGGCCATTGTGTATGGAGTTTGTAGACCTGTCTAAACTCACTCGCTGTGTGTGAATCAGTGTAGACACTATGTTAGTATAAACCCTCAATGATGCCCCCCTCTTTGGGGGCTCATACAATGACCCTGGAAGGAGAATGCGGCCCCAAAAGAGGACCAACCACACTCTGACCTATATAACTCTATGCTGCATGGGGAAAGGGAAACACTTGGTAGATACCAAGGCACACACAAAAAGGGATTGCTATCCAATACAAGTGTTAGTCCGAACACATGCCGGAAAATAAGTGTAAAAGACATAGACAATGTAGAAAAAATACTAAGTATAGTAGTGTAAACACGCAAGAAACAACAAAAAGACCACACAAAGCGGGTTACAAACATGGGACATCACTCACGATGTCGCAAGACACGTAAGGCCATCATGGCCACAAACAAAAAACAAGTGCACACACAAGCAAAGGGAAAATCCCACATATAATAGAAAACAAAGCAAACAAGTGGAAATAAAGAAGTAGTCATGGAAACATGTGGTCTTGCAAAACAAATGTTACACATGGAACACCCATTAGCATGTTAGAGTGATAATCGATATGTCAAAATGTGTATAAGAAAGTAGTAAAAGATGTTAAGTACAAAATGAAACAACAACACCTGTATGAGTCAAATGTGGATTCCCCTAGCAACTAGTATAGTAAGGGTAGAAGGCGAGCATCCATGCGACATGTAGAGTCATGTATATGCAATCACTCTAAACAAAGGTGTGAACGTGCATGTGTATATGATAATGACATATAGGCAAGCAAGCTAATATGTGTAGCAGAATGAGCATGCAAAATACTATTAAGAGAGAGTAAATGCTACCAAGACAATGCAATATGTCATGGATGGATGGAATGGAATGATAGGAGCAAGGTGCCCCCCAAGTGGATGGAATGTGTATGCAGTGAGGTTCATTTTTTTTCCTCCTCAGTAGTCAAGAATGAATCATAAAATGAGAGTGTGTCATCAGGAAATGGTCGAGTAGTATAGGTTGTGTCTAGCGTGCTACGATGAATGTGTATGTGTAGTGGTGATGAAATGTGACATGGGGAAAAGATGTGTGTGGACCCTATAGCCTAAGTGTATACCATGGCGTGGTTGAATAGACGCATGATGATTTAGCCCTAAGCTATATCACTATAGGATGAACAGGAACCCAACAACTGTCCACCTCGTGTGGTTTTCTAGATCTCCCACAAACCTTTTCAAGATCCATGAATTGACTTACTTTGGTGCTTCTATTCGCCACTATGCTTGTACATCAGGGAAGTATATAGGAAATAGCTCATACTGGAATATATTTCACACAGAATGGAAATGGAATATCGTGTTTTATCCCCCCCCATAATATGAAATTTCCATTATTCTACAAAACTGTAAAACAAGAACTCTGAAATGAATCAACACACTAGAAATGCTGAAAAACAAACATACACACGTCACCAAATCTGTTGCGTGGCCCCATCGCTGATGACTGATGAGAGGATGTTGGTTGTCCTCCTTCCTTCATTGCCTCCATCCTTCGATACGATGATTTAGATTTTCACAACAAGCTGCAAATGCTTTCTATATTCATGTGTTGTTAATCATCGACGTTTACGGGGATAGGCATTTTTAGGTTAATTGTCTGCCTCATATCCTGCCGCAAGATTATCTCTAATTTTTTTTCTTGTTTTTGTATTTCTAGGATGTCGCGTTCTAGCGATAATGCGTCCCTTATAACTCTAAATTTCATTTTTTTGACTTTATGACGGTGACTACGACTACACAAATACGACACTTTGGATTTGACTTAACAACATAACACAACAACTTGTGACACTTGACTCAACAAATAGACTGGTGAACGAAATATTTAATTATGACCAACTATATACTAGACTGAAAACACGTCATTAGACATAAAATTGATAAAACAAAATTTAATTTTTAATATAGCCGAAACCTATTAATTAAAAATTATAATACTTATTTTATTTGATGACATACAAACTTAAAACGGACTCAAGACGACTTTCAATTTTAACTCTAACTATGAGACTTCTCGTGGACAAATGGCATACCATACTTGATTCACAAATAAATCTTAAAAATGACAAACTTATGCCATATAAAGTTAAAGGTACAACTTTAAAATGACATAAAACACAACTTAAAATAAATCTTTGACTTGTATGTGAATGTCAAGTAGGTTGTGTTGATTACAGCTATGCAATGCAATGCCAATGCAATACCCAATTTAGCTCATTGCCCAATGTGATTCAGACTTGATCTTACCCTTGGATAGTGGAATGAACTATTGATCCAGAAGGCTGATTTTTTACTGAACTAAAATGAATTCCAATGCAAATGTAGTGAAGATATAATGTACCAAATGCAACATGCAAACTGGAGTCGATGGCAGGTGCACAAGTGCCAAGTCCAATGTAATGTCATATATGAAGTGATGATTGTGATAGAGATCTCGGTCCACTGTGGAGGAAAACAGATCTGTGAGATGGAAGGGTTCCTACGAACTTTGAAAGATGAACATCAGCGTGGGTATTTTGATCAATACTTAGGAGGACAAATCCGATCTTATGCCAACAGAGAACAAATCCGAACCAGTATGTTGAATGCTCTTAAAAAACGTCATATTTCTGAAATTGACTGCTCACGCCTAAAAACGAATTTTCCAAAACAATTTTTGGGTTTTATTCCCTTAATTTCAAGCTTTTCGAAACATTTTGAAATTCTCAATTTTGTTGAGAAATGAGAAATTTATGATGGTTTTACTCAGATGGAAATTTTAAGCAATATAAAATTAGTACTGAGGACATCAAGTACGAGGTAGGAAAATTCTACAATGATAGAGATACCTGGTTGTCCTGGATCTTTGATACCACTTTGAATGCAACTGATAATATTTGTAATTCCACTCCACCTAATGAAGAATAATTTCAACAATACACATTGATGGCTACTGCACATGTTAATCTATTTCATAAAACAAGAAATCATTCCTCAAGTCAATTCCAATGATCAATATAGTTTCTCCTATAAAATCATTAGACCTCCATCACATGTATTAGACACCACTCTGATACCAAATCTAACAAACCAAATAGTCTAACACATGATTAAATCAAATAACATCGGAATAATAATCGTATTATTATTCAATTCATCCAGGATATCCATTCACAATATATTAGCCATATATATATATATATGCTTTTAGATAGGCATAACAACTCTAACAATGCATACATATATTCTCTCAACCACTCACTAATTACATAAATTGTTATAACACTAATAACAATTTACTCAACCACATTATCATAATATATTCTCACATATATATTATGCAAACCCCTATGAGCACTAATAGGATTATTCCTAACAATAGGCAAGCAAGCTAACATGTGTAGTAGAATCAGCATGCAAAACACTAGTAAGCAAGAGTAAATGCTACCAAGACAATGAAATAATTTGTGGATGGATGGAATTGAATGATAGGAGCAAGGTGCCCCCCGAGTGGATGGAATATGTATGCAGTGAGGTTCATTTTTTTTCCACCTCAACAGTCAATAATGAATCATAAAATGAGAGTGCATCATTGGGAAATGGTCAAGTAGTGTTGTTTGTGTCTAGTGAACTGTAATGAGTGTGTATGTGTAGTGGTGATGAAATGAGATGTGTAGAGAGGTGTGCATTGACCTTATAGCCTAAACGTATACCACGATTGATTGGATGAAAGAGTGATGATTTATACCTAAGCATATATCACTATAAAATGAATTAATGGGAGTGGGTCATATGGAAAGATGCATGTGGACCTCATAGCCTAAGCGTATACCACAACTTGTTGAATGTATGAGTGATAATTTATCGTTAAGCGTATATCACTATAATATGAATGGGTGGGAATGGTGAGGAGTTATATGGAAAGATATGTGCATGGACCCTATAGCCTAAGCGTATACCACGACATTTTTGGAATGGAAGAGTGATGATTTAGCCCTAAGTGTATATCACTATAAGATGGGGGTATTGGAAGGTGGTGATCTAGCCTAAAATGTATACCACTATGATATGATGAGAGAAAGTTGCAACGATGTATGCGTATACAAGGTGGATAAAAAGGGGTGGTGATTTTTCTTAAAGCATATATCACTATGGGATGGAAAAGAAGGGAGTGGTGATGTACCCTAAGGTGTATGCCACTACCAAATGGATTAGAATGGGGAAATGATAATTTAACCTAGAATGACGTATAATCAGATAGTACAAGATGTGATAAAAAGTGTGGGTGACAATTTAACCTAGAGGTGTATGTCCACGAACGTTCGGGGAATGTCAGATGGGGATGACATGTTCACATTGGTGAATGTAAGGTCCATTTGATTGGTAAACCCTCAATAGTTGAGTATGGACCAAGGAGCTAAAGTATGTCATAGGGTGGTGAGTGCAACGCATAGGAGACAACGTAGTGTAAACAACCAAGGTATATGAATGTGTGGTGTAGGAAATGTAATGTAGAATGTGTAGTGGGTATGGAATGTAATGTAATAGATGTGTAGGTAGAAACATAATGTGTAATGATGATAGATAAAACTAGACCCAAGTATAAGGAAATATAGTGTAGGATGTAGAATAGGTATGATGTATGAATGTAATGATAGTAAGGGATAAAAATGGTGGATGGAATGATGATAGGTGGAACTAGACCCATGTGTAATGTAAGCTAGTGTAGCGTGTAGGATAAGTAAGGTGTATGAATGCAATGTGGGTGTGTAGGATGTATATGTAGTGTGAAAGATATGATGATAAGTGTATGGAGAATATGTGATGGTAAAATCTAGACTCATATACAACGTGACCTAGCAAAAATGTAAAATGAGAGGATGGAATGCAAAACTAGGCTCATATATATGGATGATTAGTGTAGTGTATGCTATGGAGATATAATGTAGGATGATGGGATGTAAATGTATAGGTCATGTATTGTAGTGTGTGGGGTTTAGTGTAATGGTAATCCCTCAATAGTCCAATGTGAACCGAAGCACTAGGGCGCATCATTAGGTAACGAGGGTGATCTAAGAAGTGATGTGATATGCCGATAGGAAAGAACACATAAATATATATGTAATGTGTGATGTAAGACTATGTAACTAGGGTAAAAGAGGAGGGGGTGTGTAATTGTTATGCCCCCAAGTGTATGATAATGTACGTACTATGTAATACATGGTGGATTAGGTTTAATTGATAATGCGTAAGAATTATTTAATTATTATATATGTGTGTATGTAGAGGTGGTGATGCAATGGAGAAATGTAAGATGAAACGAGCTTCTTCATGGTAAAATACCCCTCAAAAGTCATATAGGAACCCCAAGAATATGTGTGTGTCATCAGGAGGGTAGAGTAATAAGAGTCATCTACTAAAGGCCAAGTTTACACGTGGTTTGACCATGTTGGAAAAAGTGAGTAGTAGAATTGGGTGGTGATACTGAAAGTGAAAATGTATCGTGAGAACCAGGAGGAGGTTTAGTTGCTTTGACAAACTTAATGAGTTGGAGTGTAGATTTGGGAAGAGGCCATGTTGTACTGTGTCTCAAAGGATATTGCTTAGGTTTGTTTGATAATGTAGTACACGACCTAGCAGGAGTGGTTTGTGAACTAATTTTGATAGGTGGTGGACAATGTTGACTTGGGGAAACCATGGGTGATGGCTTAGGTAGTTCTTGACTAACCAAAAAATGTGTATGAGAAGCAATATCGTGATGCTTAGTAAGGGGAGGAGAAACAATATCAAAAATATAAGTTCTTAGTGAACTAGGAGAAGGATCACTATGCACAAGGGAGGGTGTTGTCAATATCACTTATGTAATGAATAATAGAATTGAGATCTTCCTTAGAAATATTAGGAGGAAGGTCACTAGTAACCATGGGAGCTTGTGTAGATGGATTTGGACTAATCGAAGGAGAAAGAGACTTAGGAGTTCATGTGGGTGTGACCTTTGGAAGGGGATGTTGTGCACAGAATGAAATAATACCTTGACGTGTAAGAATTCAGATTAGGCGACGCAAAAAGCTGAAATCATTTGCATTATGTCCATTGCTTCGATGATAATGGCAATATGGATGACCTGGATATTTTTCTTATCGACAAGGTGAATGGTAATGAGTAGGTGGTGGAGTGATCAATTGATGACAAACAAGCTCTATAAAAATGTCATGTTACTTAGTACTATGCTCAAATATGAGAGGTTTGGGCAACGAGACGTCTTGAGGTTCAACTAAATGACATGTAATGAACATAGATTGAATAGGATATGGAGAAAGAGAACAAACATGCGATTGTGAAGCATCCCTAAGTTGTTGGATTTCAAATCTAAGGGATGTGATGGTGGATTCCATAGATTGAAGAGAGGATGTTTGCGATTGAGAAACATCTTTAAGGTGTTGAAGTTCAAATCTAAGGGATGTAATGGTGGATTTGGAGGCTACGGATTTAGCTTGAAATAATGTATGCAAGACTTGAAACTTATCTTGAAATGATGTATGTAAGGCTTGAATCGAGTCTAATAGTGGTTGGTTAGATACGGGTTCATCAATACTAGGGTCGACAAAGAAACTATGAAGTACATAACTTAATTCATGTGGTGGCATATTATCATCAAAATAAGTGGTGTCTAGGGATTTTTTAAAAAATAACTTGACAAGTGGGATGTCTCTTAAGTAAATCAACTAAAGAAACGTGACCCATGATAGAATAAAAAGAAGGATCCTAAGCGTGAAATACATCCAGTTCACCAAAATGATTAACTAAAATTAGTCTAAGGGAAGTATAGGAAAATTAGTAATCCCAGTTAATCTAATTAGGAGGACTAAAACACTGTATAAATGAAGTAAATAAAACAAACCGAATGTAAATGGATGTGCTAGTAAACTATTCTAAGTGAAATGAAACCCTAAATGTGTAAGAGAAGGAAGAGAGATACCTTGGCTGATTCATAGAGATTGTCGCAGGCTGTCGCAGGTATGAACACAGAATCTGGAAGTGAAGACAAATACTCAGGGGCCCTGCGAAGGGCAGATCTGGGTACTCTAAGTAGTCTAAGGTGCCTGGAAATGTACTAGGGTGCCCCGGGGTGCCTTGGTATGCAATCTGGGTGGTATGAACATTGTAGATGCTCAAAACCTAAGTCCAAAAGTGTCACAACTTGGTCTGAAACCATGTCTATTTTTCACACTAGATCTGTCAAATGAGGTGAATAATGACCTGTAAAACAAAAGGTTAGTGGGGTCAGACTGACCTCAGCCATCAAACTTGTGGTCTTATCACTAAGCGTTGCACTACAATTCAGACCCAGATGTTGTGTGTGTGTGTGTGTGTGTGTGTGTGTGTGTGTGTGTGTGTGTGTGTGTGTGTGTGTGTGTTCGTGTTGTACCCTAAGTGCTCTCGTGCCAGTTGCACTTTGTGAAGTAGCGAGCAACAGTAGCTATAGAAATGTAAGTAGCATGTGTGCATGGAATAGAATGGAATCCCCATATGTAGTGTGTGTGATGCATATCTCCTATCTTGAATGCATGGCACTATGTGAATGTAAGTGATACAACCCTAGATGGACTGACAGTAGTGATAAGATGTAATGACCTAGGATCCTTATTATGGTCTTATAACTTTATATTTATTGGACTCTCAAGCATAATTTCGTAATTAATCCTGAAAAGTCTGACTAAGAAGAAGATAAGGATGAAAAACATCTAGAAGTGACCCAAAAATAAGTGGAAGAGGTTGTTCATAGACCAGGGCGCCCCAGTACAGGTTGAGGCACCTTGATTTCAGGCTAGAATGTCGAAACGATCATGAAATGGAATGATAGGTATCACGAAATACACGGGAAAGACTAAATAAAAGATAAGAAAAAGGTGGCCAAAGGGTGGGATTAATTATAAATTTTTTACACCTGAGAACCTTCTAAATAGTAGTATATGACCGGGCTAAATATTGTCTCATTTGCAATATTTGTGTCTATATCGTGTTTACAACATCATTCTAACACTTGAAGTTGTCATTTAATTGATGTAGGCTTATAAAATATGTGGTGCCAGATTATAGTCTACCCCATGTACATTTTGAATCTTGTAAAATGGAAAAAGGGACATCAGGGGTCTCCAAGTGCGCCTTCCCACTTTTGGAAGCCTTGCCTTCACCAAACATTCTTAAAAATAACCACTCGAGAAGGTTTTCTTGCCCCGGGAGCTTCCTTTAGAGTTACATAGTCAAAAATTATATATTTTTGAATCCAAAAAGGATTATGAGAACATTTCCACATTTTTTAGGATCCAAATTTACCTAAAATTTTAATCTTTACCCCCCTTTTCAATTCTGCTCAATACTGTGTGTCAATGAAAGATATTGCTACTAAAGTTTATGATGACCAAAAGGAAAACCAACACATTGAGTGTGAAGAGGGCCTGTCATCACCAATCCGGCACTATGATAATTCTTCACCGGGAACTCCTCATGCTATGATTATTTACTAATGCACAGCCTTTAGTTTGGTGGATGTAATCTGGAAACAAAACAACAAACATAACACAAGAATACCATCGACTGTGATAAGACGGAATGATGACAAATATGAAATATCAAAGTAAAGTATAATATTAACATGAAATTGTTACAATCTCACCCATGAGGTACTTCAAGTGTTATTGACTTCACTTGCCTTTCACCAAGACTATGGGAGAAACTTTACTATTACACCTCTTAATGGCTTCTTCAACACACCTTTAAACTGATGGCTTCCTTTGCACACTTCCTACAATATTTCTCACTACTTCCTTCTATGCTAAATGAGGGGCCTGGCCTCTCTATTTATAGAACTTCCAGGCTTATCCATCTTATCTCTAAGATAGGATAAGAAATCCACTCTGACGAATCATATTCCATACCTTAACTCTTATCTCTACATCTAAGCTTATCTTTTAAGATAAGATAAACCTTATCATTTTATATGGGTTCCACATTTTTAAACTTTTTACAAATAAAATACACAAAATATTTATGACCTCACTCCTTGTCCTTATTACCAATATAATATTTCTAATTCCTAATCATGTAGACCCTACTTCTCTAATTACCCAAACTTTGACATTTTAACATTACCGGACCACTTACGACAAATATTTACTTTTTACAACATTCTTATTGTACTTTGATTGTTACCGTACTCCATATTATTGGCGGCACCGTACTGACGGCGCCGTTATCTTCTACCAGACGCTACTACTAATTATACTTAACAACATCCTATTCCTAATACATACATTAATGAAATAGAAATTACGGAGGAAAATTTTAGTGTCGACATCTTCCCCCTTCCTAGCTTCTACTCCGTCCTCGGAGTAGACTATTCTGGTGCTTGGAAAATATTCAACTTGTCGTGGTTGACCCATTTTGTAATGGGAGTGCCATCCAATTCCTCCAGTCGATACGTACCATTTTCATGCACAACTGCTATTTTGTAGGGCCCCATCCATTTTGGAAGAAATTTTCTCTGTCTTCTTTTTTTGTATCTGGAATCATATACTAGAACCAAGTCATTCACATGAAATGGAGACCAACGGATCTTTTGATCAAAGTATTCCTTCTGCTTCATTTTCTTCTTATGGCTTGTATCCTTTGCTATTTCCCTCATTTCCTCTAGCAAATGAAGATGTACCAACCTTTCTTTTACTAAATCACTTTCATCCATTCTTTCATTTTTCATAACTCTCACAGTGGGAATATCAAACTCAATAGGAAGAACTGGATCAATGCCATAGGCCAACTGAAATGGGGGGTATCCTGTTGCTGACTTTGATGTTGCCCTATATGCCCACAATGCTGCATGAATCCTTTTATCCCACTTATGTACCTACAAGGCTGCATCTTTTGCTAGAATTTGACACAACACAAAATTTGTTCGTTCCACCTGTCTATTTGTACTTGGCTTGTATGTTGTTGCCTTCCTGTGCTTAATAGAAAATTTATTAACTAGGGCTTCTACTACCTCATTAATGAAGTGGCTTCCTTGATCTGTTACAATTTCTAATGGACAACCAAATCTGGTGACAATGTGTTCATATATGAACCTTGCCACCTCATCCATGGAAGATGTTTTCAATGGCCTAGCTTCAACCCACTTGGTTAAATAATCTATGGCAACTACAATATACTTATTTTGGTGTGAGGTAGTTGGAAGTGGACCTACAATGTCTATTCCCCACTTTTCAAAGGGACCAAGTGGAAGAATAGGGCATAATGGAGCTGAAGAAGTCTTACGGTTACCATGTGTTTGACAAATATCACATGTCTTACAATAATTATAACAATCTTTAAAAAGAGTGGGCCAGTGATAACCTACATCCAAGATCCTTCTTGCTGTAAGTTGTCCAGAGAAGTGCCCTCCACATGTACCATTGTGGAATTCTTCTAGCAGTTCCTTCCCTTGATCACGTCCAACTGCCCTCTTGTACTATCCATCAGGTCCTATTCGAAATAATACTCCATGCAGAATAGAATATGGACAACTGGCTTGAGTAATCTTTCTCTTAGTCTTTGCATTGGCACCATCAGGAAACTTGAATTCATTCAGATAATTCCAAATATCTATGTATTCACTAGGTATTGTGTCAAGGGATAACAATGCTGCATCGAGGAAATCATCATCATCACACGATGATCCTAAACCATCATAGGCTCGAGAGAGTGCATCTGCATTGACATGCTTCTTTCCTAGCCTATCTATTATATCAAATTCAAATTCTTGTAGCAAAATTATCCATCTTGCTATCCTCTCTAATGGGTTAGGCTTATTTACAATATATTTTAGAGACTGATGATCTGTTACAACTAGAAATTTTTTCCCTAGCAAGTAATTTCTAAACTTCTTTACAGCAAAAATGATAGCCAGAGCCTCTTTTTCAATTACAGTATAATTTACCTCAGCACTGCTCATTTGTCTGCTCCCAAAGTAAATTGGATGTTCATTCCCATTTTCATCCTTTTGGCTCAAAGTACTTCCTAGTGCTGCATCTGAGGCATCAGTGTACACAATGAATGGCTTGCTCTAGTCTGGATTCTTCAAAACAGGTGAAAACACCAGGGCTTCCTTCAGTTGTCCAAAAGCTTCATGCGCCTTATTTCCTGGTTCATAAGTAACATCCTTCTTCAAGAACTGGGTTAGTGGCTGTGCAATCTTTGAGAAATTCTTGATGAACCTTCTATAGTAACCCACATGGCCTAAAAATGATCTCAACTTACTTCTATTCATAGGAAATGGTAAATCTTTGATTTTTGAAACTTTATCAGGATCAGTACCAATACCATCTCTGGATACAACATGGCCTAACAAAACGCCTTTAGAACATCCAAAAACACACTTTGTAGGGTTTAGTGAGGCTTGTGCTTCATCTAACCTTTGAAATGTTGTCTCCATCTGGTGCAGGTGGTCCAACTTGCTCCCATAGATGCAAAAATCATCCAGAAATACTCTGATGAAGGTCCCAATGTAGGGTTCGAACACCCTATTCATCAAACGCTAGAATGTTGCTGGAGCATTACACAACCCAAAAGGCATAACTCTATAAGCAAACATTCCCCAAGGAGTGGTGAACGTGGTCTTTAGCTGATCTTTCTCTGCTATACGAACTTGGTTATAGCCGTTATATCCATCAGCAAAACTATAGCACTCCTGGCCAGCTACTTCATCCAAGATCTGATCTGAAAATGGAAGAGGGTAATGATCCTTCTTTGTTGCCTTATTGAGCTTCCTGTAATCAACACAAATGCGTAGCTTCCCATTCTTTTTTATTGAGATCACAATGGGAGAAACCCATTCTAAATTCTCCACAGCAAATATGAATCCTGCATCAAGCAACTTATCTATTTCTTCTTTTACAGTCTTGGAAAAATTAGGATTCATTCTATATGGCATTTGCTTTATGGGCTTACCACCATCTACCAGCTCAATAGAATGTTCTACCCAACTTACTTGATGGAGTTCCTTGTAATCAAAAGTGAATATGTGTATGTACCTTCGAAAGAGCTAGAGGTAAGATTCCTTCTCACTCTCCATCACAGCATCACCAATCTTTATTTGTTGGAGACGATCATCAACTTCTTCTTCAGATAATTTTATGGAGTCATGAGTTGGTGTGACTGGAAGGATATCCATGACTGAAACATCAACCTCACTTTCTTCATCTTCAGTGTCCACTTCACTGGTACTAGAGTAATAAGAGGATGTCCAATCATCAGTTTCATCACTTGAATCGACAGGTTCTACCTTATGATGCCGAGGGATCACGTTTATTTTCACCCTCTCTCTACCACGTCCAAGTGTCATGAAGCCTTCATTCCAGTAGTTTCTTGCATGAACTCTCCTTAGCCATGGTCTTCCTAGCAACATTGGGTACGCAACAGTACCATTTTTCATCACCTGAAAATCTACCACACATACAACACCCATAACAGATATTGCCACATTTGAAACTACACCTTCTGGTTTAGTTTTTCCTTTATTTAATGACCTTAACATAAGTGTTGAAGGGCGATCAATTTTTAAACCCAACATATTCATTACAGACTTAGTCATTACATTAACTGCAACACCTCCATCAACTAAGACATCATGAATTGAAATACCATTACATAATACCTCAGCTTGTGGAGCATAGGGATCCACCTCTGCCTCCAAAATAGGGACCTCAACCTCCTTCCTTCGTCGAGCATTGAGTCCAGTTCGCAACTCCCACCTCTTCTCAGAAGACATAGCCAAGAGTTGACCATATGTAATATTTGCAGGCCTTTTGGACAGATCTTCCAAGATGGAGTATGGTCCTTGCCCCTGTGAAATCAGAAAATCCTACACACCCAAATTTCTTCTCCTATGTTTCTTACTAGTTTCTTCTTTCATCTTCTTAGGATCATTTCCATCTTGATTATCTTTTTCTTTCTTTCTTTTTGTTACAAACACATCTACTTCATTATTTCTGCTCTTATCTACTACATCAAAAGAATTCACAAGTGCTTTTCCTTTATCATTATCTCCTTTACCAGATGTAGAAGCTCTATCTGGACAATTATACTTATAATGACCCTTTTTATAACGACCATAACATACAACTTCAGAAATATTTCTTTTTGGACCTCTATCTGCTCCCTGAGAACTAAATTCTTTTCCTTGAAGAAGATTAATAGTTAACTGGCCCATCTTTTTGAGTAGATCTTCATACTCAGTAGATGTACTAGGAGAATTATTTGTGCTCACCGGGAGTGGTTGTGGATTCTGGACCAAAGGTGCTAGTGTAGGCTCTACTTTAGCAACAATTTCTTTGGGCTCCTCTTCCATGCTTTCTTCTTACCTTCTTGCAATCTCCTTTGCTTGTTCAATGGTAGTTGGGTGGTCATGCTTCACTCATTGTCTGATCTCTGGTTTCATCCCAAGAATGAAGTGCTTATAGAGGAGATTATCCATGCCATTCATTAACCCATCCGCTAATCCTTCCTTCCGGATCTGGGCATCGAGCTTCCTCCTTAGCTCTAGAACACGAGCATGATAATCCCTTATCTTCTCCTTCTCTCCTTGGGATAGCTTTGTGATCTCGATCACAAGATCTGCATATTTCTATTATTCACCAAATTCTTCAAGAAAACTTTCAGTTAATAAATCCCATGAATTTTTCACATTATCACCTAGTGTTTTAAACCACCTAAGTGCTGAACCATCCAAAAAGGTAGGAAAAATTTCAGTCCATTGTTCCCTTCTTATAAGGCCATTACAAATACAAGATCGTTTAAACTCTTGAATGAAAGAAGAAGCATCTTCATTAGATTGGGCTGAAAAAACATGAATCTTTCCCATTTTCAAAAGTAACCACCGTGAAATACCAACCCACAAGTACAATCAACAAGACTTATGTGCACAAATAATTGGAATCACTATACTAGAAAGTGACTTTACACCTTTCTACAGTAAAATAGAAATGACCACGGTAACTATGGTAAAACTTGACTTACTGCGGTAAAAATTGACTTTACTGTGGTAAACACTATTCAAAGTAAAAAGTGAAGTTACTGCGGTAAATACTATTCACGATAAAAAGTGACTTTACTGTGATAAATACTATTCACAGCAAAAATGACTTTATCGTGGTAACTACTATGCACAGTAAAAATAAGGTTACCCTCCAATTGATTTTTTACTAAGTGGGAATATCTCTCCAGAAAATCCACTAATGAGGAATGATCCCGGCAATGGAACCATAATGTCATCACCAATCCGGCACTATGATAATTCTTCACCGGGAACTCCTCGAGCTATGATTATTTACTAATGCACAGCCTTTAGTTTGGTGGATGTAATCTGGAAACAAAACAACAAACATAACACAAGAATACCATCAACTGTGATAAGACGGAATGATGACAAATATGAAATATCAAAGTAAAGTATAATATTAACATGAAATTGTTACAATCTCACCCATGAGGTACTTCAAGTGTTATTGACTTCACTTGCCTTTCACCAAGACTATGGGAGAAACTTTACAATTACACCTCTTAATGGCTTCTTCAACACACCTTTAAACTGATGGCTTCCTTTGCACACTTTCTACAATATTTCTCACTACTTCCTTCTATGCTAAATGAGGGGGGTGGCCTCTCTATTTATAGAACTTCCAGGCTTATCCATCTTATCTCTAAGATAGGATAAGAAATCCACTCTGATGAATCATATTCCATACCTTAACTCTTATCTGTACATGTAAGCTTATCTTTTAAGATAAGATAAACCTTATCATTTTATATGGGTTCCACATTTTTAGACTTTTTACAAATAAAATACGCAAAATATTTATGACCTCACTCCTTGTCCTTATTACCAATATAATATTTCTAATTCCTAATCATGTAGACCCTACTTCTCTAATTACCCAAACTTTGACATTTTAACATTACTGGACCACTTACGACAAATATTTACTTTTTACAACATTCCTATTGTACTTTGACTGTTACCATACTCCACATTATTGGCGGCACCGTACTGACGGTGCCGTTATCTTCTATCAGACGCTACTACTAATTATACTTAACAACATCCTATTCCTAATACATACATTAATGAAATAGAAATTACGGAGGAAAATTTTAGTGTCGACAGGCCTCACATATGTAAGTTTTTAGTTTGAATCAAATCCTTAATATTCCTATAATTCCCAAAACATTTTGTTGAATCTCAACTGAGATAAGGGATATTTATCTGCATTATCAAGCTCATATCTCAAAATTTGCACCTTAGAATCTCCTGAAACAGTTTGCAATGTTAATAAGGCATCCTTATATTTTCAATGAGTATATGTTTTATTTCCAATTAATTTTGAGGCTCATGGACTATTCAGAACAAGATAACTAGCTTTTTCATTACTTTTATTTCCTTACACCATGTTGTAAGTAGCCCGGTGTTACATCACTTGTTCATAAACCTGATTGTTCTTGTAGAAATTTCCTAAACTACCTTGGAGGATTGCATAGATATTCCACACACCTCCTATATTCTTTATATTTTCCATGCACGTTACTGGGTGGTGCTCATCAAGTGCAAAAATCCTGAAAATAGGCCTTTTTGGGCCTCTGGGTGTACTTTTTTTCTCTTAGATCCAAATCCCTTCATGAATCAGCTTGAATTGCATCCCTTACACATTACATACACTTGAAAGTCATATTAGAACATCCATCCTAGCCCTTATGAGGGCTACAAAATGACTAACTTGGCTGAAGAGCGGGTTTTCATTGATTGGGGGAAAGATTTTCAAATGATGTTTAGGTTGTCATGGCAAAAATTTTGAATTTTTCATGCTACAAATTTTGCATGAAAATAATTCCATAGTCATAAATTTTTTTCTGATGCTTCCACTCCTTCAAAAAAGTATTGGTGAGTGAATAATCCACATCCCTAGGAAGCTTAACAAACCAGGGCCAACCTTTCCTTTACTATTGTTCATTGTTATGATCCTCACGTGCAGATTTCACTAATGCCTCAAGGTTTTGGTGTAACAGTTTGTTACATTTGGTATCAGAGTGACCACCTAGGTTCGAGTCTTGGCATAAGTAGCTACCTCGGCATTGCAGTGTTCACATGGGGCTTGTATAGGGCAGGGTGTGGTCCCACTATACGGGCGCAAATCTAGCCCGGGGTTCGGGTTACGGAAGTGTGGTGGGATGTTATGATCCTCATGTGTGGATTTCACTAATGCCTCGAGGTTTTGGTGTAACAGTTCGTTACATTCATTGTTCATTCAAAACCATTTCAAAAATCCGTTCTAAAAAAATCAGTATCCTATTTCCCTTTGTTTCGATTATTAGTTCAAAACCATTTCAAAAATACGTTCTAAAAAAATTCTTGTCTTCCATTACTGTTTAGATTGTTAGTTTGAAATAGTTGGTTTTCCACATTTCATTTAACCCTCATTCAATCCACTTTGAAAATTATTTACACAAAAAAAATCCTATCTTTTCTGAATCCAAAATTGAATATTTTTTTTTTCCAAATCTATCAAATCTTGATAATTTTTTTTTATCATAACACACTATTAAAATATCAATCCAAGTCTTATATCTTGAGTACCCATATTCTATAATAAGCTTATCAAATCTCAATCGACGTCTTATCTTTTGAATACTCACTTTGTTCAAAGCTAAGCAATATCCAAATTAGTCTGAAAAGACTCTAAACTCAATCCTATCTTATCAATCAAAATTTTATCTTTTAGATATTCACTTTGTCCAACTTTAATCCTATCATATTCTATCGATCAAAATATTTTCTTTTGAATATTCACTTTGTCCAAAGTTATGTCTATCAAATTCCAATCACAAACCTTATATTTTGAACATTCACTTTGTTCAAAGTTAATTCTATTAAATCCCAATCACAAACCTTATCTTTTGAACATTCACTTTGTTCAAAGTTTAGTCTATCAAATCCCAATCAAAAACCTTATCTTTTGAACATTCACTTTGTTCAAACTTAAGTCTATCAAAATCTAATAAAAAACCTTATCTTTTGAACATTCACTTTGTTTAAAGTTAATTCTATCAAATTCCAATCGCAAACCTTATCTTTTGAACATTCACTTTGTTCAAATTTAAGTCTATCAAAATCCAATCACAAACCTTATCTTTCAAACATTGACTTTGTTCAAAGTCAAGTATATCAAATCCTAATCAAAATTTGGACATTTACTTTATCCAAATTTAAGCATATCAATTCTATCAAATCCAAGTCTTATACATTCAGAGATTCGCTTTATCTAAGTTTAAGCAAATCACTCAAATCTGAATTCATATCAAAGCAATCTTATTGAATTAGATTCATTCATATCTTCTCTCAGTTTAAGTTTTTTACCATTCTTAGTAAAAAATGGTAGAAACACAAACCAAACACTATGACATCTTTGGCAAAAAAGAAAAAATTCCTTTTAACATAGACAATTCTGATGAAGAGGAATAAGTTAAAGAACATGAGATTTCAAAAGACAAACAAGCACAAATTGATAACATTTTATGACAAAACAAACATCAATGTATTCTTCGTCTCCTAGAAATGGGAGCCAACTTACCCTATGATTTCGGTGATGATAATTTGAAATATCTTATAGATATACCCAAATCTAGCAAGAACAAGGAAAAATCTAGCACTTCCACGAATACATCAAATGAAGCCTTATTCGCAAAAATTCAAGAGATGACAGAAAATTTCCAATATGGATTCTAAAGTTTCCCAAATCAATGAAGAAAATTTCCAACCAACTAAAGAGACAAAAACAATAAAGGACATTCCTCTCACAAATTCTCCATCTGCACAAGAATGGAAAAACATGAAAGAAATAATAATGGGGATGTAAAAACAAACGAAACATTTCAATTTTGAAGAGATTTTTCCCTTTCCATTTGATTAAGAAATGTTGCATATACCATTTCCTAAATCATTCTAAACCCCTAAGCTTGATAAGTACAAAAGAAAGCATGATCCACAAGAACACGTTAAAGAATTCTTCATGGAATGCCAAGAGGTAGCCTATAACTACATTTATCTCTTACATCTCTTCCCAAAGAGTCTGGGAGGACAAACATTAGATTGGTTCTTACATCTCCCAAAAGGTTTGATCACAACCTTTGCAGACCTATCAGAGAAGTTTGTTACACACTTCTCTTTTAATCTTGATTCAGAAATCACAACGATGGACCTTTTTAACACTAAGCAAAGGAGTAATGAAATGTTCACATCATTTCTTCAATGATGGAGAGGAATCACAAGCTAATTTCCTTTCTCTATAACCGAAAAATAATTAGTGATAATTTTCATTCCTAACCTCAATCAGGAACTATCATTCTAAATGTAAATGCATTTCTTAACAAACTTTGAGGAAGTGATTGAAAAAGAAACACAAATAGAAAGGGCTCTCATTTCCAAAGGTGTAATTAAAACTTCTTCGAAAGATCAAACTAATAAAGATAACCAACAACCTCATGATAAATCAAATTTATTCAATTGAAATCTTGTAAATAATGGGGTCATTGATACTTAACATGTTCAAAATGTGCAAAATCAACCATAAAAAACAACAAATTCAAACAATCAACATATCTAACAAAGAAAATACTCATTGTGATATCATACAAAGACAATTTAAACCTCATGAAGAAATTATTTATAGTATCGTCCGCCAATTAGCAAGTGCTAATACAATAACATATATGATCACAAAACCCTTCGAAGAGGGGAAACCAAAACGCACGTGGTGTAAAGAATCAAAATATTGTGAGTACCACCACATTGATAATCACTCTATTAATTGTTGTATAAGACTTTGTCATTACATTCAGGATTTAATCAATCGCGAAGATATTGAAATAAAAATCAAAGCAAATGCCAACACCCAAAATGAGATACTAAAGGTGTTTAAGGATCCATTTCCGAATCATGATACGAATGATAAGGATCAAGATAAGAGATAAACCTCCAACAATGTTGATTTTAGTTCCATTATTTCCTTCATTGATCAAACATCTCATTTTGGAGCCACTGTAAGAATCAATACTCTTACTTATGCGGTGACAACATGACAAAAAAGGTTTGGGTACCTATAGAAATTTGGCCTCTACATCAACACCTAATCCTTCAATTCCTGATTCTCAACTCAATGTTGTTTCAAAAATGTTGAATGCTAAGTCCACCTCTCACTCATATGATATTTTCAAACAAATGGAGAAGAGAAACACACATATAACCCTCATGGACTTACTCAAATCATCACCAACACTTCAGGACATACTTACTCGTGCTCTTCAGGAGGCACGTGTTCCTAAGGATATCAATAGTCAGTAGTTTCAAGCCTTAATTGTCAATCTCTCACCAAATAGTTCAATCCTTTCATTTGGTCCTCATGAACTTTTGAATCCAAACCTACAAAATAACAATTCATTGTATAACGAAGCATTTTTCACTCATCACAAAATCAAATGGGTGTTTATCGATAATGGAGCCACATTGAATATATGTTCCATGAAACTGTTAAGATGCCTCGGTCATAATCAAGAAAGTATCGGAACTAATTTCAATATTATTCGTGGTTATGATAATAATGAGAGTCAATCTTCAAGAACTTTCATGTTATCAATAAAGGTTGGGCCTCAAATATTAGATACCTCGGGTCACATTTTTTATGTTGAAACTTCCTATAATATTTTATTGGGTCATCCCTAGATTCATGTTATGCAAGTTGTGCCTTCCACTTTCTATCAATGTATAAAGTTCCCTTATGAAGGTAAAGAGTTTACCGTAATGTTTGATATAAATCCCTTTGAATATTGCAAGCTCCTAGAGGGAGATATAAGGTTGGGAATTATTTTCCTTCTGTGGATAGATCCACATCTCTTTGTATCATACCTTTCACAAATGAAAACCACATAGATCCAGAGATCCTTTCAAAACTTCAACCTTTTGCATCTAATTCACTACTAGAATTTAAATACCTTGACAAAGGTATTGGCGAATCTAAAATATAGAATACCTTTCATATTGGTAAGCTACATTTAGCACTATGAAACTATGGTAAGCCTAATGTTCCCCATCTCATTGAAACTCCCATTTACAATCTCAGTATAACTCGTTGGAAATTGTTTAGATATCTATAGGATGAACACATTCAGGGTTCTGTGGGCTGTTGGTTATATGAAGATCGTCTAGCTACATGCTACAAATCTCTTGATTAGAGTAAAACACATAAAATGATGATATACATGCAGTAGAAAGGAAGAATATAGGGCAAAAATGAACAAGGTCATCTTGACCTAGTTGAGTACATGGAAATTTTTTATCGCCATGGCCTAGGTTTTGAAATATTTTTAAAAATGCCGCTAATATTTGATGTAGCAACTAGTAGTGACCATATTGACTCGAACATTGAGATAGTTTACACACATAACCTCTTTGATGACTTAGCTAGTACCTTTTTATTCAAAGACCTTTCCATACATATCATTGAATTTGACATCATACACCATTGTCTTATCAATCAGGATCTACAAAATCACATATCAATGGATCTCTTTCATAACAATGAAGCCATCAAAGATTTCTTCTAGACTTGAGACCTTATACCCCTTGTTGATCACAAGAAGGGATTCAATATTGACCTAAATGCAGATGCTTATTTTGATGAAGAACTCAAATACCCCTATCGGTAAAAGCAAAAATAGGAAAATAAAAAATTGAAAAACAAAATCTCTCATAGTGAAAACCTTATTGAGGCACTATTTGAGAAACAAAAGTCAAATAAAGAGAAACAATATAAAAAGAAAAAGGACATGTCTCTTAGTGAAAACCTTTCTAAGGCACTAAAGAGATGGGAATATCCTTCAAATTTGACAAAATATCAAACAAAGGATCTACATAAACCCTACAATGTCTTTTCAAGAAAAAGGCACATCAAAAATGCTAGCATAAGACACCATCAACATCCATTGGTACAAGTGAGCATCCTAAGCTCCTACAACTCATCAGAAGTTCAATAGAATATGAAATAGAAGCATTTACAACATTACTAATTGAATTACAAGATGTCTTTACATGGACATACAAGAATATGCCAAGAATGGATCATTCTCTTGTAGTTCATAATCTTGTAGCTCGTTTGGAAGCAAAGCCCATCAAACAAAAACTTAGAAAGATGCATCTTGAAGCTGTGTTGCTTGTAAAAGTAGAATTGCAGAAAATCTTAGAAGCATATTTAATCAAACCTATTGACTACTCATAGTGGATATCAAATATTGTACCGGTTGCTAAGAAGACCTTGAGAATTAGAATTTGTACAGATTTTCGAGATATTAATAAAACATGTCTGAAAGATAACTTCACGTTACCAAACATCGACATGATCAGTGATTCAACAACATGCCATGAAATGCTCTCCTTAATGGATATTTTTTCTAGTTACAATCAAACAAAGAAAACATTCGGTTCTTTCTTAACAAACTAGTTCTTTCTTTGTATCTCCTTGCAACCTTAGATGAGATTGTTGAAGCTTGGAATGAAGCACCAAACTTGTTGAATCTCTTGATCAATTTTTTTTTTGAATGCACCAAAAGGTGTTCCGAATAGAATTAGATTTCAGCTATGAGAAAAGTGATTGAATGAATGATTTGATTGTAGATTTGTGATCAATTGGACAACTTAACGATATGTGAGATTGAATGATAATTCAACAAAATGATGATGCAACTGTCAAAGCTTCCAAATATGATAATTGGAGAAGAATGAACGATCATTTATAGAGGAAGGAATGAAATTCCAAATATAGGATTGGTGTAATTAGCTTGTCTACTCTAAAGTTAATTGGAGCAAGATTGAATTGTTTAATTGAGTTTCCAATCTATTCGAGGAGTTGAATCATTGATTTGAGCTTGCATGGATGAGTTATTTTTGAGTTGGCCAAGTTTGCACATGCTTTTGTTTATTTAGAATTAAATATTAATTATATGTCTTTTGTTTTATCCACCCAAAAAAGTGAGGTGACTTTTAGCCTTTGCATTGATTTCTTTAAATTTAGAATGCCATACTTGTTGAAAGATATGTTTGTGTAAGTCAAATGCATGATTTGATTTAATATAATTTTATCCTCTTGAACATGTATTTAATTAATTTAGCTTTTAATTAATTCCTTTTGCTCTAGTTAACTTGAGATGTTGACTAGTGAATTAATATTAATTAATTGGATAACATGGTGAGATGAAAATGGATAATGTAGGATTTATTCAATGATTTTGAAATTAAATTAGCTAATAAAATTAACTAATTGGATAGAGGATGAATAATAAGAGTGATAAGATTAATTAATTAATCCTAGAAATGGGATATGAATATAATAAGGTCCATAGTGTGAATATTTAATACTTCAAGACCATGCATAAGCGAAATGAATGATTAGCAGAATTGCGGGTAGAATGTCGTTAAAGGTCGTAAAATAGTAGAATATATCAAAACTAATCGAAAGTGGTTGAAAAGGGTAAAAAATGGTCGTAATGTATTGTGAACTAATTACGGGATGATTTTAGAGGTTCATAATGCGTAATGCTATATTTTTAAGTGTCTATATTTTCCCATCTTTAAAGTGTTATTGTGAAGTAATCGCTCTTTTAAAGATAGTAGACGCGTGCAAATCGGTGAACAAATGATAGGGAAGTGTGTTTGGACTACCTAATTTTCCCCAGTAAAGTAGTTGAATGCCCCAACAAGTTAAATATAGTACTAAGGGAGTGCCCCCTTGAGCATGTGGGTGATGTAACAAAGCGACAGACATTCACTTGATAGGAGAGAGAGAAAGTCATGAATAATCATAGAAAAAAAGGGCTAAAATATGTTTGTGAGAAAGGCGCAAGGGCTAAAAATGAGAATTGAGGGTTTAAGAAGAAGGGGTTAAATAGAAGGGTGGAAGGGTAGCAAAGATCATTGGTCATTTGTACTATTAGATTTTTTTGTGCCCATGAGTGATTTTTTTCTCTGGATCGTGAAAGAGATGGTTGGTTATCCCCCTCACGTTCACCATGTGGATCATATCCAAGAGTTCAAGTGGGCTCTTGATGACGTTGGCATGGTATGTATAAAAAAGCTAAGTTTTTAGTTGCATTTATTGTGTTTTAGGTGTAGAAGATATTTAAAAGTAATGTCAGCGCACACAATTAGTTGCGTTAGTGTGACCCACAATTTGTGCTAGTGTTGCATTATTCGTGCTAGCGTGTGATTGCATGAAAAAGTGTGAATATATGGGTGTGCTAGTGTGTTATAAGTGTTAGCGTAGGGTTAAGTGCACTAGCGTGTGAGGATACGTGCTAGTGTTTCAATAGATGTGCTAGTGTTAAAGTATGCACACTAGAATCACCATAGGTGCACTAGTGTCAAATAGAAGAGATAAAATATATTTAGAAGGTGAATTTAGAAGAAAAGGGAATTTGTAAGGGACTAATAATGTTTTTTGGTGTTTACAACAAAGATTGTATACCTTAGATGTGCGGGAGCATCATGAAGCTAGATAGGGTAGGGGCACATGCATAAATGACTCGATAGATAGGGACAAGGGAGTGCCCATTCCTCAGCCAACTCGCCAGGAGTATGAGATTCTCCTCCAATTATGGGAGGAGTAGATTTTTCCTTCACATCATATATCTCAATTTGCTCGCTGCACCGAAATTCATTTTAGAGGTAAGAGCAGAATGCCTTCAACCGAACCTCCCTACAGTAAAATTTGGGGTTCCACTTGAGGTCATATTGAATTGCATGATTGTACAGATAAAATTCACACGATCATGCATTTCCATCATGCTACTCCTATAGGTTGAGAAGAAGGACTAGGCAGAATCCAACCTCTCTGGTAAATCACAATAAATTCTCATAAACATGAAATTGAACAACTATTCCCCTAAATACAGGGCATAAAATCTAGGTGGTAGCCTACATTTAACCATATCAAGAGTCAATTTTTCTATGTTGACCACCTTTCCTTTTAGCCCTTGGATTTATACATCTTTGGCTTCCATTTGTAATTGAATTTATGTTCCATTTCTTGTTTCTCCATAATCCATTGAAATTTCATTTCACCAATATTTGCACACCATTTTTCGTAGTAAGGAAACAAGGGATGACCCTTTTAATTGGTAAGATTTATTGATTAGGATGTACAGTAAAAGAACTGGAGTTGGGCATGGTGTTACTTATGGGTTTTGGGAACATGTGCTATGTTGGTATTCTGTGGGTTTTGGACTTGGGGCATGTGATTGAGTGGAACAAACTAGTAAATTAGTTTCATGCTCACTACCAATTTCAATAGGTATTTGCGTGGATGGTTGAGGTCACGACCAAAATTTTATTCCCCTTAAAAGGTTAGAACCTCAAGTATGCTTGGGAGAGGAAGCAATGACAATGACCTTTTGATTTTTGAGGGACCTTGAAGTGGTTGTGGATGATGTCATCCTTCATTTGGATGTGGTTGTCCCTTGTGATGTTGTAGGTATTGGAGTTGTTGTAAGCATGACAAAGGTGGTAAGCTTGAGAATTTTTGTGGGCTCCAAAAATGCTATAGGATCTAAAGATGCTACAGGTTTGGGAGGTGTTGAAGGCTACGAGGGCACTGCTACTACAGGCTCTAGAGCTGTTGCAGGTTCTAGAGATGTTCTAGGCGTTACAGGCTTGGGAGACGTTGAAGGCTTTGAGGGTGTTGTAAGTTCTGGAGACATTGCATGTGCTACAAGTTCTAGATTTACTTCAAGTTTTGAATATGTTGTGTGCCCTAGTTGTGACACTACTTGTTTTGTAGTCTCCCCTTCCTCGGATTCAGGTTGCAATCGCAACCTTTTTAGCCATTTTCTTGGTTTACGCCTATCAGGTCGGGCCCGTATGTCATCCATGGTCAAAAATGCATCCCAAGTAATATTGGGGAATTGGCAATTCAAACTGCCCTTGATAATTAATTATATCAAGCAATGGTGGGAGAATTTTCCTTTCCCTTCTAAAATTCTTGAGCCATATTGTTTAACTTATTGTACATAAAATTAAGAACATTGGCTAAACGATGGTGTGTGAAATGGATAATATTTTTTTAATGAATTGTATTAAGCATAGAGTATCTTCCCTCACAAGTATAATATTTGATAACCTGTACAACTTATTCCCAAACTATTGGTAAAGAGAAGCGTTTATAAGCTTGGAACACATGTTATCTCAAAAAGAATTTGTTTAGAAATCTCTACCCATAACCCTTTTAGAGTAGCCACGTCATGCTTTAATGTTTTTGCAAATTCTTGAGCCAATTCTTCATTGAACCCATCCAACTTGTTAATATAATCAATCCAACTGACTGTTGGAATACGACGAGTGCAAGCAGGTCTCTAAATAATGGCGAGTGATCTTACAGCTTTCAATGAACCATATCGCCACCCATGTTTATAAATCGTAGGCTCTAAGAAGTGGAAATAAGAAGTTGTTGCAAGAGTGGGAGTTTGAAAGTGCATAAGAGGAAACATTTAGCCACTTCACATGAGAACGCAACAATTGTACTCCATTATACAAAATTGATGGTGCATTGAATGTCACACATGTCACAAATGGTGAGGAATAAGGTCGTCACCTCTTTGCATGATTGAGACTAATGTCATAAGCAAGTGGGTTATGATTGGGTAAGACAGCAAACATTCAATACAAGCAAATAATGGAAAATGGTGGTGAAGAAGGGGTATGTAATTATTCTAGTATTTTATTTAAACCCTTATACCAAAAATAATAATTTACTAACACTAATCATATTTACTTCAAATTAATTTTGTTTACCCTTTATTAGAGTTATAGGTGGCGGAAATGATTCATGCAACAAACAATGAATTAGGACCTCAAAACCCTCAATGACGAAATACATTAAAGATGTGGGATTCCCATGGAATGAGGGTCTGCATATGTCTTGAAATTGGGTTTAATCATGTCTTAATTTTACATGTGTTGCAAGCTTACAAAGTGTTTGTAGTGGTTGTGGGCATGAATCCATTCTTGGCTGCAGGATTTGATTTAGTGAGGTGCTTGCAGTGGTTGCAATGCCCTATCTGGTAAGGACTTTGTAGTTGCTGCAGTGTCGCCTATTTGTTGTACCTATAACTCTATTTTTTTTAAAATAATGGATATCTTGGTAAACCAAAATATCTTTATTCAGCTGATGGATAAACAACATGTTGTATGTCCATGGCTACCAAAATGAAATCATACCTTAGGGAAATCAGGGGATGAGTTTTGAGACTCATTTACTAATCTGGGTATTACATTGTAGTCTTCATCGGGCATCCTATAGAGTTCTCGATCCATCCAAAGACGTTGTCTTAGAAATATTCCTAAGGAATTCTTCCTTATTGATAGGTTTTTTGTAGAGATTCATATGATGTCCATTGACCATTAGTTTCAAGCGTACCAAATCAATGGTTATTAATTTAACAACCCCATTAGAAAATGCTCAATTTAATATGAACCAAGTCTCCTTGTCTGCAATTTTCCTTTATGATCCTTGTACTTTGAGTCATATAATAGTGCCCAATCACCAGGTTGAAATTCTCTAGTATTGATAAATCTATCATGCCATTGTATTCTCTATTTTTGCACTATCTGATTATGGTGCACTGCTTCTTTCCTTAGCTCATTCAATTCATTTAATTGTACGATTCTTTACTTTTGGGACTTAGACAAATACATTCCTATTTCAAGAGAAATTCTTAGAGTCTTATGTTCAAATTTAATAGGAAGGAAATCTAGCTTACTATATACCAATTCATAGGGTGTGAATCTTGTTGTTGTTTTCCATGTATTTGGGTATGCCCATACAACTTATGGAAGTTGTTTCACCAAATCACGCCTATGGAGTGCTATAGTTTTGGTAAGAATGTTTTCCCACTCTCTGTTAGTGACCTCAACCTAACCATTTGATTGAGGATGATATAGATTATCCTTTTTGTGCCTTATTTCATATTCTTGAGCAACTATTGCTATCAAATATGAAGTGAATTGTGATACCTGATCCATGAAAATTTTGCTTGGCACTCCATAACGTGTTATTGTCATGATAAATTTCTAGCATGAAAAATTGAAAAAAAAATCCATGACAACTAAGCCCACACTCAAAATTTCTGAAACCAGGTAATGTAAACTTGCCCTTTGGCTAATTGCCGACTATGTAAACCCCATCATGGACGAGAGTGATGTGCTAAGTGTATTTTTGAAGTGTGTTTGATGTGTAGGTACGTTGGTGGGAAGCAATCCATGGATTCATTTTGATCCACTTTGAAGGAGTTACTCCCGAAGGCCTAAAAAGGCCTATTCTCAGGACTTTTGCACCTAATGAACACCCATCGAGGATGAACCAAGAAGAGATAATGCCTCCAAGTATTGTGTGAATGAGTTATGAGATCATAAGAGGAATTTTAGGAAATTTATGCAAGGAAAATCATGTTTAGGAGTAAGTTGTGCAACATCAAGCTACATATAACATGGTGCAGAGAAATGAAAGTCGTGAAAAAGCTAGTGATTTTGTTTTGGATGTTGCGAGAGCCTCGGATAATTTTTTGAAGTGACTAGATACTCATGGGAAAGATAAGAAGGTATACTTCACATTGAAAAAGGTTTCAGGAGATTCTATCATTCAAATTTTGAGATAGTGGCCCGACAATGCAAGTAAATATCCCTGATCCCGGTTCAGATTCAAATGAGCATAACACGAGTTATATGGGGAGTTAATACCTTATTCAAATCCCAATATGACCTAGTCAATGTCATCTTCACACAAAATGCTTTATTTTCCCTTTTCATCATCATTCTTTTCAGTAACATTCACTTTCACCGGTGCACAGGCTTGAGTAGAATCATAAAAGGGGGTAAATTTAAAATTGCAAGAATAATTGGCTCCTGAAATATGTGGGAATGATCTCATAAGACATTTTGGAGTAAAAATGATATAAGTTTTTCCCATGAAACCATCAGGGATGCTCTTTTTGGCAGTTGTTGGTGAAGACAAACTTTCCAAAAGAATCCAGGTTGCATTTTCACACATTGGATGCACTTTTGCACCATTGCAATTGGTGCAAAGGTGCAATGGGTGTGAAAAAGTGTGACATCAAGGTGAGGAGATTTAGTTTGGAGTGTTTCATCATTTAAGTGACAACTTTGAGTGTTAGGGATAAGTTATGCACTCACGCTTAAAATGGCCCCATCCTCATGATTCAACACCCCCATGTCACACCTGGGAGGCCTGACTGCACCTTTGTACCTGGTGCAAAAGTTCAATGGATGTAAAAAAGTGCAGCCCCAAGAGAGGAGTTCATTTTGTCACTTAAACTCACAATCTTAAGTCTTATAGCATGTCTTCACCTCACACCTTCAAATAGGCCCCTTTCCCATGATAAGCTTGACTCATGTGCATAATACTAAATGTGGTAAGGTGCAATGGAGGCTCCTAGACCCATTTAGTAAGTCTTCTCTCTCTCTCTCTCTCTTAATTCGGGTTAGTGTAAGAGTGCACAAGTGAGTCAAAAGGTGGGTTTTCTTAACTTAGGTTAAGGGGTGAGTACCTAAATTGCACTTAGTCATTTTTTAAACTAATTTTTGAATCTCTTTTCACTCCATTGTTGTTGCAACTAAGCCATGCAAAATTCAGAAACCTCATGCCAAGAACACACTTTCACTCATATCTCATAAACCCTTGCTCTGTTTTCCATGAAACTTGAACTGAAGCTTCCCTACATGAATGCCATTAGAATGCATTTTTATATGACCTCATTGATTCCCTCCTCCACTTTTTATGGAAATAAGAAAATTTCAGCCATGTAAAAATTCTTCCTCATATATCTAGAGTTGCAGTGAGCCAAACAAGCTAAAAAACAGAGCATGAGATCCTAAAAAAACCAGCTTTCCAATGATCCATTTCTTGCCTTGTGAAAATGAGTAGAATTAAAGTTATGGAGGACTGTTATTTTTTGGCATTTTTCCCTATCAGACAAAGAACACACAAACCTTTAAGTTTTCTTTTTGAATTCGCAAAGATCCAGAAGAGAAACACCCCTGAAAATTGGAGTAAAGCATCCCGGTGAAAAGTAGAAGATGTGGGTGTAGAAGGTGATGAAGTATGAAGGGGATCGGATTTTTGGACATGGTGAACATGGGAGTGTAACGGCGTTATAGGTGGTGGAGGAACCGAAACAAGCGGCAAGGAGGGAGGATGACCAAGATCGACATCCTCGAGGCATTGTGCCATGTGCACGGCCTCATCAAATGTGCGTAACAATTGAATTTGTAAGTGCTGGGAGATACGAGGGACACAACTTTTGGAAAAGAGGTCAGTGATCTCATATTGTGGGAGGGGAAATGAAAGGCGATGAACGAGAGCACACCAATGTGCAATAAATTCAATAATGGAATCGTTATGGGATTGTTGAAGCATGTGAAGGTCAATCAGCGTGGCTTTAGGTGCACTATGGATGGCGAAGTGAGATAAAAATGCATCCACAAGTTGTGTGAATGTGTAGAGGATATGTTGTGGGAAGCGTGAGTACTAATCAAATGTGCGGCTGACAAGTGAAAGTGGGAAAGTGCGTAGGAGTAGAGCATTATTATGTTGGATAAGGTGGAAAGCGTAACAAAAGAGATGCAAGTGTTGTTGAGGGTCCTTGGTGCCATCAAATTTTTCAAAAATGGGCAATTTGAAATGTGGTGGATAAAGATGATGTGGTACCATGGGGTGAAGAGGCTCATTTCAAATGGTGTGATAAGTCGGAGTGGGTGAAATTGCCCCCAAGTGTTGGGACTCAAGCTTAACAATGCGGTCAAGAAGATGTTGATGAAGCAAATTAGAGTGTGGATGGGCATGGAAATGACTAGAAGCAATGGGGAATGACAATGACTAAGACTTGGAAACATGAGTGGAACAAGTCAACAAGATGGTAAGACCAAAAAAATCACAGGTCAATTGTAGTTGCGACTGGCTTTGAGATAAATTAGGAATCAAAACAGAATGTAGAATGGATGATTTGGAAAGTGATAGGTCGGTCGCAATTGCAACCGACTCTGGGAAAAATGTGGGGTGGAAAAAAATGCAGCATATTTGCAGTTGCCATTGAAAATGGGAAAATTAGAACTCAGATAGGATGGCAAAAACATATATGGTAATATAAGAAGGGTTTGTGAAAAAAAAATAGTTGCAGGTGTGACTCAGAAACAATATTGTGATGTTTGTCTCAAAAGTAGAATAAAGGGGCTCAGTCTATAGGCTTCCAATGAAAGGTTTTCTCCCTAAATACCAAGCGTTACCTAAATGAGTGCGATACACTAGAAAATTTCTAGTTGTCAGCTTTACTTTACCCCCTTGATTAACCAAACTGAATTTTACTCCACTCAGTCAATCAAACTTGGGCCATCACTAAGGATAATCTTGGCTCTAATCCTTACGGGCGTACTAGTCAGGTAGGTGGGGCACCCGTTTCGTCGGCTAGTTCCCTCAATGTGCCAACTACTTTGGGGTTCCAGTGGTACTTCTCACAATGAGTTTTAGGGCTTATGCCCAAACACTTTCCATGCGGATGGGTATTTACCCTTATCCAGACTTGTGATAAAATGTGTGGTTTATTATCAATTCATTTTTTGAGTTTTTGCAGAAACAAAGTTATAACACAGTTGCAGTTATGATTGCTTTCCAGTCATATTTTGTGATATTTTTTGTGTCAGAAATCGCAACCTAATCACAATTGTGACTGACTTGCAACCTAATTTTTTTTAGATTTTTTGGGCAGATCTACAAAATCAAGTGTTAAATCTGTAATAGAAACGTTAGGGAAAATTAAAAAATTGAAAATACAAAAATAAAACCCTAAAAAAGTAATGTTGGATTCAAAAAATAAAAATAATCACCCACAACCAAAATGGTCCCACCGTGGTTGCCAAAATGTATGCCTAGATTTGGATCACCTGCAAGATGGATTAGTCAAATAATAACCACCAAATAAGTGCTACTAAAATAGAATGGGCTTATGATGTCATCGTTAAGAGAGGGACAGTTGTGGCTTCGTTCATTGAATAAAGTGGGTAAAAACTCTTCAAATTTGGATTTAATCCTGCACACAAGCACACTTGAAAAATGTTAGTTGTTTTTGGTGGTTACAGGACCTGCCTCAGTTAGATCCCTAACCCTTTTAAGGAGATAAAAGACATTTTATTGATGTAAAATGACAAAATAGTAAATGAAATGACAAGTATACCTGACTCAGATTGCAGGACAAACATAGTTGCATTTTGTAGAGAATCGCTCAGAGATCGCAAGCCAATCGTAGTTGTAATTCCTACATGTGTTAAGATTTCGCTAGAACAGTACTGCAACAAGAAAGATCTATCCTTTGAACTTCACTTTTCCTTCTTTAAGATCCGCAAAACCAAGACATGTGAGCAAGAGAGAAAGAAAACTCAAGTATAGTCTTTGTGCATTAAGAGTCAGACAGGGGTTGAAATGAGGGGGGTGAGTGTGCTTTTATAGATTTGGAGTACATAGGGGAATGAGACACACATGGGTGTAAAGATAGGGTCCATAGTGCATTGGGTATGCACTTGGGTATGTGAGATGAGACAAAATTAAACGTGAGTGGGTGAGGGTTAGTAAATGAGTGGTGAAGTGTCTTGTAGCTCCATTTTGTGGGGTTTTATAATTTGTTTGGTCTTTTTTATGTTTTATAATTAATTATTTTGACACCAAAAAATATAGAAATATGTATAGTTTACGCTTATCTAATTACATCTCAAAATTTGGTGATGGTCGCCATAATCTAACAATGAACACCATGGTTTTATGCCAAGGCAATGAAAACCCATAAAACTCGAGGCCAATAAAGAATCTCGTCTCAACCATCTACTTCCAAACCTAGAAATATCCATACCATCAGTTGATAACCTTGATAAATTCTAGATTCTAGACAAGCAAAATCTATTTTGACAAATGTGTTCGGCTAATCTAGGGGTCCAAAAGCCTTGTTATTTTTTTTTAAACTTCACTTCAATCACTAGGAAAATGCACTTATTCTCCTAACCCTAAATGTGTTGAAATATCTGAAGGGGTTAAAAAAAACAAAATATGTTTTGGGACCTATGTTAAACCAAAGAATAACAAAACTATCTTGATATTTGTTAAGTCCCTCAACGGTGTACAATATTGAAAACAACTAACCTATAGTTGTAGTAATTCATCAACCAAACAAGCCAATGTGATACTGTCTATAACTCTTCCCTTTCAATAATTACTCTAACATGAATAAAAGCTTCAATGAATGTTTGATCTTTACTAGAATACTTGTAATTAAGTGATAAATTCATGTGAGTTGAAAATTTTATAGATTTTCCCTTTGCAAAAAGATTACAGTGCTTGCACATTTAGAGACAATTGAAATTCAATGTGGGACCCTTATTGGCATGCAAAATGATATAAAGTAATGACTAAAAGGTGAAAAAGACATGACTAGAAAAGACATGTGGAACCTAACCAAAAGGGGCCATTAAAGGGGCCCGAGAGCATGTAAGCACTTCAAACATGGGACTAGGAGCATTGGGATGCTCCAAACCACATTGTTTGTGACACTTGGAAATGATGAAGGATGAGAAATGGGAGACATGATGATGACACACAAAAATGCCAATAATGTTTAATCTGGACCAATAACTGACAAGTACACAAACATGCTAAAATTATTTAATTAATGATTGATAAATTCCTAAGACCATTTTTAAGCATCTACAATTCTAAGTTAATCTTGACCAATAATCGACAAGTACATAAACATGCTAAAATTATGTCAATTAACTACTAATAAGTTTTTATGACCATTTTTTAGCGTCTACATGTAAATAGTCTATATTTTGTTCTTCTACATTTCAAAAATTTCAAGAAGTTTATTTACATTGTTGGTCTAAAAATATATTGTTGAAGCACATCTTTCTTTTTGTAGGTTCAATCATGCTCAATTTTTTCGTTGAGCTCTACTTTGTATTGTTTGTATGCCAATTTTTACGTTGATAAGTGCTCCATATCGGCTGAAAAGTCTTGGGATTTTATATGCGTCAGGAGATCGACGATTGACGAGTGATTTGCGACAAAGTACAAATTCACAAGTTTGAATCAGATTCATCCACATAATAGTGTAGTGCAAGTTAAACTATTATGGCAGCTTTTCCCGGCCAACACTTTTTCCGCATGCCATGTGAATCACAACTAACAGAAGACATTGGCTTCCTCATGTAACATTGGCTTCCTCATGTAACATTGACATTGTTTCAGTAGATGTAAACAACATGTGTCCAACTTGTTCGATCCCACACGAAGCATTGGTGATGTTTAACAAGATGCAACCAACATGTGTCCAATCTGATTAGTAACCTTTGATGGCATGCTATTGGCCTATGCAACAAAAAAGACTTCCAAAATAGGGTGTGAACACCCATGCAGGTGCCCTATGACCTATGTTAGCAAAATGTGGAGGCAAAAACAATGCATGTGAACTGTTTGACAAAATGCCTGAAAGTTTGGGATTTGCTTGAGCAGTTTCGAGCAAAGGGTTTTTTTGCCTTCGAGGGCAGGGAGATTATGGATGTCTGGGCCAACTAGGGTATTGAATATGTTGCATCATCTCCACTAGTTTTCCATGCACAACATCTTGTGGATCTGTCTAAAGTCTTCAAGTTGTCTAAATATCACAGAGTTACATGGATAATTTAGCGAAGGAAGGATCGGTGACAATTTATCGAAAGGAGTCGTCTTCCTCTACTTTTTCTCCTTTTGTTGTTTGGTCATTCCTTTTTACTCTTCTGACAAATATAGTTCCTTTCTACGTTGAAGTATTCATCGTTGCTTTTCATATTGCAATCCCTACATGTCATTGTATAAGTTAATGATGATGCAACTCTATGTAAACAGTGAGACCAATCGTTGCCAAAGTCGTATCCAACTCGAACAACATGGAAATTGAGTGTTCCACCAATTTTTGTGTTGTGATGTCAATTTTTATGTAGTTACTGGCAAGCAGAGCTACTCTTGCTCCTTGATGAATAATGCAAATGAGACTGAAATTATAAAGTTGAGCATATATAGCACATATTATTTGAGTTGGAACAATCTCAGCCACATAATAGGTGTGGGACATGCAAGTATTTACCCCCACATTTTCTTACCAACTATTCATTTCAATCTCATTATAACGTTACCTCTTTTGTAATATGTATCCACTCCTTGCGAGCTCTATGACATACATATTTGCATTCTCATTGCAAATGGTCCCAATACAAACATAATAATGTAACTACATTAGTCCAAAAATTACTAAAATATTAAAAAGTAAGGTTTTCAAGGTTAGCGACAATTAGGACAAATTTATTATGCAACATACATTGCATATAATAATTTGATTGATTTTTGATAATATCTTTATTAACCCATACATTAATTTATTATCAGTATACCTCTTTTCATTTGTTGTGTTTGTGTTTGCATCTTTTCTACGTTTAAAATTGCCTCACATGGGATGCCGAGTCTCCCCAACATGTCACTATCTCAACATTTACCCGCAGTTGGCGCATGTGAATTCTCCTTATAATTGGGTCAGCTCTAACTACCAAGGTGGTCCATATGTCACTTTCTAGAAGAAAGAAAAAGATCACGTAAGTTCCCTCCACTTGTTTCCCCACCCCACTAATTCCCCTTCCTCATCACCACTCCACCTCCTACAATGTTTCTCCTAATATCCTTCCACTTTAATTTCTTCACCACCTCCCTATTAGCATCTCCATTGCACCACTCAGGTGTGATTGGTAGTCTTTTACTACTTCGTCGATTTCATGTGGCGCATATCAGTGGGTGTAAGTTTTTTTGTTGCATTTAACGAGGCAATGGACAACAAACAATGTTAAGTATTGTTTTGCACATAGGCATTAGCTGTAGATTATATTTTAGCTTATGGACTTGTGAAAATTTGATTTAAACATTTTTTACCATTCTGGTTTAGCAACAGCGTCAGCTTCATCACTAGAATGTCTGTATTGATAGGTGCTGGTTTATTTTTGGCTCTTCCTACATTCTTTGTACTCCTTTAAAATAATCTTTACATTTGGATGTTTCTAGTTTATACCCCTCAGATCTTTCATTTGCTTCAATATTTCTGGGAGATTTGTTTACACTTTGACGTTATGGTACACAAAATTTGCTAGTAAAATTACTTTGTAACCATTTTTCTTTAACATCACCTATACCGTGACTGGAATATGTATATTCTTCATCAATATGTGTTCTATAATACTAAGAATTCACATATATCTATCATAATTTATGTTTTGCAGGCTTCCCTTTTGAATTTTTATAATTTAGCACATATAATTTTTCAGCAATTTACTATGAATTGATAATCCTGACCTTAAGTCGTTGCAAATGTCAAACCCATACAAGGGTGCACACATAAAAATGAAGGAAACTAATTTATGGTGCGATCTTGTACAAATTTTTCGTCATCAGCATCATGTGAAGAAGAGATAACTTGAAACCGTGCAAAGACTGATCCCGTAGCTGCTCATAGGGCTTGTGTATTTCCTATGTTGGTTTCGAATGGCAGTGATACTTTGAGAGGAATAAGAAAAGAGTCTATTACATGGCCGAGGAAATAACACTCTTTATCATTAAAATTTCGTAACCCATAATGTTTTTACTGGGCACTATATGTAAACCAAACCTCCCTACATAAAATCAAGTTTCATCGTATGTGAGATTAAGGTGGCAATTAATCATCTCAAATGTGCAATTGCAAGGACCTGTGCTACTCTCACATTGGTTCTGTCACCACAAAGGTACATGGACAACTCCAAACTAGTTCAGACCCTTTCTTTCTACATTTATCAAAAAGCACACGAAGAGGATGTTTCAATAAATGTTTGATTCTTGTTCAGCCTTATTCAAATAAATCTATAAGAACTGTTTTCTGCTTTTAACAGAAAAAATTACCATTTCCATTTTGCAGTCTCTAATATTCTCATTAGTCACTATAAGCCAACCAAACTTCCCTGCATTTCATCAAGTCCCTTAGTGTGTGACATTAAGGTGACCACATTAAACATGCTGTCGACAACTCCAAGCTAGTGCAGACCACCTATTAGAATGTTTTTCTCTTGCTCAGCCCTAAAGACTTCTGTATAAATCTGTATAGACTATCTACATCTATGGAAGAGGAGGATACCCCTCACCTAAAAATAAAAATTAAGAAAAATATCATGCTTAAAAATATGTGAAGAATAAATTCTAGAATGAGGGGCAAGTGGTCATAATTGAAAACATCTCAGCGATAATTGCAACAAGTAATGTTACAACACAAAGTGAATTAAATGGCTGATTATTCACTATCTACTAGAATAAATTAAATCACATTTTTGTTGAGCCGTGTACATCAGTGAATATAATTGAATGGTTTTTATAACCGGAGCTTATATTACAGTTTAGCTGGCCAACTTATAAGCAGCATGCAAATACCTAGTGAAGAATTCAATATTATTTACAAGTCTCCATTGTCAACTGGTTTCCCTGAGAGATTTTGAGTTACAATTGAAAGCCAAAACAAAACTAGCAAATAGAGTTTTCCAACAAAGTAGGACAGACAACCAACAAAAGACAGCAGCCAATCATAAAGAGACTATAATTTTGAATGGAACATAATGCAAAAGTTTTGCAGAAAAAGTTTGTTACTTTATTTTCAATGAACTTAATGCAAAGCCAACATTCCATTGATGAACTGTTTTCTGGCGTGCCTGTATTTGTCAAGAAGAAACTGAAAACCTTTGAATGCTTCATCAAACTTTACCTCGTTGGAAAATCTTGATTTCACTTGCAAGAATACCCTTTCATAATGAAATACTTGCAATTGACCTGGTTGAAAAATCTCCTTCAAGCATTCAGAAGGATCATTCCAACCATATTGACTGCTTGAGGTAGAGTCTCCTGGAGATAGATGACGAAGCCACTTCATCCACGGAAAGGAATCACAACCCAATTGGGTCACATTAACCTCTATAATTCTATACGCATCAGCAAAGTTGCATCGTCTTCTTACTATGCCTATTAAGCTAGAAAATACTTCCTCTGAAGAAAAGTCCTTTTCAGGACACCCAGGTGAAATAGTATCACTGTTTTTATCAGATCCAAATTCAACTTCCCAATCATTGTTGCTGTTTCTATAGTGCCAAAAAGGTGCTGCAACCATACAAGCCTTTCGTAAAAGGTTGCATGAACCTCCCAAGTTCCCGATTGCAATATGTAGCATTTGTACAGCAAGGTGGAATATTTTCTCCGAACCATAATTGAGTATAAGATCCTCTATTTTCTGGTATTGTTCCCAGTAATGAAGAGCAATGTGTAGGAAACCTTCCCACCTTCAAAATCAATGATTACAGCAATATAATGTCAGTAAGTTCAGAGTGGCGTCTAGCAGTATCCTTTTATCTTGCAGTGACAGCAGTTTAGCATTTAATAGAATTGTTCTAAATTCTTGTACCAATTTGTTTGTCTAAATGGAAAACCAAAGATAGACAGAGAACAGACTTGCAAATTTCATATGCTTTACATTTATTAGAAACCATACCAAATAGTGACACGAGTAAACCTATAAAGAAAGCTCTTCTTAAAAAGTAACTTGATAATCTGACACTACCACACATGAAGAGTATACATTCTAAATCTTATTTGAAAGTAAAAAGAGATAATTCGCAAGGTTTGCTTATGTTAATTACAGGATTGTCAGAAAGTGCATTTTCCTCGTTTGATGCATCTTTGTTAAGACGTTAAATAAAATATTCCTAAGTTTAAGGTCTCAGGAAAAAAGACATCACATAACTGCTCTGTATTTTCTAATATCATTTTCCAGACCAAAAAATATTTTTGAACCAGAATCAAAGTTCACAAGTTGAATTTCACAACATACTTTACAAGGTGTTTATCTGCTTTCAGACGGTGCAAGGATATTTCTTGGAAACAAAAGCATAGATAATCAGTATCTCCTTACTCAATTATAGACCAAGAATCGAAGACTTACATTATACTTCTTGTAATGCCATAATGTGCGAAAATCCCATATGAGGTAGCATCCACAATGAAAGTTCGGTCTGGCAAGGATGCTACTAATAAAATATACTTGGATAAAGTGAAAAGCACAGTGGGGCGGGGCGGAGTGGAAACATATGATTAATCAAACAAGACTAAAGAAGAAAGACAAAAGGTAGATGCCTTTTCTGACAAAAAATGATACAACAGAGACATTTATGATTACAGATCAGTAAATGATTTAGATCATACAGATACACCTTAGAAAACTATTTTCCAGACTCCTGCACCCTTCTAGACTCTGAGTCTGAACATCTTCTCAAATACTCCCACAGACTTCACGTTCATACAGTTCAAGTTGCGACTAAACCAGCTACAAATGGGATGAACCTGAAAATTGTTTTAGAAAGAGTGCATTATTTTATTAAAATGAAGGTAAAGGTAAAGGTAAAGGTAAAGGTAAAGGCAATTTTTTTAGGTCCCAGACTAGTGTCTCCTGGGCATATGAGGCTTTCCGTGTGGGACAAGGGGTCTATTTCTTTATCTTATATATAAAAAAAGATTGTGCGGAAAGGATTCTGCTGTTACAGACTGCTTTCTGCTACAAATGCACAACCAAGTATATCAAAGATTTTACTTTTCAATAAAGTTGCCCCTTTCACTTTTCATCAATATTGCTTCATTGTATTGGTTGAATTTGTCACAATATTAAGGGGTATACTTTTCCATTTGCAATTGGAATTAGATGCAGCATACAATTTACAACAGAAGGGTTTCTTTCAGGTTTATTCACTTGGCATTTATCACAAGTCTGTCTCTCCCTCCATTATGTGCATTTTTCCAACATATACATGTGTGTGCGTTGTGTGTATAATCCTTGTAAGACAAGTCTCTTATATTACACCAAAGAAAACCATGATAGCTACACATCAGCTGACCATCACAGTCACATGGAAAGTCCCTATAGAAGCAAGAAAAGCTATCATCTAAGACAATGCCCCAAGGGGCAAAGAGTCTACATCCTTCCGAAAAACCTGAAGGGGCAAAGAGTGTTCATCCTTCTGAAAACCATGAATTCTATCTTTAACAGGCTTGACTAGATTCCTTTTATAGTTTTAAACTACGTAAGTTGTGTGGGGAATTATTTTCCTGAAGCATCACCCTGCATCTTGTCTTCCCAAGGAAATCTATAGCAGACACTCTCATCTTGTGCCATAACCCTTTGCACCCATCTCTAATCATCCAAGTGCCCTGTAAAATAGGACCTTGCTCGAAAAGAGAAACTATAAATGGTTATTATACTTCTACTTACAGCCAAGGCTAAAAAGTCCTGCAAGAAGGACAATTCCAAAATACATGCATTACTGTTTCGTCTCACCCACAATGAACACATTAATAGTCAGCATGTGCCATCTTTGCTTAGGCTTGTTTTAGCTGTTGAACTTTCATAAAGCACTAGCTGCCTCAAAAATTTGAAGGAGCTTCTAGATTTTAAAAGGAGCACACATATTTTATGCCATTCTTCTTCAAGTTCACAAACAACCCAACTTTTGCTCAAGGATGGAGCCAGGAGAAAAATATGTCTAGCTGTCTAGCTCTGTTATTAAAATTCTGTCATATCTATAAAAGTGCTTTGTGAGAGCTATAAAAATACTTCCCACTACTCAGCATACACTCATAACTTATAAGCAAGGCAGGAATCACACCCATGTTTTTCCTAGAGAAAACTTTGCAGCACCATCTGTAGTCTTTGGTTTACCAGTTAACCATAACCCGACTGTATTGTATTACAAATACGTATTAAGAATCAAGAGTGATATATGAATATCGAGCACAAATGCACATGGTGGACTATCACAGACTGCTATTCATAAAAAAATTAAAAAAATATTTGTATATTTTTAATATTTTTTTTTTATTAAGGGCAAATAGTTTTGAAGGGACTATACCCTGTATATTTTTAATATTTATTATTTCATATATTATTTTAATAGCCATCCCCCGCCCTCCAGAAATTTTGGATTTTTATGCCGTCCCAAAAACTCTGTCCCCGCGTCCCAAAGTCTTAGGTAACACTGAATATTGTTAAGAGTTCTTGAATGATGATTGGGTGTTTTCATTTAGCATCATTTGATTTCCACCTTCCATATGATTGCTTTTCCATGCTATTATAATAAACAACATTATTTTTCCAATGGCATTTGTGTAGATAATTTAAGATTTAAATGGGTTTATTAAAGTTAATGTTGTTGATTCTTTTAGCGTGTTTGTTTGCGTGTTAGTGAGTTCTGTTATTTTATCCATCCATTTCAACCTCCTCTTGGAATTCTTGTAAATGCTATTTCCGAAAACTCAAGTACAAATCTTTTTCAAACTCCTACAAGCCTATGAAGCTTCTTATTTCATGGTCACTTTTAAAAAAAAATTCAAGTTATTTTGATCTTGAGTTTTGAGGGTTTATTTGTATGGCATTGTAAATTTCTATGTAGCTTGGGTGGCCAAAATCCAATTTTTAAAAAGTCAGATTTTGATAATTTGGTATGTAGTCTGTTTTCTTCCGAGTTGCAAGAAACTCCACCCCAACCCTCGTTTATAATAAGGAAATTGTTTCCTAAATCAAAACTGCCCAAAAACAGCTGAAAATGTTTTCAACAATATTTCTCAAAGTAAAAACGTCATTGGAAACATCTCTTGCCATTTCTGACATATTTTCAGCTTGGCAACACATTTCAAGGCCCACAACAGCAATTTTGTTCAAGAAAACCTTTGGAAACACATTTGAAAATCTTTTTATTGCATTGGATGCTACCAACTTACCAAATAGTTGTAACAACACACTTTGCATGAAAATTAAGTTAGTGCCATGTTATGCTACCTTTGTAATTATGGCATAGCCATACACAAGAAGAATATTAGAGTTTCAAGAGTGAAATCAAACCACCTGTAATGGGTTTACAAAAAGTTTTAAATTTTAACCCTAACTGATCAATTTTTAGGAGTACCAAATGTTGTTTTCCCTATGCATTCCCACCATGGAGTGATGACATTTTGCAAATGTATTAAATCAATTGAAGTTTAAAGTCTTTACTTAAAGTCTGGAGTGTTATGGGTTTGCTGCAAGTATCTTAAAAATCCTTTATTTTTTCATCTTTCAAAATTAATTGTATCCTATGGTATTTCCTTGTTTCTAGAAGGTTTAAGGCTTTGCATAAATCCCATGTTTTTTTTTCATTTATGCTGAAAAAACAGTCTTTGGCTCTAATCCTTACTTGATAGCCAAATATTAATTATAGAGACAAAAATTAAATAATAAAATTATTTTAACACCCAGAAGTAAACACAGTAGGTCAATGGGACTTGTATGTACATCCAATTACAATACGTAAAAAGGAATCCTCAGAGCTAGAAAAGCTATTAAGAAATAAACCAATGAAATGACGAAAGCATTTCTACAGGAGATAAACCAAAGCGGGTAGTGCAAACAAGTAATAGCATTGATTAACATAGCACATAAAGCAAAAGAGGAAAAATCATTGCTATATTAAAGATAAACACCCTTCTAGTCAGAGATAGAAACCTCGTTAAAACCATTTGAAATATGTATTCACCGAAGTTAAAAATTTAATATCATTGTAGAGATTATTTTATAATAAAAATGACTTAGAACAGAGAGCTTACAGAAATTTCAAAATATTTCCATAAAAATATGTGCATAAGGATTTAGGTGTATGTGCATTTTCACCACATTTCCATGTCAATAAAATCTTTGTAAGACACGTCTTCCCAAAAAACAATCAGTAAAGTGACATTTTATGAACTACAAGCGAAGAAACTGAAATCTTGAGGCATGACACTTACTCAAATGGAGGCTCCACCTCAATACCAAAGGTCAGATGCAAGGAGTATCCATCCCTAGCAGGTTCATCTGCAAAGCTTTGTGAAGCATCAAGTCCAATCGCCTCATGGCATATGGGGTAACTATTTTTATTGATGCAGCCTGTTTGTGATGCTTGGAAATTATCAAAGCCATATTTTTTTTCACCCATGTTATCTGGGTGAGTGTCACAGCCACAGAGGCATGCATCACAAAGATCACTTTTATCTTCCACTTGATTGTAACGATGGCCACAGTCATCAATTATAGTGTTTGCTGCATGTGGAAATCCTCTAGGAATATACAAAATATCCCCTTCCATTAGAAGAATTTCTTTAAGGTCTGACACATCATCTTGTGCATTATGCACTGCACTTAAAGGTTCATATAAACGAGGAAGCAAATTTTCAGGAGGAAATATATCCCATCTCTTGTTTCCTGCAAGTTGGCAAACTAGGACACAATGATCATCATAATGAGAAGATAACCCCTGAGAACTTGGGGGAGTTAGGTAGAGGTTAGCACCTACTGTCACTTGTCCAAATACCATGGCTAAAGCATCTGCTACTTCAGCAACCTTACAAGAACGAAACTCCATGCCTCTTATTGCAATTGTGTAGCCCAATTTATATGCCTGCTTACAATCCTGCAAACAGACAAATTTTGGCATCCCTGCTCTTACTGTGTGATTAATATCTCTAAAAAAGTGCTGTTCTTTTGTCCCCAGATTTGTTTTTGAAAACTCACCATTTACCTCTCCTGCAACCGATCTTATGATTCTAATGTCCTGGCCATAAACCATTGGATGACCCAGATTGTCCTGTATCTCTCTCAAAAAATCCATGACATCTAAGTTATCTGCTGTAACAGGTGGACAGGAGACCATTCCCTTCAACATCTGATCTAATATATCATTAATATTTTGCTTCCTTGTCGCCATATTCAATAAAGAAATAATGTCATTGTCACACTCCCTCTTCATTGTTTTTCTTATCAACATTGGACAGCACTCCCAATGATACCGTGCAAAATGTTCAAAGCCAGAATCTGCATCTCTAAATATACTTTTCTTTACTGTCTCAACAAAACATGTCAAGCCATTGGGGACAGTTTGCTCTATAGCTAGCCTAAAAATCATCTTTGCTGTGGAACACCTCTTTCCAGAAACAACTGAAAATTTATCCTTATTTTTACATTCTAACTTCTGCATGTTTTTCTGATTCTGTTCTTGGAGCCTACCCCACAGCTCATGCATAAAAGATGAAGTAGCAAATACTAAATCCTTTGACACTGATGCCATATGGTTGCCATTGTCATTAAATACTAAAATTGTTATTGCATCAAGAATCAGCATCAAAAACTCATCCCCCTCCATCTGAAAGCCGGAATACACAAGACTTGATCTTGACAATTGCTTTTGATCTGCAGCTTCTACTTTACATTTGCACAACGAATGGGCAACCTGACAAAACAAAAGACTACCAAAAGTCATGTCAGTAATGATGTTTATATCCTTAACTAAATGCAACGCAGAGGATATTTATCAAGATCATCAATAAGACACGAAAAGTGAAAACTTGTAAACCACCTAAGGTGTATAAAGGGCAAGAATAGTACCTGCAAATATGCAGGTATAAAACTTAACAGTGGATCTATCAGTACAAAAAAACATGTCTATGAACTAGCTATAAGCACCGAGCCACCTCTAGTTCCCAAGTGAAACTCTGGCTGTCCCTCATCTGGCATAATTGACTTAAAATGTCAACTCAATCACCACCGGTTGGTATTGCTCATTAACTTAACTACAGAATCGCTTATGACATATAGATCACATTGAGCATATAATGTTCACTCTATCACATGTAAAATGCTGATGCAACAACTCAACAAGTTCATTTGAGGTTTGGAACTTAAAGAAAAGGAGGAGAAGATAAAATTCATGCAGCTTTCAGCTCCGAGTGGTGAACAAAAGAAAAAATCAACTTGGAATCTAAAACTTGGAGACAAGAAAGCACTAGAGATAAAGGATGACTCTCAAGCTCCAAACTCTTTGTGATAAGCAATATAAAAATTGAATTCATGCAGCTTTATGCTCTGAGCGGTGAACAAAGGAAAAAATCAACTTGGAATCTGAAACTTAAAGACAAGAAAGCACTACAGATAAAGGATGATTCTCAAGCTCCAAACTCTTAGTGCTAAGTAATATTAAAATTGCTTTCAACTACTTCCTAGTAAGGCATTACTTGCACACTGCATCCAAAGGACAGCAGTTTTATAACTGCAGTTAATGCATGTCAGTATAGGATGGCTATGTACATGTCAGTATAGTGTGGCCATGTATAAGCCAGAGAAGGCATAATCTTAAAGAAGCGCAGTCGAACCCATAAGTCTTTATATTCTATTGACATTCAGAAGGGAAGCAACGATCGCGAAAACAGAGATAAAACAAGAGAAGCAGGTATGGCATGAAGACATTTCCCTCTGCAATCATGGCAGTCATATAAGGAATAAGGGAGGGCATTTATCGAGATTGTCAATATAACACAAGAAAAGTGAAAATTTGTATACCTCCTAAGGTGTATAAAGGGTAAGAATGGTACCTGCAAATAAGCAGGCATACAACTGACCAGTGGATCTATCCGTAAAAAAAATGTCTATGAACGAGCTATAAGCACTGAGCTACCTCTAGTTCCCGAGTGAAACTCTGGCTGCCCCTAATCTGGCATAATTGACTTAAAATGTCAACTCAATTGCCACCAGTTGGTATTGCTCATTGACATTAACTTAACTATAGAAACATTTATGAGAATTAGATCACATTGAGCACATAACATACATTGTATCCCATGTAAAATGCCGATGCACCAACTCAAAAAGTTCATTTGGGGTTTGGAACTTAGAAGAAGGCAGAGGGTGAAAAGGAGAAGATAAAATTCATGCAGCCCCAAGCTCCGAGCAGTGAACAAAGGAAAATATCAACTTGGAATCTAAAACTTGGAGACAACAAAGCACTAGAGATGAAGGATGATTCTCAAGCTCCAAACTCTAAATGCTAAGTAAAATTAAAGTTGCTTTTAACTACTTCCTAGTAAGGCATTACTTGCACAATGCATCCAAGGGGCAGCAGATTTATAATCGCAGATTCGCAGTTAAAGCATGCCAGTATAGGGGGCTACATACACACCAGAGAAGGGATAATCTTAAACAAGGGCAGTAGAACACATAAGTCTTTATATTCTTTGATGTTCAGAAGAGAAGCAACTGTCTGGAAAACAGAGCTAAAACAAGAGAAGCAGGTATGGCATGAAGACATTCCCCTCTGCAATCATGGCAGACATAAGGAATAAGGCAGATCCTCTCCACAAGGTACATCAACCTCAAAATCTCAACAGCCCCACAAAACCAATAAACTTTCAAATCCCTACCAGTCTGTGCATGATACAAAAATTATGTAGAATAACAAGTTGACGGCTTTGTAGCATAGATACCAACCACAGAAAACCAGCAATGCATGGGAGGAGACCAGATTGATGAGAGTGAGAGTCAGGGCTAGTGCAAGTAGCCACAACATCCAAAGTTTTCCCAGGCCCAGAGCTAACTGAATGATGCACTGCATAGCTGGGTATTTCAGACCTCACAATAAAGGTGTATGATCATACTTGCTCTATCAACACTCATCTGTGTGAAGATGCTCAAGTTCACAGAACCCAACCACAGTTTCAATTTAAATTGGGCTGGAGATTTTGAGAGCCAAACAAAGGCCAGACTCGAAGAACTCATTCTTGCAGATCCTGACACCACAGACTTATGCAATCAGTTGAGTAATGATTGCCTTGCTTCAACTTGATAAAATGTTCTCCACGGTTACTTTTGCATGCAATCTAGAAACCTAATGACTAGAAGTTTTCCCATTCATCAGTTTTACCATGAAAATGAAATAGCTTGTAAATTAAAATATTCATTGGCCAACGACTGCATTTTCATATGTACTTTTATGCAGAAGTCGTGAATGATGATCTAGATGACGCAAAACGAGCAATTTTCTTCCCCATATTATATATTCCAGTTTCAGATCCTTATGTTACAGAACTTTTTTTTTCTTAACCTGGCTCTTATGTGGATATAACAGAAAGAAAGTATTATGACTTTCAAGTGCTTCTGTTAAAGGAATCATTACTAACAGAAGACTAACCTAACAGACTACCATTTATCTGTTTGAAACTTTTAAGGCACAAAAAGTTAATTAATAGATATCTTTGGAAATAAATAAAAATTTGGGTTTTCAAACTCACAACAATTGTTCAGTAGCCCCAGATTCTCGAAGCTTTTCTCTTCCAAAAGACGTTGTTGTTAAATCAATAAGTGCATTGCAAGCAGCTACTGATATATCTGCCTTCTGATTCCTTATCATGGCTAAAAGCGCAGTGACAATTTCTTTATCACTGGCAACCTTCAAATTCATTTCAAATGACCAGAGAGCTGCTGCCCCAACAGTTTCTGCACTCCAGAGTGATACCTGTGACAAGCTGAACCATTAACAATTAACTTTTGCAAATGATGTGTTGTGTGTGCATGTGATGTCACTGCAGAGAATCAAAATCAAACTTACTCATAGGTCAGAGCCACTTTCACCCACTAGTCTTTATGTTGTAAATGGGAAATTCCAACTCTCAAAAAAAAAGTGGAGAGCAGATTTTCAATAAACCGTCTTTCTACCAATAATGGAGAGCCATTGGGATTGCTTAATAGGAAGGAAAAACATGAAGTCGGTGTAAGAAACTCTTACAAACTGAAGTTTGATGGAACTTCAAATACCTTGCTATATATACGTCTTTAGAAATAAATATGGATAGAACATAGGAAATCATCACTACCTTGTGCCAAAATAGTGGCAAGCTTCCAACAATGAAGTGCAAAGAACAAGAGTGTGTGTAATTGTAGGTATATATTATAAAACTACGTTTTTGGAAAATAATAAAAAAAATGTGAGAAATAATTCCAAGATCAACTACTAAAATTATTGAATCATAAGTATGCAATAAAATCAATGGAAGTATTGAGCATGCCATAAAATTGTTGAGACAAGATTTGTCAAGTGGAAAAACCGATACACTGGAAGAAAAACCCACGAGTTATTGAAACATTGCCTAGAGCATTTACAAGATAGCACAAGATGCATACAACTTCTTCAAAGAAAGAATAAAATTTGTAGAAAGACTAGAAGAATTTGAGAAATGCTCTCAAAGAAGAGATAGAAGAAGTGAGGAAGAGGCCCATATACTCTTTCAATCAGAGTTAGGATCCATTCGGGAGGACTGAAAGCATCCAAAAATTTGTTCCAAAATATATCCATATTATAAATGAACATAAATTTATAAATATGTAAATTTGACAAATATAATGAAAGAAATAATAACATGATATGAACTTTGAGTAACGCTACATGCCACCTCATCCTCTTTGTATTACATGAATTAAACTTCATATGATAATAATAATACACAAATATGGGATATTAGAAATACCCAAATAAAGATGAATCTCTAATAGAAATTATAGTGGAGAGGACATTGTGTTAGACATAAACCTTGCCAACACTGCCTAGAATATAAAAACATGTGGACTACATAGATGAGAAAAGGAAATTGATTGCATCCCCTAGAAAATGAGAGCTATGGCACATTCTCCAAAAACAATAACAAAGTAGCATATGGTATGGCCAATAAAGGGGGAGTAATTGAACCCTAGGGAGTGTTGGAGCCCAAAATTGCACCCTGCCCCGAGTCATAGACAACCCAAGATTTTGAGGCAACATGGAACTGTCTCCAAGTTGTGGGACTTGGACTGTGAGACAAACCTCCAGAGAAGGCTGGTTCCTCTACCTATTCCTAATGCTAAAACTACTCCTAATGTTGAAAGCAAATCCTAATCTAAATATTCCAAGGGACTAGAGTTAGAAAGAGCTGCATAAAAGGGAAATCCTAAGCTAAAAGGTGGTGATAGCACCAAGAAAAGGGTGATGAACATTAAGCACAGTCAAAATGGAGCCTGCAAATGAGATAGATATGCACAACCATGCAAGAGTAAAAGAAGACAAGAAGCAAATAAAACACAAGTATAGGGAAAAAGAGAGCCATAAACACCAGATTTTATTGCTTATAAATATGCACAGTCCATTACAGCTCAAACAAAAGCAAGAACGCATTTATAGAGGCCAAAATGAAGGCTCCAAGCTCATAGCTGCTTGGGAGACCATTTTGACATGTTTACAGATCAGAATGTCCATCTCTTTAAAAATGAAAGATTTTACCATATATAGTAGAAATGAGAGAGAGAAGAAAGAGGAGAGGGAAAGAGAAAGGAACAGGTTTTCAAACTTTCAACCACCAACAGTCTGCAATGAATTTACCTACAAAGTACATGGGCACTCTGTAAGGCCATTACTATGTCTATTCTACCCTGCAGAAGGAAATGAAGCCATACTTCATCAATTTGGTGGTTGAGCCATTTGATTTGATCATTTGCGTGCGCAAGATTGCTCTTGCTCCCTCTGAAGTCGTGTTTGCCATTTTGACCCACCAAACGCCATCAAAGCTCAAATCTGATTGCATCAAATTGAAGGGCTCAAGGAGACCTTTCCAACGATATAAATTTTGCAAGATTTGGAGCTCGAAGTCAAAAGACATGGCCACTTGAAGGTTTTCCTGTCGGGAAGCACAAGAACTTGACACGTGGCAGCCTTTGATTAGCTCGGGGATCGGGCTCTGGCAACGTGTGCATTACTTTGTCTTTGTCATGTCTCCACTTTCCATTGGCTTGGGGACCGGGCCTTTGCTTCCTTTTATTTTCCTTGTCCTTTACGAGTGGGTTTGCTCCTTTAGAAATGTGAGCCAATGAGAAGGCTCCACCTTCGCAATTCACTTTTCATAGCCCTTTGACTGACCATTGCGAAGTGTGAGCCAATGAGAAGGCTCCACACACTTCGCGGTGTCAAACTGTTCTTTACCTTGAACTCGCCACTGCGAAACATTAACCAATGAAAGGGCTTCACGCTCCTTCACAATTACCTTTTGACTTAGACCCTAACTGACCATTGCAAAGTGTGAACCAATGAGATCATTCCACACCCTTCGGGTTGTCAATCTTTTGATAGCTCTTGACTGACAAATGAGAAGTGCGAGCCAATAGAAAAGCTCCACGCACTTCACAGTGTCACACCTCTTTTTCATCGGATTTGTCAGACTGCAAAAGGCCAGCCAATGAGAAGGCTCCACGTAGCTTCGGGCTATCAGATTTGTCAGAGTCTACCTTTGCATCGCAACTTTTTTCATTTGGGGGACTTAGAAACTTTTGGCTTCAAAAGAAATGGGCCACCTATCCCCTTTTGACCTTGTTGACTTTGTCTTCACTTCGGATCCAAAATGCTATCAACCTCAGCTGATTCTGTGAGTTTGAGGTCCACGAACCCAAATGGCAATGAAGAGAGTCAGAATGTTGCCACGTGGCTCTTCATATCGCAGGCGCTTGAACTGCTTTGCGATGTAGACATTTGACAGTCAAATGAACATCAATCGGCCTTTGATAGAACCCACCAAGAATTGGCTAAGTCTCCCTCGGATTTTTAAAAGCCAACGGAAGGTGCTTTTGGAAGGAAGAATTTGATAGCCGTTTAGACGTCTCAGGCTTGAAAAATTGGCTAAGTCCATTTTTAAAGAGTTATCCACGTTAACTCGGGGGGGTAAATAATTTGGGATAACAGGGAGTTAATAATTATGAATGTTGGAAAAAGGATATATCGGTCAAGCTTTGAGTTGGAAGCTTAAAGGCCATACGATAATTGCTGCCCCTATTTATTTCCCCAAAGAAAAAACTCAGGACGCAAAGTTTGCAGCATGCATTAACTTCCCAGACTGGATCATGCGCTATAAATAAGGTGCAAACATATTTTAGAAAGCTTAGTAATTAAAACAGGAGAAGCTCTAGTCTATCGGGTTTACCCTAGTGGTGGGGAATGTGGGTTATATGTGGGAGGTCTCGGAGTCCATTCCCTGGGATGGCCACCTCTATAGCTTGTCGTTACTCGGTTAGGCAGTGCCAGGCGGGTCAGCTGCTTCGGTGGCAGAGGTGGTCTCTCAACGTGGTGCCAAGCCGGCTTGGTGTTCAATGCGACAGGGGTCGGGGTCAGATATGAATGTTGTGTTCAATGTGACGAGGCATGTTCTGGCATCATGGCACGAGAGTTATCCCAAACCACTTTCATCCAACGGGTAGTGGTGTAACAGTTCTTGGGTCTCCTAGTAATTGGGAGGTTCAAGGTTCAAATCTTGGCTCCGTGTTAAGGCGGCCTACTACCGATGGTTTGGATACCCTGGTGATGGGGCACCACGATAATGTGGTTTAATCCGTGGGCTAGCCGAGAGCTTAAACTTCCATCCTTAGAAGGTTCCACGGCCCGTGTGGGTTGGTGATGCCACAAAGGGCTAGGGCCCTCTCCCTAGGTAACCTCAGCAAAAAAAAAAAACAAGCGAAGCTCTTGGGCCTGAAAATTGTGTAAAGAATCTGTCAACGGCTATTTACAACTTAAGATCAGCAATTCACTTATTGGGCACCTACAAAAATAGGAGCATGCTTGTGGGACCTCTGCAAGATACAAGTCTAAAGAAATGCAGGATGACAACAATGAAGAACCATTGGACAATGAGTCTTCGCAAAGTTCTCCCAGGGGTCCCAAAGGGACGAAGGGAAAAATTCACAATCAAGGAAGGATGAACACAAAAAAGTTGGGCCATAACTTAAATAAGTTGGAAAGAATCCTGAATGATGTTTAGTTGTAGGAAAATACAGTGCTTAAGATTCTAAATCAAAATCTAGGGCTATTGACCAAGATGGGCATATGAGAGACATACTCTGAAGTGGCCTCCTTTTGTGAACTGAGCAGATAAAATAAAGAAAATGAACAATGAGGTTAAGGCATAGATAAATATTATGTGCTGCTCCGTTCCAGAATCAAGCAAGCTCAGTTGTGAGCAAAAAAAAGTCTTTCCAAGCAAGCTTATCAAAATGCTAAATACTTAAGTTGAATGGCTCACCCATTCTTCCATTCACAAGGCCACGATAGGTAGCCTTTCACAATTCAATTCATCATTGAAATGTTGTTTGGATGGTTAATGTTGCTTTACGGCAATAGGTAAAGAACAATCTGAGCTCCTATATAATATATAATTTCAAATTACTAAAAAACTAAAAATGCTTGCTTCCTGCCACTGTCTAAGAACAGAAGCTAATGACCAGACAAATTCTGCCAGCTATAGGAAAATCATTTTACCCATTACCAACAAATATAGTACAAAAGTTTATGTTTTCCAATCAAGCTCAATGGAAGAAGGTTTTCAAGCTTGCGATGTTAAAATATAGCACTTTATATAGCATGTAAAACAGTTATGTAGTTGTTCGGTTGGTAACTGTTCAACCAATCTGTAACCACCTCTTCACATATAAATAAACCTCTGCCTGTGTCATTTGAGCAGTGCAGTTTGCCTTCTATATTCTTTCTTCTCTTTGCATATGATAACATTGGTATCAGAGCGGTCAGTTTGCAGTTCGAGGAAGCCTTTTCAAGAGGCACATACTGAAAGTTTGGGGAAGCCCTAGTAGGGCACAAACTAAAGATGTTATTTCACCGCTTATTGTAGAAGATTCACAAAAAGGAGAAAATCATGGCTCATGTATGTGCAGAAGCCATTTGAGGCAGATATAGTCATTTTTTTTGCACAAAACGTGACTCAGTTCGAAGACAATACAGTCATTTTTGTAAAGTCGTGAAGGAGGGCAGAATCCTGGACGAAACCCCAAGAAAAAGTGAGGGCAGAGGCAAAGTCGCGAATACAGTGTTCTGTTCGCTGCCAGAAATCGTGGTTAGTATCTGTGTGAGGGCAAAAAAACGTGACCAGTTCACCATAAGCCGAGTCGTGAGGGTAGAAGTCGTGTGAAGAAAGGAGACACGAGAATCCTATCGCAAATCTTGTGGGCCAGCAGATTTTTGGTCAACCCAGCTCTCATGAGGCAAAATTGTGGCAAGCAAAGTCGTGACAAGCAAAGGCAAAATCGTTTCGTTTCATCCAAGGTCGGTGAAATAATATTCATTTTTCCAACAAAGGTATTTACCTTGTTTTTGAATAATCAATTTTGGAGGAATAAGTAATAATAATTTTTAATACAAGCAAATATAGTTGGAGGGGTGATTTCCATAGTTTAAAAAATATTTGCTGGAAAAAGTAATATTTATTAAGTGTGGGCAAAATTTTATTACATTATTTCCGTTATTTTGGTAATAAAATGGCAAATATTTCACACTTAACTTTTCTGGAGACCAAAAAATTAACAGGCACTAATTTCAATGTTTGGAGTCATAAGATTTTAACAGTTGCGGAGTTTCGTAATTGTGATAAAATAATCAAGGGTGATGAAAGTCGACCAGCGACGAACTTCGAGGATTATGACAAACGTCATAAGGAAGCGTTATTGCTTCTCAAGTTGTCGGTGTCGGATGATATGATACCAGAAGTGTGGAATGCCACTGTGGCAAGCACGTTGTGGGCCAGTCTGAAGGGTAAATATTAGACGTCAAAAAAGAGTTGGGTTTTATGCCTGAAAAATATGCTCTTTTCCGTAAAATTACAAGGTGCATCGTTGTCTAAGCACCTACTTTGGATGAAAGATTTCCGAGACTAGTTATCTTCCATCAACAAAAAGGTGGATGACGATGATATGGTGGCTCTGGTTTTGAACAACTTACCTTCTTCGTATGAGTCATTTGTAGAGGCACTCCATTTAATGGTTGAAAGTCAAACACTCGCGTTTGACAAGGTGAGTACCTACCTGTTGCAAAAGGAGCAGAGACAACTTCAAGCAGAATCTAATTGTGACCATTCAAATAGTGCTCTTGTCACTCAGTCAAAGGGAAAGTGGAAACATCAATCTGGTGAGTCTTCCACTTGGTATCAAGTCACATGCTATTACTGTCACAAGGTTGGGCACCTCAAGAAGGATTGTCGGAAGCGGAAGTATGATCTTTTGCAACAGGACAAAAAGCCATGTGATGAGACACATGTGGCAGTAGTTGCAAAAGAATGGGATTCGGATGACGGGCATGCTCTTTACTGTCTTACGACATCATGCTCAAATGACAGTGGTAGTAGTTGCTAGATCATTGACTCTGGTGCGTCTGCACACTTTTCATGTCGTAGGGACTCGTATGTTTCATTTACTGCAAATATATGTTTTGAATCAGTAGTACTAGCTGATGGAGAATCACTTGCAGTAGAAGGGATAGGAGATATATGCATTGTATTGAATAATGCTCATAAATTGTTGGTACAGAATGTTAGATATGTACCTTCTTTACACAAGAATCTTCTATCTATTTGTCAATTGACTGAAAATCCCAATATTTCTGTGGATTTCTATGCAAAGAAGTGTGTTGTCTCTGATGTGAAACAAAGACGGATAATTGCCCTTGGTATTGGGGAAGGTGGTCAGTATCGACTTGTTGATCTGGCTGCGATTAACATGAATACACGTGTGGAGGACAGCTCCACCATTCAGGATGTGCAGGAGGCTGCAATGCCTTGGGAGGAAATCATTCCTCACAAATCTGTTGATTTGAATACAATCAACCTACAGGCACCTATTGTGGAGGGAGTATCCACTATACCAGGTGTACGGGAGGCAGACATGCCTTGGGAGGATGGATTTCCTCATTCTGAAAAACAATTTGTTGTGGATGGAGACTCCACTATTCCAAATGCACTGACGGTGCATGGTGAGATGGCATGCCCATCCACTCACTCAGAAGTCCTTGCTCAAAGGACAATAAAGCATGAACAATTTGCTCATTGTGTTGTGAAGGATCTTTCCCAACAGAGGGGGATAGACGAGCAAATAGATGAGTAGTTGGTTCTCACTCCTACCACTATTGAGACGGAGACCACTGCTAAGACGGAGATGGTTATTTCTCCTACTATTGCGGAGTTGGTTCTAACTCCTACTGCACAGATGGTCACATTTCTCTTCTTGAAAAAGTTGGATGAGCACTGCATGGTGGTGCAAGGAAGTGATCGAGGTGACTTCGATTGCAAGATAATTGAGTCTTTGTACAGGCTCCAGCAGGCTACACAAGCCTGGAACAAAGTTTTCAATCCACTTCTCTGAGGTTCTGATTTCAGCACTCTAGAGATGGGGCTGACACTCTCAGCCATTGGTGATTCATCACTGGTCAATGAATCACGTAACAGAGAACCAGTGGACCACTTGCCATATCCTTTGTTCATGGAACCAAATTTTTGTTTTGCGGTTCTTCTTCATTCGACATCCGCAACACAATCATGAACTGATGATCTTGAAAAACAACCTATGGCATAGTCTGTAGATGTAATGACTAAACATATGGGCTTTAGGAAATTTGTAAAATTTCGGGACAAACTTTGTCTTGTTTCCGGTTTAGTCATTAAGAGGGGGTGTTAAAATATAGCACTTTATATAGCATGTAAGACAGTTATGTAGTTGTTCGGTTGGTAACTGTTCAACCAATCTGTAAACACCTCTTCACATATAAATAAACCTCTGCCTGTGTCATTTGAGCAGTGCAGTTTGCCTTCTGTATACTTTCTTCTCTTTGCATATGCTAACATGCGAAATGCGAATTCATTCTGTAATTGGAGGAGTGAGTTTCCATTGTTGATGTGGTATGATTTAAATGCCAGATATCCAACTCCATCTCAACATAGCTTTACTCAAATTTTGCCTATGTACCCAGAAACAGGAAATGAAAAATGAAACAAAAACAAGTTTAAACTGAGAAACGCAGGTTCTAAGGTTTTAAGAACAAAAAACATCTAAAGGATTTTTATCCATATGCAAACATTATTAAATTTTAACTATTATCATAACAAATACAAATCATTCTTCTACAATCACAGAAGTGATATCATATTCAAATTCATCATTGAAATATAACAAACAAACAACAATGTTCACTCGGAACAGCAACCTTAACTGCTGCATTTGTCATAAAACATTTTAAAATACCCTTATGATGGGACCTGTACTATCACACTGTAAACACGTTCAGACAATAACCTATGTTTACAAAACATTTCATGTCACCGCATAAAGGCAAGCCTTAACTCCATCCCAAGCTTTACCAAAGAAGAGAAATTTTTTTAATAAAATTTGTAGGGTTTTGAGTTGATATGGTTAAGAATTATTTACCTGCAGCGCAAAAGCACAGGCAATGCTGCAAGCAACCCATCAGAGAGAAGTTCTTCGATAAAGAAAGAATCCATGGATGAATTTTGCAGACTTGTGAGAACAAAATCCAGCAACCTAACAGCCATAGACTGGCCCATAACTGTCATAATGCCGGAAGAAGAAGTCAGTGCAAGCAATTGGGCCGAGACCAAAGCAGGGCAGCAGTATTCGACGCCTGGGCCTCGTCTTTTTTTGAGTGCTCTGCCCCTGCCATGAATTTCCGAATTTCCTGGATCGATCCTTTTCGTTGTTCCCCCCTTCACCATTGAGATTGCAAGCCTTTCTTCTTGGTTTTTCTGGCTTGTATAGATCTTACAGTGCTGCCTGTATTTCTACTGCAATAGATCGAAGAGCATTTTTGGTGAAGCATGAGACATGTTTTGGTGATTGTTTAAAATATCAAGGGTTCACCCATTTATTGTAACCAGAAATAAATTTATAAAATAATAGTGGTGCACCCTAAGATAAGGTATCCATAAAATCAATAGTTTATCATATAGGATCGCGATTTTTTTTATTAATGTGTAGTTCAGAGTTGTCCCTATTAGTCTTATTAGCCCCTCTCCCTTGTGGCTTAGGTTTTGTGAAGGTTTTCAAAAAATAAATCTGTTATATGCTTCTTAGAAAGCATGAGTAGAGAAAGTAAAAACTATCATGATTCTCAATGTGACAAATTATGTGATGGGGTGTTCAAAATTGAGAGTCTCACAGATTATTAAAGGATTTCAAACCCGTCATAGAATTGTAGTTCAAAATTTCCTTCTTATATTATTATTAAAAATGTCAAAAGAAGGGTTAAAATGAAAATCTTCATTCATAATATCAATGAGGCATTGTCCATTGAGTTTACAAATCCCAAAATAGATGTTTGATCATTACATGAGATGTGGGATTAGATATACTACAAGTTCACAAGTACAAGTTACAAATCTTCCACATCTAAAATCAATGTCTTGTAACTCATCGTCTATTAAAAGTAAATAGAAAAATCATATTCCAATTTGAGGTATGCAAAGCAAGGACAATTACGTAGTGAGTGGTGCATTAAAACGACGTTTAATTATGATTCCTACACAAGGCATATGTCTCAACAATATTAAAACAATAATAATAAGTGGGTTTTACCCCTTAAATTGTTCTTATAATATTATATTTAATTATACATTAAATATAAGCTATAAACCTTAGTTTATAGTTAATAAATAAAAATATGGACATATTTCTATTTATTAAATATAACTTTAGTTTATGTTTAATTGATTTGATATCAATTAAAGTGGAGGGGTGCATCATGGGAAGTCACACTCGATCACCCTCACTTAAATAGGGCACTTGGGGCCCAGTAAATGATATGTAATATGTGAAATAATGTGATGTGAAAATAGAGAGAAGTGAGGTGGGGAAGGTTACTGAACTCTGGTTAATAATTTAACCCGATCCTCTAATAAGCAAATGTAGTTTGCAAGTCTTATCGAATTTTAATTCTTCTACCATCCATGCTTAGCACCTTCCCCAAATATGTAGCTTGCACCAAAGCTTAGTACGAATGATATCATTCACCAAATTATCGTAAAGATTGGGAGTCAGAGTTCGAATAATAAATGTTCATTCTTTCCACACATCTCATTAAAGCTTTGGATCGATATGTCTAAAGTTGTAATGGATTGTTTGACTCGCCAAGGTCATTTGTTAATGTCATCTCACAAAAGGTATAAATTACAAAAGAAAATGTTTTATATCATTACATGGACCGATCTTAAGAATAAAACTTTTGCCATCGCTTCTTTATTATTATAGGGGGTAGGGAGTCAAGATGCCTTTTACTATGAGATCTTGTTGTTGTTAAGATGGTGTTCAAGCACATACATTTTTTTCGTGGTTGGGATTGTTTCAGTGATGTGGAACAAGGTTGGAGAGTTTAAGGAAAAGAGAATTGGTTTGCCTCTTGGCACATAGGGATGGCCCTTGATTAGAGAAACTTTGTTAATATCTTGTGGCTATCCAAAAAGACCTCAGAGCTTCATGGAAAAAAAATGCTATTGTAAGTTGATGATTATTATGTTTAATCTCTAAAGTGTCTATTTTGTATGGATTTTATAATAGAATATAAAACTTGTACAATTTAATGAATCTAGTCCTGCTTATATTATTAATGTGTCTCCCTATATATTTGAACTTTATAATTTGGTTTACCCGAGCAATTGATTTCCATAAACGGGTTTGTCTTAGACTTTATATCCCAGCAGTGGGTGGGCACGAACCCTTGAATTCTTTATGGGTGTTCTTAAGCCATTAATTTCCATAAATGGTTATGCTTGAACCTTTACATTTTATAAGTGGGTGTCATTAATCCATTAATTTTTATAAGTATTTGATCACCGCCATTGTCCCCCTGCCTTCCATACCTAGTTGGGATTCTTTGTCTTACTCCAAAAGGTATGGTTTGTCTTATATTATATTATATGTAGTTTAGTTTGTTATTATGGATTTATTTAATAGAATTTGTAGGAGCATTTTAATCTTCTTATTGCCTATTTATCAATATTTAATATTCAACTATAGCCCTTCATTCAATTTCATATAGATCGTGGGAAAATATGTTATCAAACTATCAAATCCCTTTTTGACTCATATGAATATACCTTCAAATGATGAGATCCTTTTTATGTTTATAAATACCCTACATGTAATGTATTTTGGGAAACTCTATTTTGATATTTATTTATAATTATTTCTTTGAATAGGTGTAATTTGTGAGAAAATGGATTCCATTGGTCATCCTAACAAGTGTTAAAAGTAATTATCACTTATTATTGCATTTGGTATCCCTCGACATTCTAGTGAACAATGTCATTCCAAAAATGAATATTTTAATGTTCATCCACATGAAAAACATGAGTCGAAGGGAGAAAAACTTTTGGAAAAGGAACAAACATCAAAGACATGGGAGAAATGAAGAAGCACACGCAAATGGTTACACACATAAACAACTAAGTCAATAGTTGGTAAGATTTCCAAGGTAGGCTAAAAATAGGAAAAAGCACGGGTTGACATGATTGTTAAGGCAAGCTAAAAATAGACAAAAGCATGGATAAAGCGCATGCAGGCCGAATAATGTACTTGAAGCATGCATGAAGGAGGCAAATCTATTTATAACACATGCATCAGAGGCTATTTATAATGCACATCATAAAGATAGAGCTTCCAGAAATAAAGCAGGTTGCTTATGGAGAACCACATGCTAGGCGTCTATTTATAGGAAGTGCAAGTTGTAAAAGAATGCAAGTTATGTATAGGAGTGGTCTAATTTTAGATGTCAAGGAAAAGTTCCCAACCTCTATGTGTGTGTGTGTGTGTGTGTGTAGATATCCATGTAAGAAGTCGGTCCACGAGTGAGCTTTGTGAGTTCAAGTATTGTTAGAGTCATGCCTTGTGCATGAGTATGTAGATGATCATTTAAGCAACCATGATAATGGTTTATGTAATCTATGTAATGCATCATGAGTATACTGAATATAAGTCTCCTTTTGGTTGATGATCAATTATCTTTGTGCATGTGCAGTAGTTCATGTTCTTCATGTGGTATGTTTGCATGTTATGTTAACCATGAATGCAGGAATACATCTTGGCAGACAAACACCAGGAGGGACTTGATAGAGTTGAGGGCACTATGGGTGAGCACTTAGGCTACCTGGGTGATGTACCAATGCACCCAACAACGTTGTGTTAGAACTAGACTTCAATGCGGCATTTTAGTTCCATTGTCGGGACCTTCTTTCACTTCTACTCTTAAGATGTGGTGCACATGAAATTTTGGCTATCCTTAGAGAACATTGAATGTTGGCTACATGAAGGTGAATAGGAGTTTGCACAAAGATGTAGCACCGACGTTAATTTTAATCCATGCAAATAGGTCGAAGAAACCTTGTTAACCAGCTTTATGATACATTCTTAATCTTCTTTCTGCGGAAATTGTATGAGTGGTTAACAACGTATATGCAGGACAAAGAAACTAGGATCACACAAAAGAGGATCTGGAGTCAGAGTAGATATCAGGCTTTGGCTTACTTAAATGTGTTGTGGATACGTGTAGTAGATTGTTGGTGGGAAGGAATCTTGAGGAATTACACTTTAGAATACACGATCTATATGTATTCGTGCCCAGAGGAAGCTGAGTTCAAGTTTATTAGCGAGCCTAGAGGATCATACTTACATGCAATTCTACTTGCTATCAAGATCTTGATGGTTGAACTAGGACTTGAGAACTTATCGATGGTGGGATAAAACCCCACCACATGTAAGGAAAAGGAAAGGGGTCGAGAAGGATATCGTTGGGCCAGATGGAACTAATGGATAGAGAAGAAAGATTGCGTAAATACAATGATGCACAAGAAAGGGAAATTGAAGAGGTGATGAAATAGATAGGAATATGGTCTAGCGGTAGTGTTAGTAACCCTATAAGAAGTGAGGGGTCACCAAACTATGTTCCTGTAATATTTGGAAAGTGTAGTAGAAGGACCATCTTGGCATTTAGTGAAAGTGAGTCTAGTGAAGAGTTGGAAAACATTGGCATGCATCTGGACCACCCTGGACCCTTAGCCCTTGTGCTTGGTACTCAAGATTTAGAAGTTCATATAGAGGATCATCATAGTGATGGAGAATGAGAAGGAAATTGGGATCACCGCATTGGGATGGAGATATAGGTAAGATATGCATACTAGTATCAACTTAGGATGCACAACAGATACAAATAGTGCACATGGTAGTGGTTAGTGTCGTGCAACAAGATTTGATAGTTGGTTAACATAATTTATTTAGAAGTAAGTATGTAGGTGCAACATCAGGATAGACGATTGGCACACTACTCTATAGAAGTCCACTATAGGTGAAAAACCAACACAGAGTGTTGGTGTGTAGAAAAAGTTCTACCACCGCACATACAGAGTTCCAGCAACAATACAGGGCTCAAGAGGCTTTGGTCCTCCCCTGAAGTGGAGGAAATCCTGGTGGAGGTTTAGGTTCAGGATCTAGTGCTCCCCCAAGCGGGATCAATCCAAGACAAGAAAACATACCACCACAACAACCAAAAATGTTCTATGAGATGTCTCTCAATTTGCTCAAGTACAAAGGAGTAGAATATGTAGCTAAACATGTGCAAAAATGTGGGATTTTATGGAGAACCAAGGGAATCATCGCATCAGATAGGAAGGTTAGTCAGTTTGTAACTACATTACAAGGTCACATATATAGTTTGTACCACAAGTATGATCCACATCAAACAATCGTGGATTATGACACCTTGCGCACCTCATTCTTGGCTAAATTTCATATTCCTAAGTTCAAGCAGTAGAGCATCAATGTGCTTAAGGATATTAAGAAAGGACTATCTAAGATTGTTTGGGAATATGATACATGATTCAAAACTCTATTTTCAAATCTCTTTTATGATATATCCACCAAATTCAGCATGCACAATGGTTTGTAGGTGGGCTACTGACACCTTTCAAGAGGGCGATATCACATAAGATGTTCATAGATCCTCACAAGGCCCTAGAAGCAGCCTTGTACACAGAAGTGGTTGGAAGTGTGGATACTGGAGTGAGCCCATTCCTTGAAGCACATATTGCAACTATGGCCACACAGTTGGAAAATTTATCTGCTAGCTCGACACATGACACTCAAAGTGGTATTTGGTGTATATATTGTGAAGTAGAGGGACATACAAAGAATAGTTTTCTATGTAAGAATGTGCGCGCTTTACTAGTAGCTTATGAGATATTTCATAAGGGCCATGATGTCAAAAAATGTCGACTCCTCCAATGTGCTATATAGAAGAATGTGTCACTCTACTGCAAGACTTGTGATGCACATACACATGATATAACTCATTTTTGTTTGATTGATCACATCCATGAATCTTGTGAGATAGGGTTGAACTAGACTAGCGCAAAGGGGAGTTCACAAGCGCACGAAGGGAAAAATAATGGAGCTGGAAAAAATGGAAATGACAGCTATAGGGGAGGATATCATGGTAGAGGACGTGATGGTCGTAGAGGCAAGTTCAGTAGAGGTACTTTCTACACTTGTGAATCACCTTATCATTATCAACACGAGTGTCCTAAGAACATGTCTTGTGCATACTATGGAAAAGGGCATAAGGTAGAAGACTTCCCATATTTATATGCACACATGTGTAAGAACAAAAAAGAGAGAGGTGCAATGATGATACAAATTGAGCATGTCAGGTAAGGGAAGTGGAAGCCAAAGGAACTGGTAGTTGTGAAGAAATAACCTTTATTGGTTACCACGCACCCAGAAGCTTCACGCGCGCAAGAAACGATGAGAACTAGACCACTCATCCAAAGAGAAGAGGTTGAGCAACCTATCAAATATCTTGATGCAGGGAAACATAAGGAGGTCTTTTAAGAAACCATGGGCTTAATTAGATATTTATATGGGGAGATACAATTCTTAAAAGAGCAAACATGGGATAGGGAGTGCATGAGACATACAAAAGTATCTAACAAGGACATTGATGAACTCATGGAAGTATGTCATATGCTTAGACAAGAGAATATCATACCCCTGCTAGGAAATGGTTGTGTGAGAAGGTTCCATGCATAGATAAGGACATGGAAAGACATATATTACATGTAAATATTCCACCAAAACACCATGAATATGATAAGAAAATCACCTTGGATGTAGTTATTGATGGTTGGCTAGTGAACAACATCCTTATTAATACTGACACAAAGATGAACATTTTCACCCTTGATGCATGGAATAGAATGGGGAGGCCACCACTTCAACCTTATTCTAGTGTGTTGTAAATGGAAAATAAGACCAAACAATGCCCATTAGATTTTTGAAGGATGCAAACATCATTATACAGGGGAAAAGTTCAAGGGTGACTTTGAAGTGCCAAAATTAGCAGAGGCAGATAAATTCCCTATATTACTTGATCATCCATGGTGTTATGTAAACAACACATACCTGCGCTTTAATAAACAATTTATTAGTTTTGAGAATGAGGATGAGCGCGTAGTGATTCCTATGGATGGTACAAGAATTCTTCCCTACATAAAGACTATTAGCGAAAAATATCTAAATCATATCTATGTGCAGATTGTGCACGATCCAAAGTGTGTTGAGCCAACAAATGAGGAATTTCTCAAATGGAGAGATGTGCATTCAATAAGGGGCACCAAAAACATTGCTTGTGATAATTGGGCCCATGAAACGTATGAAATAGTTGGTCACGAGTGTCAAGGACCCATAACAAGAATTATTAGACCAAGGATGGTTAGGTGGTTGGGAAGAACTGTGCTACCTAGGTATATGGGAGAAGAAAAGCCTAGATCCTTTTTACACACAATGGAAGAACAATTGTGCAACGAAGGAGACCGAAGGAACATGTTCGTATACTCATTGAGAGGAACGAAATTAGGTTGGTGGGCCACGCAAAAGGATAATTTTCTCAGATGGTGCGAGATAAGAATTGCCTTTTTAACACAGTTTGATATGAACAACCTTCCTTCGAAGATATCGACATATGATGGAAAACCATCTCCCAAGACCCACATTCAGACTTGTGAGAAGAATTGGTTTGAAGGACGAGACGTGTTACTACCATCATTATGGGTTCATAAGTTTTATTCAACCTTGTGCAATTGTGCATGTGCATGGTACATACATGTTGAGCTGAAGCAGGAGACTGCTAATTGGCAAGACATGACATCAGGCATGACACACACTTTTAATTATTTTTCATAGAATTCTCCTATAAATAAGGCATTACAACTGATGAAACACATTACGTTAGGAGATAGTGTGAAGGAGGAAGATCTTATAACTCAGTTATATGGTGAGACACTCCCGCTCAAGTGCTCCAACAAACGCGCATGGCTAGAGACTGATGAGAATTTGTTAGACCGTGCTTGAAGAGAGAAGGAAATAGGTAAGTTGGTATACCCTATTGATGATGAAGAGGTTGAATATTTGAATATAGAGCACACAGAGGGTGAGTACGAGGTCTTGGATATGCCATATGAGTAGGCACATGCATACCATCTACCACTTAAGACAAGAAGACAAATATTGCAACAAATGACGCACCTAAGGAGGCAATCATTGGTGACTATTACTTGGAAGTATAAGTTGAAAAGATAGTTTAATTATTCCGCTACTTCCATGATCTTTTTCCTTAAGGATACCACAAGCTAAAGGGTGCTCACCTTCTCTAGGGGAAATGTAGATCAAGTTAAAGGAGGGTGCAAGACCAATTTGCAAGAAACCATACAAGATGAATCCAAACTTACGTGTTAAAGTGAAGAATGAGATCAACATGTCGAAGGTAGGTATCATTGAGCCAATTGAAGAATCAAAATGGATCAGACCTATGGCCATAAGTATCAAGAAAGATGAAAGGATACATATTTGTGTGGATTGCATGATATTAAATGCTTCTTGTAATATTGATCCTTTCCTTACACCATTCATTGAAGAAATCCTTGAGGGTGTAATAGGATACAAGGTTTATTATTTCATAGATGGTTTCTCATGATATCATCAAGTTAGGATTACGCATGAAGATCAAACTAAAACCACGTTTGCAATAAAATAGGGTTGTTTTGCATATGCATTCATGCCTTTTAGATTGAAGAATACACCAATAATATTTGTGTGCATTGTAGTACAAGCTTTTTAGGACTTCATCCATAATTTCCTTCATGTGTATTTGGATGATTGGATAGTGTATGGGTTAGTAAAGGAATATTATGAATTTTTAAGGCTGATGTTTAAAATGTGCAGGCAACTGATTATATCCCTGAATATTAAGAAGTGCATCTTTATGACACTGTTTGGCACATTGTTGGGTCACATCATTTGTAAGGAAGGTCTTCATGCTAATCTAACTAAGATTGCAGTAATATTGGGGTCGGAAGATGTAAATAACTAAAGTGAAGTGTGTGTATTTCTTGGGCATATAGGTTATTACATGAAATTCATCAAGGGTTATGCCAAGACAGATGCGTCACTGGAATAACTGTTTGAAGGTTAAAGGTAAATTCTATTGGAAGGATGCACAACAACAATCTTGTAAGTAGTTGCAAGAAAGATTGAATACCACACTTATCCTTCACTTCCCAACATGGAATTTACCTTTTCATGTTGGTGTGGATACATCTGACACTACAATTGGAGTTGTGTTAGCCCATCCTAGAGAAGGAAATGTTGATCATCCCATTTTTTTTGTGATTAGGAAGCTAACACATGAATAGCATAATTAGACAACTACTAAGCATGAAGCCTTGTCTATGGTATATGCACTTCATAAATTCAAGAAGTATCTTCTTGTAACTCCATTTATACTTTATGCTAACCATATGGCTCTCAATTATTTGGTTAATAAGCCAATATTGCAAGGTCATGTATGTAGATGAATTCTTTTGTTCCAAGAATTTGAATTTTCAATAATAGTGAATCCAGGAAAGAGTAATTTGGAACTGACCATCTTTCATGCATCAATTCTGGCAAGGAGGTGCAAAGTATAGAATATAAAATGTCAGATGCTCAGTTGTTTAGGTTACAATGCATGCTTGTGAATCTAAAGGATATCACAAATTTTTTGCACACATGCCTTGTACCTAAAGGAATAAAGACTATGGAGAAGAAACAGTCAGTTATATGCATTTTACCTTATTAGTTGGTTGACAGAGAAATTTATAAGATGGGTCGATATGAGATAATGTGAAAATGTGTTTTGGAACATGAGTGCCAAAAAATAATGGAATAAGTGTGTGGTGGCATTATAGGAGGACATTATATTATAGAAGACACCACGCGTAAGATACTCCTCGTAGGACTATGGTGGGAAACACTTTACAAAGATATAAAGGAGTTTATTAAGGCATGTGACCAATGCAAAAGGATTAGAAAGTCAAGACAAAAGGATGAAATACCTTTACACCCCATAGCATATGCAGAGCCCTTCGAAAAGTGGGCTATAGACTTTTTTGGACTAATTGCGCCAGCAACACAACAAACCAACGTGTAATACATTATTACTTATATAGAATACTTGACAAGATGGGAAGAAGTGAAACCCACAAAGGACTGTACAATTGCTACAGCTGCATATTTCTTATGGTATAACATTATTAGCATGTATGACTACCCATTAAGCCTTACAAATGAAAGGGGAACTCATTTTCTAAATGAAACAATAAGAATATTGTTAGCAGAGTTCATGGTAGCTCATCATAAAATAATTCCCTATCACCCACAGGCTAATGGCAAAACAGAGGCATTTAATAAAATCTTGGGCCAAACCTTGACTAAGATTTGTGATGTTGGAAGAAAGGACTGGGATGATAAAGTATCAGTTTTACTATGGGCATACAAAACCACCTATAAGAGGTTGAACAAAGCCACATCCTTTCAAGTGGTGTTTAGCGTGGAAGCTATATTACCGGTTGAGTTCATGTTAACATCCCTGTGTATTACAGGCATAGGAGGATTTGCCAATGAATAGTCAGTAGAGGAGCATATTGACAAGTTAATGTCCTAATTATTTTGTAGTTGGGGGATTGGTGCTTCTTTATGACTCCAAGTTTGCGCGCCACCCAGGAAATTTGAAAGTACATTGGTTGGGACCATTTAGAGTAACAAATATTCTCAAGATAGGCGCATATTAGTTACATGCGTTTAACAATACCATATTGCTTGGTTGCTTCAATAGGAGTAGATTGAATCCCTACTATAAATAAGCTTCTTTTCAATTATGTTGTAATAAGGTGGTATTGCCATTTAGATTAGATTTCCCTTTCAGTTTTGTAATAAACACATTCACATGTAGGAGTTGATGTATTTGTTAAAGCATGATGCGTAGAGGACTACACATACTTTTAGTGTGGGGTAACAGGAGGAAAAGGCAATGATATACCCTTGATGAAGATACCAAGGTATGATAGTATTGGAGTGTCTTGTTCAATGATATATAAGGAAGCCTAGTGGAATTGATAACACATGGAATAACAAGTAGGATAACATGAGGTAGGCAACGCAAATAGGAAAAAATACTTGGCTTGTGGCACAAAGAAAGGACATGTATAACACAAAGAGGTGTGCGTAAGAGGATTACCAACTTGGGAAAGTAGTTGTGTGGCATAGAGAGGCATGCACAAGAGGATTTGTAGCCTAGGAAGTAGTGGCATGACAAAAGGTTATGCATATTGCATGCAGAAGGAAATTTTGGAAGGTTTAAACTTGGTGGAAAAAAGTAGGAAATGAAAAAAAAGTGCGGGAAAATGCTCACCTATCATCACATACCACATTTAATGCTCGAAAAAAGTAGAAACATATAACTAAGTATGAGCTGTAATTATAATTCACCTTGCGAATTGAAGCTCTTATGAACTAGTCTGATTTGAAGCAATTTGTGAATGAAGGCAACGACGACCTAATGAAACCAACAACTAGAGTAAAGAACCAAAGAGATCCTTATATTTGGAAGAAATAATGTCAATGTAGCAGATGGAAGCTAAAGAAGGGTTTGTAAAAAGTGAGGTGTGAAGAAACCACAAGCTAGGGTTACAAGGTTGGTCAAAAGAAGTCGCAAAAGCGAGTGCATGACAAATAGTGAGGATATGCCAAGAAATAATTAAAAATTTAGTGAATTAATCAATTGGGACCACAAAAACACTAGGGAAAATTTTAGCGGTGAATATTCGTAGTTTGGCAAATAGTAGAATTTCAGGAATTTGATTTTGGTGAATTTTAGAGCAATGGAAGTACCCAAGTTTCACCCAAAAATTCCATAAACAATAATATGTCCCATCTGAATAACCAAGGAATTTCCAATCCCAATGTATGTTTTTATATTAAATCGTTGTGTGATCACCGCACCTAGATTTGAAAACATTAATGTTTTGCCAAGAAATCGACGCACCAGGATTTGAAAACATTAATGTTTTGCTAAGAAATCGACATGCCAGGATTTGAAAACATTAATGTTTCACCAAGAAATCGATTCCCTGGGATTTGAAAAATTTAATTTTTCACCAAGAAATCGATGCGTTGGGATTTGAAAACATTAATGTTTCACCAAGAAATCTATGGAACCTTATTTGGCCAAGAAAACATTCGTGAAATGTTTCCGATATATATACAGAGGTGATGTTTTCCCACAATTTTCCAATTTGTGAATTTGTAAAGTATTAGAAAGGGATTTAGTGAATCGGCATATTATAATTTGCTTACGAAATTTCAAATACCTCTAGGTCTTGCCAGGGCCCGACTACTACATTGCAATTTACATCCTAGAAGAACTTACTATAGGTGAGTCCTTAGTCTATTTGAGACCTATTTTCTTTCATGTCACATTGATTTATCTGTGATTCTACCTTTGTAAGTTATTACAAATCCTTAACATCCTCATCCTCATAACCACTATGATTTTTTATGCCATCTAGAATAGTCCTCCGCTTGCAAAGAATCATAACTAGTTTTCCTATCTTAGATACATCTACGTAATATATATATTTAAAATCACTTCATACATCTCCACAAGTTGTTGCTTTGTATATTCCTTGCTTTATCAGTGTATCTTCTTTGAATATTTTGTTAATGTTGTCTCTTTTGTAGTGTGTGTGTGTGTGTAGTTATACCGCGGTTTCACTTTCCTTTTATTCCATGACCAATACCATGATCATTTATCATTGTCCACTGACACTGCCTCGTCCCGTAGTGAACCCGAAGGATATATAAAATGTGGTACATTCCATAGGTTTCACGTTTTCCAGGGGCATTTCCTTGGGAGATTGACGGAATGACGATGTGTGGCATAGACCTCCTAGGAACCGGGACCCACAACGGACCTGAAAACTTATCAACTGCAGCTCATTCTGCGGGGTTCACGTCTGTTGGGAGGATTTGGTTGGGAATGGGAGGTTAACAGAATGTTGATAAACAATAATGTACAAAATAGAGACCATACAGAGATGTCCAAAATGAAACATTCAAAAAATGCAAAAGGGAAAAAATTTACAACAATGAACCAAAAACCATATAATTAGCATTTGGAAAAACAAAAGATAGAAAATAACAGTTTTGGGAAAAGTGCAAACATCTTGTCATAAGTATGCTTATTTTTTACCACCATTTTCCTCACTGCGATTTACTTTAAACTTTTTAAACCATGGAAACATAATGTATTAAATGTACTCCAAACATGGATTTCCTTTAACAATATGAGGAGGAAAAAATGCTTTTTTATCTTCACATTTACTTCTGGCACTTCCTATGAAAACAATTGTGTTATAAATCCATCAGAAACTGTTTAGTAATACTAATTCAATTTTATTAATGTTGATGAAAATTTGGAATCTATCTCTCCACAGTAAGAATTTTCCAAAAAAGAATGTAGGGGTTTACACTGCCTCTTCTTCCTCCATGAAGATTTCAGAAGTGGGATCACTCTTCAACATCTTTTCTTGTCCTTGTTATAACATGCTTACTTGTTGCCACCATTTTCCTCATTGCGATGTACTTCAAACTTTTTAAACCATGAAAACATAATGTATTGAATGTACTCCAAACATGCATTTCCTTCAATAATCTAAGGAGGACAAAATGATTTCTTTATCTTCACATTCACTTATGGCGTAGCTTGTGAAAATAATTGTGTTATAAATCCATCAGAAATTGTATAGTAATACTAATTCGCTTTTATTAATGTTGAGACAAAGTTGGAATCTATCTCTCCACAACAAGAATTTTCAAAAAAATAATGTAGGGGTTTACACCATGTCTTCTTCCTCCATGAAGATTTCAGAAGTGGGATCACTCTTCAACATATTTTCTTGTCCTTGTTATAACATGCTTACTTGTTGCCACCGTTTTCCTCATTGCGATGTACTTCAAACTTTTTAAACCATGAAAACATAATGTATTGAATGTACTCCAAACATGCATTTCCTTCAATAATCTAAGGAGGACAAAATGATTTCTTTATCTTCACATTCACTTATGGCGTAGCTTGTGAAAATAATTGTGTTATAAATCCATCAGAAATTGTATAGTAATACTAATTCACTTTTATTAATGTTGAGGAAAATTTGGAATCTATCTCTCCACAACAAATTTTTCCAAAAAATAATGTAGGGGTTTACACCACCTCTTCTTCCTCCATGAAGATTGCAAAAGTGGGATCACTCTTCGACATCTTTTCTTGTCCTTGTTGTAACATGCTTATTTGTTACCACCATTCTCCTCATTGCGATGTACTTCAAAAATTTTAAACCATGGAAACATAATGTATTGAATGTACTTCAAGCATGGATTTCCTTTAACAATCTTAGGAGGAAATAATGCTTTCTTTATCTTTACATTCACTTCTAGCACTGCCTATGAAAATAATTGTGTTATAAATTCATCAAAAAATGTATAGCAATACTAATTCTCTTTTATTAATGTTGAGGCAAAGTTAGAATCTATCTCTCCACAACAAGAATTTTTCAAAAAAGAATGTAGGAGTTTACACCACCTCTTCTTCCTCCATGAAGATTGCAGAAGTGGGATCACTCTTTGACATCTTTTTTTGTCCTTGTTGTAGCATGCTTACTTGTTACCACCATTTTCCTCATTGCGATGTACTTAAAAATTTTTAAACCATGGAAACATAATGTATTGAATGTAGTCCAAGCATGCATTTCCTTCAACAATTTGAGGATGACAAAATGCTTTCTTTATCTTTACATTCACTTCTGACACTGCCTGTGAAAATAATTGTGTTACAAATTCATCAGAAATTGTATAGTAATACTAATTCACTTTTATTAATGTTGAGGTAAAGTTGGAATCTATCTATCCATAGCAAGAATTTTTTGAAAAATAATGTAGGGGTTTACACCACCTCTTCTTCCTCCATGAAGATTATAGAAGTGGGATCACTCTTCAACATCTTTTCTTGTCCTTGTTGTAGCATGCTTATTTGTTACCACCATTTTCATCACTGTGATGTACTTCAAAAATTTTAAACCATGGAAACATAATGTATTGAATGTACTCCAAGCATGGATTTCCTTAAACAACATAAGGAGGACAAAATGCTTTCTTTATCTTCACATTCACTTGTGCCACTACTTATGAAAATAATTGTGTTATAAATCCATCAGAAACTATATAGTAATACTAATTCACTTTTATTAATGTTGAGGCAAAGTTGGAATCTATCTCTCCACAATAAGAATTTTCCAAAAATGAATGTAGGGGTTTACAGCACCTCTTCTTCCTCTATGAAAACTGCAGAAGTGAGATCACTCTTCGACATCTTTTCTTGACCTTGTTGTAGCATGCTTACTTGTTACCACCATTTTTCTCATTGCGATGTACTTCAAAAAATTTAAATCATGGAAACATAATGTATTGAATGTACTCCAAACATGCATTTCCTTCAATAATCTAAGGAGGACAAAATGATTTCTTTATCTTCACATTCACTTATGGCGTAGCTTGTGAAAATAATTGTGTTATAAATCCATCAGAAATTGTATAGTAATACTAATTCTCTTTTATTAATGTTGAGACAAAGTTGGAATCTATCTCTCCACAACAAGAATTTTCAAAAAAATAATGTAGGGGTTTACACCATGTCTTCTTCCTCCATGAAGATTGCAGAAGTGGGATCACTCTTCAACATCTTTTATTGTCCTTGTTGTAGTCCAGACAACATGTCCATAATATTTAATATAAAGGAAAAACATCAATATCTAAGGATATTTTTAGTTCCTGCATCCTTTAAGTTTCTTGAAGACACTCTCCAAGTAGGAACACGACAATATACAAAGAATACCCTTATCATGATTATCTCATATGTGAAACATCAGATGAAATCATTCAAGCTTCTCTTAATAATAATGATACTTTAGCTAGCTTTGACACAGTGACATTTCATTGTCAAGCCAAAGAACCCTGCATACATTCTCAATCTTGAATTCACAGTCTTATACCACAATGAGTCATAGATGGAAGACCATATATTCTATCTCAACTCCTTTGAAATGATGAACACTCTTGGTAATTGGATCTTCTTGTGACATACCTCATACCTCTTATGAATCAATAATCTCCTTATGAGTAGATGCACACCTTATTTGGCTTGATGACAATAGGACAAACCTCTATACATTATGACAAAGCTCGGTCATCAAGAATCCGTCATTAATCAACTAAAGACAAATCATACCTTGGATGAATCAATGAACTGAGAGTCCTTCATGAGTAGATACATACTATACTTTGATTTCAAACTGAGAACAGACCTTGAGATCACCTTTTTCATGTTTGATTAGCTGCAACAAAGACTTCTTATCACTAGAGTGTCTTATCATTAGAGTGTCTTTGACTACTCAAAAAATCATTTGAATTACTTGTTCTCTTCTCAAACCTTTGATACATCTTCAGGATTCTTGATGTATGCTCTAATTTTGACTGCAGGAATATTCTTATTCCTTCCAACTAAGTTATATGAAAGATAACTAAAAATATCCCCTCATCATTTCACTTTGTTATATATCAAATTTTTCTTTCAAAAGAGTCAAACCTTGTGATTTTTGTACTAAAACATGTAGATCAAATCAATACATATCAAGTGCATTGAAACTGAATAAATGGTATCTAATCCTTCTACATAAATCAATTCATCTAAATGCATTTGCATGTGTAATATTTTTATTTATACATATTTCTCATGTTGAGATGTCTGTGCACATATCAATATCATTTAATCTAACATGTTGTATATTTTTTTCTTTCAATTCTACATGATTCATCGATTCAACAAAATGACACCTAAAAAGGGAAGCTCAGCCTCAGGCCAAAATGCTATTCCAATCCCTCCTGGTAGTGGTACTTGTATTCGAAAAATAACACCTTATTTTGAGAAACCATCTAAGAAAACCCATCCTTCTCCAGCAGGACCATCACAATCAAGGGATAATGATTACATTCAAAATGAAACTCAGAATGAGAATGTGTTCATTTTTTATTTTCTTGATGATGTCAATGACAACAACAATGAAATGTCTCCCCTTAAAGACATTCCATTGAATGAAGTTGAGTTTGACATTGTACCACCTTCCCAAATGAATGAAGATGACACTGCATCACCTATCAGTACCCAAGTTAATGTTGAAGGTGAAAATTTTGGCAGTGGAAGTCAATGAAATATGAATTCCATGAAGGAAAATACTCAATGGACACCTATTTCTGGAAGAAAGAGAAAGGAAAGAAAATGGGACTTGGGATGGAGTTTTAGGTTAGAGTGGGTTTCTAAGTTTCCATTTATTGAACCAGTTGAACATGAGTATAAAGACGAACCTCCCAAAGAATGCAAATGTATAATTTGTAGCTAGAAATTAGGCAGGGACAAGACAATGCAACTTAAGTTGGATACTATTGAGAAGCATGTAGGAAAGATATATGAAAAGATAATTGTAGAAGGCATTGAGAAGAATGTTGCTATATGGAAAACTGTGGAAAACTGTTTGCTTATTAGGTATGAAAAATAATTTTAAGATCACAAGAGAAATGAAAGAATAGTTGCACTGAATAGAGGGACAATTACCTCTCAATTCAACAAGATCATTCAAAACAATCTTTTGGGTAAAACAATTCATCTAGCTACTATTTTTCACATTTTGAAAAGAGGTCGTCCTATAACCAATTTTTCTAAACAAAATAAGATGTTGTCTTTTCTTGGTGTCCCACACTTTCCTCATTCTGATTGGTCAGAAAGTAGTGGTTGGGATTGGGAAAAATGAGTAGCTATGGTTGAGAAAGAAGACTTGAAAGAGAAACTGAAGATTGCACGATACATATATTTGTCTATTGATGAGGTTACAACAATAGATAATACTTCTTAGGTCTATGCATGTGTATATTGTTGAGAATTCTTTGAGACAACCTCACTTACTTTCCATTCACAAGATGAGAGAGAACACCAATGTTGAAAACCTTTGTGAGTTGGTAATAAAAAGTTTGAAGGAGATTAGTGACATGGATGATGCTGTAATTGCTCAAATCTGGTATGTGTTGGGGAAAATGGGGCATTTGTAATGCAAGGTCATTGTAATGGTATGTGTGTAAGATTCCAAACATCTTAGTACCCTTATATGCTTTTTATTCATTGTATGGCTCATAGAATGAACCTAGATTACAAAATAGTTGGCAAATTTAAACTTGTAGAAAAATTTGAAGACCTTGTTCAAGAGGTGGATGCTTATTTATGTCGTAGTCCTAAAAGGTTCATGGAATTCCAAATATTTGCATAAGGACTAATAAATGGGTGTAAATTGTTAAAAGATGTTGACACCAGGTGGATCTCATTGTACCAACCGGTTAGTAGGGTGTAAGAAGAGTATCAATCCTTATTAGGAGTGATGTGGAAAAATTGCATGGAAGTGGACAAGGCCCATGATTTGATACATCATTTGACTGATATAGAGTCATTGTTGATGTTGTGTGGTCTCCTTCCCATGTTGGAAGAAATGTATCATTTAATTAAACAAGCATAAGAAATAACTATCTACATTGTTGATTTTTCTAGTTTGAGGAAACAAATTTATATGACAATGAAACTGCTTTTACAGGTTCAAATTTTGATGGTTAGAATGATTTGATAAAGATTAGAAATCCAAGTAACTTTATAAAGCTCAACTTGTTTGGGGAAGTATGTGCTTTTGTACGTGGATATGAGATACCAATGTACATGTTTAAAGTAGCAACCGGTAAGGTTGAGAAGGTAAATGTCACAAGGCCGTTGTTTGATAACATTGTATCATCAACAAGGGTGAGGTTAAGAGAAATCAAAATTTCCCTAGTAGAAGAAATAAGGGAACGATTTAGAAGGGATGCTTTACTTGAAGCAATACATATAGTAAATCCCACCTTTTGGAATCCTATCCAAAATGAAAGATATATGAAGGAAGACTACTTCAAGAGGTTGACTACATTGATTCAAAAATTTTGTAAGCCTGTTGATATCAATGAAATGAATATTCCATGTATTTTAAGCAAGGACAATTTGATTGAGCAATCTCATGAATTCACCTCTACAATGATTCATCAATTCAAAGGTTTGGATAAGCCCTTAGAGTGTGGAGCAATAACCCGGTTATGGAAAAAAATTGGGTGCAATACTATTTTACAACAAACTATGTCCAATTTTTTCTCATTGGTTGCTCTATGTCAAACAACAATTTTGGATTCAGTTGAAGATGAGAGAATTTTCAGTGTCATGGCCTTTATAAAGTCAAAATTGCAAAACAAGCTTGAAAAAACTTTGGAAAATTGTTTGAGAATTTACACATCACAATACAAAGTGGATAACTTTCCCTATGACAGGGCTCTGACAATATGGAAGTCGATTAATGAAAGGAGAGGGGCTGAAAACAATGACACAAATACAACAGATGACCTATTGCAAAAATTAAATGTCAAGAAAAAGAGAGTTAGTCTCAGAGATCTGGTGAATCAAATGATAAAGATGATCCAAGTCCATCAAGTTGGAAGCTTCCATTTGTGGATATCCCATGATATAGATGTTCATATAATAATTAATATATCCAAATATTCAGTACATTGTTCTGAATCTCAAACAAGGATTAACACTTACCCCAAACTTACATGTGCTTAAAGGTAATCATATTGATTCCATTTCCATTTTGATTGCAGAAACATTACAAAGTCATGTTTTAATGAGTATTTAATATATTTCACATACAATTTTGTTGATCTCTTTTATAGAAAGCATACACCGTAGCTGGTTGGCTATTAAATAACAATACATTTACATTATTATATACTTTAGGCATATAAGAATTGTGGTGCTTAATTCTGAGATGGAATAAGTGGCTTTGCTTGAATCATTACTAAAATGAAAATTTAAAAATAACACTATTCCTCATTCAACTTGCTTGAGACATGCCTTGTATGAAAAAAATGAAGATTGTTATTGCAACAAATGGAAAAATTTTCAAAATTAAATTACCCTTAATTATTTTAAGATCTAAATACACTAATGAGTAAATCCACACACACACACACACACACACACACACACACAACTTATGCACCTCTTTGTAAAAGTTTGCTTCAACCACAAACAACCTAAATATCACATATTTATTAATACAATAAACATAAAGATAACTCTAGTATATTAATAAGACAATTTACTATTTTTTATCCATGACCATGATTTCCTCCCAAATAATAGAAGCAACAAAACCAAACTGCCACTTCAACTTGGAATCAAGCTCCACAACTTTAACACATTATATCATCTTTTGTAACATGCTCCACTCTTCATCTGTTGGAATTGCAATTTGTTGTAAATCAGAGTGACTGACATATAACTTTGTTAGCAATTCATAACTAATAGTGGAGCTTTCCTTTACTATTGTATGCAAACTTATTGATAAGGTTATCAATGGTTTAATAAAGTCAAAAAAGTTTGTCTCATCTAGTTTCTCAGGAATTCGGTCCTTCTCTTGAGTCATTTTTTCTTTCATCTTCTTCTAGAATACATCCTTCATAATGAATTAGCGTGTTTTGTCAAAAGGCATTGAAAAAACAAGCTTTGTGAACTCATGTACCTTTCCATGCAGCTCCTGTAACATTCTTTGACACTTATTAAGCAATTCATGTGCTTCGCCCAACATCACACACTTCCGAATGATAGATGATACCTTTATTGAGGCATCAAACCAGTTTTGAATTCCTCTGGATGCCAGTTCTATGTTACTTAATTTTTATATAGCTTCCAAAATTTTCTTTGATGTATCCTCTCTTAAAGCCATCACTTTTTGCTACATGTTACATATTTGTGGAGCTTATCATAGATTCTCTGTAGATCAGTCATGAATTCAAACAATCCAATAAAATCATATATATATTTAGTTTATTTGCCCCCAAACATTATCTGTCATATTAATCAATGCCTTTTTATAAAATACAAATAGTTTGATGTTGGAAGACTGTATTTCCTTTTTTATTTTCGCCAATTCCTATTACAATATTTAATTTGGTTTTTTCTCATCATCTAGGCTATGTTCCCATTTTTTGACGTTTTGTTTCTCTTCCTTCACAACCTCTTTCAATTCTCCCAATGTATTTTGTAATATATTATTTGTACTCATTGTTCCTGGTAGCTTTTTCTTTTCTTCTTCTAGTTCTACCTGTGCCTGTTCATTTACAGTAACTACAGTCATAGATGTAGATGATTTTATCTTCCTCTACAACTCACCTGTCTTATTAATTGCTACTTTTCCTTTTCCTTTCTCATTTTCCAGGTTTGCCTGTAATTTTTGAATCTTATTATTCAACTTATTGTTCTCCCTCTCTGCATTTATTAATGTTGTGTAAACTACATCATTGTTCCTTTTCAATACATTATTTTTTTAGAAGGTTTCATTGTCTTAAACTCCGTTTGAAGGGAGGTCACCTCATAGTCACTAGAAACCATTTCATTCCCTGGTTTTACAACTTTAGGCATAACATACATGTATTGCAGGGTATATGTTTTTGGGTTATATGTAGGAAATACCCTCATTGTGGCTGGATTTGAAGTTCCAGTAGCTTGTAGAAGTTGCTTCTTGTTTCTTTTATCTCTTTCTGATTTATTGGAAAACTCAGCTAGGTAATCAAAACCTGAGGTGTTCATAGGAATGAACTATTCCACCTTGAATGGAGAAGGAGTAATTGAAGTTTGGGGAGAATTTCCTTGTGGAATGAATTTTTTTTTAGGGGTGGTAGTGGCACCGCCTTCTATAAATAGTTACCTTGAGCTAAGAGTAATTGTACATGTGTCTGCCTCTATCTTTTGACTCTTCTCGGTTCCTTGTCAGATAATTTCCCTGACAACTTCAACTGTCTCTATTGACATCTTTAAATTTCCAATACTTTGTTGACTACTATCATCATCACTAGAACCACCAACATTAGCAATACTAACAGATTCATGGCCAACTTCTCCTCTAGGATTTTAAACGTGTGGCTGAACTATTTGCTGAGGATTTGACTCCAAAGTAAATTTCACTGGATTAACACTTGTAGATGTTGTATATATGCGGTGGTCCTTTCTCTGAAGGTGAAGCTCTAAGGCCTGACTTGTCAATTTTTTTTCTAAATTGTGCCTTTGGTGGAAGCCAAATTCCTTGTCCCATTGAACCCAAACCACCACCACTAAAACCCATCTTTTCAACAAAAAATGCTCCTATAGAATATCTTTGTTTCAAGCCTTCATCGAGACTTGGTTTATATGTGCTAGGGGGAGTATGTAATTCCTTAGAGGAAGTTTCAACATCACTACTTGCCTTTCCAGGATGCTCTTCATTCCATAATTTGTTTAAATCCGCATCTTCTAAAATAGAATCACAGTCTTCTATAGATTTTGGATGACCTAGGTCCTACCTCATAGAACAAAAGGAATCAGTTTTTGACCCTATCTAATTTTTATCTCACAATCGTTGATGTAACACCTTTGACATGATTTTAGAGGATTTTTTATTAGGTTTTGCATAAATTTTGGTAGATTTAATATCCTCTGCTTATTTTTGTGGAGGCTCAGGAAATCCAAAAATTTGTTTTGACAACACTTGATAACTAATTCCTTTCTCAACAACAATTTCATTCATTGTTATTTGTACTTCATCCGAAGAGTTCTTGTTTTTCAATTTTTCTAGCAAGGGTTTGCTTTCATGTTTTTCAATTTTAGTGGTAGATTTCTTGTTTGCCATTACCCTTGCTTTCACCTCACATGGCTCATACACCCATTGAGAGTCAACATCAAAATTAAAAATCTGTAAGATTTCATGTGCCACATAGAATGCTTTTCTTTCAAATGTGAACCCTCCACAGGAGAACGAAAAGGAAGGAAATATGCTCTTATTTTGTTGAGTAACAAAATAGAGATTATCTGTGCTTTCCATCTGTCATATATATTCCAAGGCAAAAACTCTCTCTGTCACATGTATTGGTAATTTGTAAGGTTGTACTTCTGATCCATAAAACCTTAACACAATATTCCTCCATGAAGTACCAGTCTGCTAACCGTATTTCTGATCCCAGTTGAATGCAATCTCTACATTTCACAACAAATCTAGGCAATATACTTTTTGTAATTGCTTGATAAATTGGAGCAAAAAAATAATCCAAAAATTGATTCTAGTCTGTTCTATTATCATACATCTTTATCTTGGGGGTCCACTCAGTTAATGGATGCATCACTTTTGGATCGACCTCAACATTATAGGGCTCAATTGTAAGTTTTTTTTTTCAAACCATTCAGTAAAACACCATAGAAATAAATAACACAAGTAGGTAGTGAACCTAAAGGTCTCAGTGTCAAAGCCTTCTTTGATTATTAATAATTGTTTATGCATAGATTCTACAATGTACTTGACAAATCTGTATTGACAAGGTGGAGAAACGAAATGGATATTGTATACCATTTCTAGGAGGGTTTCATCCACTTTCTCATCACTATCGAAGCCAAGTCAAAATACTAGCATAAAATGGTATACTTGACCCACGCTTTAAACATCTCAATTGCATGTGAAGCCTTCCCTTTTTTTACCATTCCATCAACTGTTAATTTTTGTAAAAACTCATCTCTGTCTTTTTGATTGGTGTCATGATAATCGCTACCAATTTTTTCTAGGTTTATGCTGACGATTTCTAAATCTTTGCTTTCAAACCCCAACACATGGTCAAGTGTGTTCAATGAAAAGTTGCAAAAGCCATAGATTTGGGGTAAGAATCTCTAAAGAAACCCCAAAGGCTTTTAGCAAACTGATCAATGGACCATCTGATAAAAAATGAGCAAGGTCTTCTTCTTTGCATACATTAATTTGAAGTAAACAAGCAAATTAAGCAAATGAAACAAACCTTTATTCTTTGAAAGCTTGGAATAATGAACCTAAGAGGATCTAAGCATTCAATTATATGTTTTAAGAGAAAGAGATCTCCTCATTAATGACTTCAAGGCCAATGAATCTTCCCTTTTACTCCAATATTATGCTATAAAATACAAGAGGAAATGTTACTAGCTCAATGGAAGAAAGTGAAATACAATCTAAAGCCTAAACAAAATACTATAATTTGTCCTATGAAGAAGAGAGAATTCTTAGGAAATGAGGGAGGGGTTATAGCCCTATTTATAGTTTCCTATTTGGGAAAATGGGAGATTTTGGTGCATGTGGGACAAATACTAAAGTCCAAAAAGCACTTTTAGCAAGTCTAAGTGAGGTTTGACCATGTTTAGGGTAATTAACCTAAGTTAGACTAATTAATCTCTCTTAGAGAGTAATTAGGGTTCTGGAAGGGTTTATGAAGGGCTTAACCAATCCAACAAAGTGGATTGATATTCCAGGGAGATAACAGAAGCAAACTAGAAAGGACTAAGAAGCTAATGTAGTTAGAATGAGGCTATGACAACTTGTTTGAGTGGTTTATAAGAGGAAATACGACCAAAAGGATGTCGTGAGAAGGGAGTTAGATAGGTCTAACTGGTGGTGTGTTGTCAATTTGTAAGGGAAAGAATAGGGAGTGCATTATTAGGGATAATAGTGCATTCATCAAACTATAGGTGTCTACATTTGCCCCTCTTTGGGGTGATGTAAGATACGTCACTTCAAAGAAAGTAGACAAACACAAATGAGTAGAAATTTTTTGAAGGGGTGGAAGAAAAATTAATAGGATGAAGGACGAAGGATGCCTCCTCGAGTGTCAATGGGGTGACGAAGAAACTCGATCGGCAATCGAAAAAGAAAACAACAGAAAGAAAAGTGTACAGAGAAGATGAGGTACAAGAAGAAAGAGGGGTATTGAGCTATCCACAAATCAATTGCTATCAATATATTATCATCATAATGCTTAGGATCATCCTCATCGTTGCTTATTAAAATGTGAGCATGCGATGGAAGTGTAAAATGACATGAAAAGCCAAGATAAAAACAATCGTCTTGTGCTAGAAACAACTAACTCCATGCAACATACACAAATGCAATGCAATATGAGAAATAAACAAAATCACTTAAAAGGGGAATAAGTACAATCACACACACTTAAACCAACAATGTTCAAGATAGTTGCACAAATATTTTGTTATCAAGATGTAGTCCCAAATGTCTGATAAACGACAAGGGTGAACAATGATGCCCTAAGCAAGATGTATTGTGTAAGGGGAAAGATAGAGGACACTTGGGTCCCGTGAAAAAGCAATGTGCACGATGAAAATAGTACCAAGCAACTGATAGTGCCCCAGAGTACAGATGAAATAAGCAACATAGCTTGTGTAGGTGATTGAAGATTTTGGTGATGCATAAGTTGTTGTTTCAAAATATTTGAAAATGTCAGCAAGATCTGGGATGAGTGCCATGCAATAGACGCAGGTTTCAACTGTAGATGATTGGTTTAACCAATTTTGAGCCAGTTTCGAAGTATTTCAATGTTTTTGATTTTTTGATTTTTTGATTTTGTGATTTTGTGATTTTGTGATTTTGTGATTTTGTGATTTTGTGATTTTTTGATTTTTTGATCAGTCAGAAGAATTTCAAAAGATCAAAGATCTTTTAAAAGTATGCACAAGGGCAATAATGGGAAGGTAAGGCTGTCAAAAAGTGAGAATATAGTCCCACAAGAAGAAAAATGGGTCGATAATAATTTATTTAAAATAAATTAATAAATAATTATCACGACGGGGAAAAAATAGATGAAAAAGAGAGAAAAAGGCGGGAAAAAGGCACTTGAAAGGTTCATAAACTATTTCAGTGCGTCGGAGAAGTAACCGCAGGGTGGCACGAAGTGCTCCAACGTGTGAAAATTAGTAAAAATAATTATTTTAATACAAAAATAATTATCATAGTGAATAGAAGAGGGTCTAGAATGATCACGATGGAGAAAACATGCCTTAGGGGCACCACGACAGGCTAATATACCCACACAAGGTCGGTAAATCAATCACGACCAATTCATTTCTACCAAAGTTGTTGCAAATTTTTACCGTGAGCGAGAATGACAGCCCTGGAGTGAGATGGCGAGAATACCAAGCAGGACGAGATGCGCAGATCATATCCAAGAGTTCATACGGGACCCAACGGATGGACCTTACGTGAGTGGCCTATCCCTCCTAGTCAATTCATGTAATTATTGCATTTTTAGGGATTTTCTAGGGTAGGTTGGACCAAATTTGACGCATGTGCATGGGCGTATGCATCGATTTGATGGGTACACACATGCGTATGTGTCAAAAGGAACAGGGACGTGCACGCACATCCGTTGATAGCAGATACACACACATGCACCCGTTGGGAGGGAAAGGCACAGATGCGCGCGCACGTGCGCAATAGTAGGGGCGTAGGCATTAGTGGTAGGGGCGTGATATGCGCTGTTGGCATGGCTCAGAATAGATACGTGCACACGCGTGCGCATTAAGGCAGGCACATAGGCATCATACTAGGTGTGTATGTGTTCGGTGTGGCCTGCACTAAAGGTGAATGGAAAAGAGATGGAGTGTGCGCGTACGCATGTCGCGGAGGGGTGCATATGCATTGGTAAAAGGGGCGCGTAGGCGCTAGAAAGAAAGGGGCAAACAGACAACTTGCTAAAAAAATAGCCAATTATAGAAGAATGTAGACTAGTTTAGATTAGAAAAAAGGAATAATTGGTAAGTTAGATGATTCAGAAGAAGCATTTTTCCTTAGGAAAATAGATAGATAATAGGTAAGTGACCTAACACTTGTCGTTGATTTTTGTAGCGTATACTACCCCTTCTGCAAACTCATGAGCGCTATGTGCGGTTGGCTAGCTGTTATAGAGGCACAGTTTGATGATGATGATAGAGTGACTCTAGAAGAGCCTTTTACATGTGACGAGGATTGATTCATGTGGTAGATATGCCACAGATTACATTGGACGATGGCCTCCTAACAGCCATAGCAGAGAGATGACACAGTGGGAGTCAGTGCTTTTCGGCTCCCAACCAGGGAGATTACGGTTACACTGGAGGACGTATGGCACATCATGTGGGTCTCCATTCTAGGGTCAGCTCATCCAGACGATGAGCAGATGGACTGATATTTAGATGACATATTGCACAGTTGTATTCAGTGTCCCTGACTATACCACGGCGCGGGATGTCCATTAGATTATCCCAATGTATAGATGATCCAGAGTTAGACCAAGTAGTGGTCTACATGATGGCCTTTTTTAGTGGATTTTTACTCCCTGATAAGACTAGTGCTTCATTTCCACTTGGTCCTCCTTGAAAGTGATTCTTGCAGCTTGATGGAGGGAGAGATCTACTGCTGGGGTTAGTGCATATTAACACAATCTATACTGGGACCTACACTTGATTACTTACTACCATTAGAAGATGGTAGGACCTACTCGCCTCTTGTACAGATTTGGCCATGGGACCATATTGTCATTGTTCACCCCCTAGGTGTTTCTGAGAGTTTAGGATCCTGATGAGCCATCGACGATGGGTTGGGTCCTCGGCAGGGGATGATGTGCATCCCATACATGGGGGTTGTACTATCATTATTGGCGCGAGCTAGATGAGCTGTGGCAGGCTTCCACGGTTTAGAGACCTTATAGACATTTGCAGTGGCCTAAGGATGGCTTAGAGCTTAGCACTCGCCACCAGTACAACATTTCATCTCTAGGTAGTTGTAGTTATATGTAGAGAGCTATACAGGGTGGATTGGTTTTAGAGGCAATTCGGCATTACCTAGGATTTTTCTGGGCTGGATATATAGTATGCTCGTAGAGCCCGAGAAAATTTTGACATGGGCCCATAGATTTCCCGTGACAGAGCACTGGCTAGCTTTCGACAGGTGGCACCAGTTATTTGGGTGCCATTGAGACATATCAGAGATCCTAGGCACTACTCCTGAGTATGGGCCACTGGTATCACATGGTGTGCTTCCACGCCGGTTGACTATATCTAGAGTGGCAACGTATAACGCCGGTGTGAGAGCTCGGCCAGTAGTGCCTCCTAGTGATGATAAGAGTGGAGCCATTAGTGGTGCTCACAATGATGGCTATGATGATGACGATGATGGTGGGATCTGACGTGCACATAGATATGTTAGAGGCAGGGGACAAGGTCCAGCAATACAGTAGCCACAGAGACAAGGTACTGCAGTACAGCAGCCACAGGGACAGGTCCCCAGGCCTGAGGCCGAGAGATAGGTATACAGGGTAGTGGACATATAGAGTGCCCCCTAGTAGGCATCCCAGTGGGGATATATACCCCTCTTCAGCAAGTACTTCCAGATTAGGGGCCCACCATTTGACATTCCAGAGAGTAGCGGCGTTGGTGGGCAACGGGTTGCTCTTCAGCAACAGTTATAGGAAGTGATTGTTGTGTAGTTACAAGTGGCTGGAGAGAGAGAGACATAGCTAGGGCACATGTACAGACTCTTATAGCAGAGTGAGATCAGAGCACAGGCCCAGGTGCATATTTTGACAACGGAGCAGGGATCAGGCTAGGACACCAGGAAACCCAAGGTAGCAACAGTGTTGCTATGGCAGAGTCGGATTTGGGAGATGACTACACAGGGGGCTCAGATATTGAGCCTTATTGCACTAGTTCTCAAACTCAGGTAGCACATGGTCGTGGCCCAGAGGGGCCATGCATCTAGACATAGCCATCAGGGCTATACTTGATACAGAGAGATCAGGCATGGGCCCAGGTGTGGGTTATTACCGCAGATAGGAGATCAAGAGGTTGCTGGCCAATGAGACAAGCTCATGCTGATATCAGGCAGGTTGATAGGTGAGTGTGATGCTCGCCCTATAGGCAGCTCTCATCTTCTGGAGATGCAGGATTTGATACAAGATGCCATGAGATCTGGTGGTGAGGCCTTATATTATAGGACTACCTACTTCAGGGAAGTCTCCGGTATAGAGTCAGCGAGTGGTGTCTTTCCAGCAGTCAGATGCGAGTGCGATAGGTTCCAGGTCATGGAGATCACGCCATTCAGTGAGATTAGTTAGGTAGCCTATACTAGGGCTGCCGACTGAACAGCATAGCCAAATAAAGGCAAGTAGGGTGGCACTCCTAGTGCAGGGTTCATCACAGCCACTACTTTTCTGTCGTACCAGGTCATGAGACCTAGGATCCCCGGAGAGGGTGAGAGCCATGGTTGAGCCTCTCTTTTACATCCCTTTCGTACAGATATATTGGATACATGCCTTTTATGAAGGCCGATTTTGATGTACTAGTTTGTATGTATCCATTATTTTGATTACGCCTCATGATGAAGGCTCAATTATTTTTGACGTATGCCCCTTTTTGATGGCATATTATATCGATGATGTATATTTTGAGCACTGACCTGGACAGTTATACATGTACATATGGACTTTTTGATATATCATACTATGATTGATTTATGATGTATGATTTCTCTTTCCTTTATGTATGTGACATACTTTAGATTTAGAAATGTGTATGTTTCATGTTTTTATATTGATAATGTATTTGCAGATAACACCACATGTTTTTAGATTTATGAGATCTTTCTGAATTTTACTCTAGCACTTGGGATGATACTAGATGATATTGGTGCGGGGGGGATAGATTTGTGATTATGCATAACTCCTCCTGCCCCCATTGATGATACAATACGCGATGATTAGCTTAGCATACATGCATGATGTACTACTTAACATTTTTGTATATATATGATGTAGTGAATGATGTTAGAAATGTGATAAAATGATAGATGATAGATGTGATAACAAACAACTATACAAAACTCATAAGCAAAAGTTAACAAAACTAAACAAATATACAAATTTAAACAACACAACAAAAATAAACACATGCAAATGATAACAAGAGATTAAAGCGGTACTCAATCTAAGCAAGTAAAATGAATTCTAATAAATGCTCACAACAAACAAAGAAATCTACAACAATTTTTTATAAGTATGAGAGTTTCTAAATGAATGCAATGCCATACATAATTAAATCACACAAGATCCAATATCAATGTAAGCAAATGAACCAATTCAAAGAACAAACAAATCAACAGACTGAGTACATCAAAACTATACAAACCAACAACTAAAAGCAATTAAAGCACTACCTTGTTTTTGTGGGACAGTCATTGATATATTTTCTAATGTTTTTGGGTTTATCTTAAAAAGATAAGTTTTCACAGCTATGGTCTTCATTGTTGTCTAGGTTTCCCTAAGATAACGTTGTGAAACGAAAGTAGCTTTATCCCTGAAAAGGGAAATTTTCCAGATGTTTAGGTTTTTGTGTATCTTTTTTTCTGAATGTTTTTGTATTTTCCAAGGTCATGTTCTGAAAGCAATGTACAAGAACAAAGAAGCGTGGATGATGCCCCCAGCATGATGTGGGAATATACAAAAGGCAGAATGCCACACGTGTATGTACAAGAAGGTGACAATGGTGTAGGTATGCTCAACATTAGATGGGAGTATACAAAGGTAATGTCTTTCATGTAGATATAAGAGCAAATAAACCAGACCACGGTACGACAAAGGTAGCTCTAGTAGGGTTCCTAGACTTAGCAAAGGAAGTCATATCTAGAAAGTGACGACGATTACCCATCCTGCCGTAAGAGTAACCTGCATCCAATGAATCTTCTTTGAGCACAAAAAACTCGTTTTCACTCAAAGACCTGCCCACTGTGCCACAATTGTGTGGTTTTCACATGAGGACGACCTGCTTTTTCTTTACTATTTTCTCATTTTTCCATTTTTTGCTTGTTTTTTCTTTGTTTTTCTAATTTTTAGTTCTTATCTGATATTCTCGTCATGCTTAAGCGTAAAACCGCTTGAGGTGCATGGCATTCATAGGTTCTGGAAGCTCTTCACCATCTGAATATGCAAGTTTGTAGGCTCCTGATCCATATTTTGTAATCACTACATAAGGACCTAACCAGTTAGCCTCAAACTTTCCTTTCTTTTCTCTGTCTTTGATGGTGTTCTTCTGATTTTCTTTGAGAACTAGATCTCCTACATCAAATTCCCGATGAATGATGCATTTTTTGTATCCTCTGGACACTCTATTCTGATAGACTTTTAGGTGATTGAGTGCTCTGATACGCCTTTCATCTAATAGTTCTAACTCTGCTAAGCGAGCAACTCTGTAGTCCTCGTCTTTATCAAGATAGTCTCTGAGAGATATTCTCAGGGAGGGAAGCTCCACTTCCAAAGGTATGATGGCTTCAGTGCCATAGACAAGTGAATATGGGGTCGCACTAGTAGGAGTGTGGATGGAGGTACGATAGGCCCAGAGGGTGGGATGTATCTGTAGATGCCAATTACGGCCGGTTTTACTGACCATTTTCTCCATAATCCACACAAGGGTTTTATTAGTGGCTTCTGCTTGTCCATTACCTTGAGGGTAATAGGGGGTAGACCACTTGAGTTGGATATGGAAGTGTTGACATAAGGTTTTAACCGTTTTGTTTTTGAAAGATTTACCATTATCTGTGACAATGGCCGATGGGATCCCGTAACGACATATGAGATGGTTCATGATGAATTTTGAAATTTTCGCACTGGTGACATAGGTAAGAGGGACAACCTCTACCCATTTGGTAAAGTATTTGGTGGTAGTGATGATGTGAGTATGACCATCTGAAGAAGAAGGATGGAGCTTCCCTATGAGATCCAGGCCCCATTTAGAGAATGGCCAAGGCGTTGCAATAGGTTGTAAGGCTTGTGTTGGTGCATGTATTAAGTTCCCATATTTTTGGCATAGTTCACACTTCTTTACGAAGTTACAACAATCATATTCCATGGTAGGCCAATAATAGCCTACCCTCAATAGATTTTTAGCTAAGACCATGCCACTAGTATGCGCTCCACAAATACCACCATGTACTTCTTTAATGGCGTGGATAGAATCAACAACATCCAAACAACGAAGCAGATTCCCATCATAGCCATGACGATAAAGGGTGCCTTATAAGAGGGTATAACAGGCTATGCGGTGAATAAGGGATTTTCTTTCAGAATGGGTGATGTCAGGTGGAAGAGTGCCATCTTATAGGTATTGAAAGATAGGGTCATACCAAGGGGATAAAGGACCAACAACTTCACACGCCAAACATGATTCTGGCATATTGTATGCAAGCACTTGTAAATGCTCTACGAAGAAAGGCATCTTACTTTCTTCAGGTGCTATGCGTAAGAGAGACCCAATAGTAGCCATAGCATCTGCGGATCTATTATGTGACCTTGGTTTTTGCTCAAATATGACTTGTGTGAAATATTCCTTCAAGGTTTCAACCATCTTTTTATATGGAATAAGCTTCTCATCTTTAACCTTGTACTCATCATTAACCTATTTTATGATAACTTGAGAGTCCCCAATGACTCGTAGTTGTTTGATGTTCCATGTAATACCTAGTTTGAGGCCAATGATGAGTGCTTCGTACTCTGCGATGTTATTTGTGCACGGGAATCCTAGCCAAAACACTCATGGTATGACATCGTCGATTGGAGTGATGAGGACCACTCCTGCTCTAGATCCATGGAAGGTAAAAGATCCATCAAAATGGACCTGCCATTCTACGGATTCTTCAATATACATCATAGATGCATCTGGTAAATCTAAGCACAAAGGTTCCATTCCTGGGAGAGGAGCTTCTGCCAACTGATCAGCCAGTACCTGTCCTTTTAAAGACTTCTGATTCACAAACTTGATATCAAATTCACTTAGGAGAATGATCCAATTAGCCATTCGGCCTGTGAGGGCAGGTTTGGATAAAAGGTACTTGAGAGGGTCAACTTTGGATATGAGTTTGGTTTTATTATTCAGGAGATAATGGTGAAGCTTTTGGAATGTGAAGACAACTGCTAAGCAGGCCTTTTCTATTTGGGGGTAATTCAACTCGTACGCGATCAAGGTGCAGCTGAGATAGTAAACTGCTCTCTCTTTATGGTCTAAGTTGTATTGGGCAAGTAATGCACCAATAACAAACTGGGTAGCCAAAATGTATAAGAGGAGAGGTTCACCTGGGGTAGGTGGCATGAGTACAGGTGGGTTGGCCAAGTACTACTTGAGTAATGCAAAGGATTTTTGACAGTCAGGTCCCCAATTGAATGTGACATCTTTCTTGAGCAAATGGGTAAAGGGGTGGCACTTATCTGCAAGTTGTGAAATAAAGTGATGGATTACCTAAATTTTCCCTTGTAGACTCCTTAGCTTGCTTGAGAGTGGTAGGTGGTGGAATTTCTGTGATAGCCGTAACCTTTGTAGGGTCCACTTCAATCCCTCTTTGTGAAACAATGAACCCTAGGAGATTTCCTGATAGGACACTGAAGACACATTTCTTAGGGTTCAAGCGAACCTTATAGTCACGTAAATGCTGAAAATACATCTCAATACTCCAGGGTGTTCTTTTCTACTCTTGGATTTCGCTAGGATGCCATCAACATAGTCCTCCATGATGTCACTTATCATATCATGGAAAATAACTGTCATGGCCCGTTGATAATTAGCCCTAGTGTTTTTGAGCCCGAAGGGCATGACTTTGTAGAAAAATGTTCCCCAAGGGGTGATGAATGCTATTTTATGCTGATCTTCTTCTATAATATGTATCTGATTATAACCTGAAAATCCATCCATTAAGGACAACATTTAATAACCAGTTGTGGAATCAACTATCATGTCAATGTTCGGTAGGGGAAAATCATCTTTCGGACATGCTTTGTTAATGTCACAGAAATCGGTACAGATTCTTATGCCAACAGACTTTTTCTGTACTGGGACTATGTTAGAGATCCATTCTGAATAGTCAATAGGTTTAATAAAATCAGCAGCTAACAACTTTTCCAATTCTACTTTGACAAGGAGCACCACCTTAGGATGCATCTTTCTCAACTTTTGCTTGATTGGTTTGGCATCTGGGTGCACAACGAGGTTGTGCACAACTAGCTCTGGGTCCAAACCAGGCATATCCATATACGTCCATGCTAATATATCCATGTATTCTTTTAAGAGCTCTATAAAGGTCTTTTGTTCCTAAGCTGAGAGTGAAGCTCCCAACTTTATTATTCTAGGCTGCTCTTCTTAACCAATGTTGACGTTGATTGTTTCCTCAACAAGCATTTTAGAAGCATCCTCCATCCGTGTAGGATCAGGGGGAAGAGTAAGATCGACCTCTTGTGGTAGCTCATGATCATCTTTAAATGGATAAATCACTTCATCTTTAGACTCTTTGTTCTGTTTGTCTATGAGTTTATCAAAGAGTTTGTCACTATGATATTTCTGTTTATCCTTTTTGCCAGGTTTCTCAAAAGTAGGTGTTAGCCTTTAGTTACAACCTTCTTATTCAACCATCCACACATCTTTGCTTCTTCCCCAAAGTAGGCATAGGTGTTTAGTCGAATCTTAAATCCTTTCTTATGGTCTCCGGCCAGAATAAAGTCTATGAGTCCCATGAACTCTACAAATGCCTCATCATTTTCAAATAAATCTAGGGGCACGTGAATTTTTTTAATCCCAATCTATGAGTTCAAGATATACAAGGAATGACTTGGTATTTGTCTAAGGATATGGATTCGGATATGGTAAGGACTAGAAAAATCTGGGAATAGGTTCGTGGAGGCAAGATCCTCATAGAGGATACATTGGGAATCCACATTGCTATCAGAATGAGATGAAATGTCCTCACATTCAGAAGAGGTGGCGTCATTCTCAGAAGGATAGAGCATCATGGGGCCTTATTCTAAGCCCATGTTTATCTGATTTAGAACTGAGGGATAGGAATAGGCTCTAGACCGACCTTGTGCATTAATGCCACATTCAAATCCCACTATAGCCCATGAAAAACATCATGCAGGTGACCTTTGATGTACTGAGGTGCTTAATTACATGAAGCCATGGTGCCTTCTGGCACTCTGCTAGTCGGATCTTCTAGCATTTTCTCCTCAGATAGCAGACCACTATGGACAAATTTGTCCAACGGTTTAGGACACTTGCTCATGCGAGTTCTCTTGAACTTAAAATAAGGCTTTCCCCGTGTCCTGGGGGATATTGATAAGTCTGGTATCAATAGAAGCCTGTTCAAGAGTAAATGGCCTATCTAGGCCATACTTTGTTGATGTTGCCTCCCATGAAGTAGAATGGGTTGACCAATGAAGTAAATTCTTGATTGATAAGGCGTGAGAGATTCTGAATCTATTCAGTTTTTTATAACGTTTTTTTGTAGGGGGACCAAATACATCTGCAGAAGGACACTCATAAGCTGCACGAGAAAAACTATGTAATGCCATACATTGTGCGAATGGTTCTAGGTCGCCCATAATGGTAACCACCTGAACTTTGTGACATAACTTGATGCACTGATGAAAATTTGATGGAACATCTTGCATGGCATGAATCCATGGATGCACCCTAGGAGCATGTTGTATGGAAGGTCCAAGTCAAGGACATGGAATGTTGTTTCATGACACGTTGGTCCTACCTCCATGAGGAACCACTATAGTCCCTGGTGATTCTCTTTCTTCATTTTCATATGTTGTGATTGTGATAGTCTTAGCTCCTAACTCTGTTTCTGAACAGTCGAGCTACTTAACCAACTTCAATGTGCACAAATATTTAGACCAGATCCCCCATCTATAAGTACTCTCTTTGATTTTGCGATGGGGTAACCACCACTTCAAGATACAAGGGCAAGTTATGTTATGGGTTGTTATGTAGGATTATAGCATGATCAAAAGTAATATGGTCATTGGAGGTCTAGGCGTGCAATCATGGCTTGAAATTTTGTGGGGTCTACCTCTGTGGAAACCCCTGAATTTTGCAAAGTCTTTTACAATATGTTCTTATGGGGATTAGAGATCTTGAGGAGATCAAGAATAGATATCCTAGCAGGTGTTTTCTCTAACTTCTCTATTAGATTAAACTGACCTTCCTGAGGAATAGACACAGGATCTGACATGATTAAGTGGGGTACGTCTTATCCCTACTGCGCAACTCTTTTATAATATCTGAATGGTGGCGATTTGTTCATTAGATGAGCTAATACATCCAATGAGGGAATCATACAGGACTATCATTTATAGGGTAAACATAGGCAGCGGTCCTATACTCATTGGAGGTTTTCCCTTGATCTGGTTTTCTTTTCTTTTTATCCACATGGTTAGGAAAAGGTTCTTTATAGATACCCATTTTTTCATTTAGGACCTTTTCTAGACTCAGGGGGAGAGCCCACAGTGATCTTTCCTTCCTTTATGAGGTCTTGGATATAATGGAACAATCTTAAACACCTATCTGTTTTGTGTCCTTTAACACGGTAGAAGTCGCAATATTCATGATCTTTGAACCAAACCAGTTTTGGAGCATCCTTTGGGTATGGTACCATTGTAGTTGGATATTCCACCATTTTTGCATCGTCCAATTATCTTAGGATGGTAGATAAGGACTCTGTTAAGGATGTAAACGTTTGTTTTGTAGGTGCTTTAGGATGAGGTCCATGTGAAAGTTTTAAAAGTGGTCCTGTCTGTACGGCTTGGACTCTCTTAGAGTCTATAATGCCATCACCAATAACATGCTTATTCTTATTGAAGAATTTAGGTTTGTCTGTGGATTTGGCTTCATGTTTGTTTTTAATGATAGGTTTAAGCGTTCCCTTGGCAATGAGGGCTTTCTCAATTTGACTACCTTTCTCTATGACTTCTTCGAAGTTTGAGCTACAATGCATTTGTAAGTGAAAGGTATTTCAGGGTTTAAGTTAGGAACAAATATGCTCAATAACTACTTTTCTGGTAGTGCACAAGGAAAACTCCTGGCTAACCCACGCCATCGTTATAAAAATCCTGCAAATGTCTCATTAAGTTTTTACTATGTATTGCATAAATCGTTCATTATGATGTTGCTTTCCATATTATAGGAATAATGCCTTACAAATTTCTCCGCTAATGCGGGCCACGTTGTAATGGAGCCCTTGGGTATGCTATAGAGCCATTCTAATCCCACGGCTCCTAGGCTATGAGGAAAAATTCATATTAAGAAATTATTGCTATATGTGACCTCTTGGCAATCCATGTAAAAGTCTTTTATATGATCACGAGGATCACTCTTGCACTTATACTTATCAAAATTGGGAATGGTAAAGTGTTTTGGGAAAGGCTGTTGTAACATGTCCTTATCAAAGGGGTAAGGACATAGTTCTTCATACGAATATTTTCGATTTTGGCCTACATTTCCCTGCTGTAATGTGGTAAGTGTATCTTTCATAGATTTTAACTTTTCTTGAATAAGTTTCTCCTTAGTAGGAAATATTGGTCTTTGCACCTGAGTCGCCTTAAAGGTATAGTCAGTGTGTGGATCAAATTGAAAGTCGCTAAGTTTGTTTTTTCTTTGTCGTTGTATATGTTTCTTCTTGAAGAGCCTAGGTTTGCTAGCTTTTGGCTCAACTTCAAGATCTATTTTTGGAGGATCTCCTCCTTAACCAGGGGATCCTCTTCTTCATCAAATTTCGGAGGGGAAGATTTATGCTCAATTTTCACTTTATGTGAAGCTTTATAGTGAGGTTTTCGTGATGGTTCCCCTTCGACAACGGTCTTATGTTGCCCAGAAGTGGAAGCGTATCCCACATCAAAAGGGTTATCTGTGTCTAAGATGAATCTTTGGTCTCCTAAGTTAGGGTTAATGACCTTTGTTTCTACTTCGCGCTTGTGCAGAATTTTAGCTCCTAATGCTAAGACTCTTGCGAATACTTGATCTTTATTATAATATAGGAGTTCATCAAATCTATTTAAGTCTAACCTCTGTTGTTCTCTGGAAGAGTCTGACTCTTCACCATTATGATCAATTAATGTTGCTGTATCTTTGACTTGAGAGAAGAGAGGTGCTAAATTGTTTCCGCTAAATGGGAAGGTGTTGAAAGGGTTTTCTCCTATGTCATGCTCATTTTATTTGGTTGCCATTTTTATGATTTTAGGCATTGCTACCAGACGTTTGTATGTAGCTAGCGTGGCCCCTAAGTGTATGATTTATGCATGCTGTTCAAGGTGATGTTTGAACTATACCACAGTGTATCCTAGATGCAGTGTTATGCAGTCATTTTTACCGAGGAACACTCATATGCATACCTACATGCAATTATCACTCAATTTGTTGTTACCATGCCTATGCCCTAAAAATAGATAGCAACAAGGATGTATCAATATGTAGGTCAAGTTATAATTTCAACAAGGCCTAAGTACTAATGTGATGTTGTTGTAGTCCTTCAACAAGGTATACTTAAAACTAGTTTGAATGGTGGTGAAAGCCAAACCCTCTGAAAAATGGAAGTCACGAATAGATATAGCACAAGAATGTTACTGTGATACATTAACCAAGCAAGCAAGGTGTTATTACCATGACAACCTTATTACGATATATATAAGGTGTTATCAACACTTTTCAAGAAGATTCAGATGACGTCGAAACTGAAACCAAGTGATAAATATAACAAGGAGTTTTTAATTGTGTGAGCAACGTAACCGTGTAATAAAGGGACTTATACCATTTTCTCACAAAATGAGAATATGATGTAAGTACCAAAATTGTGCGTCTAGGATGCGAACAAAACTATCAACTCAAGAAGAGACGAAAGATGACCCAGACCTACAACAGTGAAGACAATCTTGAAATCAAGATGGAAGGACTTTTATCAAAGATACAAAAAGTGTACCTACACACTTTAGACGTTTAACGACCCAGCCACAAACATGGATGGGCGTAAACGGACAAAAAAGTGGCGAGCACTATCTCTGATAAAAATGCACAATGTATGCACCTTCCTCACCCCAAAAAATGGGCAGTGAGAACACATGGGTATAGATAAAAAGATAAAAACCAACCAATGCCACTTGGGTAGAGCTTCGCCTCGTCTGAAGACAAGGCCAAAACTAAGTGAAAGTGGGACGTAGTTAGTTTCGTGATAAAAAACACTTAGATCAAACTAACAAGGTTTCCTTACTTTATTCAAAAGAACAAGGTTTAGATCCCGAATGAGTTGTCACTTCGTGATGGCCTGACGCAATAATGGACTAGCAAAAGTGGGCTCCAAGACAAAATCACCTCCTTAATAAGTTCTCTCAACTAGGTGTTATAAAGCTATCTAAGAGCGGGGTGCGATTTACTCAAATAGTTCCCTTGACTATCTTAGGAGTATCTCGGCATTGCCCCCTTCAAGCACAGTGGGAAATAAATGCATCCATCATGTACTCTTAATAGGGTAGCGATATAGACAACTTGCAACTATAACTCACAAGGCGTACTAGTCAATTGGGTAAGCGGAGCGCTTCCTGTTTCATCCATGAGGTTACACAGTGGTGGACTACTTTATGCCAAAGGGGTTATGTTCCAATTGAGCGGATAAGGACGTACCCTTTTCTGAAATTTGTAGTACAATGTTCTGAATATGGTGTGTTTTTTATCTTTTTAACTTAATGTGGTTTTAAGTAGCACACCGTTTGGTTCAATATGCCAAATGTGTTAAATGAAAAGTTACAAAAGCCATGGATTTGGGGTAAGAATCTCTAAAGAAACCCCAAATGTTTTTAGAAAATTGATCAATGGACCATCTGATAAGAAATGAGCAAGGTCTTCTTCTTTGCATACATTAATTTGAAGTAAACAAGCAAACTAAGCAAATGAAACTAACCTCTATTCTTTGAAAGCTTGAAATAATGAACCTAAGAGGATCTAAGCATTCATTTATATGTTTTAAGAGAAAGAGATCTCCCCATTAATGGTTTCAAGGCCAATGGATCTTCCCTTTTACTCCATTATTATGCTATAAAATATAAGAGGAAATGCTACTAGCTCAATGGAAGAAAGTGAAATACAATCTAAAGCCTAAACAAAATACTATAATTTGTGCTAAGAAGAAGAGAGAATTCTTAGGAAATGAGGGAGGGGGTATAGCCCTATTTATAGTTTTCTATTTGGGAAAATGGGAGATTTGGGTGCATGTGGGACAAATGCTAAAGTCCAAAAAGTACTTTTAGCAAGTCTAAGTGAGGTTTGACCATGTTTAGGGTAATTAACCTAAGTTAGACTAATTAATCTCTCTTAGAGAGTAATTAGGGTTCTGGAAGGGTTTATGAAGGGCTTAATCAATCCAACAAAGTGGATTGATATTCTAGGGAGCTAATAGAAGCAAACTAGAATGAACTAAGAAGCTAATTTAGTTAGAATGAGGCTATGACAACCTATTTAAGTGGTTTATAAGAGGAAATACGACCAAAAGGATGTCATGAGAAGGGAGTTAGATAGGTCTAACTGGCGGTGTTCCGTCAATTTGCAAGGGAAAGAATAGGGAGTGTAATGTTAGGGATAATAGTGCATTGATCAAACTACAAGTGTCTACACAAAGATTTATCTCTATAATGGACAAAATTTCTAGTCCATTGCCCTTTGAAATAATTGCTTTTTTTGTCCCTTCGTAGTTTTGGGAACATATATTGAAAAAATTCAGGGTAGGGTAAAACCTCATGGAGCATCATGTGACCCAATCCAGACCCCCATGTTATCCAAACTTTATGTTTTAGTTTACCTAATGGGTCCAAACATCTACTTTCCCTCATCTTCGTCTTAGACGTGTATCTAAGATGTGAAGCTTTTGTGCCAATTACATGATCATTAATATCATGATATTCATCAGTAAAACTAGGGGTTTTACTTTTAAGCAATTTGGCGTATGGGATTTGGGTTTTACTTTTACTTCGGGATTCCGTGGAAGTAGACATGCTTGGAATTTTGGATTATGTAAACCATCAACCCTAATTTCTCAACCCTTATATTGAAATATTTCAAAACGAAGGCTTATACGACGCTACTTATAAAAAGGTAATATTTAAAGAATCAAGATTCAAATGCATGATGACACTTACTCAGAAATATGAAAATTTTGAGTCTTACGCAATCCGTAACTTCTATGAATCTATTCTTCCTTCTATTGCAATATAATTTCCAGAAACTAAATTTTAATTGTCAGTGGACGTTTAATATTACCTCTCGCAACTTGCAAGTAGTACCACGGTCCACATTACTATAAATGATTACGTCTTTCAATGTACTTTGTAGATGTCAAATTTAGCCTTCTTATCAGACGCCCACGTGGCAGGATTCCAGGTCTCCTCAAAATAAAGGCATTTCCCGAACTCTAAGCCCGCAGAATGAACTGATTCAATAAAGTTTCAGGTTTGCGGTGTTAGGTGTGGGCATTTAATGACATGGTCATTGAAGTTATTATGGGCCATTGAAACATTTTAAACCCCCGCTTTTTCCCATGCCACATGGAAGAATTCTGTGGATTTCTTTTTGCCTTTCCCCCATAGACATGAACCTCCCGGATTTAGGCGGGATGAATTATAATTTTGAGTCCTGGTTTATTTGTTCATTGTTGGTCATAGACATTGGAATTGGAATTGGAATATATGATGGGCCCCAACATATTATATAAATATATATAATATATATATAGTATTTACATTATTGATTTCTTAAATTAATTTAAAGTTTTCAATAAATTACAAAGCTATCACCCCCACTTTTGCCCATGCCACATAGAAGAATTCCATGGACTTCTTTTTGCCTTGCCCCCACGAATGCGAACCTCCCGGATTTAGGCAGGATGAATTAAAATTTTGGGTCCGGGTTTATTTGTTCATTGTTGATCATGGAATATATGATGGGCCCCAACATATTATATATTTATATACACTATATATATTATTATATAAATATATTATTTATATATATTAAATATATACTATATATGACACACACACACACACACACACACACACACACACACACACAATTTACATTATTGATTTCTTATTTTAAATTCTTTCTTTCTTAAATTAATTTAAAGTTTTCAATAAATTAAAAAGCTATCACAATTTCAATTTTCAAAATACAAAACCAAATTTCCATAGATGAGAATAATATATGATATATGATATAGAGTATATGATATATAACATACAATATAATGATACCTAATATATATGATATACAATATATATTTTATGATATGTATTCTATATGTTATATATTCTGTTATATATAACTGTTTGAAATTATATATAAACTGTATAATATTTTAGGTAAATATGTAATATAATATATATAAACTTTATAATATATTATATATAACTATATATTATGTTATATCTATACTTTTATAACATATATATTACATAAAAAAATCATAATATAATATATCATTATATTATCTCATATGACAGGGTAATATGTTGGTTACATATCACCCAATTAAAATATGGGGAGACCTTCATAATATTGATCACCGACATACAGTATATTATGTTACTAACACCTATCCTGTATATCAAGTTGTTTCAGGATAATTCAGACACTATAGTATTATGCATTATATAATATATATGTTGTCTATTATGTGATATGATGTAGAGGCTATATCCATAATTATATTGGTGTATGGACATGGTAACTAGATAAACATGTAATTCTACATATTTTCAGTGTATAATATATAGAATTATATAATCACATATAATTATTTAAACTTTAAATATTCCCAAGAATTATATGGGATAAATAGGGAAATTTTAGGGTTCACTGTTAAACAATTAAAATAGGTACTACATACATATATATATATATTTCGTATATGATGATAGTTTCTTTCCTTATATATGAACTATGTAGAGCCTTTGATGGGCAATGTGAATTAGGCATAACCATCATTAAATACATTTCAGTTGAGAGTCAGATGTATAATATGTATTATTTATTATATTCCCTCTATCCAAATAAATGACAGTGTATGGAATGGTGACACAGGATAAATATTCACGAGCACTATTTAGACATGAATAAACACACTATGAGGTTACCATGATTCACATATAAGGCATAGCAGCCATTTACATGTTTTTGGCTATAATTATTTACATATAGCGAAATTTTTTTTTAGACATAGTCTATAATCCTGTCTGCAACAGGGTGGAGTACAATGGCTACAAACCTTTGCTCAATTTCCAAGCCTCTGCCTGCACCAATGTCATATACAATTGTCCTCCCTGCACCAGCCTATTTCAGTCAGGTTAGCTGGGAGTACACTTTCCACACTGTTGGACTACACCATGATTTTACACAAGGCCTAGTACACCATAGATTTTGAGCCATTTTTATTGTAGTGCACAATAATTTCCACTGCCTATTGGCAAGTGCCCTATAGTCTTGATCTCTATTCCTGCTTGTGATCCCCTTGTAATTGAAATTAAAAATGTTTAATTGTATTACAGGCCTGAGATGATATATGCTAGCATATTCCCTAAATGAGGGTAAAGTACATCTATGGAATGTGATATTCTGCTTAAAAACATAAAATATTTTAATATAATAAGTATAAACTGAGGATATAAAATATTTTTTATATTTAACCTGCATTCATATAGATGTCATACTAGCAATTGCAGAGGATAATTTGTTTAAGTAGACACTAGGGGATGCGAAAGCCTTAACTAGTAATTTGAAGTGTTGGCATGAATGAAAGGCACACTATCAATATACCTTCAAAAAATATTCACATTTTTTTTCCATGAGAACAAGCAAACCTTGGAATTATTAATACATGGAACCATACTTAAGGTTCAATCTCTTCTGACCTTTGGTTAAAGACACGGCACATACCATTAATCCTTAGCATATGCTGGGCTGGGCCCCATATCTAGAGTTCAGATCTAGATATGGATAGGGCATGATATCAGTCGTATCATGTATAGAATCGAGTCTAGAGTCTAGAGTCTAGAGTTTGTGAGGTCCAACGGACTGCCAGGAAGACAGGACATGCTGTTCACATGGAGGCGAAAGTCAACGATTTCAGGCTCAGAGTTTTGTTTCAAGAACTGCATCCCAAGCCTCACACGTCTATTAGGAATAAAATTAAAAACTAATAGACAAGTTATGAGATTGTAAAAAGGGCACCTTCATGTAACATACGTATCACATTATGTACACACACACACACACAGTATCATATACGTTGTAAAATATCATAACCTAATATTAAAATATAGTTGTTTGGGTAGGCACTGTATTGCAAAACTTCAAATTACGTCGATATTGTATCCTTGGTCTAATTGGTTGATGATGTATGAAATTTCATATGAGATACAATCATGACATCATAGTCTTGTATTAGTGCAAGGCTTGAAGACACCCGACACGGAGAGTCGAAACGGTTGAGGCCAAGATCATGCCCTGGGTGACTTAGACGGCGTGGATGCCCCTTACTCATAGCTGCTTAGCCTAAGGTGGTCACTAGTTTAGTACATGCGCTATACTCATATTATATGTAATATTTCTGCCATATACTAATCCTCCATTATGCATAATATAGAGGTGCCGACAATCTATGTAATGTTAGTGCCCAGTTGTAGTGCACTAAAACAACATATAATAATATATAACTTGTCAGATATAAAATTGTCTACATATAATATATAGTTATCCGATTTTATGACATATGTTATAAATATTATATATTATATGGGAATACGTTGCATGTAGAATCAGCTAGCTTACATATATATTGGCATGACTATGTTACTTAATTACATGTCAGAGAAATTTATGGATATTATATAGCTAGTACATAGAATATACCGGTATCCCTCAACACATTTCTGGCCTATGTGCACAGCATGGTGTATAATTCATTCCATGCCTAACACTAAAGTAAAGTGCAATATATTATGTGCTCAATTTCACTGATGTACCAATATGTGTAGATGTCATCTACACCATATCCATAGGCAGGGATAATACCATGGTGTATGAGTATGCAGTGGTTCATGATATTGACGTCCACCGATAGAATGTCATGATACATTGTTAGGTGATATGACTTTTCAATATATATTTTATGATCATGTATTCTATATGTTTTATATTCTGTTATATATAACTATGCCTCACATTTCTATATGGCTTCCGCTATTGGCAGCTTTTAAGGTAAATATGTAATATAATATATAACTATGTAATACATTATAGAGGGTTCTCTAAATAGAGTTGACCAGTGGCACATGCGAACTCCAAGAAGAAGAAGAAGAAGAAGAAAAAGAAGTTTTAACGTCCACGAGGCTATCAAGTAATTGGGTATTCGCTGATCCCTTGTGATATATATATATTTAAAAATGATGGTCATATTTTAAATATGTAAGTCACATGCCACATTCATTACACATATTTGTACGTATCTTACTGTTGAAATCAGGGTTAAATTTGACGCCCATTTAGTCGTTTTTGGTGATTTTAGCCGTAAAATATTTGCAAATATTTGTAATAAACATCACATATGACTTGCATATGTTTTATATACATATACATGTATATTATACATATATATATATATTATATGTATAAATATATGTTATTATGTATATATATATATGTATATCATGTATATGTATATATCATATATATATATACATGTTATATTATATATATATATGTAAATATGTATATATATATGTATGCTATGTATTATATGTGTAATGTATGTAGTATTATATATATGTGGTATATGTATAACTGTTATAATGTACATATACATGTTTATATGTATTATACATATATGTATACATATATATATATATATGTATATGTATATATACATATACATATATGTATATGTATACATATAACATATATGTATATGTATGTATATATAGTATATATATATAATATATATATTATACCTACTACATATATATATATTATATATATATATATACCACATACATATATATATATATATTTAATAACATTACAATTAGTATATATATACATTATACATATAACATATATACTACATACATATATATAATAATATAACGTGTAATACATTATACATATATATATTATACATACATACATACATATATATATATACAATGTATACATATACACATATATATATACATACATACATACAATATACACATATATATACAAACACAATACATATTATATTAGATATAATATATTGTTATACAATATATAAAATATATACAACAACACATACATACATACATTCATATATATATATATATATACACACATACACACACACACACACACACACACACATAGACACACACATACACACACACACACACACATATACATATACATATATATACACACACATGTGTGTGTGTATGTGTATGTGTATGTGTATGTGTATATATTCTTTTAAGGGCAAGGGCCCCCAAAATAGAACCCCATTTTGTTATGAGAATATTGTTGAATAACTGCTCACATTTGTAGTAGTATTTGATTGATGTGATGTGATATGACACATTTTATTGACTACTTTTGTATCAAAAGTGATAAATTGGGAAGTGCTAGTCCCTATCTTTAGTATTTACATCTACACTCACCAATACCATTATAATTTATTGGTCCATGCTCAATGATTAACTTCCACTCCCTTAATATATTGCTTGAATCTCGATATGTTTATTAAGAAGGAAGTTATTATTGATTTAATGTATAGCATTCTATCATTAATGATATCATATTCATCATGATAAAAGGATGTTTAAAAATCAGAGGCACGTGGGATAGTGATGCCGGTTTAAAAGTGATTTTTTTTCCATGACTTGCATTTAATGTTAACCATTAATTCATACTCAAGTTTGGTGGACATGTGTAAAGGTCCACTCGAAGAACTCACTCAGAAATTATAAATTCAAGGCCCATGGTCATTTTCCAACACTTATTTTCTTTTAAAAAATCACGGGGGACCAAATTGAGAGCATCGAACTAGTATTAAGCGATGAATACGTTGAGATTTTTGTCTAGTTATGATACCGACTCAGACGAGGTTATTATTGGGAAATACTTCACACTCTATGATTCTAATTCTCCTTTTGATGGTGCTTCCAAATCCCCTCTCCTGGCCAGTCGACTGCTACCATTTTTCCCCTTCATTCTCTTGGAATTTCTCCTGTAGATCTCCAACCAAAATCCCTGTCCTAAGAAGCCAATTCCCGAAGTATTACTAGAACTCTCTATTCTTTATCTAGAATCCCCAAACCCGGAATCCTGTGGACTCTCCACATGCTACTACAAATGATGTGGATATGTAAATTGATGGACAATCAATCCCTAATGGTAGTGACCCCTCAGATGGACAGTCAAGTCGAAATGGTGTCTTCCATCCTTGCAAATTTGTAGTAATGAGCTTTTGAAGTTCTTAAAGGACCTGGAAAGACTTAACAAAAACTAGTAGAGCTATCATTGATAAAGAATGTGTCAGGATACTAACCCTGAGCTGACACTTTGGCAGGAGAATATCGATATCTGATGCAATTTGAAAATCGGTACAAGAACTAAAAAATACATTATGATATGTAATATTTATGTTATAATATAGTTATAGATTTTATGGTATGCCTATGTTATGATATGTAATAATTATGTTATATCTATCCGGATGAGATTTTTTGTAAAAGGATGAGGGTCCTTTCAAAACCCCCACTTTACCATGTTCCAAAAAATATATAGTGTTTTATTATATTTATAAAAAATATTTTTAATAACCTTATACTTCTTGAATTATAGGTTTTAACAAATATATGAGGGGTATGTCTTGAATTGTACGCAAATGTTCTATTTTTTTCCTTAGGAAACTATAATATAGATTGAGAAAAATAATATTTAAATTAGAGATTCCTCAATGTTTCCTCCATACTCATTTTTTATATCAGTTAAAACAACTTATGTCAGAACTGAAAAAATATATAATAAATGGATAGATAATTAATAAATGTAAAAAATTAATAACATCTAAAAATAAATTAATAACTTATAATTTTAAAATATATGTTATAAGTTTTTAAGTTATTAAATTATGAAATTATTTTTAGATGTTATATCTTTCAAAAAGGATTCCGTTGTTTAATATAAAGGGAAGTTCCAATAGTAAAAATGATTCTGTTATCCAATAATTTAATAACTTATAATATGTTATTATTAAATATAAGTTATTTTTGCCTTATTATTAAAGTTATCATTCCTTCCCTTCTCATTAGAAAGACACTTGGAAGGATTCCAGGTCCTCCCCACAGATAAAGGCATTTCCTGAGACTCCAATTCCACGTGGAATGATTTGATTCAATAAAGTTTCGGGTCCAGATTTACTTGTTCATTTTTGGTCACGGAATATGTTTATTAAGAAGTTATAATTGATTCAATGTATAGCATTCATATCCTTAATGATATCATATTCATCATGATAAAAATAAAAGGACATTTAAAAGGTGGAGGCACATGTGATAGTGATGTCAGTTTAAAAATGAATTTTTAGAAAATATTTTCATTTAATATTAAGAATCCTACACCCATTTAGAGGACACATGTACAGTGTAAATTTCTCCAAATCCACCATAGATTTGCATTTAATATTAACCATCATACCATGTAAATTACTAAATTTCTCCAAATCCACCGTATTTGGTAACTGTGGCGATGTTTTTTTTTCAGTGGAGCCATACCATTTCTTCAAATCCACCATAGATTTGTATTTAATATTAACCATCATACCATATAAATTACTAAATTTCTCCAAATACAACTCATTTCATAATTGGTTATTGTAGCAGTGTTTGTTTTCGGTGGAGCCATACCATTTATCCAAATCCACCATAGATTTGCATTTAATATTAACCATGCATACCATATAAATTACTAAATTTCTCCAAATCCAACCTATTTCATAACTGGTTATTATAGTAGTGTTTGTTTTCGGTGGAGCCATGGATGAGCCTCCACACAAATTTATTTTCCTCAAGCCTACCTTCCCTTTTTCCTTATCAACACCTGCTTCTTCCTACCCTCCTACTTTTTTATGCATCGATCCTTCTTTAGATAAAGCATCCCCCAGAACTATCTAAAATATTAAAACGTAGAAATAATTTTGTTATGTTTACATCCCAGAAATCTTAGGAAATGGCCAATGATTTAATGATGAAATAATGAGGACTAACATGGAAATCATGTTCTGTGGGATGATTCACTACTTTAGGATTTTTGGGAAAACATATTTCTCTTGGCTTCCATTAGAATCCATATGCTGGTTCTCTCTAGTTTGTAAGGAATGGAAAGCACTCATGGCTTCTACCAGATTCTTCATGTCGTTACAGTGAAATACAAGGAACAAACATCCATTGATACTTGTAAATCATGATCGTGGTCATCATTAGATGAGATACGACTTTCACAGTAGAACATGGAAAATTATCTACTTTTCATGGTTATCATGATTTGATTGGGTGCAGTTTGAAGATTCACATCGAGGGATAATCTTATTTAATTCATGTGATAGTCATGTTTCAAGGGTATGTAATTCAATGAAGTTGGGAACCTCCTTCAAGCTTCCTCATATGTTATCAAACTCAACTTAATAGATGGAAATTTTATATTTATGCTCTGGGGAATTCTAGATTGCGGATGAAAATAAGGGGTATAAAGTGGTTTAAGTGGGTGTTAATAGATCTGGAGTTAATAAAGGATAATAGTACTATAGAAATTTATGATTCTTCTCTGGGGACTTGGAGGATTGTGGCACATGTTTGAGAGATTGTTTCTTCTATGGTCCTGTTGTCTTCAACAATAGTTTTTTATTCTTAATGTCATATGAACTTGTTTTGGGTGTGAGAATTTATAACAATGAAGATTGTGCTACTGTGCATTTTTTGTTGTTACCTGTAAGATATGGCAGAGACCATTTCCCTCACTACAGACCAAGGTTGGTTGTATATTAAGAAAACATTATACTTGCAGCACCGATTGTAGATGGGGACCATATGAAGGACATAATTTTGTTTGAGCTTGAGCTTGAGTTTGGAAGGAGGAGAGGCAATGTTTGGTTTTGGAAAGAAATTGCAAGAATTCCTCAAACAATTTGCCAGTGTTTTTTTGAGAGGAAATAGGATGGATTTATTTAGTTGCAATGTGGTGGGAGAGTTGTCTTTTTTCAAAAAGCTGATTTCTGGGAATATCCTTATCCTTTGTTTTCATTTCAAGAAAGGGTCTTGGTCGTGGATGCCTGAATATATAAACACAACTGACATCTGTTATAACAATGACATCGCCTTTGATCCCAGGATGATTTGAGACAACTACTTAGCTCCTACTATATATATGTATATATGTATGTATCGAGCTTTCTATTTGTCATTGCCACAACTTATACAAAATCCTAATTGTTATGCCTCCAAGTTAACAACTTCTATATTGTGTAATCAATGGATGGTTGGATTATTTAAGGACTCTTCCACGCTCTAAATTACTCTTGTATTCGAGATAGATTAATGTATGTGATATTAAACAAAATTTAGTTTTTTGAGGTCTAAAAAACTAACATGTTTTACCTTTGTTTTGTATGTAATAAATATCTTGTAATTATTATTAAAACCTTAACAGGATTTAGAAAATTACAATTTTTTTATCGCTCTAAATTGTTTAACAAATCTTATTCATGAATAACAAAGAGTTTGTTTCTTTTTTGAAATATGTGTTATAAGTTATTAAGTTATTAACATTATGAAATTATTTTTGGATGTTATATATTTAAAATTCAAAAAGGATTTAATTATTTAATATAAAGGGTAGTTCCAATAGTAAAAAGAATTTAGTTATTTAATAATTTAATAACTTATAATATGTTATAATTTATGTTATTATTAAATATAAGTTATTTTTGCCTTAATATTAAATTTATTAGTCCTTCCATGTTCATTAGGCAGACACTTGGTAGGATTCCAGGCTTCCTCAAGGAAAAGGCATTCCTCAGACTCCAAGCCTGTGGAATGAATCGATTCAATAAAGTTTCGGGTCCACGGTGTCGGTGAGTTAAGATAGAGTGGCATGCGAAAGAAATAAATTTTTTTGGGCTTTATTACAGTCAAATTCGATAGATGGTATTCACCAAACTAGTTATAGGAGATTCACTAATCGATTTCCAACTATTTATTAATATTTATACCATTTTCACAGAAAGAACAAAACAGGTTATAGGGATATTTGCCAGAACCATGAAACTGGTTACAGGTATATTCGCCATGATTTATATAAGTTTTTTTCAGGGAGGTTCCTTAAAATTTTCCTTGGGAAACAAAGACCAAGTAGTTGGAGTAGACAATGTTTGATTTAGGGCACATCGGTTTCAGGATTTGAAGTTTGTGATTTACAACACTTCAATTCAAGTTAAGCAATGACACCAGTAAAGAAGGAACCCAAGGGCGAGAAAAACATGGAGGGCATTCTAGATTAGTGGTTCTTAGAGATGCAATACCCACAAAAGGTGATCATTGGAAAATCTTGGGCATCACAATTATGAATGTAACGCCTCGAAAATTATGACCCAAAAACCATGTAATTTTTATTGTTGTTGTGCATGTCATTACGATACGAAGAAGACCTACTCATTTCGTGCGATTCATCCTTGTATCGAGGCCATGCTAATCTTCTATGTATCGTTCCACTATTATCAGATGTCTATGAAAAAACATTAATTACAATACATTGGGTATACTATGTCCTATTACATGATATTATATAATGTATTTGTCATAAATACCATATAACAATATTATCCTATGTTATATGCAATACGTTTTGTTATGATCATTATAGTAATATTATATTGTAACGTCATAACACTACAATAATATTATGTTATATATATAGTAATATTATATATAATATAATATTATAAAATTTATAAATTTTATAATGTTAAATATTACAAACATTATAAGCATCACAACAACATTATAACAAAGTAGTGATAAAAAATGGATCTCTCCGCCAACCCTGGCCAAAGCTCTTCTCTATGCGACCTTTCTAAGATCTTTGCTAATTTTGGCATTGGCATTCCTTCCAATGGTGGCTTTGGCTCCCTGGCCATGTAAGTCTCTGACGATGTGGCTTGTGGCTGTGGTAGTCTCCCTTTTGGCTGCGATGGGTCTGTGTGCCCTACAATTTCTGTTGTTCCAGTTTTGGATATGGTTATTGGGAAGGAAGGTTTGGCCAGGGATCATTTCACCTTTATGAAGCACTCTTTCTTGCTTGCTACAACTTCTAAGCCTCTCTCTACTGCTAAACCCTCCCTCTCGGTCTCCTTTAGGGAGTCGGTGTTAGAGTTTGAGGATTTTTTCTCTAGCCATGGTTTTATATCTTGCTTCAAAAACCTCTGGCTTGGATTTTTACTTCTTCAATCACGGATTTCTTTGAACTGGAAACCTCTCTTGTTTGGTAAGATTGACATTTACCCCTGTGCAAGGGGTTTTTTTTATTGTGGTTTCCAGTTCTGTTGAAGATAGGGATTTTATCTTCTCCAAGCTTTGGGAATTATAGAATCATCATTTGTTGATGAAACCATGGTTTCTGACCTTTAATCCTCTTACCACTGCATTCAACATCAAGCCTATCTATTTTTGTTTACCTCATCTCCCACTGTAGTTTTGGGGGAGGAGTGTTTGATTGATATATGAAATACTTTGGGTAAGTTTTTATCCATCGATTCCAAAACAAAACTCTACATTCACACTACCTATGAGTGAATCTTAGTGGATCTAGATACCTCTCTTAATTTGCCTGCTTCCATTGATCTCAAAGTTTTGGATAGGTTTTAGTCACAACCTATGGATTATGAAGGCTTTCCCTTCAGATGTAGATAATGTTTTGGCCTTGGGTATCTTGCTTTAGAATGTCAGAAAATGAAGTAGAAGGTTAAGGAAAAAGTTTTTTGGTGGAAGGATTCCCATCCCAGCCTATTGGTTATTAGGGATGATCCAGATTCCTCTTTAACAGAGGTTTGTGAAGAACATGATTTAGATGGAAAAAATATTCAAATTCCGGTTGAGACTCACATTTCCCCCCTGTGATGGTTGGGTCAGGAAAGGTCGAATAGGTGGCGACTCTCCCTTCAGGGGTGGATTCTGATTATTCTAAAAACATATTCTTGAAGGAGGAGCCAAAATTTGGAAAATTGGAGTCCTCTGTTATTCAACCTCCAACTCATTCAGATGAAAATTCAGATCCTAATAGGAGTGATGATTAGACAATCGTTCATAGAAAAAAGAAAGGAATTTCTCTCCCTAAAATTAGATTACGATCCCATGTTTGAGATCCTCTAGTGTTATCTATTTGTTGTTGTAGCTGTGGGTGCTATTTCCTTTCTCTTTTGTTCTCATCTCATTTCTTGTTATTCTTGTTTATGCCTTTGTGGCCTTTGTCCTTTGATGCCTACGGGATTCTTTTCGATCTTACTTCAATGTTTTATCCTTCCTTAAGGGCTTTTTGTATAAGGATGCAAGTCCTTTCTAAAACCCCCACTTTTACCCTTTTCCAAAAATCAACATTATAACGAAATGAACCTTATATTAAAAATTATATCTTATAAACTTTGTTTTAAACATTATAAACGTTGTAACATTATTATATTATATACAATAATAATAGTATACATAATATCATAGTATATATATTATAAATATAATACTATTAAGCATTATAAACATTTAATAATATTATCTTATATATAACAGTCAGATTGTATATAATATAGCATTATAAATATTACATTGTATATTGTATTACAAATATTCTTATATACATTATGCATTTATAGATATTATTATACAATACCTATATATTACTATACATTAAATAATATAAAGTATAATAATAAATATATTAGTAATCTAACCTAAAATAGACTCAACCCTTACCGGTCCTAACACATTGCATAACATAGTTTTAGGTTTGATTTAGTATTATTTTGTTTTGCTTTTTTTTTGTTTGAGTTTTGGTATGGTAGTGGCCATGGAGATAGGGTGATGACCATGGAGACAAAACGGAAACCATGGAGAAAATGGAGAGGAAGGAGGTGGTGGGTGTAGGGTGGAGAATGAAGAGGGTGTGGGAGAAGGATGGAGGGTGATGGTGGGGTTTAGAGAGGGAGCGACCGAGAGAGAGAAGGGAAGAGGAGGTGTAACATTGGGGAGAAGGAGTTTGGGCGCTACCGGGGTAGGAGGAATTTGTGGCCCTTTAAGGGGTGGGTTGGTCCACCCACCCACCCTTGCCTACATTTATTTTATATATACATTTTTATGTGTGTGTATGTGTGTGTGTATCAGTTACCAACTTATATGATGTCATGGTTGCAAGGTATGCACAAAATGGGTTTGGAAGAGAATGCCCTAAAATTTAAAGAAGAATTTAACTAACAAGATTTTTAATTGTATAAGATTGGGTGGTCTCCCAACCCATTCATGGGAAATATGGGATGGTAAAACACTTATGATGGCCAACATTGGATAATCTTTTCCCAAATATTAAATATTTTAGCTAATTAAACTATGTATACCGTGCATATTTATAATGGTTTTACACTCATACATGTATACAAATCAAAATGAAAACTTCATTATAATAACAAGTTTATAAGGTTTATTAAATTACTTGAGGTGATATTCAAGGATATTAATTATAATATGTACATAACATTAATAATGACAAGAAAATATTTGATGGTGCTTCGAAAGGCAATCCGGGCATTTCGGGAGTAAGGTGTTTAATTAGAGACAAGGAAGGTAATTTGGTTATTGCAGGATCCTTTTTGCTTGAAGCTGGAACATGTAACATAGTTGAGGCTCAAGCCCTCCTTAAGGGTCTCAATTTGGTTGTCAAATTCAGTTTTGAGGTGCTAGAGATTGAAGGAGACTCACAAGTAGTGATCAACGACGTTTGTAGAGGAAAAACAGTCTCCTGAAAGTTGGAATATTTTATCAGAAATATTATGCATTGGTTGAGTAAGATTCCAACTTGGAATATTAGGCATATTTATAGAGAGTCTAATAGTGCTGCTGATATATTAGAAAATCAAGGCATAATTAAAAGAGATAGTCCAATCATCTTTGAGCGTGTGAATGCGTGGGAGGAGTTAGAAGAAATCATCTCTCGGGAAAGGTGAACATGGGGTCTTTAATTCTAGGTGATGTTGGTTCTATTTCAATCGGGCTAGTTTGTAGGAGTAAATTGGATGAGGAATGATTTTTGGTTTAGAAATGGAGCACCCTCTGCTGCCATTTCTATATTTACAAGGAGAGAAGTGTGAAATGGCCTTCTTTGGTGAGATTTTGCAGGCCCATCTTTGCATTATCTTCAGGGCGGAGTCGGGGTTGATTTGAGAGGGCCATTGCAAGGATTTTGGGGGAAGAATACATGATGGATTTGACTAGAGATCGAGTCAATTCAAAGTTTACTTCTTGGTTTGTGTCCCGGTTGCTCCTGGTGTGGTAGAATATTGACAAGGTTAGAGTCATCGCCCTACATTTCATCAAGCCTTTGCATCATGCTAACTTGGTAGAAGCATTAGATGCATTCAACATGGCTCAACCTTTGCCATATGTTGTTTAGGAATGACATGCCTTAGAGGAAACTAAGAGGGTGATTACAAAGTTATCGGCTAGGAATGTGATTTTGATGAATTTTTCTAAGGATGTTCATGTAGCATGTGCTAAAGGGCTATCTAAAGGTAATTGACTTGGGAAGTTGTATTTACTAAGGATCTCAACGCCAGTGCTTATGGATTTGGTGGGTGTGGCTAGTCTTCGCAGAAAATTGGGGTTCACTTAACTTCTTGTTCAGGATGGCACATGAAGGAGCAATGATGGGAGGTAGGAAGATGGCTGGACCCAGCCGTCCTACCTCTCAGGCTTAATTTTAGTATTGCTATTGTATTTTTTGCACTGGGTCAGTTAGGCTGTTGGTTGTTCTTCGTTTAAGATCATGGGTTTTTTCATTCCCCTACACTTTTTGTAGGTTTTTGTATTCTTGGATGGTGGGTTATTTATGCTTTTTGTATGGTTTCGGTTGTACTCGGGTGGGATCCCTCCAATCCCTAGGTTCTGAGATCCTGTCAAAAGCATTAAATTATTTAAAAAAATTAATGACATGAAAATCAAAATGAAACTGTTTAAACAATTGTAAGTTCATAAACTAAGAAAGTAATGAAATATCATCCATTTAAACAACATGAAAATGCTACAATCTATAAATTCATTTACATTCCACAAGGTTGATTTTCTTCCATCTTCCTAGTATGCCAAATAAATACAATAAAAACAATATTAAATTTTATTCAGATAAAAAACAACAAATAAATAGAGTTTCCAAGTGCATCATGGATATGATCACAATGTCATGCATTTTTTCATGAAAGGATGGCCATAACCATGTATATCTCATATATTATGAGTACACTCTACCAAGAAAGTGCACTCATACTAGCTGGGATGCACTAGCTGCAATATTTAAATCCAACACCAATTAATCAACACCATAACATTCTAAGCTTTCTAAATAAGTATGTTCAAACACACAAATTTCCCAAAATCAATATACAACAATACACATAACATTGATGTGTAAAAATGGAGTTACATTACCAAGAATGCACTAGTTCCCATTTCACAAAATTGAAAACAATTTTTCCATTACAACTTCCTTTTACAAATTTTGAACAATACTCCTCAAATCTGAAAAACTGTTTGTTCACAAAACACTTGTCTCGAGATAAATTCATTTCAAGTTTAAAAAACATTCAAATCACAATACATCTCTTCTCAAGATTGCAAACTTAGGATAAGTCACCAAAAAAAAGGATAAAGAAGCTACTCTAATGAGTCCTCATCAAGTTGTCCAAAACACACAAGGGGAGCCAAGCAGTGCTTACCACACCATTGTATGTAATGGGGAAGGGGAGAAGTTCCCAATTGGATCCTGATCCCAAACACACAAGCCATGAAAACAGTAAAACCCCTTGAGCAACGTACACATATGACCTTGCTCCAATAGGCCCAAAACAATTCACAATCAACAAATCACAAACAAACAACACAATGTCTTGAATTCAAGCCAAGCGGGAGAGGGAGGAATGAGATTTGGTCTCTTTATATCTTCACATGAGTAGTGAATTAGGCCTTAAAACCTCCATAAAAATCATCACTCTTTATTTCTCCAATACATATTATACCTCTAATAACCACCCCTTTTCACTCCACCAAAGGCCTAATTTCCATCTACCCCATCTCCCTCTAAACAAAATCATAATAAGAAACCATATACATAACAAGAATCCTAGTTTCCTTTTCCCTCCACCAAACCAATCTTTCACTCTCCCCTCCAACATCCAACCTATGGATTACTACCCTTCCCAAACACAACTCATTTCAATAATAAAAATAGTCATAAGAGAGCTAAACAATAAGGTAAACCAAATAGATAAACAAGTCTAAAACACCATTTATCAAGAAATAAAACCATGCAGGATATAAAATAATAGAACAACAATGAACCAATGAGAATGCTCAAGAACCTACCTTGGAGCCATTGCAAAAATATTCACTTGCTCCAAATTTCCAAACTACTCCAAGCTCTCCTCCAAGCCCAAAGAACTCCCAATAATCAAGATAGTGTGTTTAGCCCACCCCATTTTTAAAGCACACTTCTTATTTATAGATTTTACAAAAAGAGAGGTTGAGTTGGATTTACATGGATTTCCAACTAGATGTCCTCTCTCCACGTAAACCAAGGGTACACACCAATCTCCAAGGAAATTAATTTCTCCAAAATTTTAGTCAAACATCCATTACTCCACCAAACCCATGAGTACACAACAAAATTCAAGAAAATAAATTACCAAAAAAGGATAGTCAAGCAAGAAAATCTAAGTTCCATCCATCACTCAAAAAGTTCACATCAATATTTAAGGAAATAAAATCTTCAACAAGATTATTCAAGAAAGAAAACTTAAGTGAAATAAATATCAAGAAAAAGGGACAAATAATGGTCAAAATCATGATAAATGCTTAAAAAACACTCTACCCCACGATGGGTTAGGGGTATGTGCTCATTTTAAATGATGAGGATAAGGTTAGGTGGTCCTTTGGTTGTCCAAAATATTACCCAAAGCCAAAATCTGACTCCTAGTAATTTTATTGAGATTAGGGACCCACAAATATGATATCCACCTACCAAAAAGTGTCCCAACAAGTATCACATCAAGACAAGGGAAGAGGGAAAAATTAAACAATTTACAATTTACAAAAAATCAAGGGTAAATTTCCAAGTGGGGCTCACAATATAAGAAAATAAAATAATTCAAACAACCACAAAAACAAAAGGGCTTAGCTACTTTTCCTAACCCCAACCAATGTTGCTCAAGGTGGCCATGGGTTTTGGCCCATGCATCCTTCATGTGTTGGTCCCCATGTGTGATAATTTTATCTAATTGAACATGTTCATTGTTGCACACTCCACTCACACATTAAGTCCATCCAAGAAAATATTGCAAAACCATACATTCACACATATAATCAACATCGCAAACTAAATGTATCAATTCAATAACAAATCATCATCACCACTAACATCTATATACACAATTAGCACAATTTTGTTAGTATAAAATTTAATATCTGAGAATTTCACAAAGGATTCAAATGTTAAAAATATCATCATCATCATCATCATATAAAAACATTGATAGCTAATTACAATGAAGGAATGCTAAAATACCTACATCACAAAAGTCAGCATGATCACACACACACACACACACACACACACACACACACACACACACACACACACACACACACACACACACCCACACACACACACACCAATATCATCGAAAATGATCATGTCATGAAGTTCCAAATCTCTATTGTCCAAATGTCAATATTTCAAGTATCATAATACATATTAACATGTCCTAGGAGATAGATAAAATGTCTAATAAAACTAATCTAGTGAAATAAAAAAGGCCTAAGGGAAGTGGGAATTACATCCCCTACCATTAAACACAACTTCCTCTTGGAAGTGACCTAAATAAATGTGGCTACTGCACTTGAAGAGTGGTTACATCCTCCCATGTAGCTACATCCTCATCATATCTATCCCACGCAATATGACCTAATCAAGCTCATGGCCCTGAAGGCCCAAGTTCATGCTCTCTAGGATACACACATGCTCTATCATCACCTATCATCCCTCCTAAACCTAAAATGCATTCATCTAGCACATGATATGGGTCTTAAACATATATCCTCAACACATATGCATGAAGAACATTGTGGATGCATGATAAGTTGGATGGAAAAGCGAGACAATAAACTACGAGTCTAATCTGCTCCAAAATCTCAAATGGTCTAACAAACCACGGAGATAGATTAGAGCCTTTTCCATAATAGATAGGGATCTTGTGTGGCCTGACTCTAAAAAAAACCTTCAAGCCAATCTCAAAGTCCCTTTTCATCCTCCCATGTAGTTGCATGCTCATCATATCTATCCCACTACTGTAACACCCCACATTTACACACACAAAAACAACAGTAAAAATAACTGGATATTTTTTTTTGACTTACATTGCTCACTATACAACACTGCAAGGGAACCTAATAGTAAAACTTGATAGCACATATGAAAATTTACATAAGTCATCGACTCACATAGACACATGAAAACAACATATGCATTTCTATGTCACACTTTTCCCAATGAATAAATACGAGCAATGACCCCACCACACAAAAAATACCCAAGGATTGGCAAACCCACAACACATCATTTATTTTATTACATCTTAGTTATGATTAACATTCTAAGAACATTATTGTGTGAGGATAACTTTCTCCTTTTTCAATCTACAGAAACTTAAGTTCATTCCACATTTAATTTACAGTTCGACCATTTTAAGTTGGATTTTTTTAATACTTTATGGAAATTCCCATAACTCATGTGCTTACTTGGCATTATTCAAATCACATATAAAGTACTTAATTAACTTGTCCTTGTGTTAAGAAAATGCTTCTAAATTTTTTATTTAATGTTTAAAATTTACCCTTACTACATAAGTAAATATAATGTGATGTCAAGATGAAATCTTGGGATTAAGGAAGACTTATATTCGAGATAGATTTTTTCCCAAGAACATTCTTTGATCACAGAATAGTTATTTCGCTACCATAGTTAATAATTTTCAATGATTTATTCACTTCCATTCACATTTATATATCTTTTGTTTTATCGATGTTTGATCACACCAAGGCAAAACAAAATTTTGTAACACATGAAGATATTTAATTGAGTGACAAGGAATCCAAGAGTGACATTATCCCTAACCTCAAAACTCATTCTTTTACTCTTCTATGCTTTACTTTTACATCGCATTATAGTCTCATTATTACCATCGATTTATAACAAAAGAGTTACGAAAGTACTTGTTTTACATCTTAAAGAAGTACATGGTTATAAGCATTATAAACTAGACATGAACCACTAGTGATTTATGTTCAAGTAAGATCCCATGTTTCTGCATTTCACGATTCTACATATGATATATTCTTTATTCCTTAATGCCATAAAATGACATAACAAGGGATTACGGGACAAGGTTTCAGTTTCTAAGGTTCTCTAAAATCAACATCTTTCAAATCAATTTCATATGCAAAGAGTTAATTATAGTTTTCTACCCACAAGTTAGCCTCCTAATCAGCTAAGGTTTAGTTTAATTCTAATTTTCACTTAGGGATTTACACTCTATTATAGATTAGATTAAGGTTCAAAACATATTCACCCTATAAACCCTCTGTAAAATATCAAAGCACTCTATTGTCACAAGACAAAGATAAGACATTTATCTACGAGGGTCTAAAGAGTTCACTAACAAGAATGCAAGACATAGAACAACTATATCACGATCTCCATTTATGTCATTCAAATCCAACAGTGATTTCATTCGATGAAGAAAATTTAATTTTTTAAAATCTATCTTTGGAAGACAAGGTAGTCCACTAGGATACGAAGGAAGAGATAGCTCTACTTACTCCAAATGAAGTTTTACTGTGTCGCTCCTATCAGATAGGTTTATGAAAATGTCACTAAACATACTGACTAATACAATAAACCCATTCTTGGGCTCTTGATTACTCAAACTAGGAGGTTCCATTGAGTGCAAATTTTAATTTCATTCTATAGCTTTTAATGTCTTCTACAGTAAGGATTATCACACATGAAAACAAGTTATGCTCCGATATTAAACAAGGGTAGATTTTTTCGAATAAATCTCTTTATTACATTTACAGAGTAAGAATGCACAAGATGATTCATTAACCATTTATTGAACACTGAATATGCACTACAAGATTTTACTTCAATTTCATTTACCTTATATATATATCAAACCCTTTTTTTACCATACATACTATAAATCAAATTGAACCTATAATTAAATACACAATTCCTAGATATCCCTAAAAGCTATCATCTCATACAGATTAACAAATGATCAATTATAAATTTCTATACATGAGACTACATTATACATATATTCATTTTACAATGAAATATATAAATTATAATGATAACTAATAAATTACACATTTCCTTTTCGTCATCATTCTTTCATCCTGCAAAACCATGTGAGCATGAAATCAGCGATAAATCACTGGCATGGCATCCACCCTAATCTAACATAAGTAACATATTTTATATTTCCAATTTACATATAATAATAATTACAATTTGTAATCAAAATAAAAGGTTTAGAGACATGTATTCATTACATTTCATTTCACTTCATTTTGTAACCCAGGAGAGAGAAAGAGAAGGGAAGAGACAGAAAAAACCTTTTTGTCAAAAGTTATATTTCACACAATAAGTTACACTATAGAGTTTTTAAATAGTTATTTACATGTGTCAAAAGTTTCCACGATGGTTTGGCAACCCGACGAGGGTCCCACAACTTTCTAATTTTTACATTTTCTTACTAGCTACAAAAACATTCAAAATGGAATCAGAGGCTAAGAATCCACTTCCAAATGGTGTCTTTTGGTGAGATAACACACCACGATTAAATTTTTATGTGTCCACTTATATACCAAGATTTTATAGCAACTGATGGAATTTGGAACTAGCAAACAGTTTACGTTTGGCGGCTAGTTTTCTGGGGCCACCAGTTGTAGTTGGCCTAGTGCAAATAAACAAAAGTTAGCTCAAGGGATTAGAAAATGATGTTCAAAATTGACATTTAATGGATGAACGTGCGATGAGAAACTTCCTACAAATTTCCCTATATAAGGAGAATTCAACAGAGTCGACGGAACTCAGAACTAGAAAACAGTCTTCAAACGGCGAAAATTTTTCTGAAGCCACCAGTCCTAATTGGTCCAGTTTGACCTTGTCAAAATTTGACCAGAGGCCTACAAAATGCCATTTTCAAACTATCTAGAAAAGTGTTTTTCCCTAAACTGAAGTTTCCATGCAATTGTCTAGTAAAAACACTAGAGGTTTGCGAAGATGGATAATAATTTCTCTATTCAGGTTTCAAATGGTGGTTCAAACCGAAAGCCAAATTTATAGATTTAACAACTTTCTACTACTATAAAACAGTGTAACAGGGCTCCTATAAGAGCATCAAAAAGATCACATATGTTCATTCGGGGTCAATCCAAAGGTTAAGGTGACTCCTCACATAACAAGATACACGAATGAAGCTTAACATCTCATTTTTAGAGTTACGAAGGGTACTTAATGAGTCTCCGAAAAATGCAAAAATTATCTATTTAAATAGGAAGATGGTCAACATTATTACTGGGAAGCCAATTTCATCTTGTCGATAAAATAATATTGTAGTGATCTAGTTGGGTATGAGTTTTTCTTTTTAAATCACCTTAGAATGAGGGTTGAATTTCATGGTTTAATACAAAAGAGTTATTTTGATTTTTTTGTGAGGTACGATACGGCATTTTATTGATTTGCAACAAGTTAAAATAAAACAATTAAAAGTATTATAATCCTAATATTTTAAAAATTATATTAAGTTGCAAACAAAAACTAAAGTACAAAAGCTATGAAAGATAAGGGGAGATGAACCATGCCTAGAGAGACAAAGTTTGTCAACCCCACAGGATTCGGTTCAACATCTCCCTTGGGAATTTCATCAAACAGTTCACGAGTATGGATCTAATCTCTGCAACGACACACAAACTTCCAGATCACAAGAAATTTTCAAACAGAAAAGTTTCCCATTATGTTCTGAAAATTTTCTAGAGCCTTCACAAGGCTCCATACTTGAACATGGGCTAAGATAATGTTAGCAAGGGACAGGAGGCTCTACGCCTGCAAATGTAGTTGTTTGAAATTTTCCAAGATTTTTCAACATACCCATTTCGTTGATAACCTACAACTATTATAGACCATGAAACCCCATTTCTCTCAGGAATTTTTTTTTGTTTAATAGTTTACATGCCTTTCGTATGCTTCCACATGTTACAATAAAATCTATCAGAGAACTTACAACTACATAATCTGGTAGAATCCCCATTCTGGTGTTGACTGGGGGGAGAAAACTGAAATATATTCAAATTTCCATTATGCTTAGATAGACATCCATACTATGATCTAGCTCTAGCGGTTTGCGACATGAAGGGTGAATGCAGGAAAAAAAAATTGATCAGGCCAAAGATCTATTCATTACATAGGTGTACCAATGTGACTGGTTCATGAGGAACCCATGTATCATGTACATTGCTAGAAAAATAAACCATGAGAATCTGTCTCATTCTTTCATTTGGTTAAACACTATAAAAGCATAAATTTTTTTTTACTATAACAGCCCCACGTGCCTACCGGGGAGACAATAGATCAACAAAAAAAATTCCCCTTCGACACACCCATGACCGTCACTCATTAATGTTTGCATAGAACTGGAATCCCTGCGACCACTAATAAGAAAACAAATACCTTCCTCAACACCTGGTGGGTGTGTAAAAATAGTTCAAAGCTCTCCATCCTCATGGCAGTGGCTGCTCTGTCTCCATTCAACAAAAAATAAGAAAAATCAGATAAGGATCCCTAATGCCCTTTTTTCCACACACCATCCTAATTCATGGGCTTTTAATTTTAATCCCCCCCCTTTTTTTTAACTCAAAAAAACATAAAAAAACGCTAAAACGAATCATCTCCCCTTCCTTTTAATTATATTTCTATTTCTTATTTTTATTTTATTTTAAAACCATTCTTCTCATTTTGTGAGAAATCCCATTACCCTTTTTTACTTTATTTACTAACATTGTTCTTACGTAATGAGTGACTAAGAGGGATTTTCCCCAATTCTCTCTTCAATACATCTGTAATGGTAGAAAAACAAAACTCGTGGCAAGGTGAGCTCCACCAAACTGACTACCCATGCAATAAGATTTATGAATTTACCTCTTCTAGGATAATAACTCCATCAAATTGGTATGAGAACCACCCAACATGCCAAGTTAGGACAAGGTGAGAGAACTTGCACAAGATTCGAGCCCTTGATCAACACAGGTAAGGTAGCTCTGAGTTTTCCATATAAGGTTAGAAGAAACCATTACACTGATTTAATTAGACAATCTTGCAAAAATGTCTGAATAGGAGTTATAACCCACTTGAGGGCCTTCTTACAAGCATTTCAACAAGACACGACAGATCCGAGGACCACAACTACACTTTGACCTAATCAAGCTCGTGGCCCTGAAGGCCCAAGGTCCTGCTCTCTAGGATACACACATGCTCTATCATCACCTATCCTCCCTCTTGCACCTAAAATGTAGTCCAATCTAGCACATGAGATGGGTCCTAAACATATCTCCTCAACACAGATACATGAAGAACATCGTAGATATGTGATAAGTTGGATGGAAAAGCAAGACAATAAGATATGGGTCCAATCTACTCCAAAATCTCAAATGGTCCAATGAACCAAGGAGATAGCTTAGAGAATTTCACATAGTGTATAGGGCTATTGAGTGTCCTGAATCTTAAGAATAACTTCAAACAAACCTTGAAGATCTTATCAGTCCTCTTAGAATCTACATACTTGTTCTATCTATCTTGTGCCTCAAGAAGCCTCTGAAAAATGAGATTTACTTTATGTTCCATATCCTATACTAAGGTAGGTCTGATAACAACTTTTTCATTAAGATTATCCCAAATGATATGATTTTTGCACTCCATGCCATGAATATCCTAAAAACAGTGTTATGTTGATGGAGCTATGATAACCGTTGTTGTATGCAAACTCAACCAAGTAGAGAAAATTCTACCATCTATACTATTTATCCATCACATACATATGGATCATGTCCTCTAAAACTTGGTTGAACCTCTCATTCTATCCATCCTATCTTAGGGTGATATGTTCTGAAATTAAGTTGCATTCCCAAAGCCTCATATAGAGTGGTATAAAATTTATAAATGTATAGTGGTTCATGGTTAGAAATGACATTCTTAGGGAATCCATGCAATCTCACTATCTCATCCAAATATACTCATATAATAGCCCTAGCAGTGTAGGTGGTCTCCACTACAGAGAAATGGGTGATCTTGGTCAATTTGTCGATTGTGACCATGATTGTGTCATGCCGATAGGTGGATGAAGGTAGTCACATAATGAAATCCATAGATAACACATCCCACTTCCACACTAGGAAATTGTGTGGGTAGTTAAGGCCTACGAGATGTTAGTGTTTGGGTTTCACTCTTTGGCACTCTAAAACATCGAGCTATATACCCTGTGACATATTGTCACAATCCTACCCAGTAATAAAACTGTCTCAATATAGCGTGTATCTTCTTAACCCCTGGATGGGCTGAATAAGGTACACGATGGACCTCTATTAGAATAAAATACCATAGTGTTCCCTCTTTAAACACATATCTCTTGACTCTATGCCTAAGAATTCCATTTTACTCAAGTTTGAACCTTGTGAATTTACCCTTTAAGGCCTTCATGAATCAATCTCTTCTCTGACTGGAAAGTACAATCTCTCACGAGGGAGCTATTGTAATATCTTATGAAAAAAATCCATTCCCACTAAAGTATCTTTCACCATGTTTCTCATGTTACTAAAACCTCTGGTGACAACTTAATACTTCCCCTTCATGTTCTCTACCTCCATATAATACTCACATAGAATCTCCATCCAACATCATTGACGGACATTTAGATTGGGATGAGTAAAAATGTGTCATAGGATCATATGATATGTCCTCAAAATGAATATCTGACCTAGTAGGAAGTATATCCATATAACAAGAGCATGCATAATGCTTGCTAACTCTAGATCGTGTGTAGGACAATTGAGCTCATATTCCTTGATCTTCCTAGAAACGAATGTAATCACCCATTTTTCCTGCATGAATGCTCTTAAACCAATTAAGGATGCATCCGTACACAAAACAAGCTCCTTGTATGGGTCAAACACTGTAAGAAAAATACATGTAGTAAAATGTTCTTTCATCATTTTAAATTTTTTCTCACACTTTTCAGTCCACTCAAAATTCTTCCCCTTGTACTAAAAATATGTAATGGGGTGCACAATGTGGGATAAGTCTTGTACAAACCTCATGTAATATCCTACTAGACCCATAAAGATACTAACCTTTGTAACATTAGTGGTTATTGGCCAATAAAGAATGGATATGATCTTAGAAGGGTCAACTGCAATCCCCTCCCCTTAAATAATGTTACCTAAATACTACACCTCAGTCTCGAAAAAGGTACATTTATCAAGGTTACCATACAACAACTACTCTCTAACGAACTTCTAATCCTGATGATGGTTATCCTCATGCTCCTCCTGAGTCTATGATTAGATAAGAATGTCATCAAGAAATACCAATACAAAGTGATCCAATAAGTTTTTGAATACTCCCCTTATCAGAATCATTAAAATTGTAGGGGCATTGGTGATTCCAAAAGGAACCACCGTGAACTCATAATGTCCATAGCTAGTGCGAAAAGTTGTTTTTTGTATATCTTCCTCTATAATCCTTAACTGATGGTATCCAAATTTTAGGTCAATCTTAGAGAATACAGTTGTTCCTCTCATCTCATCAAATAATTCATCAATACGTAGAAGAGGATACTGATTCTTGATATCCACCTTGTTCATCTTCCTGTAGTGGATACAAAATCTCAGGGACACATCTTTCTTATTCATAAATATAATTGGTGCTCTCCAATGTAACAAACTAAGATGAAATAGGCCCTTATCCAATATTCCCTCTAACTACAAATTGAGCTCACAAAGTTCAGGAGTGTCCATCTGATAGGGATGCTTGGGATATAGGCTTATATTTTGGTACAAGGTCAATGTGGAAATCTATCTCACTTAAAGGTGGTAAACCTATACATTCCTTAGGAAAGACATTTAAAAAATCTTGTAAGATAGGGTGATCGTCTAAAGAAGATTCTAAAGACTTCTCAATCCTATCACTCACCATGATGGTAACCAATTTTCATCCCTTCTGCATACTCCCCTTAAGCCGTATAGTTGATATAGTGTGGCTAGATATGGTTATTAGAATTCCTATCACCACCCTTTATAATATAGTTTCATCTCTATAATCAATCACCTTATGATGGAAATATACACTAGCTCGATGAGATAACAACCACTTCATACCTAAAATCATATTTTGAGAACCTAATGGTAAGATGCAAATCTTAATTGTAGTATAAAAGGACCCTAAGTCAAGTACACACTCCTTAACTAAGGATTATATTGAAATTCTAGGACCCGATGCTACCTCTAAATCCCATATAGGACCATGTCTCATTTTAGGTCAATATTAGAGAATATAATTATTCCTCTCATCTAATAAAATAAGTCATCAATATGAAGAAGAGGATAATGATTCTTTATATCCACCTTTTTCATCTTCCTCTAGTCGATACAGAATCTCAGGGACACATCCTTATTCTTCATAAATATAATTGGCACTCCCCAAGCTGATACAATAGTCCCTCTAACTATAAATTGAGCTCATAAAGATCAGGAGTGGTCATCCAATAGGGTGCTTTGGATATAGGATTATATTTTGGTACAAGGTCAATGTGGAAATATATCTCGCTTAAAGGTGGTAAACCTATAAATTCCTTAGGAAATACATTTGAAAACTCTTATAAGATAAGGTGATCATCTAAAGATGGTTTTGAAGACTCCTTGATTCTATCACTCCTGATGATGGAAAATAATTGTCATCCCTTCTCTATACTCCCCTTAAGATGCATAGGAAATATAGTGTGGCTAGATATGGGTCTTTTAATTCCTATCACCTCCATCTCTAATATAGTGTCATCTCTATACTCAATCACCTTATGATGGAAATCTACCCTATCTCGATGAGATAATAACCAATCCATACCCAAAATCATATTGTGATACCCTAATGGTAAGATGCAAAGCTTAACTATAGCACAAAAGGGCCCTAAGTCAAGTACACACTCCTTAACTAAGGATTATGTGGAAATTCTAAGACCCGATGCTACCTATAAATCTCATGTAGGACCATGTCTCACTGCCACTAACCTACAATGATCCAATATCAAAGGAGATATAAATGAGTCTGAAGACCCATTCAAACAATATTGATATGGGGACACCACTAATTTTACCTATTTTCTCAGTCACCATATCCTAGTACTCTACTTGGAAGTTATCAACCACCATATAGATCTTGTGTGATCATCCTACATCACCCACTATTGCCTCTAAATTAGGGTCATTCCCTACCTTAATTGTATCTAGGTTCTATGGACACATGTTCTAATAGTGACCTGGGTCACCACTACCATAACAAGATAGAGTAATCCTCCACTTCCATGATATACCTCTGAGACCCTTAGTAATCATAGCAGAATATGTTGGGTCATGCCCTAAATGGATATTGTGGGAATCCTCCAACTAATTGTGCTCTAGGTGATATATGCTCCCTCCATGGTGATCTAGGTGGCAATCCCACAATATGACCCCTATGTGTGTCCAGTAAATGCAAGGGCCTATACTTCGTATTTTTTGTTGTGTCTGAAAAACATGCTAATATGGATACCTTGGTGTTGAAGAGGTAGAAAACAAAGGTCTAAATCCATCATGACGGGGGTGTGGTGCACCTCTTGATATACTATCCTATAATGGTTGAAGGTGATATATCACCTTCTCTCTAGCCTATTGTGTCCTCCCCATATTTTTATCTGTAATGGAAGCCTTCTCAATGACCTCAGCTAGTATCTTGGATTACCTATATTGAAGGATCCCCTAATCCCTGAATTTAGTCATCTACCAAATCGGTGAACCTTGACCTTCTCATCATGCATGTAGTATACATATTGTAATAGGTATAAGAAAAGACCCTCATACTCTATCATTTTCATATTATATTGCCTCAGATCATGAAATTCACCAATGCACTGGTACACAAAGTGTTTGGATATGTACATGGCCCTGAATATCTCCTCAAACATGTCGCAAGATATAGAATCAAAATCCACCAGGACCTTCTTCTCCTCATATCTCCACCATACTCTAGCTCCATCTTTGAGTAATTGAATAACAACACATTCCTTAGTGTTACTTGAGTATAAACATAATTTAAATCATCCAGTCAAGCTCATAAGCAATGCCTCTACATGAAAACATTTGGTGTCTTTGGAGTAAGATGGTGGGTGCAGCTTTATGATCTCCCGGATATGCTCTGTAGCCTACCTATGGTGATCTATCTCTCTCATAGCTAGTGTAGGTATCTACACATGAGGAATCCTAGATCCCTCCCTGTGATGTGATGATCCCTCTCTCTCCTCACACATCAGTAATTTCTCCTATGAGGTATGATGTGAATCCTCACCCCATTCTACTAAACATTCTCCTACTCTCTCTAAGTGTAAAAACCACCTCTTATAACACCTATAAAATATATAGGGCTATGAGTGTAGTATCCTCTCTAGGTGGTGAGTAGTTCCTTTCTCCTCTTTGTCATGTGTCAAGAATTACCTCTGACTGCCTAGCTCATCCTCCTAAAACTCCTTATCTAGATCTATTACCACCTCATCCACCCCTATCTCCCACTACAGTGTGTCATCCATGAGAACTCCTAGTCTCAAATCATGTGGATCCTCTACTTATCATAGTTATAGTAACCCCAAACCATCTACACACCCTGCACAAACAAAGGAAAGAGTTAGGAAATTACCAAATGGTTTACAAATAGTTAAGTTTACTAATTTTAACACTTTAAATATCAACTATGGTTTGTTTAATTTTTCTACCCATTGTCTTAGTGTATAAAACCTATGCTGAGATACCAAGTGTAATTCCCCTAATATTCTACCCAAAAACAAGATATATTTTTTTGGTGCTAATACAATGTATAATTACACCTTGCTGAATTGTATGGATAATCTTTGCATAAGGGCCATACCAATATTCTATGTATTGTTCCTATTCATGAAACGTCACATAAATGGGATCAAAATTATGTTAGGTAACTTAATCATTATTTGTACACATTGGACATGATTATAATAGTTATATATGCTATATTAAGGCATTATAAACATTATATAAACTATAATAAAAATATTGAAAAAATGGTAAATCTCAGCATAACGATGTTATATTATATAATAGCTATATATTACTGTTTGACAAGATTTCTACGCTACCTGTTTCAGATAAGTGATAACCAATGAGAAATCAAGAAACCTTGAAATATGGGAGGGTTTAGGGAACCTCTTGATGTGGATAGGATGATATGGTACAGATGCACAATAAGTGACCCTAATCGTAATGAGTCTCCAACCTGCACAACAATGAAAGACTAAACACAAAAGGGGATAAGTAAGAGATATGGTGGGCCGCCTGACAAGAGTCAGCTCCGAGAAGCACAAAATTCCTCGAGAGGATGTTAACCCATGTGATTATAACAAAGAGCAATAATACGATAACTGAAAGGAAATACTGATAACATAATTTGAACCAATGTCTTATAAAATAATATAACTGATATGATGATCAAGGATGAAAATTATGAAAAATGAGAACAAACCATAGAGGGTCGATGATGACCCGAGATTAGGATAGAGAGTTGACAACGACCTGAGAGTAGACCAGAGATTTGACAGAAATCCAAACAAAAGTGTGTAGAATAACATAAAAATGTGGAGTTTAAGATGCTATAACAAATAATTGGATATTTCCAGAAGGGTGGAATGCTACATGGGTGGATTGGATGCAGGCTGTATTAGACAGGGTTACATACAAAGTGGATAGGGAGGGTTATGGATAGGATGTGGCATCAACACAGGCTATGGATTGATGATTACCGGGCATGATCGATAACTACCAAACCAGAGGTGGGATGTTAACAAGAAGATGGCATAAGCTACTAGACCTGGGGATGATTAAAGCTATTTGGAGGTTAAAGCAGATCTCGACGAACACCTACAAGTACCTATAAAAAACAAGTACATGCATGAACCAAAGCTCCACAATACTCTTTAAATCCAAGCTCTCAATGTAAAACAGAAACACTAAGATATCTCAACTGATCAAAAGGATTCACATGTCAGGGTTAATCACACTAGTTGTATAGATAAATTATTAATATCTAAGCATACAAACAATAAAAGTGGAAATAAACTAGAGGAAAAATACATAAGATATAACGTGGTTCATCCAGTGTGGGCTACGTCCACCAAGAAACAACCAATATTATTATTCAAATATTTGTAGAGAATATACAATGATGATTTGCAATCTTCCACACCTCCTAGATGTAGATTACTTTTTTCCTCACAAGATTCTCTTTTATGTCTCCAAGAATTCCTTCTCACAATTCTTCCTTATTCACATCTAACCCTAGTTTTGTAGCTTATATAACCATATACAAACTTAGGGTAACTTAGCTATGCTATTACAACCATTAGATTAACTTTATGTCAAAGGTTAGTTCTAATTCCTATGATTTAAATAAAACAATCATGCACATGCATCAATTACCCTAACCGATGTTGGTTCCTCCCTGCCTTGACTAATACCGGTCCCCAGGTGACCGACGCCAGTTAGCTGACCGATGTCGGTTACTGTTTATTCTAGAAAGTTAGTAAAGCATGCTCATGTGAAGTAATTAAGCTCCATAACTCAACAATATCCCACTTGGAGATAAATTGCTACATTGTACCATTATGAATCCATTCTTGGATCCTTTCCTTGGCCAGTTTCTCCCTATTTAAGTCTCAAACTCAAAGACCAAAAAAAGTGGAGTGTGGCTCCAACTTATCACTTGTCAATGACTTCATTAGCATATCCACATGGTTCTTAGTTGTATGATTTTTCTCCAGTTTTAGCTTCCCATCCTCCAACACCTGTTGTATGAAGTGATATCTCAACTGAATGTATTTTGTTCTTGAATGAAATTTTGAGTTCTTTGCCAGATGAATCACACTTTGACTATCACTGTATAATCTACAATCCTCTTGCTCATTTCCCAACTCTTCCATGAACCTGCTCATCCATATCATCTCTTTGCTAGCCTCTGTAGCCGCAACATACTTAGACTTTGTAGTAGATAAGGCCACAACCTTATGCAATCTCAAAATCCAGCTAACTACTATCCCACCTACTGTGAATACATATGTAGTGGAGCTTCTCCTACCATCCAAATCACCAACCATATCTGACCCTCCATAGCATAACTGCATGCCGGATGTCCCTCTCAAATAAGTGAGAATCCATTGAACTACTTTCCAATGCTCTTTACCTAGATTGGCCATAAATATGCTCACAACTCCCACTTATGTCTAGTCTAGTACAAACCATATCATACATAAGACTTCCAACTGTTGAAGCATATGGAACTTGTGCCATGTAATCAAACTCCTCATGTGATGTAGGAAACTGATCTTTACTTAATTTGAAATTTCCAGCAATAGGTATACTTACAGGTTTTGACTTCTACATATTAAACCTTTCTAACACCTTGTTGATATAAGATTCTTGAGACAAATAAAATTTCATGTTCTTCATGTCTCTGTGTATTTTCATACTAAGGATTTTCTTTGCAGATCCCAAATCCTTCATTGCAAATGTATGAGCTAAATTTTATTTAAGCTCACTAATATCTTGCATACTAGATTCTGAAATAAGCATATCATCCACATTCAATAAAAAATAATATAGCTCCCATTTCCAAGATTCTTAAAATAAACACAATGGCCAGATTCACATATCAGATAACCATGCTCATGCATAAAGCTATCAAGCCTCCTATACCATTGCCTTGGAGCTTGCTTGAGCCCATACAAGCTCTTTTTCAACCTACACACAAGTTTCTCCTTACCCTTAACTTCATACCCAAGTAGATGCTACATATATATCTCTTCCCCTAAATCATCGTGAAGGAAATCCATCTTAACATCAAGCTGTTCTAAATGCAAATCTTCTATTGCAACTAAACTTAGAACAATACGAATGGAAGTCATTTAATTACAAGATAAAATAAATCATCAAAATCAATACCTGATTTCTTTCCAAATCCTTTTACAATAAGCCTTGCCTTGTATCTTTTCTGTCCACCTTCTTCTTCCTTGATCTTGTAAACCCATTTGTTTTGCAATGTTATTTTACTTGCTGGAAACTTGACCAAATTCCATGTCTAGTTCTGTTTCAAGGAATCCATCTCCTCATCCATGCCATACTCCCACTTCACATGGGTATCATCCTGCATTGCTTCTTCAAAAATCTCTAGTTCACCACTATTAGTCAATAATAAATAAAATAAGGAAGGTGAAAATCTTTCTGGAGGTCTACTTACCCTTTGCGACCTTCTCACTTAGATTTGGGGTGCTAGAGGCTCATTTTGCTCATTCTGAAAATTTGTATCAATCTCAAACAATGACAGACTTCAGTCACCTCCTACTAATGCTGGTTCGGCTAACTGACGCTAGGTCTGTATCTTCTATAACTAATGCCGGTACAGGTGACTGATGCCGGTCAGGGGTTAACCAACACCAGTCAAGGGTCAACTGAAACTGGTTCCTGTGTAAACCTGTAGGTGTCAATTTTAAATCCAAGAATGCATTTTCATCCAAAAAATATTTAACCAGGTCATCTTTGGGTACCAAAACTTGATCCCTGTATAATCTCTTTTCATTCCATTCAATGTCACAAATCCTAACAATCTTAGAATATTCTAAATCCCAAAAACAAAATCTGAAATCACCAGAGCCATAACCAATGAAGGTACATCTCTTGGATTTAGCATCCAACTTATTTCTATTTTCTTTATCAATATGCACAAAATATTCTGAACCAAATACTCTAAGAAAATAAATATCTACCTCTTTTCCAGTCTAAGCTTCTTCTGGTATTCCACCATCCAATGCACTTAAAGGACCACAGTTAATTAAATAAACCACCATGTCTACTGCTTCTTCCTAGAACTATAAGGGTAATCTAACATGTATCCTCATGCTTCTTGCACATTCCACAATTTTCCTATTCATTCTTTCTGTAACACCATTCTCTTGTGGTGTTTTAGGAACCATTCTTTCTCTGCCTATTCCATTTACTGAACAATAATAATTGAAATCCTTACTGCGATACTCACCACCATTGTCATATTTAAGGCATTTTAACTTTGAATTTGATTCATTTTCAAAAAGGGCTTTCCATATTTTAAAAGTATCAAAAACATCAGATTTACGTTTAATATGATAAACCCATACCTTTCTTGTGGCATCATCAATGAAAGTCACATAGTATTGGGATCCTCCATGAGAAGCTACCTGGGTTGGTCCCCACACATCTGAGTGTACAAGCTCCAATTTTTTCTCCTTCTTTGTTTCCCCAACCTTGAGAAATATCACTCTCTTTTGCTTTCCAAAGACACAATGCTTACAAAAATCAAGATCTACATCTTTCAAATCTGATAACCTACCCTTAGCCTTTAAGATCTACGTTCTTTTTTTGACTCATATGGCCTAGCTAATTATGCCACATACTTGCATCTGAATCTGAATTATATAGCAGAGAAAAGGAATAAGTAATATAGGTAGACAAATACAATTTCCTACCTTCTTACCTTTGCTACAAAAAGAGATCCCTTGGTAACCTTCCAAGAGTCAGCTATGAATGTAACCATGTAATTAGATTCACCTAGTTATCTTGCAGAAATTAGATTTCTCCTGAGGCTTGGCACATGCCTCACATCTTTCAATATCCATGCATTTCTATTTTGTAATTTAATATGAACGTATCCTTTTCCAATAATATTGCATGGTTCATCATATCCTAAATAAACATGCCCAAAATTACCCTAGACATAATTTATAAAATAACCCTTATTAGGGGTATCATGGAAAGAAGCTCTTGAATCTAAAACCCATGATTCAATTTTACTATCCAAGGAGAGAATAAGGGCATCTTGCATCACCTCTGAAGATGCAACATTTACCGCTTTACCTTTCTCTAGTAAATTCTCTTTTCTTTCCTTAAACCAAAAATCCTTCTTTGCATGTCCTTTCTTTCCATAATTTTAGTAGGTTATTCCTTTACCTCTGGATTTAGATATGTCATTCTTAGACTTTGATTTTCCATTACTCTTTCTCTTAGATCTCTCCTTCTACCTTCCCCTAATTTCTACATTCAAAGCATTACCAGATGATAATTCTCATGTACTTTTCCTGTGTATTTCTTCATTCAAGATTATACTAACCACATCATCAAATTTTAAAATATTAGAAGCAGACACTATATTAATAACAACCATTATCAAGTTATCCCAACTATCTGACAAAGAGCATAGAAATAAAAGTTCTTTCACTTTATCATCAAATGGGATATCAACCTATTTTAATTGATTTAATATCGACCAGAAATCATTCAAACGACTTGATGCAGATTCACCTTCTTGCATCTTAGAATTAAATAATTTATTCATCAGATAAACTTTATTTGAAGCACTAAGTTTTTCATATAAATTAGATAAAGATTTCATCAACTCTACCACGGTTGCTACTTTGGTAATATTCGAAGCCACAGATGCTGTCAGGCTCAATCTTATAGATCCCAAATCCTTTCTGTTAATAATTTTCCATTCTTCATCATTCATCTTTGTAGGTCTTGTCTTCTCATCCAACGATAAGTATAGATCTTTGTGATACAGATAATATTCCGCCTGCATCTTCTATAACTGATAATTATGCCTGTCAAACTTCTCCACTCTATATTTTCCATCTTTTGCCATTGTTGTAGTTCCCACTCAATTCGAAATCCCTATGTGAGTAAATATATCAACACACAAAACCCTTAAACAAGAAATCTCTGATATCAGTTGTTGGGGTTAATCACATTAGTTATATAAATGTATTATTCAGATCTAAGCATATGAATAATAAAAGTAGAAATAAATAAGAAGAACAATACACAAGATGTAACGTGTTTCACCTAGTGTGGGCTATGTCCACTAAGAAATAACCAATCTTATTATTCAAAGTTTTGTAGAGAATATACAATGAAGATCTGTAATCTTCCACACCTACTAGATGTACAATACTTTCTTCCTAACAAGCTTCTCTTTTTTCTCTCCAAGAATTCCTTCTTACAATTCTTATTTATTCACATATAACCCTAGTTTTGTAGCTTATATAACCATATACAAACTTAGTGAAACTTAGCTATGCTATTACAACCATTCGATCAAATTTATATCAAAGATTAGATCGAATTCCCATGAGTTAAATATAAAAAATCATGCACAGGTAACCAATGTCGATTCCTCCTTGCCTTGATCGATACCGGTCCCCACGTGATTGACGTCAGTTTGCTGACTGACGCTGGTTACTGTGTATTCTAGCAAGTTAGTAAATCATGCTAATGTGAAGCAATTAAGCTCCATAACTCAACATCACAGATAACACAAAAGGCAATATGTCATAGAAGCATAAAAAAAGTCTCAAGATTTTCTAGCCCTTTGAGAAGAGGGATAGGGGTGATTAAATAACCCAGGTTAGGGTTGACAATGACTCGGGTTAGTCAAGGGTGATTGGGGTGAATAGACTACCATTTGAATGTTAGAATGAGAAATGAGGATGAGAATAGACTTTCAAATGGGTGGTAAGCTATTTTTAGGACTTCACATGTGTAAGTGGGTTAAATGGGTATATAGAAGGTGGAGGGAATCTTAAGAAGGGATAAGTTGAGTGGGGGAATCCTAAGGAAGGATTAATGAAGGGTAGTAATGAAGGGGGATAGGAATCCCATGGGGGATGATTAAATGAGGGTAATTAGGATAGATTTATGATAATTAATTGGTTTAGGATTTATTTAGGAGAAATTAAATTATTTTAGGATTGGTTGGATTTAATGGGAATCTAAAAGTGGGAATATGGGAATTAAGTTAGATAAGGGGGATAATGATAAAATAAGATGAGGCGAATAATAGAATAATTTAAGAGGGAAAGGGTGTGATTTTAAATGTAAGAGGGAAGCGAGTGTGCTAAGCGAGGGTGGAAAGTGAACGCTAGATGAAGGCACGAGGAGGTGCTGAAAATAGGTGTCTACATTGTGCCCCATTTTGTTGAGGGGTTTGTAATAGAGAATTGTGAGATAGAAATGAGAAATGGTTGATAGGTTAGACAACAAAGGGGTATTTGTAAGGTGATCCCCCTCAAACTAGTGATCGATGACAGGAAGAAGAAGGGAATCGGTCACAAGTTTGAAAAATATTGATGAAAAGGGTGGGAAGGGAATGATGGGAAGAATAGAATTTGAGGTATGATGCCGCAACTGAAAAGGGATCTCATGATAACAATGATTAAAATATGGCGGTGATTTTATGAATCACTTTGGTAAGGAAGAAAGGCTACATTTTATAGGGAGACGATGGTCATGTATTAAGGGTTAGTGAGTCGGTAAAAATCACTTCTAAATAGAGGGAATTCAATAAGAAACCACTCGAATGGGTGTGGACCGTGGGGACCAACGGGTCATAGACACACATCAAAATTATGTGTAATCGAATGCGAATAAAATGTGAGATCCTTTATATATGAGGAATCAAGTGAAAGGTATGTGTCTTTAAATAAGATGAGGATGATGATGAAAATAGTGACGACGCTACAATGAAGGGCACAAAAGTGTGGTATGGATGTTTTATCAACAAAGGAAGAGGGAGAGTTTACTAAATGACACTGATGGAGGAATGTGGGTAAGGGACAGAGTGGGTTAATGACAATTGAAGTGGGTCAGAAAAGACTTATAAAAATAAGAGGTGACTCTATTAGGGTTGACGAAGACTAAGGTGGTGGCTATATAAGCCCGCAGATTGGCCTATAATGGTCATTTTCATGCCTTACAACGATGATTGAAAGCTCTAGTTGATAAAAGGAGGTTAAGTTTATGAGAAAAATGTAGGCTGGAGGAGTGGCGAGGAAGAGGAAGAGGATACACCAGATGGTGAGTAATGAAAACCATGACTTTATTTTTAATTTCTTTAATGTTTATATTTTTGTTACATTTTCAAGTTTTTGGATGGGCTCTAGAGGCGGTCAATAGTGACTAGAGGTGGTCGCCATTAACACATCTTAAAAAAGGTGGCAACTTGGCTATGGGGGTGTCAACCCTCTTAGGTTGGCATCGATTGGGTATGAGGGAATTAGGTTTAGGATAGATGTTGATTTTTGATGAGCGTGTGATGAAATTAATGTTGAAGGAACTGATATTTAAATGATTTGTTTGTGATTTTAGGCTCGAGAGACACTCTATTTAAGAGAATGAGTCCCCACCTTTATGATCATATCAAAGGAAATATAACTGATGTTGAGAGGGATCACTTAGTTGAAATGGGTTTAGGTGGTTTCAGACATTTCAGAGGATCCCACGAGATGTGGGTTTGATGATTGCACTAGTGGAGAGGTGGCATGTGCGCATATGCACATTTTGGATGAGGCCAGGTGAGATGACCATCACTTTGGAGAATGTGTATCACATCCTCTTGTTTCTGATAGATGGAGAGCAGATAGTTCCCATCACAATGGATAGTAGATTGGTAGTGTTGAAGTGACTTTTCAGAGCTAACACAACACATATTACATTCAATTTAGGGGCATTTGGATATGAGATGAGATATGATGATAGAGTACCATAGAATAGACTGATATGTTTATTGATGATGGAAATATCATGTTACATACTTCCAGATTCATGGGGTGTGAGGTTTCTATGGATACTAATAGGGGTTTTGGAAGATATATTGGATCATTAGATTGTCTTTTCATTTGGGACAATGTTGCTGGCACATGTATAACATGAGCTATCGATGTACATATGGGGGAGGAGGACTAGATTGGATGTAGGGTTCATAATCCATTGCTGTGTTTATGAGCACATAACTGTTATTTGGCCACCAAGGCTATCATGGGTCATGGGGGATCACATCGAGCTATATGTGGGGTTTATGAGATATAGAGTAGATCAGGCCTACGGGGATAGAGGAGGCCGAGATGTAGACTGGTATACAGATAGGTTCGTAGAGTTAGATGTTGATTAGATTATATGGTGGCCTATTAAGACTTCTCAGAATGGCCTGGAGTGGACATTGAGCTAGCAGGGATGAGGAGGACTAGGTGGGTACATGGATGCATAATTGAGATGATTGAGGCCATGTAGTTTGACAGGGTTTGACAATAGTTTGGTGTCATCCAGACAGTGCCCAGGGAGCCTATTATGTATAGGAAGGAGGAGGGGGATAGGGATCTACCAAGTCCTATTATGATGTATCCATTAGAGGATGCTTTGACACCATGGGATGATGATGACGATGTGAGATTTGGTGTTGGGTTTGAGGATTGGATGACTACTTCGTGGGCTGCTAGTGTAGTCGAAGAGGGAGGAGAGAAATATATAGAGGGACTTTCCTCAGAGGGGCATGCATTTAGGCTTTATGATGTTAACTTCACCAGGTTTGATGACATCTCTACTTTGAGAGAGGTCCCTTAGAGGCCAATGATGTATTGAGACACTTTATTTTGGAAATATATGATATATATACATGATTTTGTCGTAGTTTAACATGTGTTCATTGTATGATGTGATGATCTGATTTATGTTTGATGTTTATGTGGATGTGGATGATGGTGGTAATGTGTTTAATTTTTTTTTTTTATGATGATGATGAGAATGTATAGATGTGGATAGATGTTATTTACATGATATATGATTATTTAAAATGTTGATTAAAAATGGATGTGATGGATAATTGATGATGTTTAAAACATGTGAAAATTTGGATAGATAACATGTAAGCAATAAATGTGATAAATTAGGATAAAAATGTGACTTGATGATTGATGACCTATGGGTATGAACGATGCTACATCGTATTAAGGAACACGTGGGGAAACAATACCTCCAATTGTAGTAGATTTAAATGAGAAGGGGACCCATGTCACACAATGTAGATGTGACCAAAACAAATGTTTACACATAACCAATAATAGCTAGTTATGTCAAAGATCAGGGGGAAACATGGATGAAATAACTTATGCACCTATAGTTGACACAACTAAGAGGGTTTAAGATGCAACTTGTATATAAGAAGAGGGTTATCTATAGGTGGATTTCCTTAAATATATGGCCCAACTCTAGGTAGGGGAAAGAGAGTAAAATGATCGATGCAGGAAGTTTGCTATGGATGCTAATAGAAGGTTGATCAATGCAGGAAGCCTTTGTTACCATGATATAGGAGAGTAGCCATCCTTTGAGGGTATGCTCTACTTTATACATAAATGATTTTTACATGATGACATGAGTGATATACATGATAGTCATCCTTCGAGGGATCAATCTATTTATTTGAATTGATTTTGATTTTTTTTTGACATGAACATCTGTCCTTCAAGGGAGTAGTCTATTTTTTAATAACCTTGACTTTGATAGGAGAAACCATGAATTTGACTATTATATGGGTAAGAGCTGGGAATAGTTAGGTAGACCACTTAGGAGGGGATAATGGATGTATAAGGAAAACCTTTGGGACCCTTAGCATGGTTCCAATAGGTTTATAAGAGGATGATGAATGTAATGATTGTTGATTTATCACCAAGATAGGAGAACCTATCCATAAGGAAATTTCTATGGATAGAGCTGTGGTGCCCATATTTAAGGTCATGATTAGGAAAGCGACGGAAGACCACATAATTCCAAATCATTATAGTGATGGATGGAAGAGGCTAATGATGAATGGATGATCAAAGGGTATACCTAAGCATATATCAGTAGGTATGATAACAATAGAATGGTCACAAGTGAAAAGTGTTAAGAGGCTCCAATTCCAGTTTACCATCAAGGGAGGCCAAATGATAGGCTTCTGACCCATATTTATGTGTAATGATGTATGGTCCAATCCAGTTGGGGGAAAAATTTCCATGTTGGCTCCTCTCTAGAGTAGTGATGTTCTGATTTTCTTTAAGGACAAGGTCACCAATATTGAAGTTGCAACATCTAAGGTTCTTATTGTAAGCACGTCTAATTCTATCTTAGTACACTTGATGGTGTTGAAGGGTGATAAGATGACATTCGTATAACAACTTGAGTTGTGCTAGATGCTCCTGACGATAGTCCTCATTATAAATAAAGTCACAGAGGGAAATACACAAGGAAGGAATATGAACTTCTAGAGGAAGGTTGACTTTAGAACCGTAGATGAGAGAGAAATGTGTAGCGCTTGTAGGGGTGTAGATGCTAGTTTGGTAGGTCCAAAGAGTGAAGGGAAGCTAAAGATGCCAATTACAAATTGCTTTATTAATAGTTTTAACAAGGATATTACACAAGGTCTTAGTAGAAGCCTCGGCTTGGCCATTGGCTTGAGGGTAGTAAGGAGAAGAGAAGCTAAGCTTGATGTTAAAGGTGGTTCCAAGCTTCTTAAAGTCTTTGTTTTTGAAGGATTTTCCATTTTCCATAACGAGCCTATGAGGGACACTAAAATGGAAGATAATGTGATGATAGATGAAGTTGATGATCAAATTAGATTTAGTTGAGGTGAGTGGAATTGCTTCCACCCATTAGGTGAAATACTTAGTCACGGTGATGATATAATGATGATGCTGTGAATAACAAGGATTGATGGTACTGATGAGATCGAGGCCCCATTGTGAGAAGGGACAAAGGTCTTGAGCTGGTTACAAGGTTTGGCTAGGAATGTAGAAAAGGTTGGAATGTTGCTGAGACTTTTCACATTTCTTAACATACTCACAATAGTCTTGATTAAGATAAGGCCAATAATAGCTTAGGTGAAGAACAAGCTTAACAACAGCTAAACCACTAAAGTGTCCACCAAATATGCCATCATGAACTTCTTAGATATCGTGAGGAGCCTCATGGGATTTAAGGCATCGAAGGAGAATACCATCAAATCCATGCTTATAAAGGATGCTGCTAAGAATGACATAGCAGTTAGAGTGCTAGAGAAAGGACCTCCTACCATTCTTAGAAAGATCAGAGGGTATCTTAGATTGGGATAGGTAGTCAAAGATCCAAGAAAGATCAGAACAATTGGTGTCAACATGGTTGACATAAGGAATCTCATGGGTATGGGATGGTTGATCAAAACAATGAAAAATAATAGATAATTTGGATTCTTCCGTTGTTTAGAGGATAAGAGAAGCAAGGGAGGTCATAGTGTCTATGAAACGATTAGATGACCGAGGGATAGCCTGGATGGAATAAGAGTTGAAATCTTCAAAAAGGAGAAGGATGATGTCCATGTACTTATGAAGGGTATCATTTTTACATTGATATTCACCTATAACTTATTTGACGATAAGCTCAGAGTCCCTATAGATGTCAAGAACTTAAACATCTAAAAAGGCAATAGTTTTAAGTACTTTTTCATATTGTTTGTACATTCAAAATTAAGCTTGTTTGTGAGGGGGATAAGATTTCCCTAATGAGGAATGATGATAACACTAGCGTCTCCCCCTTGTTGACACTTAGAGCCAGAGAAGAAGAGGGTCATATTAAGGGTACCATATAATAAATTTGGTCCAGATTATTAGAAATAATCTAACACAATAATAAAAACGTAGAATATAAAATACTAAATTAAATTCATCCGGGATGATATTTCATATAAAGAGTTCACAATATATAGGAGGATGTTATCCTTAATATAAGGAGTCAATATCAATCCTCAACAACTCACACTCCAAAATAGCTACGTGAGTTGTTTATCACAACATACTCACACTAACTATATTATTATTATTTTATTAAGGGAAAATAGTTTTGAAGGGACTATACCCTGTATACAAAAGGGCTCAAAAGACATATAGTAAAGGTGAGAGAAACAACCCAGAGAAGGGCAAAAATGTCAACCAAAGAGGGCTCAACAACCAAATATGACAATATAAGTGAAAAAAGGATCCAAACATACAATGATCCAAAAAGAAGCAAGAAAGATAAAAAAGAAACCCAAAGAGAAACAACATATAGAGCTCCGCCAAAAAACAACACCAGAACCGCCAGATAACAGCAACTTCACAGCCAAAAAACAACACCACAGCAACCCGTTACTTGATAGCCCTGTCAATCTTGTTCTTGATAGCTTGCAATGACATGAAGAAGGCAATGGCAGTGGCCTGAGAGGAGTCTTGCATATCTTCCTGAGAAATTGCAATATCCCTTTTCTCTTTAGGGCCCCAAATGTCCTCATTAACCCCACTTAAACTGCAGACACTATGAACATGTTGTTCAATGAAATTATAAATGCTTTTGAGGGCAGACAATATGCAGTCATTGTGGCTTTTAGCATTCCCCAATCTGCCATCTAAGGACTGTAACTTCTTGAAGACTTCAGCAATAACCCCCTCTTCCTCATCACTTTGAAGAATCCCTTTTCCCTTAGCTCTTTCCATATTTTTTACAGTCTCTTTGAGCTCTTGTATCTCCTTCTCTAATCTGTCCACCCTGTCCATCAATTCCTCCTCCTTGGGTTCCTCCATCGGTTTACTAATATGCAGGAGGTTTTCAGCAAGTTCCAAGTCTTTGTGGCTCCTTAGGATTCGTTGGGAAGTAGGGATTTTAGCTTTGATGTTCTTGCTTTTCTTGCTGGAAGCAGTAGCTTCACTCTTTCTTTTCAGCAAGGGGAGTGGAAACGGTGTGAGCAGGTGGAGGTATGGAGGAGGGAGGTGGGGTAGGATTCACGGGGGGCAGCTAGAATAGTGGCGGTGGATCAGGAGGATAAGTCCCTGGTGCAAAGGGACAGCCCAAGAGTGGCTCTGAACTTCCCTAATTTATTTCTCCAGCGAGTTTATCAAATAGTGAGGAAAGATGATTATGTTATTTCTACGAAAGTGATTTAGAAATATCAGATGCTTTTGAGGTATAGTCACAAATCTTCCTTCAAGAGTTACATACCTAACCACCATCCTGTCAAGCTCAGTAAAAGGCTCAGGAATTGACGCCACCTTGATGCTAGCAGTCACGAATTCAAGATTCTCCCCCTCGTCCAGAAATTTCTTGGTCTCCACCTCCCTGTCCACCTTCTTATTGAAGAATTTGGTGCTTCCAAGTTGAGGCCCGTGATTTGGGCGATGAGCTCTTCCGTGATTTCCATCTCCATGTTACTATATTTGACAATCCTATTCTTCTATCCCTGGGTGAATCTGATAGAAATGTCTTGGACGAAGCCTTGAATCCTTTCAATTAAATTAGACAGGCCCCCGATTTGCAGGTAATTCCAAAGCTCAATATTCTCTTTCCAAACAGGATTGTGGGTCGGTTCAGTTTTGCAAGGTAGACCCCCCATGTTTCCTCTACTCCTTTTCCTATTCTCAACAGTAAAAAAGCTACCACTATGCGGGACAGGCAGAGATTTGATTTTGATATTTGAATCTTTCCTTTATGTGAAAGCAGGTTTAATTATTATGCTATACTTGTTATTATTGCCCCGCTCCTCGGATTTCCTCCTATGCCAAGAAATGATGACAGTCCATTCCGTGCAGATCGCATCAATCATCCATATCTGTTGTGATGTCATCATAATGTACTTGAGGATCCACACATTAACGTCCAAATTACAGCCGTTAGTGTTGATTTTCACTGCCATGTAGATCAATGATTATGGCTTTATTGATTTGAGCGAGTAGAACGCCCCCCCTAAGCCAAGTTTGAAAGGAATTATTAACACCGAAGTTAGCCAAACTGTCAGCGACCCTATTTCCTACCCGATAGGTGTGGGTGATTTGAACATTTTCAAAGCTCTTGCATATATCAATAGCTTCCTCAATAGAATCCCTGATAGACCAGCTGGGGTGTTGCTTTTTATTTAAAAGATTGATGATATTTAGAGAATCACCTTCAATTATAATATTTGGAATATTACAATCTCTGGCAAGTCTTATACCCCAAAGAGCTGCCGCCAGGGCTTCGGAATAATGATTAGTCTTCCTGCCCATTCTCCCAGAAATAACAGCAACAAAACAACCTCTTTGATCTCTGATGACTCCCCTCCTCCAGAGTCTCTCGGATTGCCTTTTAAGACCCCATCAAAATTTAACTTGTGCCAATCAGTGGCAGGTTTAATCCATCGGACTGTGTTTCTATCAATACCATTGTTATTCCTATTGACAGTGTCAATATTCCAATCAGTTAGGATGTATTCTTCATTCTCCGGGTAAAGTCTATTTTTAGGGGGTTTAAATCTAGCCATATTATCTTGCACAACAATGATAATTTCGTTGTAGACTTTGTTACAAGCCTGTCTATTGTTTCTGAAAATGTTATCATTACGAGCCTTCCAAATTCTCCACATAGTGTGGGGTAGAACAAGTTGCCACAATCTTTTCACCAACAATGCTTAAACGGAGAGTCCCATTACTCCTAAGCCTGAAGAGAGGTAAGGGGAAAAATCCATCTCAGATTAAATTATGCAAAAACGAGCTGCCAAATTTTGGAAGCAATCTCACAATGGAGGAATAAATGCTTTATATCTTCTGCCTCTTTCTGACACTAACTATATTATTAATATGAGTTATATAAACTCATTATTAATAATATTACAATATATTAATAATGTTACACAATATATTTGTAACATTCACTCCCCTATTATTAACATTACTATTTCCCAATATACATTCCCCTAATGTTGACATGGGATAAAAAAAACAATCACACTTCCTTTTGCAGCTTGCCGCCCATGGGTGCTCGTGATATGGATGGTTTTATAGGAAAACCAACAACCTCAACAAGGATGGTTTTATAGGATAACCAAAAAATTCAACAAGGATGGTTTTACAGGACAACCAACAACCCAAATATCATGATGATGTCTTTTCCTTGTGCTGTCATCGTTTCCATTATATCTTTCAAATCAGGGAACTATGTAGGAAATTACTACTCACTTGAATCCAAATCTAAAAAGAGGCAGAAATGAAAATGGAACATTGAGATCATGTTCTTGTTCCCCCTCAATGTGAACATTTCCACTTATTCAACGCAAAATCAAGAACTTTGAAATCATACTGCAAACAATTGAAACTGGAACTCTGAAAAAGAGGCACACTGGAAAAGAAACTCACAGAAAGTAAAATACACACCACATCTCCATGCGGCCCCATTGTTGATGACTAACGAGAGGTCATTGATTGACCTCTAGTCCTCTAGTGTACGTGCTACTAACTCCAGCTAAATAAACTCTTTGATTAGCTACAATGAAGTATTCCATCATTTTACTTTAGCATTTGTATCCTCATCGTCAGAGTGTGTAGACTTCACTTTCCCAATCACTTTCTTAGTCTCTATGTTCGGAAATGAAGGCTTTATCCGAAAATACGTACCATCAAGGCAATTTTGTGCTTTTAGTTCTTACCAATACTTTTTGACTTCAACTCCAAGAGTGACAATAGTTGACTACAAAGAAATAATCGTGGACACTTGAGATCTTTTGCAATAAACTATGTATGTTAGACAAAGATAAAACTTGAATATTCAATTTTAGCATATGGTGGACGTTGGAACCATACATTGTAGTTTCTTCTAGATCAATGACCACTTGACTCACAATTTCATCTAGCTATTTGATAAGACATTACATCCTCTAGACTTGAATTTATTTTTCTCAATGTGAAGACCATATTAGATTATGACTATGTGAGGAATTACTATTAATCCTAATACACGTGTAAAATCATCATCTAGCACATTAACTACTATTCCAGCTAATTGATTTGAAATAGAATGAAACTTACTGATATGTTAAACCATACCTTTCTCCTTCCTCCACGTGGAGTCCGAACATAATTTTTCATTAGAAAAGTGAAATTATTCCAACTCTTTGACTATTTGACCCAAACAGTTTGCTCAATGTCATCCAGATAAAATGTGATGTCTTTGTTAGATTTATGTGATGCAGGTAGGCATCAGATAGACCTAGTGCTAATAATGTGACAAAACTTTTCAATACAAAAGAAAACATAGTTGAAAAATTACATTTGAAAAATGTGAGTTTCTTAGAATGTATGGCATGACAGCTACAAGTGGACGCGTGTGGGAGTAGAAACTCCACAGATCATGTAACGTTAGATATTTCTTGTAAATGGCCACCTGATTTTTAAGTGTGAGTCGAGTCGTTGAGGTTGACATCTTGAGGGGAGGCACAGCCGAGAATATTAGATTAAAAAAAATCCTCTCCGCACTTGTTCCAGCTTCATACCAGAGGTCTAAACGTCTTAATTGGTTGCGAGCTCAAAGCGACCAATGCATGAAATTTTTTAATCTTCATATCAGAAATGTCAACGCACAGTTTCACTCGCAAGCAGTGATGGTACACGTGCTCACAGGCAATTGTGCATGTGAAAAATGGATTGATTATATAGAATCAGATGGAAACAAGTTTGAATACAACACACATTACATTCAAGTACTCCTTTTTCAAACACTGGAATAAACCAGTCCACCAAAGACGGCATTGCTAAACTCTGACAAAGACACATTTTGAAGACGAACAGAGCACAATGTTGACGGAGAAAACAAATGGATGCAGAGGAACACGAGCCAAATTTAAATGTAGGAAAATCACTTGACTCCTTTGTTGTGCAACATAAGAATGTCACAGCCTAAGACACTACACATTATTAGCTCTAAATGTCCGCCAAAAAGACTGGAAATAAATAATATAATAATGAAATATGAAAAAAAAACCTTCACATATATCAAGTTAAAATCCATTCACAAGGGAAAATTGTAATAAGACTACCCCTCATAGTCTTCAAGATTCCATGGTTTTCTCTAATACCAAATAATAAATTTGGTCTAGATGATTAGTAATAATCTAACACAATAATAAAAAACATAGAATATAAAATACTATACTAAATTCATTTAGGATGATATTTCATACAAAGAGTTCACAATATATAGGAGGATGTTTTCTTTAATATAAGGAGTCAATATCAATCCTCAACAAATCTCAATCCCACATATATCTCTCCATGAATCTCTCAAGCTTATCCCTAGGATCACTCACACTCCAAAATATCTACGTGAGTTGTTTATCACAACACACCCACACTAACTATATTATTAATATGAGTTATATAAACTCATTATTAATAATATTACAATATATTAATAATGGTACACAATATATTTGTAACACCATACTCATGATGGAAGTGATTGATGGATTCATCTGGAAATTTCTCGCGAGGAAGATGCATACTAGGAAGAGGGGTTTCAGCTAATTAGTCTGCAATAGCTTGGCCCTTAATGGATTTTTGGGAGATAAAATCAAGGTAAAAATATGTCATGAGCATGAGCCAATGAGTGATGCAATCACTATGGTAAGGTTTTGAATGCATGGTTTTGTTTTCATGCAAATGTGCAACAAGGAAATTAACAATTTTCGAGCATGACAAATATACCTCTGTGTTAATTTTTTTAAGTCTTATCATTCCAAGACACCCCAGGTCTGTCTAGTTAGTCCAAGTGATATGAAAATAATCAGATTATTACTACCTGATCTCAGACCCTTGTAGGCTTTAAATATTTGTCGATGATTTACTCCTTTTTAAGTAATCAATTTAAAATAATGCAAGACAATAAGACAATTGCACAAAGATTGATTACGGAGTTCGGCAATTGCCTACGTCTCCGGGTTCGTGGTCGAACCGTTCCACTAGTAAAAACTTGTAAGTTACAATAGTACTTTCACAAGAAAACCTAATGGAAACTATTTAAACTTGCTTAGAAGAATAACGAGACCTTCGGATGACAAGGGTGAAAAATAGCACCCGACTTCCACCTTCTTGGCATACAATCTCCTTCGGCTTCGATCGGCCTTCCCAACGCTATCAATGCGACGCTAGCACTCTGGTCGACAATCCAGGATTTGCAAGTACTTGGTGTGGCGCTATGGGCCGACTAGGTAGTTTGAATAACTCCTAGCCACAAATATTTAATTTATTATTGCCTAACAAATAATAGGTCAATAATAATAAAAAATAACAATGCCTAAATAATTTAGGTCTTCACACAACAATTTCTCATTCTCCTCTTGGCTCGGACTTCACCTCCAGCACTCTAGGAATGAGCTTGTCTCCGAGTTTGTGTGTAATGTGTTTACAAAAGAATGGGTTCCCTATTTATACAAAATTAGGGCCCAAAAATAATGGACTTAACATCATCCTTAGGCTAATATTAGCCTTACCCGTACATAGAAATTGGGATAAAAATTCCCAATAATGGGCGGAATGCATAGGAAATGGGATTAATACCCATTTTAGCCGATTAGCATGTTTAATAATAGGATAAATATCCCATAAGAGCGGCTAAGCATTTGTTAAGGGATAAAAATCCCATAAGGAGCGGCATTTGTTTGAAATGGGATTAATTCCCAAAAGAGGTGCATATTTGAAGTGGTCAAAAGACCACGTTAAGCTTAACTGCCCCATCTCCCACCGCTTCCCACCTTCCTTCCTTCCACGTGGAAACATCCACGCAAGGCTTAATGCCTCCCAAACAACCGCTTCACCACCTTCTCCATGTGTGTGGAAGTTTGGCATGCATGCGGTGGTTTAATACTATTGTATCAACATTATATTTAATACTAATGTATGAACATTAATATATATATATGTGGGCATTGGCATATATGCGCGCCATTTGGAAAGTGGACTTACCAAGATAATATAATTTCGACCCATACAATGTGGAATAGAAATAATTAACTCGGTAATAGCATATAATCCACTTGTTGTCTCCTGATAGGAAAATCGAGTGAATTCGACGAGTGGTGGCAAGCCACGTGTCACAGTGTGATTCGGTCCAAATATTGACCAGTTGACCAGAGTTGACTTTCCCGCTGTCTGAACTTTGACCGAACATATCTAGAGCTCCCGATGTCCGTTTGTCACATTCTCACAGTCGTTGGAAAGCTCTCGAGATGATCTTCTACACTGACACCATTTAGGGATGTTTTAGGGAACTTTTGAAAATGATCCCCTGATCACACCTCCCCACTGAGAAAAGCTTTTTGTCCCAAAAAGCTTCCATACTGTCCTGAATCTGAAAAACTTTGCTGCCACCTCGGAAGTGCTGCTGTAGTAGACCCTTGGGTCTTCTCCTCCAACCTTCTCACTTTGACAACTCTACTCCGATCCTGGGACCTGTGGGTTATGGGCCCACGACGCTTCCGCTGCGCCACTCTGATATCCGAAGAAGACCTCCACGCCTCCGCTTTATGGTGCTAAGTTTCTGAATGAAACCTCAACGCTCCTTCTGTGTGGTGCTAAGCTTCTTGATATCTGACAACAAGGATCTTCTTTGACTCTATAACACAGCTCCTGGCTTCGAGTTGATTCCGTAGAATCTGAACTGGTTTGAAGGAACTCCATGTTATGTAGAGCTTTGATTGATCCGATGTGAATGATGGACAATGAATTGTCCCTTTTACAGACCTCAACGCCTCCGATGCATGATGCTAAGCCTCTTTCAAGACCTCGAGCCTCTGATGCACGATGCTAAGTCTGTGTAGACCTCAATGCCTCCGATACATGATGCTAAGCCTCTTTCAAGACCTCGAGCCTTTGATGCACGATGCTAAGTCTGTTATAGACCTCAACGCCTCCGATGCATGATGCTAAGCCTCTTTCAAGACCTCGAGCCTCCGATGCACGATGCTAAGTCTATTACAGACCTCAACGCCTCTGATGCATGATGCTAAGCCTCTTTTAAGACCTCAAGCCTCCAATGCATGATGCTAAGTCTGTTAATCAGCTACCATTCGTATGTGTGGTCGCAATGCCTTGACACCGAATGACGTTCCGAGCTAATCCTTTGAGAGCTCCTCTTGTTGACATACTAATATCAGGTACCATTCTGCTGCACGGTCGCAATGCCTCTACACAGAATGAAGTTTCGACCCGACGTCAATGCCAATGGTGATTCAGCTACCATTCTACTACATGGTCACAATGCCTCTACACAGAATGAAGTTCTGAGCTGATCTCTGTGAACTCTATTGTCTGCACAAATGGCAGATCAATCTCCAAGCTTTATATGAGTCAAATCCTATATCCAAGCTATAACAGGTACTCACAAGCTGATTAGGAGATATGTTTGGAGCATTAATCAAATTTTCTAAGTAAGAAAATCCACTGAGTATTGTAAACCTTTCTCTCAGCATTTTCTCACAAAATCTGATCTCCAAACTTAATATTGCATACGATCCATCAATCTGAATTATGCAATATATAATTGAAAAATTGTTGACTTACCCATTTTAAAGGACTTTCACTTTCAGGTATTACCTGGTCCTGGGTTGAATTGTCAACTGGTGGTGGAGTAGAAACTTCCTTCTGCCTTTGCAATAGGCCTCCATTCCATCTTTGGCTTGCCATTACTCTGATGGCGAGATGGATGCAGTTTCCAGCAATTTTCCACCTGATGCCCATTCCTCTGGCAATGAGCACAAAAATTCCTCTTAATCTCCTTCTTCTGGGATGAGGAACTCTTTCTGCCATTTCTCGACTCTGCATGACGAGATTGGTCTTTCTGATTTGCCGTGTTCCTGACGAACGGCATCAACTTCTTCATCAGTGTCCTTCTCTTCCAGCATCTGGCCACTGAATGATTATGCAATCCACAAAAAGTACATGGAAAAGAATTCCACATCTTCTGAAAATCATAACCATACTTCTTAAGCTGAAAAAGTGGATCAGAATTTTTATTGTGCTTATGATTATGGTAAGAAACTGGAGGTGGAATCTCATTACCTCTTCGCTGATTTCTCTTACCACATCTTGCCTGTGACGACGAAGCACAACTTTCCTGCTCAGAATCTTCTTGCAGGACTAGTGGGGTAATCACTTTGCTTTCGGAAGCTTGTCTCCCGTCAGCGTTCTTGGAGCATTCTCCAATTTCCATTCCCACACTAGGATAACCCAAACCTGCAAAACGAGGATGATCCTCGACCTGTATTGGGTTAGCAATGCCTTGGCCATTTTTACCAAGGCCTCTTCCATCAAATCCCATTTTATCTAGTAACTTGGATCCAATGCCTCTAGTATGCTTTTCAAACAAACCAAAGACTTCATTACCTGAATCTGAAACTGAATGGGAGGAAGAAGAAGATTCCCGTGGTGAACAACTTACAGTGCAATCATCTGCCATGGCCTCTGCATCTGAAGTTGAAGGTATTTCCTTCCTCTGATCACCACACTGCAACCTTGCCAAGAGCTCATCCTTGGTTTGCAGTTCTGATTTCAAACGAGCATTCTCCTCTTCCAAGGAGGAATACATTGATCACAGGAGAGAATTCTCTTCCTGGATCTGGTGATTATAAGATTCAATCTCTTCGAGCTTTGCCTGTTTAGACATCTTGCCCATAGTGCACTTGTACCCTGTTCACACAAATTGAACCAACTGAACCAATCTTGAAGCAATCACTCTGTTAATCAGATTTACTGAAAAGCAACTATGGAGCTAAACCAGCTCTGATACCAAACATGATCCGAAAATAATCAGATTATTACTACCTAATCTCGGACCCTTATAGGCTTTAATTATTTGCCGATCATTTACTCCTTTTAAGTAATCAATTTAAAATAATGCAAGACAATAATGACAATTGCACATAGATTGATTACGGAGTTCGGCAATTGCCTACGTCTTCGGGTTCGTGGTCGAACCGTTCCACTAGTCAAAACTTGTAAGTTACAATAGTACTTTCACAAGAAAACCTAATGGAAACTATTTAAACTTGCTTAGAAGAATAACCAGACCTTCAGGACGACAAGGGTGAAAAATAGCACCTGACTTCCACCTTCTTGGCATACAATCTCCTTCGGCTTCGATCGGCCTTCCCGACGCTATCAATGCGAAGCTAGCACTCCGGTCGACAATCCAGGATTTGCAAGTAATTGGTGTGGCGCTATGGGCCGACTAGGTAGTTTGAATAACTCCTAGCCACAAATATTTAATTTATTATTGCCTAACAAATAATAGGTCAATAATAATAAAAAATAACAATGCCTAAATAATTTAGGTCTTCACACAACAATTTCTCATTCTCCTCTTGGCTCAGACTTCGCCTCCAGTAGTCTAGGAATGAGCTTGTCTTCGAGTTTGTGTGTTCGTTGCACCCGTGTGTTTTTTACAATAGAATGGGTTCCCTATTTATACAAAATTAGGGCCCAAAAATAATGCACTTAACATCATCCTTAGGCTAATATTAGCCTTACCCGTACATAGAAATTGGGATTAAATCCCAATAATGGGCTGATTTCATAGTTTTAATGGGATTAATACCCATTTTAGCCGATTGCATTTTAATAATAGGATAAATATCCCATAAGAGTGAGCCAAGCATTTGTTAAGGGATTAAAATCCCAAAAGGAGGTGACATTTGTTTGAGGTCCCACATGTTGGATGGGAGATAATTCCTAAGGCTTTAAAGCCTTTCCACGCATATTTGAAGTGGTCAAAAGACCACGTTAGGCTTAACCGCCCCATCTACCACCGCTTCCCACCTTCTTCCTTCCACGTGGAAACATCCACGCAAGGCTTAATGCCTCCTAAACAACCGCTTCACCACCTTCTCCATGTGTGTGGAAGTTTGGCATGCATGCGGTGGTTTAATACTAATGTATAAACATTAGATTTAATACTAGTGTATGACACATTAATATATATATGTGGCATTGGCATATATGCGTGCCATTTGGAAAATGGACTTACCAAGATATAATTTCGACCCATACAATGTGGCATAGAAATAATTAACTCGGTCCATAGCATGTAATCCACTTGTCGTCTCCCGATAGGCAAATCGAGTGAATTCGACGAGTGGTGGCAAGCCACGTGTCACAGTGCGATTCGGTCCAATATTGACCAGTTGACCAAAGTTGACTTTCCCATTGTCTGAACTTTGACCGAACATATCTAGAGCTCTCGATGTCCATTTGTCACGTTCTCATAGTCGTTGGAAAGCTCTCGAGATGATATTCTACACTGACACCATTTAGGGATGTTTTAGGGAACTTTTGAAAATGATCCCCTGATCACCAAGTGAACTCCTAATTAATGTTATCTCATCCCCTTAGGTGATTTAGGAAAGTCCATTCATTCCCCCTAGGTGATTTTAGGAGTTCATTAAAAATTACAAGCTAGAGGTAGTTGTGGGAAGGGCTATCACTTGCCTTCCCAACGCTAGAGCAACCCCATGGAGTGGAGAAGAAAAACCAAAAATGGACATGGAGGTGATTAAAAGGTCTTGGGACATCATGGAAGTGATTCAAGAAGATTATGGAAGGGCTCGGAGAAGTTGGGTCAATTTCACCAAAATTAGGTTTCACAAGCCTAGTTATTGCACAGGCCAAAACAACCACTGAGCTTCTAAAGGTGATTATGGGAGCTCCAAATGGAGTCAGAAGAAAAAATAAACATCTCCAGAAATAGAATTCCAAGACTTATAATAATATAAAATTATTTCTTTCACAAAACTTTGGCGCATTAAGTATGTAAGTAGTTTTTTTCATGTACATGTGGAGTACCAAATCAAAAATCCACTTATTCAAGAATCAAATGGAAGAATAAAGACATGAGACATCCACCATTGGAATCAAAAGTCCATTTCAAGTAAGGATCATATAAAACTTCACCAAAAAATTCCATCGGGAGCTCAAGTTATCATCCTCTCAAGCTGTCCTCTTGGAGCGAGTTTGAGAGTTAGCCAAATTTTAGGAGGACACGTGTAAGCTCTAGGAGCCTGACAGGATTTTATTTCCTTGACGTCCCTCAAGGTTAGGGAAATAAACCATGAAAAAATTCTCCCAGCCCTTATATGACCTCTAGAACCTCATGCGACTTTCAGGATTGTCAGTTCAACCCCCAGGTGCTTGTGGGAGCTCAAATTCCCTGCAGTCGGATCTCTGCCACGTGTCAACTCAAGGAGCATCATGGAATTCGATGTAACTCATTTCCCTCACATGTCAGGGACATAAAACCTTGAAATTTTTTCCCATCCCCCTACGGGAGACTTCTGGTCACCCATATGATCCGCTACCATCCCCTCAGTGCTTTAAAGCTAAAATTTTAGCCTTCATTCCCTACCGTTGGATCTCCGCCATGTGTCATCACCTTGCTTGCCATGGAATTTGATGTCCCTCACATCCCTTTGAGGTGAGGGGCATCAGGGACATGAAAATTTTCCTCATCCCTTCTTAGATTTAATTTTTAAATTAAAAAATTTCCTTCTGCTTTTAACGTCTAACATCTAACTCTTATGTGCACAACTTGCTATGTAAATTTCTCTGCAAATTCTCACCACCACTCCACCATTACCAAAGATAAAACCATATTAACCAAAAAAATGAAATCCTTTACCCCATTGTGATACATAGGTCTCAGAAGAATATTTCATTGAGATAAGAAGAAGAAAAAAAGAACAAAGAAGAAGAACAATGGAAATCCCCATTTTCGTGAAATCAAAATATGAAGAAATATTCTAAACCGGTGCACGGATTGAAAAAATTTCCATTGTTGAGTTATTCTCTCTTGAAGGCCATTAAAAAATCATATTCAAACCTCCCATTTATAGCCAAGAATGTGTTATTCAGTCAAAATATGGCACTTAGCGAAAAACATGTAGAAGAACAAAGCGTATTCAAAGGCACAGAAGGGTCAGGAAAGAATCACACGCGAAGAAGAGAGATAGATTTGGGACTTAGCCATTTTCACGTGTATGAGCTATTTTTGGAGATAGTGTGTTGAACACACAAACCAGTTAAAGACTTGTGCGACATGCATTGACTATTTTTGGAGGATCGGCTATGAAGCACTTTGCATGGGTATAGGCTGAGAATAGATTTACTACTAATAGTTAACTAGAAGAAGGTCTATTGTTAGCGCACTTGCATGTGTGGCTATTATTGTAATGACAATGTGTGGCTAATAATAGCATGCGACCTATTTTGGGATTAGATAAGAGGTGAAGAGAAATTCTCCACCATTAGTAAATATGTATTGTTCTGTGTAGTATGAGACATACAAAGATAAATAGTAAGTACTGAGAGTGGTGAGAGAAGATTTAGTATGAAGTTATGTTGTAATTTCTGATGTACGTGCATAAGCCTATACTACTATCTATTATAAGGAAGCTTTTGTGTATTTACTGCATGTTAAATATAATGGAGTGTTATTGGTTGACTCAAGGTTTTAATCATGGTATAATTAGGTTATTACTTGCATAAATTGATTTCATTATGTTTATCACATGATTCATGTTATTCTTTAATATCTAGATCTGGATATGCTCTGTAGAATGTTATATTAATTATGGATCTGAATGCTTTAAGTCTTCATAATGCTAATATCCTACAACAAACAACCATAAAGAGGGGCTTGGTACCTTTGCACACTTCGGGTGAGGACTCAGTCTAGGATGAGTGATGTGCCAAGCGTGCCTGGGATTTTACTGGTGAATTCTAGGCTGCATCATTGGTTGCTTTTCCAGGACCTCTTTTTCATTTTTTTTTCAGGATGGTTCATGATGCAGATGTACCAGTTGACCCTAGCAAGTGTTGAGGAGTAGATACATGACCTAGAAGAAAAATATGCATGGAGGTTCAGTACTAGATCTAAGTTTGATGCACGCACTTGGGTGGAGAAAAATCTGTTTGACTATTTGTATGAGAGATTCTTCACTATCTTTCCGGTAGAACTATACAAGTGGATGGTTGCTTATGCATCTAAATGGAATTGGAGGTATCACACACTTGTTTGGATGTAGGAAGAATTTTATAACCTTTATGATGCTGATCTAATTTGGACTCATGTTGTGGATACATGGTTTCGTGGTGTTTTGAATAGCTATATCTTAAAGTACTCAATTTCCACTTATTCGTGCCCAGAGGTAGCTGAATTCCAATTTTTACGATATCCCAGGGGAACTTACACGGAAGGCATTCCACTAGTGATCAAAATTCTGATGGTAACCCTAAACTTGGAGAATATACTGATGGCAAACTAAACCCCACCACGCATGGGGGTAGGAGCAGGTTTGGTGAAAGATGGTAGACCTAGCGACAGAAAGGAAAAGAGAGGAAATATGACTTAAGTATAATGAGGCACACGAGAGGGAGATAGAGAAGCAGTGGATGTTGCAGAGTGAATGGTGTAGTGGAGAGAGATAGTTTGGGAAGGGTTTGAAGTTCACGTAGAAGACATGGAACTTGAGCATCAGGAACTCCCCCATTTGGGAAATCATGACAGGGAACCCTCCTCGGCCTCACGTAGAAGTGCGCACCAGTAGAGACGACCTGGGCCATGCAGGGCATGCATCTAAATCCACCTGGTAACCTTTCCCTTATGCTTGGTTTTTTGATATCTAGTATAACAAACAATCAGTAAGCTAATTTAGGTAGTGGGAGCATAGGGGTGAGTCATATAAAAAGCACAACGATGGCAACACAAATGGATTTTTTGTTATATGGGAGTACCTTTTCGGGTGTATCATCCACACAAAATTTAGGCACGTAGATTTTTGGACTCTCTTCTGGGAGTAGTAACACTTCATAGACTATTGGGGTGTAGTTCAGTACTACTGTTGGGACACAGGGAAGTACATCTTATGGTATGACTCTAGCTACGAGGTCAAGATCAGGAGGTATAGGTGGCTCTAGTTCTGGTGGATCTGGTGGTTCTAGAGGTAGAGGAAACACAGGAGGTTATGGATCAGGTGGGAAAGGTCCACACCAACCCCAGAATATTTACATGGAGATGTCTCTTCATCTCCTAGAGTATAGGGGCATAGAAGATTCTACTGAACACGTACACATGTGTGAAATACTATGGCACACAAAAGGAATCATGACTACTAAGCGTAGGGAAAGTCAATTTGCTACTATGTTACAAGGGCATGCACACAATTCGTACAAAATTTTTGACCTTGATCAGACTTGCGTAGACTATGTAGCATTAAAATATGTTTTCCTTAAAGAGTTTCACATCCCTAAGTTTGAGAAAAAGAGTATAAGTGTGCTCAAGGATATTAAGAAAGGAACTACTGAAAGTGTCAGAGAGTATGATGCTCATTTTAAAACACTGTTATCCAAGCTTTCTTATGATATTCATGCAAGCCAACATGTGCAATGGTTTTTTGGGGGCCTAATAACACCTTTTAGAAGGGTGATATCACATAAGGCATACAAGGATCCACGCAAAGCACTCAAAGTAACTTTTCGAACTAAGGTAGTTGGAAGTATAGACACTAGGGTGAGCCCATTTTTAGAAGCACAAATCACAACTATGGAAAAGCAGTTGGAGAAACTATCGGAAAATTCAACACATGAGACGCACATAGGGATTTGGTGCACAGATTGTGAAGTGGAAGGTCACACAAAGGATAGTTGTCCCCGTAGATCAGTGTGCTCGATGTTGTTGGACTATGAGATATGCCATTTAAACCATGATGTTAGCCGCTACCCATTACTATAATGCACGATAAGGAAGAACATCTCTTCATAATACTGTAAAATTTGTAGGTCCACGACTCACGACACATAATACTACAACTTGATTGGTCAGATCCATGATGCTATAGATATTGGTGTATGGACAGACAGGAGTTTTAGATAACTCTAAAGGCAAGAACGAGCATTAGGATCGGGGTCACAATCAGGCGCGATATGATCCGAGTGAAGGACATTTCGAAGGAGGTCATGGCAGAGGTCAAGGGTTTCATGGATGATATGGAGGCCGAGGCCATGGTGGTGGAAGAAGCGAGTTCCCTCATGGAACATGTTACACATGTGGATCTCCTGACCACTACAGGTGCACAAATGTCCTTAGAATATTACATGTTCTTTCTGTGGAAATAATCATAGTTATGAGGAATGCCTGAATTTGTATGAGCATCTTAGTAAGAAACATAAATTAAAAAAAGGCGTAGGGATGGTTAGGATATAATGCATTGTGGAAAATCAGTGGATGCCAAAGTTGGAACCAGAATCCGAGGCATTACAGGTAAAGATCACTACCCATGCTGAAGCAGCGCGTGCCAAAGAAGCATTGTAACAGAAGCCTACCATCACTAAGGAGGAGGTTCTACATGCACGGTACCTAGATCCCACCCATCAGAAGGAGGTTTACCAGGAAACCATGGAGGTACTCAGGAATCTTCAGGGTGAAATACATTATTTAAAGGAAGAATAGCAGAAGATGGAGCAAAAGAAAGCATCAGAGGTGATCCAAACTGATATGGATGATTTGAAAGAAGTGTGCAAATTGTTGTGCTAGGAGAATATCATTCCACTATTGGGGAATTGGTTAAAAGGAAACACTCCATGTGCATAAGTACTGAGACTGGATGGAAGATCCTGCATGTAAATCTTCCCCCTCATATCCTAGATTATGACAAGGAAATAACTCTAAATGCTGTTGTGGATGGGTGGCTATTGAGTAATATACTGATTGATATAGGTGTCGCGAAAGTCAATGTTCTTACCTTAGATGCATGGGTACAAATGGGGAGACCTCCATTTCAGCCATCCTCTAATGTATTGTTCATGGTTAACTGGACTAAGGCCACTCCCATCATATTTTTAAAAGATGCATCCATTACCATACAAGGAGCCACGTTCACTGGAGATTTTGAGGTTTTAGCACTGGTAGAGTCAGATAGCTTCCCATATCTATTGGGGCATCCTTGGTGCTATGTAAATAATGTTGATATTCGGTTCAACAAGGGTTATATCAGCTTTGAAAACAAGGAGGAAAGATTTATTATCCCTTTAACAGATGGAAAATATGTGCCCTATGTTGAGCCCTTGAGTGAAGAAGACCTGAATAGGATTTATGTACGCGCCATCCGGGATCCAGAGGTACTTGAGCCATGTAAAGAAGGAATCTTTCAGTGGGAGGATGCACAATCTATTAGTGATACTACAAGTGTTGCTTGTGATAATTGGGCTCATAGCACTTATGAGTTGGTAGGGCGCGAAGTAAAGAGCATATTTCCTAGGGTCATCAAACCACGTTATATGAGGAGAATAGGTAACAACTCGATACCTTGTTACACCAGAGAAGGAGACCCTATGGTGTTCCTGTGCGCCATGGAATAACATTGGATAGACCCACTGGAGAGAAGGAATATGCTAGCATATACCCTACGTGGGACAACAATGTGCTGGTGGGTGGTCCACAAGGATAATCTTATAGGATGGAATGAAATTAGGATTTCTCTTGCCACTAGGTTCTTCAGGAGTAATGCACCTACTCAAATATGCACTTATCATGGTAATCAACCTGTTCAACACCATCGTTCAGTAGTGTGAGAGACTCTAGACAGAGGGGCAGGAAAGCTTTACCACCTTCGCTCTGGGTGCACAAGTTTTATTCCACTCTACAAGGTTGTGCGTGTGCTTGGTATGTATATGCAAAACTCCATAGAGAGACTAAAAATTGGTAGGATTTAATTGCAGGAATGACCTAGACATTTGATTTCTTATCTACTAAGCCTTCGGTGGAAGAAGCATTAAAAGTCATAAAACGCTTAACTATGGGAGATAGTGCCAAGGTGATGAAGAAATCATTCAGGAGTTATTCGATGAAGGAAACTTAGGAGCATGTTTTTTGAAGAAATAGAGGCCGATGCCACACTACTTCAGTGCTTTCCTTGAGAGAGAAAAGGGAAAAATGGTCTACTTAGTGGATGAAAAATAAGTAGAAAATTTGGATGTAAACCATTCAACAGGTAGGCGTGAGGTGTTGGACAGTGCAGATAAGACCACACGTGCTTATCATGAACCTATGAAGACAAAGAAAGTGAATATTGGATCAGATGTTGAGCCTAAGGAGGCCATAATTGGGGACTATTGGTTAGACTCTAAAGTGGCAAAAATCATAGAGTTACTACGGGATTATCAGGATTTATTCCCTCAAGGGTACCATGAGCTTAAAGGCATACATGAATCATTAGGGGAGATGAGGATAAAGCTTAAAGAGGGTGCACGCCTAATTAGAAAGAGACCCTACAGGATGAACCCCAACTTGCATGAAAAGGTCAAAGAAGAGATTGAAAAAATGTTGAAGTTTGGAATCATCAAGCCCCTGGACAAGTCAGAATGGGTTAGTCCAATGGTGATCAGTATCAAGAAGGATGGTCCTATTAGGATCTGTGTGGACTACAGGGAGCTGAATGTTGCATGTGTGACTGATCCCTTTCCTATGCCATTCACTGAGGAAATACTAGAAGGTGTTGTAGGGTGCGAAATCTATTCATTTATAGATGGGTTCTCTAGGTATCATCAGGTTAGGATTTCCTAGGAGGATTAGGAAAAGACTACTTTTACTACTGAATGGGGTAGCTTCACCTATACCGTGATGCCTTTTGGTCTGAAAAACATGCCTGATATATTTTTGCACATAGTTTTTTAGGCATTCAAAGAGTTTATTCACAACTTCTTACAGGTTTATTTAGATGATTGGACAGTGTATGGACTAGTCAAGGACCATTGTGACAATCTACACTTAATGTTTGAAATATGTAGATAGTTGAGTATCTCTTTGAACATCAAGAAGTGCATATTTGCTACACCATTTGGAATACTATTAGGACACATAATCTGCAAGGAAGGTTTGTTGGTTGATCTAGCTAAGCTTGTAGTTATTATCATCCTAAAAGAGCCTACCAGACAGAGTAAGGTGCATGGATTTTTGGTTCATACAGGATATTACAAGAATTTTATTAAAGGCTATGCTAAGGTTGCTGCACCTTTGGAGGAGTTACTAAAAGGAAAAGGAACGTTCTACTAGGGAGAACCGTAGCAGTGCACATTCGAGACATTAAAGGAGAAACTTACTACCACACCTATTCTGCACTTTCCTTTGTGGGACTAACCATTTCATGTACATATGGATGCCTTTGGCACAACCATTGGCGTGGTATTGGCTCAGCCTAGAAGAAGGTATTGTAGATCATCCTATATGTTTTTCTAGTATAAAATTGACTCCTGAAGAACATAATTACACAACTATAGAGCACAAAGCTTTGTCAATGATCTATGTGCTACATAAATTTAGATAGTACTTGCTAGCTATACCAGTTATCTTTTATATAGATCACATGGCATTGAAGTATTTGGTAAATAACCCATTTTACAAGGGCACATATGTAGATGGGTACTCTTATTTCAAGAATTTTATTTCACAGTTGTGGTAAAACTAGGGAAAAGTAATTCTGGACCAGACCATTTATCCAGAATACAGTCAGGAGAAGAAGCATAAGAAATTGAAGATACCATACCTGATGCACAGTTATACAGGTTACAACAAGTGCCATCAGAATTAGAGGACATTGCTATGTCTTTTTATGAATAGGCATGACACTAGAAGGAATGAAATCCTTGGAGAAGAAATAACTTGTCTATACGTGCGACACCCTCTATGTTGATTAGTGGTTACCTGTACAAATTAGGTTGAGATGAAGTATTGTGCCATTGTGTACTGGAGCATGAGCACACAAATATTATGGAAGAAGCTCATGGTGGTATTGTAGGTGGCCACTATGCAGGTGACGCCACTACGCACAAGATTTTACTCATTAGATTATGGTGGGAGACCATGTATAAAGATTGTAAGGCATATTGTAAGGATTGTGATCACTATCAGTGCCTTGGAAAACTAGGAAAACAATATGAAATGCCTCTAAGACCTATTACAGCACAAGACCATTTGAAAAATGGGCTATAGATTTTGTTGGTCCTATTTCCCTAACTGCGCGTAGGACTGGATCATGCTATATCATAACTTGCACAGATTATCTAACAAGGTGGGTAGAAGCAGTGCCTACAAAGGATTGTACAATGGCTACAACAACTAGGTTTCTATGGGAAAATATTATTATGAGGTATGGATGTCCTTTAATTTTGACCAGTGATAGGGGCACACACTTTCTGAATGAGACAATCAGAATTTTATTGGATGAATTCATGATTGCACACCATAAGACTACACCATATCATCCTCAGGAAAATGGGACTGCTAAGGATTTCAACAAAATTTTGAGCCAGACATTGACAAAAATTTGTGATGTTGGAAGAAAGGATTGGGATGATAAAGTATCTGCAGTGCTTTGGGCATATCGCACAACATATAAAAGGTTGAACAAAGCCACACCATTTCAGTTAGTGTTTGGCAGAAGCCATTCTTCCTATGGAATTCATGTTACCATCTTTGCGTATTACGTGCTCGCATGGAGGTCTAGCTGATGAGCAAGCATTAGAAGAATGGATTGAAAAGTTAATCAAGCTGGATGAGTGAAGACATAAACATGTTGGAGTTAAAAATAAGAAAAGGTCAGGAAGAAAGCATGGCATGACAGGCACATCAGGGATAAAAAGTTTGATATTTGGTAGATGGTGCTCCTTTATGATTCTAATTTTTTGCGCCATCTAGGAAAACTCAAAGTACATTGGTTGGGGCCGTATGTTATCACTCACATACTTGAAACATACTCTTGCCAATTAGAGGTGCTTGATGGAACACTGTTACCTAGTTACTTCAATGGGAGTAGGCTGAAGCCCTACTATAAATAAGTCTTCTTGGTGTTTGTAATAAGGCAATGTTTCCATTTAGATTAGGTTTTCAATTCTGTATTTTCATTAATGTATTTCCTTATTTTTCGCTATGCTTTGTCAATTTAGTTGGTGTTTTTGTGTAATAAGCACGTTTGCGCACCATAAGCTAATTACTATTTGAAGCATTTATATGTGTAGAGGACTACACATACCCTTAGTGTGGGGTGGTTATTGATATCCAAGTACATGACTATTGAAAATAAGTACACATGAAAGGAACAAACTGCTACGGGTGTTATTCAAAGTTGGAGAATTGTTAGAAAAGAGATTACTTCTAGACAAGATGACCATAGATGGAGATAAATGATGGAACAATATAACACGAGGTAAGTAGAGGCCGTGAAGACTACCAGTGGAAGGCGTAGTGACGAGGTACTCAGGCACATGGAAGCACACTGAAGAGAAGTCTGTAGCCAGAAGGTAGGAGGGCATGCTAGAAGGTTATAACTGGGGCACGAAGATGTACCACGCAGAAAATGAAAAAAAAGGATCAATTAATGAGGATTATTGGTAGGTGAAGGAGCAATAAATACACTAAATTTTTGAAAATATATAAAAGGATGGGATGCGAGTTCATTCTTACCATTGTAATCATGATAATTTGAAAGAGCCAAGTGTGACCAAGCTGTGAGAAGAGTATTCAGGTGCAAAGAGTGTGAATCAAGACATGACGAGTAGATTTGTGCACAGAGGAAGCTTGTGTCCCTAGTTGCGAAGGGTTTGACCGAAGCAAGGCGTTGCAAAAGAGCTAGGGAACGTGATTTCAACTAGGGCATGTTAAATCAAGCTAGGGTTTGGGTTTGCACATTTATAGGAGATAAAAGGTGAGTATTTGAAGTGAGGAGATTGTAGGTTATTGATGGCACCAAAGAAAGCACCTACCACAGGAGCTAGGGGGAAGAAGAAAGTGGAATTAGAGGTTGAAATGAATCATGAGAGTAATTTCTCAAGAAATGTAGTATCCAGAGGGTGTGATTGTGGGTCAAGAATGGGATTCCTACATCCAAAAGAGCAAGATCAATTATTATAACCATCATACAACTAAAAAAAAAGGATTTAGATGTGTTATTAAATAAAAATACAAATAAGAACACAACAAAAGACATGCCAATGTATGATGATGCTGGGGAGAAGTTGTTGAAGTAGATTGGAGTTTACCAGTTGTATGAGCTCCCCTACTTTGGTAAATATGAACCCTTGTACCAGTGGTTGATGAGTAGGGTACATGAATATTTGTTCTAATTTGTAGGATGCAAGGTAAGGATCACAACCGTGTTGATCTCAACAGTAACAGGGTTGAAAGGCACAGGGGTAGATCTAGAACAGTGATTTAACTGATAAGGCCACAATCTTAGAGACAAGGAAGGAGTTGGGGTATACCAAGGGTCCATGCGGCATGGACATTGATAAACTAAAGAAGTACCCAATCATATAAGCAGCTACAAACTTAGTGACAAAGTTGAATGACCAAGAAAGATGGTCACAAGTAAACACAATGTGGCTACACATTGCGAAGAAGATGTCATAAGGAGTGACTTACAACATCTCTACTTATATCATGGAAACTATCATTGAAGAAGTGTGCAGAGGAGAGAAAATCAGTTTTGGGACGTTCTATTGTCTCTGGTGTTTATGGAAATCAGGGTGCCCGATGGGCCAAAGGAGAAAATATGGGAATACCCTATGGAGAACAAGTCACTTGTGAAAGATTTGGCAAGTACTTGTGTGAAGGATTAATGAGCGGACCATTCAAGAAGAGGGTGGAGAATTGGTATGATAGGCTCTATGTAGTGTTTGAAGAAGAATGGCGCATACCCAAGGAGTTACCTTTGGTAGTAGGGAAGGTAGTGTAATTCGTGGTATACCATAGCACTTTTGCATCACGTAGTTTGCCATGAAAGATGGGGCTTGGAGCCCATGGTGCAAATTACCATATGCCTTCATAGCATGATATTTCTAGGCATCAGTTCACTAGTTTTCAAATGCATCGATACCTAAGCTTCAATGCAGACAAGGTATATTATGAGTACCATACACTGAGAAAGACATGTACATCTAGGATGGACTGCTTACATTGAGAGGCTAGTCTCAGATCTTATAAGAATGAAGCCTGGTAAGCTTGGCAGTTGGGGACACCAGAGCAAGCACTTGTGTACCTTCAACTCAAGCCCAAGTTGGAGAACAATAAGTATGTGGAGAATGAGTTCACGCTCCCAGGGCCACCAAAAGGTAAGCATACAATGGAAAATGTTCCAACACCTAAGCCCATAGAGACTAATAGAAGTAGATGATGAAGAAGAGGAGCATGAAGATAGTGGTGGTTTGGAGCATAGAGGTAGGAGGATAGCCTACAAATAGGGTGGAAGCTGAGTGCGTGACTACTCCACCCTAGCCACAAGAGGAAGGTGATGAGGAATTGGATGTAGTCCAAGGAGAGCGTCATTTCAAAAGGGTGTTTAGGAGAACTAGGACCCAAGGTGCTACTCCACAATCAGTGTCGGATCACCATGACTCTCTCCACAGAAGGAGAATACTAAGAAGAGAAGGAGGAAGTTGAAGACTAAATGAGGAGGTAGAGGAGTCTATAGGAAGTGTGCCCAAATCCCCTACACCTCCAGAGAACATGGAAGAGCCAAAGGATGAAGAAATGAAGGATGGAGAAGAAGGAGAAAAGGAGGCAGATGAGACAACACAAGAGACTACTCAGGGCATAGCAGAACAAGCTCCAAATCTTGATACTCAGGTTCCTAAGGGGCCAAGATAAAAAATAACAAGTGAAGAATATGTTGCACTAGTCATGGGCTATACTGAGGACATAGGTGAAATTGTCTGCGCCCATTTTCAAAGCACATTGACACAAAAGGAGTTGTATGGGTGGGAGTTGATGGATGAAGATATGGAAACCATGCACATAAGGAAGCAATTGTCATGGTCTATGCACACACACATGGAAAAACCAGAATTTGATGTATGTGAAGAGTCATGTGTATCAAGGAGGTTGAAGAAGACACCTCAGGCCAGACACATAACAGTAAAGCCTACTGTTATGTCAGATGAACAAGTGAGTAATGCTTTGGTAAAAGTCTTGATAGAGGTGGCACAACAAAATGTGGATAAGGATGCAACAATTAGGGCACTAAGAGAAGAACTCAAAACTAAGGATGTAGAAATAGTGCGCCTAAAGAAAGAAAAGGACTTAGAGAAAAAGAATAATAGTGAATTTAGAAGCATGGCAGAGGAAATTGGAGACCTTATCATGAAGGCGAGACCACACCTGAAATGAAAGGTACTGGAAAATTTTCCTTCAATAATGCATTATGTACGTACCTTGGTGGACTTGGTGCTTGAAGATGGACCTCTGCACATGCCAACACAAAATAATCCTGAGCAAGAAGCAAAGCTAGAAAAGGCTTCGGTGATGAGGAAGATTGCATCTAATGAGGCATTGCTCCAAAGATTGCAAGAGGAATTGAAGAAAGTAGATCAAGTGTTGAATATTTTTACATCCCTTGAAGCCGTTATAGGATTTAGGACCATTATGAAAGAAAATGAAGTCCTGAAATCCATGAAGGATGAGACCTTGGGCTGCGCAGAATGATTAACGCTTGTCAAGTAGAAGCGCGAGGCCCTTACAAAAAAATAAGAACCACACAAAGAAAGGCTAGATGAGCTTAGGAAACTCATCGCGCAAAAGATGGAATTTCTAGAAGGAAGAATGACTACAATGTCCAACATTGTTTTGGTCTTGCAGAATCAGAAAGGAGAAATTGCAAAAGATGAGACATAGTCAATTGCAGTAGATATCCCAAAAAAGGAAAAGGTCATGCTCAATGATTGGAAAACTTTAGAGGTGGAAATAAAATAAGAATATCCAGAATTGATTCTTCTAGTTGAAGAAGAAGATGTTGCAGGGTAAAGTCATTATTTTATTCATAAAAATTATTTCTATTCTTCTATTCATATTCTTTGATTCATTTTGGAGATAACCATTATTAGGGTGGCAATGTAATTAGTGTGGGGTAATGTTGGTCAGTCAAAACATGGCACTTAGTGAAAAACATACAGAAGGTTCACGTGGAAAGAACAAAGTGCATTCAAAGGTGTGGAAGGGTCAGGAAAGAATCATGCACGAAGAAGATAGATAGATTTGGGACTTAGCCATTTTCACGTGTACAAGCTATTTTTGGAGATAGTGTGCCAGACACACAAACTGGTTATAGACTTATGTGACACACATTGGATATTTTTGGAGCATCAGATATGAAGTGCTTTGCATGGGTACATGTTGAGAATAGATTTACTACTGATAGTTAACTAGAAGAAGTCTATTATTAGCACACTTACATGTGTGGTTACTATTGTAACAATGCATGGCTAATAATAACATGCGACCTATTTTGGGATTAGATTAGTAGTGAAGGGAAAGTCCCCACCCTTATAAATATGTAGTGAAATGTGTAGCATAGGGATAATATGTAAGAACTGAGTTATTGTGAGGTTATGCTGCCAAATCTGATACACACATAAACTATGGTATTATCTAATGTAATGAGTTTCTATGTATTAATCATGTTTACTATAATGGAGTGTATTGGTTGAATCGGAGTGTTAATTGTGAGTATAATTGGGACTTGCATACTTGATTTCATCATGGTTATCATTTAAATATGTTATTCTCTAGAACTAGATCTGTACATGCACTGTCGAATGATGTATTAATGATGGATCTGAATTCTTTAAGTCTTCATCATGCCAACCTCTTGCAACAACAACCCTAAAGAGGGGTTTGGTACCTTTGCATGCTTTGGGTGAGCACTCAATCTAGGTTGAGTGATGTTCCAGTGCACCTAGGATTTTACTGGTGAATTCTAGGTTGCATCAGAATGCTTACAACGAAGAAATTTCACTTTCGGCTCCACGAAGAACAAAGTTCAATTTTCTGTTAAACCACCAATTGGATCGAAGGAAAATTTCACTAGTAAGACAAGAAGAAAAACCTATCACAATGGAGTTGATTTCATCGCAAATGGAGACAAAAACCAGACCTAAAATTTTTAATCTCCATTAATGGCCACTGTGACACAGTAGTGGAAAAAATTAGTGAGCTACCTCTCCACTTCCTAGGGTTCCAGTGGGCGAAATTGCACAAAAATTGGAGGGAATGATCATTGAAAAATCTAGTTTCACATGAACTAGTTTACACACCATTATTTTTTAGGGACATGGAGGGCTGTGTTTTTTTATCAACATTATTCCCTCTTTAAAGAAATTTTCTAATTCCTGAAGATCCAGCAGACAAAATTATCTGAAATTCAGAAGGAAGGGTCTCCAAAAAATCTAGATTGTCTCAAACTAGTTTTTGCACTATGCAGTTTCAATTTTCTTGAGATATGAAGGAATGAATTTTTATTAGTATTCTACCCTAGTAGCCCCATACGTGAAGCTCTTACAAGGCATAATTTTTCATTTTTCATTTCTGAGATTTCTGGAAAGTGAGTCATGATGAAAATTGGAGCACAAGTTCGTGACAAAGAGTCAAATCCAAAAAAGTTGTTCCCATCACAAACAAATGTAATTTTCAACACTTAATAAAAATAACATATGTTATACTTCTTTGCATGCTATAAATGATGAGTCCCACTGAATTACAAGTTTGATCACTAAGGACAATAAAAAAATCGGTAAAATGGAAAGTAAGATAGAAAATGAATTCTTCCCAAAATAACAGGTCCCCAAATAACAACTTGCTATAAATAGAAATGTGATAAAAATAGAAATATCTCAAGAACAAAGGAGGTTGGAATATGGTAGATGGCTCAAAAGGTGAAACTAGAGCAAGATAGGTGATATACCCTAGAATAGCAGAACACATGCTCATATTCTAAAAATAGAAAGTTTTCATTTCGGAGTGGAAAATTGCATATGAATTTGTTTTCACTCACCTTACTACTCTTTGTACTCCTTTTTGGATAATAAGATGGTTTAATGAGTTGAAAAGGAGGAATGAAAACTTCACGGAGGTATTGGAAACACCATCTCGAGTGTAATGGTTTATAGAAGCAAAGAAAGGCATTGCAAGGCACATCATGTGAATTCATATTCATCACTTAAGGAACCGAGTGATCCAAAGTGAATTGGTAAGAAAAATTTCAACGAGTCAAAGGGTTCATCAACCAAGTTTCAAGGAGGGTCATTATGGGCATTGTATGTGTTCATATCAAGCATGCAATGGTAAACATCATAAAAATATTTCTAAACACTCATTCTATGGTACAAAATGTCCATGCATCATAGAGTTTGTGGTCATCACTATATTGAGTGGACCATGATTCAAAGTTATTAAAGGGAGCAATCTTCATCAGTATAGAAGATCACCAGTGGTAGAAATCCTCGCTCAAAGTTCATGGCTACATCAATGCATTCAAATCATCTCGTCATGAGGAGTGTTTTCCCCTCCATCCCTTCCCTCTTCCTCTCTTTCCCTCCCTTCTTTCTCTCCCCATTCTAATTCTTCCTTATGCGTCATCATTTTATTTTGTCCTATTCACTTAAGTAACCTATTTTAAATTTGTAAAAAGTATTTTCTCAATATTATAAGAGAAATACTTAATTAATGGAAAATTAAAGGTCATGAGTGGAATGTGGAAACAAAGAGTCATGTGAGGGAGGTGAAATGACAATTCATTTTGCTATAAATAATAATGAGCTCTTCATTCCAAGGGGTTCTAATTTTGAAATTCTTCTAGCTGGTTGTATTTTTGTAAGTTCATGAGAGATATTTTACTCACTTGTGAGTGAAAAGAGTTAGCCACTTTCCCCCTATTCTCAATGTCTTCCATTCTCATATTATGTACAATTTCTGCTTGAGCATAAATACACGAAGAAGGAGTTTCGATCCTTTTTTGACTAAGGGGTTTACTAATACTTTGTGTTCATTAAATTCTAATTGGTTTTATTGCTATTTACAGTATTGTTTTTTCCTAATTTTAGTGCATGTGATGAAATTTCTAACTAGTGTGAGTAGGAATATGATTTTCTACCTGCAACATTAGTTCGCTTACCTCTTTTCTCACTCCCCTTTCCCACTCTTTAGACAAAGTATTCCCTAGCAAGAGATTGCTAGCTTTTCTGTAGGGTCAGTGGAGTTCCCCTGTTGGATCCTCAACCACAAGGCCACCAAGAAAATCCACCTTTACTCATGCATGCATATACGAAACCTACACCGGTTAAGTAGAGGGACTTAGATTCCTAGAGTGTTGGCAAGAAATCCTTAAGTTTATCCACCCGAAATTTTTTATCGCCAATAGTTTTTGGTGTCCATCGTGGGGCAACTTTAACAATTCATGCACCTAAAATACAACCACAAGGTCTGAAAAAAATAGATTTCAAAGGAAAATCATTTTTAGAAGGTGAGTCCATGAAGGAACTAACCCTTGTCACATTCATTTCCCGCATCATGAAGAAATTTATAGATTGGAGTGAAGTACCAATGAGTGACAGTGAAGAAGAAGAAGAAGATGTCTGTCTTAAAAAGAAGATCGTTGATTAGCCATGGTTTTGGACTAGTGTTGACAAAGGAAAGAAGAAAGAACTATCATCGATGAAGAGGAATGGATTCAAAGGAGACATAAGATAAGGTGTGAAGCTCGAGAATATGCCAAATTATTCCTTGAGATGAAAAAACAACTTGAAGCAGCCCATAGTGAGGAAGAAGAAGAGGAGATTTGTCCTATAGAGGAAGATCCTGAAGATCATTCGTACCATAGGGTTTTCATACTTGAAAGGTTCTTGAATGTCTCTAAAGAAAATCCTATCCTTGAGCCTTCCAATGAAGATTAAATCAACATTCAAGAAGATGACGAAAGACAAGATGGTGCAAGATCCACTGAAGAATATTTTTGCAACCTCGCATATCTCACTGCAAAATTGAGAACATTATCTTTCTTCCTCCTCTCAATAGATGACTTCCTCACACGGTGATGAAGAAATGAACATGTTGAAAAGAGAATATGTGGAAATACTTTGGAGCATAATAAAAGGAAATTATGACCCTGAAGTATTTGATGAAATTTGGAGGTATGCTTTAACTCTACAGATAAGATATGAAAATCTTGAAGCACCACATCAAATGGAGGAAGAAGATGATATGTTCCCTATGGAGAAAGACCCTGATGGCTTCCCATATTATGAGGTTTTCATTCGCAGAAGATTCTTGGATGCTTCAGAAGAAGATCTTATCATGGAACCTTTTGATGAAAGCCAAAGCAATGTCATGGAGGAAAAAGTAGAAGAGACAAAAATAAAATCACCATTCAGCAATTCCATTTGGCTCGAGTCACAACTCATAGGGGGAATAATATATTCAATAAAGGAAGATACCTGCTACATAATGGATGATCTAATGCTCTCCGAAGACTCCACTAATGACGAAGAAGATGAACAATTCAAAGTAAGCATGGATGATCTATTTTCAATTTTTGATCTTTCAATTAATGATGAAATGGAGAGATGTGAAGAAGTGTAAGAAAGTCAGCTGTCATCATGGTTTGAAGATGATGAATTCAAGATGGTCATAGATAATATTCCCTCCTATTTTGATTCTTCAAGTGATGTAGAAATTTTGCATAAAGAAATGGAGGAAGTTAAAGAATAAAAATCTCTTCTCGATGCAATCATGGAATGATCGAATGGAAGAAGCCCACTCTCTTTTCAAATTGAGGAGAAAAAAAATTTAAACACAACCTCTACTCACTCGGGGAGAAGAAATCATCATCACAGTGAAAAAAATCCTTTCATCTTTCACCTAAGCAAGAAGATTCAATAATGGATGGTCAAGATGTAGCTGAAAATTCTTCTCATACTACTACCCTAACACGGTTCTCTACTTCTTACCAAGAAGAAGATGATATGGATTTTGAGCTTGAAGGAGTGCCCTTCCCACGAAGCTTGGACATCTTCTCCTTGTCAGTAGGTGTCATGAATCAAGTATGCCCGTGTTTGTAAGAAAGTGAATCTTTGGAAACACAAAGCATGGAAGAGGTGAACAAGGATGTTTCAAATGAATCATGGGCCCATATGGATCAGATTTTTAACCATCTCCTGGAGCACAACAAGAAGATTATTCCAATGAAGATAAAAATGAGCCTATGGAAATTTCAGAAGAACTATCTGTACAAGATATCTTGAAGGATGTGGAAGAAACTGAAGATCCTCAACTCAACCTTGAACTCTTAACCTGGGCTATGGAGATACAAGACATGTATGAATCAATTTGCACTTCCTATTTTGGTTGACCAATTTTTGATGTTGAGATGGAGTAGTTGGATAATCTTGATGACTTCCCTAATACTTTGGTTGATGAGAATGGACATGAAAGCATGTATTTTTCTTCCACATTGTGTGAAGAAGTTCATGAGTGTAAAAGAAGAAAAGTTAGTGAATCTCCTTTGGACATCTCTAGTTTTGAAGACAACTCTACCATGGAAGAAGATAACAGGGAAAACATTGAGCTGATTTTCATCGAAGAAAGTTGTTCAGAACATGTCAAAAATCTGCAGCAATGTTGGGAGTATATTCAAAACCAACTTTCTCCCACCATTTTAGAATGGTCCATCAATGAAAAAAAAGAGTTCATATGGAAAAATCCAATGAAGGGTGAAGAATGCTTACATGGCCAAACCAAAAGCTACAATTTTGAAAATAATATCAAGATGGACTTCGAACGAATGCATATTGGCGACAATTTCTCTAGACAACAAAGCAGGAGTATGCATGATTCTTTCCAAATGATCCAAAATCAGACTGCACTCACCATCCTCCAAGCTCCAATTCATCTTGAACATGTTTCCATGCTACAAAAATCTCTTAAGGATGATGAAGACCTCTGGCTCAATGATTTAACCTCCATGACCAAAAACACTTGGTCAGAGAAACAAAGCGGGATGTTCAGGGAAGTTCTTGAATGGGAAGAAAACTAGTTTTTTCTCACTCCTTCCAAGTGTTTTGCTGATATAAGAGACAATTTGAAGTTTTAATTCAAAGAAGATGAATGTTTTCATGATAGAAGCTATTTTCCCACTCTTAAAGACATGGAGGGATGGTGTCTCATGATTGCAGGACATCAAGAGGAATCTTCAAAATATAAAAGTTTCAAGAGGTTAACCAAAATTTCAATGGATGAAGGAATATTCTCAATACAATATGAGTACAAGGATGGAATCATGATCAGTATTCTTCTTATCAAGCCATGAAAGGCCATCACAAAAGCATGGTTTGATCAAATAACAATTTTTGTGCTTCAAAGGTCAGTCTTCAATCCGCTATCTCATGATGGCATGCAATTTTCTCAACCCATTTCTGAGTATGTGTATGTTCTTTCCCTACCTTTGTAGCCCCCCTTGTATACAATTTCCTTTATGTGGTGTGTTTTTCCTTTATGCGTGTTGTGTGTTTCCCTTTCTCCTTGTTTTTGTGTGTTTCCTTCATCTCTCTCTCTCTCTCTCTCTCTCTCTCTCTCTCTCTCGTAAGTTGTACACGAGTCTATAGGGCCCAATGGATAAGACATTGGTCATATTGTCTAAAGTTGAGATTCTGGCGTCTTCATGTCATGTATTTACTGTGCTCAATCCATGTCATGTCCCCAAGCTAGAGCCAACTATTGTCATGAAAATGTGCAACAAGGAAATTAACAATTTCTGAGCATGACAACTATACCCTTGTGTTAATTTTTTCAAGTCTTATCATTCCAAGACACCCCGGGTCTACCCAGTCTATCCAAGTGACCTCCCAATTAACATTATCTCATCCCCATAGGTGATTTAGGAAATTCCATTCATTCCCCCTAGGTGATTTTAGGAGTTCATTAAAAATTGCAAGCTACAGGTAGTTGTGGGAAGGGCTATCACTGGCCTTCCTAGGGCTTGAGCAACCCCATGGAGTGGAGAAGAAAAAACAAAAATGGACATGGAGGTGATTAAGAGGTCTTGGGACATCATGGAAGTGATTCAAGAAGATTATGGAAGGGCTCAGAGAAGTTGGGATAGTTTCGCCAAAATTAGGGTTCACATGCCTAGTTAGTGCATAGGAAAAAACAACTGCTGAGCTTTTGAAGGTGATTTCAGGAGCTTCAGATAGAGTTAGGATAAAAAAAATATCTCTAGAAATGGAATTCCAAGCCCTATAAAATGGTAAAATTATTTTTTTCACAACCCTTTGGCCCATTAGGTATGTAAGCAGTTTTTCTCATGTACAAGTGGAGTACCAAATCAAAAATCCAATTTTTCAGGAATCAAATGGTAGAATAAAGACATGAGACCCAAACCATTAGATTAAAAAGGCCATTTAAAGTTAGGATCATATAAAAATTCACCAAAAAATTCCATTGAGAGCTCAAGTTATCATCGTCTCAAGTTGTCCTCTTGAAGCGAGTTCAGGAGTTAGCCAAATTTTTGGAGGACACATGTCAGCTCCAAGAGCTTGGAAGGATTTTGTGTCCCTGACGTCCCTCAAGGTCAAGGAAATAAACCTTGGAAAAATTTTCCCAGCCCCCATGTGACCTCTGGAACCCATGCGACCTTCAGGGTTGTCAGTTCAGCCCCCGGTGCAACTTGGAAGCTCAAATTCCCTGCCATCAGATCTCCGCCACGTGTCAGCTCCAGGAGCACCATGGAATTTGATGTCCCTCATTTCCCTCACATTTTAGGGACATCAAACCTTGAAAAATGTGCCCATCCCTCTAAGGGAAACTTCTGGTCACCCATGTGACCCGCTTCCAGCCCCTCAGTGCTTTAAAGTTGATTTTCTATCTCTCACTCCCTGTCATCGGATCGCTGCCACGTGTCATCATCTTGATCACCATGGAAATTGATGTCCCTCACATCCCTTTGAGGTGAGGGATGTTAGGGAAATGAAAATTTTCCCCATCCCTTCTTAGTTTTAATTTTTAAATTTTAAAAGTTCTTCCCGCTTCTAACTTCTAACATCTAACTCCTTCATGCACAACTTGCTCTGTAACTTTCTCTGCAACTTCTCACCACCACTCAACCATTGCCAAAGCTCAAACCATATTCACCATAGCAATGAAATCCTCTACCCCATGGTGATACACATGTCTCATACTAATATTTCATCAAGCTAAGAAGAAGAAATGAAGAACAGAGAAGAAGAATAATGGAAATCCCCATTGTCATGAAATCAAAATTTGAAGAAATATTCCAAATCGGTGCATAGATTGACAAACCATCCATTACTGAGTTGTTATCTCTTGAAGGCCATTAAAAAATCATATTCAAACTTACTATTTTCAGCAAGGAATGCTCACAGTGAATAAATTTCACTTCCGGCTCCTCGAAGAACAAAGGTCAATTTTCCGTTAAACCGACAACCAGATTGAAGGGAAATTTCACCAGTAAGACAAGAAGCAAAAACCTATCGCAATGGAGTTGATTTCATCACGAATGGAGAAAAAAACCAGACCTGAAAATTTCAAGCTCCATTAATGGCCGCCATGACACAGTAGTGGAAAAAATCAGTGAGCTACCTCTCCACTTCTCAGGGTTCTAGTGGGCGAAATCACACGAAAATTGGAGGGAATGATCGTTGAAAAATCTAGTTTCACGTGAACTAGTTTTCACACCATGAAGTCCCTATTTTTTAGGGATATGTAGGGATGTGTTTTTTATCAACATTCTTCCCTCTTTGAAGAAATTTTCAAATTCCTGAAGATCTGGTGGGAAAAATCATCCAAAATCTAGAGGGAAGGGTCTCCAAAAAATCTAGATTCTCTCAAACTAGTTTTCGCACTATGAAGTCTCAATTTTATCGAGATATGAAAGAATATTTTTTTATCAGTATTGTGCCCTAGTAGCTCCATACCTGAAGATCTTACCAAACATAAATTTTCATTTTTCATTTTTGATCTTTTTGGAAAGTGAATCATGATGAAAATTTGAGCACGAGTTCGTGACGAAGAGCCGAATCCAAAAAAGTTATTCCCATCACAAACAGAGGTCATTTTCACCACTTAATAAAAATAGCATATGTTATACTTCCTCACATGCTATAAATTATGATTCCAATTGAATTACAAGTTTGATCACTCATGACAATCAGAAAAGGGGTAAAATGGAAAGTAAGATAGAAAACGACTTCTTCCCAAAATAACATGTCCCCAAATAACAACCTGCTAAAAATAGAAATGTGCTAAAAATAACTATATATTAGGAACAAATGAGGTTGAAATATGGTAGATGGTTCAAAAGGTGAAACTGGAGAAAGACAGATGATATGCCCCAAAATAACAGAACACAGACTCATATTCTAAAAATAGAATTTTTTCATTTCGGTTTGGAAAATTATATATGACTTTGTTTTCACTCACCTTACTACTTTTTGGACTCCCTTTTGGATAATGAGATGGTTTCATGAGTTAAAAAGGAGGAATTGAGACTTCATGGAGGTCTGGGAGGCACCATCTTGAGTGCAATGGTTTACAGAAGCAAAGAAAGGCATCACAAGGCACATCATGTGAATTCATCTTCATCACTTAAGGAACCGAGTGATCAAAAATGAATTGTTCAGAATGATTTCAATGAGTCAAAGGGTTCATCAACCAAGTTTCAAGGAGGGTCATCACGGGCATTGCATGTTTTCATCTCAATCTTGTAGTGGTAAACATCATAACAGTGTTTGTAAACACTCATTCTATGGTCCAGGATGTCCATGCATCATAGAGTTTTAAGTCATCACTAGATTTGGAAAATGATTCAAAGTTATTCAAGGGAGAAATATTCATTAGTGTAGAAGATCACCAGTGGTAGAAATCCTCACTCAAAGTTCATGGTTGCATCAAGGCATTCAAATCATTTTGTCACGAGGAGTGTTTTCCCCTCCATCCCTTCCCTCTTCCTCTCTTTCTCTCTTCTTTCTCTCTCCATTCTAATTCTTAATTATGTGTCATCATTGTATTTCATCCTATTCACTTAAGTGACCTATTTTAAATTTGTAAAAATTATTTTCTCAAAATTATAAGAGAAATACTTAATTCATGGAAAACGAAAGGTCATGAGTGGAATATGGAAACAAAGAGTCATGTGAGGGAGGTGAAAGGACAATTCAGGTTGCTATAAATTGTAATGAGCTCTTCATTATAAGGGGTTCTAATTATGAGATTCTTCTAGCTAGTTGTATTCTTGTAAGGTCATGAGAGATACTTTTCTCACTTGTGAGTGAAAATAGTTAGCCACTTTCCCCCTATTCTCAATGTCTTCCATTCTCATACTATGTACAATTTCTGCTTGAGCATCAATAAAAGAAGGAGTTTCAAGCCTTTTTTGACTAAGGGGTTTAATGATACTTTGTGTTCATTAAATTCTAATTGGTCTTGTTGTTGTTTACAGTATTGTTTATTCTTAATTTTAGTGTGTGTGATGAAATTTCTAATGAGTGTGTGTAGGAATATGATTTTATACCTACAACATTAGTTCTCCTACCTCTTTTCTCACTCCCCTTTCCCACTCTTCAGACAAAGTATTCCCTAGAAAGAGATTGTTAGCTTTGTCACAGGGTCAGTGGAGTGCCCCTGTTGGATCCCCGATTATAAGGCCACCAGGAAAATACACATTTACTTGCACATGCATATACGATAGCTATACCAGTAAAGTAGAGGGACTTAGATTCCCAAATCATTGACAAGAAATCCACAAGTTTTTCCACCCAAATTTTTTTCTTGCCAACAAGTTTTAAGGATGTGGAAGTTGGTAATGACGAAGGTTTTATGAATAAGTAGATAATGACAAAGCTTGGAAGTTGTGAAAAGAGGGAACACCACATCTTCTCAACTTTGGTATGATGAGTTTCATAATCAAGAAGGGCACGAATGATATAATACACAACCTGTTCTCTAGCTTCGTTGCGATGTGCCGATATGGCACCCAAAACATGATTTGAGGCATATATGTAGAGGTAGAAAGGTTCCCCCTCGTATGGAGGTGTGATCACATGTGGAGAAAGAAGATATTTTTTGAGATTATCGAATGCCTTTTGATAGGTTTCATCCCTATTAAATTGGGTGTCTATTCAAAGAGGGTGATGGAAGGGTTGACAATGGTCATATAGTTATGAAATGAAATGATGGATTGACTTGAGACGGCCCTGGAGACCACGAAGTTGAGTTAGATTAGAATGGGGAGGAATTTTGAGAATGGCCTCAATTTTTGCAGGGTCAACCTCAATGCCCCTGATAGAAATGACAAAGCCAAGGATTTTGCTAGTTAGGACTCAGATACACACTTGGTTGGGTTGAGACAAAGAAGGAATAAGATAAAATGTTTAAAAAGGATTTCAAGGACTACAATATGGTCATATTGGCACTTGGATTCACCCAAGAGGTCATTAATATAGTCTTCCACTATTTTATGGATAAGGTCATGGAAGATATAGGTCATCACACCTTGGTAAATTACCCCAACATTTTTCAAGTTGAAAGGCATGACACAATAACAGAAAGTCCCCCAAGGGGTGATAAAGGAAGTCTTATGTTGGTTTTCTAGAGCTATGAGGATCTGATTATAAAAAGAAAAACCATCCATAAGAGAGAGCATCTCATGGCCATGTTAGGAAATATGGGATAAAATATGCGGAACACTCCCACACATAATTGCAATAGTAGAAACTAATATGTAGAATAATATCACAAATTTGAAAAATGAAGGTGCATAAATTAAAATAATATAACAAAGAGAAAATATTTAATGTGGTTCACCCAATTTGAGCTACATCCACTAAGAATCACTTGCTCATATTTTATTACAAGTCACATCTCTCTCAATACAATGCCCAAAATTTATTTGGAGCTATGCTCAACAAACTCTCCTGAATTCACACTTGAACTCACACACCTCTATAATGTAACATCAACCCTACCATATGCAAAAAACAACATAAATAGGTAACTGCTTAAGCTATTTTATAATACCGTGGGTACCAAAACCAAGGGCCAAAACCATCCTGTAAACCTATGTGTCAAAAATCCCACCCGTATGAGAAGAACATGTTTCCTGAGCTACCAGGCACATTTTTCGAGGCTAATTTTTTTTTCTCGGGGGATCTGCCCCCCAACACCTACTACCAGAGGTTTCCTCCCTCGGACCCTTGTTCGAGGTTCAATCCCAAACCCCAGCAAGAAAACTATGGATAGTGTACATTCTTCAACATTTCCACACTTAAAAACAAGCTACACAACATAATAGGTCACTCTTGACATCGATGAGATGATTGATGTTGGGAAGAGGAAATTCATCCTTGGGATAGGCAAGGTTTAAATCTCAGAAGTTTGTATTGATGCAGAGCTTTCTAGAATATTTAATGTGTATGATATTAGAGACCTATTAAGGATAGTCAATAGGATAAATAAAGTTAGCAGAGAGAAGGAATTGTAGCTCTTTTTTGACAAGAAAGGCTATGCAGGGATGCATGTGACATAAATTCTATTTGACATGTTTAGCATTGGGGATGGTGATGATGGAGGGGTCAAGACCTAACATGTTAGAGTATAACCATGCAAAGGCCTGTCTATGTTTGGATAAGAAGGAGGTGAATGCTTCTAGCTCTTGAGGATCAAGATATTGGCTAACCTTGAGGATTCGGGGCTCATGAGGGGTCCCTATATTAATGTTGATGGTCAATTCATTTAGAAGGGAGGAAGTGTCAGGAGAAGGGGATTTTGGATATGAAAATAATCATCCCCCATGTAAGATAGAATAGAGTCATCATCATTACATTGGAGTACATCAATGGTAAGGGAATCTTCCCTTATCATTTCAGGATGTTTAAGAGGAAAGGAACGGGTTTCATTTTTAACCTAATAAGTGAATGGTCTAAGAGAAATGGTGGAGACTAAAAAAATTCAGAAGGGATAGATACAAAATCATTTGAATCTATAAGATATTTAGATGGAGAGAAGATAGGTGAATCAACGTCAATGTGAGAGGATGTAGAAGTACTTGAAGGGGGGATGGAGGGATCTTTAAATCCAAAGACAAATTTTTCATGTGGTTGGTGGGGTTGTTTAAAGGGGAGGTCATGGACATCTTACTCATAATGTCTCAGGTTATATCCCTTCCAGGAATAGTGATAGAGGTATGTGTAGGTGAAGGACGGTTTACTGAGAAAGTTGAAACCACTGGTATATGGTTTGGTGTGAGGGAAATCTTTGGCATGAGAGGAAGGCTGATCGAGGCCACCACAGATGAGATTGGTTTTGAGAAAATAATGGCCAAATGAGATGATGTCACGAATATTAGATTGATACATAAGGGCTTTATCAGGGTGGCCAAGGTTTTTAGGAGAAGGAAGAGAATTAAGAGTGAGGAGTTGGTACTCCCCTAAGATGAGGCACTGCATCACATCATCAAAAGATCCATCATGGGGTAACTTGGATGCAAGCACATAAGAACTGGTGGATGATTTAGAAGAAGATTTAGGGATAAGCACATCATTTGGTCAATAAGTCATATGACATGCCTTAAAAGGAGGGGAATCAGTGGGGAAAGTGTGAATTTTCCCTTCATATTCATACTTAATACAATGGTGAAGGGTAGATGTGACAAAGTGCATGTCATGAATCCAAGGGAGTCCAAGCAAAACATTATACTAAAATTTCCCTTCTACAATGTAAAAGATATCATAAAGGAGCTTATGAAAAACACAAATGGGAAGGATAAGTGTACCGAATGTGGGGGAAACAACATTATTGAAGGCACGAAGAATGACAGGGGATTCATCGAAAATGGTATCATGGTGCTTGAGTTGATTGAAGGTGTGAGAAGAAATTATGTTGATTTTAGCACTATTATCAATCGTAGTTATTTAGATGAATGTGTCATTGATACGAACTATGATAAATAGAGGAAGGTCATGGTCTTCAATAAGAATTTTGGGGATTTTTGAATCCTCGAAGGATATGGTGGTGGACAATGTGATAGCATTGGCTAGATCCATGAGGGGTTGAAGTTCATTAGATGATATAGGGATGCACTGTAGAGCTTCAATAAGATCTTGTTTGTGGTTGGGATAGCTTTGGATGAGCTGTTATAGGGACATCTTAACATGAGATTGATGTAACTACTTTACGATGTTCTATTCGATAGAAGTGGGATTGGGAGTGGCTAGGATATACACCTTATCTTTGGAGGAAGAAGGAGGGAATGCTATGGTATGAGTGATGGGTTCATTGGGAGGAGCAGTGATGATGACCTTGGGTCTGGATGAAGTATATGGTTAGGTGTCATAAGGATGAGACCTAGTGGAAACACGAACACTGTCTATGTAAAGAGAGGGTTTTTATTTGTCAGAAAGAGAAGCCAGAGGTGGAATAATGAAAAAGTTTTACTTAGAAGTATTGGATTTGATACGAAGGTTGGATTCGGATGAAGATAGGCCAGGGGATAGAAGGGTGTCCTCCTCTTCAACAAAGAGGTAATCCTCTTCCATAAGGCTATTGATAAGGGCACGAAGGGCCTTCCATTGCTTGGAAGTGTGGCTAGGCACAAAATTTTAGGCACAAATAACATTAGGATCAAACCAAGTGGGATTTGGACTACGCAGGTCAAAGGGTTTTATAGGAGGAAGGGTAACTATAGATACATGGAGAAGATGCTAGAATACCTCAATATAAGTTTTGATTTATGGTCTCGAGGTTGATGTTTTATAAGGAGTAGATGGGTTTGATTTAGAGGATGTGGATGTAGGTCGAAGCGAGGTCTTATCCTCAGAAGCTTTGACCACTGAATTTGATGTGTAAAGGATCATGATGGTTGATTGAGGTGGGAGTATTTTAGAAGTGGTTTTAGGTGATTTTGATGTTGAAGGTTGAGTTTTATCAATTCACATTTTAGATGTCTTAGTGATGTTTGATGATTTATAAGAATGATAAGATTTTAAAGAAGTGATGGATGATTTTGATGTGGATTGATTGATTGATTGTGATGTCTTGGAAGAAGAAACTGATCCTAGGAGAGATGGGGGTGTTCCTAAGATAGATGATGTGGCATTATTTGATTTGATCTTAGGCAAAGGAATTTCTATCTTCTTATGAGGAAGTGAAAGAAAATTTTGAGGAAATACACCAAAGGTCTTAGATTTTGATTTTGATAAGAATCCTTGGGAGGGATGACAATGATTTCAACTGGCGAGTTTGAAGATTTGGAGGTTAATGGTGGTAGAAGTAACTTTTTTTTAAGGATGTCTAAAGAGGATGTGGATTGAGTTGATTTGGGCATGTCTAATATTGAGGATGAGATAGGGGCATCATTTGAAGTTATGATGAGTTGGAGTGATTTAAAAAATTCTTCAAATGATGAGAATGATGTAGGTGGAGAGGATGGTGTCGATGTGATCATTGTAGTTGATGTGATTGGTGTGGGTAGGAGTGTAGGAAGGGGAACTAGGATTGGTTCTATGGATGGTACAATGGGTAAGGGTGGAATAGAGGTGGGTGAAGTAGTGGGTATGATCAAGCCTAAAATAAATGGAGGTAAGGAGGATGTTGAAGGTGATGGATATATTGTTTAAATGGGATAATATGTAGATGTAGAAGATAATGATAAAGTAGGGGTATTATCTAAATGAACATCTAAGGAGGATGTGGAAGTAAGAGATGATGTGGGATCAAATAGAGGATAAGGGGTGAATGTTGATGAGGTTGTCGAGATGGTAGGGGTGGGATCACTAGAAGGAGTAAAGGTAGAAGTAGGTGAGAGATCATATGTAAAGATGGGCGGTATGATGGATATGGGAGGAGTGGATTTGGATATAGTAGATGCGGGTGTAATGGGATCGATGGTAGAAGCAGATGAAGTTGGTGAAGTGATCAAGGAGGAGGATGTAGGAACACTGCTTAGGGTGTTAATGGTGTGGGATTTGGGTGTTTGGGATGTGTAAGGTATTTCTTGGCTAGTAGGAGGATGGTTGGGTAAAGGTTGTTTAAAGAAATCCAATGGTTGATTAGGAGGGGCATTAGGACTACTCACTTGAAGGCACCCTTGATTGATAAGTCATTGAACAAGGTCCTTGAAGGTACAAATCTTCTCAATGTCGTGCCCATATAATATGTGATGTTTTCAATAAGCGTCCTCGTGATACCAGGAAGGAATGGCCCGTGATTCATCTAAAGGATGAATATGAGGTAATTAGATAAGATTGGAAGCCATACTATTATCAAATATGGAACTATAAGACTCCCTAAGAGGAGTATAGTTTCAAGTAGGGCGAGGAGATATTTGTGAATGCGGCTTGGGAGGAAGAAGAAGATGATGATAGAATTTTCCACAGTATTGGATTTATCATGATGAGAATAAGAATAGGAGGAATTGATGAACTCCATCTTGTGTCTATCGGATTTAATTTTTATATGGACCTGTTCAAGGGTACAAAGTTCTAATTCTCAATCCATGGTGAAGGATTCCTCAAAACTTTGAAAGGATTGAATTTGGAGAGTACAAAAGATGTGTTTAGCACAAGATCAAGAAAGAAGCTCAATGAGATTAGTCTGAGGAAGGGAAAATGATAGATAGTTGATGATGCCACACCATCTTATGAAAAAATCTGAAATGGATTCATTCTCAAACTGTTTAATGGCATATAAATCAGTAATGGTGATTTTACGAGTGATCTTGATGGAGAAGTGTTCTAGGAAAACTTGGGAAATTTTTGTGAAGGAGAAGAGAGAATGCTGGGGGATACCATTATACTAGTCCAACATAGGAAAATATAATGACACAAGGAATGTTCTAACCACGAGGTCCTAATCATGGGCTATAAGATAACATGCATGTTGGAAAGCCCATAGGTGCTGTTGAGGATCCTCCTTGCTATTGAATTTAGAGAACTTAGGAAGTTACCAATGAAGAGGATAAGGTTTGATTGGGACAGAAGGATGAATGGAATCATTATAAATTTTTTCATATGTGAATGAGCTCTTGGGACCTAAGATAGCGGCTTCTAGGTTGGATAATCTACTCATCAATTTTTGCATGGGGTCACTGGAAGTAAGAAGAGGAGATATCGAAGGATGAGGTTGTTGGTTATAGGAAGTGGATGGAATGAATTGAGGTTGAGGCTATAGAGGATAAATAAGATCTTGAGGAGGTGGTTGATAGGGTAGAGTATAAGTGATAGGTTGGGATTGGATGGGTTGAGAGATGGGCTACTGAAAGGTAATGCACGTAGAAGGGTAGGATTGAGGGATTTGTTGTGTGATAAAAGGATTGGTTTGAGAATATGTGTGATGGGGAGGTTGAGATGTTTAGATGGGATGATGATAGGACAGGTGCTAAAAAGTGGTATGAGGAGGGGGTTTATGTTGTATACACTTGTAATTTGATCAAAGCACTATTATTCCTAATACTACACTAACTATTCTCCTCCTCGCAAATTTACGACATACCATCATTTAGACCTATCTAACTCCCCTCTTATGACGCTCTTTTGGTCGTATTCTTATTGTAAACCAATTAAACATATTATTATAAGTCCTTTATTGGCTAAATCCTCTTCTCATTCCCTTATAGACTACTTCTACTAGATATCTAGACTATTTATCCATTTCATTGGATTGATTAAATACTTCTCAAAGCCCTCTCAAAACCCTAATTCCTCTCTAAAAAGGATTAACTAGCCTAACCTAGTTTGACTAGTCCTAACCCTGATTAACTTCTTCTAAACCTAGTCAAACCTTACTTTGACCCCCTAATTAACTTCTTTGATTATATTTTAGTCCCACATATACTAAACTTCCCCCACTTTCCCAAATGGAAAACTATAAATAGCCCTCTACCCCCCTCTAGTTTTCAAGAACACTTCTTCCCTCTAACTTAAACTATAGTATTATTGCTAGGATTACAAGAATTATTTCATCTTATTGAGCTACTTTCTTTATCCTTTGCAACACACCACACATCATGGAGTAAATGGGAAAAACCATTGGACTTGAAGCCATTAATGGTGAGATCCCATTCTCTTAAGCACAAACTGATTTCTTAGATCCTTATTAGGTTCACTTACTTAAGCTTTCAAGCATAAAGGGTAATTATACTTGTTAAGTTTGCTTGTTTGATTTAAACTAATGCATGCAAAGTAGGAACCCTTGTTTACTTCTTAATTGATTGTCCATTGATCTGTCTTGCATAAAGATTTGGGGATATTGAGTGTTCTTACCCCATTCCATAGCTTTTGAAACCTTTCCTTGAACACATGTTTATGAAGGGGACATGAATACAGTGGTTATGAAGAGACCACATTATCATGAATGTGATACGTGGGAATGGAGACTGAGTTTTGAGGAGGATGCTCAATCGTAAGAGGGAGGGAGACTGATTTGGAAAGAGGATCAATGAGGATATCAATGACTATAATGGATGACAACGTGATGGGCATAGAGGAAGGAGGGTAGTGTTGATGTGAGGAAAACCAGTTGAGATGGGGACCACCAACTGAGTATATTTATTTATGGATGAATCAAAGGATGCATGTCCACGTTGGGCTATTTCCAATTCATTCATTACTCGAGGGAAGAATATAACTAGTTAAGAAGTTAGGATCTGGGTAGACTCATGGTAGGAATATATCTATTGAAGAGGATGTCCATTGATGGGAAAGTGAGTGGATTTAGGGATGAAGTAATCATGGAGTGAAATGGGATTAACATCAAGGAGTTCTTGGAACTCCACACATCTAATGGGAACAAGAGGGGGCCCAAAGGCCTCGAAAAAAGTGGCTGACGATGGTGTGGCTAGTCGAGAAGGGATTGAATGATGATAAATGGAAGGATTGGTTTCAGTATGAGCATGAACAATGAAGAGCTCAATAGAAGAGATGGTAGGGGCAATGGACATAGTGATTATAGAGGAAGAAATGACATGAGGGACTGATGTCTACGTGAGAGAATAGGTAGAGATGGGAATGTTGAATGAATATGGTTGTTCCATTTTACCTTTTTTAATCGAGTAAGAACGAGCATAAAACAAGAAATAAAAACCTATGGTGATTAGTTATTACAATAGATAATACACACAACACTGTTTATTTTAATCTTGGTTACTTAGAAAAGATGTGAAGAAGAAAGAAAGAGGCTTAAAAGGTACCTAGGAAATGGTCAATCTAAGTCTAGTTTTGGGATGTTGTGGTTGTGGAATCCTCGGTATAACCAATGGTACATGAGGCTCGAGTCTTTATAGGATTTATAATGTGGCTAGAACACTGTGATAAATTTCCTATTTGGTGATGAAATCCCAAAAGTTTAACTTGGAAGGAATGCTTGGATGTATGAATTTGATATGTGATGTTTAGATGTGTATGGAAATGAGTGAATGCAAGAATATTACCCCTAGTTATACTATGTGAGCAAGTAAATAATGAGGAGGTTATTTTTAATACCCAAAAATGAGGTGTGATGATTTGATGAAAACAATAGACAAGATATGTAGTGCATTGAAAGAAAGTGAGAAGAAATAAAGAAGAGGAATACTTGGTATTCACTTTTTCTATTTATCTGACTTTAGAAGCAAATAAGCACGTGAAAAGGAAAATCCAAGAAATCTCGAGCCAACACAAGAAAGTAAAAGAAGACTTCTACCTGCATTGTTAGTGAAAAAGGGAGATAGAAAAATATTAAATGGAAAAAAATAGACCTCACCAAAGGAAGGGGGTCCCACTAGGTGTGCTAGAATGTTTGACAAGGTTTCCGTGCTTCCTATTTCAAATTAGTGAAAAATGACGAGAAATTAAGAAACCTTGAAATATGGGAGGGTTTAGGGAACATATAACACCCACAAATTACACACACAAATAAAACATTAATAATACCATTTTTTTGACTTACATTATTCACTACACAACACCACAAGGTTCCAAGTAGAGAAACTCAACAATGCATAAGACACTTACATAAGTCATCGACTCACATAGACACATGACAACGCCCTATACATGTCGATGCCACACTTTCCCCAATGAATGAATGATAACAATGACCCAACCACAAGAAAAGGACTCAAGGATTGGCAAATTCACAACACATCATTATGATGATTACATCTTAGTTACGATTAACATTCCAAGAACATTATTGTGCAAGTATAATTTTATCACTTTTCCACCTACATATTCTTTAATTAAGTTCACATTCAACTTACAGTTCAACCATTTAAGTTGGCTCTTTATCTCTTACAACAATCTCCATAACTTACATAGTTATTTGGCATATTTCAAAATGTATACAAAGTTCTTAATTGTCTCATTCTTATGTTAAGAATATGCTTCTTAAATGTTTATTCAAAGTTTAAATTTTACCCTTGCTACACAAGTGAATCTGACGTGATGTCAAGAAAGAAATATTAGGATTTAAGGGACATTTAGATTGAAGATAGCTTTTTCCCATAAACATTCTTCAATCATGGTATTTTTATTTCCCTACCATAATTAATATAGTTCAATAACTTGTTGAATCCATTCAACATTTCCACATGAAGAAATTTTATTTAGATTTATATATATCTTCTGTTTTCTCGAAGTTTGATCTCACCAAAGAAATTCAAATTATTTCTAACACATGAAAATGTGTAATTGAGTTATAAGGACTCGAAGAGTGACATTATTCCTAACCTCAAATCTTGTTTTACTCTTATATGATTTACTCTTATGTCGCACTATGGTATCATTATTAACATTGTTTTATAAAAATCGTAGACAAAAAAACACATAGTTTTCACTAATGGATTCACAACTACAAGGAGTGTAACCTAGTACGAGACATCCCCTTTCTTTTCTCTTATACATTGCAGTGTTAAAAACATGCTGAAATCAAGACATCCACTTGTGTCATTTAAATCCCACCATGAGATCAATGATAGGAATATCACCTACTACCCTTGTTTGGTTTTGGGCCACCCACTAGGGTATAAAGGGCAACTGGGCACATGGGTTAATGACACACCCCCTTTTTTGTACACTTCTCTTAAGTCAACTTATTGTAAATACAATTGAATTCGCTAAGAGTTATGTATAATTTCTAGCCACAAGTTAAGCCCTAAATTATCCAAGGTTTTGTTTAATTCCAATTGTACATGTTGATCAAAGAATACTTGTCAAAGATCATACAAGGAGTCCACACGGGATAGAAGGCCAAGATAAAAGGTGTGGAAGGATAAGAAGGACACGCATGTGGAAGGCAAGTTCAACTTTCAGGACTTAGCCGATTTTGAGCATGAAGACCTATTTTTAGAAGATGGCATGCAGAACAAACCAACGATGCAGAAACATGTGTGCCATGCATTGTCTATCTTTCGAGAAGAGGTTAGAAGTGTTTATGCATGGAGACAAACTAAGAATAGATTTAACACTCCAGTTAACTGCAAGAGGACTATAGATAGCACACTTGCATGTGTGGCTATGATTGTAAACGGCGTGTGGATATCAATAGCATGTGACCTATTTCTGGAATAGTTAAGTGGTGAAGGGCAAGTCCCCACCCTATATATATAATGTTAGGTGCATAATAGACATAGATGTATCATAGAGTGTGGTGTATGTATGATTATGAATATATCAGATCCATACATGCATTGATATAGATTGATAATCTTGTAAGGAGAATCTGTATTTGCTAATAGATGAAAGATATTAGCTGAATCTAAGTGTTATTCTGTGTAATTGAGCAGTGCATGTTAATGGTAAAATCATGATTACTGTTTAAGTTTGTTCTTTCATAGATCTGTGGGTAGCATGCATTGTAGAATGATGGATCAGTTATGAATCTATATGTTTCTTCCTTCATCATGTTAACATCCTGTTATAGCAACCCTAGAGAGGGACCTGGTACCTTTATGCACTTTGGGTGAGTGCTTAGTCTAGGCTGAGTGACGTTCAAGTGTGTTATCTGGTAAATTATAGGTTGCATCATTGGTTCCATTTTCGGGACCTATTTTTAAGTTATTTTCTGGATGGTTTGCGATGAAGACGTACCGGTTAACTCTAACAAGTATTGAGGAATGGATACACGATTTGGAGGAAGAATATGCACGGTGGTTTAGTAGTGGATCTGAGTTTAATGCATGCACTCAGGTAGAATAGAATCTCTATGATAGCCTACATGAGAGATTTTTCACTATCTTTCCAGTAGAACTATATGAGTGGTTTACTGCGTATGCATCTCAACGGAATTGGAGGTATAGAAAACTTGTCTGGACACAGGAAGAATTTCATGCCCTTTATGACGTTGATCTAATCTGGACTCGTGTGGTGGATATATGGTTTCATGGCATTCTAAATAGTTATATTCTGGAATATTCAATTTCAATGTACTCTTTCCCGGAGATAGTTGAATTTCAGTTTTTGAGGTATCTAAGAGGAACAAATTTGCAAGGTATTCCACTGGAGATCAAGATCTTAATGGTAACTTTGAACCTGAAGAGTAAACCAATGGCTAACTAAACTTCACCATGTGCAAAGGCAGGAACAAGTTTGGTATTAGGATGACGGACCTAGTGGCAGAAAAGTAGAGAGAGGAAAGTCAACTTAAGTATAATGAGGCACATAAGAGGGAAATAGAGAAACAATGTTCTGTTGCAGAAAGTATAGTGTTGAGGAGAGAGCTAGCTCGTGAAGCATTTATGGCTCACATAGAAGACGTGGAGCCAGAGCATCAGGAACTCCCCCATCTTAGAAAGCATGATAGAGATCCCTTGTCGGCCTCACACATAAGTGCACTAGTAGAGAGTACTTGGGCCGCAGGCACACATCTTAATCCACCTGGTGATCTAGCCTTTGTGCTTGGTTTTCAATATCTGGTACGACAAGTAACTAGTAAACTTGCTTGGGAAGTAGGAAAGTAGGAGTAAGTCAGGGATCAAGTACATCAATGACATGATAAACAACTTCAATGTTATATGGAGGAGAATTCTTAGGCACATCATCCGCAAAGAATATGAGTGCATAGAATGCTGGATTCACCTTTAGAAGTGGAGCTACCTCATAGACTGTAGGAGTATAGTATAATAATACTTTCAGAGCACAGGGTAGTACATCTACAGGTGGAGGATCATGAGGTATAGATGGTTTTAGTTCTGTTGGATCTGGTGGTTCTAGAGGCAAAGGGAACCCATGAGGTTCTTGATCAGGTGGTCAAGGTCTGCAATAACCCCAGAATATCTATATGGAGATGTCTCTTCGTCTATCAGAGTATAGAGGTATAAAGGATGCTGCTGAACATGTGCATATGTGTGAAATCTTGTGGCACGCTAAAGGGATCATAGCTGCTGAGCGAAAGGAAAGTCAATTTGCCACGATGTTATAGGGGCACACACACAACTGGTGTAGGAAGTTTAAACCTGATAAAACTTGCGTGGATTATGCAGCACTAAGGGATTATTTCTTGAAAGAATTCCATATCCCTGAGTTCGAGTAGAAGAGTATAAGTGCACTAAAAGACATCAAGAAAGGCACTACTGAGAGTGTAGATGAGTATGATGCTCATTTTAAGACACTTCTATCTAAGCTATCTTATGATATTCACGCTAGCCAGCATGCCCAATGGTTCGTTGGAGGATTGATTACACCTTTTAGAAGTGCGCTGTCACATAAGACATACACTAATTAGCACGAAGCACTAGAAGCAAATTTGTGTGCTGATGCAGTTGGAAGCATTGACACTGGAAATAGTCCATTCTTAGAGGCACAGATTGTAGCTATGACAAAGCAGTTAGAGAAGCTATCCACAAATTCAGCCCATGAAACATGCTCAGGAGTTTGGTGTATAGATTTTGAAGTGGAAGGTCACACCAAGGATAGTTGCCCTCGTAAATTTGTATTATCATTACTATTGGACTGGGAAATTTTTCACTTGAATCATGATGCTAGCCACTTTCCTTTGTTACAACATGAGATAAGGAACAATGTATCTTACTTTTGCAAGATTTTCAGGTCCACGACCCATGATACTGAGGATTTTCAGTTGATTGGTCAGATCAAGGATGCTAAAGACATTGGCATATGACAGACAAGTATAAAAGATAGTTCTAAGGGTAATAATGAGCACCAGGATCAGGATCATAATCAAACGTGCTATGATAGGAATGAGGGGCATTTTGAAGGAGGTCATGGAAGGGGACGTGGATATTGTGGTGGCTATGGAGGATGAGGCCGAGGTGGAGGAAGAGGAGATTTCCCTCATGGAACATGTTATACGTGTGGATCTCCTGACCACTATAGGCATGAATGTCCTCAGAATAATGCATGTTCTTTCTATGGGAAGAACCATAGCTATGAAGAGTGCCCAGACTTATATGAGCATCTGAGTAAGTAGCACAAGTAAAAAACAAAGGCGCTAGGATGGTTAGAATCTAGTGCATGGTAGAAGATCAGTGGATACTCAAGATAGTAGAAGGACTTGAGGCATTGAGAGTGAATATTACTACATGCACTAAAACAACATGCATAAGAGAGGCATTGCACCAAAAGCCTATGATTACCAAGGAGGAGGTTTTACATGTGAGGTACCCAGATCCTGCTCATTAGAAGGAAGTTTACCAGGATACCATGGACCTGCTAAGGAATCTTCAGGGTGAGATATAGTACCTAAAGGAGCAGAAGAAAGCATTAAAGATGGTCCAAACTGATATAGATGATCTACGGGAGGTATATAAGATGTTGCGCTAGGAGAACATTATTCCACTTTTAGGAAATTGGTTAAAAGGAAACACTCCACACGTAAGTCTCTAGACCAAGCGACAGATTCTGCTTGCAAATATCCCCCCTGATAGCATTGACTATGACAAAGAAATTACTTTGAATGCTATTGTGGATGGGTGGCTATTGAGAAACATATTGATCGATACAGATGTGGAAGTAAATGTGCTGACATTAGATGTATGGGTACAAATGGGGAGGCCTCCATTTCAGCCATCATCTAATGTGTTATTCATGGCAAACTAGACTAAGGACACTCCCATAGGAGTTTTGAAAGATGCATCTATAACTATACAAGGGGCCAAGTTCACTAGGTATTTTGAAGTATTAACACTTGCAGAAGTAGAAAATTTTCCATCCCTGCTTGGACGCCCTTGGTGTTATGTGAATAATGCTGACTTGAGATTCAATAAGGGGTATGTCAGCTTTAAGAACAATGAGGAGAGGGTTGTGATACCTTTGACAGATGGAAAGTCTATGCCATATGTTGAGCCTCTAAGTGAGGAGGATTTAAAAAGAGTTTATGTATGCACTATTCAGAACCTAGAGGTCAATGAGCCATCAAAGGAAGGCATCCTACAGTGGGAGGATTCTCATTCTATTAGTGATACTATGAGGATTGCTTGTGACAATTGGGCTCATGGTACATATGAATTAGTAGGGTACGAGGTGAAAAGCATGGTTGTGCACAGGAATGGATTTCGTTCAGTTCAAAGAATAGGCAACACATTACCTTGGTATACAAGAGGAGTGTTGATCAAAGAATACTTGTCTAAAATCACACAAGGAGTTCGTGTGGGATAAAAGGCCAAGATCAAAGGTGTGAAAGAATAGGAAGGACCTACGAGTGGAAGGGAAGTTCAAATTTCAGGACTTAGCCGATTTTGGGCATGAGGATCTATTTTTGAAAGATGGCATGTGGAACACATCAACGATGCAGAGATATGCATGCCATGCATTGTATATATTTAAAGAAGTGGTTCAAAGCGTCTATGCATGGAGGCAAGCTAAGAATAGAATTGACACTTCAGTTAAACTACAAGAGGACTATAGATAGCCCACTTGCATGTGTGGCTATAATTGTAAGCGATGTGTGGCTAATAATAGCTTACGAACTATTTTTGGAGTAGTTAAGTGGTAAAGGGCAAGTCCCCACCCTATATATATGATGTTAGGTGTATAGTAGATAGAGTATTTTTGGTATGTATCATAGAGAGCAGTGTATGTATGATTCTGGATGTATGAATGTGTGTATCAGATCCATACACGACTTGGTATAAATTGACAGTATTGTAAGGAGATCCTATATTTATTAATAGATGGAAGATATTGGCTGAAGCTAAGTGTCATTCTATGTAATTGAGTAGTTCATGTTATTAATTCAATCATGATTACTGTTTAAGCTTGATCTTTCATAGATCTGTGGGTAGCATGTAATGTAGAATGATGGATTAGTCATGAATCTACATAATTCTTCCTTCATCATGTTAACATCCTGTTACAACAACCCTAAAGAGGGACCTGGTACCTTTTATCACTTCGGGTGAGTGCTCAATTTAGGCTTAGTGATGTGCCAGCATGATTAAGGTGTTATCTTGAAAATTCTAGGATGCATCATTGGTTCCATTGCCGGGACCTGTTTTCAGTTGTTTTCAGGATGGTTTGCGATGAAGACGTACTAGTTAACTCTAACAAGTATTGAGGAATGGATACACGATCTCGATGAAGAATATGCATGGTGGTTTAGCGGTGGATCTGAGTTTAACGCATTGTTGGTCCAAAAAACTTTCGGTTAAGCAGGTCATGGGGAAACAGGCCAACAATGTGCAGGGCATAGCACCTCTTTGAGACAACAAAGAGAAACTATTTTATTGCTAATCTATCAAGCAGGAATTTGTGTAAATCTACACTATTCTAACTTCAGGGAGGTTTGGGATCTCATCCCAGTAGAGGAAGTTCCAACAATGAACATAGAAAGGTAGGAGTGAAGGAACAAAGGAGGGTAGATCTGAAGGAAGAAAAGAAATGAATTCCAAGACAGAAAGGTCATGAGATTTATGCTTTGGGATGGTAGTAAACAAAACCAAACTTACTTGCATAAACAATTAAAGAAATACTGATGAATATATGAAAATAATAGGCATGAATCTAACAGAATAAAAACCTAGATCTAACTTAAGAAAGATCTTATGCAGAATAACACATCCATTAAGCACAAAGTCTGAATATATGTATCAATATTCCTTCTGTTACAAGAAAATACAAAGTCTTTCTCTCCTCACTTCTCTTTTCATACAAAAAATGTCCACCCTAGAATACAACAAGTATTCTATTCTTTATAGAAGGAGAGGAGGGAATAAGACAAAAGCAAACCAACAACTTACAAAATATCTTACAAGATATTTACAAAAGGTCTAAAATATCTAAAAAGTCAATAGTTGACTTGGGCAAGTTTTTGGATGGCAACATCCCATGGTGCAACATGGATGAGGTCATCGTGTATGCCAACATGCTTTTTAAACATTTTACAAAAATGATCAATGCATACACGAGAGGAGAAACTACTCCTCATCATCCCTCTGTTCAAACTTGGGTGTCTTGCTTTAGATTAGGAGAGTCGATGTAACATTGCGCTTGATATTCCATAAACTTGCTGATTGTTGCTTGAAGTTGGTCATGGTTGGGGACCATCAAAATGGTTGCGAATGAATTCACAAGTTTCTTTCTCATTCTTGATCTTTTCAGGTAACGCGACAAAAAATTTTGCATGCATCGATTAAAAAGCCAATGAAATCACGGCAGACCAAGAGGTTATTAATCGACTCTTGGTTGAAAGTGACCTCCGGTGCCAAAATCTTGAGTTACAATAGCCTTAAAGCGCTGGAATGTATCATCTACTTCCCTCAAGTTATACTATTCACTGAGCATCCCTAGATACATTTTTTGTAACTATCTACTCCATGTTGTATCGTGCGTTAAGGGCTTCATCTTTGGTTTTATCGATTCTCTCTAGGATATATTCCATCTGGTCAACCCAGTAATCCAATGCAATGAGAGCTTTATTATGTGCATGCGGATGATCGATAACACCAAACTTCAATAGGTCGTCAGCTGAGTAGTAAACCATTGCTTGGAACATTTCATGCTACAACCTGGTGTTATCCAAATCTTCGGACATGGCACTTGCTACTGCTTGTAGCTTCTTATTTGTTTGAGTTATATCCTGATAGAGCAGTGTGAATTTCTCAATCATTTCTTCATCATCTCTAAGGATACACTCGATCTAGGATGATACTAATATGCCTTGTTTTCCAATCTTAATATATTCATTTATTTTCTCTTGACTGGGAACTTGAATGGGTTCGGCGGCAGTCACAGGAGGAGCGTTACCCATTTTCTGCAATGCTTGTAGGAGATGTTTGTTTTGTTCTTTAAGTATCCTTTTCTTGTATTTTACCTCTTGGAGATTCTTGCAAAGAGAATCCACATCAGACAAGGCTTACCGTTGCAGGCTTTCAGACGAGGTCCCCATTGTGACTTGAGTCACCTTGAAGTCTGTAAGAGACGGATCTTCTTTTTTCTTGGTGGGATCCGGGTAAGCTATCTCCATGAATCTCTCCCCCGAAGTTCCTTTAGAAAAGCGAGTTATCACTTTCTACTTCTTGGTTCATTTCTTTGGAATAATGGATAAATCCATGGCCGCAATGGGAAATTTTCACTTATATTGACTCAGATGGCCAGAAATCCAACTAGGACTTATGGGAGTAGGAATGGAGGGAGAAGAAGAAATGAGGAATTAGAGGGTGAGAAACTGCACAGAGGCCTTAGGGAAGTGCGTTGAGAACACTCAGTAGGTGGCATTGATAGGGAGTCCAACGCACCTATACTTGTGGAGCCTAGAGTTACTAACTAAGGAGGAGAAGGATGTGGAAATGAAAATGGATCATGTCACTAGGATTGAGGACACATTAGGTGATATATCCGCAAGAGAGGAGAAGATGGAAGAGGTGGGAGATTGGATGGGAGGAAACGAGAGGAGAAGACACATCCATATAGGGATAGATGCTTGAATGACAAGATGGATGAGAAGAAATGGAAGAAGGAATGTTGGGTAACTCAAGTAGTTGTAGTTGTGATAACATACCACGTGGATGTATCCGTTGAAACATCTACTGTTTCTTCTTTACCTAGAGACACCAGGTTGACTACTTACTTTTTAGAAGTAGGAGGAAGGCCTTCAGGAGTTTCTTCTTGTCTACTTGGTTCACCCTCCTTGTCCTTCACTTTTCCTTTTGGCACATGGGCCGGTCTTGGAGGTACTCTTCCTAAAGGAGAAGACGTGAAGTCAACTTCGAGCTATGTAAGGCCATTCTGATTGCACCAATGTTCGGTGTGCTGCAATATAGGTTTAACCCTTTCTTGAATGATCTTTGGCACTCTAGCTCTGTCGATCTCCGCAAATGGCCATTTATCCCCATCTATGTCAATGCAAACCTGATCAATTTCTTGATCAGTCTCTTTGAATTTCTTTGGGACAATGGCAACGCCATAGTGGATGATCTCTTCTAGAGCCAGTCGGGAGTGATCCTTTTGCCTGATGTTTATCTCATGAGTTAGGTCTATCCAAATGTCCTCGATCTCGAGAACATGGATTTGATACATTTTTTCCTTTAGGAGGCAACTCCAACAGTCAAAGGTCGTCCTTGCTATGAAGTTGTGCTTCAAATTCAACAGCTTTAACTAAGCATACATCTCCCGTGATTTAGGAAATGTAGGACAGGTGTATCGACCAACTGTAAGGGGGAATGGAGTTCCTCTTTTCTTCTCTTCATGTAATTTTCATGATAAGTGATTAACTGCCTTGACAATTCTAGGAGGACCAGCTTTGGCCCTGTAAACCTTGGTAGATTCATTGGTTCTCCCTCGAAATTCATAGCTCTGAGGTATGTGAATGTGGGGAATTGTGTGAACAACACTCCCCATTTCTTTGTAGAAGCAATCACACTCGGGTTGGTTTGACTTTGTCTCATGTTTGGTCTCAATAAACAAAATTACATCATAGAAGAAGGCATAATTTATTTTGGATAACTGGGATATGTTGGCTTCGAGTCTTAGCTCTAGGTAGAACTCGTATATCTTGACTTGGGGCCATACCCCATTTCGAGCTAACCCTGTGAAATCCCTTTCTGACGCAGTAGCGTATACAACGTAGGAATTCATGTAGAACTTCCCAGTTGTTAGAACTTTTTGAAGCTACTGTGAGATGGTGTCACTTATGATTTCACCCCAACCAAAGCATTGATCAGGTGCATTCTTGCTCATGGTCTCTAGGTATCTCAGTATCCATTTATGGAAATGATGGGCATCAGGGAGCCCGAATACTCTACTTAAGAATGTGATTGTATCACTCAATTCTTCATTAAAATCACTTCAGTGGATGGTTTGTGGCCATCTAGACACCGGATTCTTGTTCTTCAGATAGAGTTCATTCATCATTTGCATGTATTGATCTTCATTATCATCCCATGCTTTCCTGCAGTCCTCAATACTTATCTCCACATATTGCCTATGATGAGGAATGCCCAGGATCATCTCAAAGTGATGAGATGTGAGATTTATGATAGTTTGCTGTTCTTTATTTTTGACACATCTAGTGTCTTTGTTATAGCATCGGGAAACCAACATGATAAACTCATTATTTATGGCACTCACCGGAAGCCCAGCTGCAAAGTGCAATCCACTGCCTACTAATTTGTTCATCCATGGGCCACTGCTTGCCTTAGGTGGTCCTTGCCCAGAAATCATCCATGTCAATATGACCCAGCTCAGAGTCTCTGATGTCAAGGTTGCTCTCTGCATATGAGTCAGGCATTCTGACTCTCTGGTACTTGTACTTCATTTCTTGCTCTGATTGTTTAGCTTTAGCTTTAGCTGGTTTCTTGCTTGATGAAGACATATGTGAGCTTGAGGATGGATGCTGTTTTTCTGTAAGAAGAATCAAGAAGGTCCAACATAGAAGGGCCATGTCAACCATCATGTTATCCATAATGGAAGTTTGAAGAATAGAATAACACCTTCAGAATGTGTGAGAAAATAGTTAAGTTTTAGCTTGCAGAAGGAAGAATGAGTAATTTTAAGCCTTAGGACACAAGGCACGAGTTTACAGCAGGCTGTAGGGGCTTCATATTGCTAGGTGCACTTTCTAGGGTGTCAGCATGCAAATTCTTGTGCCAAGTGTTGACATGGGAAAATTGTTGTGCCAAAGTAGGTAAAGGGCACAATTTTTAGAAGTTACATGAAAAATTTCAGCGCCAAAGGGTAAAGCGTAGGGCACGGATCTGAAGCATACAACATTTCATGTTGATGTTGTGGAAGTTGCGCCTGCACCTCATGAAAAATCCGGTAAGTGTTCTTTGGCTAGGTGCGAAAAAATGTTTGTGTTGCGTGAGAGTAAAGTGCACCAAGGCACAACTTTGGAAGGTGTAACATGGAAAAATAGTGTGCCAAAGAGTTATAACAGTTTGGTGATTTTCAATTTTCTTGATTTGTTGATTTGGATTTGATGATGGCAAGAAAAAGACATTTGTTGGATAAGGCAGCAATTAGGTGAGAATGGTTTACTTCAGCGGCAGAGCCCTTCCAGATTTGTAGATCTGGAAGGAGAGGGAAAGAGGATTTCAGCTTGGATGAGGACCTTGAATGTGTTCTTTAGATTTTAATTACTCGATAAAAATTCTGATACCTAACACAACAAAAAAATGAAAACAAAAAATGGGAGAGGAGCCACTCACCTGGATTTATAAAAGATGATGAAAGACGTGGGTCCACAAGCTTGAAAATGACACGTGAGGGCTGACAGGGATGGCTGACACGCGTAGAGAGAATAACTTTTGTAATTTTCAATTCGTGAAAATGACATGTGGCAGGTTTATATTTATAGAAAAAATTGGCATTTATTACCTCACCAACCATTTTGGTACTTTTCAGGAGTGTCGACACAAGGAAAAAGGTCGCAATTTTATTGACCAAAGGAAAATGCTTAGCGCAAGTTTTGAGATGTTGACATAACAATCTCGGCGCCAAAGGATAAAGGGGGGCGTGAATTTTGGGGTGTCAACATGAATGAAATGGCACCCATTTTGAAAGGATGTACTTTTGAGATTGTCGACACGCCACTATCTGCACCGAAGGAAGTTTTAAGTGGGCGTAACATTTTTGATGTCGACATGCAGAAAAAATTGCACCTATTGTAAAAAGGCACATCTTTGAACATGTCGACACGATAATTTGCACGCCGAAGGATTAGCTAAAAAAAACTAAGTCTTGAAACAATTTGATTTTTTGAAAGGGAGTTTTGGGCTATCTTGAACATTGTCAAAATTCCTTAGGGGTCAAAATGGAATTTTTGGTATAGTTACCTGCAAATTGCCCTTGTAAGTTTTGCAAGATAATAGCTGGCTCTTTCTGGGGACTATCTTTGAGTGAAACTTAAGGGTAGAGAATCCTAGATTTTCATGTGCCTATCCATTGGGTTACAGAGAGTCAAAAACCAAGGCGATGAAAAAAAAAACAAAGGAAGGGAACAACACAAAAAAAAACACAACGAAAGAAAACACACAATGAAAGCAAAAGGAAACGAATCAAGAAAAATGTTTAAAGAAGAGAGGAAGCTCTACTACCTGAAGATCTTTAGGTGCTACCCGTTATAGGGAAGTGGGATCTTGGTTCTGTCCAGATATGAGAGATAGAAGTTATTCTCTCCATTGAGCTACTTGATTTTGTATGGCCCTCTCCAAAGAGAGTCAAACTTCCCATGCATACCTTTCGGTTCTCTTCGTTTGTCCCATAGAAGAACAAGATCTCCTACTTGGAAATCTCTTTGCTTAGCTTTCTTGTCAAACAACCTCTTAACTTGATTTTGATGTTCAGTGATCTTATCGACCACTTTCACTCGCTTTTCTTCAAGTTTCGTTAGGTACATAATCCTCTTTTCATAAGAATTCTGAAAATTTTCTTCAATTGCTCGAGCCAAGCACAGAGTAGGAAGTTCTGTGGAGATAGGGATTTCAGCATCGATTCGATATAACACCTGGAAAGATGACATGCCGAGAGACCTCTTTGGAGTGATACAATCCACCCACAAAGCATCATACAATGATTTGTGCCAGGACCACTGGTTTTCATCAACTAGCTTCCGTATGATAGTCACCAAGTTCTTGTTTCTAGATTCCACCTGACCATTTCCTTGAGGATAATAATCAGAAGCATGAGCCAAGGTTATTCCGTATCCATAACAAAAACTAATAACTTCATGTGAAGAGAAGTTAGAAGCGTTGTCAACAACGATTTTGTGTGGAATGCCAAATCTCACAATAATATTCTCTTTGATGAAGTTGCAAACAACTTCAGAAGTGGCATGCTTGATAGGTATGGCCTCCACCCATTTCGTGAAGTAATCCATTGCTGTTAGGACGTAACTATGTCTAACACTTGATTGAGGATTAAGCACTCCAATGAAATCAATTCCCCATTGTCTGAATGGTTTTTCAATGATGATGGGCCTGAGGGGAAACACAGTCAACTTTGTTTTGCCCATAAACTGTTGGCAAAGTTCACATTTTGCTACCTAGGTGGCTGCATTTTGAAATAGCGTTGGCCAGTAGTACCTGGCCCAAATGATTTTATGTGTTGTCACAGATGAGGAGAAGTGACCACCATAGGCTGAGTCATGGAAACTCTCCAAAATTTTTGCTGCGGCTTATCAACACATCGTAGAAAAATGTCGTCAATTCTACGTTTGTACAATCCATCATCCTATATGACATATCTTGTGGCTCTGAGCTTCACCATTCACTTTTCCTTTATGGTTAGGTGAGTCAGGCACTTGCCATAGGTGAGAAAGAACATGATATCAAAATACCATTCATCGTTGGTGGCGACAAATAGGACCATGGGCAAAGAATCCACTTTCTCCAGTTCACTTTGTTTTCCATCAACGTGATCAACTTTCTCTTCAGGTACCTCTGAGTCTTTATTTTCAGCCATTAGCTGACACAGGCCCTTACCTCTTACCAACTTAGTTGGTTTGATGTCTAGGTCATATTCTTGGACCTTTGTGATCCAATTCCCTCATAAGCTCCCTAACTCCTGTTGAGTCAGGATAGACTTAACAGCCATGTCAGGAACCAACACTACTGTATGAGAATTTAGAATATAGTAGCGGAAAATTTTGACTACTTTTACCATAGAAAAGGCATGCTTTTCCAATTATGACATCTTTAGTTCACGAGGCTTAAGAGGAGAGATCATGAAAGCAATAAGGGATTATATATCCTTGGAGTTCTTTTGCATTAAGATAGCTGATACAATATGTGCAGATACATAACTGTATATGATGAAGTATTTGCTAAAGTCAGGGCACACCAGGATAGGAGCGTGAGCGACAGAGGTTTTTATGTCTTGGAATGATGTCCTACCTTCCTCACTCCATCAGAATGTTTGGGACCCTTTCATCATATTAGATATATGACGAGTCTTCTCAGCAAAATCAAGAACAAAGCATCTGAGAAAATTTACCTTTCCGAAGAAAGAGTGAACACCAGTCTTGCTTGTAGGAAAAGTAAGGCTCTGAATAGCCTTGACCCTTTCGACATCTATCTTAGTTCCTTCTTTGCTGATGACATGTCCTAGCAGCTTTCCTTCGGTGACCCCAAAAACTGACTTCTTGGGATTTAGTGAAACCCTGTGCTCTCGGCATCTGATCAAGACTTGTTCCAAATGATCGCAGTGATCACTTCATCTTTTGGAGAACATGGTCAGGTCATCTAGGTAAACTACGATGAGTTTTCCCATCATACCTTTGAATGTAAAGTCCATTTCTCGTTGGAAGGTAGCACTTGCGTTGATCAAATCGAACAACATTCTTTTGTAGGTGAAGGTACCCCAAGGAGTGGTGAACACTATTTTGAACTGATCTTCAGGCGTGACTTGAATTTTATTGTAACTTGAAAAACCGTCAAGCATAGACAACATTTCTGAACTGGTTACTGCCTGTAGTACTTGATCCATTATTGGCAGTGGATAGTTATCTTTTAAGGATGACTGGTTCAAGTTGTGAAAGTCCACGCATATGCATATCTCACCATTCTTCTTCCGCACAGGCACAATATTTGCAACCCAGGTACTGTGATGAATAGGAAAAATAATTCTTGCATCCAGCATCTTTTGAATTTCAGCCTGGATGGTACCTGAGATTTTGGGGTTGTAATGCCTTTGCTTTTGACAAAAAGGCTTGACATCATCCTTGAGTGGAATGTCGTGCCGAATGTCCTTTGGCTTGAAAGACTTTAGATCAGCATAAGACCATGCTAACACATCCATGTAATTTTTTAGCAACTTAACAAATTTTCACTTTTCCTCAGGCGTACAACACTTCCCGATATTCACGGAATGAGGATGTTCCATAGTACCCAGATTGACGGATTCAGTTTCTGGAGAAGAGGAAGGATCATCCTGTCACTTTTTCTTGACAAAACAGTCATGATTATCAAATAATCGTTCTAAGGAAACCAAACCTTTAGGAATCTTATTTCCTTTGAGCTGTATCACTGTATCTTTTTCAGATTCATGTGCTTGACCGGTGAGAGACTCACGACATGTAGAAGTTGATCCATCGAAATGAAGTTCTTTGAAATTGTCAGCTTTCTCCAAAAAAGTGATAAGTTGGTTGTCATCATTGAACACTTGCCAGTGTTGTGAATTATCTGGCACACTTGGACAAAAAACCACTTCAATGGTATATGTATCCATTTTTAACCCTAGGTGAGGGAGCATGAGAGAGGCTGAGATGACTAATGAATCAGCCATGTCATTTTGGGCTCATGGAACTGCTTTGATTGAGAAAGTGTCAAACTCTTCGATGCTATCCCATATGGCATTGTGGTAGTGTCTGAGCCGGTCATTCTTTACTTGGTATACCCCTTTTACCTGATTGACAATTAGCTCAGCATCACCTTGCACTCTTAGATTCTTGATTCCTTTCTCTTTTGTAGCTTGCATGCCAAGTAACAAGGATTCATACTCAGCAGTATTATTTGTATTGAAGAACTGCAACTTGAAAGAAAAAGGGAAAATATCCTCTTCAAGAGATATTAGAACAGCCCCAACACCACATCCACTTATTGTGCAACTACCATAAAACTGCAATGTCCACACTTTGTTAAGATCCTCCTTTTGTACGAGAATGTCCATTTTATTTGAGTCGGTGGATAGGAAGTAGTTCCCCATCCCTGATGATTCGAAAAGAATCTGAGCCTTAGGGTCATCAGAGTTGGTGACTAGATATTTCTTTTGTGACTCTGGTTCCAATGTCTGCATCACCCCTTTGACAAGAATCCTGGCTTTGGACCAGTCCATATGAATTTCCCCACCAACTTCTTTACAAAAGATCCTCCCTAGCAATATCCTGTATGTTGCTGGAATATCAGCTACGAGAATAGTCATTTTTACTCTTTTTTTAAGAAATGCTGCAAATACAAACTGCGCATCCTTGATTTGACCAATCAATGGTACCTGTTTGGTTTCCATGGAGTAGAATCTACCAAAAGGTTTAGTAAGTGTGATGCCCAAAGCATGGGTGACCTTTACTGGCATACCATTATTAGAAGCTCTAAAATCAATTATACAGTTACTTAGTTTATGACCATTGATTAGGAGAGATAGGTAAAAAGGTTCAATTTTCCTCGACATGGAAGTCAAGGCAACGTTTATGTGAGATGTAGGAGGAATGGGAAGAATTCCTTTCAGGGAAATGGGAGCAGGGATGGTAACCTGGCTTTGGATATACTTAGTTAATCTTATAAGCTACTCTGGGTTGGACTGAAGGTACTCAAATTTAGACATCTGGATCTTGGTCTTTTTTGTGTGATCAATTATATCGAATGCGACCAAGGGTTGCGCTAACGAAGGAATAAGTCCTTCATTTCACATTTGTGCAGGAGGATTACAGGTCTTTATGGGACTAGAGGAAGGCTAAATTGGAGGAGAAACAAGAGGAAAATATTTCTTCACAAAAGGTTTAATAGGAGGTTGAGTAAGAAGGGGATTACCTCTTTTAGCAATTGTTGGAGGTGGAGTTACCACAGCCTTTTCCTTTTATTTTTCAGCAGCAACCTTTGCTTCTTTTCCTTGTGAGCGAGTGAAAACTGCGTATGATTGTCTGCTCGCATACCCTTGGGTACCATCTTCTTCATAAGATTCCTCGTCTTCAAATTCCATATACCTAATAATATATTCGCCACTTGGTTCACCGACATCTTGGTCATCTTCGCCTTGTGATGAAGGTTCTTCATAATTTGGATCTTCTTCTTCAATTTCAACCAAAACATTAATTAGAGGGGCTTAAATTGCTAACCTTGGAGAAGTAGCAAGTAAACGCGGCCTTTGGGGGGGTTTGTTGGGAGTGAAGTTCCTCCATGGGATATCCTGGTACGGAGTGGTAGACAATGTTTGAGTCAATTACTTCTTTAATGAGAGCAAGTCATTCGCCATCTTCTGGAATGCTGGATCTAATGAGGTAGCCTAAGAAGAAGTTGAAGCCTTCATTTTGAGGGCTCTTGTCTTAACTCACCGGATATAAGAAGGTTGTCTTCTATCCAAATGGCCATAGCTTGAGAAAGGACCAAGGTGGGTATCTGTTCCTGTAAAAGTAAGAAACTTACTTTTGAACTCATGACATTCAAGAAGAAACACTTTTGATTCTCTAATGTTGGCATCATGGCAAGCGACACACGGTTGATCAGTGAATTGAATCGGGTGATAAAATCACACATGGTTCATTGGCCTCCTTCTTCATGTGAGTGATTTGTGACAATAATGAAAATGCATCTTATGAAGGTTTGTATCTATCTTCAAATGTAGTCCGTAATGTGGCCTAATTGGTGATGGATCTGGCTGGTAAATGTTGGAACCATTTTTATGTAGGCCCTTGCAAGGTTGTTTAGAAAAAGACGTACCGACACGTCTTCATGATTCACATCCAGAATGCTGCATGACATGATAAATGTAGCTATATGTGCATCCGTGTTTTGATTTATGCTCCCATCAAACTTTGGGAAATTCTTGTGATTTATGCTGGGGAGGGGGTGAACTGGATGTGGCAATGCTAGAGGACCCATGGTGTTTCCCCATGGTAAATGCAGATTTTCTGCCATTTGAAAAGTAGGAAAAAGAACATGAGTAGAAAGTGTGGTTCAACTTAGCAAAAGAGCACTGCAAGTTGATGTTGAGGCACCCTGTGAAATCTGGCTCTTTCGTGGAGGTGAGGCACTTCTTGCTGATCGATCTGATGAGCTCAGTGATTCAAATCATGCTGGAGTGATACTGAAATTGTGCCTTTGAAGTAGATTAAAAATTGGATCAACTTCCCCACAAGCTCTTATGCTACGAGTAAATGGTTCACCCGCCAGCGTATCCGTTCAGATCTGCAACAATCAGGAGCAGATTTACAACAATCTTTTTGTTTGTACTGGCTGATTTTTTGATTTTTCTGGCAAAAATAAGCAACATGTACTTTCTTCGATATTTAATTTACCCTTTTCTAATAACAACTGATTGCAGTTTTTTGACAAAGATTAATGAGGATAAAAGGTGGGTCAATTTAGTAGGCTGATTTTTGGATGTTTGACCTGAATTTTGCAAGGTTTTGAAAATATCATAAAATGTTAGAATCTCAAATCTATTGAAATATACAAGTTTTTGTAAAAACTCAGCGAACTAAAAGTTTCTATCTGGTCCAGATCTATGGATTTTCCTAAGGAAATTTTTAGTTTTGATCACTTATGTAAAAATTTTGATTTTTAACAAAGGGTTAAAATTTGCAATCTGGTAGTGATTTCTTCAGTTTTTTAGTTATTTCCTTAGTTTGATCCCCAGTAGAATCACCAAAAACTGTTGGTCCGAAATTTTTTCGGTTAGGTAGGTTATGGGAAAACAGGCCACTAGTGTGCAGGGCATAGCCCCTCTTTGAGACAACAAAGTGAAACTAGTTTATTGCTAATCTATTAAGCATGAATCTATGCAAATCTACACTATTCTAACTTTAGGGGGTTTGGGATCTCATCCCAATAGAGGTAGTTCCAACTATGAACAAAATGGTAGGAGGGAAGGAACGGAGGAGGGTAAGTCTGAAGGAAGAAAAGAAATGAATTCCAAGATGGAAAGGTCAGAAGGTTTATGCTTTGAGCCGGTAGTAAACAGAGCCAAACTTACTTGCATAAATGATTAAAGCAATACTGATGAACATATGACAATAGTAGGAATGAATCCAACAGAATAAAAACATAGATCTAACTTAAGAAATATCTGATGCAAATAACACATACATTAAGCACAAAGTCTGAACATATTTATTAATATTTCTTCTGTTACAAGAAAACACAAAGTCTTTCTCTCCTCACTTCTCTTTTCATACAAAAATGTCCACACTGAATGCAACAAGTATTCTAGTATTTATAGAAGGAGAGAAGGAAAGAGGACAAAAGAAAACCCACTACTTACAAAATATCTTACAAGATATTTACAAAATATCTAAAAAGTCAATAGTTGACTTGGGTAAGTTTTTGGATGACAACATCCATGATGCAACATAGATGAGGTCATTATGTATGCCAACATGCTTTTTAAATATTTTACAAAAATGATCAATGCATATGAGAGGAGAAACTACTCCTCATCATCCCTCTGTTCAAACTTGGTGTCTTGCTTTTGATCAAGAGAGGCGATGTGACATTGCGCTCGATATTCTACAAACTTGTTGATCATTGCTTGAAGTTGATCATGATTGGGACCATTAAAATGGTCGTGAATGAATTCACAAGTTTCTTTCTCATTCTTGAGCTTGTTAGGTAACTTGGCGAAATTTTTGCATGCTTCGATCAAAAAGCTAATGAAATCGCGACAGGCCAACAAGTTATTGATTGAATCTCGGTCGAAAGTGACCTCTGGTGCCAAACTTTGAGTGACGATAGCCTTAAAGAGCTGGAATGTATCATCTGCTTCCCTCAAGTTATACAATTTACTGAGCATCGATGGAGACATTTTTGTAATTGTCTGCTCCATGTTGTATCATGCGTCCAGGGCTTCATCTTTGATTTTATCAATTCTCTCTAGGATATATTCCATCTGGTCAACCTGGTAATCTAATGCAATGAGAGCTTTATTATGTGCATGTGGGTGATCGATAACACCAACCTTCAATAGGTCATTAGCTGAGTAGTTAACCATTGCTTGGAATGTTTCATGTTGCAACTTGGTGTTATCTAACTCTTCAGACAGGTCACTTCCTACTTCTTGTAGCTCCTTATTTGCTTGAGTTATATCCTAATAGAGAAATGTAAATTTCCCAACAATTTCTTCCCCATCTATGAGGATCTTCTCAATCCAGGAGGATACTACTGTGCCTTGTTCACCAATCTTAATATATTCATTTATTTCCTCTTGACTGGGAACTTTAATGGGTTCGACAACAGTCACAGGAGCAGCGTTGCCCATTTTCTACAATGCTTGTAGGAGATGTTTGTTTTGTTCTTTGAGTATATTTTTCTCCTCTTTTTCCTCTTGGAGCTTCTTACAGAGAGCATCCACAGTAGACAAGGCTTCCCCTTGCAGGCTTTTAGACGAGGTCCCCATTATGACTTGAGTTACTGGGAAGTTTGTGGGATACAAATCTTCTTTTCTCTTGGTGGGATCTGGGTAAGCTATCTCCATGACTCTCTCCCCCAAAGTGCCTTTACAAAAGTGAGTTATCACTTTCTTCTTTTTGGTTCCCTTCTTCAGAATAATGGAGAAATCCATGGCCGTAATGGGAACTTTCCTCTTATGCTAACTCAAATGGTCAGAAATCCAACTAGGACTTATGGGAGTGGGAGTGGAGGAAGAAGAAGGAACGAGAGTGAGAGGGGAAGCAATTGTAGAGGCCTTAGGGAAGTGTGTTGAAACACTTGGTGTGGGCATTGATAAGGAGTCCAATGCACCAATGCTTCTGGGGCCTGGAGTTACTAACGGGGAGGAGAAGGACATTGAAATGGAAGGGATCATCATTAGGATTGAGGAAACATTGGGTGACAAATCCACAAGAGAGGAGAAGATGGAAGGGAGGAAGGGACAGGAGAAGACACATACATAGGGATAGATGCTTCAATGACAGGAGGAGGAGGAGCGGAAGAAGGAATGCTGGGTACCTCAATAGTTGTAGTTGTGATAACATCTTAGCTGGATGTATCCGTTGAAACATTTGCTATTTCATCTTTACCTGGAGACACCAGGTCAACTACTTGCTTCTCAGAAGTAGGAGGAATGCCTTCAGAAGTTTCTTCTTGTCTGCTTGGTTTTCCCTCCTAGTCCTTCCCTTTTCCTTTCGGCACATGGTCCGGCCTTGGAGGTGCACGACCTGAAGGAGAAGTAGTGAAGTCAACTCTAAGGTATGTTAGGCCATTCTGATTGCACCAATGTTCAGTGCACTGTAATGTGGGTTTGACCCTTTCTTGAATGGTCTTTGGTGTCTTAGCTCTATCGATCTCCACGAATGGTCTATTGTCCCCATCTGTGTCAATGTAAACCTGATTAATTTCTTGATCAGTCTCTTTGAATTTATTTGGGACAATGACAATGCCATAGTGGATGATTTCCTCCAGAGCCAGCTGGGAGTGATCCTTCCGCCTAATGTTTATCTTGTGAGTTAGGTCTATCCAAATGTCCTCAATCTCGAGAGCATGGATGGGATCAATTTTTTCCTTTGGGAGGGAACTTCTGCAGTTGAAGGTCAGCCTTGCTAGGAAGTTGTGCTTCAAATTCAACAGCTCTAACTCAGCATACATCTCCTGTGCTTTAGCAAGTGTAGGATAGGTGTATCAGCCAACTGTAAGGGGGAATGGAGTTCCTCCTTTCTTTATCTTCGTGTACTTTTCATGATAAGTGATTAACTTCCTTGACAGTTCCAGGAGGACCAGCTTTGGGCCCATAAACCTTGGCAGCTTCGTTGGTTCTCCCTCTAAATTCACAGCTCTGAGGTATGTGAATGTGGGGAATTGTGTGAACAACACTCCCCATTTCTTCGTAGCAGCAATCACAGTCGGGCTGGTTCAACTGTGTCTCATGTTTGGTCTCAATAAAAAAATACCTCATAGAAGAAGGCATCATTTATTTTGGAGAACTGGGAGATGCTGGCTTCGAGCCTTAGCTCTGGGTAGAACTCGTATATCTTGACTTGGGGCCATACCCCATTTCGAGCTAACCCTGTAAAATCCCTTTCTGACACAGTAGTGTATATAACGTAGGAATTCATGTAGAACTTCCCAGTTGTTAAAACTTGTTGAAGCTACTACGAGATGGTGTCACTGATGATTTCACCCCAGCTGAAGCATTGATCAGGTGCATTCTTGCTCATGGTCTCCAGGTATCTTAGCATCCATTTATGGAAATGATGGGCATCAGGGAGCCCGAATACTCTACTCAAGAATGTGATTGTATCACTCAATTCTTCATTAAAATCACTTCGATGGATGGTTTGTGGCCATCTAGACACTAGCTTCTTATTCTTCAGATAGATTTCATTCATCATTTGCATGCATTGATCTTCATTATCATCCCATGCTTTCCTGTAGTCCTTAATACTTATCTCCACATATTGCCTGTGATGAGGAATGCCCAGGATCATCTCAAAGTGACGAGCTATGAGGTTTATGATAGTCTGCTATTCTTTATTTTCGACACATCTACTGTCTTTGTTATAGCATCGGGAAACCAAAATGATACAATCATTATTTACGGCACTCACGGGAAGCCCAGCTGTAAAGTGCAATCCATTGCCTACTAATTTGTTCATCCATGGGTCACTGTCTGCCTTGGTGGTCCTTGCCGAGAAATCATCCACGTCAATATGACCCATCTCAGAGTCTCTGATGTCAAGGTCACTCTTTGCATATGAGTCAGGCATTCTGACTCTTTGGTACTTGTACTTCATTTCTTGCTCTGATTTTTTAGCTTTAGCTTTAGCTGGTTTCTTGCTTGATGAAGACATATGTGAGATTGAGGACGGATGCTGTTGTTTTGCAAGAAGAATCAAGGTGGTCCAACAGAGAAAGGCCATGTCAACCATCATGTTATCCATAATGAAAGTTTGAAGAATGACATAACACTTCAGAATGTGTGAGAAAATATTTAGGTTTAGCTTACAAAAGGAAGAACGAGTAATTTTAAGCCTTAAGGTGCGGGATGCAAGTTTACAGTAGGTTGAAAGGGCTTTTTATTGCTAGGCACACTTTCTAGGGTGTCAGCATGCAAATTCTTGTGCCAAGTGTTGACATGGGAAAAGTTGTGCCAAAGTAGAAAGGGCACAATTTTCAGAAGCGTCACATGAAAAATTTCAGTCCCAAAGGGTAAAGCATGGGGCGCGGATCTGAAGCATACAACATTTCATGTTGATGTTGTGGAAGTGGCGCTTGCGCCTCTGAAAAATCTGGTAAGTGTTCTTTGGCTGGGCGTGGAAAAATTTTGTGTTGCGTGAGAGTAAAGTGTGCCAAGGTGCAACTTTGGGAGGTGTAACATGGAAAAACAGTGCACCAAAGACTATAACAGTTGATGATTTGCAATTTTCTTGATTTTTTGATTTTGATTTGGATTTGATGGCAAGAAAAAGATGTTTGTTGGATAAGGCAACAAGCAGGTGAGAATGGTTTACTTCAGTGGTAGAACCCTTCTAGATTTTTAGATCTGGAAGGAGAGGGAAAGAGGATTTCAGCTTAGATGAGGACCTTGAATGTGTTCTTTAGATTTTAATTACTTGATGAAAATCTTGATACCTAACACAACAAAAAAAATGAAAACAACAACTAGGAGAGGAGCCACTCACTTGGATTTATAAAAGACGATGAAAGATGCGGGATCCACAAGCTTGAAAACGGAATGTGAGGGCTGACAGGGATGGTTGACACATGCAAAGAGAATAACTTTCATAATTTTCAATTCGTAAAAATGACATGTGGCAGGTTATATTTATAGAAAAAATTGGCATTTATTACCTCTCCAACTTATTTTGGCACGATTTCAGAAGTGTCAACACAAAAAAGGTCGCGCCAAAGGAAAATGCTTAGCGCAAGTTTTGAGATGTTGACATAGCAATCTTGGTGCCAAAGGATAAGGGGGGCGCAAATTTTGGGGTGTCAATATGAATGAAATGGTGCCCATTTTGAAAGATCACAGTTTTGAGATTGTCGACACACCACTATCCACGCCGAAGGATGTTTTAAGGGGGCGCAACATTTTTGATGTCGACATGCAGAAAAAAATGCACCCAATGTAAAAAGGCGCATCTTTGAACATGTCAGCACGACAATTTACGCGCTGAAGGATTAGTTAAAAATAGCTAAGTCTTGAAACAATTTGATTTTTTAAAAGGGAGTTTTGGGCTATCTCGAATGTTGTTGAACTTCCTTAGGGGTCAAAACAGAATTTTTGGTATAGTTACCTGCAAATTGCCCTTGTCAATTTTGGAGGATAACACGCATGTACTTGGGTAGAACAAAATCTCTATGACAGCCTATATGAGATATTTTTCGCTATCATTCTAGTAGAACTATACGAGTGGCTTACTGATTATGCATCTCAGTAGAATTGGAGGTATTGCGCACTTATCTGGACACAGGAAGAATTTTGGGCCCTTTATGATGCTGATCTGATCTGGGCTCACGTGGTGGATGCATGGTTTTGTGGTGTTCTAAATAGTTATATTATGGAATATTTAATTTTGACATTCTCTTTCTCAGAGATAGCTAAATTTCAGTTTTTGAGGTATCCAAGAGGAACAGATTTGCAAGGTATTCCACTGGCGATCAAGATCTTAATGGTAAATTTGAACTTGGAGAGTAAACCGATGGCTAACTAAAATTCACCACGCATGAAGGCAGGAACAAGTTTGGTATTAATATGGCAGACCTAGTGGTAGAAAAGTAGAGAGAGGAAAGCCGGTTTAAGTATAATGAGGCACGTGAGAGGGAATTAGAGAAGCATCATTCTATTGTGGAAAGTATGGTGTTGAGGAGAGAGCTGGCTCATGAAGGATTTACGGCTCACATAGAAGACATGGAGCCAGAGCATCAGGAACTCCCCATCTTAGAAAGCATGATAGAGATCCCTTCCTAGCCTCACAAAGAAGTGTGCCAGCAGAGACTACTTGGGCCTCAGGTGTGCATATTAATCTACCTAGTGACCTAGCCTTTGCGCTTGGTTTTTCAGTATCTACCATGAAAAGTAACCAGCAAACTAACTTGGGAAGTAGGAAAGAAAGAGTAAGTCAGGGATCAAGTACATCAATGGCAGGATAAACAACTTCAATATTATATGGAGGAGCATTCTTAGGTGCATCATCCACAAAGAATGTGAGCATGCAGAATGCTGGATTCACCTTTCTAAGTGGAGCTACCTCACAGACTGTAGGGGTATAGTATAGTACTACTATCAGAGCACAGGGTAGTACATCTATAGGTCCTATTCCAACTAGAAGTGGAGGATCTGAAGGTATAAGTGGTTCTAGTTCCAGTGGATCTGGAGGTAGAGGGAACCTAGGAGGTTCTGGATCAGGTGGTCAAGGTCCACAAAAACCATAGAATATCTACATGGAGATGTCTCTTCATCTCCTAGAGTATAGAGGTATAAAGGATGATGACGAGCATGTACATATGTGTGAAATATTGTGGCGCGTTAAAGGGATTACAACTGCTAAGTGAAAGGTAAGTCAATTTACCACTACATTACAAGGGCACACACACAATTGGTATAGGATGTTTGACCCTGATGAAACTTGCATGGATTATGCAGCATTGAGGGATGCTTTCTTGAAAGAGTTCCATATCCCTGAGTTTAAGCAGAAGAGTATAAGCATGATCATAGATATCAAGAAAGGAACTACTGAGAGTGTACATGAGTATGATGCTCATTTTAAGACACTTCTATCTAAGTTGTCTTATGATATCCACGCTAGCCAACATGCACAATGGTTCATTGGAGGATTGATTACAACTTTTAGAAGGGCACTATCACTTAAGATATACATGGATCAGCACAAAGCACTGGAAGTAGCTTTGCATGCTGAGGTAGTTAGGAGTATTGACATTGGCGTTAGTCCATTTCTCTAGGCACAAATTACAGCTATGGCAAAGCAGTTAGAGAACCTATCCACAAATTCAGCCCATGAAACACGCTTAGGAATTTGATGTACATATTATGAGGTGGAAGGTCACACCAAGGATATTTTCCCTCGTAGATCTGTACGTTCATTATTATTGGACTGTGAGATTTGTCATTTGAATCATTATGTGAGTCATTGTCCTTTGTTACAGCGCACAATAATGAAGACTGCATCATGCTTTTGTAAGATTTACAGGTCCACGACCCATGATACTAAGGATTTTTGGTTGATTGGTTAGATCCAAGATGCCATAAAAATTGGAGTTTGACAAACAAGTCTAACAAATAACTCTAAAGGTAGGAATGAGCACCAAGATCAGGATCATAATCAAATGTGCTAAGACAGGAATGATGGGCATTTTGAAGGAGCTCGTGGAAGGGGACGTGGATATCATGGTGGATATGGAGGATGAGGATGAGGTGGAGGAAGAGGAGAGTTCCCTTGTGGAACATGTTATATGTGTGGATCTCCTGACCACTACAGGGGTGAATTTCCTCAGAATAATGCATGTTATTTTTGTGGGAAGAACCATAGCTATGAAAAGTGCCCAGACTTATATGAGAATCTGAGTAAGTAGCATAATCAAGAAAACAAAGGCATCGAGATGGTTAGAATCTAGTGCGCTGTAGGAGATCAATGGATTCCAAAAATAACTGAAGGACCTAAGGAATTGATAGTGAAGATTATTGCACACATTGAAATTACATGTGCATGAGAGGCATTGCACTAGAAGCCTACGATTACCAAGGAGGAGGTTTTGAATGCGAGGTACCCAGATCCTGCTCATCAAAAGGAAGTTTACCAGGATACCATGGAAGTGCTAAGGAATCTTCAGGGTGAGATATAGTACCTAAAGGAGTAGAAGAAGGCATCAGAGACAATCCAAACTGATATTGATGATCTGTGGGAGGTATGTAAGATGTTGTGCTAAGATAACATTATTCCACTCTTAGAAAATTGGTTAAGAGGGAACACTTCACACACACATCTTGAGACGGGATGATAAATACTACATACAAATCTTCCTCCTGATAGCATTGACTATGACAAATAAATTACTCTAAATGGTGTTGTGGATGGGTGGCTTTTGAGCAACATATTGATAGATACAAGTGCGGAGGTAAATGTGCTAACATTAGATGCATGGGTACAAATGGGGAGGCCTCCATTGCAGCCATCATCTAATGTGTTATTTATGGCAAACCAGACTAAGGCCACACCCATAGGAGTTTTTAAAGATGCATCTATCACTAGACAAGCGGTCAAGTTCACTGGGGATTTTGAGGTATTAGCACTTGCAGAAGCAGAAAATTTTCTAGCCTTGCTTGGATGCCCTTGGTGTTATGCGAATAACACTGACTTGAGATTCAATAAGGGGTATGTCAGCTTTGAAAACAAGGAGGAGAGGGCTGTGATACCTTTGATAGATGGAAATTCTATGCCATATGTTAAGCCTTTAAGTGAGGAGGATTTAAACAAAGTTTATGTATGCGCTATCCAGTACCCAGAGGTTAATGAGCCATCGAAGGAAGGCATCCTACAGTGGGAGGATTCTCATTCTATTAGTGATACTACTATTATTTCTTGTGAAAATTGGGCTCATGGTACATATGAATTAGTAGGGTGCGAGGTGAAAATCATGGTTACGCGCAAGCATGGAATTCGTTCGGTTCAATGAATATGCATCACAGTACCTTGGTATACAGGGGCATAAGATCTCCAAGAATTTTTGAAGGCCATGGAATTACAGTGGATAGATCAAGTTAAGAGAGGGGATATGTTAGCATATACACTGCGCAAGATAGCAACGGGCTGGTGGGGAGTCCACAGAGATAACGTTATATAGTGGAAAGAGATTGGATAAAATTTATCTACTAGGTTTATAAGGAACAATGCACCTACGTAAATCTACACTTATCATGGTGATCAACCTATTCAACATCATATTTAACAGTGTGAGAGACTTTGGACAATAGGACATGAAGCATTACCACCTTCACGTTGGGTGCATAGATTTTATTCCACACTCCAAGGATGCACACACACTTGGTATATATATGCAGAACTACATAGAGAAACTGGTAACTGACATGATTGACTGGAGGTATGATCTAGAAATTTGACTACTTCTCGACTCAACCTCCTATAAAAGAGGCATTAAAATTTTTCAAGTGCTTAACTATGGGAGATATTGCAAACGAAGAAGAGCATATTAAGGAATTATTCAATGAGATAGAGTTTGGAGCATGTTTTGAAAAGGAAGAAGAAATAGACTCTGAACTACTTAAACGCACTTACCTTGAGAAAGAGAAAGGAAAGATGGTCTACATCATCGATAACGAGGAAGTTGAGAACCTAGATATTGAATATTCACATGGGGTACACGAGGTCTTGGAAAACACAGACAAGGATACGCGCACCTACCATGAACCCATGAAGGCAAAGAAGGTAAATATAGGTTTGGAGGCTGAGCCTAAGGAGGCCATAATTGGTGATTATTGGTCAGAATCGGAGGTAGAAAAATTCATCAAATTACTTAGGGATTATCATGACTTATTCCCTAGAGGATATCATAAACTTAAGGGCATGCACGAATCACTTGGGGAAATGAAGATCAAACATAAGGATGGTGTATGACCAGTTAGGAAGAGGCCTTAAAAGATGAATCCTAATTTGTTTGAAAAGGTAAAGGAAGAAATTGATAAAATGTTGAAATTTGGAATTATCAAGCCCCTTGATGAGTTAGAATGGGTTAGCCCAATGCTGATCAGTATCAAGAAGGACAGACATATTAGGGTATGTGTGGAATACAGGGAGCTGAATGCCATATGCATCACAGATCCATTCACTGAGAAAATACTAGAAGGAGTTGCAGGGCGTGAAATATATTCTTTCATAAATGGATTTTTCGGCTATCATTAGGTTAGGATCACTCAGGAGGATCAAGAAAAGACAACATTTACTACTAAATGGGGCAATTTTTCCTATACTGTGACACATTTTGGATTAAAAAACACGCCTGCTGTATTCTCACAGATAGTTGTTAAGGAATTCAAAGTTTTTATTCACAACTTCTTACAGGTCTACCTAGATGATTGGACAGTATATGGGCTTATGAAAGATCATTGTGATAATCTATGCTTAATGTTTGAACAATGCCGATAATTCAGTATCTCTTTAAGCATTAAGAAGTGCATATTTACTACACTATTTGGGATACTGTTACGGAACATAATCTGCAAGGAAGGTTTACTAGTTGATCCAGCCAAGGTTGCAGTCACTTTAGGCCTAGAAGTGCCTACTAGTCAAAGTGAGGTGAGTGGATTTTTAGGTCATACAGGATATTATAGAAAATTCATAAAATGGTATGCCAAAATTGCCACACCCTTAGAAGAGTTGCTGAAGGGGAAAGGTACATTTTATTTGGGAGAACCGCATTAGCATGTGTTTGAGATATTGAAAGAGAAACTTACTACCGTGCCCATTCTACGCTTTCCCTCATGGGATAAACCATTTCATGTACACGTGGACACTTCTGATATGGCCATTGGCGCTGCATTAGCTCAACTTGGTGAAGATATTATTGATCATCCAATCTATTTTACTAGTAGGAAGTTGACTCCTCCTAAACAGAATTATACAACTACAAAGCGCGAAGCTTTATCAATGATCTATGCATTGTATAAGTTTCGACAGTACTTGTTAGCAACATCATTTTTGTTTTATACATATCACATGGTATTGAAGTACTTGGTAAAAAATCCCATCTTACAGGGGTGCATATGTAGATGGGTGCTTCTATTATAAGAATTTGACTTCACAGTTGTGGTGAAGCCAAGGAAAAGCAATTCTAGAGTAGACCATTTATCTAGAATCAATTTAGGAGAGGATGCACAAACAATTGAATAAATAATGCTAGATGCATAGTTATACAGGCTACAATGCGCGCCCACAGAATTAGAAGACATTGCTATCTTTCTACGAACATGTATGGCAATAGAAGGAATGCAATCATTAGAAAATAAGTAACTTTCTATATGCGTAACACCATTTATGTTAATCAGTGGTGACCTTTACAAGCTAGGAAGAGATGAAGTATTACACTGTTGTGTGTTAGAGCATGAGCGCAAGGATATCATGGAAGAAGCTCATGGTGGTATTACAGGAAGATCTTAATTGCTGGATTATGGTGGGAGACACTATATAAAGACTGTAAAGACTATTGTAAGGCATGTGATCATTTTCAGAACCTAGGAAAACTAGGGCAAAGAGATGAGATGCCTTTGAGACCAATTACTAGTGCCGAACTATTTGTGAAATGGGCCATTGACTTTGTAGGACCTATTTTGCCAGCCACAAGCAGGATTGGATCAAACTATATCATTACTTGCACAAATTATCTTACATGGTGGATGGAAGCAACACCTATGAAAGACTATACAGTAGCTACACCAGCTAGATTTATGTTAGAGAATTTTCTTACATGATATGGATGTCCTTTAAGCTTGACAAGTGATAGAGGTACACACTTTTTGAATGAGACTATCAGGATCCTATTAGATGAGTTTATGGTTTCACACCATAAAACTACACCTTACCATCCTAAGGAAAATGGAACTGTTGAGGCCTTCAACAAAATTTTCGGCCAGAATTTGACAAAAATATGTGATGTCGGAAGAAAGGATTGGGTTGACAAAGTGTTAGATGTTATTTGGGCATATAGAACAACTTACAAGAGATTGAACAAATCCATACCATTTCAGTTGGTGTTTAGCATGGAAGTTGTTTGTCCTATATAATTTATGTTACCTTCTTTACACATTACACGTGCTGGAGGTCTAGCTAATGAATATGCTTTAGAAGAATGTATTGAAAAGATGATTCAACTAGATGAGAGCCGAGCCCTAGCATGGTGGAGTCAGAAGAAGGAAAAGGCCAGGAAGAAGGCATGGCATGATAGAAACATAAGGGATAAGAAGTTTGAGATTGGAAAAATGGTCCTTCTTTATGACTCAAAGTTCTTATGCCATCAAGGCAAGCTCAAAGTACATTGGATGAGGCTGTATGTTATCACTTCTATACTTGAATCAAGTGCTTTCTAGTTAGAAGCAATTGATGGAAAATGGCTACTCGGTTACTTTAACAGGAGTAGGCTGAAGCCCTACTATAAATAAGTATTCTTGGTGTTTGTAATATGGCATTGCCATTTAGTTTAGGTTTACAATTATGTATTTCCTTAATGTATTTCCTTCATTTTCGCTATGGTTTGTCAATTTAGTTGATGTTTGTGTAATAAGTGTGCTTGCGTGCATGAAGCTAATTACTGTATGAAGAATGTTTATACACATAGGACTGTACATACTTTTAGTGTGGGGTGGTTGTAGTGATCCAAGAGAAAGACAGAAAAAGACAATGGGAATTTAAAGATGAAAGGAATAAGTTTCTACTGGTGTGGTTTAAGTCGAAAGAAGATTGCTTCTCAAAAGGTGACCAAGGATGGAGATGGATGAAGGAACAATATAACGTGAGGTAAGTGGAGGAAATGATAGCTACTAGGAGATGGTACAGTGACGAGGTACTCGGGCGTAGGAGCGTGTGCTGAAGAGAAGTTTGTGACCAGTGGGTAGAAAGGCACGCTAGAAGGTTATAGCTAGGTGCAGAGATGTACCGCATGGAATGAACAGATTTGGTCAATGAATGAAGGGATATTTGGTAGGTGAGGAGAAATAAATGCATCAAAAATTGAAAAATTTATATAAGGATGGGATGTGGATTCATTTTTACCATTGCAACTAAGAGTATTTAAGAGAAGAGACAAGTGCGAAGAGTTGAGTGATCGAGTTAAGGTGTAAAGGGTGTGAAACCAATAGTGACAACCAGATCTGTGCTATAAGAAGCTTGCATCCCTTGTGGTGAAGGGTTTGAGTGAAGCAAAGAGACAAGAAAGAGTTAGGTTACAAAGTTTCCACCTAGGGCATACTTGACTTGAGCTAGGGTTTGATTCGTGGAGTTACAGAGTTGAAGAAGGGACATTTGTAGGGTAAAGATGGCACTGAAGAAGGCATCGATAGAAAAAGTAAAAGGAAAGAAAAACATATTCATTGAGGAAGAGGAGATGGAACCCAAAATCCATTTTTTGGACATGTAATACCCAGAAGGAGTCATTGTAGGCCAAGAGTGGGATTCACCCATTAGAAAAAGCAAAGTGAAAAAATATAATCATAGGACTTTGAAGAACAAGAAGGATCTTGATTCATTGCTCATGGAAAGAACAAACAAATGCATGACAAATGACATGCTAGTATATGATGATGTGGGTGAAAAACTTTTAAAGAGAATTGGGGTATATCAGTTGTTTGAGCTACCATATTTTGGGAAGTATGAGCCCTTGTACCAGTGGCTCATGAGTAGGGTATACAAAGACTCCTTCTACTTTACAGGACACAGAGTTAGAATTTCATCGGTGCTGGTTTCATCAGTTATAGGTATGAAGGCAACAGGAGAAGACATAAGAGGTGATCTTGCAGATAAAGCTACGATTTTATAGACCAAACAGGAGTTGGGATAAATGAAGGGTCTGCATGGAATGGGTATAGATAAATTGAAGAACTATCTGATTGTAAAAGTTGAAGCACACTTGGTTACCAAGTTAACTGATCAAGAGTGGTGGTTGCAGGTAAACACTATGTGGTTTCATGTGGCGCGTAAGATGTCAGAGGGGACGATATACAACATTGTAGGCTATATTACATGCACAGGGGGAAAGATCAGCTTTGGGGCTATTCTACTATCACTGGTCTTCATGGAGATTGGAGTACTAGACAGACCAAAGGAGAAAATATGGGAATACCCCATGGAGAATAAGTTCCCAGCCAAAATATTTAACAAGTACCTATATAAGGGGACCATGACAGATGAAGTAAAACAAAGGGCAAAGAAGTGGTATGACAGGCTCCGCACGACATTTAGGGAAGAATGGCACATCCCAAAGGACCTACCAGTAGTGGTAGGGAAACAAGTTCAGTTTTCTGTATACCAGCATTTCTACATCACACATTTTCTAATGAAGGATGGAGTATGGAGCCCTTGGTGCAAGTTACCTTATGCATTCACTGCAAGGTATTTTCAAGAATCTATTCATAGATTTATAGACACGTGCAGATTGATCTTCAATGTAGATAAGGTAAACTGTGACTACCATACATTGAGGAAGAAGTATGTATATCCTGGCAGAAGTTCCTATACAGAGAGAATCATTTTAGAGGTTCTGAACATCAAACCAATAAGTTTGGCTATAGAAGATGTGGGGGCAGCCTTGGTGTATCTACAGCTGAAGCTAAAAATGGAGAATAAAAAATATGTGGAAGGTGATTTCACACTTCCAGCACCACCAAAAGGAAAGCATATAATGGAGAATATCCCAGAACCTAAGCCCACAGAGAAAATCGAAGCATAGGATGAGGAGGAAGAGCGCGAAGATAGTGGTGGTTTATTTCATAGGGGTAGGAGACATCCTACAAGTCAGAGTGAAGCTGAGCATGCTATTACACCACCTAGGCCACAAGAGGGGGATGATGAGGAATTGAATGTGGTCCAAGGGGAGCACAAGTTTAAAAGGGTATTTAGTTGAACAAGGAACCAAGGTGCTATCCTAACCACTGTGCGCAAATCACCCTGACTCTCCCCACAAAAGGAAGCAACCGCACAAAGAAGGACGAAGCTGAAGTTAAACAAGGAGGTGGAAGAGTCTAAGGAGAGTGTGCCTAAATCTCCTACACTTCTAGAGCACACAGAAGAAAAGGGTGAGGCATAAAAGGAGAAGGAAGAAGAAAAAAGACCAGAGGAAACAGCTGTAAAAAATATTCAGGACATGGAGATGAAAGTCCCAAATTTGAAGGCTCGTGTTCCTAAGCAGTAGATGTATAGAATGGTAAATGGGGAGCACAACCCACTAGCCATGGGGTATGTAGAGAACGTAGGAAAAATTATCCATGCTTGCTTCTAGAGCACGATAATGCAGAAGGATCTATTTGGCTGGGAGTTGAGGGATGAAGATATGACGACCGTGCGAACATAAAAACAACTATCCTGGTCGATGCATACCCACATGGATGAGCTTGACTTTGATGTGTGTGAAGAGTCATGTATTTTGAGGTGACTGAAAAAGGCACATCAAGCTAGACACATGACAGTAAAGCCTACTGTCATGTTAGATGAGCAGGGAATCAATGCACTGGTGAAAGTTTTGCGGAGGTGACTAGAAGAAACATGGATAAATCTGCCTCAATCAATGCACTGCGTAAAGAGATTTAGAAAAAAGATGCAAAGATAACATGCATAACATAGGAGAGGGACTTCACGTAGAAGAAGAATGAAGTATTCATAAGCATTGTAGAAGAGATTGGGGACAATGTAATAAAAGCAAGGCCACACTTAGAACCCAAGGTACCACAAACATTTCCTTCAGCGATACACTATGTGGGAAAGTTGGTGGACTTGGTGCTCAAAGATGAAAATATGCATATGCAAGCACCAAAAATATCATAACAAGATGCCAAATGGGATAAAGCATATGTGATGAGAAAAATTGCATCTTATGAAGGGCTGTTGCAGGCATTACAAGAAGTATTGAAGAAAGTAGACCAGGCTTTAAATATATGCATAGCTCCAGAGGTGCTCATCAACATTAAGACCTTGGAAGCGAATAATGAGGTCTAGAAAGCAATGAAATATGAGACATTGGGCCATGCAGAAAGATTGTCAATGGTTAAACAAAAGCGAGGCCCTGACAGCAGCACAAGAGTCGCACAAGACTTGGTTAGAAGAGCTAGGAAAGATGATTACACAGAAGATGGACCTTTTGGAAGGGAGGATGACATCCATGTCCAGTGTTGTGTTGGTTCTGAAAAATGAGAAAGGGGAAATTTTGAGGGATGAGTTAGAATCCATTTTTGTGGACATCTCAGAGAAAGCAGAACAGGCACTCACTGATTCGCAAGTTTTGGAGGCCGCAATAAAAGAGGAGTATTTAGAGTTGATACTACAAACTGATGCTAAGGAGGTTGCTTAAATAACCTCATATAAATTCTTTACTTATCCACATTCTTTCCTCCTTATTATTTCATTGTTATTCATTCCTTCAAATGTTGGAGATGCCCATTGTCAGGACGACAATGAGATTAGTGTGGGGTAATGTTGATTAAAGAATACTTGTCTAAAATCACACAAGGAGTCTGTGTGGGATAGAAGGACAAGATCAAAGGAAGGGAAGGATAGGAAGGACCTACGCATAGAAGGCAAGTTTAGATTTCAAGACTTATCTAATTTTGGGCATGAGGATCTATTTTTGGAAGATAGCGTACGGAACACATTAACGATACATAGATGTGCACACCATGCATTGTTTATATTTGGAGAAGCGGTTCAAAGTGTCTATGTATGGAGGCAAGCTAAGAATAGAACTAACACTTCAGTTGAACTACAAGAGGAATATAGATAGCACACTTGCATGTGTGGCTATAATTGTAAGTGGCGTGTGGCTAATAATAGCATACGACCTATTTCTGGAGTAGTTAAGTGGTGAAGGGAAAGTCCCCACCCTATACATATGATGTTAGGTGCATAGTAGATAGAGGATTTTTGGTATGTATCACAAAGAGTAGTGTATGTATGATTATGGATGTATGAATGTGTGTATCAAATCCATAGGCACCTTGGTATAAATGGCAGTACTGTAAGGAGATTCTATATGTATTAATAGATGGAAGATATTGGCTGAATCTAAGTGTCATTCTGTGTAATTGAGTAGTGCATGTTATTAATTCAATTATGATTACTGTTTAAGCTTGTTCTTTCATAGATCTGTGGGTAGCATTTACTGTAAAATGATGGATTAGTCATGAATCTACATGTTTCTTCCTTCATCATGTTAACATCTTGTTATAACAACCCTAAAGAGGGACCTGGTACCTTTGCATGCTTCGGGTGAGCCCTCAGTTTAGGCTAAGTGATGTGCCAGTGTGACTAGGGTGTTATCTTGCAAATTATAGGTTGTATCAAGCAGAAGATCTCCCTACATTTTTGAAGGCCATGGAAACACAGTGGATGGATCAAATTAAGAGAATGGATATGTTAGTATATACATTGTGTGGGATAGCAACACGTTGGTGGGTAGTCCACAAAGATAACCTTATACACTGGGAAGAGATTGGAATAGCTTTTCCTACTAGGTTTATAAGGAACAATGCATCTACACAAATTTACACTTATCATGGTGATCAACCTGTTCAACATCACATTTAGTAGTGTGAGAGACTCTGGACAACAGGATAGGAAGCATTACCACCTTCACTCTGGGTGCTTAGATTATATTCCACTCTCCAAGGATGTGCATGCATAGATTATATAGAGAAACTGAGAAGTAGCAAGAGTTAGCTATAGGTATGATCCAAACATTTGACTACTTCTCAACTCAACCTCCTATAGAAGAGGCATTAAAATTTGTCAAGTGCTTAACTATGGGAGACAGTACAAAAGCAAAAGATCATATTCAGGAATTATTCGGTGAGACAGAGTTTGGAGCATGTTTGAAAAGGAAGAAGAAATAAACTCCAAACTACTTTAACGCACTTTCCTTGAGAAAGATAAAGGAAAGATGGTCTACATCATGGATGACAAGGAAGTTGAGAACCTGGATATTGAACATTGATAGGGGGTGTGTGAGGTTTTGGATAGTGCAGATAAGGATACATGCACCTTCCACGAACCCATGAAGACAAATAAGGTAAATATAGTTTCAGGGGCTGAGCCTAAGGAGGCCATAATTAGATATTATTAGTCAGACTTAGAGGTAGAAAAAATCATTGAGTTACTCAAGGATTATCAGGACTTATTCCCTCAAGCATATCATGAACTTAAGGGTGTGCATGAATCACTTGGGGAAATGAAGATCAAACTTAAGGATGGTGCAAGGCCAGTTAGAAAGAGGCCTTATAGAATGAATCCTAATTTGCATGAAAAGTTAAAAGAAGAAATTGATAAAATGTTGAAATATGGAATTATCAAGCCTTTTGATGAGTCAGAATAGGTTAACCCAATGGTGATCAGTATCAAGAAGGATGGACGAATTAGGATATGTGTGGACTACAGGGAGCTGAATGCTGCATGCATCACAGATCCATTCCTTATGCCATTCACTGAGGAAATACTAGAAGGAGTTACAGGGCACGAAATATATTCTTTCGTAGATGGATTTTCTGGGTATCATCAGGTTAGGATTGCTCAGGAGGATCAAGAAAAGACAACATTTACTACTGAATGGGGTAGTTTTTCCTATACTGTGATGCCCTTTGGATTAAAAAATGTGCCTACTGTATTCTCACGCATAGTTGTTCAAGAATTCAAGGATTTTATTCACAACTTCTTACAAGTCTACCTAGATTATTGGACAGTATATGGGCTTGTGAAAGATCATTGTGACAATCTGTGCTTAATGTTTGAATGATGTAGACAATTCAGTATCTATTTGAACATTAAGAAGTGCATATTTTCTACGCCATTTGGGATACTGTTAGGACATATAATCTATAAAGATGGTTTACTGGTTGATCCAACCAAGGTTGCAGTGATTTTAGGCCTGAACATGCCTACCAATCAAAGTGAGGTGCGTGGATTTTTAGGTCATACAGTATATTACAAGAAATTCATAAAAAGGTATGCTAAGATTTCTGCACCCTTGAAAGAATTAATGAAGGGGAAAGGTACATTTTATTGGGGAGAACCGCAACAACGCTCGTTTGAGGTATTAAAAGAAAAACTTACTACCGCACCCATTCTGTGCTTTCCCTCATGGAATAAACTATTTCATGTACATGTTGATGTTTCTGGTATGGCAATTAGCACCGTGTTAGCTCAACCTGGTGAAGGTATTATAGATCGTCCAATTTTTTTTGCTAGTAGGAAGATGACTCCTATTGAACGGAATTACACAACTACAGATCATGAAGCTTTGTCAATGATCTATGCATTGCACAAGTTTCGATAGTACTTGTTAGCAACACCATTTATGTTTTATATAGATCACATGGCATTGAAGTACTTGGTAAACAATCCTATCTTATAGGGGCACATATATAGATGGGTGCTCCTATTTCAAGAGTTTGACTTCACAGTTGTGGTGAAGCCAAGGAAAATAAATTCTGGACTAGACCATTTATCTAGAATCAATTTAGGAGAGGATGCATACATGATTGAAGAGACAATGCCAGATGCACAGTTATATAGGTTACAATGCATGCCCACAGAATTAGAAGACATTGTTGTCTTTCTACGAACATGTATGGTACCAAAAGGTATGAAAGCATTAGAAAAGACGCAGCTTGTTATACATGTGACACAATTTATATTAATCAGTGGTGACCTTTACAAGCTAGGCAGAGATGAAGTATTACGCCATTGTTTGGCATGAGCACAAGGATATCATAGAAGAAGCTCATGGTGGTATTGTAGGAGGCCATTATGTAGGTGATGCGACTGCCTAGAAGATCTTAATTGCTGGATTATGGTGGGAGACAATGTATAAGGACTGTAAAGAATATTGTAAGGCATGTGATCATTGTCAACTCCTAGGAAAACCAGGGAAAATAAATGATATGCCTTTGAGACCGATTACTAGTGCCAAACCATTTGAGAAATGGGCCATTGACTTTGTAGGACCTATTTTACCAGCTACGCGCAGGAGTGGATCACACTATATCATTACTTGCATAGATTATCTCACACGGTGGGCAGAAGTAGCACTTGCGTAGGACTGTACAACAACTACAACAACTAGGTTTCTATGGGAGAATGTTCTTACAAGATATGGATGTCCCTTAAGCTTGAAAAGTGATAGAGGTACACACTTTTTGAATGAGACAATTAGGATCCTATTGGATGAGTTTATGGTTGCACACCATAAAACTACACCTTATCATCCTCAGGCAAATGGAACTTCTGAGGCTTTCAACAAAATTTTGGGCCAGACTTCGACAAAAATATGTGATGTTGGATGAAAGGATTGGGATGACAAAGTGTCAGCTGTTCTTTGGGCATATAGAACAACTTGCAAGAGATTGAACAAAACCACACCATTTCAGTTGGTGTTTGGCATGGAAGCTGTTCTCCCTATAGAATTTATGTTACCTTCTTTGTGCATTGCGCCTGCTGGAGGTCTAGCTAATCAACAAGATTTAGAAGAATGTATAAAAAAGATGATTCAACTGGATGAGTGTTGAGCCATAACACGATGGATTCAGAAGTAGGAAAATGCCAGACAGAAGGCATGACATGATAGAAACATATAGGATAAGAAGTTTGAGATTGGAAAAATGGTACTTATTTATGACTCAAAGTTCTTGCGCCATCCAGGAAAGCTCAAAGTACACTGGTTGGGGCCGTATGTTATCACTTCTATACTTGAATCAGGTGCTTTCTAGTTAGAAGCACTTGATGGAAAATGGCTACTCGGTTAGAAGCCCTAATATAAATAAGTCTTCTTGGTGTTTGTAATAAGGTAGTATTTCCATTTAGATTAGGTTTTCAATTATGTACTTCCTTAATGTATTTCCTTTATTGTCGCTATGCTTTGTCAATTTAGTTGTTGTTCTTTTGTAATAAGCGTGCTTACGTGCTTGAAGCTAATTATTGTATGAAGAATGTTTATGCACAGAGGACTGCACATACATTTAGTGTGGGGTGGTTGTAGTGATCAAATAAAAAGATAGAAAAAGACTATGGGAATTGAAAGGTGAAAGGAATAAGCTGCTACGGATGTACTTTAAGTCCAAATAAGATTAATTCTCAAAAAGTGGCCAAGAATGGAGATGAATGAAAGAATAGTATAATGCGAGGTGAGTAGAGGCCATGATAGATACCAGGAGAAGGTACAATGATGAGGTACTCGAGCGTAGGAGTGCGCGCTGAAGAGAAGTCTGTGACCAGAGAGTAGGAATGCATGCTAGAAGGTTATAGCTGGGGTGTGAAGATGTACTATGCGGAATGAATGGATTTTATCAATGAAGGAAGGGATATTTGGTAGGTGAGGAGCAATAAGTGCATCAAAATTTGAAAAATTTATATAAGGATGGGATGCGGATTCATTTTTACTGTTGCAACTAAGAGTATTTGAGAGAAGAGCCAAGCGTGAAGATTCGAGTGATCAAGTTTAGGTGTGAAGGGTGTGAAACCAAGAGTGACAACCAGATATGTGAGATAAGAATCTTGCATCCCCAGTGTTGAAGAATTTGAGCAAAGTAGAGAGACATGAAATGTTTAGGTTACAAATTTTCCACCTAGGGCATAATTGAATCGAGCTAGGGTTTGATTCATAGAGTTGTAGAGTTGAAGAGGGGACATTTGTAGGGTGAAAATGGCACCAAAGAAGGCATCTAAAACAACAATCAAATGGAAGAAGAAGGTGGTCATTGAGGAAGAAGAGATGGCACTCAAAAGCCATTTTTCGGAGATACAATACCCAAAAGGAATGATTTTTGGCCAAGAGTGGGATTCACCCAGCAGAAATAGAAAAATAAGTGAATTCAATCACAGGACTTTGGAGAACAAGAAGGAGCTCGATTCCTTTCTCACGGATGGAAAAAACAAACACATAGTAGATGACATGGTAGTATATGACAATGCGGGTGAAAAGCTTTTAAAGAGAATTGGGGTCTACCAGTTGTATGAGCTTCCATATTTTGTGAAGTATGAGCCCTTGTATTAGTGGCTCATGAGCAGGGTACACGAAGACTTATTTTACTTTGTAGGACACAGAGTTAGAATTTCATCTACACTTATCTCATCAGTTTTAGGTCTAAAGGCCACAGGGGAAGACATAAAAGGTGATCTTACAGATAAAGCCACAATTTTGTAGACCAAACAAGAGTTGGGATACCCGAAGGGTCCGCACAAAATGGACATAGAAAAATTGAAGAACTATCTAATTGTACAAGCAGTAACACACCTTGAAACCAAGTTAAATGATCAGGAGTGGTGGTCATAGGTAAACACTATGTGGTTACATATGGCACATAAGATGTCAGAGGGGCCAATCTACAACATTACAGGATATATTACAGAGCAAATGGTTGAAGAAGCATGCAGAGGAGGGAAGATCAGATTTGGGGCTGCTCTACTATCACTGGTCTTCATGGAGATTAGAGTACTGAATAGACCAAAGGAGAAAATATGGGAATACCCCATGGAGAACAAGTCCCTAGCTGAAAGATTCAACAAATACCTATGCAAGGGGGAAATGAAAGATGAAGTAAAGAGAAGGGTAGAGAAGTGGTATGACAGGATCCGCGCGACATTTGGGGAAGAGTGGTGCATCCCAAAGGACCTAACAGCAGTGGTAGGGAAACAAGTTCAGTTTGCTGTATATCAAAATTTCTGCATCACACACTTCCCAATGAAAGATGGAGTTTAGAGCCCTTGGTGTAAGTTACCTTATGCATTTATTGTAAGGTATTTCCAAGCGTCTGTTCATAGATTTACAGACACGCGCTGACTGCTCTTCAATGCAGATAAGGTAGACTGTGACTACCATACATTGAGGAAGAAGTATGTATATCCTGGAAGAAGTGCTTATACAGAGAAGATTATTTCAGAAGTATTGAATATCAAACCAATAAGTTTGGCTATAGCAGATGTGGGGGAAGCATTGGTATATCTCTAGTTGAAGCCAAAAATGGAGAATAAAAAATATGTGGAAGGTGAGTTCACACTTCCAGCATCACTAAAGGGAAAGAATACAATGGAGAATATCCCAGCGCCTAAGCCCACAAAGCCAATTGAAGTAAAGGATGAGGAGGAGGATCACAAAGATAATGGGGGTTTCGAGCATAGGGGTAGGAGACATCCTACAAGTAAGGGTGAAGCTGATCGCGATGTTACACCACCTCAGCCACAAGAGGGGGATGATGAGGACTTGAATGCAGTCCAAGGGGAGTACATGTTTAAAAGGGTATTCAGGAGAACAAGGACCCAAGGTGCTACTCCAACCACTGTGAGGAAATTTCCTCGACTCTCCCCACAGAAGGAGGTGACCGCATAGAGGAGGAAACTAAAGTTGAATTAGGAGGCGGAAGATTCATAGGAGAGCACACCTACATCTCCTACAGTTCCAAAGCATGCAGAAGAGCAGGGTGAGGCATTAAAGGATAAATAAGAAGAAGAGAAAAGGATAGAGGAAATAACTACAGAGGATGTTCAGGGCATGGAGATGCAAGTCCCAAATTTGGAGGAAAAAGTTTATAATCAGCAAAGGTCTAGGAGGGTAAGTGGGGAGCACATTCCACCAGCCATGGGGTATGCAAAGGATGTAGGAAAAATTTTCCACGCTCACTTTCAGAGCACGATCGTGCAAAAAGATTTATTTGGCTGGGAGTTAATGGATGAGGATATGGTGACTGTGCGCACACGAAAGAAACTATCATGGTCAATGCACACCCACATGGATGAGCCTAACTTTGATGTGTGCAAAGAGTCATGTATTTCAAGGTGACTGAAGAAGGCGCCTCAGGATAGGCACATGATAGTAAATCCTACTATCATGTCGGATGAGTAGGTCAACAATGCACTGGTGAAAGTTTCTACCAAGGTGGCTAGAATAAACATGGACAAAGCTGCTACGATCAGAGCACTACATGAGGAATTGAAGATAAAGAACACAGAGATAGCATGCACAACACGGGAAAGGGACTTCACGCTGAAGAATAATGAGGTGTTCATAAGCATCACAGAGGATATTAGGGACAATGTAATCAGAGAAAGTCCACACTTGGAGGATAAGGTACCAAAAACATTTCCTTCAGTGATACACTATGTGGGAAAGGTTGTGGAATTGGTTCTTGAAGATGAAACTCTACGTATGCAAGCGCCATAATGCTTAGAACAAGATGCTAAATGGGAGAAATCATCTGTGATGAGAAAAATCACATCTTATGAAGGGTTGTTGCAGACATTACAAGAAGTACTGAAGAAAGTGGACTAGGCTTTAAATATATGCATAGCTCCAGAGGTGCTCATCAACATTAAGACCTTGGAAGATAATAATGAGGTCCATAAAGCAATGAAAGATGAGATATTGGGCCACGTAGAAAGGTTGTCAATGGTTAAACAGAAGCGCAAAGCCTTGACAGTAGCACAAGACTTGGCTGGAAGAGCTTAGAAATATGATTGCGCGGAAGATGGACCTTTTAGAGGGAAGAATGAAATCCATGACTAGTGTTGTGTTGGTTCTATAGAATGATAAAGGAGAAATTGCGAGGGATGAATTGGAATCCATTGTTGTGGACATCCCAGAGAAAGAAAAGTAGGCACTCACTAAATGGCAGGTTTTGGAGGCCGTAATAAAAGAGAAGTATCCGGAGCTGATACTACAAACTGATATAAGGAGGCTGCCTCATAACCTCACAAGGATTATTTACATTTTTTCATTCTTATTCTATCCATTCTTCTATTCTTTACTTTTTTTTTGGGGATAGCCATTGTCAAGACGACAATGAGATTAGTGTGGGGTAATGTTGATCAAAGAAAAGGTTTAGAAACATGTATTGATTTCATTTCATTTCACTTCATTTTTTAACCAAGGAGAGAGAAAGAGAAAGGAAAGAGAGAGAAACACTATTTTCCCAAAAGTAAAATTTCACACAAGCCACAAGATAGAGTTACAAACAGTTATTTACAAGTGTTAACAAGTTCCATGATGGCTAGGTAACCTGATGGGGGTCCTACAACTTCCTATTTATATTTTCCTGTTGGTTGCAAAAATGTTCAATTAACACTTAGAGGCTAAGAAACCACTTTCAAATGTTTTCCTCTAATGAGAAAAGGGTAAGTGCACCAAGTTGGGGGACAATTAAGTGGACACCAAATCCTGAATTTTACATTAAAAACAACAAAACATCAAATTTAGTCTTCCACGGACTTGAACCATGCCGAAAAGTCAAAAATATGTCATAAAAATGGTACCATCACATAGGGGAGACTGTTAGCTTTGTAGAAATATTATTTTAAAGTGAATAGAATAGGATAAATATCATTTTATATTTTTTTACTGATAGTAGGTCTTTAAGACACTTTTTCCCGTGAATGTTTATGTCTATGTTTAAGACTACAATTTTTTTTTCACTTATCAGAATGTGATAAAACTTATACCATCCCAACCATGGTGAAATTATATACATGTTCAAAAAAAATTTATTTGATTTCAATATTTTTTGATGAAGTTATGGTGGGCAAACAGAAAGTTCTCTATTTTCTTTATGTTTTCATACCACTTTCACGGAAAAAATCATAAAAAATAAAATATTGCTAAAAAAAACACAAAATAAAATCCATCCCAAGATGGATAGTGGAATCTAACTTCTCACCAAAGGATAAAAATATATATCAATTTTTGGTCATCCAAATTGTGGGAAAACGGACTACAATCTTATAGGTGTTTTTAAAAAAAACCAAGTCATTGAATTTTGAGTGTTTAATATGGCTAATCTTGTCCATTTTTTAAAAAAAACTAGTATTTTAGAAACTATATTCTAGATGCTATGATTCCTATTAGTATAGTTTTTTCTAATTATGAGTGTATGTATTGCTAATAATCCCTACAAGTTGATATTATGTTGTTATTTGTAATATGACGTCCACTTATGACCCCTTTTTTGTCCCCAAACTTGCTACACTTACCCAAAACACATCACGGGTAAGTTTCTACGTGTCTTCCTATACACCAAGAATTCATAGGAACTGAGGGAATTAAGAACTGGTGAGCAGTTTATGATTGGTAGCCAGGTTTTTGAGGCCATTGGTCATAATTGACCTAGTCAACTGTGATCGAAGGCCTACAAAATGCCTTTGCCAAACTATCAAGAAGAGTGCTTTTCCCCAAACTGAAGTTTCTAGGTAATTTTCTAGTAAAAATACTAGATATTTGTGAAGGTGGATAAACATTTCATTATTCAAGGTTTAAATGACGAACCGATATGAAACCTAACTTTTCAATTTTAACAACTTCCTAAAAGTGCAACACGAGGTAACATGGATCTTAGAGGAGCAACAAAAAGAATGAAAATGGTAAAACAAGGTTGAACTAATGCTTTATGTGACTCTCTACATAACAAGGAACTCATATGATGCTTGGCATCTCTTTTACGGGGCTGAGAGTGTTGTTTTGCAAGTCTATCAAAATTACATTTTCTAACTTTGCAATGTAGATGGAAGGGTTGTTTTAGTTGGCAAATCTTCTAGTTCTCACCAATACTGATGGACATGAACACCTAAGTTTGACACCTAGGGTCTAATAGAATAAAAGGTTTTGGTTGCAACCATGGATGACGATCAAACTACAAGTCGGTAAAGTAAAACATAAGGAGGAGTTTTGTTGTTTCATGCTATAGTTTGGTTGCGAAGTTTATCCAAATTGTGTCCGAAGGACGGGTTTAATTTTATGCTCAACTACCAAGAGTTACTTGGGTTACCTAAGTGCCATATTTCATTTTATTTTTTTTACAAAACAAGTTTATATAAAAAATAATTGAATGGGAGATATTCCAAAGTTTTAGATTTATTTCGTTGTAAATGAAAAGTAAAGAACAAGAATTATGAAGGATATGGAGAGATGAACCATGCCTGGTAGATATTTTCATCAGCAGTGTAAGAGGTGCTCCAGGAGGGTTCACAAGTATTATACGAAGCTCCAACTCTCTATCTCTTAGAATTATGCTAAATAGTTTATGTGCATTTGGAAACTCCCCCATTTCTCTGAATTTCCCTCAACACCACAAAATTTTCACAGCTCATAAGGTTAGCAGATTCCACAACTCCCAAGATAAGTGGATATCTTACATAAAATCTGTCAAGATAAAAACAAAACTCAAAATATACTCATCAATGTGGATGTATACACATTCATGGGGATCCAGAAATTGTTCTTTACGTTCAATTGCACCTTTGTGAAAATGCTTCTCAACAGATGAAATGTCACTGATGATCTCTCTTTGCAATGATCTACATTATAAAAATTTCCCACAGTACCAAGATTTTGCAAGTTTTCTCCCCTTATTTCTTCTCTACAATTTCTATTAGTAGCTTCTTCATCGCCACTAATTACTATAGTTTCTACACAAATTTCTGAGTGTGAATCATTTGTTCTTGGTAGATCATTCCCTTTTATCTATCTTTTATACATTGATGGACGTCCAAACACTGTTAGAAAGATGCCATTTTGATACAGGCTAGGAAGATGTTGGAAAAAGGCGTGGAATCTAGAATTACACCCATCAGTAGTATTTACTTAAAGGTTTCTAAGCCTTTTCAACAAGCACATTTTGTGCATTTCCAATAGCCATTACAGTCCATGAGGTGACATTTCTCTCCAGGAACTCTGTCAAATAGTTCACATATGTGTATGCAGCCACATTTTGCATCCATGACCACCAAATCAATTTGCAACCACACATCTAACCAAATTCCTCTATCTGTTATGCTTAAATGGATGAACAAATCTTGTTTCAGAGCTTACGTTTCTTTCAGGCATTTAGGTATGAGTACCCTGGTCCAAAGCTCCCATTCTACACAGATGTAAGGAGGATGCCGAAACATTTGTGGCTTTAGGATTTTACACCAGTGAAAGCATTTTTCATAAATTTCCAACGATTTTTCAATAGTTCATTGTGTGTGTATCATGCAACTGTTGCAGTCCACACAAACACATTTTTTTAAGACCTTCTATCAAAAATTGTGCAATCTTATCTATGCTTCCAAATTTTGCATACATGTCTAATTAAGCCATCACAACTAAAACATCTGACAACAATCCAATTTCCATTATGATTTGATGAACACCCATGCATTTTTCATGCTTCCACGCTTGTCAAACTCCACCGCTATGTCTTGCAGACCCCTGCCACATGCCATCAGTCCCTGACAGTCACTACCTCATGCCAACGAATGCATTCATTTGTCCCCCAATTTTTTAATAATTTAATGTAATCAACTAATTAATTTATTCTTTTATAAGGGCACCACAGAACCTCCTGATGTCTATAGGATGATATGGTATGGGCGCATAATAAATGACCCTCCTCATAGTGAGTCTCCATACTACACAACAATGAAAGAATAAACATGAAAGGGGATTAGTAAGAGATATGGTGGGATACCCAAGAAGATTCAGCTCCGAGAAGCTGATGCAACCTAGAATCCACCACAAACAACCTAGGTGCATTGACACATCACTCATCCTGAGTTGAGAGCTCACCCGAAGCACTCAAAGGTACCAAGCCCCTCTTTAGAATTGTTTATGTAGGATGTCAGTGTGTTGAAGATAAAACATACATCCAAAACCCTAACTAACCATAAACATTCCACAAAGCATATTCTAGATCTAGATCTTAAAGAATCATGAATTAAATGATAATAATAATGAAATCAACTATGCAAGAACTAGTTACAGTTATGTTTAAAACCTTTATCCACCCAATATACTCCATTATATTAAACATAGTAAATACAGAAGCTTCTTACATCATATAAAATTCCCATAAGTTTATGCGAGCATCAGATCTGACATCATAACTCTATAATAGCTCATACACAATGTCTCTCTCTAACTACACATACTTATAGGGGTGGGAACTTTCCCTTCGCCGCTTACATACCTCCCAAAATAGGCCGCATGCTGAAAATAACCATGCGCCTTTACAATAATATGCACACATGGAAGTGCGCTAATAATAGATCTTCTATAGTTAATTGGAAGTAGTAATCCTATTATTATCCCAAACTCATGCATGACGCCTAATAGATGCTCATCCTCAAAATGACATTTGTGTGTCACGCAAATCTCCATCCCATTGTGTGCTCTGCATGCTATCTCCAACAATATCTTGTAACCATGAAAAATGACTAAGTCCCAAATCAGCTTGTCTTGGCACGTGTTTCCTTTCCTTTCCTTCCATTCCTTCAAATGCACCTTATTCTTGTGTGCAAATATTATGTGTGCCCTCTCCTTAGTGTTATAATTTGTCTGCTCAACATTACCCCACACTAAACTACATTTCCACCCTCGAAATGGGGTTTCCTTTTGATGTTCCCAAACAATAAAGAATAAGAATGGAAATAATGTAAAGAATTACTGTATAAAGAATGGAATTCTATTCTGTAGTATCCTCTATTTCAACTAGGAGGATCAACTCTGGATATTCTATTTTAATCTCATCCTCCAATGTTTTCTAGTCATCTAGCATGTTTCTTATTTTCTCTGGAACGTCCGTGGAAATAGCTTCCAACTCATCTTGGGTTATCTCTCACTTTTCATTCTATAGTACTAGGACAACATTAGCCATATCATACATCCTTCCCATCAAAAGATCCATCTTTTGCACTATGAGCTTCCCAATCTCATCTAACTTCTCCTTATGCGGGGTTTTTTACAGTTGAAAGGGCTTCGCCTTTTGCTTTACTAATGCCAATATCTCTACGAGCCCTAAAGTATCATCTTTCATTGCCTTTAGAACTTCATTATATTATATGATAGTCCTGATCATGGCCACTAATTTATCAGTCAGATCACTAACAAGGTCTACCCCTGTGCCTTTCAATCATGTTAGTATTGAAACTAGGGCTGCTGTGATCCTAACCCTTCGTCTAGAGAAATAAAAGAAGTCCTCATGGACTCTGATCATTAGCCATTGGTATAAGTCTTCATATTTTCCAAAATATGGGAGCTCATACAACTGATAAAATCCTACCTACTTCAGTAATTTCTCCCCAATGCCGTCATACACTAGCATATCCTCCACCGTGCGCTTGTTGGTCTTCTTATTCAACAACACTTCCAAATCTCCCTTTTTATCAGAGGTATGGTGGTTGTAGTCACTTATCTTGCATCTGTGGATGTGGGAATCTCACTCTTGTCCGTCTATTACTCCTTTTGGGTATTCCATCTCTAAAAAATTACTCTCGGGAGAAATTTCAAATTCATCTTCTACCTTCTTCTTTCCTTTTGTGCCTACTGTAGGTGCTTTCTTTGATACCATCATAAAAATCCAACCTTTTTGCTGTTTGTAATGAGAAAACTCAAACCCTAGCTTAAATCTGCATGCCCTAGCTTGAAACCTTGTGTTGTAGCTCCTTTTCAACGTGTCTACTTTTCTCAAACTCTGCACCAATGGTGACACAAGCCTCTTCCGCATAATAGTCTGCTCCCCACGTCTGGTTTCACAATGCTCTACACCTCAGCACAATTTGTTCAGCTCAATCACACTTAGCTCGCTTAAATACTAATGATCGTAAAGGTAAAAATGAACCCATGTCACATCCTTATATAGATTTTGAAAAAGTTAGTGCATTTATTGCTCCTTCAGCTACCAAAAATTCTCTCATTAATTGACCATTTTCACAATATCTGTGCGGTACATATTCGCAACCTAGCTATAATATTCTAGTGTGCCTTCGGTACTTAAAATGGTAATTAGCTTCAAATGTAAAAATGCACTTATTATACAAAACACCAAAATAAATTGACAAATAATAGAGACGAATAAGGAAATACATTAAGGAAATTTAGAAATGAAATCCTATTCTAAATGGAAAAAATACTTTATTAAAAACACCAAGAAGACTTATTTATAGTAGGGCTTCAGCCTACTCCCATTGAAGTAATCAGGTAACTGTATTCCATCAAGCGTCTCTAACTAGAAAGAGCTTAATTCAACTATATGAGTGATAGTATACGGTTCCAACAAATCAACTTTAAGCTTGCTTGGATGGCACAAAAAATTAGAATTATAAAGAAGCACCATCTGTTCTATCTCAGGCTTTTTTTCCCAAATGTGCTTGTCATGCCATGCTTTTTCCTTCTTCTACCTCCAATGTGCTATGATGCACCTCTCATCCAACTATATCAATTCATCAATTATTTCCTCTAATGCTTTCTCATTGGCTAGACCTCCAGTGCGTGTAATACGCAAAGAAGGTAACAAGAACTACTTCGGTGCCAAACACAAACTAAAAGGGTGTGGCCTTGTTCAACCATTTATATGTTGTTTTATATGCCCAAAGTATGAATTTTTTTTATTATCCTAGTATTTCCTTCCAACATTAAATTTTTTTGTCAAGGTCTGGCTCAAAATCTTGTTAAAGGCCTCAGCAGTCCCATTTTCCTGAGGATGATAGGGTGTAGTCTTATGGTGCACAATCATAAATTCATCTAATAGTATCCTAATTGTCTCATTCAAAAAATGTGTACCCCTATCACTTGTCAAGCTTAACGGGCATTCATACCTTGTAAGAAAATTTTCCCATAAGAACCTAGTTGATGTAGCTGTTGTACAATCCTTGGTAGGTGCTACTTCTACCCACCTTGTAAGATAATCTATGCAAGTGATGATGTAGTGCGATCTAGTTCTACGCAAGGCTAGTGAAATAGGACCCACAAATTCTATAGCCCATTTCTCAAATGACTTTGCACTAGGAATAGGTCTTAAAGGCATTTCATCTCTTTGCCTAGGTTTACCAATGTGCTAATAGTGATCACACGCCTTACAATATGCTTTATAATCTTTGTAGAGGGACTCCCACCATAATCCAACAATTAGAATCTTGCGCGTAGTGGCGTCACCTCCATAGTGCCCACCTGCAATACCATCATGATCCTATTTTATGATATTTGCGTGCTCATGTTCTTGTACAAACTAGCGTAATACCTCATCTCAGCCTTAAATTCTATAGGTCACAATTGATCAACATATATGGTGTCATGTGAATTTTAAGTTATTTATTCTCTAAGGATTTAATTCCTTCTAGTGCCAAAATTGTACGTAAAAATATAAAAACATCATCCAATTCTGAAGGTGCGCATTGTAACCTGTACAAATGTGCATCTGGCATTGTATTTTCAATTATCTATACATCCTCCCCTGACTGAATTCTTGATAAATGGCCTGGGACAGAATTACTTTTACCTAGTTTTACCACAACTTTGAAATCAAATTCTTGAAATAAGAGCACCCATCGACATATGTGCCCCTGTAAAACAGGATTGTTTACCAAGTATTTCAATGCCATGTGATTAGTGTAAAATAAAAATAATGTTACTAGTAGGTATTTTTTGAATTTATGCAGTGCATAGATCATTGATAAGGCTTCATGCTTAGTAGTTATATAATTCTGCTTTGCAGGAGTCAACTTTCTACTAGCAAAACAAATAGGATGATCTATAATACCTTCTCAAGGCTGAGATAACAACATGCCAATGGCCATGCCAGAGGCATCCACATGTACATGAAATGGTTTGTTTTGTGAGGGAAAACATAGAATAGGAATTGTATTAAGTCTTTCCTTCAATGCCTCAAATGCCCGCTTCTTTGGTTTTCCCAAATAGAATGTCCCTTTTCCCTTTAGTAACTCTTCTAAGGATGCAACAATCTTAGCATATCCTTTGATAAATTTTCTATAATATCCAGTGTGACCCAAGAATCCACACACCTCACTCTAACTGGTAGGCTCTTCCAGGCATACAAAAACTTCAACCTTAGCTAGATCCACTAACAAACCTTCCTTGCAGATGATTTGCCATAAAAAAGTACCAAAAGGTGTAGCAAACATGCACTTCTTGATGTTTAAAGAGATGCTTAATTGTCTACATATTTCAAACATTAAGTGCAAATTATCATAGTGATCCTTAACAAGTTCATACACCATCCAATTATCCAAGTAAACCTGTAAGAAAATGTGAATAAAATCCTGGAATCTCGAACAACTATGCATGAAAAGACAACATGCATGTTTTTCAGACCAAAGGGCATCACAGTATATGTGAAATTTACCCATTCAGTGGTGAAAGTTGTTTTCTCTTGATCCTTCTATGCAATCCTGGCCTGATGATACCATGAGAATCCATATGTAAAACACCTTGCAATGCCTTTTAATATATCCTTCGTGAAAGGTGTAGGAAAGGGATCAATCACACATGCAACATTTAGTTATCTGTAATCCACACAAATCCTAATCCAACCATCTTTCTTTATACTGATAACCATGGGGCTAACCCACTCTGATTCTTCTAGGGGCTTGATGATGTTAGATTTCAAAATCTTATCAATTTTTTCCTTAACCTTTACGTGCAGGTTAGGGTTCATTCTATAAGGTCTTTTCCTGACCGGGCACGCACATTTTTTAAGCTTAATCTTCATCTCTCCTAATGATTCATGCACTCCTTTCAATTCATGGTAGCTCCTAGGAAATAAGTCTTGAAAATCATGTAGTAACTTAATGATTTTGGTCACTTTAGAGTGGGACCAATAATTCAAAATTATTACCTCCTTAGGTTCAACATCCGTACCAATATTCATTTTTTTTGACTTCATGGGTTCATGATAGGCGCAAACATTTTTATCCCCACTATCTAACACCTCACACATACCTATTGAATGATCTATATCTAGATCTACCACTTCCTCATCCTCCACTATGTACACCATATTTCCTTTTCCTTTCTCCAAGCAAGCATGATTAAGTAGCGTGACATTTGTTTCTTCTTCTTTATCAAAGTGCATCCCTAAGTATATCTCACCAAATAACTCCTGAATGAGTTCTTTCACCTTTGCACTATATCCTATAGTTAAGCGCTTTATAACCCTTAATGCCTTTTCCAATAGAGGGTTGGTAGAGAAGTAGTCAAAAGTCTGGACCATTCCTGTAATCAAATCCTACCAATTTCTAGTTTTTCTATGTATCTCCGCATATACATACCAAGCGTGCAACCTTATAAAGTGGAGTAAATTTTGTGCACCCATAGCGAAGGTGGTAAATATTCCTACCTCTCTTTCTAGAGCCTCTCACATTGCTGAAAATGGTGATGAACATGTTGGTTACCATGATATGTGAAGATTTGAGTAGGTGCATTGCTCCTGGAAAACCGATTTGTTAGAGCAATCCTGACTTCATTCCATTCTACAATATTATCCTTGTGAACCACCCACCAATGCGCTGTTGTCCCACATAGGGTATATACTAACATATTTCTTCTTTCAAACTGGTATGTTCACTATTCCTCCATAGCGCGTAGGAATACCATATGGTCTCTTTCTCTAGTGTACCAAGCTATAGATTTGTTACCTATCCTCCTAATGCAATGAGGTTTGATTTTCTACACAAATGTGATCCTTACTTCGTGCCAAACCATCTCATAAGTGCCATGAGCACAATTATCACAAGCAATACTTGTGGTATCACTAATAAACTGTGCATCTTCCCACTAGAGGATTCCTTCCTTAGATGGCTCGAGTACTTCTGGGTCCTGGATGACACATACATAAATCCTATTCAGATCTTCTTCACTCAAAGGCTCAACATAGGGAACAAATTTCCCATTCGTTAAAGGGATAATAACTCTTTCCTCCTTGTTCTCAAAACTTATATATCCTTTATTGAACTGAAGATCAACATTATTTGTGTAACACTAAGGGCACACAAGTAAAGCTAGGAAACTGTCTGCTTCTACAAATGCTAAAACATCAAAATCCCCAGTGAACTTGGCTCCTTGTATAATAATGGATGCATATTTAAAACTCCAATAGGAGTGGCCTTATTTTTATTAGCCATAAATAATACAATAGAATATGACTACAATGGACGTCTTCCCATATGTACCCATGCATCTAAAGTAAGCACATTTACTTCTGTGCCCATGTCAATCAATATATTACTCAAGAGCCATCCATCCACAACAACATTTAGAGTTATCTCCTTGTCGTAATCTAAGCTATGAGGGGGAAGATTTGCATGAAGGATCTGACGTTCATTCTCAATATTTGTACATAGAGTGTTTCCCTTTATCCAAATCCCTAGTAATGGAATGATATTATCCTGGCATAACATTTTGCATACCTCGTTCAAGTCATCAATACTTGACTGGACTTTTTATGTTGTCTTCTTATGTTTCACCTTCTGTGATTGCTCCTTTAAACACTGTATTTCCCCCTAAAGGTTTATGAGTACCTCCATGGTCTCCTAATAAACCTCCTTTTGGTGTGCAGGATCTTGATACCTTGCATGCAAAATTTCCTCCATAGTGATGGTAGGCTTATGCTGTAACACTTCTCTGGCGTGTGCAACTTCAACGCGTGAAGTAATCTTCATAGGTGATACATAAGGTTCCGGTTCCAACTAAGAAATCCTCTGATTTTACACAACGCACTATATCCTAACCATTCATGCACCCTTATTTTCCTATTTATGTTTCTTACTAAGATGCTCATATAGATCCGGAAATTCCTTATAGCTATGACTCTTCCCATAAAAAGAATAAGTAATGTTTTGTTAGCAAAAAAAAATTCAGGTGGAAAAACTTGTGGATTTCTTGCCAACGCTGTGGGAGTCTAAGTACCTCTACTTAGCCAGTGTCACTTCCGTACGTGCATGCATGAGTAAAATGTGAGTTTTTGTGGTGGCCTTTTGACTGGGGATCCAACAGGGGCACTCCACTGACCTTGTAGAAAAGCTAGTAATTTCTTACTAAGGAGGACTTTGTCTATAAAGTGGGAAAATGGAGTAAGAAATGAGATAGGGGAACTAGTGTTACAGGTAGGAAATCAAATTCCTACACACACTAGTTAGAAAATTCAACACATGCATTTATGAGAAGCAACAACCCTACAACTGGCAAAAAGATGAGATAAGATTGTGAATTCAAAGTTTCTAAAATATCCTAATCAAAGAGGATACAAACTCCTTCTTCTTGTATTGATGCTTAAATAGAAGTTGCACATAATGTGGGAATGGAAGAAATTTGAGAGTAGAGGAAAGTAGAAGAAAATGGCTATCTCCTTTGATTTCTCTAAGTACAATGCACTCGTGAGTTTACAAGATCGATTGCCAACCCTTTGAAATGGGAATGACGTTATAATTTATAGAATGAAAGGTGACTTATTGTCTTCCTCATGACCCTCCATATGCCTTAATTCTAACTTTAGACTATTCATATTCCTACAAAATATTTAATTCCCTTTTATAAAATCAAGGCGACTTAATTTACATTATGTTTCTATAGTCACTTTTAAGTGACTTAAAGGCATAACAAAAAGTGCAAACCCCAACAAAGAATTAGAACATTTGAAGAGAAAGAAAGTTGGGGGAGAGGGAAGAGAGAGAGAGAGAGGAGGAGAAGATGTTGCCCGTGATGAAGTTTGATGGTCCTCGTTCATGGAAAGCTCTGATACGATGAAGTTCTGAATGTCCCATTGTGCCAAAACTTCTCTTTTAGTGTGACTTTCTATTTTTAGCAGGTGTCTGTGGGACCACTTACTATTTTTAGTAAGTGTCAAAAATATTTGTTATGATGAATTACCAGCTACCGTGCACCTCCAATGTCTCCATCTCCTTCGCATGTTCTTTTGTTGTTGAATTTCCCAAAATAGCAATCCTTATGTAGAAGACCTATTTTTAGAAAGTTGGCTTCTGGAAGTTGTATTGATATGCAATGATTTTTTTTGATATGGGTTTTTGCCCAATATCGTCCCTCTAAAATTTGGGCTTTACTCGCTCAAAAATATAGGAGATTTTAAACTTTCAATTTTCGAACCTAATAGTGCTTTTGGATGCGGCATCCATTAATGGACCTAAAAATCGAAGGTTTTGTTTTCTCCTTCGTTTGCAAAGAAAATTATATATTTGATATGGTTTTTTTTTTTGATGCTTCACGTGTAATTCTACTTCACTCTGTCCAACGGTTTGACGGGTAATTGGATGTTTTCTTCGTTGAGCCAGAAGTGGGATTTCTTTATTGTGGATTCTCTGTTGCATGGAAGGGGAGTTTAAAGGTGTCTTCTTGATGGACTTGGGTAGAGGAATGAACAGAAAAATATAGCTTTTCATTTCGTGCATCCATTTGGGAGATTTCTTCAACTTCTCATTTCATGGCCATGGAGTTTTCTCTGTTTTCTCCTTCTATGTTCTGTGCTTCTCCTTCTGTGTTTGCTCCAATTTTCATTCTAGGACCTGTGTGATTTTATGGAGTGAAGGGGAGTACCTTTGTGATAGGTCTGGTTTGAGTTTCAGAAATGGAGGATTGGTGGTGAGAAGTTGTAGAGGAAGAATGAAGAAAATATGTGCACGGGAGTGGAAGCAGCTGGAAGCACTAAAGCGATAGTTAGATTTTTCAAATTTTTGAAATCATGGAAGGAGAATATTGGGAAAATTTTTCATGACTTGATGTCCTTGACCTTACGGATGTGAGGGAAATAAAATTCCACAGTGGTCAAGTGAATGACATGTGGCAACGATCCGACGACAGGGAATGAGGGTGAGAAAAGCTACTTTAAAGCACTGGGGGTTGAAAGTCAGTCACATGGATGACAAACATAATCCCCATAGGGGATGGGAATTTTTTTTAATGTTTTACAGCCCTGACCTCAGGGATGTGAGGGACATCAATTTCCATGGTTTTCCTAGAGCTAACATGTGGCGCTTGATTCGACGATAGGGAATGGATGTTCCAAAAATGCACCTGGGGGCTGAAATTCGGTCACATGGATGACCAAAAGACTCTCCATAAGGGTTGGGAAAAAAATTTCATGTTTGATGTCCCTGACCTTAGGGACATGAGGGACATCAATTTCCACAGTGGTCCTGGAGCTGACACGTGGCGCTTGATCCGACGATAGGGAATGGATGCTCTAAAAATGCACTTGGGGGATGAACTGTCAAGTCTGGAGGTCACATGGGGGATGGGTGAATTTTTCCAAGGTTGGTGTACCTAACCTCAGGGACATCAGGGACATGAAATCCCACCAGGCTCCTGGTGCTGACACATGTCCTCCCAAAAAATGACTAAGTCCTGAACTGCATTTGAAAGGGTAACTTGGAACGATGATAACTTGAGATCTCAGTGGAATTTATTTTTGAAATGTTATATGATCTTGAATATAAATGGAATTTTGGATCCAATGGTTGGGATCTCGTGTCTTGACTCAACCATATGATCCCTAAAACATCATATTTTTTATTTGAGACTCCACTTGTTAGAAAAACTACATGAAAATCCTATGCGCCAAGGTATTGTGAAAAATATGATTTCACCATCATGTAGGTATTGGAATAATATTTATGGATATGTTTAGTTTTACTTTTAACTCCATCTGTAGCTCCCAGAATCTTCTTCTGAAGCTCATCAATTGTTTTAGTCCTGTGTACTGCCTAGGCTTGTGAACCCTATTTTTTTACTCAGACTACTCCAAGTCTTTCAAAGCTTTCCCAAACCTTCCAAAATAATTTCCATGATGTTCGAAGGTACTAAATTCATCTCCATGTTTAATTTTCCCTTTCTGTTCTCCTCCAAGGGGTTGATTTAGTCTTAGGAAGGCCAACGATAGCCCTTCCCAATACGGGTAGAAGATAACATCTTTTCAGAACTCCATAAAATCACCTAGGGGGGATGAAAAGAATTTCCTAAATCACATAGTGGACCAATTTGACATAATATAGGGGGTAACCAGATTGACGGATTTTACCTAGGGTGCCTAGGAATGATAAAACATGAAAATTTTGGCACATGGGTATAGTTGTTGTGCTTGGAAACTTCCAATTTCCATGTTACACATTTGCAAGACAATAGCTGGCTCTATCTTGGGGACATGACATGGACTGAGTACAGTGAAAAATGACATGGGAATATAGAATATCAATTTTAGACCATATAGTTTATTCAACAGTGCCTTATCCATTAGGCCCTGCGGAGTCATGTACAACTTACAACAAGAGAGAAAGAGAGAAGAAGGAAACCCACACACACACATACACACAAAAAGGAAACGACACACACAATTGGAAGGGAAAAACACGTAGAAATCACCTATGGTACAAGGTGGGGGATAACCCGCTTCATTGAATCAATTTTCATTTCTTAAAAGTTACCCCTGAATTGGCAACACCGAATGATGATGTTCTGCAAAGCCATTGACGGCTTCCAGAAAGTACCCTCCCATCCTCAGCTGCTTATGAAAGCTAAGTAATTTCACAATTTCTTGTGTACTTGGTAAGAGTGAGTCCATGTGAGCTTCTTGATGCTCAGGTCCTTTCCTAGAAATTCCATTGCCTTCATCCTCTTTGAAATTGGTTTCATAGTGCTATTTATATTCCACGTTTATCCATAGAGACGATTCTTCATTGAGCACGATATCGCTGCCCCAGGCCTGCTTTTCATTCAAATTTCTTGAACATTCTAGATTCTTTTCTTTCCCAGGTCTATGCTCATTGACCTCTTTTCCTTGAGAAACCTCATACTTATCCTTTTCCTTTACTCCAATGTGAAGTGCTTGAGTACTGACTGAAGGATTGGAAGCGACCTCATACTTGTCTTGTATGTCTATGACACAAGAGAAGAGACCAAGAATCAGATCGGGGTCTTCCACAACTTCTACTACTTCCAAGATTTCTTGCATGGAGTTATGTTTCATCATTTACTGCAGCTCCTCTTTGTATGCTTTTGAATAATCTTTATTTTGCATCTCAAGGAAACTATCTAGAGGGATTACCTCATCATCTTTGGAATGGCTGCATTTTATCACTCCTTTGTCCATAGGGGCTTTAGCTTCAAAGGACTCAAAAATTATTGGTTCTAGTTCTTCATCATGGAGAGAATCTTCTTCTGCAAATGGGAAATAAAATATATCCACTTTGTCTCTATATCCACCAACCATTTTCTCAAGAGGGACATCATATTTATCATCTAGATTTATTTCAACATAGCCCATCTTTACACTGGTTGAGGTTTCCAAGTTAGCTTCACGCTTTTTTTTCAAGGTTCATGGCTTGCATTAAAACTTTGAGACTGATTTCAGGGTCTTCTGTTTCTTCTGCGGCTCTTAGCATTCCTTATACAGATAGTTATTTCCTATCTTCCTAGGTAACATGATCAAGGGATTCCTCATCTTTGAATGGGAATAAACAAATTTCTTCATCATGGATAAACACATAAGCTAATTGTTTTGTTTAAAAATCGTCAAGAACCATTTCCTCTTCTTCATGGTTTGTGTCATCCTGAAATTTAGAGTTTTCCTCTTACAAATCAGAATCTCCTCAATGCTTATTCAAAGTCCAAATATCTCTGGGAAGACATGTATGGACCTATCAAGATGGGAATATCCTCTTCCTACTCAGTTGTCACAAAGTGATTCATCTTCCTGCTACCCTAGTACAAAATGTTTACTTCTGGGATTCCAGACTTTTGCACCGTGTACCTCATCTTATTCTTGGGAAGTAATTTCTCCATGTATCCCTTCACTAGTATGGTTGTAGAAGAAAAATTCATTTGAATTTTCCATCTCAAGTCTCAACAAAAATTTCTACTTAGCAAAATTCTAAACGAGGTTGGGACGTTTACTACCAAGATCATCGTTGAAACTTTCTTGTCTAGAAATATGGTGAGAGCCACCTATGCATCTTTGGCATTCCCTACAAGTGAGACCTCTTTTGACTCTAAACAATAACAAGAATCACTAGGTGGAGTCATAGTAAGTTGGAGAGCCTTTGCGACCTTCAGAAGCATCATGTTGTTTGAGGCACCAAAATCTGTTATGAAAATTTTTAGTACATATTATCCAATAAGAAGGGATACGTACAAAGGTTCAACTTTATCAATCTTTGATGCACTCAGAGAAAGCATGTTTTGTGAGGGAGGTGTAGGTGGGTTTGGCATCATGCCTTTGGAACTAGAAGTTACAACATTACGTGTTAGACTACCACTCCTAATATATCAGAAAAAAATCTCAAATTATTCAGGATGAGTCCGCAAATATTCATTTTCAGTAATCTACACTTTGACTTTGTTTGCATATTCTATGAAGTCAAAGGGAGTAGATGTGGACAAGGGGGTGAAGGGACTACTTATAGATTTAGGACAGGTTTGGAAGTAGGAATATAGGGTATTTTGAAAGGTACACTAAGAGATTTTAAATTACTAGATTTTACAGGAGAAGATTTAGATTTAGACTTGGAAGAGACATCAAAAGGATTACTTGGGATTGCAGGAGTCTTCTTACTTGCTACAGGGTCAAGCTCCAACAATGCAGACTTAATGGAAGATGGAAGTGGGGATCCTTGACCGATTATTTTATTTTATGAAGTCACCATAGGAGGATCATCAACCTTCTTTTATTTTACAGCAGGGGGGGGAGATACTATTTTCTTGGAATGAGAATGAGTGAATACCAGAAGCTAGGTGCATCTTCTTCATCTTCTTCATAACCTCTAGAATACTCACAAAATCTGATTTGTGTATTGTTCTCAAACTCATCACTTTCTAGGTAACCACCACCTTCAATTTCTTGTTCAAACTCCTCTTCATTTTCCTTACTCCTACAACTTGCATTCACAAGTGGGGCCTCTAAGGAAAGCCTTCGGGGTGCTCCTGTAATCTGATTTTTGTTGCTTCTTGGGAAGAAACTCATTCAAATAATTCCCTCTTCAAAGATGCTATCTCATTCGCCAAATTTTCCAGTGATGGGTTGGTTCTTTGATCTCTAAGATGTTGTGCCTTTCCCTTTGATGGATTCTTGATCTTTCTAGAGAGGATGAGATCATCGTCAAGTTCAATGGCCATCCTTTGTGCTCCTACAATGTTACTTGGTTGGGATCTTCGCAGAAACAATCCTAATTCTGATGATTGAGAATTGATGAATAATCTCTTGATGTTATTTTGAGATGGCGAATACTCTTCAGGTATCCTACAAAGCAACCATTGGAAATGAGCCATGAAGTCTCTCATGGTTTCATTTTCTCCTTTCTCTATTTGAGCCAAATTCACTAGGAGGTCCTGACATTTTTAAGTTGATTTAAATCTTTCCTCAAAGGTAGTCTTGATGTCACTCCAACTAGTGATGGATTGGACAGGAAGGAGGTAAAACCATTCTGCTACTATTTCTTAAAGGGTTCCACGAACAGTATTACAATAACATCTTCATGTTGGACACCAAGAATTCCACATGATGTCATGAAGGTAGCGATATGTTCTTAAGGATGTTGTGTTTTCTCGCCTTTGAAATTTAGAAATTTCTTGAGGGAACTTGTTGGTAGATTGTGGAGAGATGGTTCAAGAGCAAGTGGGCCTGTATTCCTTCCCAATGGAACAATGGATTGGGGTCTTTCTGCTTCTGCTTCAGCTCTTGCTTCTACAAATTCTTCTTCTTTTGGGATCTCAATGCTCAACGGTGGTTGAAAAATGGGAGAATTTGAAGGGGGAGTATCAAAAGGATTTTGGATAGGATTTCTAGGTGAATTGCTCGAAGTGCCAGATGGAGGAGGCTTTAGAAAAAAATTATGGATTATCTCTAATTCGTTCTTGTTGATTTTGCAAAGCCTAGAAATTGGAAACAATACCGCCTCTTAACCTGTTCAACCTAATGTATCTTCCTTCATATAGCTTTTGGAAATTATCAAAGTGAGAACATGAAAGGAAATTGTGGAATATGAAGGGTCACTTGGAAGAAATTGACAATGTATCTTTTGACAATGAAATTTCATGAACTCTTTTTTCTAGTTTTTTCAATATTTTATTTTTTTGAATTTTTGGACCTTACGGTCGTATTTTGGGTGTAGATGTTGCTAAATCTACCCCACGATGAGCACTAAAAACTATTGGTGAGAAAAATTATCAGGTGGAAACACTTGTGGATTTCTTACCAACGCTCTAGGAGTCTAAGTCCCTCTACTTAACTGGTGCAGCTTCTGTACGTGCATGCACAAGTAAAATTTGAGTTTCTGTGATGGCCTTTCGACCGGGGATCCAACAGGGGCACTCCACTGATCCTACAGAAAATCTTGTAATTTCTTACTAGGGAGGATTTTGTCTGTAAAGTGGGAAAGGGGAGTGAGAAATGAGATAGGGGAACTAATGTTACAAGTAGGAAATTAGATTCCTTCACACACTAGTTAGAAACTTCAACGCACACATTTATGAGAATAAACAACCCTGCAAATGACAACAAGACAAGATAAGATTATGAATTCAAAGTTTCTAAAATATCCTCATCAAAGAGGATAAAAAATCCTTCTTCTTGTATTTATGCTTAAACACAAGTTGTACATAATGTGGGAATGGAAGAAATTTGAGAGTGGAGGAAAGTAGAAGAAATGGCTATCTCCTTTGCTTTCTCTAAGTATAATTTACTCATGAGTTTACAAGATCAATTGCCAACCATTTGAAATGGGAATGGTGTTACGATTTATAGAATGAGATGTGACTTATCATCTTCCTAATGACCCTCCATATGTCTTAATTCTAACTTTAGACTATTCATATTCCTACAAAATATTTAAGTCCATTTTATAAAATCAAAGTGAATTAATTTACATTATATTTCTAAAGTCACTTTTAAGTGAATTAAAGGCATATCAAAAAGTGCAAACCCCAACAAAGAATTAGAACATTTTAAGAGAGAGAAAGTTGGGGGAGAGGGAAGAGAGAGAGGAGGAGAAGATGTTGCCCGTGATGAAGTTTGATGGTCCTCATTCATGGAAAGCTCTGATGTGCCAAAACTACTCTTTTAGTGTGACTTTCTATTTTTAGTAGGTGTCCATGTGACCACTTACTATTTTTAATAAGTGTAAAAAATGTTTGTTCTCATGAATTATAAGCTGTCGTGCACCTCCAATATCTCCGTCTCCTTCGCAGGTTCTTTTGTTGCTGACTTTCCCAAAATAGCAGTCCCTATGTAGAAGACCTGCTATTTTTAGAAAGTTAGCTTCTGGAAGTCAGATTGATGTGAAACAAAGTTTTTTGATATGAGATTTTTCCCAATATCATCCCTTTGAAATTTTGGCTCTACTCGCTCAAAAATCTAGGAGATTTTAAACTTTTAATTTTCAGACCTAACGGTGCTTCTGGATGCGGCAGCCATTAATGGACCTCAAAATTGCAGGTCTAGTTTTATCCTCCATTTGAAAATAAAATTATATATTTGATTTGGGTTTCTTTTCTGATGCTTCACGTGCAATTCTACTTCGTTTCACCCAATGGTTTGACGGGAAATTGGATTTTTTCTTTGTTGAGCCAGAAGTGGGATTTCTTCATTGTGGATGCTCTGTTGCATGGAAGGAGAGTTTAAAGGTTTCTTCTTGATGGCCTTGGGTAGAGGAATGAATAGAAAAATATATCTTTTCATTTCATGCATTCATTTGGGAGATTTCTTCAACTTATCATTTTATGGCCATGGAGTTTTCTGTGTTTTGTGCTTCTCCTTCTATGTTTGCTCCAATTTTCCTTCTAGGCCTATGTGATTTCATGGAGTGAAGGTGAGTAACTTTGTGGTAGGTCTGGTTTGAGGTTCAGCAATGGATGAATGGTGGTAAGAAGCTGCAGAGGAAGAATGAAGAAAATCTGTGCACGGGAGTGGAAGCAGCTAGAAGCACTGAAGCAGTAGTTAGATTTTTTGATTTTTTGAAATCATGGAAGGAGAAGCTTGGTCGAATTTTTCATGAATTGATGTCCCTAACCTTAGGGACATGATGGACATCAAATTCCATGGTGGTCAAGAGGATGACACGTGGCGACGATCTGACAACAGGGAATGAAGGTGAGAAAAGCTTCTTTAAAGCACCGGGGGCTGAAAGTCAGTCACATGGGTGACCAAAAGACTCCCCATAGGGATTGGGTGATTTTTTTTCATGTTTTATGTCCTTGACCTCAGGAACATGAGGGACATCAATTTCCACAGTGGTCCTGGATTTGACACGTGGCGCTTGATCCGACAATAGGGAATGGATGCTCCAAAAATGCACTTGGGGGCTGAAAGTCAGTCACATGGATGACCAAAAGGCTCTCCATAGGGGTTGGACACATTTTTAATGTTTTATGTCCATGAACTTAGGGGTATCAATTCCCACGGTGGTTTTGGATCTGACATGTGGCGCTTGATCTGACGATAGGGAATGGATGCTCCAAAAATGCACCTGGGGGCTGAACTGTCAAGTCTAGAGGTCACATGAGGGTCCCATAGGTCACATGGGGGATAGGCACATTTTCCCAAGGTTGGTGTAGCTGACCTCATGGAATTCAGGGACATGAAATACCACCAGGCTCCTGGTGCTGACATGTTTCCTTCCAAAAAAATGACTACGTCTTGAACTGCCTTTGAGAGGGTAACTTGGAACGATGATAAATTGAGCTCCTGGTGGAATTTCTTGCTCAAATTGTATATGATCCTAACTAGAAATGGAATGTTGAATCCAATGGTGGGGATATCATGTCTTGATTTAAACATTTTATCCCTAAAAACTTGGTCTTTTAATTGAGACTCCATTTGTGGCTAAGAAACACTGCCTTCCAATCCCATGCGCCAAGGTGTTGTGAAAAATATAATTTCACCATCATGAAGGTTCTAGAATCCTCTTTCTGGATATGTTTTTTTTACTTATAACTCCATCTGGAGCTCCCAAAATATTCTTTTGAAGTCCAACAACTGATTTAGGAGTGTGTATTGCCTAGGCTTATGAACCCTGTTTTTTTACTCAGACTCCTCCAAGTCTTTCAAAACTTCCTTAAACCTTCCAAAATAATTTCCATGATGTTCTAAGGTCTTCAATTCACCTCCATGTTGATTTTTTTCTTTCCGTTCTTCTACAGGTGGTTGATCTAGTCCTGGGAAGGCCAATGATAGCCCTTCCAAATACTTCCAGAAGATAACATGTTTTCAGAACTCCCTAAAATCACCTAGGGGGAATGAATAGAATTTACTAAATCACGTAGGGGACTAATTTGACATCAAATAGGGGGTGACCAAATTGATGGATTTGACCTGGGGTGCCTAGGAATGATAAAACATGAAAATTTTGGCACAAGGGTATAATTTTTGTGCTTGGAAACTTCCAATTTATCTGTTGCAAATTTACACGAAAACATATTCTAAGGACATTCATACATGTAGTGGTTAGGAGATCCACATGTAAAGCACGTTCCAAAAGGAAACTCACCTCGTTCACCGCCACGGTATTCTCGACCTCTACCACTTCCTCCTTCATAGCGTGCTTGATTGTGATACCAATCCTAGTGCTCACCTTTACGCTTAGAATTATTTGATACTTCTATCTATCACACACAAATATCTATAGCATCATAAATCTGATTTTGATCCCCGTTAAAACAACCCACTTGAGACCCAAGAAACAACCTAGGGTTAGTTAGGAAGATTATGGAATATATATTTTTTGATTAGAAGTGTCCACAACCAGGTTACAAGACAACAGTTAACACTAACAGGTTCCAGAACAAGTTTAATATACTAGAACATAATTTTCTTTTATTAGAAATTATCAGAAGTCACAAGGTCCAAATTTTAGGGTTATAAGTTTTTACTAGGTTTAGGGGGTAAATTAACACCATATCCACTCTTCTAACAGGATCAGAGTTTCAACTTGATTTTTCTCACACTTAACACATTCAATATTTCCCTAAATCATTCCCATTGGATAGGGAATTTTCTCACCTTTCTGATGATATAAAGAAGTCCTAACTCCTTGTAAAAATTCAGTTATGGGCCGACGGGCCTTGGAGTGAAATTTTCCCAAAAGGGACACGTGTCAAGCGGGAAAGGAAGCCCATTTTCCCAAGTTGATGGGTCATGGGGTGGTGTTTGGAAAATTTCTTGCGTGGGGGAGAAAATTCCTATTTGTGCCCGCACATACGTTGTGCCGCCAAAGACACGTGTCAGGCTCTGAGCTCACGCAAGGGAGAAGGAGAGGGACAGGCGGAGTGATGGAGGAAGTTGGTGAAGTTTTTCAAAGGGAAAGGGAATGGGGATAATTTGACATGTAGGTCTGCATGTTTGTGGAGGAGATTTCCCCAAGGCAGAAGTGGGAGTGCGGGGGTTGTGGGGATTTCTAGCAAAATTTTCCAAAAACCAAAAAAAATCTCAAAAGCAAAAAGATCGCGAGGGTTCCGCCCCCTCCGCTATCACCCCATGCTGCCATGCGGCAGTACCTGATGGATGCAAGATTGTGGGCCAGGAGAGGAAATTTTAAAATTTTCCCACAGAATTTTTCAAAATTTTTCTAAGGATTTTTAAAGGGATTTTTTTGGGCCGCGGGCCCGCAAGGGAAAATTTTCCCAAATTTTCCCGCCAAGGAAGGAAAAATTTGAAGGGCCATAACTTTTTCTAAAAGGCTCAGTTTTGGGAAAATGAGGACTTTCTGGAAATCTCTCAATGCCCTATTTATATATGAATCATAAATTTTAGATTTTGATAAAGTTTAAGGGGTCAATTTTAAGAAAACGTTTTGCAGGATTTTAAAAAGCAAATTGGAAAATTTTTAACTTATAAATTTGATTCAATTTGATCTCCTCCTTCACTCAACATTCCAAAAATACATGGAGGATTATTCAGAGAAGGATTTAGGTGTTTTAGGAAGGTGATTTTACTTAATTGATTCAAATTTGAATTTTACCAACAATTGACAGAAAAAGATTGTGAAACGGTTTAGGCCCGATTTTGTAATGTCTTGAATGATTTCCTTAAGTATCTTTTGTAAAATTTGAGTTCCTTGGTGTTATAGCATACTAAATTTTATTGTTTCAAAGTTGATTATTATGTGTAGGCTCGAACTATGCATTTTAATTAAATATTTGCCAGTTTTAAAATTTACAATGAGATCAAATTAAAAGGGGTCCATCTAACTTTTTAACATTCAAGTATGGCATTTCATTTCTAATCTAATCTAATACATTTAGTTGTTTTAAAAAAACCATTCTAAATCAAAATGCAATACTGAATTCAATTTTATACATTTCCAAAAGATACAAATCCAGTATTATTTTCCACATACATTTCTTCCCTTCAAACAAAGATTTAACTATCTCTTTTGCCATGCAATAAAACATTAAATTCATTCCAGGCTAGCCTTAAGTGTTTTCCTTCTTCAATCAATCATTAAAAAAAGAATCTAGTTTTTATCTTTCCCAAAATCAAATATTTTAAACAAGGCAGAATAATACAATTACATCTCACATGTTTCTTCCTTTTTCCATTTTTCCAAACAGGGATTTCATTCACAAACTGATATTCTAATTTAAATCAACAATGCAAATGAGGGGATGTATTGCAATTCTTTATTAATTCTAAAATAAATACATCTTTACATTCTTCCCTTCCTTGAATGCAATTATCAGATTCACTTTCTTTCTTTCAAATGTATAGAACAAAATATAAATATCTTTCACATTTCAAATATGTAAATTTCATAACCAATTACAACCATATTTTATTCACAAAATATATTAAAACTTCATCCACATCAAAGTGGGAAAGGTTACAATCAAATGGGAAACTGTCTTCTTCTGCTCTAGAACAACAACATGCAAGTTTCCTTTTTCTTCCAATTCGATCACAACAAAAGTGGGGAAAAGCAATGCTCTCCACTCAACCAAGAAATCCAATGAAAGGAGAAGCCATCCTTCATCATTGGCCCTTGAGCCCCAACCACAATGCAATAAGAAATGGATAGCAACCCATGGCAATAATAGGCTTCCACAACACACATTGTTCTTTCAACATGCATAATCAAATTTATACATAGTTCAACACAAGACAACAATTTACAACTGTATTTGAAAAACATTCCAATAGAACTCAGGCTTGATCATGCAAGCCAAAGGAGCAAGGAATATGAGGGAAGATACTTCTGCCTCCCAATGGGAATTGGGCATCCAACTGTAACATACCACCAAAATAATTTATCACACATATCCTTATGCCCCCCAAAATCCCTCCTTATGCCCTCCACATATTTTCCTTATACCCCCCACAAAGTAAGAAATGCAAGCTATTTATTTTCCATGGTGGATCCCAAACCCAAACTCCCTCCACAAGAATTCTGATGCCACTGGCATTCCCTTATGACGGTCCCCCACATGAATTCCCCATATCCTTATCCTACACCATCCGTATGGCAGTCTACCCAAACAGCCAATAAACACACAAACACATTCACCATTCACACATACACAAAAAGAAATAACAACATAAAAGAATAGTTAAGCTCCTTCCTCTCCATGGTAGCTTTTGTTCCAAATATCAAGCTTCAATGCCAAAAATATAGGCCCAAAAAAACAACCAACAAGCATGCAAAGTTCTCCAAACTTCTTCCAAAAGCAAGAGATCTAAGCACAAGAAAATTTGTCCCAAGGAAGCATGCAAAATGATTCAACAACCCAAAACAAGCAAAGAGTTTTAATTTTATAGAAGAGGAAAGAGAAGAGGGTGATGTGGATCCATGTAGGATGCCACATCACACATCCTCAACTCCAACACAAAATAAAAATTTCATTCTCCCAAGCACAATAAAGAGGTGGGTGAAAATATGACAATTTACTTGCAAACTCCAAAAAGCCCACACCCCAAAGGACTGCAAATTTAAAACATGAAGAAAGTGCAATTAAAACATGCAACATGATTGATAAAAAAAGCATTAAAAAGGGCTAAAATCACCTCTCCAACCATAGGTATGGTTGGTAAATTAAATTTAGAGGTATGGGACAAGTTTACTTGTTCCACAAGCCTCCAAAAATAGCCTCCAAGGACAAATTCGAATTTCCAAGGAGGTGGAGTGTTTCATACTCCAAAATTTGACTTACACAACTCTTACACAAACTTACACATCCCTTACATATTTAATACAAAGAGCCAAAAAATTCCATTATTACTTTCCCATATCCCAATTTGATTTATTTAACATTTAACCATATGTTTTCTCACATTAATCTACCACAACTTAATTAAATAAAAGAAAGGGACACATCACTAATAAAATACATACAAACAATAATAAGAAGGAAACACATTAACAAATATACAAAACCCATGGTCACATATAAAGGTGATCCCCCCATGGGAATCCCTAAAAAAACAACACACACACACACAACACGTTGCCATGGTGACCTTGTTGAATTCATTTAGAATTCCAATGTGGCTGGTCTCCAATCTCCTGATGTTTTTTGTGATATTTAACCTGCAAAACACAAATACCTCCTTCAGCCTTGTGGCCATATCAGAACATCCAAAATGAATATAAATATAATTCCAAAATCATCTATATAAATGAATCATAACAACATCAAAGTAACAACTAGATCATTCATAATTTAATCAACAACTATATCATCTTCATATAAAGTTCATTTCTAAGTCTACTCATAATATCTAACAATCGCATGCCCGAACAAAATTCACTATATATCCATGTCAAATAGTATATCATCATCCACATATAAGGTGTCTCTAATAATCATCATGCATCATAACCAAATCAAGATCAACAATAATCCATGATAAAATGTCTAACATCATACTAAATCAGAACTATAATAATGTCCATAATGTAATCAATAGTATCAAAATAAGCATCAAAGGGTGTCAAAGGAAAGTGGGCACTACATTGATCAATCAACCTACAGTCTTCTGTATCATGAGTCGTGTACCAAGATGTTTTACAATAGCGGGATACAATCTTCCTTATCCCATGTTGTAATAGTGGGAAGTGGCTAACATCATGGTTCAGATGACATATCTCATAGTATAGCAATAATGAATGCATTGATCTATAAGGACAACTATCCTTGGTGTGCCCTTCCACTTCACATTCTATACACCAAATCCCAGTGTGTGTCTCATGTGTTGAATTCACCGATAGTTTCTCCAACTACTTTTCCATAGCTGCAATCTGTGCTTCTAAGAATGGAACAAATCCAGTGCCTATACTTCCAACTGCCTCAATACGTAAAATTGCCTCAAGTGCCTCACACGGATCAATGTATGTCTTATGTGACAATGCCCTTCTAAAAGGTGTGACCAGTCCTCCAACGAACCATTGTGCATGTTGGATTACATGAATATCATAAAGAAATCTTAGATAATAGTGTTTTGAGATGGGAATCATACTCCCATACACTCTCAGTAGTTCCCTGCTTAATATTCTTGAGCGCGCTTATACTCTTATGCTCAAATTCATGGATATAGACCTATTTAAGGAAAGCATCTTTTAATGTTGCATAATCTATGCAAGTTTGATCTGGGTCAAACTTCTTGTACTAATTGTGTGCCATCCCTGTAATGTAGTTGTAAATTGACTTTCCTTGTGCTCAGAAGCTGTAATCCCTTTTGCGTGCCATAGTATATCACACATGCATATGTTTTCAGCAACATCTTCTATGCCCCTATACTCTGGAAGACAAAGAGACATCTCTATATAAATATTTTGGGGTTGGTGTAGACACTACGCACCTGATCCAGAACCTCTTGTGCTACCTTTACCTCTAGAACCACCAGATCCACTAGAACTAGAGCCACATATACCCCCTGATCCTCCACATGTAGCCAGAAGCAGACCAGAAGATGTACTTCCCTGTGTCTAAATAGTAGTAATAAACTAAACTCCTATAGTCTGCATGGTGGAACTACTCCCATAAGTGAGTCCAAAATTCTGCATGCTCGAATTCTATGTTGATGATGCACCTAAAAAGGTACATCCAAACAACAATGAATATGTATACCCTATCATAGATGTACTTACTATGTAACTTATCCCTGCTTCCCTACTACCCAAATTAGCTTGCTAACTATTGGATGTATTGGTTACTAGAAAACTAAGCGCAAGGGCTAGGTTGCCAGGTAGATTTAGATGCACACCTATGGCCTAGGTCATCTCTGCTAGTGCACTCCCATGTGAGGCCAAGGAGGGTTACCTGTCATGCTTACCCAAATGGGGGAGTTCCAGATGCTCTGGCTCCACACCTTCAGTGTGAGCTCTAAATCCTTTACGAGCCATCTCTCTCATGAATGCCATCCACTTTGTAATATCCCCTTGGTTTTCTATCTCCCTTTCACACACCTCATTGTACTTAAGACACCTTTCTTCTCTCTACCTTTCTGTCACTAGGTCTGCTATCTTTCATAACACTTGCTCTTACCCCCGCGTATGGTGGGGTTTAGCTAGCCATCGATTTTTCTTCCAAGTTTAGGGTCACCATCAATATCTTGATCACCAGTGGAATGCCTTGCAAGTAATTTCCCCTGGGATAACGTAAAATTTGGAACTCAACTTCCTCTGGGAAGTAATAAGTGGAAATTAAGTACTCCAAAATATAGCTATTCAAAACAACATAGAACCAAGTATCCACAGTGCATGCCCAAATCAGATCAACATCATACAAGGCCTAAAATTCTTCATGCATCAAGACAAGTGTGTGATACCTCTAATTCCATTTAAACACAAGTAATTAGCCACTCGTATAGTTCTATTGGGAAAATAACAAAGAAGCTCTCATACAAACAATCATACAGATTCTTTTACACAAATATTTGAACCTCTATGTGTACTCTTCTTCTAGATCTCTTATCCACTCCTCAACACTTGCTAGGGTCAACTGGTACATCTTCATTGCAAACCATCCTAAAAAAAATGAAAAAGAGGTCCCGACAATGGAACCAATGATGCAGCCTAGAATCCACCACGAACAACCCAGGTGCGCTGACACATCACTCATCCTGAGCTGAGTGCTCACCTAAAACAAAAAAAGGTACCAGCACTCTCTTTAGAGTTGCTTATGTAGGATGTCAGTGTGTTGAAGATAAAACATACATCTAAAACCCTTACTAACCATAAACATTCCACAAAGCATATTATAGATCTAGATCTTAAAGAATCATGAATTAAACGATAATCATAATGAAATCAACTATGCACGAACTAGTTATAGTTATTTTTAACACCTTTATCCACCCAATATACTCCATTATATTAAACATAGTAAATACAGAAGCTTCTTACATCATATAATATTACCATAAGTTTATGCGAGCATCAGATCTAACAACATAACTCTATAATAGTTCATACATAGTGTCTCTCTCTAACTACACATACTTATAGGGGTGGGGACTTTCCCTTCACTGCTTACGCACCTCCCAAAATAGGTCGCATGCTGAAAATAGCCATGCGCCTTTACAATAATATTCACCCATGCAAGTGCGCTAATAATAGATATTCTTCAGTTAATTGGAAGTAGTAATCCTATTATTATCCCAAAATCATGCATGGCACTTAGTAGATGCTCATCCTCAAAATAGAATTTTTGTGTCACACTATTCTCCATCCCATTGTGTGCTCCGCATGCTATCTCCAAAAATAACCAGTAACCATGAAAAATGGCTAAGTCCCAAATCAGATTGTCCTGGTGTGTGTTTCCCTCCCTATCCTTCCGTGCCTTCAAATGTACCTTATTCCTACAAGAAATTATTCTATGTGCTCTCTCCTTAGTGTCATACTCTATTTGCTCAACAGAAGTGCAAACTTCCTTGGGAGGATGTCAACCCAAGTGATGATAGCAAAGAGTGATAATATGATAACAAAAAGAAAATACTGATAACAAAATTTGAACTAATGTATGATAAGATAATCTAAGTAATTTGATGATCAAGGATGGAAATGATGGAAAAAATAACAAACCACATAGGGTTGATGACAATCCAAATAAAAATATGTAGAATAACAGAAAAATATGGTGTTTAAGATGTTATAATAGATAACTACATATTTTTGGAAGGGTGGAATGCTACAGGGGTGGATTAAAAGTAGGGTATATCATAAAAGGTTGTGTGAAAAGTGGATAAGGAGGGTTATGGATAGGATATGGAAAAAACATAGGCTATGGGTTGACGACGACCAGGTGTGATCAATGGTGACAAGACCAAAGGTGAGATGTTAACAAGAAGATAACATAAGCTACTGGAACTGGGGATGCTTGAAGTTGACTAAAGGCCGAAGAAGAGATCAACGAACACTTACAAGTACCTTCAAAATAAAACAAGTGCATGCATGAAAAAAATCTCTACAATACTATTTAACTCCAATCTCTTAATACAAAAAAGAAACACCAAGATATATCTCAATGGATCAAAATGATTCATAGATAGCACAAAAGTTAATATGTGGTAAAAGCACACAGAAGTCTCAAGATTTTCTAGCCCTTTGAGAAGAGGGATAGTGGTGATTAAATAACCCAAGGTGGTGTTGATGATGACCTGAGTCATTTGGCGGCTATTGGGGCAAGGAGAATGCCATTTGAATGTTAAAATGAGAAATGAGGATAAGAATAGAATTTCAAATGGGTGATGGGCTATTTGTAGGACTGTGCATGTGGAAGAGGGTTAAATGGGTGTAAGGGAGTTGTAGGGAATCTTAGGAAGGGATAAGGTGAGTAGGGGAATCCTAGGGAAGGATTAATGAAGGGTAGTAATGAAGGGGGGTGGGAATTCCATGGGGGAAAATTAAATGAGGGTAATTAAGATAGATTTAGGGTAATTAAGTAGTTTAGGATAAATTAAATTACTTTAGAATTGGTGGGATTTAATGGGAATTTAAAAGTGGGAATATGAGAATTAAGTTAGATAAGGGGGGATAATGATAAAATAAGATGAGGGAAAAAATATAATAATTTAGGAGGGAAAGGGTGTGATTTTAAAAGTAAGAGCGAAGTGAGCATGTTAAATGAGGGTGGAAAGTGAACGCAAGATGAAGGCATGAGGAGGTTTCGAAAATAGGTGTCTACAATTACTATACATTAATAATATAAAGTATTATATATATATATATATATATATAAATCTATACTAAAATAGACCTAACCCTAACCGATCCTAACACATTGAATAAAATAGTTTTAGGTTTGATTTAGTCTAATTTCTTTTTTTTTGTTTGAGTTTTCACAGGGTGGTGACCATGGAGAAAACAAGAGGAAGGATGCATCAAGTGGAGGATGGAGAATGAAGATGGTGTGGGATAAGGATGAAGGGTGATGATAGGGTTTCGAGAGGGAGTGATTTAGAGAGAGAAGGGAAGATGAGATTTAGGGTTGGGAAGAAGAAGTTTTGGTAGGACCATAGTAGGAGGAAGCAGTGGCCTTGGCAGGGGAGGGACATGGGAAGCCATATGGAGGTATAAGGGGGGCATAGTCCGAAATTACAATGCCCTATTTTTTTTTTAAATGTAGAAGATTCACGTGGGGGTGGGTTGGCCCAACTACCCACCCCTACTTGCATTTATTTCTTTTTATATATATATACACATACATATATGTTACCAAATTATAGGATGATATGGTTGTAAGGTATGCAAAAAATGGGTTTAGAAGAGAAGGCCCTAAAATTTAAAGAAGAATTTAACTAACAAGTTTTTAATTTTATAAGATTGGGTGGCCTCCTAACCCATTCATGGGAAATATGGGATGATAAAATACTTATGATGGTCAACATTGAATAATATTTTCCCAAATCTTAAATAATTTTAGCCAATCAAGCTATGTATACTGTGCAGATTTATAATGGTTTTACCCTCATACCTGCATACAAATCAGAATGGAAACTTCATTATAATAACAAGTTTATAAGGTATATTAAATTACTTGAGGTGTTATTCAAGTATATTAATTCTGATGTTGTCATTGATGTTAAGTGGCATTGATGTCAAGTGACATTGATGGCAAAGTAGAGAAAGGTGAAGTGAGACCTTGTAAGGAAGTTCAGGATGGTCTCAGTGCCTTACAGGTTTGGTTGGTGAGACAGAAGTCCAGTGGAAGCATGGACATGGTAGGAATGGCTACTTCAGATGTGGTATAGGTCAGGTATGATGGTAAAAGCATGATAACAATATCTTATTATGAATATTAGGTCAGCTGGTGGAAGTCTCATGTACAACTGATTCATTTAGGCCAATCTCTTGAGCCTGATGAGCTATGAAACACTGGTGTAGGTCATGAAAAGACCATGAGAACATGAAAGTAGCATAGTAATGTTTTCCAAGGAATATTTGAGTAAAAATAAAGCTTATTCTAGATCCTACAGGCAAGATTCAAAAATTATCCAAAGTTGCCCTTTGGAAACCCATCTATCCTTACATGCAAGTGAGATGTTTTAGAAAATTTCGGACCTATTCCTGTCAAAAAAATCATGGGAGATTATGGAGGAAGGTTTCCTTGTGCTTCATGTAAAATTTCAGGTCCTTATGAGGTCATTTGAGTAAGTTGTATAAGTTTTTTCAAAACTAGTCTATTGAAAAGATAATTTTGAGCTGCTTGGAGTCTTAGCAGTCATGAAAAAATGTAGTTTATCCTTTAGATAAATCATAGAATAAATTTTTGAACATTATTCCAAGAATGAACTAGTGTAAAAATTTTCAAGTCATTTGGAATTTTCATTGAAAAGATATGAACATTTTTCAGAGGGATTCTTCTTCTCTTGGCATGTGTTTTTGAACTCCAAGATACAATTGAGTGCTTTTTGTTCTTTGGTCATTCCTTAAGTGCTCAAAATTTCTCCAAATGTCACCTTCAAGGTGCTTAATAATCTAATATAGCTGCCAAGTGAAGACTTGAAGTGTGTAGCTATCTTATCCATGTTGCTCTGGAAGAGTGAACTCCAGAAACTTGCTAAAGTTATCCATGAAGCTATTGCTTTGATTATAATGTCTTCAATCTTTGCCACTAATAATCATTGGCATCATAAACACTATTTGGAGAGACTCTACATAGAGAAATTGTGAAGGCTTGAATAGAATGCCATTGGCTTGATATTATTGCTTGAGGTTCTTTAGATGTAGGCTCTTAGGAAAATCATGGAAGAATGGTGATTCAAGATGTTTTATCCTTTTTCAAGTGATCTATAGTAGCCATTAAAGTACAAGCATATTCCAAAGTTAGAAATAAGTCTTAAAGATGTGTGAAATAGAATTGGTATACCTCCACAATAAAAGACACTTCTTTCTCTCAAACTGTACCTGATTGCTCTTCACTTCTAGGAGCATTCATTATTAATTGGTTAAGAAGTTGAATGTTAAAAATGGTTGATCACCCTCTTTCAAGTAAAAACTAAATGTTTGTTAATGAGAAAAGTGACAGGAAATTTTTTGTCAAAGTTTGAGACCAAAATCTCTTGACTGGGCTCTATAAGGATCATCATTGTAGTTTTGAAGATACAAGTCATCTCTGTGTAAAAATGATGGATCTTCAAGCTCCCAAATCACATGACAGAGATAGCTTTCTTCATCACCTACTCAAAAAACTCTGATTTTTTCTAATTCATCAAATCCTGAGAGAGAATTCTTTATTTTGTAGTTCTTTGGTCCCTTCTACCACAGTAAACCTGAACTAGGGTTTGCAAAGATGTTTTTGGTTGAATCTCACTATTTCACAGGTGAAAATTCAAAAAAATTGGATTAAAAATTTATAGGGTCATGTATAATTGATTGCGATTTTTTTTTGCGAACGATCAATCGTATTAAGAAAATGATAGGGCAAAAATCTCAAAAACCATTACATTAATAGTTTTGATAGGGTTTGTTTGTTTTCAAAGAAGATTCATACAATTAGGATTGTGTTACGGTTATTTCTTGTCTATTAGAGAGTTATCATTATGTTGGAATGCATTTAGTGTATAATATTGCAATGACAAATCATTCTCCTTCTCAGATCTTGAGAAACTTGTGAAGAGACAAAATTTTAGTTATAAGAGGTAACAACATTGGAAGTCAAAAGTCTTGTACAAAGATTATAAATCCTCTCAAAGAATTTTTTTGAAGGAGTTAGTCATCTTGTAATGGAAGGCAAAAAGTGCATATTCTCTCCTAAATAAGTGAAAAGGATAGTGAAGTCTAAGAACCTGAGATTTGAAGAGTTTTGTGACAAAAAGTGAAGATTATTATTGGCCCCTTGTGAAGGGCTCAAGGTAAAATTCAGAGCACATTGGAAAGTCACATGGCAGAAGCCTTGAATGAGAATAGGAAGGGTTGCTAGAAAACAAAAAAATAGTGCAAACTTAGGAGATGTTAAAAAGGGTTAGAATACAACAAATTATTTAATCTTCTTGATGAAGGGGTATATTCTTGAGTGTTAGACTGATATAATGATTTTTTTTTAATTTTATTATAATAGCAAAGAAATTAGGATGAAGAAACATTGTTGATGGTAAATACAATGAGAAAACAATATTGATATATATACATTATTAGGGATCGGAAAATTAAAAAGAAAGAACATGTATGTACATAATAAGTCAACAAGAAGATGAAAATAGAAAACTTAGACAAAAAAAGAGAATGTGATAATAATGTACAATCACGATATTGAAGGCAAAGGACTAAGATGTAAAATATAGAAGAATGAGATATAAAGTATAAAGGACTAAGATGTATCTTCCTAAATGATTGAGATAGTCTGTGAATGAGAAGCATACTGATTTATCAGTAAGGTATAGGTAAGAGAATCAAAAGATACAAGTTTGAGAATATCTATGTGATTTAGAGGTAGTTGAAGAGTCTACTAGATAACAAGAAAATTAGTGATGGAGTGACTTGAAGGTTGACTTGATATATAGAGATGTACAATTCCTTTTGTGGCTACTAAATGACATAGTGAGCTAAGAAGATAGTTATGGGATGGATGATTAAGAGACCAAATTAAAGAGTAGATTGGCATATCAGATATGAAAAAAAGAAATATACTGAAGAAAAAAAACAATGAATATAGAAGGCTTGATAAGAACTTGACAAGAAGTATGGTGAAATCGCAGAAGATTGTGATACAAAAATGGATCATGATCAGTTGAGTAAGAAACATGAAGCTAAATGATCAATTTGTAATATTTTCATTGCATTGGTTTCTTAAGTGGGTGCTTGGGTTATATGGGTAGAAGCTCATTGCAAGTTGTAGCTTGTTAAACTAGTCTAGTGGGTGCTAGGCAAAACATGAAGTGTGTTCTTCATAGTTTTAGTGGGTGTTCAAAAAAGTTGAGACCATTGTAAGACTTTGGAATGGGTGTTCCTAAATACAAATTTGGATTTCAGTGGGTTTTCTCCCTCTAAATTTTTCTCACCGTAAATTTGGTTTCTTGTGTAACTGTCTTCTTACATGCACTCTATATTTTTCATGGTTTGATTTTGGTTATAATAAAGAAGGTTTATAGGTTGAAAATTTTATCTACACTGATTCACGTGCCCCCTCTCAGTGCTTGTGATATTCAATAATTGGTATCAGAGCTTGGTCCTCTAGAGTTAAGCCCAACATTTTGGAGGTGATCCTGAATACACAAGAATGAGTTCTTTAGCTGAATCAATCTTGAAGAGAAAGTATGAGATTACTCAATATATGATAGAAGGTTTGAAGAATGAGATTAAGCACATGGAAAATCACCACGGTGAAGAACTAAATGAAGTGGATTCATTTGTAGACAATGTTTCAAGAGCCATGAAACAAAAAGAAAATGACTACCGGAAACTGGAAGAGGAAGTAAAGACCTTGAAAAATGAACTGAGTAAAGTCACAAATCAATTATAAAGACTTTCATGTGAAATAGAGCATAAGTCTTGTCAGACATCCATACAAGATAAGACTGAAGAGTGTGAGAAATTAAGGGGATATCTGAATATTATCAGAGAAGAAGTGGAACATGTAAGGAAAAGAGATTTGAAGCCTAAATCAAGCCACTCAGAGAACAAGGAAGAAGAAAAGGATGGTCCCAACAAGCAAACAAATAATAAAAATACCAAGAAGATCAACACAAGAAGGTTTATACAACCAAATTCATCCAATCATGAGAGAAAATTTAATGGATATTGTTTTTCATGCTATGCTTTTGGACATAGAGCTAGAGACTGTTTGACAAAGATAGATAAGGAACATCCATGGAGAGATTGTATGACTGAGTATGAAAAGAACAAAGTCTATTTTAAGTTTCATGAGAAGGGTCACACATAAAAATACTATTTTAAGGAACCTATGAATTAAAAATGGAAAGAAAGTACATCTAGAGACAAGATTCAATTAGTTTTCTTCAAGTGAAATAGAGTTGGAAATTTTTCAAGACATTGTCTCAAGAGGAAGCTCATCTACAAGATAACAGATGAAATCAAACACACTCATACAAAATCAACCAAGAAATTAGTGTCATAAGTTGAAATAACAAATATTGGAAGGAAGTTAACATGGGTAGATATTGGAAAAGCATAAGTAAATATAGTGTCAGGAGAAGCGGCTCACATGAGATATAAACAAATGTTGAAGAAGACAAGAAACATGAAAACAAATCCAGTGCCAAGGATGAGTAATTTATTCCTTGAGCTATGGTAGAACAAGTATATATATTTCAACATGCATTCTTATCATGAACTCCAACAGATGATGAGAGATCATGTAATGAGGTTATCTTACCTAGAAATGAAACTAAGAATATCAACAAATCTCTGAGGAAAAGAAAAGGGAAAATGGAGGAGTCATCATGTTGTTATGATGACTTTATGCTATTTTTAGATGAGTTAAGGTTCAGAGTATGCCTTCTCTAAGCTTCTAAGAGGTATATTCACTTAAAATTAAGCATTGGAGTCAAAATGAGTCCTCTTCATGATGCATACGGTATGAAATCCTATTATTTGTCAAGGTTTTATTTAGGTTCTCTTGTGTAAAAGTATTGAAGTCAGTTGTATGGTGGTATGAATCTCTTGTTGGTCTAATTATGGTTAAAATTTCTTACACAAGACAATTGTGTATGTTCATAAATCTCACAACCTTGTCTTATGAAGTATCTAAGTATTATTGAGTATATGAAGATAGGAAGGTGCACATTATCATCACTAGGTTTTGAAAAGAGTGGTGTCACTATCAAGAGGTCTGTTATGTGGTCAAATGTAACATCAATTTGTCAATTTTTTGTTCTTAGTCATGAAGTCTTTGTCATCATTGGTCTATGGTCAAAGGTTCAAATTCAAATTGAGCATACTCCCATGGGGAGTTATTAGATTCATGAGGTCTGATATTTATAGCTTATAAGTTTGAGTTTTGTGGAGTATCATGAAGTCACCATGTGTTGTTGTAACCTGAATTCAATTTATTCATGAGTCCATCACATGTATAGAGCTATGAAGATGTCAAAAAAGTTTTCAAGAGCCATAATGCATAAGAATTATTATCATGAATAACTTGGACATGAGTCTTGTTTTGTATCATGAATTATAAGATGATGTATAGTTCCCTACAGTCCCTTTGAAGGTGGTTTAAGGAGATCACGTCCCACCTGATTAGTTTAATCTCAAATAACTTCACTAAGATAGTGATGTAATAAAGAAAGCACATAATCATGCCTTTTCCAAGAAAATTTAGGTGCTACAAGTATGATATTGGGTTGAGCATGACTGATATTCATTTGAAAAAACACATGGTTAAATATGCTTTTTCAAGGTATGAACACTAGCTTGGAGGAGATAAGATAAAATTCAAGCCAAAAATCTACCTTGCTACATTGACTGGGTTTACACAGTCTTGATGAGAGTTTGCATGGAAAATTAGTTTTGAAAGGTCAAATGAAGGAGTTTGAGGTAAATTTTTTGAACAAATCATCTTATCTCATAGGGATAGAGAATGGAAAAGGTTTGAGCACTTAAGTAAGGTTATATTTTTGTTACACATGACAGTGTTGGACTGTTTTCCAGTGATCAACAATGTTGGTAACTCAGTCTTCAAACTTGGTGGTCTGTATATGATGGTTGATTGGAAGGCTGACATGTGCTTGAAAGGGCATCTTGTTTCTCTATGAAAGAAGATGGTCACCTATAGGTATAGAAAGAAAAGTAACATTTGTCTTAAAGGTTATGAAGAAAACTCAGTGACAGAGCATGTGGAGCTTCTACAAGTATAGATATTGAAAATTTTGCAAGTCTAAGATCTCATGAAGTGGGTATGAGATTGTAATTAAGAGGATTGAAGAATTTTTCTATAAGGATTTGACTGGTATTGGCATCTCTAAGATGAACACAATGATACAAAGTGAGCCACAACTGTAAGGAGGAGTGAAAAATCTTGATAGTGTCAAGGGGGGCATGACATTGAATTATGGTAAATAAAATTGAAATTATCAAGGCTATCCAAGGTGTGTATAATATTATTAAATCTTGTTCCTTCTTGCAAAGGTTCACATTGACTTAACCCAACTAGAAATGATTGTGAAAGACTAGAATTGGTGTTTAAGACTAGGTCAAAGTAGAAAAGATGAGTTCTTATCATATTAGGAAGGTGAGTCTTACAGTGTTGTGCTTGAAAAGTATGTATAGTGCTTTCAATCTCAGGGGGAGTGATGGATTGATGAGGCATAACTTGAATGGTGTTATATTGCTTGTAAAAGTTGGCTCTAAAAATAGTAAGAAGACTGTTCTGGACTCTATATATCAACTTTGATGGTGGAGTCACTTATCCAATGGGGAGCTTATGGATAGGTAAGATCAATTGCTCATATTTTCTTGTTCTTAATTGTCATTGGTTCATGTTAAGTGGTTAGGACACCTTTGTAAGTGATGTCAAAGGGGGAGAGATACAAAGTATGCAGCTAGAAACCAAGTATGCAAGTGTTTGCCATCAAATCTTATAGGTTTATGAGTAGGTTGCCATCAATGACAAAGGGGGATTTTTTTGAACCTTGGTCATTGGTGTTGTCATTGATGTTAAGTGGCATTGATGGTAAAGTAGTGAAAGGAGAAGTGTGACCTTGTAAGGAAGTTCAGGATGGTCTAGTGCCTTATAGGTTTGGTTAGTGAGACATAAGTCTAGTGGAAGCATGGGAATAGTAGGCATGGATCATTCAGATGTGGTACAAGATATGTATGATAATACAAACATGATAAAAAGCTCTTACATTGAGTATTAGGTTAGTATGTGGAAGTCTTAGGTCAAACTGATTAAATTAGGCCTATCTCTTGAGCCCGATGAGGTATGAAAGGATGGTAAAGGTCATGAAAAGACCATAAGAGCATGTAAGCAACCTATTAATGTTTTCCAAGGAAAATTTGAGCAAAAATAAAGCTCATTCTATGTCCTGAAGGCAAGATTCAAAAGTTAGCCAAAGTTACCCTTTGGAAACCCAACTATTCTTTCATGAAAAAGTGATGGATTAGTTAATTTAAGACCTATCCATATCAAAAAAATCATTTAATATTATGGAGGAATGTGTCCTTGTGCTTCATAAAAAAATTCAAGTCCTTATGAGGTCAATTGAGCAAGTTGTGTAAGTTTTTACAAAACTGGTCTATTAAAAAGCCCATTTTGAGCTTCTGGCTTCTTAGAAGTTATGAAAAAATATAGTGTCTCATTCAGATAAAAAATATAAGTAATTTTTGAAGAGGATTCCAAGAATTAACTAGTGCAAAACGTTTCAAGTCATTTGGACTTGTCATTGAAAAGATATGATAATTTTTCAGAGGGGTTTCTTCTTCTCCTGGCATGTGTTTTTGAACTCCAAGATACAATTGAGTGATTTTTGTTCTTTGGTCATTAATTAAGTGCTAAAAATTTCTCCAACACTCACCTTCAAGGTGCTTAATCATCTAAGATGACTGCCAAGTGAAGACTTGAAGTGTGTAGCTATCCTATCCATGTTGCCCTAGAAGAGTGAACTCAAGAAACTTGATAAAGTTATCGAGGAAGCTATTGATCTGATTATACTGTCCTAAATATTTTCCTCTAATCATCATTGGCATCATAAACACTTTTTCAAGAGACTCTACATAGATAAATTATGAAGGTTTGAACAAAATGCCATTGGCTTGCTCATATTGCTTAAGGTTCCAGGATATTAGGAGAATCATGGAAAAATGGTGATTCACGATGTTTTATCCTTTTTCAAGTGATCTACAGTAGCCATGAAGTTACAAGAATACTCCAAAGTTAGTAATAAGTCTTCAAGAGGTGTGAAATAGATTTGGTATACCTCCGTAGTAAAAGACACTTCTTTTTATCAAAATGTACCTGACTGCTCTTCACTTATGGGAGCCTTCATTGTGAATTGGTTAAGAAGTTGAATGTTAAAAATGGTTGATCACCCTCTTTCAAGTACAACCTTAATTTTTGTTAATGAGAAAAGTGCTCAGGATATTTTTTTTCAAAGTTTAAGACCAAAATACTTGACTGGGATCTAAAAGAATCATCATTGCAGTTTTGAAGATACAAGTGATCTCTATACATAAATGATGGATCTTCAAGCTCCCAAATCACATGGTAGAGATATATTTCTTAATCACATACTCATAGAACTATGAATTGTTCTAATTCATCAATTTTTGAGGGATAATTCTTTATTTTGTAGTTTTCAGGTCCCTTCTACCATAGTAAACCTGAACTAGGGTTTGTAAAGATGTTTTTGATCAAATCTCACTATTTTACCAGTGAAAAGTCACAAAATTTGGATGAAATCTTTGTGGGGACATGTATAATTGATTGCAAAATATTTTTTGTGAATGATCAAGTGTAGTAAGAAAATGACATGGCAGAAATCTCAAAAACTACAACAGTCACATTTTTAGCAGGGTTTGTTTGTTTTCAAAGAAAATTCATGCAACTAAGATTATGTTATAGTTATGTGTTGTATATCAAAGAGTTATCATTATGTTGGAACACATTTAGTGTATAATATTGCAATGAAAAATTCTTCTCCTTCTCAGAGCTCAAGAAACATGTGTAGAGGAAAAATTGCAGAGCTATAAGAGGTTACAACGTTGGAAGTCAAAAGTCTTGTACAAATATTATATATCCTCTCAAAGAATTTTTTTGAAGGAATTAGTAACCTTGTAATGGAAGGAGAAAAATGCACATTCTCTCCTAAAGAATTGTAAAGGAAAGTGAAGTCCAAAAGCCTAAGATTTGAAATTTTTGTGACAAGAAGTGAAGATTGTTATTGTCCCCTTGTGAAGGGCTCGAGGTTAAATTATTAGGACATTGGAAATTCAAATGGCCAAAGCCTTGAATGAGAATATGAAGGGTTGCTAGAAAACAACAAAGAGATTGCAAACTTAGGATATGTTAAAAAGGGTCAGAATACAACAAATTGTTTAATCTTCTTGATGAAGGGGTATATTCTTGAGTGTTAGACTGATATAGTGAATTTTATTTTTGAACTTGATTGTAATAGAAAAGGAATTGGGATGAAGAAACAATGTTGATGGTAAATACAATGAGAAAACAATATTGATATGTATACATGATCAAGGATCAGTGAATTAAAAAGAAAGAACATGTATGTACATAATGAGTCAACAAGAAGATGAAAACAGAGCACTTAGAAAAACAATAAGAGAATGTGATAATAATGTATAAACATGAGATTGAAGGCAAAGGATTGAGATGCAAAAGTTAGAAGACTGAGATATAAAGTATAGAGGAATGAGACATCTCTTCCTAAATGACTTAGACAATTTATGAATGAGAAGCATAGTTATTTGTCAGTAAGGTATAGGTAAGAGAATTAGAAGATACAAGTTTGAGAATATATGTGTGATTTAAATATAGTTAAAGAGTCTATTAGATAACAAGAAAATCAGTGATGGAGTGACTTGAAGGTAGGCCTGATATACAAAGATGAAAAATTCCTTTTTTAATTGTTGAATGACATAGTGAGCTAAGAAGATAGTTATGGTATGGCTGATTTAGAGACCAAATTAAAGAGTAGATTGGTAGATCAGATATGAAAGAAAGAAATATGCTGAAGAATAGAAAACAATGAATAAATAAGGCTTGATAAGAATTTGACAAGAAGTATGGTGAAATTGTAGAAGATAGTGAGCTAGAAAGGGATCATGATCAATTGAGTAAACAACATGAAGCTAAATGATCAAGTTGTAATATTATCATTGTGTTTGTTTCCTAATTGGGTGCTTACATTATAGGGGTAGAAAATTATTGCATGTTCTAGCTTACTAAACTAGTCTAATGGGTGCTAGGAAATACACAGAAGTGGGTGCTCAAAAAAGTTGAGATCATTGTAAGACTTTGGAATGGGTGTTCCTAAATAGAGATTTGTATTTTAGTGGGTTTTCTCCCTATAAGGTTTTCCCACCATAAATTTGGTGTCTTGTGTACTTGTCTTCTTGCATGCACTCTATTTTGTTCATGGATTGATTTTGGTTATAATCAAGAAGGTTTAAAGGTTGAAAAATTGATCTACATTGATTCACCCTCCCTTGCCAGTGCTTGTGATATCCAATAGCTCGGGTAGGAGGAAGCAGTGGCGTAGGTGGGGAGGGACATGGGAAACCACAGGGACGTATAAGGGGGCATAGCCCCAAATCACAATACCCCATTTTTTTTATAAATGTAGAATATTCATGGGGGTAGGGGTGGGTTGGCCCAACTACCCACCCTTTCCTTAATTTATTTCTTTACACACACACACACACACACACACACACACACACACACACACACACACACACACACACACACACACACACACACACACACACACACACACACACACACATTACAAACTTATAGGATGCCATGGTTGTAAGGTATGCCCAAAATGGGTTTGGAAGAGAAGGCCCTAAAATTTAAAGAAGAATTTAACTAGCAGGTTTTCAATTTAATAAGATTGGGTGGCCTCCCTACCCATTCATGGGAAATATGGGATGATTAAATACTTATGATGAACAACATCAGATAATATTTTCCCAAAGCTTAAATAATTTTAGCTAATCAAACTATGTATACTGTGCAGATTTATAGTGGTTTTACCCTCATACCTGTATATAAATCAAAATGGAAATTTCATTATAATAACAAGTTTATAAGGTCTATTAAATTACTTGAGGTGATCTTCAATGATATTGATTTTGATATGTACATAGCCTTAATAATGATAGGAAAATAAGAATGCAATTGTTTAAACAATTACAAGAAATGGAATATCATCCATTTAAAAAACATGCAAATGTTACAATCTATAAATTCATTTACATTCTACAAGGCTGATTTTTTTCCATCTTCCTAATATTCCAAATAAACACAACAACAATATTCAACTGTATTAAGATAAATAAATAAATAAACAGAGTTTCCAAGTGGTGCATCATGGATATGATCATCCTATCATGCATTTTTGCATGAAAGGATGGCCATACCCATGTATATCCCATCTAGTAGGAGTACACTCTACCAATAAAGTACACTCATACTAGCTAGGATGCACCAAATGCATAGAATAATGAATCAAACTCCTCTCCTAGAAATGGATCTGATATCACATACACTACACAATACAGGATTAGTAATATTTATAGGAAGGTTTATTAGTAAAGGCCAATTCCCAAAAGTCAAAGGAATTCCTTGTATGGATGTCAACTTGATTTGAAACACTTAAGTTTATTTATGAATATGCGATACAACATATGATATGTGAAAATACATGATCAAATGTTTATGATTTATTTAGCTTATTATAGATACTCAACGGATGATGATAATATGAAAATAAATATGACTAGGGATAAAAATCAGAATCAAGATCAATGTCTAGATTCTCAGAGAAGTTTGAACCCACATAGTAGTCTAGGTCATCCTCCTCAAACAAGTATAAATCAATCTCTTTAATATAGTCTTTCTTGAAGAATTCTGAATATTCTTCTTCAGTATCATATTGTCGTGTGAAATCTAAGTTGGATTCTTCAAGTCCAACTTCACTTCCCAATTCTGATTTGGACCCAATATTGGAACATTCAGGGATGTCTAATACCACTTTGTATCGATACTCAAACCAAGCCAAGTTAGCTTGTATACGTTGCACCTCATCGTAAGCTTCCCAAAAATCGTCGGTAGCCTCACGGATCCTCTGGGTGGATTCAAAAATGGTCTCTAATTTGTCAATAAGGTTTGAATGGATGAAACACAACTCGAGGTCTTGTAAAAGGTCATACTGTTCCAAATGCAGTGGATGATGAATAATCGACAAGGATTTGATGCTTGTGATTGGGTGATGAGGTCCGCATATGGCCATCTAATAGAAGCCATGCTTGACAAGATATTAGTAACACAAGGTATAAAAGTAATTGATAAGAATTTATAAATGAAATATGATTATAATAGAAACAATATGCATAGTAAACGCAGATGATACTAGGGATCACATGTGATTTTAGGAATCGCAGGTGATTTTGTATTATTTTTATAGATTGCTAAAATGAAAGATTTGATCAACTGATACAAAACTAAGGTCTTGTGAATGTAAAATTGAAATAAAGAATGATCAGACATGAAGGATTATGATAAAAAATATAATTATAAGATAATAATGAACCTTGGTTGACAATGAGTTACGAGAGGTTGATAGGGATTGCAACTGGACAACGAATGAGCTTCAAAATGGCTCCAAGACACTTGATGGTCGTGATCGTGATTTTATTGATACAAAATGACACTAATATACTTGAATGAAACTTGAAAATACTCCTTAATTCTCCTGGATGATCCCCAAGATAGGTAGAGAAACTGGTTTATATAGATCACTGACGAACAAGGAAATCAGTGACGATTTTGGTCAGTTCAAGTTTGGCAAAGATAAGAAAGGATAAATTTTCTAATTAAAACTATAATGCCTTGGGATTTTGAGGGATTGTGATGTGATAACTAGAGTGAGGTAAAGATGTGTAGTTTGATGGGTTAATATTGGAATTAAGCTGATTAGGATAGATGAGGAGTGTTTTTGGTAGGTTCCCTAGCTAAACTAGTCTTAACTAGTGTGAAAATGGGGCTTCACATAGGGATAAATGGGGTGAGGTGTAATATAAGAAATTAATTAATTAGACATGGGGGGTGTCAACTTATAAAATGTGGTAATGAGTTAATTAATTAATAGAGGTACTAGTGGATTGCCTAGGTTAGAGGGGGATGATGGTGTGTTTTATTATGAATGAGTGTATCTAATCAGATAAGTGAATGAGGACGAGAGGATGCAAATTTTTAGTGTCTACATTTGGCCCTTTTTATTTGACGGTTTGACAAATCGTTAGAAAAAACTGATGAAAAAGGTGGTTCATCTGGGTGACTCAACTGTAATGTAATACAATGAACACTTATGTGTTTCATTCTAGAAGTTTCCCTAGTCTGGGTGGATACCGAAATGGAATGTGCTACTGAGGAATCAAGTGATAGGATGACCAGAGGGTTCGATACCTATAGATGTATTGGTCCTCGTTAGGTAGGCTGGTTTGACGGGAATGTAAATTGATGGGGGGCCAAATAGAACATGTCCCATAGACATATGAAATGTCCCAAGATTTTTTTGTTTGTTTGATTTAAATGTTCCAAGGAGATTCGGTCCTTTGAAAGTGGCTCACTTGTGACAATATGGTGCTTTGTCACACTTAAGGGTGCAATGAGATAGTGGTTACTAAAAATAAGGTGAATCAAAGTCAATTGAGTGAATCACCCCACGATTGTATGCATAAACATCAGAGATTAGATCATGGTAAAAGTCAGGGTATATAACTACATGCGTCTTATAGTTTGTTATTTTCACCACGGGGTAAAAAAATGGTCTGAAAAATAGTTTTCAAGCTTTTTAAAGAGATTTTGAGTGATTTGATTTGATGGCAACCTCTAGTAGGTAGAGCAAACCACCCATGGTAGAGGTTAGTTGATTTTATTTGTTTTTGTGTGATTTTTGGGTAGATTTAGGTATTTCTACCATTTTTGGGGCATACGAGTGCCCTAGCCAGAATCTCTAGTGATTGATGTAATCGTTGATGATTCAAAGAAAAATTGTTGGCAATTGAGATGAATCACTGGCGATTCACATGTGATTTTGATAGTTTTTTATTTTTGATAGGAATTTTTTTGATGTTTTTATATGTTTTTGGTGTTAAAAAAGGGATTTGTGTTGAAGTTGTTGATATATATTTTTATTAACGATATTAAATGTTGGTTTGTTTATGTTTGTAGGTGGATGAAAATTTGTCCATTCGTGACTGCATTCCATTGATTTTGGAGGAGGTGAGGACTCATATGTCAGAAAATGATTGGGATCATGTAGAGGCTATTGGTTTTGGTGCTATGAGATATTACATATGGATTCACAGATGTCCATGTTTGATACTGGCATTATTAGAGAGGTGGAAAATTTCCACCAACAATTTTTGGATACCCACGGGAGAGATCACTATTACTCTAGAGGATGTTCACCACATCTTGAGACTATCAATTCATGGGGAGGTGGTGTACACCATTACTAAGGAAGAGAGAGATGGTGTGATGACTAGATTATATGGGGAGGATGTTGCAGATATTAGATATGAGTCAGGGGGTTTTGGTTATAGCCATGTCTATTCACTTGAGAAAGAGGGTTGTATATGGATGACCATGATGATGATGGCCATCATGTGTTATTCTTTTCCATTTTTGGAAGTGGTCACTTTCCATGGATGATGATAGGGGCTGTGGCTGATATGATGGTCAACGTACTATTTTTGATTGGGGAACTACCCTACTTACTTAGACATTTAGAGAGTTGTGGACTTAGAGGGCTCACAAACTTTATGGTATCGATGTTGGTTTTCTCTTATAGGATTGGGATTTGGAGCATATTGCTATTGCTCAAATACAGGGTTGCCATGGGGAATTAGTGATCAACACCCTAGTTTCATGAGGTGGAGGTCAGATAGGGGTTGTGTGGGGAAGAGGAAACATATAAGGTTTTATAGAGATTTATCATCTAGATTACATGTGGGGGATGTTGTATGGAGTCCCTATTTGGATTTACCTTCCTGGCTTGAGTATCCTCAGGATTTACTTAGTTAACAATAGCCTATGTGGCTTCAAACACATAGAGAGTGTAAGCATGAGTTTCTTCCTTTTTACTATGTTCATAGGTAGTTCATATTGCTGCAGGGAGTACCTGATGAGCCCGTTCAGTATAGGTGGGAGGAGACAAATGTATATACTTTGAGGGTAGCGGTGGCGAGATCCACCATTATTGATGAGTTTCTGGGGGCTATAGGCCCTAATGAGGAGGGGGTGATTGTAAAAATTGATGATGTGGGGGTTACCCCAGAGTATACTACATGGTGGGTTCTAGTCTTGAGGATTTTCGATAGAGCCCGAGTAGCATAGAGGGTTGTGCATCGGGTGAGGTGAGTACGTGCTCGAATAGAGGGAGGAGCACAAAAAGGGGAATTAGAGCCAGATGTTGAGGATGAGGAGGAGGAGGGTGATGATGACTTAGCTGCAGCTATTATAATGATGATGTCGAAGAAGGATGTAGTGGAGGGGGAGAGAGACGTGGCTCGAAGAGAATGAGATGACCTTCTTGGTGTTTGAGATACCCTCATTGCAGAGAGAGATGGACTGATTATTGAAAGGGATACAGTGCTAACAGAGTGAGATAGTCTCTGTGTACAACTTGTACAGGTCTGTGTAGATAGAGATAAGTACAAGGACCATACAAATTCATTGAGGAAGGCCTTGGGGATTATAAAGCCTTCCATATCTAGTGCAGAGTTATCAGTGATGACTCAATTTGGTAGGTAGAGGGGAGAACCTACAACACCTCCTCTATTTGGGATGATTTTGGTGGATCATTATGATGTTGTGTGGGAAGAGAGGGATTATTATGTTGATTTGATCATCAATAACTACCCAGACGCTAATTTATATGTAGATTATGTGGATGCTAAAGGGGTAACTACATCAACAATGAGGCCTAGTGCGAGTGTAGTGAGTTTGGGGCGACCATCTTAGAGGAAAGAGAGATTGGATTGTGGTGAATAGGGAGCCATAGATGAGGTTGTGGTTACGAGTGTGCTTAGAGGGAGAAAAGACACATGTGTTGTTGGAGGCACACATGCTCTAGGGGGAGAGGGCGGTGCTAGTACAATGTTTGGAGATGTAGATTTTACTACATGATTTCGATGGATATGCTGACATAAGCTCATATAAGCCCATTTTTGTATGATGATGACATATGTTATTTTTTTGGACATTGATTATGATGTATACCAAACTTATACACACACACACATATACATACATACATACATACATACATACATACATACATACATACATACATACATATATATGATGATGATGATGATGATGATGATGATGAAGATGATGAGTTTTATGGCTTATATTGCATGTGTTATATGTTATATGTTTTTATTTGAAATGTGTTAGGGTTTTAGACAAAGTTTGATGAATATTTAGAAGAATGGTTTGTAAACATGTTTGGTTACCTATGATTAGGTGTGGTTGAATTTTTAATTGATTCAAAATGACTTTAACATTTGACACTAAAATGGTGTTATATCATAAATGTGACCAAATAAAATGAGGTAAACATGAAATGATTGCCCCAATATGAATTTGATATATACATGATGGGTTTTGAAAAACACTTGCACTTTTAGCCTTATCAAATGTTAAATAAGATTATCAATGGGTAGTTACACAAATCATGACAAAAATGTGGGTTTGAGTAAATGTACCTTGCTAAAATGATAGAAGAGATTTTTTATATGTAGGCTGATGTGGGAGAAAGGGCTCTACTTTTCAACAGGTTCATAGGGAAAACGACCTAGCTTTATATATTATTTTGAAGTAAACTAATTACAGTGAGAATTCTGATTGATGTGGGAAGCTTTCCTGGATGCTTTTGATATTGATGTATTTTTGAAGGATGATAAATGCGGGAAGAATTGTTCATGAGTAGACATCCTTCGAGGGATCGATCCAAAATTTTGACTGGTAGTTGTCCTTCAAGGGAGCAATATACTTTTTATATTTTTGATAATTATTTAAACTTATGAATAACTGTCCTTCAAGGGATCAACCTATTATATTTTGACATCTTGATAAGAGGAGCATCCAAATAATTTTTACACACATTTTTGAGATGAGGGAAAGACCCTAATAAACCGTTTTGAGGAGGGGATAAAACATGTATATGATCTATGCACACATGCCCCCATGTCATGCTTTTGGTTAGTGCATAATGGATGAATGTAATGATTTTAAGGGGTTCCTACAAAGGAGGAACCTGTCCTAAAATGAAAGATACGATGAACATAATCATGGTGCTCATCCTTAAGGTGTGTTTAGGATGCTTACAGATAGCCACATAATTTCAAACCATTGCAATGGTACAATGAAGTGATAGGGTTTAGATGTAACTACTATCATGATGATCAATTATTTAATAGTAGAAATGCTACAAGTACAAGGCACTCAGAGGTTCCTTTTTAGATTCTCCATCAAGAGAAGTGAGATGATACGCTCCTGACCCATACTTGTGAGTATTAACATATAGACCAATCCAATTGGGGGAAAGCTTTCCACTTTTACTTCATTCCAATGTAGATACATTTTCATTTTCTTAAAGTACAAGGTCACCAAATTTAAAATCACAATCTTTAACATGTTTGTTATACGCTCTACTAACATGTTCTTGATAGACTTGATGATGTTCGAGGGTTGTTAAATGTTTTTCATCTAAAAATTCAAGTTTTGCTAAGTGATCTTGGTGATATTTGTTTTCAGGGATGAAATCTTTGAGAGATACACAAAATGATGAAATTTATAATTTAAGAGGTAGAACAACCTCTGAGCAATAGACAAGTGAATAGGGTGTAGCACTTGTAGGTGTGCAGATGCTAGTTCGATAAGCCTAGAGAACAAACGGGATTTGGAGATGCCAATTCCTGACTGCGTCATCTACTATTTTCATAAGGATTTTATTAAGTGTTTTTTAGAGGCTTTGGCTTGTCCATTTGCTTGAGGATAATATGGTGATGAGAAACTAAGTTTGATGTTGAACGTATCATAAATATTTTTAAATTATTTATTTTAAAAGGATTTTCCATTATCTGTGACGAGTTTATGTGGGATACCAAAATGACATATGATATTTTGATATATGATGTTGGTGATAGGCCTTGTTTTGTCAAGGTTAAAGGGATGGATTCAACCCACTTAGTAAAGTATTCAGTTCTTGTGATAATGGAATGATGTTGTTGGGATGATTTAGGATTGATAACAATAATGTGGTCTAATCCCCACTAAGAAAAAATCCATAAGTTCTCAGCGGGTTGTAATGGTTGACTAGGAATGTGAATGAGATATGAGTGGAGTTGGCATTTAACACATTTATTTACTTATGCACAATAATATTTTTTGATGGTAGGCTAGTAATACCTTATACATATGACATGTTTAGCGATGACATTGCCACTGTAGTGTCCACCATAGATGCCATCATGGAATTCCTCAATTACTTTAATTGAATCATGTGATTTAAGACATCGTAATAGTATACCGTCAAAGCTACATTTATAAAGGATACCACCTATAATGATAAAGTAGGTGACACATTGAAGAAATGATCATTTAACATCACGTGATAAGTCTAATGATAATTTAAATTTGGCAAGATAGTCATATATCGAAGTGTACCATAGATCAAGTGGATGATTTTTAATGACATTAATGGGAGGAAACTTATTTTGATGTGAAGGATAGTCCACACATTGAACAAATATGGAAATTTTAGTGTTATCCTTTGATTTTTCCATTTCAAAAGGGATGAGGGATCCAAGAGATAGCACAATGTCTAAAAACTTATTAGAATATTGTGAAATAATTTGAATGGTATAATGATCAAATGCACCAAGGATAAAGTCAACAACAACCTTATATTTTTGGAGGATTTCATTTTTACATTGGTATTCTCCTTTGACTTGACTGATGACAAGTTGTGAATCTCCATGGATTTCTAGGATGTGGACACCTAAGAGGATAACGGTATTTAGACCCATGATTAGGGATTCATATTCTGCCATGTTATTAGTACATTCGAAATTAGGTTTGAATGATAATGGAAGTGGAATATTCTAGTGAGGTATGATAATGACTCCGAATCCCCCCTTCTTGGCACTAAGAACCATTGAAGAAGAGAGTCATTTCAATGGGGATAAAATCAGATTCATCGATGTTGTTGATGGATTCATCAGGGAAGAATTCATGAGGGATTTGATTATCTAGAAGGGGTGTATCAATGAGTTGATCTGTAATGGCTTGATCTTTAATATATTTCTGCAATATAATTTTTAGTTCAAATTCATTCATTAACATAAGCCATCGAGTTATGTGATCATTATAATAAGGTTTAGAGTACATGGTTTTAAGTGGATTAAAAATGGAGATGAAATATGTCTTGTGATTAAGGAGATAATGTCGAAGTTTGTAGGTGGAAAAATATAATGCACATCATAATTTTTCAGCTTCAGTGTAACATGTTTCATACTCATGAAGTGTGAAACTAATGTAATAAAAAACATGTTCATAACCTTGATTATCATGGTGGGTGAGCATAGCTCCTAGAGCATGTTCTGAAGTGGATATGTCTAGATAAAATGAATCCCCTTCATAAGGTGGAGTAAGCATAGGAGGTGATAATATATATTGTTTGACTTCATCGAAGGCTTTCTAGCAGTCATAGTCCCAATGAAAGTCTACATATTTATGGAGAATATGGTGAAATGGATGACAATGATCAAAAAGTTGTGATATGAAATTTTGAATTGACTACAATTTACCTTGGAGGCTAATCAGTTGTTTAAGATTAGATGGTGGAGTCATTTCAATGCTTTCTCTAATCTTTTTTAGGTCAACTTCAATGCCTCAGATATATATGATGAATCCTAAAATTTTTCCGGTGAGAACACCAAAAACACATTTTATAGGATTAAGACGAAGACAAAACTGGATGAGATGAGTGAAGATTGATTCAAAGACGTTAAGATGGTCTTTCCATGATTTAGACTTTCCTAGAAGGTCATCAACATAGTCTTCGATAGTCTTATGGATGAGACCATGGAAAATGTACGTCATGGTGCGTTGATAAGTGTCTCCTACACTTTAAAAACCAAATGACATAACACAATAATAGAATGTTCCCTAAGGGGTGATGAAATAATTTTTTTGTTGATTGTCAGGGGAAATAAGGATTTGGTTATAACCAAAAAATCCATCCATGAGGGAAAGCATTTCATGGCTAGTTGTTAAGTCGACAAGGTGATCTATGTTTGGAAGAGGGAAATCATCTTTAGGATAGGTGAGATTGAGATCCCTAAAGTCTGCATAGATGTGTATCTTTCTCAAAGCTTTAGTTATGGGGACAATGTTAGAGACCCAATGTGGATAGTCAATGGGTATGATAAAACTGGTAGATAAGAGGTGTTGTAACTCTTTCTTAACAAGGAGAGCTATACGAGGATGCATTTTACGGAGTTTTTATTTAACTGGCTTAGCATCAAGATATGTGACTATGTTGTTTACGATGATGTTAGGATTGATTTTAGGCATATCATTGTATGAATAGGTGAAGGATTAGTAATATTTTTCTAAGAACAAAGTGAAATCATCTAGTTCTTGTGGATTCAAAGATTGACTAATGTTAACTATGTGAGGATCCTGAGGGGTACCTAAGTTAACATCGAGTGTGGATTCATTAAGGAGAGTTGGTGTGTCATATGGTAGGCATTTCTAAAGAAAGTGGTCTTCAGCTCCCATATGGGAAAGGATATCCTGGTCATCCTAAAACTGAAGGATATCTATAGTAGGTGAATCCTCCTTAACCATTTATAGTCAATCAAGGGGTAATGATTTAGTGGAGTGATTGGATTGATAAGTAAGTGGCCCTAAATATATAACATTGATTAAAAAAATAGTTAGGTGGGATGGATATAGTGTTGTCTGTTTCCATAAGATCTTTAGGGTTTGCTGGTGATGATGATTCTAATTCGGAAATAGTCATGGATGTAGTGAATTAATATGTAGTGGCTTCACACATTTTGGAGATAAAATATTAATAACCTAAACCAATTTTTTCATAGGTTTTAAGAGAATACAAGATGGTCAACATGGGTTCTTTGTTCTTAATGGCTAAGGTAAAAACCTCTCCATGCAAAATGATGAACATACATATGAGCAAAGCTTGGATTGTCGAGAGATTCAAAGTCTAATGTGAATTACATGACATGGTGTGGATTGATAACATGGGATGGAGGATTATCAAGTCCCCCATAGAAAATGGTTTTTTGAGATAAACATGGCCATAAGAGATAACATCTCCCACATTTGGTTCATACATGGGTTATTTGTCAGGGAGGCCATATGTTTTGGGTGAAGGGACAAAGTTGAGCATAAGGAGATGATATTCCTTGAGCATAAGACATTTCATAGCCTCACTGAGAGAGTAGTCATCTGGTAGCTTGGAATAGGGGATATATGTGCTAGTATATGCTTCATTAGATGACTCTGATATGGATTTAGGCATAAAGATGCCATTTTTTAGTACATCATGTAACACTCATCGAATAGTTTTAGATTAGCAGGGATGGTAAAATTCTGACCCTCATGTTCATATTGGATACAATGATGGAGGGTCAAAGGAATGAAATTTATAATATATATCTACAGTAATCCTAACAACATGTTGTATTGAAAATCTCCTTCTATAATATATAAGATCTCAGGTAGGGTTTTGATGCTGACTTTAAGTGGTAGAATAACAATGCCTATTATAGGTGCTATAGTGTCATTAAAAGCTCTCAGTAAAACTAGAGTTTGATCGATAACAATTTTGAGTAGTTTAAGCTGGTCAAAGGTAAGGGAGGATATAATATTAATGGCAAAACCACTATTAATCATGTCCCTCTTGATGGATATGTCATTGATATGAGTGGTAATGAAGAGTGGTAGGTTGTGGTCCTCTAGCTTGAGAGAGGGAATTTTAGATGGTTCGAATGATATAATGGAGGATGCTTTAATGGCACATATAAAGTTTGTGAAAGGAACAAGATCATTGGTCAACATGGTTATAGATTGGAGGGCTTCTATCATAGCTTGTTTGTGAAAAGGTGATGTTTGAACCAATTCATAAAGTGACATTCTGACGGGGGATTGGTGTAATTTTTTGATAAAAACCTCTTGTAATGTAGTGAAAGGGGGTGCTACTGCTTGGATTGAGAATTTAGTTCTCGGTGACAGTGTTTAACTAGATGTTTTAGGAGTTAAGGAAATAGGTATCTTGGGTTTGTTAGATGAAGCTGATAATTCAAGAGGTGGTGGTATATGACGAAAGTTTTACCTTTCTTAGGATCAGATTGATATTTGTCATAATTTTGTGAATGAGTAGTGATATGCAAGGTGTTGACTTGATGAGTAGGTATTTTAGGCATGGATTCTTTAGGTCTTGATGATAATAATGTTGATGTTGGCATTGTGATTGATTCAGAAGGAAGGAAGAATGAACTGTCAATTTCCTGAACTTTCAAATGAAAGGCCCTACAATCTTCTATGAAATGGCCTTATGTCCTATGGTAATCACAGAAAACATTAAAGTCATACACGGTAGGTTTCCATCCTTGATGATCAAACAACTTATAAGATGGTAATGTAATAAGTGACCATTAAAGGAGGTAATCTAAGATGGTAGTGTAATGCCCCTTAGGTGTAGAGGTGGATGATAACAAATTTTTGTCTATATTTTCCTCGGGAGGAAGCAAAATCTTAGTTACAGATTGTTTATTTTTTGGTCGTGGAGGATTTCTAGGTGCCATAACGGATGGAGGACAAGGACCTTGTATGGGTGGTTGTTGGTGCAGATAATTGGACTGTGTGATGGGTAAGGGGTGAGGACCTAATATAGATGTTTGCTATGGAATGATGGGTGTAGGACATAAACTTAATGTAGAAGCTTGATAGGTGTACTTTGACACTGAAATAATAGGGTGATTAAAAGGTATGAGGGAGCGAGGTCCACACAAAGGGATTTGATCTGGAAAAACATATTGAAGGATTTTTAAGACTTGAACAACACCTTGTTTATGAGGCCCTTTTGTGGTTTTGGATGGACTGGGTGTGGTTGAGGAGGATATAGCAGAGTTATATTTTCTTGAAGTGTTTTATTGTTTTTCATATGTGACTTTAAATGTAGCTTTGGGTGTTGTAGAGGATGCAAGTATGGATTCAGTAATGACATGCAATGAGGATATGGGAACAATTTTATAAATATTTTTAGTAGGAAAAGATTCAGTAGTCATAGTTTTAGGGTCATTTGGTACTGGTGTTGATTCTATAGGTTTTGATTTGGTAAGCAACGAGGTGGGTTAAACATTTGTTAATGTATTGATGGTGTGAACAACATTTGTTTGTGGTTGGTCTGAAGATGAGGGGTGATTCTGAAAAGGTTTCTTAAATATGTTGATATTTTGATTTGGGAGTACATTTGGATTGTCAAAGTGGAGTTCACCATTGTCGATCAAGTCTTAAAGTACGTTACGGAACATGCAACACCTTTCAATGTCATGTCCCTTAACCCTATGGTATTTGAAATAGTCATTATATCGGTCCCAAATGGGTTTGGATACTGACATGTCTAATAGGTGGGAGATATATCATGTTGGTGGCAAGCAGTTTGTCAAAAACTATGCTACAAGTTTCCCCTATATGTGTATAGCTAATTTGTTGATGGGAATGCTTGGTAGTGGGATTTTCCTTGGGAGAAGATTTAAATATGACGATGATGCATTTTTTTAGACTCATAGGGTTAGATGATGTCTTAAATGGAAACTTGAATTTGGGTTTCTTAGGATGAAGCTTAACCCAAAAATCTTGTAGAGCTTGTAATTCTAATTTACGGGCCATGGCGAAAGCCTCATCAAAAGTTTGGAATGATTGGATTTGTAATGTAGATGAAATATGTTTTGCGCATGAGCAACAAAAAAATTTGATTAATTATTTGTGGAAATGAAAAGGATAGTTGATTAATTACACCTCTCCAGTGGGTGACAAAATCAGAAATAGATTAGTCTTTGAATTGTTTGATGGCATATAGGTCATTGATAGTGACTTTGTGGGCTATGTTTATTGAAAAGTGTTCTAAGAAAAGTTTGGCAGGTTGTGCAAAGTAGAATAAAGAATGTTGCGGAATGTTATTGTACTAATCCAAAGTAGGAATGGTAAGGGACATGGGAAAGGTCCTTAGCATAAGGTCTTGGTTGTGAGCTATTAGATAATAGGCATGATGTAAAGCACAAATGTGTTGTTGGGGATCTTCCTTGTTTTAAAACTTAATAAACTTTGGAAGTTCCCAGTGAGGTGGATATGATTATACGGTAATGAAGGGTGAATGGGCTCATTACAAATTTTTGTAGGAGAGCACATTATTGAGTTTAGGAAAGGTGGATTTGAGACTAGATACGTGGTTCATAAGAACTTGGAGAGGATCTGGTTGAGCTTCTTGTTGTGAGGATGAGCCATGTTGAAATGAAAACTGGTTAGGTTGTGAGTATGCCTAATACTGCTAAGGAATGTTTTACTGGTAGGGAATATTTCATTGGGAAATGTTTTGTTGAAGAACAATATGCTCGTAAGGGAAATTCTATTATGAGATGTTATATTGTGGACTGTTTTATTGAGAGATGTATTGTTAAGGTTTATTATATTGTGGGATGTTTTGTTGTGGTATATTCTATTGATAAGGGATGTTTTTTATGTGGGATATTTTGATGAGGTGAAATAATTTGTTGAGAATATAACGGCTATGAGGGTTGCATGTACTAGTACTAGAATGGTGTTGATGTATAAGTGAGTGGTTGTGAATATGTAAGTGACTACTGGAAGGATATAGCAGAAGTAGTAGAGGATGGTGCTTGTTGCGGAATGTTTTGTTATGAGATACTATGTTGTGGAATGTTTTGAAGATGCGTAGATTGTGGCATGGAGATTAACGGCTGTGATGGCTATGGTATGTGTTATAAAACAAGGTGAGTACTAGCAATGGCACTAGTATTGACTAGTGGTGTAGTTGTAGGGATAGACATGGTGATGTTTTAAATGGGACTAGTAACTGGTTGTGAAGATATGAAAACAAAAAGGATATGAAACTCAATGGAGGTATTTTTACCTGTGAGGAGACTAGAGGGCTAGGTAAGGAAGTAGTGGTATTACTTAGGGGAGGTGTGGAACCTATAGAAGGGATTGGTGAAGATGTAAATTGTGGGGTAGATGTGTTTTGTGATGAAATCATATGAAGGTTGTAAATAGGGACTGAAGAGACATCAGATGTCTTGGGTTGACTAGTAGAAGACTGATCATTTGATGCTTCAAATTGGTTAATAGGAAAAGGGAAGTTGATGTTTGAAACTTTAGGTTGACTGAAATTTGATGTTTCAGATTGATTTCTTAAAGTGTATGAGTACAACTGCTGAATGACTGGTTCTTAATTTTGATCAATGAGACATATAATGATAGATGAAGGATTATAGGTGTATAGAATTGGTTGGGGTGTAAATGGTTGTAGTTGAACATTGATAAGCGTTGAGAGTAATAGGGTTTGAATCTAACATTTCTTTGAAGACAGGTTCTCCCCTGTTATAGAAAGGAGGTTCATGTGCCTCTGATTGAGAACTAGGAGAAAAGGGGTGTTCTATTTTTTCTAGTCCAAATGTATGAGGGATTTGACTATGATATTGATGTGTAGAATTTAAATTTTTTTTTCCCATTTATGCATTGTATTTGGCCTCTAATTCGTTCCAAGAATGTTGGGTGTTAGAAAGGGGAGTGGATGTAATTGTTTGATAAAGTGGACTTTGTTGTTGCATTGGTGTAGAAAATGCTACAGGAAATGATGTAGTATATAATGTTACATGTTGCTGAAATGATATAGATAATTAGGTGGATAGGTTTTCAAAACCTTGATTACGAGCTTGTTGTTGAGTAAGTACCATGGTAAACAAACACGCAAACACCTAAAAAATGATAAATGACTAATTAGTGAATTTACAAATAGAAAGATAAAACAAACAAAATGTCTTTTTATATTTATCTTGATTAATTATGAAAGAGTGAAATGCATAAGATGGTTAATGACAATTCTAGGAAATGGTAGTATATGGTTGGTTTTAGTAATATTTGTGGGTGGAGTCCTCGATATACCCAAAGGTATGTGAGGCCCAACTCTGTACAGTTTCTAGTATGGGCGTGGTATTAGGACCTATCCCCTCACTTAATGGTCTTGCTACGATAAGGGAATCGGGTGCTGAGCTAATACATATCGATAGATAGGAGATTATACTCTACCAAAACACTGAGTTGGTTTCCCTTTTGGGTGATGAAATCTCAATCAGTTTCACGTGGGTGGGAGTTGTTTGAATGCATTTTTTATTTATAAGTGGTTTGGTTGTGTGTGAGGAAGAATAAGTGGATGCAAAAAAATTCTTTCCTAATTAGACTATGTGAAACAAGAAGGATGCAACTTGTTTATTTTAAGATCCAAAATGAAATGTTTCCTTTGATGAATAAAAACAAACAAAAATGTAAAACCGAAAGCAAAAAGGAATGTTCTAGGACTCACCTTGAGATTTATCCTTTTTTTAATAATTTTAGAAAAATTTCAAAGCAGGTAATCTCGCAATCCAGTAAATAGGCTTTTTAGAAATAGTACCCTGCAAATAGGTTAGGAAAAATAAAAAACAAAACTATAATGCTATATATAAGAAAAACACACACAAATCACAGGTAATTATCACACACAGAATAAAAAAAATGCTAATTTATTGATGAAATGAAGAAAAGAAACAAGGGATAGGTTCCTATTAGGCATGCCAAAATGTTGATAACAATTCTACCTTAATAATTTAGTTGATAAAACTAAGATTTGGACCAACCTCGAATATGACATGGTTTCTCAGATGCCCGCGGATGAATGATGATAGATGTTTGATTGGATTGTTGTGCTCTGTGGAAGAATGAATCAAGCTTCTCTCTTATAAATGGATCTACAATCACAGGCACTACACAAGATGGGATTAATAATATTGATAGGCGGATTTCTTGGAAAAGGCCAATTCCCAAAATTTAAAGGACTTCCTTGTATGGATGTCAACCCACTTTGAGACACTTAAGTTTATTTATGAATATGAGATACAACATATGATACATGAAAATAAATGATCAAATGTTTATGATTTATTTAGATTATGACACATACTTAAATGATGATGATAATATGAAAATAAATATGACTAGAGATCAAAATTAGAATCAATATCAGTGTCTATATTCTTAGAGAAGTTTGAACCCACAGAGCATTCTGGGTCATCCTCCACAAAGACATATAAATTAGGGTCCTTAATATAGTCATCCTTGAAGAAGTCTGAATATTCTTCTTTAGTGTCGTATTGTTGTGTGAAATCTTAATTTGAGTCTTTAAAGCTAACTTCACTTCCCAATTCTGATTTGGACTCGGTATTGGAACCTTCAGGAATATCTAATCCCGCTTCATGTTAATACTCAAACCAAGCTAGGTCAGCTTGGATACATTACACCTCGTAGTAAGCTTCCTAAAATTCATTGGTCACCTTGTGGATCCTCTGGGTGGATTCAAAAATAGTATTCAATTTTTAAATAGGAGCTAAATGGATGGTGCACAACTTGAGGTCCTGTAAAAGGTCATACTATTCCTAATGCATTGGATGAAGAACAATCAACAAGGAGTTGATGCTTATGATTGGGTGATTAGGTCTGTGTATGGCCATTTAACAGAAGCCATTCTTGACAAGATATTAGTAACACAAGGGATAAAATTAATTGATAATAATTTTTGAATGAAATATGATTACAAAAGAAATAGTATGCATAGTAAATGCAGGTGATTCTAGGGTTCACAGGAGATTCTAGGAATCGTAGGTGATTTTGTAAGATTTTGACATACTACTAAAATGAGAGATTTGATCAACTGATACAAAAATAAGGTCTTGTGAATGCAAAAGTGAAATAAGGAATGATCATACATGAAGGATTAATATGAAAAAATAGAGTTACAAAATAATAACAAACCTTTGTTGATGATGAGTGACAAGATGTTGAGAGGGATTGCGGCTGGATGACGAACGAGATTCAAAACGTCTCTAAGATGCTTGATGGTTGTGATCATGCTTTTCTTGATACAAAATTAAAATGATATACTTGAATGAAACTTGACAAAACTCCTTAATTCTCCTGGATGATCCCCAAGATAGGCAAATAAATTGGTATAGATCACCGATGGCTAAGGAAATTGCTAATGATTTTGGTCAGTTCAAGTTTGGGAAAGATAAGAAATGATAATTTTGCTAATTGAAACTATAGTGCCTTGGGATTTCGAGGGATTGTAATGTGATAAATAGAGTGAGTTCAAGATGTGTATTTTGATGGGTTAAGATTGGGATTAAGTTGGTTAGGATAGATGAGGATTGTTTTTAGTATGTTCCCTAGCTAAACTAGTGTGAAATAGGGGCTTCACATAGGGATAAGTGGGGTGAGGTGTAATATAAGAAATTAATTATTTAATTAATTAATTTGAAATGGGGGGTATCATATTAGAAAATGTGGTACCAAGTTAATTAATTAATAGATAGTACTAGTGGATTACATAGGTCGGAAGGGGGTGATGGTGTGTTTTATTACGAATAAGCGTATCTAATTGGATAAGTGAGTGAGGACTAGAGGATGTAGATTTTTTGCGTCTACAGATACATTTCTTTCAATTTTACAACACGTTTATCTCATAATACATCTCTTCTCAAAATTACAAACTTGGGACAAGTCACCAATAACAAGGATAAAGAAACTACTCCAATGAGTCCTCAAAAAGTTGTCTAAAACACATAAGGGGATCCAAACATCACTCACTGCCAAACTATATCCAATGGGTAAGGAGAGAACTTCCCAATTGGTCCCTAAGCCCCAAAATGGACCATTCAAATGCTAAAACCCCTTAAGCAGAACAAACATATGACCTTGCTGCAATATGCCCAAAACAATTCACAATCAACAAGAATGCAACAAATCAAAAGCAAACAACACAATGACTTTAATTTAACCCAAGTGGGAGAGGGAGGAATGAAATTTGGTCTCCTTATCTCTCCACATGGGTAGTGAATTAGGTCTTAAAACCTCCATAAAATTCATCCCCCCTTATTCCTCCACTACACCTTATACCTCCAATAACCACCCCTTTTCACTCCACCAAGGGTCTAATACCCATATACCCCATCTCCCTCTAAAAAAAATCACAATAAGTAACCATATCCATAACAATAATCCTAGTTTACTTTTCCCTCAACCAAACCAATCTTTCACTCTTCCCCCCAACACCCAACCTACAGCTTACTACCCTTACTAAACACAACTCATTTCAACAATAAAAATAGCCATAAGAGGGCTAAACAATAAGATAAACCAAATAGACAAACAAGTCTAAAGAAAAATTTATCTAAACATTAAAACATGTAAGATATAAAATAATATAACAACAATGCACCAATGAGAAGGCTCAATACTCTATCTTGGATCTATTGCAAAAATCTTCACTTGCTCTAAATTTCCAAACTACTCCAAGCCCAAAGAACTCCAAATAATTAAGATATTGTATGCATCCCACCCCATTTTCAAAGAACACTTCTTATTTATAGATTTTACAAAAAGGGAGGATGAGTTGGCTCCACATGGATGTCCACCTAGATGTCCTCTCTCCATCTCAACCAAGGGTACACACCAATCTCCAAGGAAAATAATTTCTCTAAAATTTTAGTCAAACATTCATTACTACACCAAACCCACGAGTACACAACAAAATCCAAGAAAATAAATTACCTAAAAGTATAGTCAAGCAAGAAAACTTAAGTTCCATCCATCACTCAAAAAGTTCACATCAATATTTAAGGCAATAAAATATTCAACAAGATTATTCGATCAAGAAAACTTAAGTAAAATAAATATTAACAAAAAGCGACAAATTATGGTCAAAATCATGATAATTTTTTCAAAAACACTCTACCTCGTAATGGGTTTGGTGTATGGGCTCATTTTAAATGACGAGGACAAGGTTAGGTGGTCCTTTAGTTGTCCAAAATCTTGTCCAAATCCAAAATCCGACCCCTAATATTTTTCTTGAGTTTAGGGACCCATAAATATGATATCCACCTACCAAAAGTGTCCCAACAAGTATCACATCAAGACAAGGGAAGAGGGAGAAATTAAACAATTTACAATTTACAAAAATTCAAGGGTAAATTTCCAAATGGGGCTCATAACGTAGAACTCATTTCAGTTTAAAATTTACTAAACACAACTCATTTCAATAATAAAAATATCCATAAGAGGGATAAACAATAAGATAAAACAAATAGACAAACAAGTCTAAAGCACAATTTATCAAAAAATTAAAACATGTAAGATATAAAATAATATAACAATAATGCACCAATGAGAAGGCTCAAGACTCTACCTTGGATCTATTGCAAAAATCTTCACTTGCTCCAAATTTCAAAACTACTCCAAGCTCTCCTCCATAACCAAAGAACTCCCAATAATCAAGATAGTGTATGCATCCCACCCCATTTTCAAAGCACACTTCTTATTTATATATTTTACAAAAAGAGAGGATGAGTTGGCTCCACATGGATGTCCACCTAGATGTCCTCTCTCCATCTCAACCAAGGGTACACACCAATCTCTAAGGAAAATAATTTCTCTAAAATTTTAGTCAAACATTCATTACTCCACCAAAACCATGAGTACACAACAAAATCCAAGAAAATAAATTACCTAAAAGTATAGTCAAGCAAGAAAACTTAAGTTCCATCCATCACTCAAAAAGTTCACATCAATATTTAAGGCAATAAAATATTCAACAAGATTATTCGATCAAGAAAACTTACGTAAAATAAATGTTAAGAAAAAGGGACAAATTATGGTCAAAATCGTGATAAATTTTTCAAAAAATTTCTACCTCGTAATGGGTTTGGTGTATGGGCTAATTTTAAATGACAAGGACAAGGCTAGGTGGTCCTTTAGTTGTCCAAAATCTTTTCCCAAGCCAAAATCCGGCCCCTAATAATTTTCTTGAGTTTAGGGACCATAAATATGATATCTACCTACCAAAAGTGTCCCAACAAGTATCACATCAAGACAAGGGAAGAGGGATAAATTAAACAATTTATAATTTACTAAAAGTCAAGGGTAAATTTCCAAATGGGGCTCACAATGTAGAACTCATTTCAGTTTAAAATTTACTAAACACAACTCATTTCAATAATAAAAATATCCATAAGAGGGATAAACAATAAGATAAAACAAATAGACAAACAAGTATAAAGCACAATTTATCAAAAATTTAAAACATGTAAGATATAAAATAATATAACAATAATGCACCAATGAGAAGGCTCAAGACTCTTACCTTGGATCTATTACAAAAATCATCACTTGCTCCAAATTTTCAAAACTACTCCAAAGCTCCTCCTCCATAACCAAAGAACTCCCAATAATCAAGATAGTGTATGCATCCCACCCCCATTTTCAAAGCACACTTCTTATTTATATATTTTACAAAAAGAGAGGATGAGTTGGCTCCACATGGATGTCCCACCTAGATGTCCTCTCTCCATCTCAACCAAGGGTACACACCAATCTCTAAGGAAAATAATTTCTCTAAAATTTTAGTCAAACATTCATTACTCCACCAAAACCATGAGTACACAACAAAATCCAAGAAAATAAATTACCTAAAAGTATAGTCAAGCAAGAAAACTTAAGTTCCATCCATCACTCAAAAAGTTCACATCAATATTTAAGGCAATAAAATATTCAACAAGATTATTCGATCAAGAAAACTTACGTAAAATAAATGTTAAGAAAAAGGGACAAATTATGGTCAAAATCGTGATAAATTTTTCAAAAAATTTCTACCCTCGTAATGGGTTTGGTGTATGGGCTAATTTTAAATGACAAGGACAAGGCTAGGTGGTCCTTTAGTTGTCCAAAATATTTTCCCAAGCCAAAATCCGGCCCCCTAATAATTTTCTTGAGTTTAGGGACCATAAATATGATATCTACCTACCAAAAGTGTCCCAACAAGTATCACATCAAGACAAGGGAAGAGGGATAAATTAAACAATTTATAATTTACTAAAAGTCAAGGGTAAATTTCCAAATGGGGCTCACAATGTAGAAAAATAAAATAATTCAAACAACCACAAAAATAAAAAGGCTTGGCCACTTTTCCTAACCCCATCTAATGTTGCTCAAGGTGGCCATGGGTTTTAGCCCATGCATCCTTCATGTGTTAGTCCTTTGGTTCCCATATGTGTTGATTTTATTTAATTGAACTTGTTCATCGTTGTACACTATACACACACATTACTTCTACAAGAAACTATTGCAAAACCATAAATTCACACATATAATTAACATCGTAAACTCAATGTATTAATTCAATAACAAATAATCATCACCATTAACATCCATATACTTAATTACCAAAACTTTTTTAGCATAAAATTCAATATCTAAGAATTTCACAAAGGGTTCAAATGTTAAAAATATCATCATCATCATATAAACACATCCAAAACTAATTACAACTAAGGAATGCTAAAATAATTGCATCACAAAAGTCATCACGATCATACATACATACATATTGTAACACCTCTGCCATGGCTGTTATCTTTGATCACTTTTTTTAATGAAGTAACAACGTTGATAGGTGATTTTTTGTTTGAAGATTGTGTACTCTTTAAAACAGATAAATCATGTTGTTGTAGGGAATATACTATATCTTCCAAAATGGGATAAATTCATATCTTGAAAATTATAGACTTGTTAATGAAGTATTTGTATACTTTTTATTCTATTTTTTTTAATGTAATCTACATATGGATGAAGGAAATAAATTCGTGTTAAAGGGTTCATTTCCTAGTTTGCAATACTAAGCTTTTTTTTTAGTTTGATGTTTTCAAAGTTCAGGATTAACCACCTTGGATCAATTGCAATGATACAAGGTATGTTTAGGATTTTTCGATGTTTTGAACATCTTGGCTGAAATAGTTAGAATATTTAATCTCCACACCAAGGCTTGCACTAGGGTCACAGGGGTGTCTTGTAGAAATCTTTGGACCCCACCCTTCTAGGTGACCAGCTCGTCATTTTAATAAACTATGTAAGGTAAAAAAAATTGGTAATTAATTAGGACCTAATTAATCTAAGGGTTTGATTATTGATCTATTCTAAGCCTATGCTAATGTGATTATTTTAATTGATTGATTAAATCCTAATGGGATACTATCCAAAGTTTTTTACATTAAATAATCCTAAGCTCTAATGAACTATACCTAAGATCCTAAAATAAGGTTTCCAACCTATTACTAAGGGGACCTAACCTATTGACATCGACCTAATCTAAGGATATGGGGGTTGGCAAGTAGATTGGGATGGCGGTGGCACCATTCCAAAGGCACTAAAAGTTTTAAATGAGGTATTTAAATTTTGGTACTGCCAAACTTGGCCGAGGATTGGGAAAAAATGGAAGGTTGCCGAGCTGACAACTTTGTTATTTCGAATGAAATGTTTTTCTTAACTACTAGTTGTAACTAGCAGAGGATAAGCATGGGTGGGAGTTTTTGGAAGGACTCTGTTAGACCTATGGGCATTTATTATTCTTGACTGGAGTGAAAACCGCCTAAGGAATAATGAGGTTGGAGAAAAATAAACGTTTTGGGTTTTATTGTTTCATTTAGATTTTTGGAGCTTTGGAGCTCCACATTTTGTTTTCCGTTATTTCAAACCTCCAGTTTGAATCACTTTCATGAATAATTTCTCCCTTGCATGGTGGAAATAATGGAAAAATATGAGCATGGAAGCTACAAGAAGATAGTGGGAAAAGTTTTAGTGGACTGTTTTGACATTATTGATATAAATCTTGTTGTGAGAGTTTTGCATGAAGGATTGAGGTAAGGAAAGGAAGACAAGAGCACTATCAGACATGATAGGCCCTATCTCATTAAAATATCTTGCTTTTATGCAATCGTTTTCATTAAAAGAATGTTGCACTTCATGAAATGTCTTATGGAATGGTTGTTTGTTCTTTTGGTTCTCTGTGTGTTTATTTTGGGCATAGTCTCTTGGATATGAATAATTTTTATGAAATAGAATATTTTAATGAGTTCAAGTTTGGAATTGAGTTAGACATAAAAAATGTTGCTTATTTAGATAACTGGGTATGACTTGCAAAGGAATTCTATGTTTTGATATACATATGTCTCCTCATTTTCTATCCTTGTAGGGTTTAAATGTTTTTGCAGGGATTCTGTGAAAATATATTGAACCTTGGAACTCTCAGCTTGAAGTAAAAATGGGTTTTGATTAAAGTTATTTGGGTTTGACTTGTTTGCCATATTAAATAGTGGCCTGTAATGGAACTTCTGTTTCAGTTGACGGTCTTTCGTTTTGGTTGTATTATCATTTTTGTGATGCTCAACTCGTTCTTGAATGCCTGTTGGGATTATTTTTTTGGTTCTTAGTCCTTCATTTGGATTAAAATGGTAACCAAATTTTGATATTTTGTTATTTTTATGGAGATCTTGATTCAACCCATACTGGGTAATCTCGAAGGTTGTTTTTTAGCACTGCAAGTGCAAATTGGTGAAGGATGAAGATTCGTCCCTTCCAATTTTAGTTCGTATCATTGTTGAATTTACCCTTCTCGGGTGGGATTTTATGAGAAACATGGACTGGTAATACTCTATTTCCCACTCTTTTGTGGGTTTGTTTTTCATTTCTTGAATACCTTTATAGGGTTGGCTCATGATTTTGGAACTTGATGAATTTGTGAAAAGATCCTGGGTTGTTACCCTCTAAATATGGGTTCGTTTTCTTTAGATATATGTTCTTGTGTTGAATTTTAAGCTTCGAGCGTCATGTTTGAGTGTTGTGTTTTGGTTGAAGATCTTGTTTATCCTTAGCAATTCTTGTTTTGGTTCATTGTGTTTCCTTGATGAGAATTGCAAGTTTTGTTTGATCCTTTGAAATGCCTCCCTGAGACTGTACTCACATACTTAGGTTAGTTTTAAAGTCTCTGTGTAGTTATTGCTTGTAATGGATTTCATTTCAATTAGTTGGATGATTTGAGATCTACTTTGATCATTGTTAAGAAAGTTTTCATTTATTAAAATTGGGATCTTGGTCTTTTTTGGGTAAAACCGTACTCTGCATTTTTGTTCATGAAACCGTTTTAATTTCCTTCTCCATTAGCTTGTATGTGGAAGATTATGAGCATTCAATTTTGATTGTTTATGAGATGCATGGTTGTGGTGGCTATGTTTTTTTCAAACAAGTACTGAACTCAGCTTGTGGATGACAGATCCTTCCGGAACTCTGTATCATGTGTTTGCTTTGTCTTGGGAAGGATTGAGCCAAATCTCCTATATGCTATATAGTGATGATTATCTATATTGTCAAGTTGGTTCTTTTCTTGAAATGAACCTCTTAGAATGAATGTCAGAATTTTAAAGTAGGGTTATTAGAAAGGTTTGTTATCCAAGATGGATCTTTCATATTTTTATATCAAACCTTATTAGTAGTTGGTATGAAATTTATTATTATAGGGATACCATTCCGTTCATGTCAAGTGATTATATTTTAGATCAGTTCATTTTATTATGATTATTTTTTATTTGACTATGTTATTGAGGAACTTTTCTTGGAGAATTACATTGAAACCGTTGAGGATAGATTGTGACTTTAATTAATTCTTTTCTTAATTGGCTGCAGTTTGGAATGTTATCATGTTGAAATGATCATCATAACTGTGGTTTAGATGGAGTTAATTTATGATGGTTTAATTAGTTTCTTTATGGACAATGAAACTTATATAAATTTAGTGATTCTTTTCTATATCTGATTTGGTGACTATTAGGGTAAGTCTTTCTTATTGACCTTATTATTGGGTACTTGGAACCTTTTCATTAACAACAAGGTTCCTTTTAAAAAATAGTTAGATAAAAGCATATTGTTTGTCATAGCATTTATCATGCTCAGTTCTTATGAACTGACTCATGCTAACAATTTTGTAGATGGACTTCATGAAAAGTGAAATGAGAAAGACTTATAGAAAGTTGCATTTGTTTTACTAATGAAATCATTTTTCTTCATTCAGATGCTTTAAGTATTGAAATTTACTTGATGGAATAACTATGAAGATGTATTAAAATTAGTTTTGTAATGGTGAAAGATGTTTTGTATAAACTTATGGAATATTAATTAAGTTGGGAGTAAAGTGATATCTCTTTTGATTAATGAATTGCTGTGAAGGGTTGTTGATTTTTGATTTAGTATAAGGTCTTATATGACTTGGATTTTTATAATATTCCTAAATATTAACATGCATGATGAGACTTTATGGATATACTTAAATACTGACATTCATGACTTAATGGAATATAAAGTATAAAATGATACTAGGAATAATGATCTATACTTATAGTTTCAATTCATTTCGTTTTGGGAAAGTGTATAACTATGTTGATTATGATTGATAGATCCTTATTCAGAAAAAAGGAATAATGATAGTTTATATAGAAGCATGTGGCTTTCTCATTACGAAACTAAACCATATGTTATTTGATTTCATTTATAGAACAATAGTCCTTAATAAGAAAGAAAAGGATACTTCCTTTTATCATTAAATAAGAACTATGTATGTTATCTTATTAAGTAAATATGTTTAAATCGTAAATGATGATTGGTTGTATGCTCCTTATATGTAAACAATAAATGGAAATAGGAAATCTTAAAAGAGTTAATAGAAAGATTTATACATTATGATATCTCTAAGTCTAATGTATAAGCTTTCAATAAAGTTTGTTATAATGATAAATTGTAGTAGGAAAACTTAATGATATTACTCTCTTAATAAATAATTCAGATATATCGATAAATGAAAATAATGGTTTAAGATTAAAATGTTCATATGCATGAATGCATATTTTATCTGCATACCTTCAATTTCTGTAAAAGTATATATTATACCATTCTTTGGGTCAATCGTACATAGTGAACCTTTAGGTGCATTATTTAATGATAAATTAAACAAGATAATAAATTGATGGGTTAATGATCTAATGTTCTTAAGTATGTTAGTTTAGTTGAAGGAAATCAGTTGATTTTTGTAATATAGGGATTGCAGCAGAGTACCCTCATAATGACGAGAGTCATTATGAGGATACTATGATGCAGCCAGCTATACTTCAACACCCTATTTAGTTCAATTAAATCGATTGACATAAGTGAGAATTCGGTTCATAGTTCTACTCTAAATAGAGATAAACACATGGACTAGTGTAGTGGTCAACTCATGTTGACTTAGGGTAACTAAACACACCTAATCGACGAAATTTGACTGATTATGTTTATGTATCCTTAGTCACCACAAGTAGTCTTCCACACTAGTGCATGAAAGTTACCCTTGTTTAGTGTGAAAGTTTGACTCGGGTTTGGTTGAAAGTAGTCAAGGATGACCAATCTAGATAAAAATATGAGTGTGGTGAAACACATATTCCTTTTGACGAGTATGCCATATTGGAATGTAAACATGGTAAACATCTTTAAAACTTTTTCCAAAGTATTTCAAGCTGCTAGTTATGTTGTCTTATGTCACCTAGTCTAAGTTGCAGGATTTTAGATGAATATCGGTAACAAATATTCAGATAGGCTTCTTAGGCAAAACACTTGAGTGACCCTTAAAGGGTAAAATAACCAAGTATACATAATATACACTTGAAAAAGTTAACATGAGAGACTGGTTTAATACCAAGTCATGGAATGAGAGATCGGTGTTTTCACCAAGTCATTATAAATGCATATGATTTTTTGTTAAAGATGAATTGGAAATGAAATGTGTGTTCTGAATTATATTAATTTAGAAAAAAGAACATTATGTAAAAAAAATTTCCCTTATTTTTAAGTCATAAAAAGTTGATGTTACATTTTGGTATCAGAACCGAAGGTTGCAACTCTTGAACCTATTGAGTCCATATCTGATAAAAAATTAATTTCTTGTTAACAGAAAATGGCTAGAACAAGGGGAGGTGCTGAAAATAATTTGCATCTAGGTGGAGAGGTAGCTATCGCACAAAAACTTGATCATATTTTTTCTACCCTGTTTGACACAAGAGATCACCTTGTTGTACTTAAACAACAAGTAATGGGTAATGAAGAGGTGGAAGATGATGCTGATAATAACAATAAGCCAACTCCAAGAAATAATGCTAATGCTAGAAATTTAGGCATTGATAACAATAATGCAACAAATAATAATGCTATGAATGTTAATAATAACGCTACAAATGTACCTAATCCGTCAGAAAATAAAAAAGTAACATTAGCAGATGAACTTACTAATGACATAAAGAGGATAATTCCACCAAAGTTTGATGGCACTACACTGAGGGATGGGGCTGAGAATTGGCTCAGTGAAGTGGAGAAGTACTTTGTAATAAGGAAATTCTCAGAAGAAACCAAAATAGTATGGGGAGCTTATCAACTTTCCCATGAGGCATTCTCCTGGTGGGAAAGTCGTAAGGCTAAACTGAACATTGATGAATCAAGCATTACATGGGATCAATTTAAGAGTTAATTTAGGAAATGATGACTGCAAAAGCTCTATTATGATAAAAAATGACATAACTTCATAATTTAATTCAAGGAAAGTTAATTGTAACTGAGTACTGGGAGAGGTTTACCAAACTTATTAAGTACGCTCCTTAGTATCAAACAAACAAGAAGTTCAAGATACACAAGTTTATTATGGGATTGAATCATATCATAGGGGGAGAAGTAGATGTTCACAACCCAACCACTATGGAAGGGGTTGTAGAAAAATCCATAATGCAAGAACAAAAATTGAAGGTAATTTTTGCTTATAAAGAAGAAAATCAAAAGATAATTTCTGACTCTTCTTTATCACTTTCACTTAAGAAGGTGGAATGGAAAAATTTTGGGGTCAAAAGAAAGTTTGTGATTGATAACAATAAGAAAACAACAAAAAATAAACCTGATACTAATATTAGAAACAATTTTGTGAAGAATAACAATAATGGGCAGAAATCTTATGGAGGTCAAAACAACAATTTCAAGATCAAAAATAAGTTTGAACCAAAAAGAGGACCTGTAGGGGGTTGTTTTAATTGTGGTAAGGATCACTACACAAATTAGTGCCCTCTAAATAAAGATGACAACCAACAACATAAGATACATGTTGTAGTAGCTGATAAGTAAGCTGAAAAGTAAGTTATGCCCATAGAAGTGCTAGGTAAATTATTTGGTACACCTGTTACTATACTCTTTGATACTAGAGCTACACAATGTTTTATATCTAGTAAATTAGCTACAAAATTAAAATTAAAATCAAGAATAATGGAAAAATCTTGGACTATACATTATGGTAATAATGTTGTCCATACTATTAATAAATTTCTTTTTGGAGCAGTCTTAGACTTACCAATTTTTTCCACTAAAGTAGATATTTATGTTGCTCCTTTGGGTTCATATGATGTCATAGTTGGTGTTAATTGGCTTGCTGACCATAAAGTAAAAGTTGATTGTTTTGAAAAACACATTATATGCCTTGATGATCTGCAGAAAACAATAGACATTTAAGGGGTAAAACAAGAAATTTTAGTTAGGAAATTATCAGCTATGTAGCTTAAGAAGGCCAAAAACAAAGGCTGCACATTATATGCAGTAATGGTGTTACTCAGATTTCACCCTGAAATCTGCGACTACCCTATCCAAAAAAATTTCGTATTTTTAAAATAATGGGTCGTTTTGTGTTTTTATTGCCTGAAAGTTCCTGTATTGTGTCAAGATAATCCTAAAGAGCCATATTAGCCTTTTTCACCAAATACCCAGATGCCCAAAATTGTTTTATTCTGTCGTCGGGATTTGTCTGTGGGAAATTTTTATTTAATTATTTTGAGCCCCGTATGAGGCTATTTGCGCTTTGTTTTAACTCTATTATGAGCGAATATGTTATTATTCCTATGTGCCAGAAGTGTTTTAACTTATTTTAAGTTTTGGGCTTTATTTGCAACTTTTGGCAATTTTTCGTGTTTTTGTGGTGTCCTGTTTCGTTTTCTGTGAAATTTCTCTGGAGCAATTCCTTTTTCAGGTAAGCCCGATTTTTGGCCTAGAGCAGCTGGAAAACATATACGCACATTATGCTCGGAGGAAGTCGTCATCGGAGGTCTGGATCACTGGGAAAAAACGAAGTCGTGCACAGAAAAGCCCCTGCGGGGATGGGCGCATTTTTGGAAAACAAAGGATTTAAGCTGCGATGGGAAAAATATAAGCCACAGGAAGGGTGGGAATTTTATACCTTCCTGGCAGGGTACTTTTTCCCATGTTATAAAAGTCACTTAAGCTGCAGAGGGAAAAAATATAGGCTGCAGGCAGGTGGGAATTTATTGCCTGCCTTGCAGGGTAAAAATTCCCATGATATAATAAAAGGAAAGTGACTTAAGTAAAATCATGGGATTTTAGTGCCTGCCTTATAGGGTAAATAATCCCATTGTTAAAGTCAAATCACTTAAGTGGATCATGGGATTTTGGTGCCTGCCTTGCAGGGTAAAGAATCCCATTATGAAAAAATTCTTAAAAATAGAAATACATGTGCAAAAAAAGTGTGCCCCCCTTTGGTGAGAGAATAAAAGGATTAAATTGATTATTTTAATTAATCTTTCCTCTCAAAAAGTGCGCCCCAAGCTTGGAGGAGGTCAACAAGTCAAAGATGGAATAAAAGAAAGGAATTAAATGCATTAAATTTAATTTATTTAGTCGTTGCCCTCTTCCTCTCAAAAAGTGTGCCCCATTTGGGTATTATTTAATGTTTTTTAAAGCATTAAAACATTAAATTAATTTCTATTTTCAGTGGCTATGGTCAAAGCACACTGTGAAGCTTAAGTGAAGTGCCATGTGAAGGATTAAATTGGATTAATTTAATTTATTGGATGGTTGTCCTTAAACATGCTATTTTTAAAAGAGAAAAGCATGATTTTTAATTAATTAATTGCCTTTAATTGTTAGGGAAATTACTAATTATAGAATTATGAAGGTTATATAAGCATGGGCAGCCATATGGGTGAATTATTTAATTCATAGGTAAAGAATTGCAGCCAAGAGGAAAAGTGCGCCCCCATTAAAGGAAGGATTTTTGTTCAGACAAAGTGCTAACAAGGCTAAAAGCTTCCAAATTTGGCGCATGCTTTGGAGGAGGTTGATCTTTGTCTACATAATTGTTTTCACAGGTGTTACACGAGCTCAGGTTTTGATTGAAAGGATTTATGCTCTCTTTATGTGTAAATTAAACACCAATTTTTGGAGCAGCAGGCTTGAAAAGTGCAGATTTTTATAATTTAAATTCACTATTCATGCTCCTGTGGCCATTTTTGTCTGAATAAATTGTAGGAATTCATTATAGGTACTTTACAAGAGAAAAGGAGTTTTTATCAATGTCCAACACATTGCAAATATCGTCTGAATCTGAAGAATTGTCCAGATATGCACCAGTATTGAAGAAATCTGGCCAAGTTAGAAGAAAAAGAATTATTCAGACGAAGATAGACAAAGCCATGGCAAAGGGAGATGAAAAAGAAAGCACGATGGAGTCATGCATTGCTTCCAAACTTGCAGACATAGGAGACACAGATCTATGCCCGGAACCTCTTGCCGATTTGATTGATAGATCCAGAGCGGGAAAGACTTCACTCATGCGTGCGGTCAAAAGCAGTGGAATTATCTGAGCTATAGCTTTTCCATGTACAGCCCAATTACCAGAGTTCGTGATGGAGTGTGCTAGATCTTATCATCCTTCATCCAGATCAGTGCGTGATGCTTCGGGAAAGACAATAATTTGTTTGGACACAGAGTTCATCAATTATTGTTTGAAGATTCCAGTACGAAAGGTGGTGACTTCTATTAGCATTCAGGATGCTGACAGTAGATGGGAGAAGCATAGAGCTGATTGTGTGAGCATCATGAATAACCGGTTCATGAAGAAGCCTAGATCCCCTTCAAAGTTCCCGAGAACTCTTCTACGGTCCAATTTGGTGTAGGAGGTAGACAATGTCATCAAATTGCTATGCAGGATGAATGGTGAAGCGAATGCCTACACTTTCCGTACATGGATGTATGCTTTCATCAGGACCATTGAAATCAACAAGGTTGATTCTATAATTAATTGGTCAGAAATTATTAGCAGCAACATCGGTGAGAAACTTCAGAACGTGAAGTGTACTTTCAGCTTCAAGATGACTTCATACTTGGTGTATGCTGCAGCTTCACAAGGTGTCTTTTCCAAGCTGGATAGATGTGGTGTTCTTTCCAAGGACCCCATTTTCGAGTGCTACCCATAGCGTACTGCACTTACAGGCGAGAAAAACTTCAAAGTGATCAACAATGACTTCTTCTATGATTTCATCTGCAGGCTAGACAAAGACTTGAAGGCCAACAGGGTAAGCAAGGAAGTGTGGGAAGCCGTGTCCAAGATTGGTAGTCTATTCATTCAATTTGCAGATTTCACATACCTCAGGGTTACGGGATTTTCTGGAGAACCAATAAAGATGCCCAGGTATCTGAATGATAGATTGATCGCCATGGAGCTGAGCAGGAAACTTATGGAGTTACACGACTATAGTCAAAGCGGCACAAGTCTACGGGCTTCTTCCCAATCACTGTGGGATATTACAGCTGCATTAGCATTCACAGAGCTCGAGGGATGGAAGCGCAAATGTTATCCAAGTATGAGCAAGAGTTCTTCCTTGCACAGCTGAACTTTGATCCATTTGGAGTAGCTAGGAAGACAATCTCCCAGCAGTACGCACATGTGCCTTTGTTAGAAGATTTATGGATGAAGTGCGGAAGTGAGTACGAGGTTAGAAAGAGAGATTTCAGCAGGCTGTCAGCAAAGCAAGTATTTAACTTTGGACTAGCGCGGATACCTGTGGATCTTAAAGATGATGGGAATGTGGTACTTGGCACTTACCATCAAATGGGAGGAGATAAGGCCATACTGTCGAATAACATGGGAGACTGCAACACAATTGAAGAAAGATCGAGAGCTGTGTTGGTGAATACTTCAAACTGGTTGCTGATGAAGGGATATTGCCTTGATGAAGCATTGATGAATCAAATCACGGGAAACTTTGGCATAGGAGATTCCCTCAAGCAAAAGCATGAAGGAGAAAGTAACAGAAGGTCCGAGAAGTTGAAAGTACATAGGAGATTTCAAGAGAAAGAGAATATCACTTCTACGACCATAGCTTTGACTCCGGCTTCTCCAGTACCCAGTACTTCACCAACTATTGCACCGTAGCAGCAGGATGTTTCCATGTCTTCATTGAATCCGGCGCCATTCGTCTTCTCTCCTCAGCCACTTCATTCATCACCCATTCCAGAGGAGATGTTGAAGCTGCAGATGGCAGAGTTCGAAAGAGCTTTGTCCTTAGATGATTCAGAGGATGGCAGTCATAACACTGTAGCACTTTCTGACGGAGAGGATGTAGAGCGGGAGATGGTAGTGCACTCAGTGACTTCTCACTCTCCGAGAAGTAATTTCTCAAAATGGTTGGCTTTGCAGTTGGTTCTAGAAGTGAGAATGGAGATGAACTTAGAGGAGCACAACTTGCAGCTACTCCAGGATCTGAGTAGAAGAGACAGAAGGCCTAAAGTTGCTAAAGCAACTTCTAGGTTGATCATTGAGAATTCGGGAGAGAAGTTTGCTGAGATATCAATTCCGGCAGAAGGAAAGATAGAGGAGGAGCTCACGGTGGAAGATGTGACAGTGACCAAAGTACCACTTGGTCAAGCCACCACTGAAGGATTGAAGCAGGACACACAGACATTGATAGACGCTTTATTCCTTAGGCTTGATAGTGAAAAGGTGGAGAAAGAAGAGCTATAGAAGCAAGTATCTCAATTATGTGAGATTATAGCCAAGGTTGCTAAAGCTTCCATTTAGCCCATTTCAGAGTAGGTGAGTGATCATCTTATGCAGTAAATGGAGGACACAAGCAATCAAGTAAGGGCTATTGATGAATGGAAGGATCTGATTATTCGACAAGCTTTTGTACAACTTGGGGAAGTGCCAGCCCGCCTAAAGATTATGAACGATGCAGAAAAATCAACTAAAGCAACTGATGGAAAACGTAGAAGGCATGAATACAGTTGCAGAGAGTAACTTGAGTATTTTGGCCGAGATCAACAAGCTGCCGAGAGATGTATTGATTGTGGAACAAATTGTACCAGACGGATCAATAGAGAAGGGGAAGTAGCTAGAGTTTGCAGTATCTTTCTGCTCGGAAATCTGCAGAGTTTTGCTGAAGAGGATGCAGGAAGTTGAGAGTAGAACATCAGATTTACCAGACAGTATCATTTCTTTCACTGAGGAAAGAGTGGACGGAGGTGTTACTTCATACGTGTGGATCGTTTATAATGAAGTGCCTGATTCCCTGGAAGGTTCTCTTCTGATGGTACAAAAGAGAATTGATAAAGCTACCAAGCCTTTCACGATGAATTCTATCAGTAGACTAGTGGGTTTACAGGCAGACATTGCGAGGTTTGGGCCAAGTTTGGAAGAGATGGAAGCATGCAACAAAGTGTTGAATGAAGGGTTGCTACAATTCAGAACAGAGAAGGAAGCAATGGCTAAAACAGATGGAAAGATGTTGAATTACATGTTCGACAAGTATACCCGATATCAGAACAAGAAGAAGACATAAATGTTACAGCTGACATGAATTATTCTATTCTTTCTTCTTCTATTTTCTATGTTCCCGGATGAAATTGTAAAACTTCTAAGTTATTGGTGTTACAACCATTACTTGAAGTCATGTGGAACCATTCTATTAGTTAAGTGATACATGTGTCACTTAAGAAGAAGTTAGTTGAGGATGATTGCCAAATGTCATATTTACTTGTTGTTCATGCTTTAGTTCAGTTTGAGTCTTCCATTTGTACTCTTCCTCCTACATTCTATAAGTAGGAGAAGAACCTCTGGGTTAATGATCGATCAAAATTTGTAAGCAGCAATCCTGAGTTTTAGACTTTGTGCTGAACTCCTGAGAGCAACTTGGAGCAAAGGAATACAAAGGAGCAGGTTTCTGGAGAACTTTGTGTCACGGTGTACTGTGTTTCTTGCTTTGAATCTTAGATCTCTTGATAAACTTTGTGTTATTTTAGATCTAGATCTAGACCTGCCTTTGTTTTATAATTCTGTGTGTTCATATCTATTAAGTTTCTTCTATGTGCATGTAATTAGCTCTGCTATCTACTAATTGGGATGCACATCTTCCCCATTTCTTCTCTGTATTTCCTTTACTTCTTTTTTCTATAACTTTCCTTTCTTAAACAATTGCTTACTTGCTGCAAAAATTCTTAGTTATGGTTCATGAACTAAGTGGTTAAAGTAAAACCCCTGATAGATAATAACACATTTTTATTGACAAATCTGACACGGGAGCCTCACTAGTTAAATGAGGGAGATTTATCTCATGACTGCCTAGGTTTGATGCTATGCAGAAAATCTAGCCAACAAGTAAAAATTTCTGAACCAACAGAAAAGGATAGTGATTTCTTGGAGAAGTATCTGCTATTAAGAGATTTTATCGATGTGTTTTTGGAAGAACTACCTAGTCTTCCACTTAAACGAGAATTTGAATTTTCAATAGAAATCAAACTTGGAACTAAACCTATTTACAAGGAACCTTATTGAATGAATACAATTGAACAAGTAGAACTTAAGGCACAATTACAAGAGTTGTTGTTTAAAGGTTTGATAAGACCGAGTGTCTCACCTTGGGGAACACCGGTAATTTTTGTAAAAAAGAAGTCTGAAACACTTATAATTTGTATTGATTACAATATGTTAAACAAAGAAACAATCAAAAACAAATATCCACTTCCTAGAATTGATGATCTGTTTGATCAAATGTGTGATGCATAAGTATATTCAAAAATATATCTTCGTTTTGTATATCATCAATTGATAATTAAGGATGAAGATATTTATAAAACAACTTTTAGAAAAAAGTATGGACATTATGAATCCATGGTTTTACCTTTTCGTTTGACAAATGCACCTACAAATTTTATGAATTTAATGAATAATATCTTTCAAGAATACTTGGACAGGTTTGTAGTTGTATTCTTAGATGATATTCTTATCTATTCTAAAAGAATTGATGAGTATCAAGAGCATTTGAAAATTGTACTTGAAATTTTGGGAAAGAGAAAATTGTTTGGTAAGTTGTCCAAATGTTCTTTTTATGAAACAAAAGTGCACTATTTAGGACATGTCATAAGAAAAGATGGAATAACAGTTGATCCATCAAATATTGTTGCCATAACTGAATGGTCTACACCTAAAAATGTAGACGAAGTCAGAAGTTTCATGGGGCTTTCCGGTTATTATAGAAAGTTTGTTAAGGAATTTTCAAAAGTTGCTGCCCCGATTACTTCATTACAAAAGAAAGACAATTTTTTTTGTGGAGTGATAAATGCGAAGAAAATTTTAAAAATCTAAAAGAAAAACTAACTTCTACACCTATTTTGGATGTACATGATCCAAATGGAATCTTTACGGTAGTTACAGATGCTTCCGGTGAAGGACTAGGGGGTATTCTGTTACAAGATGATCATGTTATAGCTTATGAGAGTAGGAAACTCAAGTTACATGAGTTTACTTATGATCCCCATGGCCTAGAGCTTGTTGCCACAGTTCATGCACTAAGTATGGAGACATTATCTCTTAGGAAGACTGTTTGAGTTAAAAACTGACCACCTTGGGATGAAATATATTTTCACTCAGCTAAATCTTAATGTAAGACAATGAAGATGGCTAGAGTTTTTGTCACAATATAATTTTGACATAATTTACATTAAAGGTAAATAAAATAGAGTGGCAGATGCACTAAGTTGTAGGAAACATATTTCTACACTTGTAACTTTGAGAACTCGGTTTAAGGATGAAGTAAAGAGTATCATGGATTCTGATTTGTATTTTCAGCAAGTAAAAACAAAACTTTCTGTAAATCCTAACGATGCAAGATAAAAAGGTTTTAACTTTGATAATGAAGGAATTTTAAGATATGAAAAGTGAGTGTATGTACTTTCGAGAAATGAGTTAAGGGAAAAGTTAATGATGGAATTTCATAATTCATCTTATTTAGGACATCCCGGAGTTACCAAAATTCTTGTTAAAATAAAATAACAATATTTTTGGAAAGGAATGAAGTGAGACATAAATAATTTTGTTTCACATTTCCTAGAATGTCAACATGTTAAGGCTAAGCATATGCACACAGTTGGTTTACTGTATTCCCATAGCATACCGTAATATAAGTTACAAGTAATAAGTATAGATTTTGTTCAAGGGTTTCATATGTCTAGAAATAAACATGATATTATTTTAGTTGTGGTTGAAAAATTAACAAAAGTAGCACATTTTATTGCTAGTAATCTTTAAGATGATTCACTTGTTTTAACACAAAGATTCGTGCATGAAAATTTCAGATTACATGGAGTACCTGAATTGATTATATTTGATAAAGACCCTAGAATGACATCTGGTTTCTAGCAAATGTTGAATGCACCCTTAGGAACAAAACTAAATTTTAGTTCCACATACCATCCAGAAATAGATGGTCAAACAGAAAGAGTAAATCAGGTTTTGGAGGATATGTTATGAATGCACTATATGGATCAACAATACAAATGGGAAGAATATCTTCATTTAGTTGAATTTTATTACAATAATACTTATCATTCCTCTTTAAAAATGGCACCTTTCGAAGCATTATATGGAAGGAAATGTAGAACTCTAGTTAGTTGGGATAGCATTGAAGATAGAGAGGTAATTGGACCTAAAATTCTTATTGAAATGGAACAACAAGTGAGAGTAATTCATGAATGATTAAGAGAAGCTACTGATAGGAAGAAAAGTTATGCAGATACGAAAAGAGTCGATAATAAATTTGAACTTGGTGAAAAAGTATTTTTACATGTTAAGCCTAATGCGCACAAGCCATATCTCTATAGGGGGATCCATGAATTGATCATCCTACCAATCCATTTAGAGTGATGTAGAATGCGTGCTGAAGGACTAGACAATGTGTGGAGTGATAAAAATATGGAGCATGGAGACTAAAGATGCAAAAGTGAAAAAAAGTGATGAGAGTGAACCTAGGGTGAAAAATGTGTGTAGATGCCAATGTGCTCTATTACCATTGGCAAGGTAGCCAAATTATCACCTCATTTTGTGGGACCTTTTGAGATTCTTGAAGTGATAAGCCATGTAGCTTATAGCTTAGCATTACCTCCCATCTTGTCACAAATGCATGATGTTTTCCATATTTCTTTGCTTAAGAAATACATTTCAGATTTATCACATGTATTAAATTGGGATTCCTTACAGGTCCAAGACCCAAGAATAATCATGGTTGAACCCATAAGAGTGCTAGAAACTCACTAGTTGCACTTATGAAATCATGAAATCAGGCAATGCAAGGTCCAGTGGGACCAATTTAATGAAGAAAGTGCAACATGGGAAAACCTTGAGGATATGAAAAATGCTTTTCCTCATTTGTTTGAACAGAGTTAATTTTGATTTTGAGACAATTAAAGACTTTGTTTAAAAACTATCTTTAATTTATATCAGTTTTGGGCAAGTACTATAACTTTTAAGTACTGAGACATCAATTTTTGATGTTGTAATAAGTTATAAAAAACTTAAAATTTCTGCAAATCCGGCTTCTGTTGAAAATTTTTTGGATCGAAGAAATATAAATATAATTATTTTTCTAGATTATGAATGTGGATTAAGTTAATCATCGAGGATGATGATGATTTTTAGAGGGAAGGTATGTAACACCTCTGTCATGGCTGTTATCTTTGATCACTTTTGTTAATGAAGTAGCAACATTGATAGGTGATTTTCATTTGAAGATGGTGTACTCTTTAAAACAGATAAATCATGTTGTTGTAGGGGATATACTATATCTTCCAAAATGGGATAACTTCATATCTTGACAATTCTAAATTTGTTAATGAAGTATTCATATATTTTTTGTGTTGAATTTTTTTATTGTAATATACATATGGATGAAGGAAATAAATTCTTGTTAAAATGTTCATTTCCTAGTCTGCAATACTGAGCTTGTTTTTTAATTTGATATTTGCAAAGTTCAGGATTAATCATCTTGGATCAATTGTAGTGATCTAAGGTATGCCTAGGATTTTTTAATGTTTTGAACATATTGGCTGAAATGGCCAAAATATTTAATCTCCACACCAAGGCTTGCACTAGTGTCATGAAGGCATCCTATAGAAATATGTGGACCCCACCCTTCTAGGTGACCTACTCATCATTTTAATAAACCATGGAAGGTAATGATTTTTGCTTAATTAATTAGGACCTAATTAATCTAAGGGTTTGATTATTGATATTTTCTAAACCTATGCTAATGTGATTATTTTAATTGGTTGATTGAATCCTAAAGGGAGACTATCCTAAGTTTTGTACATTAAATAATCCTAAGCTATAATGAAGTATACCTAAGATCCTAAACTAAGGTTTCTAACCTATTATTAAGGGGACCTAACCTATTGACATCAACCTAATATAAAGAGATGAGGGTTTGCCTTTTTGGAAAGTAGATTGGGATGATAGTGGCACCATTCCCAAGGCACCGACCATTTTAAATTTTGCATTTAAATTTTGGTACCGCCAAACTTGGCCAAGGATTGGGGAAAATGGAAGGTTACCGAGCTGGAAACTTTGCTATTTCGAATAGAATGTTTTTCTTAACTACTAGTTATAACTAGCAGAGGATAAACATGGGCGGGAGTTTTTCGAAAGAGTTTGTCAGTCTTATAGGCATTTATTATTCTCAACTGGAGCAAAAACCTCCTAGGGAATAGTAAGGAGGTTGGAGGAAAAATAATTTTTTTTGGTTATATTGTTTCATTTATATTTTTGGAGCTTTGGATCTCTACATGTTGTTTTCCATTCTTTCGAACCTCAAGTTCAAATTAGTTACATGAATAGTTTCACTCTTGGATGGTAGAAATAATTACAAAATATGAGCATGGAAGCTATAAAAAGATAGCGGGAAAAGTTTTGGTGGACTATTTTGACATTATTGATAGAAATATTGTTGTGGGAGTTTTGCATGAAGGATTGAGGTAAGGAAAGGAATATAGGAGCACCAACAGACTTGATAGGCTCTATCTCATTAAAATGTCTTGATTTTATTTAATCGTTTTCATTAAAAGAACGTTGCTCTTCATGAAAATGTCTTGTGGAATGGTTGTTTGTTCTTTTGCTTATGTGTGTGTTTCTTTTAGACATAGTCTCTTGGATATGAATAAGTTTTGTGAAATAGAATATTTTAATGAGTTCTAGTTTTGAATTGAGTTGGACAACAAATGTGTTGCTTATTTAGAAAATTGGGTATGAATTGCAAAGGAATTCTGTGTTTTGATATACATGTCTCCTTGTTTTGTATCCTTGTAGCATTTAAATTTGTTTGCAGGGATTCTATGAAAATACCTTTATCCTTGGAACTCTTAGCTTGAAGTAAAATTGGTTTTTGATTAACATTATTTGGGTTCGACTTATATGCCATATTAAATAGGGGCCTATAATGGAACTTATGTTTCAATTGATGGTCTTTCATTTTTGTTGTATTATCATTTTATTGATGGTCAACTCATTCTTGAATGCCTTTTAGGATTCTTGTTTCAGTTCTTAGCCCTTCATTTGGCTTAAGATGGTAATTGACCTTCGATCTTTTCTTGTTTTTATGGAGATCTTGATTCCACTCATACTAGGTAATCTCAAAGGTTTTTTTTAGCACTGTAAGTGCATTTTGTTTTAGTGAAGGATGGAAGATTTGTCCCTGCCAATTTTAGTTCGTATCATTGTTGAATTTACCCTTCTCAAGTGGACTTATATGAGAAATATGGATTGGTAATACTCTGTCTCCCTCTCTTTTGTGGGATTGTTTTTCATTACTCGTATACCCTTCTCAGGTTGGCTCATGTTTTTAGAACTTGATGAATTTTTGAAAAGATCCTGGGTTGTTACCCTCTCGATATGGGTTCGTTTTCTTTAGATATATGTTCTTGTTGAAATTTAAGCTTTGAGCGTTGTGTTGGAGTATTGTGTTTTTATTGCAGTTCTTATTTATCCTTGGAGATTATTATTTTGGATCATCGTGTTTCCTTAATGACAATTGCAAGTTTTAATTGATCCTTTGAAATGCCTCCTTGAGACTATACTCACATATTTGGGTTAGTTTTAAGGTTTGTGTGTAGTTCTTTCTCGTAATGGATTTCTTTTCAATTAGTTGGATAATGTGAGGTCTTCTTTGATCATTGTTAAGGAATTTTTCATTTCTTAAAATTGGGATCTTGGTTTTTTTGGGGTAAGACCGTACTTTGAATTTTAGTTCATGAAACCGTTCTGATTTCCTTCTCCATTAGCTTGTATGTAGAATATTATGAACATTCAATTTTGATTTTTTATGAGCTGCATGGTTGTGTTGGTTATGTTTTGTTCAAAGAAGTACTAAACTCAGCTTGTGGATGACAAATCCTTCTAGAACTATGTATCATGTGTTTACTTTGTCTTGTGAAGGCTTGAGCCAAATCTCATGTATGTTATACAATGATGATTATCTATATTGTCAATTTGGTTCTTTTCTTGAAGTGAACCTATTAGAATGAAGGTAGGAATTTTAAAGAAGGATTATTAGCAAGGTTTGTTATCCAAGCTGGATCTTTCATATTTTTATATTAAACATTATTAGTAGTTGGTATGAAATTGATTGTTATAGGGATAGCATTTTGTTCATGTCAATTCAATATATTTTAGATCAATTCATTTTCTTGTGATTGATTTTGATTTGACTATGTTATTGAGGAACTTTACTTGGAGAATTGCATTGAAACCGTTGAGGACAGATCATGACTTTAATTAATTCTTTTCTTAGTTGGTTGCAGTTCAGAATGTTATCATGTTGAAATGATTATCATAATTCTAGTTTAGATGGAATTAACTTATGATGGTTTGATTAGTTTCTTTTATGGACAATGAAACTTATATAAATTTAGTGACTCTTATCTATAATAGTTTTTTAATGACTATTAGGGGAAGTCTTTCTTCTTGACCTTATTATAGTGTACTTGGAACCTTTTCATTAACAACAGGGTTCCTTTTATGGAACAATTACATAAAATCATATTGTTTTAACGTTATAGCGTTTATCATGCTAAGTTCTTGTGAATTGAATCATGCTAACAATTTTGCATATGGACTTCATAAAAAGTGAAAGAAGAAAGACTTATAGAAAGTTGCATTTGTTTTACTGATGAAATCATTTTTTAGTCATTCAGATGCTTTATGTATTGAAATTTTCTTGAAATGTACTTGATGGAAAAAATATGAAGATGTATTAAAATTATTTTTGTAATGGTGAAATATATTTCATATAAACTTATGGAATATTAATTAAGTTGGGAGTAAAGTGATCTCTCTTTGGATTAATGAATTATTGTGAAGGGTTGTTGATTTTTGATTCATTCTATGGTCTTATATGACTTAGATTTGTTCTAAATTCCTAAATATTAACATGCATGATGGGACTTTATGAATATACTTAACTATTGACGTTCATGACTTAATAGAATCTAAGGTATAAAATGATACTAGGAATAAGGATCTATACTTATAGTTTAGATTCATTTCATTTTGGGAAAGTGTATAACTATGTTGATTATGATTGATAGATCCTTATTCAGAAACAGGGAATAAGGATAGTTTATATAGAAGCATGTGGCTTTGTCATTACAAAACTAAACGATATGTTATCTAATTTCATTAATAGGACAATATTCCTTAATAAGAAAGAAAAGGATACTTCCTTTTATCATTAAATAAGAAATATGTATGTTGTCTTATTAAGTAAATATGTTTAAGTCATTAATGATGATTGGTTGTATGCTCATTATATGTAAACAATAAATGGAAATAGGAAATTTTAAAAGAGTTAATAGAAATATTTAGACATTATGATATCTCTAAGTCTAATGTATAAAATTTTAGTCAGGTTTGTTACAATGATAAACTATAGTAAGAAAACTTAATGATCTTACTCTCTTAATATAGAATTCAGATACATCAATAAATGAAAATAATGGTTTAAGATTAAAATATTCATATGCATGAACGCATATTTTATCTGCATACCTTAAATTGGTGTAAAATTACATATTATACCATTCTTTGGGTCAATCGTACATAGTGAACCCTTAGGTGCATTGTTTAACGATAAATTAAACAAGATAATAAAGTGATGGGTTAATGATCTAATGTTCTTAAGTATGTTAGTTTAGTTGAAGGAACTCAGTTGGTTGTTGTAATATAGGAACTACAGTAGAGTACCCTCATAATGATGGGATTCATTATGATGATACTATCATGCATCCAACTATACTTCAACACCCCTTTTAGTTCAACTAACTTGATTAACATAAGTGGGAATTCAATTCATAGTTCTACTCTAAACAAAGATAGACACATGGAATAGTGTAGTGGTCAAATCATGTTGACTTAGGGTAACTAAACACACCCAATCAGTGAAATTTGACTGAGTATGTTTATGTATCATTAGTCATCATGAGTAGTCTTCCACACTAGTGCATGAAAGATGCTCTTGTCTATTGTGAAACTTTGACTTGGGTTTGGTTGATAGTACTCAAGGATGACCAATCTAGATAATAGTACGAGTGTGATGAAATACATATTACTTTTGATGAGTATGCCATCTTAGAATGTAAACATGGTAAACATGTTTAAAACTTTGGCCAAAGTATTGTAAGTTGCTGGTTGCATTGTCTTATGTCACCTAGTCTAAGTTGCAGGATTTCATATGAATATCGGTAGAAGATATTTAGATAGGCTTCTTTTACAGGACAATTGTGTGACCCTTAAAGCGTAGAACCAAGTATACATAGTATACACTTGAACAAGTTAACATGAGAGATCGATTTAATACCGAGTCATGTAATGAGAGATCGGTGTTTTCACCGAGTCATTACAGATGCATATGGTTTTGTGTTATGAGATAGATTGGAAATGGAATGTGTGTTCTGAATTATATTAATTTAGAATAGAGAACATTATGTAAAATTTGTTCCCTTTATTTCTAAGTCATAACAAGTGGATTTTACACACACACACACACACACACACATCAATATCATCCAAAATGATCATGCCATGTAATGCTAAATCAATAATGTCCAAATTTCAATATGTCAAGTATCATAGTCCTTTTCAACATGTCCTATGAGATAGATAAAATGCCAAATTTAACTAATATAGGGTATGAGACTGATATAAAGAATGATACACTAAGGGAGATAGAACAATAAACTGAAGAAGGGAAGATAGTTTGGATGAAAAAGTTTGCAAGACCCTGGAGAGTGGAAAAGTATTTTAACTATTTGAAATTTCATTTTTTGGTAAACCTACATGATTATTTCAATGGTTAATGTTGTTATTCCATGAGGAATATTTCTACTTTGCAGGTAGAATAATTTACATCACCATGTAGTTTATTGGAAAATTTATTGGGTTACGTGATATGGGTGAAAAAATTGCAGTAGATATGCACAAATGAGGCAGAAGTAGAGGTGAAAACCACCACCCTATATTACCAAATGGGAATTTTTCCATTTAATGTGAAAAATATTTTCAACCTTGGCACCAAAGTGGCCACATGCCTAGTAAGTTATAAGCTTGGATCCTCAGAGAGATGGACTGAGGTAAACAACAAGTTCTTGCATATTGTGCACAAGATAACACAACGAAAAAATATAACATTTCTCTATACATAACAGAGAGCATTGTAGAAGAAGCTAGGGACTAACATGAAAAAGGATAAAAATTCACATGGGGGTCCATCTTGTTGTTGATTATGTTTTTGGATATTTACGTTTTGGATGGCCTAGTTAGGAAGGAATGGGAGCATCCCATTGATAAGATGCTGCTAACGAAGAGAATAAAAAATTATACCTATGATGGTGCAATTTGAACTACATACAAGACGTTCCTAGATGTATGATACAAGAGGATGCATGACACATTCAAAAATGAATGGCACATACCTAGGGAGATGTAATAAAGTTGGATGGACTGGAAAATTTTATTGTTATGTGCAGTACTTTTACCTTGCGTGGTTTATGTTGATTAATGGAGAGATGGGGCCTTGGTGTAAACTATCATTTGCATTTGCAGCTAAGTAATTCAAAAATGATGTGAAAAGAATCAAGGGCACAAAAACATTAAAATTTAATGCTAATAAGGTAGACGTGGAGTACCATACTCGATGTAAGACCTATGGAGATGTGACAAAGTAGCCTTATATAAAGAAAATGGAATCTGATGGGATAAACTTGAATCCCATCATGAATTTAACAGTCGAAAAGGAATATTGTAGCCCGTATACATCTAATTGTGGAAAAATTTGAAGGATGATAAGGTGTTCGATGAGGATGACACTATTCTTATACTAACACCATTAGGTAGGATGGCCACAAGGATCCAAAAGAAGAAGTGTGGGCCAACTTTGAAAGAAGAAGAAGAAGATGAGACAAAGGGGAAGATAGACTTTAACATAAGGAAGAGGAGGTGAGAAAAATGTAGAGAAACTTCAACATGCACCACTATTAGGAGCCCTCCAGCAAGACAAGTTGAAATTGTGCACGCTCCTATCCCAGAAGAAGAGGATCAGGATGAAGATGCCTAAATAATAGGAGGGATGAGTCATGTCATTCATTTTATGAAAGAGGAAGAGCTCAAATAGTTTGAGCATGGGTAGGATCATGAGAAATAAGTAGAGAAAGATCATGAGGAGTAGGAAAATGAGGAGAAAGAGTAGGAGAACCAAGGCATAGGAGAGGACACCAGTCCTGTGTACTTTGACATTGCGCAGGAGACATCGTGAGAGCTCACAGAGGGACTAAGTCTTGGATCTTCATTAGTAAGGCCAAGCATACAATCACCTCATCTCCCTAAAATGTCATACATATATGAAACATCCATATTCATAAGGGCAAAATTTCAAAGTTCTATGGAGGTTGAAGAACTCTATTGCTCATGTTAAGAAACTCAAGATGATGTACTTTGCAATATAGACTCACATAGAGGAATAAAATTTTGAATTGAGTGAAGAGGCCATGAATGAGCTATAGGAGAGGAAGGACCCATAAAAATCCCTTTGAATTTTGTTTACTACACAAATTTTAATTGCATAGGAAAGTAATACCTTGATAAAGATGGCCAATGAAGTTGCACATTGAAACATTAATAAAGAATCCACAAAGTGTGATGCACATACTAATTTTGAGGATATAAGATGAAAGAATAAGAAGTTATCCTCATAATTAAATAAGTGCAAAAATATGTTAGACGAAGTAAATATTAATGTAGGTTAAATTATGAATAACATCACACACTCATGTCCTGAGGTAATCATAGAGGCGAAGCTTGAAGGAAATAGGGAAATTGATGACTTGGAAGAGTTGGTCAATTTGTTATTGATATGGGAAAATAGAGCACGTAAATAGATGGAAGAGGAATTGGTGATGGAAATTAAGGAAAAATTGTAAAAAGAATTAAATATTATGAAGATATTGACATATAAAGTTGGTCAATTTGTTATTAATATGGGAAAATAGAGCACATAAATAGATGGAAGAGGAATTGGTGATGGAAATTAAGGAAAAATCGAAAAAGAATTAAATATTATGAAGATATTGACATATAATTAAAGGAGGTTGCGCAAAAGGTAGAGAAGATATTCATTAGGTTCAAGGATACCTCAATTATCAATGCACTCCTTGCAAAAGAGGAAGTAAAAATGCATCACCTTCAGGTCTCATTGTATATAGGGGATAAGTAAATGTGCGTGAATTTTTTGCAAGAGGTAGATGACATGAAGGATCCTATCAAAAACAAGTGTGACAAGCTAGAAGGGAAGCTATGAGATCTATAGGCTATCATGGTGAAGGGGGAGATGTCCTAGAAGAACTAGCTTCTGAATGGAACATCATTTTGAAGGAACTACATGAGAAGGCTAGTGGACTAACCCTAGAGGGCATACCAAATATCATAGAATTATTTCCAAGAATGTTAGATAAGATGCTCAATGAATGGAAAGGGCTAGAAGCAGCCATCAATGTAGAATTCTTGAAACTCATGTAGATACCTTAAGCCTAATTTTGGGTCATGTAAAAGGATACATTATTTGATTCAAAATTATTGGGGATATTTCCCACATTATTTCAAGTAGGATTAATTATTATTTTATTCATTAATTCATGTGTTGCCAAGGATGAACAATATACTTAGTATGGGGTAATGTTGGTCCGAGAAATTGATAAAGTATGAGACATGCACGAAGGTCAAAGGATGTACACAAGGGTGCATGTGTACGAATGGTAAAGGAATTTATAAAGGATAAATTAGTGCATGGAAGGATGTGTGGTAGAAATGAAGAATCAAATGTAAAGGGTAGCGTGTAGAAACAACTAAGTCAGCAGTTGGTTAGATTTCCAAGGAAGGTTAAAAATAGGAAAAGCACGAGTTGACGTGATTGTCAAGGAAAGATAAAAATAGAAAAAAACATGGATAAAACGCATGCAAGGCCAATAATAGACTTGAAGCATGCATGAAGGAGGCATATATATTTATAACATGTATGGCAGAGGTTTTTTATAGCACATAAGATAAAGATATAGCTTCCACAAATAAAGTACACCACATATGGAGGGCCACATGATAGGTGTTTAAATATAGGAAGTATGAGTTAGAAAAACATGTAATATATGTATAGGAATGGTCTAAGTTTAGATGTGGAGGACAAGTTACCACCATATATATATATATATATATATATATATATATATATCCATGTAAGAATTCGGTCTATGAGTGAGCTCTACGAGTTCAAGTATTATTAAAGTCATGCCTTGCACATGAGTATGTAGATGATCATTTAAGCAACCATGTTGTTGGTTTATGTAATTTGTGTAATGCATCATAAGTATACTGAATATAAATCCCTTTTTGGTTGATGATCAATTATCTCTATGCATGTACAATAGTTTATGCTCTTCATGTGGTATGTTTGTATGTTATTTTATCCATGAATGCATGAATACATCTTGGTAGTCAGACACAAGGAGGGGCCTGGTAGAGTTGCGTGTGCTTTGGACGAGCACTTAGGATATGCCTGGGTGATGTGCCAATGTGTTTAAAAATGTTGTGTTGGATATAAACTTCATCACGAAAAAATCCTCATAAATTTACTTCACAACATTTGGAGGGAGAAAGAAAATAAATTTTTATTCCAATTTCCAAACATGTAAAACTAATGGTAGATCTTGAGAAGTAGAGAATAATTACAATGATTGAAAATATTTATTTTATTTCTATGCATGATATACGTTTAGAACTATATAAGGTAATGTGTGACTTAAACAGGTATAAGGACACTCCATTCATACATATTATATATGAACACTCTCCCTATACAAATACCACATCTAGAAAAACGTTTCTACATGTTGCTAAGGAGGTATATTGGAAAATTTAAAAATGAGATTTTATATAGTCTATTTTACTCAATTTTAGTTAATAAAATTGATTGGATTGTGGAATGATATTTGATTATTTATATAACATATTTGACAAATTAAGGTATATGTTGTGTAAAAATAGCCATATGCCTCTGTTAAATAAATGATGGAACATCTAAAATTATGTTTGATGTTGTGATCACTCTTTTAATAGAGATTGATTTATCCTTGATGGATAAAGGTAGGTTGAGATCTGATGGCCTAGCTTCCATGAGGGGTATTTATGAAGTTTTGTCTACTAAATATTTTCAAGATGACCTTCATTTATTAAATTCAAGTATAGCACATAGAGAAGCATTAACAAAAATAATGCTTCATCTTATTTTCTAGAGTTACAATTTATTAATAAATTTGCAAAAAAAGTTAGTAACGGCTTGGGAGATTTGCTAAAATACATGGAACATTAATGGAAATAATGTCTAATCATTTCAAATAAGTAGGTTGGAGGTCTTACAAATTCATCAAATTAGGCAGCTCTCTAGAGGAAAGGTCATGGAAAGACCTATTAAACTCATGCCTGCTTTGTTGAAAGAAAGGGAGTTAGAAGAGAAATAATGTATGATTTTGAAATAATATTTTAAATACATTTTTTCATTCTTTTCCTTGTAGATTTGTTGATTGAGTTAAATAAGTTGAATAAAAAATTCAAAGAGCATCATCTTGACATTTATTTCATTAGCATAGATATTACAATTGACATACTTTGAAGGAGATTTCAAAGAGGCATATTTGAGGCATGTATTTTACATATATCATGCTTTAAAAATAAATTAGAGGATGATTTATCGAGTTTATAGATGGAACATGTATGATACATGCATAATCATTGATATTTGTGATCTTTCCTAAGTCAAAAATATTAGATACACTAGATGATTGCATTGCATTTGATTTTTTCAAGAAGGTGGTTGATTCTCTATATAAAATGTTCGTGTATTTTCTTATATTCAATATTTCTTAGTTTTTCAGCCCTCACAATTATTAAGAGGACATGGATGATACATACCATAAAAAAATATGGCTAAGATGTTTGTATGAAAAAAAATGTGTTGGGAACTCGCCTATTAGGAACAATGTTAAATTTTAAGTGAGATGGATGAATTCATTTGTACTAAATTTAAATCATATCAAAAAAATATTATGTTTAGAGCATGGAATATATGTGTATTTAACTTGAATTGTTTGAATGGTTCCATATTTGATATGAGTATGACAAGTTATGCTTGTTATTTGAGTGATCACAATAGTATGTGAAAGATGTTTTTCAAATTTAAACAAGATAAATAATGCTGATAGATTCAATATTTATTTGAAAACACTAGATATGTTAATATTTATTTCACTTTAAGCACCTTATGATCTAAATGAGTATATTGGAATGCTATTTTTGATGCATGGAAGCATATAAAATCTTGAAAACATTTTCCACTTGACAAATAGACAATGAGTTAACATGCCTTTAAAATACAAAACATGTTCTTTATTATTTTTATATATAAAAATATTTCTTGTGGGAATTTAAATGGTCATTTCAAATATTTTGTTACTAATTAATTAATCTCATTTATCCATATAACACCTTGCACATACACACTCTTGACACAAGTATCGACTATTTGACATTTTTCTTCCCTAGTTCTCAACTAGGTTATTACTTGATGATGTAGTATATTTCAAAAATATGATTTTATTTCTGAGGTAACAAAACTTAACCAAGAGCCCACTTTTTCCATTTCACTATTTATAGTCATTGCCTTACGGTCATTAGTATTGCTTCTACCTATCAATATACCTTTCTATCTCCTATTTTGAAAATACAAAAAATAATATAACATTACAAAAATACAAAATCAAGACATAAATGTGACATGTTTATAAATTGTATCAATTTGAGCCTTATGATGATTAATATTTAGTGATATATGCTACCTTTAACACTTGCAATTCATAAAACACATAAAGTAGTTACAAGTAGTTACAACCCATGAATGTTACACACACATCATGAATCCTAGATCCTAGCGCCCTAGGGATATGTAAATATGGGGGGGCGGGGGGCATATTACATACTAAGTCTACATCAATCACATTTTTAATACATTACAAATACGTATAGACATATATCCTGGGTGATTCCTACCACATTGGGATAATACCTACATGGGGGAACACATACAACTAAGCTTATCATGACCATATATTTATATCTTAGTCCATTATGAGCACCAAAATTATTTACTACTTATGACATGTGTTATATCATCTTTTATTCAATAATAACATTGTTTACTCATAGACATTTACTTTACCATGATCCATGCTCACTTGCATTTATAATGTACTATTCATACTAGTTCACTATTATTAGTCTAGGGCTCCTATTTGTTACCCCACACTATTTATTACACCATTGATTAATTTTTTATATTGGTTTATTTTATTTCTTTGTGCACTTATGTGTTACATGTATTGATTGATTTTAATATTTTGTACACTTGTGTGATTACATGCTCTGATTTTTGGACAACATTGAATGATTTTATTGCTACGTGCACTTTTGTAATTACATGCTATGATTGCTTTGCAACATTAATTAATTTGGTTTCTTTGTGTACTTTTGGTTTTATTTTTTGCTTTGATTTCTCTAAAATATTGTTTTGTCTAAATTTTTAGACACTTGGATGAATTGTGAGGTTTTCTAGTTTGATTTCTTTGTACACTTATAAAGCTTATATGTTTTGTTTACTTTGTAAATTTCTATTTTGTATGATGTGTTTTATCTATGCACTTATATGGTCTATGCTATAATTTCTCCATGCAATTGTGTTGTCATGTGTTTTTGCAAGAGTAAAATTCAACTTGAAAATATGACAACTCTACCTTAGTGTCAAATTTTTTTACTATAAACCTTCCTAAAAAATATTCCAGATTAGTTCATCATCTGTGCCAGGCCTATCCCCATCCATGTAATTGCCATGTGTTGAAGAGATGAAAACAATATCACAAGTTCTTTTTGAGATAATGTATTTCAAGGTGGATCTTTTGGCAGGCGTAGGAATGACTATTTTTAGCCTTTCTAAGGATGGCGCATATTCTTAAGAGAAGATTTGAAGCCCTAAATTCATCAAAGAAGTATATTAATGAGAAAATATCACTGTGAAATTTATTTAGGAATATTTAGGAAATATTAGGTGATTTAGGAGCAAGTTAAAAAAAAGCAGGTTTTTTAGGCCAAAAGAGCTTGCACTGTGAAAAAGCACATGAGCTTCAGAAGATGATTCTAGGAGGTATAGAATGATTTGGAGGTAAAAAAAAACATTAATAGAAATATGATTCAATTCTATATATGGTGGTACTTTCAAATTTTTCTCAAGGCCCATTCATTTCTTTCCACAACTCATTATTTGCAGGAATAACTAGCGATCCCAGTAAATAAAGCCATTTTGAGAAGGTTTTAAGATAAATAATACCTTGATACTGATCCCATAATTCTAGAATTTAATTTTTCAGTTAAATTCATATAAGGAAGTTCCCAAAAAGTCCTCCAAGAGCTCCGACAACATCATTTTCAAGCTCCTCTCCAAGGTACACACTTCATCCTTAGCCAAAATTTTCAGTGCCACGTGGAAGAATGAGGCTGAGGTGAAATTTTATGTCCCCTTAATTTCTAAGGGGACAAGGGGGGAAAAAATGTGCCCCCCACCTTAGACCTAATGGACCCACCACATGGCCCTGGGAGGCTTCGATAGGCACTTTTTGGCAATTTTCTAACCCCTGCTCCATGCCATGCATGCCCGCCACTTGTCACTCCAGGGATGAGGAACACTTTTTTTCCTCCATCTCTTTCCAAGGGGGCAAAGGGGACATAAAAATGTGCCGCCTCACCTTGCACCCATTTGGTCTATCACATGACCAAGTTTGGCTCCCGAATGCTAAAATTGATCCCTTTCCTCTCTCTCCTCTACCACCACATGCTTGCCACTTGTCCTCCTAGGGCTAGGGTGAAATTTTGTGTCCACTTCTTCCCATTATAAGGGGAAAAGGGGGATATAAAAATTCTCCCCCTTCAAGGCATTAAAGCTAAGAGTTATCCATTTTTTCACTCTCCCACATTTTGCTCCAAATCCACCCAGAACTCTGGCGAAATTTTTCCAGAATCCTCCACCTCATGTTCCCATGATCACAGAAAGAAGATTTCCATAAAAATTGTAAAATTTTAAGAGTTCCAGGTGCATTTTTCACCATATTAACTTTATAACCCACAAAGGAAAAATCCTCATATCTTGCAAACTGGTGCACAGATCGAGGTGGGTTTTTTTTTACATTCTTCACCATTTCTAGGAGCATTTAGAACACAAGTGATAACATTGATATGAATGTACTAGATTGTTTATGGTAAAAAAACCTAGACTTCATGCCCTAGTTTTGTAATTTTTTATTTCCTGCCATTCTAGTGAATGAATTGAGTTGAAAATTTGTACATGAGATTGAGAGAAGAAACCTATGTTAGTGGAGGTTGTTTCATCAAAATGAGAGGTGTGGAAAGGAAATTTCCAAAAATAGTAAGTCTCTATACAAGAACTTACTATAAATAGTGAAGTCTCATAGTGGAAAAAATTCTTCAAGGCAGTGTGCATAGGGAACAAAAGTGAAAAAGGCAATAAAATAAAAATAGTAACTCATATTCTAGGCACAGAAAGAGTGCCGGTGTCAACCATGAAATTCAAGTTCATAGGTCTTGAGCCAGTCTCAGCTCTCTCATCTAAGTGCTCAGGTGTGGGGGATAGTGATGTCACACACATGTACCTTGAAGACCTCAAAGATCTCATGCTTGGTGGACCTAAAGAGCCAGAAGAGGAAAAAGTTTTCATGACCAGGTTATATGCATTAGGTGGACATCTAGTATCAGTGTAAAGTTAAAAATTGGTCTTGGTATGCTCTCATCACCATGAGCCAAACACCCATACCATACAAGAAGATGATAACTTAGCTTTGGAAGTGCTTGCTCCTAAATCCATTTCTCACTCACTACAGATACCAACATGGAATAATATGGCTGTCATTTTGAAAGATGTTGTAGCAAGTGAAGGGTCCAAAATAGAATCCTACCTTTAGGGCCTTACACTGGGTTCGTAGTTAAAAAACGTAAGGAAGCATTCACTCATGCCAAAATCTCTCTTGTGAAGTAAATTTCATGAAGGATATTCAAATGTAATCATCCTTATTAGTCAGGTGATGGGAGAAGAAAAAATGAAGGAATTTCAAGATTAGATGGCCATATTCATGCTCATGATCATTGACGGCAAGTAAATAATTTTTTGGGGGAAAATCATCAATGAAAACTTGCACTATCAGTTGCTCTAGGTACTAGTCTCAAATAATTTCATGATGACTTCATATTTAGTGTATGCCCATGTGAGCTTGATACCATTCAAGGGGCTGGAACTTACACATAATATCTCTTTGAAGGCTCCAACATTTGAAAGGTATCTGTAGTTGATATTAAAAGAGAGAAATCAACATTTCACAAGGGTGAATGATGCTTTTAGCATATTCTCCATCAAATCACTGGAGGGGAATCCCCACTTAAGGTTTTCGCCACATGTCACTTCTTTGATAAAACATTATGGGTCATATTTCATATAGTTTTCCACTTTCTCCTACATCTGAGTATCCATCTTTAATATTACTTTGTGAAGGCTACCTCGGTGTCTCATTGACAAGATCATATTATTTGAGCTACACATACAACTTTCCCATGTTCACAATAAGTTCAAGAAATGGAAGAGGAATAGCATGTATTTTCACATCTCACTTGGAATCTTCACTTACAAGAGTGTCGGTGATGATATACACCTCAAATATTCCTTTGCACCTCTAATTTTGTATTCATATACCTGGAGGGAAATTTTTTGAAAGAGGGTTTAAAACCTACAAGCAAGGATCATGAGGGATGATGTGCACATCAACAGATGTGTGAGCGGAAGCATGAAGAGATCTTGGGAGGAGTGAGCATCAACCGAATGTGCATGCAAAGATTTGAAACACAGGCAGAACCTAGTTAAGCCATAAAAAATCTCCTCTATCTCATAGATCAAATGGGGTGTACATATAGGAGGTGTTGAGTAACCCCCAGTGTTGCAATCATGACAACTCAAGTAGAGAGGGGGAGTTACATTCCCAGAATAGAAGTGTAACTCCCAATGATGCATATGATGCACTGACGCACTGACACGCTGATGCACTGACGCGTAAGAGAATCTCATAATGACCCCTAAATGACACATGGACCTACGATCTCACCTAAGTGAGATGACTCACCTAATGATGTGGAAAATAACACACACCAACACCCCCCTTCATCATAACTTAGGATGAGACGGAAAGTTAGAAACGAGAAATGGGTCCCAGCACAAAGCCTGACGAGGTACCCATGTACAAGAAAGAAGTCCCAAGCAGTGAAGGAAAACCCAATGGGAAAAACATCCACCACAAGAGAACAAAGCACTCTCTAATCTAAGAAAGATGCCAAATATGGGTCCCAGCTATAGATCAACTTGAAAAGGTACCCATGTACAAATAGGAAATCTCTTGGAAAGAAGAAGAAGAGAGAAGAAGAGGGAGACGAGAGGAATGCAGAAGATGCCATGGACGGATCTAAACTCTGCAGCTCTAGGAGGTCTCCCAGAAGAATGTTGATGATGAGATCCTTTGCCTCTAGACTAAAGAAGAGCCACCCGTACCAAACAATGTGCCTACCCTTAGGAAGGACAAAAATGACGTGCTGAAAGTTTACCCACTCCATGAAGGAAACCGAATTCAGTAGCACAAAGAACTCTAAGTCTGGTCCATGAAAGTGTGAGATAGGTCTAGCAAATGAGTGCCAAGGAACCGAAGGTAATGCCACGTGTGTAGAACTATCAGAGTGAAAAAGAGGAACACCCGCAAAAAGGATGTCCAAGTGATGTGAAGGGAACAAAACATCCTCCACAACAGAAAAGGGATCCACAGCTGAGGGTGGATCAATGAAGGTCTCTGGAAATGTGGAAGTGACATGATTCATGGAAGGGGCACTCCCAACAACAGAGATGATGAACTCATCTGAAATGCCTATAGATGGATGAGGAACCTGTAGAGCATCACAAGTGGACTTTGCGAAAAGATGACTAAGGTCAGGCAGATACTCGTCCCAATGAGGGGGCTCAACAAATAGAAGAGCAATGTTAAATAGGTATGAGTCATCCAATGAAGGTAGAGGAGTGAAGTGGCCCTCACACACTAGAAGTGGAAAGGAGGCTGGTGTAATGATGGTATGAGATTGAGTATGAGACTGCTTGATAACTGATGAGATGGGAGGGGTGACAAAAATGTCTAGAATAGTGAGAGAAAGAGGAGAGAAGTCCTTTGTAATGCTCTCTGCATCAGAACTGGGTGCAAAATACTCATCATCAGAAGTAGAACCAAACAATTCTATGTTAGCAGAACTGCCATCACACAAAGAAATGGAGGAGACGAATGAATTAGTAGCAGCAACAATGACTACAGTATGTGAAGGGTCTCCATAGAGGGACTAAAGAATGCTCTAGACACGGTGAGGTGGATCTGAGTCTGCCACATGAAACCAGAGATATCGAGAGACAACCATCATCATGTGACAAAAGACATGGTCACAAGTGTCAAGAAAGTCCTCTAGATGCCTATGATCAGCGGGTGCAGGAACTAGCCCAAGCAAGAAGGGTGAAAGACCCTCATGAGCAAAGTAATGTTCCATGGAAGCATGCCAAGCTAAATAGTTCCCTCTCTCAGTGAGAAGTGGCGGAGGCTGTAAGGTGATCCTATGATGCTCAAGTCTGGAAGGAGCATTCTCCATGATGAAAAATGTAAGATACACAAAAGTAAGACATCAGACTCAGCTGATAATGCGTCTGCGTGTGAAAGCTCAAAAGTGCTAGTCAACTCCCCTAGAATGTGGCACTTTATAAAGTAGTGCATTTACAAAAATGACAATTCCATCACATAAAATGTGAGAAATCATGCAACTTTGACTAAATACATGCTCAAAAATGAGTTGTGAGTCAAAATTTATGAGCATTAAAATGATTCCCACAACTGATGAGAAAATGCCATAAATGCTGCAAAATGCATTAAAAAAATGCCTGAAATGGATGTGAAGGGTGTCATGTGGGTACCCGTTGGAAACGACATCAAATTTTAGCAAGGATTTTTTTTTCTTGCGAGGGGGAATTAGCCTCCTACTAACCCCAGGCCTCACCCTCCGTCTTCGACGCTCGAAGGAAGGACATAAATCAAGCAAAATTATAGTCTTAAAATTAATTAACAATGCCAAGTTGAATGAAATGTTTTTAATTTAACTACCTTAAAACATCCAAAATTGAGGATTGAGGGGGGCCTATAAACAATGTTTAATAGGGAAGTGGGCCCACGTTGACCAAGCTTGGAGAGAATGGAAGCCCACGTAGCTGTTGTTCCCATGTCAAAAAGGTAGTCCAACAAACCAATCCCATGTAGCTGCTGTTTGAAATTGTCATTGCAGAGTTTGAATGTGGCAGGAAAATGTTGAACACGTTGCAGCAATAAATGGTGTAGCGAGTAGGTCGAGAACAGTTTGTAACATCTAGAGCTTGCAGTCCATGAGTTGAGAATAACCACACAACAAAAATAAGTGCATTCACGGGAGGAGGCACGAGGAGGTTTCATGCAAGTACGTTGTCAGTCAAACGTCGAGGAGACTGCTAAAGTACATGCCAATGTCAAGAAGAACCATCTTCTACCACATTGGATCTGGTGGAACATGAGCTAGATGGTGTAATGTCACAGAGATAAGATGGAAACCCCAGGGTCTCAAGGATTCCAACACACCGGTGACAGCCTAGTTTAGCACATAGCAGAAGAACAAATACGTTCCTTTCAGTTTCATGCCACGGTCATTCTTCTGTCTAGTGATGCTGCTTCTTGATCCAACTGAGGCTGGGAGAGAATGGAGTTCTATTGGTATCAACTACGATCACGCTTGTAGAGAGACAGGATATGCTAAACAAAAATCAGCCTGCTGAATCCATCTCCACTTATGAAGGTCTCTAAAGTGTGAGTGCAGAGTAAAATTATATGACAATGACCTGAAAGTAATTACTACATTAGCAAGCATTGGCCTCTCTGTAGTGATAACTTGTGAAGAATGAACCTGAGATACCGAAGCAGTTGCCTCCAGTGTACTAAAGGCCAATGAGTGGGTTAAACCACCAAAGTCTTAACACACTGACCCGTGAAAACCATATGAGCTTCAATGAGCATGCAAACACTAATGAATGCAAGGGAGCCAACGATAAAAGTAAACTACAAACACGAACCCCATAACAAAACATAGAACCGGCTGAGGTAAAACTGGTGTAGGGCGACGAGTCACGAGATAAGAGTGACAAGCTGGGGGAAGGCTTAGATCTTGAGCCAGACAATAGCTCCAACAGTCCTCCAAAAAACTCACAAACAGCACAGATTTTAAACTTGGATCTAAAGCCTCAAACCTACGAAACCATGCCTTTGGAAGATGTATGCAGACCCTTGAGAAGCTAGAAACCCATAAAACACGAGGCAATGACCTCAAACATGGTCGAACCCGTAAAATGAGGTATAAGGCCCCTAAAGTCAATGTAAGAAGAGCACGGTCAGAATAACCATTATGACACACGCAACAAGAATCTTAATATCACGTCTGGAAGCTGTAAAACACGCACGAGCAATGCTGAAGGAGTGCACGGATCCACAAGATCCACTCTGATACCGTGAAAGAGGGTTTAAAAACCCATAAGTGAGGATCATGAGGGACAACGTGCACATCAACGGACGTGTGAACGACAGTGTGAATAGATCTCAGAGAGGAGCGAGCATCAAAAGAATGTGCATGTAAATATTTGAAACATGGGCAGAACCTGGTTAAGCCATAAAACTCTCCTCTATCTCATAGATCAAATGGGGTTTACATATAGGAGGTTCTGAGTAACCCCCAGTGCTGCAATCATGAAAACTCAAGTAGAGAGGGGGAGTTACATTCCTAAAATAGAACTATAACTCCCAATGACGCATATGATGCACTGATGCACTGACGTGCTGACACACTGACGTGTAAGAAAATCTCATAATGACCCCTAAATGACACATGGACCTATGATCTCACCTAAGTGAGATGACTCACCTAATGATGTGGAAAATAACACACACCAACAAATTTTATATTCTAAGTGATCCAAAAACTTTCCATATACTAGAGTCATATCATGTTCCAAAGATCAAGGACTACTAGGTGAATTTCATAGATGAATTTTATGTCAGGGAAAGAGTCCACATGCAGATGACCATCGATCAAATGAAGATGTTAAAATTTGACTAGTACGAAGAAGGAATTCATGATGATGGCATAAATTTGTATGATCATGAATATCAATCAGTAAAGTCCTCTCCCCTTCCACAAGTGACATATATTTTTTTCAAATCGGGAGACATAAGTGAGTGGTCTGAGGTTGTCATCAAGAGATAGAAGGAATCAGATTATTCTTCTTTGAATGTCATGGGAAGACTTTAGGATCAGTTCATTCTGGAGAGAGTTCAAAGCACAAGGCAGTTGAATCAGATGCCCCCTACTACAAGAGATTGCACAAGAATGTCAGATCAAAAGAAGAACCCATTGTATAAATGGAGCTCAAGGAAAGTGATTTATATCATCATTCAAATCCTCTACATCCTCAGAGATTCCCACCTTTCACTTTCACTCATGTTTCTATTACACATGATGTACCCTCTCACCCTGAGTAGGAAACATCATTCATACCATTTACTGAGCTTGAGAATGATGAGATGTTCCCTTGGATGAAAGAAATGGTCACAAAGGAAGCCTCTATAGTCTAGCAGGTGATTGTACATATGAAAATTGACACGTGACCTTCAACTACACTTGAATCCCTATGGTTGGCCGACATAACTGATGTGGAAAAATGGATGGTTGGATGATAGTGAAATGTGGTAGTGAACGAAAGTATGTGTAAATGGTACAAATAGGTTGTCAAGGAAATACGATGTCTTTAACTCGCAATAATGGGATCTTCTCGTCAAGTGTAATAAAATATTGTCTAACCTAGACGGGTTGGATAGATGGATTGGAAAGGATGGTAACGTAGAGAATTTAGACAATATCAAGATCTTCAGATATCCTTTCTACCGGTTACAGAATTCGTGGGAAACAAATGGGATCCTCGTAAATCTTTCCAGATAGGGTCATGGAATAAGTGAAAGAGGCGTGGCTTCACGAAATTAGATATGGTTGGTAGGAGTGTTCCAAAATACGAGGGCTTGTTGATCCTCCTCATTTAGAACATTCAATTATGAAATGATATCTGGTGGTAATGGTGATGTATGAAAAACTAGTGTCTATAGACTTATGTCAATATTAGTGAATAATAATGGCGTGTTTGATTGTGGGAATCTAGGATCACTACCATGTGTTCTTGGTTACTGAGGTCCTTGTATGGTCTTGTGAATATCAAACTCTATTACTAGGGGTAGTCTAGAACTCGTAGGATTTATTGGTTGTAATGTTTAACATGTTGAGTTGTTGGATTTTCTCAGTGTATCGAGTCGGTGTTCTAAGGATAAGAAGATGGAGTCATGTATCTATATCCATGAATAATTCAGGGTTGTTATATTTTGGCACATGTGGATCACTTCCACAAGTACATTCTTGTTCAGGATCGTTAATGGCCATGAATTGAAAATATCTGATCTATTTAAATAAATATGGATAATCTAATTGAATTGTCACTACTTCTATGTTTTTTTGTTTTTAATAACTTTAATAAAATAAACAAATAAAGCCACTAATATAAAAAAGAAAATATTTTTGTTCTTTTCTATTTAAATGAAGAAATAAAAATAAATCTTTTAACTAATTAAATCCTAAAACAAATAAAATAATCTTGTGTGGTTATTTATCTATGCTAAGAGGAAATCTATTTTATTTTAAATGAAAGTTTTTCTAACTATGAATGTAAATCTAACCTCAATTCTATCTCAAAGGCAGAAGAATAAATCTTAGCTTCTCAAAATATTTTCTTCTCTACAACTTCCCTAACAAAACAACAGAGGATTTTTCTATATGGATTGATGCTTATTTTTACTTTAAAAAGCCACAAAAACCTTATCCCAGATTTACTTCCTTGTAAACCTACAAAGATAGGCAAAGGAAGCAATCCTTCCTAAGAAATATTTTGGTTTGAAACAAATAATCTATTGCAACTTTGAATGATTCTAACTATGGAAATGATTCTCTACTCTATTTAATAATGTGCATATAATTTAGAAATGAAAAATTTGAAGAAATGAAGGAAAATAAATAACAAAGCCAACCTGGAAGACATAACAGTGACAACCAGGTTGTGTGGTACTTGGTCCCCTCAGTTTATCTTTTTAGTCACTTGTGTCTAGGTGATTCTAGAGGTTGGGAATGTAGTGACAACAATAGAGGGAACGTGTTGGAGCAATGGTAGCTTGAATTGGAAATATGGGAACAATGCAAGTGGAAGAAGGATAACACAATGGAACTGAGATTGGCTATGTAGTTTCCAATGAGAAAGAAGGTAGCTTAGTAATTGCAAGAATACTCAAAATGATCTTTGACCATTTACTTGAAAACAAGTGATAAATTTATAGAAGGTTGGCTAGGTAATGATTGAAGTCATTTGGTAGCCAAAGGGTGCCACATCAATAGTGATGAGGGAGTTTGAACTATCAATCAAAATCAATCACAAGCTAGAAGTAAAGAAGAGAATGCTATAAGGTATTCAGGCTTGAAATCATCCAAAATGGGAAAGAAATGTGAGTGAAAAGTGAAGTTAAGTGAAATAACACATGCCTAAAGTCAGATTGGAACGTTCTGGAAAATGCGCACAGGACCACTGTCCTGTGCAGAGTGGTGATTACTGGGTGGCGGTTACAAAACCACCACCTAGGTAGGGTGGCGATTTTAACACTAAATGTCAAAACTAGCCTAAAATGAAGTGAGAATCTAGGAAAAAGTATGCAAAGGCTAAGTAAGGCAATCTAGGCTACAAATATATGCTGCAAGTAGGTTTAGGATCTCGAACACCTTTTAAAAAGATATGAATCATCATTGGGGACCTTTTGTAACCATTTTTTGACAATGTAGTACGTGCAAATTTGGGTGCATAAAGTGACAATCCCTAATTTCTCAGCGATATCATCATTGGTCAAAGGGAAGAAGAAAAAGTTTACTCAAACATCCTCTCTCTCTTTTTAGTGGAGCCATAAGAAATTAGTATGTGGAAGTAGTCAAGCCAAGGGTAATCAAGCCCATTAAAGAAATGACCCAAATCAACTATGAGATGAGTACCACTTCCCTAGGCCTAACCAATCATGAGGGAGATGCACATATGTTCCAAGAGTCTTCCACTCACTTCCTCACAAGGAACCAAGAGTATAAAGAGAAGATCGATTAGTTGGAAGACCATGTGTGAACAATCTCCTCATATGTGCAACATTTCATGGGCTTGAATTCGTGTTCATTTCTCATAATTGAAGAATTTACTCCCATTAGTAGATTTAATGTGGAGTTTATTAAAAAAACTCAAGGTTTCACCATGTAGGGACGAGCTAGTGACAAATGGGTGAGTAGGATTGTAGAGAAAGGAAAATTATTGCTTCCAAAGATGATCTCACTATAAAGGTACATGTGTGCCACTATTGACAAAGCCCAGATGATGAGGGAAGGACTATAAAAAGAAAAAGAATATTGGGATCAAGTACACCCACTCATGATTGAAATGGGAGAGGCTCATTCTTAGGTGTTGGTAAGTAAGAAATTTTTCAATTCTTCATCTAAGAACATGTCACGTGTTTAGGTGAGGACTCTTGTCTCTCAGTATGAAATGTTAAATCAAGCTATTGATGAGTTAGAATCAAATGAGAAGCATGCTTCCAAAATGCAAGATGATACTAATGCCATGATAAAAAATCTTGGATTTCTCTCCATTTATGAGAGCAACTTAGAAAATGAATTTTTGAGGCCATTTGAGGAATATGTCTAGAAAGAAGCCGAGAACCCATTTTCATTCAATGAAGATACACTAGAAACTCTCTTTGAGGTTAGAGAATCAATTTCAAACATTTCAAAGAAACATCATTCATAGTTTTCTAAAAGCAAGAAAATCAATAACATTTCAGATGGTTCAATTGAGTCCCTAAGTTGTGTCTGCATTCCTCAACCTGAGAAAGTTACACCTATGACAACATGATACAGTAGAGAGTTCAAGGGAGTGGAGATTATTCCAGTTGATCTTGGCAAGGATAAATAAGTCAACATAGAAGAATCAATGAGGGTGGTGTCTTCATCGGCCTAGTTATCTCTCTTCTCTCCCCCTTCACCTTCCTCCATGTCCTATTTCTTCATTAGTGGTTGCAATTTTCATTTTATCCTTTTACCTATTTTTTCCTATTCATTTAAATGTGACTATAATTAAAATTGTAATAAGTCACCCTTAATTAATAAAAGGGTACTTAATTCTATTCCGAGGAATATGAAAAGTCACATGTTGTGAGCGACAAATGAAAATTCATATGGGGGTAGGTGAAGAGTCTTTCCACACTCTATAAATTGTAATGACTTCCCCATTATTAAGGGTTGTCACTTTTGTATGCTCAAGAGTAGATAACTACTTGTGAAAAGTAAAAGAGATAGCTAATTTCCTATATCCTCCTCATATGTTCTTCCATTCCTCTCAATGTACAAATTTTCCAAAATATCAATGAAGAAAAAAGGAGTTTCTTGTTTTTCTTGATGAGGTAATTAATGAGACTTTTTGTTCATAATCCCATCTTGTCTTGGTGTTAGAAAAAAAGTTGTTTTATTTCTGATTATATGTGATGATATGCTCTGTTTAATCTTTCCAGACATCTAATTTTATACCTACGATATTAATCCCCTCTCCTTATTTCCCACTCCCCTTTCCCACCTACTTAGCAAATTCCTCCCTTGCAAGAAATTCCAAGAATTTTCCACAGGTTTAGTGGAGTGTTCCTATTGGATCTTTGGCCTCTATGCCACCCACAAATTTTCATTTTCATTCACACACAATAAATGAACCTACATCATTTAAGAAAAGGGACTTAAGTCCTAAAGTGTTGGCAGAAATCCACCAATTTGTCTAACTAACAAATTTTATCGCCAACAGTTTTTGGTGCCCACCTTGGGGAAAACTTGGAATATTCTGCTACCAAATACAAAACACAAAAATAAAAAATTCAAATATTCCAAAAATAAAAAATTTTGGAATTTGAAAAGTCACTGAGCCTTATGACTCACACTAATGGATATTCTTAGTAACCCTTCTATCTAGAGACCTGAAATGTTATTTCACATCCAAGAGGATATCGTATCCAAATTGAGGGAAACTATCTTGTATAATAGAGAAAAAATTGTAGACTACTTCATAGCTACGAGTGTATTAGATTATGGAGAGAAATGTGTTGAAGAACTGGAAAGAGTGAGACAATCGCGAGTGTAACAAAAGAGTTCTTAAGTCAATGCCAAGCTTACAAGCTGGCTGATCACAAATACACCAGGTCCCAGAGGCAAGGAGGAGATCTTGACCCCATCTTTGAAGAGATATAAATAAGGTAAGAACAAATCTGAAATTCAAGGCACTCCCTTCATCTTGAAATTTATCTCACTAGATGTCCAAGCGGTGTCAATCCATTGGAAATAGAGTTTCCAAATCTCAATGAAGATTTTGAAAACTTTATTGAAAAATAAGCAGAAGATGAAGAAAGAGTAGAAGCTAAAGAAAGAGCATAAGTATAAGAAATTATGGAATTTGAAGTAGATGTAAGAGCTAGAGAAAAATAAGAGGTGAGAGCTGCAGCTAGAGCAGAAGAAAGAGCAAGAGATGATGAAGAAGATGAATCCATAATGGTTGACAAAGAGAGACCTCAACCCATTGGGCCATAGTGCAGGAACATGGATCCACTTGCACTCCCACATCCCATTCATGAACTACCACAAGCTTCAAAAAAATATTTCCCAAGTTTATAGGAGATGGCTCAAAACTTCTAGAAGAACATGTGGAAAAATTCATCACCTCCTATGGTGTGCTAGGAGTTGAGCATGAGGATGTGTTTTTCAAATTATTTGTAGAATCCTTACAAGACAAAAAAACATAATGGTTCTACCTCCTACCCATTAGATCAATAACTGTTGGGATGATATCATGACTTGTTTCGAAGATAGATGTAAATCCACTGAATATAGCTAGGAGCTCTTTCTACAATTGGTAGAGATGAAGAAAGAATTTAATGAAATAATGAAGGATTTGGTAGCTATATAAAACATGTTGGTCAAGAGGATACCTCTAAAAGCAATACCTTTAGATGACACTGTAAAAATATTCTTCATAAATGCTTAGCTACCTGAGGTTAGGTTCATTCTTAGAAGGTCCTCGCCCAGAACTCTAAAGGAAGCTAAAGACTATCCATTGAGACAAAGGATGATTTAATTCTATCTAGAAAGGTGAAGAATCCCAATGGCAAGAAAAAGGGATAAAGTTCTAGCTCAGTTCCCACAAACCCCCTAGTCCAAAAGTTGACAAATGATGTAATTTCTCTCAAGAACTAACTCACTTAAAGTACCATGATAAATGTTATAAAGAAGAAAAATCTCCCAAAAAGGAAAAGGATTGCCCTATTTCCCCACAGGATTTCTCTTGAGGAACCTCCTATCAATGCAACATGTGATGCAGAAGAAGAAGAAGAAGTGGGGTAGTTAGAAGAAGAAAATTAAGATGGTAATGTTCTTGAGATTGAATATGTCGAAGATGATGGTTAGAATGGCCTCATCGAATACTACTTAGAAAGTTATGACAATGATGATGAAGATGAACTGATATTCTCATGTACCATATTTACCCACTCCCATTATCAAAAGGGAGATTCCTCATCAGATATTTCTTTAAAGAAAGAAAGAGAGGATCCTCAGGTGGTAGTCCCACAGAACAAGATAATCAGTAGAGGATCCCCACTCCTGCCATCGATGGAATCGGGAAAGGAGAAACCAAACCAAATAACAAGAAAAAATCCAACTTCCATGACAAGTAAGTCCTCTAGTGTCTCTCCTAGCTCCACTCCTAAATATAAAACCAACCCTTCTCGCAAAGCTAATCCTACAAAGTCCTCTAATGCTTAATCAAATTAAACCACTATTTCTAAACCCACTTCCTCATCCACTAAAATTTATCAAGCTTCCAAAGTATTACCACCTCCAAAGTGTAAAACTTCCACTATCCTAAGAACATCAAGCTCACCCACCTCAACTCTGTTTGATATCATCGAACATGTGAACAAAACCAAAGTTCATATTTATGAAGCTAATTTTTTGCAAACACACCTAGAGCATTTTGAGAGGCTCATTACTATTATCAAGGGTGGTAGCTCAAATCCCAACACTACAAGTTCCAATATTAAGGGTCTACTACCAACACCACCACACCTACAAAAAATATGTTTTCACTGAGTGCATCTAAAACTAATATGGTGGAACCCTTCTATTTATCCCTCTTGATCAAAGGATACCAGTTAAATAATTTCAGCATAGACTCAGAAGCCTCTGAAAATTTCATGCCCATCAAATTTTCCAATGCCTTAGGACTTAATTTGACATGAGAAAATGGCTCTTCTTACTCCGTGGAGTTGAAAGAAGTACCACTGATGGGAAGGATAAAAGATGTACAAGTGGCCCTAGCAGACTACCTTGAAAAGAAGGTGTTACTCATGATCTTAGTGGTGGACATCCCAACATATTTTGGTATGCTATTAAATAGGAGCTTCTACAGAGACCTGGGTGGAGACATTCGAATGGATTGATCATCTACAACCATTCAAGTGAAGGGTGAAAAAAAGAAGTTACTACACGTGTGGAAAATGAAGTACATAGTCCAAAATTTAGAGGACTCAAGTGCTAAAATATTGTTCCAAGACAATGGGATGGGTAACTACTTCCTCATATCTGAAATATATATTTTTTTCTTCTCCTCACTGAAGATGAAGAAGAGTAGTTGTGGATCATGGAATTTAATGGAATCCAATCAAATGTAGGGTATAGAGCTAGAATTTTCCTGACCTCTCCCTCAGGTGAGTTCTTTCCATTTGCATAAAAGTTGCAATTCAAGAACAACAACAACACCATAGAGTATGAGGCCCTTCTCCTCGGAATGGATGCCTCTGAGTTCATGGGTATTAAAATCTCAAATGTCTTAGAGATGCTGAAGTAATTTTCAAGAAGGTGAAAAATCAATATTAGGTCAAGAACCCAATACTCAGGCACTATAGGATCCAATTTTGGAACTATATATAATCTTTTGATGCTTTCTCCATTCAATCCATTCCTTGTGATCAGAATGAAAATTTTGACTCTCTTGTAGTATTAGCTTTTTTGGTGACTCTGTACCCATGGTTTAAAAAGGACAAAGTGACCATCAAATTGGTTTTCAAACCAATTATGCCATATAATGTAGATCATTGGCAAGTTTTCAATGATGAAAGTCAGATTCTCTCTTTCTTGGAGCAAAGAGACAAATTTAGTAGTCCCTTCTATGAAGGAAGTGATAACCCACATCGATATTCAATGGAGGAAAAGGAAAAATAAGGAATAGAAAAAGTTGGTTCAAAGGGGATAACTAGATTCAAAGGAAAAAATATCCCAAAAGTCTTGGTTCTCTAGAGGATTTGTTTGAAAAACACGATAGGTTCATCAAGGAGAGAGCAAGAGTGGTGTGCCATCTCATCTCAACTTGATCATATTAATCAAATCATCCTTCATCTAGACCCACAATACTTCAAATTATATGTTCAAGACTTCATTTTCGATATGACTCCACCTAGCCCATACACTGTTAACCAAAATAAGCTCCCTCTTATTTTGGGTTAACTAACTTCCTTTTTGTGCCTCAGCAAAATTTTTACACATTTCAGGCACTCAAATTTTTTTGGGTATTGCTTCAATAGATAGACAATTTCTTCCCCTTTCCAGAAAGATAAAGAAGTCCTCCTAACTCCTTGTATTTTTTGAGTTATGGCTCGGCGGAGTTTGGAGGGGAAATTTTCCCAAGGCAGGCCCGCGGAGGTAAGGAGGAAAATTTGCTAGGGAGTCTCGGGTTGGAAGAGCAGAGAAATAAATTTTGCCAAGGAAAATTGGTAGGTTGGTGGAGGTGCAGAGAGAAAGTTGGAACTTAGCCCTTTTTAGGGAAAAATTCTCAAAGTCAAATTTTAGCCGGCAGGCCCGAAGGAGGAACAAAGCGCATTCGCAGGGCCAGGGAGAAAATTTTTCCACTTAGCCTTTTTGGGGAAAAAGGGTTAAAGTCAAGAATTGGCCTGTGGATCTGGAAAAGGAAAATGGTCAAGGCTCCACTCTAATCAGAAGCTGACATGTGTCATGCGTGAGCGCAGGGACACAGAGTTGTTTGAGAATTTTCACAAAAATTAAAAAAAGGGCAAAAGGCAAAGTTTGAGGCCATGGGCCCATGAAGGAAGAAAACTAAGCACACTTCCGCACCAATAAGAATTTGACATGTGTTATGCAGACTTGAGGGGCTGCAGAGATTTTTGGGAAATTTTTCCAAAAGTGGAAAAATAAAAAAAAGGAGCCCTGCCTTCGCCGACCCCAATAGGTGCCACGTAACCAGAGGAAGTGCAGAGATGTAGAGTGTTTTGGGAAATTTTTGGAAAAGTGAAAAAAGTAAAATTTGGGCCCATGGACCCATTTTCAAATCTGATTCGCTGCCATTTTTTGACCTAATTTGTGCCTTGAAATTTGTGCCCAAATTTATGCCCTGATTTTTCCCTAAATCTTCATATGGGCATATCTTTCGATCTAGAGATCAAATTTGGGAAAAATCAGACTCATTGGAAAGATCTTGATCTCCTCTATGCATTGGAGGCATAAAAACATCATTTTTTGTAGGTTTCAAGGAAGAAAAATATAGAAACGTCTTTCATGCCTTTAATGCGAACCAGATTGCTTCGAATGAGTCATTTTTTTTTCTCAATCCGCCATGGTTGCCTTCTCCCACATGCCAAGGATGAAGAATCAACTTGATTTGATGGGAAAAAACCCTAAAATGTCTTCTCACACCATTAAACCAAGATCAGATCACTTTGAGAGCTGTGTTTTGCTAAAATTCATCATTTTTCTTCCAACACGCAAAACAGAAATAGAGGAATCGATTTGACGGGTTTGCAGGCCGATTTGAAAGGGATTAATGGCAGATGGTTGAGTTAAACGATCTAATTTTCTCCCTCTTCTACTTTCTCTCTCTTTACTTTAGTTATAAATGGAAAGGATTCGATCATTTGTTTTGTTGGACATTTTTCTCTTGCAAGCTCTTCTTTTCTCCTTAGTAGGTGGATTTGAAGGAGTTTCAGACCTCCCATGAAGACTGCAACACGTTTTTTGCCTCTCTTCCAGTGTAATGCATTATATCAAACTTGGGAATGATAATGCATGTTTTGTGAATGATTTTCCAATCCTCTCATGTGTTTATTATTGTCTTCTGATATTTCATTATATTTTAGCAATCTGTGCATGTTTTGATGCTGCATCTCCATGATCTGTGTCTATTTTGCAAAACAAGAAGTTCAACACTCCTTTGGTGTATCACCATTTTGTTTTTTTCTTAGTTTTGTTTCCATTTCCATGTTTTCTCTCAACCCTGTCTCCTTGGTAGTTTTAGAGTAGGATTTTGAATCAGAACCTCTGCAAAAATTACATGCATACACCTAAACAGAGGAGTAGGAACCAACCTCAATCTGGAGAGTTTTCCCAATTTGCAAGGTCCCACACTTAGGGAAAACTCCATGTTGTGCATTCACACCAAATTGACCATTTGTCTACAACAGATCTGAGGGTCGATTTGGGGGTGCTGTGAATTTTCACTAATAGTTTTGGCACACCCAATGGGACCCAAGAGGTCTTCCCCTTCATAATTTGTAGGTTGGTGTGTTCCTTTGAATATTTCAGCCTTTGTAGGAATTCTCAAGCACATTTTCCAACTCCATCTAGTCAACAACCTATCTTAGAAGTTGGAGACCCTCTTTCCATTAATTTTCATTCATTTTTCATCCATTATTCCTTCCATCTCTTCCATCTTCTTCCATTCCATGAAGTTGTGCAATCATGACTTCATTTCCATCATGGAATTCACATTCACAACAACAGCAGTACATTCCACCTCCAATGTGCTTTACAACTCCTTCAAATCAACATTTTGAGTAGATTCAAGATCAACATGCATACCTATATGAGCAGTAATACCAAAATCAGTTTGGTTATGAAACATATCAAGAGCAAGGGTACCAAATATGAAGACAATCAAACGTAAGATGTTGGTCTGTTGGAGAAGATCCAAAAAAATGGAGATTGGTATGGTGCAATCAAGAGAAACAACTCAAATGAAGGCTTTCAAAATTGGTTACAGGGCACCTTATCCATGGGTTGGCCCTTTTCCAAGACACTTTAGCCCTCAGAAGAAGATGGACTTCATGGTGGAGATGCTGCCCCAAATTGCAAAATGGACTGAAGGGATAGAGGTGTATGAGAGGTGTATTCAGCAACCTTGTCAACGGGTAAGCACACCACCTCATACTCTTTCTTTTCCCCCTTTTCAATCTGTATCATTTCAGCAGTGTCAAGTTTCAAGCTTCCCATATAATGTCTGAAAAGTTGATTCCATTTATCGATCCCCTAGTATTCCACCTCATCTCAATTCTTCTATCCTTTTCCCTTCCAAACAACCATCCCCTCCAAAGAAACAAGAGTATCTACCTCCTCCACCACCACAAAAAATTACAAAATCAATTGAGTTACAACCCACCCCTCCTCTTGCATTCCCAAATCCATGTTGGGAAGATAAAAATTAGAATGCCAGTCAAGGAAAACAGTAGCAAGAAGAAGAGCCAAACAAAGAAGAAAAAATTAGAAGTTTGGTAAGCTTGGCTCTCAAATTTGGGATAAAAAAGATCCCCTTGATGGTTAAGCCTTCAAAGGAGATTAAAGTTGAAGAACAAGTGGTGGCCAAGGCTGATTTTATAGTAGCAGATAAGAAAGAAGATCAGTCATCAAGTCACTCAGAGTGTAGTGTCCATGTTGGCACTCTGCTAGAAGAATATGTTGATCCAATAGAAGTTGCACAATCAACCATGGAAGAGGAAAGAAAATCAGCTCAAAGTCCCATTGGAAAGGGGCAAGTGGATGTTGCAATCTAAGAGGAGGGAGAAGCTGCTCCAAATCTAAAAGAAGAGGAGAAAATTCCAGCTGTGGAGGAGAAAAATGCAGATCCAAAAGCTTTAAACACCAAACAGGCTATAGAAGAACCTTCAGTTCTTCCTTCTACTTCATTCTCTTCAAGCTCCAATGTTGAAGAAGAGTTTGATCTTTCAAACTTCATCTTTGAGAATGAAGATAACCATGGTGATCAAGTTGTAGATCAAAAGAACACCATGGAAGAGGTTGAGCATTTGTAGCAGGACAACAAGGAGGTAGTTTATCTATCAGATTTGGAGGATTGTTTTGATGGAGAGGAACCAGTTGAAATCACATTGTTTTCTCCTTCATCATCCATCTTCCAAACACAAGAACCTGCTACCATGAAGGAGAGCATTCATTTTTAGCAGCCTGCATTTTATAGCAGCTCTTTGGAATCAAGTTTGGGAGATTTAAACCTTTCATACTCTTCATTGGAGGAAGAAGAGAAAGAGCAAGAGAACTTCATCACTTCTTCCACACCATCCATTCAAGAAGGTCTACAAGAGGACTCCATTTTTGGAGTTGAAAATTAGAGCAATGAGCATATCAAAAGGATCAGACCATGCCCAATCAGGTACTTGGCTTCATTGGAGCTAAGGGAGAAGCCAAAACTAGTCATGCTTACTTCTAAGCATGAGGATGATATGCAAAGTACCAAGGATCAGCTGCAATACCTCTTCAATCCAAATGCAGAGCAACTAAAAGAGGTATCTAATTTGTTTTTAGTTGACACCTTGCTAATTTGGGTGGAGGACCAAATTCTTCTTAGTTTTCCACTCATACTAACAGCCATGATCATCTCTAAATCAATTGCATGGCTACCAATTTTGAAGAAGGGAAGCTATTTTACACAACCAGTTGCAGGGTTTGTTTAGCCCACCTTTGCTTCCAGTTAGAGTAGAGTAGGTAGGTTTGCTTTCAGTAGAATAAGTGCTTGTGCACACTCTGCATATCCCACTTGGGGTATGTATGATTTCCAATTTTGTACATAGTTGTTTGGTGTTGTTTTGGTTGCTCTTGCATAGTTCATTTCAGTGGCATTTTGGTGAAGATCAACTCCAAGTTTCAGTGGGTTTCCAAGTGACTCAGAGGTCAGAATTTTAGAGTTCATATCAGAATCAGTTTATTAGGCTTGACTCCATGCCCAATGGATGCTTCAAAGGCCACTGATCTTTCACCTAGCAGGTAGATGACCCCTGAGAGTCGCCAAATTGTTAACCAAAATAAGCTCCCTCTTATTTTGGGTTAACTAGCTTCCTTTTTGTGCCTCAGTTAAATTTTTACACATTTTAGGAACTCAAAATTATTTCTAGGTATTGCTTCAACAGATAGATAATTTCTTCTAGCCTTTCCAGAAAGGTAAAGAAGTCCTCCTAACTCCTTGTATTTTTTGAGTTATGGCTCGACAGAGTTTGGAGGGGAAATTTTCCCAAGGCGGGCCCGCAGAGGTAAGGAGGAAAATTTTCCACTTAGGCCGATGGAGCGGAGAAATGCAAATTTTTCCAAAGCCGAAATTGGCGGGTTGGAAAGGAAGGCATGGAGATAAAGTTGGAACTTAGGCCTTTTGGGGGGAAAAATGCTCTAAGTCAAATTTTAGCCGGTAGGCCTGAAGGAGGAACAAAGCTCATTCACAGGACTAGGGAGAAAATTTTGCCATGTTAGGCCTTTTTGGGGAAAAATTTTAAATTCAAGAATTTTGGCCTATTTGGTCATAATGGAAAAGGAAAATGATCACCGCATCTACTCTAATTAGAAGATGACACATGTCATGCGGAGTAGTGGGACATGGAGATTTTTGAGAATTTTCACAAAAATTAAAAAAAGGGCAAAGGGTGAAGTTTGAGGCCATCAGCCTGTGAAGGAAGAAAACAAAGCACACCTCCATGCCAATAAGAAGTCAACACGTGTCATGTGGACCTCAAGGGCCGTGGATATTTTTGGGAAATTTTTCCAAAAGTGGAAAAATAAAAAAAAGGAGCCCTGCCTCCACCAACCCCAATAGGTGCCACATAACCAGCGGAAGTGCGAAGATGTAGAGTGTTTTGGGAAATTTTTGCAAAAGTGCAAAAAATAAATTTTGGGCCCATGGACCCATTTTCAAATCTAATTCACCGCCATTTTTTGACCTAATTCATGCCTTGAAATTTGTGCCTAAATTTATGCCCTGATTTTTCCCTAAATCTTCATATGGGCATATCTTTCGATCCAGAGATCAGATTTGGGAAAAATCAAACTCATTGGAAAGATCTTGATCTTATGTATGTATTGGAGGTATAAAAACATCATTTTTTTACAGGTTTTGAGGAAGAAAAGGTCAGAAACATCTTTCATGCCTTTAATGCAAACCAGATTGCTTTGAATGAGTCATTTTTTGCTCAATCCACCATGGTTGATTTCTCCCACATGCCAAGGATGAAGAATCAACTCAATTTGATGGGAAAAAACCCTAAAATGTCTTCTCACACCATTAAACCAAGATCAGATCGCTTTAAGAGCTATGTTTTGCTAAAATTCATCATTTTTCTTCCAACACGAAAAATAGAAATAGAGGAATCGATTTGACGGGTTTACAGGCTGATTTGAAAGGGATTAATGGCGGATGGTTGAGTTAAATGATCTAATTTTCTCCCTCTTCTTCTTTCTCTCTCTTTGCTTCAGTTATAAATGGAAAGGATTCGATCATTTGTTTCGTTGGATGTTCTTTCTCTTACAAGCTCTTCTTTTCTCCTTAGCAGGTGGATTTGAAGGAGTTTCAGACCTCCCATGAAGACTGCAGCACATTTTTTGCCTCTCTACCAGTGTAATGCATTGTATCAAACTTGGGAATGATAATGCATGTTCTGTGAATGATTTTCCAATCCTCTCATGTGTTTATTATTGTCTTCTGATCTTTCATTATATTTTAGAAATCTGTGCATGTTTTGATGTTGCATCTCCATGATCTGTGTCTATTTTGCAAAACAAGAAGTTCAACACTCCTTTGGTGTATCACCATTTTGTTTTTTGCTTAGTTTTGTTTCCATTTCCATGTTTTCTCTCAACCCTATCTCCTTGGTAGTTTTAGAGTAGGATTTTGAATCAGAACCTCTGTAAAAATAGCATGTATACACCTAAACAAAGGAGTAGGAACCAGCCTCAATCTGGAGAGTTTTCCCAATTTGCAAGGTCCCACACTTAGGGAAAACTCCATGTTGTGCATTCACACCAAATTGGCCATTTGTCTACAGCAGATATGAGGGTCAATTTGGGGGTGCTGTGAATTTGCACTAACATGCACCTATATCTGAAATCTTGCTAAAATTAGATCCTTGGAAGACAATTATAGTCATGTATTATAAAATTTATAGGGCATCACTTGACAATATAACCACAGTGACCAATCTTGTCTCTTCCTTGTCTTATATCAGCATTCAAGAGGAGATTAGACAAATATATTTTGACTAGATATAAATCACCTTGAGAACCACTTACTTTTCCTATTTTAAGACTTTATAGAATCTCTACCCCTGACATATACCAACAAGATATGCTCTATGTATACTAACTTTGTTTTGAGCCTAACTTCTTATTACAAAGATTGTATTATTCTTGTACTTGATAATTAAATGTAAGTAACCTAATTTCAGTCTTTTAGTGTGTTGTATAGGTAGTCCAAGGACATGTTTCTGTCTTGTGGTTTGAATATACTATAATTTCCTTGGTATGAATTCTTCTACCTTTCACACTTCTGGATTAACTGACAACTATGGTCTTCTAAAATGAATCATAGTCAACAAAGCATATAATTCTAAGAATAAGACTCTGAACTTGATGAATGCATTTAAGATTAGGAAAAAGGGATGATTACCATGTTCAACACTGGTGGATGATGAATCTATCATAATCAATGTCTGAAAGGACCATCTATTTATTAATTTCTCTACTAAGTCCCTTGTGATCTTCCTTTATCCCTATTCTAGGAATCTTCTCTTCTGTTTAGAGTCTTAATTACAACTCTTGGTTTTTGGTCTAGATTCTATTACCACCCATCACCTTCTTATTCTTCAGTCATATTCCTATAAACTCCACTTATCCCTTTATATGAAACAAAATTCTTAGACACCCAGCCTTGTACCTAAACTCTTCTCTATATCTTGTAAATGTAATAATAGTATCTTGGTTCTCTGATTATGATAGGGAAGTGCTAACGAAAAAGGATCAATGTATTCATAACTTAAAGCATTATAGTTGTCTTCATGTATCTCTATCAGTGCATTCCTTCTTATTACTCAGTACAAGGTCTTTTGTATGCTTCTTATTACCTGCCCTGACCACTTATAGTCCTTCTCCATATAGAAATCAAGTGCTAAAGTGAAGGTAGAGGCTTGTCAAAGAATGAAATTATGGTTTTTAGATGTTATTTAATAAGAATTTGGTGTTCTTAAACTTTCATGGACCAAAACCATACCCATTACTCCCAGCTCAGTTTTGTAAACTCTTGCAAGTGACTAAATCAGGTCTCCTAGAGGTGCATTCAGTCAATATTACAAGAATTAGGATATTTAATTTCCAATATCATTATTTATCATGTTTCACACCTTGGATAAAACCTATTACATCCTCTCACCAAGTATAAAAACTTGATAGTAGAGAAATTACCAAAAATTGCATACTCTTTCTCATTGTTTTATACTCTGTCACATTCCATTTGCTCGCCAAAACATAGTCATGAATAATTTTTCGTGGACAATCTATTCACATTAAAATTTGATGCTCTTCTTATTTGTGGGAGAACATAACCTTTCCCAAAAATTCATAAATTTTTTATTTGTGCAATCACAAGATACATGATGCCCTAATTTTGGACCGAGAGCAAACATTTAGCCACAAAACCCATATCTTGCATCATCACATGTTATAATAAATGTATTTGGATTTATAAGCATGTGGGGAACCTTTAGATCATGACAGTCAAGATATTTTCTATGTATAAACCATGAGGATGATTTTTCAACTCACTGTCCCTGTCAAACCCTTGTGTAAAGTGCTTGCAAGCATGTAAAATCACCAAAATAGAGTTACTAGTTCATAAACTAAGCATCACCACATTATGAATCAATAAAATACACACAAGTGAAGAATAATTAAGAGGCTTAGAAATTTTAATTTCAGTTTATTCATATCCCCTAAACCTATTATACAACAGATTCTCCATACAATATTTGTACTTTTTCCTCAAAAATCCACTTCCTCCATGAAAATTACTTACCTCTCTGTCCCCCTTATTGAGAATTCGATATCCTAACATAAAACATCCTATTTTTCCTCCAATGGAGATCCTCCTCCTTAAGATAGGGCTTTTAACTTAACTAGTTGTCGAGATATTTTCTCAACTTTTGCATAGGAATAGAAAGTTTGTTTTTTACAACTAGGACAACTTATTCATAGTTTATTCAACCCCATTTGACCTCCAAAAAATCCTAGGACAACTAATACTTCTTCCTATGTAGGATAAGATAATAAAACAACTCATATCCAAATAAACATTTACTTCTACTTTTACTCTCATGTAATTATGAGAGTTTACATTACATTTCAAAAATTCAAACTTCAAATAAATGGAGGAAAACTTATTTAAACACTTAGTGCATGTTTGCATGCCTTGAGAAGGTTGATTATCATTTTTTCATTATCTTCAAGCATCATGAGGTATTCTCTTGCATCAAAGAGAGTCATCACAGTGTACAAATGAGTTCAAGAAAGAAAATATTGGCACCACAGAGAAACCCAATATGGTGAACATTAGAAAGTTTGATTTCCTGAAGAAAAGAGAAGATTCGTCTCATTGTTGAGAAAATATTTCGATGCCTTGGCATATTCCTATGATGAAATCAAATCTTTACAACCAAAGGAAATTCACCACTCTATTTTGTTAAATCCTGAAGCCAATCCTCTTAGGCAAAAACAATGGCCATACAATCTAAATATTACAGATACCATCAAGGAGGAAGTATTGAAAATTATAAATGATACAATCATCTTATCTATCCACCACTCCACGTGGGTAGTGAAAATTTTCCTAGTGTGAAAGAAAAATGGGGAGATAACAATTTATGTGGACTTTCACAACTTGAATAAGGCCTCTTTGAAAGATAAATATCCATTTCCAATCATGGACCACATCCTATAAGTGGTCATAGGGTCAAATATGCTCTCATTGCTTGACGGTTTCTCAGGGTATAACCATAATGAGGTCACCAAGGAAGACAAATCTAAAATAGACTTCACAACACCTTGGGGAAATTTTGTATACATCAGAAGGCCTTTTGGTTTGATCAATGTGGTATCAACCTTCCAAAGAGAAATGGACCTAACATTTAAGGATCTTAAGCACTACATTGTAAGATACCTAAATTTCCTTTCAATATTCTCAAAGAAGCAAGGAGACCACATACAACATCTTGAACAAGTGCTCATCAGATGCCGACAACATGGACTATCCCTAAATCCCAAGAAGTGTATCTTTGGGGTTACCGAAAGAAAACTCTTTCGGAAAATTGTGAACATGGAGGGGGATAAGATTGATCTAGAAAGGATAAAATAAATCCAAGAATTTCCCTTGTAGACAAGAAAAAAGGGAGTCCATTCCTTCTTTGACAAAGTCAAATTTCTCTGACACTTTTTCCTAGACTTCTCTGAGTTGACCAAGCATATCATTGTCATGATGAAACCTCATACTAGCTTCAAATGAAATAAGGAAGGAAAGATGGAATTCAAGGTAATCAAAGAAGTAATAACAAAGGATCCTACCTTGGTGCATCCTGATTTCAATAAGGACTTCATCTTGTATTACTATGCTTCAGATCACACAATATTGGCCATGTTGGTCTAGAAGAACAAAGAAGGCCTCAAATCTCCCATTGCTTTCATGAGCTCCCCTCTAAAGAACCATGAGTTGAATTACAATAACCTAGAGAAGCATGCCTATGTTGTAGTCAAAGCAGTAAAGAAATTTAGGTTATACATTCTCAACTCTTGCATGGTGGTAATGGTTCAAGTTTATACTATCAAGTCAATCCTTACCCAAAAGGTTTGACTTGGAGATCAAACCTTCAAACTTGGTAGGAGGGAATGGCCTATACTGATTGATTTTTGAAGATGAAACACTTTTGAAAAATAATAATATATGATAATGCTTATGCTGTGACTGTATAAGTAAGGACCTGCCTCAAGTCCTTTTTATAAAAACAACAAGTGAGTGGTATTATGACATTGCTTACTTTCTAACTTACAGTGAGTTTCCTTCTCACCTTGAATTTAAAAAAAGATGAACCATCAAGCTTAAGTCTATAAAGTATGTCATTTAGAACCATGTGTTGGACAAGAGAGGACTAGATGAGTGCTTCTTGAAGTGTGTAGATAAATAAGAACAAGAGCACTAGCTAAAGGGATACCATGATATGGCATCTGGTGGGTAATTTTATGCAATGGTCGCTACTCATAAAATTATTTGCTTTAGGTACTATTGGAATAATCTATTTATGAATTCCCAAGAATGGGTCTCCAAATGTGAAACATGTCAACAATTTTTTGAGAGACCACAACTCACTGCACTTCCTCTTAGGATGGTGGTAATTGAAGAAACCTTTAAACAATGGGGCTTGAATTTAACCAGAGTTCTAAATCTCCATTCAAGTATAGGTCATACTCATGTGCACACAACAACTGATTAATTCAAAAATTGGGTAGAGTAAATCCAAAACAATTAGGATAATTCTAAAATAGTGTGTAATTTTATCAAGGATAATATCATTGTTCGTTTCGGGATCCCCTAAAATATTGTGGTTGATAATGCCACATATTTTTCCTCCAGGGAGTTGACTGAATTTTTCTACAGCTATAATATATATTTGTCACATGTATCAGACTATTACCCATAAGGGAATGGTGAGGCTGAATCAAGAAACAAAACTATTGTGACCATAATCCATAAGCTAGTGGATGAGAAACAAAACAATTGGCACAAGATGATTTACGATGCATTATGGGTAGATAGAATAAAACCTAAGAAAGCAATTGGTATGTCACCATTATAATTGCTCTATAGGATATGAAAAGAGATTTCAATCTTAGTTGATATTCCTACACTTTGATTGCTCTAGGTCATGGAAGATGGTCAATACCGTGATTCCATTGATAAAATAATTTTGTTTCTTGAGAAGATTGAATAAGATAGGTTCAAGTTGGTGGAATGTATCAAAGAACATCAACTAAAGGTCAAAATTTTGTTTGACAAGAAAGAAAAATCTCAGGATTTCAAAGTTAGAGACCTTTTCCTACTTTGGGACAAGTTAAGAGAACCTAAAGGAAGCCATGGGAAGTTTAACTCTTTGTGGCTTAGTGTAGACACAAAATTATGCACTTTAGGCATTATTTAGCTCAGTATTATACTACTATTTAGAAGGTTCTCAAGTGAATAAAATACTAGTTAATCCCACCTTTTGCCATCTTTATTTTTTATTTGTTTCATCATTCCCACATATTTTCTTGCACTTATCCATCATTTCACAACTGCCTTATCATTCTAGCCCAAAATCAGGGTGCCCCAACCTGTACTGTGGTGCCTCGGGGCACCCTGGTCCCACCCTAGGCACCCCAATCTATGTTTCTCTTTTTCCACTTCTTTTTGGGGCCTTTCTAGCAATTTTTTTTTTCCATATCCTTTTCCCAGTCGGCCTTGTCAAGATTAATTACAAAATTAAGCTTGAGATCCCTATAAATATAAATTTATAATACCATAATGAGGGTCATAGTGTCACATACTACTATCTCTCCATATAGAGTTGCATCCATTACATCACTTGCATCCACATAGTACCATGCATCAAGGCTAGGAGATCTACATCACACACACAACATAGGGGGAGGGATTCTATTCTATTCAATGCACAATTGCTATTACTTTTTTATATATTTACTATTTCTCGCTACTTCAAAAATTACGACTGACACAAGAGCATTTAGGACATGACATACACACACTCACTAGAATTACATCTGGCTCCGAAATGTAGTGCAACGCTCAATGATAAGACCACTATTTTGGTGGCTGAGGTCGATCCGACCCATTCATTTTGCATTTTGATTTTTCCTAGGGTTTGATACTTTGTTGTATATTGTAGGTCATTATTTAACTCATCTGGCGAATATAGTGCGACAGACAGGAAGAGTTTCAGATTAACTTGCAACCATACCAAACTCAGATGGAGAGATTTTACAGAGACCAAGGCACCCAATCTATAGACCAGGGTGCCCTAGTATCTTCCTAGGTTCCCCAGTCAGTTTAGATCTCCCAAATCTAGTCTTTGCAGGACTTTTGAGTGATCGTCTGCACTTCCAGATTCTTTTTCCAAACCTGTGACAACCTCTGACAGTCTCTTTGAATCAGCTAATCCATTTCTCTTCCTTCTCTTGCATACTTAGGGTTTTATTTAAATTAGAATAATTATTTAGTAGTGTTTCCATATTGCTTTTAATTTCATTTATACAACATTTTAGTCCTCCTAATTCGATTAACTAGTGGCTATACTTTCATAGTTTAGTTTCCATTTTTATTAATCATTTTGGTGAAATATTATCTCCTCCTCATCCCTACCATTAGTCCGTACCCACTTTACATGTACACACATCATACATGGTTCATATTGGGAAAATGTCCCATTTTATCCTACCGATGATGTCACCATATGTTCCCTTGCTGGCCTCACTCATCCTAGTTTTACTTTCGATGACCTTCAACCTTCTACCTATTCTCCTCATCTATATTACGGCTTTGTCACTATTATTTCTGCCTATAATTTGCTTATTTTTCATCTTATAGTATATTTACCGCATACCCCTTATTCCTCTCCACTCACATTAGGGGATTCTTGGATTACTTACATTGGTGGTACATTAGACCCTAGTCATACCGAATTTTTTTTCCCTATGTCATTCAATCATGTCCTCATCTGGAATAGTTCCTTTCTTGGCTACTCACATAACTACACACAATGGTATGCCCACAGTTTCCCACATCCCCTATTTACTGACAAAGATTATGATATGTGCATGTAAAATCTACGCCTCATTAGATCCTTGTATGATCAACCAAATACTATTGCTTACCAAGTCACTAATGCTTGTCCATATGAATTTGACCCTAAGGATGACGATCTTCTCGATGAATTTACATGATTTTTTTGCCACATACGCTTGGGGGCATAGCCATTACATAATTCCCCCTTCATCATATTAGCATAGATACTTCTCTCATCTTTACATTCTCATATTTATCACACATCATATCACCCTTGTTAGCCGATGATGCACTCTTGTGCTTCAGTTCACACTTGATTATTGATGGATTACCATTACACTGAACCCCACACATAACAATATAGGTTCTACACATTTACATTCTATCACATACACCAAAAATCCTACATCATTCTTTCTATACTTGGTCTACATCCTATATTATCCTATACATACCTCATCTATTATTCATTTATACATCATCTATATCATACATGCTACACTAGTCGTCATATCATTTGTGTCTAGTTTTGCATATCTTTCTTACATTCTATATTTACACTAGGTCACATTATATATGGGTATAGAATTACCTTTCATCACTACATATTCTACACCTATATCCTCATCTTGCATCATCTACACATCATACCTTTATTACATTGTATTATTCACATAACACATCTATTCATCTTATCCATTCTATACTACACTAGATTCCATTATATATGGGTCTAGTTCCATCTATTATCCTTACATATTCCATTCCTATATACACCTATTAGTTCATTTCGTACATTACACATGATATACATCCTACATTACATTTCTCACACTGCATGTTTACATCCCATATTCATTTCTTGGTCGTTCATACTACGTTGTCTTCTACGCACTGCACTCACTACCCTATGAAACACTTTAGTTCCTCGGTTCATAATCGACTGCCAAGGGTTTACCAATAAAATGGACCTTACATTCACCATGTGCCATCTTTCTCATGTGACATTTCCAGCATTAGTGACATACACCTTAGGTTAAATTGCCACCTATATTATCATCTTGTAGTGGTATACACGTTAGGATAAATCACCACCCCCATTATTATCTTGTAGTGGCATATACCTTAGGGTACATCACCACTTTCTTCTTATTCATCCCATAGTGACATACGCTTTAGGATAAATTATCACCCATCTTCATCCTTTCATCTTATAGTGATATATGCTTAGGGATAAATCATCACTCATACATTCAACAAGTCATGTTATATGCTTAGGCTATAGGGTCCACACACATGTTTCCATATGTCTCATCCCCATCCACTCATTATATAGTGATATAATCTTAGGGATAAATCATCACTCCTCCATTCAAAAAGTTGTGATATACACTTCGTCTATAGGGTTCATGCACATATCTTCACATGTTGTATTTCATCACCATTACATACACATACTCATCACAGCATGCTAAATACAACCAACACTACTAGACCATTTCCCAACGACTCATTCTCATTTATAGTTCATTCTTGACTATTGAGGGGAGAAAAATGAATCTCACTGCATACAAATTCCATCCACTTGGGGGGAAAATTGCTCCTATCATTCCATATTGCATTCCATTCCATCCATCCACAACATACTGTATTGTCTTGGGGGCAGTCACTTTTTGCTTACTAGTGTTTTGTATGATCACTTTATTACACATGTTAGACTGCTTTCTTATATGTCATTATCATACACACATGCACGTTCATGACTATGTCTAGTGTGATCATAGATACAAGAATCTACACGTGATATGGATGCTTTCCTTCTACCCTTCCTATACTGGTCACTAGGGGAAACCACAATCATATTATCTAGGTTCTATTGTTTTATTTTGTACTTAGCAGCTTATACATTTGTTTATACACACTTTTTACATATTGGTTATTTCTCTAACATGATAATTAGCATTGTATGTCCAACACTTGTTTTACAGGATTACATGTTTCCATGACTACTTGTTTGATTCTATCTATCTGCTTTGTTTGCCAGTGTATGCAGTATTTTCCATTTTTTTGTGTGCACACTTGTCTGTTGTTTGTAGCCATGATGGCCTTGTGTTTCTTATGACATCATGAGTGATGTCCAATGTTTGCATCCCGCTTTGTGTGGTCTACTTTTTTTTTTGTATTTACCCTATTGTGTTCGGTAGTTTCTACATTTTCTACATATTTTACACTTGTCTTCTTGCATTCATGTGTTTTCAGACTAACACTTGTTTTAACTAGTCATCCCCTTTTGTACGTGCCTAGGTATCTACCAAGTGTTTCCCTTTCCCCCTGTAGGGTAGAGTTACATAGGTTAGAGTGCGGTTGGTCCTCTTTTAGGGCCACATTCTCCTTTCAGTGATGTCCCATGCACCCCCAAAGAGGGGGGCATCATTGATTTTTTTCTACTAACACAACATATTTACACTGATTAACACATAAAGAGTGAGTTCAGGCCAATCTACGAATTCCATACATAGCATAATCTATAGGAAATGATGTCCTTCAATAATTCTATAGAGAAATTACAGGTTTGGGGGTTACAGTGGGTGTGCCTATCCACACTACTCCGTCCAGTGGTGTCAGATCACCAGAAAAACTAGGAAAATATAGAGATCTCTTCACACATTTCAGAATAATCGGTTAAAGGTTAGAGGATACAACACATTTCCTTCCTATACTTCTTTAGCTAGGGTGGTGTGAGATTTCCCAGAAAACTCATAATAGTACAGGATATCCTTCTACACCTTTTTCTCGAAATGGACCAAGTGCACATGTTCCATTTACACTTTTTTTCTAGTGTATTTTCCATTTACATACTTTAGACATTTCTATATACATGCATATTTTACACAATGTTTTTACATACATACATATTTGACTACTCGATTGTTTTATCCTTGTAGGTCCAACCATTTGAGAAACAAACAGTCAAATTGGGGGAAACAACAACAACAAAAGTGACAATGACAATGACAACACACCACTATAGGCACTTTCCTTTACTAACCATGTAGGTACACTACACACAGCAACAACTACACACACGTTTTACCCTAGGTTCACTCTTATCACTTTTTATGGACATTTTTCATATTTATAATCCATGCTCCTCCACATTTATTTTCTTTTTTATCATTCCATACTTGAGTCTAGTCCATCGCCACATCTTCTTATACATTCTATATAGATATCAGGTATGCATCTCTATCTACTTTATTTTACCAAACATTCCGCTCACCAACATAAAGTGGGGGTAAAATGTAGACACAAAATTATGCACTTTATGCATTATTTAGCCCGGTATTATACTACTATTTAGAAGGTTCTCAAGTGAATAAAGTACTAATTAATCCCACGTTTTGGCCATCTTTATTTTATATTTTATTTCATCATTCCCACATATTTTCTTTCACTTATCAATCCATTTCACAACTTCCACATTGTTCGAGCCCAAAAATAGGGTGTCCCAGCATGTACTGGGGTGCCCTAGGCACCCCGATCTATGTTTATCTTTTCCCACTTCTTTTTGGGGCCTTTCTAGCCATTTTTCATCCTTATCCTTTTCCTATTCGGCCTTGTTGGGATTAATTATGAAATTAAACATGAGGTCCCTATAAATATAAAGTTAGAAGACCATAATGAGGGTCCTAGTATCACATACTATTATCACTCCATCTAGAGTTGCATCCATTTCATCACTTACATCCACATAGTGTCATGCATCAAGGTTAGGAGGTCTACATCACACACACATCATAGGGGGATGGATTCTATTCTATTCCATGCACACATGCTATTACATTTTTCTATAGTTATTATTGGTCTCTACTTCACAAAGTGAGACTGACATGAGAGAACCTAGGGCACGCCATGCACACACTCACCAGAACTACATCCAGGTCTGAAATGTAGTGCAGCACTCAGTGATAAGACCACTAGTTTGGCATATGAGGTCAGTCTGATCCATTCATTTTGTATTTTTATTTTTCCTAGGGTTTGATACTTCCTTTTCTTTTTTAGGTCATTATTCAACTCATCTAGAAAATCTAGTGTGACAGACATGCAAATTTTCAGATCAACTTGTGACCATACCAAAATCATATTGGGAGCTTTTACAGAGATCAGGGTGCCTAATCTATAGACCAGGGCACCCCAATCAATTTAGATCTCCCAGATCTAGTCTTCTCAGGACTTCTAAGTGATCATTTGCACTTCCATATTCTATTTCCAGACATGTGATAACCCACGATAGTCTCTTCCAATCATCTAAGCTGTTTCTCTTCCTTACATACTCAAGCTTTTATTTCACCTAGAATCATTATTTAATAGTGTTTCGATATTACTTTTAGTTTCATTTATACAATGTTTTAGTCCTCCTAATTAGATTAACTATTGGCAATACTTTAATATTTTAGTTTCCATTTTTGTTAATCACTTATTCCATTCTAGATTTTCAAAACTTGCAGAGAGAATGCTTTCTATCTATCTTGTCTGGATGGCACACAGTTGTAGTTTCCATGCAAAGTGCAATCTTTGAAGTTGTACAAGTAGTGAAAGCATGTTGTCCCCCACATTGTACCATAGGTGATGCAGTGTTTGTTTCCATTTCCCTATTGTGTGTGTTTTTTCCCTTTCATGTGTTTGTGTGTTTCCTTTTGTCGTGTGTGTGTACTCCTTTCAGTATATCTATTGATTTTTATAACTCTATGAAGCCCAATGGATAAGGCACTAGTCCAAATTGTAAACTGATATTATGGATTTCCTTCTCATCTTTTCCTCACTTTTTTTTCTCCAGAATGAGTTCCCAAGTGAGATCCAGCTGTTGTCCTGTGTTTTTATAAGGGAAAAATTCAACTTGAAAACATGACAACTCTACCCTAGTGTCATAATTTTTCATAGTAAACCTTCTTGGACACCCTTCCAGACTAGTTCATCCCCTATGTAAGGCCTATCTTCATCCATGTAATTCTCATATCTATGGTATCAACCTTTCCTATCTGTTGAAGAGATGAAAACAAGCTCACAAGTTCCTTTTGAGACAATGTATTTCAAGGTGGATCTTTTGGCCGGCTTAGGAATGGCTATTTTTAGCCTTTCTAAGGTTAGTGCATATTTTTTGGAGTATATTTAAAGCCCTAAATTCATCACAGAGGTGTATTAATGATACAAGATAATTACGTAAGTGATTTAGGAATATTTAGGAAAGATTTGGTGATTTAGGAGTAAGTTCAGCAAAAGCGGGGTTTTGAGGCCAAAGAAGCTTGCACTAGGAAAAAGCACTTGATCTTTGGAAGATGATTCCCAGATATCTAGAATGATTTGGAGGTAAAAATAAATAAATGGAAATTTGATTCAATTATCTACATGGTGAGACTTTCATAGTTTTCTCAAGGCCCTTGCATTTCTTTCCACAACTCATTATTTACAGGCACAACTAGCGATCCTGATAAATAAGGCCATTTAAAAGGATTTTTAAGGTTAAATAATACCTTGATACCCATCGCATTCTTCTTAAAATTCCTTTTACATTCAAACTCATATAGTTAAGTTCCCAAAAGGTCCTCTCAGATCTTTGACAACATCATTTTCAAGCTCCTCTCCAAGGTACATGCTTCGTCCTTAGCCAAATTTTTCAATGCCATGTGGCAGCATGAGGATGAGGTCACTTTTGTGTCCCCTTCATCCCTTTCTAAGAGGACAAGGGGGATATAAAAATTTACCCCCCACCGTAGACCTAACGGACCCACCACATGACCCTGGGAGGCTTCGATAGGCACTTTTTGGTAATTTTCTAGCCCCCGTTCCATGTCATACATGCCCGCCACTTGTCACTTCATGGCTTAGGAAAAATTCCCCCCCCCCCTTATCCCTTTCCAAGGAGACAAGGGAGATGTATGGAAATTCTTCCCCCCCCACCTTGCTCCTGTTTATTCCCTCACATGACCAAGTTTTGTTCCTGGGTGCTAAAATTGAGCCCTTTCCTCTCTCTCCTCCGCCACCACATGTTGCTAATTGTCCTCATGGGGCTAGGGTGAAATTTTGTGTCCCCTTAATTATTTTTTAAGGGGACATAAAAATGTGCCCCCCCTAAAGGCATAAAAGCCAAGAGTTAACATTTTTTTCACTCTCCCCCCATTTTGTTCCAAATCCACTTAGAACTTTGGCGAAAATTTTCTAAAATCCTCCACCTTTATTTTTTCTCTTGCATTCATCCCTCCATGTTATTATGATGACAGAAAGATTATTTCCATAAAAAAATCAAAATTTTAAGATCTCCAAGTGTATTTTTTGGTAGATTGACTCCATAACCCGCAAAGGAAAAATCCTCATATCTTACAAACTAGTCCACAAATCGAGGTGGGTTTTTTTGCATTCTTCACCATTTCTAGGTGCCCTCATAACACAATTGATAGCATTGAAATTCATGTACCATATTTTTTAAGGAAAAAAACCAAGATTTCGTGCCTTGGTTTTGTAATTTTTTATTTCTTTCCGTTCTAGTGATTGGATTAAGTTGAAAATGTATACATGAGATTAAGAGAAGAAAAATATCCTAGTGTAGGTGGTTTCATCAAAATCCGAGGTTTGGAAGGAAAATTTTAAAAAAATAGTAAGTTTCAATAGGAGCACTTAATATAAATAGTAAACTCTCATAGCGGGAAAATTTCTTCAAGGCAGTGTGCACAAGGAACAACAAGGGAAATAAACAAGGTAGTCAAAGGGGAAAAAAGTGAAAAAGAAAATTTACTAAAAATAGTAACTCCCATTCTAGGTGTAGAAAGAGTGCTAGTGTCAACCATGAAATTCAATTTCATAGGTCTTGAGCCATTATCGACTCTCTCATCTGAGTACTTAGGTGTGGGGGAGAATGATGTCACCCATATGGACCTTAAATACCTCAAAGATTGCATACTTGGTGGACCCAGAGAACTAATAGAGGAAAAAAATTTCATGAGCATGTTGTATACAATAGGTGGACATCCAATATTAGTGAAAAGTACAAAATTGGTGTTGGTATTCTCTCATCACTATGATCCAGACACCCATACCATACGAGCAGATGATAACTCAGCCCTGGAAACACTTGTTCCCTAAGACATTTCTCACTCACTATAGATCCCAACCTGGAACAATATGGTTGTCATTTTAAAATATGTTGTAGCAAGTGAATGGTCCAAAAACTATCCTACCTTCAAAGCCTCACACTGGGTTCATGGTTAAAACAAGTAAGAAATCCTTCATGCATGCCAAAATCTCTCTTGTGAAGTGAATTTCATGAAGGTTCTTCATATGTGATCATCCTTCTCAGTCAAGTGACAGGAGAAGAAACAACAAAGGAACTTAAATATTGGATGTCCGTATTCATGCTCACGATCATTGAATGAAAACATATAACTGATTAGGGTAAAATCATCAGCAACAACTTACACCATCAGTTACTCTAGGTACTAGTCTTAAATAAGTTCACAATGAATTCATATTTGGTGTATGCCCTTGCGAGCTCGAGACCATTCAAGAGGTTGCACTTGCACATAATATCTCTCCAAAGGATCCAACATTCGAAAGGTACCCCCCTTTGATTTTGAAGGAAATCAATCAACATTTCACAAGGTTGAATGATGCCTTTACCACGTTTACCATCAGAGCACTAGACTGGAATCCCCATTCAAGGTTTTCACCACAATTGGCTTCTTTGATAAAAAAAAGTATGGCTCATATTTCATACAATTTTCTAATTTCTCCTATATATAAGTATTCGGCTTCAATATTTCTCTGTGAAGGATACTCGGTATCTTAGTGAAAATATCTTATTATTTGAGCTATGCAGATAGCTTTCCTATGTTCATACTAAGCTCAAGAACTAAAAGAGGAAGAAAATATCTTTTCCCATATCAATTGGAATCTTCACTTGTAAGAGTGCCAATGATGTTGCCTAACTGGAAGCTTCCTTCACACCTCTAAGTTTGTATTCATACACCCTGAGGGAAGACTTCAATATCCAAAGTTATCTAGACAATTTCCATCTCCCAGATTCATATCATGTTCCACAGATTGAGGACTAATGGGTGAATTAAATAGATGAATTTGATGTCAGGGAAAAAGACCACATGCGGATGAAAATTGGGAAAATGAAGAGATTCAAATTTGAATGGTATGAAGAAGGAATTCAAGATGATGGAAAAAAATTGTACTATCCTAAACATCAAGTAGTAAATGCCTTACCCCTTCCACATGTGACATGGAGTGTTCACAATTAGGAGACATAAGTGAGTGGACTGAGGTTGTCATCAAGAGATCGAAGGAATGGTTTATAAATAAGAAGGATTCCTCAATTTCATCGGGGAGTTTACCCACTCTTTAGAGATAGTCATCCCATTATTATCCTTCGAAGGTCATGGAGAAGACTTCATTCTTAGTTCATTCTAGAGAGAGTTCAAAGCATAAGGAAGTGAAATCAGAAGCCCACTACTATAAGAGATTGAAAAATATGGTCAGATCAATAGATGAACTCATGGTATAAATAGATCTCAGGGAAAGTGCAATCCAGCCCATCATTCAAATCCTCTACATCCTTAGAGCTTTCCCCCTTTCATTTTCACTCTTAATCCTCTTACACAAGATGCACCCTCTCACCTTGAGCAGGAAAAAATAGTCATGCAAGTTTTTGAGCCCGATATATATGAGATGTTCCCTTGGATGAAAGAAATGATCGCAAAGGAAGCTTGTACAGTCTAAGAGGTGATAGTCCCTAATTTATCAGTGATATCATCATTGGTAAAATTTAAGGGAAGAAAATTTTTTTTCTCAAGAAACATCTCACTTTTTTAGTGGTGTCACAGGAAATTAGTATGTGGAAGTATTTAGGCCAAGGGTAATCAAGCCCATTGAAAAAATGACCCCAAAAAATTATGTGACAATCACTATTTCCCTAGGCCTAATCACTTACGAGTGAGATGCACATATTTTCAAGGAGTATTCCACCCACCTCCTCATAAGGAACCATGAGTATAAAGAGAATATCAATCAATTTGAAGACCATGTGTGAACACTCTCCTTATATGTGCAACATTTTATGGACCTGAATGATTCTTCATTAATCCCAATCAAATAAGTTAGTCCCATCAATAGCTTCAATCTAGAGTCCATTTGAAAAACAAAGGGTTTCACCATGTAGGGACAAGCTAATGAAAAATGGGTGAGTAGGATTGTAGAGAAAGGAAAAGTATTGCTTTCAAATATGATCTCACTATATAGGTACATGTGTTCCATTACCGACAAATTCAGATGACAAGGTACAAACTAGAAAAATAAAAAGAACATTGGGATCAAATACACCCACTAGTGATTGAAATAGGAGAGGCTCATTATTAGGTGTTGGTAAGCAGGGAAGCGTTCGATTCTCCATCTGAGAACCTAACACGTGTTTGGGTAAGGAATCTTATATGTTGGTATGAAATGTTGAATCAAGATATTAATGAATTAGACTTAAATGAGGGGCATGCCTCCAAGATGCAAGATGATGTCAATGCCAGGATACAAAATCTTGGAGTGCCCACTATTGATGAGAACACCTCAACAGATGAATTGTTGAGGCCATTTGAGGAATATGTATATAAATAAGTTGGGGACCCCTTTTCATTCAATGAAGATCTCTGATATCAAATCTACAATTTCAAACATTGTAAAGAAAAATCAGTCATGGTTCGCTAAAATCAAGAACTTTAATGACATATTAGATGGTTGGATCAAGTCCCTAAGTTGTGTCTGCATTCCTCAAGTTGAAAAATTTACACCTGCAAAATCTCGGTATAGTAGAGAGTTTAAGGGAGTGGATATTTTTCTAGTTGATCTTAGCAAGGAGAAATCAGGTAGCAAAGTAGAATCAACGAGGGTGACATCTTTATCGGCCTAGTTATCTCTCTTCTTCTTTTCTCTCTCTTCTCCCCATTCCCCCCCTCCTTCATGTCCTATTTCTTCATTGTAGGTTTTCATTTTTTCCTTTTCCCTATTTTGTCGTATTCATATAAATGTGACTATAGTTAGCATTGTAATAATTCACCCTTAATAAATAAAAGGGGACTTGATTCTATTCCTAGGAATATGAAAAGTTACATGTTATGAGGGACAAATGAAAAGTCATGTGGGGGGTAGGTGAAGAGTCTTTCCACACTCTATAAATTTTAATGACTTCCCCATTCTTAAGGGTTGTCAATTTTGTATGCTCAGGAGTAGATAACTACTTGTGTAAAGAAAAAGAGATAGATAATTTACTCTATCCTCCTTCTCATATGTTCTTTCATTCCTCTCAATGTACAAGTTTTCCAGAATATCAATGAAGAAGAAAGGAGTTTCTTTATTTTCTTGATGAGGTAATTAATGAAACTTTGTGTTCATAATTCCATCTTGTCTTGGTATTAGTGAAAAAATTGTTTTATTTTTTATTATGTGTGATGATATGTTCTGATTAATATTTGTAGGCATCTAATTTTCTGTAGACACAAAATATTGCACTTTAGGCATTATTTAGTCCTGGTATCTTAGTACTATTCATATGGTTTTTGAGTGAAGAAAGTATTGACTAAACCATGTCCTTTAGTAATTTTACTTTGCATTCTATCATCACTTACGACCTTGAACACATACTTTCCCAGTATATTTTTATCATTTTGCATCATTCTACCTTTGACTAGGGTGTTTGACCCTGTACTAGTATGCCCCAGGCACCCTAAGCCTTTTTTACAATTTATCGCCACTTTTTGGGAACTTTCTAGCCATTTGAGCTTTCTATATTTTTATTGGTTGGCCTTTTTGGGGTTAATTACAAAATTAGAACAAGAGAACTATATAAGTATAAAGTTATGAGACCATAATGAGAGACCAGACACTAAGCACTACTATCATCACCTAAGGTTGCATCCATCAAAGGCTCCATTTACATCTATCTAGCTCCATCACAAGGTATAAGGCTAGTTCATCTGCATCACACTACATAGGAGGGGAGTTTATTCTATTCCATCAACCATTTTATTACATTAAATAACATAGTTATTTCTCACTACTTTCAAAAAGTGCAACTAGCATTAGAACACATAGGGCATGATTGCACACACACACACACATTAAAATACATTGGGTCTGAGATGTAGTATAACACTTAATTAGTAAATCCACCATTATGGCTACTGAGGACATATCAACCCATTCATATGAATCTTTCTTTTTTAGGGATTTGATGCTCATCTTGGGGTTTTGTAGGTAATTCCTTATTGTAGGCATTATAGTGACATCTGACGCAGTTCAACAAAGTTAGTGCGACAAGAAGAGAACACATGCAAACATCCAATGACACCTCATAGGAGTGTTTTAGGATATTTCCACAGACCACGTCACCCATAAACATTTTTTTCCCTCTCAAAGAGCCCCAGTTCAGCTAGAGAGCTTGAGTATGTGCTTTCTCAAGATTATGTGTGATAATTTCCTCATCCTATTTTCCTAGTTCACAATGGGACATAGTCCAACACCTTCGTCAAATGAGATAAGCTCTATCTAACCCTTCTTGCACTTTAGCATTTCATATTTTCATAGATTAGATTGTTTGTGTAATTTTCTTTATGTATTTATTTATTAGTTACTATTTTTATTAGTATTAGATTAACTTAGAATATATTCCAAATTTTAGTTAATCATGTTGGTGAACTTGACGTGAGACACTACCTTCCACTTCGGGCTCTCTTTCTCTTCTTTACTATGGCTCACTCTTCTGGCGATTTTACTGGGGCTCATCTTAAATCCATCAATGACCATATCTCCGAGAATCCCTAAAATCTAGACTTACTTTTACGTGTTGCTCATGAGGAAGCTACCAATTTGGTGGACCTTAATGCTTTCATGCCCATCTCTACTTCCATGATTTCCCAACCAATTTTTTCCACTCTTCCTCCCATTTCTACCATTCTTATTTTTGTTACTACTCTTACAAATCATTTCACACCACCTCTTGTCTTTCATACATGGCATGTTTCCTCTGTTTACACTGAAGACTTAATGTCTCTCTATCAAGACCTTCAAGTGTAGATTCGTTAGTTATAACATGTTACCTCTCACACATCCCCATATTTAGATTCCACCTTATTATTGCATATTCTAACAACTTATTGAGATGTTATCTCTCTGGCCCCACATATCATATTGCAACAACTTATTGATAGAAATATTATCACACTTCCTCCACCACTTAAAATAGACCCATTACCACCAAAAGGTAGGAATTACAATGAGAAATTCTGATGTTACTATTACAGATGGGTGGGAAACTTTAAAAATGGATGTTTTAAGCTCTATACAATCATCCAAAATATTATTGATAACAAAAAGCTTGAGTTTCCAAAGCCTACTGACTCTCCACCTAGCACTGACAAGGGTAAATTCAAACTCAACAATGTGACAAGGAATCAGTTACATCTTTAGCTAATCATGCATACCACACAGTGTCTCCTCCTATTTCAGGGGCTCTTTAATTTTTAGTTGCACATACTGACACTTCACCACCAGTCATCTTTTTTTCTAACCATGACTATCATGTAACTTATACATCTAATAACCTATATATCTAAGCATCTATTGGCTATATTCCCATCAATAATACTAATTTTGACCCATTTTGGCCTATTAGCACATGTTCAATTCCATTTCTTCATCCCATCGGTTACCCTCCATCACAATTTGAGTACCATCTAAACAAACCATATGGTGTCATCAAGCTACACATTATAGTTGGTCCTCTCACTTTGATTGTCCCTTTCCATGTTGGGAAAACATTCAATGGTTGTGACATATTGCTTGGGATCAATTGGATTCATAGGTCTCAATCCATTATCACTATGAATCATTCGTGAATCAAATTCATTCATAACAATCATGTTATATCTATTGACGACATACCCCCATATATTCCATGGCCATCATCTCCTCAAGCATCGGTTCATGCATCTTCTACATCTTCTAGCACATCTCATTATATATTACTAAAAGCACAATCTACTCCTAGCTCACCTACTCATGTATTATCTACGTGACCTCACTACTCCACTAGTCCACATAAGTATAGTACCATTATTAAGACAGTTACTGCATCTCGACATAGGTCACCACCTCATTTTATTCTACGAGGGTGTTCATAACCTTCATGCTTGACATCACATAGATCTCCATTGTTGACACATTTTTCTATGCCACAACATTAATCATATATTAATCCATTGTATGCACATATACTTCATTCACCAGCATAACATCTATCTACTATACCACCAGTACTAGAGCATGGTCATACGATTTTGTCACCACAGGCATCAGATGGAGGACATTCATCCTTCACTACCATTGGATATTACTTTCATTCACACACACTTGGGGGGCTTACCACTCACATAATTCCTCCCCCCTCACCTTAACATAAACACACCTCTCATCTTTTCATTATCATACATCCATCTCATAGCATATGGATACTCATCCACACTGTAACATTGTCATTACTCGATGACACACTCTTGTGCTTCAGTTCAGACTTGACTATTGAGGGAATACTACACATGAACCCACGCACTGCATGTAGGTACCACACATTATATGTCTCACACATTTTACAATACACCTCGCATTTCACACACTACATCATCATGTTCCGTTACATCATTACTATTTAGACATTTACACATCTACACATCATACATTATCTATATATCATACATCATATTAGTATTCATCATATATGCATCACACTCCTATTGTCTATGAGTCTCGCATCACATATTACTCTTCATACATATCACATAGCACACATCTTTACACTATTAAGCTATCTACACATCTAGCATTGCATTCTATATATCACACATTACACATTTTACACATCACATGGTCATCTCTTATCATCACACATACTACATCATATTCTACATGTTGCACTCACTACCCTATGATGCACTTTAGTTCCTCAGTCCATACTCAACTATCGAGGGATTACAAATAAAATGGACCTTATCATACACATGTTCATCATTCGACCTTCCTTCATGTGACATTCCTAGCTTAGTGACATACGTTTTATGCTAAATGGTCACCTCTTCCTTCATCTTATAGTGGTATAATCCTTAGTCTACATCACCACTCCTTATATTCGCCATTCAATGATATAAGTTTTAGGAAAAATCATCACTCCTTCAATCATCTTATTGTGATATACGCTTCAACTATAGGATCACACACACATACACATTCATCACAATGCGTTACACATAACCCACCTCAACTATTTCTCAATGATGTACTCTCATTTACGGTTCATTATTGAATGTTGAGGGGGAAAAACAAATGAACCTCACTTTATACACTTCCATTCACTTAGGGGAATGTGGATCCTATCATCCATATTACATTCCATTCCATCCATCCATAACATGTTTCATATCTTGGTTAATTTTACTCTTGCTTACATTTTCTTGTTCATGTTTACTTATTACACATGTTATCTAGATCTCTTGTATGTCATTATATTTACCATACACACATGCGCGTTCACATCCTTTTCTAGTTGTGATTACAGATATAGGTCTCTCACATGCAACATGGATGTTCCCCTCCTACCCATCCTACAATAGTTGCTAGGGGAATCCACATTCGTCTCTTACAGGTGTTATCATTTCATTTTATCACTCTTCCTTTACTTGTTTATACACGCTTTTGACATACTGGTTATATTTATAACATGCTAACAGGTGCTTCATGTGCAACATTATTTTTATAGGATTACTTACTTCCATGACTATTTTTCTATTTTCTATTGTTTTTCTCTTGTTTTCTATTGTATGCGGGCCTTGCCCTTTGTTTAGTGTGTAAACTTGTTTTCTCTATGCGGCCATTGTAGCCTTGAGTGTCTTGTGAAATCATGAGTGATGTTCCATGTTTACAACCTACTTTAGAAGTCTATGATTTTCTTCTTGTGTGTTTACTTGCTTTCTAGATTCTACATTGTTTGCATAGTGTACACTTATCCTTTACATGCATGCTTGTTTGAACTAACACTTATTTTCTAGCCAATTATTTGTATGCACCTTGGTTTATACCAAGCGTATTCCCTTCCCCCTACAGGGCATATTTTATGCTTTTGGCCCTCATTTTGGGATGAATTCTCCTATCAGCAACATTGCATATTCCCCCAAAGAGGGGGGCATCATTTGGGGTTTTACACACTACTCAACGCTTTCTACTGGTATACTTCAGTTTATCTCCTTGACATTTTGGGTTATAAAACGAGTGGTTTTAGACCAGTATAAAAACCCCGTACACAATGAATTTAATAGGGCATATTTTCCTTAGCATTATGGGGATTAGTTATAGGTTGGAGTATAACGTAGCTTTCTCCTTACACTTCTTTGGCTAGGGTGGTGTGAGATCGCCCAAAAAAATCAAAGTACAGGATATCCTTTCTTCACCCCTTTCTCTCAGCATGGATCAGGTGCACATGTTCCTTTTACATTTTTCATATTTCCATTTTAGTCTTTTCATTTCTACATACACATGCTTTTACACATATATACATGCGTATTTGACTACTTGATCATCTTCTCTTTGAAAGTATAACCATATGAGAAGCAAGTATTAAACAAAACAAATGACATCAACAATAACAAAAACATACTATGAAAACAAACACCTCATACTAACATGCAGGTACATCACACACATCATCAACTACACATGCGTTTCCACCCTAGGTTCACTCTCATCACTTTTTACTCTTTTACATATTTAGTATCCACGCTCCATCTTTTTTTCACTCCATGGTTTGTTTAAGTCCTTCGGCACACTTCCTACATCACTCTACATGGACATTCAGTACACATCTCTATCTACTTTATTTTACTAAGTGTTCTTCTCACCAACTTAAAGTGGGGGAAAATGTAGACATAAAATCATGCACTTTAGGAATTATTTAGTCTCGGTCTAATGCTACTATTCATAAGGTTTTTGAGTGAAAAAGTACTAATTAACCCATGTCCTTTGGCCATTTTACTTTTCTTTTTGTCGTCACTACTGACCTTCAACACATACTTTCCTAGTCTATTTTTTGTGGTTTTTCATCATTATACCTTTGACTAGGGTTCCCAGCCCCATACTGGGGTGCCCCAGGCACCCTGGTCCCATTTAGGGTGCCCTGATCCTTTTTAAACTTTCTCGCCACTTTTTGGGACTTTTCTAGCCATTTGAGCTTTCTATATTTTTAGTGGTTGTTCTTTCAGAGTTAATTACAAAATTAGAACAAGAGAACCATATAAATATAAAGTTATGATACAATAATGAGGGGCCAAACACTAAGCACTATTATCATCACCAAAGGCTGCATCCATCAAAGGCTCCATTTGCATCCCTCTAGCTCCATCACAAGGCACAAGGCTAGTTCATTTGCATCACACTACATAGGAGGAAAGTGTATTCTATCCCATCTACCATTTTATTACATTTCTACACATATTTATTTCTCACCACTTTCACAAAGTATGACTGAAACAAAAGCACCTAAGGCATGATTGCACACACACACACACACATAGAACTACATAGGGTTTGAGGTGTAATGCAATGCTCAATTAGTAAGTCTACCATTGTGGCCATTGAGGACAGTTTGACCCTTTCATATGCATTTTGTTTTATGGAATTAATGCTCGTCTTGGGGTTTTGAAGGTAATTCATTATTGCAGGTATTACAATGAAATATGATGCAGTTCAAGGAAGTTAGTGCAAAAAGAAGAGAACACAAGAGAATATTTAGCGACACCTCAGAGAATGGTTTTAGGCTATTTATACAGACCAGGGTACCCATATCTAAGACCAAGGTGCCCACAGGTGCCCCTGTCCCTCTCTAGGTGCCCCAGTTTAGCCAGAGAGCTCGAGTGTGTGCTTTCTCAAGCTTATGTGTGATTGTGTCCTCCTCCTATTTTCCTGGCTCACACTGCCACACAATCCAAGACCTTCGTCGAATAAGCTAAGCTCTATCTAACCCTTCTCACACTTTAGGGTTTCATATTTTCATATATTAGAATGCTTGGGTCATTTTCTTTATATAATTATCTATTATTTAGTGTTGTTCTTGATATTATATTAACTTAGAATATCTTCCACATTTTAGCTAATCATTTCAAACTACGATATTAATCCCCTCTCTTTAGGCATTCCCTTTTCCCACCTACTCAGTAAATTCCTCCCTTGCAAACATTTTCTGTAGTTTTAGCAGAGTGTTCTTGTTGGATCCCCGAACTCTAGGCCACCTACATATTTTCATTTTTATTTGTGCATAATAAATGGGGCTACACCATTCAAGAAGAGGGACCTAAGTCCCATAGCATTGGTGGAAATCCATCAATTTGTCTAACTGAAAAAATTTCTCGCCAACAGTTTTTGGTGCCCACCGTGGGGTAGACATGGCATATTCTTTTCCCAAATACAAATAAAAAAAAACAAAAAAATCAAATATCCCAAAAATAAAAAAATTGGAATTTGAAAAGTCACCAGCCTTATGACTCACACTAATGGCTATTCTTGGTTGTCAGATCCGAGGGGTTGAACACATTAACCATTGAATAAGACTCAATATTAATTAGATTAATGTAAATTTTTTTAATAAAAAACATTATAACATTAAATAAATAAAGCAACACTGATACACATATTTAATGTGGAAAACCCCCAAGGTAAAAACCATGAACAAATATAATTTCATTATGTGAGAAGCATAATTTACAGTCCAGATCTCATCTTCCTTCTCTCCACATCATTCACACGAGGTTAAAAATAATATGATTCACAACCATATTTAAATGACCTCACAGGTCAAGAACACATTAAGTGACAGGGTGTGTACCCACAACGGGTTCACTTAGTAAAAGTATGGTATATCACGTGCGTTTGAAGGGTATTAAAGAATACCCTTAATTCTAGTTTTTACCTATAATTATTCAATTGATAATACCCCTTCTTGTTATATTATTAGAATGAAAATACCCCCTATTTTTTCTATTTACCTTACTTACCCATTTTTCAATTACAATTTTATTTACCCCTTTTTATTTCTACCCTAACATATTAAACAGAAAATATATTGTATTTCTCACTCAATTATTTTTAATATACATTTCCTCTCGAAATATATTTTGAAGCCATTGAAGACCTATTACCAATCACCTTATAAATTTTAAGCTTTAATCATTTATCAATAGTTATTCAAATAATTAAGATGGTGAAATAATATCACTTGTGTTGAAAAGCATACTCAATCCTAGTTTTCTACCATCTTATTATTTCTTGGTTAAGAATCTCTTAATTGAGATTTCTTTATTAAAAACAGATTATAATTTAATTTATGACCACACTCCTTTTGCAATTTTAAGATATTTACTTTTAAAAACTAGGGTTCAAATGTTTTAGTTTTATATTAAAATTAAACCTCCCTTTCCGTTGGCCCACCTCTCTAACCTACCCCTAATACTTGATTCAAAATATTAATAAATTAAATCCTTTCACCTCCTCATGTCTACCAGTATATTGAATTTAATTTTATTAATATTAATTACCTCAATATGAACCCGCGTGCTAGGATATTGCCTAACTAATGAACCCCCCGTGTGTATACCCTGGTTTAAATTAATTAGTTATTAAATAACTAATAAAACATAATCTAAAGTTTATATTAAATAATTAAGAATATTCAATATATTCTGAATTATTTCATTATAAAATAAACATTATAAGAACTTAATATGATGTTCTAAAACTCCCCCTTAATATTAAGTGGGGAACCATATGCCAACATTAGTTGTTTATACAACATGATTTACAAATCCATAAACCATTAGTGATGGTTTAGGCTACCATATCACTATTGAAGGATTTATAAAACCTTCATCATACTTAACTTACCTTTTGGTACAAAAGGATTTGGAATCCATAAATCAGAATTTATGATTTAGGCTAAGCATGATTTATGAGACTACATTTCATTATTTCCCATGGAAAATTCTCTAACCACATCTCTAGGAGTCTTTTATAACACAAGGACCTCCTTTACAAATAGATGCAACACACTAGACTGTACACCATCAAATTAGATTTATAAGTTTACAAAAGATCATTATTTGTTTCACCATTTTATTTAAGGATTTAGACAAAACAGATAAGGGTATGGGCCAAGGAGGAATACTTTTTGTGAAGGTCTGTGTAAAGGTCATTGCGCGCGTTCTGAATTCTTGATCCATTGTTGATTGTGAGAGATTCCTTTTTCCCAAGAGGAACTACCTAAAATATAAAACAAGACCACAAAAAGAGAGTTTAATAGTATATGATACTAGATTGCCTAGTGTATGCTAGATCTAGGAAGTATGATACTTCTTAGAAGGCTCTCAATCCACTTTTTATAAATCAATATAAAACAAATTAAACATGCAAGTAAAAGAATATAGTGCTAGTGTTCTAATTTGGGTACCTCATATTATTATCAATGATGATCTGATTAAATAATAAAATGTTATGCAGGTAAAGGTTTTGGATTGGGTTATGGGTAGTGTAGATGGTTTGCAGGTCACAGACAGAGTCTTGGTAAGGTTGGGTGAGATTTTGGGTTGTTTTAGGTATGATACTTAGGTTGCAGGTCTGGAACAGTATTATCAGACACATACACCAACACTAGTTAGGGTGACCAATGTTGATTTAGGTAGGACTGATACTGGTTTAGGGTGGTTGATATCGGTAACTGTGAAAAGTGGCAGGGAGTCAGGTGGAGGATGTTTGGGCTCTCTTATGTCTTGGAACAGAGAGTTGGAAAGGTCTCTGTGGAGGAGGGTGAGGTGATAGGTCCAAAATAGGTGTGGTAAGGTTTTGAAATAAGTTTAGGAATAGGCTAAGGGTTGAGTTGTTAGGTTGGGTTGACAGTCACAATGACTAATATCGATTAAGGAGACCGATGTCAGTATAAGATGAAACGACCATTGTTAGGGTTAACCAGTGTCTGTGACTATGGAGAACTGGTGAATGTTGTAGAACAAGTTTTAGGTCCTCTCTATTATTCCACAAAGATTTTGGAGGGTGTTTGTGAGTTCTATGTGAGGGAGATGTTTTCGAGATAGGTTTTTTTGAAGTTTAGGTGGGGTGTGATGGGGTAGTTGATAAAGAGAAATATAAGGGATAGATCTAAGTAATAATAGTGAATGGATGAAGGAAAATAAATAATACAACTACAAGTAACAGAGGAGAAACTAACTTACTTGGAGTTCAAAAGTGTTCTAAATGCTTGTAGTGGTGGAGAAGTGGTTGGAGATACTGGTGAAAATTGATCTATGGAATGGTGCTCAGTGCTACAGTAGTGCTTCGTGGAATTTTGTTGTGAATGTAAATACCTTCTGACCAGTCTTGGTGTTGGCTATGGCTATTTGGATGTGCGAAAGGGCTCTGGTTTTTGCTTACATGCAGATCTCCTTCGTTACCAAACTTGAGAATGTGCCAACCTCCCAAACAAGGTTACTAAAAATGAATATATGGTAACTGACTATGGTTTAGGGTGACCGACGCTGATTTAGGGTTGATCGGCATTGGTTAAGGTGGAAAATCTTAGGTTTACTAAAAATGCCAGATCTTGGCAATCTTTTTGGGCCAGCTCAGTCTATCTCACAGATCAAAATGGAATGTTACGTTTTAATGAGTGGGAATGTGGTTAGAGGGAGAATAGGAATATGATTTTAGGGTTGCACTAAGTCTTAGTTCATTAAGGTAGGTATGACTAAGTCTTAGTTAGTTATGGTGAGTGAATGTTGAGTCCTAGTAAAGGGGAAATATGCTAAAAATAGGTTTTTGGTGAGGTTTCTAGGTGATGCGGAAATTAATTTAATTAGGGTAATTAAATAATGAATATTTTGAGGATGAGTATCACTTTAATTATAAATAATTAAACTAATATTAATGTGGAGTAAAAGGGTCATGGTTAGGTGAGCATGTTTAAGTTGGTTATTCGAAAAGGGACCAAGGGGAGTGTGACCCAATTTTGGTGTCTACATTTTTCCCCTTTTGTTGGGTAGCTTGTATTGGTAAGTGATGCTGAAAAAAATAAGAAGTGATTGCCCCATGTCTGGGTGAAGATGATCCCCTTCAAACTAGGCACTGATGAGGTGTAATACAGAATTAGTGAGTGGTTTGATAAATGTGTAGGTAGAAAAGATAGGTGGGGAAGGGTTTGAGTATTGATAGAAAGGGTGGCAGTTAACTTATGTAATAGGTAGGAGGATGGGATCAAAATTGGGTCATGGGTAATGGCTATCAAACATATGCACATGTATAGATTGCAACACGGTACCAAGTTGAAGAGCTTGCAAACTCTACATCATCTAAGGTAGATAGGTTTATCTAAACAAGGGTGAAGTGATTTAGGTATCCAAGGTATAGGATATGGTCTGAAAACACAAAATAGGTCAGGTGCAGGAACGTTTAGGTATGTTCCGGTACACCAAAGGTTTGTTCGGGATAAATGGCATGGAAGTAGGTAAGGTATTGTTATTAGGATAAAACAACATAGGTAACAACATCACAAGGTATATCGAGTACATAAGGTTAATGGTCACAACAAGTACATCACGTTTAGGTAAACATGTCATGGCACGGGTAAGGCCAAGGTAATTAGGTGGATGTGCATGCATAGATTGTGGTAAGGTAGTCAGGTGGGAGAGCTTGTAGACTCCACATTGTTGAAAAATTGACACGGTTATCCAAACAAGGGTTGTTGAGGTTTGGTATCTAGGGTAAAGGATATGATCTAGACACACAACAAGGTAAGATACATGAACATGTAGCTGTAGTTCTGGTACATCCAAAAGGTCAAGGCATTGTTTGGGTAGACCACTTGATAGGTAGGAAAGGCAAGGTCATTGGGTTCACCAAAATGGGCAACAATGACATAAGGTGTAGTGTGTATACAACGTTAGAAGGTGCCAGGGGTGCTAGTAGGTGGGTTAGGGTTGTTCGGAGGAAGATATGAGGATGAGAGGGGAAAAGGATGCCCCAAGGGTCAAGGGAAATAATATAAGGTTGAGTGGGTGGTTGGTGGGGGTGAGAGAGGGTGATAAGTAATAAGGTCATGAGGATGATGTGTAAGGTCAAGGTCAATGTTGGGTTGAGTGGAAAAAGGTTACGACCAAGTAGATGTGGCACAATGTGGAGTAAGGGGGTCAAAAAAAGGATAACTGACATCAATTATGAAAAAACGATGCCGGTCCAGAGAAACTGACCACGGTAGGCTAGGGCACATGACCGATGTCAGTCAACTTAAACTGATGTCATTTAGGTCAGAGGTAGGGTTAAAAAGTAAAAACTTTTATGTTACGGATTCATTTTAACCTTTACAATTTATAGAAAATGACAGAGCAAATTGTTTTTAGAATTTTCCATGAAGAAAAGGACAAGGTGTTTGTAAAATGCTGAGTTGGAGGTATCTGAGTGGTTGGAGGAGGTAGGTGGATGGGGCCACAAGATCATTTAGAGTGATTAGATTGGTTAGAGGACCAAGAGTTTAATTGGAGGCATGGTAGCAGTGGGGAGACCAGACATCCCAGCGAGGAGGTGTCTGCATGTAGAGGTAGGATTTGATCCATTTGTAGTTTTGGATTAAAATATTTTAGGGAAAAATGAAAAGAATGGTGGGGTTCAAAAATTTGAAAATGTGGATAAAATAAATGGATTTGGGTATGGGGAGAGGCAACATAGGTGATTTAGGTAATAAAAATAATTTTGGGTGGGTTGGTTGGGTGTTGGGGTAGGTTTTAGGGTATATTTTCAAATTTTAGAAAATTTGGAGGCTTGGGGTTTCATTTGTGGAGCCAAAACAGAGACCAATGTTGATCAAGGATGATCGGGATTAGTCAGACTAAGCTGGCATTGGTCATGGTAAGGTGACCAATGTCGGGCATATGCGACTGATAGCGGTCAGCATAAATGGGGTGAGGCTAGATTGGGAGGGTAAATAGTGGGTGGAAATAGGAATGGGTAGAAATGGGGTACAACAGATACTAAAAGAGAGATAGGAGGAAAGAGGTTAGGTAAGTGATGTCCTAGGTAAGGTAATATGGGGTTGGGGTAAATGGGCACAGGGTAGATGATGGGTCAGGGAAGTAGGTATGGAATAGATAGGTGTGTGGCATTTTTGACATGGGTGATTTTTATAGGTGTAGGCACGACATCAACTAATGATGCAGGATAGATTCCCACTGCTATTGGGGGAGATACAACCTCGTGTCACAGTAGAGGAGTGGGGGAAAATTCACGTGGTTGGCCTAGTTGGAATCAGATGGTATAGGTGGATCTGAAGGGATCATAGCCTCATGGTCACACTCATCGATAGATGGGATGCCATGACCAACACTTTCTGCTTACCTACTGGTGAGATGATGATCACGCTGGAGGATGTCTACCTGATATCACGGTTATTGATTGTTGGTGAGCTGGTGTATACAATATCATAAGATGTGGCCTTTAAGGATATGATCATAGTGTTTAGGGAGATGGTGATGGAGTTGAATGAGCTCAGCGTGAGCCTTGTATAAGGGACGATATACATAGCACACCTAGAGGAGACACGTTTGGTAGAATTGATGATGGTGGTGGTATAGTGCTTTGCTCTACCTGACTCAGAGGGTGGCTAGTTTCCCTGAGGTTTGATGGGGGTTTTGTGGGAGATGGTGGAGGATTGGGTCCGGTTTGCTTGGGCACCTACCTATTTGGTGTAGTTATACAGAAATCTCTGGGGTTACTAAAGGATGCACCACTACAACCTATGTTGTACATTCATTTTGCATTATTGGGTGTATGAGCACATTGTGATAGTGTGACCGCAAGGATTGACAGTAGAAGATTAGCATAAAGGTGGGCAGAGAGCAGGGTATAGGAGGTGGGTGGTGGCTAGGGATTATCAACAAGGTGAGGAGGTGACCTATGATGTCATGTATTATAGGTAGAGGTTAGATGGGCTGTATGCATTGGATATCGTGCAGCAGTCATCTGTGGGTTACCCAACATTTAGAGTTATGAGGTGATAGCTATAGGCGTTTCCACTAGTACGATGGATATAGGGTAGACATTCTGACAAACATGAGATGATTCAGGTGGATAGATTCTGGCGATAGTTTAGACTAGTTCAGGATGTGTCACCGCATGTTGTATGGTATCACCGAGAGGATGTGGAGAGGCCTTTACCAATACCGCACCCTACAGATCCAACGGGTCAGGTGGAGATGCCGATGGACAGACAGATTGATGATGTAGGGGTGATTGATGGGTATAGACGATAGTGGGCTATAGAGTTATAGGAAATACCTCCACAGCTGGGGCAACTAGATTTGGCTATAGTGATAGTGTAGAGAGATGCACTATAGGGACATGTGACAGCATTTGGAGTGCAGTTGACTACTGCACATGCACTTGTAGTTACCTTGATGTGGTAGGTGACTATTTTATAGGGACAGTTGGCACATGGGCCAAGACAGGATGGGGCAAAAATTGATACTCTACAGGCACATGTTACGGGTTTGTAGAGCTAGCTACTAGCATCATAGGCATACGTAGCCACCTTACAGGATAAGGTGACTACATTACAAGGGTAGTTGGCTACTTCCTAGGGATAGGTAGTGGTACATGTACCTACATAGGGTCAGGTAGATGAGTTACAGGAATAGGGACTAAGGATAATAGTAGGAGGTCTTAGTACATAGGTGGCAGTGAGGCCCATGGTGCCTCCACAGACAATATCAATGGCATGGTTTACGGATGCCCTGGGAGAGGCGTGATACTATCAGGATCACCTGATGGTTAGAAGGATAGATGTCCCATCTTATATAGAGCATAGAGAACATCAGGCCTCGAGTGAGAGGACCAGGTCCCGTACTCACAGTGTAGAGAGTACAGGGGATTGGAAAGCCCATAGACATAGTCATGGTGAGGTCACTATTTTATGGAGACCAGCACTAGGTGAGGGGCCATTAGAGGTCAGATCGGGGCCTATGGAGGGTGGCGAGATGTTAGTTGGATGCCACACGAGAGTAGAGGAGGTGGAGGAGATGGGTGAGATAGGCATGGAGGGTATCTGATGGGGAGGTGATTGATATCTATACGTACTTCCCTTTTTATTTATTTTGGAAATATACTGGCATGCGTGTTGAAGAGAGTGAGGATCTATATGAGAGTTTTGATATTTTTTAGCATATACTGTCTTGTGTGCCGAAGATGGTGAGGCTATATATGAGAGTTTTGAGAGATTTATATTATTTGTATCAGTGTATATTAGATGTATACATATATTTTTATGATGAGATCGATGATTGTGTATGATGTACCTGTGTTGGCCGAATTTTATTGTTATTTGGAGATGGATGAAAACTAGGTGTATTAGGAATGGTGGAGACATGTTGGTGTAGGCATGATTAAGTCGGGTCATAGGCATGATGGAGTCAGGTAATAGGAATGATGGAGTCATGTTAAAGGCATGATGGAGTCAGGTCATAAGCATGATAGAGTTAGGTCATAAGCATGATGGAGTCAGGTTGCAAGCATGATGGAGTCAAGTCACAGGCATGATAGAGTCGGGTCATAGGAATGATGGAGTCAGGTTATAGGCATGATGGATTTAGGTCATAGGCATGATGGAGTCAGGTCGCATGCATGTTTGAGTTAGGTATAGGCATGATGGAGTTAGGTTATAGGCATGATGGAGTAGGTCGCATGTTTGATAGGGCATGATGGAGTTTTGTTTTTAATTTTGATTTAATGTCCAAGTTATTGGTAACATGGGAAATAAATGATGATGTATATGTATGTTATGGTTTAATTTCCAAATATTTGTTTTAGATGGATTATGGAAAATGATGAAATGAATGATTGGTTGATTTTATGATGTGAAAAATGGTAGATTAATTGTGCTTGTTTGGTTTAATTTCCAATTGTTTATAGGAAATGGAAACTAAGGTAGAATGTGAATAGGAAAATGGGGGAAAATAGGTTAGGGTAAAGAGTGGTCGAGCTAACCTCCAAGGGCCCCATGCCCTAAGAGTGCTACCTATATAGCCCCGACGAAAAGGGGCCTCAGGCCAATGTAGTTCTCCCATAAGCTAGGGAAGAATATGATGAATTATAAGAATGGGTTAGTATGTTTTAGGTCATGATTTGAATGTAGGTCATAGGCATGGTTGAGTTTAGGTTATAGGCATGGTTGAGTCTTAGGTGGTAGTGAAAATATTTTAAAATGTAGGTGTCGATGGTCTAGTCCTATATAGGATAATCAATAAGTAATGAGGAAGGTAAATGGTAAGAGGTGGTAAAAGAACTACTCTAATTGATAAGAACCCTAATGAGTCTACCATACCCAAGATGGGCTTATGAATGTAAGACCCTAAAGGCATTGCATAATGGACTATTCTAAGGGTGAAGAAAGTCACATGATCACGAAATGTCATAGTTGCGGAAAGTCCCTTGAGTAGAGAGAAAATTAGGGTGAAAAAGGAAATGAGGTGAAAGTGGGTGGTTTAGTGTAACTTAGTGTATGGCAACATGTTTACCTAGCAAGAAACCCATGATAAAAAAATAGGAAATTCCATGAAAAAAAATTCATCATTTTATTCATTTGTTTGTTTTTAATAGACTGATCGATGCGGGAAGTCTATATGGGATGAGTATATTATCTCCTTGAGGTCTTCATGAAGTTGATCGATGCAGGAAGCTTCTGAATATTTTTATTGTATTTTTGCAATGACTTTATATAGCTATCCTTCAAGGGAGCAGTCTATTTATAGCGTGAGATAGAGAGAAGAGATGTCCCTTTTTTGAGGGAGTCATCTTTTTCTGGATGTTTGACTCAAGGAGTTGAATCCCATTTTTTTTTGGACGTTTAAGTCATGGACAAGACTATAGAGGAAGATTATGTTCTTGTTTAGAAGACAAAACCATAGCACACAGAGGTTAACTATGAAAGAGGTGGTTTCACGTGATTAACGACCATGGGATTCCATCTTTAAAAAATATGAAAAGTATCCATGAGAATCATGCTATGAGTAGAGCCGTGGTACTCATATTGAAGATAAGGCTGAAAGGTGACGGGTAATCACATGATTCTTGTTTAGTCATTGATCCTCAAAAATGGGTAATATGGAAGGTGAATAATGCTCAAGGGACGAGCGGTCAATTGACATAAAGTGATATAGGACTTGATGTCAACAATAAAATGGTCAAAGATGCAAGGCATTGAGGGGCTCAGGTTTGGGTTTACCTTTGAGTGAAGACAAATGATAAGCACCTGATCCATAGGCATGGGTAACGATATAGGGTCCAAGCCAATTAGGAGAAAATTTTCCCCATTTACTTTTCTCTTCTTTGGTTACATGTCGATATTCCTTCAGGATGAGGTCACCGACATGAAAGGTGCATTCATGGACATTTTTCATAGGCACACTTGATATGTTTTTGGTAGATTTGGATATGGTCAAGAGCATTGAGATGAAGTTCATCTAATAACTCAAGTTGCTACTAAATGATCCTGGTGAAAGTCATCATCATTGAGCATGTCTTGTAGTGAGATGCAGAGAGATGGAATATGGACTTCGAGAGGCAAGACAGCCTTGGTACCATAGACCAGAGAAAAATGTGTGGCAGCAGTCGAAGTGCGAATACTAGTGCGATAAGCCCACAAGGCGAAAGGAATGTGTGAATGCCAATCCTTGCCAGTATCGTCAACTACTTTCATAAGAATTTTGTTCAAGGTTTTATTGGTTGATTCTGCTTGGCCATTGGTTTGTGGGTAATAAGGTGACGAGAAACTGAGTTGGATGCCAAAAGCGTCACAAACTTACGTAGGGTTTTGTTTTTGAATTACTTTCCATTATCAGTGATGAGATGGTGAGGAACACCAAAGTAACAAATGATGTGATGGTTGATGAATTCACATATTTTCTCATATTTTGTAGAAATGAGGGGGATGGATTCTACCCATTTAGTGTAATATTCAGTAGTGGTTATAATCCATTGATGGCATTGTGAAGAATGGGGATTGATCTCTCCGACAAGATCCAAGCCCCATTGAGAGAAAGGCCAAAGGTCTCATGCGACCTGTAAGGCATGACTAGGTGTGTGATGAAGATTAGCATGTTGCTGGAATTTCACACAACATTTGACATAGTCACAACAGTCACAGTTTAGGGTTGGCCAATAATAGCCAAGGCAAAGAATGTGTTTAGTGATAGCTAAACCACTAAAGTGGCCTCCACAAATTCCATCGTGAACTTCCTTGATGGTGTAGGGAATTTCAGAACTTGTAAGGCATCGTAAGAGAATACCATCGAAGCTGTGCTTATAAAGGAGACCACCCATGATGACATAGCGAGAGACACTTTTAAGAAAGGCACATTGTCCATTACGAGTGAGATCAGAAGGTAGAATAGAAAGGGAAAGATAGTCTACAAACTACTTATACCAAAGGTCACGTGGGTCAGGTACAACGGTTCTGATGGAGTAGACCTCATGAGGTAAATAAGAGGGTGATTGTAACCTTTGTATTGTGACAAATATTTTAGAGTTCATAGGTGAAGTAGGTATCTGAGAAGCCAAGAAGGCCATGCTATCTGTAAAACTTATTGGTAGAACGGGGGGTGGTTTAAAGTTCGTAACGGTCAAAGGTAGTCAAAAGTATGTCTACATGATGTTTATACTTTTGAAGTATTTCATTACGACACTGGTATATACCATTGACTTGGTTTACGACCAATTGGGAATCACCAAAGATATTGATTGACTTAACATCTAAGGCATAAGCAACCTGGAGACCCAATACGAGTGCTTCGTATTTGGAGATATTGTTTGTATAATAAAAATCTAGTTTGAAAGATAAAGGCATAGGTTCACCATCAAGAGGAATGAGGATAACACCAGCCCACCTCCACGCTGACACTTGGAGCCATCAAATAAGAGGGTCATTTGGTAAGTGGTATCATCCAAGGAGAGGGTAGCAATGGATTCATCTGGGAAATCAAGTTAGAGGGTTGATTCCCGGAAAGAGGTGCGTCTGCTAGTTGGTCAGTGATGGTTTGGCCTTTGATAGAATTTTGATGGATGAATTCAAGGTCAAGGTCAGCAAGAAGCATGAGCCAATGTGCAACACATTGATGTTGGTAGGGTTTGGCGTACATGTAATGTAAGGGGTCAGTATTGGTGACGACAAATTTTTTGTGGTTGAGTAGGTAATGAAAAAGTTTGGTGGCAAAAAAAACTAAGGCTAACCAAACTTTTTTGGCATGGGTATATCTAGTTTCATATTCTAAAAGGGTACGGCTTATGTAATAAACCTCTTGCTCTCTATGTTGCTCATCACAATGAGCGAGCATGACATCTAAGAATGGTCAGTGGCGGAAATGTATAGGTAAAAGGGTTGGTCATCCTTAGGAGGAATGAGCACTGGTGGTTGAAGAAGGTATTTTTAAGGCATCAAAGGATTTATGGCATTCATCATCCCATTTGAATGAAATGTCCTTCTTGAGGAGATGATGAAATGGTTGACAGCGGTTAGAAAGCTGCGAGATAAAATGATGAATAGATTACAACTTACCTTGCAAGATTTGAAGTTGATGGAGATTAGTAGGTGGAGGAATTTCAAGAATAGCCTTCACTTTAGTAGGATCAAATTCTATGCCACACAAAGAAATGATGAAACCAAGGAGTTTTCCTGAAAGTACCACAAAGACACACTTCTTAGGTTGAAGGTGAACACAATACTTGATGAGGTGATCAAAGATGACCTTAAGGACTATCAAGTGTTCACCTGATGTTTGGATTTGGCCAGAAGGTCATCTACGTAATCTTCTAATATAAGATGCATGATGTCATGGAAGATATAAGTCATGGCTCGTTGATATGTAGCACCAACATTTTTAAGGCCAAAAGGCATGACTTGATAGCAGAAGGTCCCCTAAGGAGTGATGAAGGAAGTTTTGTGTTGATCTTCTGGAGAGTGAGTAATATTTGATTATAACCCAAGAAACAGTCCATGAGTGATAGTATTTGATAGCCAGTGGTGAGATCAACCAATTGGTCAATGCCTGATAGGGGATAATAGTCTTTGGGATAGGCTAGGTTGAGATCACAAAAGTCTGTGCAAATGCAGAATCCCCCTGTTGCTTTTATGATAAGAACAATGGTTAGAAATCCATTAGGGATAGTAACGGGTGGATGAAGGATAAGAATATTTTTCACCCAAGGTAGGTGAGGATGGACTCATCATCCTCACATTGAATTATGGACCATTAATAGAAGGGCATTGTATCTTTGCTATGTCAGGATACAGGAAGAGAATAGAAGAGGGAAACCTCACCATCGCATTGATAATAGTCAGAGGTCCCAGGGAAATTGTGTTTATGAAAAAAAAAGTTTGAGGGATAGATTTCAGGATCCATGGACTCTACCATCGTGTGAAGATCCTAAGGAATGATGTTTACAAAAAAACAATAGTGAATAGGGGATGGAGAATATGATTTGTCTTCCTCAATGAGGTTGATGTGGGCCTTCTTGGAAGGTGATGTGGAAAATCCAATGCCACTATGATCATTATGTTTATGGGTGGTACATGAAATGAAAGTATGGTGACCTTGTTCGTAAAAACCAAAACCAAATCCTTTTCATGCACAATGGTGAAGGAAAGTGTGGGAAAAGTGGCAGTTAGTAAGGGATTGTAGGTCAGATGAAAACAGTCATGTTTGGGATGGAGGTTCGGGTGAATAAGTGGCAATATCAATTCCCCCATACGTTAGATTAGTGCAAGGTGGGGAGGTAGTAAGGAAAAACCTAACTAGGGTAGATAACTAGTGCTGGTTTCCCATACTCTTGCAGAGTAGGAATGTGTCGATATTGTATAGGAGGTACTCTCCCAGAGCGAGGCATTGAAAAATTCCTTCTAAAGGATCGGTAGTAGGTATGTGGGTAGTTGAGATAGATTATTCTCTAGATGATTGGATAAAAGGGGTATCAATTGGTTGGGAGGTAGAGTGGTTAGATGTAGAGGCCGCAAAAGTAGTAGGAATAGTAGGGTTAGATGTGGGAGAGGTGGTGGTAGCATTGGTGGGTGGGGTCATGGGTGAAGGAGAAGTGGGGGTAGTGGTAGATGCCTTGACTAGTACAAGTACATCGTTGGGTCGGTATAACATGTTACAAGTTTTGAATGGTGATGGGTCGGTGGGGATGGTGTAGTTATGTCCTTCATGCTCAAATTTTACACAATGGTGTAAAGTTAAAGGGACACAACCCATGACACGAATCCAGGGTCTACTAAGTAATAGGTTATACTGGAACTCCCCATCTAAGATGTAGAATAGTTCTAGGATAGTGCAAGGGCCTACACAAATGTGAAGGATAATAGTGCCAAGGGTGGAGGTGATGACATTGTTTAAGGAGAAAAACATAACTAGGTTATTATGCATATAGTTAGAAGGGATACACATATGATTGTATGTGTAGGAGGAGATGCTATTAATGCTAGCACCACCATCAATCATGATGCATCGTATGCGTATGCTATTGATAGAGACATAAATGAATAAGGTGAGATTAGGGTCATCTGACTAGAGAGGTACAATCTCCTCATCAGAGAAGCTGAGGGTGGCGACTTGAGGAGTGGTCATGGGGGTAGAAGAAGGAGCTGATTTAGTTAGTGAGGCCATGTGGTGAGGGGTGATAATCAAGGCCACTTGTGTGGGGTCATTGGGTAGAACTTCAATGGATTGTAAAACCTCGATAAGGGCTTGTCTGTGGAATTCAGAAGTTTGGACGAGATCATACAAAGACATCTTTAGAGGAGACTGATGTAATTGTTTTATCATTGTGCGATGGGTGACCCCATCAGAGATAGGGTATGTAGGTCCACAGATGGTGATTTTGGGAGTGGGTGCAGATGGTATATTGGGTACAAGGTTAGTTGATGGGCTAGTTGCTTTTTCTTTTCCTTTTTCTTTCTGAGCATGGGTAGCAACGTGAACCATGTTAATATGAGGGGAGGTGGATGGAGAGGGTGTGTCATGAAAGGTATAACGTACATGATGGGGAAAAATCCTAGTCGGTGGATAAGAGCCTTATGAAATGAGTAGGGTGCACTAACATTTGGGTGGTGATTTGGATAATTCCCTAATGCGAACCATGTTGATCTCAAATTTTGGAGGTGGATAAAATGGTTTTGGGGGTGGAGATACTGGTCATTGAATCACTAAAGGAAGATGATGTATGGTGACAGGTGAAGGTGGAACATGGTCCTCATTAAGAAGGTCGTCATCATCAAAATTTTGTTCAGGAGGAAAAATTTGGAGAAGAACAGTCTTCAAAGCCTTACAATTTTTGACATCATGTCCTGGCACACGATGATAGGTGCAAATCTTGGTTTCATCAAACCCTTTTGGTTTGGGTTTGAGAGGATCGTAAGGTCGAAGTGGCGGTAATGTGATGACAGAATTCTCTAAGAGATTGGTTAAAATGTTGGCGTAGGACCCCACTAATGGATCACAATGGGAAGTGAGTGTGGGTTTGGGTACAGGTGTGGATGATTGTGAGGGAAGAGGCTTTATAGGAGGGGGAATGGGTTGGTCTACTGATTTGATGAGTGGTATGGTTTTATGTTTTTTTGGCATCTACTTGGGTAAAGGTGGGGTAGAAGAGCTGGCGATGGAAGGTTTGGTTGGTTTGACTACCTTATTAGAGGGTAGTGGATTCTTATCTTTGGGTTGCACCTTCTTGGGTAAAGGTGACATGGGAGTATGAGATGTAGAAGGGAAAGAAGATGGTGGAAGAGGATGGGTTACCCATGGGGGAAACCAAGTTGCGGTGGAAGGTGGTTGGTAGAGGTTGGGTAGATGGCATTGGTTGAAGTCATATAGGAAAGGCTGGGGTTATAGTAACTAGTGGAGGTATAGGTGGTAAGAAGTGTATGGGTGAGGCTGAGGAAGTTTGGTTTTTGGGCGAATGAGGTGTAACAAAGGCTTGTGAGGTAGCAGTAGGTTGTTTAGATTTTGACTGGCCTTGGGTATGAGACTGTTTGGTCAAGGTTGATGGATGAGGCCCTAGGATGGACATGGAAGGGGGGAAGGTGACAAAGGTGTGGTAGGTGAGACCAGTGTATGCAGCCTAGAAGGTTGGGTTTTCCTTTTAGGAGGAGGGAAAATGTTGGTGCAAGTTTGAGATGGTGGTGCTAAGTCTAATATGACAGGTGGGTGAGTAAGGATTGATGTCGGCATGACACCCAAGGTAGTGATCGGTCTAGATAAGGGTAAGGAGATAGGTGTGGGTAGGTTTTGAGGTTTGGGAATGGTTTTAGTTATGGGTAGAGGTTTGGATGTAAGTAGATATGATGAAGGAGAATTCATTTCAATAGGCACGGTCAATGTTGATTTGGTTGCTGAAAATATCTTTGGGTAGATCGTGGAAGTATCTTCAAGCAACATTTACATTTGACTCGAAAAAGGGATCTGAAGACATCCCCAGAGAATTGAATGATCAACATAATCTAGGCGGTCGGCCATTCATGAAAACAGGACTACTGAAGAAGAGGATGGAATGGGTTGGGAGAAAATCCCTATGAAATATGTCTATGAGACAAGGAATTGGCTAGCCTCAGACTCTGTAGGTAAAAGAGTCTGAGATCATGTCATTAATGGGGTTCTAGGATGCTGCTAAGGAGGAACTGTGCCCTCAATAGGTAGTGGCATGTTCTGACAAGTCTCCCATGGGTAGGAGAGACAATAGGTTGGGTGAGGTAGACTTCGTCCCTTAGTGGAGGAGAAGGCGATGATGATTCTCCTGTGGATGGGAGAATAAAAAGTGTTGACGGTTCAGTAGGCTGGGAGGTAGATGATGAAATGACATCGGTAGAAAGTGTGGGTTCCTCCATGAGAGCAAGGGGAGATGAGGGGGAATCCTCTATGGGTGGAGGAGTAGAAGAGGTATGCTCCTCTGTGGGTAGAAGAGCTCGTGCCAAGATTTCCTCAATAGATGAAGTAGGTAGGTTTTGAGGAATAGCTGGTATGATATCAAAAACCACGTGGACTTCACAGACATTACTGTCACTGGATGAAGGTTCACTATTTTGATTAGATGATGGTTTATGATTAGGGAATGAATTTTTAAAGATGTGCAAATTTTGATTTGCTAGCGCGTTCGGGTTGTCCATGACAAGGTCTCCATTATCTATCATCTCTTGGACAATGTTTTTAAAATTTATGTAGTTATCGTCACTATGTCCTTTAACACAATGTTAATTATAGTAGTCGTGTTCTTTATACCATGTAGGCATAGGACGGCAGGATCAAAACCTGTATGAGGTTTTATGGGAGGAAGTGTAATGGCTCCATCTTTAAGAAGCTTTTCCAAGATTGAATAATAGGGCTCTCCAATCGAAGTGTACTTCCGCTGTTCTTGCCATAGCTGAAAGGCCTAGACAGGAGAAAGATTGGAAGAAGGTTGGGCCTGATTAGAAGGATGAGGTGGACCCGCCTTGAGGACTACCACATTGGTAGATCCTTTGGGATTTGAATAGTTATTTTGGGGTTTTGAAGATGAAGAATAATCGTTTGATTTGAATGGGGTGTTCTTGTTTCGTAATTTTATTTTCTTTTATTTAATGGTGCAAATTTCCAGTTTTTGTGCCATGGTGAATGCTTCATCAAAGGTTTGGAAGGTTTGGACTTGTAGAGTTGGTGAGATGTGTTTGGCACAAGCTCTAGTGAACAACTCAATAAGTTCAGTTTGAGGTAGTTGGAACATCAATTGGTTAATAATACTTCGCCAACGGGAAATGAAATCTGTGATAGATTCATCTTCATACTGTTGGGTTGAATAGAGATCGGTCATGGTGACTTTCTTGGTAACATTGATTGAAAAATGATCTAAGAAAGCTTGGGCTACTTGATTAAAGGAATAAATGGAATGTTGAGGTAGTCCACTATACCAATCCAATGTTGGTCCTATCTCAAGGACATTGGAAAGTTTGTAGGATCAAAGCGTCATCGTGGGTGATTAGGTAGCACCCATGTTTGAACGACTACAAGTGTTGTTGGGTCTTATTTACTGTTGAAGTGATTGAATTTAGGAATTTCCCAATGCACTAGGGTAGGGACTGAATGGGAATAGATGGATGGATAGGCTCATTACAGATTTCATCATAGGTTAAATAATTACGAGATCCAGAAACAGATTCTTCTAAGGTCTACATCTTCTCCAGCATCATTTTAATGAGGTCGTTAGTAGGTTGGATGAATGGGTGCCCCTTGACAGAAAAAGGGGGTTGATGCTGAATGTATGAGGTAGGTGGTATGCTAGTGTATGGTGGTGCTGAGTATGAGAACTATGCAGGAGGAATAGATGTAGGTGGCACATAGCCAGAATAAGTGATAGATGAGGTCGGGGGTTGTTGGTAGTATGTGTAAGTGGGTGGGGTAGTCGTAACAACTCTAGTGGTGATTGGGGGTAAGGATTATGGGATAGAAAGGATGAGGTTTTGGAAAATGGTGTAAGCTACCAACACCAGAGGTGGTTGCGATGCAATGGGTATATGTGAAGTGGTAGGTGCAAATGGGGATATACTTAAGATAGCTATTGGAGGGACAATTGATGTCATGGGTGTGATAGATGACGTAGATGCTGTAGTTATAATGGATGTGGGATCTAGTTGAGACACCACATGTGGTAAAGTGAATGACAGTAACACTGATATGGTGCTAGCTGATGTAGAAGTGGGGTGATAGAAGGATGGATATATATGGGCACGTCTTATATTAACTATCCCGAGGAATCCTAGGTGGAAGAATGATCAAGGTAGTACTGGAGTGCATTGGGATTCTGGTCAAGGAGTCTTGTGAACTCTTCATCACTGGTAGCGATGGGGATGAGTTGATTCGGATCCATATGTGAAAGAATGGATGACAGTGATGGAATAGGTGGGATTGGTTGACAGCTGGCATGAAATACAAGGGCATTATTTTTGCTACGAGTCAACACCATGTGAATCAATATATATATTAGGTGAACTATACTTTGTAAATGACATAAGGAATAATGGAGATGGGAAAAAATAGATTCTGAGAGGGAAAGTTAGTAAATATTTTGATTAAAATCAAAATAGAGTGACCGACACCGATCAAACTAACCGATGACGGTTACAGGAACTGATACCGGTTACTGTGAGAAAACAACAGTTTCAGAAAATGAGGTAGAAATTGATGATTGTCAGACATGAAAGTTGTATTTGATGACTGTTATCAGAGTACATAGAGTACATTGATACACAAATACTCTAAATAGACGAGAAGATGAGATAAGTGTCCTCTGGGTAAACTAACTAAAAGAACAAGGAACTGACACTGGTTAGGTAAACTGATGACGGTCATATGTAAACCAACGACGGTCACTGGACTGATGCTGGTTACTTCAAAATCTAAAGAATGAAGAAAAATGGATTTTTTTTTAATTTAGATGGGATGAATAATCAACCCAAAAGTCTGGGGGTTATAAGATGAGGTCCTGAAACACTCTGAGAAAGTCAGAATACTCCAACTATGATGGCAGAGTGTGAAAGGAAAAAATAAAAAATGAAGAATCGTATCCTCACACCTCAAAACGTAAGTCAAACACAAAGCTACAAAATACGTAATCCAACAACTAAATTTAGTGTGTTTATCTTATGCTATTTAAATGTCTAACTCCTTAATTTAGAGTAGAGTTTTTGGTTAGGAAGGCACCCTATGAAGAAGGAAATTCTAAAGGTGAGGTTTCAGGTTATGTTATGGCGGGGGCAGGCCTTCCTCTGATGGGGTACTGATAGAGATAACCAGCTAGGTTCCCACTATCAATCCTCTGATTGTGTGATCATTAACATATTATTCTGGGTGGAATGTTGTTTAAGAAGATGTCTACATTTCAAATTTGTGCAGTTTGGGAAAAGGGAGAGAGAGAGAAATAAGTGCTTTCTACAGTTCAATTGTATCAACCATCAGCTGGGCATGACTTCTAGCCTATAGGTTGCCCTCATTATTAATGTGAGCTATAATGCAACAAATCGAATGTTATGCAAGTGTTTTAAGCCCAAATCGAAGTGTGATATTCGATGTAGCAAGTAATGAATAGGAAGAGGGATGCTCTTTCACTAATGCAATACTAATGAAAGAAAATAAGTATTCTTTTTATAGCACCAAAAACACAATTGCTTTTAGACAATAGAAAGAGAGGAAGATTCTAGAGAAGAAAATTAATATGAGAGATTTTCAGAAGGGAAACAAACACACAACTTTCACCTAGGAATGAATAAATCACAAGGAACACCGGATGGGTCCCATCGGGTGTGCCAAAATGTTTCACTTTTTTATTTAAGGATTTAGATGAAATAGATAAGGGTATGGGTGAAGGAGGAATACCTATTGTGAAAGTTGGTTGTAAAGTTATTTGTGCGTGTTTTGACTTCTTGATCTAATGTTGATTGTGAGAGCTTCCTTTTGGCTAGGAGGAACTACTTGAAATACAAAACAAGACCATAAGAAGAGAGTTAAATAGTATATGATAGTGGAATTCCTAGCATATGCTAGATACATGAAGTATGATACTTCCTAGAAGGCTATCAATCCATTGTTTATAAATCAATATAAAACAACTTAAACATGTCAGTAACAGAATCTAGTGTTGGCATTCTGATTTGGGTACCTCATATTACTAGTAGTGTTGATCTAATTAAATACTAAAATGCTATGCAGGTAAAGGTTTTGGATTGGCTTGTGGGTAGTGCAGATGGTATGTAGGTCACAAAAAAAGTCTTGGTAAGGTTGGGTGATATTTTGGGTTGTTTTGGGTATGATACTTAGGTTGCAAGTCTGGAACAATATTATCAGACATAGAGACCGACACCGGTTAGGGTGACCGATGTCAATTTAGGTAGGACCAATACTGGTTTAGGGTGACTAATATCGGTAATTGTGAAAAGTGGCAGGGAGTCAGGTGGAGGATGTTTGGGCTCTCTTCCATCTTGGAATAGAGAATTGGAAAGGTCTCTGTGGAGGAGCGTGAGGTGACATGTCAAAAATAGGTGTGGTAATGTTTTGAGTGAAGTTTAGGATAAGCTAAGGGTTTATATGTTAGGTTGGGTTGACAGTCACAGTGACCAATATCGATTGAGGAGATCGATGTTGGTATAAGACAAACCGACCATGGTTAGGGTTAACCAGTGTCGGTGACTGTGGAGAACTGGGGAATGTTGTAGAACAAGTTTTAGGTCCTCTCTATGATTGCACAAAGAGTTTGGAGGGTGTTTGTGAGGTCTATGTGAAGGAGACGGTTTCAAGATAGGTTTTTGTGAAGTTTAGGTGGGGTGTGATGGGGTGGTTGATAGAGAGAAAGATGAGGGATAGATCTAAGTAAGAACAATGAATGGATGAAGGAAAATAAAGAATACAATTGCAAGTAATAGAGGAGAAACAAACTTACTTGAAGTTCAAAAGTGTTCTAAATGCTTATAGTGGTGAAGAAGTGGTTGGAGATACTGGTGACAATTGATCTGTGGAATGGTGCTCAGTGCTACAATAATGCTTCCCGGAATGCTGTTGTGAATGCAAATACCTTATGATTAGTCTTGGTGTTGGTTATGGCTGTCTGGACATGCGAAAGGGTTCTGGTTCTTGCTTGCATGCATATCTCCTTTGTTCCAAAAATAAAGAATGTGCCAACCTCCCAAAAAATGTTACCAAAAATGAATATATGGTAATCGACCGCAGCTTAGGGTTGATCGGCGTCAGTTAAGGCGATAAATCCTAGGTTTACTAAAAATTCTAGATCTTGGAAATCTTTTTGGGCCAGCTCAGTCTATCTCGCGGATCAAAATGGAATGTTACGTTTTAATGAATGGTAATGTGGTTAGAGGTAGAATAGGCATATGATTTTAGGGTTGCACTAAGTCTTAGTTCATTAAGGTAGGTATGACTAAGTATTAGTTAGTTATGGTGAGTGAATGTTGAGTCCTAGTAAAGGGGAAATATGCTAAAAATAGGTTTGTGGTGAGGTGTCTAGGTGAGGTAGAAATTAGTTTAATTAGGGTAATTAAATAATGAATATTATGCAGATGATTCTCACTTTAATTATAAATAATTAAACTAATATTAATGTGGATTAAAAGGGTCATGGTTAGGTGAGCATGTTTAAGTTGATTATTTGAAAAGGGACCAAGGGGAGTGTGACCCAATTTTGGTGTCTACAATATTTTTACAATGCTTTACAAATGGAGCATAAATATATAGTAGAAGGAGATATCAACCGGCTGACCATTAGGAAGTGATATTTCCATGCACAATCCCCCTCAATGGAAACTATGAAAGGATAAAAATTACACAAAAATTAAAATATTTTTACAACACACAATATCTTGTCAACATAACAATTTGATCTTTAGAGAAGCAGTATTGGAGATCTATATCACCGTAAAGAATCTTATCTCAGATAAAGAGCATATGAACATCTATATGCTTCGATCTCTTATGTTGAACTAGATTCTTTAAAAAGAAATATACAACTATGGCCATCACATAGAAGAGGAATATTTCCTTTAACTTCCATGTGTATCTCTTCTAATAGCCACTTCAGCCACATGGCTTCTTTTTTGCTTCTATTGCACTTCTATTCTCTGCCATAGTAGAAGAAATCGAGACTTTTGGTTGCTTTTTGGTATTCCAAGTAATGACACCTCCACCAAAAAACTTGAACACAAATCCAAATGTATATTTTATATCCAACACAACATCAACATGGTTAGAGTTATAATATCCATATAGACATCATAATAAGCATAATATAAATCATTATTGCTTTCACTTTTAACTATCCATAAAAGTTAAATACTAGCTGTATAACAACTTACATAACAATATGCTTAACAACTAACCATGTTATATTGCAAATATGTTGAAAAAATTCAACATCTTAATCTTGTAATAATATATATATTGAATGCAATCAGTATTGGATATCTCTAATGCAAACACAAAGGCATCCCAAAGTGTCATCTGATATGCATATAATACTATTTTTAGTAATCACATACTAATATACTCAACTAGATCTTGATATCAAATCCATTAACTAGTCATTAACAAGATATATCTTTGATAATTGGTTAAAATTACTCAAAATAAGTAAATAGTTTACATAACTAAACAAGAGTTGAGAATACTCAAAATTATGATGATCTTTCCATCTTTATCAAAGAGATTAATTGTAACTTCGGGTTCGTGACCAAGGCTTACTGGTATTAAGTGGGCCACATATGTTAAATACTAACCAAAATTATTAATCAAAGCACATATAATGATATTTGATCAAGGAAAGTACATAATACAAAATTATAAAGTGATTTAACAGGGCAGACACATGTCACAAATCCAAGGGCTAAAAGAGGTACACATGGCATAATGTTGCAGACTTTTCAACCAAATGTATTTTTTGGACCTCAAGTCTGTGGAATAAATCAAGTTTCAAATAAAAGATTTTTCATCCAAAGGAGACACATAGAAGGTAAAAGTTAGACATGAGGGAAAGAAGGAAATAATAAAAAATTCACACATAGGAAACTTGAAACAAATTAGAAGCTGCCACATGTCGACTTGTTGTTCCTCCCGAGATGTAAAAATTTAAATGCCCATAACTTTCTCTCCACAACTTGAAATTAGGAGAAATTGGTCTCGTTGGAAAGGTATATTCGATCCCTTTAAAAAAATCATAAGATTCAAGAATTTATTTTTTTGAGATTAAAAAGGGAAAACAATTTGGGTATTAAAAACGTAGTTTTAGACTCTCAAACACCCGATTACATTAATTAATTTATTTGAAACCTTTTAAAACTACTCTAATACCATGTCATATCCAAGGGGTTAAACACATTAACCATTAAATAAGATTTAATATTGATTAAATTAATATAAAAAATATTATAACAACATTATAACATGAAATAAATTAAAAAACACAAATACACATATTTAATGTGAAAAACCCCTGAGGTGTAAAAACCATGAAAAGAGATAATTCCATTATGTGAGATATATAATTTACAATCCAAATATCCTCTTCCTCACTTCTCTCCACATCATTCACATCAAGTGAAAATTAATATGATCCACAACCATATTTAAATGACCCCACGGGTCAAGAACATATTAAGTGACAAGGTGTGTACCTCAATTTAAATTAATTAGTTATTAAATAACTAATAGAACATACTATAAAGTTTATATTAAATAATTAAGAATATAAAATATATTATAAATTATTTAATTATAAACTAAACATTATAAGCACTTAATATTATGTTCTAACATTGGTAACCCTCTAGTCGAGAGACCTGAACTACTATTTCACATCCAAGAAGATATCATATCCAACTTGAGGGAAGCTATCTGGCATAACAGAGAAAATTTTGAACACTACTTCATAGCTACAAGAGTGTTAGATTCTGAAGAGAAATGTTCCAAAGAATTGGAAAGAGCGAGACAATCCCAAGTGTAAAAAAGGAGAGCTTAATTCAATCCCAAGTTTACAAGTTGGTTGATCGTAGATACACTAGGTCCCAAAGGCAAGAAGGAGATTGACCCCATCTTTGAAGAGCTCCAAAGAGGGCAATAACTAGTCATAAATTCAAGGCACTCCCTTCATACTCAAACTACTCTCATTGGTGGTCCAAGTGGTGTCAATACATTGGACATAGAGTTTCTAAATCTCAACGTAGATTTTTAAAAACTTTATTGAAATAGAAGTATAAACTGAAGCAAGATAAAAAGAAAAAGTAAGAGCCAAACCAGAAGAAATTATAGAATTTTAAGTAGAAGAAAGAGCTAGAGAAATCACAGAGGCAAGAGCCATAGCTAGAGCAGAAGCAAGAGCAAGATATGAAGAAGAAGTTGAATCCATAATAGGTGATGAAGAGAGACCTCAACCCATTGTGCCATGGGGAAGGAACATAGTTCCACTTGCACTCCCACAACCCATTCCTAAACTTCCACAAGGTTCAAGAAAAATATTTCCCAAGTTTAGAGGATATGGTTCACAACCCCTAGAAAAACATGTGGTAGCATACTTCACTGCCTGTAGTGTGCTAGGAGTTGAGCATGAGGATGTGTTTATCAGATTGTTTGTAAAATCCTTATAGGACAAAGAAACAGAATGGTTCTACTTCCTTCCTTCTAAATCAATCATCTGCTAGGATGATATCAGGACCTATTTTGAAAATATATTTAAATCCACTGAAGAATGCTAGGACCTCTTGGTCCAATTGGTACATATGAAGAAAGAATCTAATGAATCCATGAGGGATTTTGTAGCTAGATACAATTGGTTGGTTAAGAGGATACCTCTTGAACCTATTCCCTTAAATGAAAATTTAAAAATATTCTCTATAAATTCTCAACTACTTGAGGTTGGGTTCATTCTCAAAAGGTCCTATCCCAGAACTCTGAAGGAAGCTCAAGACTATGCCATTGAGATAGATGATGATTTAATTCTATCTGGAAAATTGAAGATTAAGTTGATGTTTCTTATATACTTATATTTATATCAATACTTACACACAAGGTAACAACTAACCATACTAAATTTTGTCAAGTCAACCATGTCTAGTTACTTATGTATCTTTATTATGGGTCTATCATGTCATGTTATGTTGCATCATGACGTGTCACGAGCCACTATGGATCTATTAGGAATCGAGTTGCATGTTGTTATCATACTATTGTTCCTATCACTACTATGATATCTTGATAAGTTATTAGAACATTGTATGACATGTTTCACTCTTTTTACAATACACAATACTTTTTCTTAGATGATTGTATCATACATACACTACTCATTCATACCATTTTAGTCCATATAGTAGATATGATTTATATCATTAATGTTACCTATACACTTTTGCATGACTAAAAATTTATCTTTTGATTTAAGTGATAATTTACAACATTCATCATCTCAAAAGGGCAAATATTGTGTTATTTTTCTAACAAGTTCACGTATATTACAAATATGAAACTTTAGATGAGATTCACATGGTTATTCCAAATATATTACAATGTGACACATACCGAATTATGGTACGCACATCATATTATGACTTATATCATGATCATAAAAAACTTGGCCCCATAGTAGGCTCAATGTAAACAAGTTGGCTACATGACATACTCAAATATACACATGGAGGCTATGTGGAAAGATAAAATGCACAAAGGGTGGCTATGTGGTAGGATCAAATGCACACACAATGGATCACAAAGAAGGATAAATTACTATAATTGGCTCATATAATAGGGTCAATTACTAAAGTGGCGTATGGTATGCTCGATATCCAAAAAAACTATTCCACATGAAATTTTCACCCCTTAACATTCGATACATGGGGTATACAAATGTACATGTCTCATGCTTTGATTCTAGTATATACTAATTTGCTAATTTTTTATAAGCATCTCAATTAATTGTTAATACATGTTTTATAAAGTGGAACATAGATTCATACACATGGAAAAATAAGGATAAGGGAACATGCACATTCCAGTCTCATGCACACCTTTTCCTTTTGGGAGGTTTACATTTACAACTCATTTATTTTAATTCAAAAAATTTAAATTACTAGATTAAATGGGGGGAAAATGTAGTACCCTAAATTTAGACCAATGGAATTTGAAAATTATGTTTTGAATTTATCTTATGTCATTTCAATATGTGTACTTAAATTATTTATGCATACATCTCACTTAATTTTACATTCAATAACCACTAGGTCACACTTGTTACTCATATTTGACCCTTTAAAAATGTATTAACAATATGCATAACACGTATTTATACTCACAATCACCTTATTCAATTTTTAAAATATAATTTGGACTTTTATAGGACAAAGTCACATATCAAGGTCAAAATTGGTTGACAATTTTATCCAATACTGATGTTTTCCTACTCCGCTCATGTAACAATTAATTTTTTAAATGCACTAGTTATTAAATTTGTCTCAAGGTTGATTGGGTGAGGAAACTTTTGTAAAAGTTAGATATAAAATCATAAGCACCCCATCCATTTAAAGGGCCTTATATCTTACATCTTGGGGTTACCTATAAGATCACAACAAAGAACCCAATTACAAAACTCTGTGAAGCATATAAACATACTACTAAGTCTAAATATATCTTATACAACTACCCTAGGTCACTATCACATGCTAAATCCTACCTAAAATATCAATTTTAAGTGCTAGAGGCCATTTTAGGATCTCACCAATACGTTATCACACATTTTTACACCTTCATCAAGAGAGAGAACTATATGAGGCTTGATACCTCTTTATAGTATTGATACATAATGTAACACTCATTACACCATAAAGTGTCAGTGAGGTTAGTCCAACCCTATTGGACTAACCAATTTTGTAGTTATTCAAGAGAGAACTAACATTTTGAAAAAGAATAAGAAGCCCTTAATTTTTACAAGTATGTTGCTAGTGTTAGAGATCACAAACATTGATAGGAGGGTGAATCAGTGAAGATTGAAACTTTTTCACTTGATGCAAATTAAAAACCCTTTAATGATGTGTGGCTTTAAACTATGAGCATTTAATCAAACATATGTTATGCATAATAATACAAAACATAGATATTACTGTGGGAAACCCTTTTGCACGAAAAACCCACCAAAATTGTTGCTTATATTACATAAAGAAAGGAATTGCAAGAATATTACACATCCTACAAGATTTGTTTAGTGAGGCACCAACCCCACACAGAGAACCAACCCCTACACCTTTGCTGATAGTACGCACAACAAAGAACTCAAGTGAATATAATGCATCACAAGAGATTTGTTTAGCGAGGCACCGACCTGTAAATATGCTAAGCTACAACTTAGACTTAATTTACATAAAATTTTTGATCATCTAGTTAAAACAATTGATTTTGCAATAGATTACAACCACCTTTCTGTATCTATATGTGTTCTTATTTTCACTCTCTTCTGATCATCTGATTCGATACCCTCTTACTCAATCAATCTGTCACCCTTATGATTTTTTCATCTGATGAATCTTTGCTTCATTGATATACTGTCCTCTTTCCTCTCTCTTTTCTTCTGTCTCTCTTTCTTAGCTTGATTGCATTGTATTCTCTCTTCTACAAATCTTCCTTAGCTCGAATGATTCTTTTCTTACTTGAGAAACTCTTCAAAATGAATCCAAGTTCAAACTATATTCATGATCGACCTATTCCCTCACTTCAAATTGTGTGTTGTGCACCTTCCTGATTGGTCACATGATAATCCAGACTATTAAATGCATGTAACTGACTATAGATATTGTTCCTTATGTATTCATCTTGATTACACCACTTTCCATGCATTTCTAGAATCTATTTATTAGTCGTTTGCCAAAAATAGATTTTCCACATTTGCAGTGTGACCTAGATGAGTGATCCATTTCCTTCTCCAATATTTTATTCTTCCTTAAAGCTTAAGATATCATAGAGAATGTAACTTCATTTCCACAAAGTCAATACGCATTAAATGCTAGCAACTGGAAAAGAAGATTTCTTCCTTATTTTTGGAGTTCAAGTCATGCATCTAGCTGGAATCACCTGATAATTGTACCACCATTGATTTTGGAGAACAAACTCTCACTTGTACATGTTTGAATCAATTTTATTTCCTTCAATCATTTTCCAATCCATATTCCATCATTTCGTGAATTTCCTTTGCTCTTTTGACTTTCTCCTTTATATCACGGAATTTGCCTTTGTTCAACGACATTTCTCCTTCTTTGGCAGATTTGTAGTTATCTGTGGCTCTTCCATGCTTCTAGCAACTTTCCCAATATCTCATGGCTTTATTTCTTATTTGTTGCGTTTTCACAGATTTTTTCTAAGTCCACAAATATATCTCTTCTACTTGCGGATTTTATAGTCTTCGGTGGCTGTCTTCCATCCTTAGTGGCTTCTCTAGTCATTTGAGGTTGTTCTCTTTATCTATGGCTTTGCCTTCACCTCTATGGCTCTACCTTCACATCTACGGATTCACCTATATCACTCACATATTTTCCTTTGTCTCCATTTTACTTTGTGTCTTTATTCCTATGCTCACAACACTCCCTTTCCTTTCGCGGCTTCTTCCAGAGATCCACATATTTTTACAGACTTCGGTGGCTACTCTAAGTCTTCAGTGGCTATCTCTAGACTTTAGTGGATATCTCCTCATGTCCATGTATTGCAAAAACATTTACTAAGTCATTTAGAACCTATCCTTAGTCATCTTGAAGCCTCTGTGAGCTGACACTACCAATCAACCTTCATATTTTCAGCTTGCTCACTTTACCAATTCACTCCTTTTTCCATCAATGCAGCTTGAGATTAATTAATCTAGCTTGACATAAATGAAAAAACATATGACACATGAAAAATGTTCAACAATTAGGAATATTATGGTATTTCTCACATGGATGTATTTAATTAATATTTATAATATTATTATTAATATGAGTTGTTAACTCATTTAATAATAGTATAGTTAGCATATTATATTCGGAATGTTTGTTGAGATATAATCTCACGTACCACAAATATTTTTTGAGTTATTTGAATAACTCATGTATTTTGGATAGATAATTTTTAGCTCCCCTATTTTGTAGGATTTGTATTTGCTATAAATTAGGAAATCCATCCCAAATGAATATAGTGTGAAGTATTATTATTTACACAATACTATTTTGTTAAAGCTATGAAAATCTGACCAAATTTAATATTTGGTATCATAGTAGGTGTGAGTTGTTTATTTTATAGGATTTTATAGATGGAATTATAGAATGATTATGAAGGGGAAGTTCTATTTTGTAAGTGTTTTTGTATATAAAAAATCAAAGGATTCTGATCATAAAAAAAATGACTAATAAATTGATTGTTCATAGTAGGTGTGAGTCTCAAAAACCCATACTTAGAATCTTGTGATTTTTCTTGTTTTTCTTATTTCAGCACTAGTAACATTATTTCAAATAAAAAAATAGATCATGGTTAAGGAGAAATGATGAAGTTTCTCAAAAACCCATACTTAGAATCTTGTGATTTTTCATTGTAATTTACTTAAACATGCAGATGGATCTCAATGCTTGATTTTTGCTATGGTGGCAGAGATCATAATTTACTTAACAATCTCAATGTGCTTGGTTTTTCAGCTAGTAACATCCCTCCCATTTTGGCAGAGATCATAAATAAATAGATCAAAAAATGATAGTGCTTGGGCAACTGATCTTCCTCCAAGATTCCCTCCTCTCACGTCCAAAACATAGTCCATGGTCTTCACAAACAAGAGGTTTAGTTTAGTTTATTTAGTTTACTTTTTTTGTTAATGTTAAAGTTGGTTCATGTCTTTAGTGAGTCTATTTTTGAAATGTGAATTTAGTCTTTTAGATTTATTTTTAGGTTTTACCATTAAACCACATTCCAAGTCAATCTTGGGAGTCATGCAAAATAATAAGCTGGTAAAATCTAAATCAATGCCATTTTAGGTTGTAAATGATAATTAATGTTTAGTCTTGTAATTGTCAAGAGTAAAAAAAATGTCATTATGAGTCTTGTCTAGGTGACAATTAGGTTTTATTGTGCCTTAAAAATTATTACATTTTAACAAACACATTATCGAAGTATCTGACGTTCATTGAGTTAAGTCAGTTACAATGGATAAATTAAGTCATATTGAAAATTTTGAGGGAAATGATTTCCACACATGGAAATTTTGAACACATTTATTATTTATGAACAAAGATTTGTGGGATATTGTTGATGGAAAAGTGAAGAAACCAAAGGATCCAGATGAAGTAAAAAAATGGGAGAGTAAAGATAAAAAAAGTCCCATCAATTATTGGATTGGGTTTATCTGATGCTTATTTGCATCCTATATATTTTTCTAAATCCTCTAATATGATTTGAAAAGCACTAAACAAATTATTTGGTTCACAAGTTGGAATTTCAAAACTAAATTAACAACTATTAGGGAAGAAACATCAATAGAAGAAAGTGAAAATTTGAGCTCTAATTTCAAATCCGTTGAGTAAGCAACATGCTAACTCGAGGATGGAGGCACAAGAGGTTGGAGTTCAATCATTGACCTCTCGTTAGTTGCCAACGATAGGGCCACATAAAGCTATGGTGATTTTTTTTAGTTTTGTGCTTTATTTTTGATGTTCTTGTTGTGTGTTGTGTGTTTTAGATTATCTATATTTATTTGTGTTCAATTTATAGTATGTTCTTGTGTTCAAGATTGCAAACAACGAGAAAAATTTCCTACATAATTAACGATGTGAAAATATAGTGGAAAGATAAAAGCACAAGTGAAAAGAAAACACATGACACTTATAGAGGTTGAACAGTCAAATGTGCTCCTGTTCATACCTAAGTTTTTTGTAAACCTTTTTAAAACCATTGAAGGTTATACAGATGGTTCTTGTTTGAGTTCCCACATTGACTAGGTAAAATTTGTTTCCTATAGTGAATGGTTAATAAACATATGGTTCTTGTATGTGTTGTCACACTAGTTCAGTCATATGTGTTCTTGGTAGTGCATGTTCGATAAGAGGTTGATGTGTTCCTTCTTCTAAGCTCATTTCAAGTTGTATGCCAAGATCATGAGCGAGAAGAGGAAATCAATGTTTGCAGTAAGGGGAATGTTAGGAAGTTTATGTTATTTCTCACATGGATGTATTTAATTAATTTTCATAATATTATTAATAATATGAGTTGCTAACTCAATTAAATATAATATAGTTAGCATATTATATTTTGGAATGTTTGTTGAGATATAATCTCACGTATCATTTTTTTTTTCAGTTGTTTAAACAATTCATGTATTTTTGGTAGAGTGTTTTTTAGCTCCCCTATTCATATTTCCTATAAATTAGGAAATCCATTCTGAATGAATATAGTGTGAAGTATTATTATTTACAAAATACTATTTTGTCAAAGATATACAACTCTAACCAAATTTAAGAGATGCGATCTCATAGATTTGAGCATAAAATAAAAAAACTAAATACAAATAAGATCATAGTGCTAGAACTAAATTTAACCACAAAGATAGACAAGATAAATTTCATTCGCTAGGTCAAATCCAATTGGTAAATCTATTCTAGACAACCAAATTCATTTTTTGTACACTACCAAGTCATCCAATTTTATGTAAAATTAGATCCTTTCCTAGATAATGAAAATCCACCATCATAGTCACTAAATAATATTTCAAAAATAGTAAATTATTATAATGTCTTACAACCTTAACGTGCAATTCAATTATCTAACTTTATAACTATTAATATATGAATAATGATCACTAAATTTTTCTAGAATATGTAGATTTATTGTATTTTTATTCTTGATTATTTTACAAATTTAGTAAATTTATCTTGATTAAGTAAAACCTTAGTTTCGATATTGCACACCCCTCTTTGCACTCCTCATGCAATAGGAGAATTTGTAGTTTTACCAACCACTTGGAAAAATGATCATTACACAATGCTCTTCCACTAAACATGTCATAATATTATCAAGATGTTTCTTAAACTCCTACAATTAATAGATAATTTCAGAAAAGTGTATGGTAATACCTTACAAAAAATACATGTTGCATTATCATGTTACATAGATCCCACTATACAATACTTTATAACTCATTTATGTACTAGGATATAAACACACATCTATACACACATATTCACATGCACATTTATATCATCACATTACATAATCTCTAAAAAAATGCCACTATGCACAAATTCCTTGTGTATAAAATCCTTTTGTTTACACTTTAGTTAAATCTATGTCATGGCAGTGTATAAAAATAAAGACAATGCAAGATTTTCTATAGGGAAAAATTATAATTAATTAACTTCCAACATTAACCATTCAAAATCAGAATAATCCATTAACACCTATAATGATTGATAAAATGATAAGTAACTGCCCAAATACATAAGAAGAGAAATAAAATTAGTTATACATGTCAAAATTAAGAGTATCTAAGTGTGTAAAATAGTGAAATAGGTAAATCAAATAAAGAAAATGATTCAATTTAGATTTTGGAATTGGAAACTAAGTAGGGGTAGGACCATAAAACTATTATATGGTCCATACTAGAATTGTAACATCCTAACTTGAATCTATAAAATATTTGACACTTAAGTAGTTTAGGTTTGAAAATTCGTGTGTGATTTTATTTCCTAGAAACGACATTTTCTATATGTCGATATTGCTTACACAAGTTCAGGATGACCTATAACCATCTACAACAAAGTGGAAACCCTATAAACTTGCATAACACTTCATCATAACATTATCAAACCAAAAGGAGAAAACACGTGTGTGGTGAGGTTCAACTAACCTTGGTGATTAGACTCTCAATTGTTAAACCATATAATTGTTGGATCAAGACTCATGTAATTCTTCTATGTGCTTGTGCAAGTGTGATTAACTAACCAACCCTCTAAAGGTGCACTTATGTACCTTGACACCAAGATAATGGGATAATCATAGAGTATAAAATGTACCCAGTGCGGTAGTAGTGTGATTTGGCATGCCTCAACTATATGAGCCAACCCTTTATTCTTTAGAAGCATTAAAAAATTCTTGGAGTCAATTTTATCTTCCTAAGACATAGATCTTGTGACCTTTCCATGCTTGGAAATGGAGGAATTTAGACTCTTTAACCTAGTTGAGTGCTTCAGAATTGTAGTAGGAACCACTCTAATTTATGTGCAACTAATTTGGGAATATTTAGGGAACCCTTGAGTGATTTTGGAATGATATATTACAATAAGATCTTGTAAGATTGTTAAGTGAATTATAAAGTGACATTGAATTGCTTATACAACCTTCTGTAGGTAAAATATTTTGATAAGGTTGAGCCTAGAAGATGAAATGACCTAATGAATATATTAAAATTGAAAAAAATTTCAAAGAAAAGGGACAAAAACTAATTGAGGTTATCCAAGAGCTGACCCCACATCATAATCCATTTATACAGTCCAAGATTTATTAGAGGGAAAAAAAACATGAAGTTTTAATGTGAAGCATATATGTTGTTTACTAATTTTTCTAATAATATTATTAAAATTGAGGATAGTTCGGAGTATAAAGATAAGAAATTCATTGAATAACTAACCCAAGAGATGAACTAATTGGATTCCAATGTGAGCATTTTCTTAGCAAGGGAGCATATTCAATCTTGGTATTGTAAAAGGATGAGTTACCCAATTTTAGTTTCTACAAACTAGACAATAATACCATGTAATCATGTTTGACACAAAATTTTGGACATAAATATCCTGAAAATTAGGATCCATGCATATTTGCCCTAACTATCTAAAAGTGGAAACATTTCCAAAATTCTCTCACTTGTTTGAATTTCATAAAAAAAAGTATGAGTCCATACTTCAAAAACGTTTAGGATCCATGCATATTTCTTTTCTACATGAAGAAAAATTTTCATCACTCAATCCATAAATTTCTTAGAATTTTCCACCATCTCAAATACTATCTTCCTGCCCAACTCCTCCACTATTTTCATTACAAATGGTATTTTTCAACAATATGATTAATTCAAAAATAATACTCATGGTTCTTTTGTAAACAAATCACACTCTAATTTTCACAATCTATCCTTACATTATTTTTTATAATTATGATAATGGAATACAACATTTGAATCCAAACTACTTCCTTTCTTAAATGAGTAGCTACCAAGTAATCAAACTCTATCGTGGACATCAAAAAATTTCCTACCATTTACGGAACACATATACAATGGTGGATCCAACTTACAACTCCACCAAACAAATTAAACACATATACAATGGTGGATCTACAACAATTGAGATATCCACCCCAATTATAATCCAAAAATACACATAGACTCAATGTTTTACTTTCATAGGAATCCCTTGATAGAAAAATTACATAGCTAGAATTCCTACTTAGATAGCTAAAGATCCTAATTAATGTTGTATAAAATCTTTTCCTAGATTAGACTGTTTATGGTTTTTGGGCTTTGGTTAGTTGTTATAAAATGTTGAAGTACCAAAAACTCAACTAAGGAAGGGTTTACCAATACCTGCACTGACAAATGCAATGTTGGGATGATCAAGTACATGAAACATGTAAAAATATCCTCCTTTTGCCAAGTGATAAGACCTGCATACAAAGAAAACTCAACAAAAAATATTAGTCTTTTGATAAGAAAACTCATGTAACGAGTTGCTCAAAAAAGGCCAATCCCATAGATCCAAAGGGATTATTTGAAGGGTGTGAACTCGTGTTGATACAATTAAGTGATATGATAAGTGATATAAGTTAAATGATAACAATTATTTAGAACTCAAGGGGGATAGAGAGATCCTACTTTGCGTGATATGTAGCCCAGGCTAGGGATGTGGCGAGCTTGAAGTCTAGGAAGTAGTCAAACCAGAACTACTCCACAACGTCCTGTATTTCACATATGATCTCAAGTTGATCCTTGATGTCTTCAATTTTAGGTGCAAGGGAAATGGTGGATAGATTCAACTCATGTGCCATTGAAAAATGTTCCCACATAAAATGTTGTTGGATGATCAAGAGATGATATATGTTAGTGATAGGGTGTGAAGGACCTCGAATAGTCATGTATAAAACACACATCTTACAAACAATTGATTAGACCATAAACAAAGTGAGAGAAACATGATAAATGTATAATATCAGGTAAAATAATTAAATTTATATGGATTATTGGAAATCCATAGGGACTGTGGGTGATTGACAGAATCAATGATGATTCAGTAAATTTCTTACAATCTTTGTAAAAAGTTGATATATTGATAAAGGAGGTTCTATCTGAAACAAATACTTAGGATGGTTGATTAGGCTTCTATTTGATATGAAAATGAAATGAAAACAAATATAAATGAGGACTAGATTACCTTGAACATAAAAATGGGCTAGATAGACTTGTAAGTATTCACAAGAGATTTGTATATCGTCTGATGGCTTGAAACAAGTATCGGGGACATTTTGAGGTTCTTTATGATGTTTTCTGGTTCACTAACATGAAAAAGCTTCACTGCAATGGTTCTAGATCTATGAATAGGAGCTTTGAGGTCATATTTATCCAAAAAATTGGGGAAAACTACTTGGAAGTGGTTTTAACCACTTCGAAGTTGGGATTTCTTAGGTGGGGATGCGAGGTAATGTGGTTAAAGGTGTTAAGAGGTTGGGAGATGGGATTAAATTGGGTTTAGAATAGTTATTCGATGTTTAGGAAGTTTTAGGGATGTTAAGGTAGGTAAGCCATGTTTACAAGGGGTAAAAATGTGATTTTATGGGGTGAGGGTAGTGACTTAGGCTAGGTTACATGATATATTTTAATGATTTGATATGTGTGTGCGAAGTGTGGATAGGTCACCTAGGGTAACAAAAATCTAATGTCTTCATTTTCTCCATTTTTATAGTGGTTTATGATGGATAAACTATTGGACAAAAACAAGTGAGATGATTGGATTTGTCCTTAGATAAGTGGCCCCCCTTAAACTAGGGGTGATTGTGACAAAGTGTAATGATCACCAGTTTGAAAATGTTACTAGATGATATAGGTTTATTTGATGGTGTAGTTCAATTTAAGATTCCCCAAGGAAAGGCATGAAAAAAAAATTCCACAAAGGTTGACTTAGTAAACTATAGATTCAAGTGATAAAGGAACCAACGAGTTCTTGACCAAAATACATGACTCATAAGAGGCAGCCACGAGAAATTATCCTAGTTGGGTATGCTATCCACTATGTTACCACAAAGGTGGGATTACATAGTCAGGAATTCAAGTGATAGGGGAACCAATGGGTTTGTGTCCTATACATATATGACTTATTGGTGATAAGGAAATGTTTCCTAAAAGAGCTACAAGATCTAAGGTGGATTTTTATAAAGGAAGGATTTACATAGATTGATTAGTTCTTACTTTGATAGAGGTTCTTAGAGACAATAAATGAAACACTTCTTTATGGAATGTTTATGGTGGCAATGGATTGATTTGATCAATGTTTTTTATGAAAAAAGGGGTTCTGACAAGGGACCATCCTAGAAGGCACAAATATGTATGTTGATTGATGGGAAAGATTTGAAAAAATGATAATTGTATAAGACTAAGGGGATGTATAGTGATGTTTAGATAAAAGGGGAGAAATTGTTGACAATTACTATGGATCATTGGCAATTGAAGCAAATTATCGGTGATTCCCTGGATTGTCAATGATCATGCGGGCTAGAAAAATTGGATATATAAGGGGCAAGGAAGGTTCATTTGAACTATTGTTGTTTGTGTGATTAAGAAACTTGGATCATTTTTTATTTGACTTTTGAGTTTGATTTGGTGAGATGGAGGAAGCTGGGGCTGAACACAAACACCAAAGACCCATGCATGCTAAGGTAGGTGATGTAATTAATTTTATATATATATATATATATATATATATATGGAATTGAGATATGGGATTGTCAACAATTTTTTTATGAAATCTCCAATGATTCATATGATTGATTGTGATTATGATGGATCACCAACAATTAGATAGGGTCGTTGGCGATTGGGTTGTTTTGGATAAATAGTTGATACGTGTTTGATTTTGATTATCTTGTTTTGATGAAGTCTAATATTTCTTTGTTTTTTTGGTGGATCCAAACCATAAATTGAATGACTACGTGGGATAGTGTTCCAAAGATCCTTGATGAGGTCTATGAGCAGTTATCAAATGAGGAGTGGAGGCATCTAAATGAGGTAAGACTAAGTGGGATGACCATTACTGAAATATCCATTGGAATGATGGATTGTTGTTGGATTTTTTAGAGACATGGGTCCTTATTAAGTGCAATTTTTGGTTACTGATAGGAAAGATGATGGTGAATTTAGAGGATGTGCACCAAATTCTATGCTTACCGGTACATGGTGAGTAGATTTATACTATTGATGATGTAGGATGGGATGCTGCGATGCAACATTTATATGGAGATGATGGTTTGGAGGTTATGTTTTATCCTGGAGGGTTCTGGTACGGGTCTTTATATCATGATGATGAGGAGGACCATGCTTTGATGACTATGATGATGTTGGGTATCAATTTTTATGCCTTACTGATTTATGTGAAGGGATATTTTCTTGTATGTTGATGGGTGTGGTAGGGGATATGTTGGAGCATAAGACAATGTTTACTTGAGATATTACATTATTGGTGTAGGTTTATGGAGATTTCTAGTCCTGGAGGACCAAACACATATTTAGTGTTGATGTATCATTTTTATTAGAGTGTTGGGATTATGAGCATATTGTAGTGACTCGGTCGAGAGGATTGCCATAAATGAGGTGGGTGAATTTTTATTTTATTTTAGGTTTTATGGGATGGATATCAGATCATGGGGCTATAGGGCTAGTTAGGGATGAGGATTACTATAGGAAACTCCTGGCTATCCTACAGGAAAATAGTGTGATTTAAAGGCCGTATACAGTATTCCTTGTATGGCCTAATATAGTGATGGAGCTGGTGGCTATGCATTAGGATAGGTGGGAGTGGGGGTAGAGGGAGGGTGAGTGGGAGGTTATTTGATTTGGCCGTGTTAGATGATAATTTGTTTTAGTGCAGGATGTGTCAGAGGCTGCAGTGGTCTACCAGAGGGATGATGTCAAGATAGATGTAGCACTACCAATTTTTAGAGAGGCATTGTATATAACAAATGAGCAGGGATTTGATGTGGTGGTGGATTCCCAGGGAGTAGTGACGAGGCGTGATGATGCATGGGTGATAGTGGCATACACTACGTGGTGATAGGAGTAGATAGGTGGTTTTGATAGATGGACCTACGAGCTAGTGTCAAGGTGGTACCTCAAGAGGGTGGTGGTAGTGATGAGGGTGGAGATGGATAAAATAGGGTAATGATGTGAGAAGCTATTGTAGCTTGTTTGGGGTTCGAGAAGGCTGCATTGTTAGCTAAGAGAGATGGGATGAATTAAGAGCTCACTACTACATAGGTAGAGCTTGTTTACGCTATAGCTAACTGAGATCAATATTGATAGTAGAGTGATAGGTACCCATGTTTTGGGAGATGAAATACAAGCAGTGAGAGCTTATGATAGTGGTATAAAGGGGCCAACTGGTAGTGTGAGTTTGGAAAACTACTAGTCATTGTGTGAGGATTTCAGGTACAATGAGGAGATAATATGACGAAGATTAGCCGATGAGCTTCACTACATGGTGTATATGACACGGAGGTAGGAAACATTAATAGGTAGTGGTGTGAGCATTGGTCAAGTTTCGAGAAGACCAGATGGGGGTCCTAGTGGTGATCATGGGAGTAGTTCTCGAGGTAGTATCTAGTTGAAGGACATCCAATTCACTTAGTAGATATGGATGTGATGATCTTTTCAATGTATGAGGCTCTCTTGAAGCCTATGTTGACGCATATTTTTGATACACGGGGTTTTTGAGAACCATAATGATGTATAGTTATTTTTGATACATGAGGTTTTTGAGACCCATGATGATGCATAGTTATTTTTTATATGTCCATATATATATATATATGAGATTATGTTATATATGAGTTTTTGATGTGATGTTGAAATATTGAAAAGTTAGATGTATTTGATATGATGTTAGGTGTGTGGATGTAAATGTGATGTCTAGATGTATAAATGTTGATATGATATTTTGACATGACTTTTTATATTGATATTATGTGACTCAAGTTGTAGTGATCTTTATATGTGTTTTAAAATTTATTGTGATCGTGGTTAAGAATAAATGTGAAATTTTTTCTTTTTTAACCGGATTCGATGCATATGTGATTTGATGGTAAATTATATATGTATGACAATGTACTAGAGGCCTTGTAACATATGTTAACATATAACTAATAATAATTAGTCACATATAGGATCCTATATATAGATGGAAATGATTTTATATACCTTCTTACAACATGGGAAGGGTCGATATGTAGTTTGTATAGGGGGAGTAGGTTCTCCTTTTATGGATTGTAGGCTTATGCCCCATCTCTATTTTTATTTGCTCAAACTGATCAATGCGTAAAGTTTTCTTTGATGGAAAAGATGATTGATGTGGGAATATCTCCTAGGATGTTTTTGATATTTTGAATTTGATATGAAGGATGATAAATGCAGGAAACCTTTTTGCAATGATTATGGGTAGCCATCCTTTGAGGGAGTGGTCTACAATTTTTAGTACTGATTTTGGATATCATTCCTTTGAGGAATTGATATATATTTTGATTAATAATTATCCTTCAAATGGTCAGTCTATATTTTTGATAATGTGCATCCATGTAAAAGTTTTTGAATTTTTATTTTGAGCTGAAGACAGACCTAGTAGACCATTTAGGGAGGGGAAAAAATGTGTGTACAAACTACACATGTGTATCCCCAACATGTTTTCACTTGGTAGATAAAAGGTAGATGCGAGTAATGATTGTGGGGTTCCTACTTATGAAGAAGAACTTGTCCATGTATAAAATGTGATGAACAGAGCCGTGGTGTTCATATTTAAGGTCACGAATATAGGATAGTGACGAGAGACCACATAATTCAAAATCATTACAATAGTGAATGATGGGTTGGTGGTGTGATGTGATATTTGATGTGACTAATATCATGAAAGTATATGTATTAACAATATAAAGGTCGTAAGTGTAGGGAATTTAAGAGTCACTTTCAGGTTTACCATAAAGGGAAGCTAAATAATAGGCTCTTGACCTATATTTTTGAGTGATGACATATGGACCGATCTAGTTATGGGAAAACTTTCCACTTTTAATCCTTTCTAGAGTAGTGAAATTTTAATTCTCTTTGAGGAAAATATCACAAATGTTGAATTCATGTTATTTGAAATGTTTGTTGTATGCTCGTTTGATGTGTTCTTGATAGATATGAGGATGTTAAAGGGATGGTAAGTGGCACTCATCTAATGATTCAAGTTTTTCTAAGCATTTCTAATGATAATCCTCATCAGATATAAAATCTCTGAGGGACATATAGAGAGATGGGATTTGAACTTCAAGGGGTAGAACCTCCTCAAAGTTATAGACTAAAAAAATTGGAATAACACATGTAAGAGTAGGGATGCTAATATGATAGGCCCATTGAGAAAATGATATTTGGAGATGCCAATCACTACCTACTTGATCAATGGGTTTCATGGGGATTTTATTGAGTTTTTTGTTAGAAGGTTCTTCTTGAATGTTTGATTTTGGATATTATGGAGATGAAAAGATAAGCTTGATCTTGTATATGTTACAAATATTTTGAATCTTTTTATTTTTGAAATATTTACCATTATTTGTGATACTTTTGTAAAGAATGCCAAAATGACAAATAATGTGATGGTGGATAAAGTCAATGATTTTATCATATTTAGTAGAGATGAGGGGAATACCTTCCACCCATTTTGTGAAGTATTCAGTAGTAGTTATGATAAAATGATTTTATTATGAGGAACGATGGTTAATGAGGCCACTATAGTCAAGTCCCCATTATGAGAAAGGACACAAATCCTAAGTGGGTTGTAGGGTCTAATTTGGAATGTGAGTGAGATTAGAATCTTGTTGAGATTTAATGCATTTCTTGACGTATGTGTAACAATATTGATTAAGGGTAGGCTAATAATAGCCCATATGTAGGGCACATTTAGCAACATCCATACCATTGAAGTGTCTACCACATATGTCGTCATGGACCTCTTGGATAGATCTTTTGGATTCATGAGATTTGAGGCATCAAAGGATGAGACTATAAAATCTAAATTTATAGAGAACACCACCTACACTGATGTATCATTTAACATGTTGAAGAAAATATCTTTTAGAATTTTTAGATAGATTGGAGGGAATTTTAGATTCAGAGAGATAGTCATAGGTTTGAGTGTACTAAAGGTCTATTTGATTGTCTTCAACAAGGTTAATATATGGGGTTTCATTGGTATGAGATAGTTGATCAAGTATATGCACAACAACAAACAACTTGGAATCTCAGGTTGATAAGGGGATAAGTAATGCAAGAGAAGCCATAATGTTTGTAAATTTATTGGATGAACAAGGAACTATGTGGATAGTATATTGATTGAAGGATTTTAAGAGGAATCCAACAATGTGTTTATAATTTTGTAAAATTTCATTCTTACATTGATAAATTCCTTTGATTTGATTGATGAAAAGTTGAGAGTCTCCATAGATGTCAAGTACTTGAACACAGAGCATGAATGCTGTTTTGAGACCCATGATGAGGGTTTCATACTCAGCCATGTTATTAGTGCATTCAAATTTTAGTTTAAAGGATAGAGGAATAGGAGTCCCCCAAGGAGGTATGATGAAAATACTGGCACCTCCCTCCTCTTGACACATAGATCCATGAAAGAAAAGTGTCTTTTTGAGAGGAGTGTATTATTGATCAATGATGTTGATGGATTTGTTGGGAAATTATTTGTGAGGTAGTTGATTATCACGAAGGGAAGATTTTGCGAGCTGGTTGGCGATGGCTTTCCCCTTGATAGATTTATGTGACATGAATTCTAGATCAAATTCAGTCATAAGAATGAGCCATTGAGTGATACGATATTGTGGTATGGTTTGGAGTGCATAACTTTGAGGGGATTGAAAATGGTAATGACATAAGCCTTAAAATTAAGGAGGTAATGATGAAGTTTGGAATTTATGAAGTACAAAGAACACCACAAATTTTTTTCTTTAGTGTAATGATTTTCATAGTCTTGAAGAGTACGGCTAATGTAATAAATGGCTTGTTCTCTACCCTATTCATCTCAATGTGCTAGCATAACACCCAATGAATGGTTAGTAGTGGATACATACAGATAAAATGGCCGGCCCTCACATGGAGGTGTGAGCATGGGTGGTGACAAGAGATATTTTTTTAGGTCATTAAAGTAATTTCAACATTTTTTTATCCCATTTGAAGTGGAAATCATTTCAAAGGAGGTTATGAAAAGGTTGGAAAATGATTTGAAAGATGAGAAATGAAATGATGGATTAATTAGAGTCTACCTTGGAGAATACGAAGTTGTTTAATATTGGAAGGATGTGACATCTTAATGATGGATTTGATTTTGGAAGGGTATACTTAAATACCCCAGACAAAAATTATAAATCCCAGAATTTTACTAGTAAGAATTCCAAATAAGCATTTAGCAGGGATAACGCAGAGGAAGTATTGAATAAGATGGGAAAAATTACATCAAGGAACGTGAGGTGATCTCTTTGGTGTTTATATTGTCCTAAGATCTCATCAACATAATCTTCCATGGTTTTATGGATTAGGTCATGGAAGATATAAGCCATAGCACATTGATAAGTGGACCCCACATTCTTAAGTATTAAGGGCATGATATGGCAACAAAATGTCCCCCAAGGGGTGATGAAATATGTCTTATGTTGGTCGTCAGTTGTGCTAAGAATTTGATTGTAACTAGAGAATCCATCCATAAGGGATAACATTTCATGGCTAGTGGTGAGGTCAACGATTTAGTCGATATTAGGAAGAGGGAAGTTGTTTTTAGGAGGAGTGAGATTGATATCTCAAAATTCTATACAGATGTGTAAATTTCTAGAGGATTTTATTATGAGTACAATATTAGAAACCCATTGTGGATAGTCAATGGGTAAGAAGAAGTTAGTGGAGACAAAATGGTGTGACTCTTCTTTGATGAGGAGGGTTACATGAGGGTGCATCCTACATAGTATTTTTTGACAAGATTAGCATTGGGGATCATGACGATGTTGTGGACAACAATATTAGGGTTAATACCTGACATGTCATTAAATTACCATGTGAAGGCTTGACTATGTTTGGAAAGGAAGATGGTAAAGTATTTCAACTCTTTTAAATTGAAGGAATTGTCAACCTTAACTATGCGAGGGTATTGTAAAGTTCTTATATTGACATCGATAGTGGATTCATTAAGAGTGTAGATGTGTCTAATGTGTAAACGCCCAAAATTGGGTCATAACCCTCTAAAATCACATTCGATTAATTAATTTCAAACTACACCTAGCCATGAAACCTTGCACACATTCTAATTAATTTAATCTATTTTCTTAGAGGTGTGTATTGGTGAAATACATTTCTCATGTTTCAAATTCACCTGAGTTTTCACCAATAGTTCTGGGGCTCACACTAGCCCCATTCCTTCTCCATGTGTATAGGGAGGCTCCCAATAATGAATGTAAACTAATTAAACTAACCTAGATAGGACTGTGGGGTGGAACCCTAGGTTGGGGATTAAATGTGAACTATTATCCCTTTGAACCTACATTTCCAACTTCTTATATAGGGCGAAAGAGAGGATTTGTAAATGATAAGGGGGTAAAAATGGAGTTCACGCCAAATTTAGGAGGGATCATGGTTAGTGTTGTGAGTAGGCAAACTAGTAGAGTTTATCTAAAAAAACAAGCAGTGAGTCCACATCCAATTAGACGGAACACAAAAATACAAACCATGTTAATGGTTAACAAATAATAGACATAAGAATTCCACTGATTCATTTATTAAAGGTGAAGACACGTATCTTGGTTTTATAAAATTATTGCGACCTATGCATGCAAATTCTGGAAAGATGGAGTAGAGGAATCATAAGACAAGACCATAGACAAATTATAACTTTTATTAACTTGATAGTAGCATCAAGAGATTGATCTCAAAGCTCCAGTGCACTCACAGGGAAGCAACGTGTCCTTCCACCACTACATTTGGAATGGAATAAGCCAATGCAATTTATAACCATCTCAACAAATTGTCCTTTCTATCTACCCGCCACATGAAAGTCTTCACATATCCTCATCATTTGTGACCTGTTTCAGTAGATTAGCTATTTACTAGTGAGTCTTTTTCATTATGTCACCTCTCAAACCTGGATACATATCCTACAACACCTCCATCTAACCATATGGGTCATTTAAGTGAAAAATCCCTATATAGTATAAAGTACCATTCTTATGATATTAAAGTCTAGAGAGAGAGAGAGAGAGACCTCAGAGAGAAGGGGTCCCAACTCTTTGTGAAATCACAAGGATCTCCAAAAAAATTATTTTTAATATTTTTACCAAATTGCCCCTACCAACACCGGTCACCCAATTGACATCGAATTCATTAGAAACACTATTGTGAAGCATTCACCCTAATGTGAGTTTTAGATGACTGTGGGAATCACTTGTGATGTTTCTTTTATGGTCTCATAGTGAGAGTGAACCATAACCTTATTTCAAGCTCATAGACATCTCACAATTGACAACCCATTATCATGAGAGAAAACTACACCTAGATGTTCAAACCTACTTGGTGTTTATCTTTCACTGCGAACCAAGAATATACCTACTCACCCCTGCAGATTTAAGCGTAATTTATGTCTGTTAGATGAAATTTACTTAAGAAGAATTAGCACTAGTTAGACACCTGGAATGAGACTGAGGGACAATAGGATCTCTCCTTGTTTCATGATATTTGTTACATAGTACCATTGTATTTGAAAGTGTGATTGACATCCTTAATAGGAAGCACTTACGCATGTTGGATTTACCTATCAGCTAGGCAATGGAGACAACCTATATTGTCACTGCTATTTACTGGTCAATGCTCTTAATGAATATCTTTACAGGTCTTTCCTTCCCTAGCTCAAATGAAATCTGATTATACAATCATTCTATTCATATGTTTCTACATGGGCATGGTTTCCTTCATCGAATAAAGATATACTTGTATGTCCTCATTGCCCTTAAGTAGGTATTTGATTGATCACTTTTTTTTGAATCAAAAGGCTCTATGGTATATATGATGATCTTTACCTTTTTATGAATCCTCTTCCCTGAAATATAGAAATAGGATGGATTGTGTCCAATTTGTGGTATTAAATAATATCCTATGGTAAAGGAGTCTTCCTCTATGAATGGATCTTAGGTAGTGCAAGTGGAAGGGTCCTAGTTTCATCCCTTGAGGATTGACCACTAAGCGGTTCTATGAGTTGGATCATGATTGTTTAAGAATAATGTTAGGAGCGAATGTAATCAAATAAATCCTAGATGGTTTCTTGTTCAATATTGGTATGATTCATTTTCCACATGGACGAGATGGTTCGAGTTCCATCTCGAATCTTAGGTGAGGTCATAGGTCTATGAAGGTGTTCGTAGATGGTTTATAGAATTTTTTTCTGAATTGCATCATATGGTGTTGCGAGTGTGCATCAATGACATCAGTCATGGTAGTTACTTCCATTATAATGAATTTAGATAAAACCCTTATCCACTTAAAGATGGTGATGATTACATTACACTGGGGGTTATAAAGCACCCATAGTTGTATACCCTTTTCTTATTGGATAATAGATCTTATGAGCATGACAATGAGATGAATTGCGATGTGGGGAAGGATGATCATTGTCTTCATTTAGATGCATTGTCATGGTTGATGCTCTCTTCCCCATAGGAAGGACCGTCACACTTCCAGAATGCATATCTCCAGTTGATGTTCGGTGTTATCCCACATGAGTCCTCGTGTGGTGGGTCTCCCATTTTCACTTTCTTCATTTATGGTATTGAGTAACATGTTATTAGAAGGAGGTATGTGCTACTCTCATGGTTTGAGTTGCATAATAGTCATCAAAGGATCTTTCATCATCGTCAATTTAGATGCAGTAATGAAAAAAAATTCCTTACAGAACACATTGTTAGAGTGTTACCCCAACATTTTCTTAGGAATTAGCACGTAATCAGTGTTTCACATTGTGCGATGAGACATGACTTAAAAGTATTTATGTAAAAAATGACGGTGAGCTTCATATCCAAATCATATTTGTATGAGACAACAACTTGCAAGGATGATGAGGATAGGATGACATAACAGATAGTTAGAGGTTAATCAACGACCTCTCATCAGTCACTAGTAATGTGTCCACATGAAACTCTCCTTTGATGACATATGAAGTTTTCAGTTAATACTTTTAACACACATTTTGCATTGGTAAGTTTTCTGTACCTAAGTTAGGGAAACACTATAGTTTCAATGCATGCTTCATAACGGGTGATTAAGTGATCAATGGTTTAAGTTAGCTAATGTGGATGTGAATACAGTGGAAGATTTCACATATCAATGTTGGAGAACTATGATCCAATGTTCCATCTATACATGATTATTGTAGATTTGTGTAGGTGAGCAAAAATGGTGCTCCAACATACTGTTTCTATGTCATTCCTTACAATGAGATATTGATGAGATTCATGACAATAGTAGCTTGGCACATGATGGCAGCAGCGAAGAATTTATATAGCCCACAAGAAGAATTTATATAGCCCACAAGAACAGTTTACTAGTTACTACAAGGACGGTTAAGAATGTATTAATTAAAGTTAATGTGCTAACATTCCCCCCCTTAATACATTGTTCCTACATATGTACCCCCAAAACAAATCAAACTTCACCTTACCAAGAGGCTTGGTGAGAATGTCTGCAACCTAAAAATCAGTAGGTCAAGTATTGGAGTTGAATTTGGTGGTTTAAGACCTGTTCACAAATGTAGTGACATTCGACCTCAATATGCTTTGTTCTTTCATGAAAAACATGATTCTTCACAAGCTTCAACACATCTTGATTGTCGCAGTGAATGATGGGAGGTTTCTCTTCAAGAATCCCTATATCTACAAGAATGTGACATAACCAAATCACTACACACACAGCTCCTCATGTGGCAAGATATTCAACCTCAGTGGATGAGAGAGAAACAATAGTTTGATTCTTGCTGATCCATGAGATAGGTTCAGATCTAAGATGAAAAACATACCCTTAAGTGGATTTCCTATCATCAATGGATCTTGACATAGTCCAAGTCTATATATCCCTGTAAGAAGAACTGAGTGTTCCTCTGATACTCTAGACCAAAGTCAATTGTACCTTAGACATATCTCAACAAATGCTTTGATGTTATCCATTGACATTTCTTCAGCTCCTACATAAATCTAGTGCAAGATAGCTCACTGCAAAAAAAAGATCTAGTCTGGTATAAGTTAAGTAAATGAGACTCCCCACAAGTTGCCTATAGCAAGTGCCATCTACCTACGGTAAATCCTGGAATCTAGATAATTGCAAAAAAATTTCCATAGGGGTGGACATAGGTTTACAATTTGACATACCATACTTCTCTAGGAGTATCTTGGCATATTTCATCTGGGAGACGAAGATATGATTCTTCTTCTGCCATATTTCTAAGCCAAGATAGTAGTGAAGTAGCCCCAAATCAGTCATGTCGAAGGATTTATTTAGATAATTCTTTACATCATCCACGAGATTGTCAGAACTTCTTGTGATCACAAGATCATCTACGTACAAAACCAGAATAAAAATCTCTATTCCTACCTTCTTGATATATAAATTTGTATCTGAGGGGCTACGAGTGAATCCATGCTGGAATAGGTGATCATCAATTTTTATATACCATGCCCTAGGTGCTTATTTGAGTCCATAAAGTGACTTTATCAAATGGCATACCTTATGTGGTTGATGCTCATATACAAATACTTTCAAGTTGGGCCATGTATACTTCTTCTTTTAGATCACCGTTCAAAAAAGCACTCTTGACATCCATCTACTGAAGTTTCCATTCATTTTGTGCTACCAGTGCACAAACAAATTCTGATGGTTTTGATCTTCACAGTGGGTGCAAAGGTCTCATCACAGTCAGTTCCTTCTTACTGAGCATAACCCTTTGCAATAAGTCATGCTTTGTATTTGTTGATTGAACCATATGCCTTATATTTTGTTTTGAAAATCCATTTGCAGCCAATGGATTTTTTACCTAGAGTCAGATCAAAAAGTTCCCACATCCAATTCTGAATTAGGGAATCATATTCAACATCCATAGCTTGTTTCCACTATGGTTGGTCTAATGCCTCACGAACAGTTTCGGGTTTGGTGCTATCAACAACTGAACTCATGAGTGAAAAATTTACCTCATGTCTGGATTGACTTCGTGTTCTGACTCCAGTAGAGGTATCAAGAAGTGAGTTCTGGTGTGCATCCCCAATAGTATTCTAGACCCATTTCAGATGTTGGTGCTGCTGATGTGAAGATGTGTTTTCCAGTGTGTCTAGATCAACGAACAAGTCTCCAATCAGCTCTTTTTCTCTCTAAGAAGAATCATCTTACCCATCATCTAGATGTGTGAGTAATCTATGTGATGAGGTCGGTACTAGATCTCCATTGTGTGGCAGGGAGTCAAAGGATGAGTCATCACATCACCACATATCAACTCTCATAGATCTTATTCGTCTCAGGATCCATGAGATGATATTCCTTTAAGGTAGTACTATACCCCAAGAAAAGACATGGCAGTGTATTTGGATCAATCTTCTTCCTTTTCTCATCTGGAACATGCATATATGCAGTATAACCAAAAACTCTCAATTGATGAATAGAAGGTTTATGACCAATCTGTACCTCTTCTGGTGTCCTGTTCTGTACAGGATCTTCATGGGTTCCTGGTTGAGTAGATACACTAGCTGTCTAGACTGCCTGCTTCTATCCAAAACTAATCCTCCAACTTAGCGGTGGAGAGCATACAACAAGCCATATCCATGAAATTCTTGTTGTGTCGCTTGGAAATACCATTTTATTGGGGCGTGTAGGGTGTAGTCAGATGTTGCTAAATGCCATGTTGCTTCTAGGTATGCAAAGAACTTCTTTGATACAAATTACCTAGCTTGATCTGAGTCAGAGGAGAAGGAGAGGCTTCCCAGACTGCCATGGTGGCATGCTGGTAAAAGATTTGAAAATTGGCAAATGCCTCACTCTTCTTCCGAGAGAAAATATACCCATATTTACCATGAGTAATCATCAATGATGAGCTGGAAGTATTCAAAACCTTTGAAGCTAGCTGGCAAGGGGTCCTCACAGATCGGTATGTAACAACCTAAAGATGCTTTGTAGAATGATAAGAGATATGTTTGAATAGACCTCGGTGTTGTTAGCCCGCAAGACATCCCAAGAAAACATGTAAGGAATGGGAGAGCGGAGGAAGCCCTCTTACCATTTCCTTATCACTGAGCTAATGTAGAGCCTCGATAGAAAGATGACCATATCAAAAGTGCCATAGTGTAGTGGATTCCACTATTGAAGCAGAGAGAGAAATGTTAGATGAAGTGACCGCATATCCAGTGCAAATAGACGGCCCTTTAGAAATACTCGAGTAATAACTGAGTCTACCTAGGAAATGATGCAGGACTTGACCCCTTTCTCAACAAATAATTCAACCTGCATCTCGATGGTTAAGAAGTTGACTCACAGACAAGAGATTTGAGGTCAAACATAGAACATAGAGCACCTTTGTGATTGTACATCTTCGTGTCCCAAGAGGAATGATGACATCACCAATCCCCACCGCAATATACTCCTGGATTATATGTGATGATGATATGATCTCTAGTGGGCTGGTCACTCAGAGATATGGAACAATTTCTTATTGCTTGTCATGTGTTTGCTGACACCCGAATCAATCAACTAGACACTTTTTGACACCTATGAAGTCTGTGAGACTAGAACAATGTCAGAATGAGTTTTGTCTATAACCTCTTCATTTGAGGTGGCATCCTGCTGAGCAACAATATGACCCTTCTACCTCTGATTACGAGCATGCCATCAGGATTTCTTGGAATATCCTTAGCTAGAAGTGCTCTCTTCGCTAGAGTTTCCATACTTGCGAACGTTGTAATAACAGTTCACAGTTGTGTGCATATCCGTGGAGTAAATGTGGCACCATCGATCCACCTTGTTTTTCTGCTACTTCTGGGGTGGTCGCTGTGGTGGCCGTTGAGAAGGTTGTTGCTGTGGATGCTACTTCTATTTCTGGGGGTTTGACTACCCTTTCTGAGGCTTATGATTTTGCTTCGTGATGAGATCCTTGTCTTTAAAGGCTTCTTGAACATTGTGAATGGCTTCTTCCTGCTTGAGATAATTCATCTGTGTGTAAAAAATCACCTCCTATTGAGTGATGGTCAATGTGGTGATCAGTGTCTAAAACAAGGAAGGAAGAGCTCGCAAAGTGAGCAGGACTAGCAACTTTTCATCCACCGGTTCACCGAGAGTAGAGATTTTTGCACATAACTCAGCCACACGCCGCAAGAAGGCTTCTATTGATTCGCCATCATGCATACTCATTGTGTGAAGCTTAGTCTGAAGATGTAACTTCATCATCAGATTCTTGGCTTCATAGATGGTACACAACACATTCCATGCATGAGAGGAAGTGGTTGCTTCCCAAATGTAAGGTTGAACCTCATCAGAAAGGCTCAGAGTGATAAGCATTAATGCTTTTGCATCGGTATTTTCATGCTTAGCCAACAGATCAATGTCTGTGGGAGGGGCATATTTACCAAAAATGATCCCCATAGATCTTCAAACTGAAGAATCATCCACATCTTGGTCTTCCATGTGGTGAAATTTGGCCCTTTGAGCAACTGGGCATCTGACAACAGAATGCAAGGTGCAGACATTTTCAAAAACTCAAATTTTTATTTTATTTATTTATTTTTCAAAAAATGGTTACAATGCTTACTGAAGGAATCTGTCCCAAAGATGGGCTCTATAAGCTCGTGTAGTGAGACACGGACACTCCTGTGGGCATTCTACTTCACATTCATCATCTGCATCATAACCATGTTCAAGTTCTACATGAATCTGATGTGCTTGACATCGAACATCGAACAAAAAATATTCCAACAGTCCTTGGTGCACAATCTCATCAAAGAGAATGTTCCCAGTGTTGTGTAGCTCATTGACCAAGGAAAAGAATAGCCCAGTGGTGTATTTTTTGTCACTCAATGGCCAAATATTTGGTGCATTTCTCACGGTGCTTTGTGCATCTAAGATTTGAGACATACGCACACACATAGTTTTTCAATTTTCTGTCTTTGCTTACACATACAGGGGTTTGGATGGTCTTTCACATGGTTCTACAGGCAATATGGCAGTCACAATAAATATGCACAACTCTCTCTCAACAATCAAAGTCTGAATCGATCACTACAGATGTTGGTCACTTTAGAGAGGATCCAACAATGTCTCCGTCCCTAGCCACTGTCCACGCACAGCAAACTCTTCTTGTCTTCCACGCTGCAAATGATGGCTATGGCTAGAGATGGCACTGGCTTGAGCCAACAATGTCTCCTTCCACATAGGTAGAGGATGGAAATTATGGCTATGGCTAGAGATGGCACTGGCTTGAGCTAATAATGTCTCCTTCCACATAGGTAGGGGACCGACAGTTTCTCTGGACTCCTTCCACGTAAACTCACAGCAACCAAACTACAAACTAATGCCTCCAAGGAAGAGGATAGTCAGGGACAAAGAGTTAATACCCACGCTACTATTCCTCCATGCATAGCACAGCCACACACTGTTCCTCCACGCATAGCACAGCCACACACTGTTTCTCCATGCACAGCATAGCCACACAATCTCCCTCCACACACAGCAATGTTCACTTCCTTCCTTGATCACCTCTTCCAGTGCACAGGTCATGAATTACATGCCATAAACCACGCTTCAGCCCCTGGCACTCTAATCTTCCACGTAGGTCACTATCAAGGTTGATCATTGCAATTTCAACGCAGGAAGAGGACAAGACAGAGCTCTGATACCAATGATGGCACTCCAACAATGTTTTATAGATTGCTATGTTCATTCATACAGAGAGCACGCCATTATATAGGCTACGAGAGGGAGGACAGAAAGAAAACAGTTACATAATTGTTTACTAACAACAATGTGTTAATAATGCGCTAACAATTAATAGAGGAAGGTCATGATCTTCAGGTTATAGGGATGGGATTTTGGAATCATTGAAGGTGAGAGTGACAATCATTTTAAGAGTGATGAAGAGGTTGGTGAGCGGTTGAGGTTCATCTAATGGTATTGAGATGGAATGAAGGGCCTCAATCATCACTTTTTGGTGTCATGGATATGTTTGGACAAGCTCATAGAGGGAAATTTTCATGGGAGCTTAGTGGAGTTGTTTTAAATGATGGTGTTTTGTATGGAGGTAGTAGATTGGATGTGTGGAGAGTGAGGGTAAACACCTTAGCCTTAGGGGTTGGTGAATTAGGTGATTTGGGAGAAAGAGAAATGGATACTTTATTCCTATTTTTATCAAGGGCCTTGGGGTATTGTGCATGTGCTTTACCTAAGCATTCAGTATTTTCCTTTAATCAATTGGCCTAGACCTTCCTAGACCAATTCTTGATTAACATCACTAAGAAATTCACCATGACTAATCTTTATTCCATCTGCCAATATGAAGATGAATCTATCATGTATTTTGTCACCCATTGGCATGGCCTTATTAATCAACTTGCCTTCAAAATTACACAAATTAAAATGATAGAGTTATTCACTAGGGCTTGTGCTAGGCATATCTCATCAATTATTTAGATACAAACATTCCAAACTTTTGAAAAGGCATTCACCATGGCTCAAAAGTTAGAAATGCTTTCTATCAAAGAGAAGAAACTATAGTTGCACAAAAAGAGCGCCCCATTTAAATAAAATGACTCCTCTTCCTCTTCTAAACCAAAAAAACAATTTTTCTAAGGAAAAAGGATCCGGAAACATGGTGGTTCTAAAGTCTGGTCCTTACCATCCTTCAAACCAGCCAAAACCTCCTTCTAATTTGTCCCGTGTTCATAATTTCAAGTATAAGTATGAACAAAGATGTCATACCCCCATAGGAGAACCTTACTCCTCTGTATTGGAAAACCTGTTAAAATCAGGTACTATCACCCTTTCACCCATTAAACCACATACTAGTTTTGACCCTTCTCATCTTGTACCATCATGATATAAGGAGAATGAATACTACAACTATCACTGGGTTAGGGGCCATAACAATGGAAACTACAAAAATTTTAATAACATGTTCAAAGAAACGTTAGATAATTGAGATCTTGTCCTAGATAACCCCAATGTACCAACAAATCAAAAATTACATATATTTAAAAAACCTTTTCCAAACCATACCCATTCATCAAACTAGGTGGATAAGACCTCTGACACTAATGTTCATGAGGTTCACACCGTCTTCAATACCACACTTGGTTCTTCTGATCAGTTGCCTCTTATACCATCTATTAAAAAAAAATTACTCGTGCTCCTCTACTACTCCTCTATTCATGGAGGATCCTACCTTGCCTACTCCTCTTCCCATGACAGAGCTAGCCATACTGACTATTTTACTTACCCAGCAACCTACATCACCTATTCCTTCATGTACCATAGAGATTATCCCACTTATCCCCCCACCTATCAAGGATCCCGCACTATCCATGCTTCTACCCATGGAATCACCTATCTCATTTTCTTCCCCACCTAAGGAAGAGCATACACTACGTACCTTGCTCCCTCCTCGACCCATAGAGGAGCCACTTTAATATTCTCTTCTTGTTAGTGATGCATCTCCTAGGATCTACTAGGATCCTGTTAATCTTCTTGCATCACTTCTACCTATAGATTCAGAAGCCAAAAACTTCCCTATATCACAGACATCAAATTTTTTGACAGATCTTACCACTAAGTCATCACCATCTTCCTCTACCTCTATGTCATTCTCTCATTCAACCAATTTTTTAGAGTATGTGGACCACACCACACTCTGGGGTGCATATGTCTCCCAGTTCCTACTCAAATGAAAATTCTTACCCCAGAAACCTCCACCATCTACCTAAATATATTCCAAAAAACTAAGACCATGACACCTAAACCAATCATATTAACATCTTCTTCATCATCCTCACCTTCACCTCAACCTTCACTTACAGCCAAACCTTCATTACCACCTGAACCTATGCCTGTAACTAAACCTAATGATACATTGGGGGTCCATCCTATGCCTATTCTACTACATCCTACAGTCTAATTAGACCTGAGTACTAAACAACCACCTATCATGAAGCTAACTCTCACTCCTAAGAAGAAGATACAACCTCCTAGGCCTCATACCCTGGTTTCTCCCACACCTTCTCCTTCACTTTCACCCTTACCTTCCATCTTGGGCCCACATCCTTCTACCTTGGTTACATTCAAGGTGCGGCAACCCACACCCTCACCTTTACCTCTTCACATAAGGAAATCCCAAGTGTGACAACCCACACCCACACCTTTACCTACATTACATTTTAAGCCCGCACCTATGCCTTCACCTTCATTACCCTTTTTCATACATCATCTACATTACCTACCGCCACGTCACTGCCAACACAACCGCTTTCACCTTGGATTTTTAAATTACCCTCATCTTCTACACCTCCTTCTACCTCACACACCCCACCTACACCTTTATCCAAGAAGGTACAACCCAAATAAAAAAATAAAAAACAAAACCTTCATTACCTACTAAAAATGTAGCCCCACCTTCGCCACCTCCAGTAACACCCCTTCCACAAATTCACCAAAACCCACTTTGACTTCGTATTGTGATCCATTTTCGGGATCATATTATAATGTCCTTGCAAGGTTGCTAGAAACCTCTACTATCATATTATCACCCATTAAGCCTTAATATCCACTCAAACCAAAACCAACAGGGTCTGACGATGCTAAAATTTGTTCCTATCATCATTCCCCAGGACATGATATTGAGTATTATAAAGCCCTTAAAAATGTTCTCCTTGAACTTTGTACTTCGGATGGTCCCTTGGAGGAATATGACCACTTGGAGGAGAATTTCATTCCCCCTTCTCCCACCGTACCATGATGTAACCCCATAACCATCCAGAGGCCCTCACCTCAATCTCTACAACCATATTTTACACCTCCAGTATTCAAAAATCAATGTGGTTTGAGTAGCCACTCGATCACAAAAGGAAAAAAGGGAATGAGAAAGTCAGTAACCCATTTAGTGCACTTGCACCTACCATTCCATCTACACCTACCCCTAAGGTAACCATCCTTGGGAAGACCTATCCAATTTCTGATGGAGTCACACATCATACCATGATTAAACAATTTCATCAATCTCCTCTAAAAATTTCTTTTTATGGCCTCATCCAAACCTCTGAGTCTCATCGTCAATCCCTCCTCGAGATCCTACAAACTATTGAGGTTCTACCAAATGACCCTACATCCATTACCACCATATTCACCCCTCGTCATGTGGCCTTGCTCACTACTTCACCTAAAATTTCTATTCTCCTTGACACTAACCTAGTTTATGTCATCAATTTCTCTGACTTGGAGATTTCTCCTCACCATTCAGATGATCCTGATCCCATGCTCTTCATCTTCATCTACATTGAGGATGCTCATGTCCAATGTGTTATGATCGATGGAATTACACACATCAATATTATCTCTTCCTACACATACAAACAAATGTGTTTCCCTACCAATTGAATGCATAATAACTCTGTTTTGCTGCATTATTTCAACGATGCTCTGACTTCTACACTCGGAAATGTCATCCTCCACATCCTTGTGGGCTCTTGTACTATTCCTGAGTTTTTCTATGTTCTTGAAGGGTATTTCCAGTACAACATGTTTCTTGGATGACCCTAGATTCATTCCATGGGATGTGTACCTTCGACTCTTCATTGCTACATCAAGTTCGCATATGAAGGACACCCTTACACTATTAAGCTAGATCCTTCACCTTTCAAAACCTGCAACATGTTGTATCCACCCAATGATGTTCTTATTCTAATTAAGGCATCTACTACTATTTCCACCTCATCTACTACTGTTGCTGCCTCATCTACTATAGTTGTCACTTCATCTTCTCCCGTTGCTTCCTCTACCACTTCTGCTACTACATCCTCCTCAACTAGCCCATCTATTCCCACTATTACCACATCTTCAAAACTTAACCCATCTACTAACCTTTCTTCTCAAAATTTGAATAAATCATCTATTCCCGCCACCCATGTACCAACTTCTGACCCTTTGGAAAAAAAAATTCAATGCCTTACCCATGGGGAGTACCGCTAGTAGAATATCAACACTTTATAAATTGTTCAAGAGTGTGGAAACCTTCATCAACACCCACATTATGACTGGTGTATAAGATAAGTTTTCCCATATGATCCTCCCCACCTTTGCACCAACTTGACATTCTAGGGACGTGATGCTTCTTCTTACTCTCCCAAACCACCCACTAATACATGATCTTTTCCCTCTGAATTCTATTACCTCACCAACTTCCACTTCACCTCTACCTTTTTTCATCACTATTCTCAGAAAGTCTTTGGCTTTGGTATTTATGGATAAGGTCATCACACAGTTATTCCTTGCACTACCCACAAACATAAGGACCATTGTGGTATTGGATTTTCTAAACCACCTAGTCCTAAGAGGGCAAGAATCAAACTTGTAGAGGAAGATCAACCTTCTTCACTTTCTTCACCCATTGCACCGCCTTTTCCCACGGAGTCCATGGATCTATAATCCATTCCTCCTAACTATTTTTTTCATGAACATCATTTCTTTGGGACATGTGACCTATCATCGTGATTGCAAGGCACCCTCTTTCCTTCCTATTATTTATCCTGACATGTTGGAAGAATACACACCTTATATTAACGTCGTTCAATGTTAGGATAATGATTCCATTCTCACATATTTAGGTGTATAATATTATTACATTCACCATTCGTTACCTTCCAAGACACAAACCATGTTGAATGAATCGACCATAGAGATCAACATTCACACTTAAATGACCCTTGAATTCTAAAGTTGGTCAATCTTTAGCTTTTGCTAAACAATAATCCTTCACCTCTTTCCTCCGATATCATAGCAATGATTTTTATTGGTCATACACTGATATGCCCAGTATTGACCCAAATACAGTGGTGCACAATATCATTAATATTCCTGATGCCAAAATTGTGAAATAGAACTTGTGAAAAATACATGCAAACATTTCCCTTCTTGTCAAAGAGGAACTCCAAAACTTTCTTTCTGTTTCTTTCATTCTACCTATCGATTATCCATAATGGATTTCAAACATCATTCTTGTCACCAAGGTGACAGGGGGTTTAGACACCAAATTTGGGTCACACTCCCCCTTTACCCTACATGTATATTAATTTAATTACCTACAATTAAATTAATGCCCATTCTCACAATATTCATTAATTAATTACCTTAATTGAACTAATTTCCACCTCACCTAGACACTTCATCATAGACTTATTCATAGCACGTTTCCTTTCAACTAAGACTTAGTCCTACTTACCTTAATTAAATAAGACTTAGTTCAACCCTAAAATCACATGCATATTCTTCCTCTAACTGCATGCTCGTTTATCTAAGTGTAATATCCCATTTTGATCCAGACAATGGATAAAACTGGCCAAAAAGATTGCCAATATCTATCATTTTGGTAACCTAGGATATCCCTCCTTAACCGACACCGGTCAACCCAAAACCAATGCCGGACCATCACCAAGTACTGATATGAAGGGCAAGCATTCACAGTAACATTCTGAGAAGCATAGACACGACGTTGACCACCAGTTCCATGGATTAACCATCACCTCCATCCAACTACTAGGCCTGAAAGTACAAGTAAGTACATTTGGATTTTCACCCATCCATACTTATCTAGATCAATTTATTTATCTCTGTTTGGGAGTTCTAGTCTCCTTTACATCTCATCACCTCTCACCTTCCTGCCAATCCCTCCACCTAATCACCTACAACCTCCTAGCTCTCCATATCTGACTCTAAAAATCTCAAAGTATTCCCAATAATGTCATCAACCTTACCCTTCTTTGTCTATTCTCTGTGTAATCACAGATAATCATCAAAAACAAAATTTATTGATTTCTATCAGCCTGACCCTACTGATGCCTGTTAGCCTAAATCATCGTCGGTCTCCCCCTAACTGGCATCGGTCTCTGTATCTGGTAAATCTACCTATAACAACAACCTTATAACATTTACCCAAATAACCAAAACCACTCAAAACTTGACCATGACTTATCTCAACCACCTTATTCACCTGTCTAACTTCCAGATCTGATCATAACTTAGCCTGTTAGATTAGATTTGCTTATTGTACTTGAATGAGACACGTAAATCACATAAAATACAGTGGGATATTATTGGTTTACGTTATCTCTTGCATTAAGTTGTGTTAAACAGTGGATTGACAACTATCTAGGAAGTATCACACTTCCCAGATCTAGAATATGCTAGGGAATCCACTGACATATATTGTTTAATATTCTTCTTGTGGTCTTGTTTTTTATTCACAAGTAGTTACTCCTACCAAAAAGGAATTTCTCGCAATCAACACTGGATCAAGAAATAAAAATGCATGTAATCTACCTTTCACCTTCATTCCCACGTATTCCTCTTCACCCTTACCCTATCTGTGTTTCTCTTACATATGCAACTTGTCGGTGAAGTATTTTGGCATGCCTAGTGGGACCCTCTCTTGCGTTCATTGGATTTTCTTCATATAGGGAAACTTTTTGTGTGTTTCTTTCCTTTTGAAAAATACACATTTAATCTTCTCCTTGGTAATATCCTTTTCTTCTAATTGTCTAAACAACATTTGTCATTTGGTGCTTAAAATGAACTAATTCTTTCTTCTTGCATTTTCATAGTAGTGAAAGAGCACGGTCTTGACCTATTCATCAATTTCTTCATCGAATATAATTGTCGATTTGGGTTATAAAATTTGTTACATTTCATCATTGTATGATACATTATTACCTCACATTTAAAAATAAGGGCAACCTATACACTAGAAGTCATGCCCAGCTGATGGTTGACACAATTGAACCGTAGAAAGCACTTTCTTCTCTCTGTCTTTCCTAAACAACACAAAATTTGAATTTACACTTCTTAAACAACATCCCACCCAAAAAAAGTTATCAACAATCACACGATCAGAGGATTGACAATTTTCACTCAGTTGGTTATCTCTGTCTAGTCGTCATCTCAGAGAAAGGACCGCCCCCACCATAACATAACTTGAAACCACCCTTTTATAATTTTCTTCTTCGTAGGATTCCTTCCCAACCAAAAAATCTATTCTAAATTCACAAGTCATTCTTAAATGGCATAAGCTAAAACAAACATAAAATTCACTTTTAGGATTGCATGTTTCTCTTAGCTTTGTTCTTGACTTGTGTTTTGAGGTGTGAGGTTTCGATTCTTTGTTTTTATTATTCCTTTCACATTCTGCCATCATAGTTGGAGTATTATGACTATTTTTGAGTGTGTTAGGACCTCATCTTATCATTCTCATATTTCTAGGTTCATTCTTCATCTAGTTTAATTCACAAAAATCTATTTTTCTTCATTTCTTCTAATTTCATAATCCCCAGCGTCGGTCCAGCTACCATCATCAGTTTATATCAGACCATCATTGGTGTACCCAACCAGTGTCAACTTCTGTCCCTTTTCATTATTTTACCTGAAACAACCTTCATCAACTATTCTTTTCTATTTTTAGTCCTTAGGACACCATAATATAACCAACATTCTGATATCTCTATCAGATACAGTTTCCCAGTTCATATTCACTAATCCTTTTTCATTTTTTGAAATTGATATTTCCCATAGTGACTAGTATGGGTTATCATAACCCTCATCGGTTCCCCTTTAACCATCATCAGTCATACTAACCATCGTTGGTTGTTGTGTTTGATTTTTAATAAAAAAACTAACAATATTTACCCCTAGACTTCATCCTTCTCTGCTTCTGTTCTTTTCTGTACCATTTACATAATATAGTTTTACCAGGTCAACACTAATTCACATGGTATTAACTCGCAGCCAAACTAATGCCCTTATATTTCACACCAACCATCAGCCACTCCCACCTAGTCCATTGTTGTCATCCATCCTGTCACCTATGGATCCAATTCATCCTATCATCATTTCTACCAGCAATGAGGAGTTTACAAGACTCCTTGATTAGAATCCTGCGGCCTTACAATACTATCTTGCCCATTCATCTACCGAGACTCCTCAAGACAGCTAGTGTATGACATACCTGTATCTATCCCTCCTGCCCTCACCCCCACTTCCACATCAGCTACCACTATCTTGATGCTGCCCTTATCCACATTACCCCATGTGGTCTCACAGTTAGGTCCCACCTTTACCATAACTTCTGCCCCAATGATGTCTATTGTGCCCATGGTTTCAATTGTTCTTTCACCAACCTCTTTGAACATGGCCCCATATTCCCCATTTTCTTCATATATACCAGTTACATCACAACCCCCTCTAGTTTTGTCAACCCAGACCCCATTCTAAAACCTAGTTCTTTCCATCCCTCATTCTCTACCACTCATTACCACAAGAGTCATTGTGACCACCCCACCTATTTACACACATCACCAGCAAACCCCAATCTCATCTATTTCTTATTCCAAGTACATTTCGCATGTATCTACCCCCCTTAATAGTTTTCATAGATGGAACCCTCATGTACTTGGATGCCCTCCACATCATACACCCATCATCAACCTCCCTTTACTATAGAAGGAACCCATTCCTCACAACCCACCAATGACCTCATTAGGATGATGATGGAAAAGATGTAGACATTAGAAGCATTAGTTTTTGGCTCTTGTAACTCCTTGACCTATGATGAAATTTGTAATGATCCTATTCATCCATCCATTCCTATTCAACCATACCCTGTGCATTGGGAAATTCCCAAGTTCAATTGTTTCAACAGTAAATAAGACCCACAACATCACTTGCAGTAATTTAAACATGGGTGCTACCTGATTTTCCATGATGATGTGTTGTTCTTATGAACATTTGCCATGTCCCTAATAGAACCCACCTTAGATTGGTACAATAGTTTACCTAGACATTCCATCTACTCCTTCAACCAATTGGCTCAAGAATTCTTGGACCACTTATTGATCACTATAGTAAAAAAGGTCACCATGACCAACCTATATTTGAAAAGATAGTATGACCAAAAATCTATCACAGATTTCGTTACTCGCTGTCAAAGTATTATAAACCAATTAATGTTCTAGTTACCTCAAGTTAAACTTATTGTGTTGTTCACTAGAGCTTGTGCAAGACACATCTCACCAAATATGTAGGTAAAAACCTTCCAAACCTTTGACAAAGCATTCACCATGGCACGAAAGTTGGAAATTCACGCCACTAAAGAAAAGAAAATCTAATTACAAAACAAGAATGCCCTATTCAAACTAAACGATTCTTCTTCATCTTCAAAACCCCAAAATAATTATTCAAAATCCAAAGTATTTGCCAATGCGGTAGTTATTAAAGTGGGTTCATCTCATCCCTCTAATCAAGCCCAACCTTCTTCCAATGTTTCCCCTGTTTATACCTTTCAGTTTTTGCGGGACCAGTGGAAGTACACTTCAATTGGAGATCCCTATTCTTTAGTCTTGTAAAATCTTCTTAAAGATGGAGCCATTACACTTCTTCCCATAAAAATTCATATTGGTTTTGATCCCGCTCGTCCTATGCATGCATGGTACAAGGAACATAACTACTATAATTACCATCGTGTCAAAGGCCATAGTGATGGTAACTACATAAATTTTAAGAACATTTTTCAAGAGATGGTAGATAATGGAGACCTCACCATCGACAACCCAAACACACCAAAAAATCAAAATTTAAACATATTTAAGAAGTCGTTCCCTAAACATAAACCATCATCTAACCAAAATAGTGAACCTTCATCCAACGAAAACAATTTCTATGTGGTTTTTGATATTATACCGGTCGTTCCTTAAATTTCACCTATTTCATCTATTGAGGAAATTCTAGCACGAACTCCTCTACCCATAGAGGAGCATATCTCTTCTACTCCTTCACCCATAGAGGAGTCCCCTCCATCTCCCCTTTCTCTCATGGAGGAACCCATGTTTTCTGTTGATGTCATTCCACCGTCTACCTCACAACCTACCAAATAAAAAATAATATTATCTCTCCCATCCATAGGATAATCATCATTGCCTTCTCCTCCACCAAGGGATAAGTCTACCTCACCCCACCTACCATCTCTTATACCTATGGGAGATTCTTCAGACATACCACTACATGTTGGGGGAAATTATCCCTCAATATCCCATGACCCCATTGACACGATCTCGACTATTTTACCCATAGATCTGAGGCTAGAAAATTCCCTATCTCATAGACATATTTTACAGGGATTTCCACCAAACCAACTGCATCTCCTCCTACAGCTGTCCCATTTTCATAGCTGACCAATTGCTTGGATTATGTTGCAAATTCCATGCTCTGGGGATGTCTTTGGCTCCTCTTTTTGACTCAAATGAAAATGTTTCCTGAGGAAACTTCCACAATCTACCCAAAGGTATTTCCAGTAAAAAGATCGACCCTAACCATGCCTATCGAAAAAGTTTCTTCCTCATCCCATCTACCTACATCTGAACCATTACCCATGACTAAAACCATTCCAGTACCTAAGAATCTACCCACACCTATATCTTCGTCTGTATCTAGACCCATCACTACCTTAGGTATCATGCCGAAGTCAAGACTTACTCATCCACCTATCAAATTGGACTTAGCCACGTCTTCCCAAACTCTAAACAAAGTTATTCCTTCACCTAAAAGGAAGACCCAACCTCCTAGGCCACATACACCAGTTTCTTCTACCACAACTTTGTCACCTTCACCCCTTCCATCCATCCTAGGGCCTCACCCATCAACCCTGGCCAAACAGTCCCCTACCAAAGGCTAGTCAAAATCTAAGCAAACTACTACTTCATCATGAGCCTTTGTTACACCTCATTCACCCACATGACAAATATCCATTCCCTCCCCCTCACATTTCTTACCACCTATACCTCCATTGGTTACTATAACTTTAACTTTTCCTATACAACTTCAACCCATACCATCCACCCAGCCTCTACCAACCACTTCTACCACTACTCTATTTTTCCCATGGGTAACCCATCCTCTTCAACCATCTTCTTTCCCTTATGCATCACGTACTCCCATGTCACCTTTACCCAAGAAGGTGTAACCCAAAGACAAGAACCCATTATCCTCTAATAAGGTAGTTAAACCAACAAAACCTTCCATTTCTAGCTTTTCTACCAAACCTTTACCCAAGTAGATACCATCAAAACCTAAGACAATAGCACTCACCAAACCAGTAGGCCAACCCATTCCTCCTCCTATGGCCTCTTCCCTCACGATTATCCACACCTTTACCCAAACCTACACTCACTTCCCATTGTGATCTGTTGGCAAGGTCCTACGCCAACATCCTAACCAAACTCTTAGAGACTTCTGTCATAACATTACCACCACTTTGACTTTACGACCTTGTCAAACCCAAACCAAAAGGGTTTGATGAAACCAATATGTGTGCCTATCATCACATGTCAGGACATGATGTAGAAAATTTTAAGGCTCTAAAAACCATTCTTCTCCAACTTTTTCCTCCTAAATAAAATTTTGATGACGATGACCTTATTGATGAGGACCATGTTCCACCTTCAACTGTCACCACACATCATCATCCCTTGATTCTTCCAAGACTTGTATCTCCACCCACACAACCATTTTTTTCCGTAAAATTCGATATCAATATAGTTTGTATTAGAGAGTTGGCCAAACCACCACCCAAATGCCAGTGCACCCTACTCGCTTCACAAGGCTTTCCACCACATTAGGTTTTTTCCCATCATGTTGTTACACTAATCATCCCATACCTTCCCCGTTTGCCACCTCCCCTCATATTAACATGGTCCAAGTTTCCACCCGTGCCTAGAAGGACAAAGCAAAAGAAAAACAACTAACCCATCAACCAACCCTGTGCCTAATATACCAGCTGCACCCACACCCAAAATCACCATTCAAGGACCCACATAACCTATCTCTGATGGGGTCACCCATCATATAATGATAAAAAAATTACACCAATCCCCATCTAAATATTTCTTTGTATGATCTCGTCCAAAATTCTAAATCTCATAGAAAATCCCTTATAGAGGTTTTGTAATCCAACAAATTTTTACCCAATGACCCCACACCAATGGCCACCTTTATCACCCCTCACCATGTGGCCTCACTTACCAAATCATCTCCTTATTCTACCCCCATTCCCACTCATTGAATCATTTCCCTCATTTTTTCTGATGAGGATATTGTACCTCTCTAGTCAAATGACCCTGATCCCACCCTTTTCATCTCCATCTACATTGATAACATACATGTATGAAATGTCATGATTGATGAGGGTGCTAACATTAACATCATCTCCTCCCACACGTATAATCAAATACGTATCCCTTCCAATTATATGCATAATAACCTAGTTATGTTACACTCCTACAATGATGCCATCACCTCCACCCTTGGCACCATTATTCTCCACGTTCATATGGGCTTGTGCACTATCCTAGAATTATTCTACGTCTTAAAGAGATACTTTTAGTATAACCTATTGCTTAAAAGACCTTGGATTCATGTCATGGATTGTTTCCCTTCAACTTTACACCACTCTGTAAAATTTGAACATGAAGGGAATAACTATACCATCCCAGCCGACCCGTCACAATTCAAAACTTGTAACATGTTGTATCGACCTAACAATGTCCTTGTACCAGTTAAGGCATCTACCACTATCCCCACTTCTCCTTCACCCACAAACCCATCAACCAATGCCTTCACCACCTCTCCCACACCCAACTCTTCCATTCCTACTATTACCATAGCCTCTGCAGTTGACCCATCTACTTCCCAACCAACCGATACCCCTTCTACCCAATCCTCTAGTGATTTTCTATCCCCGCTACCTACATATCAAGTATTGATCCCTTAGAAGGTGTTTTTCAATGCCTTACTCTAGGGGAGTAATGCCTATACAACATTAACACATTCCTCACTCCGCAAGAGTATGGAAACTTGTGCCAACACCCTCGTTATGACTATCGCATAGGAGAAGTTTTCCCTTATTGTCCTCCCCACCTTCACACCAACTTAACGTATGGGGGAATTGATATTTCCACCTATTCACCTGAACATACATCCTAAACACAACCATTTTTGTCTGACCTCAAATACCTCACTAACTTCCACTTTTCCCACACTTTCCTTCACCACTGCGCATGGAAAGGATTTGGCTTCAATTTTTATGAACAAGGCCATCATACTATCATTCCATATACCACCCATAAACACAAAGATCATAGTGGTATTGGCTTTGCCACACCATCTTCTAAGAAGGCCCACATCGACCTCATTAAGGAAGAAAAACCTTCTCCACCCCATTCACCAACATTTCCACCTTCACCCATGAAGTCCATAGATCCCAAATCTATTCCTCCTAACTTTTTTTTCATGAACATGATTTCCTTGGGGCCTCTAACTTATCAACATGCTGGTGAGGCTCTTTCTTATTTTCCCTTCTTGTATCCTGACATGATCAATGATGATACACATTTTATTAACATCAGTAAATGTCAAGATGATGAGTCTATACTTACCTACCTTGGTGTGGAATATTATTATATTCATCGGTCGTTACATTCTAGGATGCAAACCATGTTGAATGAATCGACCATCAAAATCAACATTAACACTCAGGACGACCCGCACATTCTAAAGATAAGCCAATATTTAGATGCTACTTAACATGAATCTCTTACTTCTTTCCTCCAGAACCATAGCAATGATTGTTCTTGGTCCTATGCCGATATGCCTAATATTGACACAAAAATTATGGTCCATAATATCGTAACCATTATTGATGTCAAACCTATAAAACAAAAGCTATGGAAAATGCATCCTCACATTGCTCTTCTTATCAAAGAAGAACTCCAGTGCCTTCTCTCGGTTTCCTTCATCTTATCCATTGATTATCCCCAATGGATTTATAATATCATTTCTATCACAAAATTGATAGGGGGACTCTACATTTGCATGGATTTCCATAACCTCAATCGAGCTTGCCCTAAAGATGATTTTCCTATACCAGGAATTGACCAACTAGTTGATCTCACCACCGACCATGAGATGCTATCACTCATGGATGGTTTCTTCGGTTATAATCAAATATTACTCGCTCTAGAAGATCAACACAAAACTACCTTCATCACTTCTTGGGGGACCTTATGCTATCGAGTCATGTCTTTTGGGCTTAAAAATGTTGGTGCTACATATCAGCGAGCCATGAATTATATCTTCCATGACATCATGCATCATATATTGGAAGATTATGTGGATGACCTTCTTGCCAAATCCAAATAATGGGCCAAAAACCTAACAATCCTTAAAGTCATTTTTGACCACCTCATCAAGTATTGTGTTTTCCTTCAACCTACCAAGTGTGTCTTTACAGTGCTTTTAGGAAAACTCATTGGTTTAATTTTTTCTTTGCATGGCATAGAATTCGATCCTAATAAAGTAAAGGATATTCTCAAAATGCCTCGGCCTACTAATCTCCATCAACTTTGAAGTTTACAAGGTAAGTTGCAATCTATCTGTTAGTTTATTTCACAACTTTTTGACCGTTGTCAACCATTTCACCATCTCCTCAAAAAGGACATCTCCTTTAAAAGGGATGATGAATGCCATAATGCCTTTGACACCTTAAAATGATACCTTCTTCAACCACCGGTGCTTATTCCCCCAAAAGATGACCAACCCTTTTACCTATAAATTTCTGCTACTAACCATTCCTTAGGTGCCATGCTCACTCATCGCGATGAGCATCACATAGAACAAACATTTTATTACATAACCCATACCCTTTTGGACTACGAAACTAGGTGCACTCATGCTAAAAAAAATTTCTTAGCCTTAGTTTTTGTCTCCACTAAACTTCGTCATTACCTACTCAACCAAAAAACTTTTTTCATCACTAACACTAATCCCCTACATTACATGTACGCCAATCCCTACCGGCATCAATGTGTGGCACGTTGGCTCATGATTCTTGAAGAACTTGACCTTGAATTCATCCATCAAAAGTTTTTCAAAGGCCAAGCCATTGCTGACTAGCTAGAAGATGTACCCCTTTCTGGAGATTAACACTCTAACTTTGATTTTTCGAATGAATCTATTGCTACCCTCTCATTGGATGATACCACTTACGAGATGAAATTATTATTTGATGGTTCCAAATGTTAACATGGAGACGGTGTAGGTGTTATCCTCATTCCTCTTGATGGTGAACCTATTCCTTTATCTTTCAAACTAGAATTTGATTACACTAACAACATTGTCGAATATGAAGCACTTGTATTGTGCCTTCAAACTGCCATCTCCCTATCTATTAAGTCAATTAATATCTTTGGTGATTCTCAACTGGTTGTAAACCAAGTCAATGGTATATACTAGTGTCATAAAGAAATACTCCAAAAGTACAAATGTCATGTTGACATACTTTTAACTACCTTTGACCATTATGAACTTCAAACCACCCCACATTCTACTGATTAATTTACAGATACCATGGGCTACCTAGCTTCTCAGATACCCACTTCACCTACCGAATCCAAAATATTTGTCACAATATAAAGGTTATAATCACCCTATTATTTATTTTGATATGTCAACTCTATAGGAACTGTTGCGCCAAACCCACATGACCTTTGGTATAAGCAATTTACAGACTATCTTTCCCTTTCCATTTTACCTCCTGATCTCACTCGTAATGGACAACACACCTTTCTTAAAGGTGTCTCTCAATATGTCATCATGGGTGGTCTCCATTATAAATGTGGCTTCAACGGTATTCTCTTACGATGCCTTATAAGTTTTGAAATTCCTTACACCATCACAGAAGTTCACGACAGAATTTATGAAGGTCACTTTAGTGCCTTAGCTATCGTTAAACACATTCTTCACCTAGGATATTATTGGCCAACCCTAAACCATGACTATTGTGACTATGTCAAATGTTGTGTGAAATTCCAACAACATGCTAATCTTCATCACACACCTAGTCATGCCTTACAAGTCGCACGAGACGTTTGGCCTTTCTCTTAATGGGGTTTGGATATTTTTGGTGATATCAATCCTCATTCTTCACAACGCCATAAATGGATTATAACCACTACTGAAGACTACACTAAATGGGTAGAAGAAATTCCCCTCATTTCTACAAAAGTTGAGAAAACTTGTGAATTCATCAACCATCACACCATTTTTTTCTTTAGAGTCCCTCACCGCCTCATCACTGATAACAAAAAGTAATTCAAAAACAAAACCCTATGAAAGCTTTGTGATGCTTTTGGTATTCAAATAAATTTCTCATCACCTTATTACCCAAAAACAAATGGTCAAGTAGGATCAACCAATAAAACCTTGAACAAAATTCTTATGAAATTAGTTGACGATAATGGGAAGGATTGGCATATGCAAATTCATTTTGCCTTATGGGATTACCTCACTAGTATTGTCACTTCGACTGCAGCCACACCTTTCTCTTTGGTTTACGGTATCAAGGTTGTCTTTCCTCTCTAAGTTCAGATTACATCTCTTTGCATCTCACTACAAGACATGCTCAATGACGATGACTTTCACTATGACCGTTTGGCACAACTTGAGTTATTAGATGAACGTTGTCTTCATGATCTTGATCATCTCCAAATCTATCGAAAACATATTAAAAATGCCTACGATAAGCGTGTCCATTAATGAACCTTCTAGGTTGGTGACCTTGTCCTGAAGGAAAATCAACATGTAACCAAAGAAGAGAAAAGTAAATGGGGAAAATTTGCTCCTAATTGGCTTGGGCTCTATATTGTTACTCATACCTATGGATCAGGTGCTTATCATTTGTCTTCACTTGAAGGTAAACCCGAACATGATCCCCTTAATTCCTTGCATCTTAGACCATTTTATTGTTGAAATCAAGTCCTATATCACCTTTTATTTATTGACCGCTCGTCATTTGAGCACGATTCACCTTCCATGTTACATGTTTTGAGGATCAACGACTAAACAAGAATCATGTGATTACCTGTCACCTTTCAACATTATCTTCAATATGAGTACCATGGCTCTACTCATGGCATGATTCTCGTGGATACTTTTTGTCTTTTTCAAAGATGGAATCCCACGGCCATTCATCACTTGAAACCATCTCTTTCATAGCTAACCTCTATCCGCTGTGGTTTTTTCTTCTAAACAAGAACCTAATTTGCCTCTATAGTCTAGTCCATGACTTAAAATTCTAAAAAAAAAATGGGATTCAACTCCTTGAGTCAAAATTCCAGCAAAAAGATGACTCCCTCAAAAGGGAGATCTCTTCTCTCTATCTCGCTGCTATAAATAGATTTTTCTCTCGAAGAAAAACTATATAAAGTCATTACAACAATAAAATAAAATATTCAAAAGCTTCCCACAATGATCAACTTCATGAAGACCTCAAGGAGATAATATACTCATCCCATATAGACTTCCCACATCGATCAGTGATCAATCTATCAAAAACAAAAACAAAAGAAGAAAATGATAACTTTTTCGTCACGGACTTTCATATTTTTGATCATGGGTTTCTTGCCAAGTAAACATGCCATCGTACACTAAGTTATGCTAACACCACCCATTTTCACCCTACTTTTCTATCTTCTCAAGGGACTTACCACAACTGTGACATTTCGTGCTCATGTGATTTTCTTCACCCTTAGAATAGTCCATTATGCAACGCCTTTAGGATCTCACGTTCATAAGCCAATCTTTGGTATGCTAGACTCATTAGGGTTCTTATCAATTAGGCATCTCTTTTTACCACCTTTTACCATATTCCTTCTTAATTACTTGTTCATTCCCATATACAGGAACAAACCATCGACACCTACATTTTAAAATATTTCATCTAAAACCTAGACTCCACCATTCCTAACACCTAGACTCAACCATGCGTAAGTGACCTAACTCAACCATGCCTATGAATTATACTAAATCATGCCTAAAATATACTAACCTATTCCTCTACCTCATCATAATTCTTCCCTAGCTTATGGGAGAACTACATCGGCCTAAGGCCCCTTTTCATCGGGGCTATGCAGGAAGCACTTCTAGGGCATGGGGCCCGTAGAGGTTAGCTCAGCCACTCTTTACCCTAAATCATTTTCCCCACATTTTCTATTTACATTCTACCATAATTAATTTCCATTTTTTAGATAATGACACTTGGAAACTTACTACACATACATATCTACCATGTTATCACATCATAAAAGCATCCAATCAATTATTTCACATTTCCATAATATCAAATATTTTGGAAATTTACACCATAACATACATATCACTCATCATTCATTTCCCATGTTACCAATAACTTGGAAATTAAATCAAAATTAAAAACAAGACTCCATCATACCTGAACATGATCTACCTTAACCCTACCTAGTTGACCTAGCTCCACCATGCCTAAACCAACCTAACTCAACCATGCCTATACCTGACCCCATCATGCCTAAATTGACCTGACTCAAACATGCTAAACTAACCTAACTCAACCATGCCTATACCTGACTCCATCATGCCTTAATCGACTTGACTCCACCATACCTAATCCACCTAGTTTCCATCCATATATAAATAACAATGGAAACTTTAAAATACAATTACATCATCCATCCAATAAATATCCTCATCTATATTACCATGAAAGTCTATGTATCCATTAACTATACATTGATACGAAATAATATAAGTCCCTCAAAACTCTCATATACAACCTCACCATCTTTGGCATGCAGGCCAGTATATGATAAAAAATTCAAAAAATCTCATGTATATCCTCACTATCTTTGGCATGCAGGCTAGTATATATCAAAAATATGATACACTGCTATGCACCTAGGGAAAGGATGTTATGATGTATATGTATTGATGGAGATGCCGACATGTGGCACACATCCCCTTATCTTATTATATCATTCATTTATGATTTATTATGCTTAGGAGGTCGGCCTCAGTATTGGCCATAGGTTAGAATGGTATATATAGGGGTTAGAAGGTTGTAGTTAAGGATCATATTGAGTATTGGAGTGTTATTGTATGGTTTGGAGGTTACCCCCTTGAAGTGGTATTGGAGGTTTCCCCCTCGAAGTGGAAAGGCTATTATATGAGCATATTGTCATCATTTATATATATTTTGGTGTTATCTCATGTTATTCTGTTGTATATGTTCTAATTTATACAAATAATATCCTTACAAGTGGTATCAGAGCAGCGATTTCAGCCAAAATTAGGGCAAAAACCCTGTTTTTTTGTTTCAAATATATCTTGAAGAGGGTATAAAATTTGTTCCCAATTTTTTCATCATAATTTGGAAACACTCTAAGCCAGAATATCTGAAAATTTCCGATCCATTGGATCTGTTTTGCGGATGTTATTGGTGTTTTAAGTGTTTTCATAAATTCACTTTTTAGGAAGAAAACTGTGGTATTTTTAATCAAAATTTATATTTTCGGAAATATCTTGAAATTTCAGTTAGGGTTTGTTCTTTGTGTTTTTATCCATCTACCGATATATTTTCATAATTCCTAAACCCTAATCATGATCACAAGGATAACAATTTTTTATGGAAATGGTGAGATGGATGCTAAAGAATGGTGGATAAAATTTAAGAATATATATTTCAAATATTTCATGACAAGGAATAGGTTTTCACATTATCTTGGTGGTCCTGCATGGATTTGGTTTTCTAAGTTAAAAAATGACAAGAAGGATTGGTCTTGGGAGGAAATGGAACAACTTTTTATGGATAGATGGGACCACAAAGAGGAAGAAGAGTCAAAGGAAGATGATGGGGAAGAATATATTGAAGAATCAAGAAGAAAGAAGATGAAGAGGAAGGTGAAGAATATTCAAGGGAAGATGATGGTGTAGCATATATTGAAGAATCAAACGTAGAAGTTGAAGAAGACTATGAAGAAGAGGAAGAAAAACAAGATATTGATGCAAAAGAAGATATTATAGCTCCCAAGAAGGAAGTTAGCATATTTCAGTTTCATGGACGCATTTAAAGGAATAAGATAATTGTTTCCATAAACCTAACAAAAATTATAACTTCATCAACAAGGATATGGCTCAACATCTACATATTCAAGAAAGTAATATCAAAGAAGCTCAAGTGAATGGTAAGAAAATTCACGTTTTTGAAGATTTAAAACTTAGTACGGACAAATATACTTTACATTCAGATTTTTTTCCTTATATATGGATGGTTTGGATATTTTTCTTGGGTATCCTTGGTTAGATACATTGGGGACAATTAATATTAATATGAAAAATAAGTTTATGAAGATTTGCTACAAAAAGAAGAAGGTCACTTTACAGGATATCAAGCTTAATGGAAATCAAAGAAAAGTCAATATAGACCATGAGGATGATTTAGAATATGGAGAATAAGGGAATAAGGATGATTCAAAAAAGGAACATGAAGAAAAAGAAGGAAATGATGATTCATCTACTCAAGAGAAAAATAAAATATCAAATGCAAAGGTGGAAGAAGAAAAGAAAGTTCAGAAACAGGTTGATAAGGTTGAGGATACTACAACTGCAACATATGGAAATCCATATCAACATGAGAGAAAAAAATCATGGAGATATCCCGAGGCACATCATATTTCCAACCAATATAGATATACAGGTAATTGGAGGAATAATCACTTTATTTATACAGGGGATCAATGGAGCAACAATTATGAAGCATGGAATCCTTATTATGGTTATACATGGAATCCTTATTATGGTTACGCATTGAATCCTTATGTTGGTTATGCATGGAATCCAAGGATGATAAAATATGGTCACGAATGGAATCAGAGTAGCGTAATGGAATATGGATATTAGTTCAGATATGTATCATCTACCAGGATCACATATGGATGGATGATCGAGCATGGTGCAAAGTGTGTAAAAATTCACAACACACTCATTACATGGTTTCTTCTTATCTTTCGGGGATGAAACATGTCAAGGAGGGAAGGAATGTTATGCACCCAGGGAAAGGATGTTATGATGTATATGTATTGATGGAGATGCCGACATGTGGCACACATCCTCTTATCTTATCATTCATTTATGATTTATTATGCTTAGAAGGCCGGCCTTAATATTGGCCATAGGTTAGAATGGTATATATAGGGGTTAGAAGGTTGTAGTTAATCATCATATTGAGTATTGGAGTGTTATTGTATGGTTTTGAGGTTACCCCCTCGAAGTGGTATTGGAGGTTGCCCCCTCGAAGTGGAAAAGCTATTATATGAGCATATTGTCATCATTTATCTATATTTTGGTGTTCTTGCATGTTATTCTACTGTATATTTTCTGATTTATACAATTAATATCCTTACATACACTTATCATACCTAGTGACTAATCGTTACCCCACCTGATATCCATATCAGTCTCATCTATCTCCTCCTCCTTCCCTCAAGTAGGGAACCCTACTAACATCCATCCACCTTGCCTGGGTCTCATCTCCGCCTGTCCTGCAGCTGGTTCTAGCCTTCGTGAGCTCGTGGCCTTACCCTGATCCTGTATATGGGCACAAAAACCCCCTGTACTATCTATGGTGTGAGTGCAAAATCTAGTCCTCTCACTCGATTCCTGCTAAGCCCTGTACTCTACATAAGAGGGAACATCTATCCCGACGGTCGTCAAATGATCTTGATAATACCGCACCTCATTCAGGGCATCCCCAAATTTGGCCATCAGCACCATCTGTGGTGGTGCCATAGGTCTCACAAAAACTTGTGAGCTCTTTCCTGCTACTGATGGCCTTGGCCCCTGTGCCTGTGAACCCTGCCCTCCTCCCTGTATCATGGGACCCTATCTTACTGCTACCTATAAAATGGGACCCTCTCCCTGAGCCTGTGGCGGTGCCTACACCATAACCTTGACCTATAAGGCCACAATTTGAGCCTGTGCAGTGGCCAACTGGCCCTGCAAACCTGCTACCTACATCTATAAGGAAGTTACCTTCCCTCCATCGCCATCCCCGTCCTGTGTGGGAACATGTCCTTGTGTTATTTGGGCCTGTAGGGCCATTACCTATGCTTGTAATGTGGCCACTTATGCCTCTAACCCTATTAGATACCCCTTTAATACTATGATTTGGGCCTGTAAAACAACCACCTTCCCTTATAATGTGTCCCTCTAAACTGTAATGGTAGCTAAGTCCGGTTGCCATGGCCTCAGTTGTGCTGCGCATAGTTGCACTACCCACCACTGCCTGTATTTGTCTGTAACCCTAACATCATTAATTTTTTGGTCCATTACCTACTCCTCCTACCCCATAGACATCATTGACTATGGTAGAGTCATAGGAATCTCCACATCATCTCTCCTGTACTATGGGAATGGTAGAGGAACATCCTGGGGCAGCCAAACTGTCGTTTGACCCTATCCATGGGTATCAGCTCATGCTTTCCGGCACAGTGTCCCTCTATTCATTTGAGTAATTGTAGCTCATCCAACTCCACTGCCATCTTCCTGTATGAAGGGAAGCCAACATATGGCCTCCAAATGATGTCAACTCCTGACAACCCCTCTAATATGCACCTATAATACACTACATCATGTGTAGCCCTAACATCCTTGCGCTCTTGCCTAGCAGGCGCCCAATGCCTATATCCAACTCAGACCAAGCCCGCATCAAATGCATCAGGTTAGGGCATACCAACTGGATGCACACATACGATGTGATTTTATTCCCAAAAGTGAAGAAGAAAGGTACAACACAAACTGAACCTCTGTAGCCTCCCACAAGCCCATAACTCTCTGTATAACTGCACCAAGAATTTTGGTGCCCAAGTAAAATGGGTCCTATCCTCCATCATGTCATGGAGAACCCAAATCAGTGCTCGTGAGAATCTCCCACCCTCCTCATTTGGCAATGCGAAGAAACACACTACTTCTATGATCAAGACAATGGATTTCCCTTATTGTCAAAGAGGAACTCCAAAACTTTCTTTATTTTTGTTTCATTATACCTATCAATTATCCATAATGGACTTCAAACATCATTCCTATCACTAAGGTGATAGGGGGTGTAGACACCAAATTTGGGTCACACTCCCCCTTTACCCTATATGTATATTGATTTAATTACCTACAATCAAATTAATGCCCATTCTCACAATATTCATTATTTAATTACCTCAATGGAACTAATTTCCAACTCACCTAGACACCTCACCCCACCACATCACCTAGACACTTCATCATAGACCTATTCATAGCATGTTTCCTTTCAACTAAGACTTAGTCCTACTTACCTTAATTAACTAATACTTAGTTTAACCCTAAAATCACATGCCTTTTTTTCCTCTAACCACATGCCCGTTTATCTAAGCGCAATATCCAATTTTGATCCGAATAATGGAAAAAACTAGCCAAAACTATTGCCAAGATCTATCATTTTGGAAACCTAGAATATCCCACCTTAACCGATTCCGGTCAACCCAAAACTGACGTCGGTCACCCTAAACCATCTTTGGTAACCTTGTGCTAGAGATTGGAAGAATTATTCCAGTTTGGAGAAGAGAGATCTGCATGTAAGCACACACTAGAGCACTCTTGCACATCTAGGCATCCTAAACCAACACCAAGCACTGATATGAAGGGAAAGCATTCACAGTAACATTCCAAGAAGCATGGCCATGGTACTGACCACCAGTTCTATAGATCAACCATCACCTCCATCCAACTACTAGGTCTACAAGTACAAGTAATTACATTTGGATCTGAACCTCTCCATACTTATCTAGATTAGTTTCTTTATCTCTGTTTAGGAGTTCTAGTCTCCTTTGCATCTCATCACCTCTCACCTTCCTGCTAATCCCTCCACATAATCACCTCCAACCTCCTAGCTCTCCATATCTGACTCCAAACATCTCTGAGTATTCCCAGTACTGACATCAACCTTACCATTCTTTGTCTATTCTTTGTGTAATCACAGAGAATCATCAAAACTAAAATTCATTAAGTTTCTATCAGCTCGACCCTATCAATGCTAGTTAGCCTAAGCTATTGTCACTCTCCCCCTAATTGGCATCGCTCATACCCGACTGACATCGGTCTCTGTATATGGTAAATCTTCCTATAACAGAAACCTTATAAAATTTACCTAAATAACCCAAACCACTCAAAACTTGACCCTGACTTGTCCTAACCACCTTATTCACTTGTCTAACTTCCATATCTGATCATAACCTAGCTTGTTAGATTAGATTTGCTTATTGTACTTAAATGAGACACCTAAATCACATCAACTATAGTTGGATATTATTGGTTTACATTATTTCTTGCATTAAGTTGTGTTAAATAATGGATTGAGAACCATCTAGGAAGTATCACACTTCTTGGATCTAGCATATGCTAAGTAGTCCACTGACACATATTGTTTAATATTCTTCTTGTGGTATTATTTTATATTCGCAGGTAGCTCCTCCTAGCAAAAAAGAAGTTCTCATAATCAGAACTGGATCAGTAAATCAAAATGCTTGCACTCTACCTTCCACCTTAATTCCCAGGTATTCCTCCTCACCCTTACCCTATCTATTTTGCTCTTACATACACAACTTGTTGGAAAAATAGGGGGAATCCACATTTGCATGGATTTCCATGACCTTAACCTTCTTTTCCCTAAGGATTAATTTCCTTTACCTACCATCAACCAACTTGTTGATCTTACAACCGGCCATGAGATGCTATCTCTAATAGACAGATTCTCAGGTTATAACCAAATATTACTCATTCCATAGTAACAACACAAAACCTCCTTTATCACCCCTTGGGTGATATTCTATTATCACGTCACTCCCTTTAGCTTGAAAAATGTTGGTGCCACTTTTCAGTGCAACATGACCAATATATTCCATGACATCATGGATGACATAGTGGAAAACTACTTAGACAACCTTTTCGGTAAGTCCAAAAGCCATGTTGACCACCTCCCGGTTCTTAAAATCATATTTTACCATGTCATTAAATACTATATTCACTTTCAACCAAAGAAGCACGTCTTTGTAGTTCTCTCTGGAAAACTCCTTGGTTTCATTTTTTTTTTGTGGGGCATCAAATTTGATCTCACCAAAATCAAGGATATTATTGAGATTCCTCCACCTACTAAACTTCAACAACTTTATAGTTTACAAGGAAAATCGTAATACATTCAACACTTTATTTCTAAACTTTATGACTGATGTCACCCTTTCATCATCTTCTTAAAAAATATGTCTCCTTCAATTAGAACAATGAGTGCCACAAAGCCTTTGAAATGTTGAAGAAATACCTTCTTCAACCACATGTGCTCATCCCACCTAAAGATGAAAAAAATTTATACCTATACATTTATTCCACTAACCATTCCTTGGGTGTCATAGTCTCTCATTGTGACGAGCAACAAAAAGAGAAAGAGGTTTATTATATAATCTATACGCTTTTAGACTATGAGATGAGATATACCCATGTTGAAAAGCTTTTCTTAGCCCTAGTCTTTGTCAACACTAAACTTTGCCACTACCTACTCAACCACAAGACCTTCATCATCACCAACACCAACCCTATGCATTACATGTATGCTAATCCTTATCAATACCAACACGTTTCATGTTGGCTCATGCTCCTTATAGAACTAGATCTAGAATTTATTCATCAAAAGTATGTTAAGGGACAAACCATTGCAGATCAGCTTGCAGATGTACCTCTTTTCGGAAATAAATCTTCTAACTTCAATTTTCATAATGAATGCATTTCTACACTCTCCCTTAATGACACCATTTATTAGATGAACCTATTCTTTGATGGTTCTAAATGTCAACATGAGGGTGGCACAGGGGTTATCCTCATTCTTCTTAATGGCAAGCTTATACATTTATCTTTCAAACTTGAATTCGATTGTACCAATAATGTGGCTGAATATGAATCACTCATGTTAGGTATCTAAACTTCCATTTCCCTAGATGTTAAGACCATTCTCAACTGGTCATCAACCAAGTCAATGGTTTATACCAATGTTGAAACAAAATACTTCAGAAGTATAAACATCACGTTGACATACTTTTGACTACCTTTGATAATTATGACATTCAAATTGTTCCATGATCCACTAACAAATTTATAGATACCATGGCTTTCCTCACCTCACAAATACCTACCTCACCTTCAGACTCTAAAATATTTTTCATAGTACAATGGTTTCAGTCACCCTCTTATCTCATTCATGACTTAAATTTTTTGGGAAGAACTGAAATAAACCCATGTGATATATTGTATAAGTGGTTCACTTACTACCTTTCCCTTTCAATCCTGCCTTCAGATCTCACTCACAATGGTAAACAAGCCTTCCTCTAAAAGGTAACTCATTACGTCATCATGGGGGGTCTTGTCTACAAGCGTGCCTTCGACGATATCCTCTTTTGGTGCCTCACTAGTTCTAAAATTCCTTACACCATTAAAGAAATCCATGATAGGATATTTTATGGACATTTTAGTGGTCACACTATTGCCAAATGTATTCTTCACCTCGGCTATTACTAGCCAACCCTTAACCAATATTTTTGTAACTATGTCAAACATTGTGTGAAGTTTCAGCAACACACTAACCTTCACCACATCCCAAGTCATGCCTTATAATTCATCAGAGAATTTTGGCCTTTCTCCCAATGGAGTTTAGATCTCATCGGAGAGATTAACCCTCATTCTTCTCAATGTCATCAATGGATCATCACAGCAACTGAATACTACATTGAATGGGTGGAATATGTCCCTCTCATTTCTACTAAAGTTGAGAAAATGTGTGAATTCATTAACTATAACATCATTAATGTCTTTTTGTTATTCCTTATCACCTCATCACTGAAAATGGTAAACAATTCAAAAACAAGACCCTATGCCAAATCTGTGATAAATTTGGTATTTAAATTTGTTTCTCTTCACCATATTATACTCAAAATAAATGGTAAAGTTGAATCAATTAACAAAACCCTCAGACAAAATTCTCATGAAAGTTCGTCGATGATACTAGTAAGGATTGGCATATGCATACATTCCTTTCACCTTATGGGCTTATCACACTAGAATTCATGCCTCAACCATTTCCACACCTTTCTCTTTAGTCTACGGTATAGAGGCCATCCTACCTCTCAAAATCCAAACTCCATCTCTCCATATGTCACTTAAAGATATGCTCAATGATGATGATTTTCTGCCAAGACCATTCAGCACAACTTGAGTTAATAGATGAACGTCATTTAAATTCTCTTAACAACCTTCAAATCTACCAAAAATGTATCAAACATGCTTATGAAAAACATGTTTTCGTGAACAAACCTTCAATATTGATCGATGTTCTCATCCTAAAGGAAAATCAACATGTAACTAAAGCTAGAGAAAATTAAACTAGGGCAAGTTTTCTCCCAATTAACTTAGTACCCTATATTGTTACCCATGCTTATAGATCAGGAACTTATCATTTATCCTCTCTTGAGGGTAAACCCGAACCTGATCCCCTTAATGCCTTACATATTTGACCATTATATTATTGAATAAAGTACTATATCACTTTATTTCACTTACGCGCTCATCCCTTGAGTGAACATCTCCTTCTCTATCTACCTATTTCAAGGACCAATGAACTCAAACAAAATTGTGTGATTATGCTGTCACCATTCAACCTATATCTTCAATATGAGTATCACATGGCTCTAATCATGGCATGATTCTCATGGATAGTTTTCATCCTTTTCAGGATGGAATCCCATGTGTTCATTCATCACTTGAAACCTCTCTTTCATAGCTAACCTCTTTTGTGATATGGTTTTTCCTTCATAAAAGATGCTTATACTCCTTTATAGTCTATTTCCCGTGACCTAAAGTCCAAAAATAATACAAAAAAACAAAATATATGGGATTTTTCAAAATTCAACTTCTTGAGTCAAACTTTTTGCAAATAGATTAATCCCTCAAAAGTAAATCTATGTCTCTCTCTTGCTGCTATAAGTAGACTATCTCCCTTCAAAGGATAGCTATAAAAAATCCAACCACTTATTGTAATTAGTCTATCCAAAAAGAAGAATAAATTGTATCTTTAAAATAAAATAATTATATGGAGCTTCCCGCATTGATTAGAATTCAAGAAGACCTCAAGGAGAACCTATTTATCCCATTATAGAATTCTTGTATCGAGCAGTCTATATAAACAAAAAGAAAATATAAAATCAAGAAAAACACAAACTTTTGGTCATGGACTTGCCTATTCTAGTTCTAGGATATCTTGCAGAAGGGGCATGTTGTACCATAACAAGGTTACGCTAAACAAAAAATCTTCCACTTTACCCTCTATTTATTACCTTCTAACTAAATATCAAGGGATGACACGTGCACTTTACACATTGTGATCATGCACAACTTCTTTCACCTATAGACCTATTGCATCATGCAATGTATCTAGGGACTTACATTCAATAAGTATAAAGGTTATGAACATTTATGGTCTTTGACAACTTGGGGAATTTCACTTCTTTTTCAGTTCACCTATGCCTTTTTTGTTATTTTTTCAACAAAACAAGATCATCAAAATAGATTTCACCTTGACATCATTCATCTATGCCTATGCCTAACTCACTTTTCCTTTTACTTATTCAACATTTAACCTTTCATATTTTCAAAAAATTCCTTACCCAACCAACCTACCAATCCAACTTACCTATTCATTTAACCTAACCTAATCACATTCTTTCGTGGTTTATGGGATAACTACATTGTCCTAAGGCCTCTTTCATGCAAGGGTTATGTAGGCAACACTCTTAGGGAATGGGGCCCTTTGAGGTTAGCTCAGAAACTTTTTTCCCCCTCATCATTCCCCTCAAATCAAAAAAACACACTTAGGTAGTTAGTTTCCATTACAACAATAATTTGGAAGTTAACTCAAAAACAAAACCATACATAACTCATATACATCATCATTTATTTTCCATAATACCAATAACTTGGAAATTAAATCAAACCAAATCATACTCAACCCATGCCTATAATCTAGTTTCCATAATATCAGTATATTAGAAATTACACCATTCAACACAACATCATTTCCTTACACAAATAAAAACAAACTCAACCATGCCTACATCTAGGTTTTTATAATACCAATAATTTGGAAATTAAACCAAACTATGCCTAATCATCTAAGTTTCCATGACATAAATAAAATGGAAATGAAATTAAAACATATATCAATACTCAAACCGTGCCTACATGTCTATGTTTCCATGATAACAATACATTGGAAATTAAACCAAAAACATCACATATGAACCATAACATCATCAACAATATAAATGGATTGTATGTGTGTCAATACATATATACACAGATATATATATATATATATATATATATATATATAAATACATTGTATCAAAATATCTCATATACATCTCACATCTTCGGCACATAGGCCGGTACATATATCAAAAATCAATAATACATAACATCATCCATATCAAATCTAAGAAGGGGCGAGCACCTCTTCCTTCTCTCCCTAGTACCCTCATCCTGGCCTCTATCATCGTGAACTCATCACCTCTCCCTAACCATGTCTATGAGGTCGATGGCTCTCTGAGTTGCTACTGGAACTATGTGTATGTGAATATTTGATATGGTCCATCACACTAGCTTCCTATTCCACTCTATACTCACCATAATTCACATATGGGATACCACTATCCATAGATCAGTTCCTGATAATGTCACTGAGCCTCTAAATAATGAATCTATGTATAACTAACCATGTATATAAAATGAGGAGGGTTCATCGCTCTGACTCCAATCATGTGGCCCCTATTCCTACTGCAATAAGACCATGTACCATTGGTATGGTACATGTGCTTATGTACAATGGGACCCTGTGCCTTACCCTGGGCCAACTATCCCTATAAGGTGGCAACATGTTCATGTAGTGTCGTAACACATGCCTACAGCCCTTCTAACCTACCCCCATCTTCTGTCTACACTTGTTCCTAGGCTATTTCCAAATGGCCCTATAAAGTGGCATCCCATTTCTGTAGAGTAGCAATCTGAGCTTGTAATGTGGAAACATATCCCCCATCTTCTGTCATTGGTTACACAAGAGCCTAAGTCTGAATCTAATAATACATCTATGCCAACTGCCCCTGTAATCAGGTCACCTATCCTTGAAGGGTGGTGACTTATGTTTGTGCTTAAGTAAGATTGTAACTGCAAAGCCATAACTTGCCCCTGTAGTTGATCCCTCTAGACTATCACTATAGCCAAATCAGGTTGTCATGGCCTTAGAGGTGTTGTCTATAGCTAGGCTATCTATCAGTAGTACCCATGTCATTAATATTCCTATTAGATACCTTCTCCTCCTGCCCTATGGGATATACTAGATGTGCTAGAGATAATGGTCTCTCTATGTCATCTTTGTGGTACTGTGGAAAAGGTGGAGGCACATCCTATTGCAACCTAAAATACTATCGCACTTATTTAACTAGTATAATCTCATGCTTTCTCAGCCTTCACCCCTGAATCCACCTAACCAGTTGTAATCTTACCAACTCTTCAACCATCCCAACATACAAAGGAAAATCCACATACAGCCTCCATATAATATACAATGCATATAAGTCCTCTAGTATCTTAATGTCGTAAGTCACATCATGTGACGCCTCATCTCCTCTTAGATGTGCTCTTACCAAGCACCCACCTCCTGAAACCTTTTCTATACACACCTTTAAACCAATCCTATCATGGTAAACCATCAGGACGTAAACACACTATGTGTTCATAGGCCAAAAAATGAAGTAGATATGTGGAAGATACACTGAATCTCTGAATCTTCCGATATGCCCATAACTACTTGTACAACTCTACTAAAAAATCTGGTGCCCAAGACAAGAAGACTCGCTCCTCAATCATATCCTAAAAAACCCCCATCAATTCCCATGCTTATCTTCCACCCTCTAAATCAGGAAGTGCATAACAACCAATTATCACCATCATCAAGACTGTCAATTTGGTCTCCATAGGATATTTAGCATACATGTCTTCATAGATGATGTTATTACTATGATATGACAATGATCACATGGCCTCTCTAAATACTACAATCATAGGACCAAACAAATCCACGAAAGATATTTGATAGATCGACTCTCCAATAATCAGTAGTCTTAGTATCCTGTAGACATCCTCCAGTGTGATCATCATCTCACCTATCGGTAAGTGGAAGGTATTGGTAGTTGAATCCAATCTGTTGATGATAGAAACCATCATGTTTTGATCCCTAACAATTTTTCTATACCGCCTCATGACATCCAAAATAACATCCCTCATATTCTCCCACTCATCCTCTATCACGTGGGGTCTCATCTGCACCAAACGTGGTGACACCCTATCTCTCATGGTCAATTTTTGCCTCACTTGCATCATCACCACTCAAACATGTTAATAAATTTACTCTTTCAATCATCTATTAGACTATACCTAACCCTGACCCAATACATACCTATGCCTTTACTAGGTTACCCACTTTTCCCCAACTTTTTTCTTGAAATTTATTCTACCTAGCATAACTATCTACATGCTCTTTACTTCTTCACTTCACCTATTTAACCTAACTCATTTAATCTTCCTTGTGTCCATTCTCCATTATTAACCTATATTTTTGACTATGTACCTATACTTTCCCATTATCTACCCAATCTTAATTAGCTTCATCCTAAACCACCCCTCTATCACCTTTTGGCCTTCCCCCACTCACTTTTTAACATTTGGTCACTTTTTACATTGACCGACATCAGTCACCAAGACTAGTACCAATCCCCTTTTAACCCCACCAATGCCAACTAGCCCACCAATGTCGATCAAACCTCGATCAACGTCAGTCACTGATTTGGCCTTAGGGAAAAACCCCTACTCTCCCATTTTAAAAAAATTCACTAAAATAACTACACTACCTACCCAAATCACCCCAACTTTCCTTCTAAATTCATTTACCACCTAATTACACTAGATTTCACCCTCCCCATACTTGATTTCACCCCATTTTAAACAAAAATTCAAATCCATTCCATAATCACATTTATTTATTTTTCTACTGTACTCTTAACCAAATACACTAGTCGAGCTTGATTTGTAGCTCTACGCACAATGATCTCCATGGTGGGATCTCTGGAATGGGAATGGGACCTCCACTAGTTCTCTCTACCACCTCTTCCATATCTTAATCAATCCCACTCCTCACAACCAATAGAAAATGCTTATATATATCTCATGGGGACGTCCTCTCCAATCCAATTAGCTACTAACATCTCACCAATCACCTTGTCATTTTTCTCGTAAAAGTGTTATCTCCTTTCATTTTCTAAATTTCAAAAGGTTAAAGAGTCATTTTCACACAATTTTTTTCTTTTTAACCCAATTTTCACTTGAACATCGTTAGTCTTATGCCCTAGCAAACCAGCTTTGGTTCACCTCAACTAGCATTGGTTCATACTCAACCGGTATTGGTCACCCTACCTAACCCAACTATACAAAGTTTTCCCAACATTTTGCTACAAGGTTCCATTTTCTTTCTATCCTAGCTTCACACCATCCCTAAAAGCCTACCTAATTGCCTTGACCTAACAACCACCCTCAATGTCATTTAGGGAAAAAAATTCCTCAACCACAGCCTTACCCATGTCCTTACCTATACATTCAACCTGAAATCACCCATTAGACACTCGAATTCACTTACTCGTTTTACCTTGTGATGAAGTTGCTTGTATTTTTTAGCCTACCAATCATGCCTTACATAATGTCATGATGTTTATTTTGACTAGCCCAAACCTTTTAGTGCTTTGGAACCCACTTAATGTCATTTCTTGCACTTATGATTGTTTTGTTTCAAGATTGTATACTATACCTTGGACACCTGAACCACATCAGCCTTTTTTGGATAAACTATCAACCTTTGATGATGTAGAGTTTGTAAGCTCTACAACCTAGTGCCTTGTCGCATTCTACAAGTGTATGTGTGTTTGAATGCCCCTTCCTATTACCTACACCTAAAATTACCGTTTACCACGCCTGTACCCTACCTTATTTTTTTGTATCACCTACCATTTTATTCAACTCATCACTGATTCAGCCTTCCAAATTTGAGGGGGATCACCTCTACCCATACCTGGGGAAAATTAACCTCAACCCGGGGAAAATTAACCTCAACCCATACATGGGGCAATCACTCATGTTTTTGTCAATGTCACTTATAAATACAACCTACGCAACAAAAAGGGGTAATTGTAGACACCCAAAATTGTGTCACAACCCTCTAAAACCACCTTCAATTAATTAATTCCACACTACACCTAACCATGAATCCTTGTAGACATTCTAATTAATTTAATTACCATAGTTAGATTAATTACCTACCTCACCCAACCACCTCACCTAATCCACCTCACCCTAAACCCATTGCAACTCCATTTATTACCCTAGACTAAGTCCCCACTTATCCTAACCAACTAGGATTTAGTCTAACCCTAATAATAATGAACTATTATCCCTCTAACTACTTTCTAACTCCATTTACCACCATTCCACACTTGTGAACCAAAACTAAAATCAAGATCATGCCAAATTTAGTACGGATCGGGATAATTTTAGCAACTATGACCTATTCTCCTTAACTGGCACTAGTTATCCCTCGGCCAACACTAGTCACCTAACCGTTATCAGCTACCATAAATAAGAGTTTTTAACTCTTTGTTCAGGTTCTGAATCTGGTTTTCTAGTGCTTATGACCTTGCATACTGACTCTCAAGATTTTTAGCGATATTTCTACATACCAGATACCCTTTCAACGTTCAAACACCACACAGTTCATAACAGATTGATCAAGATCTCCAGTGCACTCATAGGGAAGCACTTTTTCCTCTTGCCACTATGACATTCGTTCTTGATCACATTCTCCTACAACCATCTCCACCACCTACTTTCTACTTGCATTCCATGAGTAAGTATTATTTCTTCTTTGTCATTGGTTTTAGTAGATTAGGTATTTGCTAGTTATCTATTTCATTCTGTCACCTCTTATACCCAGATCTCTCCTAAATCACCTCCATCTAACCATTATCCCACAAAACCTCCATATCTTTCCCAAATACCATTCTTATGATCTCTGAGTCTTTCTAGTAATCCCACAACCTCACCTAAACCTTCCAAACTCTCTGTGTAATCATAGAGAGCTCCCAAAACCTTATTTTTAATATTCTTACCAAATTGACCCTACTGACACTGGTTACCCAACTGATGTTGGTTCATTACCAATACCAACATCAGTCGCATAACTAATACCGTCTCTATGACTGGTAAAATACCCAAAACTACCAAGCTCATAAATTCTCCCAAATAGCCCATAATCTTACCAAACTTCACCCAGACCTCACCTACAACCTCCGTCAGATTTGTGAACCCAATATAACCTACCACCCCTCCATATTTAAGCATAACCGTGTCTTTTAGGCTAAATTTACTTATTGTATTAGCAAAAGATACCTAAATCATATCGTTACAATAGGATTTCCTTATTTCATGTTTTTTTTGCATTAAATTATATTTGAAAGTGGATTCATAACCTTCTATGAAGAACCTCACTTCCCAGATCTAGCTCTCACTAGGTAGTCCATCAACCTATATTGTTAAAGTTATTTTATGTTCTTGTTTAGTTTCTTATAGGTTGTTCCTCCTAGCCAAAGTGAAGATCTCTACAATCATCTTGGACAACATTCTACATGTGCACAACACCTTCTTTGACTATCTACAAGTATTCCTCCTCACCCTTACCTATTATTTGTTTTATCTCTACTCTGCGGTGAAACACGAAGGTAGACTATTTTGAAGGTAATGGTACTCTCCCCCCATATAGGATAGGATGGATTGGTATTTGTGGCATTAAATAATATCAATGGTAGGGGATTCTTCCTTTACCATTTTAGGTAATACAAGTGGAAGGGTCCTAGTGTCATCATTAGTTTGAAAATTTAGTGGTCCTAAGGTGATCATATGGAGGGATGGAAAGATGTTATATGTATCGATAGTTTTGTCATGTGAATATGGAGAAGATGGATTTGGTTACATTAAGGATCCAAATGTGGTAGTTGAGAAGGTGTTTGAATAAGGTTTGTAGAAACCTAATCCAAATTTATCATGAGGTTTTCCAGAGTGGTCAAAGACCAAATCATGTATTCATTGTTCATAATGAGCCAAGATAAAACACTTCTAGGCACAATGGTGAAGACACATTTGTGCAAAGGATTAGTTGTATAGAAATGAGAAATTGGATATAAAGGGTTTAAAATTATGTTGATTGTTGTGGTCCAGGGAAGGATGATCAATGCCTCCATAAATGAGGTTATTTTAAAGATTGGTAGGTGTTGTTGCAAATCAACAGCACCCCTGGATGTTCATGAGACTTCTAGTTTGACATCTTGGACATCCAGTGTGATTGCACAACATTGAATCCTCTCCCCAAGTGTGGGACTTGTAAAAATGGGAGAGGAATCTCCAAATTAGAGGTTGGTTCCTCAACTCCTCTGATCAGATATATCACTTACAAGTTGTAGAGGTTTGAATCCTTAGTTCCTACTCTAAATTCCAAGGGGACAAAGATAGGGAATGCAAGAAAATGAAGCTAATGCTAATGAGGTGATGCACCAAAGGAGTTGCAGACACCTGATACTACAATACATACACAATCCGCAAGAAAACACAGCACAAAGCATGCACAAATTGCTCAAAATGTAATGAAAGATCAGGAAAACAATGGTAGATATATGAAAGGATTGAGGGATTTTAATCACAGAGCATATATTAACATTCTAGATCCAATACAATGCATTACAGTGATCAAGAGGCAAAAAGGGGTGCTATATTACATGGAAAGGTAAAAATTTCCACAAATTCTGCCAAAAAGGAAGAAAAAGGGAAGTTGCAGAGCTGAAAAAGTGTCTCCTTTTTCAAAAAATGAACTTATTCTGGCTTTTACAGTGCAAGCCACGACCCCAGGAGAGAGAAACACGGGAAAACATGGGAGAGCTTCAACCACTGACCCAAAATGCATTAAAACAACATGGGCATCCTTACAGGCCCATCCCCTGACATTTTTCACCATGCTGGGAGAGAATGCGAGCCATTCTTCATTAAAAATGGTGGTTGAAACGTCATTTTTGTCCATGACCACGTGCTAGAGGTGTTTTTCAATTTTATCTCTCCAAAATCCATCAAAATGAAAAAATGACCCCAGAATCTTGTAGATAATTTCACCAGCTTTCCATTGATATAAAGAACATGAAAAACCAAGCTCTGGATCGAAAGATATGGCCGTTTGAAATTTTAGGGCAAAACAGAGCCAAATCAGATTGGCGGGCAATTTTTTTTTAAATTTTCTAATTTTTGGTCATTTGGAAAATTTTCCAAAAAATTTCCCTGCACTCTCCCATTTTGGGTGCCACGTGGCATGTTTTGATTGGGCATGGGCCTTTAATGCTTCATTTTCCATTGTTTTGCCCTTTGGAAAATTTTCCAAAAAATCCCCGGGGCCGATGGCCGATGATCTGATTGGGCACGAGACACGTGGCATGTGCTGATTTCATTATAGGCCTTTCCCTTCGAATTTTCTATGGGGCTTGTCTTGAGTTTTTTGGTGCCACCTGACACGTGGTGAGATTCCATTGGTTCACGTCGGGGGGCGATTTTTCCTTTGGGAAAATTTCCCAAATTCTCCCCACCTTCTGCTAGTCTGGGACATGTGGCACAATTTCATTCACCGCGGACCCTCTGCAAACATTTTTTCCTTACACAATCCCTTTGGGAAAAAATCCCAATCTTCCCCCGCGCTCCGCCATTCTGGGTTCCCGAGGACACGTGGCCTGCTCTGAATGGTTGGCGGGCCTGCGGGCCAATAATTTTCCTTTTGAAATTTGGAAAAAACACTTCACCAAAATTATAACTTCTCCTCTACACTCCGCCAGTCTGATGCCATAGGACACGTGGAAAAACGTGATTGGGCGCGGGCCTTTCCTTCAAAATTTTCCATGCGCCAACACTTAGTCAAAATTTTCAATTTTCTCCCCTGGACATGTGGCATAATCTATATTTCCGGCGGGCCTGCGGGGCAAAATATCCCTTTTGAAAAATTTACCAAACACTTGGTAAAAAAAACCAAGTTTTCCTCCAACCCCCACCACTTCCTTGGACACGTGGCGCCATTTCATTGGCTGCGGGCCTTTCAGGGGAAAATTTCCCATAAAAACTCCACCGAGGCCATAACTTAAAAAATACATGGAGTTAGGAGGAAAACTTTACCTTTCTGGAAAGCTGAGAAAGAGCTCTATCCAATGGTGCCATTTCTAGAAGGTTTTGAGTGCCTGAAAAGCAAAAAATTATGACTGAGGCACAAGAGAGGGAAGAATGAAAGGAGTTAGCCACAAAATGAGTAAGGGGTACATTTTGGATAACAATTTTGGCGACTCAGAGGGGTCATCTGCCTGTTGGATGAAGTTACCAGTTGCCTGAAGCAATCCATTGGGCATGGAGTCATAAAATTCTCTTTTTGGTACCCCAACTGACTAGAACACTGCAAGGAGGAAGATGGAGGGTGGAACATCACCTGATTGGAGCAAGGCCTGTAAAACACATTTCCAAGAATAGTAAGCTTGTGCCAAAGCACTTAGGGAAAGCAAAGCTAATCTACAGCAAAACAATGTGCACAAGCACTTGGAGGAATGAAAACCTAAGCTAATATGTACAAGGTGGAGAATTCCCTTCAGTAGCAATGCTTTAGATGGATTCCATTGACTGGAATCTACAGTTCTTCACCATCCAATGAAGACAATTGGAAAGCATTGCTATCCTTACACTTTGTGACCATGTATGGGCCACTCCAAATGGCATCAAATTTTGAATGCCTTCCCGGTTTTTTCTCTATCTGCATCCCATTTTAACACTAGATCTCCAACTTGGAAAGATCTATCCTTGGCCTTCCTACCAAAGGTCTTCTTGATCAAAGCTTGATCCTTCTCCATTGCTTGGGATGCCTGATTTCTGATTTCTTGGAGCTCCATCAATTCTGCATATCTAACTTCCATGGGCTCAAACTCCAACAACTCCAACTATTTCATGAGTTCCAATGTTGGCAACTCAAGTGACATGGGCAAAATTTCCTCTCTCCCATAAACAAGCTTAAATGGAGAGTTACCTGTAGATCTCTTGGGAGTTATCCTATCAGCCCATAAGGCTGATTTCAACTTAGTATGCCAAGACCTCTGATTTTCATCAAGATTCCTCTTAATGATCCTCAACAAGTTCTTGTTTGTAGATTCAGCTTGGCCATTACCCTGAGGGTAATAGTTTGATGAAGTGCTTAGGTAGATCCCATTCTTGACAGCCCATTCAGTCACCTTGGACCCAATGAATGCCAATGCATTATCTGATATTATTGTAGCAGGTATGCCAAATCTGGTTGTTATTCCCTCATAGAAGTCCAGGATGCTAGATTCATTTGCTTCCTTGAGTGCTACTGCTTCAGTCCACTTGGTGAAATAATATGTTGCTATTAGAATCCATTTGTGCCCTTGGCTTGAATTGGGATTAATGACTCCAATGAAGTCCAAACCCCATTGCATGAATGGATGGTCAACTAAAATTGGATGCAATGGAAGGGTGGCTAGCCTCTCTTTACCTATGAAGAATGCACAATTCTTGCACCTCTTGATCCATGCATAACAATCACTGAAAATCTTGGGCCAATAATAGCCAGCCCTCATGATATTTAGAGCTATCACTCTCAGTGCAAAATGACCACTGGCTGATCCACCATGGAACTCTTCCAACATCCTATGAATCTGATTTGTACCAATGCATCTCAGCAACACTCCATTCACATCCCTTTTGAACAAAACACCATCAACAAGGGCATATGGGATAGCCTGCAATCTGAAGTGTCTTCTTTTGGTCTTGTTCATCTCTAGAGGGCATAGACCTGTGTTTAGGAAGTGCATTATGTCTTGGGTCTAGCAAGGAGTGAGAACACCATTATTTTCCTCTTGAGTGCTTCCTTGCTCATGGCTGTCTTGTAACGCCAAAACAACCTCCTTCTCATTGCATGCTTCCTTTTGTTTGTTCAAAACCAGCTGCTCACACAATCCTTTTCCTCTGACCAACTTGGTGACTTTGATCTCAATGTCATACTCCATGACACGAGTAATCCAGCCTGCTCTCTTTTCATTCAAGTCTTTGTTGAGGAGGAAGTCTTTAACTCCCACATGAGAAACCAACAATTGAACCTTGTTGTTTGAAACTAGATGCTTGAATTTCTTCAAGCTCCTGATTACTGCAAGAACATGCTTCTCAATGAAAGAATATCTCACCTCATAGTCCTCCAGGCTTTGGCTAAAGAAAGCAATTGGTTGCTCATCATTGTCTTTGTTCTGCTGTACCAAAATTGCAGAAATAGTATCATCACCCCCAAATGCATAGAGGATGAAATCCTTGGAGAAATCCGGGTTAATGAGAGTTGGGGCTTGAGAGATGGCTTCTTTGATTGCTTCAAAAATTTCCTTTCCCTTCTAATATCCATTTGAAATCCATGCTTTTCTTTAACATCTTGGTGATAGGCTTGACTAGGGCTGCAAAATTTGGGACAAACCTCCGAACAAAATTTATTCTCCCCAAGAAACTTTGAAGGGCCTTCTTGTGGCTTGGCAATGGTAGTGCTCTTATGGCTTCAAATCTTTCTGGATCAATTGCTAATCCCTCTTTGGAGACAATGTGGCCAAGGAGCTTTCCTTCATGGGCTAGAAAAATACACTTTTTAGGATTCAAGGATACTCCAAATCTTCTGCACCTTTGGAACACTTGTCTCAAATGAAAGAGGTGGTCTGCTGCATTTTTTGAAAAAACAGTGATATCATCAAGATATATCAGCACAATGTTGTTAATCAAACCCTTGAACGCCATGTCCATTTCTCTTTGGAAAGTAGCTCCAGCGTTGGACAACCCAAATGGCATTTTCCTGTATGCATAAGTTCCCCATTTGGTTGTAAAGGCTGTCTTGAACTGATCCTCTTCTTTCACCATAATCTGATTATACCCTGAATAGCCATCAAGTAATGAAAACCTCTCAGAGCTAGCAACAACCTGTAAAATCTACTCCATAGAAGGAAGTGGATAATGATCCTTGAGAGATGCTCTATTCAAATCTCTGAAATCAACACACAATCTGATTTCCCCACTCTTCTTTCTAACTAGAACCAAGTTGGCCACCCAACTAGAATGCTTGATAGGGAATATGATTCTTGATTCTATCAACTTATTCAATTCCTTTCTCATGAGAGGCTCCATGTGTGGATTGACTGGCCTTTGTTTTTGTCTGATGGGTTTAGTACTTGGATCCAATTCAATGGTGTGTTGAGCTAACTTGGGATTGAAACCTTTCAAATCTTCATAGCTCCAAGAAAACACATCAGGGAATTCTTGACAAAGTTGTATGAACTCATACCTTTCTTGTTCAGTTGTCATCTTACCAACTTGGAGTGATTTGCCTTCTTCCACCAAGATGGACACTGAATCTTCTCCCTTGACTTGAATGTTTTCTTTCTCCTTCCTAAACTGATCATTAGGATTGAAAATGGACTCCAAAGTAATAAGTCCCTTTGGAAGTTTGTTGGTTCTCAGCTATACCACTTGGTCACCATACTGCTGCTCCAACTTTTCCTAATTTTTAGCTAAGAACTCAGCCTCTTCTTGCAAGAAATGGATGATTTGCTGATCATTTTCAAACACTTGCCAACTTACATTGTTGTCTGGCACTGAAGGCCTTACAATCACATGGATGTTTGGTTGTACCTTGTCTTTTTGAATGCTTTCAACAACGTCAAAGGCTTGCCCCAACTGTTGCAAGCCTGTCAGCAGCTTGGTTCTCTTTTCTAGGAATGGATTTTATGCCAAAGCCCTCAAAATCTTCAATGAGGTCCCACACCCTGTTTTTGTAGCACTTGAGTAGATCATTCTTGATAGCATGCTGCCCCTTAACTTGGTTGACAATCAACTCACTGTCACCAAAGACTTGCAAGTTCTTTATCCCTCTCTTGATTGACCAATGCAATCCTTGTATCAAAGCTTCATATTCAACAGTGTTATTAGAGCATGCAAACTAAAATCTAAAAGACTGAATAATACTTAACTCCTTGAGGTGAAACAAGCATAGCTCCCCCTCTTGCACCTTGTCTACTCCTTGATCCATCAAAAAACAACTGCCATACCTCATTGTCATCCTTGTGGTTTGGCTTGGTGATGCTAGGAATAAGCTGATTTTCTTCATGCATGCAATAGACTCCTAGCTCAGATTCTTCTATTTCTTGATAAGGATCAAAAGCATGCACCTTGTTTTCCCATTCATCAAGAGTTAGATCTGGGATGCTTCCTACCTTGGTGTCAATTTCATCAGTGCTTGGATAATCCTCTTGATCAAACGCTGAACAATTGGTATTGATCTGACTTGGAGTGTAAGGCTCAATGTGAAAGTTTGCAATAGGTTCAAATCTGATTGTGGCTTTAGTTCCATATCTTGTTCTGAACAACATGTGTGACCAATTAGTAGATAAGTAACCTCCAATATTGGCTATGAAATCCCTTGACAGACATAGGGCAAAGAGTGGTGGAAGATCTATTACTGAGACATCTTGCAAAACAACAACATTGGGGCTTGCATGTAAGGTAAGACTCAAGTTTTTTATCACTCCAACTGTTGTTACTGTTGTCCCATCCAATTGCACTACCCCTTTGGATATGACTTCATACTAAATTCCCAACTGATCAGCTATTTTCTTGGGCATTACTGAACTACTTGCCCCGGAATCAATCATGCAATTGTGTACTAATTGGTTTCCAATGATCAATGAAACATAGAATGGAGGGGGCTTCAACATTTTACCTTGCTGTCCTCCATGATTCCCTTCAGGCTGGGCAGCATTTGTGAGCACCTTTTCTTGCATTTGGACTTGCTGATTTGAAGTTGACCAGTCCTTCATGGCAGCTTGTAGCAAATCTCTTTGGCCTGGGATAGATAGTGATTCCCACATTGATATGTTTACATTTGTCTTCTTCATCTAATCAATGATGTTGAATGGAGATGAAGCATCTCTTTGCTGTCCCTTGGCCTGCACATTCATTCCTTGCACATGGGCAGCAACAACTGGCATTTGAGTTGGCCTAGGAGCTGTCTTAGGCAGTCCTTGCGTGTTTGGGACTGAATTTTGTTTGCCAATAACTTGTGGAGTAGTAGGAGGTTGTGGATTACTTGGAGCCAATGGCTGTTCTTCACCCAAATTTCTCCTTTTTGACCTTGTGTTGGCTGCAACACTTTGGGAAACTGTTTGATTCATGCCACAAAAATCCTCTACCTGCCAGTTTACAAGTGTAGTATCATTTGGAGCTGATTGCTGCTGGGATGTGTCTTGTTGTTGGTTATTTCCTTGACTACCTTCACCCTCCACACCAGTAGTTGTCACCATTAATGCCTGATTTAAGGCACCGTTGAAACACATAGACTGGTTGTGAGGTTCATTGCATGGGAAACACCAATCATACTCTTGAGCTATGTTGTTTTGCACTGGCACTAATGCCTTAGAGGTAGATGTAACATTGGGATTATAGGGCTGAAATGGTCTATTGGCAGGAGGTCTTGCTTGGTTTAAATTTGTAGCTGGATTGGGTGGTCTTTGAGGTTGGTATGGCTGCCTGTTAGGCTGAGCTTGAGGCTGGAAAGAAGGCCTAAAACCTTGGGCTTGCTGCCTTTTGAGTGTAACCAGCTCATTGCCTAGATTTTGCAATTGCTTCATGACTTCTTGAAGTTCATTTGAGGCACTAGAAGATGAAGTAGAAACTTCACTTGAATTCTAATTTCTAGGAGTGGGAATAGGGGCTAAAATAGGCACTTTGATTAGTGTTTGGGCTCTCTAAACTTGGAAACAATGGCATTGGAGGCCTAGGAGCTAGCTTGCCAGCTTGAATCAAATAATTTTCAGCTCTAATGGCAATGCTATAAGCAACAGGGATAGTTGTGCCTCCCATGGATTGAATTAACATAGAAATATCAGAATTTAAAGCTTTAAGGTAATATAGAAAAGCACCTTCTGCTGCTGGCCTTACTGCCACTAGAATTCTCTCCCAAGTCATTTGAAATCTGAAGTTGAAGTCAGTCAGCTGCTCATTGGGAGCTCTCTTGATGGTTGTCAGCTGCTCCAAAAGGGACAAGTTGTCTCCCTTTTCTCCAAACTACTCATGGAGGGCTATACATAGCTAGTTCCAATTTTGGATAGAACCTGAGGCAAGACTCCTGAACCATTGCAAAGCTTTCCCTTTGAATGAAGATGCCAGCAGTTTGACAGCAACTTGCATCTCATTGATCTCATGGATTGCACAAATATTAGCAATATCCTTAACATGATCACCAGGAGTGGTCTGATTCTCTCCAGTAAAGTATGGGATGTTCTTCAATGCTACAACTGGGATTGGATTTTGTGCATTGAGAGCAAGTGGGCTGCTACCAGTGAAATTGACATAGGGGTTGTTTTGTGCCATTCTGATTGGCCTTAGAACCCTTGTTGATTGAATGAAAGGCCTACCAGGTGGAGGAGTTGAGAGAGTTCTATTTGGTGGAGATGGAGACCTTTGAATTCTCCTCCCTCTTTTCCTTCTTCTTGGAGATAACTGCAGATACTCAAACAACACCTCTTCTTCTCCAACTCTTGACCTTGTGGTGATTCTTCTCATGAGTTTTCAGGTCTGCACTGCTAAAACCAGCTGATTCTTCTTCCTTGGAGTCGCCAGATGTGTAATTTAGGGCTCTTTTAAGCAAGAAACTTGCAACAAATGCACATCAATTTGTTGCAATGAAGATGAAGACCTCTAAGGTCCCACCAGGCATGCCAAAACTGTTGTTGCAAATCAGCAGCACCCCTGGATGTTGATCAGACTTCTAGTTTGACATCTTGGACATCCAGTGTGATTGCACAACATTGAATCCTCTCCCCAAGTGTGGGACTTGTAAAAATGGGAGAGGAATATCCAGATTAGAGGTTGGTTCCTCAACTCCTTTGATCAAGATATATCACTTACAAGTTACAGAGGTTTGAATCCTTAGTTCCTACTCTAAATTCCAAGGGGACAAAGATAGGGAATGCAAGAAAATGAAGCTAATGCTAATGAGGTGATGCACCAAAGGAGTTACAGACACCTGATACTACAATACATACACAATCCATAAGAAAACACAGCACAAAGCATGCACAAATTGCTCAAAATGTAATGAAAGATCAGGAAAACAATGGTAGATATATGAAAGGATTGAGGGATTTTAATCACAGAGCATATATTAACATTCCAGATCCAATACAATGCATTACAGTGATCAAGAGGAAAAAAGGGGTGTTGTATTACATGGAAAGGTAAAAATTTCCACAAATTCTACCAAAAAGGAAGAAAAAGGGAAGTTACAGAGCTGAAAAGTGTCTCCTTTTTCTAAAAATGAACTTATTCTGGCTTTTACAGTGCAAGCCACGACCCCAGAAGAGAGAAACATGGGAAAACATGGGAGAGCTTCAACCACTGACCCAAAACACATTAAAACAGCATGGGCATCCTTACAGGCCCATCCCCTGACATTTTTCACCATGCTGGGAGAGAATGCAAGCCATTCTTCATTAAAAATGGTGGTTGAAACGTCATTTCTGTCCATGACCACGTGCCAGAGGTGTTTTTCAATTTTCTCTCTCTAAAATCCATCAAAATGCAAAAATGACCCTAGAATCTTGTAGATAATTTCACCAGCTTTTCATTGATATAAAGAACGCGAAAAAATGAGCTCTGGATCGAAAGATATGGCCATTTGAAATTTTAGGGAAAAACAGGGCCAAATCGGATTGGCGGGCAAATTTTTTTAAATTTTCCACTTTTTGGTCATTTGGAAAATTTTCCAAAAATTCCTCACGCTCTACCATTCTAGGTGCCACATGGCATGTTTTGATTGGGTGTGGGCCTTTAATGCTTCATTTTCCATTGTTTTTCCCTTTGGAAAATTTTCCAAAAAATCCCCACCGGGTCGATGATCTAAGGACACGTGTCACATGCTGATTGGATGCAGGCATGTCCTCCTAATTTTTCCATCGCTGTTTGATCCTATTTCTTGACTCAGACACGTGGAAAAACCTCATTCCTTATGGGCCTTTCCCTTTGAATTTTCCATGCGGGCTTATCTTGAGTTTTTTGGCACCACCTGACACGTGGCGAGATTCCATTGGTTCGCGCTTGGGGGGGCGATTTTTCCTTCGAAATTTTCTTCTTTTTCCTTTGGGAAAATTTCCCAAATTCTCCCCACCTTCCACTGGTCCAGGACACGTGGCATAATTTCATTCGTTGCGGACCCTCTGCAAACATTTTTCCTTTTGCGCAATCCCTTTGGGAAAAAATCCCAATCTTCCCCCGCGCTCCGCCATTCCGGGTACCCCGGGACACATGGCCTGTTCTGAATAAATGGCAGGCATGTGGGCCAATAATTTTCCTTTTGAAATTTGGAAAAAACACTTCACCAAAATTATAACTTCTCCTCCGCGCTCCACCGGTCCGATGCCATAGGACACATGGAAAAATGTGATTGGGCGCAGGCCTTTCCTTCAAAATTTTCCATGTGCCAACACTTAGTCAAAATTTTCAATTTTCTCCCCTGGACACGTGGCATAATCTAATTTTCTGGTGGGCCTACGAGAAAAAATATCCCTTTTGAAAGCTTTTCCAAACACTTGGTAAAAAACCAAATTTTCCTCCAACCCCCACCACTTCCTTGGACACGTGGTGCCATTTCATTGGCTGCGAGCCTTTCAAGGGAAAATTTCCCATAAAAACTCCGTCGGGCCATAACTTCAAAAATACATGGATTTAGGAGGAAAAATTTACCTTTCTGGAAAGATGAGAAAGAGATCTATCCAATGGTGTTATTTCCAAAAAGCTTTGAGTGCCTGAAAAGCAAAAAATTATGAATGAGGCACAAGAGAGGGAAGAATGAAAGGAGTTAGCCACAAAATGAGAAAGGGTACAGTTTGGATAACAGGAGGACAAAAGTAGATGATATCTCCAATGTTGGGTTTGTACATGAGTTGTTTATTAGGTCTCCCATAAAATTTTTTATGTAGGGAGTGGTTTAAGTGATAGAAAGAGGTATTCCCCTAATGAGAGACATTGCATAATGTATTCAAAGGATCTGTCGTCTAGTAATTTAGATGTAGTGATGGAAGAAATGACAGAGGATTTTCTATAGGATCCTAATTTTTCTTAGGAATGAGCACGTAATTAGGTCGATAAGTCATGTGACATACTTTAAAAGGATTCAGGTCAGCAATAACAGTAAAGGTTTTACCTTCATGTTCGTATTTTAAACAACAATGCAAGGATGATGGAATATAATACATAACACATATCTAGGGTCAACTTAACAACATGTTGTACTGAAAATCTCCTTTAATGAGGTAGAAGAGTTCATAAAGACTCTTAACACCCACTTTAGTGGGTAATATTATCATACCTAAGGTACGACAACATTTTTTTTGAAAGGATACAACACAATGGGTGACTGGGTGACAATGATATCAGGTAGCTAAAGTTGATTAAAGGCATGAGAAAATATAATATCAATTCTAGCACTATTGTCAATCATGACTCTCTTGACGAGATTATTGTTGATTAGGGAGTTGATAAATAGTGGAAGGTCATGATATTTAGGTTATAGGGATGAGATTTTGGAATTGTTGAAGGTGTTAGTGATAGTCATTTTAAGAGTTCCGATGAGGTTGCTGAGTGGTTCAGGGTCATCTGATGGTATTAAGATGGACTGAAGGGCTTTAATCATCACTTTTTGGTGTCGTGGAGAATTTTGGACAAGCTCATAGAGGGAAATTTTCACAGGAGCTTGGTGGACTTGTTTTAAATGATTTTTTTTTTATAGAGGTAGTAGATTGGGTGTGTGGAGTGGTGAGGCTAGACACCTTTGCCTTAAGGGTTGAAGAATTAGGTGATTTGGGAGAAAGAGAAATATATACTTTAGTCCTATTTTTATCATGGGCCTTGGGATCTTGTTCATGTGCTTTGGTACTTATACGAATACCATTTATTTAATGGATTGGGTTCTTACTGGAGCATACCTCAATTTTTCCAGATGTAGATGGGGTGTCAGATGGTTGTTTAGAAGAAGAAATGTTAAGGTTTTGATGAGTTGGTTTGATTTGATTATGGTGTTTTAGATCATGAATTAGTAATAGCATCGTGCTCTCTCGGATAAACTGCCGACACCTAGTTGTGAGAGCCAACTAGGAAGCCATGCCTTGTCCAAGCCAATCTAAGATAGAGGCCACAACTTTCACATTGCCACTTTTCATTTTTCTCGTATGTTACACACTTGTGTTTCACTTTCATCATTCACGTTTGATCTCTCATCCATCTTGTCACTTTTTACATGTGTATAAGTCTTGATTTGTGGACATCCATATTCACACTTAAGCACTTTCATTTTCATATAAATCTTGATGTTGCGATACTCACTTTATCATAATCAAGAAATCTCTTGATCACCTTAATATTTCATTATTGTAAGTCTTAATTTTGACGTTATTTTGTTGAACTCTAAGCACTCCTCATTCTTACATCATCACATTTCACATTTACTTTCTGGACTTATTGAAATTCTTCACTAGCATTCTCTACTCAATCTTATGTCGTCACATTTTCACATCCAATTTGTTGAGTTGTGACGTCTTCCATTTTTATCCTATCATCTTACTTTGTCGTACTTTGCAATCACTTTGTTGCATTGTCGACATCCTCAATATTTCTTCACTTCTCTCATTAAATAATTCCCTTACTTCCCCTTTGTGTGTTATCTCCATCTTTTGTGAGATTCAGACCTTTTTATCATCATTTATTCACTTCTTGTGATGACATTTACCTTTTCATTCTTTTAGTGCTTTCACTTCCTTGTCATGTCTTATATTTTAACACAGTTTTTTTTAAGATTTGGCATTGATCATCATATTATTAAGTCTTCCCTTTTGCCATTCATCTTGTTAAAAGTTGAGAAAATCCATCATTTTCTTTCTTGATTCTCTTCACATAACATTTTTTTTAATAATTGAGCATCATCCAACGTGTTTTAAGTCTTGTCTTGTCACACTTATAATTGTCACAATTTGAGCATGCTAAAATTTCATCTCTCCCCTCTTTACGTTCAATTTTGTAAAGGAACGTAAAGAAATTTAAAACCTCTTCATATTTATTAACACTCACTTTGTTAAGAATCATCTAAACTAACATTTCAACCCATCATCCACCTTAACATCACTCATTTTTTAGGTGTTGCGAAGTCCTCTCTTGTCATCACTCTTATCACACATTTTTGTTATGAGTTGATCGACTCCATCTTATTATGTCTTGTCTCCCTTGACATTCATTTTTGTTAAGTGTCGAGCACGTTTCACTTTTCCCCCCTTTGTTGTTTCTCTTAATACTTACCATGTTAGGAGTTAACCATTTTTACATATTTTCATCATTCTTATCACTCATTTTGATTACGAGTTGATCGCGTTCACCTTGTCAAGTATCTCTTCCTTCATGACTCATTTTTGTTATGGAATAGAGCACATCTAACTTCTTGTCATCCCTTTTTCTCTTTACTATCATTTTGTTAAGAGATGGGCACTCGACTAACACTTTTTTTTTATTCTCCCCTCTTAGCACTTATTTTGCTATGGGTCAAAAAATTTCCATCTTCTTCCCTCTTCCATCTTAGCATCCACTTTGCTAGGAGATGATTTTTTCAAAAAAAATCATCACTTCCATCTTAGCATTCACTTTTCCAAGGGTTGTGTTATTCATCGTACATTTCTTCACTCTACCTCATTTCTCATTACAATGGTGGATTTATACAATTCATCCTTTGCCCAAGAATGGAAAATGATGAAAGACATTGTTGCGGGTATGAAAAAACAATTCAACAATTCAAATTTGATGAATTGTGTCCATACCCTTTTAATATGGGAATCTTGCACATACTCTTCCCATAGTCTTTTGAGACACCCAAATCTAAAAAATACAAGGGTAAAACTGATCCAAGACAACATATCAAAGAATTTTCCATAGCATGTCACGAAGTGGAATATAACGATAGCTTTCTCTTATGCCTTTTTCCTAGCAGTCTAGGAGGAAAATATTTGGATTGGTTCTTATACCTTCCAAAGGGATATATTACCACCTTCGTGGACCTCTAAGAGAAGTTCGTCTAATATTTTTCTTTTAACCTCACCCATAATAATCACCGTACTATAGCATCTTACGATGAATATTGATACATCATCCATAACTACAATGTCATCATTGCTAGTGTTACAGATAATCACAATATGGCCAACATGCATGACCAATCAATTAAAAATCCAATCATACAACCTAGCGAAGACACTACGCCAAACAAAGTTAAACATAAGTTTACACCCCTTAGCGAAAGTCTCTCTAGTTTATTTTATCAACTCAAAGTGGATGGGATGATAAAATATCCCCTTACAAGACCTTGGATTGAAGGAGAACCTAATCCATACTGGTACAAACCTCATGCATATTGTGATTTTCATCATATTGATGGAAAATCAACAAATAAGTGTTTGTGCTTTAAGAAATATGTCCTAGACTTAATTGACGAAGGAGAGATCTTTGTAGATCTTGAAGATGAAGCTCTCGCAACCGATGACATGTCAACTTCCACACCCTCAAATGAATAGTTGACTATTATTCCCACTTCTATTTATACTGACATTCCATGAGATCACGATGAAGGTCAAGTATCTCCCCTTCAAACCAATCCATTTCTTCTACAGATTTTCTTCCTATAATCCAAACAAACATTGAACTTGTTTTGGACAACAATTTTCTAACACCTAATGAGAACTTGAATTCACTTCAAGACTCTCTTTCAACACTTGACATGATAGAGGAGGTTTCTTCATCAAGCACAATTGAGCTTTATTCCATTCTTCTCATTCCAGCTCCTACGACTAACATCTCTAGTCTTGTTGTCGAAATACAACCACAACAATCTTGGACACTTGATCCAATGCAACCTTCCATGTCCATTATACCTCACATGATCCATCATGTAGGAATCTCATCAAATATGATTCCTACTTGTCAAGATATAGACATGCACACATTCTTTAAGGTACGTATACCCAGGAATATCCTTATTCAATCATTTTAAGATTTAATTGCAAATATATCATCAAATTTACTAACTTACAACCTAGAATGAGTAACATTGAACATATCCTCTCTACGGCTTACAAGGAACCTTGAGTATACATCTAGAGATCAATCCTTCTTTCCTTGCGCTCTTTCGCTCAAAGGTGAATATGTATCTCAACATATTCCCCGAATCAAAAATCTTCTTTTAACATCACATATGTCTTTTAATCTCATCTAAGAATTATCTAATCACACATCATTTGACTTGGATCATGTCCGCCCAAGTATACTACTTTAGGACCCATTGAATCTGTTGATTCACTACGTTGACTTCAAACCTATCAAATAAAGTCTTATATTGCAAGACTTGTCAAATCTTAAGATTCACTCCTTTTACTTTTCTCATGTCCATCCAAGTCTCGTATTGTAGGACTTATACAAACTTTGGTTTCACTCCTTTGACTTGGCTCATGTCCATCCAAGTCTCATATTTCAGGACTTATCGAATCTTTTGATTCTCCTACTTGACTTGAATTTCATCTACACAAGTCTTGTATCTCAAGACCAGTCAACTTCAATAAACACAGACATCTTTATTGATAATTCCATTTCAAACCGTCATCCTCCAAAATTCAAAAAACTCAAAATCACAAAAAGAGAATAAAACTCTATATTATAGCACTATTTGCCAATCAGAATTGGTAAAGTGTGTACAAATAATTTTAGGCATTCCATCTATTGGTAGATACCTTAATCATACCATTATCATATACTCGCCTCCTTCACCTATTACAAAACATGTTAACCTTGCTCCTCTTGCGCATTGTGTGTCTCATCTTTATTATGGTTTCTACCATTTCAGATATTTTTACCAATGGTTTTTTCTTGAAGTTTACTGATGGCAAACTCCTCCTTTCAAATAATCTCTCTTTTTAATAGAAAGCACTAAACTTCTTTACCCGGTCCTTTTTGACCGCCCATCTCAATCTACATTGTTGAACCCTTGCATCCTACTAGTCACATGAGGTTGAGACTTGGGGGTAGAATTTTCCTTCCCAACAAGCAGACTATCAACATACAAGACAACTTCAATCAATATAAATATATAAAAAACTTATAAAATCAATACACCTTTCATCCTTCATAGTCTTTGGTGATAAGCCCTTACTTATTACTAGCAGTATGAGACTAAGAATGGATAAATCCCTTACTCACCTACATTTTTTCTTTAGTGTTGAGCCTTTGCCTTTTATTGATGGCATGAGGCAACATGTAGGGTGTCCTTTACAAAAATAAATGAATAGTCATTCAATGAATCCTTTATGAAATCTGAATCAAAGTTCTTAATAAAAAACATCCCAAGAAGTAATTTAGTTTCTCATGTTATAGAGAGACACCAATTCCTTCAACTAGATTTTTCCAATCAGTAGGCCATCAATGGATCTAAATCGAGTCAAAACCTATAAAGTAGAATCATCTTGTAATTGGTAAAATAATATTGACTGGAGATGAGTTTCATTTCTTCTCACATTGATCATTGTTACAACTTGTGTCTTCGCATCCATTATCTTCACGTTTCATATCATTATTCATCTCATTTTCACGTCCTTCTTGGCTCTCATTGATGATCCCTTGCATCTTCCTAGTTGCATGGAGACACGAGCAGAGTGAATCACCCTAGAACAACACAAATAACAACAGGAACACTAAAAGATCAAAATTAGAGAAACAAAATGAAACAAATATGAAAAAGGAGGGGTGTGAGTCCCACTGGGTGTGCCAAAATGTAAATAAAGAAAAATTACTTGAGAATGAAAGATAAAAAAATAATGCAAACCTTCTAGCAACCTTCTGTGCAAACCTCAAATAAGGGTCTCCTGTGAAACATTACAAATGAATATCAGAGATGATTGTGGATGCTCTTGAGTGCTCTCCAAAATTTTAATGTAAATGCTACCAACACAGTGAATTAAAAAAAAATTGTATGTCAGATAATTCAGCAGAGTTTTTGTATGTCAGATTCAAGAGGATTTATAAGGAAGGTAATCCTGTAATTTATAGAGGAAAAATAAGTTAAAGTTGGTTATACATAGATGAATGAGTATACTAAAAATAGCATTGTGGGAAGTTACAATAGTGTCGGGGGTAGTAAATGAATTAATTGTAAAAAGCTACATCCAGAAATATGGTTGTATGTGTAATTTAAATGCCCCCACCTTTCTAGGATTCTAGAAGTGCAGTTAACTAGGATAAGGATATGGAGTCTAAGTGGAGTTTAGGTGGAGTTTGATCAAGTGGCAGATGACTAGGATTTGCACACACTTAATTAATTAATTATTTAATTAATAAATAATAATTAACTTAGCTAAATGGGTACAAAGGATACATAGGATTAATTTAATTAATCCAAATGGGTACAATATGTATTAATTAATTAATTTAATCAATTAATCACAAATTAGTGAATAACATGGTGTATTAAGATAACAATGGCAACAAGTGGAAACATAAGTGTACTTTTTGGGTGTCTAGAGATTTTGGTGTTTTAGATCTGTAGGTAGAAGCCATTTGTTAACAAGGCTTTAAATTGTAGCATGGAGGGATTTAAAGTCCTTAGTGCAATGTATGGGTGATTGATTATAGGAACATAATGCTTCAAATTCATACGAAGAGGGTTTCCACCCTCAAGAGCCAGGTGGATTAATGAGAGGTAATTCTATAAAAGATGATTATATGAGCCTCTCAAGAGTGCTAATATAGTACCATGTCGAAGATGTCTGAGATGAGGATGAAGGGACTTGTATGTTGTTTGAAAATTTGGAGGTTGGAGCTGAAGAGGTCGTACTTTACATGACATGCTTGGATGACGGTAAGGGAAAGATCATAGATTTCATGACAGTGACTAAAAATTTAGACAAGGGGTGTGGCCCTAAGATAGAAGGAAAAGGTTGTTTGTTTTGGCACAAGGAATTTTAAGAAGTAGATGGTGAAATTATTGTTTTTTGGATGAACGGTTTGGAGGTTGCATAATGAAATTTTTGAGGTTTTGGATATAGTTTCGGGTGATGTGATATTCAAAATATATATTTTTATTTCTATGATGGATTTCGTTTCTAGGAATTTTAAAGAGGCAACATGTGGGTTTTAAGGGGATGTGAAATATGCATAAGGGTTTGTGATCTTGTTAGTGACAAGACTAAAGGATTTGGGTGTTTTGGTACGTGTTTCTATAGTAGAAACACTAGGTGCTGAAGGCATAGGTGAGAGGTCTTTAAATTTTTTTATTGTGTGATAAGAGTTGACATCGTTGGATTGGGGTTGACTAGTGGTTGGGGCATAATTAGGAAAGGGATGTTTAAATACATCCAAGTTTTGATTAGGAGGTGTATTTAGATTGTCATGTTGTAGCTCACCTTAGTCGAAGAGATCTTGGAGGGTGTTTTTAAATGATCGAAACATTTTAATGTCGTGGCCTAAGACCCAATGGTATTTAAAATAGTCATTTTCTCAATGCCACGAGGGTTTGGAGATGATAGTGTTGATAGGGTGAATATGAGGAATTTTGATCATACATGTGGCTAGGATCTTGTCAAAGACCGTGCTATAAGATTCTCCAATGGGTGTGTAGTTATTTTGAGGTCAGTTTCATTTAGATTCCAAACAACCCTTAAACATGATTTTTACATGACTTCTTTTGGAATATACTCATCCTCAAATTGTTTAATGGTGTAGAGATTGGTAATGGATAAATTCTCTATTAAAAGCTACACAATCTATGCGAAAGAAAAGAGGGAATATTGTGGAATGTTATTATACCATCCAAGTGCAGGCCCTACTAGGGATATGAGAAATGTCCTTAACATAAGGTCTTGGTCATGTGTGATGAGATAACATACATGGAAAAAATATTAGATGTGTTGTTGAGGATCCTCCTTACTATAGAATTTAATAAACTTCAAGAGTTCCCAATGTTGGGGATAGGCCTTGATAAGTCTTGTTGAATGGATGGGTTCATTATATATTTTTTCATATGACATGGCACTTTTAAGAACCATGGAGGCGGCTTCAAGACTCACAATCTCATTCACAAGTGTTTGCAAGGGGTTATTTTGAGGTTTTTATTGAAGGATAGAAGATGAAAAGCTCAGTTGATTATAGACATGAGGGTTGGGTTGTTGATATAGATATGGGAAAGGAATGTTATGATGAAGATGAGTAATTGTGGGACTGTTGTGGGGATGTTAGGAGAATAATGGTTACGAGGGTTTGATGTATTGATAAGGGATGGGTATAGAAGTGTTAATAAGTGGTTAAGATGACTATGGTATATATTGAGACATGATGGAAGTGTTGATAAAATTTTGGGATGGCTATGGTATATACTAATAAGGGATGTGTGAGACTGGGGCAATGGATGCTTGTTTTGAAAAGGGGAGAGTTCTAGAAATAACACTCATATTAATAAGGGGTATAGATGTGGGGATAGACATGACTAAATTATGGATAGAAGACGTGGGTTGTTGTAAAGGGATGGGTTAAGATAAAATAAGGGGAATGGTGTAGATATAAAATCATGCACTTTAGGCATTATTTAATCCCAGTCTCATACTACTATTTAGAAGGTTTTGGAGTGAAGAAATTACTAATTAAACCCCATATTTTGGCCATCTTATTGTATGTCCTTTTTTCATTTCTGACCTATTGCACTCACATGCCCAGCCAATTTTTATCATCCCCCGTCATTTTATCTTTGATTGGGGTGCCCAGACTAGTACTGGGGCGCCCTATTCCTACCAGGGGTGCCCTAATCCTTTTTGAACTTTACCACCACTTTTTGGGATCTTTTTAGCTGTTTGAGATCTTTATATTTTTGGCGGTCATCCATTTTGGGATCAATTACGAAATTAGATCAAAATAAATCTATAAATATAAAGTTATGAGAATATAATGAGGGACCAAACACTAGTCAGTACTATCATACACCTAGAGTTGCATCCATTTAGAGATCATTTGCATCCATTAGCTCCATTACAAGGATAAGGATGGTTCATTTGCATCACATAATCATAGGGGGATGGATTCTATTATATTCCATGCACACATTCTATTATATTTTATAAATCTAGTTATTGCTCGCTACTTCATAAAGTATGACTGACATAAGAGCACCTATGACACATGATGCACACACACACACACACACACACACACACACACACACACACACCATAACTACATTTGGGTCTGAAATGTAGTGCAGTGCTTAGTTAGTAAGCCCATTGTTTTGGAAGTTAAGGTCAGTATGACCCATTCATTTGCATTTATTTTTTTAGGGTTTTTATATTCATTTTTTGTCTTTTGCAGGTTTTCTATACATATGGGATTATAAGTGACACTTGGCACAGTGTAGCGAATCTGATGCAATACATATCGAGTGTTTTGGACCACCAGCCAAACCTATGAAAGTTAGTTACAGACCTGATGCAAAGAACATGCTGCTCATTCTGAAGACCATATTTCCCACAGGTGCCCTAGTCCCTTTCCAGGTGCTTCATTCTAGAGAATTTGTTGGTGTGAGTTATCCTATGTGTCCTCCACTCACATATGGAGGGTCATCTCACATGGGTTAGGTTTAGGGTTTGTTATTGAGTCATGCACTAGGGTTACTCATCACCCTATATGTATCCCTTCATTTGACATTAATGAGCATGCCAAGACACTTCGTTGTCTTTCTCTACATGTGCAAGCTTTTTTCTGTTATGCAAGTTATTCAGTTGATTGATCGAATCTTCCTTGTGATTACGTTGGAGCCATTACGATTCAACTACAGTGCAACTTCATCGTGGTGCATAATTTCTGATACGATTCATCAACTCTCTCATGATATCAAAGCCTTTAGTTAATTTGGTAAGTATTTAGAAATACTTTATTTTTAAAATAAAAACAAAAAGCTTACATTTATTTTGGTAAAAGTTTTTAAGCCTTTTAAAATAGAAATTCTTTTTCTTTTTTAATAGATCTTAAAAAAAAATTAACCAAAATTTTAAGTTATAGTGGGAATAATTAAAATTTTCATTTCTTTTAAAAAAAGGGAAAGTATTTTTTAATACTTAATTAGATTTTTTTTAATCTTAATTAATTAATTGTATTTAATTAGATTTAATTAAATCTATCTTTATTAATTATGATTCTTGTTTACAATTAAGTAACCTTTTTTTTTTAAATCATGTTTTAAATTAACGTAAATTATCAATTTTTAAAGTCCTAATTGCTTTAAAACTAGTTAAATCAGACGTTTCCAAACGGTAAATTTTTAAACGCGTTATTGTTGATTTTTTTATTAATCATGTGCTCAAGTGTGCAGTGACACTCTGAGCACCTATTTTTCTTCTGTGTTTTTTTTTGCATTCTAAAGATCCTTGAGAATCATCTTGAGTTCATATAAACCATTGTATTTTTACCCTTATTATTGCTTCTGACTGGTGAGCGCATCCGCCACAGTTTGTAGTAAGGGGGTATCATTTACGATGTGAGATGCTTTTTCTCACAACCAGGTTCTGATTTCACCTCCTTCCTAGTTTTTTGCTATTGTGCTTATATACAATGTCACTTTTTTGCACTCCACAAAACATGATTGTGGTCTCCTATCTTGCGTGTTATTATGCTGATTGCAAGGTGAGTTACCAAGTGTTTTACGATGCACGCTCAGACCCGATTGTATTCAACACACTAAACTATAAAGTGCCAAAAGCAGGGGGTTATTATATTGTCCTGGCTGGTTGTGTTTCTTTTCTACATTCCTTCTCTCTCTCTCTCTTCACTATGGATACACTTTCAATTCCTTTGCTTATGCCATTCAACTTCTTTGAATGGAGATCAAAAATAATAATGAAACTAAGGGGTAAAGGGTTATTCTGCATCACCATGGGAAATGAGACTGAACCAGACAATGAACCTGAAAAATCTAAGTGGTTAAACCGTAGTGATGAAGCTTTAGGTCTTCTTTGCATGTCTGTTTCTTCCGACTTGCTCTTCCACATTGAGTCGTCTAAAACACCTAAGTCTACGTGGACAACGTTAGATGAAATGTTTGGAAAACATGATGACATGAGAGCACATGAGTTGGAAAATGAACTACTAGGGTTAAATCCTAGTGATTTTGAAAACATATAAGCATTATTCTCAAATTTTTTCCACACTAGATCATTGTTAAAGGAATGTCAAGTAAAGAAGAAAGATTCTCAACTGATCTTGTCAATTCTCTCTAAGTTAGGTCCTGAATATTCTATCTTTGTGTCAACTTTTTATGCTACAAAAGCTTCCTTGGGTTAGGATTGGAATATGCCCTCCTTTTACTTTTTTTCATCTCAACTCATTCGAGAACATGACAAACTCATTCAAATGGGGTATCTCAAGTCCAAGTCACATGCCCTTGTAGGAAGTACTAGTAAGGAAAAGAAGACTGAAAAGAAGAAAGAAAAAAAGGATCAACCTAAGAAGGAAACCAAGACCGATACTAAAAATAACACAAACACTTTGACTTCTGAGCCTAGAGCACATAAAGATAGGTATTTGTGTTCCTATTGTAAGAATCCTAGTCATAAAGAGCATACATGTATGAGAAAAAAAAATTATCACCTTACTCAATTACTTGAGAAAAATAAAATAGGTGTTCTTGATTTCATCAAATAAAATGCTCCGAAGGCTAAGTCTTCCACTGCAAAAGGTCCTAAATCTGATAAGAAGAAAGGAAAGTCCCTTGTAGCCAGAGTTGCTACTTCATCGACATGGATTATAAATTCCAGTGCCTCACACCACATGGGTTCTTTGCATGTTGATTTCTCTAACATAGAGCCTTGTGGAATGTCCCAAATCACGATGGGTAATGAAACAATAGTGTCGGTTTCCGATAGTGGATCAGTAGAGATGGATGGGGGAAAATTCAACCAAGTGTTGAGCGTTCCTAATCTCTCTACCAATCTCCTATCAGTTTACCAAATTACTCACCTTGGTGAAGGAATGCGAGTGGAATTTGGTCCTAACTTGGTGATTATTCGTGAGCTTAACGATGACACTACAGTGGCTAAGGGAAAGGTGGATCACCATTCACGGTTGTATACCTTTTCCCACTTTACTTCTGATTCTACTCCCACTACTTTTCTCACTCATGGAAATGAGGTTAGTAACCCTTGGCATGAGTGATTCAGACATCTAAATTATCGCTACCTTGAACAATTAAGCCAAAATGAAATGGTCAATGGGTTACCCCGTGTCAAGTTTTCTAAGGGTCTTTGTGAGGGTTGTACCCTTGGAAACCATCCTGAAAATAAATTTGACAAAGGAAAAGCCAGAGAGCTACTCATCCTTTAAATCTTGTTCACAGCGATATTTCTAGTCCATTTCCATCTCCTTCATTTACTAGAGCTCTTTATGTGCTGACCTTCATTGATGACTATTCACGATATACTTGAGTATATTTTCTTAAGCTTGAGTTTGAAGTATTTGGACATTTTTAGGACTTTAAGGCTCTTGCTGAGAAATAGCTGGAACGGTCTATCAAGGTTCTTTGAATAGACAATGGAGGTGAATATGTAAACAATAGGTTCATGGATTTTTTTACTTCTGAAGGGATCTCCTTGCAGCATACAGTTACATACAACCCTTCGCAGAATGGAGTAGCAGGAAGAAAGAACTGTACTCTTAAAGAGATGGCCACTTGTATGATTCACTCAAAGTCTCTTCCTCTGTGGTATTGGGTTGAAGAAATGAATTGTGCTAATTACATTCAAAACCATGTTCCACACAAGGCAGTAAGAGGGATGACACCCTTTGAATCCTAGTTTAGATGCAAGCCTGATGTTGAGCACTTTCGAGTCTTCAGATCCAAGGCTATGGCTTAGATTCCCAAGAAGAAATGCAAGGCTTTAGAACCACAATCCAAACCTTGTATCTTTATAGAGTATCCTAATGGTGTGAAGGGATATCGATTAATTAATCCTACTTCTCATGAGTTGTATATTGAGAGAAGTGTTAAGTTCGATGAGTCTTCTTCGACTTCTACTTCTTCACCTATTGAGGTTCTTTAGCTTGCTGATTCAGATTCTGACTCATCAGATGATGATGTTGTTGAGCATGCTCCTCTTCCTAATCCTCCTGACCATCATACCTCTAAGTCTTATGATTATGATAGTAGTGATGATGAGGACTATGTCCCTTCTCACTTAAGTGAAGAATCTTCTGACTCTGAGCCTGATCCTCCTAGTCCTCTTTGGGCTAGGAAAACTTTGCAAAGTGCTGGAGATTTAGTTGGATATACTTCGGATATGAGACGTAATCACTCATATTTCATTGGATCCCACTCTTTCTTTTCCTCTGCTTCAGATCCACAGTCCTTCCAAGAGGCTTCTGGTATTCCTGAGTGGGATTCTATGATGAATGAGGAGTATTCATCTCTCATAAAGAACGATACTTGGGATCTCACCCCTCTTCTGAGAGGAAGAAAAATCATTCAGTGTAAGTGGGTGTTCCGAACAAAGTATGGAGTTTATGGAGACATCGAAAAGTTTAAAGCGTGATTAGTAGCTAAGGGTTTCTCCCAAATAGCTGGGGTTGATTATACTGAAAGTTTTTCTTTGGTTGCGAAGATGACTTCTATTTGACTAACCCTTGCCATTACCACAGAAAATAGATGGAAAGTCCATCAAATGGATGTTAAGAGTGCCTTCCTTCATGGGGACCTAGTGGAAGAGATCTACATGGATTAACCTCCAGGTTATGTCCATGATCCCTCCCTCATTTGTAAGTTAAAGAAGTCTTTTTATGGCCTTAAACAAGCCCCTTAGGCTTGGTATGCCAAGATGGACTCCTTCTTACTTACATCAGGGTTTACTAGGTGTCACTCTAATCCAAATGTTTATATTCTGTGGCAAGATGAATCCATACTCATTCTTGTTCTCTATGTTGATGACTTGTTGATCATTGACAGTTATTCCTCTATTATTAATTCTGTGAAGATCACCTTTGCCAACAGGTTTTCCATGACTGACTTAGGTTTGCTTCATTACTTCCTTGGGATCTAGATTTCACAATCTGACTCAGGAATTTTGATTTCACAACCTAAGTATGCTCTTGATTTGCTAGCTCATTTTCAAATGTTTAATTGCAAGTCTTCTCCTACTCATTTTCTTTCCGGGGTTAAGATGGTTTCTAATTTCTCTACTCCCTTGGTTGATGGTACCCTTTATCGACAGTTAGTGGGGATCTTGATTTAATTAACTCACACTCAACTGGATTTATCGTATGTTATTGGGATCGTGTCTAAATTCATGCAGGAGCCACATGAGTTGCATTGGAAAGTAGCTAAACGGATCCTTCATTATGTTCATGGAACTCATACTGATGGAATTCACTATCATGGAGGGGTAGATATTGACTTGATTGGGTTCACAGATTTTGATTGGGCTAGTGACTTAGATCATCAGAAATCTATTTCTGGCTATAATTTCTCTCTTGGTTTGGGTCCTATTAGTTGGTCTAGCAAGAAGAAGAATGCAATTGTGATATCATCTACAGAGGCAGAATACAAAGGAGCAGTTAACACTGCCACATAAGCTATTTGGCTATAGAGTATTCTGACAGAGTTTGGCATCCACCTTTGGTAGCCTACCATTATCTACTACGATAACATGAGCACTATCTCTATTTATAGAAATCCAGTTCAGCATTGGTGGACGAAGCACATTGAGATCCTTATGTACTTCATACGAGAGCTTATTCATGATGGTATCATTGACATTCAATACATTCAAACAACTGATCAGATTGCAGATTTATTTACCAATCCCTTCACTGAGATGAATTTTCTTCACTTACAGTCTCTTCTTGGGGTGAGGTCTTCTACAGCTGCTCATCTTCTTTGGGCTATATAGTCCTCCTTTTCTTCTTCTTCTTCTTGGAAGATGTTGTTTGTAAATGGGCACCTTATTAGGCCTTTAGTTGTCAGGCCCCATTAACACATCTTTCTTAGTTGTTTAGGAGTGTCTTCTCTTTCTGTATGACTCATCATAGCCGCTACCCCAGATTTGATGAAGGGGGGTGTTGGTGTGATTTATCCTATGTCTCCTCCACTCACATATGGAGGGTCATCTCACATGGGTTAGGTTTAGGGTTTGCTATTGAGTCATGCACTAGGGTTACTCAACACCCTATATGTATCTCTTCATTTGACATTTATGACCATGCCAAGACACTTTGTTGTCTTTCTCTACATGTGTAAGATTTTTTCTGTTATGCAAGTTATTCAGTTGATTGATCTATTCTTCCTTGTGATTACGTTGGAGCCATTACGATTCAACTAGAGTGCAACTTCATCGTGGTGCAGATTTTCCAATATGATTCGTCAACTCTTTCAAAATCAGCGTAGATCTATCCTTTTCGGGACCTCTACACATTTGTTCCTTCTTCTATATTATTCTCTTCATTCTATGACATATCCCAATAAGTTTCTACAATAAGCTAAGTTCATTCCAACTCTCTTAGTACTCTACGGTTTTAGTATTTCCATTTTCATAGTTAATTGGGTCATTTTCCATAGTAATTTACTACATTTATTTACTGCATTTACATGTCATTCTAGATTAGATTAACTACATCATATATTTCCATTTTTAGTTAATCATTTTGGTAAACCCGATCTCCATGCTTATAGGATATTTGTTCATTACTTATCATTATAGGGATTACTTCATCTTTCTTTCATTTTATGCCTGTTACCCATATCGGTCATTTTGGATCTCTCTAATATTGTGAGCTCCCTTCATCTAAACATCATACTTCTAGGTCAATGGCTGATACAACTACATCTATGGCTGATAACCCTCTGGATAATTCCCATCACATTCCTCTCCATGAGATAGAAGTAAAGGATAGTGATAAGTCCTATGATGAAGATACCAATGTTGACCAAGATCAACTTAATGCTATTACTAACTTTTGCCAAGTATTGTGTGAAAACCCTACTCATCTCCCTCATGTATTGCATGCTATAATCACCACTAAGAGAGCTCATGATGCTTCCACTTCCATAGTTGCTTCTTCTACTCCCATGGTCTCTACTCCACCTACCTATTTTTCTACTCCCATTATTATAACCACCACTCCCATCATTCACCCTGGTATTCCTCATCTCCACCTTGGTTCTTCTTAGAATTCTCCATATCTTACCTCTTTATATTAGGACTTGCAAACCAAAATTTGTTAGCTTCAGCTATCTACCTCATGCGCAACACCATGTTTAGACTCTAGAATATTGTTGCATACTCCTTTCACGCCTACCATATTGACCTATCCTTTGTCACTTAATCTTATCTCTCCTAAGCTACCTATCTTTAAAGTCCATGGGGACCTATGAGAACATATCTGATCATTTCATGTAGTGTGCCTTGACTATGCGGATGATCATACTATAGTATCTAAGTTTTTCCCTTGTATTTTGCATGATTATGTGATGTGTTGGTTATATGACCTACGTGTACATTTGGTAGTCTCTTTCACACATCTAGTCAATTCCTTTCTCACATATTTCTCTATTAACATTGGATCTAAGATCTCCTACACTCAACTTGCACAACTCAAGCAAGGATCTAATGAACACTTATCTGATTATGTCTCGTGATACAATTTTTTTAGCTAAGATGTCTAACTTACTTGAGGATTCTAAGCTTCAAGACTTATTCATTCAGAGTCTCTTTCCACCTCTTTAGGAGAGTGTTCTATTTGACACATCTCCTTCGTTTGATCAAATTTTTCAAACTCTCAAACATCATGAGACTAAACCCTTATAAATAGGAAATCTTAAGTATTAAGAGTAAGCATCATCATCCACATGTTTTCAGGGTAAGCCAACATTTAAACCTACTAGAACTAAACCTATCAATGGAAAAATATTGTAAACATGGTATCTACTTATAAGGAACTTCAACCACAACCATACTAACTTTATTTTACTAAGATTAGTGTACCTTTGGGTGTTTTACTACCACAAATAATCGACACTAATCTTATTACTTTACCATCTCCACTTCAAATAGATCTATCTCAGCCCAAAGATCACAACTTCGATGAACACTCTTATTACGATTATCATCAATGCATCAGACACACCATTGATCATTGTTTCAAACTATGACATATCATTCAAGATTTACTTGACAATGGTCAAATTGAGATTTCGGAATCCCAACCATCTACAAATATTAATGACAATTATAGAATCAAGATATTTAATAACCCATTACCGAAACATAACACAAAAATGACTAATTCATCTACTAATTATTTCTCACACGTAATGTCTCCTACTACATCAGGAGCTTTAGATTTCTTAGTTGTAAAAATTGATGCTTCACCACCAATAAATTATTTCTCTGATGACGATTATCATGAAAATTTCACATCTAATAATTTACTTATCAATGCATTTATTGGATTGACCTCTATTAACAACACTAAGGTTGACCCATCATGGTCTGTTAGTGCGTTCTCTATTTAACTTCTCAGGGATATCAATTATCCTTCATCGCAAATTGAGTACCATTTCAACAAAACCTTTGTTGTTGTTAAGCTACATGTTATGGTTGGTCCTCTTAATCTGCTTGTGCTTTTCCTCATTGGAAACATAGTTGATGACTGTGACATGCTTCTTGGTCTCAATTGGATTTGTCAATCTCAATCCATTATTTATGTGAATCATTTGAGAATCAAATTTATTCATAACAAATAAGTCATTTCTTTTGACGACATCCCTCCATCAATTCCATGTTCACCCTTTCCTTGCACAGTAGCTAACACATCATCTACTTCTTCTAGAATATCACATTCTCTGTTTATCAAAGCACAATATACTCCTAGCTCACCTACTTGAGCATCATCTACATGACCACATTTTCCCCTAGTCCTACACATAGGTATAGTTCCATTCCTAGGACAATTACCACATCTCGACATAGGTCACCACCTCATTTTATTACACGCAGGTCTTCACCTTATTCACATTTAACATCCCAAAGATATCCATCACCAACATATTTTATGATGTAATGAACTTCATCATACGTTCATCCATCACATGCGTATAGACTTCATTCACTAGTAAAACATTTGTCTACGATACCACCACTATTAGAGCATAGTCATACATTTTCACCATCAGATGTGTCAAATGTAGGGCATTCATCCTTCAAGATCATCAGTTAGAATACACATTCATGTACACTTAGATGGAATCACATCTAATACATCCCCCACTCATATTAACATCTATAATATTTACATTCACGCATGCTTCATCTTAGCATCATCTCATCTTGTATAGTCATACACACAATCTCATGTCATCATTACCTGATGAGACACTCTTGTGCTTCAATTCACACTTAACTGTTGAAGGATTACTACACATAAACCCCACACACTACACACATCTCATCTTGCGTCATACCTTCTACATTTAATCTATACCATTTCAATATTTACATATATTTACATCATACATCATACTTCTCCTCATTATACATGTGTCACACTTGCATCTAGCACTACATACTACTTATCATACACATCACATAGTGCACATTTCACACTATTAGTCTATCTATTCATTTTTACATTACATCCTATACATTACATATCACACATCCTACACATCACATGGTCATCTACTCATCACATATATTATATATTATTCTACATGTTGCACTCACTACCCTATGATGAACTTTAGTTCCTTAGTCCATACTTGACTTCCGACGGTTTACAAATCAAATGGACCTTATCACACTCACACGTGTCTCATGTTGACCTTTTATCATGCGACACTCCTAGGTTAGTGACATACACTATAGGATAAATGGTCACCTAGTCTATCATGTTGTATTGGTATACACTTTAGGATGCATCACCACTCTCTTTTATTCATTTAGTAGTGATATATGATTTAGGCTACATCATAAATTTTTTATCATCTTGTCGTGATATACGCCTCAGCTATAATATTCATGCACAAATCATTACTAGGTCACATTTCACCAATAAATACACATTCATCACAGCACACACTTTGACCATTTCTGATGATGCACTCTTGTTTATGGTTCTTTCTTGACTGCTGAGGGGGAAAACCAAATGAACCTCACTACATACATTTCCATTCACTCTGGGGGCACATGGCTCATATTACTCCATTTTGCATTCCATTCCATCCATCCATAGCATATTGCATATTATGGTTGCTCTTACACTTTCTTACTTTTGCATGTTCGTGGTCACTTTATTAAACATGCTAGTTACATTACTTGTATGTCATTTATCTCTATCATCCACACATGTGTGTTCACGTATTTTTCTAGTCATGGTTGCACATACAAGTATCTTACACATAACATGGATGTTCACCTTCTACCCTTCCTACACTAGTCCGTGAGGGCATCCACATTTGTCTCTCATAGGTGTTATTGTTTCATTTTGTACTTAACATTGTACATTCCTTGGTTATACACACTTTTACATACTAGTGATCTTTTAACATGCTAATAGGTGTTTCATGTGCAACATTTTTTATGCAGGGATATTTGCTTACATACTTGTTTGTTACATTGTTTTTTTTTCTCTTGTTTATGGGAATTTCCCTTTGTTTGATGTGCACACTTGTTTGTTTATATGTGGCCATGATGGCCTTGTGTGTATTAAAACATAATGAGTGATTTCCCATGTTTATAACCCGCTTTGTGTGGTTTACTTTGTCTTCTTATGTGTTTACATTTATGCTTTTCTTTGTAGCTTATACACTATTTATGTAGTTTCTACATTGTTTTCTATATGCATGCTTGTTTGTACTAACACTTGTATTTGGCTAGTCTTTTTTTTTGTGTGTGCCTTGGTTTTTACCAAGCACATTCCCTTTCCCCTGTAGGGTAGAGTTTTAGAGTTCATTGGGTTGGTCCTCTTTTAGGGCTGCATTCTCCTATCAGCAACGTCACATGCACCCTCAAAGAGGGGGGCATCATTTAGGGTTTTTATACTACACAACGCTTCTACACTGGTTTAGTTTAATGCACTTTCTACCCTTGGCATTGTCGGTTATTTACAGTGAGTGGGTTCAGACCAGTCTACGAACTCCATACACAACAGATTTTATAGGACATGGTGTCCTTAACATTTTGGGAAGCAGTTATTGACTAGGAGGTTACAGTGGGTGTGTCTTCCTACACTACTTTGATCAGTGACATCAGATCACCCAAAAAACTAGGACGTTTAGAGATCTCTTCACACACATCCAGGGAAGTAGTTACAGGAAGGATAATAATGTAGCTTTCTCCCTACACTTCTTCAGCCAGGGTGGCGTGAGATCGCCCAAAAAACTCACAATACCGGATATCCTTCGATACTCTCTTTCTCAACATGGATTAGGAGCTCATGCTACATTTAAAATCTTTCATTTATGTATTTTACATTTACATAATTTTATATGTTTCTTTTACATTGCATTTTTAAACATACATACATACATATTTGACTACTTGATCATTTTCTCCTTGTAGGTCAGACAACATGAGAAACAAGTAGTCAAATGGGGGCATTAAAAACAAAAAACATCAACAACAACACTTCATGACAACACACACCTTACTAACCATGTAGGTACATCACAAACATCAGCAACTACACACGTGTTTCTGCTCTAGGTTCACTTTCATCACTTTTTTGTGCTTTTTCATCTATATTTTCCACACTCCATATTTTTGTCATTTCATGCTTTTTCTAGTCCTCCAATGCATTTTCTATTACAATCTTCATAGACATCAGGTACGCATCTCTATCTAATTTATGTTACTAAGATTTCCGTTCACCAACATAAATTAGGGGAAAATATAGACACAAAATCATACACTTTAGGCATTGTTTAATCTCGGTCTCATACTACTATTTAGAAGGTTTTTGAGTGAAGAAAGTAATAATTATCCCCTGTCTTTTTGCCTTCTTATTATATTTCCTTTTTTCATTTATGACCTTTTGCACCCACATGCCTAGTCACTTTTTATCATCCTCCACCATTTTAGACTTGATTGGGGCACCCTCGTCCCACTAGGGGCACCCTGATCCTTTTAAAACTTTACCGCCAAATTTTAGGCTCTTTCTAGTTGTTTGAGATCTTTATCTTTTTGGTGGTTGGCCATTTTGAGGTTAATTATGCAATTATATCAAGAGAACCCTATAAATATAAAGTTATGAGACCATAATGAGGGACCAAGCACTAGTCACTAATATCATCCACCTAGAGTTGCATCCATTTGGAGATCATTTACATCTATTAACTCCATCACAAGGACAAGGTTGGTTCATTTGCATCACATAAGTATAGGGGGAGGGATTTTATTCTATTACATGCACACATTCTATTAATTTTTCTACATCTAGTTATTGTTTTCTACTTCACAAAGTGCAACTGACACAATATAACATAAGGAACATGACACACATGGGCGGGCACGCGCGCGCACACACACACACACACACACACACACACCAGACCTACATTTGGGTCTAAAATTTAGTGCAACACTCAATTAATAAACCCACTGTTGTGGTAGCTGAGGTTAGTCTAAACCATTCATTTGCATTCTTCTTTTTCTAGGGTTTTGATACTCCTCTTTGGTCTTTTATAGGTTTTCTATACATATGATATTATCATCAACACCTGGTGTAGTGTAGTGACACATAGTGGGGGTTTTAGACCACCTATTGAACCTGTAAAACTTAGTTCTAGACCTATTGTATAAACTAGGGCACCCATTTTATAGACCAGAGCACCTACAGGTAACCCAGTCCATTTCCAGGTGCTCCAGTCTAGAGAATTAGTCTAGATCAGTCCTTTTCGGGACCTCTGCATAGTTTTTCCTTCTTCCAAATTATTCTATTCATTCTATGACACATCACAACGAGCTTCTCCAATCAACTAAGTTCATTCCAACTATCTTAGTACTCTATGGTTTTAACATTTCCATTTTCATAGATGCTTGGGTCATTTTCCATAGTCATTTATAGCATTTATTTACTGCATTTACATGTCATTCTATATTAAATTAACCAAATCATATATCTCCATTTTTATTTTATCAAATGGCTATTGATCTGATAGGAGGTGTAGGAGAAGAACTGGAGGCTAGGTGACTAGATGTGGAAAGAGATTTTTTTTTTTTTTTGTGATGCCATCAAAACTGATGATAGGGGATGATGCTCCCGATCCACTAGTAGTGGAGTAAGGATGAATTTATTGGATAACTGGCACATGATTGGGGTCGATGAGTTAGGAAGTTTCAAAAGTGATAATAGTGATGGGAGGATGATGTTCAGGTGTTGGTTATTAGAGGAAGACATCTCGGGAATCAAGGTAATCATTATGGGCCATGAGGTTGGAATCCAGGATCTATGCAAAGAATAGATCACCACTATTGAAAAATCATGGGCTAGACAGATCTAGGATCTATGTTGTGGCCAACTAGTTGTTGGGAGAATGTGGGGGTTCTTGGTTTGTTGTTGGAGGTGATCGTAATTGGTTAATCATGTCTGGAATATCATGAAGGTGGGTCTCGAGATCATCCATGGATTTTTGAAGATGAATATGCATATCATTGGTGTTTTGTAGACAAAATTATTGTCTAGTTAGAACCATGAATTGAACACACAATCAATGAAAAAGAAAAATGATTTTTTTGAACAACTACAAACAAGTCACAAATGAAAAATTTTCTTATCTTGATTAATTTAAGAAAAAGTGTGAAATGAAAAAATAGTTGAAAGGGCACTAAGAGAAGGTTTCCAAAGGCTGGTTTTAGGTAAGTTAAATGTCAAAGTATTTGATATACCTGAAGGTATGTGAGGCTTAGATATATTTTCGTGTGGGTATGAGGTGTGATATTGGGGCCTACCCCCTCACTTCACGGTCCCGCAATGATAACGGTTATCGGGTGCTTAGCTGATATAATGGTCACTAGATTGTTTATACTAATCTAGAACACTGAGTTGACTTATTCTCTCGGTAATGAAATCCAAGTAGGTCCACCTACGAAGTAGTGTTTAGATGTGAATTAAGTTTAATGTGCTTTGGTTATGTGTGAATGAAATTCCTTTAACTCATGATTAAGTTATGTGAGTAAGAAAATATGAATGCTCGTTTTAATATCCAAAGGAAATTTTTAGTTCTATGAGAACAAATCACACAAAATGCACTATTGAAAGAAATGATAAAAGAATAAAAAGAGTGTACCTATAATCATTTTTCCTTTTTAGTTTTTTTATTGTTTTAATTTCAAGTGTGTTTTTGAAATAACAACAAGGTGCTCAAATACGAAAAGTTAGGCAATAATTTAATAAAATAAGTGAAATATATGAAATCTAAATGAAAAAGGGACTAAGTAGGTCCCACCGGGCGTGCCAAGATATTTATGGTTATTTTCTGTTAGTTGTTATAAAATATTGAAATACTAAAAACTCAAATAAGGTAGGGTTTGCCGATACCTGCGTCAAAAAGTACAATGTAGGGATTATCAAGTACATGAAACATGTGAAAATATCCTCCTTTTTCTAAGTGAGAATACATGCATATAAATACAACTAAACAAATAAATATTAGATAAGGATGTAATGATTTTTTTGGAAAAGGTCAATCCCAGGATTCCAAAGGGCTTCCTTGAAGTGTGTCAACTCGTGTTGATATAATTAAGTGATATGATATGTGATAAAAGAAAAATAATAACAATGATTTAGAACTTAAGGGGGTGGAGGGATCCTTTTTTGTGTGATATGCGGCCAAGGCTAGGGCTGTGGCAAGCTCAAAGTATAGGAAGTAGTCGAACCAGAACTGCTCCACAATGTCATGTATTTCACGCATGATCTCAAGATGATCCTTGATGTCTTCAATTTCAGGTGCAAGGGAAATAACACATAGAATCATCTCATGTGTGATATCAAACTATTCCCACACAAAAGGTTGTTGGATGAATGGAAGATCATATATGTTGGTGATAGGGTGTGAAGGACTTGGAATAGTCATCTACATAAAGTTACATCTTGCAAACAAATTATTAAACTAGAAATAAATTGAGAGAAGTATGATAAATATATGATATCAGGTAAAATAACTAAATTGATAGGGATCCTTGGCGATCTGCACGGATTTTGGGTGATTGAAAAAATCACTAGCAATTTAGTAAATCATTGGTGATCTTTGGAAAAAGTTGATGTATTGATAAAAGGAGGTTTTATCTAAAATAAATACTTAGGATGGCTGATTGGGATTCTATCTAATATATAAATAAATGAAAATAGATAGAAATGAGGATTGGATTACCTTGAACGCAAAAATGGGTTAGATAGACCTGCAAGTGCTCACTAGAGATTTGTATATCGTTTGATGGCATAAAAAAAGTGTTGAGGACATCTGGAGGTTGGTTATGATGTCATATGATTCACTAACACGGTATAGATTCACTATAATGGTTCTAGATATCTAAAACAAGAGCTTTAAGGTCCTATATATAATCACTGCCGATTTGTTAGGATCACTGGTGATCCAGAAAATTCAAAGAAAATAGCTTAGAAGTAGTTTTAACCACTTCCAAGTTGGGGTTTCTCAGGTGGGGATGTGTGGTAATTTGGTTAAGGGTTTTAAGAATTTGGGAGATGGGATAAAATGGGGTTTAAAATGGTTGGTGGATGGTTAGGAAGTTTTAGGGAGGTTAAGGTATGTAAGCCAGGTTTATGGGGGTGAAAATGTGATTTTACAGTGTGAGGATAATGACTTAGGCTAGGTTACATGATAGATTTTAATGATTTGATATGTGTGTGCAAAATGTGAATAGGTCACCCAGGGTAATGAAAATTTAGTGTCTACATAAACATGAATTGGGTTACTAATTCCACTATATGTATAGTTACATGTGTTGTGTAAATAATTACATACATCACACATCGCACCACACATGCATGTGCCACTAGAGTCATGTCCTCCAAATCCTCTTGTGTATTATAAATTACATAATATATAGTTTTTTAATAATTGAGAAGTGTGTTTTCATAGGATTTTGGTCATGAATCCTAAACCCATCTAAACTTTTCTTGACATATTTCATTTTTCTTAATTAGTGTTTCTTATTTGCATGATCTTATTTTATTTCCATGCATAAAATTAATTTTTCAGCACCAAGATATTTCATGTCAACCCACATAGAAAATTGAGAATTAACTTACTTAACCATTGCTTTAAGATTTTGGATCAACGTCATGTCATCCATATAGAAGACTATGATGAAAAAACTATCACCTTCTTCCTTGAAGTACACACAAGGATCATATTTGTTGTGTGCAAGCCCAATTTTTGATACATATCCATCAAAATTATGATTCAACATCATCTATGATTATTTCAATCCATATAGTCTCTTTTTACTCTTCATGTGAACCTTCATCAATTACTTCATACTTAGATATCATCTCTTGAACAAATATATGAAAGTGCATCTATTCTATTTATTTTATTGGATGTTTCTTTGGTAGTTGTTCATGTACATCACTACTATAATGAAATTATTGTGCATGAATCCTCTTGTTTTCCATGAATACCACATTCTAGCTATAAAATCCCTTGTTTTTTAATGTATTCCAAAACTTCTACCCCCTAACATCATTTTTAATACCTAAATTTTGTTCTAGGCTTTGGATAATTACACATTTTGCACTTTTATAAACATTTGATCATAAATACACAATTAACATTATTCACATATATTATCCTCTTTTGAACACTATTTAATCTACTCTTAATTTTACATCACCATAACCACTTCAATATATATAGGACATGACCTAAATCCTATAAAAACATCACACGTCTTTTAATTATGGGTTTCATGACTATTAGATGGGTTTGTGGACCCTAGATAGGTACAACCCTAAACATGTCTAATGTCACAAACATGTCGTTCACCTGATATGTATAATTTGAAATTGGTAACTTGTTCTAGTTGCCATTTATCATGATTTTAGTGTTGGTTGAGTAATAAAACTAACAAAGATTGAAAATTTGATAAAAAAACACCCTAATCCATTCAAACAATCTGGGAATCATCTAGGATCTATCTATAAATAATTTAGACCTTGCCTTTTCATTGGAGAAACTATACAAGAAAGAAACATTTTCTAAGAGAAATCATAGACCATCAAAGAGTATAAAAATAAAATATAAAAAAGGTCAAAATTCATGTTTTCAAGCTCCAATTTCACATCAAGGGTTTCATTATAAATGCATTTGATTTCTATATTTTTAGTTACATCTCATTGTAGGTTTTGGGATAACTATGCAGATTTGAGGACCCTTTTTTCATTTATACATAGAAAATTATTAGCTACTGGGTGGATGAGGCTAGTCCAATACAAAATTCTAACACCTTTCTTAAGGTTTCTCATATTCAAGGTGAGTTGACCTAGAGCCTAGGGTTTGATAAAAGAAAAGACAATTACACTCCATCACAGAGTCATTACAACATTCCAATGAAAAAAACAAGAAGCATACATCTAAGTGAACCTACCATAAAAAGTTGAGCTCTGAAAAGTCCCTCCCAAATAATTTTGTATCCCCTAGATGGATTCAAACCCAATATGGTATACCAAAAATTTGTTCATTTATGAACTTGTCTATCCTTTTCAAATATGTCCTGTAATCACTTCCACCCTAGATTTTTCTTTAGCATGTTGATGACAAATTTCAAAGCTTATATTTAACATTTGAGACTCTTATTTCATAATTTTCCTATTTTTACTAGTGATCTCATTCCATTTCTATTTCATATGATGCTTTATTAATCATATAAGTAATACACAATCCTTGATTTATTTCATGATTTTATCTTATGTCACATAGGAAAGCTAGATCCATTACATTAATTAGGTAGATACTACTAACCATATTCCTTTGTCTAAATATTTTGTAAAGGAAAATGAAAAAATAAATTATATTATGGTATGAACTAATGTTTGAGATTAATGGTAGAATACAATCTATGAATGAACATATCCACAATATCCTTAATAGTCAAATAATAAATATGATGCATACAATAGGAGAAATGAAGAAGTAACTTGATATGTTATTCAACTAATTGAATTCTAGGGAAAGTATATTTTTATGGCCAATAAATAGTATAAACGGTCCTATAAACCCCTTACCCACACAACTTTGTCAAGTCAAACTTCTAAATTTTTTATGGATATGGAGATCCATTTTTACACATCACATGTTTTATAATGCAATGACACATTATTACTTAAAACCTTCTTAAAAGTATAGTTTCCCATGGGTTATTTTGGTTCTAATAATTACCTAGTGGTTTTATGAGCTCTATCCTCAAACTTGAGGATACATTCTTAGCCAAGTTTAACATTAACAAAGTTCCAAATCTCCTATATGATTATTTTCTATCTTTTAAACATAGTGTTAATGAGCCAACTTGTGAATACATTCCTAGATTCAAATATGGAATGCATTGATCAATGTACCAAGAAAAATATATAGAAGAATAGTTTATGTTTAGCAACCATATGTTACCTCCATAAAAAAATAAATAATTCCTTCAAATTTACACATTTTAATTGTATTTTTCATCAACTCCTTGATTATGAGGACATTATTTCACCCTCATTAAATTTAACATGAACCCTATTTGGTTTTAGTGAAATAAGTACACTAAAGGATGCAAGGGTTAGCAATAAGTGGATATTATAATTAATTAACTTCCAAATTAATTACTCACAATTATAATAACACTTTTATACTAATAAAAAATTATGTTAAAAAATATATGAAATTTACAATATAAAGGATTGAGTGCACTTATTTGATTGCATATGTTTCTAGAAGGTTATGGAAGGATACAATGCACTGCAAGAACAAGAAGATTTGGACTAGAACAAACTTCATTCAGGATACTATCATTGGAAAATGGACTAGGGAAGGGCCATACCAAACTGCAAGGACCATATCGTATGATTCTACACCTCTTATATGGTTTTTAACCTACTTATATTTGGGATTTGTAATTTCTTCACACTTTCAGTCATCTCAAACACTTTTTCACTATCAAACCCTAATATGAGATCATGTTACAAAACTCTCTGAATGATTTGATCATCATATCATACCCTATCCATTGATAATAAGTCATACAAAATAAATATTATTTGGGTTATGGGTACCCCTCTATACCATCAACATTGGCATTACTCTAAATAAACCTCAACCTACGTGTCATTCTCCACCTAGCATGTGATATATGAATGAATATAATGACATTTGATATCCTCCTTTGAAAATGCTTGAGTTGATTCGGCTCTTCCTAAAATACTTAAGGAATAGATATTTGAGTTCTTTTGGATGAGGGACATTTCTTCCTTGACCTTGTAAGGATCTTTAGAACTGAGGAGAGTGTTTCTGTAATGATTTTAGATGTGTTATTGTGATATTTAGGGAGCCTTGGGTACCATTGGTAAGTGTTGGAAGTGAGTGTATTAGTGTAGTGCCATATGATTTCCTAGGTTAGTATTTGAGATAGTGTTAACTTTCTTATATAGGATTTCATAAATTATTTACCAATGAAAATTTAACCTAGATATATGAGAAGACCTAAAAAAATATTTATTTAAAAGTATATTTGGAAGACATGTCAGTCCAAGACCATACAAGTCAATCAGGATTAGATATACTATCCTAAACAATCTATACGGTCCTACCCATGGAAGGAAAAAAATCCATATAAAGTTTGGAACCTATTGCTTGATGTTTTTCTATGGATTTTATGCATTTTGATCTCATAATTTAACAACATTTCAGTGTGCAAGTATAAACAAGTTAAACACGAGACCTCATAATAGACTAAGTGGGGACAACAAAGTTGTATTTATCTTAGCAAGGATGCATTGTCAAAACTAGCAGTGTCAAAGATTGAATTTCTAAATTTGAGTGCTTACATCCCCCCCTTTAAGTATAAAATTAAAATTAAATGTAGACGTACTTTTTCTTCAATCAAATGTTTGTTTTAGATAATCTCGTTGTGCTCATGATGAAACTTGCAATATAGATTATAGCCAATGTCCATGATAAAGAATCAAAATTTAACTCAATATGTAAAGTGTAATATGAAATATTTACATTCTCATAAGAATTAAATTAAATATATGTAAAAAAAGGAGGAATACACTTGTTTTTTTGTGCTTGAAGATTTTGCATTTCCAAATTTACTTAATTTTACTAAAGAATTGGGGTTGATCAGTCCCCAATTGTGTCGAGGATAGCCTAGAGTGTTAAATGCATGTAACCCAATGTGAAATTTCATGGAGAGAATAAGAAGAATGAAGTGTCAAAACACCTCACTTAGAAAGAAGATTGGATATTAAAGTTATTTAGCAACTTTGATTTCTTCCCATTTAAGTGTAAGAGGAAAAGAAATTTTACCTATGAAGAACTTATCCACTTTTATACCATCCATAACCCTATGTACCATGCCATTGTAGATATATCTAGTCCCAATTTTTTAAATTAGGACACATATTAGAAAAGAGATTGGAAACACCCATTCCCTTCACATGTACCACATAATTGAATATAATTTGTAATGTGCCAAAAATTTTATGGAGAAAGGAGACTCATGCCCCCAATATCTCTAAAATTGTAGTACAAATTGGATGCCATGGTGAAAAATGAGTGAAGTACTTCATTTCTCTAAAATGGTTTGAACTAAGTCTGAAATTTTTCCAAAAACCTAAGAATGTTGCTAAAAACCTACAACTACTCAGAAAGTTGATGTTACTTCCCTTGGGGAAAAAGTGTAGTAGGTTCAATATCATATCGTACATTCCTAACCAATCTGTATAATTTTGAACATGTTCCCTTTTGTCTGAATTTTTGTATTTTTATAGATTTCTAAGTACGTGCACTCTATTTATACCTATATCATTCCCCCAAAAAATTGTCTTTTATATGTGTATAATATATCAAGATGAATGCCCCCTCTTTTAAGGCATGTGTGAAAATTAGGTTGAGCACTTGGGTCAAAAGAAAGGATGTGTTCCCATGCATGAGATGTATGAGAAGTTGTAGAGTATTGGAGAGGTGGCCACCTTAAATAAATTTTACTTGTAAAAAGGAATGTGTTTACACATGGTGGAAAATACGGTGCACAAGAAAATAAATTATTGAAAAATATAGAAGAAAAAAAAGTTGAAATACATGTTAATATAGTAATAGTATCAATTAGATGTAAGAATTATGCAAACAATGTCACATAAAAAGCATAAAGTCACAAACATGGAACACCCACAATGTCACAAGACAATCAAGTCCTGTAGGCCTGAAAGCAAGAGAAAGCAATAGAAAAAATACACGTTGTGCCATAAACATGGGACACCCATGGTGTCATAAGACAATCAAAACCCATAGGCCATAATTTGTGAAAGAAAGCAAACAATAATACACACACAATAAAGTATGCATGAAATAAGAGTGTCATTACATGATAACATGATAGAGTAGCCAATATAGATGAAATATGTGAAAAAGAGATATGTAAATGTTTCATAAGACACATGTGTTAGTCATGTTAGCTAAGAATATAACATACACATAATAGATGTAATCAATAATAATAAGGAATTGAAAAGAAACTATAATAGAATAATAGCACATAGATGTAATGTACAATAGATACCCTCATATGAGTAGGAAGTGTGGGTAAAGGAGTTAACCAACATCTATCAACATGTGATGCTTTGTGTGTGTCTTGTTTAATGTTCAAAATACCTCATGAATGCATGTGTGTAAAGAGTAAAGAATCATATTATCTATCAAACTGAAGTGACAAACAACATGTATATTGTAAATTTCTAACAACTCAAGTGAAATACATAGGTTTTGATTTTTTATTTTTACAAATATATGATGTTTTCGTATTTGAAGATAATGAAAATATTTTAATATTTTCAAAGTGATTAGCTATGTACACAAGATATGGGTATCATTGAGTTATCCAATGAGATCCTCTGAAGTAGGCAGAGTAACTGATGAAGGGGATGAATACATAGGCCTCGATTGTGTGGAGGGAAGTGACTAAAATAAAAGGAGCATAACAATGGTAATGGATGTAAGAGAGGAATGAGAGGAGGATGGAGGATGTATGAGGAGTGTGGGAACCAATGTTATATGTGGATGAATAGAAGAGTAGGTATTGCTAGATATACCATGAGCACTAGAAGTCCTATGGGAAGTGTGGGATAGATCATGTAAACTAAAGGACCTAGAAAGAATCATGTGAGGGAAAGATTTATGCAAATTTGTGTGTGAATTTGAAGGCCTATTAGAATACCTAGGAGAACAAGAGCCATGAAAAGTAGATTGTGTGACCAAAGGGCCATCAAGAGAGCTAAGAATGGTAGAACTGTGAGAGGAAGTGTGTGCAACCAAAGGGCTATCAAGAGACCTAGGGTAACGAGATTCGTGAGAGGGGGTGTGTGTAATCAAAAGCCTATTAGGAAACCTAAGAGGACCAAAACTGTGAGAACTAGAAGATAATTCTATAGACAAAGGAAAAACCTATGAGGGTTAAAATAGTGACAAGCATTATGTGAAACCAAATCTAGATTCATAGATGCACTAGGCATGGAAACAGGAACTATAGAAGAATGACTAGGAAAGCTAAGAATAAAATCCTCAAAAGGAATACCTTGAATGGTGATAGCCTGCTAGTTATGGATAAAATTAACACATTGGGGGATGAGAAAATGAATACTCATAAGAGCACATATCCAAAGGAGACCCAAATGTATGGTACCAAAACTAATAGTACCAACAACCAAGAATGAAGTCGAAGTAGTGATATAACCAAAAGTGATGGGTAGAGTAATACAACGATTAATATTGAAGTAATTTGAGAGTGAAGTAATTATATTTATTTTATGGGTAAACTAAAACAACATTAGTATATACTTGATTAATAGATATAAAAATAATTATATTATTAGAGAAAAGTGTGTCATCTATATCAGAGTCATCAAAAGTAATGATCAGTGTATGAAATGATGTATGAGTGATAGTGTCAATCATTACATCCAAGGGGTGATCATAAGAGGGTAGTGGTGGTACCACATGAGAGTTATTCTGCACTTTATATGTAAATTGATCAATGGTATTCTTAGGAAGTAGGCCATTCAAGATTTTTAGTTTAGTATTATCATTGGTTTTCTTGGAATATTTAGCAGGTTCATCCCATTCAATAACATGAGAGTCTATAAGATATTAGGTGATATTTTAGTCACTAAATCACACACTTAATATGTATATATATCCTCTAAATACTTCATTTATATGCATGATTCCTAAGTGAGAGAACTATTCTTTAACAACCCTTTCACTTTTCTTTGACATTGCTTTTATATTTTTCATCCTTATTGCTTATTGTTTCTGACTTAAAACTTATATTTTTACATGCTAGCCAACATCTTTCTCACCTTTGATTTCACTATTTACCTTTTTTATTATCCTATACAGGACCTCCCAGTAAAGATAAGAGTGCCCAAGTGCTACTATCCCCTTTGGGAATTTTTATCCACTTTTTCTCTTTTGCTGATTTTTTGGATGTTAATCCTTTCTTATGTTTGTTTTCCACTCTTAGTTGGATTTTCACTAGTTAAAAATGAAACTTAAGTAAATTAATCACATATATACATTTATTATTTAACCTTATTAAGGGGGGAAGTATTCAAGAGGAACATACTATTACAAGGAGCTAATATTTTCTATCTACTACACCAAGGACTGCATTTTGGCATTACATAATTCATTGCATAATAGGGTTTATTATTAATTCCATACCACATATTTGTATTGGGAAAAATTAGTTGTATCCCACTATTTTATGTGTGACTGACACAAGGGCATCTTAGCTTAAGGGACACTATTTCAATCTCACACACACAAGAACTACAGGGAGTCTGAAATGTAGTGCAACATTTGGTGAAAATCACATTGGGGTGACCGTCGAGGTTAGTCTCACTCAAGCATATACATATTTTTATTCATGTCTAATGTGCACTTGAGTATTGTGCATGTAGCTAGGGTTTTATTTTTTAGGCACAAGTTTGATAGAGCAGGGGTGTAGAAAATCTGACGTGACCTACAATGATAAGAAGAGACAGAAATAATCAGATCTTGAGTGTTTCCATAGACACCAGTTCCCAGACTAAAATGTCCCACTCCAGGTACTCCTTTCTTTGAGATTTTTGTACCCCATTTTTGAAACATAGATTGTACAACCAAAAATATCACCTTCCAGATCAATCTCTAGCCCATAATTAGTTCAAACCTATAGTTATAAGTTGAGACATACTCTAAACCCCATATATCACTCTTGTTTATATTTCCTTTGTTTGATTTTTCTTATTTATTCTTATATTTATATAATCAACATTGTCCTTATCTTATATTTAATTTTATTAAATCATATATGATAAATATTAAGACATCTATTGGTGAAGTGTCTAATACATCGATGATAGTCACAGTAAGTATTGGCATCAACATTCTTTCTTTGAGGCTTTCTTGAATCAACCTAAAATGGTGGAGGGAGAGACATAAGATCACACTCAAACAATTGTTTCAATACAATGTGTGGGTCCCAAGGTAAGCGAGTAAACTGGTGACAAGAAAGTTGAAGTTGCAACTTAGTTGGTTGAGAAACAACATTGATTGTGTCCTTAGAAGAAAATTTATCATCATTAGCCTTGTATTTGAATGTGTATTTATTTGTAAACTTGGAATTATGTGTGGTAGGAATGCTAGTAACATACTTGAGATTACTCATATGAGAAACTTAGCTTCACGATCCTTGAGTGTATGGCATATGTGATCAAAAGATCAATTTTTTTTAAAAAGGACTGATTATTACAAAGGTGGAAACAAGATTTGGGTGAATAGATCTTTTAGTTCAATATAAACTAATATATTACTCATCTTGGTAAGCATGGTTTTGTATCATAAGATATAATTATTGAGAGGCTCAGTGAACCCTTGTCATAAATTAGATAATTATACATAAGAAACTTTATCCTCTTGATGTTAATAGAGAATTGTGACAAGAGTTGATTTTCCAAAGTGGTAAAAGAGTGAAAAAACTGTGTGGGAGATCATAAAGCCATTGCAATACAAAATCCTCAAGACTCATAGGAAATAAATTAGCGAGAAATATATATTGAGAAGTGTAATCAAAATAAGCAACATGAAAGGATTGAAGATGCTCAAAAGGATCTCTATTTCCATCATAAATGGGGAGTTTAGGGTTAACAAAACCAATGGGAAAAGATTAAGAAACCACTTCAGGTGTAAGTTTATTATGAAGTAGTTGAGTAGAATCCATATCATGATTAAAAGTAGACGAACCTTGTTGTAATCGTAATATTTGGACTTGTAAGGTATGAACAAGGGTTTCAAGGGATTGGGTATTGGATGAAGAAGTGTGAAAAAAATGGGGATTTGATATAGGATGTGTAGTAGCAATAGTAGTTGTAGGAAGATGAATGGAAACATTGTGCATTGGAAGATTGGGTGCCCTCAAGGAGGTAGGTGTTGTAGATTTAGGAATACCATATAGGGGTTGAGACTTCCCAAAAAGGAATTTTTCACTAGATCTCTGATCAGGAGCAAGCTTATTAGTAAGGAGGATGATGATAATAGGATTATGTGGTGGGTATTCTACAGGGAAAATTTTAGTGGTGAATTTTTGTAAACTCGCGAAATCAAGGTTTATGGAAATTCAAATTACTTATTTATTTATGATTCACAACTGACTTATTCACCAAAAAAATTGACGGACATGTCCCTTGTACTATCAATTTCACCTAGATTTTACACATATATAAGATCTTATGAATGTAATTCACCACCATTTTGAAATCATTTCATGTGCACATATTCAAAGAAATAAACATAAACAACCAAGACCATACAACATATGTTATCAAACCTTCTATTCATTTTTTCAAACCCTATTTTACACATGTCCAACCTCAGACTCTAAGACCCATCCAACCCCTTAGTCATATTCAAAGAAATAAACCCCTTAGTTCCATACAACATCTGTCGTCAACCCCATAGCCATCCAGACCCTCCAACCCAGAGTTTTGTCCAACCTTAACTCATTAGTCATGTCCAACCCCTCAGTCATCCAAACCCCTCCAACCCCTTAGTTTTCCAACCCTTAGCCATCAAGCCCTTTAATTGTATCCAAACCCTTCCATCCAACCCCTTAGCCATCTAACCCTTGGTCATCTAAACCTTGAGTCATCCAACCCTAACCATGAGCCATCTAACCCAAGAGTCGTCTTAAGCCAGAATCCAAGTCTAGATCTTTCTAACTCTAATTCATCGAATCTCAGATTATTCAAACATAAGAGTTCCATCCCTAAGTAGTCATGGATTCTAGAAATTAGGGTAAGAAGGTTCCAAATTCAGCCAGTTCAAAAAGGGTGCAAAGACTTTGCTTGGCTATTTTGGAAAATCAAAAAAATGAAGGGGATTTCTGCATTAGCTGAAAATATTGATATGTGCTATTTATAGGTTATTTAGTCTTATGGTATTTGATAATTTTGTTTTTCATACTGTTCTTTAAACTTTTTGTACTCTGCATAAAAATTTAACTATAGATAAAATTAATACTATATATGTTATAATTTTATAGAATTATATGTAGACGTTTCAAAAATTCCTTCACAAAATAATCAATTTAAAGATATCGATGATCCATTATATGTTGAGGAAAACATTTCATCCCTTGATGACATAGAAGTACAAGAAAATTCATCAAATTCTCATGATACACCAGCAGAGGAAGCTTCTACTCCAAGGTCTATTTCCAGAAAAAGGAGACATGAGAATCAATATATTCCTGCTGAGAGCCCAGATGCAGAAGTTGAACCCCAAGAAAAAAAAGAAAATATGTTAGAAGAAAGAGGAAAAATTAGACAATTGGAAGGACTTTCCAATTTGAATGGGCTGCAAAATATCTATTTATTGAACCTATGTACACTGAAAATGATAGTGATGTTCCAACATAATGTCGATGCAAAATATGTGGTTGGAAACAGGGGAAGGATCACATGATGTAGCTCAAACTGGACACAATTGAAAAGCACTATGGGAAAATATAAATTTCCAAAAAGCAAAAGGATGACAACATAGCTAGAACACATAAATGGAAAGATGAAAAGAGTGTCTACATGTAAAATATGCAGAAGAATATGAAAAGGAACAAAAATGTATGAAAAATATAAATGAAAAAGGTGGCACCATAGTAGCAAGATTGAGAAAAGATATGGAGGCAGAAATGCATGCAAAAAGTATTCAGTTTTCTACCATATTCCATATATTGAAAAAGGGAAGACCCATGTCAGATTTCAGAGAAAATAAAATTATGTATCAGGTTATTGGTCTATAGAACGTTCCTCAATCTCATTGGTCAGATACCAGTAGCTGGGAAATTACAAAATGTCTATCTTTGGTAGAAAAGGAGGATTTGAAACAATGTGTTCAAAAGGAAAAGTATATTTCCCTTTCAATAGATGAGGTTACTGCATAGTGGATAATACTTCATGGATTTGTATTCATGTTTACACATTTGCTAATGAAATAAGAACTCCCCACCTCTTAGCAATTCATAAAATGACTGAGAATTGCAATTCTGAAAATATTTATAAATTGGTGGTCTCAAATCTGAAGGATATCTCTAGAATGGATGACTTTTCCATTGCAACAAAATTAGTTTGTGTCGGAACCAATGGTGTAGCTATAATGCAGGGAGCTAGAAATGGTCTCTGCGTTCGACTTCAGACAACTGTTTCTCCTTATATGATTTTTATCCATTGCATGGCTAATAGAATGAATATGGCTTAAAAAATTGTGAGCACATTTGAAAATGTACCTAAAGTGGAGGAATTGATACATGATTTGCATGCTTATTATTCTAGCAGTCCAAAGAGATTTTTAGAATTTCAGAAATTTGCAATTGGACTGACAGAGGGAAAAAAACTTCTCAAAGATGTAGATACCAAATGGATATCTATGTATGAACCTTCCTATAGAATATTTGATGAATATCCTTCATTGACAAGATTTATGTATAAATACCGCATGGATGTAGATAAAGCTAAAGATCTATTGTGTCCTCTAACAGACATATAAACTTTACTCACACTCTGCGGTATTTTTCCCATGTTGAGGGAGCTTAATATTTTAATGAAGCATGCACCAGATAATTCTTTCTATATAACAAACTTCATAAGAATTAGAAGACGTGTGTGCTGGAGTCTTGAAAGTTTATATATTTCAGATGGGAGTTTTTTCAGGGTGATTCTTTTGAAAAAGGGAATGCATTGAAAGACATGAAAAAACCCAGGTGCTTCTTAAAATACAATATACATGATCATCTGTGTATAACAACACATGGGAAAGAGATTCCACTTCATACGTTCCAAAAAAGAGTTGATATGGTTGTCTCAGAAATGGAAGAAGTAAGAGTGACACAAAATTTATATGATGTGGTATTATTGGAAACTAGGAATAAATTGAGAAATATCTCTGAATCTTTAGCTAAAGAGATCCGGGAAAGATTCAAAAATGATAAAATACTTGAAGCAATGGGAGTTGTAAATCCACAATTTTGGAATTTGTCTATCATAAAACATTATACATCTATCAGTCCTTTATTTTTCAAAAACATGAATGATCTAACTGACCATTTCTATAAGACTGAAGAGATAAACGAAGTTTCTGTAGAAGGTATTTTACAAAGAAAAATGCTTAGTTCCCAGTCAATGGATTATGCTAATACTATGATATGACAAGTTCAACTTCTACAAAACCCACAGGAATATGGTGCCATCAAAAGGATTTGGAAGGATATTTGTTCCATTAGTATTATACGTGAAGATTTGAGTGAGTATATTAAGTTGTATGAACTTTTTCAAACAATGATTTTGGGTTCTACGGAAGATGAGAGGGTTTTTCAGTGCACTATACTTTTTAAAGTCAAAAGTTTGAAACAAATTGGATAGGAATCTAGAAAGTTGTCTGAGGTTGTATGTATCACGTTACTCAGTGGATTCTTTTCCTTATGATAGAGCACTCACATTATGGAATTCAATAGTAGAAAGAAGAGGATTTAGTAATATTCTGCCTGACCCGGGGGATCAAGACACATCCACAGATCATGCTACAGTTGATTTCCAAGACATGAATGAAAGTGTTGCTTCAGGACTGTTTGAATTCACAGTAGATTTCGTTTCTTCTATACATTATTGAGACTATTTATAATAATTTGATGTAATAAGTATTGATGTATTTCATATATAGATTACAACTTTCAATAAATGCAATATTATATTTGTCTTTATTTGATCCATTGCCATTGGAACATTGTCACTATCATTTTCTTGTATCCCATTTGTTATTTATATTTGGTTTTCAAACAAAAATAAGGACATATTTGTCTTTTATATCTGTTAATTGAATTTTTTTACATTTGCATGAAATAAGAAACGTAAATATTTTAAACAAACAAAATCATGAAAAATTAAGCACCATTTACGTAAACAAAGAAACAGAAACATCATTTGTATTATGTAGAAATCCATTAACAATAAATATAGTTACAATTCCAAAGTACTCTTGAAATCGTTCTCTCATGTGGCAGATTACTTTATGAAGAAAAGTATCAATTCATAAAGCATTATTGGCCAATACAATTCCAAAAAGGGGGTTATACATAACATTTCAAAGCTTCCAGACAAGTTATGTCATATAAGGACACATTACGAGGGCATCCTCTTTTTCTGCCTATGATTTAGAATCACAATTGTCCTTATGTCTGCCACACAGAATAAACAGCAAAAAATGGTTGGCCACTACATTTTAATTCCTATGCCAGTTTCGGAATTACGACAACACACTTGTCACATGGTGAACTTAACTAACATATTAAATTTTTTATTTTACAGGAGAAGCTTGATCTTTTTCTTACGTAAGAGGCAGAGGAATCTGTTGTCTATACAGAGCTATCTGTTATAACTCCTTATGCCTGTAAATCTCGTGCTGCGGTATTGATATTTTCAATAATATTATGCTCCTCCCTTGCTACATCTCTTGCTAAAAAAAGTGTTACATTTTCATATGTATTTTCCTTCAGTAAGACTTCTGGATCCATCTTATGCTCCTTGATTATCCTTCTTAATATATTATTATTTTTATTTAATACTATGACTTTTTCCTTCAACTGCACAAATGAATTCAGGCTTTTGCAGACATTCTTCAAATGTGTTTCAAATATAGCTTCTTCTGTCTTTAAATTTTCATATTTTTCCTACAAAACAGAAATATAATTTTTTTAGTCTATTAGATAAGTTGAAAAAATATATTGCATTGCTTATAATATTAAGATTTTGCATGTAAAAGATGACTCACTATAGCTTTTTCTTTTTCTGCATTTGCTATTAAAACATTTGTCTTGTCTTTATCCCATTTGTTGTAGTAATCTTGTGCTTTAGCATTCAAATTCTCCAACCTTTTTAACATTATGTCTATAATATCATCATTGTAATCATTAGTATATGAAATTGTCCCTGACTGAACTTTGTTTAGCAAAAAATCCTACCTTATCGGTTGGCTCTCTATGGAAGTGAACAATGAACACCTTTGAGTGTGATTATGGTATTTTCTTTTATCAAAATTTTATAAATCAAAAATTCTTGAATTGTTACCCCCATACTATCTGATATCATATTTTCTAATATAAAATGTGTCTTTTCATCATCTTTTTGTGGAGCTTTTCTTGGAGGAGGAGGAGAGTCATTGTCTTGTACTTCATGCACATTTTGTTGTGGTTGTGGTGGAGGCGGAGTAGATTGAATCATATCATGGGTGTCAAAATAGTTACCCTTGTCTACATCACCACTATCGAATCCCAAATACTCCTCATCAAGGGTGATGTTGTTGAAAAGTTGTGTGACTGTTACACTTAAAACACTACCTAGTGAGAGTCTAGGAAATTTTGTGGTTACAGGATGAACTGTTCTAGCCGAGTCTGCAGGAAACCTTATATTCTTTCCTGGATATCTTATTTTTATTTGGATTGTAAATGTTGGCAGTATTGGTGGCCTCCTTAAAAGTGGAATTTTCTTAGAAGCCATATTACCTACAAGAAGCAAACAACAAATTGTTTGAAAATTATCATTATATGGTTGGGCCTTGTAAATGCTAAAAAATTGTAACTAAACAAAACATGCTAAATATTAAATATTACAATTTACCTTGCATGTTTGGACACACAAACGTGACATTTTGATCTTGACCATTGGAATGAGTTTGATCTTCCTCACCAATTTTATTATTTTTTGAATACAATAAATGTAGAAAAGAAGAGTAGAAATATAAAAAAACAGTACTACTTACATAATTTATACTTGTTTGAATTAGTTAATAATTATATAAAAATAAAACTTCATACATGTAGTTAAATGTGATGGTAGATGTGATGCACATACCAACCCCCTAGATCACTTTTGACAAGGAACTTGTAATTGGTGTTGATTTTGCTGAATCCATGTCAGAATCTCCAGAGACCTCTGGAGGGGCTTTACCTCAAGAAATTGCTTCCTTATGAGATGTTGCAGCTATAAATATTCTCTATAAAATAAAATCTTACAATTATTATTTTATTGAAAAATATTGAATAAGAAATCATTATAACAAGAAAACTGTAAAAGTAATTGTTACTTCTTGTTCTTCAAGAGTGAAACCAATCATTTTATCATTAATTGTAGTTGGAATTTTCGCTTGCTGCAATTCGAAGAAAGCTTCTTGATAGAAAACAAGAATATAATTGCAACAAGAGAATACAATCTTGGATTTATAAAATACATTGCAGGTGTGGGAGACATTTGTTTTTATTCGGTTGGACAAATATGTGTACCAATCGAATTCTGCTAGTGTTCGCAATATATATTGAACTACCCAATACTGAATGTCTACAGATCTTCCTTGTAATACAATCTTGGCCTAAAAAAGTGATGCAATTGCAAGAAAACATTGGTTTGTAATACCATGTAAAATAAGGCCTCTTGTTGAATGACTAAGAGGATCTGCAATAACATACAAGAAATATTAGAGGCTTGGGTGGTTGAGTAATGTTGATACAAAATTATTTGAAAATAATAAAATTACCATCAACCTACACATTATAATGAGACTCCAAAAACAATTTGTCTTCATCTATAAGGATAACCTTTGTAGAACAGGTGACTTATTTTCAAATGGTAACTTAGTTGACTGATGCACGTCTGCGATCTCAATTATGAAAAAATTTGACGACCACTCAGATGTACAAGGAGAATGGAAAATTGTCCCTCATTCTGGTTGTAAGAGGTAAGAAGGTAATCAAGGACAAAAGCATCAATATCAAATTGGGGCATGTTGACAAGCTCGGTAAATTGTGATTTTTCTAGCCATTCCTTTTGTGCGTCTTTTAGTTTCAATACAACTACAATCTGTGGGCACATGAGGTTTTTGTATTGGAATTTGGGTGTAGGAGCATATGTGGCGATTTCCATTGTTTAAATTTGGGAGAAATTTGAATAATGGAGAGCTTAGAGCTGGAAATGTTTGTGGAAAAGTGAAGAAATGAACCATATAGGGGTATATATAGGGGTTTGAAAGGTTTAATGGACACCTGGAAGAAAACTATTGGTTAGATAGCCCAACCCACGTTGGACATATGACGGTATGACCAACCCACTCGACCAAATAAACCAACCAACCTAATGATACAACCCATCAAATCCAAGCTCTTTGATTAGATGGCTCGAGGTGTGATGGATATTAGGTTGGAAAGATAATGGGTTAGATAGCCAAGGGTTGGATAGTTAAGGAGTTGGATGACTAAGAGATTGGGCGGAAGAGTTGGATGGTTATAGGGTTGGACGACTAAGGAATTAGACAGGTAAGGGGTTGGGTGACTAAGGGGTTGGATGACTAAGGGGTTGGATGACAAAGGGGTTGGATAGCTAAGGGGTTGGATGACCAAGGGGTTGGAAGGAAGAGTTGGATGGTCAACCCACTCAACCAACCTTCCCGTCCATACCCTCTCATCCAAATTTTCTAACTAACCACCAAACCAAGCTACCCCATCCAACCTGCTCAACTAATCTACCCAATTTGTAGACATGAACAACTCACTTGACCAACCTACCTATCCAGCTATGCAAAACCTTGAGAAAATTTCTCCATGCGAAATCACCTTTCCTTGAAACATTTATTCATAAATTCACCAACAATTCGAAAGTCAATTTTCAAGATTCACCACAAATTATAAAATAATTTTTCAGACGGAGCTTCTTAAAATGAACCCTGGTATTCTAACAAAATTGGTCATGGAAATGAGATGAAATATCCACTTTTTTATGATCCATAACATTATCATCATCATAAGAATGATCACTATTAGTTTCAATTTCATGTAAGGGAATCTCCTTGGCATGGTCAAGCATATATGGATTACTAACAATATGTAATTAGGAAGAAGACATGAGGGTATAATTATTTTGAGTATGACGAGAAAGCTTAGTATGTTTGGCATGTTGATCAGTGAAGTGAGTACTATGTTGAAACGAAGAGACCGTATGCAATCTAAAATAGGATGAGATAACTAAGACAAAGCAATAACATATACTTTTAAGAAAGGAGAAAAACCTTAATGCAACTAGGGTTGATGCTAAGATCGAATCACAAGTTAGGTTCACCAAAAATTTTACACCCTAGTTAGATTTAACATGAAATTTAATTGGTTTTAGTGAAATAAGTACACTAAAGGATGTAAGGGTTAGAAATAGGTGGATATTCTGATTAATCAATTTCCAACATTAATTTCTATAATAAAAATAACACTTTTACAGTAGTAACTGATATGCTAAATAAGACATGAAATTGAAAACATAAAGGAATGAGTGTACTTATCTCATTACCACTAATTATGGAAGGTTCTAAGAGGATTCACTATAGGAATATGGATATTTTTACTAGAAAAAACTTTTTTTCAAGAGAATGTCACTAGAAAAAGGACTGGGACAGGGCCATAAAACACTTTTAGGACCATACCATATGGTTTTTCACCTTATGTATGGTCTTATACCTACTTCGATTTAGAATCTATAACTTCTAAACATTGTCAGTTTTCTGAAACAAATTATCACTATCAAACCCTAGATTATAATCTTCAAGAAAATCTCTCTGAATTATTTGATCATCATATCAAACCCTAGACATGTAGATGAGAAGTCCTGCAAAATAAGCATTAGTTGGGTTGTGGGTACCCTTGTGCACTGCCAACATTGACACTACTCTGAAGAATCCTCAAACCACATGTCATTCTCCACCTATAATCTGTTATCTAAATGAATTCAACTAAGTTTGACAACCATATTTGACAATGTTTGAATTAATTTTTCTCTTGCTAAGATAGTTGGGTAAGGGATGTTTGAGTGCTTGTAGATCAGGGATATTATTTCCTTGACCTAGTAAGGAGCTTTAGACCTATATAGATTTCTTCCCTAATGACTATAGGTGTGTTATTGCAAGATTCAGGGAGCCTTGAATTCCTTTTACAAGTGTAGGAGGTGAGTGTACCAATGTAGTTCCATCGGATTTCTACGTTAGTAGATGAGGTAGTGTTTACTTGCTTGTATGTGGTTACGTAGGAGATTTATCAATAAAAGGATGACCCAGAGAGATTATAATACTTAACAAAAGATATGAATTTTAAAGTAAATTTAGAGGACATGTTGGTCCAAGACTGTACAACTTGGTTAGGACTGGATGTATTAACCTGACCAATCTATACGGTCCTACCAAGGAAGGAAAACATGCCATCTGAAGTTTGGAACATGTTGTTTGATGTTTGTATATGGATTTTATGCATTGTGTTCTTAGAATTTGATGGAATTTTAGTGTACAAGGATAAACAAGCTAAATAAGAGACCTCATAATATACTAAATAGGAATGGGAAAGTTGCATTTTGATTTAATAAAATTAAATATAAGATAAGGACATTGCTGATAAGATAAAATAATAGTAACATATAAGATCTAGATAATAGAAGTAAAAACAAGAGTGATAGATAGGGATTTTAGGATAACTCAGCTTTCCCTCGTAGGTATGGACTAATTCTAGGCTGATGAATGATCTAAAGAAGCATATTCTGGCTTGTGTAAGATCTGATTTTGAAACTGGAATGTGAAAATCTCAGGTTTAGGAGTGCCTGGGAGAGGACATGGGTGCTTGTGCACTAATGTATGTTCTTGGCACTAGTGTCTAGAGGGAAACTTAGGATCAGATTATTTCTGTGTCACTTCTTGTTACCTTTATCTCACTATAGGCTACATCGGGTTCATTTCACTTCTTCTCTATCACATTTGTACCTGTAAAACAAACCTTGGCTACCTGTACAAGACTCAAGCGCACATTAGATTAAATGAAATATGCATATGAGAGAGTTAAATTTGCCCTGATAGTCACCCTAATGTGATATTTTTTCTTATCATTACACTGCATTTTAGAATCCATATATTTCTTTTGGTGTGTGATTGAAATTGTGTCCCTTGAGCTAGGATGCCCTAGTTCTAGTCACACAAAGAATAGTTGGATACAACTACTTTGTACCAATGCAATAATGTGTGATATGGAATTTAGAATATCCTCCCCCTGTGTTGTGAATAATTCATCCCAAAACATAGTACGTTGTGTTTCTCTTGTGTATGTGGTAGATATAGAAATTATAGCCTAATTGCCCCTTAGAATAGTTAGTAGGTTGTGTATATAGATTAGTTCATTGTTTGAATGTAGGCACATAGTGACACCAAAAGCTGACCTAGGTCATGAAAAGGAGACAAGAAAAGAACCAAATCCAAATTAAAGTGAAAAAGGAGAAAACAAAACAAATATGACATGAACACCCATAAGGACATTAATGCATATGCACTACTGTCATGTCTGGGCAGTATTGTCCTGCAACAAGAAAATAGAAAAAGAACAAGAGAAATGAATATGGATCCTTGTGAATCGATCAGAAAGATGAAAATTCCAGATAAAAGACATGAGAAGAGCCAAATAAAGAAAGAAAATATCAAAGAGGTTTCTCCAGTGCCTAGTTTCCAAACATAGAATTCATGTATATAACAACATACTAGAAGCGTAATGTAATAGTAATAAGTGCATATTTTAGTGACTACACATTTATTTTAACAAGAGAAAATTGTCAAAAATAGTTTCAAAGAGTAAATTTCCAAATTTTAGCGTCTACAAATATAATTTCACTCTCTCATTCTCTAGACACCAAGGTGAGGGATTCACATAACTATTACACCACTAGTTATAAGAGAAGCTTTTCAACTTTAGACCAATCCAATATGGGTCAAGATGCAAGTATTGTTGGATATCACCTTTTACCAGAGAAGTTATCAAAGAAATAAAATATTCTCAATCAAACACAAAACACTTTGAATATGTTACATAATAAGAAATTAGTAACTTTACATCTTATCTAACATTGAATTGTAAATAATTTTTTAGAAAATATACATAATCCATTTTATGACTATTAAAGGATCAAAAAAACAAGTCAAATGACTATATTCAAATTCCAAAAATATATTTATGCACTTTTCAAAAGTGGGTTAATCATTAATGAGAAATTTACTATAAGATTATGACACTCTCTATTAGAGGACAAACCAACAACAACACAACCTAGAACTAATAAGATACCACAATCACAATCTACAAATGAACCAATGATCATCATGACATTCATGTATGGAAAATATCCATGAATAATCCTCGCAAATGATATAATGGAAATTAATACATATGTTATAAGCTTGTTTCAACAAATAAGATGCACCTTGAATGAATGAGACAAAAAACATATTTGGAAGCATCATTAGGGTACATCAAAGTAAATGACACATTTTCTCTAAAAGAAATAAATTATGGCTATCTGTCATGAATACTCTCATGAAAAATAATATATTAGTACTTGGGGAAATATGGCTACATGATATAGAAACAACCCCAAATAAAGTTGATTAAATATTCACATTTCAAATCCGTGAAAATCAAGTAAATATATATTGAGATGATGTATAAAAGACATTTAGAACACTTACATCACATGCTAATAATATTTGAAGTCCTAAATAAAATATTGATAATGACCCTACAAACATAGCTTTATCTGCCATTCACATTAGTGGTGATCGATTCAATCCAGAGGATGAAGATGACATGGATGACACACATATACCTCTTATTGATCTGGATCCATTATACATGCATCTCTTTTTTGGGATGTTAATTAAAAATCTAACCAACCTCTTATGCTAGATCAAATGTGACTTTACTAAACATAGCTCTATACTCTAAATGGATTATCCCTTTAAATAAAATTTTAATTTTTTTCTTATTTACGTGATCACGCTCTTGAGTTTATCTATACTTCTTCTATTTTTCTACTACAATCATGTACATATGACATTACAAATAACTATTCTTCTATCCCTTGACTTTGATTTGATTGTTGTATTGGCCCTTACCCACTTTATTGTTTATCCTGTCTTGGACATGACTATCTTATAATGATATAATTTATAAACATACATATATTCAAAAGGCAATATATTTCACATTCTTTCAAGTTATATTACACCCTGTTGCAACATATCATTTTTCCATCTCTCCATGTTTGTATATTCAACTTTGATTTTTAATGGGATACATAGAGCATACATGATTATATCTACCTATGCTTATACATATTATGAAACTTGCATGAAAATTTAATCTTTCCCACTAGGGGAATGCACCTACTATGAGTTTTCATAGTTATTATATGAGATGTAACTTTTATATAGGGGCATATCACTTTACCTTTCCTTTATATGAGACATGACATTACAATAAGGAATATCACTTTCCATAATTATCCATGACATATGGAATTATAATGGGGACATATTGCTTCCCATAACTCTCCCAAAACTATATTTTGTGTAAATTACGTCAATCATTATGTCAAATTTGTGTCAAGAAATTTCATTTTTAGTGTTTTTTAATCCTTTTTTTTAGAGAAGTGCACCAGTTTTTAAGGAGCAAAAATAACACTATTTGAAATTTTTATAGCATAAATTTTGAACATATTTTTTTGGAGTTGTGAGATATTTGTGCTAAATTTACACTAGAGTTTTGTGCCAATTTTTGTTTCGATCAATGTTATTTTACAAAATCAAAAATCATTTTTTTGTGGAAATGACATTGTGGACTATGACAATGTTAGGGATTAATAGTGTTTAAATTATTAATCATATGTTTAATTAATATTATTTATTTGTAATAAAATATGGGTTGTTATGACAAGTCATATTATTAGTAATATATTTGGGTTTGGTCACGAGTTGTTAGAACAATTCGTTTAATTTGAGTGAATAGGTATAAGAGCCTTAATCAACCTCCTAGTTCATATGAGATGTAATTTCCTATATAATTATATGGTGTCTATTGAATAAAACAATGGAGAATACAAAGTTTATTGTGTTTAATATTTGTAGTATGAACCATAAGGTTTCATAGTTTTCTCGAATGATTTACATGCCCCACATTGAATCTTAAAGTATGATTTACCGACTTGATATGCCAAACGACTCCACCAAAGTTGTATTGAACTATGTGCAAGAATTTTTGCATTAAGTACTTCTATTGAATGCTATCAACATTTCCCAAAGCATGTGGTTTGAAGGTGTGTTTAGTAAAGCCACAATTATGTCATACATTACATGGTCTATAAAGAAATGGTTGGATTGTTGTAAAGGCCGATTAGTGAATAGATATTTAAGAGCACTTCAACACACAATTATTATTTTTAATGTTAGTATAATTATCCAATATTGTTGTCAATATCATTCTTTAAAGGTATTTTAAGGTATCTATGTTAGTCAAATTATGTTGTCTTAGTCATTTTATTCATTGTTGTCAAGTTTGTCAAAGAATAAAAAGTTTACCATTTTATGGGCTATCAAAGTAATAAATTTTCAATCTATGTATTTAAAAGTTTCAAAGACATCGTATGTTATTGAGTCCATGATGTGTATGTCAAAGTTATGAGTAAGTTTTCGTCCTCGTTGTGTCATAACATCCAAAAAGTATCTTTTTTAAAAATTGCCTCACAGACATATTTTCAGTGGAACTCGATGTCCTGCAAAATAAATTGTTTCACATTGAGGGGGGGAGAAAATGAAAAATTGAAATCCATTTTTGTATGCAAAAGTTATCACAGTTTTACTACCGGTGCAGTATTGAGGAAAGTAATGGGAAAAGTAAGGATTATAGTAACATTGACATAACTATATGTGTAGTTGTTTATTAGAATTATTCCCAATGTAGACCAATTTTCTTTATTGAAATCAATTTAACTAACTTGATTAATTGAGGTTGATCACCTTTGAGCCTTGACGATGCAAGAGTTAATTGTTCGTTTAGAACATCGTTAACAAGGTTTGAACTAGATTCCTAAGAGGAAGAGTGTGCCTTATTCTGGGATGTTTTTTTTTACTACATCGACAACAAAAATTACCTCTTCAATAAACCTATGACTCGCATTAAAAGATGAGTTAGGCAATTTAATATGTATTGTAGAGTAATCTGATCCGAGGAGATTATCACCTCAAATTTGTCATCATGATGGTTTCAATGTTGTCCACTTGGTTACTCCTATATTTTCTCCTGCAAGCATCCATGTATTAGTTTCAACATCCCAAGGTCTAATTGTACTTGTGAGGTGAAGAGACTCGAATAACATAAAATATGAGATTGAATGTTTTTGGATTGTGATTCTACAATTGGATGTTTGACTTGGAATATCATGAACTTGTTTGCTTGATAAGAATTTCCAAATATCTTTTCATTAATATAAAATTTTACCTTCTTGACGAAATGTTTATAGTGGATATAATCCTCAATCAATTAAGATGGTTCCGGGAGGATAGAAAAATGTATGTAACTTCTAAGAAAACTATTTCTACGTAGTGGTCTCTCTTAATCAATAGAATGTCCCATCTCTCTTGATCAGTAATTAATTATTTATTCTCAGCAATGTATTAGTGATCACCCATTGATAATATTATATCCCTATGATAAATCAATTATGGAGTGACATGTATAAGGGTTCTCGAAATAATTATCATAATGCATTTACCCCATAACTACACCCAATATGGAGCCTTGTGCATACTATGTTTTCTACGATAAATAAATTGTTATACTAATCTGAAGTAAGCCTAAGCTATGGTTTTCCTTTGTCATGATAAAGTGCTAAATAAAAAACCCGTTGCTTCATGTCCTTTTAGATAGATTTTCTCAAAACCCAAGATTTATAACTCTTAGTTGTAAAAGGGTGGAATACAAGTCATTATGTGATTTGTTATCTAATAATGCATTGTATATTGGTGGGCCTACACTTGAGCTAAAAAAATGAAAGAAATCATTAATAAGGACTTAAGAGTGGGTTCTTAAATTTTGATAATTGATAACCACTTTTGAATGTGTTGTAATGCAAACACCTTATTGGGTATCAACTCTCTCTCGGTTAGCATATATTAGTTATTACTATAAATAAAGAGCTGGAAATAGGAATTACTAATATCTCATATGGTATCTACTACACTATCTAAATCAAATCAAAATTAAATCATTGATCATGTTATAGTATTAATGTTTATGAACATTATGCAATAGGAAACATTAATCCATATATTTTTCTTTTGAGTAATTAAGATTTGTTTTCATCTACGAGAATGTATGTGTAATGGAATACCTGAGGTTTGTATATTATAATTATGCAGTTGTGGAAATAAGTAACGAGTCAAAAGATTATGGGATTAATAAACTCTTACTAACCAATTTTTAACTCTATGTATTAGATTGGTGTTTTAAATATGTGAGTATGATAAAGATTTGAGACAATGAATTGGGAGGATGTTAACAAAAATATAGTGAAATTGAAATATTTAAACTAATGGGAGGATAATAAAAAAGTTATTGCTCTAGTTTTAACTATATATTTTTTGTCCGTGACAAATCCTAACTATACCTGAACTATGAATCTTTTTTATTTTCATCCTCCAATAAGAAGATATTACTAAATTTACTCTTGAAATCACAAAAAAGGTAATAAATCTATGAGAAAAATAAACTTTTATGTATTTTAAAACTTAAAATGTTCTAAATTTATTTATAATAAAAAATAAAATAAATATGGGTAAATTTGATTCATTAAAGAACGAGAGAATTTCTCGTGTAAAGTAGGAAATAAAATAGAATTTCTAAAGTAAATTAAAATAAGAAATAAAATAAGACAAAAAAAAAGAGATAAGAAATGAAAAGAGTTTGACCTCAACGTAGAGTGGTGTCTTAGGGTTATATTTTTGGAGTTTGTAATTTTGGGAGCTTAGTGGAAGCGACCGCTATGGGAGAAAGGAGAGAAACCATTCAGCCATGAGAAGAGACCAATGCTTTGACCATATTTGAGGGGAGCTTTAGAACATATTTGTTTGTAAGGGCACCAATTTTTATTTTTATTTTGCAACATATACCATTGATCCAAAATGCTCTATATCTTATCACTCTTAGAAGATTTGAGGTTGGGAATGGAGTGGTTATAAGGTAAACATAAATTCCTAAATAATTTTGTCTTTGTTAGTTCTTTCCATTCATATATTTGTTATTTTTGATGAATGTGATTTATGGTTATTGTTTGTAGACATGTGTCTTTATTGTTGTGCTAAATTATATATGTAAGTTCATGTGATTAAAAATAGAGTTATGTTTGTTTTCTTGTATGCAAAACTACCTCGCACTTTCTAGATGCCCCTTTCTTTTAGATCTATCAATTTGTGGCAAGTTCAAGTAGTTGTAGTTTGTTAAGAGCTTGGGTGTCAAATACATACTCAATTTTATTTTCCCCTCCTTTTCACCTGCACAAATGGAGGAGTTTGAAAATAGGGTATTAGCGATCGCTCTGCTAGGGTTTATTGCTTTGATGTCATAGTGCGGCTTCTTCGGGCGCTGCGGGATAATACCTTACTTGTTAAGTTCTAGGATTTCTCGCCATCTAGGCTCACCTATATAATTCCCCCTCCACTTCACGCCTGACTATTGATGCCGAGACTGGAGCTTGTAGATCTTGGCACCATCGTAGAAACGTCCCTGAAAATTTGTTCCGAAGGTCTTTCACAAGGCAATGTTTCTCCTCCTAATATTGCATTACCTATTTCTAAATTTAATGATACATGCCAATGGATTGAACAATTTTGACTTATCCATTATTTTGTGGGTCTTATTCCATCCGAAAATATGCTTAAGTCACGGGTTAACTCAACCTATGCCACTCATGGCATCAGGATCGAAAGTGTGCAAAACATGACTAAAGGATTTTTCCTTTTCTGGCTCTATGACCCTTCAAATGCCCCAACCATCTTGAATTGTTTAGCTACCTGGTATGTGCATAACCCCCTCTTAGTTCTTTCCCCTTGTTCTAAAGACTTTGTGGTGTTCAAGTTTGTGAATCTAAAAGTCCTAGTCTCGGCAGAGTTCCTTGGTTTTTTGTTTCCATGCGTTCATTGTCTTCATCAAATCACCTCCTCTATCGAGAGAGTTATTTACATGGAACCACAAAACTTCTACAATTCTCGTCCATAGAAACAAGTCTGCATTAAAGTAGGCTTCTCCCAAGAACTAAAGGAATTTGTGGAGATCCAAATGGGTGATACTCACTATTTTTAGCAAGTTATTTACATTGACCTTATTAAGACAAGTTTTTAATGTCAAGCCTCTGATCAGAAGATCAAGGATTTCTCACTTTATGTGCCACACAATCACTTGGCACCAAAGGAAGCTACCGAATCTGTTAAGCCTTCATAAGAGGAAGGGTGGAAAAATGTCGGAGGACGAAAGAACAAGTGTAGACAACAAAATTTGGTATGATTACCCTTGTTGCCTGTGTCTGCTTCTTTCACCATGGTCCTATCTAGACCCCTTTTATTCTAATTCATATATTTTCCCATCTTTACTATCTATTAGCCTATTAACTTTAATTCTTAATTAATCCTCACTAATCATCCTCATCTCATTTAATTATTCCTAGTTTCCCTTCTCTAGGTTGTTTATTATCTCTAACTACCTAGTTATTTATCCCTAGGCTATCCCTAGCTTTTATTTAATCTATTTCACCTCCCACCTACACATGACACTTCCATAGGAAACCCTAACTTGCCTATACGCTTTAAAGAACTTATCATAATCCATAAAATCCCCATCTCTTGAATAAATAACCCTTCCACTACCCAAAGGGATGGTTCCCTGTAGTTGGTGGCGACCCACCCGGGTCATCGTTGACCCTATAAAGTTAGTTTGATCCCCCTTAAAAATAAGGCATAATTAGAGTTTTATTACGTTTTTATGATCCTATCTTCGAGCCTGATCTTTCTTATAGCTGCTACAATATTCTTGGAGTCCATTGGAGCTTATTTGCATCACTTGCGGAGACTTTGGGGAGTTTATCTTGATTTATATTGGTTTATGCTATCATTGCGTGTCATTCCTATTATCTTTTAGAAACTAACGTTTTGTAGGTCCAGTTGCCATTAGAGCTTCATTTTTAGTTTCTCCTTTTAGTCATCTTGTTTGTAGGTCATCCATTCAACTTATCCACCTTCGGCCTTGTTCAACACTACCCAGGTTGTCAGACCCAACCATTTGTTTTCATTCATTCTTCCCTCCAAGTGCTCATCAGTGTGCTTCTCTATTCTATTATTGTTTCCAGTTCAAAGATTTGTCACTCTCATTCTCAGTCAGTCTAAATATGTGTGTCCTGTCTCTATTCACCACCAACTCAGCCAAGTCATCATCAACCCGTGTCCTATTAGCCATCCAATCCATCCAAAACCTCATCTTCTTGCAATTTTTTTGCTTCCTTGTCTCAAATTTCCCTATGCAGGTTTCTGTCATTGTTTTCAGGCATCTATGATCACTTAATCTACACTCAGATCCCTCCAGATCTACATTTTTAGCTTGCTGTCTAGATCCATCTGCTCAGGTCACCATCAACCTACCCTATGCAGTCTGGGTGGCCATCAACCCTACTAGGTAAAATTATTTTGTGTTGATTTAGATCAAATCAATACTTTTTATCTATTTCTGTAATTTCTAGATGCTTTTTGGTTTTAGTTTCTACATGTTATTCAATCCTTTATCATTGATTTTATCATCTTTTATCAAATATGGGGGTTGACATCTACATAAAGAATTTAGCGCTTCTTGAAACTGAATTCTTTGTGCAACCCCCTCATCTACCATCTAATCAATTTTCCTCTTAGTTACCTTTGTCATGCAAGTTCATCGAGTTTGCAACGAGGAAGTATACTTTGCGCCCGTTCATTTATCACCATCCTTTTCCAACGTACCTTAAACCCTTGCATCTTTGAAGTTGTTTGTTTTCGTTAGTATCTACTTCACTAATATGAACAGGACAGAGAAAATTTGGTCAACATACTGACATGCCTAGTAGGACCACCCTTTTAGGTGAGTCTCTTATATTTTGTTTCATTTCATTTTTCATATTTCTTCTACTTTCTACTAACATTGTAGGTAGAGGATTTTCTTTTTCTTGTTCGTGTTGGGCTCGTGGATTGCTTGGAGTTTCCTCTTCGCTTTCTTTGAAGATCGTATAAAAAGGAAAAGTGGTCATCAAGTATTCTCCTTTTTGTCTTATTTTCTCCTTTTTGCATCACACTTTCCCTTCCTTGTGTGTTTATTCTCATCAAAATTCCACATTTGATTTTTGGACTTAAAAAGAACATATTGCATCCTTGCTTGTAAATATAGTCTAAGTAGGGGTTTAATTGGTTGTATTTCACATTTCTTCACACATAAGCGAACTCACACATTAATCCACACATCAAGACATTTCCTATCAGGTAGAACTGATTGGGATTTCATCACCCAACAAGAAAAATGTCACGCTGTTATGGCTGCGTTATAAATCCTTCACAGATTCGGACCTCATGTACCTTCAATTATATCGAGGACTCCTCATCAGAACATACCCATAAAAAACCTTATATTTCCATTTCTTAGGTTCCTTCGTTATCCATTTCCCCTTTTATTTTTCACATATTTTAATTAATCAAGATAAAGAAAACATTGCATGTTTTTCATGTTTTCCTTAATTAGCGAAACAATCATTTTCTTGTTTTGTTTCATGCCCGTTATCACATGCTCTTTAGCTGGGAAAATGGCACAAAATCTTACATCAAAGAATCCCATCATGTCATCCCAATCAACTTCCATTGTGGCCATTGGCTCATCCATGCCTATGGTTACCCAACCTTTGATCATCAATGTCCCTCATCAAGGACCTCTCGTTCAAACCACCACCTATAATGAGACCAATCCTTTCTTGCATCATCAAACCATCCCATCTAGACCAGATACCCCTCCATCCATTAGATTAGCTGAATATTTTGGGCCTCCCATTATCCCTTTTAGTAGTGTGAAGTTCCAAGATATTCTTGATTCTAAGCCCATAGCTCTCCATGATTGCCTTCTTAGGAAGTCAACCTAACTTCCTATGTATGGACCACCTCTCCAACATATCTATGGTTATCATTTCAACCCCGAGACAAACATAGTTATTTCTTCGTAACTTGTGGTGTTTTTCCCAAGAGCTATGGATGATCTCATCATGGCCCAACATGAGCTTGATCCATCCTCTTCTACCAATCCTCCACCTCATCAAACCACTCAACTAGTCACAACCATCCCTCCTAATCTACCTCCCATTAACAAAACTATTACCACCTCCATTCCTATCATTTCTTCTTCTATCACCACTAGTATCCCCATTTAATCCTCCCTACAATCTCAAGCATTTCCCATCATATATGAACAACACAGTCAATATTTACCCATCACATCCCACATTCATACAAATGTCATCACTTCCCAACCTCCTCCTAGGAGTTCTTATCATTACATGATGTCTAATCCACCCCCTCAATAATATCAACCTATCATCACCCATATCCCCACTCATAATATACCTCAACAACCAACCCAATCTCAACAATCATATCACGCCCATATTTCTCAACATCAACCATTGCAACAAATCATCCAATCTCAACCCATGACCTATATTCATACTCATCAAGAAATTCTTCAAACACCCACTCATCCACAAGCTTATCAACCACATTATCTAGCTACTTCCCACATCACACAATCACAATCTCATCCTACTTTGAATGATCCCATATATTCCTTGATGAATAGATTGGCTAGCCTTGAGGCTACTACATTATGGACCAAGGTCACATTATCTTATGAACAAATTTGCAACGAACCTATTCATCCATCAGTCCCAATCAAACCTTATCATCCTCATTGGGAGGTTCCCAAATTCACTAAATTTAATAGTAAGGACGATCCCAAAAACATCTTCGTGCATTTAGGAATGGGTGTTATCTCATTTCCCATGACCAAGAACTCATGCTTCGCACTTTTCCTATGTCATTGGCTGGTCTTGTAGTGGATTGGTACAATGGAATTCCCCAACATTCATTGTTCTCATTTACACAACTTACATAACTCTTCTTGGAACACTTTTCAATCAACATTACGTGCAAGATCACCATCATGGACTTATACACTATTTGAGAATTCAACAATTAGTCTATCATAGACTTTGTCACACGATGGCGTAGAATCATAAGCCAATTATCATTTTCCCTTCCACAGATATAGCTTATTGAATTATTTCATGGTCTTGTGCAAAGCATATCTCATCCACCTTATAAATCCAATCATTTGAAATATTTGAAGAATCCTTCACTATGGCTCATAAACTTGAGAATCGTGCCCTTGAGAAAGGAAAACTTAAAATTAAATCAAACAAACAAAAAATTGAGTTTACTAAACCATCCACACATAATGAAAAATCCAAGAGCGTAGCTAATGTCGTGGTGGTTAAGTCTTCTTTTACACCCACCACTGGTAAATGGCCTCAATAAAGAGTTCTTAGACAACCACCTAACTACACTCCTCTTGGAGAGAAATATAGTTCAATATTTGATAAATTGATGGTAGTCCATCTGATCACACTTACCCCATTCGATGAATCAATATCTAAACTTGCGTGTATTGTGAGGATCACTATTGAAAATACCACCAAGTTCGTAGACATGATTTAGAAATGTGTCAAACCTTCAAGGATATTGTCCAAAAAATCATCAATCAAGGTGACCTTCAAGTGGATAACCCCAACACACCTCCAAACCAACCACTTGATGTTTTCAAACAACCATTTCCTAATCATGCGCCAAAAAATCAAACCACTCCTCCTAAATCTCAACCACCCAATGCACACACCATTAGTACCATTAACACTAAAAACATCATTGATCAATATCTTACCCCATAAAAAATCCACATACTTCACCAACTATTACAACCACTTCCCCTTTGAAAATTATCCCCATTTCTACAATTCACCAACACTTGTCCCCATTTATACACCAATCATATCCACATCAACATCAACATCTACTATTGATCATACACCTAAGTATACTTTGTCACTTATCACATCTACTTCATAATATTTGACCACTACCTCACATACATCTATTCCACACCCACTTACTATAGTTGATCCATCCTTAACACATATCCTAATTCCTTTTTCTTCACTTTTACCCACACCAACCACATCAACTATTGTCACCACATCTACACCATCTTCTCCTCCCACATCATTCTTATCATTTGAAGAGTTTTTGAAAACACTCCAAATCGCAATAAATTCAAATGATGTCCCTATTTCATCTATAAAATTAGACTCCCCCAAATTGAGCCAATCTTCACCTTCTTTAGATATCATCAAACACAAATTACTTCCTCCACCCATATCAACCACACAACCTTTGGACCCTCCAGTAAATATTGTTGTCATAACTCTAAAGGGTACTTCTTCATAAACAAAATCTAAGACCCTTAGCATGTTTCCTCAAATATCTCTTTCACATCCCCATAAAAAGATAGAAATTCCTCCACCTAAGATCAAATAATACAATACCACATCACCCATCTTAGGACCACATCTATCTCTTCTAGGGCCAACCCCTTCATCAAAATCTCAAAATCAATCAATCAACCTAGACCAAAATCATCCACCACTTCTTCTTATAGAACACCAACCATCACTAAACCTGAATCCAAGACATCAAAACCTCAAAACACTAGGAATCAACCTTTAACATCCAAGTCATCTCAAACATCTAAATCACCTCAAAAATCCACCTCTTCTTCTAATACCAAGAAATCTCACAAAGACAAGACACCTCTTAATACTTTGGTTGAATCATATACGGAGGTCCTTCAACACTTTCTTCAAATTTATGCCATCACACATCTTCCTATTAAGGCCTTTGACCCACATAGTAAGAATCTATCATGGTTTGAATCCAACCTCATTTGCGATTATCATCACACCCTTGGACATGACATAGAACATTTTAAAGCACTCCAAACCATTGTGCACAACATTATTGAGGAGGATGACCTTATTCTTGAAAAAAATAAATCTCCTCCTTCCACATCCATTTCAAAATCTACATCATCAACCTCATCCAATCAAATGCATAAGTGCCCTCATTCATCATGGACTTTTTTGGACATCCCACTACTAAACGGAGATTCTTCTAAGGATGGCCCCCCTTTATTCATCAATGTTTTTTTAGATAACCACTCAATCCATTCCACATGATCCTAAATCAACTTCCCAACTAAAATCCAAGACCTTTGTCACCATCCCTCCTCTTAAGGATTTCACCTCATCTCCATATCCATCATCATCAAAACCTAAATATTCTATCTTATCTGCCCCTCGGCCAATTGAAAAAAGCATTATCAAATTTTTTTTATCAAGCCCCAGTTAAGATGTCACTTTACGAGTTTATCTAAAGCTCGCAAGACCATCAACAAGCTCTTACTGAAGCCTTGTAACGTATCCCAACATCTAGTGATGAGACTCAAAATTTTCTATCTCTCATAGGGGCACCTGTGGCTTCTACTACCATCTCATTTGACGACGTTGAGATCCTAACTATCCCACCTGAGGATCAAAACCTTTCCCTTTTCATCACAGTTAAGATCAATGATACCTTCATTAGACGATCCATGATCGATAATGGGGCAAGTATCAACATCATCCCATCACATACCTTTGACCAACTCAAAATACCTAAATCCACTGTCGCCCAAACACTCGTGGCCCTCTGTGCATTCAATGATGTTATCGCTCCTACCTTGGGAACAATTTTCCTTCCTATCTGTGTTGGTAAGAAGCTCCTCCATGAATTATTCTATATCATAGAGGGGGAGTTCCAATATAATTATATTCTTAGACGACCTTGGATTTGCAATTTTTTGTGTCCCCTCCACACTTCATCATTACATTAAATATAAGCATAAGGGAAATATTTTGACACTTCCTGGTGATGCTCCTCCCTTCCAAGAATGTAACTTGACCTATCTACCTAATGATGTCCTCATTCCCAAGAATGAACCATCTTAAACCTCCACTATCTCATCCATCCCTTCATCCAAACATTTGAATGATGATTACTTAGATAAAGACATGGAAAAACTTAGACTGAGGGAGTATCATCTTCTTACGCATAATGCACTCCCTATACCTTATTGCCTTGGTATACCCAATAAGAATTCAATATATCTACCCAAAGTTAGGGACATCATTTATTTTGGCCCACCCGTCATCACACCTATATCATCTATGGTGGTGTCAATTCCACTTATTCTCACATCATTGATCATCCCCACACTAGCCTTATACCGGTGGTTCTAGCTTCCTCAAAAAAACCTCCTTTTCCCATAACTATCTTCACCGTTGCGCAAGGAAGGGATTTGGAATGGGACGTTATGAGCATGGCATGAATGACCTTATCATTAATCAATGCCACAAACCTCAGAAAAATTTCAGACTAGGCTATCAGGAGCAATCCGCATATCCTCTCCCACCATCCACTATGATTATGGACATGCCTTCTCTTCCTTCTCCATCCCATGAGGCCATGGATATAGATGATATAATATTTATTGCTTCTTACTTTTGTTTTAGTCTCCACCATCACCTTGGGACTGATCACTTATAAGTGTGAAAATTAGAATAGGTCCCTTCCCCTTTGCCATCCAAAGATGATAGAAGAGGACTCTTCTTCCATCGACATTCTTCATTGCACTGACAATGATGCCATCCTTTCCCACATGGGGGTAGAATAATATTATCTTCATAAGACCTTTCCATCTGACACATCCACTCTTCTCAATGAAGCCACCATTGACATCAATATCACGACTCCCCAAGAGCCTCACATCCTCAAATTATGTCAATATATTGATCCACAGGAGCTTGAGTCTTTCACTATGTTCCTCTCTCATCATAGTTAGGCCTTCACATGGTCATACTATAACATTTCAGGTCTCAATCCTTCTATCATCATCCACAACATCGTCTCTTTTCCTAATTCCAAGCCGGTGAAGTAGAAGCTTCGCCACATGCATCCTCGAGTTTCCCTACTTTTGAAAGAGGAGTTGCAATGCCTTCTTTCAGATAACTTCATCATCCCCATTTATTATCACTAATGTGTTCCTAGCATTTTCCCTATCACAAAAGTGACTAGAAAGCTTTGTATATGCATGGAATTCTGATATTTGAATATTTCTTTCCCTAAAGATGACTTCCCTCTTCCTAACATCGAGAAACTTGTGGATCTCAAAGTAGGTCATGAGATGCTTTCTTTCATGGATGGTTTCTTTGGCTATAATCATATTCTCATCGTGCTAGAAGACCAACATAAGAACTCCTTCATCACTCCTTGGGGGACCTTTTTCTATCACATCATGCCCTTTGGTTTGAAAAATGTGAGAGCCACTTATCAAGGGGACATGACTTACATATTTCATGATATCATCCATAAAATTATAGAGGACTACGTTGATTATATTTTGGGTAAATATGAACATCGACTCGATCACCTTGTTTTCCTTGAATTCCTTTTTGAGTACCTTATTCATTTCTTCCTTTGTCTTAATCTAGCCAAGTGTGTATTTGGAGTGTTAACTAGAAAAATCCTTGGCTTCATCGTATCCATCAAGGGCATCGAAGTTGACCCTGCCAAAATCAAATTCATCATTGAGATGCATCCTCCTTCCAATCTTAAGCAGATTTTCAATCTCCAAGGATGACTTCAATCAATTTGTCATTTCATATTGCAACTTTCAGATCGTTTCCAACCCTTTCATCATCTTCTTCATAAAGATGTAGACTTCAAATGGGATCATAACTGCCAAAAGGCTTTTGATGATCTTAAGTAATATCTCTTGTCCCCACCAATGTTTACACCTCCACGTGAGGGGAAGCCCTTTTATCTATACATATTTTCCACTGATCATGCTCTATGGGCTATGTTAGCATATTTTGATGATCAAGGTTGTAAGTAGGTTGTTTATTACATCAACCTCACCCTTCATGACTGTGAGACTCACTACACTGAAGCTGAAAATTTTTGTTACACCCTCTTCTTTTCCACGTCTAAACTTCGACACTATCTTCTCAATCACAAAAATTATGTCATTACCAAATTTCATCTTATCAAAATAATGCATTATAAGCCATATCACAATGATTTCATTTCTTGATGGCTCATTCTCATGACCAAGTTTTACCTAGAGTTCATCTCTTAAAATTTTATCAAGGGCCAAGCTATCGAAGACCAATTAGCCGAAACCCCTTTTCCTAGTACGTATCTTCCTCACGAGTAGTTTCCCAATGAATCAATCAATCACTTCCATCATGAGTATGATACCCTTAAGACCCTCTTCTTCAATTGCTCTAAGTGCTAGTAAGGGGGAGGCATTGGCTTCATTCTCTTTCCTCCTAGGGATGTACATATTCCACTCGTAAACAAGCTTACCTTCGAGTGCACAAAAATTATGTAACAGTATGAAGCCCTTATCTTAGGTCTTGAAACTGCTGGCTTTCTAGGTGTTAAAATTATTGACATCTATGGGGATTCTGAACTTATCATCAAACAAGTCATATGTGAGTATCAATGTAAAATTTATACTCTTCAAAAATATTAAGACATTATTCATCTCCTCCTTGAGGCCTTTGATTATTACACAATCCAAGTTGTTCCTCAATCATCCAATCATTTCACTGATACGATGGAATCTATTACAACTCTCATCCCATGGAAAATAGAGGAATCCAAACTTTCTATTGCCATTCATCATAGTGATTGACCATTCTATGACTTACCTCATATTAATCTCGTCGAGTCCAATTCGTTGGATCTTTGGTATTCCCAAATTTTCAATTATCTATCAAAATCCATCATTCCTTTTAATCTATCTAAGAACAAAAGGATGTATTTTCTTTAACGCGCTAATCACTATGTCATTCTTAGTATCATCCTTTATAAGTGTGGATTTGGTATTATTCTTTGATACCTTAAATCCCACGAGTCTTCTGGCATTATCCAAAATGTCTATGATAGAATTTGCGGTGGACACTTTAGTGGCTTAGCCATCGCTAAAAACATTCTTCATCTTAGATATTATTAGCCTTCCCTCAATCATGACTATTGTCAGTATGTTAAGAAATATGTTAAATGTCACTAGCATTCCAATCTTATTCCCATTCCTAGTTAAGCCTTACAACCGGCTCAGAACCTTTCTGTCCCTTCACAAAATGGGGTCTTGATCTCATTAGTGTTATCAATCCTCGATCTTCATAACAAAATCACTACAACTGAGTATTTCACCAAGTGGGTGGAAGAAATCCCACTCACCTCAACCAAATCTGGTCTAATTATTAACTTCATCTATCAGCATATCATTTACCGTTTTAGCATTCCTCACAAATTCATCACAGAAAATGGAAATTCCTTTAAGAATAAAGATCTCAAGATTATTTGTGACTCATTTAATATTAAACTTATCTTCTCTTATCCATACTATCCTCAAGCTAACAGTCAAGCCGAAGTGAATAATAAAACTCTTCGTAACATTCTTTCCAAAACTATTGATCAGTCAGGTCGTAATTGGTATCTTCATGTCCATTTTTATTTTTGGGCTTATCGAACTAACATTCATACCTCCATGGGTGCTATGTAATTTTCTCTTGTTTATGACTCTGAATCCATTCTTCCCCTTGAAGTTAAAATTTCATCCTTTTGCATATCTCTTCACGACTTTGTATCTGATGAAGATCATCACTAGGAGCATTTAACACACCTCGAGTTGTTAGATGAATGCCACCTTCTCACTCTTGAGCATCATCATGTTTATCAAGTGTGCATCAAACATGCTTACAAAGGGCACCTCGGAGAGCACAAATTTCATGTTGGTGACCTTGTTCTTAAAAAATATTGGAACATTACTACTCTAGAAAGGATCCAAGATGGAAATTTTTGCCCCAATTGGATTGTACCATACATCATCACACATAAGTATGGGTCGGGAGCCTATCGTTTGGCCTCCCTCGATGGTAAACCATAAGTCAAACCACTTATCGCATTACACTTATGAACATTCTAGTATTAGCATACCTACCAATGAGCACTTAGTCATATCCTTATATCATTCCTCCATCATTAGCCTCTTCCATCTATCATTGTAATGATTCATAATTATGTGGTATACCATCACTTTCCTATACATGAACTTACATATGGGCACCACGGATCTATCCATAACATTTTCATTATGGATAGGTTCTCCCTCTTTGGTGAGAACTTTGTAATCATTAAATTCATCACCCTTTTGTTTACCTCTTCCAGTCATGCTAAGGATCCTAAAGGTGTCTCTTTTACATTCATCATCGTCTTTTTAGTGGTCTACATATCTATTCCCAGCTCTTCCCCATGTAAAAATAAAAATTCGTGGATGCCCCTATTAAAGTAAAAAAACAGACTACTCCCTCAAAGGACATCTATTCATATAAAAAAAATAAAGATAGAAAAAGAAGAAGAAGAAAAAAAAATCAAATAAATAAACCGATCCCTTGAAGGAAGGCTATCATGTATATCATTATTTCCATCAAAATCATAAATATATAAAGTATACCATACCCTCAAAGGATGGCTACTCTCTCTTATCATGGCATTAAAGGCTTCCAAAAATTATCAACCTTTTATCTTAGTGGCATCCTAAGAAAGCTTCCTGCATTGATCAGATTTCTCATAACAAACTTCCCGCATTGATCAGTTTGCTCTCTTACCCATACCCAGAGTTGGGGCATAGACTTAGGGAAATGCATTTTTAGAAAACCCTCTTCCCACGTACAAGTTACATCATAAACCCCTTTGTCATTTCGACATCAGGTTTATGAGTTCATTCCATATTTCTTTCATGATATTGAGTATAACTAAATATCATTGGTTATATGTTAACACATGTTTTGATCACATGTGCATTACATTACTTGGATTCCCTTCTTGTTTACCTCCAATACGGTTGTAGCAATCCTTTCCTTTCATGCTCTTTGATATGACATAACATTGTTATACCCATATGTCATCAATCATCAAGTTGTGTTCTATCCTAAGGTTTCCACACCTATCTTTTATTCCTTTACAACAACATCTACTCTATCTACATCATTTGTGTATTATCCATCAATAATAAAAAATCCAATTTACATGTTTATCATCTATCATCATCTATGTTTACCATCTATCACATCTATTTTTAGCTAAATATCACATATTATACATTAAAGCATCCAACCATTGCATATAAATTCACCATCATCATCAAATATAAAGTAAAAATATATAATTGCCATTATCATCACATATCCACATCAAAAAATCATAAATCAAATCATCACATCATACAATAGACACATGCTAAACCATGAACAAATCATTCATATATATATATATATTGTTTAAATAAGTGTATCAGTACATCATTGACCTCTAAGGGTCCTCTCTCAAAGAAGAGATGTTATCAAAACTAGTAAAGTTACCATTAGAAAGCCTAAAATATTTCCCTTCTAAAGAAAGTCCCTTTGTCTGTCTCGTGGCCTCATCACCTCTGACTTGGCCCTCTCCTTGGTGTGGTTGAGCCATGCTCACTATACTCCCAGATGGTCTTGGTCTGGACTCCACTCATCACTACATGTACTCCCATTACTTTAGTGTCTGCGGTAGCTTCTTGAACACAATACCCTCATAGTACTTAGCCTCTATGGCTAAGGATTTGTATCGGTCCATAGATATCATGTCAGGAGGTGTCATCTCTCCTCCTCCCTATGAGGTTGTCGGTACACCACTCATAGAATCTAGGGCTATAATCATAGTAAGATATCCTAATCAATCTCTATATGCCTCCCTCTATATCCTATATCTATCTCTCTCCTACTGAAGGGTCTAGAACTCCTATCACGTAGTGTCTCTCTCGTGATGAGTGACATACCTCTTGGTGCTCACCTGAACTAACTCGGTGTGTAGTTGCACCATCTTTGCACTCTCTCCTTGATCACCATCTCCATCTCTGAATCTAGGAGAAACATCCACCTCAATATCCATCTCGTCCTCCTCCTCATACCCTCTCTCTTCAGATACCCTAGCCACCAAAGTAGTGGTCATCCACTTATCAAATCCTGCTCCAACCCCTACATCATCATCATCATCTCATGACGTTATTTCTTCCTCCATTGGGTCTTCCATGTTAGGACTATGAAGATCATTATCTATATCCTCATGCCTATAGGAGAGAGACTCCTCGAGTACTACCTGAATGACCCCAAAATGCTTTCGGAACCTATCAAACTTAATGGCCTCAATAATATTTTTCTTATGGCCCTGTACCCACCTCATCCTCCTCATACCAATCAACTTTGCATATACTCTTGGACATGCAGGGAATTCACTATATTACTTGTCATCTAATATGATCTTCCTCAAGATCTGTAAACCTACCAATGTACATTAATAACTCATGATAACTTTGTACATTAATAAATCATAATAAATATGTGTTAGAAAGGTAGTACCAAATGAGAACAATGTATGATAATCAACTATGTCTGCCAGTACACCTACTAATGTCCATGGAAACTGGGCTCCACCTGAGTTAGGAAACACATATCACGAAATGGACATCATCAATAAAATGATCAATATGCTTCATGCATCCCCATAGTCATACCTCATCTCATAAGAAAACACCCCTAATGTAAATGTAATGTGGGGTGCATCGGCTCCAAACAATTATGTCAACACTTATATTATTCTATCAGCTATGATCGGGACTATCTTCTCCCCTTGTATAGGTAATCTTAAGATGTGGTATACATCCTCCAGGGTGATCGTCATCTCACCGATCCTAAACCAGAAGGTGCATGTATGCATATCATACCTCTCAATCAATGTGGTCATCAACCCCGCATCTTGTGGGATCCTCTGATAATGTCAGAATCCTCCTAACCCCATAGCCGTTAAGTGATCCAACTCATTGTTGGCTATGTCCCCTTGGATTTAGTCATATATTTCTAGGACTCGGTCTCTCAAATACAAGGTTTTTCTGGCCTGTAGTCTCCAATCAACAAATCAAACATCAGATCCTTTGTCATCCATTTCATCATTAAACTTCATCTAAAACAAAAATTACTCATCCATTTATCCTACCATGCCCAGTCGATGCCGACCTAGGTTGGGTTGACGTGTCCAAGGACCGATCGACACTTTTTAGGGCTAATTCAAAGATGACCCATCCAAATAATTGCCAATTGCCCCTGGCGTCATCCAAATTTCCAAAAAAAATACAAAAAATAAAAATTAATAAAACATATTTTTTTTAAAAAAAAAGCATGGGTTTTCACTACTCACCATCTTGTGCACCCTCTAGCATTTCCTGGCTACTCCTCCAACCTCCATCTATCAATATCCTCTTATAGCTTTCACCTCTCAAATCATTACTTACATGCATCAAAATGAGCATCGTTGGCCAACTTTCAAGATTATATAGCCGCTGACCCAAGTTGTTGTCGACCCCTTGGGTCTCCGTCGATCATCCTTAGGCTTTGTCGACTCACTTTGATAACTCTCATTTTGACTTTCATGTATATGTTATCGTGTCCTTTTCTAAGGAACCATTTATTTATCCATGTCTTCTCTCAAAGTCCATATCTGTGGCCATATTTATTCCCCCTTGGGGCATTTTATCTCAACACTTTTTTATATCTTTTTCCTTTTTGGCCATTTCCTTACCCTTTTTTGGGGCACCATTACCTCCATCATTGTCGTTTGTGGACACATACTCTTCAATCGATTCCTCACATATGAAGGGTTTCACATTATTTTAACATTTGGTTATTTATAGATTTTATGTATGCCTATGACCCATTATTCGTCACAACTTGCATACACTTGAAAAGTTTCCCATTGGATTCCATCCATTTCACTGTGAGTTTCACTGACTCATAGTCCCACAGGAAATTTTTGTCATCTCCCTGAAGACCATGACATTTTTTTACTACTAATGTGACTCCTAAAATCACCGCCATATTTTTAATTTGTTGATTTGAATCCTTCTTTATTGGGGCATCTTTCCTTGCCTTATCATTTTACCCATTTTTCTTCTCCCTCCTACCCTTATTCATTAACCTCTTTCTACCTCATGATTAATTCCCCTTTGCCTCATCGATCCCTCATTTGAGAGGGATCTCATCATCAACCATTTTTCATCCTTCATCCTACCCTTTGTATCTCATCATTTTTGTCTCATGGCTTGCTTGTACAAACCACTCAACAGAAAAGGGGCAAATTTAGACACCAAAATTTGGTATCCCTATCCTTGTTTCCCACATCCAATTCTTTCACCATGGTCCTATCTATATGCCTTTTATTCTAATTCATATCTTTTCTCATCTTTCCTATCTATTAGCCTATCAAATTTTATTCTTAATTAATCCTCATTGATCATCCTATTATCCTCATCTCATTTAATTATTCCTAGTTTCCCTTCTCTAGGTTTTTTATTATCTCTAACTACCTAGTTGCTTATCCCTAGATTTTATTTAATCTATTTCACCTACCACCTACCCATGACACTTCCCTAGGAAACCGTAACCCACCTATATGCTTTAAAGATCTTATCCTAATCCATAAAACCCCCATTTCTCTAATAAATCACCCTTCCACTGCAAAAAGGGATGGTTCCCTGCAGTTGGTAGCTACCCACCTAGGTCACTGTTGACCCTATTAATCTGGTTTCACTCCCCTTCAAAATGAGGCATAATGAGATTTTTCTTGTGTTTTTGTGATCTTATCTTCGATCCTGAGCTTTCTTGCAACTGTTATAGTATTCTTAGAGTCCCTTAGAGCTTATTTGCATCACTTTTGGAGACTTTGGGGAGTTTATATTGATCTTATATGCAGTTCCAACTTCCATCATAGCTTAATTTTAAGCTTCTCCTTTTAGTCATCTTGTTTTTAGGTCATCCATTAAAATCATCCACCTTCGGCCTTGTTCGATACTACCCATGTTTTCATCATTTATGTTAGGTCACTATCAACCCAGCCTTGTGTTTTCATCCATTCTTCCCTTCAGGTCCTCATAGGCATGATTCTCTGTTATATTACTATTTCCAGTTCTCAAGTTTGTCACTCTGCTTCTCTATAAGTCCAATTTTTTTCTCCCTGTCTCTAGTCACCACAAACTCAACCAATTCATCATAAAAATGTGTCATGTTAACCATCCAATCAATCTAAAACCTCATATTCTTGCATCATGTTTGCTTCCTTGTCTCATATTTGCCTCTGCAGGTTTTTTCAGTGTTTTTAAGCCATTGTGATCACTTAATTTGCACTCAAATCCCTCCAGATCTGCATTTTCAACTTGTTGTCTAGATCCATCTACTCAGGTCACTATCGACCTGCCCTCTGCAACCTAGGTCACCATCGACCCTACTAAGAAAACTTATTTTGTGTTGCTTTAGATCAAATATGTAATTTTTATCTATTTCTACAATTTCCAGATTCTGTTTAGTTTTAGTTTCTGAATGCTATTCAGTCCTTTATAATTGATTTTTTCATTTTTTATAAAATATGAGGGTTGACATCCACATAAGGAAGTTAGCTCTTCTTGGAACCGACTTCATCAGGAAACCCCCTCATCTACCATCTAATCCATTTTACTTTTAGTTACCTTTGTCATGTAGGTTCATTGAGTTTGCAACGAGGAAGTATACTTTGTGCTTGTTCATTTATCACCATCCTCTTCCAAGGTACCTTAAACTCGTGCATATTTGAAGCCATTTGTTTTATTTAGTAACTAGTTCACTAATCTGAACACGAAAGAGAAAATTCAGTCAAAAATAAGAACAAAACGAATCAAGCCAAGGCATCTAACAGTAGTGGATCAAAAGAGTTAGCTGTTAAGGAACATACCTTTGGTTTGTATCACTCATCAAAGCTAGTCTTTGAATACTCTCTAGTACCCTGACCTAAGTTCTCCAACATGCCCAAAGTGGCCACGATTCTCATAGATCCATCAAAATCCATCCAGACTTCCTTGATGCCTCCAACTTCATAGCTATTTTTAAAAATCTGTTCACAAGGCCTGTCCAAAAGGCCTTGAATTCCTTCTCGACACCCCATGGAAAGTCAAGATCATATCCTAAAATGCAATGTGGATTCAATAGAGTAGGATTATAATATTGAGTATTATAGATGAAGTAAAGTTGAACTATAGGAGTTTTTGAAACATAATAATGCTCAATTCCTATAAAATCAATTTGATGCCTTAGATGGCCTAGATGCGGATGGTATGACCCTTAACCAATGTTTATCATTAATTTTAATTCATGGAATGTATGGGGAATTAAAAAATCCAATCACAATTATATTATTCGTGATGCTTTCTAAAACATTACCAACTTAGATGTTTTGTATTTGTAGGAAGTTAAAGTTATAGGTTTTTAGTTGTCAATAATTTGTAAATCCATTTAGCCTGATAGCCTGGGTTTTACTAGTTAGGGCATGGGGAATTAATTTCCTTTTTTTCTCCTAAATGGCATCCCTTCTTTATGGATCATAATGTCGACCCCACCAATCAAGCCACCTGGGCTCTATTTAATATTGAAATCCACCCTTTTTGTTGAGTTGTGGAGATTAATCACTTCACTAACAGGATTTTACAGACTTGTTGGAATACACAATAACCAACATTAGTTAAATAACCACCATCGGTCACCCATGGACTAGTATTGGTCATGAAAGGAGGAATCGACACCGTTTAGGGATAATTGACATCGGTTTCCTATGCGTGACTATTATAATTAAGTTGCAGGAATTAGATCTATATTTAGTTGTAAATAGAATCTAATGGTTGTAATTGCATAGTAAAGTTCCATAAGATTGTACATTTATATATAAACATAAATCTAGGGTTTAGAAGGGATAATTAAATTGAGAATAGAAAACAGTTTCTTTTGAGAGAAAAAGAGAAATTTGTAGAGAAGAAAGTACATGACATCCAAGAAAGTGTGGAAGATTGCAAATATTCATTTTATTTCCTTTGTGATGATAAATTGGTTGTTTTTTGGTGGATGTAGCCCACACTAGGTGAACCACGTTAAATCTTATGTACTATTTCTTCGTGTTTATTTCCGTATTGATTTTTTTATGTTTAGATATGATTAATATATTTGTACAATAGGTGTGCTAACCCCAAAAAATGGTATCAGAGCATCTTTTTTTGAGGGTTGTGTGTGTTAAAAAATTTACTCACAAAGGGATTTCTGATTGAGTCGGAGTAAATCAATGGGAGAAGAAAGAAAATTCAGAGTAGATAAATTTGATGGACGTGACTATCTAATATATAAAATGTAGGTGGAGGATTATCTGTATCAAAAAGATTTATACTTACCGTTGGATGAGAAGGAAAGACCTATAAAGATGATTGTTGAAGAATGGAGGATTATTGATAGAAAGGCTCTGGGATCTATAAGATTGAGCCTGGAAGCATATGTGGCTTCGAATATTAGCGAAGCAGGATCTACGATAGAGTTGATGAAATATTTAGAAAATCTATATGAAAAACTTAATGTTTCAAATAAAGTTTATTTGATGAAAAAAATGTTTAATTTAAAGATGCAAGAATGTGGATTTGCATCAATTCATTTGAATGATTTCCAGTCTATTGTAAATCAATTAAAATCATTTAGGATTGCGTTTGAGCATGAAGTGAAAGCAATTTTATTATTATTCTGTTTACCAGATAGTTGGGATAACTTGGTAATGGTTGTTAGTAATACATCATCTGCTACTAATGTTTTAAAGTTTGATGATATGGTTAGTATAATCTTGAATGAAGAAACACACAGGAAAAGTACAGGAGAATCATCATTTTGGAATGCTTTGAATTTAGAAATCATGGGAAGGAAGAAGGAGAGTTCTAAGAGCAAGAATAATGGGAAATCAAAATATAACAATAGTAGATCTAAATCCAGAGGTAGAGGTATAATCTACTGGAATGTGGAAAGAAAGGTCATGCAAAGAAGGATTGTTGGTTCAAGGAAAACAAAGAGAATGTACCAGATAAAGGTAAAGAGGAAAATGTTGCTACAAAAGAGGTAATGCAAGATGCCCTAATTCTCTCCTTAGATAATAAAATTGATTCATGGGCTTTAGATTCAGGACCTTATTTCCATGCAACCCCTAATAAGGGTTATTTCAGAAATTATGTCCAGGGTAATTTTGGGCATGTTTATTTAGGAGATGATGAACCATGAAATATTACTAGTAGAGGTGAATTTCATCTTAAATTTTAGAATGGAAATACATTGATATTGAAATATGTGATGCATGTTCCAATCCCTAAAAGAAATCTAATTTATGCAGGACAATTATGTGAAATTGGTTGCATGGTTACATTCATAGCCTAATCTTGGAAAGTTACCAAGGGATCTCTTATTGTAGCAAGATGTAAGAAGGTAGGATAATTGTATTTTTCCACCTATATTATTGATTCTTTTTCTATTCTATCTACTTTAGATTTAGATACAAGCATGTGGCACAATCGGCTAGGCCATATGATTGAAAAGGGAATGCAAATATTAAAGACAAAGGGTAAGTTATCAAATCTGAAATGTGTAGATCTTAATTTTTGTGAGCATTGTATTTTCAGACAAAAGAAGAGAGTAAGATTTCTCAAATTTGGGTAAACAAAGAAAAAGCATAAATTGGAGCTTGTACACTCAAATGTGTGGGGACTAGCCCATGTATCTTCTCATGGAGGATCCATATAATATGTTACTTTCATTGATGATGCCACAAGAAAGGTATGGGTTTATTGTATTAATCATAAATATGATGTTTTTGAAACTTTTAAAAGATGGAAAGCTCTTATTGAAAATGAATTGAATTCAAAGTTAAAGTGCCTTAGATCTGAAAATGGTGGTGAGTACTACAACAAGGCTTTCAATGATTATTGTTTAGTAAATGGAATATGCAAAGAAAGGATGGTTCTTAGAACACCATAGGAGAATGGTGTTGTAGAGAGAATGAACATGACAATCATGGATCATGCTAGAAACATGAGGATACATCTTGGATTGCCCTTACATTTTTGGGTGGAAATAGTAGACACGACAATTTATTTGATTAACCGTGGACCTTCAAGTGCAATAAATGATGGAATACTAGAAGAAGCTTGGACTGGAAAAGAGGTAGATCTATCTTTTCTTAGAGTATTTGGCTCAGAAGTTTTTGTGCATATTGATAAGGAAAATAGAAAGAAATTAGATGCTAAATCCAAAAGATGTACTTTCATTGGTTATGGATTTGGTGATTTCGTATTTCGGTTTTGGGATTTAGAAGGTTCTAAGATAATTAGGAGTCGTGACATTGATTGGAATGAAAAGATAATGTATAAGGATAAAGTTTTGGTACCCAAAGGTGAATAGGTGGAGCAGTCGGTGGATGAAAATGAACTCTCAGATTCAAAATTAACACCTACAAGTTTGTACAATAACTAGTATCGGTTTACCCTTGACCCGCATCAGTCCCATATACTAGCATCTGTTGCAGAAGAGACATACTAGAATCAGTTAGATGAACTGATGTCGGTTATAGAAGAGATAGACTGGTGTCGGTTAGATGAATTGATGTCGGTAGAAGGTGGCTAAAGTCGGTCACTATCAAAAGTAGATACAAATCTACAAGATGAGAAGATTGAGCCTTCAGCACCCCAAATCTCAGTGAGAAGGTCATAAAGGGTAAATAGACCTCAATAAATATTTTCACCTTCCTTTTCTTATTTATTATTCAATGATAGTGGTGAACCAAAAATATTTTAAGAAGTAATGTAGGATAAAGCCCACAAGCACTGGGAGCATGACATGAATGAGGAGATGGAATCCTTAGAGAAGAAACACACATGGAATTTGGTTAAGTTTCCAGCATGTAAAATAAAATTATAGAACAATTGGGTTTATAGGATCAAGGAAGAAAAGGGTGGACAAAATAGATATAAGGCAAGGCTTGTAGTAAAGGGATTTACATAGAAAACATGTATTGAATTTGGTGAAATATTTTATTCTATTGTTAAGATAACTTCTATTCGTACTATATTGAGTTTAGTTGCAGATGAGGATTTGCATTTAGAGAAATTTGATGTCAAGACTATATTTCTTCTTGGTGATTTAGAGGAAGAGATTTATATGAATCAACCACTTGGGTATGAAGTCAAGGGTAAGGATAAAATTGTGTGTAGATTGAAAAAGAGCATATATGGGCTCAAACAAGTTCTAAGGCAATGGTATATGAGGTTTGATAGTTTCATGCACGAGTAAAGTTATTTGAGATGTGAATCTAACCATTGTGTTTATTTCAAGATGCTTGGAAATGGGAGCTATATTATTTTTTTATTGTATGTGTATGATATGATTATTGCATGATATAGTATGTAGGACATTAGTGAGCTTAAAGAAAAACTAGCTCACATATTTGTAATGAGGGATTTGAGACCTGCAAAGAGAGTTCTTGGCATAAAAATTCACAGAGACAAGAAAATAGGAAGTTGTATTTGTCTCAGGAGCATTATATCAATAAGGTTTTGGAAAGGTTTAATTTTTGAAATTCAAAACCTGTAAGTACACCTATGGTTGGACACTTAAATTTGAGAAAAGATCAGTGTCCTACATCACACAAGGAGGTTGAGTACATGACACAAGTTTTGTATACTTTAGCATTTGGGAGCTTGATGTATGTTATGGTTTATACTAGACCAAACATTGTACAGGTACTGGGAGTTGTGAGGAGATTTATGGATAATCCAGGTAAAGAACATTCAAAATCAATCTAATGGATTATTAGGTATTTGAGAGGTACATATGGTATATAGTTATGCTATGGAGGGTTATATACTTCTTTACATGGCTATGTGGATTTAGAAATTGCTGGTGATTTGGATGGCAGGAGGAGCACCACTTGAGATGTTTTCATAGTAGGTGGTACGATAGTTAGCTAGATTTATAGATTGTAGAAGGTTGTGGACCTATCTACTACAGAGGTTGAGTGTGTTGCAGCTATAAAAGCTAGTAAAGAGATGATATGGATGAGAAGGTTCATAGAAGAGTTGGGAAAAGAGCAAGAGGATTACAAATTATACAATGATAGTCAAAGTGTAATTCATCTAGCAAAAAAATCAGCATTTCATTCTAGAATGAAACACATTCAGTTGAGATATCACTTCATACAATAGGTATTGGAGGATGGGCAGTTGAAGTTGGAGAAAATTCATAAAAAAAAGAGAACCCTTTGGATATGTTAATGAAGCCATTGTCAGAGGAGAATTTGAAGCTACACTCTAATTATTTTGGTCTTCAAGTTTGATACTTGAAGAGGGAAAAACATGCCAAAGGAAAGAATCAGAGTGTAGTGCCCACTTCCCTTTGACACTTTTAGATATTGATTTTGATACTATTAATCATATTATGGACACTATTATGTTTTGTGTTAGTATGATCATTAGATGTTAGATAATGGATTATTATTGATCTAGATTTGGTTATTATGCATGATGGTTACTAGAAGCATTTTCTATATGTGGTCGATGATATATTGTTTGACATGGACATATTATAGATTTTAATTTGGACTTATGATATTGGATATTTTGAGTAGATTTGGTATGGTAGATTTTGATGATGATATAGTTGGTTTATTTAATTAAAAATGATAATGTTGAATTATTGATATTGTTGTGATCTATGTGTTTGGATGATTTTGAGATATTGTTTATATCATGTTGGATGCTCTGATATGAGCATGAGGCTGAAGGAGGTATTTACATTTTGCAGGTTAAAAATCACAACAATGTCGGGGGACTGGAGACTAACCATATTAAAATTCTGGGTGAATTCAATAAGGTCACCATGGCAATTGTGTTATGAGTGTGTGTGTGTTGTGTTATGTTAGGAATTCCCATGGGGGAATTTCCATTATATGTGACCATGGGATAAGTTTTTTATTTATGTGTTCCTTTTTTATTATTATTATATGTACTTTATTTGTAATGTGTTCCTTCTTTTAATTAATTTGAATGTGGTAGATTAATGTGATAGTCATATAGTTAAATTTTATTTAAATTAAATTGGGATGTGGAATGTGATTAATAAAGTTGTTGTCTTAGATATTAATGTTTGAAGAGTGTGTAAGTTAATGTTGAAAGGATGTGTAAGAAACATGTAAGAGTATGTAAGGCGGATTTTGGAAGGTCTAGCACTCCATTTTTTATGGAATTCGAATTTGACCTTGGAGGCCAAATTTGGAGGCTTGTGGGACAAGTTAAACTTGTCCCACACCTCTTAAAATGATCCACCAACCATGCCTATGGTTTGGAGGTTAAATATAGGTATTTATAATGCATTTTGAAGTGATAATATGTAAGTTTTAATTGCACTTCCCTTACATGTTTTTAATTTGGTCCTTTTGGGGTATGGGCATTTTTGGAGTATGTAAGTGATTTTGTCATTTTTATTTATTGTGTTTTGGTGAAGGATGTTGAATTTCCTCTTGGGGTTGAGGAAGAATGATGTGGCATCCCACATGGATCCACATCATCCTCTTCTCTTCCCTCTCCTATAAAATTGAAACTCCTTGCTTGTTTATGGTTGTTGAAACTTTGTTATTTCCTCTTGGGGGTGCATTTTTTGGTTGTTGTTTTGGAGCTTGTTGTGGAGGAATCTTGGAGTATTTTTTCATGCTTATACTTTGCTGGTTTGGACTACACTTTGACATTGTAGAAAGATTGTGAGCTTGGAACAAACTCCATTATGGAGAGGTAGGCATCTTGAGCTATGTTTTAAATGTTTTCCTTCTCTTGCATGCATGTTTAAATGGTGTTTGTGTTTGCATTCTTGGCTGGCTAGGTAGAATGCTTAGGGCATGGTGTAGGAGAAGGCTATGGGGATTTCGTATGGGGGGCATAAGGGATTGTCAATGACATAGTTTTATTGTGGAGGGAGTTTTGGTTTTTGATCCACCTTGGAAAATAAATTGCTTGCGTTTCTTACTATGGGGCAGCATAAGGGATAAAATTGGGGGGGGGAATAAGGGGGGGTTGGGAGATATAAGGTTTATGGGGTTGATATGATTATTGGCGGTATGCATTTTGGTGGATGCCTAATTCTAAATTGGGAGGCATAAGGAGTTCCCCATAGTTCTTGCTCTTGTTGGCTTGCTTGATCAAGCCTGTGTGTTATATGAATTGTTTCAAATGTAGTTGGGAACTACTATCTTATTTTGAACTGTGCATTTTTTTGATTTTCTGCATTATGAATGTTGCTTATATGTGATAGAATCCCTTGTTGCCATGTGTTGATATTCATGCTCCTTTCAATATGTTTGGGGCTCGGGGGCCAATGGGGAAGGATGGCTTCTCCTTTCTAATTGGATGTCTTGGTTGGGTGGAGAGCATTTCCTTTCCCCCTTCCTTGTTTTGATCAAAGTTGCAAAGAAGAAGAAACAAGCATGCTAGTACTATTTGGAGAAGAAATTTCACAGTTTGATAGTCATTTTCTTTTGAGAAAAATTCATTGTAATCCCTTTCCACTTTGAGTGGATGAGTGTATAAATGTTGTAATGTGAATTATTAAATTGATGATAGAAGTTTGAATTTGAATTGAGAAATGTAAGGAAATATAATTGTTCTCTATTGTTGCAAAAGAAATGTAAATGATATTCTATGCTTTATATTTTGAAATTTGAAAACCAAATCAAATTGGAAAGGAGATCAGTTGTAAAGTTATTTGAATTATCAATAAAGGATGGCATTTTTTCTTTTAAATTTGTATGGTAATGTATACTATATTTGTATTAATGTCCATGAATGAGATTCTATTTTGAAAAAGAATAAGAAACAGTGTTGTATGTTTTATGTGTTGTATTTGAATACAAATGGAAGGTGATAAGCTGAAAAGAATGCATTGTTAATCATCAAAATATTTCATTCCTTTCTTAACAGCGCTTTGCATGTTAGATGTGAATTATTGTTGAAGATTGATTGCTGTTGTAAAGAAGAATGCATATAGAATGAAAGTCAATGTTATTTTCCTTGCAAAATGTATATTAAAACTGAAATAAGAGATGTAGTTTCTTTTAGAATTGGATGGAGGATTTAATAAGCAATGTATTTGACTAAGTTAGGAATCATGTGCATGTTTAAATGACAAAATGGAGATTTCAATTTAAAGAAATAGTTCACTGTAATATACTTCATTGTGATAATTCACATTTTAATAAAAATAAACAGTTCATACTTGCACTAAAAAATAAGTTATGAAACTTTTAAATTCACATTTAGGAAGACTTAAGAAAATCAAATTCACTACAATAGTCAAGAATGAATATCCAAAACTTAATGAATTTCAATTCGAAGCTTGCACAGTCATTTTTCTGTCTATTACCAAAAAAATGCAACCTTGAACAGATTAGATAAATTGACTTCCCTAAAAAACTCTAAACCCTCCCTAAACTGATCCTCCATGTTTTTTTGACATGTTGAGTGAAGGAGGAGTTCTAATTTTATCAAAATCATAAGTTGGAAATTGCCAATTTGCCAAATTAAGGCTTGCAGATCATTTTTACAAAATTGACCCTTAAAACTTCATTTAAAAGCAAATTTGATGTTCCTTGTGCAAAGAGGGCTTCGAGAAATTTCTGAAAAGTCCTTGTTTTCCCAAAACTGAGCTTTCTAGCTCAAGTTATGACACTTTGAAGTTTTTGTGCCTTGGTGGGAAAATTTGGGAAAATTTTCCCTGTCGGGCCCGCAAGCCAAAAATTTCCCATTAAAATTGTCCTTAGAAAATTTTCACTTTTCCCTCCGCTGGCCCGTAGCCAATCAAAGGCTACCACGTGTCCTCCAGGGGCTAAGGCGGAGGCACAGATGAATTTTACCCCTTAAAACTTTTTGAAAATTTTTAGAAAATTTTTACTTTTCCCTCCGCCGGCCCGCAACCAATCAGAGGGTGCCATGTGTCCCCTTGTGGCTATGGTGGAGGTGTGGGTTCTTTTAAAGCCCTTAGCTTTTTAATTTTTTTGGGAAAAATTTCCATGTTGACCCTGCCAGCCCGTGGCCAATGAAAGCATGCCACGTGACACCTTGGGGTGGTGGCGGGGGTTCAGGAGAAAATTCATTTTTGGGCCTTTAGGAAAAATTTCAAAATTCCTTCCGTAGTCTGCAACTTTGCATTCTCCCTCATTTTTCCTCCTTCGGTGGGCGCGCAGACCCATGTATCCTTTCTTTATTTTTTCCCCTTCAGGCACAAAGCACTAAATCGGTATGCTGCCTCGCCCTTCCCTTTTGCCCTTTCTTTTCCCTTTTTTACCTTGCGCTCAGGACTTGACACATGTCCCCTAGGGACTTGTGGGGGCACGAAGTGTTTTTTGACTTTGAACCATGCATTGGGACAATTTCCCAATGCTGTCCTATGACCCTCCAACCCGCTCAAGGTGCACTCCTCCTCTTGCCACGTGTCCCTCTGGGAAAATTTGATCCCAGAACTCCACCCACTCATAACTTGAGTTCTGCTTGGAGTTAGGACGACTTCTTTATATCACCGAAAAGGTGAAATTTTTTCCTATCCATTGGAAATGGTTTAGGGAAATTTTAGAAGCATTAAGTATGAGAAAAATATAGTTGAAGTTCTGAGTCTGTTAGAGAGCAGGCATGGGGTAAGATTACTCCCTAAACCTAACTAAAATATGTAACCCTAATTTTGGAACCCTGTGAACTTGATATAAGTTAATAAAGGAACCTTTTGTATTAGTAAATAGCTTTTTTTCAGGAACCTATTAAGTGAAAACTGATGTCTTGCAATTTAGTTGTAGACACTACAAATAAAAAAATATCCCATAATTTTCTAGCTAACCCTAGGTTGTTTCTTGGGTCTCAAGTGGTTGTTTGAATGGGCATGACATAGAGGATGGATTTGTATGCTACAGTGTAAAAATTTATCTCCAAGTGTGATATTGTTGAGTTTTGGAGCTTAATCTCTTCATTAGCATGCTTTTGCAAACTTGATGGAATACACAGTAACCAATTTTGGTTGACAAACCACCATCAGTCACCCATGGACTGAAATTGGTCAGGAAAGGAGGAAACAACATCGAATAGGATTAATCGACATTGGTTAAGGCTAACTGACATTGGTTACTTGTGCATGACTATTATAATTAAGTTACAGGAATTAGATCTATATTTAGTTTTAAAGTGAATCTAATGGTTGTAATTGTATAAATAAAGTGCCTTAAGATTGTAGATGCATATATAAGCATAAAGATAGGGTTTAGAAGGGAGAATTCAATTGAGAATAAAAAAAAGTTTCCTTTGAGAGGAAAAGAGAAATTTTTAGAGAAGAAAGTACAGGACATCCAAGAAGGTGTGGAAGATTGTAAATCTTCATTTTATTTCCTCTTTGATAATAAATTGGTTGTTTCTTGGTGGACGTAGCCCACACTGGGTGAACCACGTTAAATCTTGTGTATTGTTTCTTCTTGTTTATTTTTGTATTGATTATTTTATGCTTAAATCTAATTAATATATCTATACAACCGATGTGCTAACCCCAACACTTTTGGATTCATCAACATTTATGCCTCTAATGATGCAGCTGAAAGGGATAATATTTGGCGGTGGATAGCCAATGTAATCCCCGATGCCTATTGGGTCATTTGTAGCGAATTTAATATGGTTGAGTTACCCAAAGATAAATATGGGAAGCTTTGTGTAGTGGAAAAATGACAAAAGGGAGGCATGGTTTTATATGCATAGTAAATTTGGGTTTTATGACCTAAACACTTCTTGCAAACTAACCTCTAAGACATGGTTCACTTGGTCTAATCTCCATTGTGGATCAGATCGGGTTCTTAAATAGCTCGACAGGGTCATGTTGTCCACTCTATTTTTTTGAGTTTGAAAAAATTTATTCCTTTCCTGTGGAAGTGATTCCATATTTTTTCCTTTCTTACCACTGTTCTATTTAATTATGTATCACTTAGCAAGCTAAGAGGCCTTTTAGTCATAAAGGGCAATTTTTTCTCAATATGACCTTGATAGAACATGGACCCAAAATCAATCATATCAAATGAGTGTGGAATTTAACACATTGGCCATGCCATCTTCTTAACCATCATCAACCTCTTTCGTCTAGTTGGAATCAATGGTAGGAGGATGAAATTATTAGGACAACTAGATTCCTTATAATCTATGGTCAATAGCTGGCCAACATTTGGTGCCACTCCTACTCCACTACCTCCTCTACTCTTAGTCGGGTAGTGGTGGTGCTTGAGGGAAATCCATTCTATAAAATATTGAAATTCTAGGTGGTAGAGATTAGACAAAAAATCTAAATTGAGGACAACTACAATTCTTAGGGAACTCAAATTTGTGCCCTCTATTGGCTCAAGGTTCGGGATCAAGTTTTGTAATAATTATTTCTTTCACTCAAATCCAAACATTCCTTTTAGAAAATCTGAGCCATTTGTGATGGCAGAACACGACTCACGGATTCCCAACTCATGTTACATGCCTTTGTTAATCACTACAAGCTAGTCTTCCAAGCTCAAGATCCTTTGAAAGAGAGAAAGACTTCCTTAGATTAATCTTTGGCTACTGTGCCATGTAATATCTCTTAGGCATAGAAAATTACTTAAGATCGTATTCTCTCCCTCGATGACTTATAGGAAACATTCATGCAAATTTCTAATGACAAGGCTCCCGTATGTAATGAATTCTATGAATTTTATAAATCGCTATGGGATATTGTTGGCCTGGACCTTTTTCAGGTCTACCTGGAAGGATTTCAGAGCCATAATCTTGGCCCTCATATTAACAAAGTAAATATCAAGTTCATACCTAATCTTGTAGACCCTGAGATGATAAGTAATTGGTGTCCTATAACCTTGGTCAATGTATCTTACGAGGTTATTGCCAAAGCTCTTGTCGTTCAGTTGCATCACATTCTTCCTACCATTATACAGATAGAAAAAATAGGCTTTATCCAAGGGGGTTATATCCTGAATATCGGCATTATAATCAAGGAAGGCATGGATCGGGCTCATAGATCCAACCAATCATACCTTTTCATCAAAATCGACTTCAAGAAATCCTATGAAAGGATTGAGTGGCATTTCATTCTTACTATGCTTCAAGTGCTTGGTTTTGGTCCAAACTTCATTCAATCTATCAAGATGATTTTTGCAAATTCCTCCACCCAATTCACCATTAATGGGCATAACTCGGCTCCATTTGGTATTTTCAGATCCATCCGGCAAGGATGCATGTTGGTGCTCACTCTTTATGACCTTGTGGCTGAAGGTTTTGACTATCTATTTGCCAAAGAAAAATCTCAGGGGCTTGTCAAGGGAATTTATTTAACTTCATCTAATAGCTCCCAACTGATCAATGATCATTTTGCAGATGATTCCTTCCTTACACTCATTGAAGATTAAAGGAACATTAATAATGTTATGGAGTTCCTCGAAACTTTATGTTTAACTTTAGGCTCTTCCATTCAATGGAAAAAACGTAATGTTATAGACAATCCTTCCTCCTTGTGCCCTCATGGATGGTTATGTGTAGTTGGAATATACTCAACCATGGTGAGATGTTTAAATTTATTGGTATTCATTTTTCCTTTCAAGCTTTACATGCATATCTTTGGCAGTATGTCATGCAGCAGGCAGCTCGAAAAATGGAATACTAGATAACTAAGTCGTTGTCTTTAGTGAGAAAATTTTGGATCTGCTCTAAAGTTCTTGAAGCCATGCATGTGATGGGTGTCCTTATTCCCTTCATTTAATCAACTCTTTGTTGATTTCATATTCAAACCAGGGGTGGTGTTCGAAGCTATATGCAACAAGAAATATTAGTGATCTAGTAACTGAATGTAGGTATTTGTTTCTTTTTATATATTTTATGGGGGATTTTCTCAATTTCTTGAGGATTTCTTGGCCAAAACCTTATTGAAATCAAAATATGAAAACTTGCTGGAAGTAAACACTCTCTACATAAATAAATTGTTAGAAATAAACACACATTTGCATAATGGAATAGATTGTTGTAAGTAAACACATGTTACAAAAATAAACACACTTTCTTTAGAAATAAACACACAATTGAGAATGTTGAAAGATGGTTTCAAAGAAATAATAATATAATCTAGAACACCTACAGGAACAAAGATGATTTCAAAGAAATAAGAATATAATCTAGAACACCTACAAGAACAAGTATACAACAGATTTCAACTTGAGTAATCAAAACCATTTACATAATTAATAGATCTATAATATTTTCTTTGGAAATATAAATACCAATAAAACAAAGATCCTGGTTCTTGGAAGAGTGGGCCTTTGCTCCATCTTGAAACAGGATTTGACAACTTAATATACTCTCAAAATAGAAATGGATTTTTTATTGATAAAATGTTCTGCATTACAAAAATGTACTGTCTCTTTCTATCTCTTTGTGTCTTTATCTATGTATACATATATCTATCTATCCATAGGTCTTCATATATATACTTCTTCCACAAATGCATTTACAGCCATCGTTGTCCTACTGATTCAAATAGAACCGAATCGTGCCCAAAATAGATGTTGAATTGGATCATGGATGGACGTATTGTTGTATGATAGTTATCCCTAGATCTGTGAGTATGAAGAATTAGAAATCTTATAATCTGCTCTTGATTGAAAGGATCATTGATTTCTAAATCACCGGACATTGTTGGAATAAACAAATTCTCACTGGTTCTAGAAATTCAGAGAAGTTCCGCAACTAAAGGAAATCATTCAAGATCTAACTGTGAAGGTTCCGGAGCTACATGCAGGAGTTCTGGAAATAGGTCTGAAAGTTCCAGAACTAAGTGATGGAGTTCTAGAACTAAGTCTGAAAGTTCCGAAACTAAGTGATAGAGCTCGTAACTGCGTAATGGAGTTCCAGAACTAAGTCTGGAAGTTCCAGAACTGAGTCGTATTGAAACCAATGCTTCCAAAAACATGTTAACCACTTCATACTTGTTCTTCTGACTGATTGTGATGTATTTTATTACAAAATTGAATTTCCAAATCACTTGTTAGGAATTACAGAGTTTTTAAACGTTAGAACTATAATCAACAAAAGATGGACAATTACATCCTAACTTATATTAGATCAAACAAAGGTCACAAAATGTAATCAAACTTGATAAAAAGGAGTGTAAAATAAGATCATTTATTGTACATTAACAAGACATATTCTGGCCTCATCATCTCCCCCATACTTACTTGTTTGTAAGTCCTATTACAAACTTTACTCTTCAAACATTGGGTTGTGTATTCTACATTCCAATTGACTGCTCAGGTCAAATGGTTGAAACTAAATATCCCAGTGTTTTAGTTCAGAAACACTATACCCTAATCATGTTTCTACTTTTGTCTTCCATTACTCAAATTGAGTGGGATCTTGAGGTTCTCTTTTTTTCAATGGAGACATGGGAGTGAGAAGAAGGGGAGGCTTTGTTCTCATTCCCATCCATATGCCCCTGTGATTTTCATTGATTTGAGGGATTAGTTTGCATAAAGCTTTTTCTCTTTCCAAACTCCAGATCAAATTTTTGGGAGATATTACTTCCCTTCTCCTCAATGAAACTATAAGAAGCTCCCATATTTTGAAACATCCATCATAAATCTCCTAAAAATTTTCCCCCTCCTAAAATGTGAAGGCATCAATATTTTTTTGTAAACTGGCAAGATAATGTGTCTCGAACCGTCTATCAAAGGCATGGGTTCTAAAATGCTTAACGAAAGCATATGGTTTACCAAAATGAGCCCTCTTACAGAGACCAAATGAGATAACTTTCAATAGATTCTTAGAATCCCTTTCCTTCTATGCAATCTGATTTTGAATAACAGAAATAAATGCATTAAGTTGGCTTTCTCCCACATACAAATTGATCATGAAGCTTGTGTTCTTTTCTTGCATAAGATTACAGAGATAGAATTCATAGAGAAGATTTTTCTACTCTACATTGGATGAAAAATAGGTTGTCATGAACTCAAATTCATATTTTATTTCGTGTGGAAGGCCACATGAAATTCTTGACAATTGTCAGTGAATGAATTGTTCTTCTAGAAACATGCTATATGTAGCAGAATGTCTCCTACATGCAAGTAATTTTTCACTCATTATGCAAACCATTTGTATTTTTACAAGACATTTCAATTTGTTTCCCTCTTCTTTGTAAAATTTTTCTTCCCATTCCTTTCTTGCTTTCTTTTCATCTTCCATATTGCGTCTCAAATCCTTATTGGATGTTTTGATTTCATTGAGTTCCCTGCAAGTATCATCCCATAACTTAATTTAGTCTGTGTAGAGACTGTTGACATAGTACTGTCTTCTAGAAATTTTACATTCTTCCTCTTTCTCCTTCATCTATTGTTTAACTCTTATCAATTCCTCAGTCCTATCTATGAACTGAGTTGTTAGTTCCCCAATGAGAATTTCTCTTTGTTCCAATTTGAGTTTGAGGAAGTTTAACTCCTCATCCTTTTCTTTGATAATGAGTTGTGCACTGGACAAGAACAGAGCCTGTGTAACCTATTATTTCTCTTCTTTCTCTGAAAGTTCTTTGGGAGCTAAGCATTCCTCTTCTACCAAAGGAAATTTCCCTTTCCATCTCCAAGATGCCAACTTTTCATCTTCTTGTGATAGTGTTGTTGATTCACCCAAATCTTGAAAAACTTGTTCCTCAAATCTCTCATCTTCTCTTTCCATCTCAGTTTGGCTTGGTCTAGGAGGAGTCATGGCCATGCTACCCAAAATATCAGTAGTTTCTTTTTCCAACCCATCCTATTCTTTCATCTCCTCTAGAATTTCTCTAGACCTCTTATGAATTCTTCTTCTTTGAGGAGCTTCAATATGTTCAGAAGTAGGTTTCCTCCTAGAGATTCTTCTAATTTTCATTTCTTGTTCTTGCCTAGGTAAAATTTCACTATCAGAGATAGATATTATCTTTCCTGTAGCTGCTGCAAAGGAAGGAGTTTCGTTTAAAGGTACAATAGGTTCTACAGTTTTAATTTTTCTTCCAAATCTTCTCCTTTTTGGTATATTATCCCCACCTATTTCCTTCTTTTACTCTAAAGGGGCATCAATTTTCAAATTATTTGTATGAGAAAAAGGATTCGATATTGCCCTCCTGATAATATCAGGGTTTTTCTTAAACTTGTTAAGAAATTTCTCCCATATTTCTTCTCCATTTTACTTTGCAAGAAAATGGTGTTGGCACACCAAATGAACTAACCCATGATGTTTTATTATTCCTACACCCCAGGAATACCTCTAGGCCATTGTATGAATGGAGTAAAAAATAAACCTTGGAAGGTTTACTATATATTCTGGTTTTGTAGCTCCATATCTAGGATGTATGAGCATCTTCAGGACTTCTCTTCCTACTGACCCAAATTGACCATCACAAGTTAAATACTTGACTATTTAAAATTCCACTCTATCAAAGGGTTTGGGAAAGCTGGCCCTTATGACCTCATTTATGATTTTCTTAGTGTTGTAAATATATTGGGGTTTTGTTTCCCCCTCTTGTAGTAGGGTTTCAACTAGTTCTTTTAAGGTCTCTTTGACAGGATTTGGGACATGCACAATTGGAACACCATAAACATTGCTTATTGTATTCACAAAAAAAGGAATTACAATATTTCTAACCTTCAATTTGGATTGTTCTAAATTTATAACAAATTCTCTTACCAATTCGTCATTATACTTCGAGAACTCTTTCAAGAATTCCAACCACCCTGCCCATTCAAAGACAACTACCAATTCTTCATCTATAAGAAGCTGGGTATCATCCTTAAGTTCCGACTTCTTTTTAATCCCCATGTAAAGAGGTTGATTCAGATTCTTTCTCCTTTGAATTATTGCTCTACCCAGATTGGCTATAAAACTCTTTGCTTAGCTGCAGAATGGATGGGTTTAGCTATAGAACTATTGTGCTTGGCTGCAGAACTTGTTGTGTTTAGTTGTAGAATGTAAATTTAATTCTTCCGCTTCTTCCTTGAATTGTTTTTTTATGCAACTACTTCTTCAATTTGTTTATTCCACACAAATGATAGATCATTATAAACATGCCACCACTTTTGTTCCACCAACATCATCCTCATGATTACTCTCTTTTAATCATAATGTACAATAGATTACTCATCATACCACTTTTAAATCAAATCCAATCACACATGCAAACTTTTAATCTAACCTTTAATAAGTTAAAGACATAATTACTATCCTTGATGATGTGATCCCTCGGTCATGATGACTCATCATTCCTAAAAGTGAAACAAAAAGGGAAAACAGCTAGAAAAGACAGCTGGAATTTCAAGGAAGTTCCTTTTATTTTGGATTAGCCATTTATTTAATGAGATCAACCACCATTGTTGGTTTTCAATTGATCTCTAAGAGGCTTTTTTAGGGGGAAAGAATGCCATTTACTGGTTTTCATTCCTTCCCTTTTTCTTATTTTTCTTTTTTTGGGGGAAAGAGAACGTCATTTACTGGTTTTCATTCTCTTCCCTTTAATCTGGATTTATCCATATCATTATTTGATCATTTTGCAAGAACTGGGTTCTTCCATATGCCTCAAGAATTCATCCTTAGAAGGAGGCTTCCTATAAATTTGTAGCCTATGTCCATTGACCAAAAGTGTTCTTCTACTACCATCAATGGGAAGTAACTGAATATAACCATTGTCAAATATTTTTTCAACTAATAGAGTATCAACCATCTGGCTCTCAACTTTCCCTTGAACTATTGGTACTTAGAATCAAATAGTAATTCCCAATCTCTTACCTTGAATTTCCTCTTCTTGATATGTGTGTCATGCCATTACTTTCTTTGATCTTGGACTATCTCCATCTGCTGAAGTTCTTCCAACCTTAACTCATCCAACTCATCGAGTTGAAGAATTCTCTCCTTTTATGCTACATCCAACTCAATACATATTTTATCTGTTGTCCTCAATGTTTGTAGTTCACATTCAATAGGTAAAAAGGGTTTTTTCCCATAGACTAACTCATATGGTGAAAATCCTGTTGTAGTCTTCCAAGTTATATTATAGGCCCACACAGCTTCACGTAGTCTCTTTTCCCAATCTCTTCTGCCTGATTCAACTGTTTTGGTAAGGATTTTTTCCAATTCTCTATTTGTTACTTCATCTTGTCCATTTGATTGTCGGTGATAGGGAGTTGAATTCATATGATTGATATGATAATGCATTATGAAGGATTGGATCATATTAGACATGAATTGTGGCACCTAATATGATACTATACTTCTTGGTGCACCAAAATTTACCATAATTTTGTTCTAAAGGAAATCAACAAGTGCTTCTTCAGTGACATTTGTTAAAGCTTGCACTTCTACCCACTTTGTCACATAATCAGTACACAAGAATGTACTCTTTTCCTTGGGAAGGAAGATTAAAGGGACCAACAAAATCAAACCCCCATCTTTTAAATGGTTCAATCGCCACTTGAGGTTGCAGAGGAATTTAATTGGTAAAAGTTGGTTGTCCCATCCTTTGACAGGGATCACACTGCTTGATATATCTCTTCAAATCTTTGTACAGAGATGGCCAATAATAGCCAGTGCCAAATATCTTATGAGCTATTATTTTCACTGAAAAGTGTCCTCCACTTGGTTCATCATGACATGCCCTCAGTATTTCAAAGATTTCATCTTTTCTCACACACCTGCATAAAACCAAATCAGGACCACATTTAAAAACCATTCCATTTAACCATTTAAATTGTGCACTGGTTTTGATCAAAATTTTCATTTATTTCTTAGTGAAAGAAGGAGGAAACTTCCCTATTACAAGATAATTTTCCATATCAGCAAACCATGGTGTATCAGCTGAAATAGCAAACAATTGTTCTTCAAGAAATTTATCTTTAACTAGATCTTGCTCCCATGTAGTGGTCAGTCTTGACAAGAAATCAGCTACCACATTAGATTTCTTTGGATTATCTACTATGGTAATATCAAATTATTGTAAAAGTAATAACCATCTAATTATCCTACCTCCAACCACTGGTTTGTTCATTAAGTACCTGATTGTTGAGTGATCTGTATGTATACATATTTTGTACCCTGTGATATAATGTCTGAATTTATTAATTGCATAGATCACAACAAGAAATTCTTTTTCAATGGTAGTGTAATTTCTTTCAGTGTGAGTAAGATTTTTACTGAGGTAATAAATAGCATACGTCTTTCCTTCTTCATATTTCTATCTCAAAACTACACCAATGGATTTATTTGAGGCATATGTTTGAATGTGAAAAGGTTTTTCCCAATTAGGTCCTCTCAATATTGGGGCAGTGATTAATCGTTCTTTAATTTCCTCAAAAGAATGTTGACATCTTTAATCCCAAAGAAATCCATAGTCCTTGGTAAGAAAATTAAACATGGGGGCAACAATTTTACTAAAATCCTTGATAAAGTGCCTATAATATCCAACATGCCCTAAAAAATACTTGATATCTATGGGGGTTTGAGGAATAGGTAAGTACGAAATAATTCTAATTTTGTTTTGGTCAACCTGAATTCCTCTTTTTTAAATGTGGTGTCCTAATACAATTTCCTCATCAACCATCATCAAAAATTTCTCATGACTAAGAGACAGATGGTGTTGCTCACATTTTATTAATAATATGTATAAATTCCTCAAAGCATCATCAAATGTGTCTCCATAGACAGTGAAATCATCCGTGTATATTTCTACATAGTCATTTGTTAGGTCTATAAAAATTTCTAATACAGCTCTTTGGAAAGTTGCCGTAGTTTTACATAATCCAAATGGTAATACCTTGTAGGCAAAGGTACCTCATGGACATGTAAAGATAGTTTTGTCCTGATCCTCAGCAGAAACTCTAATTTGATTATATCCACTAAACCCATTCAAGAAGAAAAAGTGTTTCTTACCTGCAAGGTTGTCTAGGACTTGATATATGAATGGTAAGGGAAAATAATTTCTTAGTGTGGATTTTTTTAGTTTCCTATAGATTAATCCTTCTCTGAGGTTGCCTAACTAGTCTAATGTTTTCCATATAGATGTGATGAGTGAAAATACTTGGATGGAATCCTTTCATATATTTGTAGTCCCAAGAAAATGCTCTACTATGATTTTTTACAACATCAAACATTTTAGCTTCTTCATCATTCTTTAACCAGTTGTTTATGTTCAAAATCTTACTCGACTCAATCTCAATATGTTTGGTTCCAATGTGTGATGAACTGATTTGTTGAAAGGGTTATATTAAGGTATTTAGTGGACATGCATGTGGCAACAACATATGATATGTAGCAACATCTCCAAAAGTTCCTTGAGACAGAATATTGGAAAAATGATAGTAGGCAGAGTTATGATACTTATCCTGTTGTAGGTCGAACTCCTCGTCACTGCTGCTTTCCATAAATTCTTCACCATTTCCTAATATCTTATAAACTGAAGCTACTGATTCTTCCCCCTAAGAGAAATCTCATTCCTTTGGAGAAAAATTATGTACAGTCATATGGAATTTTTGTTGCTGTAGTTCCAAAACTAAATGTGATGGTTCCGGAACTAAATCTAATGATTCTGGAACAGAGTCTACAGGTTCCGAAAAAAAGTTTGTAGGTTCCAAAAGTATTCCTGATTACTCCAAGGAAAATTGGTGTTCATTCAATGGTTGATTAATCATATCTTCTACCTCACGTATTTGTTCTTGAAACTTGATCATGGACAAAGAAGACATGTTTTCCTTATTAGTATCAGGATAATCAACCCATAATTGTTCTTGATTATCAATATAAGGTCGGGTAGAAGGATATAAGGAGATTTTCTTTGAATTCTTACCATTTGAGATAGTCATATCACATAATCTGCAATCAATTAAAGAAACAATTGTAGCTAACCATGGTCTGCCCAAAATAATGGGATAACTAACTATTTTACCTTTTGGCTGCAATATAAGGAAATCAACTGGATATTCCCATGACTCCACCATAACCACTACATCTTCAATAACTCCTTCTAGTTTTACTACGACTGATTTTCCATCTGCAAAATGGTGTTAGTAGGTTGCATACCTATTAAAGGTAATGTTATCAAAGTGTCCACTGTCATCACATTTATAGCTACTTCCAAATCAACCAAAACATTATGTATATCTCTTTTTACTATACAGACAAAAATAACAGGACTTCTAGGATCTTCATATTTGGGAAGCAAAAGTTTTCCTATTAATAAATCAATAGGTTTCCCATCTACCTTAATAGTCTTGGGGTACTACTTCTTCCCTCTAGGTATTTTTAAACATAGCATTTTGATTAATTTTTTCAATTCTAGAATGTCCTTAATTGCTTGTAACAATGGTATTTCAATATTCAATCTCCTTATTTCCTATACCAACTCAGATTCCTTAGTTTCTATGGCTTCTTTAAATCTATCTAGAAATGGAATCTCGATAGAGTTGTTATCCGGCTCCTTATCCTTTTCTTTTTCATCCTTCTTGGGAACAACCGTACTAGGGGTTTCAATTTCTTCTGTCATCTCAGTGATTATGACGGGTAGACTGATAATTATTTTAACAGATCTAGTTTGAATATCCTTACAATCCATGGCATTCGAATCAACTGATTTTTCTAGTTCTGTTCTATAGATAGGAATTGTTTGTTTGTTTCTTGGGTTTTCTACTAGCTCTGTTGGTATTTGGATTTAGACCACATTTTCATTTTATGAATTTTTTTTTGGGGAACCCATTATGGCTTGTTTATTCTGATTGGGATATGTCCTCCCTTGAACATAATTATTAGGGCTCTGCCTAGGTTATGACCAAACATTCGGGTTTCCTTGACCAGACCATGGTTATTGGTATCCTTGGGCATACCAAGATTGACATTCCCAATCATGAGGATTCCATGTTGGTTGTAGTGCCCAAGGTGGTTGTCCCCAATTTTGTGGCACTGTCTGAGCTGCCTATGGCATCATCCAACCGTTAGGAAATAACCTAGGCATGAATTGACCTTGGCTAGGTTATCTCTAGACAAAATTTAATTCTTCTGATGTGGATGGAATGTTTCTTTGTTTAAGCTAATTTTTAATAAATGGAAGAAGAGAACAAGCATCACTCTCATGGTCCCTAGACTTACAGATAAGACACATTTCTATTTTTTCTAGGGGACAATATTTTATTGCATGTTTCTTCCTGCATCTAGGATAATACATAGCTAATGGTTCAGTTTTAGCATTTTCTTTACCTTGTAATCCATCTATGGTGGAGGTTAATTGAAGTAAAATGTATTTTTTGAAATTTTCCCATTCATCCATCAGTTTGTTCATATCTGGGTTTAAATTTTTAACTATTTTTCCTTTTCTAGGTCCACCCCTTGTTCGTGAATAGATTCTACAAATGTCTTTAATATCATTCATTCTTATTTGATAAATTTTTCCACCTCCCATCAGATCAAGTGCTTCCCTTGATTCATCATCCAGACCTTTAAGAAAAATGGTTTTTCTTAACTCTTCTTTTAATACAAATCCACATCTTTTACTCATAAAGAGGAATCTGTTTAACTAATATTCCATATTCTCATCCTCCTCCTGCTTGATTTTGAAAAATTATTCCTTCTTATTCCTCCCTCTATAGTAATCTTGATACTTGTCTAGGAAGGAAACTTCCATTTGTGCCCAAGTGGTAATAGAATTAGATGTTAATCCCATAAACCACATCATTGCTGCATCCTTCAGGGTAGATGGAAACAACTTGAGTTTTTGATTATCTACTTTGTAATCATAAGTTTGACACATTACTTTAAATTCAAATAGAAATTGGTCAAGGTCTTCAGATGACATCCCTCTAAACATGGGTAAATGTGCAGGTGAAATATTTTTCATAGGTGTATCATCATCATCCAATTGAACTGTATAAGTGAAGGTCCTATCAGGTTCTCTTTCAACTTCTTGTGCCAATCCTGTAATACCTTTTATACTTTTCTCCCAATCAATATGGTATGTGCTTTGTTTTGGGGAAGGTGAAAAATCAGGAGTAGGAGGTTGAATACTCAATTGTGAATCAAAACTTTCTTTAAACAGGTCTTGGGATATGATCTTTTTTATAAATGTTTTACTTCCTTCTGGTGATTGATCTAAGAGTTCAAAAGGTGGAAATTCTACTTTGTGCCTAACATGGGACAATGGTGCTTCTAATTCTTGATCAACTTCCTTATGTGATCGAGAAGATGATGATTCTTATTTAGATATTTTTGGGAGGAATCGAACCTTGGAGTCTCTTGGTCTACTCATAAATGTTATGATGATGTATGGAAGATCCTGCAATTACTAGATATATGATTTCTTCTCTTATTGACACCTAATCAGACAATTCTAACTATTGTGTCCCTAACAATGACACAAAAAATGATGGGTTTCGTTATTCCCTTCATTTAATCAAATCTTTGTTGATGTCATATTCAAAATAGGGGTGGTGTCTGAAGCTATATGCAACAAGAAATCTTAGTGATCTAGTAACTGAATGTATGTATTTGTTTCTTTTTATATGTTTTCTAGGGGATTTTCTCAATGTCTTAAGGATTTCTTGGCCAAAACTTATTGAAATCAAACTATGAAAACTTGCTGGAAGTAAACACTCTCTACATAAATAAATTGTTGGAAATAAACAGATATTTGCATAATGGAATAGAATGTTGTAAGTAAACACACATTACAAAAATAAACAAACTTGCTTTGAAAATAAACACACAATTGAGAATGTTGAAAGATGATTGCAAAGAAATAAAAATATAATCTCGAACACCTGCAAGAACAAGTATACAACAGATTTCAACTTGAGTAATCAAAAGCATTTACATAATTAATAGATATATATTATTTTTTCTGGAAATATAAATACCAATAAAATGAAGATCCTGGTTCTTGGAAGAGTGGGCCCTTGCTCCACCTTGAAATAGGATTTGACAACTTAATATACCCTCAAAACAGAAATGGCTATTTTATTGATAAAATGTTCAGCATTACAAAAACGTATTGTCTCTTTCTATCTCTCTGTGTCTTTATCTATGTATGCATATATCTATATATCTATCTTTCTACAGGTCTACATATATATACTTCTTCCACATATGCATTTACAACGATAATTGTCCTACCGATTCAGATAGAACCGAATTGTGCCCAAAATAGATGTTGAATTGGATCATGGTTGGATGTACTACTGTATGATAGTTATCCCTAGATCTGTGAGTATGAAGAATCAAAAATATTATAATCTACTCCTAATTGAAAGGATCATTGATTCCTAAATCACCAGACATTGTCAGAATAAACAAATTCTCACCGATTCCAGAACTTTAGAGAAGTTCTGAAACTAAAGGAAATCAATCGAGATCTAACTGTGAAGGTTCCGGAGCTACATGTAGGAGTTCTGGAACTAAGTCTGAAAGTTTCAAAACTAAGTGATGCAGTTCCAGAACTAAGTCTGAAACTTCTAGAACTAAGTGATAGAGCTTGGAACTAAGTCTAGAAGTTCCGAAACTGAGCCGTATTGAAACCAATGCTTCCAAAAACACGTTAACCATTTCATACTTGTTCTTCCAACTGATTATGACCTGTTTTATTACAAAACTGAATTTCCAAAGCACTTGTTAGGAATTACAAAGTTTTTAAATGTTAGAACTATAATCAACAAAATATGGACAATAACATCCTAACTTATATTAGATCAAACAAAAGTCACAAAATGTAATCAAAATTGATAAAAATGAGAGTAAAATAAGATCATTTGTTTTACATTAATGAGACATATTCTAGCCTCATCAGCATGTGTATTATTATTCCTATTGGGTCCCATCTAAAAAATCTATTCATAAGCTCAAAAAATTGCTCAAATATTTTCTCTAGACCAATGGTTGATCTGGTAAAGGATTTCATAGAGTTGCATGGGAGAAATATTGTCTTCCTAAAGAATTGGGAGGGTTAGGCCTCATTGACATTTTACTTTAAGGACAAGCGCTCTGCACCAAATGGATAATTCACAACATAGAAGGGGAAGAATCTTGGAAAGTGATTCTATAATATGACATCGTTTATGGCTCCCCTTTGGCCACTTGACCTAGAAAGGCATTGGATTTTCCAATCTTCTCATTTCTCATGTCCTAATCAAAGTGGGTGGCACTTTCACAACCAAAAGTATATGCAAAGCCTGGGATCATGTCAAATCATGGCTTCTATGGAATGGTAATGGCTTATGTAATGGCCTTTCATTTAACCACCACTCCCTGTGGTGATTGTCTGTCATTAAAATCCAAGATCGTTGGCTTATTGAGGTTCCTTAGATTCCTACACTTCATCTTTTAAAGTGAGGAATTCGCACTATCCAAGACCTCTTTTTTAAACATGCTCAGTCTTGGCATCCTTGGAGCTCAAGGCTCAATCAAAATTATCTTTACATGATCATGCCATTATTAATGATATCATATCATTTGTTCTTTATCACATGATCCACAAAATCTCTGTGTCTCCCTATCATCCTTGGTGGATGGATTTGAAGTAGTATGTGGAAAACCCATTCCAGAATTACACTATTGATAAAGGCTATACTTGGCTACCGCCTCATTTTCCCATGGTTGGAAAACTCAACACCTAGTGGGGATTACAATCTTCTCCATCCAGTTGAATAAGGAGATTCGATATTATTTGTTCCATCTGTGTGAAACCAAGAATTGTTCATTTTTTGTGGTGTGTTCTTCATCAAGGCCTTCCGATTGGTTCCCATCTAATTCATATTGGTGTTTCGGTCCCCAAATTCCCCTTATATGGCCACTTAGAAACCTTGTCTTACCTCTTATGGTATTTTTGTAAATCCCAAAAGGAATGGAACTAAATTCATTCATTCTACCTCCCCTTCCCATAAGAATTTTTTACCTAACATCACATTCTTCTAAGAGATAATCCTAGAATGCATCACAAGTTTTCCCAGATTTGGAATAATTTTAGAGGGGAAATTCTCTTTTGGATTTGGAAAGAACAAAATTCTTATTTATTTTCTAATGTTGAAACTGACCAACAGTTCTCTATTTATAATAAGTCTGTTGTAATCTTGAATGCATTACTATAGATTCAAGTGTAAGAAAACAAGGTGATGTTGGAGGTGGAGCATATAAGAACTCTTCTTCGGAACTAGGGTGATGCCCCTTGTAATGTTAATCATGAGCCAACATCCCCCTCCCAATGCTCCCTACCCCATGGCAGTGCTAGCGGTCATCCTTGAGGTGGCGGTCATTAGATCCATTCACAGCGATGCTCATTCAGCCAAGTCCACCAGTCCCTATGCACTCATCCTCCACAAAGGAGCTTCTCCCCTCCTCCTTTGTTTCACCATCAAGGTTTGGATGTCCCTCAACTGTCAAGCCATCTCAATTGGGGCTCGTTAAATTCCCTAGAGCCAAAAAATCATGACGGTTAGATCCTCTTGCCTCTGCTTAACAAATTTCCTATGATGTATCTTGCCATCTTTCCCACTCAGGGCACTATTGACAACACCAAATAAGGAATCCAACCCGACTCTGGTTGGGATGTGCTAGATAGCGGAAAGGACCTACCTGGTTTTGGATGGCTTAATCATGATCCACCCTATATAGGACAACAATTCACATCAGTGGCTTAATTTCCTTACTTTTGTGCTTTTTAATGTGTTTTTATAGTTGTTTCTCCTAGGCTTTACGTAGTGTGAACTTGTGGCTTTTGGGTTTGCTTCAATACCTCTCGCATTTTTGTGAATTATCTTGTATCATGTTACTTGTTAATATAATATAAGATCCTATTCATAAAAAAATAGGGTATTAACAGTTGTCTAAGTAAAAAATAAAATATTTTTTTTCTTTTTTTATCTATGCAAAAAATTTCCACACTTCTCTTTTTCACTAAAATAAGAGCTAAAGTATAGTATGGTCATCCCTCAAAGTTCATGGGGAAACATTATTTTGGTTGTAAGTACCTTGGTAAATCCATATGTGAAATGGAGATTCCTTGAAAGGTGGGGTGTGCCAATTTTTATTGCAAATACTTGATTGGGTCTTTTCTTGCGAGTGTACAAATTAAACAAGGTAAATATTTGTGAAGGAGTTATAGGCTACTTTTGTAAAATGATGATTACCGAATAAGGGGTTGTTATACTTCATTGACATGTTTTTTGTTGGCATGGTGTCCTAGTAGGTGTTTTCATTGATGAAAAACCATATTAATGACAAAGTGGATTTTTAGTATGATTTCATGATGATTTTTTGAAGTGCTAAAATGATTGTTCAGATATCTAGCAACTGCTACAGGGAGATTCAATGAGGAATGCTTGCTTTAGCAAGCCTATAAAGGTGCATGGGAGGCGTAAATTGACAGCGTGAGTTTCTTGGATGCTTGGGAAGTATGTTGGAATGATGGTTATCATGATTTGAGGGTCCTTGAGCACTCACAGTAGTAGCATAGTGCATGTACATCTGTTTCACTTGGCTACATGTGCTCATTGAGAGCAAGTATGCTAGCTAAGAGGTGTGATAGAGTGGATTGGAGTGATATAAGATCATGAAAGCATGAACATAGGTACATCATGGTATATGAGGTATTTTTGGGTCATTTTCAAAGGTTACTTGATGAGTTATTGCATTATTTCAGTTGGCCCTAATTGCTAAGGGTAGAATCCTTAAGGTAAGGCTATGCAAATGAGATTTTCTAGAAAGTTTTATCAATGGTATTGGCATTATGATGATTGAAAATTTTATTGTGATGTGTCATATTTCTCTCATCAAACTTTCAGGTTCCCATGATGAGTATTTTGTAAGTTATGATAGTTTATGTGAAACATGGTCAAGAATAGGTGAAAATCAAGCTCAAAATGCAACTTCAGATGCTCGTTGTGAGAATTTTTCTTTCCATGGGACCTTTTGGATTTATAGGAATATTATAAGGTGAGTATATAAGTTTTTTTTTTAAATAATGAGGTCATTTTTTTTGTCACATTTTTATGAACAAATGTTAAGAAGGTAAAGAGGTCAGAAGCCTAGTTAAACCAGGTAGCTAGGAGCAGTTTACAAAAGATGAAGTATACTGACCTAGTTTTGATTGAAAGGGAAAAATTGATGATTTTATATATTATAGGAATTATCAAAATTTCTAGAAAGGTATTTTTTATCATGTGACCATATGTGGGCCCCACCTGAAAAATGTCATTTTTTGAATAGTTTCAGTTTAAGGAAGAAGTTTCCAAATGAGGAATGAACTAAACTGGAATTGTGTGATGTATGTGATTTTTTATGTTTTTAAATGGAATTTTAAAGTCATTTTTGTTCATTTTCATGATACTTTGAGATCCAAATAGGTTGACTGGTCAAAGGGTAATTTTGGGGTTTTAAATAACAAGGTTCAGTGTTTTGGCTATAACCTGAGCTACAAGTAGAATTTTTAGATGATTAAAGTTGTGTTGGAAATTAGATTTAGATATATTTTTAGTGATATATTAATTTAATTATGATTAGGTGATTTGACAGTGTTTCCAGGGCATTCTTTCAGCAATAAATTTTTTGGCAGTTCAAGACAACATCTATTTTTGTGGAAGTTTGATGTTGCTCGAAGCATGAAATAGATTGAGTGATGCTTCCTATCACTTGGAGAGTGAAGAGGGATTAATTTTCCATCAAGTTAATCTATTTGGATATATTTAATGCATTTATAATTGTTTTTATGAGCTAACCTTTGGAAACAACATTTTTGGCAGGTTGATTTGGTGAAGGAAAATATTATTTTGGCTTGACGTGAAAGATGTTTCATGACCTATAACATACTTAGAATTTTTTCTGCAAGTTATTCAATTTATTTGGAGTGGTAAAATGGAATTATTTGGTTCAGTAGAAGTAATTTTGTGGCATTATGAAGTTTCCAGGGTACTGAAGGGTAAAGGAAATAGGGCCCAATAAATGAAATAATTTGATTGGTTGATATTAATTGTGACTATGTATGAATTTTTTATGATATTTTAATCATGTATAAGGGTGAATGGGTCATGCAAAAGTATGGTACTCATGTTAGGTTAATTTTAAGAATGTGCCCATGGGGTTTTGACCCAATTTTGGCACATGTAATGAGGTTTTTGGCTTGGCCGAACTAAATGGGTCATATGTGACTATTGTAATTAAAATTCATGAATGTTATAGAGGTATTTGTGTTGAATTTACATGAATGACCAAAATATTTTTTTTTTGAAAGGAATAAATACATATTTAAGTGCTTTTTTAGTTTAGTTTTGAACTAGTGCTCTTGGAGGGAAAGTGTGCAACCTAGAGGTAGAATTTTTATAGGTATGAGAGCATAATTTTAAGGCTGAGGAAGAGCATGAAATTTTTAGGAAGTCATAGAATCATGAGATAAATAAGATAGAGAAAATAAAAATGAAGAAAGAGAAAGTTTGATGCCCTTGGGTATGAGCTAGGGTTTTTGAGCTAAAATAGTGATCTCGATCAGTTATGGCAACAAAAGTTTTAGAGATAAAACATATACATGTCGTTGAGTTGGTACTTGGTCATCCTTTGTGGTTTGTATCCTCCATGTGGAGTGGGTGCTTCACTAAATTAGGTTGGTGCTCCTTGTAGGGTTAGTGCTCTACTAAACTAGAGGTTGGTGCTCCTTGTGGGGTTTGTACCTCACTAAATTATGGGTTGGTGATCCTTATGTACTTGGTAATACACTAAATTAATTTTATTTGAGTAATATAAGAATATTTTCAATGGGTTTTCTTCCCAATTATGGTTTCCCACTTACATATGGTGTTGTTGTGTTAAGTACTTTATTTTCTTGCTCTTATGGATGTTTTTACATATCATAATAATATCACATGATCAAGGATGTTGTATAATCAATGTAATGGATGTATGTATGATTGGTAAATGAAAATTAAATTATTAAAGGAATGATTCACCCCCACCCCTCTCAGTCCCTTGTGCTTCTAACAATTGGTATCAAAGTGAGTCCTTTTATAGAATTTTGAAAGCTTAAAGGAGATCCTCTAAAGAAAAAATGGATATGTCTGCTGATATTTGGAGGAAATAATATGAAGCTATTGATTCCATGGTGTTTGAACCATAATATAATATGTATAAAATTCATAAAGATCATGATCTAGCCATCAAAGATTTGAAATCACAAGTGGAAATTTTGTGTAATGGCCTAAAGGAGAAAGAAGATGTTTGTTTCGGGTATGAAGAAAAATGGAAGGCTCTTGAATCAGATTTAGAGGATGCTTCTAATAGGTTAAGGATGTTTGAGAAGCTTAAGAAGAGTTCCAAATCTCTTTATGAGTGCTTAGAAGGAAAAAGAGGCTCAAATGACAAAACATGCCTAGGGTTTGAAGGAGAGCAAAAGAAGGTTAATCATGAAGCTGGTCCAAAAACTAAACCAGCTGAGAAGATGACTAAGAAAGCTGATCCTAGAAGGTATAACTCAGTTAGAAAACCTAATTCCATGAGGTATGGTCCTTCATTCAATGGTTATTTCTTTGTTTGCCATGATTTTGGACATAGAGCTAGATATTACAAAAAGAGGCTTCTTAAGAGTCATATAACTCTCTTCAAAAGTGAATGTTACTCATGTTATGAATATGGACATAGATATAAGAATTGTGGATGGAATTTAAGGATGTTTGAACCTACGAGGAATAATAATGGTGTTGTATTCCATAAGTTCCACAAAAAGGTCATATTGCTAAATTTTGTGTTCAAAATGGGACTTCAAGATGTACTAGCATATTTCAAACATCAAATGGAAAGGTTTGCAAGAGGAAAGTCAATCATATGAATGAATCCAAGTATTTTATATCAGATATAAAGGTCAAGAAGGAAGTTCCTCAAGTCAAGAAGGTCAAAGACAATGATTCTCAGCTTAATCCAACTATATTTGTCAAATAAGGTTCTTGTAACATCAAGGAAAATATCAAGCCTGGTCAAGGAAGTATGTTTTCTCAAGTTCAAGAAGATCATTGGTGCCTTCGTGCTTAAATTAATGATAAGTTAAGAAAGCTAGGATTTTGGGATACCACAAAAGTTGTAAGGCATAGAAAGTGACTCTTTCCCTATTTTCATGAGTTTTTACATAAGATAGGTGTATGAGTTTTTTTCATATGGTTTTGTCATGGTAGTAATATGATTTGAATCAAGTTTGAGTAAAAAAAATTCTCATGCTATTTCAAGATGATTCTCAAGGTCTGTAGTCATTATCTTCTATTCTTCAAGGTTTGAGATGTCTTCATGTGTTGTCATTATGGGTCCTATAAAGCATATTAAGGTTTGTGTTCCCTCCTTGTGATTCAAAGGCTTGTCAAATAATATATGAGTCTAAGTCTAATGTCTTCATCAAAAATCAATGTAAAAAGTACAAAGTCATGTGTAATTCTTCAAAAGTTCATATTGTAAAGAGAAGCATTGAGTCTATGTCAGTAGTGTTATAGGTTGTAGTGTGTCATCCTAGTCTTTAGAGTCCTTGTGCATTGAAAAATCATGTATCACCCTAAGGAATTACAGTGACCCTAAGTGTTGGAACAAGGTAAAATCAACTTGAAAGTTGCTAAAATATTTTCAAAGATCTATATGAAATTCTAAGCAATTGATTTCAAAAGTTTCTTCATGTTATTATATCATGTTCTCAATTCATAGTTACACTTTCTAAAATTAATGTGATCTGTGTCATAAATTTTCTAAGATGTTGACTATTGTCACTAGGTAAGTCCCTCTCAAGTATGTGTTTAGAGGTATAAATTTAACAAGTCATGATGTTTTTGAAGCAAGAAATGGTCCATAAAACTACTTACATGTCTCTCAAAGATACCATGGTTTATATGATCTATGTGTGTTAAAGCTTGAAGTAATGTTCTTCAACAAAATCATTGTAAAATTTGTATTGACTAGTATTCAAGTTGTCTTGAGTCTATGATAGGCCTGATTCTCTATCATAAATAAGCCTATAATTCCATGTGAAGTATGTTAGTAGCACAAAGCAAGTTGATAGGTAATCCCAGGGGGAGTTGAGCTTCTAGTAAGTTATAAGGCACTTATCAAAGCATTCAATGTGAAAAGGAGATGTATGTATGATCAAAGGAATGATACAGGGGTCTGATTACTACAATTATCAAGTATACAAAAGCATGAATGACATCTACATGTCTTGGTTTAATAGCTCAGTATTCATATGCACTTGGTACAGTTAATGAGGGTTTATGAAAGTCATATCAGGATATTTACAAGCTAACAAAGGGGATCTCAAGCATAAAGTCTATGTTTTGAGAAAATTCCTAAGGTTAGTATGCATCAAAGTCATCTAATATTATGAAGAAAGTATATGTCAGGTTCCGGTTTACTAAGTTTAAGCAATTTTGGAAATCATAAGGTGGATGACTATTGGAGTAAGCTACAAGGTTGTGTATTGACTTTGAAAGTGTCTTGAATGCAAGAGAGGATGAGTGACCAAGTTCAATCTATAGTTGTCAATAATTGACTAAGAATGGATTTAGGGTTATGAGATGAAACCATACCTCTGTGAATGATATCTACAGATGCTTTCTTGTGTTACTACCAGTAGAAAGGTGGCCAAATTTTTGTGTCTAGAAGATAATTACTGATGTCTAAGGTGAATTCAAGGAACAAGATTTCATGAAATGCCTCTATAGTTGATAGTGTTTTTGTTGTCTCAAATAATTCTAAAGGTATAAATGTGATGTTGAAGACTCAGATTGAGTATGTTACTGCTCTAGAATATTAAGCTATAAGAATCCTTGCCTATGAAAAAATTTCATGAATAAGTTTTGAGCTAGAATAATAGCAGATCCTTCTAAGGTTTAAGAGGTAGAGTATGAGTAACTTCTCAGAATATATGATGTGTTTATAAAGTTCTTTGAGTAATTAAGGTGTTCATAATATGTAAATAGTGATCTATCCTTGGTCAAGGATGTCTTTGACACATATGAATGACTTGTGATTTGTGCTAAGTATGAGCATGTTATTTTTATCCTTGAGTGAACTCCTATAGGTACAAAAGACTGAATATACATCTTACTAGGTATGAAGGCTTGTTTTCTACTTGAATCTGAACCTAAAGTTATATGATATCATTAAGACATGAAAAAGAAGGACTTGGTGTTCTTAGGTCTCTATATCAGTGAAGATGTTTCCCTAAGATTTCTACAAGTACTATTTATGGTTTGTTATACTTGATAATATAAATTGAAGAAGCATCATAATGCTTTGCAAGTGTTCCATGTGAATAATCAAGTTGGTTGAGGTGTGAATTTTTTTTTTCTCATTAGTAATACCTAAGCTAAAAGGAAGGTCTGAACCTCATGAAGTCTACTACAGTGCTACAATGTGACAAGAAGTGTTTCTTCAAATATATAAAATTTGTTCAAAGTGGCAGAGACAAAAAGTACGAAGGACTGTGAAGAAATATGTGTTGTGTTCTTATTCATCATCATGACAAAAGCATGTATAGTCTCTACAAGGTAAGGAAGTTGTGAAAATAATTTGAAATCAGTAAGCTATTGGTTGTGAAGTACTATGACATAGTGTACTATCCTGATAGAGAATCTTGAGGCAAGGGGAGTTGTGTTTGAGGTCACTCTAGATGCTCCAAAGTGACCTATGAGGAAGGATAACATGATTTTTTGAACTTGTATCAAGTGCTACAGGTGTGAATTTGAATGTATGACTTCTTGCATGCTAAATGTCGTGAAAAAAGATAAGAAAAAGTGATGCTACAAGTGAAATAAGAAGTTTTAATCTCATCCAGGGGGTAGAAGGAGTTAGACATATTGCTTCTTGATGGTAAATATGGTGGTCGCAAGGCTATAAAGGTTTGTTTCCTTCAAGTTTTTCTTTTCAAGACCTAAATTTGCTATATTTCAACTAAATGGGACTAGTAAGTTCTAAATGAATGGTTTAAGACCTAGCAAAAGAGGTCAAGATATTTTATAGCCAAGGAATCAAGGTAAGTTGCCTAAAATTGTGCTTGGATGCTAGGTATAATGTTCTTAAAGCTAGGGGGAGCCAAAAACTACTTTCTCAGAGCTTGTATGAGGTGTTAGAAAGGATCAAAATTGGTTGAAAATACACTAAAAAGACTATTTAGGGATTTAAGCTTCAAGTGGAGTATGATAGCAAGAAAAATACATTGTAATGCTAAGTCCAAGCCTAGTCAAGTTGGAATTTGGTTAAGAAAGGTGGAGTGACAATTTGCATGATCATTTATGACATTGTTGGCATGGTTCAAGGTGTCTATGAATCTGATCACAGTCAGCTACACTATTTTCATGAAGGGAAAAACAGGGGATAAGGAGAAAATTAACAATTTTTGCATGCTTAGGAGGTTAGAAATGATGTATTTACCCCTACCAAGGTAATTCTATGTATTCTTCATGATTTTTTGGTAATTTTCAGATGTTTGGAATGCTCTTTCTAGGGGGGTCTAGTTGTTTGCATGATTTAATTGAGGCAAGAATCAGATTTTGAGAAAAAATCAAGAAAATGGAGCTAATTAAGACCTTTGGTGGATGTTTCTAACCAAATCATGGAGGTATGATGCTAAAGAAGGTGAATGAGGTGAGTAACATGTTATCCATTTTCATTAATGTAAAAAGGGGGAGATTGTTGGCATGGTGTCCTAGTAGGTGTTGTCATTGATGCAAAACCATATTAATGACAAAGTGAATGTTGTAGGATGATTTCATGATGATTGTTTGAAGTGCTAACATGATTATTAAGATATCTAGCAGCTGCTACAGGGAGATTCAGTGAGGAATACTTTCTTTAGTAAGCCTATACAGATGCATATGAGCTGTAACTTGATAGTGTGAGATTATTGGATGCTTGGGAAGCATTTTGTAATGATGGATAGAATGATTTAAGGGTGCTTGAGTACTCATAGTACTAGCATAGTGCAGGTACATGAGTTTCATTAGCTACATGTGCTAATTGGGAGCAAGTATGCTAGTTAGGGGGTGTGAAAAAGTGGATTTGAGATATATGATCTCATGGAAGCATGAAAATAGGTACATAATGGTATATGAGGTATTTTTGTGTCATTTGCAAAGGTTACTTGATGAGTTATTACATTATTTCATGGCCCTAGTTGCTACGGGTAGAATCCTTAAGGTAAGGCTACGCAAATGATATTGTCTAGAAATTTTGAGCAATTGTATTGAAATTATGATGATTGGATATGTTAGTGTGATGTTTCATAGTGCTCTCATCATAATTTCAGGTTCCCATGATGAGTATTTTGTAGGTTATGACAGTTTATGTGAAATAAGGTCAAAATAGGTGAAAATCAAGCTCGAAATGTAACTTACGATGCTCGTTGTGAAAATTGTGTTTTGCATGGGACATTTTGGATTTCAGGTAATATTAAAAGGTGAGTATATAGGGCTTCACAAAAAATAACGAGGTCATTTTATGGTCACATTTTTATGAACAAATGTTCAGAAGGTAAAGAGGTTAAAAACCCTAGTTAAACCCCAACTAGGAGTAGTTTGCAAAAGATGAAGTAAACTAACCTAGTTTTTATTGAAAGTGAAAAAAATAGGATTTTATGTTGTAGAGAACCCCTCACAATTTCCATAAAGGTATATTTGAGCATGTGACCATATATTCGCCCCACCTAAAAATGCCAATTTCTTAATAGTTTCAGTTTGAGGAAGAAGTTGCCAAATGAGGAATGAACTAAATTGGCATTGTGTGATGTATGTGAATTTTTATTGATTTACATGGAAGTTTCAGGTCATAATTTTTCATTTTCATGATATTTTGAGTGATCTGTAAACTCTTCAACTTTGGAATTATTCACAAAATCACAATTAATCGTTGTTGTTTACTTTCTATTGGAAAATAACAGAGATAGCTAGTGAATGAATTATTATTGTGCTTAGAATCAACAATTATAGTAAAGGAAAGAATATAAGCTTATAACACCAAAAATTATATCCTAGAAAGCCTCCAATGGAGGAAAAACTAGTCAGGAAGGGAAATTTCTCTTTCTTCCCACTTCTATTGGCCAATTCAAATCAGCAAGTACATAATTTACGATAAGTATGAATGGGAAGTAGATAATATCTCAACACTTCTTTTCTATTACTTGCTTTCTCTGTCTCAACACTCCTTTCTTCTACAAAATACAATTTCCAGCACTAATACTTCTTGCTCACTTTCCTCTCATGCTTCGATGATCTTCTACACTTCTACAATCATGTATTTATAGCATTTCTCATGTCCTCCTGTGCAATGGAGAATGGGAAAGGTCATGAAGGAGAAGAGAAATGAACATCCTTTCAAATTTAGAGGCAGTTCATTTCAAATTTTATTTTCTGTCTGTAATGGCTAGGACCACTACCCTATGCAGCCCGGTGGTCCCAAGACCACTGCCCTGTCTAGGTGGCGGTCCTATTACTTACAAGATAGAACCCATGTTTATTATTTTTCTTCTTTATGTTGACTATTTCTGATGAACTAGAGTTATTTTGGATCCCTATGGATCACAACTCCCCTTCTTAGGAGGCTTTTGGTCCCACAAAATCTTAGTGGGGGAGTAGATTAGGAAATAATTCCCTTGCTTGCTTCTTCGAGTAACACTAGGCATGCCTTGGTGTCTTTCCTTTTATTCCAATTTTCCAAGACTCTTGCCGACCTCTTCTAGTCTCTCTGACCTTCTGTTGTAGCACTACATCCTCCTCTAATTCACCTTGTGATTCAAAGAAGCAATCCTCAATGGAAGGTAGGAACTGTAGTTCTTCATCTTCATCTAGCATGGATGGCTCATATAGGTGCAAGTTCTCACAGTTTACTACAGAGTACATCCTCATGAATGACAAAAAATCAAGTCGAAAAGCATTTTCTCCAACCTGCTCCAATGTGGTGAAGGGTCCATATCGTAGTGGCTTGAGCTTTTTTGCTTGACCTTGTAGTCTCTCCTTGCTCAAGTAAAGCCAAACTTTGTCTCCAACATGAAGGTTGTGTTCCCTCATATGTTTTTCGTGCCTAGCTTTTTCCTTTGCTTGAGATTTATCTAGCTATTCTTTGACCTTGAGATGGATTTTTCAGATCCTCTCAATGAACTTGTTGGCTCTAGTCACCTCTGTGTCTCATGTATCCTCCTCATCCTATTGTCCAACTGCTATGTCTAGCAGATTTCTAGGTAGATATCCCAAGCATGCTTCAAATGGCGACTTCATCGTGGATGTGTGTACTTACCAGTTGTAGGAATGTTAAATGGAGGCTAAGGACTCATCCCAAGTCCTTGGGTACTTACTGTTATACCCTTTGATCAACTGTACCAAAGTCTTGTTTACCACATATGTTTGTCCATCTGTCTGTGGATGGAAAGTTATGCTCCTCTGTAACCTGGTATCCATCTTGTCCCATAAAGTAGTCCAAAACTTCCCCAAGAACCTAGAATCCCTATCAGAGACAATAGAATTTGGAAAACCAAAATGCACCCATACATTAGGAAAGAAAATATCTGTCACCTCATGTGCTTTTACTATCTTTTTACATGCCATAAGAATACACATTTTACTGAATCTATCAACAACAACATAGAGATAGTCATGGCCATGTTTAGACATAGGTAATCCTCCGATAAAATCCATAGAAATGTCCTCCCACAAATGAGTAGGTACTGGTAAAGGCATATACAAACCTTCCTTTCTAGTTTTAGGCTTGCTAGTACAACAAAGTTTACATCCACGAATAAATTTTGATACTTCTTCTTGCATGTTACGCCAATATACATACCTTTGCAAGTGGGATAGGGTCTTACCAACATCAAAATTTCTTGTTACTTTCAAGGTATGTGCTTCCCTCATCAATAGCATTCTTTCTTCTTTAGGCACACAAAGTTTCCCCCATCAATATAGAAGACCGTCCTTGAGATAAAAATATTTAATCCCTATCTTTTCAGCCCCTTGGGATTGCAACTTCTGAAATGTCAGCCCAAAGTATTTGTCTTGGGCATATGCCTCTCTGTAACCTTCCTTCATGAAGGGCTCAATCTAAGAGATCGTGGCCACACAAGAGAAATTTTCCTATGTGAGTGGCCTAGACAACATGTCTACCACCAAATTTGTACTACCCTTCTTTTATTTGATCACTAGATGGAACTGCTGAAGAAACCCCATCCATTTGTAGTGCCTTGCCTACTGCAATTTAGACTGTGCTTGCAAATACTAGAGAGGTTTGTGGTCATTGTGCACAATAGTTTCTTTACCCAACAAATAATGTTTCCATTTTTTAATTACATGAAATAGTGCATACATTTCTTTATCATATATTGAATATCCTTTAACTATTGAAGTGAAGGTTTCATAATGATAACATACAAGTTTACCTCCTTGAAGCAACAATACACCCATAACGTAATCACTGGCATCTGTCTCTACTTCAAAAGGCTGCTACAAACTAGGAAGAGCAAGTACTAGAGCATGACTAATCTTGTATTTCAATAACTCAAAGGATTATTCTTTTCCCTTACCCCAGTTAAAACCCTTACTCTTTGCGGCCACTATGTGTAGAGGTGCTGCAATCACCGAGAAACCCGAAATGAATTTTTGCATGTACTGTACTGCTTCTACAAAACTTCTAGTCTATGTGGCTCATGTTGGTGTTTTCCAAATTTTTATGGATTCCACATTCTTTGGAGCCACTCGTAGCTCTCCTCCTCCAACCACGTGCCAAATATAGACAAGTGACTATTTGGAAAATTCACATTTCTTCATATTACAAAGTAGTTGTTTCTCCCTGAGAACTTGCAAGACTTGCTGCAAATGCATTAGATGTTCTTCCCATGTGGCACTAAAAATCAAGATATCATCTAGATATACAATGACACATGAATCTATGAAATCCCGCAATACATCATTCATCAATCTCATAAATGTAGCGGGTGCATTGCATAATCCAAAAGGAAGTACTAACCATTCATACAAACCTTGTTTTGTTTTGAAGGCAGTCTTCCATATATCCTTCTCCTTCATCCTGACTTGGTGATAACCTAACTTGAGATCCAACTTCATGAAAAATTTGGCATGCTGAATCTTGTCCAAGAGATCATCTATGCGGGGAAGTGGATATCTGTTCTTTATGGTGATCTTGTTCAAAGTGCGGTAGTCGATGTACATTCTCCAAGAACCATCCTTCTTTGACACCATCACAATAGGATAACCATACGGTGAAGTAATCAGACGTATCACCCCTTGGTCTATTAGTTCCTGGAGTTGTTTCTTTACTTCAGTACTCTCAAGAAAGGATTTCCTATATAACCTGATGTTTGATAGAAGTGAATCTGACAATAGTTGAATCTCATGATCTACTTCCTATTTTGGTGGTAATCCACTAGGAGCCTGAAATATTTCCTGAAAAGACTGAATAATACTATCCAAATCTTGTTTTCCTTGGTTAGAAATCTCTTAAAATTCTACCCCATCTTGTTTATCCTTTAACAAAATTAAACAAAACTGATTATGATTTTCTTGAATAAGTCATTTTTCTTGGTTAGTACTTACCATAGTAACTCGTGTCTTACACTGGTGTGCCCAGATGTTGTAGCTGATCTCATCCTTGACCCATCTATACTGGTTTTCCCTTCTCATAAATATAGCATCCCTAACATACAAGTAAGGACTTCCGAATACAAAATCAAAAGCATCAAGTGGAATAACATCAAATTCAAAAACATCCATATATTCAAAATTTATCCCAAACTTGACCTTACATCTTCTTGTTACCTGAATTTCAACACCCTTCTTCACCCAACCCAAAGGATAAGGGTGCGGATGCTCATAAGTCTCAAGACCAAGCTTCTTTACGACTGCCTCAAAAATCAAGTTAGATTGAGAACTGGTATCAACCAAAGCATTTACCTTAGTTCTCTTGATCTGGATTTTGATCTGGAATAGTCTACTCATCTCCTCTTCGCTATCCATGCTAGTGGTCGTGCATCCAAGCCTTTCATCTGCATAGGAGTCATCTTTGATTTCCACCTCCCCTTATGTCTTTACAGCTGTCACGGACTTCTTGGACTCCTTGGTTTGGTTCTTTGCATGTAACTTTGGATGTAACTTCCAACATGTATCGTCAATATGACCATTGATATAACAATTCTTGCAAAAATTCTTGGGATCGTTACAAGTATTTAAAGTAGTGGCAGCTTGTTTACCTTTTCCTTTCCACTTACCCTTGTTACTTGTTTTCCCATAATCCTTCTTATGTTGATTTGTTGACTGTTTTACCCTCGGCTCTGCTTCTCCTTGCTTTTTCTTAGCATCTATGTAGTATGCATGTAAACATGCATAATTGATATCCTTGGGATTTATGGAGATGACTTTTCTTCGAAGGTGAGTGTGAAGTCCTCCCAAGTATTTGGTCAGGATATCCTCATCCTCCAAATCCATGTTTAGCAACATGGCTTGCCTCTAAAACTCTGTAGTATACTCCTACACACTTTGACCACTACCTTATTTAAAATACTGCCATTTAATCATTTGGTGAGTTTTATGGCCAATAGGATAGAAGTTAGCTCTAAGTAATTCCTTAAATTCTTGCAAAGACTTCACAATAGGATGCTTCTTCTTTTCACAAGTAGTTAGATGAGTTTCCCACCAAAATAGAGCATGTCCCTTCATTTTGAGATGTGCAAAGGTGATCCTTTGTGCCTCAGTGACATTATGGACACTAAAATAGACTTCTAACTATTTCAACCATTTATCGAGTAACCTTGCATCTACTTTTCCTTCAAAGCTTTTGATTTCGACTTTAGTCTCAACTTTAAAAGGAGTATGTTCAGAATTTACCTTTTCTTGTGTTAGAAGTCTCTTCTTCATGCTCTTCCCCATAATCTTCCTTATGGTGGCTCTTTCCTATACCAAAATTTTCAGCTAAGCCTTGAACCACCGAGTCCATGGAATCTTACTTGATGGAAGTTGTCTTCTGCAAATATGCAAGTTCCTCTTGCCTTCCAAACATCCTATCCATCATGGTCTCTAGCATCTCGATTATACGGACCAAGTTCTCTTCCTCCATTTCTCCCTGAATTCTTTGTTTCCACTTCTTTGTAGAAATATTTAGATCACAAGGTAAGGTTTCTTTGCCTTTAGATATTGTCACTATCATAAAAATTCAAGAACAAAATACCACAATCCTAGATACTTGTTAGCTCTAATACCAAAATGATCTATAAACTCTTCAACTTTGGAATTATTCACAAAATCACAATTAATCGTTATTGTTTACTTTCTATTGGAAAATAACAGAGATAGCTAGTGAATGAATTATTATTGTGCTTAGAATCAAAAATTGTAGTAAGAAATAATATAAGCTCATAACACCAACAATTTTATCATGGAAAACCTCCAATGGAGGAAAAACCAGTCGGGAAGGGCAATTGCTCTTTCTTCCCACTTCTATTGGCCAATTCAAATTAACAAGTACAAAATTTACAATAAGTATGAAAGGAAAGTAGATAATATCTCAACACTTCCTTTCAATTACTTGCTTGCTCTGTCTCAACACTCCTTTCTTCTACAAAATACAATTTCCAGCACTAAGACTTCTTGCTCACTTGCTCTCATGCTCTGATGATCTTCTACACTTCTATAATCATGTATTTATAGTCTTTTTCATGTCCTCCCATGCACTGGAGAATGGGAAAGGTCATGAAGGAGAAGAGAAATGAACATCCTTTCAAATTCAGACGCTTTTCATTTTGAAATTTTTTTTCTGTCCGTAATGGCTAGGACCGCCACCCTATGTAGACCGGTGATCCCAGGACCGCTGCCCTGTCTGGGCAGTGGTTCTAGAACCACCGCCCTGCACCGAGTAGCAGTCCTATTACTTATAAGACAAAACCCCCATTTATTTATTTTCCTTATTTGTGCTGATTTTTTCTAATGAAGTAGAGTTATTTTGGATCCATATGGATCATTGAGATCCAAACATGTTGACTAGTCAAATGGTAGTTTTGGGGTCTCAAATAATAGGGTTCAGTTTTTTGGCTATAACTTAAGATACATGTGGAATTTTTTATATTATTAAAGTTGTGTTGGAAATTAGATTCATATATATTTCTAGTGATATATGGATTTCCTCTTGATGAGGTGATTTGGCATGGCTTCCAGGGCATTCTTTTAGCAAGAAAGTTTTTGGCTATTCAAGACAACATCTGTTTTTGTGGAAGTTTGATGTTGTTTGAAGCATGAAATGGATTGAGTGATGTTTACTATCACATGGAGAGTGAAAAGGGATGAATTTTACATCAAATGAATCTATTTGGAGATATTTAATTCATGTAAATTTTTTTTAATGAGCTAACCTTTGGAAATAACGTTTTTGGCAGGTTGATTTGGTGACAGAAAATCTTGTCGTGGCTTGATGTGAAATATGTTTCATGAATTATAAAATGGTTAGAAGTGTTCTAAATATTCTTAAATTTATTTTCAGTGGTAAAATGGATTTTTTTGGTTCAGTAGAAGTAATTTTGTGGCATTATGAAGTTTCTAGGGTGCTGAAGGGTAAAGGAAACAACTGTTTTGAAGATTATAAAGGAAACTAGGCCCAGTAAATGAAATACTTCAATTGGTTGATATTAATTGAGACCATGTATGAATGTTTTATTATATTTTAATCATGTATAATGTTTCATGGGTCATGAAAAATTATGGTACTCATGTTAGGGAAATTTTAGGAATGTGCCCATGGGGTTTGGAGCCAATTTTGGCACATGTAATGAGGTTTTTGGCTAGTCTGACCTATATGGGTAATATGTGACTGTTGTAATTCAAATTTATAAATGTTATAGAGTTTTTTGGGTCTCATTTATCATGAAGGACCAACCCATTTTGGTTTAGAAGGAATAAAAGCATATTTAAGTGCTTGTTTAGTTCATTTTTGAACTAGTAATCTTGGATGGAAGGTGTGCAACCTAGAGGAATAATATTTCCAGGTATGATAGCATGAAATGAAGGCTGAGGAATATCATGACAGGTTAAGGAATAAATGGAAACACAAGAGCAAGAATACATAGCAACGAAAAGTGAATAAAGAGTAAGTTTGATGCCCTAGGGTATGAACTAGGGTTTGTGAGTTGAAATAGTGATCTCCATCAGTTGTGGAAGAAAACGTTTTAGAGATCAAACATCTACAGGTGTCTGATTTGGTACTTATTCATCCTTAGGGGTTTTTAGCCTCCTTGCAGAGCGGGTGCTTCACTAAATTATGGGTTGGTGCTCCTTGTGGGGTTTGTGCCTCACAAAATTAGGGGTTGGTGCTCCTTGTGTAGTTGGTGCTACACTTAATTAATTTTCTTTGAGTAATATAAGTAGAGTTTGAGTGGGTTTTCTTCCCCATGAGGGTTTCCCACTTCCATATGGTGTTTTTGTGTTGAGTACTTTACTTTCTTGCTCTTGTGGATGTTTTTGCATATCTTAATAATATCACATGATCATGGATGTTGTATAATCAATATAATGAATGCATACAGGGATCAAATTTCAAGGGCTGGTCTAAATTTTATTATGAAGGGTAAATATTGGATTATCCCTCCAATGATAAAAATTAATATGAATATTTTGCACTTCATATGACAATAATAAATAAAGTATACATGAATGTCATCTTGTTGTCCAAAACTTGCTAGAGTAGTGCAACGTCTAAACATAACCTTTTGGTTCTAAAACTAAAATAGTAGTGTAAATTTATAAACATCACTTTGGTGTCCCCGAAACTACAACAATAATAAAAATGAATAAATTTCATGTTTTTATTCCAAAACTACAACATTGGTAAATAGTATGAAATTCATAATGCTAGATTAAAATTACAGTGGTAGTAAAAGGTATAAATGTAACATTTCTATCCTAAAAGTACACCAATAGAGAATTAGTGTAGATTTCACCTCATAGTCCAAAATTCATAGCAGTAAAAGATGGGTTTAAAGTAAATTTTCTTCCCTTAAACTGTAATGTTTATAATTTTTTGTAAATGGTTGTTTTGTTATCCAAAAGTATCATTTAGTTAATTTTTAAAAACTATCCATTTTTTTATGAATATAATTAGACTAATATTTAATTATTTCACTTTCTTGTTATAACCATAACATTGGAAAACTTAATCTAATGTGGTGGAAAGAGGATTGTTGTAGGAGGGTAACATGTAAGTAATTTTTGATGACTTCTCTTGTTGATATATGAGGTGATGTAGGGGTGTTTAGGTAGTAGTACAAGCATTTACCTTGAGTTGGTTCTTAAGATCTTATAACTTCTTTCTATTAATATTGTCCAAACTTTCTTTATGAGCATTGTTATGAGACACAAGTAAGAGTTTGGTCCTCAGTTAGAATTTGCATACATAGACCTCTCTTTATCTTATTGATTCACTATTTAGAATGCTTTAAAATATATGGGATGCTTCTTCTGGGGTTTAAAATATCAAACACAAAGCTACTGGTTTGTGATAAGTATTATAAGGTATTAAGACCTTCTTCAATTTTATCAAGGAGTTAATACTTGACTTCAAGGTTTTGATTGGATATAGAACCTTAGAAAATAATGTATCTCTACCTAAAAACCACCTTCACATTCAACAAAAAACTATAGATAAGGATAAATGGCTAAACATTATCTCACTGTACTATGTCTATAGGGTTTAGGGTTTAATAATCTACACACCCTTCTTTTTAACAACTCTCTTAATATAAAGAGGTTTCTACATTTATTAGTCTTGTGAGCTTATTCAAGATTCATTCACACCCCATTCTCACTATCAAAGCTAAAGGTAGGTTAATTTAAATCCTCTTGAAAAATAAAACCTAAAATTGGAACTCACTGTTTGTAGGTAGGGGATTAGGTAAGGAGAGTTTAGAAGTGAAAATAGGGAAAGTTTAGGAATCTCATAAAAATATCATGATTCCCAAAACTTTCTAGGCTCCCAATTTTTTTTTTAAGTTTCTTAAAACCCCCAAGATTCTATTTATACAATTTTATGTATTAACTCAATCATTTTTGGAATTTTCAATCAAGTAAAGTACAAAATTTGTCATCTCCACCTACAAGCACACACATGGAAGCAAGGAAGACTGTCATGAAAATATAAACCTTACAATCACTTATAAATCATCAAATCTTAAATATGATATTAATACACCAAGGAAGTATTTTATTAATTTTTGGAGCCAACCAAGTCATCTTGAGAATTAAAATCATGACAAAGTTTAAGATTGGTTGACATCTCCATTTTTGGGTAGTTTTTGGAATGTCATGAATATCTTAAACATTCTAAACTTTCTAGGGATCTTCCTAGTTTCCAAAGTATTTTAATATATCCATAATGATATCTTGAAAGTTTTATATATGTAATCATTCATCTTCAATCTCAAACGCTTGGTAGAAGTCAAAACTTCCATGAGCCTATTCATGACAGTTTTGAATTCTAGAAAACAATTAGGGTTATCAATGAATATGGATCTAAAAATGGGAATATATCATCATGGAGACATTAAGATCATGTATAAACTAAGAGTATCCATAAAAATTATGGGAAACTCAATATATTCACGACATACCTAAAACTGCTCACAAATAGAGATGCCGACCAATCCTAAATTCTTTTTTGATTGTGATCCTCAAGATGACTTTGGCTGGCTAGAAACATTAGTAAAAGTCTTCCTTAGTGTATAAATATCATGTATAATAAAGGAATACCCATGGAAGTGATTTAAATGGAACACTTTTCATGAGGATCCTCCTCACTACCTTATTTTTGCATGTGGCTGGAGATGACAATTTTTCCATTTTCCTTCCTTGAAAATTCCTAACATGATTGATTTAGGACTTTAAAATTTATAGATAGCATACAGGGGGTCTTAAGAGTATATAAAAACTTTTTATAGCCTTGTAAAACCTTGTAAGAGAGATATATTTATGATAGTCCTAAAACTATCATGTTTCTACCTATTTTCTTCATCCAAACTCTCCTTGGTCCCATGTGGTATTACTAGTGGTATGAATGACCTAGAATCATATGGATCCATTGAAAAAGAGAGATATAGTCCATTCAAGAAATATCTTCATGATATTTTACCTTTTTGGATTCCTTTTGACTCCTTCCAACTTATAAATATCAACCTTGACAAAAGAGAGTTATCATGAATTTTGGAGGCACCCTTATTTGATCTTAAAACCTTTGAAACATTAAATATGACTTAATAAAGGACCAACATTACCCCATATTATGTTCCATAGTTTATCATTGAAGCACCAAACTTTATCATAGAAGTGTCATAGATCTATCATTGCATAAAGGGCCAATTAGAATGTTTGAGAAACGAGACCCATACCAAGTCATGGAGGAAAAAGGGAACGATCCACTTAATATGATATAATTATGTTGCTTGAGATGTGAGGAAAGATAAGGGATAAAAATTACAACATTTATGACAACATGTATGGGGACACCTACCTAATAGGTGTGATAAAACCAATAGCCTTTATCAATTCCATTGGGTGTGGAATCTTGCAAGCATATCACTAATCCATTAAACTGATCCATTCATGTTCATAAATAAAGAAAAGATATTTTAAACTTTTTCTTACCTTGACATTCCTCCCATAATACATGCTCAACATTTATACTTGACTCAAGCTACAATCAACACTTTTAACCTCCACAAAACATGACTAAACCTTCTCAAACACCATTTTGGCACTTGAATTTTTCTTAAGATAAGTTCCAACATATTTGGAATTAAGTTGGTCAGTTTGGAGACTTCCTATAGAGTGCCAAAGTCTAGTAGTCAAGTGATGGAATTTGGCTACAAAGTGTTGTAGTATATCTAAAGAGTGTCAAAATCTGGAAAAAGAGTGTCGAAGTCTAGGAAAAGAGTACCAGATTCAAGAAAAAGAGCATCAAAGTATTCATGTAGAGTGTCAGAGTACATTTGAGGAGTTCCTGAGTGAAACATGTAGAGTGCGCAAAGCACTTATTATGCTAGAATAAGATGTACACTACTCCTAAATTAATCAAGATCAAAGAAATCTAAACCAAACCAAAAACTAGTTGGGAAAAATAACTTCCCTTCTTGATGAATCTAGGCCATGAAATTAGTTTTCCAAAGACCATGGATATTAGTGAGAGTAGAAAAATGGTTTTTAGATCCTTTATGTTCACATTATCAACTGAAAAAATAAAAAATACCTATTATTGATCTTCAATTGTGTTTGAGAGGTGTTGGAGCTGATTTTATATTATTTTAGAATCTTCATCATACTTTGAAATGGAGAGCAATTTTGGACATAAATTAATTTCTTTTTGATATTCTAAAAATAAGGTATGCCATGTTTTTTATTGTTAGTGTTATGCATTCTCTTTGTATCTGTGGATTTGACTGTATTAATTTAATCAATTATTGTGCCCGTGCATTTTTTTTTAATTTTTGGAGGATGGTGAAAATTATAATTCTATTAAAAGAAGTGATTTTGTAGTCACTTGAGATGCAGTTTGAGACAATTCATCTAAATACTACATCAACAACTGAGGGAGTAATTTTATAGAAGTTATGAAGAAATTGAGAGTGAAATGAGTAGACTTGGACAACAATCATTTTCTCATTCAATAGGTTTAGTTATATTTTGGTAAATTTATTGTAACACAACCCAACAAGACTAAGATTTAGTCCTAAAACCTTGCATAATATAAAAATATTTATTCACTTTTGTTTCAGATTATTTTTGTTTCTTACCAATTTATAAGTGAAATTACATTGATTAGTGTATTGCTATTATGATTGAGTAGTGATATTTATATTTGGATATTGTAGGATAAAGATGAAGGTAATGGAGGGGGAGGTGAAGATATAAGTACATTTAGAAAAGAGTTGAAGAAGCTATTGGAATGAAAATATGGTTTTTAAGGTGATAATGAGGATAGAAATGTATGATTTTATACTCTTTCTAAAAGTTCATTTTCAATCATTTTCCCCAAGATTTAAGCCTTAACATTGTTTCGATTTATTGTTTTTTTTTACTTGCTCAAATGTTGGTGATTTAGAGGTGTAGAGGTGTTTTGTTAAATGACAAAAGTTAATTAGAAACACATAAACCTTAAGTTGAATATAATTTGTCTTTAAAACAGGGTACCAAGTGTTTGAACCCTTCTTAGTGCTTCACAAAAGTCAATATGTAAATCTTAGGAATCAATGAGTTAGATACAACTTTAAAACATAATATTTTAAATGGCAAGGAGCATCTAAACCATACTCAAGCTAGTAAATCCTATTTGTTTCTAGATTCTTCCTCAGTGACAATTTTGAGGGTTTAAGACCTTACTATTCCTTTACAATTTACAAGGTTTCAATGCACATTTTAAGGCTTAAATGATATGGAAAATTTTGAAACACAATCCTAACAATATTTATAACCTTTCAATGTACCTCAAGTGACAATAAACTAAGTTGTAAATCCCAAAAATCTATTCACTAGACTGTGAAAATAAGGATTAGGGTTTTAGTTCCTTTTCCACTATTTTTATCTTCAATAATCACTATTCAAGAAGGGTTTGAAGTGTCAAAACATCACATTTAGTCCTCTAACATTTATTGATTATGAATCTACTTTCAGGTGATAGGTTTTAGGTGCTTTTGCAAAAATATTTTAAAATTGGGTGCTAACTGTAATGACAAGTCTCTTTATGGATTGTGCTTAATATTTTCAATGGCATTTTTGTCATGTTAAATGTCTAGCATGTAAAATTGAAAATTGTGACCATAACAACTAAGCCCCCACTTGAAAATTCCTCTCTTGGTCACTATAAACCCTTCCTCTAGCCATTTTTTCCTTAGTTTCACCATCCTTCTGGCTCAGAGGAACATGTTGACAATATTTTCAAGTGTGTTTAATGTACAGGGATGTATGTCCAATTTTATTGGTGAATCCACTGATTTTCAACGAGAAACAACTTTCTTTAGAGGCCTAAAAGGGCCATTTTGACCATTTTGTAGCTAGAAACCCCCTATAAGCTTACAGGGAAAATTCATTTTAAGAAAATTCTATGGAAGAAATTGATGTCAGGAACAACCTAAACAAAACCGGGTCATTTCAGTCACATGAAATGAAAACCCCAATAGTGAAATCTAACTTGTTTGGATGATTATGGGAGATTAAGAAGGATTTGGGACAAATAAAAAATAAAAAATAAAAAATAAAAAATAAAAATATATTAGAAAACTCTACATGATGAAAAATCAATTGTGTTCTAAGACTCGAGATTCTTTTGTGAAAATCTAGGACACTGCAACTACCCCTTCTAGTCAAGATTGAAATAAGCCATAACAATGAAATATAAGGTAGAATTGGATCTTTAAAATGGATTGAATAATCTCAAAATTTGTTTTGGATTCAAAAAAAATAAGGTTTGATCCCAAAATGCTCTCCCATGATCCCGAGGAGGAAAACACACACATAAGGTCCTCAAATGCACTCAACCAGTGACATTAACACTTTAAAACTCCTTTATCACATGTTTTCACCCTTGGTGTCCCCTTGGATTGTACCTGAGGTGAAAAAGTGACAAGGCAGATACAAAAATTTGACCCCCCATGGAACTGGAAGTTTCGTAACTTAAGAACTTAACTTTGGGTGTTAAGGTGATTAAATGAGTGTTTTGAGTTTCCTTGCCCCACTTTTCATGTACCCAGACCCTCATGTCATAATTTTTCAACCTCTATCTCCCCTTGTATTATCCCAAGGTGAAAGGGGAAAATGGGTACATAAAAGTGTCACCCCTTTTCATGTAAAACTTCTCACACGTCACCCTCATCACTTCTACACTTATGATGCATAAACTTGCACTCTAGCTTATCCCCCTCTTATGAGCTCAATCACATGTCATAATTTTTCACTCTTGATGTAAAAATTATTCTTGAGGTTCAAATGTGATAATTGGGTCAAAGAAAAAATTGACCCCCTTTTTTCCATATAGCTCTCAGTCATGTGAAAACTCATTTCTATCTCCTGATGACCAAATTTTAAGCTCTTGATGCTCATTCCCAACACCTCCATCTCACCCATAAGGAACCAAAAGCTAGAACATGTAACCATCTAGAATTTTTTTCATTTTTTTCCCCTTATTCCCCCATTTTTCCTCTTGCACTAGTGCAACTTAACTTCAACCACATCCTAACTCCAATTCAGTTGTCAAGTCAAAACATGAGATAAGATTTGCAAAAGAAATATGAATACTTAGTAATTTTAAAGCATAAAAATGATGTTTTATTGCCCCAAAAAACTCCATTAATTTATAAATATTTTTCTATTTTGTTCCATATTTTCATATCCCAAAATCGAAGAGTGTTCATATCTCCAAGAAGATGCACCCGATTTCTACCAAAATTTTCCATTGCACTCCTTCAAAAAATGGCTTCATGATGATTGAAGAGCATTGAAATGGATGATCTATAAAATTATATCACCAAGAAGAGGTTTTTAGACCCACATGTTTCCTTTTTAGATCTACGGAGTTCTAATGGAAGAAATACCTCAAAAATTGGAGTAGAGGGTCTTGAAGCAAAACCCAAAATTTTGAGACCAATTTTGTTGTAATTTGACATCCATAAGAAACCATTCCAAAAATAGTAAGTTTTTAATTATTCACATGTCCAAATGTATTAAGTTTACAAAGAATATTAATTCTCAATACTCATGCACTCCAAACAAGTGAAAACCATCAAAAAGTGAAAATTAGGAAAATTTACTAAAAATAGTCATCCTTGATAGGACTTGATAAAAATAGAAATTCTTACAAATAGGCTTAGATCACTTGTATTAAACAAAATTTCACCTATCTCATTTCATTTTTCCCCAGTTGAAAGGTTGGGAAGTCTCATGGTTTAAATAAGAGAGAAATTCCTTGCAGGTTCCCAAAATATCAGTCTCAAGGTGAATTCTATATGACACATTTTGGTCCAATAAAATATAAGATTCATCTCATCCTAATTGTCATATAAGGGAGTCATCATGGTTAAATATATCAAATAACTAGATGTATTTATCATTTAGGTGAATCAAGAAGCTCTTGACCTAATATACGGGGGGGTTCTAGGGAAAAATATTGATGGAGTCTTTAATCCTCTACAATAATGACTTGATCCTGTCAAAGTGAATAATAGTGATGCTCTTCCATAATATCTACTACTCCCAATGTGCTTCAACCCAATACCATCATTTTTTCAAGATCAAGAAGGAACCATTTGTCCACTCAATTTAAATATCACAACAATGTTCATGAATACTCATCCAATGCCCTGTATTGTGCCTGAAACTCATGAAAAAGGAGATCAAAACCACATTATTTCTACCTAACATGAGGTTATAGGAACAAAGTTTCATTCAGAGATAAATCCTTCTATCTAGAGGACAATACCTATGAGGAGTAGATGAGAAAAAAGGTTTCCATAAATCCTAAGTATGTTTCCATTTGAAAAGGTGACATATTTTTCATGGAGGTGAATTATGAGGTTCAAAGGGGTCATCATGTTCAAAGTAATGCAGAAAGTGATATCAAATAGGACTTGGAATAGGAATGTGTCTGATGAGAATAATGGTGAATGCAAAGTGTCATATTTCTCCATTTGTATAAGAAATATATTTCTAATAAGAAATAAATGAATAATTAGGTATTTCAGTATCTTCAGGTTATTTCCATTCAAAATGATGGAGTATTTATCATAAATGTGAAATGTGAAGTTTAGGAGGTCACGAGGAGGAAGGTGATGATCACCATATTGTAACTCTGACCTTGTGTTCAATAATATTTCCAAAATTAAGGGAAACATGTGAATAATACCAGGGAAAAAACTAGGTCATAATGAACCAGTGTGTGTAAAATATTATAATTTTAACCACACCCTACCAAGGTATCCATATGAGAAAAAAAGACCATCATGCTTACAAGAGTCAAAAATTATCACAGGTCCACATAATGAAATATCTCACAATATTGTCTCTTAAACACTCATTCAACATTTTGAAGGGTGTCCATACCTTATGCAAGGAAGCATATGAAATCAAAATATTTCATTCCAATGGGTGGTCATAGGACAAGAATATCATTCAGGGAACAATCTTTCTATTTACAAGATGAAGACCTATTTCAGTGAGTAATAGAAAAAAATGAAAAGGTTTGAGCATGTTGTAGTTGATTTTTGGTCACAAAGGTGAATTTTGAAGGCCAATAGGAGTAAGGTTGTGATATCCATATCTTTTTATCAAAAAAATATCATCTTGGTCCCATATCATTGACAAACCTCAAAACAATTTTTTTTAATGCCCCAAAATGTTTCCATATTTCACAGAAGAAAGAGATTATAATCATTCTACTATAATTTATAAAGTTCTTAATTAGAATAGGCTTTGTCTTCATCATATTAATCAACCCTCCTCCTCTCTCACTCTCTCCTCTTCCCTCTCTCTCCACATTATAATTCTCCATTAGGAATGTACTTTTTCACAATTTTGTCTTAGTCACTTAAGTGACCTTTAATTTGACATTGTAAGAGTTATTTTTCATTAATGAAAAAAAGGCACACTCTTATTCCCTAGGAATATTTAAAGGTCACAAATGATGAGGACATGTAAAAATTCATGTGGGGGGAGAGAAAGAGACATTTTTGTAAGCTATAAATTGGAATGGATTCTCCATTCCAAAGGGGTGGAAATTATTGATTGTTGTAAGTTGTTGGGCTTTGTATCACTACTACATCAATCAATTAAAGATCCATTTCCTCTATCTCCTTGTCTATGTTCCTGTTAACCAAACTAACCTCCCTCTTATTTTGGGTTAGATTACTCCTCTTTGTGCCTCAGTCCAAATTTCAAAAGTTTCAGGAACTCAAAGATTTTTGGAAATTTCTCCATCAGATATACAATTTATTCCCATTTCCAGAAAGGTAAAGAACTCCTCTTAAACTCCTTATATTTCTCAAGTTATGACTCGGTGGAGTTATGGAGGAAAATTTTCCCAAGGCACAACCTATGGAGCTTGGGAGAGTTTTTTCCCAGGAATTTTGGGCCGGCAGAGTAGGGAAAGAATTTGAGAACTTAGCGCTTTTTGGGTTAAAAGCACAAAAATCATTGGACTCCCACGAGCCCATAAAGGGAAACAAAGTGAAAAATTGACTAAGTCCCGAAAGGGACATGTGGCATCATTTTGTGTAAAGGCACTAAGGCGGGATAGTGGAGGATTTTGGGGACTTGGAACTTTTCACCAAAAGATTTTCTAAGTCAAAATTGTGGCCGCATCTCCGAAGGAACCCAGAAGCGACATGTGGTAGGCCCAAACCAGCAGTGGGTTAGTGGGCCTCTGGAGGTAAAATAGAATTTTTTCCCTTTTGTGAAAAAGGTGCAAATGGAAAAAAGGATCCATTGCCTCTGCCGACCCCAATGGATGCCACACCATTAGCGGATTTGCGGGTGAAATGTGCCAAATTTTCCTGAGCTGTTTTTTTATAGAAAAATGTAAAGGAAATACTAAAAGAGCCATATCTTTTGGTCCAAAGCTTCGTTTTTGACAATCTTGGTACCAATGGAAATATCTAAAGATTATCTTCATCATTGAGTCTTCAATTTTGCATTTTGGTGGAAATTTGTGGGAAAAACTTGCAAAACGTGATTTGGCATGGAAAAAATGCAAAACCAGTTTTCAACCACCAAATTTAATGAAATCTGAGTCTTTTTCTCCCTCGAGTAGACAAAATACGTTGGGGAATGCATTTTTAGATGGATCCTTGACTTTTTGACCCAATTTTTTAAATTTTGTTGGTGGTTGCAGCAGAAGATCTAATTTTTCATGTTTTCCCTCTCTTCTCGCATTTTTTCTATAAAATGTAAGAAAGGCATCATTTCGAGAAGTGAATTAGTGGTTGTTCACTCTTCTTCTTTTCCTCCCTCTTCTTTTCTTCCCCAGGGTTGAAAATGGAGTTGAAACCTTCTCCCTTGCTCTATAATGGCATTTTTTTGCCTCTTTCCCGTGAAATGGACTGTGTCAATCTAGAGCAATAAATACATGTTTTTGTGATGCATTTATCCATCCTTTCCTTGTTTTTTGGTTGTTTCTTCTTACCTCTCATTATCGCAGGGGAATATGTGCATGTTTATATGTCATTTGTAGGTTTTGGAGCTATGTTTTTAGTGATTTTGGAACATTTTCTGTGTGAAGTCCATCTCTGGTCTGTGATGCACTTGTCCATCCTCTCCATTGCTCACCTCTCTTTGTTTCCATGGAAATTTTGATAGATGATCAACATTTTCCTTCTCTGGTGTATCACCGTTTTAGTGTAGGCTCTGTTTTTTTTCCATTTTTCTTTCTCTCCTTGTCTCCTTGGAAGTTAGATTAGGATTAGATTAGCTTACCTACACTGGAATAGCTTGTGGCAGGTAGTTTAGGAAGAGGAACCAACCTTCTCTAGAGGATCATTCCCATTTGCAAGTCCCATAGCTTGGGGAATGATCCAAATGTTATGCAAATCACACCAAATGACCCTTCCTTAGAAAAGCATATCTATAACTCATTTGGGGGTGCTATGATTTCGTACTAACAGTTTTGGCATGCCTGATGGGACCTTAGAGGTCTTCACTTTATTGCAACAAGGTTGATATGCACTTGTTGCAATATATAGTGAATCCATCTGGGTTACAACCCATCTCTCAGTTACAGACCTATTTTCCATCCATTTCCATTTCATTCTTCTTTCCATCTCTTTCTTTATTTTCCATTCCCTGAAGTTGTGCAATCATGAATTCATTTCTACCATGGAATTCACAACAGCAACAACAATACATTCCAACTCCAATGCTTTCTACAACTCCTTAAAATCAGCATTTTGAGAAAATTCAAAATCATCATGTTTAACCCTATGAGCAGCAGTGCAAAAATCAGTTTGGCTATGGAGCTTTCCAAGAGTAGGGGTATGCAAACAATGAAGAAAATCAAATGTAAGATGTTGGTATGTTGGAGAAGATCTAAAAAATGGAGATTGGCATGGTGCATTCAAGGGCAACAACTCAAATGAAGGAATTCAAGATATGTTATAGGACACCCTTTCCCATGGGAAGGCCCTTTTCCAAGATACTACATCCCTCAGGAGAAGCTGGACTTCATGATTGGAATGCTTCCCCAACTTACACAATGGACTAAAGAGATAGAGGCCTATGAATTTTGTGCTAAACAACCTTGTAGACGGGTAAGTTTTGCACCTTCATCTGGTATTTCTCTTTCCATTCCTCAAGCAGCACCATCTCAATTTGAATGTCAATTTTAAAGTTTCTCCAATGCTGCTCCAGCTGTGAAAACCATTCCCTTATCCCCTAGTCTTCCATCTCATCTCAACTTTTCTTCCCTCTTCTCTTCCAAATCTAAACCCCCTCCACAAGAGAAAAAAAGAAACACCTTCCCCTCTAATGAAACAAGAAGTTTCATCCTTCCCACTACCACAAAAAAATGCACAAATGATTGAATCCCAACCCACTTCTCCTCTTGCCTTCCCAATTCCATGTGGGTAAGAAGAGATTGAATAAATCAATCAAGGACAAAAATAAGAAGATCTGGTAAAAGAATAAATGGTTAAGAGCTTAGTGAGCTTAGCACTAAGGTTTGGGATAACAAAGACTCCTTTACTGGTCAAGCCTACAGAGGAGGTAAAAGTTGAGGAACCAGAGGTGGTCAAGGCTGAGTTTGTTGCAGCAGAAGAAGAACAAAGACAAAGGGAAGGAAATCAACAACCTTTTTACTCAGAATGTAGTGCCCATGTTGTCACTCTACTTGAAGAAAATGTTGATCCAATAAAAGTTTGACAATCAGCCATGGAAGAGAAATAACAATCAGCTCAAAGCCCCATTGATGAGGAGCAAATAGAATAAATCAAATTAGAGTTTGTATTAGAAGAAGAAGAAGGCATCATTGGAAACTTTTTACTTTCATTTGAAGGGCCTGATTTGGTTAATGAATACATCATGGGGGAGGAAGAACTAGCAGCTCTAAGTTCAGTTAGAGAGGAACACATGAAGGTGGAAAAAACAAATTCAGAGGCATAGAACCATGATCTGGTTGCACATAAGATAGCAGATCTCTCCCCCCATTCAATCTCTCCCAAATTCTAATTGTGTGGAGGAGTTTAAACTCACTAGCTTCATGTTTGAAGATGAAGCTTCATCTGGAGAAAGGAATGTAGATTTTGAGATCACCATGCAAGAGTGAGAAACTTGGCTACAACAGGATAGTATAGAGTTTGATTTTTGATCAAACTTAGAAATATGTTTTGATAGGGAGCAACCCACATAAGTTGCAATCTTTTCTTCCCCATAATTCACTATTCAAGATCCTTTTGCCATGAAAGAAAAATTAAAAAACACAACCAGCGTTTTCCACCATGATTCTTGAATAAAGGTTGGGAGATTTTGATCTTCCAAATGCCACATCCACCATGAGAGGGAAACACCAAGAAGACATTGCTATCACAAACAATCCTCTAGAACAACAAAGTAGAAAGTTTGATTTGAAAAAATTCATACTATAAGAATGGGTTGTCCAAGAGTAGATTGATCATCAAAAATCAGCAGAAGAACTCCAGAGCCAACAATGTATAGCAGTAGAGTATGATGATGCAAAAGAAGCTCTAATGGATGTTGCAATTAGAGATGAAGAGCTGTAAATTGTAGAGGAGTTTTATGCTGTTGTGGAGGAAGAAAAAGAGTAGAATAGTTCCACCACTTCTTCCACATAATCCATTCAAGAGGATCTGTAAGAAGAATCCATTTTTGGAGTTAAAAATTAGAGCTATGAGCACATAAAATGGACCATACCTTTCCCAATCAGATATTTGGCTTCATTGGAGCCAAACGAGAAAGCCAAAAACTATTCATGTCCATTTTAGGGCACAAGGATGAGCTAAAAATCACCAAGGATCAACTTTAGCACCTCTTTAATCCAAATGCAGAGAAACTAAAAGAGGTATTGGTTTTTTCTTCAATTGATACTTTGGTTATTTGGGTGGAAGATTAGCTTGTAGTTAGTTTTTCACTCATCCAACCAGCCATGTTCAGTTCCAAATCAGTTGCATGGCTGCCATTTTTTAGGAAGGGAAGCTATTTCTTCCTACCAATTACGGGTTTTGTTTGAGTTCCCTTGCTCTTGGTTAGAGTAGAGTAGGTAGGTTTGTTTCCAATAGAAGAAGTTCTTGTACACACTCTGCATATTCCCTTAGGATCATGTATGATTTTTAGTTTTTATATAGTTTTTGGTGTTGTTGTATTGCTCTTGCACAGTTCATTTCAGTTGGCATTTTGTTGAAGATCAACTCCAAGTTTCAGTGGGTTTCCAAGTGATTCAGAGGTCATTTTTTCATAGTTATATCAGATAATTGGTTATCAGGATTGTCTTCATGCATAATGGATGCAACTAAGGCCACTGATTATTCATCTACTAGGTAGATGACCCCTATGAGTGGCCAAATTTGTTAAACAAAATAAGCTCCCTCTTATTTTGGGTTAGATTACTCCTCTTTGTGCCTCAGTCCAAATTTCAAAAGTTTCAGGAACTCAAAGATTTTTGGAAATTTCTCCATCAGATATACAATTTATTCCCATTTCCAGAAAGGTAATGAACTCCTCTTAACTCATTGTATTTCTCAAGTTATGACTCGGTGGAGTTATGGAGGAAAATTTGCCCAAGGCAGACCTGTGGAGCTTGGGAGAGAGTTTTTCCAAGGAATTTTGGGCCATTGGAGTAGGGAAAGAATTTGAGAATTTAGCACTTTTTTGGTTAAAATCACAAAATTCATTGGCGTTCCCGCGAGCCAGCAAAGGTAAATAAAGTGAAAATTTGACTAAGTCCCAAAAGGGACACATTGCATCATTTTGTACAAAGGCACTAAGGTGGGCTGGCGGAGGATTTTTGGGACTTGGAACTTTTCTCCAAAAGATTTTCTAAGTCAAAATTGTGGCCGCGTCTCCAAAGGAATCTAGAAACGACACGTGGCAAGCCCAAACTAGCAGCGGGCTGGCGGGCCTTCAGAGGCAAAATATAATTTTTTCCCTTTTGTGAAAAAGGTGCAAATGGAAAAAAAGGAGCCCCTGCCTCCACCGAACCCAATGGATGCCATGTCATCAATGGATTTGCGGGGGAAATGTGCCAAATTTTCCTGAGCTGTGTTTTTGTAGAAAACGTAAAGGAAATACTCAGAGAGCCATATCTTTTGGTCTAGAGCTCTGTTTTTGACAATCTTGGTACCAATGGAAAGATATAAAGATTCTCTTCATCATCAAGTCTTCAATTTTGCATTTTGGTGGAGACTTGTGAGAGAAAATTACAAAACATGATTTGGCATGGAAAAAATGTAGAACCAATTTTCAACCACCAAATTTAATGAAATTTGGGTCTTTTCTCCCTCAAGTAAACAAAATACATTGGGGAATAGATTTTACAGATGGATCCTTGAATTTTTGACCCAATTTCTTAAATTTTGTTGGTGGTTGGAGTAGAAGATCTGATTTTTCATGTTTTCCCTCTCTTCTTGCATTTTTTCTATAAAATGTAACAGAGGCAATCATTTCGAGAAGTGAGTTAGTGGTTGTTCACTCTTCTTCTCTACCTCCCTCTTATTTTATTTCCCAGGGTCGAAAATGGAGTTAGAGCCTCCTCACATGCTCTGTAATGGCATTTTTTTGCCTCTTGCCCATGAAATGGTGCACTATATAAATATGGAGCAATAAAAACATGTTTTTTTGATGCATTTGTTCATCCTTTGCTCGTTTTTTGTTGTTTCTTCTTTCCTCTCATTATTGCAGGGCATCTATGCATGTTTGAATGTCATTTGTAGGTTTTGGAGCTGTGTTTTTAGGGATTTTGGAACATTTTCTATGTGAAGTCCATCTCTGGTCTGTGATGCACTTGTCCATCCTCTCCATTGCTCACCTCTCTTTGTTTCCATGGTAGTTTTGATAGATGATCAACATTTTCCTTCTCTGGTGTATCACCATTTTAGTGTAGGCTCTATTTTTTCCAGTTTTCTTTCTCTCCTTGTCTCCTTGGAAGTTAGATTAGGATTAGATTAGCTTACCTACACTAGAATAGCTTGTGGCAGGTAGTTTAGGAAGAGGAACCAGCCTTCTCTGGAGGATCATTCCCATTTGTAAGTCCCACATCTTGGGGAATGATCCAATGTTATGCAAATCACACCAAATGACCCTACCTTAGAAAAGTAGATCCATAACTCATTTGGGGGTGTTATGATTTCACACTAACAGTTTTGGCACACCTTGTGGGACCTTAGAGGTCTTCACTTCATTACAACAAAGTTAATGTGCACTTGTTACAATCTCTAGCTTATGAGAAGCTTCAATTTGCATATCTGGTGACTCCATCTGGTTTACAACCCATCTCTGAGATGCAGACCTATTTTCCATCCATTTCCATTTCATTATTCTTTCCATCTCTTTCATTATTTTCCATTCTATGAAGTTGTGTAATCATGACTTCATTTCCACCATGGAATTCACAACAGTAGCAACAATACATTCTAACTCCAATGCTTTCTACAACTCCTTCAAATTAGCATTTTGAGCAAATTCAAAATCAGCATGTTTACCCTATGAGCACTAGTGCCAAAATTAGTTTGGCTATGGAGCTTTCCAAGAGTAGGCACATGAAAACAATGAAGAAAATCAAATGTAAGATACTGGTTTGTTGGAGAGGATCCAAAAAATGGAGATTGGCATGGTGCATTCAAGGGCAACAACTCAAATGAAGGCATTCAAGCTTGGTTGTAGGACACCTTTCCCATGGGAAGGCCCTTTTCCAAGACACTACAGCCCTCAGGAGAAGCTGGACTTCATGATTGCAATTTTTCCCCAACTTGCACAATGGAATGAAGACATAGAGGCCTATGAATTTGGTGCTAAACAACCTTGTCAATGGGTAAGTTCTACACCATCATCTGGTATTTCTCTTTCCATTCCTCAAGCAGCACCATCTCAATTTGAATGTTGAGTTTCAAGTTTCTCCAATTCTTATCTAGTTGTGAAAACCATCCCCCCATCCCCTAGTCTTCCATCTCATCTCATCTTTTCTTCCCTCTTCTCTTCCAAATCCAAACCCCCTCCACAAGAGCAAAAAGAAACACCTTCCCCTCTAAAGAAACAAGAAAGTTCCATCCTTCCCACTACCACAAACAAATGCACAAATTATTGAATCCCAACCTACTTCTCCTCTTGCCTTCCCAATTTCATGTGGGGAAGAAGAGATTGCAAAAATTAGTCAAGGATAGCAAGAAGAAGAGCTGGTAAATGAGGAATTGGTTAAGAGCTTAGTGAGCTTAGCTCTTAGGTTTGGGATAACAGAGATTCCTTTGTTGGTTAAGCCTACAGAGGAGGTAAACGTTGAGGGACCAGAGGTGGTCAAGGCTGAGTTTGTTGCAGTAGAAGAATAACAAAGATAAAGGGAAGAAAATCAGCAACCTTTTTACTTAGAATGTAGTGCCCATGTTGGCACTCTGCTTGAAGAAAATGTTGATCCAATAGAAGTTGCACAATCAGCCATGGAAGAGAAAGAACAATCAACTCAAATCCCCATTGATGAGGAGAAAATGGAAGAAATTGAATCAGAGTTTGTAGTAGCAGAAGAAGAAGGCATCATTGGAAACTTTTTGCTTTCATTTGAAGGGCCTAGTTTGGATAATGAATCCATCATGGGGGAGGAAGAACTAACAACTCCAAGTTCAGTTAGAGAGGAGCACATGAAGGTGGACAAAAACAAATTCAGAGGCATGGAACCATGAGCTGGTTGCACATAAGATAGCAGATCTCTCCCCCATTCAATCTCTCCCAAATTCTAACTGTGTGGAGGAGTTTGAACTCACTAGCTTCATGTTTGAAGATGAAGCTTCATCTGGTGAAAAGAATGCAGATTTTTAGATCACCATGCAAGGGGGATAAACTTGGCTACAATAGGACAACATAGAGTTTGATTTTTTATCAGACTTAGAAGGATGTTTTGATAGGGATCAGCCCACATAAGTTGCAATCTTTTCTTCCCCATCATTCACCATTCAAGATCCTGTTACCATGAAAGAAAACTTGCAAGCACAACTAGCTTTTTACACCATGCTTCTTGAATTAAGGTTGGGAGATTTTGATCTTCCAAAGGGCACATCCACCATGAGAGGGAAACACTAAGAAGAAATTGCTGTCACAAACAATACTCTAGAACAAAAAAGTAGAAATTTTGATTTGAAAAACTTTATGTTAGAAGAAGGGGTTGTCCAAGAGCAGATTGATCTTCAAAAATCAGCAGAAGAACTCCAGAGCCAAAAATGTTTAACAACAGAGTATGATGATGCAAAATAAGCTCCATTGGATGTTGCAATCAAAGATTAAGAGCTGCAAATTGTAGAGGAGTTTTATGCTGCTATGGAGGAAGAAAACGAGCATAAGATTTCCACCACTTCTTCCACACCATCCATTCAAGAGGATCTGCAAGAAGACTCCATTTTTGGATTTGAAAATTAGAGCTTTGGGCATATCAAATAGACCAGACCTTTCCCAATGAAGTATTTGGCTTTATTGGAGCTAAAGGAGAAGCCAAAACTAGTCATGTCCATTTTAGGGCACGAGGATGAGCTACAAAGCACCAAGAATCAACGGTCGTACCTCTTCAATCCAAATGAAAAGTAACTAAAAGAGGTATTGGTTTTGTCTTCAATTGATACTTTGGTTATTTGGGTGGAAGATCAGCTTGTAGTTAGTTTTTCAGTCATCCAACCAGCCATGTTCAGTGCTAAATCAGTTGCATGGCTGCCATTTTTGAGGAAGGGAAGCTATTTCTCCCAGTCAGTTATAGGTTTTGTTTGAGTTCCCTTTGCTCTTGGTTAGAGTAGAGTAGGTAGGTTTTTTTTCAAGTAGAAGAAGTTCTTGTGCACACTATGCATGTTCCATTTAGAGCATGTATTATTTTCAGTTTGTATATAGTTTTTGGTGTTGTTGTATTGCTCTTACATAGTTCATTTCAGTTGGCATTTTGGTGAAGATCAACTCCAAGTTTTAGTGGGTTTCCAAGTGATTCAGAGGTCTTTTTTTCAGATTTATATCAAATAATTGGTTATCATGCTTGACTCCATGCCCAATGAATGCAACTAAGGCCACTGATCATTCATCTAGCAGGCAGATGACCCCTGTGAGTCGCCAAAGTTGTTAACCAAAATAAGCTCCCTCTTATTTTGGGTTAACTTACTCCTCTTTGTGCTTCAGTCAAAATTTCACAAGTTTTAGGCACTCAAATATTTCTAGAAATTTCTCTATCAGATAGAGAATTTCTTCCCCTTTCCAGAAAGGTAATGAACTACTCTTAACTCCTTGTATTTCTCAAGTTATGACTCGGTGGAGTTATGGAGGAAAATTTTCCCAAGGCGGACTTGTGGAGCTTGGGAGAGAGTTTTGCCAAGGAATTTTGGGCTGGCAGAGTGGGGAAAGAATTTGAGAACTTAGCTCTTTTTGGGTTAAAAGTGCAAAAGTCATTGGCGCTCCCGCGAGCCCGTAAAGGGAAACAAAGTGAAAATTTGACTAAGTCCCGAAAGGGACAAGTGGCATCATTTTGTGTAAAGGCACTAAGGCAGGCTAATGGAGGATTTTGGGGACTTGGAACTTTTCACCAAAAGAGTTTCTAAGTCAAAATTGTGGCCACATCTCTAAAGGAACCCAAAAGTGACACGTGGCAGACCCAAACCAGTAGTGGGCCAGCAGGCCTTCAGAGGCAAAATAGAATTTTTGCCCTTTTGTGAAAAAGGTGCAAATGGGAAAAAAGGAGCCCCTGCCTCCACCAACCCCAATGGATGCCACATCATTAGTGGATTTGCAAGGAGAATGTGTCAAATTTTCCTGAGCTATGTTTTTTGCAAAAAACGTAAAGGAAATACTCAGAGAGTCATATCTTTTGGTCTAGAGCTCCGTTTTTGACAATCTTGGTACCAATGGAAAGATCTAAAGATTCTCTTCATCATTAAGTCTTCAATTTTGCATTTTGGTTGAGATTTATGGGAGAAAAATTCAAAACATGATTTGGCATGGAAAAAATGTAGAACTATTTTTCAACCACCAAATTTAATGAAATTTGGGTCTTTTCTCCCTCGAGCAGACAAAATACGTTGGGGAATGGATTTTGCAAATGGATCCTTGACTTTTTGAGCCAATTTTTTAAATGTTGTAGGTGGTTGGAGTAGAATATCTAATTTTTCACGTTTTCCCTCTCTTCTCACATTTTTTCTATAAAATGTAACAAAGGCATCATTTTGAGAAGTTAGTTAGTGTTTATTCACTCTTCTTCTCTGCCTCCCTCTTCTTTTCTTCCCCAGGGTCAAAAATGGAGTTGGAACCTCCTCCCCTGCTCTGTAATGGCATTTTTTTTACCTCTTTATTGTGAAATGGTGCACTATGTAAATTTGGAGCAATAAAAACGTGTTTTAGTGATGCATTTTTCCATCCTTTGCTCATTTTTGGTTGTTTCTTCTTACCTCTCATTGTTGTAGAGCATCTATGCATGTTTGAATGTCATTTATAAGTTTTGGAGCTATGTTTTTAGGCATTTTGAAACATTTTCTATGTGAAGTCCATCTCTGGTCTATGATGCACTTGTCCATCCTCTCCATTTCTCACCTCTCTTTATTTCCATGGAAGTTTTAATAGATGATCAACATTTTCCTTCTCTAGTGTATCACCGTTTTTGTGTAGGCTCTATTTTTTCCAGATTTCTTTCTCTCCTTGTCTCCTTGGAAGTTATATTAGGATTATATTAGCTTTCCTACAATGGAATAACTTGTGGCAGGTAGTTTAGGAAGAGGAACCAACCTTCTCTGGAGGATCATTCCCATTTGCAAGTCCCACAACTTGGGGAATGATCCAATGTTATGCAAATCACACCAAATGACCCTACCTTAGAAAAGTAGATCCATAACTCATTTGGGGGTGTTGTGATTTCACACTAATAGTTCCTTTATCCTCTCTACTCTCCACATTTGCAATCATTGTGATCTTGTACAAATAAGAAGGAACTTTGTGTCCTTGATTAATGGATTTGTAAAAAAATTTGTCTCTGGTTTATTAGTATTTTTTATTTTGTACATTGTTGTGTTCTTATAATCGAATGTGGACCTAATCTGGTTAATGTATATGAAATCTATAATTCTACTCACAACATTAAACCTCTCCCCTATTTCTCCTACTCCTCTTTACATTCCCTTCACATCAAATTCCTCCTTTGTACACTGTACAAGGATTTTTCCATAGGTTTAGTGGATTATTCATGTGTGATCCCTAGCCTAACGATCACCCATAATTTTAGTTAGTTTACATTCAATAGTGGGAGCCTCCCCATACTCAAGAAGGAGGGGCTTAGCCCGTGACCACTGGTGAAAACCAATAATATGCACAGTGATAAATTATTTCACTAACAAGTATAAGAGTTTCTTGTATGATAAATTAGAGGAGAGATAAATTGTGAACAAATATAAATGTTACTTCTATTTGATAATATGATGTGAAATTTTTGAAGTAATTTTTGTACTTCTTTGTCCTAATGCAAAAAAACAACATGATGGTGTTGTGGCATTGCACTCTCTAGAAAATAAGGATACTCCTCAATCTCTAGTAGATGATGCCCTTCTGCCTCCAGCTCCTCATGCTTACTTAAATAGGCCCATTTCCTAGTATCCATGCTCAAGAACTTATAGCTGATTTTTGAACTTCTATATTGTAAAAAGAAAAAAAATTGTAGCTATGCTAAAAATATTTTTGATTTTTAAAATTTTTAAAGATTCCTTTGATGTTTAAAATAGTTTCGGGTAGTATTTGAAAAAAAAGCACCTATGAATTGTTATGTTCCATTTGGGTAGTAGTTTTTTACATATCATGAAGCTGAGATAATCTTCTAATTATTGATGTGCAAGAAACTACACTAGGCTTCACATTCATTGGCCATGATGTTTGAGTTTGATAGAATATGTTGTTGTCAATCACCTAAATTCTTCAGATGTTTACATGAATTATTATAATACAATTAGTTAGTAGTTGACATTTTATGGATTATAGTCATTAAATTTTATGCTTTGGCCATCTACTCTACCATTCTATGTCAAGGGTAATTGACATTTAGGCACCCTTTAATTTATTTTCTCATTTTGATATTAATAAAATGCTTGTGGACTCACTTGTGGGCATAAGATCAAGCCCAAATTGTTTTTGTAATTGTTTTATTATACTAATAATAAGCTCACTTTGGTTTCATTTATGATAGCTTACAATAATGAGGCTATAAATCTATATTGTCTCTGACACTACAATAAAACACCAAAATCAATTATACATAAGTAGATAACAACAAATGTGTATAACACTACACAAACATTAAAATTTATGCATAAAACACCAATTTGTGATTCAACACCACAGGTGTTATTTGTGTGGTAGTTTTTATGTAACACTAAAATCTAACAACAAAATTGGTTACGACATATAACACAAAAAATATAACACTACACACACACACACACCAAATTTGATGTTAAATGCAACACCAAATATGGTGTTACATTTTTGGTATTACATGCCATAACCAAATTTGGTGTTTTTATATTTTAGTGTTACACAACAACTACCACATAGCTAACATCGGTGTTGTTGAATTAAAAATTGGTGTTTTATGCCTATATTTTAGTGTTATATTAGCTAAAATTATTGTAGTGATCTAGGGAGAGGAGATCCTATGATTAAGGAGTTCTTAATTATGTTCTTGAACTACTAAATCCAATCTTAGGTGGATTGTTTCAACCACAAAAATAATATTATTCTCACAATATTTTTACGAATTAAATATATATAACATTCATAAGAGTAATGAAGACTATCCATTGGTATTACATGCATGTGTCATCACTTTCCAATAAAACAATCATACAGTCTTGATGCCAATTTTTTTCATCCAATACACAAGGATTTTGATTAAACCATATTGTTTTGCAATAATATGAAATTCCCACCTTCATAACTATGAATAGCTTAAGAATATTGAACTAGCTAGATATTAAACAATGACCATTGAAATTATTAGAATGCTCTCATATCTCTTTCTTTGATGCCACATAAAATTTTAGGGAATTTTGTACAAAGATAAGTCTCTCATCATAACTATTCAATCACATAATGTAGACATATAGGGAGAGGATATCCTATAACTAATTAGTCCTTAATTATCTCTGTGAACTACTGAAGCCAATCTTAGGTGGATTGTTTTAACCCAAAACAATATTATTCACATAATATATGTGCACATTAAACATATCTAATATTTTGAAGAATAATGAAGAATATTGATTGGTATTTGGTTCACATGTCATCATTTTCCAATATAACAATAATATGAACTTGATACCAAATTTTCTCAGCCACTGCATAAGGATTGTAATTAAACCATATGGTTATGCAATAATATAAAATTTCCACCTTAATAACTGTGAATACCTTTAGAATATCAAACTAAATGAATATTAAATAATGACTATTGACATTGTTAAAATACTCTCATGGATCTAACACAAAATTTTCCCATGTATCCTCATTGCTATGATGCCAAATGAAAATTTGGATAAATTTTTACACAAATATATCTCACATCATAACTATTCAATAATATAACGCATACATATAGGGAGAGGAGATCTTATAATTAAGGAGTCGTTAACTATCTCTATGAACTATTGAATTCAATCTTTGGTGGATTGTTTCAACCACCAAAGCAATATTATTCTCACAATATTTTTATGCATTAAATATATTCCCCCAAACCCTATTTTTTAAATTTAATCTAAATAGTGTAGTGAAGAAGGAATGAAGTACTCATGTTCCCCATATCATGTTATGAACTAAGTCACATGTATCTAAAACTGTATGAAAATATTGTAAATAATTGATATACTTTAGTGAATTTAAAAATCCAAAGAATATGCCCCCATCTAGGAACACCCATCATGGTCAAGACCATACCGCAACACTCACTATATAGTACAACTTTGACCAAGTTTGAATTATGCCACATTTAAGTATCTGTAACCTTTTCAAAGTATCTGAGCCTTGCAAGAATTTTTTCATGTATTCTATAACCTATTTATATATGTAGAAAATATTTTAACGAATTCTCCCTATTTTGAGGCACGTGTGATACAAAATTTGATCATGTGGATCAAAATAATAAATGTTTACCCGTATGGGATTCAATTTTTAAAAATTAACTTATCACGCCCTTTTATAAGCGTGTAAAATGAAGCCAATGTATTGGCCCATAATAAGGGGTAGAAGGGATTTTTTAATTATTAATTTTGGGAAAATAAAAGGGGTAGGGTCCACTCATTAGCTGGACCACTCCTCTATCTCAAATATGTACTCATTGACACCAATAACACCCATGTAATTCAGATAAATAGGGAAACAAGATTTACAATGGAGATTACCTTTGAGACATGTGATTTGACATCCCCATCCCTGTATTCCTTTTTGTAATAAACTACAAAAATTAAGCTATTGGAATGAGTACTATTACAAGGTTTAAATCTCATTGATATGCACTTCTTGTATTCCATTAATGCTTCCTCATTTTGCAGGGTGAAGAGGTAGGGTCTTAAAATTTGAGATGGTGCAAGGAACCAATTGGCACCATCTATCTAAAATTGCTATGTGTCCTCCATCGGTGGATTGTAAGGTTTGGAGAGGATTTCAAAGGATTGGAAGGATGTAGTGTGTCGATGGTTTACACTTTTCCCTAATCCCATGTGTTTTACATCGATGCTCTATAGAGTTTGGATGTTTAATGGGATAAAATCATTCATTAATTGCCTCCACGTGTCCTCCATGAAGATTGTCATCATTCAGTGCTTCAGTGACGTTTGGAGAGAGGGGAAAAAACTTTAAGTCTTTATAAGTGATTTATGCCAAAGAGTGAAACTTTCATTCATCCATCAAATCCATTTAAACACATGAAAAATAATCAAGTTTGAAGTCTTGTGGGGCATGGTGAAGTTGATGGATGCCACATGCCATTGATTCATATATATCACTAAAATCCATGAAAAGAGGCCAGATGAAGGATATCCAAGAAAATATGGAGACTATAAGTTAAAGTTGACATGCCTACTTTAATGAAAATCTAAGAGATTTGAAAGTCAAGTGGTCATTTAAATGAAAAATGATTCGAGAAAAGAACAATTATTCTAAGTTTCTTTTGATCTGATTTGTATGTATACATATAGAGGAGGGAAAGCATTTTTATGAGTATTAATCACTGGGGTTCTCAAAAAATGCATGTATACCATCATCTAAACCCCTAAACTCTATAATTTAATCCATGAGGCCCCAAAATGAAATGAAACCATCTTGAGTGCCAACAAACTCAAATAACACATTCAACATGATAGAGATAAAGTTAATAAGGGGTATTAAAAATGTCATAGAAAAAATAGCTATATGCAATATTTGGTAATATAAGGGGTATTTTATAATAGGAATGGTGTATTGGGAGTACGTAGTAATAATATAATATTGAGAATTAGAAATTTAAATTAGATTATTAATTAGTATCCTACGAATGAACATGATATGCCACAAGTTTACTTAGTGAATTCCCCATGTGCATACCCTCGTTTCATAAGTTTCATAATATACACATGGTCACATAGAAGACTAAAATGGTTGCCACCATTGAGAAATTATACCCACAAAAAAGGTTTCCCATGGTAGATACCATGGAGGGGAGAATTACCAATGTGAAACATGCAACAAGAAAGAATATATGTGTATAGAAATAGAAATAATAGACAAAAGTGGAAATCATGTCATAATACAAAGAAGTACGAGCAAAAAAACATCAGATTAAACAAAAAAATGTCATAAGCTATAATAACAATACAAAAGTAGTAGAAACAACATTGTAGTGACAAATAAGAAATAATAGATAAAAACATAGTCATATATAGGCATGGATCAACAATCATGGAAACACCTCAAGTCATAAGATAATTTGAATATAAGGAATGATGTGCAATAGTCAAAGAAACAAGTGCATATATGAAATATAGGCATGGAGACGAAAACATGGGACACCCACAATGTCACAAGAAAATCAAGGCACTCAAATCGTATAAACAAAATGATCATAACATTGCAATAAAATAAGACAATTGAGTCAAACCACACAGTAATTAATCAGGGAGGTAATTTATATAATAAAGTAGTGACAACAATATATAAAACAAGTATAAAAATTAGTAATATCACAAACAAAGATAGAAAAATACTTTAAAATGGCACTAACCACGTGGTATTCCTTTTAGCTCAAAATATAGAAATTAAAAATATATATAGAGTCAAGCGTGATGTGAAAGGTGTAAAGTAACATATAATAAAAAAAGGATTTGTATAACATGGGGGATGCCCCCAAAGAGTAGTGTAAAGAACCAATTTGGCTCATATCATCTTGTATCAATCTGTGTATATCTTGCATCAATATCTATATACAATGTGAACACATATGTGTAAAGAGTTAATATGTTATCTATCAAACCAAAATGAAAAATAACATGTAAAAATTAACAAGTTATCTAAGAAAACTATAAGTACGTCCCGATTTTGTATTTTTGCACATATTTGCATGTTTTTGTATTATGTGATTATTTGAATGTTTTTGAATTGTTTTGAAAATATCTATGTACAAGAAACACGGTAGCACAAGAGCTACCCAATAAAATCCTTATAAAGAGGCCCATCGTAATTAGAGGTGAAATAGGTACAGGCCTCAAATATTTCATAGTAGAATAAGGATAATCCTATGTAAATTATAGAGTAGACATAATATGTTCGATAAGAAACTAAAGAGGGATAGGACCACTATAAATACCATGCATAAAATACTCTGACGTAGATTTGAATTTGGGTGATAGTGATTTTGATTTGGTTGTAATATCCATTTTGATTTGATTGGTTTGATATAAAATGTGATTATTAGGGATAGTATTAGTAGTATTGGAAAGCATTACTTTCACCAAAGTATGCAAGGGCATATATAGTGCAAAGAAACCTATTATTAGAAAAGAAGGGAGATATACATATGTCCCCAGGTATTCGAGAAGGAACGATACATTAGTGAGTACTAAATGAACATAGAGATAAAACAAGATGAAACCACTAAATAAATGCACGTGGCATATAATTTATAGAACTAATATTAATCAAGCTATATTTGGGTCACGTATCTAGTGATTCTAAAATAAGCCCCATTGATATGATAAGGAATTTTAGAGTAATTTGGTAAATCCTGGGGACATCAGGGATAAGGAAAGACTCATCACTATCAAAGAGAGGAATATTCACTTTATTCAAAGGCTCACTTGGTGTATAGATTTATTAATCATCACTTACATCAATATAAAATTTATCTCCCCTGATGGGATTGAAATCTAACGTGCACATATCAAACTATTCATAGTAATTAAGATAATTAATATTTGCATTATAATTAGTATCCCATATATATCATCATCCTAATAAAAATATGTCATAGTTTATTTTGGGGAATTAGAGATATCTACAAAATCCATTATTGTTTCCCCCCCTAAACAGGCTTGCATATGTTCTAAATGTTTTGAGGCTATGCACAATTGCATATGCTATATTGGTTTTGTTTCCATTTCTATTTTCACAATAGTAGGATGTAATTCTTTCATTGAGAGAGGCTCTTTAAAAGTTTGGATCATTGTCTATTGGTGAGGGAATTTGTTGGGTGGAAAAATTTGTGAATTCCTTGCCAACGCTCTAGGAATCTAAGTCCCTCTACTTAACCAGTGTAGTTTCCGTGTATGCATGCGTGAAAAAGTGTGGATTTCTCTAATGGCCTTTCGGTCGAGGATCCAATAGGGGCACTTCATTGACCCTACAGAAAATGCTTGCAGTTATCTGCAAGGGGAGAAATTTTCTATGAAGGTGGGAAAGGGAGTGAGAAAAGAGGTAGGAGAACTAATGTTGCAGGTAGAAAATCAGATTCCTGCACACATTAGTTAGAAACTTTAACACATGCATTTATGAGCAGAAACAACCCTGCAAATGGAAACAAGACGAGATAAGATTGTGAGCTCAAAGTTTTTAACATATCCTCATCAAAAGGCTACAAAATCCTTCTTCTTGTATTGATGCTTATACAGAAGTTGTACATAATGTGGGAATGGAAGAAATTTGAGAATAGAGGGAAGTAGAAGAAAATGGCTATCTCCTTTACTTTCTCTAAGTACAATGCACTCGCGAGTATACAAGATCAATTGCCAACCCTATACAATGGCATGAAGAAGCCATTAAATCTCCTCCAAGAAACGGTTACCACTTCTTTTTTAGCAAGAAATGGTTTACAATTTCTTTTCAATCATTCGTGTCCATTCAGATTCTTGATTCACAAGAAACACCAATGGCGAGAAAAACCAAACTTTTCATAATGCAGTTGTTACACTCATTTTGTAACTTTGAATTTGAACCATTCATCTTTCCTTTGAAACTTTAAACTAGAATCGTCCATGTGGGAGAAATTTACTAGAGTGGGCGTGGAGGATTCCTTTTGCATTTTGTGACTTTATAGAGATTTGGAATCTTGGAAAATTTTGGCCTACTCACCCACTTTTGATATGGTCTTGACATGTGGCCTCACTTGAGTGGAGACAGAGTCGCGGGCCACTTTTATAATTTTACCTTTTTTCAATGTGGGCTCAAAAACACAAATTTCTCTGCCAGCCTACCCACCTGCTTTGACCTTTGATGCGGGCTTAATGTTTTAATTTCTCCCTTATAGCATGATCGGGGCTACGGGTCACTTTATGCCTTTTAGCCATTCTTACAAAAAGGCTCAAAACCTCAAAGTTCTCTGCTGACCCGCTTCCCCTCTTTGACTTTCCAATGACAGGCCTAAGATTTGACTTTTTCCTTTGTGTTTGGTGGGGTTGTGGGTCACTTTTTAACTTTAAGCCCCTTTAATGAAAAAGGTTCAAATTCTCAAATCTCCCTGCCAATCCACCTCCCTACTTTGACTCTTTTGATGTGGGATCAACATTTGAATTTTTTCCTTATAGCATGAATGGGGCTGCATGTCACTTTATGACTTTTAGCCCTTTTTTACATAATGGCTCAAAAACACAAATTGCTTCGCTGGCCCACCTCTAATTAGATATGTCCACTTACCCATGGATAATGGAGCCAAAATTTGACGGGGAAGAAAATGCCCGTCATTCACGACTGTGGAAAAAATGCAGAGAAGAAGAAAACTCCACCATTTCGTGCCTGATTTTCAAAATTCTTTCGTGAACCAAGGAATTGAGAAAAATACAAGATTCGATGATCCATGGCCATAGAAAGATCAAAAATTTCATTCAAATGAGGACAATAATAAAATTTTCACATGTTTAGATAGAAAAACAGAAAATTTATCAAAATGTGCAGACTGGAGAGTTTAAACAACTTCAAAGCATGAATTTCTCTATATTTTTGGACTTCCAACTTTACTTGAACACTTATGGAGGGCATGAGCTCAAAATTTTTGAATTTTAATTTAAAAATTAGGGGGGGATTTTTAGGGTGATAACAGCTGGCTCTAGCTAGGGGACATGACATGGACTGAGCATAGTGAAGACATGACATGGGAATCTAGAATCTCAATCTCTAGACCTTGTAATTCGTTGACCAGTGCCTTATCCATTGGGCCTTGCAGAGTCATAGACAACTTCGAGAAAGAAATATTAGAAGAAGGAAACACACAAACACACAACGGGAAGGAAACACACGACATGCAATAAAATCACACAACGGAAATGGAAACACACCTATGGTACAAGGAAAGGGAATAACCCACTTTCACTAATGATACAATTTCAAGTATTTCCCTCTCTGAGGAAATTCCAACGGTGTTCCATTAAAATATGAGAGAAGAAAAGCGTTCTTTCCGCAAGCTTCACGAATTTGGAATGGACCAAGCCATAATGAATTGAACTTTCCATGGCTTCCTTTTGGTTCTCTTCTCTTGTCCCATAGCAGGATGAAGTCTCCAACTTTTAATTCTCTTGCCTTGGCCTTCTTATCAAAAATATTCTTTACTTTAAATTGGTGCTCCTTAATGCAATCCACCACATGGAGTCTATTTTCTTCCAGCTTCTCAAGAAAGAGGATCCTCTTGTTAATGGAATCCTTGTACTAACCATCTTCTATTTCCTGTAGCAGCTTGAGAGCTGGCATCTCGATCATGAGAGGAATTTCTTATTTGAATCCATACAACAGTTGGAATGGTGACATACCTATTGCCTTCTTGGGAGTGATCCTATCTGCCCACAATGCGTCATATAACCTTTTGTGTCAATTCCTTTGATTCTTGTTTACAAGATTGTGGACAATGGTCGCAATGTTCTTGTTGCTTGATTCGACCTGTCCATTTCCTTGTGGATAGTAGTCAGAAGAATGAGATATGGAGATTTTATAGCCATAGAAAAACTCGGTCATCTCTCTTGAAGAGAAATAGGTAGAATTATCTGCTACAATCTTCTGTGGCACTCTCAAATGGACTATGATATTCTCCTTGATGAAGTTGCATACTATTTCAGTGTTGGCTTATTTGGCTAGAATGGCTTCTAGCCAATTGGTGAAGTAGTCTGTTACTATGAGTACATAGGTGTGCCCTGCGCTTGAGTGAGGGTTCAGAACACCAATGAATTCTAGCCCCCACTATTGAAATGGTTCTTCAATAATCACAGGCCTGAGTGGTAACGCAATGAGTTGTGGTCTTCTAATGAACTGTTGGCATGCTTTGCATTTAGAAACCCAATCTTGAGTGTCTACAAAGATGGTGGGCCAATAATACCTTCCTCATAGGATCTTGTGTGCAGTGACCATTGCTAAAAAATGTCCACCACATGCTTGGTCATGGTATGCTTTAAGAAACTTTTCTCATTTCTCTTTATCTACGCACTCGAGGAAACAACCATCCATGCCTCTTTTGTAAAGCACATGATTCCATATTACAAATTTAGATTCCTTTAGCTTGATTTTTCTCCTTTGCTTGTAAACAAGACGGGGAGGGCATTCTCCATAAGTCAATTAATAGGAAATATCAGCATATCAGTCATCAGTAGTGGTGACAAAGAGAACATGTGGGTTATCTTCTGAATAAGTTAAGAAAGCACATTTTTATTTTCCATGTTTAAATTTGAGTGTTTCATATTCAATAATCAAATTGCACAAGCCATTTCCCCTTATTGAATGGTCGAATCTCCAAGTCATATTCTTGAGTCTCTGTAATCCAATTTCCTCTTTTATCTCCGGGATCCTGTTGTGTCAAGATGGACTTGATTGCACTTCTGGGGACCATCACCACCGTATGGGAATTAAGGATGTAAAACCTGAATTTTTTTTATAGCCTTGCCCACTCCATAGGCATGCTTCTCCAATTAGCTGTATTCTAGCTCATTTTTTTTCAAAGGACAACTCATGAAAGTAATAGGTGCTTCCACACCTTCATCATTTTTTTGAACGAGAATGACAGAGAGTGTATGTTCTGATGCATAACAATACATGATGAATTCTTTGTTAAAATCTGAAGATACAAGAGTCGGAGCCTTGGCAATGGATTTCTTGATCTCTTTGAATGTTGCCTTCCCTTAATTGTTCCATTTGAATTTTTCTTGTGGATTAATCATGGAAGTGATGTTCTTCATCAACTTAGCAAACTTAGGCACAAAATGATGAAGAAAGTCCACCTTTCCAAAGAATGAATGAACTCCTTTCTTGCTTGTGGGTAGGGATAATGCTCGAATGGATCTAATCCTCTTAGGATAAATGTGTGCTCCATGTTTATTCATGATGTGCCCTAACAACTTGCCTTTTATGACTCTAAAAATGCACCTTTCTGGATTTAGTGATATGCCATGTTTCCTACACCTTGTAAGTACCTGTTTCAAGTGATAGATATGATATCCCCTCTTATTTGAAAATATTGTGAGATCATTAAGATATATGAAAATGCAAATGCTTCAGATATTTGAAGGCCAAATCCATCGCCATTTGGAAGGTAGTTCCTGCATTGATTAGGCCAAAAGGCATTCTATTGTAGGCAAATGTGCCCCAAGGTGTTGTAAAGGTTGTCTTGGTGTAGTCCTCCTCTACCACTTTGATTTGATTATATCCTGAGAATCCATCAAGTAATGAAAAAATTTCAGATCTAGTGACTACTTTTAGGATATGTTCCATGATAGTAAGAGGATAATTGTCCTTTAGTGATGCCTGATTCAGGTTATGAAAATCTACACATATCCTTATTTCACCATTCTTCTTCTACATTGGCACAATGTTAGCTACCCACGTTCAATGGTGGATGCAAAAGATGATCCTTGCATTAAGCATACTCATTACCTCCTCCTTAATGGTATCAGACAATCTTTGGGTTGTAGTGGCCTTTGTTTCTACCTGAAGGGATTAACACCCTACTTGAAAGGAATTGAGTGATGCATTTCCTTTGGCTGAGAAGGATTTGAGTTCATCATAAGAGTAGGCCAAGACATCTAAGTATTTCTTGAGTAATGCAACAAACCTTCTTTTTTCTTCAGGAGAGTAACGTTTTCCAATATTGACCATCCTTGGTTCCTCCGGGGTACCAATGTTTTCTTTATAAAAATTAGCTGGGCACCGAGAAGATTTTTTTTCTTTCTCTTGAATAAATTTGTCATGTTTGTCAAAGAGATCTTCTAAAGAGACTAGGCCTTTGGGAATTTTTTTCCCTTTCAATTTGATTATTCCCTCATCATCAATCCCTTAAATTCCTTCTTTCTCTTCTTTGGGGATTGCTTCTCAGTGTGGATTTTCACCTCCTTTGAAGAAGAGATTATTAAAATTATCCCTTTGCTCTAAAAAGGCTAGAATTTGGTTATCATCATTGAAGACTTGCCAATGATTTGCATTATCTGGTACACTAGGCCTGAATACCATTTCAATGGTCACTTTGTCTTTAACAAAAGAAGGATGAGGTGTCACTAGGGAAACTGACAGTGCAACAGAATCAATCCTTTTCATTATAGTTCCCTTGGAATAGGTTAAATGCAAAATGCATCAAAAGATTCAATGCAGTCCCACACTCTGTTTCTATAATGTCGGAGTCTCGGATTCTTCACCTGATATTGTTGGGAGACCTCCTTTACTACAACCTTTGCATCACCTCAGCATCTCAGTTTCTTGATTCTTATATCCTCTGCATACACTCATGCCTAAGAGTAGTGCTTCATACTCTACAGTGTTAATTGTATTATAAAATTGTAGCTTGTAGGAAAATGGGTACAACTCATTGGAAGGAGAGTATAATATTACACCAAATCTTGAGCCCACACTGGAATGACTACCATAAAATTCCATTGTCAAAATTTGATCTTCTTATTCCTCCATGAGAAGTGGAAATTTCTCCTCTTTTTTTGATGTGAAGAAGTAATTTCCTAGCCCACAATATTGAAAGAGAATGTTTGCTTTTGGATCATCAGACTTTCATACTGTGAACTTCATCTTTCTTACTGGTAGCAAATTCTTCATCTCTCCTTTTATTGGGATAGTTGCAGATGACACATCCATTTTTATCTCTCCACCCAGGACTCTGCAGAAACTCCTACTCAATAGCATACCAAAGGATGTTGGGATGTCCACTACCAATATGGTTAGGAGAACCTTCTGGTCTGGAAAATCATCTACTGCTACCTGTGCATCTTTGATTCTTCCTACCAATGGAACTTGTTTGGATTATATTGAGTAGCAAGTGTCATTTACCTGGGTCAAGGTGAGGCCTAGATCATTTGTAACTTTGGCTGGCATCACATTGTCTGAGGCTTCAAAATCTATGATACAATTATTTAGCTGGAAGCCTTTAATGAGGAGTGACAGGTAGAAAGGTTCAACCCTGTTGGTTTTGGAGGCACTAAGGGATAGCATGTTTTGGGAAGGTGGTATGGATGGTGTGGGAAGTAAGCCTTTAGAATTAGGACTCAAGGATACAGGGTTAGCCCCATGATCTATATTAATGAACTTGTCAAAATGGGAAGGGTGTGTTTGTAGGTATTATATTTCTGAGAGCTGGAATTTGGTTTTGCTTGCATGTTCCACAAAGTCAAACGGGGTTATGGTGAGTGAGGAAGAGGTTCTAGAAATGGAGGAATATTTACATGGTATAGGATTTGCTACTTTGGGTGTTGAATTCTCCTTTTTGGGTGTAGCAATTGGCTTGGAAGGGGGTGAGGGTGTATCTTTTGATTGAACCTTAGATGTTTTTGTAGGAACAACATTTAAAGGAGAATTTTTCTTAGCAAATTTTGATCTGGGGGAAGAATTAGATGACTTACTTGGCATAGTAACATGATCCATGACAACCAATTGGTCTGGTTTTTCATTGACCGATCTCCATAGAAGGTGGTAATGGTGATCCTCTGCTGATGATTTTATTTTGTGTGACCTCTGGGGGAGAATCTTCTTTATTATTCTTATCATTTACCGCAACCATTGAGGATGAAGCACCTTGCTTGGATTGTGCACAAGTGAAAAAAACACATGAGAAACTTAGAGCTTCTTCATCATCCTCATCTTCATCATCAACGTACTCAATTAGGCCATTTTGCATATCAACTTCCTTGACCTCGAGATAGTTTTCATAGTCTTCCATATTTTCTTCTTCAGTTTCATCAATTTTTGCTTCCTCCTTCGGCTCTTTGGTGTCATAGATGGCATTGACTGGTGGTGCTTCAAGAGCAAGCCGATGAGGAAGTGGAGTAATCATTGGCCTATCTAGAGGATTTCATTTCCTTGACACATTCTACATTGTGATATGAGATAGTTGCTTCTTCAAGGAAACTAAGTCATTTGCTATTTTTTGGAACATCAGAGCTATGGTGACAGAGTTTGAATTCTGACCCTTTTGCTTTCCATTGGGGCCTTTCACCTTTCCAGACAAAATTAGATCATCATCGATTTCTATTACATGGTATTGAGCTTCCCTTAATGTTGTTGGTTGGGTTCTTCTAAGGAAGAAACCTAATTCTAATAGCAAGGCGCTGATGAAGAATCTCTTCAAATTGTTTTTAGGAGGCACCACATCTTTAGGGATTCTTCTTATCACTCTGTTATATCTTTCTATGAATTCCCTCATTGACTCAGAGGTTTCTTTCTTAATTTGTACCAATTGGACTAGAAGATCCTAAAAATATTATATGCTCTTGAACCTGTGTTTGAATGCACTTCTTATATCCTCCCAGAAGGTGACGGACCTCGGGGTACCATGTAGAACCATTCGGTAGCTTTCTCTTGAAGTGACTCAACAAAGATTTAGACTGACACATCTTCATCCTCAACACCCAACACACCGCAAGCAGTGATAAATGTTGTTACATGCTCTTCAGGGAGTTGAGAACCATCCCCTTTGAGTTTTGGGAAGTTTTTTCTTGAGCCTCTTGGTAGATCATGGAGTGGTTGAGCAAGAACCAGTGGACTAGTGTTTCATCCCCATGGTACATTAGACCTACAGGCCTCACGATTATGTTCATGTTCATGATCATGATCCTCAGTCTATTTCTATTTCTAGCTTCCAACCTTGCTAAGACTGTGGCTTCTACTACTGCTCTTTCATCTGCCTCAGCTTGAAGTCTCTTGATTTCTTCGAGTTGAGCTCTTATTTCTTCGTCGGCTCTCACCTCTCTTTCTCTATCTTCTTCCTCGGTCTTCACATTAGTGAATTCTACAAGGTTCTTGTTGATGTATGAAAATTCATTGTCCAAAGGATTGACAACACTCAGGTTCCCAACGTGACCTGTTGCTTGAAAAGGAAGCCTCTCAATTTTGCGTAGCTCTTGTCTCCTTTGAAGTTCCTCAAAAATGGGATCAGTTTGTCCACCTTGTCTTTGTTGTTGGGTGAATCTTCTATCCACCATCTTGAAAATCTATGCTCTTCTTTGCGGTGCAGGAATTTGTCTTTGCCTCTCCAATTCAGCAATGCGTTCTTCTTCAAGGTCCAAAATTCTCGTGGAAATGTAACGATTGGCACTTTTTCTATTATGCCAGATAGCTTCCCTCAAATCTGAAGCAACGTCTTCTTGGATGTGGAAGAGAAATTCAAGTCTTTCAACAGGAGGATTTCTCAAAATAGCTATGATTTGAATCCATGTGGCTCATATAGCCATTCAAATTCCAAAAAAAAATCTCTTTTTTGAATTTTGAATTTTTTGACCTTGCAGTCACATTTAGGTGCAGATGCTGCTAAATCTGCCCCACAGTGGGCGCCAAAAAATGTTGGCGAGGGAATTTGTCAGGTGGAAAAATTTGTGAATTCCTTGCCAAGGCTCTGGGAATCTAAGTCCCTCTACTTAACCAATGCATCTACCATGAATGTATGTGCAAAAAAGCATGGATTTCTGTGGTGGCCTTTCGGCTGGGAATCCAACAGGGGCACTCCACTAACCGTACGGAAAATGCTTGCAATTATCTGCAAGGTGGGAAATTTTCTATGAAGGTAGGAAAGGGAGTGAGAAAAGAGGTAGGACAACTAATGTTGTAGGTAGAAAATCATATTCCTCCACACATTAGTTAGAAACTTTAACACATGCATTTATGAGAAGAAACAACCCTGTAAATGGAAACAAGATGAGATAAGATTGCGAAATCAAAGTTTCTAAAATCTCCTCATCAAAAAGGCTACAAAATCCTTCTTCTTGTATTGATGCTTAAACATAAGTTGTACATAATGTGGGAATGGGGGAATTTGAGAATAGAGGGAAGTAGAATAAAATGGCTATCTCCTTTGATTTCTCTAAGTACAATGCACTCGCGAGTTTAAAGGAACGATTGCCAACCCTGTACAATGGCATGAAAAAGCCATTAAATCTCCTCCAAGAAACGGTTACAACTTCTTCTTTTTTAGCAAGAAACAGTTTACAATTTCTTTTCAATCATTCATGTCCATTCAGATTCTTGATTTGTGAAGAAACGTCAATGGAGAGAAAAACCAAAATTTTCATAATGCAGCTATTACACTTGTTTTGTAACTTTGAATTTGAACCATTCATCTTGCCTTTGAAATTTTAAACCAAAGTCATCCACGTGGGAGAAATTTACTAGAGCAGGCGTGGAGGATTCCTTTTGCATTTTGTGACTTTATAGAGATTTGGCATTTTGGAACATTTTGGCCTACTCACCTGCTTTTGATATGGTCTTGACATGTGGCCTCACTTGAGTGGAAACAAATTCATGGGCCACTTTTATAATTTTACCTTTTTTCAATGTGGGCTCAAAAAAACAAATTGCTCCACCAGCCCACCCACCTGATTTAACCTTCGATGCAGGCTTAATGTTTGAATTTCTCCCTTATAGCATGATCGGGGCTATGGGTCACTTTATGCCGTTTAGCCCTTTTTACAAAAAGGCTCAAAACCTTAAAGTTCTCCACCAACCCACTTCCTCGCTTTGAATTTCCAACGATGGGCCTAAGATTTAAATTTTTCCTTTGTGTTTAGTGGGGCTATGGGTCACTTTTTAACTTTAAGCCCCTTTAATGAAAAATGCTCAAATTCTCAAATCTCCCTGCCAATTCACCTCCCTGCTTTGACTCTTTTGATGTGGGCTCAACATTTAAATTTTGTATATTTCTTTCAAATTAAAGGTCTCTAAGTGAGTTTCGAGGAGTCTTTTTGTTACTTCCTCCAAATCGGTATTTAGATCTAGATCTCATTTAGTATCAAAAATAAAATGTTATGAGAGGGTAGTTTCCACTATGTGGCTTTATCATTTGTACTCTTTTCCATCACACAATCAGTAGCTCTACGGCCTAAAGCAAAATATATTCTACATCTGTATGGTAAAACTTCGTAATCTAGAGGATTGGTACAAATTTTGTCGTGTACTTTAATCTTAATGTTAGAAATCATTTTCTTTGATGTATCGATCACAACCAGAATTTGGTAATAGGTTGTCATTTTTGAAATTGGAGGTAAAAAGCTTAATGTTTAGAATATTTCCCTAAAAATTTCCAATGGAAATAAGACAAGAAGGGTCACAAAAGTACTCGGTTAAATGCAATAATCTTACACAAGTTGAGTGGTAGGATTAAAAGATGGGAACAAGGGTTTCATGACAAGGTAATTAGATTTGCAAGCCCAAAGATTATCACCTATGGAATCCTTATCATCCATTGAAGTAAAAAAAATAGTAAAAGTCCCCCTTTCAAAATATTGGATGTTGAACCTACAATCCAGAAGAGATATCCAATGATTTATAATCCATTCATGGAGGACTGGTAGGCTTTGCAAAAACCCACTAAATCTACATATCAAAGCATGATATTTGTAATATGTCTCATATTTAATCACCTCTTCTAAAAATGTAACAATGGGGGTAGCTGAATCTATGGGTTTGAAGTATGGCTTACCTTATAGGACCTCCCTAAATGAGTGATTTGTAGGGTCTTGTACCAGAAAAAAAATATTCCACCATAAGCCCTTTTACCCAGAATAGAGGATGCAAGGTTAATATGGGAGATGTCATCATTGCCTATCCCATCCTGTAAGAGAGTCTTCCTTAAATGTCATGTAGGGGAAGTAGAGAACCTACCAACGACATATTTTTTTTAGTTGGTTCCCTTCTTCATGGATAATTTTTGAGCAGCTAGGTGGACAAGGAATCCAGTTCTAGCTCAACCACTAGAACCTAATGGAATAGGAGCAACTAAACTACCACCACCACCACCACCATCAATGAATTTTTTCCGTATTGTACATGTTTAATCCATTAAAACCGAGGAGTGCTCCATATAGATCATCCTCGTTTTGTCTTCCTTCATTGCCACAATGATTAGGTTTAGGGTTTCCACTATTTTATGGTGTGAAGGTTTTAGGGAGCCATTAAAAAACATAATTTATAATTCATAGAAAGTTTATTTGTAAATAATATTCATTTAATATATTTTTATACAATTAATTTAAATATAAAACCATATGAATCACTTATCTATAACATTCTATAAAAAAAAATTGAGATGGTCTTTGTACTTCCATTCTTTCAAAATGCAATGTGAGACTACTTTAACATATATTCCATATTAATTCATTCATTCTTTTTATATATTATATCTAGTTAGGTGTTCATGTAATGTACAAATATATCAATATTAATATAAAAGTAACTATAAAAAAATACACACTTCTTAAATGCAATATATATCTTACAATTTAATTGAACTTTATGTGATCACTTGAAATTACTCACTACATCAAATAAATATATTCCTACATTTTAAGGATCGTTACGCGTTAGACCCTACAACGACTAGTGATTTTTTAAATTTAGGGCATGTGATAGATGAAAATCATGTATGACATGTGAATATCCAATGTGGATATGCAAATGCTAGGGAAATGAGGGTTTGGAACGAGGTGAAAAAATGCAATGGTGCAAGTCATGTTTACTGAAAAATTTACACCTTACTTATATCTATATAATGGAAAGTACACAACAATACAGAAGGTAAGACTCTTAGATGTTCATACTTTTTTCCCTAATGAAAATTATTTGAACTCACACACACAATTATCTTGGATGTCATAATAATAACAATGTCTGTAAGAACTACTTGTAATGATTGATCACTATGAATAATTTGTAACAACTCATTTATATATTATACGATATAACTTAGTTATAATATGCTTAGTTCGGGGAGGATTTGGATGTCTGGGATGGTGAAACAATGAATATATATTAGACTGAGATATTGCTTTGATGAACGATGGTACTTGAACATCCACCATTCAGAAGGGCTAGGACTGAATGAGTGTTGGAAAGTCAGTGATCCAATGATACTACCCATTTTCTTGGATCGTTACAAAAAGTAGGTCTGGATCTCAAACTTCATAAATGAGTTCCAACTTGGCTCTGCACATTAAGATTTGTTGAAATATTTCTCTTATGCTATGAGGTCAATCCTTTCAACATTCCCATTCATATTTTTTCTATTGAAATTTGGCGTAAGCTCAGAGCTCATTTGACCTAGTCTCAGTGTTTCAGACCCATGGTAGGGATAGACTCCGATTTGAGGTTGTAGTTGGCTTAAGGTGTGAGATAATATCTTCCAAGGACACTTCTTCAAATAACTTCAAACCAAGCATTCTCATTAACAAATAAAATCTATCCATTATTTGCAGTCATCAGCTTGTGAGATTATAAAGTGATAATGACTTGCTTATATAGCGTTCTATTGATCATTAAACAGTATAATAAGCTCAAGCTCTAGAGGCTATGAATTGATCCAAGAAAATATCCACCTTACAACAATGTAGTAAAAGAACGTTTCTATTCAAGGATTTCTCATAAGGAATGGGACCATTGACTAATTCCCCTCTTATCATCACCCATATTGTTACAGATCTAAGACGATAGAGATCTCTAGGTTTGCAAAGTTTACAATAGGAAGTTTGGTCTTATGTGGCCCCTGATCTACTTCACTGCCTATTAAGATTACACTCTCCAATCCAATTGATCTATAGAGAAGAATTTATCAGATACGCAAGGCAACATAAAATTCATTTATAGAGGATGGAGATCTAATTGCAAAATGAACTAGATGGAGGCCTATAGGCTTATCACTGTACTATAATGTTTTAATATCTAATGACATTGGTTATTCAAGTATTGACTAATGTGTTACCAAATTGTATTTTCTACACTCATAATGATAAGATGGGTTAAAAATATCTAATGGCCGATTACAAAATATGGATATTTTTATAGGATTTTAGGATGGAATTCAATGGGAGTGGCCTTCTCTGTAGTGTTATTTGTTTCAAGCTATTACTTGTTTGAATTTGGTGCATATTTTCTTGGTGTGAATATGCCCTAGAAGGTATAAATTCTAAATCAAAGAGACAAGGAGTGTAAATACCCCAACTTTGATCTTGAAATATCTTTAGTTTGCTAGAGCTCTGTCTTGTTTTCTATCTCCCCATATTGATGCATGAAAACTTTTTCCTCCATTTGGTTTCCTATGATAAGTCCCAATCCTTGGTCGAGGATCGCTTAAAATGTGATAGAACCTTATGTTGTTCATTCCTCAGTGCATGAAAAAGATCTGTAACTTAGGCAAAAAATCAAGTGTTTTCTCTTCCTATCAATTTTCCATAGTCACGTTTTGTTGTCCTTGTCATTTTTAGTCCCAAATCATATGTCGAGATGTGATTGGATGTAGCTCAGAGGATCATATTATTGCCTTATAACCATTTCCAAATTCTCTTTCCTTAAAGAAGGATTCCTTTCTGGGCACACCACATGGTGATATTTCCAAAGCATTATACGAGTTTAAATAGGATGTATGGAAATCCCGATCAAATTTATATCTCAGCATCTGCGGAAACATAGCTCTTTCTGGTTGGATACGGCTTAGTGTGGAACTTTGAAACTCTAAGGCCCACGGGTAAGTGCAGGAAGTTGATGGACAAATATAGGGTCATCCTTGTAGGGATTATTAGCTATACACGCACTCTAAATTAGAAAAAATTATATAAATATGAATCGTAGCATTCGGAATCTAGTTTCTAAAATACTAATTTTTTTAAAAAATAGACAAGTTTAGCTATATTAAACACTTAAAATTATATGACTTAGTTTTTTTTTTGAAAAAACTTATAAGATTGTAGTCCGTTTGCCCACATTTTGGATGACCAAATCTTGTTATTTTTTTTTCCTTTGGTGAAACGTTAGATGTAGTTGTCTATCTTGGGATGGATTTTATTTTGTATTTTTTTTAGCAATATTTTTTTTTATGATTTTTTCCATGAAAGTGGTCTGAAAATATTTAGAAAACGGAGCGCTTTCCGTTTGCCCGCCATAACTATATCAAAAAATATCGAAATCAAATTTTTTTTTAACGTGTATAGAATTTGTCCACGCTTGGGATGGTATAAGTTTTATCATATTTTGATAAGCGAAACAAAAGTTACAGTCTTAAACGTAGACATGAACATTCACGGGAAAAAATGTCTTAAAGACCTATTGTTAGTAAAAAAATTATAAAATGATATTTATCTTATTCTATTCACTTTAAAAACAATATTTCTACGAAGCTAAGAGTCTCCCCTACGCGATGGCACCATTTTTGTGAAATGTTTTCAGTTTTTTAGCATGGTTCAAGTCTTTGGAAGAGCAAATTTGAGGTTTTTTGACCTTTTACACTTCATAATGACCTTCCATAGCTTTGGTTGGGGAAAAACAAAGATTTTCCGAGGCTTAGGTTCGGCAGATAGATCCGCGATCATGGTTTATAAAGCGCGATCGCGGTTTTTTAACATAAACCACGAGCGTGCTTTATAAACCGTGATCACGGTTTATAAAGCACACTCGCGGTTCATAAATCATATTTACACACATCCCAATGTCTGAATTACCATGTGATTTTTACTCTCTGACCTTACCGTATGAATTACTGTGAAATTTTGTCTTTTTCTGCACGTTTTTCTTATCACCGGAAGCAAAACATCATGGGAGACAAAAAATGAAGTCAAAAAAGGAAGTCATTAAGTAAAAAAACACCAAACGAATTAGAGGCCAACAAAATTCAAAATGTTGAGCGAATGCGGAAACTTCGTGAATCTAGAAGAGGTTCATCTTCAATCCCAACTATTGTAAGCAATGAAGAACTAGGTAATGTTTCTACTGTCAATGTTGAAGTTGAATTAAATACTCGTGATGAAGAAGTTTTTACTGTCAATGTTGAAGAAGAATTAAATACTCATGATGTAGCAAATGTTGAAATTGAAGGAGACAATGAAAATGTGAATAAGGAAATTCATGTTGAAACTGTAGACAAGCAAAATTTGACAAAAACACCTCCTAGGATTTTACGTAAGAAACCTAATTTTTTTATTGAAATTGATGAAAACATTTTGAAACCAATGTCTGACAAACTTTCTGAACGACAAATCAGAAGAAAAGCCACTGAAATTTGGGATAATCATTTTGAAATTTTAAATGATTCTCAAAGATGTCAGTTGTTGGTTAGTTTGATGAAATTGATTAAAATGAGACCTACATTAAACACCTTAGGATTGACAACATCTAATATACGTGGTCAAACCTCTACAATTGTTGAAAACCTTCATGATGCATATCACACTGTTGGTGTCAAGAGACGCACTAGGGATAGTAATATTGTGCGTCGTGTACTTGCTACTAGTGTTGTAAGTGAATCAATAAAAAAACAACGTTTGATTACGCAAACAAGTCGAATGTTGCAAGTTAATCGAAAAACTCTAATGAAAGCAATTGAAAGACGTAATATCCTTCAATCACTCAATAATGCTGATTTTTGGGCATTTTCTGCTAGAGCACCGCGTAAGGACAAAAATAATTCTGATGCTATAAGAGAAGTTGTTATTAAATTTTGGCATGATAACACTAGAGTTTCACCTAATACAAGAGATGTTATAAAACGGAGAGTTGGTTCTACTAATCGTGAACCACATCCAAAGCATTTCTTAGATATGACTCAAACTCAATTTTTTCGTAAGTTTGAACAAGAGAATCTGGAAATTAAAATTAGTCAACATTTTTTTGAAATGTTGAAACCATTCTATGTGAAAATCAACCATGCTCGCACCACTTGTTGTTGTAGGCAACATGTTGAATTTGCGATGCATTATGCTAAATTTTTACGTATTCATTCTAATTTTCATTCTGAAACTATGTTATCTGAATGTGGTGTTCAAGTTCCACCAATATCTTCCAGGGATTTCATTCCTACTATATTTTGTGAAAAAGAAGTTGGACAATTTTTTTATAGTCAGGATTGTTTAGATGGAAGTTGTAGTACATGCGGCGGATTACCTAAATTGGAAAGTTGCATCCATGAGAAAATTGAAGGTACAATAGGACATAATTTAGTTGAGTTTGATAAATATAAATCAGTTGCATACCAGTTGAAAGATGGAAAAGAGTCGAAATGGTGTGAGCTAGTTACAGAACAAATGCCCATTTTTCAATTTATGAGAAAATTTAAGGATGAAATTGTTTATGAGTATGCGAGGCATACACATAGAGCTCGATGGTTGGATGAACAATTCAAGCTATGCAAAGACACATTTCCTATTGGTACTATTGTTTCAGTGGTCGATTTTGCAGAGAATTACACATTGCAACCACAAATGGAGGTTCAATCGCAATATTACAACTCAGTACAAGTTGCCATTTTTGTGCATATAGCATTTCTACATTCTCCTGACAGTACAGAGAATGATCAATTTTTTTTAAGAGAGTACCACTTTTATATCAGTGATGATCGTACTCATTCTACTGAATTTGTGCAAGGGTGTTTCCAGTTATTTTATGGAAACTTGTCTGATAGGGACATCCACTTCAAACAACATTATATATGGTCAGATAATTACACGTCTCAGTTTAAGAATGCACGAATGTTTTATTGGATGAGCAGAATGCACGTCAAGATGGGTGTGCAACATATTTGGAGTTTCACTGAGGCTGGACATGGAAAAGGAGAGCATGACGGTGCAGGGGCATGTGTGAAAAGAGCTCTTGCAAGAGAAGAGTTGAAGTACAAAGATGGTGCTAAATTAAAAGATGCAAAGAGCATAGTGGAATGGTGTACTGACAACATGGCCCGAGGTTCTCAAGAAAATTCCACAGTTCGCAGATATTTTTGGTTGATAGAGGAACAACATATTGCTAACTACGAGGATTGTATGACACTCACTGGGTCCAGTGATATGCACTCATTTTGTAGCTCAGACGCTACTTCGTGGGCCGTATGGACAAGAAAGTTGACATGTTTTTGTGCATCTTGTATCGAATTTGTCACTGCTGAGTGTGATTCACAAGAATGGGTGGAAGGATGGATTTGTAGGCCTCTAACTCCACTTCCTAGTTATCAACCTCCACAAGCATTACGACTTGTTTCTGTAGATGAAGTTACAACATCCAAGGACTTTGACGAAATTTTGATTTTGGTGCGACAAGGTATTTATGGTTATTTATTTAATTTTTGTATTGAGTTATGTCCATTGAAATTTTAATATGTAATTTAAATTTGAGTTGTTCAACCTTGGTTATTTTTTTGTAGGACATGTGTTTGCAGTAATTGCGACAGAAGACAATGAAGAAGGAACAGAACTATTTCTTATGTCGTTGCATCGAGGAAAGAAAGAAGTTGACTTCTCCTATTATAGATGGCGAAGATATTGAGTATCCTACAGGGTCAGTGGTAGTTACTGGAACTTGGCTTCGACGGTATCCATTAAAAAACTCCTCTTGTTTGGGTGTTTGAAGACTTTGAGACACACAGGAAAATACTCTTATATTCACATCTAGTTCTAGCGACAAATATTCAGCTGTATAGATATCGAGGAAGGCCTAATAACAAGATTCTTTGGAAGGTTCGAGAGTCAGATCATGAAGCAATCTTGTCTGCTATTCAGAGTAGATCCGATCCTGATGGTTCATTGGAATGAATTTACAATGCTCATGTCTGGTATATATAATTTCTTTTCAATATATATATAAAATTTTTAGTTTAAAGATCTAGATTTAAGTTTGAATATATTTTATTTTAAATTTGTATATTTTGTACATATATAGATAGTATATGGTTTTGATTTGAAACTTAAATTTCTTTGACTAACACTTTTATGTTTAGGTTAGTGGTGCCAGAAAAGCCTCCACCTTCACATGGTTGGCACTATTAGTAGAGAATTTTAAATTCTCGAAGCTAAGAGAAGCTTTCATTGTTTGAAAAAGTTGTAAATTTTGAAAAAGTTGTAAATTTTGAAAAGGTTGTAAATTTTGAAAAAGTAGTAAATTTTGAAAAAGTTGTAAATTTTGAAAAAGTTGTAAATGTTCAAATTTTGAAACACAACCTTGAAAAAATGTTGTAAATTTTGAAAATGACTCCTCCCCAAGTGTTTACAAGACCATACCTACGCGTGTGCACCGAAATGAGAAGGAAAAAACTAGAAAGGCTATTGTAGAGGGTCTCTACGCTGAGGTGTCAGATCAGACGAGGACTCTCTATGTGCCACGGAGTCTGAGTAGTCACCCGTCAAAGTTGAACGATATTTTGGTCTCAGGGCTCTTAAGGGACTACGCCCGAACGAAGTAGCCTGGAAGCAACGACCCTTTCACGCACTGAAACACCACCTCCTCTAGCATTCACCTAGCCACCCAGATGTGCCAGCGTAGTCAGTTTGGTGCCACGACCCACCATTTGCAAAATATAGTGTTTGACAACCTTACACTGGCTCCAACTGCACTATTTCACGCGTTTGCAAACAGTAGGACAACGAGAGCACCAAAATGAGAAGGAAAAAACCAAGAGAGGCTATTGTAGAGGGTCCCTACACTGAGGTTTTGGATCAGATGAGGCCTCTCTAGGTGCCACAGAGTCTGAGTAGTCACCTGTCGAAGTTGAACGATATTTTGGTCTCAGGGCTCTTAAGGGACTACGCCGAACGAAGTAGCCCGGAAGCAACGACCCTTTCACGCACCAAAAACACCACCTCCTCTAGCATTCACCTGGCCACCCAGACATGCTCGGCATAGTCGGTTCAGTGCCATGACCCACCGTTTGCAAAATATAGCGTTTGACAACCTTACACTGGCTCCAACTGCACTATTTCACGTGTTTGCAAACAGTAGGACAGCGAGAGCACCAAAATGAGAAGGAAAAAACCGAGAGAGGCTATTGTAGAGGGTCTCTACACTGAGGTGTTAGATCAGACGAGGCCTCTCTAGGTGCCATGGAGTTTGAGTAGTCACCCGTCGAAGTTGAACGATATTTTGGTCTCAGGGCTCTTAAGGGACTACGCCCGAACGAAGTAGCCCGGAAGCAACGACCCTTTCGCACACCGAAACACCACCTCCTCTAGTTCACCTGGCCACCTGGACATGCCAGCGTAGTCGGTTCAGTGCCACGACCCACCGTTTACAAAATATAGCATTTGACAACCTTACACTGGCTCCAACTGCACTATTTCACGCGTTTGCAAACAGTAGGACAGCGAGAGCACCGAAATGAGAAGGAAAAAACTGAGAGAGGCTATTGTAGAGGGTCTCTACACCAAGGTGTTATATAGATGAGGCCTCTCTAGGTGCCACAGAGTCCGAGTAGTCACCCGTCGAAGTTGAACGATATTTTGGTCTCAGGGCTCTTAAGGGACTACGCCCGAACGAAGTAGCCTGAGCAACGACCCTTTCATGCACCGAAACACCACCTCCTCTAGCATTCACCTAGCCACCCAGATGTTCTGGCGCAGTCGGTTCGGTGCCACGACCCACCGTTTGCAAAATATAGCATTTGACAACCTTACACTGGCTCCAACTGCACTATTTCACGCGTTTGCAAACAGTAGGACAACGAGAGCACCAAAATGAGAAGGAAAAAACCAAGAGAGGCTATTGTATAGGGTCCCTACACTGAGGTTTTGGATCAGATGAGGCCTCTCTAGGTGCCACGGAGTCTGAGTAGTCACCCGTCGAAGTTGAACGATATTTTGGTCTCAGGGCTCTTAAGGGACTACACCCGAACGAAGTAGCCCGGAAGCAACGACCCTTTCGCGCACCAAAACACCACCTCCTCTAGCATTCACCTAGCCACCCAGATGTGCCAGCATAGTTGGTTCAGTGCCACGACCCACCGTTTGCAAAATATAGCGTTTGACAACCTTACACTGGCTCCAACTGCACTATTTCACGCGTTTGCAAACAGTAGGACAGCGAGAGCACCAAAATGAGAAGGAAAAAACCAAGAGAGGCTATTGTAGAGGGTCTCTATGCTAAGGTGTTAGATTAGACAAGGCCTCTCTAGGTGCCATGGAGTCTGAGTAGTCACCCGTCGAAGTTGAACGATATTTTGGTCTCAGGGCTCTTAAGGGACTACGCCCGAACGAAGTAGCCCGAAGCAACGACCCTTTCACACACTGAAACACCACCTCCTCTAGCATTCACCTAGCCACCTGGATGTGCCAGCATAGTTGGTTCAGTTCCATGACCCACTGTTTGCAAAATATAACATTTGACAACCTTACACTGGCTCCAACTGCACTATTTCACGCGTTTGCAAATAGTAGGACAACGAGAGCACTGAAATGAGAAGGAAAAAACTGAGAGATACTATTGTAAAGGGTCTCTATGTCGAGGTTTTAGATCAGACAAGGCCTCTCTAGCTATCACAGAGTCCGAGTAGTCACCCGTCGAAGTTGAATAATATTTTGGTCTCAGAGCTCTTAAAGGACTTCGCTCGAATGCTTGAAAGCAACGACCCTTTCGTGCACCGAAACACCATCTCCTCTAGCATTCACCTTTCCATCTAGACATTCTGGCGCAGTCATTTCGGTGCCACGACCCACCGTTTGCAAAATATAGCGTTTGACAACCTTACACTGGCTCCAACTGCACTATTTCACGCGTTTGCAAACAGTAGGACAACGAGAGCACCAAAATGAGAAGGAAAAAACTAAGAGAGGCTATTGTATAGGGTCCCTACACCAAGGTTTTGGATCAGACGAGGCCTCTCTAGGTGCCACGGAGTCTGAGTAGTCACCCGTCGAAGTTGAACGATATTTTGGTCTCAGGGCTCTTAAGGGACTACGCCCGAACGAAGTAGCCCAGAAGCAACGACCCTTTCACACACCAAAACACCACCTCCTCTAGCATTCACCTAGCCACCTGGATGTGTCTGGCATAGTCGGTTTGGTGCCACGACCCACCGTTTGCAAAATATAGCGTTTGACAACCTTACACTGGCTCCAACTGCACTATTTCATGCATTTGCAAACAGTAGGACAACGAGAGCACCGAAATGAGAAGGAAAAAACCAAGAGAGAATATTGTAGAGGGTCCCTATGCTGAGGTTTTAGATCAGACGAGGCCTCTCTAGGTGCCACGGAGTCTGAGTAGTCACCCGTCAAAGTTGAACGATATTTTGGTCTTAGGGCTCTTAAGGGACTACGCCCGAACGAAGTAGCCCGGAAGCAACGACCCTTTCGCGCACCAAAAAACCACCTCCTCTAGCATTCACCTAGCCACCCAGATGTGCCAACATAGTTGGTTTTAGTGCCATGACCCACCGTTTGCAAAATATAGCATTTGACAACCTTACACTGGCTCCAACTGCACTATTTCACGCGTTTGCAAACAGTAGGACAGCGAGAGCACCGAAATGAGAAGGAAAAAACTGAGAGAGGCTATTGTAGAGGGTCCCTACACTGAGGTTTTAGATCAGACGAGGCCTCTCTAGGTGCCACGGAGTCTGAGTAGTCACCCGTCAAAGTTGAACGATATTTTGGTCTCAGGGCTCTTAAGGGACTACGCCCGAACGAAGTAGCCCGGAAGCAACGACCCTTTCGCGCACCGAAACACCACCTCCTCTAGCATTCACCTAGCCACCCAGATGTGCCAATGTAGTCGGTTTGGTGCCATGACCCACCGTTTGCAAAATATAGCATTTGACAACCTTACACTGGCTCCAACTGCACTATTTCACGCATTTGCAAACAGTAGGACAGCGAGAGCACCGAAATGAGAAGGAAAAAACTGAGAGAGGCTATTGTAGAGGGTCCCTACGCTGAGGTTTTGGATCAGATGAGGCCTCTCTAGGTGCCACGGAGTCTGAGTGATGCCAAAAATCACAAAAATGATGTCTAAACGAGATGAACCCAACTTAAAGGTAAATCCTTTTAATTCAACATACCCATTCAGTCGAAAATATTTAGAAACCCTCTTCTCACAAGTCAAAGACATGGAACCTTTGGTTGGTCATAGTGGAGAAGAATCTAATTCATATGAAGACCAAAACAAATTAGATCTATCTTTCTTTCATGAGCTCCTTTACTACAATAGAGATGAAGTACTTGCAAGAGTCCTTGAGTTAGGAGGTAGACTATTACAAGAGTATGAAGTGGCGATTAAGACCATGAATCACAAAGTAGAAGATCCAAAATGACCATCCCTCATAGAAATGGACATCCATTTTAATACAGGTTATTCTTCCACTTCAATAAAACGTAAAAAAAAATGTTGAGGATCACCCACCAAAACCAACAAGTGATTCATGAAAACCTTACTTTAAGGCTTCACGTAGATTCAAGATTGAACATAGTCACAAAGACTCACCTCCTCCTAGATTTTATGATGAAGATGATCCCTTATTCGAAGAGGAGATCATTCAAAGACAAATACTAAAACTCACTCAAAATTTAGTGACCTTAGGTTACTTGAATAGGAATACATGCAAGGATAGACTCAAGATAAAGTTAGGTGAATTTCACATTTATCCATCTAATGAAGAAAATTTCAAAGTTGCTAAAGTGAATAGACCAATATATCACCCACAAAGGAAAAAATGATTCAACAAGAGTTGCATTCAATGAAGAATACACTAACCACTTTACAAGAAAGAAATGTAGGACACAATAGAAAATATCTATACAAAAAGCTATTTCCTTACCCATTTGATAAAGATATGTTGCTACAACAATTTGCAAAGAATTTAGACATGGTCCTAATGAGAAGATGGGTATATTCAAATAACCATATCCTAACCATGGAGATAAAAAGAACAAAAAGTCAGATCATGGACAAGCTTGTAATGACTATCGGAATACTACCTACATCTATCCAAAAAATGATAAACAATTTTAATCCCTTATAGGATGTGTCCATTCATCTAATGAACAAGTAAATACCATTAGGATCTTAGAGAAAAGTTGTGATGTGGATACAAGACATTCTAGTTTGGTAATACCATTTATCCCCTACCTATTCCGCAACAAGTCCAATACAACTTAATAGAATAATTGGAAAAGACACCAGCTAGAATTTTGATCCTATATCTCCTCAAAATCACCATTGCTCATAAGAAAATATTATATAAAACACTTATGAGTTAAGGGGTGTCGACAAACATAGATCTCACACACCTTCAAGAAATTAGTACACACCTTGACTCCAACGATCATATCTCTTTTCATCAAAATCCAATCCCATGCAATAACCAAGAGAAAAAGTTACCCTTATACATAGAGCTCATTGTAACTCATCGTCAGATCAAAATAGTGCTTGTGGTTTGCGGGTCCTATCTAAACAGATCTACATATTGAAACTGGTGAAACAACTAGGCCATTCAGAAATTGATTTGGGTCAAAGAACATTTGGTTTCAAATGTACTCACTCCTTGTAATAAGAAATTTCCATCATTGGTCAATCCCTTAACATTGTTGGAGGCAACATATCAAAAGAATGGTCTAGATGATAAATTAAGTCCTTAACATGCCTTATTAATATAAGATCTCTCAGTGTCTCTTTGATAATGATGAGACATTTGCAGAATTCATGGGAATCAGGGATTCTATTTTGAAGGGGGATCATAAGAAATATTTTCCCATCAACCTAGATGATTGTGCATACTTTGGATAAAAAGTACAGATGTGTGAACACTTGAATAAAAAGAGTATAAGAAAAATCAAGACTACTTCTGAAAATCCTTGCAAGAAAAACAAACATAAGTCTCATAGTGAAATCCTCTTTGAGTCATTAGTAAACAAACAAGACAAAGAACATATAGAAAAATAATAGATAAATCTTGGAGCTTCACTTTCAACAAAAGAAAAAAATGTTTTCATAGCATTATTATGAGAATATGAATATATATTTTCATGGTCATACATAGATATGACTTTTTTAGACCTAGAATTGGTCATGCACAACCTTGTTGTGCACTTAGATGCTAAACCCATAAAGCAGAAGTTAAGAAATATGCATCCCAACGTTACACTGCTTGTTAAAGAAGAACTGAAAAAGTCATAAATATGAAAACCAACACACATGGATATATATATAAGAATCAAACAAAGTGTGCTCCAGACACACGTCTCTGAAAATATATATGTATAAGTTCATAATGTATGTGTACATCTCGAACTAAGCACGTGTCATAATGTACATATGGGACCACATGCGGTCACAAAAGGCTATATATATACAATGGACTATGAATCTACTCATGACCACATATGTACATCCAGGTGGACTATAAATCTACTCATGAAACATCTTCCCTCTCTTCACCCTGCTAGAAGTAGCACGTCCACGACCTGGGGATGTAGTGGAGGGAGATGCCACTACGGATTTCATCTGTGTGGTCCTAGGTGTCTCTAAGCATGCCTGCAACCTAACCTGCACATTCATAAACAACAAGTTTTTAACACCCAAAATTTTAAAATACATTCAAAATTTAGAAACTTGTACAATTTAGTTAAAATGCATGTGAAATCTTACCGCAATGTCATGATCCCTATCAATTTATTTGTTGACGGGTCGCAGGGACAACAATAGACTCATGAGGGGTAAGCTACATACAAATAATTAATTTTAAAATTAAATATTTCACATATACCTACAAAATTTGATATTGTAGATTTAAGTTTAATAAGAAATAATGAACCTCCAAAATTTAACAAATTTAAAAAATTATACCTCAGTTAGTGGATCTGTAGATGCTATGGTAGTATCTACAGCAGCCTCCACAGTTTGCATATATGGAGGAGTCTCTCTAGCAGTCATAAGCTATACAAAAAACATGTACAAATCAATATTAAAATCTACATGACAGAGGTCCAAAGCATGTAATCCATGTGAACTTCCAGTAATTAGAAACAAAGTGTAAAGAGATTTACTAACCTGTGTAAAACTCATGTGAGGCGTGCCAGTAGCCTCAGTTCCCTGAGCAGATGATGACCCGCCAGGCTCCTGTGTATAAAAGAGAAAAATATTAATACATGTACAACATACACGTGAAACATTATAATAATAATCTAGTGCAATCAAATGAAATTAAAAATGTAAGTTTGTACAACTTGAAACTTATGTTTGAAACACGCCCAGCCACAGTAGCTAGCATGTCGATGCCGGATGTTTCCTTCACCGGCTCTTGCTATTTAAAATAAAATAAAAAATTAGTTTTTTACATGTATGTACATGACGTACAATCAAATATATATATATATATATATATATATATCTCAAACATGTGAATTAAACTATTGTATATATATATATATATATTAAATTTATTTGAAATTTACCTGTGAAAGACCAATATCAGTGGCACCAGTTCCAAAAACATTCCCCAACATCTCATCTATAGAAAAGAAATCCTGTGAACCAGCAAATGATGTCTCGCCTGCAGTGCATACGGCACCACATGATCCACAGTGGTGTGGTGCACTAGAACTGGCACCTCCACCAACATCACCAGATGCAATCTGGTCACTATGTTGGGTGAGAGTGTCAGTGAGCTCCCTCAATGCATGCAATGTATCAATCTCCACAACCTCCTTCACTGTAGGAGGGATAACTGAAGGCAGTGGGGGTTTTGGGGCATGGGGGATCCTAGGCTGACCTACGCATGCACCAGGTCTGCTCTGTGTAGAGCCACCTCCTCGACCAAAAAAGTCAGAAAAGTCAAAATAATTCGGGACCTCATTGAGCACGAACTCGCAATATAATTTCTTCAAAAAATAAAGAGGAACCTCATTGTTGTTGCATGGTGGATAATCAAAAACCATCCACCATCGGTCCCAAAAATTGTTTTTGATTCTGTCATCATGGCACCAATGGATTGGGAACTGTTTGCAAGTAACTGCAGGGGGGGCATTGGTTCTAGGGTCGGTAAATAATGCACAAATGAGGTCTTTTCCAATTTTTTTGTTTTTAACGGCCGCATGGGATAGTTTATCCGCATACCACCACCTCCAGTCACTTCTAAAGGTGTTCCATCTATGTATTTGGTTGGTTGCAGACTCGACTTTGCTAATCAATGTTTGCAATGTATTGGCTAAAGTCATGCGGGATGGATTTGTAGCATGGTTTTGTCTTATAGTTTGAATTAGGTTCTCAATGACAATTTTATTTTCTCGGATTCTTCTAATGATATTATCTTGCATTCCTGCTGGCTCAATAGGGACAGAAGGAGCCACAAGAGGCAGATCTATGTTTGGAGGAGGGTTTTGAGGAATGTTCGGAGGGTTTTAAGGAATTTTTGGTGGGTTTTGAGGAATGTTTTGACGGTTTGCATGATTTCGAGCTTGCTGACCAACTGATAAAACAAGAAAATTGTATACATAAACAAACATTTCAAAAAACCCATGAAAATGCAAAAAAAAAAAACCTAAAATGTAAAAAAATGATTACAATCGGGGACTTACCTCCTCGTCTTGGTAGCATGGTTGAATCTATCGCTATCCAAAAGTCCGATGAGCAATTTTGAGGTGGTATTGAAAGCGCGAGTGAAAAACGTTTAGGAAAAATCACGGTTTGAAATGAAAAATGAGGAAAATAAGGAGTCGCGGGACTGCTAAATTTTGTCTCAGAGTTCCGTGATCGTGGTTTATAACCGTGCTCACGGTTCTAAACCACGATTGCGGTTCCTTTATTTCAGGTTTTTATGTCCACGGAATTGTCCACCAACTTCGTGCACTTACCCACCTAAATCAGTGGTGAATAACTCCCACTTACTGATAGTGGTAGTTAAGTTAACTCCATAAGACTAATAAGCTAACTCCGCATAATTGAGAAGGTAACTCAAAATAACTAGTAAGCTAACTCCACACAACTAGTACACCTAAGAAATTTAACCCAACAAGTGTAGGGATAAAAAAAGTGTAAGAATTATCTTAATAAATAAATAAAAGGTTTAATAATAACCTACACTAACACCCTCTCGTAAGTATAGCTTAGGTGGGTGAAAAAGAAGGTGGGTCCTAGAAACAAGGCCCAACGAGGTACCCACCTACAATAACTAAGAAAATTGGATACCGTCCCTACACTTGTTGGGTTGATAAATAAATAAAAGGTTTAATAATAACCTACACTAACACCCTCTCGTAAGCATAGCTTAGGTGGGTGAAAAAGAAGGTGGGTCCTGGAAACAAGGCCCAATGAGGTACCCACGTACAATAACTAGGAAAATCAGTAATAACAAAGTAGAGAGAGAAAAATCTTGCTGCAAGATATCCTTAGAAGCTTGGCTCCAAAAACTCGTACAATGCTGAAGAAGTGTGGTGTGCACTATGGTCTGAATCCACTGCTCGATCATAGAACTCAAAAATAACTGACATTGGGCTTCACCAGAATAGCTCCATGCAAGGAGACTATTAATGGAGTGATGTCGAAAATGCAAAAAAACACCAAACATAATTTGATCAACTGCTACAAATAGGTGCGCCACAATCTAAGAAAAATCAAGGAAACAAGGCAAGGATGCGAGATCCAAATAAATAAGAGTGCCACGATCCAAGAAAAAGTAAGGTAACAATGCAAGGATGTGAAACCCAAAGAAGCAATATTAACATGTAACAAGGCACAGACATGGAACCCAAAGAATTAGTATCAACACCATACCCTCCCATACTATTAAATGGGTAGAGTGACACCACATATCTATATGAGTTGCCAAAATCAAATACTTGAACACTGACAAACTAACACTGGGCTTCACCATAATAGTTCCCCCATAAGAGATACTATCAACATGCCAAAAAATAAAGTGTTGAAAATATAGATCCAGAATATCTCTACAAAAAAGAGAGATATAAATGCATACACCCATAGATATAAAAATGCAACACCCAAAAGTTAAGGATGATGTGCTCAACCAAAATCGCATCCACAAGTGATTACACCAGTCTCCCAAATTTGGCACTTTATAATTGAGTGTGTGTAAGCATTACATTGAGAAAATGTAACTTTTGAATTTGAAATATTGGTTTAAAAATGTCATCAATGGATAGATCTCAAAAAAATACACAATTTAAAAAAAAACACCTTAATCTAAGCTATAAATCAAACGTTATGAGCTCTAGAAGGTTTTGCTATTAAAATAATATTTTAATGCTGAATTTTTTTTAAAGGTACAAATGACTCTCAAATGTTCAAAGGGTAAAAGAACGCATCCACATGATACAAGCTTGTGACCAAAGGATAAAAGCCTATGCCCAAAACCTAAAATGTCCAGAGGGTAAATCATTGCATCCAGAGGGTACACATCAATATCAAATGGATAAAAGAATGCACCCATAGGGTATAGATCTGTGTCTAGTGGATAAAAGACTGCATCCAAAACAGAAATATCTAGAGGGTAAAAGAATGCATCCAGAAGGTACATGCTTATATCTAATGGATAAAAGAATGCACCCAAAGGGTACAAATCTGTGTCAAGTGGATAAAAGACTACATCTAGAACCAAAATATCCAGAGGGTAAAGAATGCATCTGGAAGGTACACACTTATATCCAATGGATAAAAGAATGCACCCAGAGGGTATAAATCTGCATCAAGTGGATAAAAGACTGCATCCAAAACCAAAATATCCAGAGGGTAAAAGAATGCATCTGAAAGGTACACGCTTATATCCAATGGATAAAAGAATGCACCCAGACGGTACAAATCTGCGTCTAGTGGATAAAAGATTGAATCCAAAACCGAAATATCCAGAGGGTAAAAGAATGCATTCGGAAGGTACACACTTATATCCAATGGATAAAAGAATGCACCCAAAGGGTACATATCTGCATCTAGTGGATAAAATACTGCATCTAAAACTGAAATATCCAAAGGGTAAAAGAATGCATCTGGAAGGTCCACGCTTATATCCAATGGATAAAAGAATGCACCCTTAGGGTACATATCTGCATCCAGATTTTACTATCTCAAAATATGGTTGATTTTACAGGTAATTCTAGGGTTTTAGAACCTTCCAAATCTAATGTTACACTCCATTTTGGATAAAAAACGTGCTGCATAAAATTGCTAACAAATTCCAAATACATGAAAATAATAAACCCTTACTTGCAAAAAAAAACTTATAGATGGATGTCTACATCATCTATTGCTCTGATACCATGAAAGGAATGATAAGAAGATTGTTCCAAGCCACGATCTTAGATGATAATAGCACACCACATTAGCTTTGCAAAGCACAAGAGTTAAAATGCCATATATGGAAATCCATCATAATCCATAATGCTCAATACATTACAATACACTGACTTAAATTATTCAAGAAGAAAGATGTACATATAGGAGGAGGGAAGTACAACTACTACCCAAATCAGTGGTGAAGAACTCCCACTAACTGATACTGGTAGTTAAGTTAACTCTATAAGACTAGTAAGCTATCTCCACACAACAAGTAAGTATTGAACATATAACCTAAGACATGAGATTTTATTTATTAGTATCTTATAAGGTATCATCACATAAAAATAATCTAGAGATTGATGTCAATATTAACAAAATATAATAATGAAATGTGCAATAAGTATTCCAATACATGCTTGATATATATAATGGAAACATTAGTATTAGTAGACAATAAATAATAGATGTGTGTGTGATATAGATCATGACACCAAGCATGTAACAACATACAATAATATGAAATTTAGTCAAAAGTAGTTACATGGCAAAAATATATATGCACACACAAGCACTGAGCATCATAGTGGATAATTCATAAGCAAACATATCATGATCAAGAAGTACACAAGCAAGATGTGACATTTCAAGTGATATGATAGATGGACAAGATCATTTAACACCACTCATACATGGTCCAAGAAACATTTATTTGAAATACATGATATAAGCATGCACAAGTTGTTTCGCACAAAATTTTTCCGTTCCTAGAATAGAGTTGCTTCTATCCTTTCATTCTCTTGAGAAACAGATAAGGGTTGGGGCTAGGAGGAAAACCTGTTGAATTTCGAGAGGGTGCGTGCGTACCGTAGAGAGAGATCAGATTGATTGCGAAGAACTCCTTTTTGTCTAGGAAGGACTACCTGCAAGTAAGAATACAAGACCACCGGATTTTAGTTAGAAAATAAATGAGGGAACTGCCTTGGGCCCAGGAAATATTGGACTTCCTTTTGAAGGTGGTCAGTTCCCCTCTTAATACGAATTAACACAAATTCTAACAAAGAAATTATTGCAAAATTACAATTTAGTTACCTTGTTAAAAAGCACTAGAGGAAAGGCTCGTTTTGGTTTGAGTCACAGTGACCGATGCCAGTCACTATATAACCGGTACCAGTTTGCTGATAACCGATATCGGTAGGGGCAGTGATTTAGGGGTTTTTAATAAACGTTGGCTATAAGGCGGCTATGGTGTTTATAAGGCTGGCAAATGATTAGGGATAGGTAATGGGGTGATGGATAAGACTCAAAGAGTGTGGGGGTTTTTCTTGGGGCAATGTAAGGGTAGAGGAATGACAGTTAGATGCAGGGGCTACCGGGTAGTAGATCTATGAGTTAACTTGTAATTACTGTGATTCAGAAGTTCAAGAAATGTTATTTTTAAAATGTACAAGACACTACTTACTAGTTCCTAATGAAGATACAGGTCCAAGGACTATGATGACGAAGGCAGGACTCAGGTGGGATGATCTGACAATCAAAAGTGAGCTATCTTCTCTCCCAATGCTTGGATGAGTGTCACTGGGCTCTGGTTACTCAGTTGCAATCTTGGGCTCAATGTCCTTCTCTACAAACTCTTCTCTTTTCTTCACTTGTCTCTGCTCTGCCAAGTGAATTTCGGATCCTTCAAATGAATTCCAGATCCTTTGTTTTTGGTTGGGGGAGGTCATTTACAGGGAACCGATGGCGGTTACGTAACCGACGGCAGTCGAGTAGGAGCCGATGTCGGTTAAGTCAAAGTGGGATATTTTTAGTAAAATAGCCAACTTTCCCTCCTTTTATCCCAAGGGATTAGTTGTGGGCTTGGTCAAATCATTATTAGGTTGGTTTTGGTGCGGGTGAGGAGTAATTAGTCATGGGTGTGGATGTAGACCAAGTTATAGGTCTTAATTAGGTTAGTTTAGGGTTAGGGCTAGGTCATGATGAGGTGGTGAAATGAGGTGGTAGGTTTAGAGATGTGGATTTATTAATTATAAGGTAATTAATAAATAATTGTGCAAGGTTTAGGTGGCGAGGTTAGGTTGCGAAATGAGATGCAGGGCACAGGGTGTCGTAAGACACAAATTTGGTGTCTACATTAGCCCCTTGTTGTCGTGTAGCTTGTCTTGTAAAGCTGCACTGACAATAATAAGAAGTGGTTACTCCCGTTAAGGGTATAGGTAATCCCCCTCAAATCTATCATAGATTGAAGTGACGTGAAATCAGGGATAGGGTTGATAAAGGGTGAATGGTGTTGAGATGATGGTAAGATGGTGGGGTAAGTTCAAGGAAGTAGACGCACGTTGAAATGTAGTAGTGCGACCAGGGTACACGATGTGAAGAGCAAACAAGCAATTCATAGGCAAAGGTCGATAGTTTATCCAAACAAGGGTGATATAATCCTGGTATCCAAGGCATAGGAAGTAGCTCCAGGGGATATAACAGGTAAGGTACCGGAATGTTTAGGCATGTTCGGTAGTACCAAATGGTTGGTTTGGTTGAGATGAACGACACAGTCTTGGTTTAGGCAATGCTAGTCAGCTGATCAATTCAAGTATCCTAGTTATGCTAAAACACGAACAAGTGAGCTCGATGGAACAAATAGCTACATGATAGAATCATAAATTACGGGTCTTGGTCGAGGTACTTAATTGGTGCGGCCTTGGGTCAGGCCGATTGGTTGGTTGCGGGCTTGGGTCGGGCTGATTGGTGGGTTGTAGCCTTGGGTCGGGCCGATTGGTGGGTGGTGGCCTTGGGTCAGGCCAATTGGTTGGTTGCAGCCTTGGGTCGGGCTAATTAGGTTGTTGCGGCCTTGGGTCGGGCCGATTGGTTGGGTACGGCCTTGGGTCGAGCCGATTGGTTGGTTGTGGCCTTGGGTCGGGCCGATTGGTTGGTTGCGGCCTTGGGTTGGGCCCATGAATTCAAAATAAGACTATTTAGCAAGGCCAAAGGTAGGCGATATGGTAAAAAAATGGAGAGTGGTGGATAAGGGACAAAGGTGAGTATTATCAATATAAATACGTGAAAATATTTATATTTTTAAGGAAAACACAACACATGATAGGTTAAGGTAGGGGATGGTTGAGCTAACCTTGGGAGACCCCATGTCTCCTAAGTGCTGCCTACATAGCCCATTGCACAAAGCAAGGAGGGGCCTCAGACCGATGTAGCTCTCCCTTAGGACCAGGGAGAGGTAAATTCAGGTAATTTGGTTGTGTTTAGGCAATTTGTTGGTTGGTAAAAATATTGATATTGGTAGGGTAATGTTGTTGGTGTTGGTAAGGGATTGACGTTGTTGGTGTAGGTATAGGTGAAGCGAAAGTTTGCTTACCCAAGTAGTAGGGAACCGTGTCCTAATTAAGGTCAACACATAATCCTAGATTCAAGTAAAAAGAGGCAAAAGTGTCCCGTAGTTGAGAAGAGCTAAACAAACCACATATTAACATAAGATGAGCTTGAATCCCTAGGTACCTTGCATATGCGAGAATTCGATAGGTGAAAAAAGTTGTATAATCACAATATATCAAATATACGTCACATCCCTTGAGTTTTGTTGCTTTGACGAATGGTGAGGTGAGGTGGCTGGTAGAGCTGGGCGTAGAGAATTTGTTATAAGGTGATTATGCTGACAAAAGAGAACCAAACCTAAATAGACAAGTCCATGACTCAAAAGTGCTTTTGAATACTGCTTTTATTTTTCTGGATATAGACTGATCGATGCGGGAAGTCTACATGGGATATGTATTTTGTTGTTCTTGAGGTCTTCACGAAGCTGATCAATGCGAGAAGCTTCTGATAAAGGCTGACTTTGTATAGTTGTCCTTCAAGGGAGCAGTCTATTTATAGTAGCAGATACAACTTTTGTGTATAGTTGTCCTTCGGGGGAGCAGTCTATTTATAATAGTAGAAGTGGCTTTGCACATAGCTGTCCTTCGAGGGAGCAGTCTATGTATAACTTAGAGGTCTTAGATGTCCGTTTGGCATGAAACATCTAGTTTTGTAGGAAGTTTGACTCAAGAATATCCCATAAGTGTATAATTGAGAACATGTTATTTTGATAATTTTAAGTCATGGACCAGACTAAAAAGGGGAAGGCATCTGTAAGAAGAGGTAATGACCAAACCACATGAGCTTGATTCTATTTTGAGATGCATGAAACAAAGTGTATGAGGTGGTAAACGAGCTCAAGGGATGAGCGCAAGGTAGATAAGAAGTGATATAACACTAAATTCAACAGTAGAATGGCCGAAGATGCAAGGCATTAAGGGGTTCAGGCTCAGGTTTACCATTAAGCGAAGCTAAACGATAAGTGCCTGATCCGTAAGTGTGAGTGATAATGTAAGGCCCAATCCAATTTGGAGCAAATTTGCCACGTTTGCTCTTTTCTAGTTTGGTTACATGTTGATTCTCTTTGAGGACAAGATCACCAACCTTAAAGGTACGCTCATGAAGTTGCTTATCATAAGCACGCTTGATGCACTTTTGATAGATTTGAAGGTGGTCAAGAGCTGTAAGACGACGCTTGTCAAGAAACTCCAATTGGGCTAACCGCTCTTGGCGGAAATCATCATTGGTGAGAATATCCTGAAGAGATATTCTTAGGGAGGGTATTTGTATTTCGAGAGGCAAGACAGCCTCGGTACCATATACCAAATAAAATGGGGTGGCATTAGTGGAGGTACGAATGCTGGTACGATAAGCCCAAAGGGCAAAGGGGATGTGATCAGGCCAATTTTTTCTAGAATCGTTAACGAATTTCATGAGAATTTTGGTCAGGGTTTTGTTAGAAGATTCGGCTTGACCATTTGCTTGTGGATAGTAAGGTGATGAGAAGCTAAGTTTGATACCAAAGTTGTCACAAAGGTCTTGTAACAACTTATTTTTGAAATTTTTTCCATTATCTGTTATTAGGCGATGAGGAACACCAAAACAACAGATAATGTGATGGTTAATGAATTCTACAATTTTTTCTTTTTTGGTTGAAATGAGTGGAATGGCCTCCACCCATTTAGTGTAATATTCGGTTGTTGTGATTATCCAACGGTGACATTGCGAAGAGGGCGGGTGAATCTCATCAATAAGGTCTAAACCCCATTGAGAGAAAGGCCAAAGATCTCGTGCGCCCTGTAGCGGATGGCTAGGAGTATGTTGAAGGTTGGCATGTTGTTGACATATAACACAACACTTAACATATTCGTAGCAGTCATTATTAAGAGTAGGCCAATAATAGCCTAGGAAAAGGATCCGTTTGGCTATGGCAAGGCCACTAAAATGTCCACCACAAATACCATCATGGACTTATTGGATGGTATAGGTAACCTCCGCACCGGTTAGACATCGAAGGAGGATGCCATCAAAGCCACGTTTATAGAGGAGTCCCCCCATGACGACATAACGAGAAACACTTTTAAGAAAAGCATGTTTGCCGTTACTAGTAAGGTCAGGTGGGAGAACAGAGGTTGTAAGGTAGTCGTGAAATTGGTGATACCAGGTATCCTGTGAATTAGCAGACACATTATTTATCATACAAACATCCGGGGCTGAGTAAGATGGGGCAAAGAGTTGTTGGACCAAGACAAATATGTCAGAGTCAGTTGGTGAGGCAGGAATTTGTGAGGCTAAGCAAGCCATAGTATCCGCAAATTTATTAGTATAGAGCGGGGAATGGTTTGGATAGAATAATGAGTAAATAAGGTCAAAAGTGAATCCACGTAATGTTTGTACTTTTGAAGTTCCTCATTTTTACATTGGTAGATGCCCATAACTTGATTGACAACCAGTTGAGAGTCACCGAAAATGTTAATAGATTTTACACCTAAGTGTAACGCAACCTGGAGACCCAAAACAAGGGCCTCGTATTCCGCTGTATTATTAGTGCAGGGGAAATCGAGCCGGAATGAAAGAGGCATAGGTTCAGCGTCTAGAGGAATGAGAACAATGCCGGCCCCTCTGCCACACTGGCATTTGGATCCATCGAAGAAGAGGGTCATTGGATACGACTCCTCACTGAGTGAAAGAGTGGCAATGAGTTCGTCAGGGAAAGTAAAATTAGTAAACTGCTCCCCAGGTAAAGGGGCTTCCGCGAGTTGGTCTGCGATAGTTTGTCCTTTGATTGATTTCTGGTGTACAAACTCAAGGTCGAGATCAGCGAGGAGCATAAGCCATCGGGCGATGCGTTGTTTTAGATGATGTTTGGCGTACATATAATGAATGGGGTCTACGTTGGTGATGACAAAAGTTTTGTGATTCAGGAGGTAGTGTCGGAGTTTGGTGGCCACGAATGATAGGGCTAGGCACAACTTTTCTGCATGTGTATACCTAGTCTCGTAATCCACCAGAGTACGACTTATGTAATAAACGGCTTGTTCTCGATGCTCGGAGTCACGATGTGTGAGCATGGCTCCTACAGCATGGTCGGTGGCAGAAAGGTAAAGGTAGAAAGGGCGATCGTCCTGAGGTGGGATAAGCACGGGTGGCTGCAAGAGATAGGCTTTAAGAGCCTCAAAGGCTTGGTGGCACTCTTCACTCCATTGAAAGACAATGTCCTTTTTAAGGAGATGATGGAAAGGTTGACATCGATCCGAGAGTTGTGAGATGAAATGCCGGATAGATTGGAGTTTTCCCTAAAAACTACGCAATTGTTTGAGGTTAGTGGGTGGGGGCATTTCTAGGATAGCTTTGACTTTAGCTGGATCGACCTCGATGCCATGCAAAGAGACAATAAAACCAAGGAGTTTTCCTGAAAGGACACCAAAGACACATTTCTTTGGTTGAAGACGAACACAGTATTGTAACAGGCGATCGAAAATAATGGTTAAAACATCGAGATGTTCACTGCGATGTTTAGATTTGCCAAGAAGATCATCAACATAATCCTCAAGGATAGTGTGCATAATGTCATGAAAAATGTAAGTCATAGCCCACTGATAGGTCTCACCAACATTCTTAAGGCCGAACGGCATGACACGATAGCAGAAGGTTCCCTAAGGAGTTATGAAGACAGTTTTATGTTGATCGGCCTGGGCTACCAAAATTTGATTGTATCCCGAGAAGCCATCCATGAGAGAAAGCATCTCATGGCCCGCAGTGAGATCAACAAGTTAATCAATACTTGGTAGGGGGAAGTCATCCTTTGGGCAAGCGAGGTTAAGGTCCCGGAAATCTGTACATATCCGAAGTCCCCCCGTTGCTTTAGTAACAGGTACGATGTTAGAAATCCATTGAGGATAGTCAATAGGTAAGATGAAGGAAACAGAAAGGAGTCGTTGAAGCTCTTCTTTGACCAAGAGGGCAATGCGTGGATGCATTTTTCTCAGTTTCTATTTAACTGGTTTGGAATCGGGTTTCAGGGTAATGTTATGGACAGCAATGTCAGGATCAATTCCTGGCATGTCAGCGTAGGACCAAGCGAAAGCTTGGTTGCGGGCACAGAGGAAGGTAGTGAAGGCAGTTTATTCTGATGCGTTAAGAGATTGTCTGATCTTCACAATGTGAGGATCGTCCTCTGTGTGGATGTTGATTTCTATAGTCGACTCATTCAACATGGTTTGAGTTTCAGATGGTAAGGCGCGTTGAATATAAGAGTCGTCCGCACCAAGGTAAGTGAGAATGGAGTCATCATCCTGGCACTCAACAACATTAATTGAAGGTGATTCCTCTTCGATCATGTCTGGATACAGAAGGGGAAGAGAAGATGGGTCTTCATTATCGCGTTGATAAGTGAGAGGACCCAGGAAGATAGCGTTTATGAAAAAAAAAAGTTAGGAGGGATGGATTCAGGGTCTATCGACTCTGTGGGTGACGATGGCAAAATGGGTGATGATGGTTCGGAAGGAGTGACTTCGTCGTCTTCCTGGATACAATGGATATGCGGTGTCTTTGGTGTAGGTGGTTCAGAGAATCCAAGACCACGACGATCTTTGTGTTTGCATGTAGTTACAGGAATGATCGTATGTCGGCCTTGTTCATAAAGACCGAAACCGAAGCCCTTCCAAGCACAGCGCGTCAAGAAGGTGAGGGCGAAGCGACGATTAGTTAGATATTGAAAATCAGATTGGAAGGGAACCACACCAAGGGGAGGTTCAGGGGTGACAGAGGATGTATCGACACCCCCATATGTTAGGTTGGTGCAGCAATTAGGTGGTCCGTAGGAGATTACTTCCCCCACACGACGGTCGTAGGTAGGATGCGCATGTAACTATCCGTACTCCTGTGGGGTATGGAAAGTGCTAACGTTATATAGGTGATACTCCCCCAGCGTAAGGCGTTGAAAAACATCTACTAAGGGATCTGAGGTGGGGATGTTGTCCGCGGGAAAGGAAGTGGTATTTGCGGCGGCGGTTTCATTGGTTGAAGGTGTAGGTGCGGTTGAGATGGATGGTTGAGGTGTGGTTGAAGTGGATGGTTGGGTTGGATGAATGGGTGTCTTGACTGGTACAAGCACATCATTAGGGCGATATAACATATTGCAGGTTTTGAAGGGGGGAGCATCAGCTTTTACGGTGTAGGACTTCCCCTCATACTCGAATTTTATGCATCTATGTAAGGTGGAGGGAACGCATCCCATAGCCCGGATCCAAGGGCGGCCTAACAACATGTTGTATTGGAATTCTCCCTCAAGGACATAGAAGAGTTCGGGTAAGGTACGTGGCCCTACACGAATGTTAAGGATCACGGTGCCTAAGGTAGAAGTAATAGCATCGTTGAATGAACGCAACATGGTGGGGTTGGCACACATGCAGCTAGAAGGGATATTCATTTGTTGGAAGGCTTTGGAAGAGATGATATTTAGGCTAGTGCCCCCGTCAATCATAACACGACGTACTCGGATGTCCCGGACGTAAGCTGAGATGAAAAGAGCAGGGTCAGGATCTTCTGCACCAAAGTCAACAATTTCGTCTTCGGAGAAACTGACAGCAGCGGCTTGCTGTACAGAGACAGAAGTGGTTGGGGAGATAGGTTGTTTGGTGAGAGAAGCAACATGATTGGGTGTTAAAATGGAGGCAACGGGAAAGGTTTCGTTAGGTAGGACCTCTATCCCTTGAAGGATTTCAATGAGAGCTTGTCGATGAGATTCAGAGGTTTGAATGAGATCATACAATGTCATTTTTACAGGTGATTGGTGAAGCTGTTTGATCATGGTACGGTGGGCCACTCCATCAGAGACGGGGTAGGCAGGTCCACGAATAACCACTTTAGGTGGTGGTGCGATCGGGATGGCGGACGAAGAAAGAGAGGCCGCAGGTGTGCTTTCTTTAGCTTTCCCATTGGTTTTATGCCCTCGAGTAGCAATGCTAATCATGTTGATCTCGTGAACACGAGAGGAGGAAGATGGTAGGGACCAGTCATTGTCTTCGAGAGGTGGGGTTGCAATAATGATATTTCTTGGTGAGGTGAGGACAGGTGGTATAGGAGAGGGGATTGAAGCTAAAGGTTTCTCCCTTCGTAAGTTGTCTTTCTTAACCTTTCTATCCGAGAGAGGTGACTGACGAAGGATGGCTTTCAAAGCTTTGCATCCCTCTACATCATGTCCTGGTGTGCGGTGGTAAGCAGATTTTAGACTCATCATAACCTATAGGTCGAGGTTTAGATGGATCATAGGGTCTAAGTGGGGGTAGGGAAATGGTCGCATTCTCCACCAACATATCAAGGATCTTGGCGTAAGATCCTTTGAGCGGGTCAAAGTCAGAGGAAGATGAGGCTATTGATTGGGTGGGTTTTGGTAATGTTTGGGTATGGTTGGTTCGTACGGGTGGTGGCTTAGACAAGGGGTTTTGATAATTGGATTTAACTAAACGTGGCTTCTTCGGCGCAGAAGTTATGTTTAGCTGGTCAGATGACGTGGTAGCAGAAAACAACCACGGAGAAAGAGGAGTGACAACAAACAAATCCTTTGATGATGGAGTTTGTTTAGGGTTGATAGGTGGACAGGATACTTGGGGTGACGGTGTTGATACACCCATGGATCTCTGTATGGGTGTAGAAGGCGCAGGTCATTTTAAAGAAAACGCAGGAGGTATGATGTATTGAGGCAAGGTGGAGGGGTGAGGTCCCAATATAGAAGGTAGGTGTGATGGCGAGGGTTTTAGTTGTGACAGAGGCATAGATTGGACTTGAGGAGATTGGGTTTGTCTCCTAGGTGGATGGACGGCTTTATTTTTGGATAAATCTAAGCGTTTAGGTGGGTGTGTTAAGCTGGGTATTGGTGAAGTCCCAAGCGTAGGGGGAGGTTTGGTTAGGTTAATAGAGGTGGATGAGGTATCCGGTAGAGATGAGGGGGGTGAGGATGAGGACATAGGCGTTTTGAGCTTTTGTAAACACTTCGGGTATATGGTAGAGGTGTCTGGATCGGTCATCTGCATTTGAGTAGAGCATGGTGTACTCAAACGCTCCCATAGGACTCGTCTATCTTCTGAGGGATGACAATCTTCACGTGTGAATAGGAACTTTTGTATGGAAGAGAGGTGGGTTGTGATTCCGGTCCACTGTGGGTGTGATACAGGGGGTAAATGAGGCACTGTATTAATGGGCGTTAAGAGGTCAACCGGTTGCTGAAAAGATTTAGGCGATGAAGAACTAATAGGTAGGAGGGCATGTTTGAGAGGATCCATCATGATTAAAGAATTTGGTGATGTTGGTTCGAGAGGTGTCTCTTCTAAGGATGACAGAAAAAGTGACGAGCCTTCCTCTTGTACAGCAAGAGTGGTAGAAGGAGATGTTTGGGAAATAGATAAGTTAGATAACATCCGCTCACAGTCTTGCAGGGATGTGGTGTAAGAAGGCTCATCTGTGAGAAGAGAACTCTGGGCGGTTAATTCCTTTATGGGTAAAGGAATGGTAAGGTTATCGTTTTGTCTTGATGGGGGTGGAGGGGGTTCGGATCCCTGCGTTAGTGAAGAGGCTCGATTCAGAATTTCCTCGATAGGAGCTTTTGGTTGGGAGTCGAAGACCGCATGGATTTCATGAACACTCTCCTCGGCTAAGATATCTTGGTTTATGTTACTGTTAGATGAGTGGTTTGGGAATGGTTTGTTGAAGATTTTCAAATTTCGGTTAGCAGGGGCATTAGGATTATCGAGGGTTATATCCCCTGCATCAACCATTTCCTGCACTATGTTTTTCAACATCTTGCAGTTTTCGTGACTGTGTCCCTTCACGCGGTGGAAGTTACAGAAGTCATTTTCTTTGTACCAAGAAGGTATAGCGCGGGTGGAATCAAACCCGGAGTGAGGTTTAACAGGAGGTAAGGTGATAGCTCCTACTTTGAGCAATTTTTCCAAAATGACACCATAAGTTTCTCCCAAGGGAGTGTAATTGATGGGCTCGGCTTTATACTTATAGGTGGTTTTTGGCGGGGTATTAGATGGTGCTTGGGATTTGACCATCACCGCGTGTACAGCTCCTTTTGATTTCGAAGCAGTCGATGCGTGAGAATTGGTGGTGTTGGGTTTGTTGGTGGAGTCTTGGGTTCGGAAATTAGGGTTTTTGTTGCGCAACCGCAATTTCTCTTCCTCTAAGGCTCGAATCTCTAGTTTCCGAGCCATAGTAAAGGCCTCATCAAAGGTGCGGAAAGTTTGAATTTGGAGGGTAGGAGAAATGTGCTTAGCGCAGGCCCGCGTAAAGAGTTCGATAAGTTCGACCTGAGGCAAGGCATAAGTAAGTTGGTTGATAAGGCCCTGCCATCGTCCAACGAAATCTGCGATAGATTCGTCTTCAAATTGTCGGATGGCATAGAGGTCGGTGATAGATACTTTCTTGGCAATGTTAATGGAGAAATGATCCAAGAAAGATTGGGCTAATTGGTTAAAAGAGAAGATTGAGTGCTGGGTTAAAGCACTGTACCACTCCAAGGCGGGTCCTGATAAGGACATGGGAAAGGTGCGGAGTAGTAAGGCATCGTCATGAGCAATCAGATAGCAGGCATGTCTAAATGATCGCAAGTGTTGTTGAGGATCCTCCTTACTATTAAAACAAGTAAATTTTGGTAATTCCCATTGAGGAGGATATGAATGAAGGGGGACAGAAGGATGAATAGGCTCCCGACAAACTTGCTCGTATGTCAGGGTGCTACGGCTTCCTGAAACAGAAGCCTCCAGATTTTGCATCTTGTCCATCATTTGTTTGATTAAATCAGTGGTTGGATGAGATGATGGTGCGGTTGTCGTAAACGGAGGAGGATTGGGCCAAGGGCCACCACTAGACAATGGTGGGGTTAAATGTTGATAAGGTATTGAGGACGAATATGTTGAGGCGACCGAATAAGGATGTCCTATATAAGATGTTGAAGCCACCGGATAAGTGTGTGGAAATGAAAAGGTGGGCGGAGCTTGAGAAGGAAAGCTCGTGTGGATAGGTGGTAGAGAGCAAGTTATGAAAGGGGCAGTCTGCGAGAGAGACGAGGTAGGAGGAGCCGGCGGTAATGATATGTGGGGCCCCAGATTAACCAAAGGAAAGCCAATCTGTGCCGTATGAACCTCCGAAGTCACTGAGTCGGGAGACGGAGCTAAGGATGAAGAGGGTAAGGCGGAGTTATTAGGTGGGGAAGGAGCTAAGTGAGCCGCTATACTAATAGGCATACCAACAAGGAGTTGACCATCGGGTGTACGGTCAGGGGTATGAGACAAATAGTACTGTACAGCGCTAGGATTAGCATCCAAAAATTTCACAAATTCCTTATCTCCTACAGGGATTTTGGGAACCTCACTGGTGTCCGTAGGATTCCCCATAGGATGTGAAGGGGGTGATTCAGGCAAAGGCACGGAACAGGCATGTGAAACCATGGCTGCAGCTTGTTTCCGAGTGATAACAACCATGGACAAGAGTACACAGCAGGGATTCAATCTATCAGGGACAGAAACAGCCACAAAATGTTGGAATTGGTAGGTTGCTGGTTTGTCGGGAACTGTGAAAGACAGTAACCGATATCGGTCAGGTAACCGATGTCGGTCAGACTGTAGCCGGCGTCGGTAAGTTAACCGATGTCGGTAGAATAGGACCGGTGTAAGAAGCTGTAAGAAGTTGCTGATTTGGGGTTAACGATGCTTAGTATACCTACCAAACTGTTCTGAAGTGATTACTGAAATAGTGTATGACAGAGAAACAGAACTAAAAACAAGCAAGATGCACAGGCAAATCAAGAGACTAACCCTAGGATTAGTTTTAATTATTGTGGGCTTATGCCTTAGACGCAAGATGATGTCAATCCTAAACAAAAGACCTAAGGGAGATGTCAAGTTTGTTTTGGCTTATAAGGTTACCTCAATCGGGCGGAGGAATACCGCTGAAAAAAGGGGGATGTTTGAGCTGTTGTGTTGATTATGATGTGATTCGGTATGTGTTGTGCAGTGAAAGTAAGATTAATTTCTTGTCAATACCGTGTATATCACCCCCACGTGTACGACCTGTTACTTAACCTATGTTCACTAGAATTGAAAACAGCAAGCAAGAATGTGATGCACGTGTTTTAAACCCAAATCAAAAATGATATTCGATGAAGCAAAGGAGATGACTTTCACTAATGCAAAGATGTGAAAGCAAGACAAATTATTTTACCAAAATGACAAAATATTTTGTGAATATTTAGCAGAAACAAACAGCAAGTATGCTCCCTATATGAAAGCAAGCAAGAAAGAAAGAAACCCGAAATGGGTCCCACCGGGCGTGCCAAAATGTTTCGCACAGAATGTTTCCGTTCCTAGAATAGAGTTGCTTCTATCCTTTCATTCTCTTGAGAAACAGATAAGGGTTAGGGCTAGGAGGAATACCTGTTGAATGTTGAGAGGGTGCGCGCGTACCGTAGAGAGAGATCAGATCGATTGCGAAGAACTCCTTTTTGTCTAGGAAGGACTACCTGCAAGTAAGAATACAAGACCACCGGATTTTAGTTAGACAATAAATGAGGGAACTGCCTTGGGCCCAGGAAATATTGGACTTCCTTTCGAAGGTGGTCAGTTCCCCTCTTAATACGAATTAACACAAATTCTAACAAAGAAATTATTGCAAAATTACAATTTAGTTACCTCGTTAAAAAGCACTAGAGGAAAGGCTGGTTTTGGTTTGAGTCACAGTGACCGATGCCAGTCACTGTATAACCGGTACCAGTTGCTGATAACCGATATCGGTAGGGGCAGTGATTTAGGGGCTTTAATAAAGGTTGGCTATAAGGCGGCTATGGTGTTTATAAGGCTGGAAAATGATTAGGGATAGGCAATGGGGTGATGGATAAGACTCAGAGAGTGTGGGGGCTGTTCTTGGGGCAATGTAAGGGTAGAGGAATGACAGTTAGATGCAGGGGCTACCGGGTAGTAGATCTATGAGTGAACTTGTAATTACTGTGATTCAGAAGTTCAAGAAATGTTATTTAAAAACGTACAAGACACTACTTACTAGTTCCTGATGAAGATACAGGTCCAAGGACTATGATGACGAAGGCAGGGCTCAGGTGGGATGATCTGACAATCAAAAGTGAGCTATCTTCTCTCCCAATGCTTGGATGAGTGTCACTGGGCTCTGGTTACTCAGTTGCAGTCTTGGGCTCGATGTCCTTCTCTGCAAACTCTTCTCTTTTCTTCACTTGTCTCTGCTCTGCCAAGTGAATTTCGGATCCTTCAAATGAATTCCAGATCCTTTGTTTTTGGTTGGGGGAGGTCATTTACAGGGAACCGATGGCGGTTACGTAACCGACGGCGGTCGAGTAGGAACCGATGTCGGTTAAGTCAAAGTGGGCTATTTTTAGTAAAATAGCCAACTTTCCCTCCTTTTCTCCCGAGGGATTAGTTGTGGGCTTGGTCAAGTCATTATTAGGTTGGTTTTGGTGCGGGTGAGGAGTAATTAGTCATGGGTGTGGATGTAGACCAAGTTATAGGTCTTAATTAGGTTAGTTTAGGGTTAGGGCTAGGTCATGATGAGGTGGCGAAATGAGGTGGCAGGTTTGGAGATGTGGATTTATTAATTATAAGGTAATTAATAAATAATTGTGCAAGGTTTAGGTGGTGAGGTTAGGTTGCGAAATGAGATGCGGGGCACAGGGTGTCGTAAGACACAAATTCAAACTACTAAATAAATACATAAAGTTAAACCTAGATCAGTGTTATTTGAAGTTTTCTAGATAGAAAAAACGTAGAGATATAAAGCTAGAAAATATGCAATGGAAAGTTCCAACCTGATTCTATATAAAAGAGAAATGCATAGTGAACATAAGGACCCAAAACTATCTTAGGAATATGTTGTCAAAGTGTCTTATAGATGAGACAATCTGAAAGTGAATCTACACACTACATACATAGGAAAACAATACCATCCTACGACAATGTCTAAGGAGGGAAAAAGTGTTTGGGGAGGTGCAATAAATATGAAAGATTGGGAACTGCTTGCTTATGTTCGCACATCAGTTTTAGCAATAATTTGATTCAATGAGGCCTATGCAAAATCTCTCTATTTTCCTTACCCTAAAAATGCACTAAAATAACAACGCATAATGAAATTCTCCATGAGCTCTTTGGCTGGACCAACCTCATCACTGCCCCAATGTAGGAAAGCATTGCATTATGTATCACTATACAAAGGAGGATCAAGCCAAAAACAGTTCTCCCACTTCCTATGTGAATGTGTAAGTATGAAAATAATGTGTAATCTAAAGTGATCCCTCATTTGATCCTTTGAAACTTGCCACCATGCAACTTTGAACCTTTGTACTTCATGCTTTAGCTTAATGGAGTTCTCTAGGACTACTCAAGAAAGGTCTGATACACATATATGATTTTTGAAAAGTGACTTCTAAGGTGTGTGTATGTAAAATGATTATAATGACGTACACACACACACACACACACACACACACACACACACACGCACACACGCACACACGCACACACGCACACACGCACACGCACGCACACGCACACGCGCACACACACGCGCACGCGCACGCGCACGCGCGCACGCACGCACGCACGCACACACACACGCACACACACACGCACACACACACACACACACACACACACACACACACACACATGGATTTATGTAAAGTGATTTCTAAGGTATGTGTATGTCAAAAGATTATAATAACGTTTTATGTAAAGTGATTTCTAAGGTATGTGTATGTCAAAAGATTATGATAACGTTTTATGTAAAGTGATTTCTAAGGTATGTGTATGTCAAAAGATTATAATAACGTTTTATGTAAAGTGATTTCTAAGGTATGTGTATGTCAAAAGATTATAATAACGTTCAAACTTGTGTGTGTGTGTGTGTGTGTGTGTGTGTGTGTGTGTGTGTGTGTGTGTGTGTGTGTGTGTGTGTGTGTGTGTGTGTGTGTGTGTGTGTGTGTTCATTAATTTTGTGCCATAGCAGACTCATAAATCAAAGAATAGACTGATCAAATGAAAGTATCCATGTTTAAAAATTAGTTGTTGGTCACTCCATGACACTATCATTAAAGGAAGAAACTAATGGTAGATATCAATGTCTAAAATGGAAGTTATCATTTGAAGGAAAATAACATAGATTTGTGAAATGGAGAATGACGTTTATGTAGGATTTATAAGGTGATCCTATATAGGCCAAATTGATCCTCAGTTAATATAATTAACAAAACAACATTAGTTACAACGAAATATAGGTAATCAAATATGCATAAAATATGATAAAAACTACAATATATGTTAACTATGCAAGTATACCAAAAAGTGTAAAAGTATTGAAGACCAAATTGAAGTGTCTACAATGTAGCATTCAATTATCTCATTTTTTTGTCGTGTTATATGAACATTGTCTCCTTGTTTGCATACATCATTACTAGTTTGGCACATTGCATTCAGCCGTAACTTAAAGAGTTGCATTGTTCATAAGACATCTCTTGAATTTAGCTAAAATATCTCTAGCATTTAGTTTTAGAGTTTTATATTTTGGTCTTGAAGTTGTTTTAGAGGTTTCACGGATGTGTGGGCTAACTTGTAATCCATTTGATGCAGAGTATTCAGGTGCGTAATTAGCAATCATGTATTAACATGAATAGTTGAATAGTTGGAGTTACTGATGTTTGTATTTTGTTTTTAATTGTGAAGTATTTTGTGAGTCGCGCATGAAGAATTGTGTTATTGGCAAGCCGTAGAATACAATCTTACATTCTGTTGAGTGCATAAGTTCATTGAACAATATTTATGGAGTGTGCAGTTCCTCTATGCAATGTCTGGTATGTATTTGGGCAGTTCCGTTTAAGACGTGAACTTGAATTAATTGAATGTACTAGTTGTGTTTGGGTTTGTTGTTGGATCTTTTCATCCTTTCATTAAATTCTGTAAAATAATGAGTATTAACAAGTGTCATGGACGGCCATATAAATAGAGCAACTACCTTAGGAAAGTAGTTCAAATTTCGGGAGAGAATTTGGAGAGAACATAGCAATGATACAAGCTTAATGCTCACTAAATTATGATGATGTAAAATAATCATAGTAAGAGGGTTAAAAACAATCTGCCTAAGAGTTTGCTGATCGGCCAGATGCTATTGTTTCTCCGAATAAGATCATTCACACTGTGTTGCTGTTCTCAAATTATGGTCATTTGATCTTTATGTCGATACATGTTGTCTTTCTGTTAAGTATTGTTCTGTATGAGGTGGAGGCTGTCCTTCGCCGGACTCCCTCATAGGTTTTCTTGCATTGCTTGAACCAATCTAGAATTATCAGGTACGTACTGTCGATCCTCTTATCAATTTTGAAGTTTAGAATAGGGGTTTTGAAGTTTAGAATATCCAAGCAAAGGGATATGTTAATTGTATGCAATGAGTGGATAACCAGTACAACTGAACCAATGACTGATATGATACACCTTGTCACCTGTCTACAAATAAGAGTAAGTATATGCACAGGTTTTGAAAGACCAGTTAGCTGTATCGTCTGCTCCTTACTACACTCAGTTTTTAATGCCAGCATATTCATACAATGAATTCTTTCCTTCCACCCCGCGAGAGAAATAATTTTTCATGTAATCTTGGTGTATAAATTTTCTGAACAAGCAGGGATGATTTTCATCAATCAGTTCAGGGGCAGGACTAATCTCTTCATTGAATCCGGGAGCATAAAATACTGGAAACGACAGCCTTGCCTTCTCCCTGTTCGTTACTGCTCGGTGTTCGATGCTCTTGTATCTTCCATTTGTCATAACCTGCAAAATCAGCTCAACCACTTAAGCAAAAGGAAAGCAGGACACCTAATTTAAAGTAGATTATGTATTCAGAAATTTCACAGTTTTCAGTTTTTTTTTTAAGGCACCTCAACTTTTTATAGAGATATGAATCTTGATTTATTGTTTTAAAAGAGTTAGGATTGATTTTCTCCACTATTTTAAGGTGGAGAGACTCGGCTTATATGCTAATCCATGCTTGCAAACATTTGACCTTGGTCACAAAGAGAAACATGATAGTGTTAGCCAGGATAAGGATACAAACACCATTTTGAAATAGGGTTCAGGAGTGTATGAATAAGGGTATAGCTATATTACACTTAAATATATTCAATTGAATGTTACAAGATGTGGGTACAAGTAAATGGACTGTACATTCATGAATCGAATTTTTTTGGGGATAAAAGTTTGGAGGAGTTTATATATCACATATGTTTGCAAGTTGAATTGTTGACTAATCAATAGACTTTTTACTATTTTTGGGTGGTGTCTTTTCATTGGTTGTCAACTACTCAATCTCGGTTGGTTGACAATTCAACTTATAAACACAAAAATCTTTAGGTTGAGCATAAAAGTCCAATAGCCTTACCTATAGACAAAGCAGGAAGATAACGGGGAAATTACCCACCCGCCTTAAATGATTGAATAAGTCAATTTTTTCATTAATGTTGCTTCTTTAAGGGTTGGAAGATTATCTATATCAATTTTTTTCGTTAATGTTGCTTCTTTAATCTTTAAAATAAGGATTGGGAGATTACCTCGATCAAGTTTCCAATATTAATGACCAGGGCATAAGGAGTTGGTTGCACAGATACCCATTGGTCATCCTTATGGATCTGCAATCCTTCTACTTCATCATCCTGGAGCAGAAGTGTCAGGCCTGTCATGTCTGCATGCGCACTTAGTCCTAGGACAAGATCTGGTCTAAGGCAGGGAGGATAGTAATTCATCCTCATTTTTTGATAAACATTGCCAAATTTCTTCTCAAAAAAGTCAGGTGGCAACTGCAATGTCTCTGCAATTAAAGCCAGCAGTTGAACGGCAAGTCTTTTAATTTCAGTATTGTATGCATCCACATTCTCCCTGCAAATGCCATAAAAAATTCATTTCAATAGTAGAATATCACACTCTTTATCATTGATTCTATGCTTAGAGGTGCTGCATATATAATCTAGAATATCACTCTTTTATCATTCTAAGACTGGATCTCCCAGGACTGGCAGGCATTACTTTGTCAGGTTCAGATAAAACCCATTACCATGACTGATATATGTTGAAAATTGCAATATTTAATTATAAAATTTAAGAGATTTATATCATATATTATTTAGTCCAAGCCAAATACAAATACCAGATATCCGAAAAGGTGCTAATAATTTATATGAGATTTGAATACGGACTCATTATTATGAATTCCACTATCTGTACAAGAGAATTGACCATATGACGGCAAGACCAATTCAAAGTTGCAAAAAATGGCTACATTTACATTGGATGAAATCTTGTAAAAAAAACACAACTCTATCATGTAGGGACTGATTTTATATCATGAGGCGTATCTATTCTGCCAAAGATACTTGACAATCTTATCCAGCATTTAAGTATGGAAAACACAACAAGATGGAATTATAAATTTTCTGTAAATTTATGAGGCTCAGAGTTCAACGTTAAACTACGTTTTTAAGCCATCTGAATAAAAAAATATCAGAGAAATCTCCAATAAAAAATCAACATTTTTTGCCCAGCTAGGCGATCCATGTGACATGGATGTTAGATCTAGTTACAAAAAGAATCACCCCAACTCTACGAATGGTAAAAACTAAAAAGCCTCACATCATACCTTACAAGAGGGTTTGTTCTACCTTATTGGAGGTAGGCACAACAGTATGTCAACCTCACAATTGATTATTGAAGCAAATAGTGCTCTAGCAACAATAACTAACACACACACACAAAAAAAAGACCATTGAAGGAAGACTGAACAACAAGGCACTTAGTGGCATCAAGATCTTCTAATTTCCTCCCAAATTTACAGGTAAACAACAATGCTCTACAGCTTATCCAAGCCGTATTTAACATACACATAAGCATTTCTATATGGGCATTCTAGATTACCTGAAACCAGCAGGTTCAGTTGGCCACAGGCTCTCGTCTCTGCATTCGGGAGGAGACATGATCAAGCCTAATAAATTACCCCAATCCAGCTTTTGATTTTTAGACACAACAAAGGTCTGGCCATAGCCTTGAAGATCTACCGGCCTCACTGCATACTTCTCTTTCTTCTCCAATGGCAGCTGGAAAAACTCTCGCCCAATTTTTTTTATATTGTCTATCAGTGAATGAGGGATATCATGATTAACAACCTGCAAAACATCCACCAAAGAAATACAACTACATAACTTAGCTGCTCTTATAATTCTACTTCCATACAAAAATCAACGAGAAAACTTCAGAATTGTCCAAAGTGCTTTGGTGTAATGGTGATTGGGCCACTAACTACAGCAGACTAACCAAGATCGGTTCTTGCAAATGTAACCAGCACAACTTCACCAATATTTATTTATCAAAAATAAAATTGGTATATTGTCAAATTTACAAATAGGCGTAATCCATACTCGCAAATCTTAAGAATGTAATCCAAGATTACCCCACACAGTGTTAAAGGCTACGAGTAACCTTACCCAAAATTTGGAACAAACAAAAACATGTCAGAATCCAAAAAAGTGAGAATTCAATTCATTATACCTGAAAGAATCCCCATTCTTCACAAGCCTTTGCAATCTTTCTAATCTCTTTATCTCTGTATTGGGCATGTGCAATCTTGCTCATGTCAATGACAGGAAGTTTCTGTTGATAGTCAGATTGACAACGAGGGGTTATGGGTATTGCTGGTCTTTCTTCTTCACTTCTCACATATCTCTCTGGTACTTCATGGAGCTGCTTTTTAGCAAGTTCATCAACACTTTCAACTTTAATAACAGATCTTCCCCAGTCAGGTAAACTGCTATAAGCAACTGAAACCATTGTTCCTCTTCTAAGTTGATGAAACGATTTGCTCAACCTTATAAAACTGTAGTGCAGATTGCAAGAGAAGCCAATAAATCTTTGTGGAAACTGAGGGATATGTGGCTGTCTTTATAGCACAAGAGGTGGGCAGTTGGAACTCAAAAGTTGATTTGCACAAAGAGGAACCTGCATATGGGAAACGAGTTGGACCCAAAATTTCAGAATACATACATGTGGGTTGACAAAATGTGAATAAGAAAAGCGTGTTGAACAAATAAATTCCAAGTTTGAAAAAAAGTCTTGTGTTTTTTATTGAATGGAACGGCTCTTACGATTAGGCCGAATTTGGATGTTCCCTTTTTGACATTGATTGTAAAGTCAAACTAAAATGGCAATTATTCTACGATTCTTATCCGACATAATGAATGTTTTGATCCTAATCTAGCTTAGCAAATGTTCTCCAATGAATAAAAGTCAATGACATAAAGAGATTGATTAAGGAAATAAGTATGGGGGGGTGTCGACTTGATGTCGTAAAAGTGTGTTGTCATACTATTCAATGATGAGTGGATACCATTTAGTGCTTGACACTAAGTTGAATAAGATTGATTATTTGCGTCAAAAATGAAATAAATTATACTTATTATAAATTCACTATGAGTGGATACCTTTTAGTACTTGACACTAAGTTAAATAAGGTTGATTATTTGTGCCTAAAAATAAATGAATTATACTCATTATAAATTCACTATGAGTGGCAGTGGATACTCTTCAATTCTTATTAGCTGTGGAAAAAGAGAGAGTTTTCTTCATTATGAATGAGAGTCGATACTCATCAATCCTTGTGCACCCCATACCAGCAAAAATCTGCATAAAAAAAAAAAGATAAACTACATCCACGAAACTAAAAAAATACATGAAATCTCAAGAACAAAAACCATAACCAAAAAAATGAAACACCAACGAAAAAGTAAAAACTTATACTCGCAATAAATATGATGACTAACATTGTCAGCATGACCATGTTTTATGGACTCTGTTATTTGTAATTCTTATTTTGTAATAAAATTCCAAATAAATTATAACTAAAACAAATTGAAATTTTAGTTCCATTATAACACCATCTCTATCTCTATTTCCGTCCATGTACATAATATTCCTTCATGTCAACATCTTTGAAAACCAACAAAACGTTGTTTCAGAGTAATTGGAATCCAATTTTAAACTTTAAAATGGCTATGTTGAATGAGGTGACTTAAAACATTCACCGACCAGGTGACACGAAACCAGTGCTTTCCTTTTCATTGCTTTTTGATGCACAGACTAAAATGTTGTTAAATTATTAATTGTCTGTGTGTATGGCGTCATTAAACAATCATTTATTGACAAGGCCAGGCACAAAAAGGAATTCTTCCTTTGTTTTTTTCTCTTACATTTTCTTGTTTTTTTTAACAATAGTGCATCTATATAAAAATATATTAGGAAATAAATGTACCAAAGTGGAAACAAAGACAATGCCACTACCAAGGTAGTAACTTTCGTTTAAGCGATGGCCTTTAAATATAGAAAAAAGACGGTCGATCAAAAAATATGATAAATACGAAAAAAATACGGTCTCACTAATCTTCTAGAGACTGCTGAAAACTTTCTAAAGGATACAGAAAAATGAAATTCCTTTTAACTTCTTACTATAAAATCTTGGAGGTGTTCATAATTTCAATATTTATAATATAAAATAATAATAAAAAACATAAAGTTTCTAGATCCTATATTTTAATATTTTACCGCTGAAAATACAAAATTTTATAGTATTGAATGAAAAATACGAAAAAATACAGAAAATCTTTAAAATTTTACTGTATTTGATAACTATGGCCAGCACAAAAGCCACTTGAAATAAGATTATTATCAGCGCTGTCCATAGTTACCAAATACGGTGATTTCTGAAATCACCGTTTTTTTCCATTTTTTTAAAGCTGCCGCATAAAAACAATTAAAAACGATGGTTTTTTGAGTTATGAAAAAGTATAATTTAAAGCAACCATAATTAAACAAAGTTACTTTATTATTAGTGTTTTATTTTTGGAAACATCATATTGTTTTTTGATAGTGAATTTATCACTTATATGATTTTAATGTTAGTAATAATTGTGATATTATTATAAAAGAATTGTTGAATTATTAATAATTATTATATTTTTAGAAAATATAGCTTACCGTATTTTTTTCCGTATTTATCGTATTTTTTTGTTAGTCTGTTTTTTTTCTATATTTTATGTCCACCGTATTATACACTCCGTACGAAAGTTGCTACCTTGGCGCTGTCACATTTGATAATGCTGTGGCCTTTAAGGGCCAAATTAAACCCTTTTATTTGATGGTGTAAAAGAAAAACACAATATTAAAGTAGTGATATGATCCTATGAATTTTATATATTTTTAGAGTAATAAAATAAAAGACTTAAACAATAGCAGAAATATGATCGTATGAATCTCTAACACAAAATTAGAAGGAAAAATTGCGAAGGAAGCTACGACAGAGATGTAAGTCCCAAAAAATTTGTTTAATTTTTTTAAGTGGATAATTTTTTTGGGTGCTCCAACTACTCTCTGGAGTTGGAAAGCCTCTCCCTAAACTGTAACTACTCAGAAATTTCAAGAACTTTATTAGATTTAAGTGTCAACAATATTTTATTTTTCATATAAGACCACATCCCAAATAAACAAGGATAGTGGCCCCAACATGAAACCATGAGAAGTGGCATGACAGTACGATAGAAGAGAGATAACAAAGAATCGTAGATCACTATTCCAATACCTATTATCTTGAACGTTACAATGTAATGTAAAAAAACTACATGGTAGGCAGCTCATGGTGGTGAACAGAGGCATGACGGTTACTAATAGCTGTTCTAGCATAAAGATTGATCACTTGTCTATTCACTTTTTAAATTTAATTTATTTATTCTTCTTTTCCACACCTGTCTACTGTTGGATGGAAAAGGACGGAATAGGTTTCAAAAAGACTATATCTTATACAAGTTAGCAACTTTCTTACAGATGGTCTTCCAATATGGAAAAAAACAGTAGATTAAAAAAAAAATACTATAAATACGGAAAAAAATAGTCTCAATAATATTTCAGGGACGTCTGAAAACCTTCTAAACAATATTGAGAAATGAAAATCCTTGTAACTTTTAACTATAAAATTTGGAGGTGTTCATAATTTAAACATTTATAGTATAAAATAATAATAAATAACATAAATTTTCTAGATCCCACATTATAATATTTTACCACTGAAAATATTTTATACTATTAAACAGAAAAAACCGAAAAATACTGAAAATCTAACAAATATATTATTTAATCAGGTGAAAGATAGCTTCAATCTAACTATACTATTGTATGAAATTCAATTTTTAAAAAAATCTTAGGAAATTTTTCTTTAAACTCCTAATGTTTAAAAACAAAATACAAATCCCTGTTAAATTATGATTCGATCTGACAATTATATATATATATATATATATATATATATATATATATATATATATATATATATTTTCTAAATTGCACATCTGTAGCTGAACTGTGAATTAATCTGACGATTACGAATTTAACCAACATTTTTCAAAAAATTGTGAATCTATCTAACATTTTTTCAAATGGCTGTTAGATTCTGAACCGATCCAGCAGTTTTTTCGAAAAAAATTCTAAATCGTGTCCAAAACTCCAACATTTTTTTTATAAACAAGCTTTATTGTAAGTACTTTGAAAAAAATAAGAAAGAAAAAAATTACAGAAATCTGAGTCCAATCGAACCGAATTAGCTAGCGAAGTGTGATGTAAACAACTGTGGATATATAGCAAGAACAGTTCTTTGCATGCCAAAGCCGCATGGGCTTCATACACTCAGCCACCTGCAACGATTTCTGTAAGAGCGCGTGGAAAATTTTTCCTGTTCCTGATATATTTCTAGAATCATTAAAAAAATAAAAATAAAAAATCTCAATAGTAGTTATTTTCACTCAAACGTTACAAAATTGGATTTTTCTATTTATATATTGTAATCGTAAAGATGCTTATGTAATCCTACCTATCTTTGAATCATTATTTTATTTCAATTTTTTTGAAGTAAAAAATGTTGAGAGTTATGAACTTCTGATTTTAAATATCAAGGTATGTTATTGGTTGCCACATGAGTTTATTTGTTTGTGAGAAGTTGGATATATCTTTTAAGCATATTTTTATTCATGTGGAAAATCAATCTCATATTGATTGATAGGTTTAGCTCACAACAACATATAAACTCAAAAATACCACAATATTTATGTCAATAGGAATGATGTCACATTAGGAAGTGGTTTTCTTACCAAGATAATGGTTGATTGGTTATGGGATGAGTATGTTTGTTTGCTCAATCTTGCCCAGTCATTTTTGTATATGATTGCCTCTACATACACGGCTTACATGACTCTATAATCCTCATAATTCACTGAAAAAATTAGTACCACATTAATTGACACGTTGGTTGATAGGCTTGGTCCACTGTGACATATAAATTCCAATATATTGTGATATCATATTCTTAATGCCAATAAGGGTGATATCAAGCTTAGCCTTTCCCTCTCCCCTCCAAAAATTGTCTATAAATACTTGCTTCTACAAGCAACATTTCTTCCATGATTGTGATTCAGGAGCATCCAAGGTTCAACACTATCTTGCATCATAGTTTTGGTTAAGAAAGGGGCACACACATAGGTTAAGGAAACATCCAAGGATTAAGGAGGAGTTCTACCACAACAATTGGTGATTATGTGGAGGATTTGCACAATAATAAGTAGTGCACGATGAGTGCGTAAATAAAGCAACGACGTACAAGGAGAGGAGATAGAATACATGTGGAAAAGTGCACAAAAGATGAGCATGGAGTATGCATGGACCTGATAAAAGTGAGGTGAGGTTTATTGCATGGAAGAGGTGAGTGAAATGATTGCGCTACATTGTTGAGTGCAAAATATTGGACAAGTGTGCACAAAGGGGATTGCGCGAATAACTAAACTAAATGACAAGGAAAGTCAGAAGGAGATAAACGGAATAATGAAGACCAACTGTATGGTGGGAAAAAATGTGTCTAAATAACATGCACTCCTATCATTCATTCAACTAGGGTATTGAGGCAATGAGTAAGAGATACATTAAAACCAACACAACAGATGGAATTCAAAGGGGGTACAAGGACCGTGGAGATTGCATACCCAAAAGGAAGTGACCCTTACACTAGGACAACCTAGGGTTTCCAAGGCCCGAGATTGAAAAAGAGGAAGGAACCCTATTGAGGTATCAACACTATGGGGGTGATTAAGACCAAAATAAACATGTAAGATCTATGCTAACTGAATTAAAGCATGCAATATAAGATAAAGAGTTGAATAACAAATATGTTAAATTAACATGTACATAAGATGCTCAAGTAACATGTGCATAAGGAAAGAAATATGAGACTACTCTATGCAAAATGACAAGTTGAGTTAGAACACTTACCTGTTGGGGGGCAGTCGTTGATTCATCTATTTCCCAAAGGATAATACACTAAGAGAGAATAGCTTTTGGGTGGATAAGGGGAAACAACCATGTCCCAACTCACTATAGGTGACCCAAGAGTGCAAGCAAACCAATCCAACAAGAAGAAGATCCAATCCAAGAGTCAAGGTGCAAAAAATCCAAGAACTAAACAAGCATATGCAAGTTGATGCAAAATAGTAGAGAAAATGGAAAGTTCATTTATATCTTTGTGATGTGTGTGTGTGTGTGTGTGTGTGTGTGTGTGTGAAATTTTCTTTCTAGTACTTATATCGACACATCCCCCACAAGCGAAGGCATCGGCCATGAATTTGAAAAATGCGGCTGACATAATTGCTAGTAGGCAATGGCGTTGGCTAGGGAGGGGAGGTGACAAGTGATGAGTGCAATGTCTCATGAAGAATAAAATTAATGAAAGGGAAAAATAATGTGGTCATGTGCAAGTAAGGTGTCTGAAGGGTGCAGTGAAAAATAAGAAGGTAAGAGCAAAAGAAGTGCACAAATGGGACCAAAAGCTATTCTTTCTCCATGTATTGTCCCTAACCCAATGGTTACGTGAATAGCCATACCCCTATCCCAGAACGAGCCCCTTAAGGCACCTGTTCCTCGAAATAAATGCATTAGTGACCTCTAGTCTGGAAGATAAATTGTTAGTAACATGTATGATAATATAAAGCATGAAAAAATAGGTGTATACATATGCCCCATCCGTTGATTACCACATGACGCAATAGTGGAACACATGGGGTAATCAATAGAAAGAATGATTCATACCGTAATCAAAAGTAGATGTTGAAAGTAAATAAAGGACTAGCTGAAATGAAATATACCCGCTAATGCATACCTGATAGTGTCTGTCTTCCTACCACGTATGGGCATAATCCATGTTGCTAGAACCCTGGACAAGAACAATTGAAAGGCAACACTAGAGGATCATCAGCAAATTAAGACACAAATCACTTAGCTAGGGGCCAATGGGATAGATGTCATGTCATAGGATCATAGAGATAAGGTTTTAGAGTGTTGAAGCCAAGCAGTGGGTAGCAACATTGAAAAGCACAAAAAACCATATGGTAGAAGCTACAAAGAGATACTTTCATAAAAAACCGAAGGTGCAAATAAATAGAACATGGATGATTAGCTCAAAGGGTGAATAACAACACTTAAAAGTGAAAAAAACCAAGAGGTAGATGTTATAAAAATAAGAGACGTAAATAGATCCAAGCAATACTTTGAGCCTAAGTGAGGATTCACAAGACCACGACAATTCCTTAGGAAATGATAGGGTGAAAGAGTTGAGAATACTATCAGAGATGGTTGATGAAGTAGTGAATTTGAAAAAGAAAAGACGAGAGATGGTAGTTGAGTACCGAAACTCCTGAGTTCTGTCATGCATGAAACTTTTTGATAAATTGGGCATTCATTAGTTCTTTGAAGGTGTTTCCTTAATTGGTTTGAAGACAATATGCATTAGGACCAATGATATCTTTAATGAGGTTGAGATCCCACCATTTCTGAGTGTATTTTCCTTCTTTGTCATGGGTTTAATAAAGCTTGAGGACAAGGTCACCCACATCGAAAGTATGAGGATGAACAAGTCTATTATGCTGATTGGCCATGCATTGTTTTTCATTTTGATTATGAGTATAGGCATGATCACGTTGATCTTATAAGAGGTCAATTTCATGAAGGTATGCTTCAAAAATTTTCTCATCTAGAATGATGCCACTAAGGGATATACGAAGCGAAGGGAGTTCCACCTCAAGTGGAAGGACAACTTTGGCTCCATAAATAAGAGAGAAAGGTGTTGCCATAGTGGCCGTACAGACACTGGTGTGATATGCCCATAGTGTAGGATATAAATTTGTATTACAGTTTGTACATGACTCACGAACCATATTTTGAAGGATCTTATTGATGATCTTATTCATAGATTCAGATTTTCCATTGCATTAGGGCTGATAAGGTGTTGAGAATAAATGCCTGATCTTGAATTTAGTGCATAGTTGCCTCATTTATTTGCATTTGAAACTCACGCCATTGTCATATGTGATGGTATGGGAATTCCAAAGTGGAAAATAATTTGGTTGAGGAAAAACATGGAGGAAGTAAGTCCAAACATGTTGTTGAGGGGCATGACTTCAACCCACTTGGTGAAATACTCCATGGCAGTAATGATGAAGACATGACCATGTTGAGAACAAGGGAGCTTACTGATGAAATCCAATTCCCATATACTAAAGGGCCAGGGAGTGGTAATGAGGTGCAACTCAATCAGACAGGAATGAATAAAACCATCATGATATTGGAAAGGTTTGAACTTTTTGGAAAAGGTGTGAGTGTCGGATTCGAGTGTAAGCCAATAATAGCCTATACGTGGGCATTTACATGCAGTAGCATGACTAATACAATGGCCATAACAAGTTTCCCTATGCACTTCTTCTAAGAAAACAGGAATATCATCCTTGTTAATGCATTGGAGTATGGTACCTTTGAAGTTTCGATAATATAACATGTCATCTTTAAGTATATATTTGAGAGACTTTTTATGTATTCAAAATCATGTTCATGAGTCTGTACTATCTAGGTAAGTCTGATATTGGATAAATTGGTGGATGTTTGCATATCAAGGATCATTTGCAGGGGCCTCTAATTCGATTTGGTAGATTTCTTGAATACATTGGTGATGCAAGGTAGTGGGGTTTTGAATAATTTGTTCTAGGGGAGTAATCTCATGAGAATCAACATACGTCTAGAATTGTGTGGAAGTTGTGGCCAAAGAGTCAGCCAGAGCATTCTGTTCACATGGGATTGACTCAATGGTGAATGAGGTGAAGCATGGTATTATTTCTTAAACTGGGTTATAATAGGATTTAAGATTTTTTTATATGAAATTGATGTGTGCTACTAACCTATCAACACACCAATTGAGAGTCCCCCATGACATGGAGATAAGAAATATTCATGTCAGGGGAAAATTGCATGCCTAAGATAAGATCTTCATATTTGGACATGTTGTTGGTGACCTCGAATTCTAGACGATAGGAAAGAGAGAAAGTTTTTTTGGAAGGTTCAGAGAGTACACAACCTGCCCCAGTTCCTTGAAGGCATTTTTCCCCATCAAAGTGTAACAACTATGTATCCTTGTGAAAATCAATGGTAATTTCTTCTTTAGTGATCTTGGTGTTTGGGTTAGCCTTAGGTGAGGGAAACACTTTGTTATCAGCGTCGGAGGATTGTGCCTCAATACCAGCCATGAAGCTAAAGAAATATTCTTTGATAGAAATAACTTTTTTGATACCCTCAATAAGGAGGATATCCTCATCAAGTAGTGCATCGTGAATAGGTCGAGGAGTAGGGATGGGAGCAATGAAATTGGTCTACGATAACTTTGCCTTTTAGCACTCGTTGCATGATGATACGAGGTCAAATTACATAAGAAGATTCATTCAGTTCCCAATTCAATCATTTGGAAGGAGAACATTTGAGAAGTAGTGTTGTAGAGGATTTGTTTGAACAATGATGTAGGTGGTTTGGTAAAGCATGTAATGTCATAGTTTCGTAGCTGCATAGTAGATGGCTAGGCAAACCCACTCAAAGGAATTGTATCACATCTCATAATCTAGTAGGGCTTGACTAACATGGTAGATGGTGTGATCCTCTCCCTTTTCATCTTCATGTGCTAACATTTCCTCTATAGACACTGGCATGAACGAGGTATATAATAACAAAGTTCGATCGGGAGAAGGAAGTTACAAAGTTGGTAATGAAGATAGAGATTGTTTCATGTTATTGAAAGCTTGATGATAATCCTTGGTCCAATCAAGTTTGGTAGAATTTCAGAGTAGTATGTTTATGGCATACACACAATAGGTGAATTTAGGGACAAATCATTGGATTGCCCCAAGCTTTCCGAGAAAAATCCATATGTTGGTTATGGAAGATGGTCATGACATGTCAATGATATCCTTAATATTTTCTAGATCCACATCGATGCCACGTTTTGATACTAAGAAACCTATAGTTTTTCCTCGAGTCATCACAAATATGAATTTTTTAGGATTGAGACGAACCTTATATTTGTGAAGATGCCCTAGGGATATTTTTAGGTCATGAGCATGATTGTTTGTGCATCAAGAGTTGAGGAGTGGATCATCCACATATACTTCAACTATTTTGTGTATAAGGTTGTGAAATATGTGAGTCATGGCACATTGATATGTTGCATTTTTGAGCCCGAAGGGCACTTGACATAACAATAATTACCTCGTTTTGTTGTAAAAGTGGTCTTATGTTGATCTTTGGGAGCGATTTGGATTTGGTTACAACCTGAGAACCTGTCCATGAGAGATAATATTTCATATCCTAATGTGGAGTTGAAGATGGCATCGATGGAGGGAAAAGGAAAGTTATCCTTAGGAAAAGTGAGGTTGAAATTTATGAAATCGATGTAAATAAATATGGTGAGAGAGGCCTTCTTCCTAACTAGAATGATATTGGAGACCAACTCGAAATAGCCCATGGTGCGGAAAAATTCAGCATCTAAAAGTTTAATGATTTCTTTATGACAAAGATAATTGATTTTAAAAGGAAATTTTTATATCTTCTGTCGAACAAGTTCATCTTCATGATAAGTGATGATGTTACAAGATATAATATCAGGATCAATGCCCAACATGTCAGAATATCCCCATGTGAATGCTTCCCTGTGTTTTCTTAAGATATCAATGTGACATTCACTTAAATGGGGAAAACAACCCCCAAACATGACTACATGCGGGGGATCATCATCAAGTTGCAAATTGGTGGTTTATTCAGCTAACATAGAATTTATGTCCTAGAAATGGTATGGAGCTTCAGCTAATTTAGCTACCTCATCTTGACAAGGATCAATAGTAGTGACATAGTTGTCAAAGTGCATGGATGGCTTGGAGAAATTCCCTAATATATGATTGCTTTGAGGAAGTTTATCCTCTCATGCGTATAGGATCTCTAGAATAGCCTCATAATTATCTAATGTGGGGAGAGATTCGTGATATCCCACATCAATTTCTAGGTCTATGTATCATTTTCCATCTCGATGTTGTTTAGAACTAGTTTGTTGTATGTCCAACACCCTCACATCCAAGTTAATCTCTCTAGGCGCATGATCCACAATGGCCATGCTAGTAACATATGGAAAATCACTTACTACAGAGGTTGGATCAGAAGTTGACATGGGTGGTGGAACTATTATAGGAGCTTAATTTACTTTAAGAGGGTAACGAGATGCATAATTGTGGAGTTTCCCAAGGAGTGTTCAAAAGCAGAGGATTAATGGGAGGCACATAAGGAAGTACTTCGTCTTCATCATCACTGTCACTAGTATCATAAACAACAGGTCCATAAGATGTGTCAATGGTGTTAGATTGGACTCGTAAGGATTGCATTTGGCCCAAGGCACATTGATAGTATAGTACTTCCAAGTGTCTAGACCCAGCATGCGAAATGACATAGTCTTCGTCATCAGAGGGGGATAAGGCAATATTTTGTTCCTTGAGTTGGGGCACCTCCTCTTTGGCCACAACATTGATCTTGCTAAAAAATTAGGGTGAGAAGAGAGGGTGATCAAAAAAGAGTTGTGTGATTCCTAATTCATTGCATTCTAGGTGGTTGGAAGTCGAGGCATGATAAACAAGCTCTTGTAGCTTAGATTATAGTGGATACCGGTCCCAAGGTAAGAGGAGTGCGGTAATCATTGAACAATTTTGTTGGGTAATATATTCTTATTGACCTTAGTTTTAAGTTTATTATTTTTTTTGTCATATGAATATGCTAACATAGCCTGAATTTCAATCCTAAGATCAAATAATTCCAGATATGGAATGCCTTGGATCTCAGGAGCAGTGGTGTAGTATTTATTTCCACTTAAGCATTATTCATGTTGATACATCATTCAAATAATTCTGAATGCTCACCCGAAGCATGCATAACTACCAGCTCCCTCCTTTTTATTTGATTAGCAAGATGTTATTATTCATATCCATAATCATACTTAACCAAGGAAATGTTCAAGTATAAAGCCACTACATAAAATCATCTTTGAAACACATATAATAAGGAAATATAACAACTTAAACAATAATCAAGATCAAATGAACCTAATATCCTACAACAATTATCCATCATAAATATAATTCATTACATCACAAGAAAGGTGAATATGTTATCAAGTGTTACATCAAGTCACAGAACCATGCATAAAATCCTACACCATAGTATTGATTGTATCATTCATCCACCCACACACAAACACAATGCACAATTTTCTCTACAGTGGATTCATGAAATATAAATAGGGGTGGGGAATTTCCCTTCACCACCTATGCACTCTCCTAAAAATAGGCATGCTCTCAAAGTAGACGACATGCATTCATCCAAAATTAGCCATACAGCATGCATGTTTTTTAATCCTAATAATACTTTATCCTAAATCTATAGTATCTGATTTTAATCATATTAATAGCTCTCCATGTGTGTTCTAGACTTTGTATGTTCATTCTCCAAAAATAATCGTTGTTTGCATCTCCAATTCATCATGCTTCTAGATATATAGATTTTTAGATCAACTACTTCATCCTGCTTTTCCTATTTTTAACTCGTTCTTAGAAAAATGGACTAAGTCCCAAATTTTGGTTATCTATAGGCACAGTCTCGTGCGCAACCTGTTCCTATCCGTGTGCACTCTCCTACACCCCATCCTTCATACTTCCCTCACGTGCATGCTCCTACATGTTTCCCATATAATCATACTTAGTGTTTTCTTCCGTTACCAACATTACCCCACACTAGGTGTCATTGTCTATCATCCTTGGTTAACACTTAGTTCCTCCAAAGAATATATCATGAAATAATCTTAAAGAATAATGAACACAGGAATAAGTACCATGGAAAAAATAATGAAATAATATCCTCAACATGTGCATTACTTCTCTACTACTTCAGTCTAGCTTAAAAAGTTCTAGGGAACTCCTTATTGATGGTCCTCTATAATTCACCCCATTCATACCAGCCCCTTAGTGGTTATATCTGGTGACAAACTCTAGCTACCTCCATCATCTCTTCAGGGGTCTTGTTCATTCACCCTTCTACTTCTATCTCCCTTATCACCAAACTTAATTCTAGGAATGACCCCTTATATCCTATCCATGTCATCCATCTTATACACTATGAAGGGACCCTAGATCTCTTAAGGTTTCCTTGTTTCATTGATGCATCCTTAACTGTTCTCCAAGGCATCCATAACTTCTGTGCAATCTCTGTCTAAGATTTATTTATGGTCCAAGCCTTCCCTCCTTTGCATCCTGCGCACTCACCAAATCCACTTCTTCCAAAGTCAGTATCATTCCTTGAGGATAGGGATCGAGGTCTTAAGGCATGGTTAAAGGCTCATCCTACCTTCCTTAATTCATCCTTCATTGATCTATGGCACATGGACTTCATGCTCCATTTATTTTTTTCCACAGTTATGAAATTCTTTATTCTTTTCCTTTTCAGTTGTCAAGTCCTCTTGTTGGTTGCCCCTGTACACACTCGATGCTTCTCCTATAGTAGCATATGAACCAGATATTGCAAGATATTCCATGTAATCATTAGAGGGGGTACACATCCTTATCTCTTTCTTCCATAGGTATGGGCATGCCGTTGTGATCTCATTTTCACTAATATGGACTACCATGTCTAGGATAATCTTTTGTGCACTTCTGTTCCACCTTCTCAGGTTGCATCAGTAAGCTGATGAACCTCCTGCATCTTATCCTTTTTATCTTCAAGTAATTTTTGAATGGTGGCCCCCTTGTCTAGATTGCTATGTGTCTACATTTTGCCACAATCTTGTTTATTGTATTGTTGTTTTTCTCATCGGTAAGGAACTATTGGGTCCTTATGCATAAAAAAATTCTTCAGCACTTTCTTTAGTTTACATGGTAAAAAATGCATCATCGGCAATCTCAAAGTCAGGTTCATCCATATGTGTTTACATGTCTCCAATGAAAAAGATTTCCTTGTGTTCATGGATACACCCTCTACATTTGATCCAACAAGTTCCTAGCCATATAGTTTCTCTGTCACCACAGAGCTTTGGAACTCACGCATGCAACACTTCATGGACTACTCATCAATATAACTCACCTTTAGTGTGTGCATTCAACCCCATCTTCTTCTTTCTCCTTGTAGGTCACATGTCTGCCTTGGTCCTGATAGGGCATATGTTATTCCTCATAAGTACACGCTACTTTTCCCTCCTTCACTCACTTAAGGGATCATTCAGTCTCCTTGGGATAATCTTCATGGACTTCATGTAACTCTGCATCATGTGCACCACTTTCCTCTCTATGTCCTTCTTCTTCCACATCATGAACAGGGGATTCCTATTCTTTTGCCTCATCCTGAAGGATCTCCTCTACTAATTCTTCCTAAATGGTGTCACCTCTACGCATCATCCTTCATCTCCTCTTCTTCTTCTTTTCTGGAGACTAGGCTTAGGTGGAGTGACTTCCAGTGGTATTTATTTTCATCAGTTCTAGTGTTCCCTACACCACTATCTCATGTCCTCATCGTGTTCTCTTTTGTAATACATCTCTTTTGGAACCTGTGGTCAAGCATGGCACTATTCCTATTTCTTCCTCTTCTTCAACATCCTTTCCTCGTCTTTTCTTCTTCTACAGATATTGGAGCATAGCATGCTTTCTTCTTCCCAACTAGTTTGTCTTTACCTCTGGATTTTGGGACCTTGAACCCGTCCTATGTATGTACTTGGTCACAAAACTAACCAATTTGGGTTTGTTATATGTATCCCTTTTATTGTAACATTCCCTATGGATTCAGTTGTCTAATTAATAATTATATCATCTGATAGTCTCCTCAAGTATGGAGGCCTGGATTCATACCCATAGGTAGTGTGAAAAGTGTGCCAATATGAATCTATCGGCATCAAAAACCATCTTTTGTGTGTCCTTGATCTCATTTAACCCACAATTTAAATACCTTGCAGTCAATGTAAATGGAAGTTTGCACCATGGCCCCATTTCCCCATTCACCATCTTGAAACACGCAAGACTGTAGTGTTGCATCACTACAAACTTTTCCTGTTCTCTCACCTCCTCAGGTAACTCTCACAAAATGTTCCATTAATTCTCAAATGGGGCATGCATCCTTATGTACCACTTGTCTAATATGGCCTTGTATACATTATTGATCATGTCATCATAAATATAACCCAGAAATTGTATTATAGGGGATTTGTTTTTTGGTGGGTGAACCCACATGTTCTCATCTAGCCCGTATGGGATACCAATTTCCTAGAAAATAATTAGAAAAAGGATTAAGCCCCACATAATTTTTTTCCTTCTTCATTTTGTGCCCTCACCTCTTTGATAATCCCATTGGTGATAAACTACACTATGTTATATTGTGTCTTGTGAGCCATCTTGTGTGCAATGTAAAGGAACTTCTTATTCACATCACCCCATCTCTCTGAGGCACCTAGTTTGCAACTGACAATCCTAGCCACTACCCTGGGCACGGTATTTGTAATATTCTTGACATTCATGGCCCTTCCTCCCTTCTCATATTGTAGTTTAATAGCCAATTCATCAATTTTCATGTCATCTCATAGGTCCAGGTCTAGGTCTTCCCCTGTCTCTCGCAACATTGCGACCTGTCCAATAATTCGGGATGTTATCCTCATTCTTCAACCCGAAAAGTAAAAATAGTCCTTGTGTACCATGGACATGAACCATTGGAAGAGGTGTGCGGGTTTGACGAAGAAAGGTAGCTCAAAGATTTGGAGGACCCCTACCTTCTTGAGGGTTCTTCTCAGCAAATCATCAATCAATACCTTCCCTTCTTCATTTCTATCCGAAAACTCTTGCAGCATGTCCACATTTAAATATGCCTCATTTCTTGGAGCCCTGTGATTGAACTCACTTATCTTTCACTTTGTGATCTATGATTTCTATTTTTGTGCCTTAATTACTCTAGGGGGTTTTGCATTTTTGAGTAAATCTCTTCCAGTGGGTCCTTGACCTCAACCCTCTTCATTCAACCCTTTCCTCTTCCTGTAGGTGATGAGGAATTTACTTTCTTATGTGACATTCCTCTCAATTCCACACCACAAACTTGTGCCCTAGATAACCTGCTATACAACCTTCTTTGTTCAAACCAACTTCATGAACCCTAACCACTCAAAATGTAAACCCTACTCTGAACTTGTGCTTCCTAGAAACCTGCTCACAACCCCTTCTCACAAGGAGCTTGAGATTTCTTACACACTAATTAGGTTTGCGTGTCACTTAATTCTCTCTATCACACTAGGTCACTCGGTTACTCAAGTTTCTCTGATTGCAAGGTGATAAATAACTCAATTTTCCCCCTTTTTATAGGGTTTTCATACTTTAAAAATTCCACCGCCTTACTTTTTTGCTTTTAAAACAATTTTTAAAGTACGTTTTCCATTTAAAACACCTTTTTCTACCTAAGGAACTTTTTAATTTCCTCCATGCCTCGACTTAACACGCAAAACTATTATAACCTTCTAGTGCATTTACTACTTCCCAAAACCGTTGACATCCACGTGTGCCCTTCTTCGCGCCGCAAGCCTTCTTCCTCTATGTCATGTTCTAAGTAGTATATCCTAATGTTTCCTCCCTCACGTTATACTGCACCACCTTCTATTGCATGGGTTTCCATTTGAGTAACTCATGTTATGCACCATCCTTCTTAGGTACCTATAACATCTTCCTCTACCTTCGCGCCTTCATAATTCTTATTTACTAAGAACCTACCTCTTTACTCATGTCACATGAATCACCGTATTTTCTCTAGAGTACCTTGTATCATGTGATTTGTATTTCTCAATAGATACCTACTTCTGAACACTTGCATCCAACCCACACTAAAACTATGTGTGGTCCTCTATGCATGAAATTAATAGATCGTAATTAGCCTCCTGCATGCAAGAACACTTATTATAATAAAACAAGGAAAACAAATAATGGAAATTCAAAAACAAGACATGAAAGGGAAATCTAATCTAAATGGTAATACTACCTTATTACAAACACCAATAAGATTTATTTATAGTAGGGCTTCATCCTACTCCCATTGAAGTAACCAGGAAACATGGTGTCATCCAACACATGTAACTCGCATGCGCCAGATTCAAGTAGTTTGGTTGTTACAAAAGGTCCCAACTAATGTACCTTCAAATTTCCTAGGTGGCATGCAAACTTGGAGTCATAGAGTAGGACCATCTTTCCAACTACAAAATGTCTTTTTATTGATGTACTTTTCATGCCAGGCCTTCTATCTTTCCTTCTCAATCTTATGGATTCAATGTGTAATGGAGTGTCACTCATCCAATTGCATTAGTTTTTCAATGTGCTCCTAAATAACTTTCTCATCATCTAATCCACCTGCGTGTGTAATATGTAAAGATGGAAACATGAATTCAACTAGTAGTACTGCCTTTTCCCTGAACACCAACTAGAAGGGTGTGGCTTTATTCAATCTTTTATAAGTGTTTCTGTAAGCCCAAATTAAAGTTTCCACTTTATCATCCTAATCCTTTCTTCCAACATAAAAAATATTCGTAAGATTTTGGCCCAAAATCTTGTTGAAAGCTTCTACAGTACCATTAGCTCGAGGGTGATACAGGCTAGTTTTATGGTGTGCTACCATAAACTCTACCAACAGAATTCTGATTGTCTCATTTAATAAATGAGTTCCTCTATCACTAGTCAAGTTTAATGGACAGTCATATTTGCTAATAATATTTTTCCATAAGAATCGTGTTATTGTGGCTGCAGTGAAATCATTTGTACGCATTGCCTCTTCCCACCTTGTCAAATAATTTGTACATGTAATAATGTAGCGTGCTCCAGTAATACGTATGTGTGGTGTAATAGGTCCTACAAATTTAATGGAATACTTCTCAAAATGCTTCACGCTCGCACAGTCTAAGTGGCATCTCATTTCTATTCCCAGGCTTTCCAACACGCTGATAATGGTCACATGCTTTCACAAAATCCTTGACATATTTGTACAAAGTTTCCCACTAAAGACCAACCATCAAAATCTTGTGTGCATTTACATCTCCTACATAATGTCCTCTTGATATTCCTCCATGACCTTCCTTCATAATGGCTTCACACTATTGTTTAAACACACACCTTTGCAAGATCTCATATCTTCCCATTTTGTTCAATTTTCCACCAATCGGCTGATAGGGTTGTGTGCATATAACAGGATTGTTTTTCTCTAATGTCTTCATCCCCTCTGGCACTAATCCAGTGCGCAAAAATATTGTTTTTTCATCCAAATCTATGATCATGTGGTTCAACCTGAATAACTATGCATCAAACAATGTATCCTCAATACTTTGTACGTCATCACCAAAATTGATACTTGATAAGTGATCAAGCCCTAGATTTCTCTTACCTTGTTTTATAAAAGTTGTAACTTCAAACTCTTGAAAGAGAATTATCCACCTTCATATGTGCCCTTTTAAAACAAGCTTATTGACCAAATATTTCAATTCCATATGATCTGAATAGAAAATAAATTGTGTAGCCCACAAGTACTATCAAAACTTATGAAGTGCATAGAACATAGATAATGCCTCAAACTTAGTTTTAGTATAATTCTACTCTGCGAGTGTCAACTTCCTACTTGCAAATAAAATAGGTTGATCCACATTCCCATCTCTAGGTTGGCCCAATACTATGCCAATATTTGTATCAAATACGTCTACATGTACATGAAATGGTTTGTTCCAAGAAGGAAAGTGTAGTATAGGTGCAGTAGTTAATATTTCTTTAAAAGTTTCAAATGCCTGATACTATGTGTCACCCCAATGAAACTTTCCTTTAGCCTTAAGCAATTCCTTTAGTGGCATAACAATATTTACATAGCCCTTGATAAATTTTCTGTAATAGTCTGTATGCCCCAAGAATATATGCGCTTCACTATGATTGGTAGGCCCTTTAAACCCAAGATCACAACTATCTTGGCAGGGTCTACTAATAATCCTTCCTTATAAATGATTTACCCAAGTAGAGTTCCAAAGGGTGTAGAAAATATGCACTTTTTAATGTTAAGAGAGATTCTCAACTGCCTACACCTCTCAAACATAAGCCTTAGATTGTCATAGTGATCTTTAACTAACCCATACACCATCGAATCATCTAAATACACTTACAAAAATTTGTGAATAAAATCATGAAATACCTACACAACAATGAACAAAAATATTGTTGGTGCATTCTTCAACCCAAATGGCATAACAATGTATGCAAAACTTCCCCACTTAGTGGTAAAAGTGGTATTTTCCTATTCTTATAGTGCAATGTACACCTGATGATATCCTAAGAAACCATTTGTAAAGGAATAAATCTCATTCCCTACAAATCATTCCAGAATTTCCTTAGTGAATGGGGTGGGAAAGGGATCTGTGACACATGTGGCATTAAGTTCTTTGTAGTCCACACAAATCCTGATCCACCCATCCTTCATGATACTAATAAATATAGGGATAACCCACTCAATCTCTTTAATTATCTTAATAATTCTAGACTTGAACATCTTATCATTTTCCTCCTTCACCTTCATATGAAAATTTAGGTTCATCATGTAAGGCCTCTTCCTAATAGGTTACGCGCCTTCTTTCAGCTTAATCTTAATTTCTCCCAATGAGGGGTGCACTCCTTTTAAATCATGTTAACCTCATGGAAATAAGTCTTGGAAGTCACATAAGATCTCAATAATCTGTGTTACCTCATGCTCTAACTATTAATCACGAATTATGGCTTCCTTAGGTGCATCTTCAGTGCCAATATTAATTTTCGTTGTCTTCATAGGCACATGGTACGCGGGGGCCTTTTCATCTGTGGTGTCCATTACTTCACACACTCCTTCTATATCGCTAACATCTAGGTTCTTGACATCTTCATAATCAATGAGGATCACCATTTTATATTTTCCCTTCTCCTTCCAGGCGTGACTCATTTTTACTTCCTATGTTTCTTTAATATCCATCCATGCCTTGGAATCAAGTTCACCAAGTAATTCGAGCATGAGCTCTTCTACTTTCGGGTTATCCCCCAATGTGATGTGTTTCATGATCTGCAAAGCTTCATGGACTAGAGGATTAGTAGAAAAATACTCAAATGTATGGACCATACCTCCCCTGCTTTCAATCTCTTGCTTGAGCTCAACATGCACATACCATGCGCATGCGAAACCTCACATAGTGGAATAAAAATTATAAACCCACAAAAATGGTGATATTTCCTTTGGGCCTTGTGTCCATAGTATCTCATAGTTATGAACACATACCAAATTTGGATTCTTCCTATGATATCCAAAAATATGTGTAGATGCATTGCTCTGAGTGAACCTTGTTGAGAAGGTGATTCTCACTTCTCGCCAACCCAACAGATTATCTTTGTGTGTTGCCCACCAACGTGCCATTATTTTGAAAAATGTATAAATCAACATGTTCCTATGGTAGCCCTCTTTTTTCTAGTCCTCCTCCCTAACACACAAGAATGAGTCGAGATTTTACTCACCCATGTATCTAGGTAACTGCACTTTTCTTATGTGCCTAACTATGCATGGTATGATCATCCGGGTTATGCATCTTTTCATCTCGCACCAAACCATTTCATATGTGTCATGGGCCCAAATATCACAATAAATAATTGTAGTATCGCTTATTTATTACTCATCTTCCCACTGAAGCATGCCTTCCTTGGATGGTTCAACATTCTTAAGATCTCGTACAGTGCATGCATAAATTTTGTTAAGATATTCTTCACTGAAAGGCTTGACGTATAATATAGCTCTTGCCTCAGATAGAGTTATAATCACTCACTCATCCTTATTCTCAAAAATTATGTATCCCTTATTGAAACATAGGTCTACATTATTCACATAACACTATGGTTACCCACGTAATACTCGAAAGGTTTCTGTTTCAAAGAGCTCCAATACTTCAAATTCTCCAGTAAACTTGGCTCCCTGAATTATAATAGTAGCATCTTTAAAAACCCCAATAGGCATAGCACTAGTCTTGTTCACCATATACAACACATTGGAAGATGGATAAAATGTTGGTCTGCCCATCTGGTTTCATGCATATAGGGTCAACACATTTACTTTAGATCTTGTATCTATCAGAATGTTTCTTACCAACCACCCATTAATTACTCCATCCAAATTAATCTCTTTATCATACTCATGGTTCTATGGTGGAAATTTTTCATGTAGTATATGTCACTCGTGCTCAACTCCAGTGCATGGTAATTTTTCACACAATCATTTGCCTAGCAATGGGATGATATTTTCCTGGCACATAAGCTTACATATCCCTTTTACATCATCAAAATTCTTTTGTGGGAACTCAACGTTCTTCACATGCTATCTTTCTTGCACCTCCTCCTTCAATCATTGTATCTCACCCTGTAGATCTCTGATCACTCCCATAGTCTCTTAATGGACATCCTTCTGGTGCACATTATCTCATTACTTAGCATGTATAATATCTTCCTTCCTGATGAGGGGCTTAGCCTTCAGGGGCTCGCACACACGTGCTTCCTCCACTTGTGTAGTCACCAACATGGGTTGGAACTTAGGATCAAACATTTTCTTAGGCATCCACTAATCATAATTCATGTGTTGTACCTTGATCATCCCCACGCCCTTTTCCTTATTCTTGTCCTTTCTCATGTGCTCATACAGGTTTGGACAATCTTCTAACTTATGCTACTTTCTACACCATGTGCAAACTATATTCTGTAAACAATCACGCTGGAAATGATCAAGGGACCCGCAAGTGTAAAATTTTGCTTGCGCTAACCTTCCTCTACCTCTACCACGAACTTGATATCCTCTTTGGAAGGTTTCATTCCTATTATCCCCATTGTTGCACCCTTCATTATTTTATCCTTCTCTTTTGATCCACTCGCCACACTAGTCTAGTGTAATCATGTTTTAATGGCTTCGTGGATATGGTTAATCAGTTTGCAATCAGCTGTATCATGGGTATGGACATCAAAAATTTTATAATACATGGACATGTTCTTCTAAATCATGCGCTATAATAATGGGAAATTCCATACATCATAATTCTTATGAAAAATCTTGCAAGACTATAAAATTGGGCATGCATTCTAGCATGGGAAACTATCTTTAGTGTGTCGTTCCACATCAAAATTTGTGCACCATAACCCAATTTTAGTCTCATGCATGGAGTTGGCAGAGAGATTCTCAAACCACTTTTCCATAACTGCTATCTGTGGTTCTAGGAAAGTACTAACCCTTATGTCTACACTTGTAACTGCTTCAGCGCACAAAGATGCTTCTAACGCCTTGAACGGATTAATATATGTTTTATGAGATGATTACCTTCGGAATGGAGTCAAAAATCCCCAAAAAAACCACTACGCATGCTGACTTGGATGAATATAATAATACAATTTGGACAAAAATGTCGTAAAGCATGTGTCATACTCTCTTACACTCTTCGACAAATCTTGCTTGATATATTTGAGGGTACTGATACTCTGTTGCACAAACTCTATAATGTGAAACTCATCCAAAATTTTACGCGTAGAGAATCATAATCCACCACGGTCTAATGTGGGTCATACTTCCTATACCAACAATGTGCACGCCCTTGAAGTGTAGTAGTAATTTGACTAGACTTTTTTTTCTGCAATTGTAATTACTTTTGCGTGCCACAGTAATTCATGCTTGTGGACATGCTCTGTTACATCCTCTACACATTTTTTCTCTGGAAAGTGGAGAGACATCTCAAAGTAAACCTAAGGTGTCTAATGAAATGGTTAATGAGGTGGTGTCTGATGAGGCTATTTCGGTGGTGGTTGTGGTCCCTACCCACCAGATCTATATCTTAAACCTCCACCCAGATTCCTTATGTGTGGTGGTTGTCTTGATCCTCCTAATCCCCCAGCGCCCTTGTTGTGGGTTGGGGCCTAATTGATGAGATTCCTTGAGTCCTAGTTATATTACTTAAATAGACACTCACCATCTGTGTTGTCGCAACTCCTACTAAAGTGATTTTAATGGTTTTTTCTCCAATACTCTGCCCTGTTGATGCATCTAAAAACAATCCTATAAGAGTACTCCTAAAATTGGTACTTGATGCATTTCCATGGGTGTGTTACTAGTCTGATGCACTTCTTGATTCAACATAAAATTATATCTACCCATATCTACCTGATTACCTTCACTAATATTTCCTTCAACTACATTTGGATCTGGAACACTAAGCATCAAGCCTAGGTGGCCAAGCTAAGTCAAATACAGTCTCACATTTCTTACTATTTCCTCTGATGTGCTCTCATCTGAATTCGATGGGGAATCTCTACTGTAATTTCCTAAATTTGGGAGGACCTGATGTTGTGGCTCCTTGTCTTCCACAAGAGGTTGAAAACCTTCATGAGCCATCATTCTCCTCGACTACAACACTGTCTCCATTTCCCTATCTTGAGATTTATTATACTTGATTTTTCTTTTCCCTCTCTATCTATCTTCTTCTAGGGTCACCATCCTTCTCAACATCTTCTCTTTCCCCTGCATGTGGTGGATATTCAACTACGCATAGGGAACCTCTCTGAATCTAGCTCTATTATCAATATTTTGATCGCTAAAGGGATAACGTGCAAATAGGATCCTATGGGCTCCCCCAAAAAATTAAAATCAACTTCCTCTAGGAATGAATACATATAAATAACATAATCCAATGTATAATTGCACAACACACAAACCCACCAATGATCTACAACTCTATTTCATTACTCATCTGCATCAACGAGAGTCTGATAATCTTCTTGTGTTCAAATACTCAACCTAGGACCCAAAGATTTATTTGATGCATACGTTGTCAACCGCTAGTAAAACTCCAGTGGGAAGAAGCTAAATAATGTCTCATATAGTTCATGATAAATATTGTCCTCCACCCACTTGCGTTGACTAGATCTAGGTATGGTGTTATACCTCTACGTAAATCAGTCTTACTCATCTTACCCATCTTTCAATACTCTCCAAAGATAGTCAATATGCCATCTGCAAACAACATCCTGGCAGAAAAAATTTAAAATAGGTCCTGGAAACAGAACGAAAATGTAGTCTTTATTTCCACTCAAATGCTATACACACTATTATGTCATTCAGATAATTCTGAATGCCCACCCAAAGTGTGCATAGCTACCAGGTCCATCCTTTGTGTTTTATTGGAAAGATGTTAACATGCATATCCATAATGATACTTAACCAAATAAATGTTCAAGAATAGAGTCACTACATACAAATCATCTTAGAAATGCATATAATAAGGAAATATAACAACTTAAACAATAATAAAGAGTAAATGAACTATTAAATTACCATACTCAAGCATATCAACAACCAATATCCAATGAAAATTATCTACCATAAAAATAATTCATTACATCACAAGAAATCTGAATACATGATCTTGTGTTACATCGATTCATGGATTCATGCAAAACATCCTACAACATAGTATTGATTGTATCCTTCATCCACACATGGTACTCTCTAGACTATATTCATAACATATAAATAGGGGTGGGTACTTTCCCTTCACCACCCATGCACTCTCCTAAATATAGGGATGCTCTGAAGATAGACAACATGTGTTACATCCAAAAATAGCCATAAAGCGTGCATGCTTTTACAACAATCCTAATAATAGATTAAACTAAATATAAGTCCTACTTTTGATCCTATTATTAGATTTATGTGTGCATGATCCTATTTTAGTCTTTGCATGGGCTTTCTCTAGCCTTAGCTCCCTTTGTGTGTGTCCTAAGGCATCCTAATGTTGTTTAAATAGAGAACTTCCTTAGATGTTACATCTCCTATGTTACCCTATTTTTAGCCATGGGTCGAAAAAATTGACTAAGTCCCAAATTTTCCTACTTAGGCATAAATATTTATGAGCCGATCCATTCTACTTGAGTGCACCTCCCTTACACGTGCCCTATACCTTTGCACATAGCTCATACTTATCTTATTCATGTTTTTAAGAAGTGGGCATTAGGAAGGGCTCATTAGGAAATGGTACTAGAATATCCCAGGGATTGGTATCAATGTCATGTCTAAATTGTTGGTTGTTGTGAATTAATTTAATACATTTGTACCTATATGATGTGACTGTGTGCTTGCAATGCATCCAAGGGAACCCCAAAAGGAGATATAAGAGAGAGGATGATCTATAACCATAATATTTTTGTGGACTGTTATGGGTTCAATTGTGACGGGAAACCAAATGCATCATGTGTTTTTGCTTTGTTTTTTCAAAGCCATGACAAGTTAAGTGAGTAAGTAGGTTTGAGGTTATCGATGGAAAGACCAAGGTTTTTTATTAGATAATATGAGGCTAAGTTAATTCCCAACCCTTCATCCACAAGGAATCTACGCACTTGTGCATCATGGATAACCACACTAATGAGCAGAGGTGGGTCATCTGCATGAAATAATACTTTGTCGGTAATCATGTCATTCTCTAAAAATTCAAAGGCTAAAAAATCCAAGCATGAATTTTGTGGAGGTCGTCCTATATTCTATATGTGATGAATTTATGGTCCTGTAGATGTGGAAGGATATTTGGGAGTCTCACTAGGGGATTCTCAAATATTTGTAGTTGTTGATGAAGGAATTTGTGATGTGAAGTTGAAGTGTGCATGAGTGTTTTAAAGGTAATCTTACATGTAAGAGATTTCATCTCATCAAAAAAAATCTAGTGCATCTTGGAATAACTCCCATATCGATATCATGGTGGTGCCACGATAGAAGATAAGTCCAAGCCGGATGGTGTTCTTGCATTTGATGGAGCTATCTTTTTGGATGAAGGGGGAATGGGATCCTTTCTTGGTAACATCATTTATGCCTCGGGTGAAGTATCGACTATGAGAGTGGGCTCCATTACTGGCGGATCTTGGGAAGTATCAAGAAAATATGGGTTATCAACAGGATTCTTTGGTTTGAAAACAAGATATTTGTGGGTAGGATTATGCATATAGTTTGTTTTGGTGGAATTGACATATTGGGAATCTAAGAAACTTTAATTATATGAGTGTTTTATGGTACTGAAAACATTATTCATGGGATTTTTATGGTGCCGATTTTGATGAGTGGAGCGAGATATTTCTAAAGATTGATACTTTTCATAATGTTCTTGTATGATGGTAGAGTAGTCGAAATAGGAACCAAGGAAGAATTTAAGGGCCACCTTCCTAAGGTCCTTGTAAGAGTGCCCTATGGTTTCATGCGACCAAAAAAATAAATCACCCCTGAAGTTAGGAAAGGATTGCTTGGAAGGGGGAATTATCTGTGGAGTAGGAAGCATTTGAAGAATTTTAGCATGAGATAAAGGAGTATGAAGGAAGGTGTAAGGAGAATCCTGATGTGCCCCCATTCATTTATCTTTAGAAGGATTAATTACATGCATTTTTCCTTTAAGTTTAGGTGATGAGTTGGAAGTGCATCCAAACTCATGCATAAGATGATCTTGTCCTTTAGCTTGTTCAAGGGCTTCCTCTAATGTGTTAGGAGAGAAATATCTAACCTTGTATTGGAGGGTTGGTGTAAAGGCCTTAAAAAATATTTGAGATAACATTTTACTATCAAGGCTATGATTAACTTATATGGAAAAAGATTTCTATCTTTTAATAAATTTGTGATCCGATTCATTCATTCCTTGTTTAAGATTTATGAATTTTTGTAAGGTATTTTTGAGTAGATCCGTTTGTTGAAATTCATAAATTAGGGCCTTGACTAAGCCTTGAGTTATAAGGAATCCAATTATACCATTCTAGGGCCTCACCTACTAAGGTTTTGGCTAGAAGTTTAGTTTTTGTATAGGTATTTGTTTGGATCCATTCTTTATATATATTTCCAAAAGTTTTGAGGAAGAGGACTAGATCTCAATAACCATCATAAGAGATGGTAGGGATAGTCTCTCCTAAATCCATGGCTGCAATATATGGAGCTAAAGGTTCATTTTGGATAGTTTGGAACATCTTGTTTCGGATTATAAGAGAAGGAATAAGATTTTTGTGTGCATCCGCCAATGAAGGGGTGTGAAGGAAGGTGCATTGGGTACCACACTTTGAGATGTTATTCGTAACATCTGATTTTTATTTGGATCATGCTATTTGTGGTAGCATCTTAAGATAAGGCCATATGATCTAGGATTTTAGTTATCAATACATTAATATCTATATAATAAGATTGGACTTTATTTTTTTTCATAATGTTCATTGGTACGAGTTTTATGAGACTCATTTTGACTAGTCCTATAGGGAGGAGTCTGACTATGATGAATTCCTTTGTAATTGAGCTAAGGCATGGTCATCTCCATGGATATATTTCAGATACTTCCATTTCGATGGGGTTAAGATATTCATTGTCATTGAAAAGTTTAATGATAAATCTTGGATCTATATGCTCAACATCAACCACATTACACTCAGTTTGGTGCCCTTGTTCTGAGTGATCAGAGGGACAAGGTGGGGACAACAAAGCTTCATGGTTAGGACTAGGGAAGCTAGGAAGATTAAAATTTACAAGATGATAATTATAACATTTAGGTGTGTGAAGAGGAAATGTAGGCATGGGTGAATAATGCATGGAGAAGTTTAGAGGATTTAATTAAGCTAAAAATATCATGAGAGGATACATTGGTACAGTCTAGAAACTAAAAGTAGAATTCTGGAAAGCTACAATTTAGATGCAATCATCCCTACACAAAATTTACACAATGGTCGATAACGTTCGAAAGGAAGTGAATTAAGATAGACACAATTTTACCTGCACAAAATTTACACAGGGTTTGATAACATCAAGAAGGAAATAAACTAATATAGACACAATCGTCCCTGCACAAAATTTACACAAGGGCCAATAGTGTTGGGAAAATATATTTTTAGGGTTTTTCTAATTTTTAAGGACTAGAATGAGACAAAAATGAAAACGGATGATTTTAATGAGTTTTTCTTGATCAAAAGGTACAAAATGAGGTTCACGTTAGGTTCACCAATGATGTATGGTGGAAATTTTTTTATCTAAACAACATGCACTCCTATCATCTGTTCAACTAGGGTATCGAGAGAATGAGTAGGAGACACATTAAGACCGACACACAATGGATATAATTCAAAGGGGGTACATGGACCGCTAATATTTCATACCCAAAGGGAAGTGAACCTTACACTAGGACAACCTAGGGTTTCCAAGGCCCATGGTTGAAAAAAAGGAAGGAACCACGTTGGGATATCGATACTATGGAGGTGATTAAGAAGAAAATAAACATACAAGATCTAGGGTAAGTGTAACAAGTTGGCGGACAATTAAGTGGACATCAAATCCTGAATTTTACATCAAAACAACAAAACATCAAATTTAGTCTTCCGCGGACTTGAACCATGTTGAAAATTCAAAAATATGTCATAAAAATGGTACCATCGCATAGGGGAGACTTCCTGATTTGTAGAAATATTGATTTTAAAGTGAATAGAATAGGAAAATACCATTTTATAATTTTTTACTAATAGTAGGTCTTTAAGATACTTTTTCTTGTGAATGTTTATGTCTACGTTTAAGACTGCAAATTTTGTTTCATTTATTAGAAAGTGATAAAACCTATACCATCCCAACCGTGGTGAAATTATATACATTTTCAAAAAACAATATTTGATTTCAATATTTTTTGATGAAGTTATGGCGGGAAAACAGAAAGTGCTCTATTTTCTTTATGTTTTCAGACCAATTTCATAGAAAAAATCCTAAAAAATAAAATATTGCTTAAAAAAATACAAAATAAAATCTATCCCAAGATAGATAGTGGCATATAATTTCTCACCAAAGGAAATATATATATATCAATTTTTGGTCATCCAAATCGTGGGCAAATGAACTACAATCTTATAGGTGTTTTAAAAAAAACCAAGTCATTGAATTTGAATGTTTAATATAGCTAAACTTTTCCATTTTTTAAAAAAATTAGTAGTTTAGAAACTAGATTCCGGATCCTACAATTCATATTAATATATATTTTTTCTAATTTTGAGTGTATGCATTGCTAATAATCCCAAGTTGATATTATGTTGTTATTTGCAATATGACGTCTACTTATGACCCCTTTTTTATCGCCCAACTTGCTGCACTTACCCTCTATGCTAATCGAAGTAAAGCATGCAACATAATATAAAGAATTAAATAATAAATATGCTAAAATAACATGTACATAAGATGCTTGATTAACATGTGCATAAGGAAAGAGATATGAGACTACTCTATGCATAATGACAAGTTGAGTTAGAACACTTACGTGTTGGGGGGGGTCGTTAATGCATCTATTTCCCAAAAGATAATACACCAAGAGAGAATATATTTTTGGTGGAGAATGGGAAACAATCATGTCCAAACTCACTATAGGTGACCCAAGAGTGGAAGAAAACCAATCAAACAAGAATAAGATCTAATCCGAGATTCAAGGTGCAATAAATCTAAGAGTTGAGCGAGAAGATGCAAGTTGACACAAAAGAGAAGAGAAAATGGAAAGTTCATGTATATCTCTGTGATGTTTGCTTATGTGTGTGAAATTATCTTTTTATTATTTATATTGATTCCATCACATGTGGGTGAAGGCCTCAGCTAGGAATTTATAAAATGCGTCAGCTTAATCATTTGCATGTGATGGCATTGGCTAGGGAGTGGAGGTGACAAGTGATAAATGACTATGTTGTGAGTAATAAAATTAATGCAAGGAAAAAATAATATGGTCATGTGTATGTAAGGTATCTTAAAGGTGCAAATAAAAATAAGAATATAAGAGTAAAAGGGGTGCATAAATGGGACCAAAAGTTATTCTCTCTCCATGTACATGAATAATCATACCCCTATCTTAGAATGAGACCCTTTAGGCACTCATTTCTATAAATAGATACATTATCGACCTCTAACGTGGAATAGAAATTGTTAGTAATAGGTATGAAAATATAAATCGTGAAAAATTAGGTACATACAACAACTAGCTGTAAACACTTGTCACCAAAAAGAGTGAGAGAAAACGAATGAGGTTTCTGAAAATCATATGATGAGAGTTTTATTGGTCTATGTAAAATAAAATCCCAATTTTACAATACAAAAGGACAAGTAGATGGACAACAAGGTGGCTCATAAATTTAATGCACAAAACTCAAATTTAGAGGTGTGGGAATAAAGCATGTTGAAAGTTCCATCTAGATAGTTCATGATAGTTTAATAGAAAGTAAGATATATCAACTAGATATCTAGAGGGAGAGGAGAGTTGAAGATAAATATTCATATAGGAAAGATGAGATGGGGAGAAAAGGTATAAATTGAATAAGACACGAAAACATGGTAAGAAACCGAAGCCCTGCCAAAGGGGAAACAAGTCAAGAGTAGGTCCATAGAGGCTACAAAAAAGTCTATATAAAACCTATAAGATCCATAGTTTAGAATTAATGTTGTAGATGTTGTAAAGTATTTTGATAGCAATGAAATTATCTCATTTTTTTGTAAGAATCCATTGTGTACTATGCGAGAAATGACTCGATGTGTAAACCACACCCACTTGCCGTCAAACTTCCTATATATACATGCTTCTAAAGCCAACATTTCTTCATTTATAACTCCTTATTGAACCGTTCGTTAAATTGAAGCACTTCCATGATTAAATAATGAAAAAAATCAATATATTTTAAAGTTTGGTGAATGTATGTATATGTAGTAGTGTATTTTCATGTTTCCCCTAAGCAAACATATTTTTTTACCCACTCATATTTCAGTAATATGTAAATTCAACCCAGTCACATCTTAGTGACATAATATAATAATATGAATATTCATGAAAGGTTACAATAAGCATACGAGAGTGAAACAAAATTACAATGTAAAGTAAGGAATACATAGTGCAAAACTAACTCTAGAAAATCCAAAAAATAAACAAAATTTACAACCAAAAAAGTTAAAATCAATCATATTCTTTGATGCCTCATTGATCTCATCATATTTACATCTTTGTAAGGTCACTTCTTAGTCACTCTTAAATAAAAATAAACAATTCTTTGGGTGTAAATTATTATAGAAATAAAGTCTCTATCCAAGTAACGGAGAAGATCAAACATCTCCCTTGAAAGAAAAGAGACAAACATCTATTGTTCTCATAAGATGTGATGTTTTAGAGAGAGTTTTATGCCTTTGAAGAGGTGAAATAATTACCCCCTAATCTCATAGTAAGGAAAACATCTTGATACAATTTAATGATCTTCGGTTCTAGCTCTAAAGAGAAAATTTGACAAATACTTGATATTCTTGAAGAATATGGTGATCTGCCTATATGTGGAGGTGATATGAACAAACTCCAAGTTTTACCAAAAGAACCATCAAATTACCACATAAGTAGAGTTGATGTATCATGGAGATTGGAAAAACCAATCTTGAAAGTAAATCAATGTATTTTAACAATTTTATTACTAAAAAATGAGGATAGCACCAACAAAAGTTTCAGCCCAGGTTTATCCAAAAATTATAATTTTTGATTAAATGCAAAAGTCAAAAGTTATATATGTAATACAAACAGTCAATAATGTCATCGGTTAACATAATTAGCAAGTGTGCAACCAAGAAAAAATACCAAATAGTAATAAATAACTTAACCACATAAAAAAATCCATAATGACTAGTTTGCACATGTGTCCTTAGCCAACTCATCATATGAGTCAAAAATCGGCATAGTCAAACTTTGTTCCCTAGAATTATCCTCAAGATTCATTATAGTTAGGGTCTTAGTAAGGTGGGATTCATTGAACTAAATTTTAATGTGAATTCCATCACAAATGGAGATAAATATTTTGGACACACTATTTTGATGGTTTAATCTTATTTTCAATTAACTAAAAATTTGAAAATAATGGGTATTGTTCTGTATGGGTCGATAATGGCACATATTGTTGAGAAAGCATGTCATTAAGTATAAAATCATCAACATATAAGAAAATTATAACAATATCATCGTTGATTAACTAAAATTGGAAATGAAGTGTAAATAAGAGCGCTAGTTAATCTAATCTAGGAGGACATACAAACACAGTAAAGAAGCATGTAAATGAATTAAGCAACTAATATAATAAAAATAAAACCCTAATGTGCAAGAGAGGAGAAGAAAGAACTTGGCTGAATAAAATATGCTCATGGGAAGGTGTCACAGAGATTATTGGAAAATCAGGAAGCGAAACGACTATGCAAGAGATCCAAAAAGGATGGATCTGGAGTATCTAGCTGGATTATAGCTCCTAGAGAGGGATTGGGACATCTGCGGGTGCTCTAGTATACAAACTAAGCACCTTGGTCTATGTAAAATATTTGAAACTGGTCTTCAATGGTTCAATAGATGGTCTAAAACCCTCATTGTCTATCACATCATATTAATTGTCATGTACTGAGTGTCTTTAATAATCCAAGATGATGTAAAGACCTGCTAAAGACAAATAATACATATGAAAACCCTAAAAAAAGAAAGATTAAAATGAATGGGTTGGATTGACCTCAACTACCACAACAGTGGGCTTACTAACTGAGCATTGTACTACATTTTAGACCCAAATGTAGTTCTAGTGTGTGTGTGTGTGTGTGTGCGCGCGCGCGCATAATGTACCCTAGGTGCTCTTGTGTCAGTAGCACTTTGTGAAGTGGCAAGAAATAACTAAATGTAGAAAAATGTAATAGAATGTATCCATGGAGTAGAATAGAATCCCTCCCCCCTATGAAGTTTTATGTAGATGTCCTAGTCTTGTGCCTTGTGATGGAGCTATGTGCATGCAAGTGATCTCTAATGCAATAGATGGATGCAACTCTAGATGGATGATAGTAGTGAATGATGCTTGGTCCTTCATTATGGTCTCATAACTTTATATTTATAGGTTTCTCTTGATCTAATTTTGTAATCAACACTGAAATGGTCGACCACCAAAAAAATAAAGATCTAAAATGACTAGAAAGATCCCAAAAAGTGGTGGGAAAGTGAAAAAGGTACCTGGGTGCCCCTAGTAGGACTAGGGTGCCCACAAGTGCCCTAGTAGGACTAGGGTGCCCACAAGCGCCCTAGTCGAGGCTAAAATAACATGCGATGAAAAAATTTGAGTGGGCATGTAGTTGTAAAAGGTCAGTAATGAAGAAATAAAATAAAACAAGATGACCAAAAGATGGGGGTTAATTAGTATTTTCTTCACTCAAGAACCTTCTAAATAATAGTATGAAACCAGGATAAATAATGTCTAAAGTACATGATTTTGTGACTACATTTTTCCCCCGCTTTATGTTGGTGAGCGGAAAGCTAGGTAACATAAAGCATATAGAGATGTGTACCTAATGTCCATAAAGAGTGTGGTAGAAATGTGCTGAAGGACTATAAAAAATGTGGAATGACAAAAAGATGGAGGAGCATGTAAACTAAAGATGAAAATGCGTAAAAAATTTGATGAGAGTGAACCTTTGGTAGAATGCATGTTTTGATGTTGATGTGTGTAGTGTATCTACACGGTTAGTATAGTGTGTGTTTTCGCAATGTTTCGTTATTGATGTTGCCCCCAATCTGACAGCTTGTTTCTCATATGACCATAACTGCAAGGAGAAAATGATCAAGTAGTCAAATGTGTATGCATATGTATGTAAAAACGCAATGTAAAAGATGCATGTAAAATTAAAGCACATAAAATGAAAATTGTAAATGGAACATGTGTACCTGATCCATGTCGAGAGAAAGGATGTAAAAGGATATCTTGTACTTCCGGGGTTTTTTGGGCGATCCAATGCCATAGGCCGAAGAAGTATAGGGAGGAATTTCTCTGTGTCCTCCAATATTTAACTACTTCCCTAAATGTGTGTGAAGAGATCTTTGTATTGTTCTAGTTTTTTGGGTGATCTAATGTCGGTGGTAGAAGATGTATTTGGAGGAATTCCATTGTATCCTCAAACCAGTAATTGCTTCCCTAAATGCTAAGGAATCCATGTCCTATAAAATCCATTGTGTATGGAGTTTGTAGACTTGTCTAAACTCAATCATTGTATTTAAACCCACAATACCAAGGGTGGAAAGTGCACTGAACTGAACCAGTGTAAACATGTTGTATAGACTATAAATACTCAAATTATTCCCCCCTCTTTGGGGGTGCATGTGACGTCGTTGATAAGAGAATGTGGCCCCAAAAGAGGACCAACCATATGAACCCTGAAACTCTTCCTTATAGGGGAAGGGAATGTGCTTGGTAGAAACCAAGGCATGCACAAACAAGGATGGCTAGCCAAAGACAAGTGTTAGTATGAACAAACATGTATGTAAAAGACAATGTGTAATCTACACAAACAATGTAAAAAGATACCAAGAAAATTAGTCTAAACACACAAGAAGACAAGGAAGCCGCACACAATGGGTTGCAAAAATGGGACATCACTCATTGTGTCCCAAGAAACATAAAGCCATCATGGTAATTAATAATACACAAGTGTGCACACCAAGCAAAGGGAAATTCCCACAAAAAAGAAAAAACAATAACAGATAATTGAAGAAACAAGTATGGAAACAAATATCCATGCATAACAAATTTTGCACATGAAGCACACGTTAGCATGTTAGAAAGATAGCCAATATGTCAAAAGCATGTATAACCAAGTGATGTAAAGTGCTAAGTACAAAATAAAACAATAACACCTTGAAGAGATGAATGTGAATGACCCCAACGGCCAGTGTAGGAAGGGTAGATGGAGAACATCCATGTTGCATGTAATAGACTTGTATCTGTGATCACAACTAGAAAGAGATGTGAACATGCATGTGTGGATGATATAGATAGATGAAAGACAAGTAAGATAGCTAGAATGTTTAATAAAGTGACAATGAACAAGCACAAGTAAGTATGAGTAAAAGCAACCATAATATGCAGTATGTTATGGAATGCAAAAGGGAGTGACAGGATCCGCGTGCCTCATGAGTGAATGTAAATGTATGCAGTGAGGTGAATCTAGTCTTCCCTCTCAGCAATCAAGAATGAACTATAAACAAGAGTGTGTCATCAGGAAATGGGTGAGCTGTGTTGTGTGTTTAACTTGTTGTGGTGAACGTGTAGGTGTAGTGATGATGTTATGTGACATATAGATGAGATGTATGCGTCAAACCTATAGCCAAAGTGTATATGACAACACGATGAATGTATGAGTGATGATTTATCCCTAATCATATATCACTACATGATGGTGAGAAGGGAGTGGTGATGTAGCCTAAAGCGTATACCACTAGAAGATAAATAATATGGAGTGGTGATGTATCCTAAAGCATATACCACTATAAGATGAATAGTGTAAGTGACGAGTTAGCCTATATCATGTGTCATTATCCTAGAAATGTTTCATGATGAAAGGTAAAATGATAAATGTGTGATGAATGTAAGTTCCATTTGATTTGCAAACCCTCGGTAGTCGAGTATGGACCAAGGAACTAAAGTGCGTCATAGGGTAGTGAGTGCAGTGCGTAGAAGACAACATAGTATATGTAATGATGAAAGACGATCATGTGATGAGTAGAATATGTAAATATGTGATGTGTAAAATGCAATGCAAGATTGTGTAGAATATGTAAAGTGTAAAAAGTGTCGTGTAATGTATTTAGATAGACTAGTAATGCAAAATTTAGGATGAGGAGTGTATGATGTTATATGCATAATGACAACTAGTATGATGTATGATGTGTGATATGTGAATAAATGTGGTGTGTATGTCTTATAGTGCAGTGTGTGGGGTTCAATGTAGTAATCCCTCAATAGTCAAGTGTGAGCCGAAGCATTAGAGTGCGTCATCGGATAATGATCTCATTGTGGTAATCTAAGTGTAGTATTTCTTAAGATGCATTATGTTGAGGTGGAGTTTTTAGTGGTATTACCTAATAGGGTGGCGAGGTGATATACTCCACCACCAAGTTTATCAGTGACAATGTATGGACCAAGCCAATTGGGATTTAATTTTCCTTTGAGAGGTGCCTCAGCATTTGTATTTTTTTTTATTTTCTTTCAAGAGGAGGTCACCGAAAATGAAATCTCAAGAGCGAGTGTTTCAATTTTCCAGCTTCTATCATCTTGCGTAATTTTATCCTAGAATGGGGTGCCTAGGCTAGTACTGGGGTGCCCTAGTCCCCACCAAGGGCCACCCTAGTCCCTTTTGCACTTTCCCCACCATTTTTTGGGCTCTTTTTAGCTATTTTAGATCTTTATCTTTTTGGTGGTCATCCATTTTGGGGTTAATGATGAAATTAGATCAAGATAACCCTTTAAATATAAAGTTATGAGACCATAATGAGGTACCGAGCATCACTCCAGCTAGATACTCCAGATCCATCCTTTTCATAGCTCTTGCACAATTTTTCCTGCTTCCTAATTTTCCAATCTCTCTGTGACACAGTCCCATGAGCATCTTCTATTCAGCTGAGTTCTTTCCTCTTCTCTATTACACATTAGGGTTTTAATTTTATTATATTAGTTGGTTAATTCATTTACATGATTCTTTATTATGTTTGTATGTCCTTCTAGATAAGATTAACTAAAACTCTTATTTACAATTAATTTCCAATTTTAGTTAATCAATCACCAACATGCTGGATATATACTGTTAGATCAGAGTTACAGTGAACAAAACTATCAGATATAAGAAAAGAATCTAACTTCTCATACCAAGCTCAAGGGAACTGTTTGAGACTGTAGAGATACTGTCGGAGTATACAAACAAGAGAAGAGTCATGAAAAAATCCATCAAGTTGCTCCATGTATATTTCCTCTTGTAAATCTCCATGTAAGAATGCACTCTTCATGTCCATTTGGTATATGGGCCACCCTTGTGATGTAACAATAGATAGTACAAGGTGTACTAAATCCATCTTGGCAATGGGTGAAAAGTTACCAAAGTAATCAATACCTTCAACTTGTGAAAAATATTTTGCAATAAGACAAGAATTATACTTTTTAATTGACCCATCAACTATGTATTTGGTTCATATACCCACTTACACCTAACAATATTTCTTCATTTATGAAGAGAAACCAAATCCCAAGTATTATTCTTCATCAAAGAAGAATACTCATCTACCATGGCATCATCCCACTCCTGTATCCCATGATATTGTGAAAAAGATAGTGGATCATCATAAACTTCTTGGCATAAAAGTCCAGAACTGGTAAAATGTGCATGGTGATGCCTAGTGGGGGGAAGATCCTATATGAAAGGTGATATCTCAAAAACTATATTATGAGACCACTTAGGAATAGTGACAACATCAGCGGGAATATAATCCTCGTTGGAATCCATACCCTCCTCAACAAGCTCCTCAAAGAAGGGATCCTCAAGATGAGATAAAGAAGTAGGCATGGAAGAAGATGAAGAATCATGAGGAGAAAATTTCTCATTAAACTAAACATGCATTTTAAAAATAACCTCATGAGTATTAGGATCTAAAATTCAATAAAATCCAATGTCATGTAGCTATTATTTACCAACACCACTTAGTCAGGAACATTGACACATCACTCAAACTAATTTCCAAGTGCTCAGTCAAATTGTGCACAACCTACCAAGTCCCTCTTTGTTAGATCACGAAGGATGTTTATTCATCATAACAATTACACAACATAAGGTAGAAGATATACTAAGTAAATCAATACAAAAATAACAAAAATAAAATATTTGATTATTCATTAATTGACATAAACAACTAATAGCAAAATTTAGACTCCAATTATACCACGTCCATCCCTTCTAACCTTGGAAATCAATACAAGATTACACATTAAAAACACATAAGTATTCACAAATCCTTACAAACTTGTGCTCATCACATACATTATGTGCATTGTGCACTCATACATGCATAAACCTCTACTTGCTAACTCAAATATTTAGGTACCATTAGCATAATAATCATCCTCATAATCATCTTCATACAAAGGAATACGATACACATATATAGGTTTGGAATTTTTCCTTCTTCTCTTACATGTTTTAGTTCTAACAATAGACTCCCTAATTATAGACTACATGCCTTTGAACTCCTACTTTAATTTTTAATTTGTGGCTATCCTTTGGTGGTTTGATCCCTTCACATTATAAATAGCTTGAGTTTATCCATGCTTATGTCCTATGATTATATTGTCCATGCATATTTCTTTTCCATCGCTCATGTGCTTTATCTTTTTTTGGTGCCTTATCCTTGCTCAGTCTATTTTTGGACTTTTCATGCCAACCACACCAACTTTTATTTTCTTATGTTTTTATATCTTTATGAAATTTGGATGACTCTTGAATCTGCCTCTGTGTGTGGACCTTCGCACCCTAATGTCTTTCCATATCTCACGTGCACCTTCATACACTTTTCTTTTGATACTTCTTCATGGTTCACGTGTTCCCCTCTCTGTGAAATATTCAAACTCCACGCATGGATTATACTTAGCCACTTTCTCATCCCAACATTACCCCATACTAGGATTATTGTCTATCCTTGGTAATATATAAAGCATAACTGAATAGTCTTGAAAAAAAAATTTAAAGAATGTTTGAAGGAATATGGGTAGTACCCAGAATGAATCAAATAATAAATGTTTTTTTCTGTGTGCTTCAAAAAATAAGGTGATGGTAGAAGTTTGAGAAATTTGTGGGTTATCCCTTTTTCCAGCTACCTCCACCCATCAAGCTCAATGGTTACTTTGTCAGTGGTTGTTTCAACAATATCTAGAATCTTTTTTAGATTGATTTCATTTGCCTTCTCTTCCAGCTCTTTTATCACCACATCCCATTCTATGGCGATGCACTCTATACTATCTACCTCTCTCATCACCAAAGTTTGAATTTCATTAAGTATTTCCTTAATTATATCAGACTTGTATTTCATTATCTCATTCTTCTCCCCAACGTCTTACAGAAAATTCTCTTGTTTAGCCTTGTTTCTCCACATTATCACTTGTAGTTTCTTCACTTCTGCCTCATCTTCTATGGTGTTCATGTTCAATATTCCTGAGATATCCTGAAAGTTGTCAAAATATTTGCATCCCTTTGTGCATCCTTCCTCAATTCCACACCCACTACAATATATTCTTCTATTTTTCTCCACCTTGTCCTTATTTATATTGTCTAGCACTTCTACATTAGGCCCCAATGCACTATTTATTTTAAGCAGCATTAGGTGTCCCATCTCCTCCAAATATTCCATCTCTATGTTATGATCAGGTTTGTCCTACATCATGACATTTGGGCATAAGTGCATGATATTTTTGAAAATGTCGGTTGCCTTATTATAGGAATTTTCCATTCTATTATTTACATCGATAAATTCCTCAAAGAGATTCTAATTTTTCTTATCCTTATGCTCTATGTACATTTTCATTCTCTTTATTGGGATCCCTTTTTCAATATTTCACCTTCCTAACTCGGCGACCATCTTATTTAGTGCATTACCCACTTGTTCATTTGAGAGTCAGGTAGAGTCAATTATCGAGAAATCTCTCAATTTATTCTTCGACCTTATCTCTAAAATTGACTCTTTTCTCACCTCAAACTCTGGCTCTTCCATATGAGTTTGCAAATTCCAAGAGATAATATTCCTTATGCATATATGGGATCTGGCCTTATCAAACATGCCCCAAAAAAACAAATCTTCAGTGGGTACCGAACTCTGAAACCTTTCCCTTAATATCTTTTAAGCATCATCTATGTATGACATCTTAGGTTCCTATGAAGGTTATCTTGGCTTTCTTCCTCTTGTGTGCAACCTTCGTGGTGTCTCTTGCACAACATCAAACCATATGTGTCATGTCTCCTCACTAGTACCTTGACACTCTATAAGTCCTTCTTCCTCCTCATGCACTTCTTCTTACATATCCTCTTCATCATGCACTTCTTATTTGTGTGCTTCCTCTCCTTGCTCTTCTGGCACATTAAATTCCACGTCTTCCTCTTCTTGTTTTAGATCATGTATGACATGATGTTTCTCTTTCTCTATTGGACTCTACCTTTTCAATTCTAGTGGAGATTCCGTAGATGCAATCGAGGTAATTTCTTCCCGTATAAATTTTTCCATGTTTTTCCTAGTGCTATGGTCTAATGCACACTCCTATTCTTCCTTTTCTAGAGGGGTTGGTTCACACTTGCATTTTGGGATATTCATTGCTGGCTTCTTTCGCAGTTGTGGAAGCTCGAGGTCATGCACATCAATCTCTTTTCCATCCTTAACCTTTGGATGTAGATAGATATAAACCCTGTAAGCCTTCTTTCTAATTGCCAACATCATAATTTGGCTTAAGTCCATGTTATATATCTCCTTTGTTTCTACATATGGTGCCTTTGACTCATACCCATATGTTTTATTCAAAATATGGTAGTCAACATTTACCCTTTCTACATTGAAATTAAACTATTGCATATCCTTTATATGGTTTATAGCACACCTAAAATACTTTACTATGAATGAAAATGGTAGTTTGCACCATGGTCCTATCTCCCCATTACTTAGTAAAAGTATACCAAGGCTTACTAATAACTCTTCCCATTGATTAAAAGTGTTGGAAGTTCCCTAGGTATGTGTCATTCATTCTCAAATGCATCACACATCCTCATGTATCATCTATCCATGTGTTCCTTGTACGGGTTTGAAATTGCTCCACCAGAAGTAATTTTGGTGAACCTCTGCACTAGAGAATTTTTTTGATAGGGTGCTCCCAAATGTTTTCTGTTGGTCCATCTGGCACTCCTATCTCCCAAACACAATTAAAAATAGGATAAAACCCCCAGTGATTTTCTCTCCTTTATTTGTTTGGGTCTTTTCTTCATCTATAATACTTTCAGCTATGAATAAAGCAATATTTTATTTTTCCCCTTACTCCATCTTATGCGCAACATGAAAAAACTTCTTTTTGACTTATGACCAACGTTCAGATATGCCTCTTTTTCAGTTCACCAATCACGTAACCTCTTTAGTTATGGGGCTGGTAATGTTATAAATGTGGAAGGTGTGAATTCCCTTTGATATTTCAGTTTGGTGGTTGTATCCTCTATCCTTTCCTCGTCATATTGGTGAAGTTCTATTTCAATACCACTATCTCTCAGCCTTGTCACTTTGCTAATCAATTGTGCGGTCAAGTTTATACTTCTACCTACAAAGTAGAAGTAATCCTCATGTACCCTGGACATGAGCCATCAATATATTTGTGCAGGATTACCAAATAATGGTAATTCAAATAGTTATAGTACCACAATATTGATCAAATTCTACAAATATTATTGAGGATATTTATCCTAAGATAGTCAACTATCCTATTTCTTCTATCATATCCTTTCAGATGTCTAATTCATGGCTTGGAACACAGTGATTATACTCACTTATCTTACACTTCCATAACTGTTATGCACAGGGTTTTCCCATAATTAATTCTTGTGGATGTTGCATTTTAGAAAATCAATTATCAGGGGATTCTTTTGCAGTCTTCTTAGTCTTTGGTACTTTCTTCACTAGTGCCATTATTCACTCTATCCTTGTATGACTATACCACCCTACGATTTTTTGCCTTAGTGTCTAAAAACGCATCTCACCTACTCATTCTTGATTCAACCCTATCAACTACACTCAATGTGTGGAAACAACCTTATTCCCTGGCTCAATTTGTGAATGAATTTTTGCCACTCACCATACAATTTTTCTTCATTACCCTATCATTTTCAGCCCAACATCATAACCCTTCTTCACCCAACGTCCACTTCTCCAAGGATCTCTTGTTTTGTTCTAGAGATTCTCTACTTGAATTCCTTCTTTGCACTCTGGTTCACTCTGGTCCGCAATTTTTTCACACTTCACACTTATTTGCAAATGAGTTATTTTGTGCACTATTTACCAATAATAAGGTATGAATGAATTCATTACATCATCCTTTTATATATTTTTAATTTCTAACTGCATTTATAGCACTCACCTACCATCAATTTTTAACTTCAAAGAATATTTTCTAGGTTCCCACTTTTCCCTACATTTATCCTTCCTTTTCCCTCAAGGTTCTTCCATTTGCAGTATTCCATAACCTTCTGGCATGCTACCACTTCCCAGGTTGTAGAACCCTTTACGTGTACCCTCCTACATTGCACCTATTCTTCCTCTGTGTAACTTACCAAGTAGTTTTCCTCTGTACTACCTCCAAAGTGTTATACTATGTGTTTTTCTACCAAGTTAAGCATATATGATAAACTCCACCAATCCACACACATGTGTGCCTCATCAAGCTAACCATTAGAACACTTCCCTAGTGTTCCTTTTCCTACTTCCAATTTACACCTTTGTCTTCCTACCCCACACTAAATGTATGCGTGGTCCTCTTTGCATTAGTCTAGAGAATATTAATCAGCTCCTACGTGCGAACGAGCTTATTACAACAAAACAATACAAAAATGGAAACCTAAAATAAATGGAAATATTACCTTATTTCAACATAATGAAATAAGCTTATTTATAGTAGGGCTTAAACCTAATCCTATTAAAGTAACTGGGAAACATTGTCCCATCCAACACCTATAATTGACATGCACATGATTCATGTATCTTGGTTACTTTAAATGGTCCCAACCAAAAACTCTTGAGCTTTCCCGGATGACGCACTATTGGTGAAATAATTTTTCGTATGCCAAGTTGCCTATTTTCACCAATGCTCACGAGGCTACCTCCCTCCTTGTTTATAGAAAGGCTTCCATTATTGAATTTAAACTATCCTAATCCTATCTAAAAGTTTTGGCAGTGGCCAGAAGGATGGGGATCACACAAGAACACTTCATTGAACTTGTGGAAAAGTGTTTTTATAGGGTACAAGGGAGGAATTTGCAATGATGAGGGGTGAAGGAGAGAAATTAGGAAAGAGAGGGTTATTGTTATGAGTAGGAAATAAAAAATTTCACACGCAATAATTGGAATAGTTCAACATTTAATTAGAGGAAAGCAACAATGTAAGCCATTAGAGATACTAATAAATCAAAGACACACAACTCCTTATATTCATCTATCAAGAATGTAAAGTTCCTTCTTAATCAATATACTTGCAAAGAATCGAATAGAGAGAGAGAAGAGGAAAACATGAGAAAAGAAAATGTAAGAATTGATTTTTTGTGTTGGTGATACAAAGATCAAAATTCAAAGCAAAATCCATTATTGCTATAGAAAATTAAATTTTCAGGATTTATAGATCCGTTAAAATGGAGAAGCCATCCCAATTTATAGAATTATGAATTGACATTTCATCTACCTCCTACATGACTCTTCATGTTCTCATTCAACTTATGACTTTATGTCTTCCTAGGAAATGAGAAATAAGTTCTCTTTTTATAAATCAAAGGGAATTTTACAATTAAACCTTTAGAAATTCATTTAAGTGAATGAGAAAAAATATCATGATTATGCACAATGAAGGATTATAAAGGGGGAGAGGATAAAAAAGGGAGAAAGAGAGAATAAGGAAGAAGTTTTCATATCTGATGAAAAATCTCCTTGGTTGAAGGACTTGTTGATTAATGATTTTGGATAAAGAGTTTCCAAATCGGGTTTATGACCTTTGAATTCCTTGTTGAGTTGAGCTAATGCAATTGTCAATGTGTCCACCTTTAGAATGCAAATGTAGCTTAACACCTTGTTCCATGCCCTGGGAACCTCACTAATATTATTGCATTGATGGAGCCATCTTTTGTGATATTTTTTAATTTCCAAGATGGAGTTTCTAATGTTGGCCAGGGAATATAAGTTATCTTCATTGAAGGAAAGAGAGTCACCTACCTCTTTGTTGACTAGTTTTGGAAGGAAATAATGAGTTTGTCTAATGATAAATTATCGGTGAGCGAAGAGAACTCAAGTTTTTTATCAAAGTTGTAGACATCATTCTAAATATAAAATGCATGTTTCTCACTACAATCAAGTTCAGATATTGCATTTGTTATCATACCATATCTCTCATCTATGATGCAGGCCCAAACCAGAGACAAGCTCTCAGTAGCTGATGCAAACATATTCTTACTCACAAGGGTGTGAGAGTCGAAGGAGATCATCTTGGAAATGAGTGGGAAAAACTCATCCCAATGGACTCTCTCTTTTACAATCTTCTCCATCACTTTATTCACTTTAGATAAGATGGAAAGAATGAACTTGACTAGAGAGATGACCTTTTGCAACATGGTCTTACCTCCCTTGATGATATTTTCAGTTCACTTATTGTTAGCCTTCCCCTGCATCATGTAACAATGTGTTTTCTTGATCACCTTAGGATCAGAACTGATGATTAGATGAATGTCTTCTATAGGAAGAGAAGATGTTAAATCGGTCTCCAAGAAGGGTTGAACATGAGCACTAGGAGTTTTCACTTGTTCCTCCATTTTCCCAATTGTTTGTTTTTAATCTTAATTCTAAACAAGGAGGTGAGAAGAGAATTATTTGAATAGATGAGAATCAACCTCATGTGAATCTTGACCCAATGAGATGTGAATCAACCAGTAATCTGACAGAGTTATCTCCTTAACATGATTTTCATTTTTAGGCCTAGAAAATTCAACATAATGGTTACCCGAGGTGCCACTGACGAAATTGGAAGTTTTTAGGCCTTATTCCTTTACTTGGTTTTCAATTTTTTTGACATTACTTCAAGATCAGGCATGATAGATTTGTGCGTTGTTCTTAGATCACTTTTGAGAATCTATTAAATCCATAGGAATGACTCTTCATAAGATGAAATGATGTTAGTTTTCATAGCACTGTTAGGATCTTGATGCAAGATCATTTTTTGTTCATCATGAGGAAGCACTGCTATTGAGGAAGACATGCCTAGAAACTTCTGAAGATAAGGATGTTGAAATGAATCACTTTATAATAACTTGAGAAGTCCTATGGGATCCTTAATGGAATTTTCCTACTTACAAACTCTCCTGGAATATGGAGTCACTATTTAATCTTTGTTCATTATCCTCCCTTTTAAAAACTCACGCTTAATAGATTTTACTTGAAATAATTTACCTTAACCATCTCATCTTGGCTTACTTAGCTCATTGATCTCACTCCAAATGTCTCACCTTGGCTCACCCAACTCACCCACCTCAACTCAACCAACTCACCAGAGAGAGGTGGATGGATCTAACCTAATTGATGAGTTATGATGACCCGCATATATTAAATTACAATGGATCTTTTAACTCTTTTTGAATCTTTTAGAACTGAACAAATTCTCTGGCTTTCACCCGCTACACCTCGAGATGCCTTACCTTGTTCTTAGACCTAATTGTGAGTAGGATGACGCTTTAGGATCCCTGTGAATAGTGATTTTCCTTGTTTGAGCTATGAAATAACTCTACAACCTTATGAATATGTAAAAAAGTAGCAAGATGAGTGAAATCAGAGCCAACTGCAACTTTTTGCATCCAAAACTGAGACTTTCTATTTTTAGCAAGTGGGACCACGACCTGCTATTTTGGGATATTTCACCTATTTTTATCAAACTTTAACTTCTCAATAATTTTTCATACTCAATTTAAATATTTCAATGACTCTTTACCCTTTTCATAATTTTTCTATTTTTAGCAGTTATTTTTTGCTTTTTCTGAAAAATTGTCAATTTTACCCTGTTTGCTATTTTGCACTGTTCCCAAGTGAGATGAATTATCAAAACTTGAAATTTTAAGGATTTAATACGTTTAGCATGTGTATATACATGAAATATGATATTTTTTTAGTAAATATTCATTTTATCCTTGGTTTTCACTAGAAACATTATTTTTGAATTTGGCTCCTTGCTACGATCTCATACTCCAAATTTCAATGTGTTTCGTTTGTTGAAACTCTTGGAAATTGAAAAAGTAATTTTATAGGGAAAGGTTTTTAGGCATAAATTTTTCATGGAAACAATTAATGGAGTCACTAAGATTCAAATATCACAGGAATTCTTTGGATAATAAAATGCAGCTCAAACCCTTGGTACGATTAGTTTCCTGGTTCGTTAACGGTGAAAAAATATCCTTTCTTTCAATCACGGATGCTCTGGAAAGATTTTAACAATATGATGGTTGTTTTTTAAGGTTTTTATAGGTCTTTAATCCTCAACCATGGATTCCACCTTGATATGTGTGAATAAATGAGATGAGAAAAAGTTGTTTTAGATTTTCTAGCTTCCCGACAGTGTTTTTGAGTGTCGGGTGTAGTAGATGTAGTTAGTTGAAAAGATAGGTTTTTTTATATATTAAATTAGGGAATATTTTATTTTACCCTATGTACCCTTATTAATAAGGAAAAGAGGGATATAAAAATACACCCTCACATCTGCTTGACAAGTGTCAATTTGTCATTGGATAATGGGGGTATGGAGAAAAACACCATTTAACACTGAGGGGCTGAGTTTGGGTCACATGGAGAATCATGATAGGGGTTAGAGTGGGGATAATTTTATTTTCTTCTATTTCCCCTTGGTAATGGGGAAAATAGGGAAAAAATTCCCTCATGTGGTGATGACAAGTCGCACAACATGATTCAATGAGGAGGTGAGGAGGAAAAGCATGTTTTAGCACTTAGGAGCTTAAAATGGTTGCATGCAAAACCACCCTAGGACCAGAGAGGGGTGAAATTAATTTTCCCCTTGGGAATGGGGAAAATATGGATAGAAAATTTTTCCCTTGTGTGGTGATGACAAGTGGTAATTTCTCATTGTGTGATGAAGGGGCTAGAAATAGGCCTGATAAGCAGTCTGGAGTGCTACAAGTTAGTCACATGAGGAACTTGGAGGAAAATTTTGGGTGGGGAGAATTTAATTATACCCTATTTAAATTTGGAAGTGGAGACAAGAGGGATATAAAAATGTGCCTCAACCTGGAGGTGACAAGTGTCCTCTTACAAAATTGATTAATTTCGAAAAGCCTACTTGCGAGAGACAAGATTTGAAGAAGACATTTCCGGAGCTCCAGGAGGTATTTTTTGTGAAGTATTATATTATTGTGACTCCTAAGAGCCTTACAAGATGGTTCTAATCCTTCAATTATTTCTGAAACTCCCTAAAATTTCTCCTTTTTCCTCGGGACAATAAGTTGTGTCTGCACAATTTGAGCTTCCTTGTGAGAAAATTAAGACTTGCAAAAGATTTAAAACTTCCATCACTTTCCAATGAGTACTATTTTTCATCTTAGCTCCTTATAGATCTCCCATAATCATCCATGGAAGATCAAGTACTGATTTAGACTGTATGCTCCTTACCCCCGAAAGACCCGATATTGCTCAGTATGTCCCTAAACCTCCAAATATTCCCTAAACTTTCCTAAATCATTTCTAAAATGTTCATATATCTTCAATAACAAATTTGGATGAGTGTGGGCCTTAATATTTGTCCTGGAGGATGCACAAAAGTTTTATAATGGCCATAATTATCCCTATCCAGGCCTACTATGAAACTAGTTGTTGGAAACACTTCATGGTATGAGATGAATGAACTTTCTATCTCATTTAAAACATTAGGTAATGATTGTTCAACAAAATTTAAGGTCTTGTAAGGATGGGATAGGAATGATATAGAAGATAAAATAATCTGGAGAGGGGTTTGGGAAGACTTAGGAGTAAATTTTTTAACTTGTTTGTAGTTTTCATGCTTGAAAGTTTGAAATTTTCATGCTACACATTTATATGACAACATGCACAAATTTAAAACCATATAAAAGCACCATCTTCCCAATAGTAAAGTACTTGTTTCTGATATTTATATCATGTCATGACTTCTACCTCACTTTTTTTTTCTTCTAAGTCCATCACATAATGTCACATCATTCATCCAATTGCATTAGTTTATCAATTTGATCCTCTACTTCTTTATCATCAGCAAGTCCTCCTACATGCACAATATGCAAGGAGGGTAACATGAATTCCATAGGTAAAATTTACTCTGTGACAAACACCAATTGAAAGGGTGTGGCCTTATTCAAACTCTTGTAGGTAGTTTGGTATGCCCATAAAACAACTAATGCTTTGTCATCCCAATCATTGTTGCTTACGTTACATATTTTTTTCAAAGTTTGTCCCAATATCATATTGAAGGCTTATACAATTGCATTGACTTGTGGGTGATAAGGGGTAGTTTTTTGGTGATCTACCATACACTGCTAATAATATTCAATTTTTTTAATTTAAGAAATGAGTGCCCCTATCACTGGTAAGGTTAAATGGATATCCATACTAATAATGTTTTACCATAAAAATATTATTTTTGTAGATATAGTACAATCCTTTGTGGGAACTACTTCTTCCCACCTTGTCAAATAATCTATGCATGTGATGATGTAGTGTGTGTGTCCCCTCCACCCATCTGGTGAAATTGGGACAACAAAGTCAATTTCCCACTTCTCAAAAGGATATGCACTTGTTATAGGTCACAACATAATTTCATCATATTTTCCCGCTTTCCCTATTCATTGACAATGATCACGGGATTTGAAAAAGGCTTTAGTATCATTTTACAGTGTCTCCAACCATTATCCTACAAGAAACATCTTATGCGGTGTAGCTTCACTTGCATAATGGCCTCTAGTAATTCCACCATGTTATTCTTCCATGATGGCTTCATGCTCATGCTTGAAGGCACATCTACGTAGAACTTCATCTTTACACATATTGTATAGGTCTCCTTTGATTAGCTGGTAAGGTGTAATACGAATGACGAGTTGATTTTTCTCTAATGTTCTCTAGAAACAGAACCAAAATGTAGCCTTTATTTACCAACACCATTTAGTTGGGTGTGTTGGCACATCACTCAGACTAATGTCCAAGTGCTCACTTGAAGCATGTGCAACCTACGAGGTTCTCTTTGTTAGATCATACAAGATTTGTATTCATCATAACCATTGCATAACATAAGGTAGAATATAGACTAAGTAAATCAATGCACATATAACAACAATAAAATCTTTGATCATTCATTTATTGACATAAACAACTAACAACATAATATGGACTCTAATTATACCACATGTATCCCTTCTAACCTTGGAAATCCATACAAGATTACCCATTACAAACACATAAGTCTTCACATATCCTTAAAAACTTTTTCTCAACACATATAATATGCACATCGCGTACTCATACATGCATAGAGCTATACTTTTTTACGCAGACCTCTAGGTGCCATCAACATAATAATCATCCTTGCATGCCTTTGAACTCTTGATTTAATCTCTAATATGTGGCTATATTTTGGCGGTTTGATCCCTTCGTGCTATAAATATCTTGATTTTATCCATGCCTATGTCCTATAATTAGCTATGTCCATGCATAGACCTTAACCATCCCACATTTGATTTATCTTTTTTTGTGCCTTATCCTTTCTGGGTATATTTCTAGAGATGTCATGCCAACCACACCAACTCTAATTTTATTTTATTTTTAGATCATTCTAATTTCTGACTAATTCCTAAATTTGACTTTGTGTAATTTTCCTTCGTGTGAGGACCTTCGCACCCTAGTATTTCCATCTCCTATGTGCACCTTCACCCACCTGTCTTTTGATACTTCTTCATGGTTCACGTGCACCTCTCTGCGTGGTCTTCAACCTCAGCATGTGGCTTATACTTAGCCACTTTCTATTCCCAAAATTTCCTCACAATACCCTAGAAATATCAAGGGTTTTCTCTTATTTTCCAAGGATTTCCTTTTCTTCTTTGGAATAACAGCCCAAGCATGCCTCCCAAAGACTCAAAAAAATGAGACATCGGGCTTAGTTTTGGACCAAGATTCCTCTTGAGACAAATTCTCAAGTTCTTTGTGTGGTGCACAATTTTGAATGTAGTTAGTATAATTAACTACTTCTGGCCAGTATATAGGAGGTAAATATCTAGAATGCATCATGTAGTTATCCATTTCCTTCAAATTTTAGTTCTTCCATTCTGCTAATCTATTCTATTGTGGAGTATGCGGAAAAAAAAATTGGTGAATAACACCATGAGGTTCCAAAAAATTAGGAAAATATTTGTTGAAGTACTCCCCCAATTATCATTGTGAAGGTTCTTTATGTAACTAGAAGATTATTTCTTGACCAAATCCTTAAAGAATTTGAAGTGTGAAAAACATCGTTCTTTTTACTTGAGAAAATAAAACAAAGTACGCCTCGAGAATTATCAATAACGGTAAGCACATACTTAGCTCCATTAAAAGAGGGGATATGAAAAACCATCAAGTCTCTATGCACAAGCTCAAGTGGTGAAGAACCTCTCTTGGAAAAATTCTTAGGGCATGGATCATGGTGTTGTTTCCCTAATGCATAAACCAGGGAAAACTCCCTCAAGACAAGAAACTCTAGGAATATCATCAACCATACCATGATTTCTCAACTCCTTTAAATATTTGTAATTGAGATGTCAAAATCTCTCGTGCCAAAGATTACTCTCTAAATTTGCATGAGAAACTAATATTTTTTCTATGGAGGAAGTGTCATCAAAACCCTCAAAGTGATATAGTCTAAAACCATGATCAATAATACCTTGAGAAATAAGTGAATGAGGCTCCATCATGGTTCGTACTTATGCTCTTTGTGGTGTCAAATTCAATATTTTTCCTTAACCAGAATGACAAATTTGATACATAGAAAGAAATTTTATAGTGATGTTAGGAAATACAATGTATCTTGGATACTACTACCATCAAGGTGTATATCACCTTTTCCTTTAACAAAAATAAAGGAATAATCTCCAACCTCAATTTTGGAAGCAGAACTCAAAATTAGTAATAAAAAATATTCCTTGAAAGATGTCATGTGATGATAATCACTAAAATCTATAACCAACTATCAACATGAGTTGATTGAGATATCCCAACAACATTAAGTGATTTTCCATGCTCATTAAAAGAAGGTGGAATAGAGACAAAGATATTTTATTTCTTGACTGCATCCTCTAAGGATTGCATTCACTTGTAACATTTGTGTTCATCATGACCACTACCCCCACAAAAATAGCATGAAATGTTAGAATTATTCTTGGATTTAGAAGACTCTTTGGGTTTAGAGTTGTTCTCTTTGGGTTTAGACCTATTTTTAGATGGAGAAGGAGTGAAATTGGATTTACCTTTTGGTTTCTCCTTGCCCTTAGGATAATATGTTACTAATACCCTCTAAGAGATGAAAGACTCGAGCTTCGATATTTTAGATTATCCTCTAGTAATTCTTTCACAAAATATTTCTATGGTAGGCATTTGGAATGTGTCACCTAATGCATCCATGTTAGAGAAAAAGGTAGAAGTAAATATTTGGAATGGACCTTTCAACTTGGATAGAGTTAGGTAAACACACTCTTCATCTTTCTTATCTCTTCCACTCCCCTTCAATTATGTCAACAAGTTCTTGAACTTAGTAAGATAGTCTATAATTGATGGAAAATATTCCAAACTAAGAGAGATGATCTCAATTTCAATTTGCATGGCTCTCATGTGATCCACCTTACCAAATAAGTTCTCCATTTTTTTATGGATATGATCTTATATTATATTAACATGTAAAATGATACAAGATTATTCATAAATAAATACGTAGTATGGAAGCGCGCCCCAAAATCATAGAACAAACGAGGAAAAAAAGCCTATGAATGAGGGAGAGTACAAAGCATCACAAAAATAAAGATAAAACTAATTAAGTTGCAACTATGAATCGTTGTCCTACAAGGGGTGGGTCTTGGTCATGTTAACCAAAACTAGGAAGATATTTTCTAGAATATGGCACATCCCATCTTGAGCCAAGATGGGTTTCTTCTTCAGTTTCTTTAACAGGGGCGTGGGAGGAAGAGATGGCTAAATCCATCCTTGGAAATTTATCAAGCAGAGGAGGGAGGCTCCAAATATCATGGGAGTGTGGCTCGGGAGCATCTGAAGAGCCCCAACCAAGCTAGATAGGTAGTGGGGGGAATCGCATCCTCAGTGGCAAGCTAAAGGTAGAGGAGGATGGCTGTGAGGAGATCGACCGGTGTGGTTGAAGGAGCAGCATTTGGAGAATCTCAGGTGGCCACTATCTCTTTAATGCCCACTAACATTGCCACTTTGCAGGGAACAACGAGAGGGGGACTGCAAATCTCTAGCAATGTTGTAAGGGGTGTCACCCTAGTGGTGTAGAAGTGTTTAAAGGTACTCCACTTCAATCACCACTTTATTATATTGAACATGAATATGCAATGAAAAATTCATGATAAATAAAAAATGTTATAGATAGAGAAGTGTTAATCAAATTCAAAATTAACAAATAAATAAAAATTCAATTATTTCCATAACCAGAATAAAATTTCACCTCTGAAAGCATGCCAAATCTGGGTAAATTTTTATTGCATTAAAGGATTATCTCCTAAGAGAACATTTTTCCAATTGAAACATTCTAAACAGAAAAGGGTGGAAAAAAGAGTGAATCCAACCCCATGCCTCTGGGATTTTTTGAAATAACAAAAGAGGTGAGGGAGAGTTTCCAGATGCCCACAGAAGGAGAAATTTTGTGCAACAATTCCCAATTGCACTTGTTGTTATCCAAGAAGGAGGCCTTGGTGGATAACACACCAGAAAAAGTGTGTAATTTTGGGTTCCACATAGGTGGACCAAACTGTAATAAATCTCCTTTTCTAGAGAGATGATGAGAAATGAATTCCCCATTGGGTGTTAATATTTCCCACCATGGGAAGATGTGATGAGAGCCTAGAATATCCTTGGCTATCTGAATATCTCCGAAAAGGGTTATCCATATACCACTTCTAGTCCATCCACCATAGATGAGTTTGAAGCACAATGATATTATTGATCATGTGATCTGGCACTAAGGAAATGATGTTGGTAATGAGGGCTCTATCTAGAAGATTCAATTTGAATTTTTATTTGAGTTATTTCTAGGGAAACCAAGATTGAGTGTGCTTGTAAAAATGGTCTTGGATAATGTGAATTATATTCTTGAAGAAACAAAGAGCATGAATCCAAGGCACCTCCATAAAAAAATGAAATTGAAAAATGGGGGACCACCACAAAGAGTGGATATTAAAATACAAGACGTCACGAAATCCATTTCCATTCCATATAAGCCATAGTTTAATCTGCTCCCAATTTTTCCAAATGATTTTGAGCATAAAATTACCTACCACTTTGACTAGAATAGGGGAAATTAGAAGGTTATAAAAACCAATTCCTTTCCAAGAAGCATGGCCATATGTCATGCCTTCAGCAATGCCATGTTGATAAGAACCTTCTAATATTCCTTGTTGTGTATCCTCCAAATAATCCATTTGCAATAAAGCACTTGCCCTTACCAAAGGATGTTAATAAGGCTTAAGCCACCTAAGTCTTTGGGTAGACAACATGTTTCCCAAGAAAATTTGTGGAATATTTTACTAGAAGAGGGATTGGCCCAAAATAATTCTTTAAGAAATTTTTAAGCTTCTGCATAGACTTTTTAGATGAGAACCATAAAGAGGAATCAAAAACATGCGTTGGATTCAAAAAATTTATAAAGAATCTATAATTTACTCGCTAAAGGTACTGGCTTGGTGATCCAGTATTCCCATTTTTGGGCCATAAGTTACACAACATAATGCTATAGATTAGTAGGAGAGTCTTGGAAGGTAAAAGGAATTCCCATAAATTTGAAAATTTCCCTATGATTGAGTTGCTTCCAATCATAGGATGCCAACCAATTAGGTGCGGGAAGGAATGATTGTCTATAGCACTACGTTTTGCACCATTGAATGGAAGAGCCAGAATCCAAACAAATTTTTTTTAGGAATTGCATGACATGATTAAGGTTTTATTCCTCTTCAACGAGTGTGAGGAAGGATTCATCAATGAAGTGGCCTTTGGGAAATTGAGAACCATCTCTGGAGAGTAAAATAATTCCCCTGAGATTGAGCTTGAGCAATCAAGTATCCAAATCCTTCAGCCACCATAATATAAAGAGTGGGTGAAGGGGGGAGCCTTTTCAAATTGATCTAAAAATACCAAATGACTATGAACTTTTCCCATTAATGGTGATATGGGAAGATGCATGCGAAAAGAGCATATTAATAGAATGAATAAAATTTAGACCAAAACAGAAGACTATAACTTACATAAGTTCCTATCAAACCCATACACTCATCAAACTTACATTGGTTCTAAAATTTCTCATATTCTCTAGTGAACACTGGTTGTTCTGCAGAAGTTAAAGACCATAATCCTTTACGTTTAATGATTGTTTCCATTCTTGATTTGCAAGTGTGGTAATTATGTATTGTTAATGGCTCAAGTTGATCTAATGCAGAAGAATATAAAGACATCATTTTCAAAACTCGCTAAAGAGAAAAATAATGCAAGAAACAAAGAATGTAAGACGCCCCCAACTTTGGCACTTTATAATTGAGTGCATGTTAGGTCATACTGGCATTTTGAAATTCAAGCATTTTTTCTCAAAATAAATAGGTTCAATGAAACAAGCGTGAAAAAATAAGAAATTTTTGAAAAATAACACTAGATTTCGAGTTGCCTTTATATGACCATACCATATGACCAAGATCTATATATTTTTATGGGTCCTCCTCCTTGTAAATTTTATGTTACACTTATTTTTATTATAGTGTGTGTTATTTATTCCCAAGAAAGTCACATCAAATTACCTCTTTTGGAAACACTTTCCATTTATAGATTGTGGCAAAAATGACTTGTCATGCCCAAAAATAGTAACCCCGAACATGCAAACATGTAGGGCCCAAACACAAGAATCTGCATGCACATCCAAAACAACAAATTTTCCCGATCCAAAAAACCTTGATCCTCACTAAACAAGAACTCCAAAAAATAGAAGAAAAAACCCAGTACCAAACTTGAAAAACCTAGAAATCATTTTTTGGAGCTTCTTTCTCACCAACATGGATTTCTAAGTGGTTATGTACCTCTGTCTGTACCCGTGTTTACCTTTTCAAACCAAAAAAACCAAAAAAAAAAAGTATCTGTCAATGGTCGAGTTTACAGTTGTTTTTCAGAGTTTTTCGCTTACTGAATCCAATGGAGCCCTCCATTTTGCATAAAAATGTATGCTACAACATAATAATAATAAATTCTAAATATATAAATATAAACAAACTGTCTTTTTTGAAATAAAACTTATAGATGGATTTCTATAACATCTACCACTCTAATACCATAAAAGGAATGCTAAACAGATCATTCCAAGCCACAATAACTCAAATGTTAATAAAACATCACATTCAATAAGCTGAAAGAAATTTACCCAAATAACTTTATAAAAACCTTTGCAAACAAATGAACAATAATATCATATTTATTATGGAAATTTATGCAATAGAATGAGAAGAGGCCTTGCTTATATAGGAAAGGGAGATCAATATACAAACTATTCAAGGCCATGGATCAATCCATAAGCTAAGGAAAGAACTAGACAATAAAGAACTACTAAAGACCATAGATCTAGGAAATAACTATACCTAACAACTAGATAATATCCTCCTAATATCAAAATAAGATAAAATAAATATCCACACATAAGTGGGTGAGGATAAATAAAAGATAAGTCAAATAAAGTCCATAAGTGAACTTGAGATAAGGTAAAAAATCTACTCTAACAAAAACCAAAAACATGAGTTCCACCGGGATGAATTTGATGGTATTTGGAATCTCTACTTTGGTGGATCATATTCTAAATAAGGTATTGGTGTACATGTGGTTCTTAAAGACTTACAAGGTGAAAATAATTTTTTTGTCTAATGTTTTTAGTTCCCCTACTCTATATATGATAATGTGGACCAAGATTGATTAGTGATAAAATATGAATGCACAATTATAGTAAATTTGCAAGAGAGTAAAAAATCATGATAAAAAAGATAGCTTATATATTCAATACATGATACAATAGCTTTATAATAGTTGTATAATTAGGAGGGGGGGAACTGTAATCACCACCTAAAAAGGTGGAGAAGCGTAGCTCCCATCTATCTCATCCATATCTAAGCATGTTAAATACATGTTTATGAAATGCCTCGTGTTGCAATGAAATAATGTTGATTGAGGGTAGCTGTAATGAAGAATATATCTATATGCTACTCAAAAATGCTAATGCTCGACTAAAAAAAGTGTTGATGGAGAAAATCAGGTATAAAATAAGACTCATAATGGTTCCAAACATGGATATGATAACTTTACCAAGAGTAAAGTAATCTTGTAGAAGGTTTCAACATGAATGATGATATAGGTGAATCATAGAATTTAGGAAGTGCAAGTCATGTCACCATATGAGCATGTAGTGATAGATAAAATACATCTAATAGGTAGAAGAAACAACTCTATCAAATTTGGCATAAAAGATGGAAAAAATATCCCAATAGTGTCATCAAGATCTAAAAGGTGAGAGTCCATAAATAAATATGAAATTTTTAGTAAGTAGATACCCTAATGGATTGGATCATGTAGACATGAAGATACCTATTGTAGGTAATCACAAGAATCCATCAAGGAAGTTATTTTGAACTTTGATGAAATAATATGTGATGAAGACGTGTCCTATTCTATAGAGTCGCTAGAATCCCTCAAGGAAGAAACTCTAAACTATGATGAAATAATAGGTGATGGACGAATGTTCTACTATAGAGAATTATTGGAGGCCCTCAAGGAAGAAACTTTAAAATATGATGAAACAACAAGTGATAGAGGATTTTACTAAAAGAAGAGAAATATCCTTAATGGTGTCATATATCAGATCTAAAATTTCAAACTCTACAAGCAAGGAAACAATGTATGATAGGTATGTGTCCTAATGAGGTAACTCTAGAAGACATACATGATCCTAGTGCAAAGAATTATTGGAATCCCTTGAAGAAGAAACTATAAATCTAAAATACAAATATGTATAGGTTGAATGATATTATTTTTCTAAAAAGAATCACCGGAATCTCTCAGAGAAGTTAATCTCGAATTTGTAGTAAAAACAAGAAGAATGTCATTATCTTGTTACAAGGAATCATCAGAAGCTCTCAAAAAAGTGAATCTTTAATATGAAGTAGAAGCATGTGTAGGGAAATGCCATGATCATTGTATAAATAATCATATAATATCTCAAAGAAGTGAATCTAAAATCTAAAGTAGTAACATATACAATGGGGATGTCATGATCTTGCTGAAAATAATCCCTGGAACCTCTCAAAGAAGTGACTCTAGACTTTGAATTAAAAATAAAATGTTCATCAATTATACATGGGGTGTCATAAGTAGGAGGAGAATCAATAGTAATCTTAATATCATCCACATATGAATGGTTTTATGAGGAAGCATCACTTTTAGGTGGAGAATCATGCTCTCCATGAAACTTCCAAATGAATGTCAAAATAGTGAAAAGAATCTCAGTATATGCAAGATGATGTTGAATATCCTCAGGAAAAATGAGACATATTAGTATGTAGACCATGTATTTTTTCAACCACTTAATCTTCTGCTTATAGTCATTAGTCTCAAGAACAAATCCAAAAGGCTAGGGCATTATATAATACAATATGAAGTGATCATGTACTCTTTATTTATAGGACAAATAGTTATTTAAATTTATGAAAGCAATAGAATGATGGAAGTTTATACCAAAACCCATGATGAAACCGAGAAATGGAACTTTATCTCATTTTGTTATTACATTACCTAAATATATGCTACTTTTTAATGTAGTGCGAATACAATTTTCCAAGGCTTCAATGTGTCTCATAGAGGCTGAATAAGGAAATAAAATTAGAACTAATGCAAATATCTCAAAAAGACATGTAATTCTAATAAAATTGGAACCTCTAAAGGAGTTTCTAGCAGAAAGTTATGGATTTAATAAGTTTCTTAATCTTGTGAATTTCAAAACTTCCTCTCACATCATAGCAAAAAACATTACCTTTCATTAGTTAAGCCCCCTTGGGGTGGACATGACCAGGAGATAAACTACAAGTGACTAGCGGATAATGATAGGATAAGTAGTGGGATACCTTCCCTAAATTTCTATTTTCACACATAATATGATGTCACCTTTGGTAGGGAGTTGTGCACCTTTTTATCATGTTGTTTGATAACTTATGTCACATGTTTATCATTGTGCCTAAGTTTAGTTTTTATTTGCCCACATAAAATAATGGCTTATAACTATACACAATGCCACTGCCTCAAGTTGTGTACACCATCCAATAATAAACACATAGGTACAACTGTTGGCATAACAGCTAGTTAACACAGTGAGATCCCTCTCCACCACCAATTTGAGCTTTTGGTGTGACGGTAAATCATAAATGGTATAAGAGTTAGGTAGTTAAGCACACCTGGCCTGGATTACCACTAGAATGGGTGAGCTTCCGAGAATTCCTGATGTCGTTGCATCCTAATGTTGTTGGACCTAATTGTGTGTATACGTGGTGGGCCCAAAGCTCACATGGTTGCATCTGTCTCCATCGTGCAGGGGTGTGTAGGTGTAGCAAATGATTAACACAATGAGATCCCTCTCCACCACCAGTTTGAGCTTTTGGTGTGACGACAAATTGTACATGGTATCAAATCCAGGCAGTTAACCACGCCTGACCTGGAGTAGTACTGGGATGGGTGACCTTCCGAGAAGCCCCAGTGTCATTGCCTTCTAATGTTTTTGGACATCCAGCTCCATCGTGTCGAGGAGTGTTGGCGTAGCAACTGGTTAACATGATGAGATCCCTCTCCACCACCAGCTTGAGTTTTTTTTGTGATGGAAAATCATACATGGTATCAAAGCTAAGTTGTTGAGTACGCCCATCCTAGAGTATTACTGGGATGGATGACCTCCCAAGAAGTCCTAGTGTCGTTGCCTCTTAATGTTGTTGGACCTGATTGGGTGTATACATGGTGGGCACAAAGCTCACGTGGTTGCATCCGGATCCATCGTGTGGGGGTGTGTTGGCATAGCAGTTGGTTAAAACGATGAAGTCCCTCTCCACCACCAATTCGAGCGTCATAGGAGTTATATGATAGATTCTATCATAGAATATGTCATATGCATCAGTATGTGTCGTAGGAGTTACATTCCCTATTTGGAATTGTAACTCCTCTTTCCCTCTTACAAGAAATGATTTTTTTTCATGGGAGTTACACAAAATGCTTATTTGTACCCTTTTTTTTAATCTATGAGCATGGCTGGATACACCGTTGTCTTTCTCCACTCCTTTTTATTTCTGGTTAATCTCTAGCTAATTCTTAGAGCTCATCTTCGATTCTGTTGGAGTGTAACAATCTCGATGTTCACGTAGTTTTGTTACATTCTCAGAGCTCAATCTCACTGGTTTTAGTACTCATGTTATTTGCCTTTATAGTTGTTGATTCTTCTTCGCTTCATGTTGCTCTCTCCTTGTGCAAGCTTTGGACCATATTGGAAAATGTGTTTGCTTCACTTTTCCTTGAGTTCATGCTTCACTTGCAGATTACTTGGAGGAATTTCGTGATATTGTTCGAGTGTAACTCCGTCATTGTGCATGTTGTTCCATGAGATCTTCGAGCTCTATATCTTTTGGTATCAAAGTAGGTATTTATGCGTGTCTGGCTTGGAGTACTACTGGGATCAGTGTCGTTGCCTCCTAATGTTGTTGGACCTGATTGGGTGTATACGTGGCGGACCCAGAACTCATGTGGTTGCATCCAGCTCCATCGTGTGGGGGTGTGTTGGCATAGCAACTAGTTAACATGATGAGATCTCTCTCCACCACTAGTTCAAGCTTTTGGTATGATGGCAAATCGTAAATGGTATCAAAGCTTTTTTTCAGTAACTGTGGACTTTAATATGATTTTTGCTAGTACTCTCGGTTTCAATACTTATAGCTTCTCATGCAAGTTCATTAATCATTTTAAATCAATTATTACTCGTGTTAATCTGGCTAACAGTTTCATGTTTGGAGTTTGTTGCTTTGGTTTATCTTGTGCATGTGTAGTTAGGGGATTTCTGACTAAATCTGGCCAGTTACAGCTATATTTGACGGACAAGCTTATTCAAGAGGTATTTATGTGTCTCCTGGTTTGTGTTCGGGATCTTTGAAAATTCAACGTTGGAATTATTTGTTTTTCTCTCAAACCTTGTGCCAATACCTCCCTTATGTATATATTATTCTTCCACCTTGCAGCCCTCTTCGAGCTCTGTTTTGTACTCCCTTGTCCATTTTCATGGTCGAGTCATGCTTGTCTTTGCATTGCTTTATTTTGCATTACATTGTTGGCTTCCCTTGGTTGGTTGTTCTCTTTCTTATCATGGGGTATTCTTTCTTGGATCGATGGGTTGCCTTTGCATTGGGTGTATTTTGTTGCATTGTTTCGGTTTGGCCACGTTTTGTATTCCAAGATTGTTGGTCTCTGCCTTGAGCTGTTCGGAACTGTGTTTTTCCCTTTGGTCTGAGTATTGTTGGAACCATTTCCCTGTGACCCGTGCTTACCTTGCATGTCGTTGAAATCCATCTTGGCTCTCCTCGACCGTTACCTCTCTTGTTGTGTGTCGTTGGAAATTTTCCACCCTTGCCCATGTGGCACTCCTCCCACTTCTCACGTTGGACACCTTGACCACCGCGACCTTGAACTTGACCGTGCCTTAAAATTCTCTCCCGTTGTTTTAATTTCGAATCCATTTCAAAATTTCAATATATGGTTCGGGTTTCATTAAAAAAAAGTGGTGGGAGAGTTGAAAAGTAGTCTGGGTTTTATAATGTTGATCGATGCATATTAAAGTGTGTTGTTTATATAAATCCATGGATCTATTCTATCTAAGAGAATGCAGAAGTAAGGGTAAATAGTGGGTTCTTTACTAGAGGTCATCAATTTAATATTTCTTTTATAAATGTATAATAATTTTTGTAAATGATTCTACATCTGAATTGATATAATAACTACAAGGATATATTGTAATTCTGTAAAGTCTTCCATGGTATTACGTATTATGACCTATAGTTGAAGTGTTGTTACGTATTGTGAACAATGGAATTAGATATTATGTATATTCTTAATTACCAATTAATGACATGGATAATTACTTAAATTTACTCATCTTGAAGAAAATGGAACATACTTTAATTGCATGTGGTCATATTATATACGTTTTTTCTAGATTTATTTCCACTTGTTTTCTATCCTCTTGAGAATTTGATGGTTTTATGTTAGTTCCTATGTCCTGAAGGATGATAGTGTTTGTTTTGTTGTTAAAGGGATCTGTAACTTAGAATAATACAGTAGTAACCAATAACTGTAGTAAATAATAGCAAAGATATTCATGAAAGTCGTCTTAACTTCAAAGTTAGTTATCACCTTTGAATGTAGTCAAAGAATATTAATTTTCATTTAAATAGTTTGTGGTTATTTACCATCATGAATTCTAGTGATCCCTTTTTAGCAAGTAGCTAGACTACACTAGATTAATTAGATAGACTTTATTTCTTTAATTAATCCACTTATAAGCATAAATAACTTGTGGTTATTTGAAATGTACACATAGAACCTTTCAATACTTTTAATGGTCACATATGTTTATTCAGCCATGGAATAGGTGCGGAAAATGCATGTATTTATTTCTCACTTTTCGGTTACGTCTCAAACATGAAACATTTTGGGTTTTCCCCATTTTTTGGTTTGTCCCCTTCAAATGTAATTCACTCATGTGAATATGTGCTCAAGATATAGATAATATAGTGGAACACGATGCCTTTCCCCTCCCTCAAACCCCTTTTCAGTTGTCTTTGATCCTCCCTCTCTCTCTCTCTCAATTTTAATTCTTCATTCCATCCCCTTCGACGTTTCCATGTTTTTGTTGTTTTTAGACATTCCCCAAAACCATTTTTAGCCATTTTCTTCGACAGAATGACAAAATAATGATGATATATATTTATTCTTGCGCAGGCTTTGATCTCGAGCATCAGTTCATCGAAGAGAGATCTGTTCTCCAGTATTTCAATGATCTTGATGAATGTAAGCTTAACAAATTTGACAAGGAAAAATATAGGTACAAACTACAACAGAATTTGTATTCGGTAGTTACTAGTTAAAAACCTAAAGCTGGCGGGATACAATATGGCTTTGTGTAAAGTCAAGTGGAACCACTCCAACATAGCACCTGGAGGTGAGAATAGCCACAAATTTTACCTCCATGCCTAATTTTGTTTCATTTCCTGTAAATTGTGTGATTAAACTGATATGTTAAAATCTATTTTTGTAACCTTCCCATCTTTTTAGTCATCCTCCCAATCGTTCGTAATCATTAATTTGATTCATTTTGGCACACCTTTGATCAAATGCATTTAAACGAAGATTTGCATAGATTGAGAATGTATTGTTGGTTTTTCTTGGCAATGGATATAGATTTTCTCAAGGTGTTTCATAAGATAATGAGAGATTTGTCTTCCCAAAAATGGATGGTAAGATTAAAATTTTTAACACAAATTGAGGTAGAAGTTGGAGCAAGGGTGACAGGATTGAAATAAGCGAGCCAGGGGATTAAATGAGAGTCTACTAACTCAATGATGCTAATATTTTCCATAATTTTTTGTTTTGTAGCAGATGTAAATCTTTCATCTTGTGGAATTTGATAAGATTTTCATTAATCAATATTCAAGTTTCCCCTATCTTTTGTATTTTAAGTTTAGAAACAAATAAGCTATTTTATCCTTGTTTTTTACCTAACTGCCCCTGCCTTTACTTTTTTTTTCCAAATGAGGTTCTTTCCTATAATTGAATGAGGCATATAAACCTTTGCAATTTGTTTTTGGTTATGTTTCTAAAGTAATGAAGTTTTAGGGATGTAATCTCAGTAGACGGATCAAGAGATACAAAAGGGATAGAAACATTGTTGGCAATAGCTAGAGAGGAACAAAAAGTGAACCAAGAGCAACTTCAAAAGTTTTTGCTGCAGAAAACAAAAATAAAAGTTCTCTTGGGTAACAAATGAGGTTGTATTCAAGTTCATTTTCTTGCAAAGCATGGAGTCATAATTTTATTTTGGATTTACTGCTAGAAAATTTTGCTTTAGTAATGTTCAACAATTAATTGTGTTTGATTAGGATGAAATATGAGGGAGATGTAATAGCAAATTCCAGATGACTCTTTCCTATGTAGAAGAGTTGAAGAATTTTAGTCTAGAGAATTGTTTTCAACTAGATGAGGAACAAGACTGCTCCTCCTTGAAACCAGAAGATTCTCATCATCCATTTCATTCCCAAATCCATCTTCTCCATATGTACATTTTCGCAGGTTGCCACTTATTTAGTGCATTTTTTTTAGATTTGGGAGATAAATCAATTACACCCCAAATAGTATGCATGACAAGTTTTGCAGAAATTGTGAAAATCCTCTGGACTGCAAATTTATGATTTTAAAAAATTTGAGTGGTCCCATGTTGGGGGCAACTATAAAGAACTTATGTAGATAGGTGGTCCCATAGTTTATTTAATTTTTATCAATTGCAAAAAATAGAATCTCCTCCTGAAAACATGGAGTGCGCACTGCATAGGGAGACTTGTTCCAGCGACTCAAATGGATGGGGGGTTGTAAATGTTTGTTTTTGCATTCCATGTTTTTAGGCCATCTATCCACAAAGAACTTGTTGCAGATGTTTTTCCCTCCAATTGCAATTCTTTCCAGAATAAATGATTGGAAGACTTGGGACTCAGGGTAGCTAATTTCTCTTATGAATTTGTAACAAATTTGATATGTGCAAATAGAATCTTTCAATGTAATGCTTCATCTATATTCCTACACTTACACTATCAATTGCATCCCTTATCAACATCAGCTAAAATAATTATTTATCCCTCTAAATCAAATAAAAGGGAGCATACTTTAATTGCAACATTTAAAATATACTCTTCTTCGAGAAAATGGAACATACTTTAATTGCATTTTTTCTAGATTTATTGCTACTTGTTTTCTATCCTCTTGAGAATTTGATGGTTGTATGTTCGTTCATATGTCCTAGAGGATGATAGTGCTTGTTTTGCTACTAAAGGGCATTGTAGCTTAGAATAATACAGTAGAAACTAATAATTTTAGTAAATAACAACAAAGATATTCATGAAAGTACTTCAAAATTAGTTGTCACCTTTGAATGTAGACAAAGAATATTAACTTTCATTTAAATAGCTTGTGGTTATTTATCATAATGAATTCTAGTGATCCTTGTTTTTCTTAGCTAGACTACACTAGATTAATTAGACAAACTTTATTTCTTGCATTAATCCACTTATAAAATCTGCAAATGTATGGAAGTTTTCATGTATTCATGTTTAGTTCAAATAAAATAGTCTGCAAAATGCTACCACTCATGATATAGGATTTGCAAATATGTATGTACGAATTTGTAACAAATTTGAAGTGTAGAGATAGAACCTTTAAATGTAATGCTTCATCTATATTCCTACACTTACAAAACCAATCACACCCATTATCAACCAATTACAAAAGTAATAATTATCCCTCTAAATAAATTAACATATACCCTTCGGCGTACACATTGCATTGTACACATGCGATTGTTAGTTTAAATCCGTGGGCTTGTTTTATACGGGGTGTCTTTAAAAAAAATTACGTAGTGTTTTAACATATAAGCCTTTACTATTAAAAAGTAAAGCCTTTTAAAACATACGCGGCCTTTTATTATAAAGCTAAGCCTATATAAAAATAAAAATTTTAAATTAAAATTTTTATGATCTAAATTATATGTTTAAAAGTGGTAATTCCTTTTTTTTTAAAGTAAACTTTTATTATTAGGTCTTTCATTAAATTCTGACCTAATTTTTAGGTGCTTTTTAAATATAATTAGATCTTAATTAATTATTATGATTTAATTATTATTATAATTAGGTTTTAATTAAAATTTTAAAATTTAATTGTTCTTTTATTTAAAGGGCTTAAATTTTTTTGGGCATCTAAATTAAAATTATAAGTTCTTTTAATCCTTTGATTAGGAGATTAAATTAAAATAGTCATTTTTAACGTTATTATCGATATTTTTGTCTTTTTATCTTTTAAAATTAAGTTAACTGGATGTTTCCAAAAAGTCGATTTCTTAGCGTTATTGGCTACTTTTTCTCTAATCGTGTGTTGAAGTGTTTTGCAACATTTCTAGCATGATTTTGCCTTCTAGGAGCCTTCGTTGCATCCTAAAGGTTATCTAGACTCGTTTCGAGTCGTATTAAGCATTATAATAACCCTTGTTATTGCTTACGGACTAGTGAGTGCGTCCACCACAGTCTTGTGGCAAGGGGGGTTCTAGTGCGACGTGAGAAGCTATTTCTCACACGAGACTGTATTTTGTAGTCATTTTTATGTGCCCTTAGAACAACACTCTAATCCCATGTGCATGTCAACCTATCACCCAACGGGTGCTGGGTGCTCACCTGAGGCACTCACGGGCACCGAGCCCCTCCTTTATGTGAGCATTGTGAGAATATGATGCCATTGATAACAGATTAAATGTAAAAAAGTAAATGATCATGCATACATTTGAAGGCATAGGATGAGTTATTATATCAATATACCCATTCAGATAAGAGAAACATCATACAGAGAGCAGATTTGAGTCATGACATAAAGAAAAGATACTAGGGTTTGCACCCATGAACAATATATTCAAAACATATATTTATATTGATCATAGTTCCAGTAACCACATTACATTCAAAAGGGTCATAACAGACCAAATGTATCAAGACATACATGACTCATGTATCAGAGACCCTAGCTATGCTTCCCATATTACATAAATTTTCACAGACCCATCCCTCTAGATATGATATCATTCCTACAACCCTCTAATGGTAACCCCATTCCTTAGAACCTCATACTCTTTTCTGCAAGGCTTCACCTTTCATCCTCTCTATGATTATCTAAAGCTTCCCCTCATCAACCTCTCTCCATTCAGGTGTGTCTTCCTTTTCCCTCTAGAGCATCTCTATAAATAGGTTTATAACCCACCACCATGCCTTCGTCTAGAATCAGATTGCTTGCAAAGTGTCCATATGGTCCTCTAATGGAGCATGCTTCTTCTGATCCGAGCTCTCCACTTGCTGCAATGATGCCTTTCAGGGAATGTTCTATGCATGGGATATTCTTTCCTTGACCACCAAGTCACCAGGCTTGGCACCTTATCCAATTAGCACACCTAGTTGGGTCACATTTTTTCTCATGTGATTCTTGGAGATCTGAATATGGCTAAGTCTTGAGATCCTTTGTTTTTCCTTGCGCGTGCCATGGTTTCTACTAAACCCTTCTAAAACCCCTGTCCTACGTGTTTTTCCCCTGCACGCCCTTCTTCTTTACTGGTCCCACGTGTGCATGCACCCTTTGGTACTTAGCCAATATTTTGAGGCCCAACATCACCCCACACTAAGTTTTTTCTCCATCCTTAGAAACATCCTCTCTCCAAATAATAGAGAATGGTAGGACCTTGAATGGTTGGAATAAAGAATGAAGGAATGAAGAATGAGAAATGGAAGAAATAAAGAATGGAGAAATGAAGAAGAATATGTTTATTATTGAATAATGAGTGGGAAATCCTTCCTAATATATCCCTCAATCTTCTCCCAAGCATCCACTTCACCCTGCGCCTATTAACAAAGGTCACCTACTAGGGTGCTTACCTCATCAAAACTTAGTTCATCATCCTTAGCATTCAGTGTACTCACAATGTCTTCCAACTATTTTCCAAGGTCATCCAATGCATCCATCCTGCGGGTGATCTGGGGATATAATTCCTTAAGCCAATTTTTGATCGAGCCTCGTAAGGTCTTGATGGCTTCTGACTTCTTCTCTACCTTGTCCAGGATCTTATCCCACTCTTCCCTATTTCCCTTATTCTTCTCCTAAAACTCCTTGAGATCTACCTCATGTGTAGCAACTAGAATGCTTGTTACTCTATCTCTGTCAGCGCAATTATCATAAGCAGCTTCAGCTATCTATGTAGTGGCCTTTACAGTGGCAAGGAGCTTAGTGTATCGAGTGACTATCTCCACAACCTTCTATTTTCCTCTTTCTCCTGGTGCACTAGTGCCTCTTCTGCTGATTCTAAGGTGAGTGGTTACCTTTCCATCATAAGGATGCGAGTCAAATCTTCTAGGCATTTCAAGGTTGACTTGTATTTTTGTTCAAGCAAATTCAAATCTGGATGCTTCAAGACAATAACATCTGTAATCATCTCAATTTTCTTGTATACCTCACACACCTTTTCCTTTTCCTCCCTCAGCTCGTGCCTTAACTGTGCGTTGATCAACTCTTCCTGCTTTAGATCCTTTCTCTTTTCAATGAGCTCCTCATTTTTCTTCTCCAATTCTCCTTCTAGGAATCTCACCCTGTCATTCCTCCCAAAGATTCTTGCCTCCACCTCAACCGAACACCTTGTTGAGTGCATTATAGACTGCTCATCAACAACTATTGAGCACTCACTAGTGGGTTTATTCCTTTTGTCTCTTACATCATCATCATCACCCCTTGGCTTACTTCGAACTCAAGTTCATTGACGTGGGACTCAAATGCCCAAGATAGCATTTTCCTAGTTCGGGGTACGTTCCCTCTTCCTTCAAATGAAGACCATGCAATGAGTTTGTCTATAGGAACAGTGCTCTGGAAACATGCGTGTAATACCTTATTTGGGTCATTGATGTAGCTCATCCCTTGCCCTTGCACCACTACCACACCTTTTCCTCCTGTGCACGCTGCTTTTGGAAAGCTCACTGCTAGGCTGGGATCTCCACCCATGCTTCCATACTCCTTCCCTATGCTTTCCTCCTCTATTTCCTTGAGTATCTCATCAGTGCTTCACTCCACTTCCTGCTCCACTAAATTCTCTATTATGCCCGCTACTTCTCTTTCTGCAGCCTCTTCTATCTGCTCCTTGGTGAGGCTGGGGGTCCTCTGATCCTTAGTATTTACTTCTTCACTCTCCCCTTTTCCTTGAGCACCTTCCTCTTCTTCACCCTTTTCTTCACTTCTTTCTTCCTCTGAGTCATGTACATCATACACGGGATGATCCTGAACTTCTTCATCCTCATCATCATCTCTTTTTCCCCTGTAGGCCTCCAAGCTCTCCATCTCTTCTGAGTCTTCCTTCTCTGATATCTTCTGCTTCTTCTTAATTGGGGATTCTTCCTTCCTCTTCCTCTCTAGCAGGTGATTACTTCCTTGGTGACTCTTCTTTCTCTGGTACCTCTTCCACAGGTGTCTTTTCCTTCTCCTTGATGGGATACTTCTTCCTACGTGCGTATGTGCTCGGCTTGGCGCCTGACTCTGGCGCGCCCATAGATTGTGTTGTCTGCACACTTGGTGCTTTCTTCTCTGGTGCCTCTTCCCTCTCCCTTTTCCTTGGCATGGCCTTCTTCCTACCAGTGGGATCCTCTGGGATGGAGACATCATTCTCCAAGTAAGTTTCGTTTTCATACTTGGGCCTAATGCACAAGTATACTCTTACTGCGGTTCTTCCAGCAATTGGCAGCGTCATGGGTTTTTTCATGCACACCTCATGGGAGACATACTTCTCCCCATAAGCATGCTTCTTGGGTATATGAGATTTCTCCGTAATTTGTAGTCGTCATGTTCCATGTTGCTAACGTCAAACCTTAGTATTTTAGCTTCCTTGAAGTGGTTGACCCCTACTTGGAAATACTGTGCAGTGAAAGAGAAGGGTAATTTACACCATGGGCTCTTGGTCCCATCTGATAGAGTGAACCTGCCAATGCAAAAGTGTTGATAGACAATGAACTCAGCTTCTCCATCTACTAGTGTTGGCAACTGTTCAGGTATCCTCCACTCAGCCCCAAATGCATCATGCATTCACTTGTACCATTTCTCCAGGTGCGCCTTGTGGGTGGCCATCATGGTGTCACATGTGTATTTTTCAAACCTCTTCATGGGGGAGGGGTCTTCATCTGGATACTCCCATATGAAACTTCTCTGGCCCATCGGGCACTCCAATTTCTAAGAAGATGATGGTGAGAAGAACATTTCCAGACATTATCTTCTCTCCTTCTTGCGCGGTGCTGATGATCTCTTCTACAATGTAGGTGAACAAGTTATAGATGGTCCCTTCTAAAATTTTCCGACACACATTCAACCATGCCTTGTTTACCTGTGTCCACCTCTCTTGACCATTCAACTTGGTTACTAGGCATGCATGACCATCCTCATCACTGGGTCAGAGATATCAGGATGTCAAAGTAGTGAGACCCCTTCTTATAGTCATACTCCTCCATGGTCTTCTTAATAGCCTCTTTATCCTCTAGGTCATCATCTAACGAATCTCCTTCGCAGAGCAGGCCAGTAAACTTAGAGATGAGTTGGGGAGTTATGTGCATTCTGTGGCCCACAAAGTAGAAGTGGTCCTCATGCACGCGTGACATCAACCATTGGTATAGCCACTCGGGCTTGCCAAAATAGGGAAACTCGTAAAGTTGCAGCAACCTGGCCTTCTCCAATTTTACCTTCACCTCATCATTGTAGATTGGCATCCCTTCTGGTGTCCTCTTATCTATTGGATGAACCAGTTCTAATGCCATTTCCTTCTCTGTGGTACTTGTGTGATGGTTGTAGTCACTCACGGCCATCTTCCTCACATGGGATACCCATTCTTTCCCAAGTAACACTCCATCTGGGTATTGCATCTCTGCATACCACTCCTCATTGAAACTAGTGGTGGCAGTTTGTTTTCCTTTTCCCTTTCCCTTCTTAGGTGAAACAGTTTCCTTCTTTGGTGCCATCTTCTTGTTGGGTTAAAAAAAACTCTTCCTTGCTCCTCTTCCTCACTCTACTCAAATTTGTGGCTCAACTTCATGAAAAATCCTTCTATTCCCGTGCCCTAGTTACAGAACCCTAACCTTGGAAAACTCTTCCACAAGACAACGTACTCTACTGAAACCTCCCTACGCCCATGTACTCCTTCCACTCTGGTTCACAGGTCACCCTAGTCACGCACTTCATATTTTCACTCTTCTTCCTTCACACAAATATTTCTTCGTGGATGCCCTAGTTCGCAAGAGCTCTTCAATCTCATAATAGAAAGGTAAATAATGATGTGCCCAACCCTTTACTTATAGCTTTTTGCCTATCTCTCGTAATAAATGTTATGCCACCTACCAATGTACTTAGCATTAAATGCATCTTTTTCCACTAAATCCAACCTTAAGCATTCTTACCCATGTGCCCAATCCTGCGTGAAAAATCCTTACAACCTTCTGGCATGCAAAAATCCTTACTGACTGAAGATTCTTACGTGCACGTCCGCAGTGCCGAAGGCACTTCTTCTATCCTTGACCTAATTTTTTCCCTCACCTACCTCATGTTATTCTTGCTTCTCATCCTTTGTATGTGGTCCTTGTAAAGCCTTATCCTGACACCAAAATTTCTCATCCACCTTTTTCCATGTGCACTCTCCTACCTTACACACTTTTGATATTTTAACCCAGGCCATTAAAACACAACTTTCACTTCCAACCTCTATTTCACTTCGCTCTACTCCACCCCACACTAAAATAGATGTGTGGCCCTCTGTGCATACACAACCCTTTTGAAAGTAATAAGTGGTTACCAATGCACAAGGTGTGTAAAAAACAACACAACAGAAAGGAACAAGCAACAAGAAAGGGAAACACAAGGAAAAAAAATGCATTAAGGGAAATCCTAGGCTAACTGGAAAAACTACCTTATTTACAAACACAAGACTTATTTATAGTAGGGCTTCAGCCTACTCCCATTGAAATGGCCTGGTAGTCTCGTCCCATCCAATGCTTGTAACTGGAAAGCACCTGAATCAAGGATGTACGAGATGATGTATGGTCCCAACCAATGGACTTTCAACTTCCCAGGATGGCACAAAAATTTAGAGTCATATAACAAAACCATCTGCCCAACCTCAAATTGTTTGTTTTTGATATGATGATCATGCCATGATTTTTTTCTTTCCTTCTCTATCTTTTGACTCCATCTAGCAAGTGATCACCTTTCATCTAGCTGCATTAATTTATCAATCCTCTCTTCAAGTGCTTGTTCATCAGCCAATCCTCCTACACGTGCTATACACAATGATGGTAACATAAATTCAACTGGTAAAATAGCCTCCATGCCAAATACCAATTGAAATGGTGTGGCCTTGTTCAACCTCTTATAGGTTGTCATGTATGCCCATAGAATGATGATACCTTGTCATCCCAATCTTGTCTTCCAACATCACAAATTTTGGTTAACGTGTGACTTAGTATTTTGTTAAATGCCTCAGTAGTTCCATTCACTTGGGGATGATAAGGGGTGGTCTTGTGATGGGCCACCATAAACTCTACCAATAGAATCCTGACCATTTCATTCAGAAAATGTGTACCCCTATCACTAGTCAGGCTTAAAGGACATCCATACCTATTGATTATGTTCTCCCATAAAAATCTAGCTTTGTCACTGTAGTGCAATCCTTTGTAGGTGTTTCCTCTACCCATCTTGTCAAGTAATTAGTGCAAGTGATGATGTAACGTGAGCCAGTCCTTCACATGGTAGGTGAAATAGGTCCTACAAAGTCAATTGCCCATTTTTCAAATGGTTCTACACTGGCTATTGGTCTTATGGTAATCTCATCCCTCCTTCCAGGTTTTCCAAGGCATTGGTAATGGTCACAGGCCTTGCAAAACTCAATACAATCCTGGTAGATACTCTCCCACCAAATCCCTACAAGTAGAATCTTCCACATGGTTGCATTTCCTACATAGTGTCCTCCTGCAATCCCACCATGTGCTTCTTCCATAATTGCAATGCACTCATGTTCTAATACGCATCGACGCAGAACCTCATCTCAGCCTAACTTGTACAAATATCCACTAATCAACATGTAGGGCACGACACGTATAGCCAACTATTTTCTCTCCAAAGCCTTCATTCCTTCTGGCACCACACCTATTTTAAGAAACGCTGTAATATCCTCTAAGTTAGAGGGTGCATGCCATAACCTAAATAGTTGCACATCTTGCATGGTATCCTCAATGCTCTATGCATCCTCCCCTGAGTCAATTCTTGATAAATGATCAGGTCCTGAATTACTCTTTCCTAGTTTTACCACAACTGAAAACTCAAATTCTTGAAATAATAGGACCCAATGGCATATGCACCCTTGCAAAATGGGCTTGTTCACCAAGTACTTCAATGCCATGTGGTCCATGTAGAATATGAATGGTGTTGCCAGTAGATACTTCCTGAAACTTATGCAGGCATAGATCATTGACAATGCCTCATGCTCAGTAGTTGTGTAATTTTGTTCTGCTGGTGTCAACTTCCAGTTTGTAAAACAAAGGGGGTGATCAACAATCCCCTCACCAGGTTGTGCTAGTACTACTCCAATGGTTGTCCCTGAGGCATCAACATGCACATGGAAAGGCTTATCCCAAGAAGGAAACCATAAAATGGGCACATTGGCAAGTCTATCCTTCAAAGTGTTAAATGCCAATTGTTGCGCCTCTCCCCAGTGAAAGGTACTCTTGTGTTTTAATAACTTCTCCAATGGCATGGTGATCTTGGCATATCCCTTAATAAATTTCCTGTAGTATCCCATATGTCCAAGGAATCCATGCACTATGCTCTGACTGGTAGGCTCCCCTAATCCCACAATAACTGCAACTTTGGCAGGATCCACAAGCAAACCTTCCTTACATATAATATGCCCCAACAGGGTTCCAAATGGAGTAGCAAAAACACACTTCTTAATGTTGAGGGATATCCTCAACTACCAACATCTCTCAAACATCAGCCTCAAATTGTCACAATGATCTTTTACTAGTCCATACATAGTCCAGTCATCCAGGTAGACTTGCAGAAACTTATGAATGAAGTCCTGAAATGCTTGTACCAAAATGCACGAGAACACAGAAGGTGCATTCTTCAATCCAAAAGGCATGACCGTGTAGGAAAATATTCCCCATTCAGTGGTGAAATTCATCTTCTTCTGGTCTTCCTTTGCAATCCTAACTTGGTGATACCCTGAGAACCCATCCATGAAGGAATAGACCTCGCGCCCGGCTACTCCTTCCAGAATTTCTTCAGTGAAGGGGGTTGGAAAAGGGTCAATGACACACACTACATTCAGGTCCCTGTAATCAACACAGATCCTTATCCTTTCATCCTTCTTAATGCTTATGACCATTGGACTTACCCATTTTGATTCCTCCATAACTTCAATGATGCCTGAAGTGATCATCTTGTCTATCTCTTCCTTGACCCGTACGCAAAATTTGGATTCATCTGATACAGGTCTTCTGGATTAGGAATGCACCTTCATTCAATTTGATCCTAATTTCCCCCAAGGAGTGGCAAACACTTTTAGGTTCATGGTACCGCATGGGAACAATTCCTGAAACTTGCGCAAAAGTTCAATGATCTTAGAAACCTCTTTCTCCGACCAATAATCCCCAATGATAGCTTCCTTAGGTTCTTCCTCTGAACCAATGTTAACCTTATTTTTTTTCAAGGGCTCATGGTAAGCACACACTTCACTCATCAGCACTATCCATGACTTCACGCATACCTTCAATATGGTTAACATCCAAACTCTCCATCTCTTCGTCATCTATTACATAGACCATCTTTCCTTTTTCTTTTTCCATTCACACGCACTCAAGTTGTATCTCCTTTGATTCTTCCTCCTCAAAGCACATCTCCAAACTAGGTTCACCTAATAAATCCAGTATCATATCCTCCATCATAGCACTATCTCCCATTGTAAGGCACTTGACCACTTGCAACACCTTATCCACTGATGGCTTTGTACTCTGATACTCAAAATCTTGAATGAGATCAGCCGCCAACTCCTGCCAATTCCTTGTCTGATGGCACATCTCTGAGTGAATATACCATGCACATGCACAACCTTGTAAGGTGGAATAAAACTTATGCACCCATAAATAAGGTGTAAAATATTTTGTGCCTTCCATCCAGGCCTTCTCACATGCTTGGACGTGAAATGAGGTGGGTTTTTTTCCATGGTAGTCTTGTATGATAGTGGGTGCATTGCTTCTGGAGAACCTAACAGAGAACATGACTCTCACCTCATGCCACTCTAGAAGGCTATCGTAATGTGTTTCCCACCAACATGTTGTAGTCCCAAGTAGGTTATAACTGAGCATCCCTCTTCTTTCATCCTCATTTCTCCACTGAGCCTCCATCTCCCGCAAGAAATCATCAGGGTTGGCTCCTCCAGAGTAACTTGGTAACTTCTTCCCTCTCAGGTGCTTGAACTGAGCATGTTCCTTTATTACCCTTGTCACAGAGCCTCTTAACTATCACCCAACTAACTCATAAGTCCTGTGCACCCAATTGTCACATGCTATGTTGGTTGTATCACTCATAGACTGAGCATCTTCAAACTGAATAACCCCTTCTGTAGGATGAATTACTTCAGGGTCCCTGATAGAGCACACATAGATTCTGTCAAGGAATTCCTCTCCCAAGGGCTCAGTATAGGGTGCTGACTTCCCATCCGTCAAAGGGATGATAACCCATTCTTCCTTGTTCTCAAAACTGATATACCCTTTGTTAAACCATAGGTCAGCATTGTTTTTGTAACACCAGGGGCACCCAAGAAATGCTGGAAAGTTATCCACCTTGGCTAGCGCCAAGACTTCAAAGTCTCCAGTGAACTTGGCCCCTTGAATAGTGATAACCACATCCTTCAAGACACCAATGGGCATTGCCTTCATCTTGTTCACCATATACAACACATTCAAAGATGGATGTAATGGGGGCCTTCCCATTTGATGCCAAGCATCTAGAGTGAGAACATTGACCTCTGCACCCATGTCAATCAAAATATTTCTTAGAAGCCAACCATATACAACAACATTCAAAGTTATCTCTTTTTCATAGTCAAGGCTATGGGGAGGGAGGCTAACATGCAGAACCTACCTCTTGCGCTCTCCTCCATCGCATGGTACCTTCTCCCTTAGCCATTCTCCTAGTAAGGGAATGATATTATCTTGCCTTAACATCTTGCATACTTCCCTAACCTCATCCAGATCCTTCTGTAGAGCCTCAACATTCTTCCTTTTCTCTAACTGCCTTGACTACTCCTTCAGACACTGGATCTCTCCTTGTAGACTCTGAATCACATCCATGGTTTCTTGATACACCTCCTTCTGATGAGCAGGGTCTAGATACTTTCCATGTACCACTTCTTCCCTTGTAACCAGTGTTCTTTGTCTTGGTATCTCCCTGGCATGTGTAGCCTCTTCTCACGTCATCACCAATACAGGTTCTTGTCCTAACTCACGCACACTCTTGGCATCCACTATGAGTCAACCTTCTTTATGCTTACCATCCCAACACCTTTGTCTTTCTGGTGTTGCTGGCTCATGTGCTCAAATAGCTCAGGGAACTCCTCATACTTATGTTTCTTTCCACACCACGAGCATTAGAACAGATCAAGACACTCACACTTATAATGCTCTGTAGACCCACAGTTATAATAGGTTCCTCACATGAACTCACTTCTTCCTCCATGACTGCCATGACCATGAAATCCTCCATGGAAACCTCTTCCACATGCCCCTCCATCTGCATGCCCTTCATAGTGGTGATCATCATCCTTGGAACTACTTGCAAGGCTGGTCTGGCACACACCAAGATCAATGACATCATGTATCTAGTCAATCAACCTACAATCCTTGGTGTCATGGGTAGTAGAGGTACAACTATTGCAATAGCAAGACACATTCTTATGGATCACACGCTGTAGTAGTGGACACCTACTTGCATCATGATCCCCATGGAAAATCTCATAGTCCACCATCATGGCACATACTGACCTTCAAGGAAAACTGTCCTTTGTGTGCCCCTCTATCTCACAATCCATGCACCATAGACCACTGTGAGTCTCATGCACCAAGTTTGTAGATAGTTTTTCTAGCTACTTGGCCATTGCAGCAATTTGAGCCTCAAGGAAAGGGCTAACACTGGTATCTATGCTTCTAATAGCCTCAGCACATAGGGAAGCCTCCAAGGCCTTGCACAGGTCTATGAATGTCTTGTGTGAAAGCACTCTCCTAAATGGTGTTATCAACCCTCCAAAAAACCACTGAGCATGCTGAGAAGGATGAATATCATAAGATAGTTTTGACAAGAGAGTCTTAAAACACATGTCATATTCCCACACACTCTCTGTCATTCCCTACTAGATCTCTTTCAAAGCACTAATGCTCTTTTTCTCAAACTCAGGGATATGGAATTCAGCTAAGAAGGCATTCCGCAACACGGTGTAATCTACCACCATCTGATGGGGGTCATACTTCTGGTACCAACTATGCACACGCCCCTGCAACATCATTACAAAATGACTTGCCTTTTGCTCCAGGGTAGTGATCCCCTTTGCGCACCATAGCAATTCACACTTGTGCACATGCTCTGTAACATCCTCAACACCCTTGTAATATGGTAGATGTAAGGACATCTCAAAAAATACTTGTGGAGGTGGCTGAGGTCCTTGTCCTCCTGATCCATAACCTTGATTCCCTTTGGTGTTTCCTCCACCACTAGATCCACTGGATCCACCAGGTCCTATCCCTCCTGATCCTCTAGATCCTCTAGATCCACTAGGTCCACCAGGTCCTCTAGCTCCTACTCCACCAGATCCTCCTCCTGTAGCTGTAACAGGCTGAAGTGGCTATGCCTAGCATTCCCAATGTTCCATTGAACTGTGCGCCAACGGTTTGTGATATTGCTCCACTACCAGACATGTATGTCGTGCCACTCCCAGATGTGATACCCAAACTTTGTGTACTTTCACTTTTCCCAAAAATCCCTCCAAACATAGGAATTTTTTGTGCAGCCATAGATGTCCCAAATGAGAAGTTATACCTCCTAGGTGTAGATTGGTCACTTCCACCGATACCAACTGGGTTAGCAATACTTGTTTCTTGATTTGGAAAACTAAGCACCAGGGGTTGGTCACCAAGTGGGTTTAGATGCATGCACGAATGACAGCTCTCATTTCTCCACACATGAAATCTCATTAGAAGCTGAAGGGGTTTCTCTCCCACGCTTTCCAAGATGGGGTAGCACAGACTGCTCAGGTTCCACGTCCTCTGCGTGAACCTCAATTCCTTCCCGCAATGTCTACCTCCATAGATCCATCACTCCCATAACCTCGTGTTGTCTAGCCAACTCCCTTTCATGTGCTTCACTATACTTGAGTCATCTCTCTTCCCTCTCCTTTTCCGCCGTAAGGTCTTCCATCTTCCTCCACCCTAGCTTCCTCACCCAATGCTTAGAGAAGCTTAGCCGGCCATAGGGAATGCCTCCAAACTTAGTGTAATGATCAAGATCTTCATAGCCAATGGGATAGCTCACAAAAATGATCCTCTAGGTTCCCTTAGGAACTCAAACTCAATAACCTCTAGACAAGAATATGTAGAAATGGTATTCCAGGGTATAACTGGTCAGACACTCTTCTCCACCAGTGATCAACAACACATGTCCAAGTCAGATCCACATCCTGTAGCCTCTAGTAATCATCTTGGGTCCACACGCATGATCTATAGTACCAACTTGATCTGGATGCATATGCTGAGAGCCATTCATACAATTCTACTAGAAAACAACAAAAGAAGGTCTCATACAACTCATGATATAGGTGTTCTTCTACCCATTTGCGTGCATCAAACTCAGGTCCAATACTAAATATTTGAGAAAACTCATCCTCTGTGCTTTTAAACCATGCTTCGACACTTTCCAAGGTCAAGCGCTCTGTCATCACACATCATTCTCACAACAACTTTGAAAAGAGGTCCCGACAATGGAACCAAGATGTAGTCATTTTTATGTGCCCTTAGAACAACACTCTAATCCCATTACGTGCTAGCCTATCACCCAGTGGGTGCTTGGAACTCACCGCGAGGCACACGTGGTGCCAAGCCCCTCCTTTATGTGAGCATTGTGAGAAGATGATGCCATTGATAACAGATTAAATTTAGAAAAGTAAATGATCATGCATACATTCTAAAGGAATAGGATGAGTTATTGTATCAAGATACCCATTCAGATAAGAGAAACATCATAAAAAAAATAGATTTAAGTCATGACATAAAGAAAAGATACTAGGGTTTGCACCCATGAACAATATATTCAGAACATATAATTATATTGATCATAGTTCTAGTAACCACATTACATTCAAAAGGGTCATAACAGACCAAATGTATCAAGACAAACATGACTCATGTATTAAAGACCCTAGCTATGCTTCCCATATTACATAAATTTTCATAGACCCATCCCTCTAGATATGATATCATTCCTACAACCCTCTAATGGTAACCCCAACCCTTAAAACCTCCTACTCTTTTCTGCAGGGCTTCACCTTTCATCCTCTCTATGATGATCCTGAAAAATTCCCCTCATCAACCTCTCTTTTTTCAGGTGTGTCTTCCTCGCTGTAGAGCATCTCTATAAATAGGTTTAGCACCCACCGCCATGCCTTCCTCTAGGAGCAAGATTACTTGCCAAGTGTCCATGTGGTCCTCCAATGGAGCATGCTTCTTCTGATCCGAGCTCTCCACTTTCTGCAATGATGTCTTTCCTTGGAATGTTCCATGCATGGAATATTCTTTCCTTGACCACGAAGTTACTAGGATGGCATCTTATCTACTCAACATGCCTAGTTGGGTCACATTTTTCCTCAAGTGCTTCTTGGAGATCCTGATATGGCTAAGTCCTGAGATCCTTTGTTCTACCTTGTGTGCGCGTCCATGGTTTCTACTAAACCCTTCTAAAACCCTTGTCTTGCAAACTTTTCCCCACACGCCCTTCTTCTTTACTAGACCATGCGTGCACACACCCTTTGGTACTTAGCCAATATTTTGAGGGACTTTCATTCGGAACTTTCTTCGATATTTTGATCCTCCTTCTTCCATTTATGGATCTTCTAATGAAATTTTATCTATGGAGGAAAGTGAGTTCACCGATAATTTTTCTTAAGAAGGACAACCCACACATATTTATGTGTATGCTCCTTCAAAACTTAGTATTTCTCCTATCATAGTTCCTAGCAACTCTCCTCCCCAGGACTCTTTGGTTGAATTCTCACTCGCACATCATACTAATTCATATCTTAGGTTTTCCCCTTCATGAACATCTACATATTCCATTGATTCTAGCTTGGAGATCCTTCCATCCCCTATTGCTTCTGTAGACCTCGATATTTCTTCTTCACAAGGTTCATATAATCCCCCACAATAGGACATTAATTTCCTTAACTCATACTTGGATGATATGCTTGAGGATACCGACATCGCAGTGCAACGTATTCTTCCTCCACCTATTACCTCTTCAGAGATCAGATTTGCTACCACACTAGCTTCCACCGAATCTCTACAGTAGCATGTTCATTCACCCCTTCAGGGCTTTCTTCCACTGCAACTCAACCCTATTGATGATATATCTGTATTTACGCACTCTTACCTTATGGAGTTTGATATGATTGTCTCTACTTCCCTCAATATAATGTCTCATTCCCATGCTGGGCCACCACCCGAGACACTCCATGTTCCTCCTCCCTCGTCCACTGATTGTTGACCTTCCATCCCTTCATATTCCTTGGGAGTTTATCAGAAATCATCTTTCAGAGGAGCTGGATATTTCCCTTCTTCTTCTCATCTTCTCCTTCTTATAGAAATATTGTAGTTTGTACATGGGTAGCTTATCAGGCCTTAGTTTCTGGGACCCATTTGACGCATCTTTCTTAGGTTTCTTAGGTGAGTCTTTTGTCTCTTATGAGTGGGTGCTTTCCCTCCTGGCTTCTCTCCACTTCTTGAGATCCGTATTGGTCATGGGTGCCTCATAAAGCCTAGTTTTTGGGACCCATTTCTCCCCTCTTATTATTTTCTAGAAAGATCGGTGTTTGTACATGGGTATCTTATTAGGCCTTTAGTTGTCAGGACCCATTCAACACATCTTTCTTACATCGTCAAGGGGAGTTCTTCTTCTTTTCTGACTAGCCGTGACCTATACCTCAGCTTCGATGAAGGGGGGATGTTGGTGTGAGGAATATTATTTTCACCTATTTATTTATTAGGTGATTTTACCTCACCCATGGTGAGTCGTCTCACGTAGGTGAGATCATAGATCATAGGGTTGTATATGACACATGGAAATTCTGTCATATGCGTCATATGAGTTATATGATAGATTAAGTCATATAATTTTTCATATGCATCAATATGTGTCATAAGAGTTACATTCCCTATTTGTAATTTTAACTTTTCTTTCCCTCTTACAAGGAATTATTGTTTTACATGGGAGTTACTAGAACTCCTATTTGTACCCTTTTTTGATCTATGAGCATGGTTGGACACACCGTTGTATTTCTGCACTCCTTTTGATTTATGGTTAATCTCTTGCTAATTCTTAGAGCTCATCTTCGATTATGTTGGAGTGTAAAAATCTTGATGTTCATGTATTTCTGTTAGATTCTTGGAGCTCAATCTCACTGGTTTTGGTACTTGTGTTACTCACCCTACTAGTTGCTAATTAATCTTCGTTTTTTATTTCTCTCTCTCCTTATGCAAGCTTTGGACCATATTAGAAAATGTGTTTGCTTCACTTTTCCTTGATTTCATGCTTTTCTCGTTGATTACTTGGAGGAAGTTTGCAATATCATTTGAGTGCAACTCTATCGTTGTGCATGTCGTTCTGTGAGATCTTCAAGCTCTATCTCTCATCATCATGCCTAGAGTCATCCTTTTTATCCAAATATTCTGACATGACTATCTTAAACTCACTCCTCATTTTGAACACCTTCTTATCTTTCCTTTTAGGAGCTTGAAACCTACTACTGTACCTTGGATATTCACTTTGATATAAAAATATAGAAATATGACCCTGCTTATGAAAATTGTAGCACATAACACTATTTCTATCTCTAAACTGATATGCATTTAGGTTCCAACCATAATCCACAACTTGATGACCAATTTCATGACAAGAGTAGCATTGACCTTTGATAGAATCTCCATAATTCCATGAGTACTCATTCCTTTAGGATCTCTTCTTGCATTCTCGAGCTCTATGACCAAATTCATGACAAGGATAGCAATAACCATTGAAATAATGGCCATACATTATTGCATTGGGTTTTCTAACAGGGTTAGACTTCTTTGAATCATTTTTTTTCATTTTCCTTCGTGTCTTCTTGAGCGCTTAATCCAAACTTTTCATCTATGTGATTGCCTTTGAAAACTAAAATTGTTTTGTCATTTGTTGATCTTTGACTATCCAAGATCCCATCTAGAGCCTCAGATCTCTTCTCTAATCTTTCATACATCTTTAACTTGTTGGATGCTTCTTCTAACTCTGCTTTCAAGGATCTCAACTTATATACATACTTGAGGAAAGATTCTTATTTTACCTTTAGGGATTTTGTCACACTCTTAACTTGAGATTCTAATTTTTTTATTTCTTGACCATGCTCAACCTCCATGTAACTAATTTGATCTTGCAATAAATGGATTAAGGACTCTACAATATCATACTTATTCTTCAAATTCACTAATTAAGTCTCAACATTAGATGATTTACCCATTGCGCTTCTAGGATCTCCTCCAAGTTTTTAAATGTACTTCACAAGGAACTAGATCTGATACCACTTGTTATAACCATAATGGAATAAGGTTGAAGTGGTCCTAAAAAAAATTTACTTAATTTTCCTTTACATACATTCATCATTCAAACCATTCATTCAACATCCATAAACCGAGTGAGCTTATTAAGTGTCTATCAATCATTTACAAGTGCATGAAACAAGAGAAAGAACACAAGACACCATATATAATTGGGAAACCATAAAGGGGAATAAAAACCACCCAAACCTCTACTAATATTACTTAGGACAAAGTAATTTCATGAATATTACACATCTCACAAGATTTGTTTAGTGAGGCACCAACCCCTAGTTTAATAGGACACCAATCATACAAGGAGGCTAAAACCCCTAAAAATGACCAAACACCAACTCATCCACCTAAAATGAATGAGCACTAAAGATATGTTTCTCTTACAACTGATTGTGATTATAAGTTCAACTCCATACTCCTTAAACCCTCTTAAAACAAGCTCTTCTTCTAACTCACTTAAATATGCCTCTTCTCTTGTTTATTAGGTCTACTAACCTTGCATACCTACTCTTCAATCTTCTCATATCTTCATTCCATTCCTCATATCTTTCCTTAAACCCTCTAACCTCTTCTTTCACCTCTTATATATCACTCATATCCTTCTCTTCACAACTAGTAAGAATGACCTAATACAAGGCACTTTTATACATGACATGCCCCATAAGTGACCACAAGTAAGCTAATAACCTTAAGGTCGGTCATTAAAAATAAAATAAAAAAACTAAAAACTCATATAAATCACTCTAAGAGACCCAAGTTTGATGGAAATGGTCACACCATCAAGGACTAGCACACACATCTCAAATAGGCCTAAAACATTAGCCTACACCTCCAATGAATTGACTATGATATTCAAGGGCACACTCCAACTTTTTCAAGACACCAAAATCTCCACACAAGTCAGAAAAAACCTCTAAGCATCAACAAAAAATCTCAAGAACATATTCATCAGATATCTCCACCATGAAACACACCAAGAAGCAAGCTACTAAATCTAGGTCTTCAAGCACCAAAAAATAGTCCAAAAGAGTGAAAAACTTCACATATAAAAACCACCTATCAAGATGACTTGGCCACATGAATGGATTTTCTAGGTCCATGAGACATAAAGCCTTCATCTCTTCTAACAAACTCAAACATGTTGATCATGTCCAGAAATAGGTGAATAAAACTGAGATGGTTTACATATCAAATCACTTCACCATGGAATAAAACATACATCAATGGAAATATCATTATGTATACTTTCTAGAACAACTCACTTCATCCATAAAATTAGATCAAAAGGCCTCAAACAAACTCAACCTATGAAATAGGTTAAAAATGCCAACAAGGGATCAAGAATCAGTATTGATAGAAACTTGATTCATCACCTCAATATTTACTTCCATACTAAAAAAATCTTGAAACGAATCAATAGAACCCATATCCACTTTCTTAATCACTTAAATTCTTATGTCATGTGGAGGAAAACACACTAGCACACCTGATCCAACTGACCTTCTCAGTAAGCCTAATATGGTTAATTAGGCCATTAGGGTTTCAACATGAAACCACCTCATCATACCATTCCAAGAGCTCAAACATAACATGTTAGAAGTCTATAATTTATCCAATACCAAATAACCTTTCTCCATCATACAAATTAACTCATCTCAACTCAAACCTCCATAACTAGGTTTTATCCCTTAAGGCTAAAACATTAGGGTAATTTGGAGGACCTATAACTTCAAATTTCTCCATTTTACCTACTTTAAAATTTCCATGGACACTTATATATTCTCCTAAGGAATCTACAACAATTTATTTTTCTTCATGGAACTTCCATCTGAGCCTTGAAACTCCAAATCTCCACAAAACTAGGGTTATTCTCCTACTTCTTGAAACATGAAACCACCATCAAAATGAAACCTAGAGAATCCTCTTCATTCTTGATGCATCATGTTTTCTTTCTTAGAGAATTTTGAGCTCATACCAACCATTTGTTTCATATCTCTATACTATGATGGTTTAACTAGGGTTTAAGACCAACTAAGCTTCTTAATAATTGTTCATAAAGATGGGACGATCAAATCAACTCATTATTTTTTCAAAACACTCTTATCTCAATGAAATAACATATCATAAAGCCTAAATATCTCATGTAGAACTCACAGGTGTGGGTGAGTAAATGAACTTCACGTAGCGAGGTGGATTTTACTCCTTAAGACCTCGGTTTTGTCAAAAATCACTTTTCTTGCTCTTTCATCACTTCCTTGACCTGAAATTTGACCTAAATCACCATGACGAGCTCTCCTAACTATCTCAAGTATCATCCATGCTAAAATTCCTTTGAAACTCTCCAAACACTAATACTTATCTTTTATTTTCTGCCTAGTTCTCAAGAAAGTTACATTAACTAACCTTGAAACAACATCAAACCTCTAAATACTAACATGATATGTCTTCCACACTTCATATATAGTGTAAAAATATTCCTACCATTATTAAAAAATATTTCCCTAATCCATACTTCTTGCTACCATGCCAAACCCCACACATTAGGTCTAGGAATAGGTTTATAATGGCCTGACTCAACACACACTTCCCTTGAACTGACCATGATGACCCCTTACAGACACTTAGACACCTCTTAAAAATCACTATGACTATGATATATTTAATACTAACCTTTGTAACTCATACCATGACCATACATGTTTGTACTATGCTCAAGACCATGCCAAGACACCATAACAACTTCTACAAAACTAAACACTACCAATCAACCTTCATGTTTGACTATGAATAACACCTCATGAAGAATCCTATGACACCTAAACTCCCTTTCCCATTAATGAAATTTTACATCAATGAAAACACCATAGACACAATGACCAACAGATAAAGGATAGGAAAGAATGCAAATAAAATCAAGTTAGGGTTAAGAAAACACCACAAAACTAGATTTATTGCAATAAAAGTATGCACAAACCATTACAGTTGGAGAGGAAGAAAAAAACACATCTGCAAAGTCCATATTGAAAGTTTGACAACTCACAACTACTCAGGAAACCATTTTGACATGGTTCCTTAACATTTTAGAATGTCCTCCTTACAAATGTTCATCATTTTACAATATATAGAAGAAAGAGGAGAGAGAAGAGGGAAAGAGAGGGTAAGAGATCAGATTTGATCTTTCCATTGATGAAAATCTATTTCTTTCCCTACAGCACGAATTCCTAGATGTAACCTCTAAAAATGTATTAAAACCCTAAAAACATAATGGAAACCCCTACAAGACCATTCCCATGCATCTTTTGTCATATAGATGGAGAAGGAACATTATTTCTCATTACATATGGTGGTCCATATGTAACTGTGTTATTCATTCTTGAAAATTTTCTCCCCATTTTCTCTCACCAATCCTCATCAATTTATGAAATAAATAATGCCAAATTGAAGAGCTCGAGGAGACCTTTCCAATGAGATTGATTTTTTTTAATGTGGATCTCTAATAAGAAAGTTATAACCATTTGATATTTTATAAGTCGGGAAGAATCGAAGGATGACATGTGGAAGCCTTTGATTGGATGAAGGGATTGTCTTTACCATGTGTTCCCATGTGTTGTTTCCTATGTGGTGCTTTTCTTTCCTCCTATGTGGACCTGAAACTCCGTTCGATTAAGATTATTCTGAAAACTTAAAGTCCATGGGAATATTTTTCCCTTGGAAAAATTATAAAGTTGACACGTGTCCACCCTTTGAACCATTGATCTTGAGCTATGTGTCAACTTGTGATTCAATTCCGGGCATTGGGGATTGTTTTATATTTTCTTCCACTCAAGTACCTGTAATAGGTGAAACTTGGCCACTCGTCATTTGGTGTTGATTTTTAAAAGGTTTATCAACTTCCACCTTTGTTCTGCGGCACTTTTAAAACTTGGCAGCCTTTTACATGCTCCTACGGAGTAAATAAAATCCGTCTAAGTCCATATGAATGTATGTTATCACAATAGCCTAGGGGGATTATCTTGGATAACAATCAACATGAAGCATAATTTTTTATAACAACTCATAGAGGATATCTTTGGATGTAGGGTACTATTGAAGTAACTCAAGAAAGGATACTTGTGTATTAGTAACATGAGCTATGATAACACAAATGAGAAAAAATCCAAGGGATAGGATAGTGATCATGCAAAAATGAGCAAGGAGATTATGTAGGGTAGACAGTGTTAAAGTATGGAGTGGGTTCACCAAATGATTTAGCCCTAAATAAATGAGTTTTGGGTTATTGTGTTCTTAATTACTTATATAATTGAGGGTTTATGATAGGTGGTAAAAATATATTGTTAATAAAATACCAACGTGTGGATCAAAATATACTATTAGTAGTAATTTGTAAGATAGAATGTTAGAAATGATTTCTAATAAGGTGAAAACATGAGAAAGAGAGTGCACTTAGATGATTAGATAAGCATGAAGTTTATATAGATTTTTTTTATGAATGTATATGATCGAAACAATTTGTAGGTGCTTTGTCTATCAAATCAAGGAGGAAAACTAAGTAGGGATGATTTTTTTGGGGATGTATGGAAGTGACAGATGGTTCAGTATCTAGTGAAAAATATTGTATGGCGATGTGTTAGCATTCTCCAAATTTTTATGCTATTGTGATAGTCTCTGATGTACTTCACTTTGAAACCCTAGTTTTTGCACATGTGAAAAAACATTTCTTTGATTTTAAATAGCTTCAAATCATAACCATGGGTATGAGACCCTGGGAAAAGGTTAGTAGTTGGGTTGTAGAAAGATTTTTACACTCCCTACATTGGAAATTCTATGAAGAGGCCTCAAAGTACGCGTAATTCTCCACATTTCATGTAATATCTATATGTATGTAACTCTATTCAAGAAGTTGATCATTTGATAATGTAATAATGGATTGACATGCTTAGTTTAACTTATCTTGGATGGTATCTAGCTTAGGAAGTATGACTTTATAACATATTTGAGTTTACTTCAAACATATGTAGGCGATTATTGTAGAGTGTGTCACTACATTTTAGTAATTTAGGAGAGCTTGGAGTGCTTTAGGAATGATTATTTGTAATAGGCTCTCTTGAAAGTGCCACATAAATAAGTGAGTATATTATACTTACTTATATAGGGGTTCATGTGTATAATTTCTCATTAAGGATGACCCGTGAAGAAAATACTAACCATATATATATATATATATATATATATATATATATATATATATATATATATATATATATATATTAGAGTGTGTCACTACATTTTAGTAATTTAGGAGAGCTTGGAGTGCTTTAGGAATGATTATTTGTAATAGGCTCTCTTGAAAGTGCCACATAAATAAGTGAGTATATTATACTTACTTATATAGGGGTTCATGTGTATAATTTCTCATTAAGGATGACCCGTGAAGAAAATACTAACATATATATATATATATATATATATATATATATATAAACCATTAGATTTAGACTGAACCATCCAATAGTCTAGTCCCATACAAGTAGGTCTTAGGATTCTAAAAAGTTTTAGGAATGATTCATAGTAGGAATAAATAGTAATGGACCGAGGCAAGTATATTTTTAATCCATTGATTAGTGGGAACAAGGAATAAATTCATGTGATATGAAATAGTATATACAATTGAGCTCAAAATGTGTGCATAAATCATGATTTAGTGATAAAGCCAATGTTTTCATTGCAAAATGATTAATTTCTTAATTTATTTGTCTTCACTTTCCTAACACCCTCTTACAATCTATCTTCTCTTTAATATCTAATTATTGACTTATCTACATACACTTATTTGGTTATATAATTATAATATAATATATTGTAATGTGAGGTGTGAGAACAACACAAAGGATATGATTCTTGAGTGGTTTGTGGGTTGTTGTGATATTGTAGGTGTGAGATATATTAGGGAGATATTTTTGGAGCATATGAGAGATATGTGGGATTTAGATTGTATTTGACTCCTTCTATCGAGTATTTCATATTGTAACCTCTCGTATTAAATAAAATTGTCCTACTTGAATAAAAACCAAAGTTTCTATTTTTTTTTTTAATTTGATGAAGTTTAATTATGTATTCATCTTTATTATTTATTATATGAGTTAAATATCTATGTAATCTCCTTCACTTCTCATCAATGGTATTAGAGCAAGAGATATGGGTTATATTTTGACATTTTATAGGAGTACATTCTGGTGAATGTGACCATGTATGGATATGACTATTCTAATGTTGAATGTTGGACAAAACTACATCTATGTATAGTCTAGTATCACTAAATGTTGTGTTTAATTCACCAATGGTTGTCCACTATTTGTATGAGATCAGAAGTTTATTACTTTTCATCAACATCTAGTCAACATTTATAGTTCCCACTTGCTTTATGCACTGTTTATTGTTACAGAAGTCGTTATTCATATGCATTTCATTGTGATATGTGTTTATCATTGCTATATTGTACTGGATATTTGGATTGGTGATCCAAAAATAGATCAATTTTTTTAACAATCTTCAGACCCCTATAGGCATTAAATTCTTTTCCGAAATCACCCCATTAAAATCAACTTTAATCTATGCAAGAATTAAATCACAATGCAAAACATGTTGATAACGGAGTTTGGCAGAATGCCTATGTCTCTGGGTTTATCAATAGAACCAATATGTTATCAACTTCAAATCACTATAATAAATAATACAATCTATGCATGATAATACTAAATACATAAGAACAAGAATCTTTATACCAAGAAGCTACCCTAGTAGATTCGATCATGTATTCTATCCATGAATACCTATATGCCTCCATCACAGTGCTAAGTATTCTCCTTCAGGTACAATGCTTTACAGCTCCCCGACCAGTCTTCCAGACACTAATACAACACCCTATGGCTCCTCGGTTGGTCTTCCAAACATGACGTACTCTGAATTTGTGGCTTAATAAGCCTGAAGAACAAGAACCTCCTCCATGACCACCAAGTGATAATCCTTGGCTTATGCAGTAGATCCGATCTTTTATTTGCAGAATATCCTATGACACTAAAGTACATGATCCGCAATATGTAGTGTGGCTCAAAGGGCCTATTGGGTAGTTTTTGCAATAACTCCCAATTACAATTTTGCCTATTAAAAATAATAGGTCTTATCTTCGTCTTGCCGATAACAAATAATATCAGTCCTTAATGAAGATGATGCATATACGATATTGGTATTATCTCTCCATAATACCTATTTTAAAATAGGTCTTCAGTCTCCATATCGCCTCCACGATCGCCTTCGAACTGCATGTTGTCCTTCTCAGCTCAGGAATGGAACATTGCTTCCAGAGAGAATTCAGAGCTTCAAAATATTAGTTCACCTATTAAAATAATAGGACTTAATAATAATAATAATAATAATAATTATAGGACTTATATATTACATGCCTATGATAATAGGCCTTAGCTCCAAAACATATACCTATATTAAAATATAGGTATTTCAAAATAATCATGGTCTTACATAACATAATAATTCCTATAATAAATATATAGGACTTATATATTTCTCCAAATAATGGCCTTAATAAAAATGACCCATTATATTCATAATATCCTCCCTTAGCCTCCACGGGTTTAGCTTGGGAGAGACTAAGCTCCACAAATGAGCTTGTAATGGAGTGGGAGAGTGGATTTTATAGCCAAATGCAACCCGCAATCTTGTATATATAGCTCCACTTCCAAAGGGGAGGTTGCGGGTCAAATCATAGATTGTATTCCTGCTACTATTCCATGTGGGCCTACGACCCCAATCAACTGTGTCCACGTCGACCTATGGCCTGCAGCGACCACCACGTGTCCCCCTTGATTCGTTGCCCCACACAACATTCCCACCGTCCATGTGTGCGCGCGCATTGCTAATGTATAAGTGACTTTTTTTTGGTTTAATAATTTTCTAATTATTTTAACCCTCACGTGGTGTTTTTTCCCCTTTTGATTTTAATATTTTCTTTTAAATTTATTAATGATTTATTTCCTTTTGATTTTCTTTAAGTATGTGATCATGTGGAGACTATGTCCTTAAGGATGAGCCTTTAAGTTGATTATTATCTTTAAATCTCCGATTTGGACTTTGGAGAAATTTTGGGAAGAGTGTGGAAGAGGGTTACTTTGTTCCACACTATTAAAATTACCCCTAAGCCCATACCAATTGGGTAGGTAGGCCTTAGAAAGGATAATGTTTTCCTTTTACTTGTGTTTGGAGAGATTTTGTCCCCCTTTTCACTCCATGTTTTTATTATGAGCGATTTATTTTTAACTTTGGGGAGAGGAGTCTTTTGGGATTATGGAAATTGTGTTTACCAATAAACCTCCTTACATGTGAAATGAAATTGAAATGAATAGATTTTACTCCTCTTACAAATTCTTAATGGGCCTTTGCTTATGTGCACCTACCCTTTTGGAGAGCACATGGGGTTTCCTTGTTGGAAATGCTATGTGGACTCCACCTCACCTTGCCTCTCAAATTTCTATAAATAAGAGAATTTGGAGGATGAAATGGGTTCCTTTCTTTTTGATTTTTTTTTTCTTGGTTGCTTTTGGATTTGGGAGAACTTGGAAAGAGAACTTGAATATTTTTTCTTGGTTTGGGAAGTTGTTTTCAAGAGGACAAGATGCCCCCAAAGTAGGATCTTAATCTTCCTTGTATTTCTTGTTGCTTTTGTAAATTATGTTGTTGTGTTGTATCCTTATGGGCTTATGAGTAGAGAATTGACCATTAGGAAATGTTGTAGGGAGGTCAATAGTCTATGATTTTTTTTAGGGAATACAGATTAAAACTTGGATGATTTCATACTTTTGTGTTGGAGAAAAAAGGATATGTTTAGTGATAGTCATAGTGACTAATTTTAGAGGGAGTGTGGGATGGGCCATATGACTATTATTCGAGGGAAAAGGGAAATCCATTTGTGGCTTGTGAGTTGTAAGGAGTTTGAAAAATGGAGGTTGAACTTATGCCCATCCCATTTTGGAGACATAAGGAGAGCATAACCTATTCCATTCTCCATGGGAGGCATTTTTACATCTCAAGTGTGGTTTTCTTGTGTTGTATAAAACTTAATTCTTTTTGGTTGATTTTTTTGTGCTTATTGTAGGTTAATATGTGTTATTACTCCTTTGTTGGGTCTTAGGGGTCAATGAGAATTTCCATTGAATAGGTTAGGTGAAGATCATTGCTCCCATCTCAGTTTTTGGTTAAAAGAAGTGTTGAATATGAGGAACTATGAGTTGAATATTTGGTACTTGTGGAATGAAATTATGTATTGATTATGAAGTTTGGAAACAAATTCCATATTGTAAAGTTATTGCAAATTGTTATATTGTTTTATCCTTACTAAGAGTGAAAAAAAGAGTTGTAGTTCCTTATGAGGAAATATGGAATGATCTTAGTACTTAATGGAATGTAGTCAATATATAGATTTATAATATTGAAGCAAAGTGATTAGAAGTGTTGAAATCTTACCTCTTTCAAATTTTTGGTATAAGATTATTTAAAAGGAACTTGCAATTTTGTTCTTCATTTGAAATCTAAGAAATTTAGTATCAAACTATGTTAAGTTGACGAATATGAATTCTTAGCTTATATCTCCAATTATTTTACCATATGTAGTTGATTTTACTTTTATCTCATTACGTGTGGAATAGAAATAAATGAGTAAAATAAATAAATTCACAATGTTTTTGGAAAACTTTAAATACAATTATATAATTTTATAGGTTGAAATATACGTACTGTTTATTTTTACATACAACTACAATTATATATATATATATATAGAAAACAAAATAATAATTAAAAAATAGTAATGAAACAAAAAAGAAAAAATAATCTCACATAGTAAACTTTATATATATAAACATTAATAGTGGAGTGGGAGAGGAGAGGTCATCCCTACCTCCATGTCCACATCCTTTCCTTAAAAAAACAAAAAGAGGGGCCACGACCATTACATAGGCTGTGAACCTGGCAAATACAATATGGTTGGGTGGGCAGTCATGGCTGAACCACTCCAAAATCTTTCCTTACACACACACACACATGGTGGGGATCCCATTGGTTTTCCTAAAAAAAAAAACAACAATATATTTACAACAACAAATATTAAATTATATGTGTGTGTATACACACATATCTATAAATCTTAACATGGTTATTATTTTTAAACTATAATATACATATGGTATATATGATACTAGTAGATATACACATACATACATATTATATAGATATATATATATATAATATATATATATATATACATATATATATATATATATAATACACATATAAATATACATATATATATAATATATATTATATGTATACTATACAATAAATATACATATAATATACATATATATGTAGGATATGTAATTGGATATATACATGTATATATGTATGTATATGTATATATGTATATATGTAATATATCTATCTGATATGTCTCTATATATTATGATGTAGACAGACTACATACATTATATATAGATCTTTGTTATATATATATAATCTATATATACTATATATATATATGTAATGTGTGTATGTATAACAGTACATAGTATTATTATATTATATAATATGTATATGTATACATTACACACACACACACTATATTATATATAGTATATAATATACATAATCATATATTGTATACATGTATATATACATATATATGTGTATATATATATTTATATGTATATGTATATATTATATTATACAGATATACCATCTACATATCCATACATGTATAATGTATATGTATATATGTATATATATAGTAGATATATTAGTATATATATATAGCATATAATATATATATACCACACCCCACACACATATATATATATATATATATGTGTATATATATATATATATATATAGATAGTATAATATAGTATTACTATTATTAATATATATTATATTATATTATATCTCTGTGATGTGTGTGGCGTGCGAATCTTCCACTCTTGCCTTGTAAACTTAAAAATTCCTCTATAAATGGATAAGCTTGAACCTACAAAACTATGGAGAGAGGAAAAAATGAAAGGAGAAAAGAAGAAAGGGAGATAAAATGACTTGTTAGGAGAATAAAATGGATTTTAGGGAATTTGAAAACCCTAGGAGATCAAATGGAGGAGATTAAATTTATCCTAGGGCTTAAAATTCGTCCTATGTTTTGTTTTGAATGGCCTATTGACTTGTTAACCTTTTTAAGTTACTTAATAAATTAAATTAATAATAGTGAAAATTAGTTTAAGTGCATCTATATCAATGTTACTCTTAATAAAATTATTTTAGGAGACTTAAATTGATTAAACTACATAAAAGTTAATTATAGCTAATTGATATCCAAATTCTATAGTTGAGTAAATGGGCTAAATAATTTTAATTAGTTAGTTTTATAAAAAATGATTGTTGTATTTGTTATCTCTTGCTAGTCCAAAATTCAAATGAAATAGAGAAATTTAACTAACAATACTAAAATGAATAAACAATGTTAAAACATCGCATTTGTGACATCTAAACCCTTTTACCCGCACGATTATTGGCTTCACCAATCTAAATGAAAATCTCCACACCAATGTCTTTTTTGATAATTCAAGCCCATGTTGATCCGTTGGACAACATGGAAAAGAATATGGTTAATGTTTCCTTGCATTTGTTTCCCATAATCCTTTTAGAGAAGAAATAAAATATCCCTAAATTTTCCTATGGTTGGTTAGGCCGATACTGGTTAATTTTGGGGCATGACAAAATTGACTACATGCATAGATATTTATTTATAGCAAGAACCATTTTTATTTGAGAGGAAACCTAAGGAAAGTCATACCTACACACATATAATGCCACCTGTGTAGACCCATTAGATCGTTTTGCACTAGCATACTTCATATCTCATCCACCACATCAATATGGGGCTCTTCATATCAAGAATCCATCTTGTCGCGTGAGATATTTGACTATTCTCAGAACTTAGTATACTTACTTCTTATAAGTTAACAAATGTACGAAATTCCTTTGTATTAATACTACATAGTGGATTTCCCTCAACCTACTCCATATGACTTAAAACCTACTAATTTTTAGTCAAATCTACCACAGTTTTCAAATCCAAACAAGAATATCTAATAGATATGTTTATATTTTTGAAGGTTCAACAGTCAGCTTTTGCATCGCCATTTTCATATTGTAGATCCTCTCACCATGTATAATCTAGATCTATTGTAGATCTCTTTAACTCCTTTATTCTGCACATGTAAAATATTTGGTCATTTCAAATTTGTGGTTTTAAGGTTAAAACCCATGATATTTAGGTACTTAAGAGGCTTATGTTTAACCTTAATGTTGGTCTCGTTATAACTTATAGCTATAGCTTAGGTTTATGGTTTTTTATGAATAAAATATTTTAATAATTTAACAAGTAAAATGATACAAGATAATTCACAAAAAAAATTGGAAGTATGGAGGCACACCCCAAATCCATGAAACAAACTAGGAAATAATTCATATGAATGAGGGGGGAGAAAAATGGCATCAATACATCAAAACAAAGAAGATTAAACGGTCACTGCAAATTTTTTCCTACAGGGAGCGGAACTTGATCATGCCAACCAGATATTTTCCAAATTCTAGAATATCCCATCCCGATCCATGGTGGATTTATTCTTCAATATCTTTAACAAGGACCTAAGAGAGTGAAATGGAAAGTGCCAACCTTGGAAACTTTTCTAGTGGTAAAGGAAGGTTCCACCCATCTTGAGTACGAGGATTGTGTGCAACCGATGATCCCTAACTATTTTGACTAGGAGGTGGGGGGATATTTCAATCCCGGTGGAAAGATAAAGTCAGGGGACTAAAGCTCCTTTGGGAAGGTTAGCTGTGAGGAGAGAGGCAAATGTAGCTAAATAAGTGACACTAGAAATGGATCTAACATCTACCACCTCGTTTCTAGTTGTTGGCACTTCTGTGTGGTAGAGAGTGGTGAGACGGAGATGAAAAAATTGTGCAACATTGCAGGGGGCATTGCACCAGTGCCACATGATCATATATAGATGCTCCACCTCTAGCACCACCTTATTGTCTTGAACTTGAATCTATAACAATACATTGGTAACAACCATATACTTGTTATAAATAGAGAAGTGATGATCAAAATCAACATTAACAAATAAACAAGCATTCCTTTCTTTCCATAACTAGAAAAAAATTTCCCCTCTGAAAGCATGTTAAATATGGGTAAATTTATGTAGCAATTGGGGATTGTCTCCAAGTATTACATGATGCCAATTGAAGAATTTGGGAGGGAAAGGTTAGAAGAAAGAATGAATCTAATCCTAAGCACCCTAAGCTTTGTGAAAATACCAAAATAGGTGTGGGAGAAATTCAAAATGCCCACAAAAGGGGAATTTTGACACAACCACTCCAAATTGAACCATATGTGTTCCACGAAGGAGGCCTTGATGAAGCAAACACCACAAAAATTGTGTTATTTTAAGTTCCACACACGTATACCAAATTGTAAGAAATATCCTTCAATAGGTAGAATGTGAGGACCGAATTCCCCACTGAGTGATAAGATTATCCACTATGGGAAGATGTGGTGAAATCCATACATATCATTTTCTAGTTGAGTAGTTCCAAAAGGGAGTGTCCACATACCACTTTTAGTATTTCCACCATGGATGAGACTAGAGAGCAAAAATCTTATGAAACATGTGATATGGTATGAAGGAAATTATATCTTCAATAAGGGTTATGTATGGCAGAGATGATTTAAATTTTTCCTTGAGCTCTTTCCAAGGTATCCAGGATTGAGAGCGCTTAAAAAAAACTCTTGGATAGTGCATATTCCATGTTTGAAGAATCATAAAGTAGGAAACCAAGGAAACTTTACCAAACAATGACCTTGGTATTGGAACACAGGGGACCACCATAGAGAGTGGAGATTAAAGTAAAATCCATTACAGAAGCCAATGTTTAATATGCTCACAAAATTTCTAGATGATTTTAATCATGAAGGTGCCCACCACTTTGACTAGGATAGGGGAAATGATAAGTTTGGTAAAGGCAATACCTTTACATGTAGAGTGGTCGTAGGATGTGCCTTTTCTTATACCATATCGCAAAATAAATTTCTAAGCTTCATTGTTGTCAATGGCCCAAATGATCCATTTAGCGCAAAGACATTTTCCCTTTCATAGTATGTTGATAAGGACTAAGCCTCTAGATTCCTTAGGAAAATAACATGATTCCTAGGAAACTCTGTGAAACCCTTTACTGGATATGGGATTAGCCCAAAGGAAGTCTTTAAGTATCTTTTCGAGCATGTACACTGAATTTTTAAAGGGGACCCAAATAGAGGAGTAATACACATGTGTGGATTCAAGAAAGCATCTTGTTAATCCAATAATTTGATTTCTGGGTCATGCATTGAAAGAGATACTACATAAGTCAGAAGGATATGCTTAGAAGGAGAAAGTAATGCCCATAAATTTGAACATTGCTTTGTGATTAAGCCTCTTCCAATCATAGTATGTTAACCAAACAATTTTGAGAAGGAACAATTATCTTTAGCATTATGTTTTATGCCATTTCATGGAAGAACTAGAGGCCAAATAGAAAATTTCTAGGTACTACATGGCCCAGTTAGCATTGTGCTCCTCTTCAATGAGAGTTAGAAAGGAGTCATCAGTGAAGTGGCCATTAAGCAATTGAGTACCATAATTAGAGGGTAAAGTAATACCCTTGAAAAGTCCCTAGTATTGGGATTGAGAAATAAATTATCTAAATCCTTCAGCTGTCAAGACATAAAGGGAGGGTGCAAGAGGGGTACCTTGCTGAATAAATCAGAAGATTCTGAACAACTTTGAGCTTTGTATGTTGATAGTAATATGGGTAGAGGCATTTAAAAAGAGAAAATTAACAACCTGAAAAAATTTGGGACCAAAACCTAAATATTTAAGCATGGATAAGATGAACGTCCATTAAATTTGTTCATAAGCCTTCTCAAATTAACTTTTGATTAAGAGAGATTGCTTATTAAACCTGAAAGCCCAATCCATGCCTTCCCAAATATAAAATATGTTGGCAAGGATATACCATCCTTGGATGAAGATAGTTTTCTCTTGTCTAATTATGCTTGGAAGAAGATGTCAAAGATGAACAGAAAGAGCTTTAGTTATGATCTTGTATGAAAAATATAACAAAGTGATGGGATGCCGATTACTGATTAACTCAGGATCACCTAGTTTAGGGATAAACTTGATATTCCCTTTATTGATATGAGTACCAAGAATCTAAGCATGGAATCGATCCATATAAAATTGATGCAATTCTGACCCAACAATATCCCAGAGTGCCTTGTAGAATTCACAAGGAAATTCATTACATTCAGGTGCTTTGTCATTGCCCATTTTCATGGACGCTTTCTACAAATTCTTAATCAAAATAAGATTATCACATGCAATTATTTGTGATGGGGAGACTCTGCATGGTACAATAGCCAAAAACTTTTTCATGGTGGTGTTACGCTCAAGCAAGGGGGTTTGAACTTGAAAGACATGTTTTATAATGATTAATAAAATCCTAGAGCATTAACAGGGGATCAATGGTATGTGTTCCATCATCATTAATGGCCCTGATTTATTGGGAATTTTTTTTTGGATTTGATCATTTGAAATAATTCATTTGAAACTTGGTCCCCAAATTTGAGCCAATGAAGTTGGGCGTAGATTTGCACACCCTAGGCATTGTCATTATCAGAAATTTAATTTTTTGTCAAAGATCAATAATCTATGACTGCAAAGGATTGAAAAAATGGTTACCCTCAAGCGCCACCACTACCTAACTGAGCACGGAGGATGTGGTAGAATAGGAGTGGAACCTAATAGTGTCCAGTTGTTGGCCATAAATTATGAAGAACTTGGTTGTCCTAGTCATCGCATCCAACCACCACTGGGTTTATATGGATAACAAAAGAGGATGTTGATTATGCATATGATGTGGCCTAGGAACCAAGTTCCACACCCACTTGATATGATTGAGCGTGGGCCCATGCTCCATCAAGGTTATGTTAAGGAATAATTGAGACTTATGACAGAAAGGGCGCTTGGATTTCTAAGTGATGCAAAATATGAGGGGAAAGTGGTTATAAAGGATGGAATATGGCATCACTTCCATTGGAAGAGAATAAATGTTGTTAAAATAAAAAAATTGAGTGGATAACATAGCCATGTCAAGTCATTTAAGAACCTGATAAATCCACATCGAAGATTGGACCAAGTAAACCAGGCCACAGAGTTAGGTTAGCATAAGGCATTTGATTCACAAAATCTAAATTTATTATCCATAAATAACCATGTCTCTTTCACTATTTTTCCATCATATGGGAAGGTAATTGCTTTTATCCATGGGACGCTCAACCATATTGAATCATCATAGATGAACCAATATGCATTAGGGATTACATTGGTTATCCACCACCATAAACCTATTCTTTCACCACATCATTTGAAGCATAAATGTTGATGAGACCGAAAGGGTGACTTTTAATAGTAAAGAGGGCAAGATGGCCCTATTTGTGGGGGTTTTTCCATGATCCACGAATAAAGACTTCCATTTTGGGGAAATTATTGAAATTAATCCCATACATCCCTAATCACGATTGCTAGTAATAGTGAGACTATCATGCCAAATGGTTTTACAAACAAGAGAGAGTTGAAATCTTGTCACCTTTACTTCCTATAAACACAAAATATCTAAGTTCGTAAACTTCTACTGAACATCTCTAAAAATGTAATTGTGATTGGACTCATTAAGAACCCTCACATTCCATGAGATACAACTCATGAGATATGTGAGTAGAGGGCCATACCATCAGAATTCAGACCATCCAAGGCATCAAATTGGTTTTGCAAGAATTGAGCATTGTTATGCTTTGATAAATCTTGGAATTCCACTTTCGTTTTCAAAAAGTTTGATATTATATTCTTCTTCTGTCAATTTAACAATTCGCATGGGGATTTTCTCATGGCTTGACATGGGGTGTCTTGTAGGGATTTAGGCCCATTTAGAAGGTCCCTATGAGTTGGATGTCAAAAGATACTGGGATGTAAGAAGTGTTGATGGAATCCATAAGGATGCTAGACAATTTTAGTGTGCTATAGAATTTAGGAAACATCGCTAGGGAATCTACAGAAGCATAATTTGGGGTATGTATGGAAACCAAAGTATGTTCCTTAACAACTAGCTCCTTGGGACCAATTTTAGGTATCACTTTGTCTGGAGCATCCTTGTGCTAGTTTTTCCTCCCCTACAATTTTCCACCCTTCCTCTTTTTGGTTCCTATAGGTCTCAGAAACCACTTTAGTGGTGGGATGATTCCACAACATATACAATGGTTAAGCATTTGATCTTGTGATCGGTATCCTGACAGTGAAAGCAAGTATTAGGTAGGATGATATAAATAACTCGTTATGAGTAGTGAGTATCTCTCATTTGAATGTCCAAAAACTCTTTTAACTCCTATGAGAGGTCAAAATCAATACATGATCATTTCTGGGGTCAAGAAATATTGAAACCTTGCATCTCCATACATACAACTCACCCAATGGAAGAGGTAATTTTATGTAAGAAGTGAACATAAAGGAGAGGAAGGCCAAGAAATTCAACCCAGATGGGAAATTTGAGGGTTGTAAAATTAGAGACAACAAAGTCCCTCATCAAAGGGGAGAGAACCAACAAAGAGTTTCAAATGTACCAGTTTGTTTAACAGTTTAGAATGGTTGGGGCATGCAAAGGGTTAGAAAATTGAAAAATAAATAACCCTTTGGTCTTGTTTCAAACACTCTCAAGCCTGATACCATGAGCATCCTATGTCAATCTAACCCTGGATTTCAACATACTTTCAGAGTGGATTTGGCCCAAAAGTAGTCGATAAGACAAAATTATTCAAGCCATTGGCATCCAACATTGAATTCAAAAAAAAAAAAAAAAAACATCAAGGGGTGAGACATTACCTCATGGAACACTTTGGGGACAAAATTTTTGGGGCATTTCTATGGTAGTTTCATTGTTCGCAGTTCCAAACTCAACATCAATAGCTGGGATTGAAGTGGAGGGGGCATTATATAGGAAATCCCAGAGGGAAAAAAACCTAGAACCTATCAATAAGTGTATTATCTTGTAGAGCCCAAGGTGGTTGCGAAATGACATACAAGTAAAAGAAGAAACCCTATCATAGATCCATCATCACCTATCAACCCAATTCCTTCCTAGCTATATTTTTTATTCCTTAAGACCTATTAGGATGAAGTATTATTTATTCATGGCCCACTATTCTTTGGAAATACATGTGGAAATTTTTGGAGGATGTGTATAGTATAAAATTAAGAAAGAAGTGCATGGGAAAATAGAAAAATTAGGCATGTAGGAAAGCAATATAAGGCACAAATGTATAAGAAAGGAGCTAAACGCTATGTAAGGAATGGAAATACAAACAAATATGGAAGGACATGCAAGGTAAAGAAGGATAAAGATAGACATGAGTCCACAGATATACCTCAAGTTTCAATTTGGATCACTCGTATGAATTAAGCAGAAGACTGGATAAAAATGGAACTTGGCTAAGGATAAACATTAATCTTCTAGGAGTGTCACCATGCAGAGAAAGGGTATGGTGGTGAGTGTCTATCTTTAGCTGATGTCTGGATGTACTAGTTACACTTACAATTGTAACTCAGGGGATCTTATTAGCTCTTGGAAGACTAGTGAAGGGAAAGTACCCACTAGTATACATACACATACTCTATAAGGGTGATAATAAAAGAGATATATTAATAAGTAGCTAGGGTTATAAGTAACTAGTAAAAGAGATGGAGTAGTTATAGCCTTGTATATTATATATTGAATAAGTCTTATTGTTAACTTAAAATGAATATGAAATTCACTTGAAAAACATGATGTACTTGTGCAACTATTGATTAATACATGAGGATCATTTCTTTTAGTCAATAATGGGATTTGTTACTTATATGTGTTAAGGTACTTATGAATCCAAGCTTGTTATTCATTAACTAAACCACTTTAACCATGTTAACCTTGATGGGACTTGGAAATTTTTCATGCTTCGGGTGAGCACACCGTAGCTTACACTACAATGTGATAGGATAGTGCAAAGGGTAGGGAAAATTATGTACACCAGTTACCATAATCCCATGTGCATGATTAAAAATTAAAAGTACAAATAGACGCACAAAATTTGGTTTAATTTTGAGGACCCTCATAAATATGCAAGGATGAAGTGGATAGAAGATGCTCTGATTAACATAGGAAAATATAAATGCTTGGCTACACACTATTAAATATGCCTTCGCACAGTAATAATCAAGCTAAAAACATTTTTTGTCAAGAGCATGTGTACAAGTAAACCTTTATGATACATTATATGAGATGTTTTTCTATAAAATTCCTATACATTTTCATCCATGGTTATCTTCCTATTTCCTAGAAAAAAATTAGAATTTGGGTTAGAAGCATCCTCAAAATTCTAAGTACATGATGAAACTTTTAAAACACAACATGACCTAGACATGCATGGTGAAATATTGATGGAAATGCACAATTTGGAGTTATATTTTTTAGTATTGAGTTTTTTACATTCTCTTGTGCACATGAAGCACAATTCAACTTCTTTAAGGATTTGCATGGGTCATACTTAAATAAAATTCCTTCAGAGATTAATAAGATGATTGTTAATTTGGGAATTGAGACCTTCCCAATGGAAGGATAAATTTCCCATAGTGTGGGTGGTGCAAAGATAGGATGAATAGGAAGATACCAAGAATAATTCATGGACTCCCTAGATGAGAGCACCTTGAGGAGGATGTAAAATGAAGAACAAAGGAACAAGGCATTGGAGGAAAAGGATCTATTACGTCTACATGATTCATCTCCAAGAACTACAAGGGATGACCAATAACATTGGTTCAAGTATGGAGAAGGAAGCAAGGGGAAGGAGTTCCAGGTAGAAGTAACAGCGTACCAAGAGATGACAAGAGATATGGAGGATGAGGAAGGTAAGTATAATGGTAATGGTATCTTGATCCAACCTATCACACCTACTTATGAAATTGGGCCAATTAATACAAAAGAAAAAGTTCTAATTGAAATCAATAATGATTATTATGTAAAAAATATAAGGCAAAAGAGACTTTGAATAGAATTTTCTCATCAGTTCAACTATCACTACAACCAACATCGAAGAAAATAAAAAACCGATCCTAATCTTCTGAAAGCATGGAGATTTGGCATGATGAGTTCCAATACAAAAACACTAACATCAATGGTCATGTAAGGAAACACACAAATACATCAATTCGCTAGAAATAATTCCTCCACTATGAGTGGAAGTGGGAATGGAAATATCACTCCAAACATTAATGCACCAGTCCAAAGTAGAGTTATGAATACCACACAATAGGTATTCACCCCAAATATTTTTTATTAGATGTCCTTGTACTTACCATATTAAAATGGTGTTGCAAATTTTGTGGAACATGTCCATAAGTGTGAGTGTGCAAAGGGGATAATTTCATCTAAATGAAGACTGAGCAAGGTCATGACAACATTGCTTGACCACACCCATACATGTTATAGGAAAAATTATCCATTGCAAGATATGGTGGATTATGATCGCCTAAAGGAAGAATTCTTATAGGAATTCGATATTCTAGAGTTTGAGTAGTAATTTATTTTGGAACTTAAGGAGATCAAATAAGAGCACAATGAGAGTTTGTGTGCTTATGATGTGTTTTCTAAGACACTCATTTCCAAATTTTTGTATGAAATACATCCCACCAAACACATGTAATGGTTTTAATGAGGAATACTAATGACATTCAGGTGTACACTATCATACAAGACCTTCATCAACCCTTGTGAAGATTAAAAAACAACACTGCGAGATGAAGTAGCTGGTAGTATTGATATGGGTTTCATCCCATTCATGGAATCACATACCACATCCATGGTGACCAAACTAGAGAAACAAACAACAAACAATGTAATAAAAGCCTACAATTGGATATGGTGTAATGATTGTGAGGTTGAAGGCCACACCAAAAATATATTCCCACGTAGAAGTCTGAAAGCCATGATTATAGCTTGTGAAATATGTGAAGGATGCCATGATGCTCAAAATTGCCCCTATTACATCACATTAAGCATGAAAAATTAGCTACTTATGGTAATATATGTGATATGCATACACATGACATAAAAAACTATCGCATCATTGATAAAATCCATGAAGCTTAGTCATTAGGAATTCGTCAGGCTACAGTAGACAATACTAATGATGAACACTATGGATATGGATGAGGCAGAAATGGTCGAGGATGTCATGGAGACATAATATTTCTACCACAAACTTGTTACAATTTTGTGTCACCAAACCATTACTCTTGTGATTTCCCAGCATTCCTAGTGTATGAACATTGTCAAAATGAGCACAAAGTAGAAGATTTTCCATATTTATATGTGCTCATGAAGGTAAAAAGAGAGAAAGGTGCATGAATGATCGTGGACAAAGCTACTTCAAAATTTATGCCAATAATGGAACCTTCAGCTAAGGTATAGATAATGACATGATCCATTCCATGTGTACAAAAGTCATCTTTGAAGAAAATGAAACCTGTAGAAATCAATATTGAGAGAACAAATCCAGATGGGAGGTAACAAAAGAAAATCCTTCAAGAATAAAAATACTTAGAAAGATAACTTCAAGGAGAGATAATATTCCTCAGAGATGCAACAAGGTTGTAAAATGAAATACTTAAAGATTCTAAGGAAGATAGGGTCAGTAAAATGAGCTGTATGAGGTATATAAAATATTTCACAAAGAGAAAATATTACGACTACTAGGCCAATGGTTGTCACATAAATTATGGAAGATGACACTAGGAAAATAATTGGGAAAACAAAAAAGTAGCATGTGAAATTGGCAAAGATGGAGGGATTTGATAAAGAGATATTATTTGATGCATGTATAGATAATTGGAACATTAATGACATATTGGTTGACATAGGCATGGAATTTTGTATACTCTTTATGGTTTTTTGGGATTAAATGGGGTGACTAGAATTTCATCTATATCCGAATGTATTTTTCATGGAAAACAAAACACAAGTAGTGCTTATATGGGTCCTAAATAATGTCATCATTAGTATAATGGGTATTAAGTTCCATAGAGATTTTGAAGTAATACCACTGGAGGAAGCGGATAATTTTCCATAACTACTAGGAATACCTTGGTGTTATACAAATAATGCTGACTTATGATTCAAGAAAAGGTATTTCAACTTTGATAATGGAACCAAATGCATAATTTTTCCAATGACCCAAAATAGAGCACACAATATGTGAAAATGTGGAACAATACGAAGATTTGGAGTGTTTATAAAACTTAAAACTTACAGGGATGGAAAATTATGAACCAACACTAGAAGGTGAAATAGTGTGGGGTAGTTATCAATCAGAGATTGATACAAATAATGTGGCATGTGAAAATTGGGTGCATGGCTTATATGAATTGATAGGACGAGATTGTGGTATAATTCAAAATGCACCAAAGTTACTAATTATCCAAAAATATACTAATTTTAGTATAAATATTAAGAGAATAAGTAAGGAAAACCCTCAGACCCCTCCACCTTTTAGTGGAAGTGAAAATTTATAGGATTTCATCACATAAATATAAGTTTTTATGCAACCTAAAATGGAACAAATTAATTGTTTAATATACTTATTAAAGGGAACCGCAATAAGATGGTGGACATCACATAGAATAGATTTGATAACATGGGTGGAAGTAGAAGAGCTATGTGTGCTAGGTTTTAAAAAACAAATGGAATGGGAAGATACCCTAGCTATAATGGAGTCACTAGACTAAAGGAACATCTTTAAAAGTGTGTGCAGCTATGGAAAACTTCCAGAAATGTTACAACATGGCTATGGCCCCACTTATTTTATCATATGTTACGAGCATGGGCACATTCATAGTATGTCAGAGGTGATTTGCATAGAGATACAATTTATTAAACAACACTAACATAAGGGTTAAGATATACTTTTTTATTTTACCTCAACAATTCCTCGAATAAATTACCCCTTTAATGTATAAAAGCAATAGTATTTGGGGATGATATCACCATGAAAGATAGAATTTTGAAACTAGAAAAGGAAGACGGGTTTGTGCTAACCATGACATTCACAAAATAATTTTCGGATAACATTTTAAGTGAATAAGATGATGAAATATGGAAGAGGGAGAATATGACCCACAAGGGTAAAGAAAAAGTTGTGCGACAAGTAGAAGATGAGGCATATAACTACCATCTAAATGTGAATGTATCATATGGATTAAGGAAGGTTATGGAAAATAAAGAACAAGGGATCCAACCACATGATGAACCATTCAAATCCATACAAGTCAACATATGCATTGAATATTAACCAAGAATGGAAACAATTTGTGACTAATGGAGTGAACCAGAAATTGTAAATATTATTTAACTACTACACAAGTTTAAGGATATATTCCCTAGAGGATAACATGAGATGAAGGGGTTATACCTATCTTTGGGAACAATGACAATAAAATTAATTTAAGGGGCCAAGCAATTATAAAACACCCATACTACATGAACCCCAACTTACAAATGAAAGTTATGAAAGAGATTGACAACATGTTGGTTGCATGAGTCATTATACATATGGAAGATTTAGAATGGGTAATTACAATGGTAATAAGAATAACAATATGGGTGCATATGAATTTATGTATACTACTAAGCCTTAAACACATTGTGCATAATCGACCCGTTTCCCACACCTTTTATCGAAGATATTTTAGAAGGGGTCACAAGAAGGGAAATATATACTTTCACCTACAGATTTTATAGATATCATCAGGTTAAAATTGTAGAGGAAAAAAGGGTGAAAATAAATTTTTTGAATTAATGAGGGTCATTCACCTATCCAATAATGTCATTCGGACTCAAAAACATGCCAACAATCTTTTCACACATTTTTGTAACTGCGTTTGAAGATTTTATACTAAAGTTTCTTAAGTATATTTGGAAGATTGAACGGTCAACAGCTTGGTGTGGGATCATAGTGATAATTTGAGACTAATGTATTAACACTACAGACATCTATATATTTCCCTCAATTTAAATAAATGTGTGTTCACAACACCATCTGGAACCCTAATAAGGCATATAATATGCAAGGATGGATTGTTGGTGGATCCAATTAAATTTCTAGTGATAATTCATCTCGAGATGCCATGAACATAAAAAAATAATTCTATACCATTTTAGGACATTAGGGATATTATAGAAAATTTATTAAATATTATGCCAAAATTGTAATACCCTTGGCAAATCTTCTATGAAAGATAGGATAATTTGAGTGACGTGTATAGCAATATAAATCGTTTGATAATTTGAAGGAGAGGCTAACATAAGCTCCCATTTTACAATTTCTTGATTGGAATATGCCCTTTCATGTGACATGGACACCTTACGAACTGTTATTGGAGAAATATTGACGCAACTAGGAATTTGGATTTTGGACCACCGTATTTATTTTACAAGTAGTAAATTGTTGCATTCAAAAAGGAATTATACCAAAACCAAAAGAGGACTCTCAATGGTTTACACGCTTCAAAAATTCAAATAATATATTTTTTCAACTCCATTTGTGTTTTTTACAAACCACATGGCTCTAAAACACTTGATGAATAAGGTAGTATTTCATGGGTAGATATATAGATGGATTATACTTGTATAATAATTCAACATGGGAAACATCATCATCATCGAAGGTGACTCTATGAATAACATCAAAATTATCAATAATTTCTTAACTCCTAGTTAGACCATCAGGGATTTTATTAATGTAGCTCATAACTTATGCAATGGCCTAAATATTATTTTCAAGCACATGTGTAGAGAGGGAAACAAATATGTGGATTTTATTACCAATATGGGAGTTAGTATAAATGATTACATAGAGTGGCCTGATATCAATGAAACTCCTACCAAAGTCTAAAACATCATTTTAAATGAAGCGAGCTCACCCATGAGTACACCCCACTCAATGGTGCAAACACATGTGCAATCCCAAGGCTAGATTACATTGGAATTTTGGGCATGCCCAAATTTACTCTTCTAGTCCCTCAAAAATTGGTCACAATAAGTCTTTTAGGGGGAAAAAAGTGGATTTTATCTCTACTTCGCACATACTTACAAGCTACGGAAGGGATTTTGGGAAGCTTACCACTCACAATTTTCAGTTTAATCTGGCAAATTCTCAGGGGGTTTTTAGAATGGGTGGTGCCCCTTGCCATGTGGAACCTAAATTCAATCCCGAATGGCAGGAACAAGTTGAGTTGTGGGAGACCATAAATATGGATGGCTTCACTGATTTTATCCAACGCATAAAATGGCACAACCAGTATATCTCCGTACAGTTTTTGGTGAATTGGAAAGACCGTAATGTCTCCTTTAGATATAAGAGATTTCAAATTACTATGGAATTCATTTCATTTTACCAGTCTTAGCATGGAAGGGAATAAAATTTTCAAGAACAAAATGGATAAGGAAGTAGAAGAAAATTTGTTCTTGGATGATGGAGAAATGCTCGACATCAAGAAGGAGGGCATCATGGTTTCCTCTATCCCACAACCATATGATGAGGTGACAAGGATGATGGTACGCTATGTCACTCTATAAGGGAGGTTATCCACCATTCCATAGTACCATCTTGTTATGCTCAACCACTTTAGATGGGAGGTGAAGGTAAGCCTCTCCTATTACATTCTAAAATTAATGGAAAATTCAATCCTAGAAGTTCAGGGCTATAAGAGGACTATCCCCCTCCACTAAGGTGTCATATATATCATTAGTCAATACTTGTCTAGTGTTGTTGGCAGTGACCCATGCCATGTTGTGATTTCTCCCCTCCCCAAGAAAACTCGTATCTGTTCTAAAAATCCTATGTACAAAGACCCTATCTCTGAACCACCCCCTAAACGGGTTCTCTGTAGTAGCAGCAAAGGTCAGGAAGTGATGGCCTCTGGTTCAAAGGGTGAAGAAATTGTGGTTGATGATAGCCCCCCCTCTGTTTTCCCTGATATTGTTGTTGGCACAAATTTAGAGAATAAATTTAACATGCAAACTAGTGTGGTTAAAACCCTCGAAGAAAATGTGGATTTTCTGCTCAAATCTACTATCAAAGAGATAGCCTCGGATCCTAATGTAGGCCTAAAAGATGAAATTTCTACCTTGGAAACCAAGTTTAAGGCTTTGGAGGACAAATACAACAACTATCTAGCTATGCACAGTGCTATAATGGACCTTATGCAAGTACACATCTAGAAAATTTACAACTCTTGTGGCATCCTGGACATGAATTAGAATAACAGAAAGATCACAAGGAAGTTCAAAGCATCTAAATGGGACCCCACCATCGCCATTGCATTGAAACTCTATAAGGCGTTCAGGGTGGCTGTCAAATTTTTTAGCAAGTCTGTTGGATAATGTTTTCGATTCCCTATTTTTTAGTTTTGTAGTTTTTTGTGCTATTGTATAGCTGTCATTTTGCATTCGATATGATGTTACTAGGATTTTGTAGGCAATTAGCCCATGCCTTTACTTTCTACTACTTTTTTCTCTTGTGGTTAGGGTGTGGACCCCACAAATAAAAAACCACAATGTTTGTCTTTGCTTATTTTTGTTGTTGAGCCTTTTGTTGTAAACTTGGGTAAGGTCCCACTAAAACCTTTTACCATAATAAAAATAATAATTCTAATTTTTTATGGTTGTGAAGTTACATAAAAATAATTCTAGACCTAATCACTGATCATGCATTGAAACCAACAAGAGGGCAGAACCAATAGAAGAGGGAATGTAAGATGCACAATTGTTCCAAATACATATAACTTATGATTAATTAGAATACGTGACCTATTTCTATAACATGGAGTCACTCTGAATAACTATACAATGATTCAAAAAATAATTTAGCTATCAAATTTACACCATACTAGTAAATAGGACTATAAATTTACAAGATGGGGCATGATGATATCTTACAACGATGGGTCATAGATCATGAAAGGTAAGATGTTCTCCACGAATCACATGAAGGTATTTTAGGAGGCCACTACGATGGTGAAGTAACCATGTGGAATATTCACAATGCAGGGCTTTGGTGGAAAAGTTTGTTTAAGGATGTTAAGGCATATGCCAAAGCATACGACTAATGCCAACAAGTTGAATAACTAAGAAAGTATGAAAAAATGAATTTGATACCCATAACTGTGTATGAACCATTATTAAAATGGATAATTGACTTTGTGGGTCCAATCAATCATGTGGTGTGCAAAATCGAAGCATGATATATAATTATAGAAATAGACTATTTAACAACATGGGTAGCAGCCACGACAACAAAATATTACTATAGACACTTAAAATTTATACTCCTCCATCATTTACAATATATTAATCAAATACATCATTTATACTCCCTATCCTATGTCCAAAACCTCCATCATATTTACCTGGCATAAATGTCACCTTTTCACAGTTGTAAAATCTATAAATATACACCTAACCACCTTAAACCACTTAAAAACCAAAATAAAAATAAAACAAACTATTTCATAACCATTTTTTACCCCTACACTTTGAATAACAAACATCCTTCAACATGTACCTGACATGCAAAATAAAACAACTTCGTTTAAAAGTGGTTTTAACCACTTTACGAATCAAATCCCAAATAATCTAGATCATCGGCGATTTTGTTAAATCACCAACGATTATATATAGAAGGTTTCAGGCCTTCTTCCAGGATCCTCAATTTTCAATATCAAGCCCCATATTTTCTTCATTCATTTACATCACATACCTTTTCATCTAGCATAAAGATATCAAAATTATCATACATATTAAAGTCTTGCCATTAAGCTTTCAAAAGTCTAGAGATCAATCTTCATCACCTGAATTATAGACTGCACCAAATCTTATTCAACCAACACAAATCATCTCCCAACAAGGTTTGAGGCATCTTTTAGCTCCACTACACTTTCAAGGTATTCCTAAAATCTGCACTTGTCTTTATCAATCACATTTTAACTTTTAAACAGTCTAGAATGTCATCCTGCATCATCAAAAATTCATTTTTATTAAATTTTTACAATTCTTTGAATTCACCAACGATTCACCTTAATCTCCAGTGATTGGAGTAATCATCGGAGTATTCTTTAAAATCTACCTTTTATCAAATTTATCATCTTTCTGTCAACTTTATTCATCAGTTTTCATCATATCCATTTATTCTAACATGTATTTGAGAATGGCTCTCTATTAGATGGCAATACCTGGTCAATCACATGAAATTACCAGCATTTACAGGACTTTGATAGTCCAACACCCCTTTTTCTAGGAACAATACAATATCTTGCACGAGCTCACACTTTGCGCAATACAATTTGCTAACACTGACCAAGACATTGAAGATAAATTTGAATTCCTTCACGAGATCAAACAAGATACCGATAAATTCTAGTATGATTACTTTGAACGTGTCCAGATCACATCTACCCTCACTTGGGCCACTTTCAAAGCCGCACAGGACCTTCTCATTCATTTATATTTCTAGATCTTCTTCCTTTCTATATATGCATTTACTGCGATTGTATATCTTTATCTTCATCCATATCATTATTTTCAACTCACTTAATTGTTACGAATGACCTGACATCCTCTAAGGAAGCCTTCTGGACTCCTGGAACCATATTTTACAGGGAAGCTCATCTATCTATTTGTCTAATCCTTTTTATTTAGTGTTTTTTAGCATAGATTACTTCACAGGAAAAGAGGACGTACACATACATTCAGAATTGATCAAATTCAATTGAAAACAAGTTCCAACATCTATCTCTACAGGTATCGGTAAACCCTATGTCTTCCTAGGTTGGTTTTGTTTTTATTATTTCACTTCATTAATTCAAGTAGAAAAGTAAAAACATCTCTAAACATTCTGGCACACCCGATGGGATCCTAGTCCCTTCTTCATTTGTGTTTTCATTTCATTTCAATCAATTTTTCATTCATTTTTGGCCTTCTGCTTTGTAATTTCCAACGATGCATTAAAAATTCCAGAGGTTGTGTGACTCGCCAACAATTCTATCAATCATCGATGATCTCTGTGAGTGATTTTTATTATCTAGCCAGTCATCCTCTAATGTTATTTTCTTTGCTATTTTTTTTTTCCTTTTGCTAACATTTTTATAGGTTTCTGCTTTGGGAGGCTTTTGTTTGTTGCTTATTGCTTTGGTAAGATTTTAAAAATTAAAAAAAGGAAGTGTTTTTGAGGTGAGTCCTTTTCCTTTCTTTTTGTTTTCCGCATTGCATTTTGTTGTCTATTCTCATTGAAGTCAACCTTTTCTTTTGGATTTAAAAATAACCTTGCATACTTCTTGATCACATAGATTAATTAGAAGGTTTAATTTACTGAATTCACATTATTTTCCCTCACACAACCAAACCACATAAATTTCAAATCTACATCAAACACTTCTACTCAGGTGATAATTATTTGGATTTCATCACCCAATAGGGAAACTGACTTGGTGTTTTGGCCAAGTATAAACAACTCATTATCGGTATATTGGCTAAGCACTTGACTCCCTTATCACTGCGGGACCGTGAAGCCAGGGGGTAGGCCCTAATACAAGGCCACATATCGGCACTAGTACAGATTTGGGCCTCACGTACCTCTAGGTATATCAAGGACTTCCTCCTTAAAAATTATTGAAACCATCCATAGAATTCCATTTCCTAAGACATTTTACGCCATTTTACACATTCCACTTTTTTTAACCAATCAAAATAATCAAATTCATTTTGTGCATGATTTTTCTTACTATTTGTAATCAACTCGTCTAGATTTATTTTCCTTTGTTAGGTGATTGTGTGTTTGTTAATATGATACTTGCAAAACATCAATCTTGTGTCCATACCTCAGAAAACATGTCTAGTTTATTCCAACAATATACACCACAATACCATCAAACTTTACAACAAGCCCAAACTCAACTAGATGAAGCCCAATGAATCATTGATCAACGCCAAGAATTGTTATCAACACCCCATCCTAAAAATCTAGAAAAAATGATAGATGATATTGCACATTCCATCGATAACACTCAACAACATATTTGGAATGCTTAACAATCCTTCCACGATCAAAAAAATGCTACTTCACTGCCACCTGAAGATAAAGAACAACCACATTCTCCCAATAGTCAATCTACTTCATCTGAAATACCTAATAACCTTAGTCCACAGTTCTTCAATAGGGGGGACCTCGTCTTATCAAAAATACTTGACTCAAACCCCATGGCTCTTAATGTATACCTTGTTTTTTTTATTAAGGACAAATAGTTTTGAAGGGACTATACCCTGTATACAAAAGTGCTCAAAAGCCAGATAGTAAAGATGAAAGTAGCAGCCCAAAGAAGGGTAGAAAAGTTAACCAAGGAAGGCTCAACAGCCAAATATTACAATAAAGGAGAAAAAAGGATCTAAACATACAAAGATCCAGAGAAAAGAAGGCAAGAACAAAAAGGAACCAAAAGAGAAACAACATAAGGAGCCCTGCCACAAAACAGCTCCAGAACCACCCGATGATAGCCACATCGCAGCCAAAAAACAACATCGCTACAACCCTTTACTTGATGGCTCTGTCAATTTTGGTCTTGATAGCCTGCAGTGACATGAAGAAGGCAATGGTAGTGGCCTGAGAGGGGTCTTGTAAATCAGCTTGGGCAATTGCAATGTCCCTTTTCTCTTTAGGGCCCCATATATCCTCATTGATCCCACTTAAATTGCAAACACTGTGGACATGCTGCTCAATGAAATTGTAGATGCTTTTGAAGACAGACCATATGCAGTCATTTCGGCTTTTAGCATTCCCCAACATACCATCTAGGGACTGTAGTTTCTTGAAGATTTCACCAATAACCCCCTCATCCTCCTCACTTTGAAGGATCCTTTTACCCTTAGCTCTTTCCATGTTTTTTATAGCCCCTTTGAGCTCTTAAAGCTCCTTTTCTAATTTGTCCACCCTATCCAAAAAATCCTCCTCTTTGGGCTCCTCCACCGGCCTGCTGATATGCAGAAGGATTTCAGCAAGTTCTAAATCCTTGTGGCTCCTTAGGACTCATTAGGAAACATGGATTTTGGCTTTGAGGCTCTTGCTTTTTTTGTTGGAGGTCTCATCTTCATTCTTTCTTTTTAGCAGGGGGTAGTGGGAGCAGTGTGAGCAGGTGTAGGTATGAAGGAGGGAGGTGGGATAGGATTCACAGGAGCGCAGTTGGAGAAATGGTGGTGAATCAAGAGGATAAGGCCCTGGTGTAAAGGGACAGCCCTAGATTGGCTTTGAACTTCCCTTATGGATTTCTCCAAGGAGTTAATCAGATAATGAGGAAAGCTGATAATGTTATTTCTACGAAAATGATTCAGAAAAATCAGATGTTTTTGAGGTATAGTCACATAGCTTCCTTCAAGGGTAACATACCTTACCACCATTTTGGCTAGTTCAGCAAACGGTTCAGGGATCGACTCCACCTTGAGGCCAGTAGTCACGAACTCAAGATTCTCTCCCTCTTCCAGAAATTTCTTGGTTTCAACCTCCCTGTCTACCTTCTTATTGAAGAATTTTGTGCCTTCCAGGATGACGCCCGTGATCTGAGCTATGAGCTCTTTTGTGATTTCCATTTTCATGTTATTATATTTGACTATTCTGTTCTTCCAACCCTGGGTGAATTTGATAGAGATGTCTTGGTCGAAGCCTTGGATCCTTTCGATGAAATTAGACAGGCCGCCGATTTGCAGGTATTCCCACAGCTCCGTGTTCTCTTTCCACTCAGGATTGTGGGTTGGTTCGGTTTTGCATGGCACCCCCCCATGTTTCCTCTGCACCTTTTCCTGTTCTCAATGGTAAAATTGCTATCAATGTGCAGAATAGGCCGAACTTTGAACTTGGGATTTAAATCATTCCTTCCCATGAAAGCTGATTTAATTATTATGCTACACTTTTTATTATTGCCCCGTGCCTCGGCTTTCCTCCTATACCAAGAAATGATGACACCCCAGCCCACACAGATCACAACAATCATCCAAATATTTTGTGATGTCATCCACATGTACTTGGGGATCCACACATTAGCGTCAAAAAAATAGCCGTTAGTTATGATTTTCACTACCATGAAGATCAATGATTATGGATTTATTGACATGAGCAGGCAGAACGTCCCCTCCAATCCAAGTTTGAAAGGGATTATTATCACTGAAGTTAGCCAAACTGTCAGCTACCCTATTTCCTTCCCGGTAGGTGTGGGTGATTTGGACATTTACAAAGATTTTACATATATCAATAGCTTCTTCTATAAAATCCCTAATAGACCAACTGGGGTGTTGCTTTTTATTCAGAAGATTGATAATATTTAGAGAATCACCTTCAATTATGATATTTGGAATGTTACAATCTCTGGCAAGTCTAATGCCCCAAAGAGCCACCATGGCTTCAGAATAATGATTAGTCTGTCTGCCCATTCTCCCAGAAAAAGTAGCAACATAACAGCCTCTTTGATCCCTGATGATTCCCCCTCCTTTAGAGTCACCCGGATTTCCCTTAGAGGCCCCATCAAAATTTAACTTGTGCCAATCAGTGGGTGGTTTAATCCATCAGACTGTGTTTCTGTCAGTACCATTGTTATTTCTATTGATAGTGGCAATATTCCATTTAGTTAGAATGCATTCTTCATTCTCCGGGTAGAGTCTATTTTTAGGGGGTTTAAATCTAGCAATATTATCTTGCACATCAATGATAATTTCCTTATATATTTTGTTACAAGCCTGTCTATTGTTTCTAAAAATATAATCATTGCGAGCCTTCCAGATTCTCCACATAGTGTGGGGCAAAACAAGTTGCCATAGACTTTTTACCATGCAATGTTTGAACGGAGAGTTCCATTGCTCCCAAGCCTGAGGGCAGGTAAGGGGAAAAATCCATCTCAGATTGAATTTTGCAATAACAAGCTACCAAATTTTGGAAGCAATCTCACAATGGAGGAATAAATGCTTTATATCTTCAGCCTCATGCTGACACATGCAACATCTATTCGACATGATGAATCCCTTCTTGATGAGGTTGTCATTAGTTAGGATCTTGCCATTAATAATTAGCCACCAAAAGAAGTTCACTCTAGGAGTTAGCTCTGGCATCCACAATTTTTGCCACTTAATTTCGCTTGCCATGGATGCAAAGAAAGAATTATATCCTGCTTTAACAGTGTAATCCCCATCAAAATAATCTTTCTAGATGAGCTCATCCTTAAGATTTTGATTACTTATATGGATTAGGAAAAGATGATTATGGAGAGATGTAATATCAGCCTGAATATTAATATTCTCCACTTTTAGCTGCTTCCATTTTATTTTGTTTCCATTCCTCTCAATGTACCCCTGGATTTTGTGTCCATACTTTGCAATTAAGCTATCTTTAATATGATCATAATCAGAAATCCAGTTAGAATCCATCAACTTATCAGTCCAGAAGTTTATGTTTTGCCCATCTCCAAGCTTCCAGCTGCACCCCTGAGAAAGAATGTGTCTATTGCGAAGAAGGTTGTTCCAGAAAATAGAACCACTCGGAAGGGACTGATCATAAATGAAGGAAATCTTGCTTTGATTTGAAAGATATTTGGTCTTAATCAGCTCTGTCCAAGGTATGTGCTCTTTTATAAGCCTCCATCCTAATTTTACAGTAAGGGCAGTACTCATATGATTGATATCTTTGATGTCTAATCCCCCTAGCCTCTTAGGTTTACAAACTTGTTCCCAAGCCACAAGATGATATCTGAATCTGTCCTCCGTACCGTGCCACAAAAAGTGTTTTTGAATCTTCTCAATACTGTTCATCACAACTGTAGGCATGCTGAACATTGACAGAATGTAGATAGGCAAGTTTTGAAGCGTGCTTTTAACCAAAAGACACTTACCTGCACTTGAAAGGACTGCTCCTTTCCTGCCAGCCAACTTTCTTTGAAATCTCTTAATGAGATCATTCCATACCTCCACTGAAATCTTTCCAGTACTTAAAGGTAACCCTAAGTAAGTAGCTGGTAGAGAATTAATTGTGCATCCTAGAATATTAGCGATCTTTCTTTTCCTCTCCTCAGGAGTATTGAAGAAATAAATAGAGCTTTTGTCAAAATTAACTTTTTGCCCCGAGGCTTCCTCATAAAATCTGAGGACATTTTTAATGGCCTTTGCTTCAATAATAGAAGCCATTAGTAGCAGCAAAGTGTCATGAAAAAACTGCTGATGAGAGGAGATCTGATTACCCGTAGTTGGAGGGAAGCCTTTTAGCATGCCAATGTCAATAGCTTTGGAAATAGATCTGCTTAAACTGTCAGCCATAATAATGAATAAAAGAGGGGAGATTGGGTCGCCTTGCTGTATACCTCTATTACTGGAAAAAAAGCTGACAGGTTCCCCATTAACAACCACAGAGAATCTAGAGGTAGAGATGCAAGAGTGAATGATTTTTCTGAATTTGCTTTGAAAACCAAATTTGGACAAGACCTCATCCGTGAATCTCCAGGAGACTCTGTCGAAAGCTTTATGCATGTCAAGTTTGATGGCCATCCCCGCCTTCTTACTTTTATCCATAGAATGTACAGTTTCATGAACCATGGTAATTCCATCTTGAATAATTCTTCCTTGAATGAATCCGCTCTGCTGTTGAAAAAATGATCTCCATGATAATAGGCTACATTCTAGTGGCGAGAATCTTTGTAAAGATCCTATAAATGACATTAACCAAACTGATAGGCCTGAAATCTTTGAAGTCTTTTGCATCCATCTTTTTCGGGGCAAGCACAATGTGTGTATTATTTAGTTCTTTAATAATATTTCTTGTTCTGTAAAATTCATTGAAATCCTTCAAGAGATCTTCAGAGCATATTTCCCAACATCTTTGGAAAAAGTTGGCCGAGAAGCCATCTGGACCTGGAGCCTTATCCCCTTCTAAAGCAAAGATAGCCTTTTTTAATTCCTCAATGGTGATAGTTTTTGAAAGACTTTTAAATCACTCAGCAGATATTATATTATTAGGAATGGAGTCCAGAAGGAAAGATGCCACTTGTTCATTGTAGGAGGTATCTTCAGTGAGGAGGTTCTTGTAAAAATTTAGTGCCTCAGTTTTGATATCGTCAGGATCCTTAGTAATGTTTCCATTTCTTTTAGCAACTTCAGAAATTCTGTTACAAGCTCTATGTTTGATGGCTGTCAGGTGAAAAAAAATTGTATCTCTGTCCCCATCCTTAAGCCAAAGGGCTCTAGATTTCATTCTCCAAAAGGTTTCCTCATGGCTATTTATGTTATGCAGCTCTGATAGGAGTTTTTTTTCCTGCTAATGATACTCAAGGGTCATACCTTTCATGGAGAAATTTAGCTCCAGCTCTTCAAGCTGTTGCTTAAGTTCTTTCTTCTTTTCAAAAATGTTTCCAAAAACCTCTTTATTCCATTTTCTAATTTTTTGTTTAACATTCTTTAACTTTTGGAGGAGCCTGAATTGGGCCATCCCTGTGCCTTCCCAAACCCATCACTCTTTAATTCTGTCTAGAATGTCCTCTTGTTCGAACCACATTTTCTCAAATTTGAAATTACCATGAAAAGGTTTTGTCCAATTGAAGAAATTGAGGACTATTGGATTATGATCAGATCCCGTTCTGGGGAGAGTAGAAAGATGGAAATTCTAGTCCAGGATCCAATTTGCAGAAATAAGAGCTCTGTCAATTTTAACCTAAATTAAGTTCTCTCCTAATCTTCTGTTAGACCATGTGAATTGATTTCCATGAAGTTCTATGTCCATAAGATTAAGAGTCGAGATGAAGTCTGCAAATTCTTCCATACCAATGGAGAATTCAGAATTTCCTCCAAAATTTTCTCCTAGATTCAAAGGAGTATTGAAGTCTCCCATAACCAACCAGTTCATGTTTTCAACCTTGCTTCGGAGCAAGGTTAACTCTTTCCATAGCCCTCTTTTACCAGTAGCAGTATTGGGTGCATAAATATTAGATAAGATCCAGCTATGATTATTTTCAAGGCTTTTAAAGATAATAGCTAAATGATTCTGGGTTGAGGAGAGTACCTTACCTTCAACAATCTTTGTATCCCAAAAGATTGCTAAACCCCCAGAGGCCCCTTGAGAGCCAACAGCAGCAAAGGCAGCGTTCTGCCAAAAATGTCTTTTGAAGTCTTCAACTGCTTTACTTTTCATTTTAGTTTCTTGAATGAGAAGAATGTTGGGTTTGTTTTCTATTTTAATTTCCTTAATCATTCTTTGTTTAGGCCCTCCATTGAGGCCTCTGAAATTCCAAGAAATAACCTTCATTAAAAAAAATTTGGAGATGCATTTGCCGGATGGCTCAGAGTTCTTTGTGTACCATCTGCAATTTCTTTTTCAGTCTCTTTTTCTCTTGCTTCTCTCTTAGATGGCCTTCCCTTTCTAAAGGTTACTCCAAAATTTGTAGTTCTTCTAGCAGTGGCCCTTATGATTCTCGAGGTGGAAGCTTCCCAGTCTCCCAGCTGCTTTTCTTCTAGGATTTTTGAACCTCTTTTCTTTCTTTTCACTAAGATGAATCCATCATTATCACAATCATTTTCCTTACTGATTGGGGTAATTTCGCCATCCTCTTTTCCTGTGATAATATCATCCTGCTTACCCATTTTAGGAGTCAGCTCCTCCACATATGTGTCCTCTTTCTCTTGTTTTAGATCTCGTGAAATGGAGTCTAGATCCTCTTTGCCTTTTTCTTGTCTCATTTTTAGTTTCTCCATAGAGCTACTCCTTAGCATCTCTTTTTGGGCACTAATTTTGTCTTCCTCTTCTTCCATGTATGAGAGAGAAATGCTAACTTTTTCATTTTCTTCATCAATCTCCATGTTCAGCTTTACCAGATTTGGAGTCAAAGGGTTCAATATTGAATCCGCTGACATCTCCCTTTTGTTTTCTCCCTCATTCGAATCCAGATCTAATACTTGCTGAGACTCAATTAGCTTCTTTGGTTTCCAAAGTTTTCTGTAAACCGGTGGTCTCTTTGCCTTAAACCCTTTTTTCCTTTCTTTTAGCTTGTAATGCCTCTCCAAACGCTTATTTCCAGTATCTGATTTAGATATCAGTTCTTTATCCATCTTATCTTCCTGATTTTGTTCTTGATCTTTAGGAATAACCGGGAAATCTTCCATCTTTTGAACTGTATGTTTAGGACATTTGCTGGCAAAATGCCCTAATCTGTGGCTTTTGCTACATCTTAACTTGAAAGCTTCATATTCTATTTGTTGAATCCATTCTCCAAATTTGGATTATAGAACAATGTTATCGGGGAGCTCCTGATCCATTTCTATGGAGACACAAAACCGAGCAAATGCCAGCCTAGACCTGTTTCTCGTAGGCCCATCCAGGCCAATAGGTGAACCAATTGATTTGGTAATGTGAAGGAGGATTTCATCATCCCAAAGATGCAGAGGAATTCCTAGGAGTCTACACCAGATGGGTATGGCATGAATATTTTCAACAAATGGATTAAATCCAGGGTACCATTTTTTTAAAAATAGTCCCATATTTCCCAGACACCAGGGACCACCCAACAAGACCGAGTCAACATCAGATTGGAGATTAAATCTGGCCAGAAAAAAACCTTTTTCCATAGTGGTGATTATTAAATCCCCTTTTGGTTTCCATCTACGAATGGCCCAATTCCTACTGGTATCCACATTCGGTCGTGCCCCCAAAAATTTGCCAACAAGTGCCAGATTGGTTTTCTCCAGAGCTCTTTGTAGGCATCCATCAGGCACTTGTAAGTGGGTCACCCCTTCAGCATCTTTTGTACTTTTAAAATCACATGCAGCCTGAGGTTTCACATTTTTGTCAGGAGGAGTCTTAACAACTTCCGCCCAGGCTCTAGACCTGACGCTGCCACCAAAGATCACATTTTTCTCTTTAGCGGCTCCTTAGCGGCTACATCACAGTTCTTTGAGAGACATTCAGTAGCCAGAGCTGCGGAAACAGTGCTTTCGAAACCCTCACGCAGCCTGCCTAAAATTTTAAATTCGTAGCCCGCCCGAAGGAGTTCCATAGAAATTTCAAAAATAATGTTGCTAGGGGTGTCCATCTTCAATAATCATTACCTAAACCACTGCCATATACACATGATCTATCATGCAGTTTTTCCCATCTCATCGATCCAAACCACAAACCCATGATTTGAAAAATATATTCCTACCCTACTAGTCATTGATCAAAAACATCTACCATCATGTATTCAGTTCCCATGATTACCTTTGACCTTAAAATGATTTCATCACAAGACACGACCATTCAACAACTTAATCCTTCAACTAGCTCAACAACCCCTCAAAACAATACAAACACCTCTTCATCCGCACAAACCCCCCCAATTTCCTCTACCATTTAAATACCTCTTATAAGTTATTTCGTTGTCTCTATTATCATACCTCCACCAATGTCATCTCCATAAACCATACCACCCCTTCAAAACATTACTATGTTTATTCCCACATCTACACCTTTAATCAATACCAATGTTATTTCCAATACCCATCCGTCTTCATAACAGCTTTCGACCTCACTTATATCATAACACGTAACTCAAAAATCACAATCATTTACTTACTCCCAATCTATACCACAACCATCTCAGTCTCCTATCCATACATCTATTCCCCTTCAAAATATCCCACAATCATCGCAACCTCTTGTTTTCACTTATGTTCCTCTTCAAAAAGCAACTCAGTATTCTCAGCCCCTTATCCACACATCTATTCCCTTCCAACAAACATCACAACAATCATTACCTCCTTTTAATACATCCATCCCTCTTTGGTATCAATATATCCAACCATTACAACCTTTAATCTTGTAACCTACCTATAACATTCCTATGAACATCCCTCAAAAAAAAACATTCCCTTCTAACAAAACATCCCATAGTAATACCAATCATATGAACAACCTAACTGGTTCTAATTTAATTAACCTAGTTTATCATCATCTAGTACACAGTAAAAACCATAGATAAACACTTTTTAGGCCTTAATGAGCTGCATATCCACCCTTGAATTCATTTATATGGGTCTAAGGAATACACTATCATACAGACAAATCTATAATGAACCTATTCATCCATCCATGCCTTACAAGGACTACCCTCTCCATGGGGAGCTTCCCAAATTCCTTAGAAATATCTATTAAGGAAGATCCACAGCAACACCTCTGAGCCTTTCATCTTGCTTTTTACTTGATATCTCATGACCAGGACATTATGCTAATGATGTTCCTTGTGTCTGTAACTGGACCTGATTTAGAATAGTATAATAGCATTCCATAGTATTCCATTTTTTCATTCACATAACTCACCCAACTATTTTTTGAACTTCGATAAATATCACCCATAAAATCACCATCACAGATCTATATGTCATTAAATAATTTGAAGATGAATCCATCACTGACTTCGTAGCCCGCTAGAGGGGTATAATCAATCAATTATCATTCTCTCTCCTACAGACTGAACTAATAGAATTGTTTTCCCACACATGTGTAAAACATATTTCTTCTACACTCCAAATCTAATCATTTAAAATTTTTGACGAAGCCTTTTTTAGGGACAGTAAACTCAGACTTCACACTCTTAGATAAGGAAGGGTCAAATTTAGAGCAAAGAAACCAAAATCTGATTTCCCATCCAAATCATCTTCCAGTAACGGAAAACCCCAAATAATCAGCCAATTTCATCATAGTCATCAAATATTCCCCGAAAGAACATTCGAACCACTAAACATCTACCTTTCCCTCAACATAACTAAACTCATAGATTAGAGATACCTATAGTGAGGTATCTTTACGATAAACTTCCTCACTGCTAATATGATCTCTCTTCCACCCATCTATCCTATCGACACTTCTATCTCCAAACCCTCTTGGTATAGAGATAATTAATATTCAAAATACCATAGGTTCAAGGGTCATGACATCGAAAGGTTTCATTCATTCCACAACGCCCTTTAGGATCTTATTGATAAAGGAGAACTACACTTAGACAACCCTAATGCTCCTCAGAATCATAATCTTGACATATTCAAATAGCCATTTCCTGATCATCCTGCATCGAGCATTCAACCCCAAATAAACATAGTCGTACAAGCCCACCATACCATAAACACCATAAATCAAAAATCACCCATTAATGAATATACACCCACACTTATCTCTAGTAACACACCCAAATTAACATCCAAACAATTAGAAATACACTCATAATTTTTCGTCCAAATAAACCATCTACATCTGTAGCTATGTCCTCTACACTTAGCCCTTTTGAGAATCCTTCACAAGCACCACAAAAATAAACACATCCAAATTATGAAAAATTTCTATGATGACTTCGCAACCCAGTATCATCTACATGACCCCCAGAGTTTCCTTCCTACCCCATCTAAAAAGGTGACCATTAGAAACTGTTCCACTACTCCCATATAAAGAGTCAAACACCAACCCTCTATCCTAAGGCCCCATCCCTCATCTAAACCACATACCACCACCTCATAATCAAAAATTACTTATCAAAAAAATACCAAAGAACCCACACCAAATGAAATGGCTTCCGAGATAGTTAAATTGAAAGAAACACCTTTTCCTTCCACCTCCACTTCAAAGGCACACTATGTAACTATGCTAGAGAAACTACTTCAACAATCATTCATAGTGTTACCTCCTCTAAAAATATCCAACACTCAAAGATAGAAACCTTATTGGTATAATTTTGAAGCCTCTTGTGACTATCATCAAACACGTGGACACTCTGTAGAAGAATGTAAAGTATTTCATGCAACCATTAAAAATCTTGAAGATAAAGGTTTCCTGCCCTCATAAGGTACATAACATAAAATAAAACTCACCAAAGTATGTACAACATCATCAGCCCCTACTATTTAAGAATCCTTGAGTAACTCCTTCCCCATCAGATCTATTTTTTCCACATTACTACCCGATCTTGTACCCATGAATTCAATCCTTCATAAAAAACAAACCAAAAACATTCATCGTTATTTTATCACCTTTAGATTTCACCTCGTCATCATCCAGAGATAAACCTAATATTTTCAGTCCTCTGGCACCTAAAACCTCTAATCAAACATCACAATTGAAAGCTAAAATCTCCATTCTAGTTACACCTTCATCTTCCACTACAGTACAAAAGGTATACATTAAACAATTATACCAGGCTCCTATTAAAATGTCACTTTATAAACTGGTTCAAACATCACCTTCACACAAAAACTAATGATTAAATCCCTCCAATCTATATCAATACCAACTGAAAATTCACATCCTTTAACATATTTCGTAGGTGCTCTCAAAAAATCCTCAGTTATTTTCTTTGATTCTTCTGAAATATCACCACTTCAGCCATAAGGATCATGATTTACCTCTCTTCATTATAGCCCAAATCAATGATGTCCTTGTCAATCAAGTCATGATTGATGGGGGCACCATAATCAACATCATCTCATCCATCACCTTCAACCAATTGCGATTACCAAATACCATCATCGCTCAAACACCAATCCTCCTTTAGGATTTCAATGATACAATCACGCCAACATTAGGTACTAGAATTTTACCACTTAAGGTTAGAGTCAAAACCCTACCTAAGTTATTCTATATCATAAAAGGATCATTACAATATAATATGTTATTAATATGACCTTGGATACATACCATGCATTGTGTCCCTTCAATGCTTCACCAATGTCTCAAATATGAATACGAAGGTAAGACATTCATGGCCCCCATGGATCCCAATCCTTTTTCCGATTATAATATGACATACCATCCAAACTACGTTCTCATCCCAAAATCAAAATCAGCTAATGAACTATCCACCAGCACATCCATTCCATCATCTAAACTGCCTAATGATTCCCCCCTCGGAGATGTTATGGTATGCATTTTGTTGGGGGAGTCTTGTCTCCTCATGCTGAATTCACTTTCCACACCTAAGATATACGGAAGACCAGAAAAATAACTATTGTATGAGCCTAAAGTTGGAGATTTTATTTCCTATGGCCCCTCCTATCTAAAAACTAACCTTGTGTACAGGGGCATTGATCATCCCTCTTCACAGTACAATCGTCAACATCACTCCATGCCCTTTACATCTGATTTTTATTCTTTATACAATCTTGCTTTCACTCAAATATACCTTCACCGATGCATGTGGAAAGGTTTTATATTTGGATGTTATGAACAAACATGACTTGATTTTCCAAAATTCTCTAAAACTACATGAAAATTATGGGTTTGGATATGAAAAGACCTTCGTCGAATTATCTTCTCAAACCACATCCGTACGTATCACTGAACTTGAACTAGCACCATATACAGGATCTGAAAATCCCATGGACATAGATGACACCATCTCCATCCCACCTACATTTTTTTAGTTAATATTATTTCCGTAGGACCTTAAAATTATCAATCTAACCATGTCACTCATAAATTTCCTCTCATTTTTCCAGAAATGATCGAAGAAGACTCACCCACCATAAACACCCTTCAATGTCATAATGATCAAGAAATCTTATCTCATATGGGATCTGATGACCATTTCCTTCAAAAAAAAATTACCACCTGACAAATCATCACTCCTTAACAAATCCACCATCGATGTAAAATTAGGAACCCTCAGGAACCTCAAGTAGTTAAGGTCAATCAATCATTAGACCACAAGAATTAAATGATTTTATTGAATTTTTATTCAAGTATAGCCATGATTTTTCCTAGTCATATAGTGATATGCCAAGTATTGACCCCAATATCATTGTACACATCATCACCTATCCTAACACTAAACCATTCAAACCAAAACTCCATAGGATGCACCCCCACATAGCTCTCCTTATCAAAGAAGAATTATGTCTCCTTTCTGCTAACTTCAGCATACCCATTGATTATCCACAATGGATCTCCAATATCATACCCGTAACCAAAACCTCAGGAAATTTATGCATCTACACTAACTTTCGGGATCTCAATCTTTCCTTCCCTAAAGATGATTTACCTCTCCCGAATATCAATCAACCAGTCAATCTAATAGTTGGACATGAAATGATCTCCCTCATGGATGGCTTTTCCGGTTACAATAAAATCATCATCACTATTGATGATCAACACAAAACATCCTTCATTACCCCTTGGGGAACCTTATGCTACCGTGTTATGCCCTTCGGACTTAAAAATGTTGGAGCCACTTATCAACACACTATGACATACATCTTCCATGATCTTATCCACAAAACAATAAAGGATTATGTTGATGATCTCTTAGGAAAATCTAAATGACAAAAATATCGTCTTACCATCCTTGAATCAATCTTCATCTATCTTAATCAATTTTTCCTTCATCTTCTTGTGAGGCTTAGGAATAATCGGCCTTAGTTAAGGATGTACTCGAGAAATACACCACATCTAATCTAAGAACAAAAATATAAAGGAAAACAGATAACTGATTTTACTCCAAACTTCCAAACTCTTCTTTATTTATTTATCAATAATGATTACATTAGTCATACATTTCTCTCATTCTATCTATCTCTATCTCTCATAAAATCTCTCAAAATGGAACTCACATCATATATTTCTTGTGATACCCCCATATACAATACATTAGTTACAATAAATATACAAAATACAATATGATTCCAAAAGACACTTCTTTGACTTATGCCTCTGTCAGCTTCTATCTGATACTAGTTCAATTTGTCTTCAATCCATGGCTCTTTGTCAGCTTCTACGGTTCTTCCTAGTGTTACATGGATTTTCCAATATTCGACGGCCTCCTTCGTGTATCACGTCTTGTCTTAACTTTCTCTATGTATCATGAATTTGTAGTATCTCATGGCTTCATCATTTATTTGTATCATTGTAGTCTCTCATGACTTCATATTTTTTTTGTGTCTTTGTAGTCTCTTATGGCTTCATCCTTTATTTGCAGCTTCCCTATTTCCTTTATAGTCTCATATTTGTTTTGTTGGTTATTCCTTTAACTCCACGGCTTATACCGAAAATTGATGAAGACTCCTGTCAACACTATTCCCCCTCTTAAACCTTGTCTCATCCTTGAGACAACAAATGATGAAGACTCGTGTGCTTTCCTCCAAAAATTTTTTCTTCAAAAATTTCTTATGTGGGCATCAACCACTAGAACTTAGATGTTTGGCATAGGGAAAGATTCCCTCACTCAACTGGTTTTATGGGATGCCAATTTTGTAGAGGCATCAACCTCCCTAGAAACTTAGACATTTGGCATAAGGAAGAGTTCCTTTTCTCGACTAGCCCAACTGGGTTTTTGGGACGCCTTTGTCTCTATGCCTTATGGTGCGGCTTGTGGGATATAATTTTTAATTTGTGGGGTTTTTTTATTATAGAAAGTATACCATAAATCAAGATGAATTTTGATCTGATTTACCTATTATTGTAGTCATGCATTATCTTTGATTAATGGAAGAATATCTGAGGGTGGCCACGTTACTTTTATTGGATGGCATATTTGGTGAGCAATTGTAACTTCTTGTTGCATGCAAATCATGGCCCTGTCTATCATATTGCTACATTCTTGCATCTGCTATCTTCTCTATCCATGTCCTTTGCTTGGTCTGGTATGTTTCTATAAGTTCAACCAATTTTTTTCATTGTCACCCCATCCTTATCTATAGTGATATCATATGTAGCTGATTGTATTTTGATTTTTTGTTATAATTTATCGAATTCTACTTTCTCCTGTTGAGTTTCACTAGGCCACCCTATTGTATATGTATAGTAGGCCGTGACATTTTGGAGCTCTGTTTCTAAATCGATAACTGCAGCTTGAATGTTTTACCTTCTTTGCTGATTTTCTACCTGTTGTGGCTTCAAAATTTGTTGCTTATATTATTCTACAACATCCTCTCATATATTCTTCTTTTTTGTTTCTGACTGAACTATGTCTTCTTTAAGTATTTATTCAACTGCTTTCTCTGTTTGCACTTCTATTTGTAGGTTAGATTTGATGTCGATATGGGGTTTTGTAGTTTGAATGGATGAAAGCATATTTTGCATTACTTCTTCTATTTCCACACATCTTTGCATCCAGTCATGTTTAGCACTTTATTCCAAGACTTGGCTACATGTAGTCTTTTGTAGGGGAGTGAGTTTATCTAAATTCACCTTATATCCTTTTGTAGTTGTTTCTACTACCCCTTGCTGCAACTGAATGGATTGTTCCTTCTTCCTTTGTTGTAATGCTTGTTTGATCCTCGCCAGTGAGTCTCTAGGTGTTAGGGCTGGTACCATGCTTGAAGATGTTTCTATTGCTGGAGAAGATAGTATTGTGTTTTTCTGTTTAAGTTATATTTCTTTCTTCTTATCTTTTGCCTTCTTTTCCTTCTCCTCTTGTTCTTGTTTCTCTTTCCTGGAATTTTCTTGTTTTTCTTTTTCTTCCTGTTCCTTTTTCTCTTTTTGTATTTTCAACTCATGTTCTTCTTTATCCCTCTTTTTTTTTCTTTCTTTTCTTTTTCCTCCTCTTTCTGGTCTTTTTTATTATGTTCTTCCTCTTCTTTTTATTTCTTTTATTTTTCTTCCGTTTCCTTTTTCCTTTTTCCTTTTTTCTTCTTGCTCTCTTTTTTCTTTTTCCTTGTTTTCCTTCTCCTACTTTTGTTTTTATCCTCATCTACTTTCTTTTCCCTCTCTTCTTGTTCCTTTTCTAGTTATTTCTTCTTATCATGATCTTCTTCATTCCTTCTTATTATTTCTTCTTTCTTCTTTGCTAACTTCTCTTTTTTTTGGTTTCTCTTTCCGTCTCTTATCAACTTCTAATTGGTCTTGTTATTTCTTTCTTGTTTGAAGGTATTTGGTCTATTTCCTTACCACCTTTTTTTTTTTTTTTTTCCTTCTTTTGTTGTTCTCTCTCATTTAGTTTCTTGATCAACAATTCAATCAATTCCTCCACATCCTTTATTCTGTGTAACTCCCTTTTAGTGCAAAGTTTATTTTTTTAAAAATAATTCTTTCTTGTGGAATGCAGCCAAACAATGTGTATGTTATGCATCTATCTATTCTTGAACTTCCTCTACTAGAGTTGGTGTAAGAAAATGAGCTATATCTTCCAAAACAAAGGCATATTTATCCAAATAATATACTATAGCTTCCATGATAGCCATTTATTCTCCTATTGTACTGGCGGAGTATTTTTGTGCCACTTGTGAAATTCCACCGAGAGTTAAGAATTTTTTGTAATAAGTGTATGCTTGCCTAGTAAGTCATGTCTCCTCTACTTGTTCCACTTCTTTCGGAATCTTGGGTTCTTGTGGCTCTTGTGTATGTATTGGTGAAGGAGTATACGGAAGTTCCTCTTCATCTGATTTAGAAACCTCTTCTATTTCCTCAGGATTTTGATTCCTCTTTTCCTTTGGCCATGACTTTCAACTTTGCTTTTTCTACTAAAGCTTTTTGTTGTTTGATGATAGGTTTTGCAATACTAGGGATTTTATTTCTTTTGTATGTCTTAGGGACCCACATACTTGATTATGATTTTCTTTTCTCTATTGAATATTTTTGTTGATATTATTTGAAGGTTTCTTTAATCACTTCATAAAAGCTAGGGAGGTTAGGTTTATGAGGATCCACAGGGTATGCCTACAGTGCTTGTATAGATGTGGCTATTAACTTGTCTGTAGCTTCATAGGGAAATGATGGTATTTGACTAGTACATGGAATTAGTGGCTAGGTAAATGTATAGTAAATATCTGTGATGAACATTTTACCAAAACTTGCTCTGATATTCTTGATCTATTTGTAACTATCTCCCTCATTCTATTTTCCCATCTAATAAGTGAAGTTATTTGTGTGACTGCATCCGTTTTTCTCATGTGTTCCAAAATTTGATTCATTACAGGGGCATCTGACTTCCAATTGACTAATTATTCTTTTTGGGGAAGTGTTTTTGAAAATACATTGCCAAACATAATAATATTGACCCATAAAAAATGTGTGCTTACCATCTTTAATCCGCCTTACATTCTCATGAAATTATGTTACTAGTAATTCTGCTAGGTTATATTTAGAGTGGGTTATAACCATGTCTAATGCGATTTGGGCACTAACACCATGAGCGACATCCTCCCTATTAGTATGATAGATTTTCAAACATATGGATTTAGAAACATACCTTAAAGTGGCCTTTGGAATATAAGAGATTTTGATGCCTCGTTTTCATGTCGTGATGCCTATCTCCCTTGCCATACCATTCATTGGAACTTTTCTCGTTGTTACGGTAGAGTGTCCTTTGTCCCATAACCTAGTAACCCTAGTCATCACTTCAATGTTGATTTGATATGGTTGATCGAGATAGAGCATTTGATTATGTAGATGGTTGAGGAGAACTTTGATCACCCTGTTTTCCCTAGGAAAATAGAAAAATTTACTCCACACATCAAGTTTCAATTCCCTGATTACTTTCACATTTTACTTATACTCCTCTTGTTGGGTCTCCAAATTTATAACAACCAGTAATGCCCTATCTACCTCAAGTATGGAATGATCATATTTGATAATAGGGGAATGGATATACCTCTAGAGGTCACATGTACATGTGAATTTGAAGGGAATATGCAAAAATTCCCCCTCTAGATCATGCATATTTGCTTTCATGGAGTGCTTCTGAAATTTCAGCTATGGAAGCTCTGCCTGTGTGACTTTGATTGGAGTGTCCATGTATTCTTCTTTCTTAGCCCTAGCTTTTCCCTAGCTCACTTTGTCTCTCTTGATATTTTTATCACTCCTTTCTTATGTTTGTAATGCTTTAGCTTTTCGTAATCGAACCCTTATATAGCTTTTATGTCAACCTACCACATTTATTGTTTTCTTGGTGGGTCAATTTTTGCTTTGTTCTATGTCTTGTGCTTTGTTTCATGGTTTTCCTTCTTATGTGGTTTGTACACAATTTTTCTGTGGCTTTTCCTTCCTTTGTTTCGTAGATGTTATATTTGTTTATTCCACATTTTTACTTCACCTCCTTCTTCCATGGTTTTTCCCATTCCTTCTTTCTATGCTTTTTTTTCTTCTCTATTTTATTGTGTTCCTTTATTGTCTGTGCTTCGGCTTTCATTCAATCTCTCTTTTCCATGGTTTGGTTTTCTACTTCCTTTATCAGTATTTTTATTCTTTCTTTGTATGGTGGCTTTATTCTTCTTCTCTTTATTGTGTGGTTTTTCTATTTTCTTTTTGCTACAGATTTTATTTTGCTTTTTCCTTTTATTTAGTGCGTGGGTATGCTCCCTCTGTGGTTATTTCCTTTTGTTATGCAAGTATTCTTCCTTCGTGGCTCTTTTCTTTGTTTTATGTTTTGTTTATATTTCTAAGAGTAAGGATGCCCTTTTAGGTTTTCATCCCACCCCTTATCCTATCCTCTTAATTGCTAGTTTTCAGATAGGTCAATGTTCTTTTTATTGCATGGGTATCCATCCTCCATGGTTTCTTCTTTCTCCTTCATTTTTCTTTTTCTAAGGGTAGATACGTGCTCATGTGGGTTTTCATCCTACCCCTCGACCTATCCTATCGAATTGTTGGTTTTCAGATAGGTCGGTAAATATTTATATATATATTATATATATATATTTTATTTATTATTTCTTGATTGTGTTCTAAGTCACATATATCTTGAGCCTTGCTCCATTCACATATCCTTTGAGTTCTTTCAAATGTAAAGTTTGTAATTTTACTGCTTCAGAAGGTAATATTTCCTTAATGATGTATGGCCCTAGCCATCTTACTTTCAACTTTCCTGGATGCTTATACTTACTATCATACAAAAGTACTTGATCTCCTATATCAAATTGTTTCCTCTTAATGTGGCGGTCATGCCACACCTTTTGTCTTATTTTTCTTAGGTCTAGTTATATGCGGCTATGAACCTTTTTTCATCGATTTTTTCTAATTCTACCAGCTTTTCATGTAGTAAGTCATCTTCATTCATTCTGAAAGCTACTGTAATCCTTAGACTCGGGAGCAAAAATTCTATGGGAAATGCGGATTCTAATCCATAGACTAGACTAAATGGTGAGTACTTTGTAAGCCTTTTATATGTTGTGTGGTGTGCCCATAGAGCGGCGGGTATCTTTAAATCCCAATCTGCAGTCTGTAGAGAACAAATTTTTGTTAACACCTTCTCTAGTACCTTATTGAATGCTTCTTCCATTCCATTTGCTTGTGGATGGTATGGAGTGCTTTTATTATGGTTGATCATAAATCTGCTTAATATCTCTTTGATAGTTGCATTCACAAAATGCTTTCCTTGGTCATTGGTGATGCTCAATGAACACCCAAACCTTGTGATGATATTTTCATATATGAATTTAGCAACTGTTTTCGCAGTATAATATTTTTTGGGAACCACTTCCGTCCATCTTGTTAAATACTCTTTCCAAGTTATGATAAATCTTTCCAAAGAATGTTTGGTGGTTGGTTTTATACGTCCAATGAAATAAATGGCCCATTTTTTGAATGGAACCTGTTGTCACCAAATCACTGCAGCCCCCAAAAGTCTTGAGAATGAATCACGACATTCAGTGTGATTGGGACACATGGGATCACCTCTCAAGATGTGGGACTTGAACTCGAGGTGAACCTCTGGAGAAGGCTAACTTCCTCTTCCTAAACTAAATACAACACTACCTTTAATGCAAGAAAAATGGCTAACTAGTCCTATGCTAACATTTCATGGGATTAGGGAGAGAGATATTCAAGGAAATGAAACCTATACTAGAAGCAGTGATGCACCAATTTTGGAAATGTTCAACATCTGGAAGGGTTAAGTTGGGAACAAGGTATACATCATTGACCACCTTCACCTTTAGAAACTAGAAAGGGTACAAAAATACCACAAACCAATGGTAGACGTTCCTCTATTAAACTTGATCAGACAATAAGCTACCAATCTCCTAGTGAAAAAGGATGAACTTGAGAAGGGTGAACAAGCACCACAACTCAACTGCATGCAATATTCCACCACTTGATAAACATAGAATTCCATGAACTTTTAATGGAAACCTGAACCTACACTATGCACTTGAAAACATGAGAGAGGCAAATAGAAGCAACAAAATCATGAAAGGACAAATATTTGTTCACAAAACATAATTCTCATTACTTCAAGCACTTGCACAGTGCATCATTACATCAGGTGAAAAGGGCATAAGCTTCCATTCAAATTTGAGGAGAAAGGCTTGAGAGCCTACAAATTCACATATTGTGAAGAGAAGGGGAAGCTTGGAAAGTGTCTAATCCACCAACTAGTGTGACCTGTTAGAATCCACTTGTTGGAGCCTCTAGAATGAACTTCCAATTTACATTTATATAAGAAAATGAGAGAGAGAGGAGAGGAGTCATAAATTTCCCCCTAAACTGAAGGTACATGATGTATCATTTATTACATTTGGTTGAACCACCTGAAAAGGTGCCATCATGCATCCTTGATGTCTGGTTGACCAAGTCTTCCTAATTAATTAAAATAATATTTAAATAATAATAATAAATGTTATTATTTAAAATATTTAAATAAAAATATTAATTTAATTAAAAATAATCCCCATGTTGAATGGTCTTGAATGAGAAGACAAAAAAAATGGCCCAGCTCACTGAGTTGGGTCCGATTTCTTTCATTGAGAAAACTCCGAGTTGAGTTCCTAAACCACCGAGTCACTTGATCCATGGTGAGATTTTGAGGAACTCCAAAACCAATCTCTGAAAGTCTTTCGAACTGAGCCACTCCTATCGAGCTTCACCATCCTTTGGAACTCCGAGCTCTAGTCACGACTCGGGACCAATGTGAATTATCTTTGTCAAGGTCGTTGATGCCACACTGAGCTGAGTTAGCCCACATTTCCCGACTCACTCCATAAAAAAAAATGTTCAAGCTCCATCGCAAGATTATTGCTTACAACCTTTCTACGTAGTATGAGATCCTACCTTCTAGATTCCTATTGTCCACAATGAGCCAAAGCTTCCACACGAATTCTCACGTGTGATCTCTTTGAGAGTTACCCTCCCAAGACCGCAATTTTCAAAGCCATGCATCTCCGGGTTTGCAGGCTCCAAAAATCATCTTATCATGTTCTTATAATTTAGTGCCTTCATTCTATCTCTAGGTGAGTTAAACACTCAATTCGCCATCACAAAAACAATTCCTCCTCTGACTGAGCAACTAAGCTCCAAACCTCTGGTGAGCTCCTTATAGAACCACACCGAGTTGTTCATTGAGTTTCCCAATCAACTAGCTATGTCACCTTCTACACGATCAAGCCGAGCTCCCCACCGATGTCATCGAGCTAGCTTCACATGTTACGCCAAATTCACCACCATGAGAAAGCTCTCTACACCATCGAGTTCTCCACCATGCTCCAAAAATATGAGCTCCTCACTGACAACCTTGTCGATTTAGTCATGATACCTAGATGGAGAGCTCAGTTCAAGTTACTCAGTATATGATTATTCCTCATGAGCCATATGAATTGTTTTTCATGAAAACTTTCTCTGAAATTACATGTAAAATGACTCAAATTGGGTCAGTCAAATCCTCCATGTGAGTTATATGATACATTGCTCTCCTGTGATCCATATTCTTTATGCTTTCCATGCACAATTTCCTACGTACTCACCATATAGCTCTCTGCAGTCTACTACCTCGTTGAGCTCGCTCACCTCTACCTGCCTACGATTCCCTTCAATTGACTCGGCATGTGCATGTTCATTGAATGGATCAACTAAACTCGACTCCACCCAAGTCATCTCCTCTGGTTTGCTCAATGTTACCAACAAACTTTCACACATTCTTTAATGCCCCTGGCGACTCGCCAGGTGAAATGGAACCCAACTCAGACTTTTCTCATTTAGATTGCATCGAGCTCATTGAAAATGGTGATCTTCCCACTTCTGACTTAGTGATAGACTCAGAACTCCTCCTGATACGGTGATCAACTCAGATCTCAGAACTCTGATCCTTAATTTATCTGAACCCCAAAAACCTGAAACTCTGAATTTCAGAGTTTTAGATTTTTAGGCTTTAGAAAAATCTGATTCATTCAATTTTTCTTCCCCAAAAATCTATAAATTCCTAAAAATAATAACTCTGAAGAAAAACTCCAAAAACATGACTCAACTTGACCTACCTACAACGTCTGCAAGCGCAATCCTTCCATTTCATCTTGTTTACTACATGGGCTTGGCCATGCGATATTTTCTTCCTTAATTCGTTGAGCCCTACTGTGAGCTTAGAATCACGCATCCTCCAAAATAATTCAGGTGCTCTTGACAGCTTGACATCTTTTCATCATGCATTTTTGCTTATTTAATATCTTTTGTGATGAATCCTTATGCTCTCCCTTTCAAGATTTGAAAATGTCTCGACACATTTTCAACTTCTCACGATGACTCTGCAACTATCCATTGGCATTCAACACATTCCTCTTAGTAGATTATACTAACTTATCGAGTGATTTCATATTTTATCTGAGCCCCTGCTTGAGCTCCTAATGACATCTATTTTTGAGTCTCTATTCTCTAAAATTTTAATGTTATCTTCTTCATCTATAAGCAATTAAGCTTTACATTCACAACTCAAACTTCATTTCCATGTCCGAGCCATCATAGCTTGCTCAAAAATATAGATCGATCCACTTAATTGTCCTTCCTCGTCCCCATGAGTCAACTCCTTCATTGATTTCTTGACGAGATCATATTGATCACCTTCTCGAATAATGTCCTGCCCTTGACATAGCTCAATGAGCCAAGCCATTTCAACGTTAAAATGAGCCTTCACGAGATCCTTTTTTGTGTCCTCAGCCCTCCAGTACATCTGACCTCTGTCGATCAATCAATTTCAAACATGGTGAGCCAACTCATTACTCTTTCTTGCGAGATCCTCTCTGATTCCCTACACAAGTCAATGTTAAGCTATATATGCTCCATCCAATACACGTGATCAATAATGAATTCCTCACATGGAGTCACTGTGACCATATTTGCAAATTTATGTCACCGAGCCAACACATGACTCAAACACTTATATACCCACTAGTCTGGCCAACCCGGCTCTAATTATTTTTCATACTCATCATAGCTCTTCGAGTACCCATTCAACCATGAATTCCACTGAAATGGCTCGAATCTCATATGCCAACTTGAACCCTTGTTGAACATTCTGATGAGTTATCTGAGCTCACTTCTACATCCAACTCGCAAGTTGATCCACTCACCTCCAACTTGCTCATTCTCATGCCCGTCCAAGCTATCTACCTTCATAACTCGACGAGCACAATTCTTCCACCCGAGCCATCAACTAACTTGGTTTATAATAGAGTTACATCATCTCACCATAACCAAAATCAAAAGGTAATCGAAACATAATAATATCCAAGACACATAATTTATCTGTCAAAGGTAATTATTACGTTTTCTAAAAGAATTCCTGGTCTCTGGGGAAATCTTACCCTTGTTGTCCATTTTTACCCAAGAGGGTAAAATTGACAACATTTTTGGCGACCTCTAGAGAATGCTTGCCTACTAGGATTTAGACCAGTAGCCTTGTATATTCGTTGGGCATGGAGTCACTATTTTTCAATCTGAAACCAATTCGATCCTCTAATCCCCTTGAGCATTGTTGATCTTAGACCTCCCTTGAATGTGAAGCATGAAGTATACCCAATCTAATGAACACTTGGAAACTATGGAACATTGCAGAATTTTGAAAGAGGTAGATCATGAATCTCCAATGAAACTTTGAAATTTCCTTATCCTTGACACCTTCCAATGATGCAACATCATGCAGAACAACACAAGAGCGACAACAGAAAACAAAAACACATAATAACTGAAAATCATACATGCCCCAAGTGGAACATGTAGGGTGTGCATTGTACTTATTCTACTAAAACCAAACCTATAATACCCTACACTAACCCAAAGCATGGGTAAGCTAAATAAACCCTACAAGTAGTTGTGAAAAATAGCCCCCTTTCCTCACAATGGATTGCCATGCAAATGATGTGACAATGGACATGGTTGGAATGAGAGTGAGAAACTGAAACAAGCCCAATTCCCCACTTGGTCCACCATAGTATCAACTGGAAAGAGAAAGAATCCTTCTTTTAGTTGCTCTGTATTTGTTTTGTAGAGACATTGCAACTGCTCCTCATAATTTTGAAACTCATCCTCACATTCTGAAGTGAATGTGACTGGTTTTGGCTTCTCTTCTAGCTTTAATAAAGCCAGGTACCTAATAGGACATGGTCTAAACCGTTGACTATTCTTGCTTTTCTTAACCTCAATTTTAACAAGAAAGTCTTTTTGAAAACATCCTTGAGAAAGATGGTCATTCACAACCCGATTTCCCTCTTGTTGCCCATTTACAAAAGACTAATCTTCCACCTCATTTGACATGGAATTTGGAAATTCCAACCCCCCTATTTGTAGCTTTGGATGATTTTTTAGGGAAATAAAGTCTTCAAGAATATTTTCCTCCATCACATAATTTTTTACCAAAATAGGCTCCGTAACTAAAAACATAAACCTCTCTATGACATAATCTTCATTCAATGCTTCTAGGTCAGTCCTAGCTCCTCCTGTGTATTCCTCCTTTACCTATGATGAGGGATATGAAAAAATCAATTCCTCTAATTATAATTCCAAAGGACATTTATGAGAAATGAGATGTTATTAAGCATGTACCTCCGTAACACTTGACACTTTCTGATGAAAAAGAAGTCATGGAATAACAAGATCATCAATTTCCGTAGACCCATGTCCATCAAAACCTTCTTCTAGATCTGATAGGTAATCTGATTCTTTATCCTCTAACTGTATCAAAGGATCCTTCTTAATCTAGGTATCCTTTGAACTAGAACCTATTTCATCTTGATATTATTCATTCTCAAACATGAAATCAGAAAGATTAAATTCATCTAAAAAATCACATTTTTGAGAAGGAAGAGAGGAAAAAGGTTTAGAAGGTTTCTGCATAGTTTCATTAGCATTCTTGATCTCTGAATCCTTCTTCGTCTCATGAAACCTTTCATGGCTGATTGTAGTCTCGAATGATGACTTTGGAAAGATGTTATCTTCTAAAAGTGATGCAAGTTCTTGACATGCATTTCAATTAGGATCATTGCATTCATTAGAATCAGCTTGTTCACTTTAAATCTTTTCTTCTTTAGCTTGTAGATTTTCTTTTCCAATAGACTCTGCCACCTTTGGTGATTCAAACTCCTTTGATGGAATTGAGCTAATATGAATACTACATTCTGAATAAGTAGACTACTGATCCCCCTCATTCAACTCTAGATTTTTTTCTGGTACAAAACTAGTTTGTTCCACTTGTTCTTGAGTCTCAGTTTCTGCATAAAGTTTAGTCAGGAATGAGGTTTGCTTGATGTTAAGTTTTGCAGCCCATCTCTTCATATTATCTTCATACTTTCCTTTTCTACTCTCCTCGACCATATACTCTTCCCGTTTTCTCATTTCTTGACAATTCTCTTCCCAAGATGGATTTGGGACTATAAGAGGAGGGGTGGGTTGGGATTCAACCGACTCTCTCACTGTTTGAGGAAGAGATTAATTCTCTTGTCTTGATGGCTCTTGTAGAAAAGAGGGAAATTTATAAGGAAGAGGCATGGAAGATTCATGATGGAAAGGAGAAATAGGTGACGAAGTAGTGAATTCCATCGAAGGGGTATAAACTGGAAGGTTAGGACTATGGGGTTCAAGTTGCAACTGCATGGATGGAAACACAGGAAGAGGGTTATAAGGTGGTAATGTAGGGACCTCCCATTGACAGGATTGACTAACATTTCATTCATAAACGTTCCTTTTCTTGATCCATTCTCCAACTTGAGTCATCATCTTGATTATGAATTGAAGCTTTTGTTGAGTGCTAATCTCACATGGTATATGACCAGTCCATGGGTATGGAATTCTGAAGCTAATCTAGGATACCTTTGTCATTTCATTGATCCTTATTTGCATCATGTTGTACTCCAAATCTTGAACCTTCTTCTATAAGTGATCTTCTTCAGGTGTAAAATAGATCCCAGAATCTACATGCCATTTTTCTTCGGTAGCCCCCCAGTCTGGTGGATAACCGGATTGATTTGCTTCTTTTTCCTATGGGCATGCATGCTCAAACTAATAATCATCATGAAATTGGTTTGGAGGAGGATTATAATAGCCTAAATATGGGAAGAATTTCCACTACTACAAGTAGGAATCCCACTTTGGAAATGAATCCATGATTGCATAACTTCATGAATGGGAGAAAAATGGAAAGATATGGAAGAAAACTGGATGGAAAATGGGTAAAATGAAGGTCTACAACATAAAGAGTAGGGTACTTAGACCAATGGAGTTTCCAGTTGTGCTTGGGTATATCTCCTAAGGAAGAAATTTCAATAACAGCACAACAAATTAATGAAATGAAGTCAACACAATACGCACACATATGAAGGGTGTGCCTCTTGTCCCACCGGGTGTGCCAAAAATTGTTGTCACCAAATCATTGCACCCCCCTGAATGGCCTGAGAATGAATCACGACATTCGGTGTGATTGGGGAACAAGGGGCTCGAGGTGAACCTCTGGAGAAGGTCAGCTTCCTCTTCCTAAACTAAACACAACATTACCTCTAATGCAATAAAAATGACTAACTAGTCCTATGTTAACATTTCATGGGATTAGGGAGAGAGATCTGCAAGGAAATGAAACCTATACTAGAAGCGGTGATGCACAAATTTGGGAAATGTTCAACATCTAGAAGGGTTAATGTGGGAACAAGATTTGCATCATTGACCACTTTCACCTTTAGCAACCAGAAAGGGTACAAAAATACCACAAACCAAAGGCAGACATTCCTCTACTAAACTTGATCAGACAATAAGCTACCAATCTCCTAGTGAAAAAGGATGAACTTGATATGGGTGAACAAGCACCACAACTCACTTGCATGCAATATTCCACTACTCGATAAACACAGAATTCCAAAAACCTGGAATGGAAACCTGAACTTGCACTATGTACCTAAAACATGAGATATGAAAATAGAAGTAATAAAATCATGAAAGGATAGATATTTTTTCACAAAACATAATTCTCATTACTTCAAGCACTTACACAGTGCATCATTACATCAGGTGAAAAGGGCATAAGCTACCATTACAATTTGAGGAGAAAATCTTGAGAGCCTACAAATTCACAGATTGTGAAGAGAAGGGGAAGCTTGGAAAGTTTCTAATCCACCAACTAGTGTGACCTGTTAGAATCCACTCGTTGGAACCTCCGGAATGAACTTCCAATTTACATTTATATAAGAAAATGAGAGAGAGAGGATAGGAGTCATAAATTTCCCCCTAAACTAAAGGTACATGATGTATTATTTATTACATTCAGTTGAACCAGATGAAAATGTGCCATCATGCATCCTTGATGTCTGGTTGACCAAGTCTTCCTAATTAATTAAAATAATATTTAAATAATAATAATAAATATTATTATTTAAAATATTTAATTAAAAAAATTAATTAGACCTTCCTCTTGACTTGTTTTCTCTGAGTTGGGTCCGAGTTCTTCCATTGTCACAAATTCGGAGTTGAGTTCCTAAACCACCGAGTCACTTGATCCATGGTGAGATTTTGAGGAACTCCAAAACTGAGCTCTGATAGTCTTCCCAACCGAGCCACTCCTATCGAGCTTCACCATCCTTTTCCAAGCTCTAGTCACGACCGGGACCAATTGAATTATCTTCCAAGCTCTTTGATGCCACACTAAGCTGAGTTAGCCCACAATGACTCACTCCATCACAAAAAACCAAGCTCCATCACAACAAGTTTATTGTCAATTGTGCATGAGCTCCTACCACCAAGTCCTAACGTCCACGTCAAGCCAAAGCTTCCACGAGCTCATGTGTGATCTCTTTGAGAGTTACCCTCTCAAGACCACGTTTGTCGAAACCATGCGTATCCAAGTTTGCAGGCTCCAAAAATCATCTTATCATGTTCTTATAATTTTCCTTCATTCTTCGCAAGTGAGGGATGTCCCTTGACTCACCATCGCAAAAACACTTCCTCCTCTGACTGAGCAGTCGAGCTCCAAACCTCTAATGATCTCCTTGTAGAACCACGCCGATTTGTTTGTTGAGTTTCCCAATTAACTAGCTCTGTCACCTTCTACACGATCAAGTCGAGCTCCCCAATGATGTCATCGAGCTATCTTCACATGTTATGCTGAATTCACTACCATGAGTGAGCTCTTTACACCACTAAGTTCTCCACCAAGATCCAAACAGATAAGCTCCTCACTACCACGATCTTGTCGATCGAGTCAAGATACCTGGAGATCTTGGTTCGAGTTACTCGGTATCTGATTATTCCTCATGACTCAGACAACTCATTTTTCATGCAAACTTTCTCCGACCTTGCATGGTAAATGACTCAAACTAGGTCACTCAAATCCTCCATGTGAGTTCTATGATACAAGCTCTCCTTGGTCCATAGTCTTTCTACTTTCCATGCGCAATTTCCTGCATACTCACCATCTAGCTCTCTGTAGTCTGCTGCCTAGTTGATCTCGCTCACCTCTACCTACCTATGATTCCCTTCAATTGACTCAGTCTGTGCATGTTCATTGAATGGCTCAAATAAACTCGACTCCACCCAAGTCATCTTCTCTGATTTTCTCGGTGTTACCAAAAAACTTCGACATGTTCTTTAATGCCCCTAACAACTCACCTTGTGAAACAAAACCAACTCAAACTTTTCTCATTCAAATTGCATTGAGATCATTGAAAACGGTGATCTTCCCTCTCCTGACTCGATGACAGACTCGGAACTCCTCCTAATAGAATGATCAAATCAAATCTTAGAACTCTGATCCTTAATTTCTCTTAACCCTGAAAACCTGAAACTCTGAATTTTAGATTTTCAGATTTTTGGGCTTCAGAAATATTTGATTCATTTAACGTTTCTACCCCCAAAATCTCTGAATTCCCAAAAAGAATAACTCTGAAGAAAAAACTGAAAACATGACTCAACTCGGCCTACCTACAATGTCTGCGAGCTTGATCCTTCCATTTCATCTTTTTTACTACCTGGGCTCAGCCATGCAATGTCTTCTTCCTCAATTTCTTGAGCCCTACTATGAGCTTCAAATCCCACATCCTCCAAAACAATTCACGTGCTCCTAACGGCTTGACATCCTTTCAACATGCATGTTCGATTATTTAATATCTTTTGTGATGAATCCTTGTGCTTGCCCTGTCAATATTTGACAATGTCTCGACGCACTTTTGAATTCTCACTATGAATCTACAACTATCCATTGGCATTTAACTCATCCCTCTCTGTAGATAATACTAACTTACCGAGTGATTTGATATTTTATTTCAACCCCTATGTGAGCTCCTAACGGCATAATTCTCATTACTTCAAGCACTTACACAGTGCATCATTACATCAGGTGAAAAGGGCATAAGTCTTGCCCTTGGCCTATCTCGTTGATCCGAGCCATTTTAACGTTAAAATGAGCCTTCACGAGATCCTTTTCTGTGTCCTCAACCCTTTAGTACATCTGACCTATTCCGAGCAATCGATTACAACCATGGTGAGCCGACTCATTACTCTTTCCTTCGATCTCCTCTCTGATTCCCTACACAAGTCAGTGTTAAGCTATATATGCTCCATCCAATACACATGATTAATGATGAATTCCTCGCATGGAGTCACTGCGACCATATCTATAAGTCTATGTCACTGATCCAACACATGAATCAAACACTCGTATACCCACTAGTCTAGCCAACCTGGATCTAAGTCTTTATCATACTCATCATAGCTCTTCGAGTACCCCATTCAACCACAAATGCCACTAAAATGGCTTGAATCTCATATGCCAACTCGACCCCATGTTGAACACACCATAGAGTTATCTAAGATCACTTCTACATCCAACTCGCAAGTTGATCCACTCACCTCCAAATTTCTCATTCTCATGCCCACCCAAGCTATCTACCTTCATAACTCGACGAGCATAATTCTTCCACCTGAGCCATCAAATAACTCGGTTTATAATAGAGTTACATCATCTCACCATAACCAAAATCAAAAGTTAATTAAAACACAATAAGATCCAAGACACATAATTTATCTATCGAAGGTAAGTATTACGTTCCATAAAATAATTTCTAGTCTCTAGGGCAATCTTACCCCTGTTGTCCATTTTTACCCAAGAGTGTAAAATTGACAACAAAACCCAAATCCAAAACAGGTCTCAATAGAATTTTCTCTCTTGTGTTGGGTTTCCCAACTCTCTAACATATGTCACATGTCCTAGCATGTTTATGTACATCCCTGAAAAATGTAGGCCACCATAGGCCAACCATCATTACTTTCCTTTTTTTCTTCTCTCCTCCATTGTGTCCGCCTACTATACCTTCTTGTGCTTTGATTAGGATGTTCTTCCTCTCATGCTCCAGAGCTAATCTTCTAAGGACATCATCTTGTCCCTTTTTATACATTTTCCCTTGAATCAATGTGATTGGAAATGCTCTACTTAGCAAATTCTTTTTCTGTTGATGGGTATAATTATCTGGAAACTCTCCTATATGCAAAAATTGTACTATTTCATCAAACTCTTTAGGTATAGCTTTTATCCAGAATAAATGGGCAACAAGAAAATAATCATCTATAGGCCCCTCATATTCTCCATTTTCAATTCTCAAAAAGTAATCTGGTCCATTATTTAGTTTTCTAGGTTTCATTGCCACATGAAAATTGAATTCTTGAAACAACATGAGCCATCTACATATTTTCTTCTATAAAAATAATCTATTCAATAGATATTTTAAGGGTTCATGGTAAGTATAAAATACAAATGAAGTGGCTAAAATATATTGTCTGTATTTCATCATGGTATACACCATATTGAGTGCTTCCCTCTTTGTTGTGTAATTTATTTATGCCTTAGCTAGTTTCCTACTAGAAAATGCTATAGGATGATCCATCTTATCTCTAGGCTGAGTTAATACAACTCCAATTCCTATCCCAGATACATCCACATGAACATGGAAGGGTAACTTCTAATTAGGAAAAATAAAAATGGGTGCATGTAAAATTTTATCTTTCAATAGCTCAAATGCATCCACACATTCTTTAGACTAATGGATCTTCTTGTTTTTTCTCTTCTTTAATAATTCTTCTAATGGGGAACTTATCTCCACGTAATTCTTGATGAATTTTCTATGATAGCCTGTGTACCCAAGGATTATCCTCGCCTCTTTATGTGTTTTAGGTGGTGGTAGATTTACAATCATAAAATTTTTAATGGATCAATCAACAACCCTTCCTTACAAATTATGTGTTCTATTAGTGTGCCAAAGGGAGTAAAAAACATGCATTTCTTCAAATTCAGGGATATATGTAAGGCTCGACATCTTTTAAACATCAACCTTAATAATTTTATATGGTTCTTCAATAGGCCATATATTGTCCAGTCATCAAGATAGACTTCTAGAAAATCATGAATAAAATCCTTGAATGCATTAATAATGATCCAATTGAATATTGCTATAGCGTTTTTAAGCCAAAATGGCATAACTATATACATAAAGGACCCCCATTATGTGGAAAAATTATTTTTAGGCTAGTCCTCAGAGGAAAATTTTACTTGGTAATAACAGGAGAAACCATCTGTGAATGAATATACTTCTCTACCAACCATGTTGTCTTGTACTTCTTATTTAAAAGGGGTTAGAAATGGATCATGCACACGTGCTTTATTCAACTCCCTGTAATCTACACACATGCGGATCTCTCCAGTATTCTAATTTTGGATCACCATGGGATTGATCTATTATGAGTCATTAACAAGTTTAATGATCCCAACATTTAACATTTTATCAATTATTGACTTTACTTTCACCTTCAAATTGGGATTTAATCAAAATGGTCTCTTTTTTATTGGATTAAATCTATCTTTTATTTGAATTTTCATTATCCCGAGCTCCTCTTTGATTCCCTTTCAATTCTTTGAAGTCCTTGGGGAAAAATATCTTGGAATTATTGTAGTAGTTCTACTACTTTAGCTACTTCCTCCTCTGACCAATATTCCCCAATTTTAGAAAACTTCTCCTCTCCATTTATCATGATGTTTTCATTCCTAATTTTAAAGGCTGGTAATAGTAAATTTCTCCTTCATATTTATTATCCACTATTGTTTTTTCATCATCTATAACCTTGTATCTTAAGTTCTCTGGTTTTTTTTCTTTCTTGTTTTTCTATATTAAAACATTTAGCCATTTCTCGAATCTTGGTAAAATTTTCTTGTGGCTTTAGAATCTCAGGTTATGTTCTCTTTTCCTATTTAGAATGTTGTTTTATGGCTTCATCTAGTGTCAAAAATAGTAAAGCATGAATCTTTTGTAATGCTCTCAATACATTTAAATCCACATCCCAAAATTTAAAGGTATCATAGAAATCTTTTAACTATTTGATCCCAATCTTTAGTCTCCCTTTGAATTTCTTGATGTGAATATCACGATCTTGGTATGGGCGCGAGGGTCCTTAAAAAAAATTGAATCCATAGTAATGTAATGCCCCTCCTCGGAACACCGGAAACCACACCGAAATGCAACTAAACTTTTGGGTAATTTTTTTAAAAAAGTAATTAATACGAACCCTAAACCAATCTCCATTATTATTTATTTTGAATAAATTAATTTTCTCAAATACTTAATTCTTAGTCCAAAGTAATTTTATTAATTAAATTTCTATTCCGCTTACTAAGGTCACTTTAAAAGTTACTACACCCCTTTAATATTTATTAATTTTTCCCTTCTATTTAATTATTTACCTACACACACCACAAAATTTATTTTACCATTCCCATGAAATGCGCATGTCTTAAAATTTATTTGGAATTTCTTCATGATTATGTACACTAATATAGATTGTAAAATGGTTTTTCTTTGCAGATAAAATGAAGGACTTGCATTGAACAAGTGAACTATATTTCAGCAAATGATTTACAAATGCTTCCATTCCAATCTATATATATTACAAAGCCTTGTGGTACTTCACTATTCCAACTTAAAAGAACTTTCTATATAAGAACAACACCCAGATTTTTAAAGTTATAAATAACTTGAATCAAGAGATAAGTGTAAAGAAATAATGGTGTTCTTTTCTTTGAACAACAACTTCTAATAGCATCCAAATTTTCATTTCAATACAATAGTTAAATTTTTATTTTATTTTATCTTTCTCCAATGTTAATAGGAAAGAGATAAAATTTTATTCAAGAACCTCAACATTTAAAGAAGAATATTAATTTCTCCATTCCACATTTGTAAGCTAAAATCTGAAATGTATTTTTTTTTTAAATACATCAATGAAGAACATAACTTCTTAATACAACACGACTATCCCTCTCAAGGAGAGTAGTAAGATTTACACATCACATACAACCTTCAACTATATTAAAGAGAGGGACAAACACAACTTTGAAAGACACATGCTTCCACGCACTATACATACATCCCAAATGGAAGGCTTACCAAGAGGCTCACTTCAATATTTTTACAAAGAACACATGCTTGTAGAAAGGCTAAAAATTTTCCAAAACAAGGAGAGAGCCATAAAAGACCATGCCACCAAAGATACTCCAGCAATCTTCAAACTTAAGGCTCCCACTATCATCCATATGAACTCCAACTTTTGAAGGTTAACAAGGATCCAACTTCAAGAGAACAAGGATTGTTTAAACACCCAACCTTTAGGCATCATTACATGTCTTTCCAAGGTTGGATTGCATGCTAGCCTCCCCCAAGCTCATGGGAAAGAGGACTACTATCCAAAACTTTGCACAAGAGTAAGGGAGAACAACCAACATTACATTCACATAAAGACTAGACAAATAGTAAAACAAAACGCCAATTTTGCAAAAGATGAAAAATAGGAGAAACCATGTTCTACCTCTAAAATGGGGAAGAGAAGAGAAAGATCTCCAAATGCCAAAAGTGTAGCCAACATTGGTTGCACAAAACAAGGATATCCACAACCTCCTTATTCATCCAAAGTCATCAAACCCTCCTTATTGCTCCATCCATTCACCAAATCCTTCTTGGAAGGATTTTCAAACCCAAAAGGGGTTTCCTCACCAAGAATGGGGAAGGGGTTCAAACCATATGAACCACCTTCCCCACCTCAAACCATTTCAGGGGAGAAACAAAAATCCTACATGGCTTGCCCATCAAGCCATGAGGATTGAGAGGGAAAAATCCCTCTCTCTTCCCCCACAAACTCCAAAACCCCATCATGCCATATGATGGATGGAGCAAAATAAAGTAAAACAACAAATAAAATCAACAAGCAATAACACACATTTTAAATAACCAACACTAATATCTAACATGATATAAAACACACAAATGAGTTCAAGGAGCCTACCTCCAAAAGCTCTCCAAATTCTAACTTTTCCACTCCTTGACCCAAGCAAGCTCTAGCTCCAAAATCCACAAGCCTCCAAGCAAAAGCTCAAAAAAAAAAAATTTCTCTTCTTTCCCCATGAGGGAGAATTTGAAGAGGAGACAACAAAAAAAACCTCAAAAATGAGGGGGTGACATGTATCACCCCTCTCTTCCCTTAAGGTCAAAGATTCTCAAAATAAAAGGGAGAAAGGATAAAATATCTTTTAACCCTCTTCTCCCAAATTACTCAAAATGAACAACAAAACAAACTTGTGCAACTTTTAACAAAACACACCTACCCATCCACCTTACATGGATGTAACCAAAGGAAGGAAAAATGGGAGGGAAACTCCCTCTAAGCCTTGGAAATAATCCCCCCTACCTATTAGGTAGGGTCCAAGGGCCCATTTTCATTCTAAGTGAACTCCCAAACTTAAAAGGGGTCACTAAAAATGCCTAAAATAGCCCAATTTCGGGTTTGGCACATTTGGGAACAAGGGTAGAGGATGTCGGGCCCACCCAAGAGTTCACATGTGACCCTAATCCCTTTTGGTTAAACACATCATTATACAAACTCAAAGCTTAATGCAAGTGGGGCCATTAAGTCCCCAAAACAAGTTTACAACACAAACTAAACACCCTAAGCAAGATTAATATTACAAGACATATTACATTACAAATGAGGGTCACTCATGGTGCCCAAAAAAATAAACTCTAATACTAAGACCTCATATAGTAAACACGGTTAGGGCTTAGCCCCGTGGGATGCTTGTGCAAATTTGTGTAGCTAGCCTGAATCCCACATTCTCCTGTGACTTGTCACCTGCACACTCATTGCACACATTAAACGTACCTGTCCGATGAAATGTAAATCACTACTCAATAAGAAATCAATAAATCCTACACTATCATATCATCATTTTGGAATTTAAAATGCGACAACATGCATAATTATACATAATCCACTATGAGTTAGTCATAACGATAAAGTGACATACATCCATAGAATCCAAACATGTAACCAAACTAAGTATCTATCAAATATAAATGAGGTCCGAATAACATCATATCAGTTAGTATCCATGACATCATAAGATAAGGTGAAACCTAGTAATTAAGCTAGATTGGTGCTATACACCTAAATCTCCATACATGTCTAATAATATCAAATATCCTAATGTAATGTCCAAAATATATCAAATCCTTGCCAAAACATGTCTATGAGTAGAAAGAACAACAAATAACTGAGGCTATAAAAATGTGGGTACTACAAGTAAGGGAGAAGTCTCCCTGCATAACTTCCAATGTTCTTCACAAACTTGAATGTGCTTCTATGAATAATTTTCTCCTGAGTATTCAGGAATCACAACATAGTAGCCTTCACTTTCCATAAATATGGCTTTAAACAATGTTGTTACCGAGTTCCAATGATTTACATTGTTATTATGTGTTGCCCACCAAATTGTGGTATTTATAGTCAAGGTATCATCCAATGCATCCATCCTTTCCTTTTCATTAGGAAATATTATTTCCATGATCTTAATGTGCCCTTCTAGATCTCCAAACCCTGAGTATTTGGGTAATTTTTGGTGATATGCATTACGGCTCACTCTGTAAACTATTTTAATTGGTAGATCTTTTACTTCTTCTTTTTTTGCAGAAAATTTATCTTGTGTTATCATAAAAATATCATCCTCTAATTCCTCTTGTGTGGAATAGTATTCCTCTTCTTCAAATGTGTCTTTGGTAGGTGTGAAAATTTCACCCGCGGGGTTATAGTTGTCTCCTAGTGTGATGATTCTAGGTGGCATTCTTCTTGCAAAGTGTAATTTTTCGGTGCTTGACTCTGGAAACCCATGTATCCAGACTTATACTACATTATCTGAACCTTCTGTGGTATCTTCTAATTTAACTAAAATCTCACCATCCAAGTTTGGTTCAAATTCTTTGTCGATACTAGAATTTTTTTTTAATTTGTATACTCCTTGTATTTCATCAAAATTGTCCTCTTTTGTGTCATGGAATACTTCTTTTGCCCATGCGGTGCTCATTTGTGCATGCAAGTGTACATGAACATATATCCCGATTGAATTCAGTGTTACCTCTTCTTCTTCAGAACTTAATGTCCCATTACAATCCACAAACCATTCTAAAAGCTAAAATAAAGTTGTATGAAGGGTTCTTGGCCACATTCTCTACCACTTCAAATTCCCCATCTTCTTAATTTCCATTAAATTCACCACTACATTCTTTAGTACTCCCAATGGTTGTCTTGATGAACCATCCACTAATTTGATAAAGTATCTCATGGGTTCCAAAGTAGGTCTTCCAAGCATCTCCCATGTAGTTTTAGACATCAAATTAACATCCGCACCAAGATCTAGTAGTAATTTGGTAATGGTGGTATCAAATATGTCTACATATAAATAGATGGTGGACTTGCATCATGTTCGCTGAGTATGAAGAATGTTTCTTTTCTTCTTATCATGTCCCCCTTCAATCCTACAGACGTGATGATTCCTCTCTTCTTTATTCCAATACTTTCTGAATTGTTTCAGCTTATCTATTAACCCATAATTAATAGTTAATTTCACTAGTTCCTTTAAGGCATTAACCTCTTCTTATACAAAATAATTTTTTTCTCTTTTTTCAATGGTTTGTGCTTATTTTACAAGTGCCCTACTCTTTTCAATTTCTTTCATGTGCAGCCTTGTCCTAATTTCTTTATCATTCAACTCCTCTTCATCAGAAGAATGTTGTTCTTGTGGTAACCTTATTAAATTCTTATTTTTAGTGGCTGCCTCATTCCTAGTGGCACTTCTAGTTGTAACATCTACCCTGTACCAAGGTTCTTCAATAATTTTTCCATATTTTTTTTGCTTTTATTCTCATGTTACTTTCTTTTTCCTACTCTTTTCTATCTTCTTCTGCAATTCTACTTTCAGAGGCAACGGATCCTGAAGAATCGGCCCTTACGGCTTTATCTTTTTTCTATAGTTTCTTCATCCTAAGGGAATTTGGTGATGTGTTGAACCTTTCTTTGAGAATCTACTCCAAATGCTTCTAATTTCATTGTTCCATTCCTATAGAACAAGGCGGCCTTAGGAAAATTAAACATCTCATGGCCTTTATCATGGAAAAATCCATAGGGATCAGGTTCTATAAAATTTCTTACAAGATGCCCATCTTCACCGCACTTATAGCAAGTTATGGGTCTTCTGTCCTGATATCCTCCTCCCTGGTTATCCTTATAACCCCTACAGTAACCACCATCATTGTAACCTTGGTATTCCCTACTACCATGGTATTTATCATAGCCACATATATATCCACCTTGATATCCACCTCTGAAATTTCCTCTATATCCACCTCGGTACCCTCTGTGGTATCCTCCATCATTATAACCTTGATAGTTTGGGTTATAGTTACTTCCCTGATATCTGCCTCCAAACTAAGGATGAAATCCTTGTGGATTTATATACTATGGTCCAGTTATCATTTGTTGTGAAGGTGGCATATTCACTGGTAGCATATGTGGTTGAGTAGGGGGAGGGTTAGGTGCTGCATTCTTTCTAATGGTCATTTCTCTCCTGGTAGCGTAATTTGTCAAGTTGTCTAGTGCATCAACCGAGGGGAAAGTCTAATGATAATGATTATATGATCCGCATGCAATATAGTATATCAATTGGTTTGTAGGTGATGCTACTTCAAGTAAGGGACAAGTGTCTTGCATATGTTGGTCCAAAAGTCTGCAAATACCGCACCATGTCCTTTCTGATGGAGTTATATTGTTAGAGGATTCTTTTTGAGATAAATTTACTCTTACTGTGGCTAATCTTTTTGTATTTTTGAAATATGGGCATTCAATTATACTATGTCCTTCATTACAATAGACTTTACACCACATCTTTGACCTCATACTTCTCTTTGGAGGTGAACTACTTCTTAATCCTTCAGTCCTTTGAATCTTTTGCTGTAATTTTAGCTTTGCTAATTCTAACTGTATTCTCTCTAGTTCAGTATTTGTTTAAGTTTCACCCTCTCTTTTCCATGGTTGCGATTCTAATATAATATCCATCTCAATTTCTTCTTATAATTATTTAAATTGCTATGAATCTAATGCTTCCCTGAGATAGGGAACTATCCCTGAAGTGATCAACTCAATTCTTTTCTTATCTATCAAGGGATCTTCCAATTTCCTAGTAACATTCTTAAATATCTGACTAAATTCCTTTATTGATTCTCCTTCTTTCTGTATGATGCCTCTTATTTTGCTTACTCCTTCTATTGGTGCCTCTCAGAAATGGAAGTTTGTTGTAAATTCTTTTTCAATATCAGCCCAGGGTTTCGTTCCTTGAGAAATTATCTTCATGTACCAATGCAGTACATCATCTCTTCATGAATATGTGAAATCATGTATCTTGGTGGCTTCATATTTGGTATTATTGTTCTTCCAGTAGGTTTCCAATAGTAACAAGTGTTCCAAAACATCGCTAGAATCCTTGTAAAAAAATTGGCATTTTAATCTTTTAAGCCATTGTTGATCGAGTATTTTTTCTTGGCTGAAAAATAAGTTGCTGCTTAACTTTCTTTAGCTTATTTATCTAGTTATGAACTAATTTTGAATTATTATTTCTACCTTTATCTCTACTCAATTCAATATCAAAATAAATTTCACCCAATAGTTCTTGGAATTCCCTCACTGTCTCTTGTCTTCTCTGACTTTCTTCTCGCAATATTTGATATCTTTCCTCCAAACTCTTTCCTTTTTCTAGATTCTCAACGAGTGTATTAAGTGGCACATGGAATGGTATCTAATATGGGGGTCATCTCCTTTGGGCTCGTGTGTTGGTTGGGGGGTGCATCTTTATTTTATGACTTTTCATAACTAATATTTTTAATAACTACATGTCTATCTTTATTATGACCTAATCTATATCTTTCTTATAATCCCTCATCACTCCCTCTCTTCTTATTTTCTACTCTTTCTCTTTTCTTTGGTTTTATTCTCTATATCTTTCCTCATTTTTCTCTTCTTTTATATTTTATTCTTCCTTCTCCTCCCCATCTACTATTTTTATTTTATCTTCGAATTCCTCAACTAACTCCTTCATTATAATGACTTCTTCTTCTTCACCTCTTTCCTTAATCATTAATGGGGTCCTCAATTCTTCTTCGTTCCATCCTTATGCTTCTAATACTCTTAAATGTGGGTTCTAATCCTCCTACTTATTATTGTAGATCCCTCATCATGATTGCTTGTCTTGTTATTTCTTGTTGAACTGGACTCTCTATAGTATATTGGACCATAGAATTATGTGAAGGGACAAAACCTTGTTGGTTTTTGCATGAAATGAGCATTATAGCTAGACTTGAAATGTCTGCTTCCATTTCCAGGTAAGCCAATTATTGGCCTCCACTTGACATGGTTGATTCTACTTTCTCTACTTTCTTTTCTTCTTTCTTAACCTTATTCAATTTTTCCTTCCTCTCGCTCATTTTCTTAGCTCTCTCCTCTCGCGTTATACTCTATTTTTCCAAATTTTTCTCTGATTATTTCTTTTGCACAACTATCCTATCTCTTTCTTCCATCCTCATTATTTATTCTTCGCTTATTTTTAATTATCCCCTTACAAATCACTAATTCTCCTTAATTATCTTAATCTCCTCTTGTTAACTATCTAATTTTTCTTTTTATTTTTCCCCATGTCATCCTATTTTTCCACCCCAATCAAAACCCCATTAATTCTAATAAGTCATGACTCTTGTATCACCCCCCTTCACATCTACCATCTCGCAGTGCCTGTACCCCTAAAGAAACTTTTTTGCTTCTCTAATTAATCCCATTTTGATCATTAATACTTTAATTAATAATGTAATTTCCTAAAGAAACCGACTACAGGATCCACTTAGAACTTCTTGTTTCTTGTTATCAAAATGAGTCCAACCTTGAATTTCCCACATGATTATGTAAGAGTCTAGAGTAGTTTCGTATGAGTAATCGATTTCTCTGGTCCATGGTTCGTCAAGATATTTTAATATGGTTAATTTTGCTACTTCCAACTCAAAAGGTTGTCTCAAGTACATCTGCAACCATTATGTCCTCTTTACATGTGCAAATAAATATGGCCATAATAGATGAATAAGTTGGGCCCAAAATTCTTCTTTGTACTCCCCAAACATTTCTTCTTTTGCTACTCTATAAGTTATCTTCTGTCTTTTTATTATCCTTTTACAAGTATCTTGATCTATTTCTCCCACCACTTTTCAATTTCTAATAATATGGGCGTCCAATACCCTGGTGGTGAAATCTTTCCTAAAATCTGCTTAACGTAAGGAACCTGAGCTCAAACACCAAATGTTGAACTAAAACCCCGAAAGACTTGTGAGGCTTACGAATAATTGACCTTAATTAAGTATGTACTCAAGAAATACACCATATCGAATATAAGAATAGAAATATAAAGGAAAATATATAATAGATTTTATCCAAAACTCCAATCTTTATTTATTTATCAATAATAATTACATCATACATTTTATCTCATGTATTCTATTTCTCATACAAAATATCTCAAAATGGCATTCACTCATATATTTCTTGTGATGCAGCCCTATACAAAATGTTAATTACAATAAATATACAAAACTCAATACTTTCCAAAAGTCACTTCCTTTGACTCATGCCTTTGTCGGATTCTAGTTCGTACTAGTTCAAATTTTCTTCAATCTATGGCTCGTTGTCAACTTCCGCGGTTCTTTCCAGTGTTACACAGCTTCTTCCAATGGTCGATGGCTTTATTTATGTATCACAGATTTATTATCCTCTTACAACTTCCTCTATGTATTTTGGCTTCCCTATTTCCTTCGTGGTTAGCTCTTATCACTTCCCAGATATCTCTAGGCTTTGGAGGCTTTATATCTATCTCCGCAGCTTGTCCAAAATTGATGAAGACCCCTGTCAATAGTGTTTTCAACGTTCTTACTAGTAAAATATTTTGGTTCATCATCTCTATTTGAGGTATTGAATTGGATCCATCCAAAATTAAAGCAATCATTTAGATTCCTCCTCTATCAAATCTCAAACAATTGTATAGCCTTCAGGGTAAACTTCAATCCATCTGATGTCTCATATCTCAACTTTCACAGACCATTATCAATTGTTTCATCACCTTCTTTGTAGAATATGTTGACTTTGGATGGGATCTCAATTGTCAAAAGGATTTTGACAAACTCAAACACTATCTCCTATCACCACCTTTTCTCACACCTCATTGCGAGGGGGAACCTTTCTATCTATACATATTTCACATAGATCATGCCTTAGGAGCTATAATCACTCATCGAGATGAAGAAGGGTATGAATAATCTATTTATTACATAAGTTTTACCCTCCATAAATATGAAACCCACTACACTGAAGCTGAAAAATTATGTTGTGCTTTATACTTTGCAACCTCTAAACTACAACACTATCTTCTTAATCACAAAAATTTCATTGTCACCAGATTTAAGCCACTTAAAACCATACACTCTAAACCATACCACAATGACCGTATATCTCAGTGGCTCATGCTTATGACCAATTTTAACCTTGAGTTCATATCCTAAAAATCCATTAAAGGCCAATCCATCGCAAACCAACTTGTTGAAGAACCCCTTCCCAACACTCATCTTCCTTTGAATAGTTTCCTAATGAATCCATCAACACTACCAATGAATATGAATTCATCCCTATCAAAATGAATCTATTCTTGTAAGGTTCTAAATTCCAATAAGGGGTAGGATCCAGTGTCATCATCATACCCCCTAGGGGATTCATATCTTGCTATCATTCAAACTTAACTTTGGGTGTACTAATAATATGACAGAATATAAAGCCTTAATCATGGGTCTCACCACTGCTATCCTATTGGGTGTTCATATATTAGAAATCTACAGAGACTTGAAACTTTTCATCAATGAAGTAAAATGATAATATAAACATAAAAATGAAATATTGCAAAAATATAAATCCAACGTTGATTTCCTCCTTAGATCCTTCTATCATTACACTATCCAAACAATCCCATGATCTTCCAACAAAGTTACAGATACAATGGCTTCTTTATGATCCCTCATCCCATTAGAAATCAAAGAATCAACATATAATCCTCAGCTATCCATCATTGTTCAAATATTAGATCACCCCTCATATCAAAATGAACTCCCTCATATCGATGTTGTTGACAATAATCCAGCTGATCTGTGGTATTCACAAACATTTGAATATCTTTTTGAATCTAAAATTCCCTCTGACTTATCATGCAACGTTAAATGATCATTTCTTCAATGCACCTCTCGTTACACCATCATAGGTGGCATCTTATATAAACACGGCTTTGGTGGCATTATATTAAGATGTCTCAAGTCTCATGAATCTGTTAAAGAAATCCAAGAGATCCATGATGGTATATGTGGTGGACATTTTAATGGTAACGCCATCGCTAAACATGTCTTACGACTTGAATCATACTGGCCTTCTATCAATCAATATTGTTGTGCTTACATTAATAAATGAGTCAAATGCCAACAACACTCCAACCTCATCCATGTCCCAAGTTAGGATTTGCAACCTGCTCATGATCTATGGCCTTTCTCACAATGGGGGTTAGACCTCATTAGCACCGTCAATCCAAAATCATCACAATAACACCATTCAATTATCATAGCCACTGAATATTTCACAAAATGGGTCAAGGTTATTCCCTTAACTTCAACTAAAGTAAAATCAAATCGTCAATTTCATTTATCAATACATCATATATCGTTTTGGTGTTCCTCATAAACTTGTCACAGATAATGGAAAATCCTTCAAAAACAAGGATGTTAAGAAACTTTGTGATGCATTCAACATTAAAATCATATTTTCATCACCATACTATCCCTAAATGGAAAAGAAGAAACCTCTAATAAAACACTTACTAAAATTCTCATGAAAATTGTAGACAAAGCAGGCATGAATTGACATCTCCAAATCCCATTTTCTATGTGGGCTTATTGAACTATCATCCATACCCCTACATGTGCTACATATTTCTCTCTAGTCTATAGCTCCGAGGTGGTTCTACCCCTTGAAGTTAAAATCCCATCACTCTGTGTATCACTCAAATAATTTATCCCTGACGAAGAATATCAACAAGGCCATCTTCAACAACTAGAATTATTAGACAAAAAATGTTTAATGGCCCTTGAACATCATCAAGTCTATCAAGAATGTGTCAAACGTGCCTACAATAAACATTTCAAAGAACATGACTTCAAAATTGGTGATCTCGTTCTCAAGGAAAATAAAAATGTCACTACTTTAGAACAGAGTAAACGTGGAAAGTTTTACTTCCCCTAACTAGATTGGTCCATATCTTATCAATCATAATTATGGGTTGGGAGCTTATCATTTAGCCTCCCTTGATGGTGAACTTGAAAAGGAACCTTTGAATGCCTTGCACTTATGGCCTTTCTACTGTCAACCCTTGGACATCACGATAGTAGTTGCACCTAAAACCTCATTCCACTATCAAACCAATCATTTTTTCATCGTAATGATTTGAAAACATGTGGTTTTCCATCACTATCCTTACAATCCTTAAATATGAACACCACATCTCTATTCATCGCATCTTTCACATGGACAAGTTCCTCCTTAGCATTAACCATGTAATCATTACATTCATCTACCTTGTCCACTAACCAAAAACATGACACGGAGCACATATGTGTTGGTCATGTACACATATTTTACCCTCCTTGAAATAGTCTAGTAGGTCTTTCCCTCAGCTCAAAAATTCAAAAAATTATCAATGGATGCTCTTTATCAAAAATAATAGATTGATCCCTCAAAGGACAACTATTCAAAAAATATATCAAAATCATACAAAGAAAATATAGACTAATCCCTAGAAGAACAACTACCCATAAAATTATAGACCAATCCCTCGAAGGATGGCTATTTGTATAAATAAAAATTCAAAATTTTAGACTACTCCCTTGAAGTGTGGCTATCTGTATGTAAAAATGGTTCCTGCATTGATCAACCTTTAAAAAAGTCAAATATCAAAAGCATCCTAGGAAAGGTTCCCACATCGACCAATTTTCCCATCAAAGTAAACTTCCCGCATTGATCAATTTTCATCAAAAATCAAAATATGTAAATATTTGGCATTCCTCTATGAACCCATTGAAAAGGAGAACCCTCTTTCCCACATGACCTATACACAACAAACCTCTTTCAAGTCATAGGAAGGTACATCTAATCACTTCATCTCTATAGCTAAGGTTTTATGCCTCACTACCAACTTATAGTCTTGCATTAACTTTATTAAAGGATAAAAGTGCAAGTGCTTTCACATCTTCATACCCATCACGTATGTATCAAATCTAAACATTTAAGTAATCATTCCATTTTTTATTCCTACTTCAAAAATATAGAGAACATTTTTCATCACATCATCGCATTTTAACATTTAATCATGATTTCACATTTTCCACATTTAAAAGTTCATAAAAGAAACTTTAAAACATATGTATCATCATCAACACGTATAAATCATAACTTCAAAACATATCAAATCATCATAATCGTAATACATATAAATCACATCATCATTGTATCATCATCATCATCATATATATACATATATATCAAAATAGATCATCAAAAGAGTCTCCCTATATATCATCAAAGGCTTCACAAAGACCTGTATATATATGAAAACCCACAATCTAAATACATATAATCACTCTCCAATAAAATGAATATCTCCCAGAAACTCACTAACATGGATAACACTCCCATCACCTCCACCACCCCCTCTGAACACCCTGATCACCACTGGCTCCTCTATATTCAGTCCCTAGGTGGCTGGCCCTACATTCCCTGCACTCACAATGGGGACTTCCACTTGTTATGCCTGATCCACATACAATACAACATTAGGAAATTTTTGTATCACCATATCCTCATAATATGCCAAATCTACACATAAAGACTGATAGTGAACTGCACTGATCATACCCGGTGTTCCCATCTAGCTACTAGCTTGTGCACGAGCTATCAAATTTGCACCAGATATAGAAGACCTCGTAATACCTAGGGCCTTCCTCAAATTATCCCGATGATGGTACCAATCTCAATCAACCACTGTATGTGCCAACTACACTCTGATTCCATCCCACTCAACTATCACACCATCTCTCTTCCCAATCAGAGTATCTCTCACCCCAACTAAATCATCTCTGTCTCTCCTCAAGGTATCCCTCTTAGCCTCCATTAAAGCCTTCTTGGCTATCAAATGTGTCACTACAACTGCTAAAACCCTCTCATCACCCTCCTCATCATCATCACTCACATCTACAACATCCTAACCCTCCTCCACTCAGGCACATACCTATCTCCCTCTCCTAGTCAATCATGCAATCTCAAACTCAGAATAATCCCTAGTCCACCATGGATTATAATCAATTGTCACTCCGGCATCATCAATAAGAACTAAATACCACTCCTCATCTAGGCCCATATCCCCCTCCTCCTATAATATCACAAACCTCTAATCCACAACCATCGTAGGAGTCTCAGTATCTCCATCCTCCCATCTATACAACACTTGATCCTCAATAACATCCTGTACAAGACCAACTTACTATTTGACATGGCTAAATGACACCATCTCGTACTCTCCTCCTTACCTAGAATGTACCCACAAGTCTTGTTGTGTCCCAACAAGCTCATGAGCATACTCCGACCACTCAAGATACTCCAAGTAAGGCCTCCATACTACGTCACCCACCTACAAACTAGTCATAAGATCTCTATAAAAACCCACCTTCTTCATCCTCTTCACTCGACACATATCCTCTCTCCACCTCATAAAGCCAGTATGTCTATCTGTAAAACCACTCCATGGAAAACCCTACAGATGAATAATAGATATGTGCTCATATGCCCAATAATGTAGTGCAAATGCCACATCAATACCAAACCTCTTGTGGGCATTCCAAACCCATAACTCTCTATATATCTATGTTAAAAGTGTCGATGCCCACTAAAAAACAATCTGATGCTCTATCATCTCCACCACCACTCCTAACATCATCCAAGGAAACCTACCTCCACCGGACTCAGGTATGGAAAAAAATGAAATGGTCATCATCATCATATTAATTTGTGTGCACATGTATCTCGATGGAAAATACAAAGGATGATAACCAAAAACTCCTGAAGAATACTTCACATCATCTGCCTCATCCCCATAAAGCCTCCTCATGACATCCTCCCTCGCAGACTCCTCAATCATACAAATCCCCTCTCCAAGCACTGTTAATCTCATAATCCTAAGAATATCCTCCACTGTAATAGTCACCTCTCCTGTTGGTAACCAAAAATTATAGGTGGCGGGATTCCACCTCTCCATCAATGCCAACATCAATCCCTGACATCTATGGACCCACCTGTAATACCTCATCACCACAAAACCCACAGCCTCTACATGCTCCCAATCCTCATCTATCATATCCACCCACACCTCATCTAAACTGATCACTATCAAATCTCAAAGTGTCAACTTTGCATCCACTTGCACACAACAAACACAAAAAATTAAAATCCACTATAAAAAAACATCCCAAAATTCTATCTAAAACATCTTTTTTTCAATCAAAGCATATAGATCATACTAATCACTAAAAATTCACTTGAATCAATGACGATTCATTGAATCACCAATGATCTCTGAGAATAACTGAAGATTCTTGTATTTCTATAAATTGTACCTCCGTACTTGAACAAATGACAACCAAATCCCAAAACCAACAAAAATTCATCAAAAACCAACAAATTGAGGACTCACCTCTGCATGAGTGGGCCTCATGTGTCTGCAAGACAATGCCATTGCTCCTTTTTCAATCAAATCAAATCTCAAACACCATTTTTTCACTTTATCACCCATCCAAATTGTAGAAACTCAATCACAAAAATGCACTATTCATCATTTCCTTTAGGAATTTTATAGCCCTAAATTCTTTTCATGGTAATCACCAACTATTCCTTGAATAGACTAGTGACTCCTTGAATAGTTGAAAATTCCTTGATTCGTCGGTGATTCCTTGAATTGCTTCCGATTCAACTCTAAATCATTTGCAATTACTGAAATTTACTAGTGATTCCACCTTGTCTATCACATTACCTTATTTTTTGTTGAGAAATCAACATCACCTCATCCTAGTATTTAACACATTGACTTTATGTTAAAAGGACCCCAATCCTTAAATGAATCAAATATCAAGAAAAATCATCTCAGGATACATCATACGTCTATGGGATACTGATCCATTTACCCACACGTCACTTGAATTCCCCATTCATTTAATCCCACCTTCACGGATCATATGTCTATAGTTAATGCACCCTTTAGTACCTCCCTATGACTTGATCCAATTGTAATGCAATCCTCATTTCGGTACCCCACCTTGGGGAAATTTTTAACGGAACATGCATCAAAACTATCCAACCAACATGTAAAACTAGCGTTCCTTACACTATGTTGTAGTCACCCCATTTTGAGGGGGTGTAATCCTTACAAATAAATCCATCATCATTTTTGTCTTGCACTTTTCCTACATCAAAATACTCGACAAAAAGGGGCAAATGTAGACACTTAAAATTTATTTAAAACCACTTTGTACTGAGTCGTCTGTTTTCTCACCATGTCAAACCATGTCACCACCTCCCACAATCAATTAACCTTGTTCTCCTATCAAGTCTTCTACAACATCACCAATACCACCAAAGCTACCACCTTTCAAGATTCTTCCCCATCCTACACCACTTTCACATCCAATCACTTTTTTCAAAGCAACTACTCCTACTGATGGTCAAGATACATTTAAAATTCCACAACTATCACATGGTCCTACTGTTTTTTCAGCCTATCATTGTGTTGGCCCTCACTCTTATCATGACATAGAAAACACTCTCCAAAAATGGCATGGCACCTATCATGTCATTGTATAGATTTATATCATCATTGTACACTTAGGGGCATAACACTCACACAATCCCCCTTTATCATAATAGCATAGGTGCATCTCTCATCTTTGCATTATCATACATTCATATCCTTACATAGGCATATTCATCACATGTTTTAGCATCATTATTACCCTATGACGAACTCTTGTGATTTGGTTCACACTTGAATGTTGAGGGATTAATACTACATTGAACCCCACACACTGCACTATATACATTATACATTGTGTTTCATTACACATCATGTGGCATACACCATATTCCATACATTCTCCACATTTGTCTATGATATTGTGTCATTTCCATATTCATACATTGTGCATTATACTAGTCATCACCTTACGTGTTTTACATCATACACTATTAGGATATTTACGCATATTTCCTCACATCCTATACATAGTTATATACCATGCATCATACATTATGTGTCTTCATGTCATACATTTTCTATATACTACACTAGTATTCATTGCATATGATTCTAACATTACATTCATCCCTATATACTACATTACTCATCTATATACATGTATTACACTACATGTTATACATTATATTGTATACATCTTACATTGCATTCTACACACTATGTACTTACATATTCTTCTCATCACATGGTCATCACCTATACTATGCACTACACTCACCACCATATAACACACTTTAGTTCCTCAGTTTATACTTGATTGTCGAGGGTTTAAAAATCAAATGGACTTTACATTCATCACATGTTTATCATTCGACATTTCATCATGCAAAATTTCCAGCTTATTGACATATGCTTTAGGATAATTTGTCACCTATTCTTGTTTCACCAAATTCTGTGGATTTGACGAAACATATAAGGTGATGGGCCAAGGGGGAATACTTTTTATGATGGTCAGTTGGAGGTTATGCGCACGTTATGACCTCTTGGTCCAATGTTTACTGTGAGAGATTCCTTTTGGCTAGAAGGAACTACCCGAACTACAAAACAAGACCATAAAAGAAAGTTAAACAATATATGCTAGTGGGGTGCCTAGTGTGTGCTAGATCTAGGAAGTGTGGTACTTCCTTGGTGGTAGTCAACCCACTGTTTAATACAACTTAATGTAAGAAATGACGTAAACAAATGATGTGCTACTGTAGTTGATATGATTTTGATATCTCATCCAAATACAATAACACAAATTCTAATATAACAAGCTAGGTTATGATAAGATCTCGAAGTAGGGCAGGTAGTTAAGGTCTTGGGAAAGGTCAGGGTTAGATTCTGGGTAGCTTGGATTTCTTGGGTGTAGGTTATTAGGTTTTCATTATTGGAAGGATTACCAAATATAGAGATCGACGTTGGTGAGGTATGACCGACGACGGTTAAGAGGAAACTGACGATGGTTAAGTCGGGATGGTAGAAATTCAATAAACTGGGTTTTGGGGGTTTGTCTGAGATTGAACATAGATGGTAAGGGGAATAGTTAGGTATGTGGAGGTGTTGGGGAGTACTCAGAGGTATTCCGGAATCAAGTATAGGTGATTAAATGATTGTGGGTGATGGGATGGTTGGGTTCATAGTAAGGTAACAAGGGTGGGATGAAAAATGCAAATGGATGTTGATAAACAGAGATGAAGAAACTTTGTAATCTAGACAAGTATGAAATGATGCAGGTTAGAGATACACTTACTGGTGTTTGCAGATTTTGATGGTTGGATAATGGTGATGGTTGGTCTGTGGAATGGTGCTCGGTGTTATGGCAGTGCTTCCCAGAATGCTACCGTGAATGTAAGTACCTTTGGATCAATCTTGGTGTTGGTTATGGCTGTTTAGATGTGCAAAAGGGATCTGGTTATTTCTTACATGTAGATATCCTTCATTCCAAAACTTGAGAATGTGGCCAACCTCTCAAAAAAGGTTACCAAAATGAATATATGGTAACCAACAATGGTTTAAGGTGACCGGTGTCGATTTATGGTTGACCGGCATCGGTTAAGGTGGGAAATCCTAGGTTTACTAAAAATGTCAAATCTTGGCAATCTTATGGGCCATCTCTCTCCATTCTCCCATATCAAAACAGAATGTTAAATTTTTATTAGCAGGAATGTGGTTAGAGGGAGAATAAGCATGTGATTTTAGGGTTTACACTAATTCTTAGTGCATTAAGGTAGGTAGGACTAAGTCTTAGTTAGTTATGGTGAGTGAATATTGATTCCTAGTAAAAGGGAAACATGCTAAGAATAGGTTTGTGATGAGGTGTCTAGGTGAGGTGGTGGGGTGATACAGAAATTAGTTTAATTAGGGTAATTAAATAATGAATGAAGTGAAGATGAGTATACTTTAATTATAAATAATTAAACTAATATTAATGTGGGGTAAAAGGGTCATGGTTAGGTGAATATGTTTTGAGTTGGCTATTTGAAAAGGGACCAAGGGGAGTGTGACCCAATTTTGGTGTCTACATTTTGCCCCTTTTTGTTGCATAGCTTGTATTGGTAAGCAATGGCATTGACGAAAACAAGAAGTGATTGCCCCATGTGGGGGTGAAGGTGATCCCCCTCAAACCAGACACTGATGAGGTGTAATACGAAATCAGTGCGTGGTTTGATAAATGTGTAGGTGGTAAAGATAGGTGGGGAATGGTTTAAGAACTAATGGAAAGGGTGACGGTTAACTCGGGTAATAGGTAATAGGCTAGGTCAAAATCAGGTCATGGGTAATGACAATCAAACACATGCACAAACATGTATAGATTGCAACATGGTACCAGGTTGAAGAGCATGCAAACTCTACATCATCCAAGGTCGATAGGTTTTTCCAAACAAGGGTGAAGTGATTTAGGTATCTAAGGTATAGGATATGGTCTGGAAACAAAATGTAGGTTAGGTGCCAGAATGTTTAGGTATGTTTCTGGTACACTAAAGGTTTTGTCAGGATAAACGGCATTACAATAGGCAAGGTATGGTTGGTAGGATAAAACAACATAGGTAACAACATCACAAGGTATAGCGAGTGCATAAGGTAAATGTTCACACAAATTAGATCGGGTTTAGGAAAATAGGTCATGGTACGGGTAAGGCCAAGGTATAGGTAAAATTACAACTCCTAAGATGCAACAAAGGAAATGTAGGGGTAAGTTGAGCTTGTAGGTATGGTTCAATGGGTGGCTGGAATGATAAAAGGTGAGTTGATACTAATGGTTGTAGGAAAAAGGAATCTTAGCAAGGATAAATAGTTATAAGGTTTAACTAATGTAGGTTATAGGGTGACCATTGTCGGTTGGTTAGGGCACAAATAGGACTGGCGTCAGTTAGATCGGGTTGGGTTTATAAAAACAAATTCCATATTTTACGGAATAATTGTTGTGTTGTGACTTTGTAGAAAATGACAAATCCATTTGAATTTTTCATACTTTTTGCAAGAGAGAAGGACAGGGCATTGTACTCAGTTGAGGTGGAGGAGTATGATTTAGTGAGAGGAGCTAGGGAGACGAGTCCACGAACTCAGGGGGATCAATTTGATTGGCTGGATTAGATGAGTGGGCTTGGTGATTTGGGTATGGCAGAGGTAGGAGAGGGTTTTGGTGGGCCACCGGTGCAGTAGTGGATAGACATACCACCACATTTATGTCATTGTCATGAGGTAGGATTCTGATCCCAATTTGTCATTTGTTAAAAGGAGGTTGGTAAAATTGGTGTTGGGTAAAACCGTGTTGGGTGGGGGGATAGTTTTGAAGTTGTTAAAATTTTGGCAATGAGATAGGGGGAGGTCCTAGGTAGGATAAATAGGGGTGGGGAGGGGTTTAGGTTAGGTTTGGGTGAGGTCGGATGGGGTTCTAGGTCAGATTTGAGAATTTTGGGAGAGATAGGGGGGTTTTTTAGATTCGGTTGCCGTGACAGTGACCAACACTGGTCCATAGGGTGGCCGATTGTCGGTTGACTATTAGCCAACATCAATCAAGTATCATGTCACTGATATTCCGGTCATGATAGACTGATACGGGTCAGAAGTGACCGATGCCGGTCAGATTTTTGAGGAAAAAATAGCTCAAGAAGAAAGGTTAGGGTGGGAGAAAGAAAAGATAGGCAATTGAGGTGGAAACGTAAGTTTATTGAGAATGAGTAGGGTAAAAGGTATATATGATACGATTTGAGGGGTAAAAGTGGGATGGGGGGGGGTAGGTCATATAGGGTTGGGTACAATAAGAAATAAGGGTTTTTGGAATAGAGGTTTTTCAGGTAAGAGATGTGTTGGGTATGGTCAAGATTTAATAATGGCGTGGTTTGTTGGGTACAGGCTAGTGGACCGGTTGCGGATGAGAAATAGAGTACCACCTCTATTACTATCAATATGAGGGAGTGTGATGGAAGAAGAGTGGCATCATGTTATAGATGTCAAAACTTATTGGGGTCAGACGATACATGAACATAGTTCAGGAGCCGAGCTTGACGGTTTCACTCATCGATAGATGGGATTTAGTGACCAACACAATTCATCTACCAACAGTTGAGATCACAGTCACCCTAGAGGATGTGTACAGGATCTTGTGGTTACCGATAGTGGGGATGTAAGTGTATTCTATTTCTTCATAGGTATCAGAGGAGCTGATGTTGATGGTGTTTAGAGAGGGGATGGCAGAGATGAGATTCCATAGCGCGAGCCTGAGCTATGGAGAGATGTACGTGGCCCATCCTGAGGAGATGAGGCTAGTGGTCCTGATTATGGAGGTAGTGTGTTGTTTTGCACTGCCAGATGCAGAGGGTGGGAGATTCCCATGGGCACTGATGGGGGTTCTCCATGACATGATGGAGGATAGGACCCAATTTTCTTGGGCACCAGCATACTTGGTGCAGCTATATAGGGATTTATGGGCCTACGGGTGGTTGCGAAGGTTCATCTTGTGTTGCACCTTTCTCTTACGCTGTTGAGCATACGAGCACATCGTATGTGTGCGTCTAGTTGGTATGCCATGAACGGATGCATTTGAGGCGGGATTTGTTCAAGTTGGCTACAAACATTGGGTTCATGTTGTTGGAGAGCATAGGGCTTCTAGGGATACTCATGATGTGGCATATTATAGGTAGTTGTTGGAGGGATTATCTGGTGTTGACATCATTTGGAGGTCTGTATGTTGGATTCCCTTCATACAGGAAGATGGTGGTGGAGTTGGAGGAGTTACAACTACTCAGGTGGATACAGGGACATCGTGATGGTGAGCATGAGATGATACCCATAGATAGGGTCAGGCGGTAGTTTGGGCTTGCCCCAGGATGTGCCACCACTGTTCCCTTAGTACAGGAGGGATGACGTGGAGAGGCCTATGCCTCTACCGCAGCTGACAGTGTGCACCTAGTATAGGAGGAGCAGGAAGTGGACTGGTGGATTGATGACATTGAGGGTTACAGATAGATATAGGTAGTGGTGGGTAGTTAAGCTATGAGCAACACCACCTAGGCCAAGGCAGCCAGACCTAGCTACCCTTACAGTTTAGAGGGACACTTTGCAGGGACAGGTTGCCACCCTACATGCCCAGATTACAGGTTTACAGGGGTAGTTGACAAATTCTAAAGCACAGGTGGCCACATTACAGGTACAGGTGGCAGCTTTACAAGCCTAGATTGCCCAGGGATAGGCACCCACACAGGGTGGAGATGGAGATGAGGGACATGTAGCCACCCTACAGGCACATGAAGTAGGCTTGCATAGGGCCAGTTGGCCACTGATCATGCCCAGATTGTAGCCCTATAGGCCCAAGTTACAGCATACACGCACAGTAGAGGCACTAATACATGCTCAAGGATAGGGTCCCATGGTATAGGTAGGAACGGGATAGGGTCTCATGGTACAGGTACAGGGTCCGAGACTGATGGTCATTTCTGTAGATAGTACCGATGGCTAGGTTCAGGGATTCCCTGAGTGAGGCATGGTATTATCAGGACCATCTGACTACCATGGGGATAGATGTCCCCTTGTATGTAGAGTACATAGCATAAAAGGCCTTGAGTGAGAGGACTAGATCTCACACACATAGTTCAGAGAGTACATGGGGCCGGCAAAATCCACAGACAAGGTCAGGGAGAGGTGACTAGCTCACGGAGGCCAGACCCAACTACAGGCTAGGAGAGGCGAGGGCTAGACCCATATAGGGTGGAGAGGTGGCAGGGTGTTGTAGGACCCCGTACTGAGGTGCCATATGAGGAGATAGATGAAACTTACATGGACATTAGGTGGGGTGACGATTAGTCACCGTATATGTTTAGGATATATATTTTTCTATATTTTGATTTATACCAGCCTGCGTGTCGAAGATAGTGAGGATGTACATGAGATTTTTTGATATTTTGATTATTATACCATCCTGCATGCTGAAGATGGTGAGGTTGTATATGAGAGTTTGATATACATGTATGTATTTGTATTGGCATACATATGTATTGATTTTGCTTCTGTGCATATATGTATGGACACACAGATCCTGATGATTTTTATAGAGATGGTGATATTTATGGTATGATGTTGTGCTTATGTTGGAATTTCTAGTGTTATTGTTTATGTGATGGAAACTAGGTGGATTAGGCATGATTGAGTCAAGATAGGTCACTTTAGGTCATGGCATGGAGTCAGGTCTATTTAGGCATGATGGAGTCAGGTCATAGGTATGGTGGATTCAATTCATAGGTATGGTTGAGTCAAGTCAATTAGGCATGGTGGAGTTAGGTATAGGCATGATGGATTCAGGTATAAGCATGATGGAGTCAGATCAATTAGGCATGGTTGAGTCATGGTTTATGGTTTTGCTTTAAGTTCCAAGTTGTTGGTAACATGGAAGAACCAAATAATGATGTTCATGCATGTTATGGTTTAAATTTCCAAATATTTGCTATGGTGGAAATATAAAAATGATAAATGAATGATTTGATGAAGTGGTAAAAATGTTTGTTAATTGGTGCTTGTTTGGTTTAATTTCCAATTGTTGATATAAAATGGAAACTAACTAAGGTAGAATGTGAATAGGAAAAATGAAGGGGAAATTGGTTAGGGTAAAGAGTGGTTGAGCTAACCTCCAAGGGACCCATGCCCTCAGAGTGTTACCTACATAGCCCTAACAAAAAGGGGCCTCATGCCAATGTAGTTCTCCCATAAGCTAGGGAAGAATGTGATGAGGTCGAGGAATGGGTTGGTAGGTTTTAGGTATGAGTGAGTGTAGGTCATAAGCATGGTTGAGTCTTAGGTGATAGGCCTGGTTGAGTCATTTAAATGTAGGTGTCGATGGTCTGGTCATGTATAGGATAATCAATAAGTAATGAGGAAGGTGAATGGTAAGAGGTGGTAAAAGATACACTTAATTGATAAGAACCTTAATGAGTCTACCATACCCAAGATGGGCTTATGAATGTAAGACCCTAAAGGTGTTACATAATGGACTATTCTAAGGGTAAAGAAAGTCACATGATCACGAAATGTCACGGTTGTGGCAAGTCCCTTGAGCAGATGAGAAAATTAGGGTGAAAAGGTAATGAGGTGAAAATAGGTGGTTTAGCGTAACTTAGTGTACGACAACATGTTTACCTGGAAAGAAACCCATGATCAAAAATAGGCAAGTCCATGACAAAAAAATTATCATTTTCTTCATTTTTTTTTTTTTGATAGACTGATCAATGCGGGAAGTCTATATGGGATGAGTATATTATCTCCTTGAGGTCTTCGTGAAGTTGATCAATGTAGGAAGCTTCTGAATATTTTATTGTATTTTTGCAATGACTTTATATAGTTGTCCTTCAAGGGAGCAGTCTATTTATAGCGACGAGATAAAGAGAAGAGATGTCCCTTTTGAGGGAGTCATCTTTTGTAAGAAGTTTGACTCAAGGAGTTGAATCCCATTTTGTTTTTTAGATTTAAGTCATGGACAAGACTATAGAGGAAGATTAGGTTCTTGTTTAGAAGACAAAACCATATCACACAGAGGTTAACTATGAAAGAGGTGGTTTCAAGTGATGAATGACCATGGGATTCCATCTTTAAAAATATGAAAATTATCCATGACCATCATGATACAAGTAGAGCCACAATACTCATATTGAAGATAAGGCTGATGGGAGATGGGTAATCACATGATTCTTTTTTAGTTGTCGATCCTCAAAACAGGTAACATGGAAGGTGAATGACGCTAAAGGGATGAGTGATCAATAGACAGAAGGTGATATAGGACTTAATTTCAACAATAAAATGGTCAAAGATACAAGGCATTGAGGGGCTCAGGTTTGGGTTTACCTTCAAGTGAAGACAAATGATAAGCACCTGATCCATAGGCATGGGTAATGATATAGGGTCCAATCTAATTAGGAGAAAATTTTCCCCGTTTACTTTTCTCTTCTTTGGTTACATGTTGATTTTCCTTCAGGATGAGGTCACTGACCTGAAAGGTTCATTCATGGACACATTTGTCATAGGCACGCTTGATAAGTTTTTGGTAGATTTGGAGATGGTCAAGAGCATTGAGACAATGTTCATCTAATAACTCAAGTTGTGTCAAACTATCATGGCGAAATTCATTGTCATTGAGCATGTCTTGTAGTGAGATGCGGAGAGATGGAATCTGGACTTTGAGAGGCAAGAAATCCATGGTACCGTAGACCATATAAAAAGGTGTGGCAGTAATTGAAGTGCAAATACTAGTGTGATAAACCCACAAGCCGAAAGGAATGTGCATGTGCCAATCCTTCCCAGTATCATCAACTACTTTCATAAGAATTTTGTTCAAGGTTTTATTGGTTGATTCTGTTTGGCCATTGGTTTGTGGTTAATAAGGTGATGAGAAATTGAGTTGAATGACAAAAGCATCACATAACTTTCTGTAGGGTTTTATTTTTCAATTATTTTTTGTTATCAGTGATGAGATGATGAGGAACACCAAAGTGAAAAATGATGTGATGGTTGATGAATTCATAGATTTTCTTAGATTTTGTAGAAATGAGTGAAATTTCTTCTACCCATTTAGTGTAATATTCAGTAGCAATTATAACCGATTGATGGCATTGTGAAGAATGGGGATTGATCTCTCTGACAAGATCCAAGCCCCATTGAGAGAAAGGCCAAAGGTCTTGTGCAACCTGTAAGGAATGACTAGGTGTGTGATGAAGATTAGCATGTTGCAGGTATTTCACACAACATTTGACATAGTCACAACAGTCACGGTTTAGGGTTGGCCAATAATATCCAAGGTGAAGAATGTGTTTAGTGACAGCTAAACCACTAAAGTGACCTCCAAAAATTTTGTCGTGAACTTCCTTGATGGTGTAGGGAATTTCAGAACTTGTAAGGCATCATAAGAGAATACTGTTGAAGCCATGCTTATAAAGGAGACCACCCATGATGACATAGCGAGAGACACTTTTAAGAAAGGAACGTTGTCCATTACAAGTGAGATCGGGAGGTAGAATGGAAAGGGAAAGATAGTCTACAAACTGCTTATACCAAAGGTCACATGGGTTAGGTGCAATGGTTCTAATGGAGTGGACCTCACGAGGTAAATAAGAGGGTGATTGTAACCTTTGTATTATGACAAATATTTTAGAGTCAGAAGGAAAAGTGGGTATCTGAGAAGCCAAGAAAGCCATGGTATCCGCAAATTTATTGGTAGAACATGGGGTGGTTTGAAGTTCATAATAGTCAAAAGTATGTCTACATGATGCTTGTAATTTTTTAGTATTTCATTACAACATTGGTATATACCATTGATTTGGTTTACAACCAGCTGGGAATCACCAAAGATATTGATTGACTTAACATCTAAGGCATAAGCATCCTGGAGACCCAATACGAGTGCTTCGTATTCGGTGATATTTTTTGTACAATCAAAATCTAGTTTGAAAGATAAAGGCATGGGTTCACCACTAAGAGGAATGAGGATAACACCAGCACCACCCCCATCCTGACATTTGGAACCATCAAAGAAGAGGCTCATTTGGTAAGTGGTATCGTCCAAGGAGAGGGTATCAATGGATTCATCTAGGAAATTCAAAGTTAGAGGGTTGATTTCTGAAAGAGGTGCGTCTGCTAGTTGGTTAGTGATGGCCTAGCCTTTGATAGACTTTTGATGGATGAATTCAAGGTCAAGGTTAGCAAGAAGCATGAGCCATCATGTAACACATTGATGTTGGTAGGGTTTGGCATACATGTAATGTAAGGGGTCAATATTGGTGATGACAAAGGTTTTGTGGTTGAGCAGGTAATGACGAAGCTTGGTGGCAACAAAAACTAAGGCTAAGTAAAGTTTTATCAGCATGGGTGTATCTATTTTCATAGTCCAAAAGGGTACAACTTATGTATATAAACTACTTTCTCTCTGTGTTTCTCATCGTGATGAGTGACCATAGCACCTAAAGAATGGTCAGTGGCAGAAATGTATAGTTAAAAGAGTTGGTCATCCTTTGGAGGAATGAGTACTGGTGGTTGAAGAAGGTATTTTTTTAAGGCGTCAAAGGCTTTATGGCATTCATCATCCCATTTGAATGAGATGTCTTTCTTGAGGAGATGATGAAATTGTTGACATTGGTCGGAAAGCTGTGAGATAAAACGATGAATAGATTGAAATGTACTTTGTAAGATTCAAGGTTGATGGAGATTAGTAGGTGGAGACATTTCAAGAATAGCCTTCACTTTAGCAGGATTGACTTCTATGACATGTAAAGAAATGATGAAACCAAGGAGTTTTCCTGAAAGTACCACAAAGATGCACTTCTTAGGTTGAAGGCGAACACAATACTTGATGAGGCAGTCAAAGATGACCTTAAGGACTGTCAGGTGTTTGGCCTGATGTTTGGATTTGGCAAGAAGTTCATCTACGTAATCTTCCAATATGTGATGCATGATGTCATGGAAGATATAAGTCATGGCTCGCTGATATGTAACACCAACATTTTTAAGGCCAAAAGGCATGACTCGATAGCAAAAGGTCCCCCAAGGAGTGATGAAGGCATTTTTGTGTTGATCTTCTAGAGTGAGTAATATTTGATTATAACTCAAGAAAATGTCCATGAGTGATAGCATCTCATGGCCGGTGGTGAGATCAACTAATTGGTCAATACCTGGTAGAGGAAAATCATCTTTGGGGTAAGCTAGGTTGAGGTCACAAAAATCTGTGCAAATGTGGAGTCCCTTTGTTGCTTTTGTGATAGGAACGATGTTAGAAATCCATTAGGGACAGTCAATGGGTAGGATGAAGGAAACTAAGAGAAGGCATTGAAGTTATTCTTTAACCATAAGAGTAATGCGAGGATGCATTTTCTGCAGCTTTTATTTTATGGGTTTGGCATTAGGAATGGTTATGATATTGTGGACCACAATGTTTGGGTCAATACTGGGCATATCGGCATAGGACCAAGCAAAAGCATTGCTATGGTTATGGAGGAAGGAGGTAAAATATTCTTGTTCAGTAGCATTTAAAAATTGGCCTATCTTTAGAATGTGTGGGTCATCCTGAGTATTAATGTTGATTTAGATAGTTGATTCATTCAATGTGGTTTGTGTCCTAGAGGGTAACGACTCGTGAATATAATAATCTTCTGCACCCAGATAGGTGAGGATAGACTCATCATACTGATATTGAACGATGTTAATGGAAGGTGCATCATCATTGATCATGTTAGTATACTGAAAGGGGAAAGAAGAAGGAACCTCTCCATCGCGTTGATAGGTCAAAGGTCCCAAGGAAATTGTGTTTACGAGAAAAAAAGTTAGGAGGAATAGATTTGGGATATATGGACTCCATGGGGTGAAGGTGGTGACATTGGTGAATGGGATGGAGAAGGTTTATCTTCCTCAATGAGGTCAATGCGGGCCTTCTTAGAAGGTGGTGCGGAAAATCCAATGCCACTACGGTCATTATGCTTATGGGTGGTATAATGAAATGACATTATGATGGCCTTGTTCATAAAAATTGAAGCCAAAGCCTTTCCATGCGTAGCAACAGTCAAGGAAATTTTGAGTGAAGTGGTGGTTAGTAAGAGATTGGAGGGCAGATCGAAAATGGTCATGAATGGGATGGAGGTTAGTGAATAGGTAGCAATTTAAAGTCCCTCATATGTTAAGTTAGTGCAAAGGTGGGGAGGACCGTAAGGAAAAACCTTACCTATGCGGTAGTCATAACTATGGTGCTAGTGCAAGTTCCCATACTCTTACGGAGTGAGGAATGTGTCGATATTGTATAGGTGGTACTCCCCGAGAGTGAGGCATTGAAAAAAACCTTCTAAGGGATCAGTAGTCGATATGTGGGTGGTGGGGATAGATGAATCACTAATTGATTGGGTAGGATGGGTAGTGGTTGGTTGGGAATCAGAGGGCTTAGCTACAAAGGCTGAGGCAGAAGTAGGAACATAAGAGTTAGATGTGGGAGAGATGGTGGCAAAATTGGTGGATGGAATCATGGGTGAAGGAGAAGTGGGGGTAGTGGTAGATGCCTTGACTGGTACATGTACATCGTTGGGCTAGTATAATATGTTACAAGTTTTGAATGGTGACGGGTCAACGGGGATGGTATAGTTATGTCCTTCATGTTTGAATTTTACACGATGGTGTAAAGTTGAAGGGAAATAACCCATGACGTGAATCCAAGGTTTTTCGAGAAATGGGTTGTATTGGAACTACCCATCTAAGATGTAGAAGAATTCTGAGACAGTGCGAGGGCCTACGCAAACATGAAGGATAATGGTGTCAAGGGTGGAGGTAATGGTGTCGTTTTAGGAGCGCAACATAATAGGGTTATTTTGCATATAATTAGAAGGATACATATTTGATTATATGCATGGGAGGAGATTATGTTGATGCTAGTACCACCATCAATCATGATGCGGCGTACGCGTATGTTATCAATATAAATGGAAATGAATAGGGTGGGATCAGGGTCATCTAACTAGAGAGGTACAATCTCCTCATCAGAGAAGCTGAGGGTGGCAACTTGAGGAGTGGTCATAGGAGTAGAAGAAGGAGATGATTTGGTTAGCTAGGCCACGTGGTGAGGGGTAATAATGGAGGCCACTGGTGTGGGGTCATTGGGTAAAACTTCAATGGATTGTAAAACCTCGATAAGGGCTTGTTTGTGGGATTTTGGATGAGATCATACAAAGAAATCTTTAGAGGAGACTGATATAATTTTTTATCATTGCGTGATGGGTGACCCCAGTAGAGATAGGGTATGTAGGTCTGCGGATGGTGATTTTGGGTGTGGATGAAAATGGTATATTGGGCACAAGGTTGGTTGATGGACAAGTTACTTTTTCTTTTCCTTTGTCTTTCTGAGCATGGGTAGCAACGTGAACCATGTTAATCTGAGGAGAGGTAGATGGAGAGGGTGTGTCATGAAAGTTATAATGGAATGAGGGGTAAAATCCTAGTGGTGGATAAGAGCCTTGTGAAATGAGTAGGGTGCACTAATATTTGGGTGGTGATTTGGTCAACTCTCTAATACAAACCATTTTGATCTCAAAATTTTGGAGGTGGGAAAAATGGTTTTGGGGGTGGAGATATTGTTTGCTGAATGGGTAAATGATGATGATGTGTGGTGACAGGTGAAGGTGGAACATGGTTCTCATCAAGAAGGTCATCATTGTCAAAAAAAAATTTAGGAGGATTTTTTTTGATAAGAACTGTCTTTAGATCCTTACAATTTTCTACATCATGTCCTGACACACGATGATAGGCACAACTATTGGTTTCATCAAATACTTTTGGTTTTGGTTTGAGATGATTGTAAGGTTGAAGTGGCGTTAATGTGATGATGGAATTCTATAAGAGATTAGTTAAAATGTTGGCGTAGGACCCCGCTAACGGATCACAATGGGAAGTAAGTTTGGGTTTGGGTAGAGGTGTGGATGATCGTGAGGAAAGAGGATTTATAGGAGGGGGAATGGGTTGCTCTATTGGTTTGATAAGTGGTATGGTCTTATCTTTTGCTATCATTTTCTTGGGTAAAGGTGGGGTAGAAGGGCTGGCGATGGAAGGTTTTGTTGGTTTGAATACCTTATTGGAGGGTAGTGGATTCTTATCTTTGGGTTGCACCTTCTTGGGTAAAGGTGACACAAATGTACAGGATGTAGAATGGAAAGCAGATGGTGGAAGAGGATGGGTTACCCATGGGGACGAGTTGTGGTGGAGGTGGTTGGTAGAGGTTGGGTAAACGGCATGGGTTGAAGTCATATAGGCAAGGTTGGGGTTATAGTAACTGGTGGAGGTATAGGTGGCAAGAATTACACGGGTGAGGGTGAGCGAGTTTGGTTTTTGGGTGAATAAGGTGTAACAAAGGCTCGTGATGTAGTAATAGGTTGTTTATCTTTTGACTAGCCTTGGGTAGGATAATTTTTTATCAGGGTTGATGGATGGGGCCCTAGAATGGACGGAAGGGGGAAGGTAATAAAGGTGTGGTAGGTGAGACCAGTGTATGTGGCCTAGAGGGTTGGGTTTTCCTTTTAGGTGGAGAGATAATGTTGGTGCGGGCTTGGGAAGATGTGGCTAAGTCCAATTTGACAGGTGGATGAGTAAGGCTTGCTGTCGTCATGACACCCAAAGCAGTGATGGGTCTAGTTACGGGTGAGGAGATAGGTGTTGGTATGTTGTTAGGTTTGGGAATGGTTTTAGTTGTGGGTAAAGGTTTAGATGTAGGTAGGGATGATGAAGAAGAAGCCGTTTCAATAGGCATGGTTAGTGTTGATTTGGTTGCTAAAAAGACTTTTGGGTAGATTGTAGAAGTATCTTCAGGAAACATTTGCATTTGAGTTGAAAAGGGTAGCCAAAGATGTCCCTGGAGCATGGAATTATGAACGTAATCCAAGCAATCAACCAGCCATGAAAATGAGACTACTGAAGAAGAGGATGGAACTGGTTTGGTGGTGATCCTGTAAAATATTTCTTTGAGACAGGGAATTGGCTAGCCTCATACTCTATAGGTAAAATAACTGAGATCATGTCAATGGGGTTCTAGGATGCTAAGAGGGAACTGCCCCCAATAGGTAGAGGCATGTCTGATGAGTCTCCCATGGGTAGGAGAGATAATAGGTGGGGTGATGTAGACTTCTCCCTTAGTGGAGAAGAAGGCGATGATGATTCTCTTGTGGATGGGAGAATTAAAAGTGTTGATTGGTCAGTAGGTTGTGAGGTAGACAATGAAATGGTATCGGTAGAAGGTGTGGGTTCCTCCATGGGTAAAGGAAGAGATGAAGGGGACTCCTCTATGGGTGAAGGAGTAGAAGGATTATGCTCCTCTGTGGGTAGAGGGGCTCGTGCCACAATTTCCTCAATAGACGAAATAGGTGGGATTTTAGGAACGGTTGGTACGATATCAAAAACCATGTGGACTTCATGGACATTGATGTGGTTGGATGAAGGTTCACTATTTTTATTATACGATGGTTTATGATTAGGGAATGAATTTTTAAAGATGTGCAATTTTTGATATGCTGGCACGTTCGGGTTGTCCACAACAAGGTCTCCATTATCTATCATCTCTTGGACTATGTTCTTAAAAGTTATGCACTTACCATCACTATGGCCTTTAAAATGATGGTAATTATTGTATTCCTATTCTTTATACCATACAGGAATAGGACGGGCATGATCAAAACTTGTATGAGGTTTTATGGGAGGAAGTGTAATGGCTCCAACTTTAAGAAGATTTTTCAAGACTAAAGAATAGGGCTCTTCAATTGAAGTGTACTTTCATTACTCTTGCCAGAGCTAAAAGGCTTAGATAGGGGAAATATTGGAAGGAGGTTGGGCTTGATTAGAAGGATGAGATGTTCCTTCCTTGAGGACTACCACGTTGTTATATCCTTTGGGATATGAATAGTTAATTTGGGGTTTTGAAGATGAAGAAGAGTTGTTTGATTTGAACGGGGCATTCTTGTTTCATAATTGGATTTTCTTTTCTTCAATGGCACGAATTTCCAATTTTCGTGCCATGGTGAACGCTTCATTGAAGGTTTATAAGGTTTTTACCTACATAGTTGGTGACATGTTTCTAGCACAATCCCTAGTGAACAAATCAATAAGTTCATTCTGAGGTATCTGGAACGTCAATTGGTTGATAAGACTCCACCAACAGGAAACGAAATCTGTAATAGATTCATCTTCATACTGTAAGGTTGAATATAGATCGGTCATGGTGACTTTCTTGATAACATTGATTGAAAAATGGTCTAAGAAAGCTTGGGCTACTTGATTAAAGGAGTAAATGGAATGTCGAGGTAGTCCACTATACCAATCCAATGTTGGTCCTGTCAAGGACATTGGGAAGGTTCGTAGGAGCAAATAATCATCGTGGGAAATTAGGTAGCACCCATATTTGAACAACCACAAGTGTTATTGTGGGTCTTCTTTACTGTTGAAGTGATTGAATTTAGGAATTTCCCAATGCATAGGGTAGGGATGAATGGGAGTAAATGGATGGATAGGCTTGTTATAGATCTCATCATAAGTTAAAGAATTACGGGAGCTAGAAACAAATACTTCTAAGGTCTGCATCTTTTCCATCATCATCTTAATGAGGTCGTTGGTGGGTTGTGATGAATGGGTGCCCCTTGCAGAAAAATTGGGTTGATGCTGAATGGATGAGGTGGGTGGTATGCTAGTGTATGGCGGTGATGAGTATGAGAACTGCACCGAAGGAAGAGATTTAGGTAGCACATAGACATAATAAGCAATAGATGAGGTCGGGGGTTGTTGGTAATATGTGTAAGTGGGTGGGTAGTTTTAACAACTGTAGTGGTGATTGGGGGTGAGGACTGCGGGATAGAAAGGACAAGGTTTTGGAAAGGGGTGTAAGTTGCCGATGCTAGAGGTGGTTGTGATGTAATAGGTATATGTGAGGCGGTGGGTGCAGATGGGGCTATACTTAAAGCAAATGTCGGAGGGACAATTGATGTCGCGGGTGTGCTAGATGACGTAGACGTTGTAGTTATAGTGGTTGTGGGATCTAGCTGAGACACCACATGTGGTAAAGTGGATGCTAGTAGCACCGAGCTGGTGTTACCTGACGCAGAGGTGGGCACAAGAGCAGGAGGGATAGATATGGGCATGACGTATATTAACTGTCTTGAGGAATCCTGGGTGGAAGAATGAGGAAGGTAGTACTGGAGGGCAGCGGGATTCTAGTCTAGGAGTCTCGTGAAATCCTTGTCATTGGTAGCAATGGGGATAAACTGATTTGGATCCATAGGTGGCAGGATGGATGACGGTGATGGACTAGGTGGGAGTAGCTGACAGCTAGCGTGAAATACAAGGGTGTTAGTTTAGATGTGAGTCAACACCATGTGAATAAGTGTTGACCTGGTAAGGCTGTATTCTATAAATGACACAGAAAACAACAGGGATGGAAAATAATTGATTATGAGAGGTGAATTGGTAGGTGTTTGATTAAAAATCAAAACAGAAAGACCAATATCAGTTATACCAACTGATGTCGGTTAATAAGTGACCAATGATGGTCACAGTAACTGATGATGGTCACAGTAACCGATGCTGGTTACTATGGGAAATTAACAATTTGAGCAAGTGAGACAGAAACTGGGGAAATTTAATTGTGGAGGCTATATTTAGTCAATAATATCATAATGCAGAGGATAAGGTGACATCCAAAGATTTTAAACAGAGAAGAAGATGAGATGAGTGCTCTTTGGGTAAGCTGACCAATAACATAGGGAACCGACACCATTCATATGAACCGATGATGGTCAGATGTAAAACGATGCCGGTTGTTGTAAAATCTATAGAATGAAGAAAAAATTTCTTTTTTTGAATTAAGGTTGAATGAGATACCAACCCAAAAGTCTGAGTAAGGTAAAAAAGAGTCTCGAAACACTCAAAAACAGCTGGAATACAACAACTATGATTATGTAGTGTGAAAGGAAAGAAAAATGGAGAATACAACCTCACACCTCAAAACGCAAGTCAAGAACAAAGATAAGAAAAAAACATAATCCTACAAGTGAATTTAGTGTGTTTAGCTTATGTTATTTAAGGATTGACTCGTGAATTCATAACAGATTTTTTTTTTAGGAAGGCTTCCTACGAAGAAGGAAATTATAAAGGTGAGGTTTCAGGTTATGTTTAGGCGGGGGCAGGCCTTTCTCTGACGGGTGGCTAGACAGAGATAACTAGCTAGGTGTCCATTGTCAATCCTCTTATTGTTTGATCATTGACAGCTTCTTCCGAGTGGGATGTTGTTTAATAAGATGTATATATTCTAATTTGTGTTGTTTGGAAAAGAGAGAGAAGAAAGAATGTGCTTTCTATGATTCAATTGTGTCAACCATCAGTTGGTCATGACTTCCAGCATATAGGTTGCCCTCAATTTTAATGTGAGATATAATGCAATAAATCATAATGTCATGCAAGTGTTTTAAACCCAAATCAAAATGTGATATTTGATGTAGAAATTAATGAAGAGGAAGAGGGATGCTATTTCACTAATGAAAGAAAGAAGTATTCTTTTTAAAGCACCAAAACACAATTTCTTTTAGGCAATAGAAAGACGAGAATATTCCAAAAAAGAAAATTAATGTGGAAGCTTATCCAAAGGGAAACAAACACACAACTTTCACCTAGGAATGAATAAAATGAAAAAAACCCTTGACGGGTCCTACTAGGCATGCCAAAAAAAATCACTGGATTCTTTGTTGATTTGACGAAATAGATAAGGTAATGGGCCAAGGAGGAATACCTGTTATGATGGTTGGTTGGAGTTTGTGTGAACATTCTAACTTCTTGATCCAATGCTGATTGTGTGAGCTTCCTTTTGGATAGAAAGAACTACCTGAAATACAAAACAAGACCACAAAAGAGAGTTAAATAATATATGTCAGTGGGCTGCCTAGCGTGTGCTAGATCTAGGAAGTGTGGTACTTCCTTAGTGGCATTCAACCCAATGTTTAATACAACTTAATGTAAGAAATGACGTAAAAAAAGTATGTCCTACTGTATTTGATATGATTTGGTTATATCATTCAAATAAAATAAACAATTCTAATATAACAAGCTAGGTTATGATCAGATTTGGAAGTAGGGTAGGTAGTCAAGGTATTGGGACAGGTCAGGGTCAGAATCTAGGTAGCTTGGTTTCTTGGGTGTAGGTTATTAGGTTTATGTTATTGGTAGAATTACCAAATACAGAGACCGACATCGGTGAGGTATGACTGACAACAGTTAAGAGGAAACCGATGACAGTTAAGTCAAGATGGTAGAAATTCAATAAACTAGGTTTTGGGGATTTTTCTGAGATTGAACATAGATGGTAAGGGGAATAGTTAGGTTTGTGGAGGTGTTGGGGAGACTCAGAGGTAATAAGGAATCAAGTATAGGTGATTAAATGATTATGGGTGATGGGATGATTGGGTTCACAGTAAGGTAACAAGGGTGGGATGAAAAATGTAAATAGATGTTGATAAACAAAGATGAAGAAACTTCGTAATCTAGACAAGTATGAAATGATGTAGGTTAGAGATAAAATTACTGGTGTTTGTAGATTTGATGGCTAGATGATGGTGATGGAATGGTTTGTGGAATGGTGCTCATTGTTATGGTGGTGCTTCCCAGAATGCTACCATGAATGCAAATACCTTTGGATCCATCTTGGTGTTGGCTATGCTATTTAAATGTGTGAAAGGGCCCTTGTTCTTTCTTGCATACAGATCTCCTTCATTCTAAAACTCAATAATGTGTCGAACCTCCCAAACAAGCTTACCAAAATTAATATATGGTAACCAAAAATGGTTTAGGGTGACCGGCGTCGGTTTAGGGTTGAATGGCATCGGTTAAGGTGAGAAATCCTAGGTTTACTAAAAATGCCACATCTTGGCAATCTTTTGGGCCAGCTTTGTCTATTCTTCTGGATCAAAATGAAATGTTAAATTTTAATGAGTGGGAATGTGGTTAGAGGGATAATAGGCATGTAATTTTAGGGTTGTACTGAGTCTTAGTTCATTAAGGTAGATAGGAATAAGTCTTAGTTAATTATGGTGAATGAATATTGAGCCCTAGTAAAAAAAATGCTAAGAATAGGTTTGTGATGAGGTGTCTAGGTGAGGTGGAAATTAGTTTAATTAGGGTAGTTAAATAATGAATGAAGTGAGGATGAGTATCACTTTAATTATAAATAATTAAAGTAATATTAATATAGGGTAACAGGGTCATGATTAGGTGAATATGTTTTGAGTTGGCTATTCAAAAAGGGACAAAGGGGAGTATGACCCAATTTTGGTGTCTACAATTCTATCATTTTGTAGTGGTATACCCCTTAGGATACATCACCACTCCCTCATTTCATCTTATAGTGATATACGCTTAGGTCTAAATCATGACTTGTCCATTCATCTTATAGTGATATACACTTAAGCTAAATCATCACTTATACATTCATCTAGTCATGATATATGCTTTGGCTATAGGGTTCATGCACATGTCATTTATAGGTTTCATCTCACCACTACACCTACACATTCATCACAACATGTTAGACATAGCATCCTACTCAACCATTTCCCGATGACGCACTCTCATTTACGATTCATTCTTAATTGCTAAGAGGGAAAAAAAATGAACCTCACTGCATACTCTTCCATTCACTTGGGGGTCACATGGATCCTATCAGTCCATCTTACATTCCATTCCATCCATCCACAACATATTCCATTGTCTTGTGGGCATTTACTCTTATTTACTAGTGTTTTACATGATCACTTTACTGCACATGTTAGATTGATTTCTTATATGTCATTATCTATACCATCCACACATGCACTTTCATGCATTTGTCTAGTTGTGATCACAGATACAGATCCTTCACACATAAAATGGATGCTCACCGTCTATCCTTCCTACACTGGTCACTAGGGGCATCCACATTCATCTCTCACAAGTGCTATTGTTTCATTTTGTACTTAGCACCTTACATTACTTGGTTATTCACGTTTTGACATATTGGTTATTTCTCTAACATGCTAACAGGTGTTCTATGTGTAGCACTTATTTTGCATGATTACATGTTTCCATGACTACTTCTTATTTACTTGTTTGTTATATTATTTGTCATTGTTTTCTTTTGTATACGATCCTTTCCCTATGTTTCGTGTGCACGCTTGTTTGTTATTTTTGGCCATGATGGACTTGCATGTCTTGTGACATGGTGAGTGATGTCCCATGTTTGTGACCCACTTTGTGCGGCTTACTTTCTTCTTGCATATTTACACTACTATTTTTAGTAGTTTTTACATTGTCTGCATACTTTACACGTGTTTTCTACATCCATGTGTTTTCGTACTAACACTTGTATTTAGCTAGTCATCCTTGTTTGTGCGTGTTTTAGTTTCTACCAAGTGCATTTCTTCCCCCTATAGGGAAGAGTTACAGAGTACATATAGTTGGTCCTCTTTTGGGGTCGCATTCTCCCATCAGCGATGTCGCATGCACCCCGGAGCATCATTTGGGGATTTTCTACACACTAACAAAGATATTATACATCGTTTTAGTTCAGCTACATACAACAAGTGGGTTTAGACCAATTTACAAACCCCATACACAGTGGATTTTACAGGACATGGTGTCCTTAGCATTCTAGGAATTAGTTACAGGATTGGAAGTTACAGTGGGTGTGCCTCTCTATACTACTTCGGCCAGTGGCATCAAATCACCCAAAAAACCAAGATGATACAAATATGTCTTCACATACATTCAGGGAATTAGGGTTAGAGCTTGGAGGAAACAAATCATTTCCTCCCTACACTTCTTCGGCCAGGGTGGCATGAGATCTCCCAAAAAACTCGTCGTACCTAATATCCTTCTACACTCTCTTTCTCAACATAGATCAAGTGCACATGTTTCATTTACATTTGCATATTTTACATATACATGCATATTTTACATTACATTTTTACACTTACATACATACATGTTTGACTACTTGATCATTTTCTCCTTGTAGGTCCAGTCATATGAGAAACAAAGAATCAAATTGGGAACAACAACAACACCACCACAACAACACATGCTTTACTAACCATGTAGGTACATTACATAACGTAACAGCTACACACATGTTCTGCCCTTGGTTTACTCTCATCACTTTTTCTTTACATGTTTTTCATCTTTAGTTTCCAGGATCTTCCATATTTTTTTCATTCCACACTTTGTCTAGTCCTTCAGTGCATTTCTACTACATTCTTTATGGACATCAGGTATGCATCTCTATCTACTTTATGTTACCAAGATTTCAGCTCACCAACAGAAAGTGGGGGAAAAATGTAGTCACAAAATCATGCACTTTAGACTTTTATTTATCTCAGTTTCATATTACTATTTAGAAGGTTCTTAAGTCAAGAAATTACCTATTAACCCCCATCTTTTAGCCATCTTGTTTTATTTTATTTCACCATTACCACCCCTTTTAGCCACATGCCCATTCTATTTTGGACATTTCCCATCAGTTTATCCTCGACTGGGTTGCCCAGGACAGTGCTGGGGTGCCCGTTAGCACCCTGGTCCCACCATGGGCACCCCAGTCCTTTTCGCACTTTCCTGTCACTTTTTGGGATCTTTCTAGCCATTTAGCATCTTTATTTTTCTTTTGGTCAGCCTTTTTGGGGTTAATTACGAAATTAGATCAAGAGAACCCTTTAAATATAAAGTTATGAGACCATAATGAGGGACCCGACATCACTTACTATTATCACTCCATCCAGACTTGCATCTATATATTACATTGGAGATCACTTGTATCCATATAGCCCCATCATCAGGGCTACGACATATGTATCACACTTCATAGGGGGAGGGATTGTATTCTATTCCATGCACATAATCTACTATATTTTCTACACATAATTATTTCTCGCTACTTAACAAAGTGTGACTGGCACAAGAACAACCTAGGGCATGTTAACACACACTTGCACATAGAACTGCATCGGGTCTAAGATGTAATGTAACGCTTAGTTTGTAAGTCCGCCATTATGGCCACTGAGGAAAATCTAAACCCTTCATATGCATTATTATTTTTTAGGTTTTAATATTTATTTTGGGGTCTTACAGTTATTTCATTGATCTTGGAGTATTGGTGACATTCAACAACAACAAAGTTGATGCGACACATAACAAGGGTTTCAGACCACCTTCTGACCCTATAAAAACTAGTTTTAGAGCTTTCCATAGATAAGGGCACCCAAATTACATACTAAATCACCTGTAGGCGCCCCAATCCCCCTCTAGGCATATCAATTAAGCTAGATCCTTTAGATCCATCCTTTTCAAGACTTCTGCACAGTCGTTATTGCTCCAAATTTTTCCATCCACCTCTGTGACACTCTCCAACATGCATCTGTTATTAGTTTAATTCTTTTTTCACTCTCTTTCACATGTTATGGTTAGCAATTCCTTTTGCATAATCTTTTAGCTTTCTCACATATTTCTTTACTGCATTTATATATCTTATTACAGTTGTTCATAGCTTATATTAACTATCCATATACTACTTACTTAGCCCATTTTTGGTTAATCATACACCTAACCACCTAAAACCGCTTAAAAACCAAAATAAAAATAAAATAAACTATCTAATGACCATTTTTTAACCCTACACTTTGAATAACAAACATTCTTCAACATTTACTCAACCTAGAAAATAAAAAAAACTTCATTTTGAAATGGTTTTAACCAATTTACCACTCAAATCCCAAATAATCCAGATCACCGGTGATTATGTTGAATCTCTAGTGATTATAAATAGAAGGTTTTATGCCTTCTTCCAGGATCCTCAATTTTGAATCTCAAGCCCCAACTTTTTCTTCAATCATTTACATCCCACACCTTGTCTTCCAACACAAAGATATCAAATTTATCAGACATCATCAAGTCTTACCATCAAGTTTTTAAACATTTGGAGATCAATCTTCATCACCTAAATTATAGACTACACCAAAGCTCATTCAACCAACACAAATCATCTTCCAACAAGGTTTAAGGAATCGTTTAGCTCCACTACACTTTCAAGGTTTTCCTGAAATCTTCACTTTTTTTTTATCAATCACATTTTAACTTTTAAATAGTCTGGAACATCATTCTGCATCATCAAACACTCATTTTTATCAAACAGTTACAGTTCTATGAAATCACTAGCGTTTCACTTTAATTTCCAATTATTGGCATAATCATCGACAATTTTTTTCAAATCTATCTTTTATTAAATTTATCATCTTTCTATCAACTTTATTCATAAGTTTTCATAATATATGTTTCTTCTAACATGTCTTTGAGAATGGATCATTGATGAAATACCTGGTCAATCACATGAAATTCCCATCATTTACAACATTATGATATTCCAACACCCCTTTTTGTGGGAATAATGCAAAATCCTTCACAAGATCACACTTTATGCAATATGATTTACTAAATCCAACCAAGACATTGAAGATCAATTTGAATTCCTTCACAAGATTGAACACGATACCAAGGATTTATGGTACAATTACTTTGAATGTGTCCATATCGCATCTACCCTCACTTGGGCTACTTTTGAATCCACACATGACCTTCCCATTTATTTGGATTTCTAGAGATTATTTCTTTCTATCTACACATTTACTGTGATTGTATATCTTTATCTTCATCCATATCATTATTATCAACTAACCTAATTGTTACAAATGAGATGACATCCTCCAAGGAAGCGTTCTCGACTCCTAGAACTATATTTTGTTGGGTATCTCGTCTATCTATTTTTCTAATCCTTTCTATTCAGTTTCTTTGATTGTAGGTTGCTTCACAAGATAGGAGGAAGTACACATACATTCGGACTTGATCAACTTCAATCGAACACCAGTTACAACATCCATCTCTATGGGTATTGGTAAATGCCAAATCTTTCAATGTTAGTTTTTATTATTGTTTCACTTCATTAATTTGAATAGAAAATTAAAAACATCTTTGAACAATTACAAACAAGTTCCTATGGGAAAACATCATCAACTAGTTTGAATATCCGTTGAGCCTAACAAGTGATAGAGGGACACACTTTCTGAATGATACTATAAAGATATTTTACAGGATCTTATGGTCACACATTAGAAAACAACACCATACCATCTGTAGGTTAATGGAGTAATTGAAGTTTTCAATAATAAATTGGGCCACACTTTAACAAATATTTGTGATGTAGGGCACAAACATTGGGATGAAAAGGTTTTAGTAGTATTTTAGGTTTATCGAACAACATACAAGCACCTTTATAAATTACTCCATTTCATCTTGTCTATGGAATGGAAGTAGTGTTACTAATAAACTTCATATAACTCCCCCTTAGAATCATGATAATTTCCAACTTGGATGATGAAGATTCAATCACTGAATGGTTAACAAAATTATTACAATGGGATAAATATCGGTTACAAGTTTAATGGTCTCAAAATATTGATAAAGTAAGGAAAAGGGCATGACATGATCAAAATATCAATCATAAAACTTTGAATGTAGGCACAAAAGTTTTATTGTATGATTCAAATATATTGTGTCACCCAAGGAAGCTTAGAACCCATTGGCTAGGTCCTTATGAGATAGTAGAAATTTTTCCAACTGTTTCGTGTCAACTGATGGACCTCAGCTGAGTATTAATTCTAAGCTACTTTAATGGAAGTAAGCTAAAACCTTATTTCCAATAAAGTATGATTGTAATGGAAAAATACGTATGCCAGTAGATTAAATTTTACTTCATTTTGTATATTAAATTTTCTTTCATGCATGTAATAAGCACAAGAGATTCACACAATTTATTTTAATTTTTTGTGTTGTTTTGACCAATCACGCCATTACCCTACTTACTACTAGTATCAATGTGTAGAGGACCATGTAATTTTTTGTGCTAGGAAAAGAGGTATGACAGTTAATGGTACAAGGTGTCACTTTCAGGATTCGAGAAAGAAGGATGCGCATGAAAAATACAAATGCTTTGCATTGAAAATAAAGGAAAGGATCATGAAACTAAGAAATCACATGCAAAATAGGAAATTTTTTAACAAAGGAATAATCTAACGGATAAGTGGAGTGGGTTGAAGATAGGAGAATCATTTAAAGGGGGGTGTTAGCTTTATAAGGAGCTATAGGGCAAGGAAGTGTGCAAAAGAAAGGAATTACACAAGGGATAACAACACGGCCTAGGAACATAATATACCTAACGCATTTGGAGGTGTGAAGGAAAAAGAAACAACAAATAATTCCATGACACACACTTAACATTCATTAAAGATCAAGTGGGAAAAAAAGAACCAAAGATAGCTATCAACAACTAGGGATTAATAGAAATTATGAGGGAAATAAAATCTCAAGCATGTGAAGAAATAATTCAAGGAGCATTTATTTCCTATGGAGAGGGGTATAAATAGGAGGGATGGTAATGTTGAGTTATGGAGCTCAATTACTTCAGTTTAGCATGTTATATTAAACTTGCTAGAAAACACAGTAACAAACATCAGTTATGATAGAACTAGCATCGGTTATGAAGGGACCGACATCGGTCACTTATGACTGGCATCGGTCAGGAAAGTAGGAATCGACATCAATTAGAGATAACCGGTGTTGGTTACCTGTGTGTGAGTGTTTTATTTAACTCACGGCAATTATATCTAAATTAACTAAATTAAAGCAAATTTATTGATTATAATTACATGGCTAAGTACCTTAAGTTTTTATATGCCTGTATAAGCATAAAATCTAGGGTTTAGAAGTAAGGATTTAGAGAGTTAATGATTATTATGAAAATAATTGTGAGAGAAAGAATTCTTGGAGAAGAAGGAAAAGCTTGAGAGAAATAAATTATTGTACATTTGAGAGGTGTGGAAGATTGTAGATCTTCAATTATATATCTTCTAAAAGCTTTGGATAATAGATTGTCTTGTTTCTTGGTAGATGTAGCCCACACTGGGTGAACCACATTAAATCTGGTGTTGATTTATATCTCTTGTTTTGTATATTTCTTCTAGTATAATATCTACTTTTATTGCATGTATGCTTAGATCTGATATATTATCTATGCAACCTTGTGCTAACCCCAACAAATGGTATCAGAGCTTTGTTGAAGGGTTTTATTTGTTGACATATTTACTCATAGAGAGTTTTTTTATTGAGTGGGAGATACAACAAAGAGAGAAGAAAAAAAAATACAAGGTAGATAAGTTTTACGGCTGAAATTATCAATTAGGCAATGTTGGGAATTCAAGACTACAGAATAGTGCTATGATTTAATAACAACCAAAATCATGCACACATGATCTAAACATTTCCCCAAAATCTACAGCAGTGGAAGTATAAACTAGAATAATCCAAATCAAAACAAAGTACACACACATAGCACATCATGTACCGTGGTTCACCCAATGTGGGCTACATCCACCAAAGATAGATATCTCATATATATAATACAACAAGACTACAAACCAACTCTTCAATACAAGAGTATAATGCATCTCTCCAATAGTATCTCTTCTCCTCCAGATCTCTAAATGGATCTCCATGAGTGCACTACAAATGTGCCTCCAAACATCACTATCATATCTCACATAACCAGGAGCTACTGCATATTTGAACTGCTACCAAGTTCTCTGTTGATCTACAAAAAAGACCTCTTGTATGGGTCTACCAATGTGTAACCATGACTGTGCACCAAGAAGTAAGTTTGTCTCTTCATCACTGCATGCATAACCTATATAAACATGAAGATAACCTCCTCTACAATATCTAGATCTACATGTATCTATAATACAATATGATCTCATGGATCTAAAATACAAGACTAGATCTACATAGATCTATAATACAAGATCTCACCAACATGTGGATCTACAAGAAGAAAATTTATGTGCTTTGCATACTATGCAAGCCGTTGCAATGAGACAATAACTATATAAAGGAAATATAGTAAAATACGTTACCCTCTTCTCACCATTTAGATGTACCTGCTATTTCCTTTTGTCCAACTCCTCTCCATGGAGACTCTATCTTCATGTAACCTATTCTTTCTTTCTCTTCTTCTTCTTCACCTTCATCCTCTCAATCTAGGAGAATCAAGGATCTAATTCAATCCTTCTCTTAATTTTACTTCTAACCCTAGCTTTTATGCTTATATAGGCATATACAAACTTAGGGCACAATAGCCATGCAATTACATCCTTTAAATCAACTTTAATGCTAAAAATAGATCTAATTCCCGAGAGTTAATTAAAACACTCCCACATAGGTAACTAATGTCAGTTATCCCTAACCGATGATGGTTCCTCCTTTCTTGACTGATGTCGGTCATAGGTAACCGATGCCGGTCCCTCCTAACTGATGATGGTTACTGTGTTGTCTAGCAAGGTGTAAAACAAGTTATTTGTGAAGTAATTCAGCTCCATAACCTAACAATCTCCCACTTGGAGATAAATTGTTGAACCTTTGTACTTGTACATCACTGTCCTCTACACCATGAAGACCATATTTTCTTTCCTAAAACAATTATCTCATAAAATAAAACTAGGAAGATCAAACCATCTTCTCAAACCAAGATAAAATCATGACTTACCAAACCACCACGAAGCTACACCTAATCCGTGATAATCAAGCTATCCATACACCAAGTTCCCACTAAATCATAACACTGAGCCTCTCATGCAACCAAGCCATCATGACTAACATACTTTTAAGAGCTCCCACTCAAACTAAAGAACTGAGCTTCAACTATAACCATAACCATACCTATAAAACCAACCATGTTCTTCATCCATCTATCCATGTCTTCATGCAACCACTAATGCAACTATCCAAAGACAAGTCAAACTGGAATATACGAAAGCAAAACAAGATCCTAGGTAAAAACAACCTTGAATGAGTTCTACATGCAATAATGGGTGATCAATCCACAAACACCTGCATAACTCAAATAAATCCAAACAATGTAATCTGCAAATTCAACCCTACATAAATAACTAGCATGCCCAAGAAAATCATATGTAGATAACATACCTATTAAGGAGTAACATAGTAATCAAGAGGAAATACAAACATCACCTACTCATGCTCAAGGTAACTGAATTGTGCTCATAGGCATCCATGTGAAAATCAAACATCTACATCATCATAGACTCACAAAACTGAATCTATCCACATGTATAAACTCACATGTACATCCATCCATATCATCATACTCTCCAAAAGCACCAAGTATCTCACCGACTAACTCAAAAGAAATATATCAATCCTGTGCTCATCAATGTCAATAAAAAACAACCATGTTAAACCATGAAACTAATAAGTAGTGAAAATAACAATAAATATTTCATCAAAATACTGTGCACAATCAACCAAGATGAAAGTAAAACAAGGGCACCATCTAAAAATGGTAAATAAACATTGTTGTTAAACCTGTGACCAAACTGACCACGGTTTCCTAACCAACCCTGGTCACTGCCTGACTAACCATGGTTACTAGATGACCGACCACGGTTAATCCTAATTGACATTGGTCTCTGTAACTAGCATATTTTCTCTTTTAACCCTTAAAACTCTGAAAAATTATACTATCATCTTCACCCATCTGAATCTAACCATCAACTGTAGTCCCATAGGGATATCAAGGCACCACAAAATAACATAATAAGTGACATCACAAAGCAATAAACTCAATATACCTGTAAATCTCACCAAGCTCAAAAGCTAATATGTTAGTGAGAAATAAAAAAAGATGAAAGAAAATATAAAATGATTCCCTTCTTATCAAAGAATACTCCTACATCACAGAAGTTTGGACTTCTTGTGAAGTAGGTGAATCAACTTCTTTTCATCTTGTGTACTCAACATATTTCGTTACCTGCAACTGTGTCTAACCATGACTTTTCATTGAAGATCTCATCATTAGACTAGATATCCTTGTCCTTAAGATTCCACACAACTGGGAAATAAAATTCAAACAAGACCAAGAACATGGTGTAAATATGTGCACACTATCCAAACATAATATTAGTTGCTTCAAAAGAAAGAAATAAAACATGAACCATATAGAGATACATGACCCAAAGTCTCACTGGACTAACCAAGCCAAATCCATCCTCTTTCTGATCCAAACATTAAAGTGATCGATATTTTTTCTACCTGTACACATTGTGCAAGAAACATGATCCTCCAAAGCAGGACACTAAACCATCTATGCCCTCTTCTACTATAATAAATCATGTGCAAACTCATTGTCACAGAGACAAACTATGGTTCGTTGACTAGTATCGGTTACCATCTGTCGCTGATGTCGATTCCCTGACCAACATCGGTGTTGTTGGAACTAACAGAACACCAAAAATTGGCATAGGTCACTAAACCAGGTGCCTACTCTGACCAAATCTGATAGTTATGTTGAGCTATTCATTTCAAGAAGCACCCAAATCTTGCACAAAAACTTAACAGCAATAATACATGCAATAAAAAATTACACCAAGATGAAATACATCACCTTACCAGCACCAAGATACTCAACCGCATCTTCAACTGAATAATATGCTTCTCTAATGGAAACCCCATCTTCACACTATGCTACTATATTTTTCCTCTCTAAGAATCCCATGCATCTAACTGCACCAAAGGATGCATAACTGCTCCTTTTCTCTCATTCTCAGATCTAGATCTGTAATCCCAAACATGTATGTGCAACCAAAATAATATAAGCACTGCAATACCAAGATAAAACCATACCTCAATAAACGGATCTGCAATCTAACCAACATGTTTGTGCCTCCAAGAACTGGGGACACCTCAACAAACAAGATACATTCCATGCATCTTTACATTTCTTCAGATCTATGATTTTCTATTTAAAATAAGGTTGCTCATGTTTCGCACAGAATTTTGTTCCGGAATAGACTTGCTTTTATCCTTTCATTATCTTGAGAAACAGATAAGGGTTAGGGCTAGGAGGAATACCTGTTGAGTGTTGGGAAGGTGTGCACGTACCGTAGAGAGATCAGATTGATTGTGAAGAACTCCTTTTTGTCTGGGAAGGACTACCTGTAAGTAAGAATACAAGACCACCAGATATTAGTTAGACAATAAGTGAGGGAATTGCCTTGGGCTCAGGAAATATTAGACTTCCTTTCGAAGGTGGTCAGTTCCCCTTTTAATACGAATTAATGCAAATGATAATAAAGAAGCTATTGCGAAATCACAATTTAGGTACCTTGTTAAAAAGCAATAGAGACTAAACTACCAATAATAAAATGTCCTGATGTTTGTTTGGTCACCGGTTATTGATGCATTTAGATCAAGTTACAAGGATAGACCCAGCTGGATATGGGATTGTTTGGGGGTAATAAGGGAAAGGTTAGTTTTGGTATAAGTCACAGTGACTGATGCCGGTCACTGGATAACCGATTACGGTTATAACACCGATACCAATAGAAGATAACTGATATCGGTAGGGGCAGTGATTTAGGGGTTTCGAATAGAGGTCATTTGTAAGGTGGTTATGGTGTTTATAGGGCAATAAATTATTTGGGGGGGGGCGTAGTAGGGTGATGGAGAAAACTCATAGAGTGAGAAAACTGTCTTTGGGGCAATATCGGGGTTGATGAATGAAAGTTAGGTGTAGAGTGCTGCCGGGTGGTAGATCTAGGAGTGAGCTTATAATTATTATGAATTAAAAGTTCAAGAAATGGTGCTTAGAAACATACAAGATACTACTTACTAGTTCCTGATGAAGATACAGGTCCAAGGAATGTGGTGGCAACAGTAAAGCTTAGTTGGGATGATCCGGTATTGGAAAGCGAGCTGATGAAGCTATCCTCAGTCTTTCCCAATGCTTGGACGAGTGTGACAGGGATCGAGTTGCTCAGTTACAGTCTTCGGCTCCATCCTCTTCTCTGCAACTTCTTCTACTTGTTTCACTTCTCTCTCCCCTGCCAAAATGAATTCTGAATCCTGGCATTTTGGTTGGGTCGATCATTTACAGGGAATCGATGGCAGTTGCATAACTGACGGCGGTCGAGTAGGGACCGACATCAGTCAAGTCAAAGTTGGCTATTTTTACCAAAAATAGCCAACTTTCCCTCCTTTTCTCCTGAGGGGTCAGTTGTGGGCTTGGTCAAGTCATTATTAGGCTCGTTTTGATGCAGGTGAGGGGTGATGAGTCATGGGTGTGGGCCTGGACCAAGTCATAGGTCTTAATTAGGTTAGTTTAGGGTTAGGGCTAGGTCATAAGTGAGGTGGCGAGGTGAGGTGGCAGGGTTGGAGATGTGGATTTATTAATTATAAGGTAATTAATAAATAATTCAGTGTGTAAGTTTTAGGTGGTGAGGAAGGGTTAGGTTGTGGGACAAGATACGGGGTACAAGGCGTCGTAAGACCCAAATTTGGTGTCTACATTTGCCCCTTGTTGTCATGTAGCTTATCATGTAAAGCTGCATTGACAATAATAAGAAGTGGTTGCCCCAGTTAAGGGTATAGGTAATCCCCCTCAAATCTATCAAAGATTGAGGTGACGTGAAATCAGGGATAGGGTTGATAAAGGGTGAATGATGATGAGATGATGGTAAGATGGTGGGGTAAGTTCAAGGAATTAGATGCACATTGAAATGTAGTAGTGCGACCAGGGTACATGAGTTGAAGAGAAAAAAAAGCAATTCATAGGCAAAGGTCGATAGTTTATCCAAACAAGGTTGATATAATCATGGTATCCAAGGTATCGGAATTAGCTCCAGGGGATATAAAGGGTAAGGTACCGGAACTTTTAGGCATGTTCTACAGTACCAAATGGTTGGTTTGGTTGAGATAAACGTCACAGTCTCAGTCTAAGCAAAGCTGGTTGGCTGATCAATTCAAGTATCCTAGTCATGCTAAAACATGAACATGTGAGCTCGATTGAACAAACAGCTACATCATGGGTGGATAGAATCAGAATTTGCGGGCCTTGGTCAAGGTACTTAATTGGTGTGGCCGTGGGTTGGACCGATTGGTTGGTTGCGGCCTTGGGTTGGGCCAATTGGTTTGTTGCGGCCTTAGGTTGGGCCGAGTGGTTGGTTGCGGCCTTGGGTCAGGCCGATTGGTTAGGTGCGGCCTTGGGTCGGGCCGATTAATTTGTTGCGGCCTTAGGTCGGGCCGATTGGTTGGTTGCGGCCTTGGGTTGGGCCGATTGGTTGGTTGTGGCCTTGGTTCGGGCCGATTGGTTGGGTGTGGCCTTGGGTCGGGCCGATTGGGTTGTTGCGGCCTTGGGTCAGGCCGATTGGTTGGTTGCAGCCTTGGGTCAGGCCGATTGGTTGGTGGCGGCCTTGGGTCAGGCCAATGGATTCAAAATAAGACTATTTATCAAAGGCCGAGGGTAGGCATTGTGGTGAAAAATAGAGTTCGGTGAGGAAGAGCAGGGAGTTAGGGTAAACTAGGTAGTTTACTGATATCGGTTAGTTATGACCGGTATTGGTTAGAAGACTGATATTGGTTTTCTAGGGCGCGCCATAACCGATATCGGTTAGAGGTCAAAACCTATCAAAAGAAAAAATATGGCGCGTCATTTTCACATTGTGAATTTAAGTGCCAACCTGTTTCTTGTTTGAGTTGTGAAGTGATTGGGTTGGGTATTTGGGCTGAGTTGGCACTAGTTGAGTGGGGGAGTGAGTTATTGGTAGGCCCCAGAGATCAAGAGGCAGATTATTGATTGGTTGAGGACCCTACTGAGGAGATTTGGAGCTATGGCACAACCTAGAGGAGCAGGAGGTGCTGGAGGAGCTGGACCACCACCACCTATCCCACGACGACGTGTGGTCGTAACGGTAGGCCTCTAAATCCTTCTTTGTGTAAAGTTGATGAATTTAGCATAGGATGTGGGTTTTTGGGGTAGGAATCTAAAATTGGAGAAAATAATGAATAAATGAAGGGTAAATCATAAAATGGAGTGGGTAGATATGTTAGGTAAGTCAAGACAGCAGGGTGGGTAAGTTTTTAGGCAATTGGGCTGGGTAGATGGGTAAAAAATTAAAAAAAAAGGAGATTTGGGGGCCATTTTTGGTTTGGCCCCGAAATCCCACAGTGACCGATGTCAGTCACAGCTAAAGTTGTATAGAGTAATGGTTATAGACACCGGCGTCGGTCATGTGTCGACTAACGTTGGTGCATAAAAGTCGGGTATAGACAAGGAGTGGGGGGGACCGACGGCGGTCAAGGGTGACCGGAACTGGTCACTACGGGTAGGAGGAAAGGGAGTGAAATTGGTTGTGTTGGTGTGTTTATAGGCGGGTAGGATAGATTTGGGGGGTGAAGGGGGAAAAGGTAGAGGTGCTAGGAAAGGTTATTGGGGTGGGGGAATCGGGATGGTGTATGATTGGGGTAGGTTGGTAGGATGTGGGATCAGGTAAATAGGGATATTGTAGGTGTTTATTGGGTGGGGCTAGTGATATTGGGGGTATTGGGTAGTTGTTTAGTAACGGGTAGGCCTGATAGAGTGGGTTGTTTTTGCAGGCACGCCAGCAGCTGATGATGTGGGATTGGATGCCACCTCTACTGGGGCGGATGCGGCCACATGTGACTGCAGCACAGTGGGGTAGTCATGCGGGAGGTTGGACTTGGCAAAGTCCAGAGGTATAGGGCTATGGATAGGGACCATATCCTGATGGTTGCCCTCATCGAGAGATGGGATCCAGCAACCAATGTCTTCCATCTCCCGACTGGAGAGATGATAGTCACACTAGAGGATGTGTATCACATCCTGAGACTGCCGATCATAGGTAAGGCGGTGTTCCAGGTGGATGCCGAGACAGCGATGGATAGCATCCTGTAGGTATTCGGGGATGCAGCCCCATTGATTGCGTACCATAGTGCAAGCATCTGGTACAGTGATATGTATTGCGCACATCGACAGGAGACACGGCTTGTCATGTTGATGATGATTGGTATCACCTGCTTCACTCTCCCCAAACTCAGAGGGAGGCTGCTTCCCATGGGCTCTGATGGGAGTATTACATGAGATGGTGGAGGAGCACACCTGCTATGCATGGGCACCGGTGTATTTAGTGCAGCTATATAGAAAGCTCTGGGGCTATTTCGCCGTATGAGGTGATTCGAGATATGCTCAACATTCTTGCTACACTATTGGGCCTACAAGCATATCATGTGTTTACAACCTGTAGGGTTTCCCCAGTAGCCAGGGCCACAGGAAGTGTATAGGTATGGGTTTCAGAGGTGGTTGGGTGTCGTGGGCCAGCCACGAGCGATTATCGCAAGGCAAGATGTCACATACTACAGGCATATGTTAGAGGGCCTGACCGCACTAGATATTGTATAGAGGCCATATAGAGGCCATCAGCCCCGTGGAGGAGCCCAAGCACAGCCGCAATGGATCCAGTACATCTTCTGGATAGCTGGACGGAGACCCGAGGAGTATGAGTGGATTCCCCTAGAGAGGGTATGACAACAGTTGGGCCTACGGCAGGATGAGCCACCTCCCTTCCCATAGTATCAGAGGGAGGATGTAGAGGCACCACTGCCTCTTCCGTAGCCATTGGACCCAGTCTGGGTCACAGAGAGACCGGCTGATGATACGGTGGATGACGCCGGTGTTACAGGTGCATTTTTGGTTTGGTGGGTAGGGCAGAGGGCAGCCATGAGAGCACAACCCCGCACAGCCAGATTTGGCGGCTGTTATAGTGGAGAGGGACCGTCTCTTTGGGCCAGGTGCAGTTATTACAGGGGCAGCTTGCTGCTACACATGCACATAGATTGGGGCACTACAGGGGCAGTTGGCCCAAGCACAGGTACAGACACAGGCCTCAGGCACAGGCGTAGGCAGGCATAGGTACAGCCTCAGGCACAGGTGCAGGTACAACCTCAGGCACAGGCACAGGCATAGCCTCAGGCACAGGTGTAGGTACAGCCTCAGGCATAGGGCGTACAGGCAGGTTAAGGTCCACTTCTATTAGGAGCCGGGGGACCAGCCCCACCAGCCATGGTGGCACGGGCCCGAAATATGGAAGTGAGAGTGGAGGCCCGATATTATCAAGACGTACTAGATGGTACCGGGGCCGACTATCAACCATATGTAGGTCACAGAGCTGAGATGTCGCGGAGTCACAGGTCACAGGGGGTTGCAGCCACAGCCGGTGGGTCAGTGACGGGTAGGAGGCGAGATCCGGCACAGGGGCCAGCTGAGAGACGAGCCAAGGGAGGGGGAGAGAGCTGAGTCACCCCAGGAGCAGAGATGGGTTTTGTTGATAGAGACACCGATTCTGTGAACCGAGTGTGTATATAGAGGCCTGCGTGCCCTCATAGGATTTATGTATTCATTTTTGTTATATATACTGGCCTGCGAGCCGAGTACATGTTGTATAGTTGATACCCGGCCTGCGAGCCGAGTATATTTTTGACATGAGAGGCCGGCCTGCGAGCCGAGTCGAGATTTTGACAGAGACAGCAGCCTGCGTGCCGACTTTGTATTTTTTTTGGATTACAGAGGCCCCATGCAGGGAAATTTGTATATTGTAACATTGTTTTGATGATATATATAGATGATGAGGTTGATCCATATGGTGTGTATAATTGTGGATTTGGTGCATATATTATAATGTTTTATGTTTTTTGTCAATGGTATTGGAATGTTTGTGATGTATATATAAATGATGTTGATGATGTTTTAATGATATGCATATGTTTTGAAATATTGATGTTTATTATGATGATGGATGTTGATAGTGATGTCATTATGCAGGGAAAAGAGGCGAGCGCCGCCAAAATTTTGTAAAAAACAAAGAGAAGGCCTGGATATAATCAAAATAAGTATAGATTGACCAATATCAGTTAGATAACCGATGTCGGTCACTACTGACCGATATCGGTTACATAACCGACATCAGTTATGTTAAAACAATACTTTTCTAAAAATAGAAAAGCTGGGGAGGCAATTTTAGATTCTTATTTTTAGAGCCATGCAACATGTTAAATACGAGGATGCGAGGCTGTTGTCATCCATACAGGGTAGTTGCATGGGAGAATTGAGTGATAAGGAGGAAAGAGACAGGTAAAGTGATCGTGAGCTTGGAGTAAGAAGGCGTAAAGGCAAGTAATAGTGAAGAGGGTGGTGAACATGGCTGAACAAGGAGAAGCATCTAGCGGGCAGAGAGGAGAGGGAAGACAGGTTCCACCTCAAACTGCTGCATCCCAGGAGGTATATATGATTTTTGGTTGGAGTTAAATTTTTGCATGCATATGAATAGGATGTGGGCAGGTAAGTGGGTAGAGATAAAAAAGAAAGGTGATAGGCAAAAGGTTTGGGATGGGGTGAGTGTTGTAGGGTAAGTAATCAGGTGTTGGAGATATGTGTGTAGGTACAGAGAGGGGAAAAAAAGCGTAGAAGTTATCATAGGTGGTGTTTTTTGAGCGGGGTGGTTGGAATTGATAGTGACCGATATCATCTAGGAATAACCGGTATCGGTTAGGTAACCGGTATCGGTTGTCTATAACTGATATCGGTTACTGTGTAAAGTTATGGATTTGGAAGTTATTTGTTGATTTGTTGTTTGTTGGTTTAATGTGTGCAGGCACAGGCAGGGTTGAGGATGAATGATAGGGTGTCAGCTTTATTGTCACGGGTCCGAGTGGATGTAACACCAGTTGAGTGGGCATTAATAAACCATGTGGGGTTAAGCGGAATCTGCTATTATTCACGGATCACATGTAATCATGCTATGTTGTAGGCACTGATTGAGAGATGGAATCCTGAAAAGAATACCTTTTATCTGCCAATAGGGGAGATGACAGTGACGTTAGAAGATGTGTTCCAAATTTTGAGACTCACAATTACAGGAAGACCAGTGTATCAGGCAGGGCCTAACGCGGTGCGGGCAGCGATAACGGTAGTATTTGGTCCAGCCGCACGAGATTTGACACAGCGAGGTTTGACATTCACTTATGGTATAATGTTTGCGGCACACCCTGAGGCAACAAGGTTGGCAGTGGTATTAATGATAGCGGTGGGGTATTATGCATTACCTAGAGCGGATGGGGGAAGATTTCTGAAATCATTGATGTGTATTATTCATGAAATGATAGAAGGTAGTGTTACCTTCACATGGGCACCTGCATATCTTGTGGAGCTATACAGGGGTTTATGGGCCTGCAGGTGAAATCACAGGACTACACTGGATTGTGCATACTTATTACATTGTTGGGCCTATGAGCACATTGTGTGTGTGTGACCAATAGGCCGACCAATCCAGGGAGGAGAGACAGGAGTGCAGAGGTTGGGATTCAGACGATGGGTCCAGACAGAGCAAGAGGCAAGAGCCGAAACCGTGATAGATGATGCCGAGTATTATAGGCAGATGTGGGAGATGGTGATGATTGTGGATATCCATTGGAGGCCTTACGGGAACTACATGGTGATGACAAACATAGCTGAGGATTTGAGGGGTGTAGAGTGATTGAGGTGGATCACAGGACACAGGCCAGGTGAGTACGAGAGGATTCCTCTAGATCGCGTGTGGCAACAATTTGGATTTTTTTAGGATATACCCATGGCTCATAGACCATACAGGAGGATCGATGCCGAGGCACCCTTCTCACCTCCACGACCGACACTTCCAGAAGGACCAGAAGAGACAACAGCCGATCGCAGGGTAATGGATGCAGGAGTGACAGAGTCTTATAGATTATGGTGGGTAGCAGAGTTGCGAGGTGCTCGTGAGAGGGCCGATCATCCTAACATAGTTGTGATTATAGTGGAGAGAGACCTCCTGCAGGGTTTAGTTCACCAGCTTCAAACACAGGTGAATGAGACAACGGGATTGTTAGAGGTTTCGCAGTCATGAGTGGAGAGACTAGAGGCAAGATTCCTCCACGTGAGAGGGCATATTCATATGTTACAGGAGAGATTGGTGGATCATGTGGGAGGAACCAATAGTAGTGGCCCCTTTGAGGATGGAGAGGCCAGGTGAGTGGCATCGATGATCACCATCACTACCTGGTTCGGGATGAGGTGCGGGGGCCTACGTGAATTTCATAGGGGTAGAAAAATAAATAAGGATGCCGACCTGCATGTCGATGATAGGGAAGATGTATTTGTTTAACATATAAATAAAACTAAATATGTATGTTGATTTTGAGTTTATGATAATAATAAGAAATTTTTGTGTTTTAAATATTTGGATTGATAAAGGACAAAGGTGAGTGTTATCAATATAAATATGCGAAAACATTTATATTTTTAAGCAAAACACAACACATGATAGGTTATGGTAGGGGATGGTCGAGCTAACCTTGGGAGACCCCATGTCTCCTAAGTGCTGCCTACATAGCCCATTGCACAAAGCAAGGAGGGGCCTCAGACTGATGTAGTTCTCCCTTAGGACCAGGGAGAGGTGAATTCAGGCAATTTGGTTGTGGTTAGGCAATTTTTTGGTTGGTAAAAATTTTGATATTGGTAGGGTAAGGTTGTTGGAGTTGGTAAGGTATAGGTGAAGCGAGGGTTAGCTTACCCAAGCATTAGGGAACCGTGTCCTGATTAAGGTCAACACATAATCCTAGATTCAGGTAAAAGAGGCAAAAATGTCCCATAGTTGGAAAGAGCTAAACAAACCACGTATTATCGTAGGATGAGCTTGAATCCCTAGGTACCTTGCATAGGCGAGAAGTCGATAGGTGAAAAGAGTTGTATAATCACAATATATTGGATATACGTCACGTCCCTTGAGTTTAGTGGTTTTGAAGAATGGTGAGGTGAGGTGGATGGTATAGCTGGGGCGTAGAGGACTTGTTATAAGGTGATTATTCTGATGAAATAGATCCAAACCTAAATAGACGAGTCCATGACTCAAAAGTTCTTTTGAATACTGCTTTTATTTTTATGGATATAGACTGATCGATGCGGGAAGTCTATATGGGATATGCATTTTGTTGTTTCTTGAGGTCTTCACGAAGCTGATCAATGCGAGAAGCTTCTGATAGAGGCTGACTTTATATAGCTGTCCTTCAAGGGAGCAGTCTACTTATAGTAGCATGATGCGGCTTTGCACATAGTTATCCTTCGAGGGAGCAGTCTAGTTTATAATAGCATATGCGGCTTTGCACATAGTTTTCCTTCGAGGGAGTAGTCTAGTTTAGAGCTTAGAGGTCTAGATGTCCATTTGGCATGAAGTATCTAGTTTTGAAGGAAGTTTGACTCAAGAATATCCCAGAATTGTATAATTGAGAACTTGTTATTTTGATACTTTTAAGTCATGGACCAGACTAAAAAAAAGGGGGGGGGGAAGGCATCTTTAAGAGGAGGTGATGATCAAACCATGTGAGCTTGATTCTATTTTGAGATGCATGAAACAAGGTGTATGAGGTGGTAAATGAGCTCAAGGGACGAGCACAAGGTAGATAAGAAGTGATGTAACACTAAATTCAATAGTAGAATGGTCAGAGATGCAAGGCATTAAGGGGTTCAGGCTCGGGTTTACCATTAAGTGAAGCGAAACGATAAGTACCTGATCCATAGGTGTGAGTGATAATGTAAGGCCCAATCCAATTAGGAGTAAATTTTCCACGTTTTCTCTTTTCTAGTTTGGTTACATGTTGATTCTCTTTGAGGACAAGATCACCAATCTTAAAGGTATGCTCATGAATTCACTTATCATAAGCATGCTTAATGCACTTTTGATAAATTTGAAGGTGGTCAAGAGCTGTAAGACGACGCTCATCAAGAAGCTCTAATTGGGCTAACCGCTCTTGGCGGAAGTCATCATTGGTGAGAATATCCTGAAGAGATATTCTGAGAGAAGGGATTTGTATTTCAAGAGGAAAGATAGCCTCGGTACCATACACCAGAGAGAATGGTGTGGCATTAGTGGAAGTACGAATGCTGGTATGATAAGCCCAAAGGGCAAAGGGGATGTGATCATGCCAGTTTTTTCCAAAATCGTTAACTACTTTCATGAGAATTTTGGTTAAGGTTTTGTTAGAAGATTCGGCTTGTCCATTTTCTTGTGGATAGTAGGGTGACGAGAAGCTAAGTTTGATACCAAAGTTGTCACACAGGGCTCACAACAGCTTATTTTTGAAATATTTGCCATTATCGGTTATCAAGCGATGAGGAACACCGAAATAGCAAATAATGTGATGATTGATGAATTCAACAATTTTCTCTTTTTTGGTTGAAATGAGTGGAACGGCCTCCACCCATTTAGTGTAATATTCGGTTGCCGTGATGATCCAACGGTGACGTTGCGAAGAAGGTGGATGAATCTCACCAATAAGGTCCAAACCCCATTGTGAGAAAGGCCAAAGATCTCGTGCGACCTGTAGCGGATGGCTGGGAGTATGTTGAAGGTTGGCATGTTGTTGACACATAACACAACGCTTAACATATTCGCAGCAGTCTTTATTGAGAGTAGGCCAATAATATCCTAGGCGAAGGATCCGCTTGGCCATGGCGAGGCCACTAAAGTGCCCGCCACAAAGTCCGTCATGGATTTGTTGGGTGGTATGAGCGACTTCAGTGCCGGTTAGATAGCGAAGGAGGATACCATCGAAGCCACGTTTATAGAGGAGTCCCCCCATGATGACATAATGAGAAACACTTTTAAGAAAAGCATGTTTGCCATTACTAGTAAGGTCAGGTGGTAGAACAGAGGTTGTAAGGTAGTCATGAAATTGGTGATACTAGGTATCCTGCGAATCAACAGATATATTATTTACCATACAAACATCTGGAACTAAGTAAGATGGGGCAAAGAGTTGTTAGACCAAGACAAATGTGTCCAAGTCAGTTGGCGAGGCCGAAATTTGCGAGGCCAAGCAAGCCATAGTATCTGCAAATTTATTAGTTGAGCGGGGAATGGTTTGGATAGAATAATGAGAAAATAAGGTCAAAAGTGAATCCACGTAATGTTTGTACTTTTGAAGTTCCTCATTTTTACATTGGTAGATGCTAGTAACTTGATTTACTACCAATTGAGAGTCACCAAAAATATTAATAGACTTCACACCTAAGTGTAACGCAACGTGGAGACCCAAAACAAGGGCCTCGTATTCCGCTGTATTGTTAGTGCAGGGGAAATCGAGCCTGAATGAAAGAGGCATAGGTTCACCTTCAAGAGGAATGATAACAACGCCTGCCCCTCCACCGCGCTGGCATTTAGATCCATCGAAGAAGAGGGTCATTGGATACGACACATCACTGAGTGAAAGAGTTATGATGAGCTCATCAGGGAAAGTAAAATTGGTAAATTGTTCCCCAGGTAAAGGGGCTTCCTCGAGTTGGTCTGTGATAGTTTGTCCTTTGACTGATTTCTAGTGTACAAACTCAAGGTCGAGGTCGGCGAGGAGCATAAGCCATCGGGCGATGCGTTGGTTTAGATGAGGTTTGGCGTACATATAATGTATGGGGTCAGCATTGGTAATGACAAAAGTTTTATGATTCAGGAGGTAATGTCGGAGTTTGGTGGCCACAAATGATAGGGCTAGGAAAAAAATTTCTACATGTGTATATCTAGTCTCGTAATCCACAAGAGTACGGCTTATGTAATAAACTGTTTGTTCTCGATGCTCCGAGTCACGATGTGCGAGCATGGCTCCTACAGCATGGTCGGTGGTAGAAAGGTAAAGGTAGAAAGGGCGATCGTCCTGAGGTGGGACAAGCACAGGTGGCTGCAAGAGATAAGCTTTAAGAGCCTCAAAGGCTTGGTGGCACTCCTCACTCCATTGAAAGACAATGTCCTTTTTAAGGAGATGATGGAAAGGTTGACATCGATCCGAGAGTTGTGAAATGAAACGCCGGATAGATTGGAGTTTTCCCTGCAAACTACGCAATTGTTTGAGGTTAGTGGGTGGCGGCATTTCTAGGATAGCTTTTACTTTAGCTGGGTCGACCTCAATGCCATGCAAAGAGATGATAAAGCCAAGGAGTTTTCCTGAAAGGATGCCAAAGACACATTTCTTTGGTTGAAGACGAACACAGTATTGTAACAGGTGATCAAAAATAATGGTTAAAACATCGAGATGTTCACTGCGATGTTTAGATTTTCCAAGAAGATCATCGACATAATCCTCGAGGATAGTGTGCATAATGTCATGAAAAATATAAGTCATAGCCCGCTGATAGGTCACACCAGCATTCTTAAGGCCGAATGGCATGACACGATAGCAGAAGGTCCCCCAGGGGGTAATGAAGGTGGTTTTATGTTGATCGGCCGGGGCTACCAAAATTTGATTGTATCCCGAGAAGCCATCCATGAGAGAAAGCATCTCATGGCCCGCAGTGAGATCAACAAGTTGATCAATGCTAGGTAAGGGGAAGTCATCCTTTGGGCAAGCGAGGTTAAGGTCCCGAAAATCCATGCATATCCAAAGTCCCCCCGTCACTTTAGTGACAGGTATGACATTAGAAATCCATTGCGGATAGTCAATAGGTAAGATGAAAGAAACAGAAAGGAGGCGTTGAAGCTCTTCTTTCACCAAGAGGGCAATGCGTGGATGCATTTTTCTCAGTTTCTATTTAACTGGTTTAGAGTCTGGTTTTAGAGTGATGTTATGGACAGCAATGTCAGGATCGATTCCTGGCATGTCGGCGTAGGACCAAGCAAAAGCTTGATTGCAGGCATGGAGGAAGGTAGTGAAGGCGGCTTGTTCTAATGCATCGAGAGATTGTCTGATCTTTAAAATGTGAGGATCGTCCTCGTGTGGATATTGATTTCTATAGTTGATTCATTCAACATAGTTTGGGTGTCAGATGGTAAGGCACGTTGAATATAAGAGTCATCCGCACCAAGGTAGGTGAGGATGGAGTCATCATCCTGGCACTCCACAACATTAATTGAAGGTGAATCTTCTTCGATCATGTCTGGATAAAAAAGGGGGAGAGAAGATGGGTCTTCACTATCGCGTTGATAAGTGAGAGGACCCAGGAAGATAGAATTCACGAAAAAAAAAAGTTAGGAGGGATAGATTCTGGGTCTATCGATTCTGTGGGTGAAGATGGAAAAATGGGCGATGATGGTTCGGAAGGGGTGACTTCGTTGTTTTCCTGGATACAATTGACATGAGGTTTCTTCAGTGTAGGTGGTTCAAAAAATCCAAGACCACGATGATCTTTGTGTTTACGGGTAGTTACGGGAATGATCGTATGTCGGCCTTGTTCATAAAGACCGAAACCAAAACCCTTCCAAGCACAGCGCGTCAGGAAGGTGAGGACAAAATGACGGTTGGTTAGATATCAAAAATCAGATTGGAAGGGAACCACACCAAGGGCAGGTTCAGGGGTGACAGAGGATGTGTCGACACCCCCATATGCTAGGTTGGTGCGGCAATTAGGTGGTCAGTAGGATATTACCTCCCCCACACGATGGTCGTAGGTAGGATGCGCATGTAACTATCCATACTCCTGTGGGGTATGAAAGGTGCTAACGTTGTATAGGTGGTATTCCCCCAGCGTAAGGCATTGAAAAACATCTACCAAGGGGTCTGAAGTTGGGATGTTATCCATGGGGAAGGAAGTGGTATTCATGGCGGTAGGTTCATTGGTCGAAGGTGTGAGTGTGGTTAAGGTGGATGGTTGAGGCGTGGTTGAAGTAGATGGTTGGGCTGGATCAATGGGTGCCTTGACTGGTACAAGCACATCATTAGGGTGATATAACATATTGTAGGTTTTGAAAGGGGAAGCGTCAGCTTTGACGGTGTATGACTTCCCCTCATACTCAAATTTGATGCATCTATGTAAGGTGGAGGGAACGCATCCCATAGCCCGGATCCAAGGGCAGCCTAACAATATGTTGTATTGGAATTCTCCCTCAAGGACATAGAAGAGTTTGGGTAAGGTACGTGGCCCTACACGAATGTTAAGGATCACGGTGCCTAAGGTAGAAGTAATAGCATCGTTGAATGAACGCAACATGGTGGGGTTGGCACACATGCAGCTAGGAGGGATATTCATCTGTTGGAAGGCTTTGGAAGAGACGATGTTCAGGCTAGCGCCCCCATCAATCATAACACGATGTACTCGGATGTCTCGGACGTAAGCCGAGATGAAAAGAGTGGGATCAGGATCTTCTGCACCAAAGACGACAATTTCTTCTTCAGAAAAACTGACAGCAGCGACTTGCTGTACAGGGATAGAAGTGGTTGTGGAGGTAGGTTGTTTGGTGAGAGAAGTGACATGGTTGGGTGTTAAAATGGAGGCGACGAGCAAGGTTTCGTTAGGTAGGACCTCTATCCCTTGAAGGATCTCAGTTAAAGCTTGTCGATGTGATTCAGATGTTTGAATGAGATCATAGAGTGTCATTTTGACAGGAGATTGGTGAAGTTGTTTGATCATGGTGCAATGGGTGACTCCATCAGAGACGGGATAGGCAGGTCCACGAATGACCACTTTAGGTGGTGGTGTGATCGGGATGGCAGAAGGAGAAAGAGAGGCCGCATGTGTGTTTTCTTTAGCTTTTCCATTGTTTTTCTGACCTCGAGTAGCAATGTTAATCATGTTGATCTCGTGAATACAAGAGGAGGAAGAAGGCGGGGATAAGTCATTATTCTTGAGAGGCGGGGTTGCAACGGTGATAGATTTTGGTGAGGCGGGCACAGGTGGTATAGGATAAGGGACCGAAGCTAAGGGCTTCTCTCTCCGTAAATTGTATTTCTTAGGCTGTCTATCCAAGATAGGTGACTGGTGAAGGATGGATTTCAAAGCTTTGCATCCTTCTACATCGTGTCCTGGTGTGCGATGGTAAGCACAGATTTTAGATTCATCATAACCTATAGGTTGAGGTTTAGATGGATCATAGAGTCTGAGTGGGGGTAGGGAAATGGTCGCATCCCCTACCAACATATCAAGGATCTTGGAGTAAGATCCTTTGAGCGGGTCAAATTCAGATGAAGATGAGGCTGTTGATTGAGTGGGTGAGGTTTTTGATTGTTTTGGTAAGGGTTGGGTACAAGTGGTTCATACGGGTGGTGATTTAGGCAAGGGATTTTGATGATTGGTTTTAACTAGGTGTGGTTTCTTCTGCAAAGAAGTCATGTTTAGTTGGTTAGATGATGAGGCCACAGATGACGTGGTGGCAGGAAACAACCACGGGGAAAGAGGAGCGGCGGAAAACAAGTCCTTCACTGATCGAGTTTTCTTAGGGTTGATAGGTAGGTAGGATACTTTGGGTGACGGTGTTGAGATTCCTGCGGGTTTCTATATGGGTGCAGGAGGTGCTAGTTGTGTTAAAGAGGATGTGGGAAGCATGGTGTATTGAGGCAAGGTGGAGGGGTGAGGCCCTAATATATAAGGTAGGTGTGATGGTGAAGGCTAAAGCCATGCCTACTGTATTGGTGTGATCGGGGGCGAGGGTTTTAGTTGTGGAAGAGGCATAGATTGGACTCGAGGAGATTGGGTCTGTCTCCTAGGGGGATTGACGACATTATTTTTGGATAAATATAACCTTTTAGGTGGGTGTGTCAGGCTGGGAATTGGTGAAGTCCCAAGCGTAAGGGAAGGTTTGGTTAGGTTGATAGAGGTGGCTGAGGGATTTGATAGAGATGAGGGGGGTGAAGGTGAGGACATATCCATTTTGAGCTTTTGTAAACACCTCAGGTATATTGTAGAGGTGTCTGGATTAGTCATCTGCATTTGAGTAGAGCATGGTGTACTCAAACTCTCCCATAAGACTCATCTATCTTCTGGGGGATGACAATCTTCACATGTGAACAGGAATTTTGGTATGGAAGAGAGGTGGGTTGTGATTCTGGTCCACTGTGGGTGTGATACAGGGGGTAAATGAGGCACTGTATCAATGGGTGTTAAGAGGTCAACTGGTCGCTAGAAAGATTTAGGTGATGAAGAACTAATAGGTAGGAGGGCATGTTCGAGGGGATCTGTCATGATTAAGGAGTTTGGTGATGTAGGCTCAAGGGGTTTCTCCTCTAAGGATGACAGAAAAAGTGGCAAGCCTTCTTCTTTTGCAGCAAGAGTGGTGGAAGGAGATGTTTGGGAAATAGATAAGTTAGATAACATCCTCTCACAATCTTGTAGGGATGTGGTGTAAGAAGGTTCATTTGTGAGAAGATAACTCTGGGCTATTAATTCCTTTATGAGTAAAGGAATAGCGGGACTGTCCTCTTGTCCTGATGAAGGAGAAGGGGGCGAGAATCCCTACGTTGGTGAAGAAGATTGATTCAGAATTTCCTCAATGGAAGCCCTGGGTTGGGAGTTGAAAATCGCATGGATCTCATGCACACTCTTCTCCTCAGCTAAGGTGTCTTGGTTTGTGTTACTGTTAGATGCATGGTTTGGAAATGGTTTGTTGAATATTTTTAAATTTTGATTAGCGGGGGCATTAGGATTATCGAGAGTTATATCCCCTGCATCAACCATTTCCTGCACTATGTTTTTCAACATCTTTCAGTTTTCGTGACTATGTCCCTTCACGCGATGAAATTTACAGAAGTCATTTTCTTTATACCAAGAAGGTATAGCGCGGGTGGAATCAAACCCGGAGTGAGGTTTAACAGGAGGCAAGGTGATAGCTCGTGCTTTAAGCAATTTATCTAAGATCACACCATAGGTTTCTCCCAAGGGAGTGTAGTTGATGGGCTCGGCTTTATACTTATAGGTGGCTTTCGGCTGGGTATTAGACAGTGCTTGAGATTTGACCGTCACTGCATGTACGACACCCTTTGATTTCGAAGCAGCCAATGCGTGAGAGTTGGTGGTGTTGGGTTTGGTGGTAGAGTCTTGGGTCCGGAAATTTGAGCTTTTGTTGCGTAACCTCAATTTCTCTTCCTCTAAGGCTCGAATCTCTAGTTTCTGAGCCATAGTAAAGGCCTCATCAAAGGTGAGGAAAGTTTAAATTTAGAGGGTGGGAGAAATGTGTTTAGTGTAGGCCCGCATAAAGAGTTTGATGAGCTTGGCTTGAGGTAAGGCATAAGTAAGTTGGTTGATGAGGCCCGCCATCGTCCAACAAAATCTACGATAGACTCGTCTTCAAATTTTCGGATGGCATAGAGGTCGGTAATGGATACTTTCTTAGAAATATTGATGCAGAAGTGATCCAAGAAAGATTGGGCTAACTGGTTAAAGGAGAAGATTGAGTGCTGGGTTAAAGCATTGTACCACTCCAAGGTAGGTCCTGATAAGGACATGGGAAAGGTACGGAGTAGTAAGGCATCGTCATGAGCAATCAGATAGCAGGCATGTCTGAATGATCACAAGTGTTGTTGAGGGTCCTCCTTACTATTAAAGCGAGTAAATTTTGGTAATTCCCATTGAGGAGGATATGTATGAAGGGGGACAGAAGGATGAATAGGCTCCCAATAAAATTTCTCGTATGTCAGGGTGCTACGACTTCCTAAAATAGAAGCCTCAAGATTTTGCATCTTGTCCATCATCTATTTGATTAAATCATTGGTTGGGTTAGATGATGGTGTTGTCATTGTAAACAGAGGAGGATTAGTCCAAGAGCAGCTACTAGACAATGGTGGGATTGAATGTTGATAAGATAATGGTGATGAATGTGTTGGGGCAGTCGAATAAGGGTGACCTATATAAGAGGTTGAGGCCACCGGATGAATTTGTGGAAATGAAAAGGTGGGCGGAGCTTGTGAGGGAAAGCTCATGTGTATAGGTGGCAGAGAGAAAGTTATAAAAGAGACAGTCTGTGAGAGAGATGAGGTAGGGTTAGTAGATGGTGGTGACATGTGGGGCCCCAGATTAATGAAAGGAAAGCCAATTGGTGCAGTATGAACCACCAAAGCCACTAAGCTGGGAGACGGGGCTAAGGATGAAGACGGTGAAGTGGAGTTATTAGGTGGGGAAGGGGCTAAGTGAGCGGTGATACTAATAGGCATACCAATGAGGAGCTGACCGTCAGGTGTACGGTCAGGGGTATGAGACAAATAATGTTATATGGCGCTAGGATTAGCATCCAAAAATTTGGCAAATTCCTTATCTCCTACAGGGATCTTGGGAAAATTACTGGTATCCGTAGGATTCCCCATAGGATGTGAAGGGGGTGACTCAGTTAACAGCACGGAACAGGCATGTGAAACCATGGCTACAACTTGTTTCTGGGTGATAACAACCATGGAAAAGAGGACACAATAGGGATTTAATCAATCTGGAACAAAAACAACAACAAAATGTTGGAATTGATAGGTTGTTGGTTTGTCAAGAACTATTAAACACAGTAACCGATATCAGTTAGATATCTGATGTCGGTCACAATGTAGCCGGCGTCGATCAGTTAACCAATGTCGGTAGTATAGGACCGGTGTCGGTCAATGTGAAATCAAAGAGAGGATGTAAGAAGTTGCTGGTTTTGGGATAACAATGTTTAATATACCTACCAAATTGTCTTGAAGTGATCCCTGAAACAGTGTATGACAAAGAAACAGAACTAAAAAACAAGCAAGATGCACAAGCAAATCAAGAGACTAACCCTAGGATTAGTTTTAATCACTTTGGGCTTATGCCTTAGATGCCAGATGATGTCAATCCTATTTCTAAACAAAATACCTAAGGGAGATGTCAAGTTTGTTGTGGCTCATAAGGCTACCTCAATCAGGCGGAGGAATACCGCGGGAAGGGGGGGATGTTTGAGTTGTTGTGTTGATTATGATGTGATTTGGTATGTGTTGTGCAGTGAGAGTAAGATTAATTTCTCGTCACTACCATGGATATTACCCCCATGTGTAGGACCTGTTACTTAATCTACGTTCACTAGAATTAAAAACAGCAAGCAAGAATGTGATGCACGTGTTTTAAACCCAAATCGAAAATGATATTCGATGAAGCAAAGAAGATGACTTTCACTAATGCAAAGATGTGAAAGAAAGACAAATTATTTTACCAAAATGAAAAAATATTTTGTGAATATTTAGAAGAAAGAAACAGCAAGTGTGCTCCCTATATGAAAGCAAGCAAGAAAGAAAGAAACCCGAAAAGGGTCCCACCGGGCGTGCCAAAATGTTTCGCACAGAATTTCATTCCGGAATAGAGTTGCTTCTATCCTTTCCTTCTCTTGAGAAACAGATAAGGGTTAGGGCTAGGAGGAATACCTGTTGAGTGTTGGGAAGGTGTACGCATACCGTAGAGAGATCAGATCGATTGTGAAGAACTCCTTTTTGTCTGGGAAGGACTACCTATAAGTAAGAATACAAGACCACCAGATCTTAGTTAGACAATAAGTGAGGGAACTGCCTTGGGCCCAAGAAATATTAGACTTCCTTTCGAAGGTGGTTAGTTCCCCTTTTAATACGAATTAATGCAAATGATAATAAAGAAGCTATTGCGAAATCATGATTTAGGTACCTTGTTAAAAAGTAATAGAGACTAAACTACCAATAATAAAATGTCCTGATGTTTATTTGGTCACTGGTTATTGATGCATTCAGATCAAGTTACAAGGATAGACCCAACTTGATATGGGATTGTTTGGGGGTAGTAAGGGAAAGGTTGGTTTTGGTATAAGTCACAGTGACCGATGCCAGTCACTGGATAACTGACTGCGGTTATAACACCGATACCGATAGAAGATAACTGATATCGGTAGGGGCAGTGATTTAGGGGTTTCGAATAGAGGTCAGTTGTAAGGTGGTTATGGTGTTTATAGGGTAATAAATGATTGGGGGGGTAGTAGGGTGATGGAGAAAACTCAGAGAGTGAGAAAACTATCTTTGGGGCAATATCGGGGTTGATGAATGAAAGTTAGGTGTAGAGTGCTGCCGGGTGGTAGATCTAGGAGTGAGCTTATAATTATTATGAATTAAAAGTTCAAGAAATGGTGCTTAGAAACATACAAGATACTACTTACTAGTTCCTGATGAAGATACAGGTCCAAGGAATGTGGTGGCGATAGTAAGGCTTAGTTGGGATGATCCGGTATTGGAAAGCGAGCTGATGAAGCTATCCTCGGTCTTTCCCAATTCATGGACGAGTGTGACAATGATCTAGTTGCTCAGTTACAGTCTTCGGCTCCATCCTCTTCTCTGCAACCTCTTCTACTTGTTTCACTTCTCTCTCCCCTGCCAAAATGAATTCCGGATCCTGGCATTTTGGTTGGGGTCGGTCATTTACAGGGAACTGATGGCGGTTGCATAACCGACAGCGGTCAAGTAGGGACCGGCGTCGGTCAAGTCAAAGTTGGCTATTTTTACCAAAAATAGCCAACTTTCCCTCCTTTTCTCCCGAGGGGTCAGTTGTGGGCCTGGTCAAGTCATTATTAGGCTCGTTTTGATGCAGGTGAGGGGTGATGAGTCATGGGTGTGGGCCTGGACCAAGTCATAGGTCTTAATTAGGTTAGTTTAGGGTTAGGGCTAGGTAATAAGTGTGGTGGCGAAGTGAGGTGGCAGGGTTGGAGATGTGGATTTATTAATTATAAGGTAATTAATAAATAATTCAGTGTGTAAGTTTTAGGTGGTGAGGTAGGGTTAGGTTGTGGGACGAGATACGGGGTACAGGGCGTCGTAAGACCCAAATTTGGTGTCTACAGCTTAGTAACCTACCACGGTCACCATGTAACCAACCATGGTTACCCTGTAACTAACCATGGTCACCTTGTCGATGTTGGTTGCCACTTAACCCATGTCGGTCACTATAATTTCCAGCTACCTTACTCTTTCAGCTCCCACTTGAGATTAAATCTCTTCCTACGATCTTCTCATCAATAAATTTAAACCCTGATCAAATACATGATAGTCAAACCAATAATAAAACCATGAAGCAAACCCTTTCTCTAAAATAACCAAGCTAACCAAGCTCCGATACCAGTTGGGAATTCAGGACTACAGAATAGTGCTATGATTTAATAACAACCAAAATCATGCACACAGGATCTAAACAATTCCCCAAAATCTACAGTAGTGGAATTATAAACTAGAATAATCCAAATAAAAAAAAAGTACATACACATAACATAGCATGTATCGTGGTTCACCCAATGTGGGTTATGTCCACCAAAGATAGAGATCTCATATATATAATACAATAAGAGCACAAACCAACTCTTCAATACAAGATTATAATGCATCTCTCCAATAGTATCTCTTCTCCTCCATATCTCTAAACGGATCTCCATGAGTGCACTACAAATGTGCCTCCAAACATAACTAGCAGATCTCACATAACTAGGAACTACTGCATCTTTGAACTACTATCAAGTTCTCTGTGGATCTAAAAACAAGACCTCTTGCATGGGTCTACCAATGTGCAACCATGACTGTGTACCAAGAAGTAATTTTGTCTCTTCATCACTGCATGCATAACCTATGCAAACATGAATACAACCTCCTCTACAATATCTAGATCTACATGGATCTATAATATAATATGATCTCATGGATCTACAATACAAGACTAGATCTACATAGATCTATAATACAAGACCTCACCAACATGTGGATCTACAAGAATAAACTTTATGTGCTTTGCATAGTATGTAAGCCATTACAATGAGACAATAACTATACAAAGGAAATATAGTAGAATATGTTACCCTCTTCTCACCATTCAAATGTACATGCTATGTCCTTTTGTCCAGCTCCTCTCCATGGAGACTATGTCTTCATATAACCTATTCTTTCTTTCTCTTCTTCTTCTTCATCATCTTCATCCTCTCACTCTAGGAGAATCAATGATCTAATCCAATCCTTTTCTTAATTCTACTTCTAACCCTAGATTTTATGCTTATATAGGCATATACAAACTTAGGGCACAATAGCCATGCAATTACATCCTTTAAATCAGCTTTAATGCTAAAAATAGATGTAATTCCTGAGAGTTAATTAAAACACTCCCACACAAGTAACCAATGTTGGTTATCCCTAACCGATGATGGTTCCTCCTTTGTTGATCGATGTCGGTCATAGGTGACCGATGTCGGTCCCTCCTAACTGATGATGATTACTGTGTTTTCTAGCAAGGTGTAAAATAAGCTATTTATTTATAAATTCAACTCCACAACCTAACATGGAAGATGCAGATTGAGGATTATCTGTATCAAAGAGATTGGTACTTACTGTTGGATGAAAATTCGAGACCTACGAGGATGACTGATGAAGACTAGAAGATTCTTGACAGAAAGGATTTAAGGTCTATTAGATTTAGCCTAACAACATTTGTGGCTTCCAATATTATAGAAGCAACATCTACATTAGAGTTAATGAAATCTCTTGCTAATTTATATGAAAAACCTAGTGCTTCAAATAAATTTTATTTGATGAAGAAACTATTTAGTTCTAAGATGCATGAAGGTGGATCTGCATCTAGTCATTTGAATGATTTCCAATCTATTACAACTCCATTAAAATCAGTTGATATTTTGTTTTGTTGATGAAGTGAAAGCACTCTTATTCTTATGTTATTTTCCTGATAGTTGGGATAACTTGGTAATGGTTGTTAGTAACACAACATCTGCTAATAATATTTTCAATTTTTATTATGTGATTAGTATAATCTTGAATGAAGAAAGTCGCAAGAAAATTATAGAGGAATCATCATCTGGGAATGCTTTTAATGTAGAAAGTAGAGGTAGCAAAAAGGAGAGATCCAGGAGTAAGAATAATGGGAAATCAAAGTCAAGGAATGACAGATCTAAATCCAAAGGTAAGGGAATTACCTATTGGAATTTTGGAAAGAAAAGACATGCAAAGAAAGATTGTTTCTCAAAGGATAAAGAGAACCAACACCCAGACAAAAGTAAAGTGGCAAATATTGTAGTAGAGGTAATGCAAGATGCCCTTATTCTTTCTTTGGATAATAGTATAGAATCATGGGTTTTAGATAAAAGATCTTCTTTCCATGTAACCCCTAATAAGGGTTATTTAAGAAACTATGTTCAGGGAAATTTTGGGCATTTTTATTTGGGTGATGATGAACCTTGCAGTATTACTTGTAAAGGGAAAGTTCGTCTAAAATTGTATAATGGAAATAAATGGGTATTGAAATATGTGAGGTATGTGCCAAGCCTCAAGAGGAATCTTGTTTCCGTAGGGAAAATAGGTGAAGTTGGTTGCATGGTTACATTCCTAGAAAAATCTTGGAAATTCACCAAGGGTTCCTTTGTTGTGGTAAGAGGCAAGAAGGTAAGAACATTGTATTTATCTACCTATATTACTGATTGTTTTTTGTGTTATCTACTTCATATTCAGATGCATGTATGTAACCTAATCGGTTGGGCCATATGAGTTAAAAAGGAATGTAGATCTTAAAGGCTAAGGGTAAGTAATCAGATTTGAAAGATTTAGATCTTGATTTGCGTGAGCATTGTGTCTTTGGAAAGCCAAAGATAGTGAGATTTCTCAAAGTTAGGACAACTAAGAAGGAGCAGAAACTCGAGCTTGTACACTCAGATGTGTGAAGACCAATTTAGGTAGCTTCTCGTGGAGGATCTCAATATTATGTTACGTTCATTGATGATGATACAAGAAAGGTATGGGTTTATTATATTAAACATAAATCTGATGTTTTTGAGACTTTTAAAATATGGAAAGCCCTTGTTGAGAATGAATCAAATTCAAAGTGAAAGTGCCTTAGATCTAACAATAGTGGTGAATATGTAAGGATTTTAATGATTATTGTTCATTTAATGGAATATGTAGAGAAAGGACGGTTCCAAGAACACCACAAGAGAATAGTGTTGCAGAAATAATGAACAGGACAATCATGGAACATATTAGAAGTATGAGGATACATGTTGGATTTCCCTTGCAATTTTGGGCATAAGCAGTTGATACAGTGGTTTATTTTATTTACTATGGGCCTTTAAGTTCACTAGATGGAGGAATACTAGAGGAAGCTTGGACCAGAAAAGAGGTAGATCATTCTTTTCATAAAGTTTTTGGTTCAGAAGATTTTGTGCACATTGATAAGGAAAATAGGAAAAAATTGGATGTAAAATCCAAGAGATGTACTTTCATTGGTTATGTATCTAGTGATTTTGGATTTCATTTTTGGGATTTAGAGAATTCTAAAATTGTTAGGAGTTGTGACATTGAATGGAATGAAAAGAGAATGTATAGGGATCAAATTTTGGTACCCAAGGACAAACCGGTTGAGAGGTTTGTGAATGAAAATGAACTCTTAGATTTAAAAGTCATACCTACAGGGTTACACAATAATTAGTGTTGGTTGACCCCTGACCGACATCGGTCAACTAAACCAATATCGGTTATAGAAAATCCAAACAGGTGTCAGTTAAAGGTGACTGGCATCGGTCACTGTCAGAATTGGAAAAAAATGTCCAGGAGGCCCAACATGAGCCTCTGGTACCTCAAACTTCTATGAGAAGGTCACAAAGGATAAGTAAACCTCCAGATATATTTACACCTTCTCTATCTTATTTATTATTGACTGATAATGGTGAACTAGAAATTTTTAAAGAAGCAATGCAGGATGAGACCCATGTTCAGCAGGAGCATGACATGGATGAGGAGAAGGACTCCTTGGAACAAAACCATACTTGGGATTTGGTTAAGTTGTTAGTAGGTAAGAGGACATTGTAGAACAAATGGGTTTATAGGATCAAGGAAGAAGAGGGTAGATAGAAAAGGTACAAGACAAGGATTTTAGTAACAGGATTTACACAGAAAGAAGGTATTGACTTTGGTGAAATATTTTCTCATGTTGTTAAAATGAATTCCATACGTATTGTATTGATTTTATTTGCAGTACATGATTTGAATTTAGAGAAACTAGATGTGAAGATGACTTGCCTTCATGGTGATTTGTATGAAGAGATTTAAATGTAGTAGCCACTTGGGTATGAAGTCAAGGGTAAGGAGAAATTAGTATGCAAGTTGAAAAAGATTCTATATGGGCTCAAACAAGCTCCAAGGAAATGGTACATGAGGTTTGATATTTCATGCATGAGCATAGTTACTTGAGATGTGATATGATCATTGTGTTTAGTTCAAGAAGCTTAAAAATTGGAGCTATAATATTTTGTTACTGTATGTGGATGATATGCTTATTGCAATATCTAGTATGTAGGACATTGATGAGCTTAAGAGAAAGCTAGCTCACACATTTTCTATGAAGGATTTAGGATCTCTAAAAATAATCCTTGACATCCAAATACACAGAGATAGGAAGAACAAGAAATTATATTTGTCTCAGGAGGTTTATATCAAAAAGGTGTTAGAAAGGTTTACCATGCAAAATTCAAAACCTGTAAGTACACCTATGACTGGACACTTCAAATTGAACAAATATCGGTGTCCTTCATCACTTGAGGAGGTCAAATACATAACACGAGTACCATATGCTTTAGCAGTTGGGAGTCTCATGTATGTTGTGGTTTGTACTAGAACAGACATTACACAGGTAGTGGGAGTTGTGAGTAGATTTATGGCCAATCAAGGTAAAGAGAATTGGAAGGCATTCCAATGGATACTCAGGTATTTGAGAGGGACGTCTAGTATGTAGTTATGCTATGGAGGTTTGGATATTTTTGTATTTTTCTATGTTGATTCGGATATGGTCAAAGATATATGGTAGGAGTACTATTGGACATATTTTCACAGTAGGTGGGACAACAGTTAGCTAGATTTCAAGATTACAGAAGGTTGTGGCTTTGTCTACTATAGAGACAGAGTATGTTGCAGCTACAAAGTACAATTCCTTTGGCAATGAACTCAATATTTCATTCTAGAACAAAACACATTCAGTTGAGGTATCACTTCATACGACAGGTATTGGAGGATTGGCAGTTGAAACTGGAGAAGATTCATATGATTGAAAACCCTATGGATATACTAATGAAGCCATTAGAAAAAGATAATTTGGAGCTACACTCCACTTCTATTAGTATTCAAGTTTGAGACTTGAATAGGAAGAAACAAAGCTAAGGATCTAAGAATGATGTTGTACAGGTATAGTGTAGTAATTTATCTCCAAGTAGGATATTGTTGAGTTGTGGAGCTCAATTACTTCAGTTTAACATGTTCTATTAAACTTTCTAGAAATCATAGTAATTGTCATCACTTATGACAAAACCAACATCAGTTATGATGGAACCGAAATCGATTATGAAGGGACCGACATCAGTCACCTATGACCGGCATTGGTCAGGAAAGTAGGAACCGACATCAGGTAGGGATAACCAACATCGGTTACCTGTGCGTGAGTGTTTTATTTAACTCACGGGAATTAGATCTAAATTTATTATTAAATCAGATCTATTGATTGTAATTGCATGAATAAGTGCCCTAAGTTTTTATATGCCTATATAAGCATGGAAGCTAGGGTTTAGAAGTAAGAATTGAGAGAGTTAATGATTATTGTGAAAATAATTGTGAAAGAGAGAATTCTTGGAGAAGAAGGAAAAGCTTGAGAGAAAGAAGTATTGTACATTTGAGAGGTGTGGAAGATTGTAGATATTCAATTATATATCTTCTAAAATCTTTGGATAATAGATTGGCTTGTTTCTTGGTGGATGTAGCCCACACTGGGTGAACCATGTTAAATATGGTGTTGATTTATATCTCTTGTTTTGTATATTTCTTCTGATAGAATATCCATTTTTATTGCATGTATGCTTAGATATGATATATTATCTATACAACCTTGTGTTAACCCCAACAGGTAATTCATTTTAAATACCTTTCAATGAAAATGAGAGCTCTGGAGAAAAATAACATGAAAAATTGAAATAGTGCTTCAATGCCTGAAATTATTGAAATACCAACGGACATTGACAAAGGCTAAAGATTTTATACTGATAAATAGGGTGAATAGGTAGAGCTAGCATAACAAGTAAATCTAAACTTGCTCCCAATTTCCATTAACATTTATATTAAGTATTCCTTATAAGAATGATCAACTTCAAGGAAATCAACTTCTCTAGGGTAAACCAAAGTGGTTACCGAGCTAGGTGGAAAAGGGAAAATTGAATGGAAAAGGAACATGGGAAATGGTTCATGCAAGAATCTAAAACCTGAAGCTCTAAAAATATGTCAAGTTCAGTATCTAGAAGTGAATAAGAAGGCATAGTTATTATGAAATACATAAGTAGTGAGGAAGAAGTAGTTATTATTGTCAAATAAACAATCATGTTTATTTAGACAACTTAACTCAAAAACAAAGGAAATTTTCACATGCCAAAAAATTTTCAAACCCTATTAATATGTGGCCTCCTTATTTTCCACAGGTTATATTTTCCTTCGACTTCCTTCTTTTCTGTGGGTCCTAGTTTCCTACAGCTTCCTTCTTTTTCGCAGGTCCTAGGTACTCATGGCTTCCTTCTTTTCCATAGGTCCTAGTTTCCCACTGCTTCTTTATTTTTCATGCGTCCTAGTTTCTCATGGCTTCTTTCTCTTCAATGGGTGGTCCTAGTTTCCCATAGCCTCCTTATTTTCTTTGGGTCCTAGTTATTTATGGCTTCCTTCTTTTTTGGGGATCCCAATTATCTATGACTTCCTTCTTTTCTGTGGGTCCTAGTTATCTATGGCTTCCTTCCTTTCTACGAATCCTATTTATTCATGGATTCCTTATTTTCTATGGGTCCTAGTTATTTGTGGCTTCCTTATTTTCCATGGGTCCTAGTTTTTTGTGGCTTCCTTATTTTTGTGGGTCTTGGTTTCTCATAGATACCTTCTTTTCCATGGGTACCGGTTTCCCATGACTTCCTTCTTCTCTATGGGTCCAAGTTTATTGTGGCTTCCTTTTTTCTACAGATCCTAAAAATCTAAGGATTCCTCAAAAATTGCATAATAGAAAAGGGAAACACAAATATCTAATGAAGATTTGACATGTTAGCAAGGGTGACCCAAAGGTTAAATTTAATGCCCCCATGGTCATCAATTGTGTAGATGTCATGGAGATCTTTAAATTCTCATAAATTTTGATCCAGGTCACCAAATAAGACAGATTATATATCGTTATAAATTTATTGAGGAGTACTATATATTAGAATTAGTTTTGTGTCACTTAGGACAAAATGTAAAAAATAAACCCATGGACATTTTCAGGTATGGATTCTACAAAATTCCATAGTGCCCATGTTGGGTCTACACACTTGAATTCAAAGTAGTTCTTGATGGTTAGAGAAGTAGGTGATCTTCTTGATTTTGGATTTCCTTTCCCCTCTCCTTCTTATATATATGTAACTCAATTTTATTAAAAAAGATCCTCTCATGAATGCAAGGTTATGTTTCCCTTTTATGTGGTCAATTATTCTGAGTTGAAAACTTTTGTGTTGGTTTTATCCAATGCACTTAGTGCCTTCTCCATTATTGTAACAAAATGTGCATAATCTAATCAATGATATCTAATTATTTTTGTTATCCCTCTTCTCTTTGATTTTTTTTTATTGTATTATTTCATTTCTATTATTTTATGGCATGTTGTGCGTGAGCTATATTTTGTTATATTTTCATGAATTTCATCCTTTTTGTCACTTATGCAAAGAATCGGAGTTTGGTAAAATTATAGGGTTGAATGTATCTTATGTCTTACCTCTTGGGTTTTCATTTTCCCCTCTCATTCTTTGTATCAAGGAGAGAATCCATTACTAGTTTGGTACATCATCTTATCTTTTCTTATGTATTTCATTTGTATGAACCCTAGTTCCTTAGAAATCTTAGCTTAGAACTAGTTGGTAATAATTTATAGAGCTGGTTAGATTAGTTGCAGTGAATTGGAGTGAAAGGAACTGAAATTTTCACCTAGAGAGTAAATTTAAAGGATCCATTGTCCCACTCTTTGAAGGCGTTTCCATATTTCACTGAGGTGTTGATCCTATCTTCAGAAAATGTTACAACTTCAAGAGAAAACATTTTTTTACATGCCCGGTGGGACATATTTAATCCATCTACAACTTAGTTTTGATCTACTACACTAGAATTGGTGTGTGTTTCAGTTATAATTTGCCTTTGGAGGAAAAAAACAACACATATGGTAGCTCTTAACTTCAAATTTATTGGTTTCAGCAGTCAAGTGTTTCAGTTTCATGGGAAGAGTGCATACAAGACAAAACACAACAAGATGGGATCCTTTTGAATACAAATAAAATTTGGAAAGGAGAAGAGGAAGACCTCTTCAAAGACTTCCATCCCAACTACCCAGGGTTCACTCAACTCCCCCTTTTTATAGGCCTTTCTCTCATCATAGTAGGAACCTGAGATCCATTCCCCTCATCTCCCATCAAATAAATAAACATTTTGTGACCTTTAATGGTGTTATTCCCTTAGTTTTGAGTTCCCAACATGACATACCACTATCTTCCCTAAAGAACATTCCCTTATTTTCTGGTGAAAATTCAACTACCCCTATAGATCACATCTTATATGTTTCTAATGTTTGTTTAGTTCATCTTTTCACTGAAAATGATGTGGCAGTAAGGACCTTAGCCTCATATTTCAAAGGAAAAATATTATAGTGGTATAGGATTCTACAACCTACTTCTATTCATACATGGAATGAGCCTAGAGAAAAGCTTTGCAAGCATTTTTGAGAAAAGGTAGATAATATCTCTTTATTAGAGAAATTAACAACTATCAAAAGAGCCCGTAATGAGATGATGATGGACTTCTATATCATGTTTTAGAGGGCATGAGATATAATTCCACCCCTCCTGAGGCTATCTCCTCACGGTAAAATTATTTATTTTTATAGAAATCTTAATTTTGATATCACAATAATGATTCAATCAATGGGAGTTATGGATTTTTATGTTGCTTATGAGACAATGATTCAAGATGAGAATTATTTGTTTAAGGATTGAAAGATATCCCTTATTCCCCCCATCTCCTCTTTTCCCAAATCTTCCCCAAGAAATTTGACCTTCTCTTTCCCCAATCTATGACTCAAAATCTAGTTCATCTATCCCCACACCTAATTCTTCCAATGAGATAGATGATCTCAAATCCTTGATCAATAATATGTCAAATCAGATAGTTTCCCTCAAGAAGAAATAAATCCAAGCTCTTAGGAATTACTAAAATAAAAATCAAGGGTATCAACAAAGGAGCTACTATCTAAAACAGACGTATCAAAAGAATTACTATCCAAATAGATTTTAAGGTGCAAATCTTGACTTGCCTCTTCAATCATTACATCTTCCACAACATGCACATGCTCCTAGCTTGAGAAAATCTATTGTTATAGTTCAAAACAATATGGCTCAAGGAATTTAGAAAAGACAAGTAAAATAACAAACAAAATGACCATATCTAGGATCTGGACTCATCGGGCACGCCAAATGTTGTCCAAGAAACTTCATTCTCACGCGGGTGAAGGCCGGTACTAGAAGCCACTAGCAAATTCAAATGATGGAGGGCTCAAGACCTCAGATGCAGATGTTGATCTACAGGCACAACGAAGATATATGTATGATACAAAGAAGTTTGTTCTGTAAAACGGAAACATTTGGGATTATATACAATATGTGTGGGTTTCCCAGACAGTCCCGATTCCAAGAGGATTTTAACTCCCTTGAAGGATGTCAACCCCCATGTCCAGACAGATAATGATAAAATACAAGATAGACAAATAACATGCAAGCTGATGAACAAAGGAACCTGGCGCTACAAGTATGTAGATGATGCTCTTGATTTGATGCAAACACAACATGTAACAAGAACCATGCTACGTGAAATAAGTAATCATGAGCAGAGTATTGTGGGGATTACAATTTCGTTACCAGGGCACCGTGAGAATATAATGATAAATAAGAAGCTTAGAATTCAAAAAATTATTTTCCTAGAGTTTCCAACTGATTTCCTCCTCTTCCGGTCTAAGTCTTTATTTTCCAGTCCCCTGAAATATGGGGGAAAACCCATATTTATAGCTTGGAGGTGAGGTTAGATTGGGGTTAACAAGTAACCGAGGTTGGGTAGAGTAACCCGGGTAAAGAGGTATGATGTGACCATGTGGGGACCATGATTTTAATTTTAGATGGAGTGGGGATCATGATTGACATGGTAGGTGAGATAAAAGATTCTATATTTTGAATTTAAAAAAGGGGTGTCGGATGGGTATATTAATACCCATGGATTAAATAATTTTTTAGAGATGGGGGATAATGCCAAAATCTTAATCATCAAATGGGTCCACATGGAGCCCATTTAATAATTAATTAAATAAGGTGAGTAAATGGATGGGATTTATTTAAATTTAAGAAAAGAGAAAGGTGAAAGGGGAAGTTGCATGAATGCAAGATGACAAAGGGGCGTCATACCAAAAATTGGTGTCTACATTTTCCCCTTTTTGTTGAGTGGTTTGCGATAGCAAGCCACGAGACAAAAACAAAAATGGTTAGATGAAATATGTGTCTGAGGATGGATGAAGACATGACCAAAGGAAAGATGCCCTCGGCAAAAAAAATTGATCGTAATAACAATGAAAAAATGTATGGCGGTGACTCCAATATCACATCGGTAGAGGACGATTGTGGTCTCAACAAAGACAAATGAAAATTTTCTACAGACCAGTAAGCAGGTGAAGACCACAACAGTATGGATGTAAACCGTGATGACCAATGGGTCATAGGAAAACATCAAAATATGTGAAACTGAATGCGAAAAATATGCACAATCCTTTGTATGTGAGGAATCATGCAAAAAAAACCATGTGTCCACAAAGGGAAGAGGATGAAGATAATGATGTCCTAGCACGGGGCACGAGAAGGACACAAAGTGATTTATATGCATTGACACATACAAGGATGAAAAATTTCCCCAACATAAGACATAGATGGACGTTGAAATAAGATATCCCAAGGGGAATAATCATAAATGTGGACATGATGAGGAGATAGAATACAAGGGTGCGATAAAATTCCTTTAAAGGGTGATAAATATGATGGTAATCATGTTTCATAGGAAAGATACATAAGTTTTAGAAAATTAGAAAATTTAAAAGAAAAAGTAGTCTGTTTCTTTGATAAATAGGATAAGAAGTCAAGATACTTTTACAACAAAACAAAAGTAGAGAATTCATGGAAGAGAACAAGATCAAATAAGTGATGTCCGTTATGGTATCTTCCAGGACAAAAATGTCAAAGGAAGATGGGAAGAGATTCTTAGAAATAGATATGATGGTGTTCCTATGATAGGACTGACGAAGATAAAAGATGTGACATGGTTCTCAAAAAGAGAAGAGGTCAATGCTGCAAAGAGAAGAACAAGACGGGATGTAATGGATTGACGGTGGTACATAAATAGAGAAACATTGGCATTGACCGTGAATGTTAGGTGTGAGGGATGTTGAGAAAGAGAAAAGGGAATAGATAGGAGGATTGGTTGATTATGAGAAGAGTAAGAAAGACCAAATGTGTAGGCGACAAGGGTATGGAATAGAGGGATGAAGATGGAGGATGTGAAAATAAGGAATGAAAGGGGAGGAAGAAGATAACAAAGAAGGATTATAGAGAAAGGGGGAAATGAAGAAGGAAAATCAAAGAGAAGACAAGAAAATAACATATCAGAGGGTGAAATTATGAAAAAGAGAGAGAGTTATTTAAAACAAAAGGTGTGAAGGAGGATGAAGCAGAGGAAGGTAGAGAGGTAATGCAAAACAAAAGAGATGATATAGCAAAGAAAATTGAAGGAATTGGATCATAGTGAGGAAATCCAAGGAAAATAATATGGAACTGACCACATGGAAATACATGTGGATGGTGGGATGCTAAAAAAGGTGGGACAACACTGAAGAGTCAAGTTATCGATGGGGAAGTAAGAAGGAAGTGCGAGGTAAAACAGGGAGGAGGACGATAAAGAGGAAGTGAAATAAGATGAGGATAATAAAGGAAGGGAAGTCAATGGAGAAAATTATGCAAAAGGAAGGGAACTAAGAATGGAGATATTTGATAAAGAGTAAGAAGCACAAGTAGCATAAAGAGAATCTTGAGGGGAGGAATGACATCGATTGGAAAATATGCGGAGATGCATGAGATGAGAATAAGTTGATGATGAGAAAATAGAGAGAGGGTGCATGATGAAGTTAGTGAAGAAATTAGAAAGGAAGAATGGAATATGGAGAGATGGCGAGAAAAAATAAATGAAGGGATATGAGAGGTAATGCTAGTGAATGGATGTTAGGAGAAATCCACCGATAATGATCAGTAGGAAAGAATGGGACAAAATATGAGATGAGGAAGAGAATAAATGAAGAATGGAATGGGAAATGCCAATGAAGGGACGTTAGGAGAAGTCCCCTGATAATGATCAGAGTGCACAGAGGAAGGAAGGAATGAAGATAAGATGGAGGAGGTCAAAGAAAAGGATCCAGGATGTGCAGAATGGGGATGAGTGATTTTTAGGAGAAGTCCACTGATAATTACTAGAGCGGAAATAGAAGATGATGATGAAAGAATGTTAGTAGATGATCAATGAAAATAATGGGTAAGTATGGGGATAGATATATGGGAGAACTCTAGAAGATGGAGTGGAAAGATTAAAGAAAGGAGGGATAACGATGTGTAGGAAGATGAAGGTGATGAGAGGATGCAGTGGATGAGAATGAATGAGAGAAAAATGAATAAACAAGACATGAAATGAACGGAGAAGTAACGGTTAAGTAAGATTACCCAACAGCGGATGATGGAGATGAAAAAGGGACCAGTAGGAAGTGGTGTTTGCAAGAATGAAAGAGGATTTGAAAGGATGTGATGATGGGGAATGACGAGAAAATTTAGATGGAGAGAACGTGGGGTAGTGGGAGAGTGGTATTGGGTAAGTGCAGGATGACTGATCATGCTTAAGAGGGACTCTTAAGTAAGATTGCCATGCCGCAGGAAGAGTTGAGTAAGATTACCAAACCGGCATTAAAGATATGGAAGGAGAAAGACAACATTGTATTGGATACAGGTGTGGAATGGTTGGTTGGAGTGGATGAATACAATGAGAGGCAGGAGACAGAAGATGAAGAATATATGATGGGAAGTGGAAGGGTCAGATGGAAAACCATTCTTAAGAGGAACTCTTAAGTAAGATGGCCCTACAACGTGGATGGTTAAGTAGGATCGCCAAGCCAAAGAAGAAGAAGAATGATGAAAATACTGAGTAATGTATACTAAAATTGAATAAGAGATGAAAGGAGGTGATATAAAGGTGATAACAAGGAAACAAAGGAGTGTGACATGAGTGGATGAAGGAATATATGAAGTGCAAATGGAGAGTGTAAGGGCAATCCTTAATTGGGATGCCCATGTGGTAGGAGTGATGATGCAAGAGTGTCAAGCAGAAAAAGAGGAGTGGAAAGACATTTGTAGTGGTGATTGTTGTCCACTGAAAGAGGAAATGATGTATGGATGGTTAAGTAAGATTTTCAAAATGAAATCGGAAGAGTAAAAGGGAACTCAAGAGGAAAGACAAGTAAGATATCTGGTGTGGTGTGAGGGGATAGAAAGGTGAGAAGGATGATGTGGAGACAAATGGGGATGAGTGGAAATGGGGAGCGAAGAGAAATGGATCAAATATGTTGTTGAACGTGTTGAGAAATAAGGATCTGTAGGATAACAAACTTTCCTTGAGAAGGATCCTCAAGTAGGATTCGCAAACTGTAAAGGCGATCAAGTAGAATTCACAAACTGAAAAGTGTATTTGCAATCGTATTCATGGATATTATTGATAGATAGTGTGAAATTTGATATGATGTTGATAAAATATGACCTTGATGAGATGAAGGGAACATAGTTGTAGCAAGGGTGTACAAAGAAATTATGCTTTGAACTAGATTGGGGATTAAAAAAAATAAAATTTACCGCTCAAGGCATTGCACTTGTAGCCAATAGCAAGTGTTAATACATAACCAGCAATAGTTAGTTATACTGAAAGACCGTGAGGGAAATATGGATGAAAGATGCTCATAATCCTAATGTGGGCATGACAATGGGATTGGAAATGTAACTCATACGCAGGAAGAGGATTCTCCAAAGCTGGTGTTCCTTAATTCTATGCCCTACCTCTAGGAAAGGGAATGAACAATAGCATAAAGCTAATCAATGCGGGAAGCTTTCAAAAAATATTGATAAAAGGAAGGATGATCAATATGGGAAACCTTCCAGATGCCATAATAACAGAGTCCATCCTTTGAGGGTATGTTCTACTTTATACATAACATGGATAATATGATAGTTGTCCTTCAAGGGATCGGTCTATTTCCTTCGATTTTTATTTGATTTTTGATCCGTATGCTTTGTTTTTTCTTTTTCTTTTTTGCATGAATAGCTATCCTTCAAGGGATCAGTCTATTTTTGGATAACTTTGATTTTTCCTTTTACATACTTGAGTTTTAGCTTTACATGAGGGAGAGCTAGGAATAGCGAAGTAGACCACTTAGGAGGGGATACTAAATGTACCAGATACACCCCTGGACCCTCTACATGGTTGCAATAGGAGAATGAGAAGGTGATGGATGTAATGGTTATGAGGTCACATCAAAGTGGTAAAGGTGGACCACATAATTCTGATCATTACAATGAAAAATGAAAGGGGCTAAGGATGAAGGAATAATCTAAGCATATAAATAAGTGCTCATTGGTAGATATGTTAATAGTAGACCGGTCACAAGTGCAATGCATTAAGAGGTTCTGTCTCTAGACTACCACCATGAGAGGGAAGACAATGAAGTTGCAATAAGATGAGATGATAGCCAAGTAAGAAATAAAACTATGTCCTAAAGGAAACAAACATATGACCACAATGGTGGATTTTGATGAAAATAAATGGTGCCCCAAGAGAGACACAAATATAAAAATACAATCATGGCCTCGAAGGAGGACTTGATGAAATAAACAATGTCCCAAAAGAGACACAAATATAGCCAAATGTTGGACTTCATGAAATGGATGGTGCCCTAAAAGAGGCATAAATATAGACACAATGGTGGACTTCCATAAAAGGTCCCTTATCGGAAAGAGTTACAGGATGTCGAAATATTTTAGATGAGATTAGTTTGGATTGGACGGGATAAACGAGACAATGTCAAGGGGTGAAGTTCCCTAGTGACAAGGGAGTTGTACAGATGATGTACTCAAGGGTGAGGGAAGGCCACTCCCCTAATAGGTTAAATGTTAAGGAGTTAAAGGATATCGAAAGAGTTTAGATCAGATCATTTTAGATTCGGATGGGATAAATGATTAAAGACCACAAGTGGGCTTAACAAGATAAGCGATATTAATGAACAATGGAGGACCTTCCTTAGGAGGAATGTCATGTGCAAGAGGGATGTTAAGGGATGATATGGATGGAGGAATTTTGGGAGACCCAATAGATGGGATATGAATTAGATTCAATGTAGATGGAGAAGGAACTTTCCCCTGAATGAGGAAATCCTTTTTCTCAATAAAATTGTGGACAATTATCTGAAATACCTTATAATGTTAGATGTCATGGCCCAGGGTATGATTTTAAGTACAACTGTAATTAGGATTGAACCATGATGGCTTGGGGATATAGGGATTAAAGGCTTTAATGGGAGGAAGTGTGATGGTAGATATTCAAGTTAAATGTCGAACGATATCTACGTAAGACCCCATTGAAGTGTCATGGGGAAGGTAACTCGTGTGGGTTTTAATAGGATATCTCAGCTTGGATTTAGGAGTAAAAGTGGATGTAGATTGGATGGGTGAATTTTGTGTTTTGGAGGACAAATAAAATTTGGTTGAAGGATTGTATTGTTTTGGTGTTGATTGATTGTGGAAATATGTCGTAGATGAAGAGATTGATCCTAAAACAAATGTTGTGGCGTTAGATTGTTGATAAGAGGGAGAATCTGAATGTTTTCAAGGATACACAAGGGACTATTGGGGATGTTTACCCCGAGCCTTAGACTTTAACTGAGAAGATTTACCTCTAACAGGGATGATAATAATTTCAATCGGAGGATCTGATAGTGGTGGTGTGGTTATTAATGGAGAAAATGTCCTAAAACAAGATGAGGATGTTAATGGAGAGATAGGTTTTTGTATGATGTGATTAACGATATCTATGTGAGATGTGGATTGTTTAGGTTTTGGCATCGGAAGGGTTGATTTTGTAGAGGGGGAATGTAAACCATCTTTATTTGATTTAGGTAGATGTGTTGGTTCAATAGATGTTTCAAAGGGTATTTTAGATAGGGTTTCAGATCGAGAGGACTCGGTTGGTGTGATAGAAAAATTAGACAAAAAGAGTATTGGGATAACACTAGTGATGTGGCCATGGGCGAAGATATAGGTAAAGATGCCAAGGTAGGGATAGGTGGATTTGTTGATATGTTAGATACAGGGGTAGTTGGCATAGATAAGAATGCAGGCATTTTTGGGAGATTTGGAGATGTTGGTGGTGTGATAACAGGTGGAGTAAGCATTATGGGTAATGCAGCAAATGCAAGAGCATTTTCGAGTGTAGAAGTAGGTGGGAATGGTTATTTCATAAATTTTTCGAGGGGTAAGAATGATATGTTGGCTAATGGGGTTGATGTCTAAGGTGGTGTTGTAATGGTGCATGTAGTAGAACTGAGTTTTGTGGAGATAAGTGATGTAGGTGGAGTAAGAGGTGTGTTTTATGAAGATGTGGGTGAAGGAATAGATGTGAGAGTTGTAGGGATATGTGTGGATATGAGTGGGTCAAAAATAGGTGCTAAAGATAAATTTAATGTGGTAGATTGAGGTATGTTTGAAGTGGTGGAAGTGGATGGTATAGTCAAATTTGATGTGGATGTGATAAGGATAGGAGAAGGTGCAAATTCAGCACAAGTAGTAAAAGTTGATATAGGTGTGATAGGTTATGCATAAGAAGTGGGCATAATTTCCACTGTAGGAACATGTGGAGTTGTTGATGAGATAGGATCTTGATTGATAGTGTTAACAATGTAAGCATTTGATAGTAGAGCTGCAAAGGGCATAGCTTGATTTGTTGGTGGTTGATTAGTTTGTGCCATGGAGCTATCGATTTGGATATCTCCTTGATTTATAAGTTGTTGGACACAATCTTTAAAGGAATGACATCTCTCAATGTCGTGACCTTTTACTCGATGATATTTACAATAGTGGGCTTCGTGATACTGAATAGGCTTGTCTTGTGAGTTGTCCATGGGTTGTATGAGAGGAAGTTGGATGGAGTTTATAGTCGTCAATTTAACAAACACAGAGCCATATGATTCCCCTAAGGGATTGTAGTTGGTTGTTGATTAAGGGGATCGTTGTTGAGACCATGTGTTGGACATAGATGTGGATGAGGGTTGAATGACCACAGTGTTGGTTGCACCCTTAAATGTGTTGTTATGTGTGAATGGTTTAGTGGATTCAATTTTTGATTTGATTGAACTTAGTTTAAGATGACCTTGCTCAATGGAATGAGTTTTGATTTTGCGAGCCATCATGAAAGTTTCATCAAAGGTTCGAAATTATTAATCTGAAAAGTAAAAGATATATGTTTTGCACATGAACATGAGAATAGTTCAATGAGTTCGGTTTGTGGGAGAGTAAAGGATAGTTGGTTTATAACCCCACGCCAGTGTGCAACGAAGTTGGAAATGGGCTCGTCTTCAAACTGTCGAATGATATATATATCAGAGATAGTGGTTTTGTGTAGGATATTGATATAAAAGTGTTCTAAGAACAACTTTGCAATTTCGGTGAAAGAGGATATGGAATGTCACGGGATACTTTGGTACCAGTCCAACTAGGGACTGGACAAAAACATGGGGAAAGTACAAAGAAGTAGATCGTGATCATGTGCAATAAGACAACATGCATGTTTAAATGTAAGGAGATGTTGTTGGGGATCTTCCTTGTTGTTGAACTTAGTAAATGCAACAATTTTCCAATGAGGAGGGTAGGGTTTGATTAGCACTGAAGGATGAATTGGTTCATTACATATGAGCTCATAGGATAAGGTGTTCTTAGGTGCTACGGTAAGGGTTTCTAAACTCACCAAATGATTCATTAAGTCATGAATTGGATCACTCGAGGTGTTGTAAGGTTGAGATTGGATTGACTGTGTGGTTTGAAAATTAGATAGATAAGTTTAATGATGTGTTTGTGCATGTATGTGTGTTTGGTGAAGTGTCTGATAAGGTGGTTGATAAGTTTGTGAATGGTTTGATAAGATAGTTTGTGGGTGTGCCAGTGTTTGGGGAGTTGCTTGGTAAGGACTAACATGTGTCAAGGGTTGAGATTGTTGCATAGGATTATTTTGAATAATAGGGACATGATTTGTTTGTTGAAGTTGGGTAAATTATTGTGGTAAACAGTAAGCGGGAATATGTGTGCTAATATTTTGGGAAGGTTGGAGCATACGATAGGAAGGAATGTAAGTGTGAAGAGGTTGAGATGGCTAGATAGACATATTAATGGAATTTTAAAAATGGGATGTGGGTGGAATGTGATCCACAAATTTAGGAGATTGGAAGGATTGAGAGATTATAGGGGATTTTTGGAGTGACAAGTCGTATATGGGGTTAGGAGGAGGCCCAAGTATCTCGAGAGGAGCAGGAGATGGTTGTGTGATTAGTTTTGGAAGATGAGCTTGGGAAGAGATATGGGGGTTGGTATCAAGGTGGGGACAATTTTGGATGGCATGGTTCTCATGAGGTGAGACCATGGAGATTGGAGGTTGAGTAACTGAAGGCGTAGTTTTGAGTTTAGAATCTTGTTGGGTGAGATCATCAGAAGAAGTAATATCATTAGATAGAGTAGATTGTTGTTTTGTCTTGATTTGAGAGAACGCAACAATAGGTGTAAAATAGAGAAACATTTGTTTATGTATGTTGTTGACAAATAAATCAAGCATCATATTTTTTATCATCATGATTAATTTCGAGATGTAAGGTAAAATGGATAATGAAGGTGCCTAAACAAGTCTAAGGTTGGTTTCAGGAAGTTTTGGATTGGGAGATGTCTAAGACGGTTTCCTGTTGGGTGTTTAAGTCCCAATTAGTTAACCAGGTGAGAGGAATGTTTTGATGTGTTACTTATGTTTGTGTAGTCTTAGGCAGTGTGTGATAAGTGAAATGCAGAGAGTTAATATCCTAACTTAGGATACAGAACATTCATTTTAGACCAAAATGAAATGTGACATTTAATGTAGACAGTCACTCAAGAAACCAAAATTCAATGCAAAAAAGAGAAAATAAAGAAAAAATGAGGAATACCTAGAGAATCACTTTTCGTTGTTCTTTGAGTGCGTGTGATAATGACATATTTTGAAAGTCCCAGTCAGTGGCTCAAAACACCCGGGTACCCTAAAATGGCACCATCCATGATCGCAAATGGACTCGGTAAAAGGATATTTGCATTGTGTTTATGGTTAAAAAATAATCGTCTTTGATAGCGTAATTCCATGGATGTAGCATCATTAATTTCACCTGCAAAAGAAAAGAAATGTCATTAGTTGATGTGGCTAAAATGACATAATTGTAAAAAAAATGTTATTTACAAAAGGTGCCTCCGTAGGAAATAAAAATAAAAATAATTAATCTAATGGATATTTATCACTATTCAAAGATAATGACAAAACATTAATCATGTGCATTTGGTTTTTTTGTTTTATTTCTTTATGTGTATTATAAAGAACAATCATAAACAAACTATAAAATGACTGAATGTGGACTTCAGAAGGTAAAAGATGAAAAGTGGGTGGGGAGAATAGACTTTTGGGGGGACAAGATGGAAAGGTGATTGAGAAGTGTAGACTTTTACAAAGGAGATGTGGATTGATGGGGCCTATTTGGATTGAAAAGAGAATTATGATGATGGATAAAGTAGAAAACTTTATGGAAGGTGAAAAACCACCAAAGAGGAAAATTTAACCCCTATATAACGATGACTATTTATATATACATGACATTTTGTGATTTTGACCGTATATTTACAGGTGAATTTTTTTTTCAAAAAAAACTACAGATCATGACATACTAATAATTTTGAACACCGTATGTTAATTTTGATTTTCTTTATTTTTAAGTCATTTATATAAAAACACAATACCTATACACGAATTATAGATATATCTACAAACAAATATACTGAAATTTACAGTCACCAAAAAGAGCTAAGTTGTCAACAAATTTTGATTACAAATCTTAGCATGGATTTAAAGCTTAGCTTGGATTTAAATAGAAGCATTGAGCAATGGTGGAATTTTGTGAATCGTCCACAATGGCATAAATATATATTAAAATTGATTTTCTCGAAAAGAGACCTTTTAATTGTTGAACTTGACTTTCATATGGGACGGTATGGTTTATCAACAATATGTTTTAAAGAATTATAAGCCATAGACTTTCATTGGTATCACTTGGGATGGGAATCAGTCATGGAGATCATCTTGGCTATTGAAAAAACAAAAATATTTTTGATACAAGGAAACCAAAGTAGTGGGTATTCTGGCTTTATATAAAGTTAAACTCTAAACATCTTGTTGCCTTGGCTTAGGCCTGCAACAGTGCAATTATTCAACAATTAGGACTTATCCTTTTGGATGAAAACTAGAGGGTACTTTTGCATAGATGGCACCATCAATTTAACTTGCAATAGGTACAAGGTATTATGGTGGTGGCTTGGAACCAACAAAGCAAGAGTTGGAATGCAATTTTCCTACTAAAAGAAGACTGTACAGTCACTACTCAAAAAGCTTGCGTGAATTTGAAATTGAGTGGGAGCCAATTGGATGCATAGAACATCAAATCAGGAGGAGAGTTGTGTGGACTGGGTAGATGGATGTGCTAAGAGGGATTAGAAAGAGGTGGTGGATGGGTGGAATGGATATCGAGTGGGAAGTAGGGAGATGAAGGGATGTGGTGAAGGAGTAGTGGGGAGAAGATGGACTGGAGGTGGAGTGGATGGGAGAGGTTGTTAGCGTGGGAAGGATCTCAGTCTACCTGGGATGGTAGCTCAGTGGGGAGCGATGCGAGAGGTATGGAGATAGGGAGTAGAGAGGATGTGTGATAACTGAGAGATGTGTGGGAGTCGGGAGTGAAGCTCATGGGGAGAAGGAGACAGGTGGAAGGAGGATGGAGAACAACGCAGGGAAGGGAGTTGGTGAGTGGCTTGGTGCATGGTGGAGGATATGGGAGTTTAGGAAGAGGAGGAGTGGGATAGAAGGGAGATGGGGGAGTGGCATGGGAGGAAGTTGATCTGAGTGTGAAGGGACCAGCTCGGTGAGGGGTTGGAGAATAAGGTGGAAGGGAGATGGGGTGACTAGCTAGATGTGGGGAGTGGAGTGGATGGGAGATGGAGCATTGAAGTTGATGGTGAGGATGGAGGGAATGAGTAGACTCAGTGAGGAGAAGGGTAGGTCAGTTAGGGGAGAAGAAGGGAACGATGGGGAAGAGGCCACACTGGCCACATTAGTGGAGAGAATAGGTGGGGTGAGAGGTAGCGGATAGGTAAATTAAGATAACCAAGATTCTAATTTAATTTCTTTTTTATAATTTATTTCATAAATTTTTTTATTAATTGTTAGTTATTTATTTATTTAATATTAATATTATTCCAATTAATAATAAAAATGCATGTGATATTTAATTATAATGACCACTTAACATGTTAATTAAAAAACAAGAAGCACGTACTTCCGAGACCACCTAAACCACTGAATGTAAAGATGACACCGCATAGAGGGCAATAATACTAAATCTTGTAAACTGGTGGGTAAGAACAATGAAAGATGCAAAATATATATCACGTGATGAAAACTAGGAGAATAAGGTTGATTTCCATATTCATATCCCATACGGGTAGATTCCAACAAAAAAACAAGAAGAGCACATACCTCCCGGTGACTTCAATGAGTGACCGTACTACTCTAAGATCAACAAATACTAAGATTTTATAAACAAGCAATTTAGAAAAGACAAGTGAAATAACAAACAAAACAATCATATCTAGGATCTAGTCCCACTGGGTGTGCCAAATGTTGTATAGGAAACTTCATTCTTGCGCGAGTGAAGACTGATACTGGAAGCCACTAGCAACTTCAAATGATGGAGGGCTTAGGACATCGGATGCAGATGTAGATCTATAGGTGCAAAGAAGATATATGTATGATACAAAGAAGTTAGATTTGCAAAACTGAAATAGATGGGATTAGATACAATATGCGGGGGTTTCCTGGACAGTCCCGGTTCCAAGAGGATTTTAACTCCCTTGAAGGATGTCAACCCCAGTGTCTAGAAAGATAATGATAAAATATAATATAAATAGATAACATGCAAGTTGATGAACAAAGAAACCTGATGTTACAGGTATGTAGATGATGCTCTTGATCTGATCCAAACACAACATGCAACAAGAACAATGCTACGTGAACTAAGTAATCATGAATAGAGTATTATGGGGATTACAGTGTCGTTACCATGGCACCGTGAGAATATAATGATAAATAAGAAGCTTAGAATTCAAAACATTATTTTCCTAGAGTTTCCAACTTATTTCCTCCTCTTCCGATCCAGGTATTTATTTTCCAGACCCTTGAAATATGGGGGAAAGCTCATATTTATAGCTTGGAGGTGAGGTTAGATTGAGGTTAACAAGTAACCAAGGTTGGGTAGAGTAACTCGAGTTAAGAGGTATGATTTGATAGCGTGGGGACCACAATTTGAATTATTAGATGGAGTGGGGAGCATGATTGACATGGTAAGTGAGATAAAACATTCCATATTTTGAATTTAAGAAAGGGGTGTCAGATGGGTATATTAATACCCATGGATTAAATAATTTGTGAGAGATGGGGGACAATGCCAAAATCTTAATTATCAAATGGGTCCATATGGAGCCCATTTAATAATTAATTAAATAAGGTGAGTAAATGGATGGGATTTATTTAAATTTAAGAAAAGAGAAAGGTGAGAGGGGAATTTGCATGAACGCAAGATGATGGAGGGCCACCATACCAAAAATTGGTGTCTACACAAATGGTTGTTGTAGGGTCACAATTTGTCCCACCTAGAGATCTCCTTTAGGGACATGCTCAACATGTCAAGATGGTAGTGATTTCATCCGTCCTGGACAATAATGTGAGTTGTAAAGTCTTTAAGAGTGATGCAAAAATTACCCATATTATTTAGAATGAATTTGAGTTCTCAATTGAGTTATAGTCAAGGCTACAAGAAGGTTAGGAGGATCAGGTTATCCAATTGAGAACTAACAAATTACCAATAGTTCTTATTACTCTTGAAAGCATATTCATCCTTGATGATGAGTTCAAAGGAGAAAATAAAAACATGATGGCTAGAAAATAAAACTATCAAAAGGATGTGATTTCCCAAGATAAGGAGTTACTACTTTGAAACATATGTGATGAAATTGAAAAACATGTTTTAATGTCCTTATGTAAACAATACCATGATATTTTCTCATAGAGATATGAATATCTTAAGGGTTTAAATCCTAAAATTATGCAACATGATATAGATCTTGACCCCAATTTCAAGCCTATTAGGAAAAAGAAAAGACCTGTAAACCTAAAGATAGAACCCCTAACGAAGAAAGATATTTCCAAACACATATAGGTCATAATTATATCTCCTATCAAGTACTCCACTTGGGTGGAAATTTTAGTTCATGTTAGGAAGAAGAATGGGGAGATTAGGCTATGTGTTGATTTCAGATATCAAAATAGAGTCTCCTTAAAGGATCGCTACCCTTTTCCCTCCGTGGACCAGATTTTACAAATAGTAGCAAGAGCTGAGAGGTTATCCCTTTTGGATGGATGTTCTGGATACAATCAAATTTAATTTAAAAAATAGGGCATGTATAAGCCAAGTGCTACTACTAAATGGGGAACTTAGGACTATAATAAAATTCCTTTAGGATTGTCTAATGTTGGTGTTACCTTTTAGAGAGCAATGGATTTTTCTTTCAAGGGATTCATACAAAATTTCATTATGATTTACTTGGATGATATCATGGTTTTCTCAAAGGAAGGCGAAGATCACATGGAGCATCTTGAGAAAGAGTTGGAAAGGTGTAGTGAGTTTGGGGTGTCACTCAATCCAAATAAATGCATCTTTTCTATCCCATAAGGAAAAAATTATGATCACATGGTTTCAAAAAAAGGTATAGCCATTGAACTGTATGGAATTTCATCCATCCTTGCTCTCTTCTTCCCATAACATAGGAAAGCATTATAATATTTCCTTGGAAAAAACAATTCTGTTAGGAAATTTATTCCTAACTTTACAAGATTGGTTAAATGCATCACTCAAATGATGAAGAAGAACACTCTTTTCAAGTAGACTAATGGAGGAAAGGATAGATTCAATAAGATCAAGGAGGAAATAACTTAGGCTCCCACCCTCATCAACCCGAATTATGACATAGATTTTATCTTGTATAATTTTGGGGATAAGAGTACCGTGAAAACCATTCTAACTCTGAAAAATGATGAAGGTTTGGAGTGATCAGTGGATTTATTTTGTTAAACATTGAAGGATTGTGAGATAAGGTACAACCCCACATGGAAAATAAATTATTTGTAATCATGAGGGCTCTCAAACAATTCAAGCATACACTCACACATAATCGTATCAAGGTATCAATTCATCATCCTAGCGTGAGAAATTTCATAATGGGGGTAGAAGTTAGTAAGAAGAGCGTTGGATGGGTAGCGATAATCATGGAATATGATGTCACAATCAAATCTACCAAGCTAGATTGAGGTAGAATACTTTGTGAAAAACTTGCAACTGATGCTAATAATGATGACCAAGAAGAGTACTATTTATTGAAAAAAGAGAAAGGTCAATCAACAAGTATACCTAATGGCAAAAAAAATGTGGATTATATGGTAGGGTTCTTGACAACTAGTGAATATCATCATAGGTTGGATAAAACAAAGAAAAGACACTTCAAACTTCAATCCATCCCTTATGTTTTAATAAATGGTGTCCTCTTCAAGAAAATCCTAGAAGGAGTTTTGTTGAGATGAATTTGGAGAGATTAGATAGAGAAAATTCTTTGGGAATTTCATGAAGGCTTAGCTGATGGTTATTTTTATCGAAGAGAAATAATGATGAAGATCATGAGGGAAGGATATTTTGTCCCACACTTTTCAATAATGCTCATACATTTGTTATAAAATGTAAATAATGTGCCTTATTTACTGGTAAGAAGAGGTTGGTTAACCTTCCACTTCACCCAATTAAAGCAAACTATCCCTTCTCCTAATGGGGTCTTGACTTCATTGGCATAATCAGTCTAATGTCTAGTGGGCTTAGGATATTACACTCAAAAATATAGTGAGACAACCATTCTATATTTTTTGGAGGAGATTGTGACGAGATTTGGAGTCCCTCATACCACAATATTTGATAATGATAAATCTTTTGTGGTGTTTAAGATATTTGATTGGGCTCTCAAATGTGGTATTTATCTATAGAATTCTTCCAACTATTACCCTCAAGGTAATGTCCTAGTTTAGTCTACCAATAAGAATTTGATCAGGATCATGAAAAGAAAAATGGAGATAAATAAGAGAAAGTGGCACACAAAATTTAGACATGATTTTTAGGCTGATGTGATCACACCAAAAAAAGTAGTACGTAATTATCTCTTCATCCTTATGTATGGAAGAGAAGCTAGTATTTCAATATCTCTTGAATTACCTTCATTAGAACCAGCCCATCAGTTGGAATTATAAGGTGAAGATGAGAGAGTAGGTACGATGGTAGAGTTGTTTAATTTGGAAGAGATGAGGTAATCAGCCATGAGAAATTTAGAATAACATCAAAAGCTAACCAAACAATGGTTTGATAACAAAGCTAGTGATTAGACCTTCAAAGAGCGAGATCTTATTTTGAAGTGGGATGCATCTAAAACCAAACTAGGAATACACTCCAAATTTTATGCGTTATGGAGTGGACCATACATCATCTTAGATTGTAATAAATCTAATGCATTTGAGTTTTCAAAGATCAATGGGGAAGTACTTCAAATCCTAGTAAATGGGATTTATCTTAAACCCTTTTATTGAGAGAGTCTTCTTTCATCTTTTTACATAGTAGATTTAGTTGCTCTAGTTTTAGATTTATTATTGGGGGGGGCCTTCTTTTGTCCTTATTTTGTGATAACCAATTGAGATTCCCTCCCTCAATATTTTTGTGGTGATATTCCTTGAATAAGTGATATGTTGCACAATTCATTAGCACTTTTTGTGGTTCCTACTAGCTTTTTGGGCCATGATGAACTGAGAGAATGTGAACAAACATGTGGAACCAACTGTGGAAATAGAATTTTTTTTTGCTAATTTGAGGTAGACGTAAAATATTTGGGTTTCTGGAAAGGATTTTTAGTAAATTCTTTAGGCTAGGAAAATTTCAAAATTTAGACAAGTTTAAGGTTAGTTACAGAGCTTTCAAGATTACTTTTCAAGTTATATGCTAACTCCATGCCCAATGAATACAAAAGGAAACGGGTTCATACATTTAGTAGAAAAATTTCCCCCAAGAGCTCACCAAAGTTTTCTCAAGTAATCACTTATGATTATTTGGAAAACTTAGCTAAAAAACAAAGGGAATTTGTACATGCCTAATTTTTTTTAGATCCCTATTAATCTGCAACCTCCTTCTTTTTCGTGGATCGTAGTTTCCTGAGACTTCATTTTTTTGTGGGGCCTAGTTTCCCATGGCTTCCTTTTTTCCACAAGTCTTATTTTCCCTTGGCTTCCTTATTTTCTATGGGCCCTTGTTATCTGTGGATTCCTTATTTTCTATGGGTCTTAGTTTCCCGTGAATTTCTTCTTTTTTATGTATCATAGTTTCCTGTGGCTTCCTTCTTTTCTACAAGTCCTAGTTTTCCATGGATTCCTTATTTTCCATGGGCCCTAGTTATCCTTGGCTTCCTTATTTTCCATAAGCCCTATTTTCCCATGAATTCCTTCTTTTCTGTGGGTCCTATTTATTTTTGACTTCTTTATTTTCTATAAGTCATAGTTATCAACAACTTACTTCCTTTCTAAGTGTATTAGTTATCCATTACTTACTTATTTTCGGTGGGTCCTAGTTATCCATAGATTCCTTCTTGTATGTGGGTCCTAGTTTCTAGCAACTTTCTTCTTTTCTTCGAGTCCTAGATTCCCATTGCTTCCTTCTTTTCCACAGGTCTTAGTTTCCCTCGGCTTCCTCTTTTTCCACAGATCCTAAAATACTATGGCTTCCTCAAAATTTTCAGAATAGAAAGGGATACTCTAAGATCTAATGAAGAGTTGACACACTAATAGGGGTGAGAAAACTGTTAAATTTTACGACCTCATGGCTGTGAACTGTGTAAATGGCGTGGAGATCTTTAAATTCTCATAAATTTTAATCCAAGTCACAAAACAAGACAAAAATTATATCATTTTAAAGGTCTTGAGGAGTGTTACATGTTACAATAGTTTTTGTCACAAAAAAGTGTTTTATTGGGCCAAAAATGTAAAAATGAACTCATAGCCATTTTTAGGATTCCATGGTTTCCTTGCTAGATCTACACACTTGAATGTAAAATGGTCCCTAGTGGTTGGAAAAGTGGGTGATCTTCTTGATTTTTTATTTCCGCTCCTCCTTCTCCTCCTTATGTATATGTAACCTAATTTCATTAATACATGCTCTCTTTAGTGCAAGGTTATGTTTCCTTTTTGTGTGGCCAAGTATTTTGAGTTGAATACTTCAGTGTTAGTTTTATGCAATGCACTTAGTGCCTTCTCCATTATTGTAACATATTGTGCATAATATAATCAATGATATCTGGTTAGTGTGGCTCTCCTTCTACCCTTTAATTCTTGTAACTATATTCTTACATTTCTAATTTTTTATGGCAGGTTGTGTGTGCGTTATATTTACATGAACTCCATCTATTGTGTCACTTATGCAAAGAATCAGAGTTTGGTAAAATTACAGGGTTGAATGTGTTTTGTTTTTTCCCTCTTAGGTTTGCATTTTTCCCTCTCATTCTTCATCTCAAGGAGAGATTCCATTTCTAATTTAGTACATTACCTTATCTTGTATTTAGTATTTCATCTTTCTAAAACTTGATTCCTTGGAAATATTAGATTAGAACTAGTTAACAATAGCATATAGAGATAGTTATATTAGTTGAAGTGAACTAGAGTGAAAGGAACCAACCTTTTCAACTGGAGATTGACCTTGGAAGAGCCATTATACCACACTTTGAAGTTATTTCCATGTTTCACTGAGGTGTTGAGCCTAACTTCAGAAAAGGGTGCAACTTCAAGTGACAATAGTTATCATAAAGGAAGTACCAACGTGGGAAGCAGGAACAAGTTCTTTTATGCCTAAAAAGGGTAAGAATTATATGGTTGGATTTGAAAAGGTTAAAAAGGATCAAAGTTCCAATGTGTTAACCATAAGTGTTGAAATGCAATACCCAAAGGAGGTTGAGGGAATAGGGAAATGGTAGAATCAGGTAACATCAAAAAAGATGTCAGATAGCAACCATCGCATGGATGGGATGGATGAAACATTAGGAAAGGAAATTTTGTGCCCTATAGGCCAAAAATACAGCGAGGGAAATGACATCTATGATAATAACATCAAGAAGACGTTGGAAAAAATAGTATTACTCCAACTATTGGACCTTCTTATCTTCAACAATCCCCTCAAACTTTACCAATACCTTATCTCGCACATTAAAGAGGGTTGTTTCTACTTTATAAGTAGGCACATGGGGATCTCATGCCACCTGATTAGCAAGGAAATAGCGTTTAATAAACAAGGTGAAAATTTAGTGCAAGCCCTTGAGGATGATAAGGAGGTGGACACGATTGGAAATTTCCTCAAGTTCAAGTGTGGGGATCGAGGTGGACGTGATTGGAAATTCCATGTCATTTGATGAAATAAAGGACCATGGCACAAGATTCATGGCATGACTACTTACTTCCAAGATGATAGGAGTAGAAAGATAGATAGAGGTGATTAAAATAAATTTATGCATCATGTATAAAATGGCACACGAGAAAGTATATATCTTGTCCCAATTTATTACATCGAGAATAATTGAAGACACAAATTTTGTGCAAGAAAAGTAGGAATCAAATTCTGTTGGAGTGCAATCCTATTATTATTAATTTTCAATGAAATTGGTGTGATAGAAGGAGATGGGGAAAAACATGGATATTATCATAAGAGGATCCATCTCCATCCGTTGTGTACAAATAATTTATGGTGGCCACGAAACTCAACAATGTGTACAACTCATGGTTTACAAATTGGTTAAAAGAAGACTAAAGAATATCATGTCATATGCCAGCATAGTTGGATGGAGAAGCAAAGATTTTAATAGCCATGAATTATTTAGTGGTAAGGTTCAAAATAATTGATGAAGCTTATTCCCCATGGTCCAAGCTTCCCTATTCTTTCATAATTGACTATTGTATGTGATCTATCCACTAGATCAAGGAGGCAAAAACACTTATGATTGATGTGTAGAGAATTTATGAGGACATTAAAACACTTTGCAAGACTTAAAAAACACCCTGTTCAAGATGCCCATGAGGAGAGGCAAGTGATTGATATATGTAAATCTACTAGGTGGGAGATCATTGTAGTAAATAATGAAGCGCATAAACTATACTTCTATCCATGCCCAAAGAAACATGGATCTACCGAAGAATTTCAAGAAGAGTCGTATGAAGAAATAATTATGCCTAAATGTGAATGGCAAAGTGCATAGGATCACGTAGAGCATGTAAAAAGTTTAAAACAAGAAAAAAAGAGCTCACACACAAATAGGCCAACCCAAAAAGAAAAGGAGATTTAGCATGAGGTGAGAACCCATCTTGGAGTATAAATTTGATACAAAAAATGACACAAAGTATCTTGAAGGTGTAAAAAAAAGATAGGTCAAGGGTAAAATCCTATGATAATGTCTAGAATGAGCTAGATGGGGTTTATAGAACAAGTATTTATGTCGTCAAATGATTTCAAGGAATTTATTATAGAGAAAGGAAAACCAAGTGAAATATTATACACCACATGAGTATGTGCAGGAGCACCATCAGTCCCCAAGTCAACCCCTAAGGTAGTTAAAATTAAGATAGGGAAGAATAGGGAGAGGCAGAAATGGAGAAGAAGGAAGAAGGGAAGAAGGGAAGAAGGTGGCCATGGAGGTAGTGAGGAGAAAGCACATCTAAGCCCTAACATGAAGATCAGAATAATTGGGGGATCAGAGGATGAGACATATGAGGACGTGGAAGAATTATAAATCTATCCCAATCCTGTTAAGAGGTAAATGAGGAAAACATATCAAAAAGGAAAGGACATCAAATATTTATTCTCATGAGATTGCCTCAAAGATAACTTGGACACAAAGCACATGAAAAATGCACTATCATTCTATTTAAATGCTCGTACAGAGGAACCTCTGATTGAGCTGCCAAGTGACAACATGCACACCATCCCTACAAAGGAAGAGGATTTTTTCATCCTCGCAAAAAATTATAACATAAACTCAAGCAGGGGAGGCATTACTGAATATTTCCATCGTGCTAGTCCATAAAAATCTATATAAAAGTAATGGAAACAAAGATATACAAGTCCTGGTCACAAAACTCAGGGAGGAAAAGATTAAGTTGTATGAGCTACAACATGAGAACAAGGGCCTAAGGGAGAAATATGAGTGCATGAATTATAATGCCAAAACATTAGGGGAGAAAAAAATAAGCAATGACCCCAAGCTTATAGAAGAAAACTCTCTCATTACAAGTGAATATATTTATGAATTGGAGAAAATAATAAATATGTTATTCAAACAGATTGACAAAGAAAGGGAAAGGGAAAATGACATAAAGGTAACACTAAGAATATCAAGGTCATTTACACAAATAAAATTAAGGCATGTGAAATTAGCGAGAGGAAGTTGGAAGAAAAATCCAAAAAAATTGAAAAGTTATTAAAGGTAATTTATAAGATACCACAAATAATAAATACATGCATGAAAAAGTAGGCCAATAAACTAGTAGCCATAGAATCCCAACTAGAAGACAACCCTCTAGAAAAAGCTAACAAAAAAACTGATGGAGAAATGTTGTGCATCTAGTTATAATTTTACTTTTTACTCATGTGTGTGATATTATGGTAACCAACATGCATAAGTTTCCCCTACCCTTCGCGTTGGCCTATCAAGTCATAGTGTAAGTTATGGCGCACTCACCCAAAGCACGTAATGTTTACAGGTCCCATCAAGGTTAGCACGGTTGAAGGGGAACATTTAATGAATAACATACTTGAATTCATAAGTACCTGTTATCATTGAATAACAACACCCTATGGTTTGCACAAGTGTGTGTGCTTGAGCTCACAGTGTGATTGGATAACATGGGTACTATCTCCAAGTTGTGGGACTTGCTACTTGAGATAGACCTCCAAAGAAAGTTGGTTATTGCTCCTAAACTACCTCTCACAATCTACTCTAATGTAGACAAAACTATCTTTCCTAATCTAACTTTCCAAAGGACTAGGGGGAGAGAGTGCATAAAAAAAAATCCTACACTAAAGTGGTGATGCATAAGAAAAAGAGAGAACATTGAGGATAGCCTTCCAATGTGTGAAAAGTAGAAGCAAAATGCATGCTAGAAGAGGTGATAACAGTTCTCCACAATCCGGAAAATGTATTCACAACAACATTTCATACACACACGATGATAATGGATCATTGTAAGAGCATAAAATAGACACAATATATTTGTAAGGAGATTTAAGGGGCAAGAGGAATGAAAACAAACACAGCAGGGGAAGATACGTCCTAAACTTGAATCTATTGCTTCATTGATATGCACAGTTCAATCTATTACAAAATAAGGGCCTGGATCACCATGCAAGGAGTCCACTACAAGGGACTGCAACACATTGGATTCACAAAAAAAAATTTACAAATTTTTACTACTCATAAAACACCTCCCTATACAATGAGCTCAACACTCCAATTTATAGAAATTTGAGAAGAGATAGAGAGAGGGAAAAATGAAAATCCCAAAATCTATCCTTCAACCACTTGCAAGAGGTAGTAAATGAAGTGAAATGATGTTATGTTTCTTGCAAAAGGTCCCCCATATTATCCCATAACTCATAGCAGTGAGAAATGTCAGCCCATGCTTCATTAATGCATCTCAGCTACCAAATAAAATCATTGTTCTAAATTGGGCACGTTTTCTACAAAATCACCATCTATTACTATCCAAATTCTATATTTATTGATTTTTTGCATTGGGATCGGAACCACAATTCCAATGGTACCAAATTTGTGTGTTTTCATTGAGAAATGCAAAATTTATGGCCTTCTGAGTGCAAGCAACTATTTTGGGTCTACCAGGCATTTATGTCATTTAATGGGAATAAGCATCTGATTGATTGGGACTGAATATTTTTTCTTTATTTTTATTTAACTACCCTCATTAAAAATAATAAATCCAGTTTCTGTGGCATAGAGGACATCGTGCTCATTCCAAAAAGTCAAATTTTGTGAAAATCGGGGCTCGAGGTCAAAAGTTATGGCCGTTTGAAGTTCGGGTTCTGATTTGCACTGTTTTCCCTTGCATGCGGCTATATTGTGTATTTCGGGTCTTGGTGTCCCAGATGTCCCTTGTGTGACTTGGGCAGAAAATCTCCACTTCATGCGCACCACACTTGACCCGCTTTGCAAATTGGGCGGGTTGGCTTTTTAGGGAACTCATGTCCCGCGTGTACCGCCATTGACCGGGCCATGAGGGCCGTTGAATACTACTCCATCCCTTTATAGTCGGCCATCTCGACATTTTAGAGCCCGCGCGTCCCAACGACCTGGAGACTGTCCGAGACAAAAATACCCGATTTTGCCGATTTGAACTACCTGCAGCGATTTCAGCAATGTCAGTTTTGGCTATCCCGACATCCCATGTGCGCCCTGCGACAAAAATATTTTATTTTTCCACAATATACTAGCATAAGCCAAATTTTTGGATTTTTTCATTTTTTTCTAACTCCTTCAATTTTGTCCTTGGAAGGGGGGGTAGAAAAGAGCCAAAGGGACCTTCAAAACCCGATTTCTTCACCTTTTACCATTTATGCCTGCCTGAGCCTGAGGAAATGGTACAGGTTATCAAAATTACCTTGAGGGGTGGATTTTGGATAACAGTACCTTAACATAAATAAGTAGAAAATCCCATTGTTCACCAAAACACGTGTTGCTCATATATTAATTAGTAGTTACACAAGTACATCATGTTATTCAGGTGACTTTCATATTCATACTAAGTTAACAATAAGATTTTTGATCTATATAAGATAAAAGGAATTTTTTTTATGAAAAGGATTTTTGATCTATATAAGATACAAGGATTTAACTACTCCATCTTTCTTGCTACTTACTTATAACCTTCTCTACTTATCAATATATCTCTTTTCTTATTACCCTATATAGAGAATTTATACTAGTGGGGAGTTTCCCTTCACTAGTCTTCAAAAAGCTAATAATAACCCATGAGTTACAACTGTAAGTTTAACTAGTACATCCATGTAGTGGCTAAAGATAGCCACTTTCTACCATACCCCTACTCTACATGGTGACACTCCTAGAATATTTCCACTTATCCATAGCCAAGTTCCAATTTTATCAAGCCTTATGTCAACTTCATGTAAGTGATCCAAACTACAACTTGAGGTCTATCCTTGGAGTCGTGTCTATCTTTATCCTTCTATACCATGCATTTCCTTCCATATTTTTAGGTGTTTCTCTTTCCTTGCATGGCATTTAGTTCCTTTCTCAAGTGATTTTCCCTTATCTTGATTTCCTATGGACCCTAATTTTTCTATTCACATACGCTTCTTTCCTTGTTTTCTACTACGCATATCCTCCACAAAGTTCTGCACATCCTTCCAAAGAAAAGTGGTTCAGGAATAAAGAATTCTTAGTCCTAACATGACTTAAATAATAAAGAATATAAAATTATGGGTCTAATAGATTTATTATTTTTTGGTTGAGTTAAATATATGTATAGTCTCCTTCATTTCTCATCATTTTTTTATTATTATGAATCTTAAGCATTTTTACACCTTTGATAGTCAAGATGAGATGTTCCATGCATCTATTTTAATGGAAAGGTAACTTCAGGTAAGTATACTTCATTTGGTTTAGTACTCATTTATTACTTGATTTACAATTCTTTCCTTTGATTTTGATGTACATCATGTTTCTTTCCCAAAGACCATCCTATGTTAAACTATTATAACATGAGAATATTTTTAGTTAGGTCATGTGTATACACCTTATATCCCACTCTTACTAATAATTTCCCTCTATAGGTTATTAGCACATTGATCTCCTTAAGTACATTCCTTAAGGGATGTATTGGGAGTGGGGTTGGGATGATTGATAGTACCTAGTAGATATTCTTTGTGGCAATAGTATTATCCCTCCAAAGTGTGACTTCCTAATTGCACTTTACAACTACTTTATATCCTCATTATTACCACCTTCACATAGTATTCCTGTATAACCTTCAAACCACATGTCATATCAACTTCACACATACTCCTAGTATTTACTCTACCTCCATTCTCCCTATCCCATTTTACCTTTTATGAATTATTTTTGGTTTCGTGGTCGATATTATCTAGTATAATCATTTTTCCATAAGACTACATCAATCATGGTTGATGTCATCTCCTAAGTAATAAAATGACTTTAGGTTATATTCCCATATTTATAGGTATCATTTTCGTCATTTCTTTATATCATTGTCACATAGTTTGAACTAAATTCACTCATAAATATGCCCTTAAACTTTAAGAGTTTTATGGTGTAGTGGAGCTTATACATAAAAGTATACTTTGGAGCATTAGGTTGCTATGAGCAGAAAGAATAGGATTTGTATCAAAAATATCTATTTTTGGATTCTCCAACGTTGGTCTACTTAGGTATTATAATTATCCCTCTTGTGATCCACCTACAACAACTCTCTCACATAGTGCTACTAACCCTGGATTGGGGTGAATGCACCAATAGTTCCTTCATAATAGTAAGTATCTCTAACCCTTCTCTTTCATGTATGCTAATATTATTGATTATTATTGATGCACCATGTATTATACTAGGATAGTGTAAAATATATTGATCTATTACATTATCTCTTAAATCTAATGCTTAACCACTAAAAGGTATTACAATTCGTAGTCTAAAATTAGCTTTTTCTTATTACGTTACTCTTAAAACTTTATTATTGTAGTAAGAACCCACTACCATATCTTAGAGAGATGATTTTAAATCTTATGGCTTTGATATGAATTTGAATTATTCTCTTCTAGATCCATGACTATTACACCCCTATGCATTATCCTTGTCTTATGTGTTGGCCCTAAAATGGTCCTCTACTTATATTTTAATATATTTTATTGAAAAGAGGGAGGACAAACAAGTATATAAACCATATTAGTTAACATAAATGTTCTACAAAAATTCATTGTATGACAATATGAATTTAAGAAAAACAAAAATTCTATGATGTTCAATTTCCTAACCATAGTCCAAAAAAGAAAGTGTGTACACATAGTAATTCCCCATGATCATTTATTATTAGTTGATGATTTCATAATTTTCTTATACTTGTCAATTATTGGTGTAAATTATCCATTTTCTATATCCCTTGAATCACATCTTAACCTAAACACTTGTTACCTTCTTCTCCTTTCACATTTTGGCCCTTTTTCTAAAATGAGTATGCATTCGTGGGATATTCCTAGATCATGTGAATGTTCTTGGAATATTTTTGTGGCCTATTTTGGTTAGATATTTTTCACTTATTAGTCCCTCCTTTTTCCCTTTTTGATTATTAGAGTTTAGTTTAGGCGTCAACAAGGTCCTAACTTGAATTCAGTTTGTTTATAAATACATAGGATTTCTAAGTCATTTATAAATAAGAAATAATAAGAACATTGGGCACTATACAAAGAAATTATTGAACACTTGAAAACATTCAATAGGAAATAAAACACTTAATATGTACCACATTAATTGAAAACACAAGCTTATATTTAGATGTACACCACAACACTAGTATGCTAGTTATTGGAGTTTTGTCAATCATTGAGGTTTGTTGTTTTTAATAATTGTATTGTTTATTAGCCTAAATAATCTTAAAATAGTTATATTATTATCTAATTTATTGTAATTCACAATGCCCCTTTTGTTTTCACTAAATTTTTAGATATTATCACCCAATTTGGAAAAGAAAAATATTTTTTATTTGACAAGTGATCAAAGCAAAAGTGTAGAAATCTAGGCAAGGTTTTTAAAGACAAATGTAAACGAGTTTGGAATTTTATTCATTTTTTCCAAAATATTTGTTATTTGGGAATAAAGAATTATATATCCAACTGGGTCGCATGGGCGGCAACTGATATGTTATGGGATACTTATTCCATCTGAACCATAAATATAGGGTGATGTATATATCGAGATAGGTTATACAAAACTAGATGAGATATCTATTCTATATTGTATATATACATGACATGCCCAATAGGCGAGCATTTGATTTTCAAGGGGTCATAGTTTTGTTCTCAATACCAATATATGGATGAGTTGGGGGCCATATCTATATGGGGGATATATATATAAGTGGGTCATTTGGAAATTAAAGTCGAGGAGGGGGAGGAGGCCCATCTAGTTAGTAGGCTCGCCCCTACCATACCTTATATATTTACCCTTTACTTTTGTGTGTGTGTGGTGGGGGGGGGGGGGGGGGAGGTGGGCGTGATAGTTACACCGAGAGGCACCTTAAAATGGCAGGGAAGGTTGTAATGGAGTGCATTGTTCACTTTTATTCTTGACGTTAATTTTTTTATGAATAGGACATTATATTATATTAGCAAGTAAAATGATACAAGATTATTCACAAAAAAATAGGACGATATGGAATAACGCCCCAAAGCCACAAGTTTAAACTAAGAAAACAAAAAACCTAGGAGGACATCCGATTACAAAACATCACAAGACAGAAGCAAAATAAGTTAAGTCATCACTGTGAATTGTTGACCAATAGGGCCAGATCTTGATCATGCCAATTAGAGCCAGGTAGGTCTTTTCCGTTATCTGGCACGTCCCAACCAGAGTCGAGTTGGCTTCCTTCTTTTTTGTCTTCAGCAATTGCCTGAGTGGATGAAATGGCAAGAGACAACCTGTGAACTTTTTCAGGTGTGGGCGGAAAGCTCCAACTGTCATGAGTGCATGGCTCGGAGGTAGTTGGCGAGCCCTGGCCAAGATGATTGGGTGGTGGAGGTGCATCCCATCCTCCATGGCGAGCTAAAGGCAGAGGGGACAAACTCCTTTGTGGAGGCTAATTGTATGGGGACCAGCAGAACTGAACGTATGAGCAGTGTTGTGAGCGACTTTGATGACCGCCACCTCTAGGACAACCGCTAGTACTTCCAGATGGCGAGGAGTGGTGGGAAGAAGACGGTGGCTCGCGAGCATCATTGCAAGGGGCATCGCCCCAGTGCCAAAGAAGAGTATGGAGATGCTCCAGCTTGAGTGTCACCTTCTTTGCTTAACCTTCATGTGACAGTTCATTCATAAATTTGACTTTTATTGGACTATCACAATTTTATTTCTTTTTTCTTGGAGAAGTCCATCAAAAAATAGTAATAACTTGGCCATGTAGTAATGCTCGGGTCTTTTTTTATTGAATAGATATTTTTGTGACTGACACAATTGTGTAGCTAAATTATTCCATTTGCCACAAATCAACGGAAATTGATAGAGAATTTAATGAAGTTTTTGATTAAAGAGGAATGTAAAAAATCAAACCTAAAAACCTTGAAATGGATATCTATTGACGTATTTCATATAGATACATTTATTATAACATACTTATTATATTATATTGACTATTAATTGTTACCTTTTTTTGTATACTTATACTACACTTGCATAGTTAGATATGTGCCTCGTGATTGATATCTCTCGATGTATTTTAGATAGATGTATTTAATATATCTATACTATTCTATATAGTTTTGAGTGGACATTTTGTACATCATTAGGAGAGATCAAGTCCTCCAAACAACTTTATCTATTTATAGTAAAATTGATTAGTTAGTTCTCTATCACTTATGGACACATTCTTCTTTAATTTTAAACTAATTAATTGGACTATATATCTATTTTTATTTTTATTTTTTGTGGGATTTTCCTCATGTTTTTTAGTCATCTCAAGATAGAAACCACGAGCAATCACTAACATAATAACAATATTCCTCATTTTTTATAATAATCATAAAACAAACGTCATATGCTTTTAATAATAGTCATATGGTAGGGAGGGCACCAGAATAATAAAAATTTGTTAGTGGAAGGAGGAACGTAAGTGCTAAGTGAGTCACATTACCTTATTATCAAAAATATATGACAAAATAATATCAATATATCAATGACTATTCATTATAATCATTTTAAAATAACTTGAAACAAATAAATATTTTTTAAAAATAAATTAAATCAAATTAATCATAAAAATCCATCCACTTGCAATAAATATTTTAAACATGTTTATTAACCAATTAAATATAATAAACATTTATATCACAATTTAATTGCAGTCACCATACGAGCAATAAATTAAAAAAAACTACCAAACGGATAAACTTAAAAGTTGGAATAATATTATCATACCATTTGTAATGCACAATCAAAATTAACTAGGTAAAGACCAATGAAACAGCCCGAAAAGAGAGAGTTCTAACATGTAAATTATTTAAAACATGTTAAATGGAAGGATTTCGTCTTATATTTTATTCTTGTAATTAGCATGTCCATGTCAAGCCATTCAAGTTAAAATATAATATCAAATTTCAAAGGTCACATACAATTGTATTTTTCTAATTGTTATTGGATCTTAAACTGTACGGATTGTGTGTTTAGATTTTTTAGGTTTAGTTATTAAAAATTGTGGGAACATATATTCCATCAAATTTATCTGAAGTGTGATGTGGATCTCATTTTTTATTATTTAATATTTTATATTTTGGTAGATGAGTATACAACACCTTTAATATTATACACATTTTTAAATTACAATTCATTCGATCAAATTCTAATGTTTTTAATATATTTAATTATTTTTAAAAATTAAGAAATTTATATTTTATAAGATATTATAATTAATATTTTAATGTTATGTATGATATTATTTGGTTTGTCAATTCCATAAAATATGTGTTAATGGAGTAGATACATATTCAAAATATTATATCTTTTTTTTAATTTTTATATAACATATTAATAATATTTTATTTTATTATAAATATATTAAAAATATATTTTTATATTATTAAGTTGATAATTATGCGTACAAACATTCTACAATATTAGCAAATGGTGGTATTTAATGATGTGATTGTGTAAATTTTATTTTATACGTTAAATTTGACATCCATTTGACCATCACTAAAGAGTTTTAACTTTGAGAAGTCAATTAAAAACAAATAATATCTTCTCTTTGAAGCTCTGGATCAATATTCATTGATCCCTCTAGATTACTAGAAAAAAAATACATTGAAGGAGAGAAAGTACTTCTTGTGGACCTTGCTTGTTACCTAATATTTGATGGATGTTTTGTCTATCTTGAGAATTTTCTTTCCACATCTAGCCTCACATTGTGCACAACTTTGAATTGTGTATATTGATTTAATTTTTCACTTGAATTAAGTTGCAATTATATTATAAAAATACACACCTCTATTCATTATGTCAAGAGGCATCGGATGCCAACGGGATGTGTAATGGCTTGAGTTGTTCATTTTTGTGTTTGACTTATAAAAAAATTAAACATTAAATATAAATTAACTTGATGTTTGTTAGGGTTTCCAAGTCATTCAGGGAGATTTGTTACGGTAAGTTCAATTTTTTATCTTAATTTTTTTTAGCTTTAGGGTTTACAAGTCATTCATGATAAATAGATTTGATATTTGTTATGGTTTTATATTAAGTACCCTTATTTTTTTTTACTATTTATTATATTAAATGTTTTATATATTGTATCGGTGATATTGAATGTTTATATAGTGTATGTCACTGAATGATATTAAATGTTTATGTAAATGGATTATTCATATAAATACTTTCTATTATATAATTTTAATTAATTATTTGATGTAGTTTTATGATTTAATATATTATATATTGTAGGAAAACTTTGTTATTGCTTGATTTTATTATTACGATATAATTAATATTATTTTACCAAAAATATGTAAGTGATATTAATATTTGTATGAACATAGTTTTTCAATATTTAATATATAGTGATATATTAATTAATTAATTTTAATTTTTCATATTTGAATGATTTTATTATTATGTATAATTAATATGAATATTGCATTTTTTAAAAATAGGAATGGTATATATAGATATGGATATGTTTAAGTGATCTATTTGATTTTTTAGATGGGGCACATTAGTAATATTACTTTTAAATTGTTTATTTCTATGATTATTATGTGAATAATTTTTTAAATATGGTATAATTTTGTATATAAATGTTTATTTACTTATATAATTGATTATTCCACTATTTTGATTTTTTTTTATGTTATTAAGTAAATATTTTGTTAGTGGTATCATTTATTGTATGTAGAAAATTTGTTTTGTTTCATTTATGATATGTAATGTCTTTTATTATGCCGAAGACGTTTACAATTGAAACGAGTCTTGCCCTCTTTGACACAATTTCTTATTTGAACAGAAGAGATTATAATACGTTGAAATCTGACGACTAAAACGGAAATGAAAATTATGAGGAGTTGTGCAAAACACATGTACACCACATTGCCAATATTCACAAAAGCAAAATTTTGGCAGGTCCATCTGAAATCTTGTATTAATTTTAGACCCATGAAGAATCAATTTACCTAGGTATCAAGGGTTGTAATTGGGTGTTCCTCCCTAGTTTTATGGTGTTTTATGAGTGTTTGTAGTAGCACTACTATTGACAATGGCTTAATAAAGGTGGGGCTGAAGAAGTAGTCCCTAGATTGTTCCACTTACATTCTAAGAGGTGCACTCATTACAAAGTTTGGTTTGGAGTTGGAATCTTGTGATAGTGACAATGATTATGTCTCCTTGAAGAATCATTTGGATGCCCAATATTATGGGGAAATTGGTATTGGAACACCACCTCATAATTTTACAGTTTTATTCGACATGGGATCTCTAATCGTTGGGTGCCTCCTCTAAATGCTACTTGTCGTTAAGAAATAAAAGTTTTATTACTTTCCTTTCCTTTCAATTTGACATGAGAGCTCTAATCTTTGGGCCTTCCTTAAAATGCTACTATTCAATAAGAACTAAGTGTTTTATTACCTTTCTTTCCTTTTGTATTTGACACATTGAGCTCTCATTCTTGGTTGCCTTCCTTTAAATGCTACATCTCGGTAAGAACTAAGGATTTTATCACTTTCCTTTCCTTTTGTATTTGACATACGAAGCTCTAATATTTGGATGCATTCCTCTAAATACTAGTTCTCCCTAAGAACTAATAAAGGTTTTATTGCTTTCCTTTCCTTTTATTTTAATCTTTGGGCCTTATTGGGCTGAGATATTCCTTAATGGTTTTGGAAGGGCTTTAGATTTTTAAAAGATTGCTTTAATGGGTATGCATTTCATTCTTTATAAAATTGAGTTTATGTTGATGATTCACTTTTTAGCTTCTTTTTATCAATCAAGGAAAGGTACATTATATGAGGGGGAATTTATTCCATCAAATTTGAGGTTTATGTTGGTGGGCTTTATAGGAGTTAAGTATATTCTATGGTTTGTTATTTCAACAAGAATGCTTAGTTTTAAAATCATTTCTTTAATTTTTGTTTTTTTTTATATAAATTATGATCACATATGTTTAGAGAAATTATATACTCGATATCAATAAAAATATATAGTACATTTAATTTATAAGAAGATGTGTTTCATTCTCTAATATTTATTCTTCAATTATATTTTTTGTTTGACAATAGTTTAGATTTTTTTTCGATTGATACCTAAATTTTATTTATAAACTTTTTTAATAATAATGTATTCAACATTTTACTCATGAAATTACATAGCTAACCGAGTCTTTGGAACGTGGGGACATGTTTTTCGGGATGGGAAAATTTTTCGAAAGTTTTGGAGACCGTTATTAAATTAACATTTAATTTTTTATTTAACATTGTTCAATAAATTTTATGGGTTTTAATTTTATTTAATGTTTTTAAGGATATTCTTGACATTAAGGTTTACTAATTTTGGTATAAATAATAGTGTTTTTAAACTTTATGGTTTTGGATTTTAAATTTAAAAAATTTGTTCGAATTAAGCTGATTTGTCTACATTCATATTTATTATGACTTTTGAATACTTTGTACTGTTTATGAATGTAATCTGATCATAAAATATATTAGTTTCTTGTTTTTTCCCTAAAATGCATTTACTTTATCTAACGTTCCATATGATAGTTTTCTTATAAAACATACTAAAAGGTATTTTTAAACTTTGTATTATAAAAATTGGGAAAATATTTTTACATTCAAATACAATTCTACTTATAAACATAAAAATTTAAATAAATTAGACATAAAACAATAAAATTAAAATTATCAACATTAACTATTTCTAGTGAAAAAATATAAAAAATGAGGTTTAAGAAGAATTTATGATTTTGGATAAATATAGAAATGACATAACAATACATAATAGAATCGAAATCTTTCATTTGTTAATAGAGAAGGAGAAAAAGTTTTATCAAGGAATTGTCAAGATCCAGTTCTAAAAAATGTTGCACAAGTGAGATTTAATTTAACAACTAAATTCATCACATATAAGGATTCAAAAACATCGCACCCATTCTAAAATCCCTTAAGAAAACTAATCTCATTTCTTTTTCATGTTTTCAAGGTTTTGAGGTTTAGAAATTTCGGGTTTTGTGTTTTAGATTTGAGTTTTTTAAGTCTCAATTTTCGAGGTTTTGGGTTAGAGGTCATTAACATCAATTTTTCTATTTTCAAGGTTTTTCAGTTCGAAATGCTCAGGTTTTGGGGTATCCTCGTTTTTAGCATTAGGATTTTCAGGTTCAAAGTTTTTCATGCTTCAAATTTTTTTGTGTTTTCAAGAAGTTTTGGATTTCAAAATTTTCAATTTTCCAATTTTAAATTCTTAAGGGTTTTCATGTTTTAATTTTTTAGGTTTAAATTTTCGAATTAAATAGTCAACATTTTATATCAATTTTGTTTTTCATATTTTCCAGTATTTCAGAAATGAAAACCAATAATTACAAAATGTTGTTTCCAAATGGGACTTGAAGAATTAAAGCAACAAAGGTGGGTGGATGATTTTGCGGTTTTTGATTGAAACTAAGGTAGTTTCAATTTTCATGTTGGTACGTCTGTGTTAAGATCTCCTTCTCATACCCAGAATACATACCCAGCCGGGGAAATTGACGGCCTGAGCCATCTGTTTACAGTCAAGTCATTGAAATTACGGCCTAGATCCAACCTTCCTGCGTCAAAGTTTTATCATTCATTGTATTTTATACAAATTGTATTTGTAATAATCAGATGCCAGATTGATTCTTGCCCATCTAAATGTTTCATCTGCATCAAGGTCATAGCAATTTATACAAATTGTATCTGTGTAGAAATTTGTATTAATCAGTTACCCTCAAGTCAATCTAAGCGTATTCATCTACATCAAGGTCAATTTTAAACAAATTGTATCTCTTTACATACAAATGTGTTCAGTTGTCTCAAATTCATGTCCATCTATGTGTACTCATCTACATCAAGGTTGTAGTGTATACAAATTGTATCTCTATGCTGTAAATCAATAATCAGTTAGTCATGCGTGAAACTAATCTAAGCATATTCATTTTCATCAAGGTTATTATATTTTATCAAGGTATTTGAGGTGCATGCAGAATAATCATAATCAAATGACCCATGTGATTCATGTGTATTTTATAGATCTTGTGCATGCAAATTTATAATAATCATTTGTGTCATATGTGATTCATGCCCATCTAGCATATTAATTATAGAGTATGCAATTAAAAAACCAAGGCAAGAGACAAAGTCCTATGAAAGAGTGCTCAGCCGCATATGTTTGCAAGGTTGACCAGTCAACCAATCAATGAAAAATCCTCCCCAAAAAAGTGGTAATCAACCCATTGATTGATTAACCAGTCATCCTTGCAACACATAGGAGTTAAAAGAGTCAAACAATTATTTTTAAAAATTGAATAAATGAGTGTGCCAATTTCATTTTAATGGGTTGTAAAAATCAATTTGTGGTCATTTTCACTTTTTTAATAAGTATTTGGTTATAGTGTTTAAGTGGTCAACTTTATACATTTATTTTATGTTTTTATCACACCAAATGGGACATAATCGAGAAATAATACCTTTTCTTTTGAATTGTTGAGAAAATTTGTGTAGTTCTACACTACACATGTATATCCATTCATGCAGCAACACTCCCTAAAATAATTATTGGGAGAAAAGAGGGAAGTGGATATATTCACGCAAAAACACTCCATAAAAGAATTATTGGGAGAAAAGAGGGAAGTGGATCACATATTCGTCAGCAAAAAGTAACCTCAAACGCTAGAGGCTTTGGGTTACTCAGTGGGGTTGTAGAGGCAGTATGTCAAATGAGCCTCAACAAAGGTAGGATGTTGAGATGGCGTGTTGATGTGGTAGCCAATGATGATGTGGATGCATTTTTTCTACTAGGATGGGAGAGGAGGAAGAAGGGGGATTTGGGCCATGTGATAGAGGAAGAGGAGGCAGTGGCGGGGGTGGCAGCCATAGATTACATTGGCTATATCATCGACTTGCTTTTGATTGGGATGAATGAATAACAATTTGTTTGTTGAACATGTTATCCATGTCAGGCATAGATTGATGCATGTCGAAAGATGCCTCACAAATGTGATAGTGCCCACATTACGTCATTTTATTTAATTAGCTATTTAGTTTTTCTCTTAAATGTGTGTTTTAAAACAATATTAGTACTTTTATGTAATGCACATCTAAAACAATATTCATGTAAGTTCTGTGGTGGTGAATATGTGCACACATGTGTTGTCTTATGGATTTGTGAGCAACGCTAAAGATTCAATTTTGTGTATATTACTCTAGACATCTTTGCTTTTGCAACAATGGTTAAACAACCAGAGCAATTTTTTTGATTGGATGTGTGTCAGGAGTTAATGTTCCCTACTCTCCTCTGTAACCGGCATATATATTATTTAATAATATTTACATTTATCGAATTCACTATAACCCTTACAATGTGTGTTAGAAAATTATTCTTAATATGTACCATATTTCTTGTTCTAGAGGTATTTTCTATTTTCATTGTGTTCATAATTATTTTCCTACATTAGTTCAATGTTTGTTATTAAAGCATATAATAATGCAATTGTATTAATCCTTAAAAGGTTACAAATCCATTAAAACAAGACAAATTTTCATACCCGATAACTAGGGCATTCGTGTAAGAAGCATTCTTATATAGATAGCCACAACCATATTGTATGCATTTCGTATATACCAATCATGCATTACGACAAAATCACATCAGTCTTTTCCTTTGTTCCCTAATAATCACTTTGCATTCTGATTAATACTCTACCATACTCTCATGCGCTCTTAGCAATTTTCAACAGACTCCACTGGCATTGATTTGTATACCCCTTTGCTTATATTCAAGAATTGTTTTCGTATCACCAAGCTCTTATATATTCTATCAAAGTTTGACTCTCTATTCGCATGTGTATTGCTATCTTTGTGTTGGTCAATGTATTTGGATCTTTTATGCCATTTCAAACCCCTGTATGTATGTGCTTTTGTTCATCATGACATACAAGGCATCCACACGCTCACCTTGTGCATTGGTTTCAATTTTTGAGTTTAATTACACTGAAAGACATTTCCAAATGGGAGTTTCAGTGGGTGTGGTTAAAACTGACACCTTAAGGGAATAGAGGTTCAAGGCTTTGTGTTGAGGTGGTCATTCATGTACAAGACTCCATCAAGACTGTTGATCAACCTCGAAACCTGTGATGCCAAAGATACTTATGGATGTGAGGATTGTGATTCATCAAGCACATTTTTTTTTGGTCCAGCTTATGATTTGTTTGATTTTTTATTGTTACTTGTCACATACATTAATTTAGTATCAATACAATTTTTTTTATTTGATGTATTTGTGTCTTCATCTTTTGTGTTTATAAGATTTGCATTTTTCTATAAAAATCTAATAGGCTTTCCATTAAATTAAACTAAATTGTCTTTGTTTTCTAACTTTGAAGATTGCTTACAAATGTGTGACTCTGACCCATAAACAAGAATTGAGTCATGTAAACTCTAGGTAGACCGGAAACATTAGTTTTAAAACTATTCATATGATTTGAGGTCTCAGCATTGAACTTGTTTGACTCTATACAATTTCAATCCCTATATTGAAAACATGATATATAGGATATCAAGTCCCATATCTGAATGACAATTGCTATTGTGATAACCACATTAGAAAATGACTCCACATCCCCAAAAAACTCTAATATTGGCACTTCAATATTGGAAGTGTTCATTATTTGTTGAAAGGAAGAATGAACAGTGCACAAGATACATGGGCCATTTATATAAAGGGAAACAACTATTTCCATATACCCTTCACTATAGATGTGATCTACACCTTTGTGATTTTCCCATGTAAGCAATCCCTTGTTACAACAACGACATAAACAAGAGTACTAGAAAACACAGTTTGTTCACACACAAAATTGTATTCTCTTATGGATTATGTGTTTACATGGTGGAGGGATTTGATGTGTTGTGGGATTTCAATTGGGTTAACCATCTCCCATGGCTTCACATGTTGGATCCCCTATGAATTCACTCGCATTTTTTAAATGGATGTATGGAAACTACAACTACAAGTCCTCAATTCGTTCGAGACATGCCTAAACCAGGGAATTCATGTCTCATTGTTCCTATGAAAGGTGTACTTACTTCTGCTCCAAGTGCTAATAACTCCCCTTCCCTCTTATTATCACTAAACATTGTTGCTCACTTAAACATTTACAAAGTCACCATACATGCATATCTTGAAATCCAATCAAGTCCAAATGAACGTGGTTGAAGGCTAATCACTGGAAACTTTTTGGGATTCTCTCAAAATATGTGCTACATCTTCTCATTGATTGTTTGAACTTCGATGGCCCCTTTTTTCTTCCCCTTTTTATCTCAATGGTTTCCGCATCATAAACTAACACCATTCAGTAAATAGGTCAATCGTTCTCAATGGTGACTAGAGCCAATCACCTCATGTCAAATACATACTAAGTCAACATGGGATATTGAGTCCCCTTGAAATGTCCTTGTCTCTAAAGTATCGTGTGGCATGCACAAGTAAATTGTCCTAAAATTATCGTGTTCTCTATTTATCCACAAAACACAAGGTTTGTCTTTGCAACTAGCTAAGCTATTGACATTGGGAGTATTGATTGATATAGACTTTGTTTTAGATATCTCTAACATCATTTGTCTCAATAATATGTGCATCATGCCCCCTTTCTCATTCAAAACATTGACAAGAAACGACAGATGGTTCATATGTGTTTTGCTAAAAGAAAGAAGAGTTTCGCGTACGTTTCCCCCAACATTTTTCCCACCTCTATACTTCTCCTCCCTCAATCCCCTTCTTCGATGCCCCTCTTCCTCCAATATTTCATTCCTTCAAGTTTAACTTCTTCAACATATCCCTTTCGGTGTCTCCATTACACTCCTTACATGTGTATTATGTAGCCCTGTTATTGTTTATAGCTCCAATAAATTATTACGTATGTTAACTTTATGAGTTAAAGGGTGACATATGACTTTAAAAGTATCCTAAATATATTCACAATTTTCAGTTTCGGTTAATGGGTTTCAAGTTTGGAACTAGATAACTCACATTCCATATCAACCCATTTTTTTTTTTCGTTTTTCAAAATCGTGACTTTTAATTTTTGAGTTTTCACTAAGATAATCATTTTTTTTCATATTTTTGAGAATTTAAAGTTTGAAGATTTCAAATCTCAAAATTTTGGAGTTTTAATGTTTTCAAATTTATTTTGATAATACGAACCATTAAATCAAACTCTTGCAATCATATATACCTATCGCTAGTTAATTAATCATTTAAACATGTAGTTCGATTACGTGAACGAATTCTTCATTTAATTAAATCTGTTAACAGTTAATGGCTTATGACCAATTTTCAAAGGTGTTAACTTTTGAAGCAAATTTAAATGGTTTATATTCCGAATAAGTGGGACCCATTAGAATGAGGTTTCTTTTTCTAAATGTCTGCGTGGGTGCGGGATGAAAAATAAAACAATTACTTTATGGCGTTTGTACTTAAACTGGTTAAATAAATGAGTCCATCATTAATTAGGTCGACCCCACGAGGGAGGAATAAAATTGGGAAACGAAAAAGGACCGCATGTGTGAGTTATTGGGACCCAATTAATCGGAGATTCTATTAGATAGATGTCATAGTTATTGGGGACTCAACATTTGGGGATTGAATCTATGATTTAGTGTAGATTAAGTATTTTACTATGCCAATTGAGCCACAACCTCTATATAATTATTGAAAAAGATGGTGATAGTGGAATATGAGAGTGGGCTCGAGTCCTTAATGTATACCGAGCAGTTCACATTTAAAATGCTTCAATATGTTATGTTTGTTCCCAATGAGAATGTGCGGCCCCTGCCTCAAGGTGTTCCCATGACTACTATAACCACCATGTGGTGTGTAATTTCCCAACTCCACGTATTGTGGGTAAATCAAGATTTATTGCTTGATTTTACGAAAAATCCTAAAACCTAAATTTTCTAAATTTTAAATTATCAAATATAAAAAAACCTTGAAATCTAAACCATAAAACCTAACATTTTTAAATTTTAAATTATCAAAACTAAAAAACCCTAAATCTAAACCTAAATTTGTGTTAATGAAATATTGATTTTTTGTTGCAATAGGATGATTTGAGAGTGATGTATTGTTTAGAATGTATTAGACAAAATAACATATCAAAATCAAAATAAAAGAACATTACAACACATACAAAAAACTTTAGGATATTCTTATGGCCATAATTTTTATGTATATTGTTGAACGTTATCAATTAGGAAAAAATAATGTTCTTATAAAGAGAAATATGGGTGCGTTTAGTGTAGCCACTTAATCAACAAGGACAAATGAATCTCTTTTATCTCTATCATAAAATTGAAGAGATGTCAACATTTAAATCTCTTTATTTTTACGATTGTTATGGTATTTCACCAAATATATAAGTGTATATATATACTTCCTCATTTTGCATACATGTCCATAGAGGTGCTCTTAACGTTGTCCTGCAAAATAAACTTTTTATTTTTTTGTGATGTCTTTACACACCTATTCTAAAAAGTTGTCGTTTGGACACAAGTCGGGGCAAATAAAGTTGTCAATCTTTTGGCACAAAATAGGGTGTAGAATAAAATAAGCCCTTATATTAAACCAAGATAAACATTTTATATGTGAAGATAAAGGTTCCATTTTTGTTGAAGAACGGAACATGTTGAAAGCATATGATATAATATGATGTATGTAATATATCTGTATTTTGATGCAGTGCTCCATGATTCCTTCAATTTGACCGAACAGCCAACTTTAGGATCAATGAAGTAATCAAAACTAAAATAATTACAAATTTAGTTGTAAACTACTTGTAAATTTGTGGAATCGTATCTCTTCCTTGAATATTTGAAATATGATATTCATTTTTACATAAATGTATATATTTAAGTTATAATAATATACATAAATATGTATTAAAACTTGTAAAATAAATGAAGATTATCTTTTATAATTTTATCAGTATTATATTAGTAATATTTGCTTTGCATAATTTGAAAGCCATTACCAAAAACTTACAGTTGCTAAAAAAGTTATTTGAGGGTTATAGGCGGCCATCAATTTTAAATCATTGTTGTTCTATTTTACACCTTAGTCCCCAATGTCAGTGGCATGCACACGCTCAAGAAAACACCACCTAAACCTTATAAACGCAACATCCTCATGTTAGCATATTACACAAGGTTAAACTTGTGAGCTAACTCAATGTGCACGAGAAGACCGAGTTCCTATCAATTTTATATGCACCATGAAAGCTTATAAAAATACTAATGAATGTAAGGAATTCCTATAAACATCCTCACATAAGTAACTAAATGGTAAATAATGAATCAAATTTTAGAAAACATAATATATTACAATCATAATGTTTAGTACATGAATGGAATCAAACACGATGCAGTTATCAACTCAAAATTGTCAGAACTTAATATGAAGCATTAGAAAACTATTTATACTAGTGGTGCATTTCCCTTCACCAATTAATCAATACTTTCATGGCTACCAACAATGGCTTACATTATACGTCATATAGCTTCAAGCTTGGCGTACATGCCCCAAAAGCTTCTATCCTCTTATGGCATGTGTCATGTGCCCTTGTTAATCTCCTTCTTAACTATCACACTATCCCTTGTTTTGCATTGTGACAAGTTTTCAAATCTATTCCATAGCATGATTTTCTTCCCTTAAGAATTATTTTTAACACATTGTTGCACTCTGAAAAATCATTATCCTTGTATACAAGTGCTTCTCAAATGGAATTTTGACTTCTTTTTTATCTTTGTTTCCACCACTAGGAGTCTTGTATACCAGATGGGCTAACCATAAAGAGCACGCAAAAACCGATGTGTCTCTTTACGAGCCCACCACCAACGCTAACGACCAAACGGAGTCAACAAAGCATTATTTCTATCAGCTCCCATTCCATGTCAGCACGAGACTTGCAGGGCATCATGAACTACAATGTTGGGTGTTCCAACGTGGCAAGGGATGGTCATGTTCATCATGTTTCTTTAAATTTTCGCATTATCTGTGGGAATCATGCACAGTGTTAGTTCCAACATATTTTATCTCTCTCCCCACAACAAATACAAAACCCAGTAGAAGATAAAGCCATTATAAATTAAATCATGGGTAGAACAGGTATCCACTGCCAAAGGATCTCATTGCCCACAGAATTGATGTGGTTAAACCCTCACCTGTTGGTGCCACGATTCCACTCCATCAATAAGTACAACATCCTTACTGTGAATCGATTGGGCGGGATTTATGCTTTGTTTTTTCATCTACCATGCTTTTTTGTTTGACCTATCAGCATCTTCAAATCTATCAAGCCATATTAAATTATCATCTAATACCATTCACATGTAAATTTGGGATTCAAGTAAAATGCTCTTTTACTTGGCATGAATGTGCTTTACGTACAAGGGGGTTCTATATAGGTGAAGGATGAGTTTTGTAAGATGGGGATTGAATTGGGATTGATTTTGTATGTTAATGATAATTTCTCTTTTTTGAATAGAAATATAATCAATTTTTTTATTTAAGATTTATATTATTATTCATTGTAATTTGTTTTATATTGACATCACTTCTATATAAGCTATGACTGTAGATTTCTTAAATCTTGTACATTTTTAAATGACATAAATTTCAATAACAAATATGCCTCAAAAGGAACAATAAAAAATTTGTTTTTGGTTTGTTGTAGTCGATTAATCACGTCATCATTGAAGTTGTTTATAAGAAAATGTTTGGACATACAATACATTTACAATGTCAACATTTGTGTTTGGAATTTGAACGCTATATTGTTGTGTAGTGCTCTATTTTCATGACAAATATTTGACAAAATGCGTGGAAGGATTAGACTGACAAATATTTGCATCAATGAATGGTTTCGCCAGTTAAGTGGATTTTGTCCTTATAACTATCAGAGATAGCTATGAAATAGAGGTAAGTTGCGGATCAAAACTTGATTAACCTTTCACCTTAAGGGTCTCAAATGCTTCCTAAAAAATTTCGAGGTTTGATCCAAGCTAAAGACTCCAATTTCTATTTTCACCCAAAACCCTTACTGTAGCACTGCAGCTAGCCTGAGAGTTATCAAAACTTCCTAACATGCATTGGATGTAATTCCAAAACCAACCCTTTGGTCCACAAGTCTTTTATTTCACCTCCTTTGATCTTGAGCTACCAAATATACTTCATGCATTGAGTATATGCTAAGTAATTAGTTGTCACAGGTCTGGGACATTAGGGTTTCACTCAACCTATACACAGTATTATACCAAAGATAGAGTTTAAAGCAAAAGTTCACAACTCACCTTATTCATGGAGTTTAAACTTCTTAAATATGATATTCATGCACTCCTTGACCAAGTCTAATATACACACACCTTGCAAATACATGAATAAACTCTTATTTCCATTGTTAGGAATTTAGCAATTGTTTTTTCTTAATAAATTCAACACGCAAATGAAAGAGAAATATATGCAAGTCTTAAAATGTCATTCTAATAAGATTCTACCTTGAAATCACTGAAATATGAGTTCCTCAATAAATCTTCATTCATCAAGATGATGAGCCCAAAGAAAATCCTACAGATTCTTGATATTTTCTGAGAGATTTTGATCAATGTGCAGGAATTGAATCTAGATTTTACCATCAACGTTGCCTCTTATATAATCCTTGAATTTTGTTCCAGTCATCCTAGAATAGGGGAGAATCAGGTGAGACCAATCTTCCTTGTTCTTGAGCAGAGAGGTAAAGATCCATTTTTCCTCCCAAAAGGAGATGTCTTTACCATCACTAAGATTCTAGTTGTTTCCCCTAATCAACAGTTGTCTAGAATTAACTAGAGAATTCCAGAATTGTTAAAGACACCCTAGATGAGATCATTTTGGAAGATTCCTTGGAAGGATATTATTCAGTGTAAATTGGTTACAATACGCTTTCTGCAAATCATCCTTTATCCATTGAGTGGAATAATATATGGTGTAGACACCAAAATTGGTTCAAACTCCCCTTAGTCCCTTGTCAAGTAACCAGCTCAAGCATACTCATCTAACCATGGCCCCCTCCACCCCAAATTAATATTAATTTAATTTAATTAATAGCCATCCTCACAATATTTATTACTTAATTATTTTAATTAAGCTAATTTCCACCTCACACAGCCACCTCAACCTAGACCTATTCTTAGCATGTTTCCATAACTAACAATAACTAAGTCTTACTTTCCTTAATGAGCTAAGATTTGGTCTAACCCTAAAATCAATCCCTAAAATATCTCTAACCACATTCCCGCTCATTAGAAGGGAAGTTTTCATTCTAATCCGTGAGAATAAACTAACTGGGCCTAAGAAATTAGAAATATCTTCCCATTTTAATAAACCTAGGGAATCCCACCTTAACCGACGTCATTTGACCCAAAACCCCAATCATCGGTTACCATTTATTCACCCAAACAACCTTGTTTTTGGGTTGGCACATTCTAAGAGCAAGGAAAGGAGATCAGAGCTGCATGCAAGAAAAACAAGCATCCTTTTATGCATCTAGAAATCTAGAGCCATCACTAGGATCAATCATAGAGCCATTGCATTCATAGGAGCACTCTGGGAAATCACCGTTATAGGACCATACATGTATTCTCCGATCAACCACCTCCACCTCTCAGCCATCAAATCCTTAACATAATAAGTATGGCCGTAACCAGTACGGTTTATTTCAATTAGTAATCTTTATTACTCCAGTTATTAATCTATTCTTTGCATGCTTATTGCTTCATCACCCACTTGCATGTGAACTCAAATATCCCTTCACCCATATCACTAAATCACCTATCCTCCCTTTTTGTATACTTTTGAGCATAGCTAAGACCTCTACAAACCTCCTCATTCACTCTCCTAAACTTTATTTGATATTAGATCACCCTTGCCATTTAATCTATTTGAGTTTCTTTTACCTCGACTATATTGACACCAGTCGTCGGTTCTACCTAAACTGGCATCGGTCACATTTAGCTAACGTGGTCTTTATGTTTTACACCTTGACCAAGAACAACCCAACAATCACCCTACCAGTTGACCTGAATAACCTAGAATTATACCTTGACCAGTCCCAGTACCTTGACAGACACCTCACCTCTCAGATCCAACTATAGCCTAGCCTGTTATGATTGAATTTACTTATTGTACTTGAATGAGATACCTAAATCATATCAAATACAGTAGGAATCTATTTATTTCTCACATTAACTTGTTTTAAAATAGTGGATTGATAACCATCTAGGAAGTATCACACTTCCTAGAACTAGCATACGGTAGGCAGTCTATTGTCATATATCATTTAACTATCTTTTTGTGGTCTTTTTTTCTATTATAGGTAGTTCCTCCTAGCCAAAAGGAAGATCTCACATTCAACTATGGATCAAGAATTCATAACATGCAAAAAAACTATCAATTGACCAACATTTAACAGGTATTCCTCCTTGGCCCTTACCCTTATCTTGTTTCCTCATTTCGAAAAGGTGAAGAAAACGGTAAAACATTTTGGCACACCCGGTGCGACCCATCAGGGGTTATTTTGCATTTATTCATTCCTAGGTGAAATTTGTGTGTTTGGTTCCCTTTGCAAAGCTTCCACATTAATTTTCTTTATTGGAATCATTCTCCTTCTTTCTATTATCTAAAAAAAATCATAGTTTTGGTGCTTTAAAAAGAACACACCTTCCTTTATTTTTCCTTGCATTAGTGAAAGAGCATCCCTCTTCCTGTTCATCTCTTGTTACATCAAATATTACACTTCGATTTGGGTATAAAATAATTGCATTGCATTATGATTTGTTGCATTAGTATCTCACATTAAAACTAAGGGCAACCTATATGCTGGAAGACATGCCCAGCTAATGGTTGACACAAAGAATCATAAAAAGAACATATTTCTCTCTCTCTCTCTCTCTCTCTCTCTCTCTCTCCATATTTTACCAAACTTACACAAAATCAAAATATACACATCTTTCTTAAACAACATCTTACCTAAGAACATCTATTAGTGATCACATGATCCGGTTGGCAGGTATTGCTCAGCTCGTTGCCTCTATTGATTCATCATCTCAAAGGACGGCCCGCCACCCACCATAACATACCTGAAACCTCTCCTTTTAGATATCCTTCTTCGTAGAATGCCTTCCCAACCAAAAAATTCTTTTCTAAATACACACAGTTAGTCCTAAATAGCACAAGCTAAACAAACATAAGAAAATCACTGTTAGGATCATGATTTTTCTTAGCATTCTTCTTGGCTTGTGTTTTGAGGTGTGAGACTATGAATCTCCATTTTTATTCTTCCTTGCACACTCCACCATCATAGTTGGAGTATTTTGACTTTGACTGAGTGTGCCATGGACCCATCTTCTCATTCTCAGGCTTCTGAGTTTGATTTTTCACTTAATTTAATTCACAAAACCAATTTGCTTCATTCCTTTCTAATTTCATTGTCATCAACGTCGCTGTTCACAGCTGACCATCATCAGTTAAACCACAACTGATGTCAGCTTCTGGATTTCTAGTTACTTTAACTAGAATAGCTTTCATCACTTCTTTTGTTATATTTTTCGCCCTTAGGGCATCATCATATTTTTCCCCTGTTGATACTTACTGTCATACACAGTTTTCCTAGATACACATCCAACATTCTTGTTTCATTTTTTTAAGACTGGTTTCTTCCACAATGACCAGTATTGGTTTCAGAAACTATCATCAGTGTTCCCCCAACCATCACCAGTTATCTTGACCATCATCAATTTTCCCATAACCATAAACGGTCAACTTGACCATTGTCAGTTACCTGTGTTGGATTTTAAAAATCTAGACATTGACCAGATTCACCTCTCGGACCCCATTATTATCTCTGTTTATTATTTTTTGTGTCATCTACAGAATACAATCTTACCAGGTCAGTGCTTGTTCACATGCTGTTGACTTACAGCCAGACTAATGCCCTCATATTTGATGCTAGTCATCAACCACTCCTACCTATTCCCTCACCACCTTCTTTCCTTTCACCCATGGATCCAACCTTACCTGCCACCATTGCTGGCAAGCGATAAATATTTTACATGACTTCTTGATTAGAATCCTGTGGCCTTATAGTTCTACCTTTCCCACTCTTCTACCCGAGACTCCTCTGGTTAGTTAAGATATGACATGTATGTATTAATCTCTCCTGCCCTTATTCTTACTACTGCATCAGCCCCTAATAATGTGGCATTACTGTCACCTACTTCACCCCCTCTAGTTTCACAGCTAGGACACATACTTTCCATAACTGCTACGTCTATAGTTTCCCTTGCACCTATCATATATGTTTTCCCCTCTTCAACCACCCAAACCATAACACAATCTGCATCCATTGTATCAAAAATACACATTACAGCACAACTTCCCATGATGTCGGTGACCATTGCTCCATTCCAGAATCACATCCTCTCCATCCCATAAACATTGCCCCTAATCACTACCAGCGTCATGATGACCATCTCACCTATATACACCTACTATCAACAACCCCCTATCTCGTCTGTCACCCATTCTGGATATATACCTTTTTATGTCGATTCCTTATTCTCAACCTCCCTATTAAGTTCAGTGTCTGCATCCTTATACCACAGGAGGTGTCCCTCCATCACAACCTACCAATGACCTCATCAAGTTGATGATGGAAAAGATGTAGACACTAGAAGCATCGGTTTCTAGCTCACGCAATTCCCTCACCTATGATGAAATTTGTAATAATCCTATTCACCTATCCATTCCCATTTGACCATACCCCGTACATTAAGAAATGCCAAAATTCAATTGTTTCAATAACAAAGAAGATCCGCAACAACATTTTCATTCATTTAAACATGGGTGTTACCTAATTTCCCATGATGACACTTTACTTTTGAGGACTTTCCCAATGTCCCTGACAGGACCTGCATTGGATTGGTACAGTGGACTACTAAGACACTCCATTTACTCATTTAATCAAGTAGCCCAAGCCTTCCTAAATCACTTCTCCATCAACATTGTTAAGAAGGTTACCATGACATATCTTTATTCCACACTACAGTATGATGATGAGTCTATCTTTGACTTCATTGCTCGCTAGCGCAGCCTCATTAACCAGCTCACATTCCACTTACCCCAAACTAAGCTTATAGAACTATTTACTCGAGCATGTGCTAGACATATCTCACCAACCCTGCAGGTGCAAAATTTTCACACCTTTGACGAAGGCATTCACCATGGTACGGAAATTGGAAATTTTTTCTATCGAAGAAAAGAAGATTAAACTTTTTAACAAGAACATTGCGTTCAAATCAAATGATACTTCTTTATCTTCAAAACCCCAAAACATCTATTCAAATCTTAAAGGGTCTCATAATGCTGTAGTTCTCAAGGTTGGTCCCCCTCATCAATAAAACCTTTCCAAACCCCCTTCTAATCTCTCTCTTGTCCAAGCTTTCCAGTTTAGATGAGAATAGTGAAAGTACACTTTCCTATGAGAATCTTATTCTTCCATTTTGGAAAATCTTGTTAAAGCTGGTGCCATTATCCTTCCACCTATAAAACCACATACTGATTTTGACCCTGAGTGACCCATGCTTGCATGGTATAAGGAACATGAATTTTGTAACTATCATCGTGTCAAAGGTCACAACGATAATAACTGCATCACCTTCAAGAATATCATCCAAGAAATGATAGACAATGAAGATCTAGTCTTGGATAGCCCGAATGCACCATCTAACCAAAACCTGCATATCTTCAAGAATACATTCCCTAATCATGCCCCATCTTCCAACCAAGTTGGTAATACCTCAAAAAATGATAGCAATGTCCATAAGGTCCACGCTTTTTTCAATGATATACAAATTGTTTCCCAATTTCCTCATATTCCTTCCATAGATGAAATCTTATCCCGCACTCCCCTACATACACCATAATCTATTTTATCTACTCCTCTACCCATAGAGGAACCCCCTTTATGTTCCCCTCACCTGTGGATGAGCCTATAATTAGCATGCCTCCTTTGACCACTCAAAATTATGAGCAGTTGGCAGTGGTACCTCTCCTACTCATAGAAGATGCAGGTCCACCGCTTATACCAATGCAAAGAGAGCCCACTTCGGCTAGCCCATCCTCTCCTCTACACATGGAGGATACTATAGAAGTACCACCACCTGTAGATGATCATTCACCATCAGACCTTCCAGATCCCATTAATCTACCTTCAGCTCTCTTACCCATAGAGTCCGAGGCTAGCTATTTCATTGTATCTCAAACACATTTTATAGGGATTTCCACTCTATCCACGTCATCTCTGATTATAATAGTACCAATCTCATGCTTGGCCGATCACCTGGACTATGTCGATAGAGCTTTAATTTGGGGGCATCTTCTACTTCCTATTTCAACACAAATGAAGTTGTCACTCGTTGACACCTCCACTATCTATCCAAAAGTGTTTCGAGAAACCAAACCAAACACAACCACAACTATTTCAATACCTTCCACAGCACCACTCATGGCCCAACTCACACCTCCTCCCATATCCCAATATGAATCTAAGCCCAAACCCATGCCTATATCATATCCCTTGCCTTAACCTATCACTACTTTAGGGGTCATACCTACAGCTAGCCTTACTCACCCACCCATCAAATTAGAATTAGCTACATCTTCCAAAACTTACACTAAACTTAACTCAGACCCTAAAAAGAAGATCTAATCTCCTATATCTCATACCCTAACCTTACCAACCACACCCTTATCACCTTCACCCCTTCCGTCCATCGTGGGACCTCACCCCTCGACCCTGGGTAAGAAACCCCCATCCACTGGTAAACCAAGAATGCAGCAACCCATTTCCCCATCACAGACCTATAATATACCCAAGTGACCCACACAACCTCCACCCTCACCCGTAACCTTCTTACCACCCATACCTCCAATATCGTTAATAACTTCTTCACTACCCATGACACTTCCTTCTTTTTCACTCACGCCTCCTGCAAAACCCGCACCACCTACCTCCACAACACCTCGGTTACCCCCATGGGTAACCCGCCCTCTTTCACCATCTATTTTTCCCTCCACATCTTGTGCGCCCGTATCACCTTTACCCAAAAAGATGCAACCTAAAGCTAAAAATCCGCTACCCTCCAATAAGGTAGTTAAACCAACCACACCTTCTATTGCCGGTTCATCTACCATGCCCCTACCCAAGCAGATACGACTAACACCTAAGACCACACCACACACCAAACTAGTAGCCCAACCTACTCCCCCTCTTTTAAATACTCTTCCTCCATAGTCAGTTGCACCTATACCCAAACCCACATTCACCTCCCATTGTGATCCATTAGCAAGATTCTACACCAAAATCCTAACCAACCAAGATTGGCACACATGCCCCAAAAGCTTCTATCCTCTTATGGCATGTGTCATGTGTCCTCGTTAATCTCCTTCTTAACTATCACTCTATCCCTTGTTTTGCATTGTGACAAGTTTTCAAATCTATTCCATAGCATGATTTTCTTCCCTTAAGAATTGTTGTTAACACATTGTTGCACTCTGAAAAATCCTTATCCTTGTATACAAGTGCTTCCCAAATGGAATTTTGACTTCTTTTTTAATCTTTGTTTCCACCACTAGGAGTCTTGTATACCAGATGGGCTGACTGTAAAGAGCACGCACAAACCGATGTGGCTCTTTACGACCCCACCACCAATGCTAACGACCAAATGGAGTCAACAAAGCATTGTTTATGTCAGCTCCCATTCCACGTCGACGCGGGAACCACAGGGCATCATGAACTACAGTGTTGGGTGTTCCAACATGGCAAGAGATGGTCATGTCATCATTTTTTAAAAGACTTATATACTCAGGTAGGCGCAAGTCTTTTATGTCACAGGACATCGATCTCATTCCAAAAAGTCAAATTTTGTGAAAATCGGAGCTCGAGGTCAAAATTTATGGCCGTTTGAAGTTCGGGGTCTGATTTGCATTGTTTTCCCTTGCATGCGGCTATATCGGGTATTTCGGGTCTTGGTGTCCCAGATGTATCTTGTGTGACTTGGGCTAAAAATCTCCACTTCACGCGCACCACACTTGACCCGCTTTGCAAATTGGGCGGGTCGGCTTTTCAGGGAACTCATGTCCCGCGTGTACAGCCTTTGACTAGGTCGTGAGGGCCGTTGAATCCTACTCCATCCCTTTGTAGTCGGCCATCTCGGCATTTCGGAGCCCGCGCATCCCAACGTCCTGCAGACTGTCTGAGACAAAAATACCCGATTTTTCCGATTTGAACTACCTACAACAATTTCGGCAATGTCGGCTTTGGTTGTCCCGACGTCCCGTGTGCGGCCTGGGACAAAAATATCTTATTTTTCCACAATAGACTAGCATAAGCCAAATTTTTGGATTTTTTCCATTTTTTCTGACTCCAAAGGGACCTTCAAAACCTGATTTCTTCGCCTTTTACCATTTATGCCTGCCTGAGCCTGAGGAAATGGTACAGGTTATCAAAATTACCTTGAGGGGTGGATTTTGGATAACAATACCTTAACATAAATAAGTAGAAAATCCCATTATTGACCAAAACACATGTTGCTCATATATTAATTAGTAGTTACACAAGTACATCATGTTGTTCAGGTGACTTTCATATTCATACTAAGTTAACAATAAGATTTTTGATCTATATAAGATACAAGGATTTAACTACTCCACCTTTCTTGATACTTACTAATAACCCTCTCTACTTATCAATATATCTCTTTTCTTATTACCCTATATAGAGAATTTATACTAGGGGGGAGTTGCCCTTCACTAGTCTTCAAAAAGCTAATAATAACCCATGAGTTACAACTGTAAGTTTAACTAGTACATCCATGTAGTGGCTAAAGATAGCCACTTTCTGCCATACCCCTACTCTACATGGTGACACTCCTAGAAGATTTCCACTTATCCATAGCCAAGTTCCAATTTTATCAAGTCTTATGTCAACTTCATGTAAGTGATCCAAACTACAACTTGAGGTCTATCCTTGGAGTCGTGTCTATCTTTATCCTTCTATACCATGCATTTCCTTCATAATTTTTAGGTGTTTCTCTTTCCTTGCATGGCATTTAGTTCCTTTCTCAAGTGATTTTCCCTTATCTTGATTTCCTATGCACCTAATTTTTCTATTCACACACGCTTATTTCCTTATTTTCTACTACGCATATCCTCCACAAAGTTCTGCACATCCTTCCAAAGAAAAGTGGTTCAAGAATAAAGAATTCTTAGTCCTAACATGACTTAAATAATAAAGAATATAAAATTATAGGTCTAATAAATTTATTATTTTTTGGTTGAGTTAAATATATGTATAGTCTCCTTCATTTCTCATCATTTTTTATTATTATGGATCTTAAGCATTTTTACACCTTTGATAGTCAAGATGAGATGTTCCATGCATCTATTTTAATGGAAAGGTAACTTAAGGTAAGTATACTTCATTTGGTTTAGTACTCATTTATTACTTGATTTACAATTCTTTCCTTTGATTTTGATGTACATCATGTTTCTTTCCCAAAGACCATCCTATGTTAAACTATTGTAACATGAGAATATTTTTAGTCAGGTCATGTGTATACACCTTATTTTCCACTCTTACTAATAATTTCCCTCTATAGGTTATTAGCACATTGATCTCCTTAAGTACATTCCTTAAGGGATGTATTGGGAGTGGGGTTGGGATGATTGATAGTACCTAGTAGATATTCTTTGTGGCAATAGTATTATCCCTCCAAAGTGTGACTTCCTAATTACACTTTACAACTACTTTATATCCTCATTATTACCACCTTCACATAGTATTCCTGTATAACCTTCAAACCACATGTCATATCAACTTCACACATACTCCTAGTATTTACTCTACCTCCATTCTCCCTATCCCATTTTACCTTTTATGAATTATTTTTGGTTTCGTGGTCGATATTATCTAGTATAATCATTTTTCCATAAGACTACATCAATCATGGTTGATGTCATCTCCTAAGTAATAAAACGACTTTAGGTTATATTCCCATATTTATAGGTATCATTTTCGTCATTTCTCTATATCATTGTCACATAGTTTGAACTAAATTCACTCATAAAGATGCCCTTAAATTTTAAGAGTTTTATGGTGTAGTGGAGCTTATACATGAAAGTATACTTTGGAGCATTAGGTTGCTATGAGCAACAAGAATAGGATTTGTATCAAAAATATCTATTTTTGGATTCTCCAACGTTGGTCTACTTAGGTATTATAATTATCCCTCTTGTGATCCACCTACAACAACTCTCTCACATAGTGCTACTAACCCTGGATGGGGTGAATGCACCAATAGTTCCTTCATAACAGTAAGTATCTCTAACCCTTCTCTTTCATGTATGCTAATATTATTGATTATTATTGATGCACCATGTATTATACTAGGATAGTGTAAAATATATTGATCTATTACATTATCTCTTAAATCTAATGCTTAACCACTAAAAGGTATTACAATTCGTAGTCTAAAATTAGCTTTTTCTTATTACGTTACTCTTAAAACCTTATTATTGTAGTAAGAACCCACCACCATATCTTAGAGAGATGATTTTAAATCTTATGCCTTTGATATGAATTTGAATTATTCTCTTCTAGATCCATGACTATTACACCCCTATGCATTATCCTTGTCTTATGTGTTGGCCCTAAAATGGTCCTCTACTTATATTTTAATATATTTTATTGAAAAGAGGGAGGACAAACAAGTATATAAACCATATTAGTTAACATAAATGTTCTACAAAAATTCATTGTATGACAATATGAATTTAAGAAAAACAAAAATTCTATGATGTTCAATTTCCTAACCATAGTCCAAAAAAGAAAGTGTGTACACATAGTAATTCCCCATGATCATTTATTATTAGTTGATGATTTCATAATTTTCTTATACTTGTCAATTATTGGTGTAAATTATCCATTTTCTATATCCCTTGAATCACATCTTAACCTAAACACTTGCTACCTTCTTCTCCTTTCACATTTTGGCCCTTTTTCTAAAATGAGTATGCATTCGTGGGATATTCCTAGATCATGTGAATGTTCTTGGAATATTTTTGTGGCCTATTTTGGTTAGATATTTTTCACTTATTAGTCCCTCCTTTTTCCCTTTTTGATTATTAGAGTTTAGTTTAGGCGTCAACAAGGTCCTAACTTGAATTCAGTTTGTTTATAAATACATAGGATTTCTAAGTCATTTATAAATAAGAAATAATAAGAACATTGGGCACTATACAAAGAAATTATTGAACACTTGAAAACATTCAATAAGAAATAAAACACTTAATATGTACCACATTAATTGAAAGCACAAGCTTATATTTAGACACACACCACAACACTAGTATGCTAGTTATTGGAGTTTTGCCAATCATTGAGGTTTGTTGTTTTTAATAATTGTATTGTTTATTAGCCTAAATAATCTTAAAATAGTTATATTATTATCTAATTTATTGTAATTCACAATGCCCCTTTTGTTTTCACTAAATTTTTAGATATTATCACCAAATTTGGAAAAGAAAAATATTTTTTATTTGACAAGTGATCAAAGCAAAAGTGTGGAAATCTAGGCAAGGTTTTTAAAGACAAATGTAAACGAGTTTGGAATTTTATTCATTTTTTCCAAAATATTTGTTATTTGGGAATAAAGAATTGTATATCCAACTGGGTCGCATGGGCGGCAACTGATATGATATGGGATACTTATTCCATCTGAACCATAAATATAGGGTGATGTATATATCGCGATAGGTTAGATAGGACTAGACGAGATATCTATTCTTTATTGTATATATATGCGACATGCCCAATAGGCGAGCATTTTATTTTCAAGTGGATGTAGTTTTGTTCTCAAAACCAATATATGCATGGGTTGGGGCCCATATCTATATGGGGGATATATATAAGTGGGTCATTTGGAAATTAAATTCGAGGAGGGGGAGGAGGCCCATATAGTTAGTAGGCTTGCCCCTACCATACCCTATATATTTATCTAAGCCCCTTTACTTTTATGTGTGTGGTGGGGGGGGTGAGTGATAGTTACACCGAGAGGCGCCTTAAAATGGCAGGGAAGGTTGTAATGGAGTGCATTGTTCACTTTTATTCTTGACATTAATTTTTTTGATGAATAGGACATTATATTATATTAGCGAGTAAAATGATACAAGATTATTCACAAAAAAATAGGGCGATATGGAATAACGCCCCAAAGCCACAAGTTTAAACTAGGAAAACAAAAAACCTAGGAGGACATCCGATTACAAAAACGTCACAAGACATAAGCAAAATAAGTTAAGTCATCACTGTGAATTGTTGACCAATAGGGCCAGATCTTGATCATGCCAATTAGAGCCAGGTAGGTCTTTTCCGTTATCTGGCATGTCCCAACCAGAGTCGAGTTGGCTTCCTTCTTTTTTGTCTTCAACAGTTGCCCGAGTGGACGAAATGGCAAGATTCATAAATTTGACTTCTATTAGACTCAAATAATTTTGTTTCTTTTTTCTTGGAGAAGTCAATAAAAAAATAGGAATATCTTGGCCATGTAGTAATGTTTGGGTCTTTTTTTCTTGAATAAATATTTTTGAGACTGACACAATCATGTAGTTAAATGATTCTATTTGCCACAAATCAATCAACGGGATATTGATAGAGAATTTAATGAAGTTGTTGATTTAATAGGTATGTAAAAAATCAAACCTAAAAACCTTGAAATTGATATCTCTCTATGTATTTTTAGATAGATGTATTTAAGATATCTATACTAGTTAAATTCTGCCTCATATGCTTCTTGACTTGACTTATTCTTCTGTAGCATGGACTCATTCATTGGTGGATTGATGAGAATGTACTGAATAGGGACATCTTCCTCACTTGTGCATTCAACTAGTGATGTTTATTCCTCCTTGACTTCCTCTCTATTTTGTTGGTGCATGCAACCATTAGAAGTCAATAAACTATCATTTTCTTCCTTCCATGGGCTTCTCCCTCTCAGCTTCTTGCAACTCTGATTGCTCTTCTTAAACCTTTTTTTCAGCTTTTCTAATCGTAACACCACAGTTTGAATTAGATCTATCTTTTCTTCCGTTCTTACCCAGTGCAAGAACTTTTCTCAAAAAGACATTGGTCGATTAGTTATTATCCTCATGATTCACAGGCTGAGAAGAACCTGCTCTATCTCTTACCCTACAGGATGGCAAGATCCGTGCTCTGATACCACTGTAATCTCCCTTATTAAACAAAATCATTGCAGATCTGGAAATCACTAAACCCTTATGCAGAAATTAAGATCTTTCTTTAATTCTTTAAACTTGTGAAGAATTAAAAACTTCAGGAAACATTTGTAAATAAGAATGCCCCTCTTTAATTCAGACAAAAAGCTCAGATCTGATTTTATTATATTATTTTCAGGCTAGAAATTAATTCAAACACAACCACTTATTACAATGCCAAAAAACACACACAACACAACTGACTGAACCTGAGGTGATTTCAACATTGAAATCTTCTAATAACACTTAAGACTCCTTATTACAAATTCAATCCAATTTTGGAGGGAAACCACTCCTTATTGAGCTATTACAAATAAATTGAAGCCATGGTGAGCTTCTTATTACTAAAAGGACTCTATTCCTACACCATTTTATGGTTAAATCGTGGATGATGCTTCTGCATCACTTGTTCATGTAATTGGCGCTCAAGAATAGGTTGTCGGAAAAAGTTGGTCGGTTGTATTAGAACTGGTTGTGAACATCATGCTTGTCTAGGTTGAATAGTGAGTTGTCATGTATATACGATGTGCTATACCATAGGTTGCATAGGATACTTATAGGACACACTTTGTGCTATGATTACCTTATTGTATGTGTACCTCAAACATCTATGTAATGTGGGGGGAATGGCTCACATCTTATCTATCTATCTATCCATGGGTGCCCAAGCGTTGTTTTACATGTCGTTTGTTGGAAAAACTAGGAACCATGAAGCTATCCTCTTAGCTCCAACTTATAATGGTAAGACTATGCCTCGCAGTAGGTTTTGATATTACCTGTCAAAGCCTTTTATTGTGGCAGTTGTACCGAATAGTCTTTAGATGTATATCTAAGGCTACAAAAAAGTTTCACTGTACATACTTGATCCATTGTCAGAATGCTTTGTATAAACTTTGTAGTCAAAAACTCATAGGTCAATGTAATTTCAGTATTTTAGAATCATCATCCATTGTGTTTTGTAAGTCATTCATAGGTCAATAAAGGGTCCCCATCATCAATATGTAGAAATTCGATTAATCATAGGTCATGTTAATCCTGCATTTGATATGATACCAATGAGGCCGTCGATGGGATGTGAATCAACAAAACATGAATTTGTAGGAGGTGTTGCATGGTAAGCCACATATACCTTGTTATAACGATCCTTAAACATCTTCAGGCATGCGTTGGGTTGTGTAACCTCTTCATTGATAGATGTACCTTGGACTTGGATAGTTTTGTCATCAATGAGATCTTGAATTTTATGCTGTAATTTAAAACATTATTATTCGTGTGTATGACATATCGCGGATAATGATTCTTGGCTTAAAGGGTTGGACATAAGGCGACGAGATTACATCCAAGCAACCTATTGAGTAACTTATGAGGGGTTTCAATTGAATATGTGAATTGTCTCCATTGAGGAGTAGTAAGGATATGTTCTTGATTGTGCGGATTGTGGCTTTATGTTGAAACTTTTTTTGTTGGGAGATCTTCCCCACCCTAGTATGTTAGCTACAAGGAGCTTATGTTGAAACTTATTTTTGTTGGGAGATCTGGTCCCACCCTTGAGTATGTTAGCTACAAGGAGCTTAGTCTCGTAAATCTTAACCAGTTAGAAAAGGTCGTTGAAGGCTAACAGGGAGCTTGTTCTTGTAAACCTTAACTATTTGGCAAAGGCAATTGAAGGATGAATAGTTGGAAAACTTGACCTTTTTCTTCAGCTTTGGAACTAGACTCTCGATGAATTCTTCTTTTTATTCGTCTTCATCAATGTGTTTAGGACATTGAGATAGCATCGTTTATTATCGAAGCACATAGTCCCCAATGTATTCATTGGGTCCTTGTTTAAATTGAGCAATTTGGACTCGTTAATTAATATTGATGGCCGATCAAATTAGGAATTTTTCATCTAGGCATTGGAATGAATGGATAGGCCCTTTTCGAAATCGTAGAACCATGTTACTGTATACTCCTTTAGGCTTTGTGGAAAAATATCGACCATTAATTTGTTAATTTGTCATTGCCCGCATAATCCATACATGCAACGACAAATGCTCAAAGACGTGAATATTAGTCTTACCCTCAAATAAGCTAAATCTGGGTGAGACAAATGGTGTAGGTAGAGGATAGTTGAGAATCTCATAAGCTAAATAGTTATGCAATAAATCAATAGAGCTTGTTGTAGCATGTAACTTGTTAGCACCTTATTTTATAGCGAGTAGTTGGGCTTGTTCGTTTTGAAATTGTTGGGTGTATGCATCTAAGGAAAGATTTGTAACATGCATAAAAGCATGAACCATGTTAATGTATACTCCTTTAGGCTTTGTGGAAAAATATCGACCATTAATTTGTTAATTTGTCATTGCCCGCATAATCCATACATGCAACGACAAATGCTCAAAGACGTGATTAGTCTTACCCTCAAATAAGCTAAATCTGGGTGAGACAAATGGTGTAGGTAGAGGATAGCTGAGAATCTCATAAGCTAAATAGTTATGCAATAAATCAATAGAGCTTGTTGTAGCATGTAACTTGTTAGCACCTTATTTTATAGCGAGTAGTTGAAACGAGCCTTGTTCGTTTCTGACACATTGTTGTTGGGCTTGTTCGTTTTGAAATTGTTGGGTGTATGCATCTAAGGAAAGATTTGTAACATGCATAAAAGCATTAGAATGCATCCCATTGTTGAGGAATGAACCATGTAATGAAGGCATCTCACTAGCATTAGCCGTAGGAAGAGCAACCTGTGTAGGAACAATCGTGGTAGCTTGAGGAAGAACATGTGATGCCCCCATAGCAGTGAAATATCCCTTTTAGGATATCACTCTAAAATTCAGAAATTAATTAAAAATTTGAGGACTGTAATTCTGATTTTTCCAGGACAACAAGGTACAAAAATATAAAAAAAAATTGTATCTTCAAAAATATTCACTTTCAACCATACCCAGAAGCTTTAAAATATGGACAACATTAAACAACTGAGAAACAATTTTTAGTGTCCAGATCTGAATTTTTAATGATGAAAATATGGTTGAAAATTACAACATAGGCAATAACTTTGGAAATAGGAACTGATTACAAACGATAGCCAAAAGATAGATAAATCCAATATCTATCCAATGCATATTCAAGCACAATTTTCCAATGGGTGGAAGGCACCCGAAACTGCTCCCCAAATCTAGAATTGTGTAGATAAAACCATCTAGAAAATAGTTGTTCCAAATATGAACTGAAAATTTGAATATTTAGAAGGACGGGAATATGAAATATCCCCAAATACGAACAAGCTAGGGATATGGGTCTGAAACCCTCACCAAAGAATGCTCTACCAACTAGGGATGGATCTCTCACCACAGAAGTTAGGGATCCTGTAGAATTTGACCTCCATAAGCAATAAACTAAATTATAGAAATAGCTCCAAAATGATTCAATGTCTGAATGAATTACAAAGTCAAAGTCAACTTGCTTTTATAAGCAATCTCGGCTTAGTAGCCACCCACAACCACCAATCACCTACCTTTGCTTGCATTTAATTATTTTTGTAGCTTTGTTTGCTTTCTCACATGGGTCACCATGTTCTCCTAAAGGAAATAAAGTGACTTCTTTTTTCTCATTTTATTTTATCTCCTACGTTATCTTTTTCTTTTCTTTTCTCTTTTATTTTAACTTTATCATTAATAAATTAATATAAAGTGTTCATAATAATATTTTAAGATGCACTTTATGATTATTTTATTATGACCATGATGTAAATTTAAAAATACAAAAATATAGACAATTTTTTATTTATTTACTTTACGAAAAAATATATTAAATAAATTTTTGAGGGCGCCCACTCAAACTATTGCCTAGGGCACTCCCAACCTTTAATTCGGCCCTGCAGAGATTGTAACCAAATGTGCACTTCCAATAGCATGTTAACTTGGATAACTACTCATATTAGTGTAGGTGGGTTAAAAGGTTTAGTGTACTGTTGAGTTTGCTCACTTGGTTTGGCTATTACTCAAAATAAGGTCTACTAAGGAACTAATTCTGTAATAGTCACTAAATTTTTTGATTGAAAAATGTTTTCCTATTAATAATACAATGTTAATTATATAAAAATTGGGTGGAAGGACATTGTATTTCAGTATATTCTCAATTTTAGCTATTCAAGTTTTGGAAAAACTAAATCATACCAAATTGAAGTCATTCATAACATTGAAGCATATTTATATGGTCCAATTGTTAAATAATGTTAATATTGTAATATTTTTCTATTACATAAAGTAAATTTTTTGATTGAAAAATGTTTTTCCTATTAATAATACGATGTTAATTACATAAAAATTGGGTGGAATGAAGTGTATTTGAGTATATTCTCAATTCTAGCTATTCAAGTTTCGGAAAAACAAAACTATACCAAATTAAAGTTTGTAACGATTATATATAAACAGTAAAACGCTTGACAAATCAAAAAGGTTTTAAAGCATCATTTGACAACTGACAACAACACAATCACCAAGGCACATATCTTTATGCAACACTAGTGGAACATGGTAGCCGTGGAGGTGGAGGCATAATGAACTTGTTATTTAATATGAAAAATCACATGAAATGATGTCAATTAACTATTGATAGCTCTATAGTCTCTCCTATGAGAATAGTGCCATTGAGGGAGAATATCATCAAGACATTTTTATCCTCCAATCATAGACCACGAAGGAACTTTGTTCGCCTCCCTAATTAAGTGGTGATCCCGTCTTTCAACGAAGGGAGTGGTTAAAGGCATTCACCTATGTACAAATTAGAATAAAGAACCACGTGTATTCAACACATTGCCACCATTTTTATGCACAAATCAACTAAGTGAACTAGGTACCCCCACTAACATTTAATTTTTCATAGCATGCAATCCTAGATAAGCATGGACAAACAGTGATAATAATAATCACACTACTTTGGTCCAAGCATTCTTAACGACATTTCAGTAGTTTGGCACTACACTACATGACTATTTATTATTCTGCTTCGACGAGAAGAGAGTGACCTCAAGTAAGGGCAACAACCCATGCAATGCATGATCCCAACCTCGTCTTCAATGGCTAAGGGAAAAATCACACCAAAAAATCCATACAACGGAGTGCATGTGAGCATAGATTCAACATGAATGCCAACATGTATTCATATCTACAACCCTTATAATTTTTCTACTTCATCATGTGATGTAATACCATGAGTTTTCAAGAGCTCAATAAAATTAAAATGATCAACATTAACTATTTCTAGTGAAAAAATATAAAAAATGAGGTTTAAGAAGAATTTATGATTTTGGATAAATATAGAAATGACATAACAATACATAATAGAATCGAAATCTTTCATTTGTTAATAGAGAAGGAGAAAAAGTTTTATCAAGAAATTGTCAAGATCCAGTTCTAACAAATGTTGCACAAGTGAGATTTAATTTAACAACTAATTTCATCACATATAAGGATTCAAAAACATCGCACCCATTCTAAAATCCCTCAAGAAAACTAATCTCATTTCTTTTTCATGTTTTCAAGGTTTTGAGGTTTAGAAATATCGGGTTTTGTGTTTTAGATTTGAGTTTTTTAAGTCTCAATTTTCGAGGTTTTGGGTTAGAGGTCATTAACATCAATTTTTCTATTTTCAAGGTTTTTCAGTTCGAAATGCTCAGGTTTTGGGGTATCCTCGTTTTTGGCATTAGGATTTTCAGGTTCAAAGTTTTTCATGCTTTAAGTTTTTTTGTGTTTTCAAGGTTTTTATGTTTGGGAATTTCAAGTTTTGGATTTCAAAATTTTCAATTTTCCAATTTTAAATTCTTAAGGGTTTTCATGTTTTAATTTTTTAGGTTTAAATTTTCGAATTAGATAGTCAAATTTTATATCAATTTGTTTTTCATATTTTCCAGTATTTTGAATTTTGGGTTTGCAGAAATAAAACCAATAATTACACCAAAAATTGTTTCCAAATGGGACTTGTAGCTGACATGCGCTAAAGCAACAAAGGTGGGTGGAGATTTTGCGGTGGTGTCGTTGACAGCCTTGAAACTAAGGTAGTTTCATATTTTCATGTTGGTACGTCTGTGTTACTGTTTAGATCTCCTTCTCATACCCAGACTCAGACTTCATACCCAGCCGGGGAAATTGACGGCCTGAGCCATTGTTTACAGTCAAGTCATCGCCTGAAATTGACGGCCTGATCCATTCACCTTCCTGCGTCAAAGTTCTGCTATCTCCATTCATTGTATTTTATACAAATTGTATTTGTAATAATCAGATGCCTGATGCGTGATTCTTGCCCATCTAAGTGTATTCATCTGCATCAAGGTCATAGCAATTTATACAAATTGTATCTGTGTATGCAAATTTGTATTAATCAGTTACCTCATGTGTGAGTCATGCTCATCTAAGCGTATTCATCTACATCAAGGTCATTGTATTTTAAACAAATTGTATCTCTTTACATACAAATGTGTAATAATCAGTTGTCTCATGCATGATTCATGTCCATCTATGTGTACTCATCTACATCAAGGTTGTAGTGTTTTATACAAATTGTATCTCTATGCATGTAAATCTGTAATAATCAGTTAGTCATGCGTGATTTACACTCATCTAAGCATATTCATTTGCATCAAGGTTATTATATTTTATACGAATTGTATTTATGTGCATGCAAATTTGTAATAATCATAATCAAATGACCCATGCATGATTCATTGTATTTTATAAAAATTGTATCTTGTGCATGCAAATTTATAATAATCAGTTGTGTCATATGTGATTCATGCCCATCTAGCGTATTAATTATAGAGTATGCACTTAAAAAACCAAGGCAAGAGACAAAGTCCAATGAAAGAGTGCTCAGCCGCATATGTTTGCAAGGTTGACCAGTCAACCAACCAATGAAAAATCCTCCCCCAAAAAAGTGGTAATCAACCCATTGATTGATTAACCAGTCATCCTTGCAACACATAGGAGTTAAAAGAGTCAAACAATTATTTTAAAAATTGAATAAATGAGTGTGCCAATTTCATTTTAATGGGTTGTAAAATCAATATGTGGTCATTTTCACTTTTTTAATAAGTATTTGGTTATAGTGTTTAAGTGGTCAACTTTATACATTTATTTTATGTTTTATCACACCAAATGGGACATAATCGAGAAATAATACCTTTTCCTTTGAATTGTTGAGAAAATTTGTGTAGTTCTACACTACACATGTATATCCATTCATGCAGCAACACTCCCTAAAATAATTATTGGGAGAAAAGAGGGAAGTGGATATATTCACGCAAAACACTCCATAAAAGAATTATTGGGAGAAAAGAGGGAAGTGGATCACATATTCGTCAGCAAAAAGTAACCTCAAACGCTAGAAGCTTTGGGTTACTCAGTGGGGTTGTAGAGGCAGTATGTCAAATGAGCCTCAACAAAGGTAGGATGTTGAGATGGCGTGTTGATGTGGTAGCCAATGATGATGTGGATGCATTTTTTCCACTAGGATGGGAGAGGAGGAAGAAGGGGGATTTGGGCCATGTGATAGAGGAAGAGGAGGCAGTGGCGGGGGTGGCAGAGCCATAGATTACATCAACTATATCATCGACTTGCTTTTGACCATGGGATGAATGAATAACAATTTTGTTTGTTGAACATGTTATCCATGTCAGGCATAGATTGATGCATGTCGAGAGATGCCTCACAAATGTGATAGTGCCCACATTACCCTTTTCTTTAATTAGCTATTTAGTTTTTTCTTAAATGTGTGTCTAAAACAATATTAGCAATTTTCTTTAATGCATCTAATACAATATTTATGTAAGTTCCTGTGGTGGTGAATATGTGCACACATGTTTTGTCTTTTGGATATGTGATCAACGTTAAAAATTCAATTTTGTAAATCTTGTTCTAGCATCCTCGCTTTTGCATCAACCAGAGCAATTATTTTTATTGGTTGTATGTTAGGAGTTAATGTCCCCTACACTCCTCCATAAATAGCATATATAGTATTTAATAATATTTACTTTTAGCGAATTCACTACAATCCTTACAATATGTGTTACAAATTATTCTTAATATGTACCATATTCCCTGTTCTAGGGGTGTTTTCTATTTTCATTGTGTTCGTAGTTTTTTTTTGCAATAGTTCAATGTTTGTTATTAAACCATATAATAATGTGATTGCATTAATCCTTAAAAAGTTAAAATAACTTTAAAACAAGGCAAGTTGTCATACCCGAAAACTAGGGCATGTCTATAACATTCTTGTGTAGTAGACACAAACATATTGTATGCATTTTGTATATACCAATCACACATTAACAAAATCACCTCAGTTTTTCCTTTATTCCCTAACAATTACTTTGGAGTGTGATTAACACTCTACCATGCTCTCATGTCCTCTTAACAATTTTTGACAAACTCGTTACTGCATGCTAATTTGTAGACCCCTATGCATATATTCAAGAATATTTGTTTTATATCACCAAGCTCTTATATATTTGTTGAAGTTTGAATCTATATTCGCATGTGTATTTTCTTCATGTTGGTTGACGTCTTTGGATTTTATGCCATTTCAAATCCTATATGTATGTGCTTTTGTTCATCGTGACGTACAAGGCATCACACTCACCTTGTGCATTAGTTTCAATTTTTGAGATTCATTACACTGAAAGGCATTTCCCAATGGGAGTTTTGGTGGTTCCACCTGACGCACCTTAGGGAAACAAAGGTTCAAGACTTTGTGCTTGAAGTTTTTCATGTACAAATCCATCAAGACCGTTGATCAACCTCGAAACTGTGATACCAAAGATGCTTATGGATGAGAGTCCATTGTGATTCATTGCACGTTTTTTTTTGTCCAACTTATGATTTGTTTGATTTTTTATTTGTTACTTGTCAAATAGATTAATTTAGTATCAATATGATTGTTTTGATTTAATGTATTTGTATCTTCATCTTTTTTGTTTCTTAGAATTGTATTTTTCCATAAAATTTAATAGACTTTCCATTAAATAAAACTATTTTTCTTTGTTTTCTAACTTTTAAGATTGCTTACGAAATGTGTGACTCTAACCCAGAAACAAGAAATGAGTAATCCAAATTATAGACCGGAAACATTAGTTTTAAAACTATCATACAATTTGAGATCTCGCATCAAATTGGGGACTCTATACAATTTGAAGTCCTACATCAAAAAATGATATATAGGATTTCAAGTCCCATATCTGAATGACAATTGCTATTGTGAATAACCACATTAAAAATGACTCCAAATTTTTCATCCCCAAAAAACTCTACTCTATATTGGCACTTGAATACCAGTTGGAAGTGTTCATACATTGTTGGAAGGAAGAATGAACGTGTATAAGATACATGGGCCATTTATATAAAGGGAAACAACTATTTCCATATACCCTTCACTATAGATGTGATCTACACCTTTGTGATTTTCCCATGTAAGTAATCCCTTGTTACAATAACGCATAAACAAGAGTACTAGAAAACATAGTTTGTTCACACACAAAATTGTATTCTCTTATGGATTATGTGTTTACATGGTGGAGGGATTTGATGTATTGTGGGATTTCAATTGGGTTGACCATCTCCCATGGCTTCACATGCTGGATCCCCTATGAATTCACCCACATTTTTTAAATGGATGTATGGAAACTACAACTACAAGTCCTCAATTCGTTCGAGACATGCCTAAACCAAGGAATTCATGTCTCATTGTTCCTATCAAAGGTGTACTTACTTCCGCTTCAAGTACTAATAACTCCCCTTCCCTCTTATTATCACTAAACATTGTTGCTCACTTAAACATTTACAAAGTCACCATACATGCATATTCTCGAAATCCAATCAAGTCCAAATGAACGTGGTTAAAGGCTAATCACTGGAATTTTTTTGGGATTCTCTCAAAATATGTGCTACATCTTCTCATTGATTGTTTGAACTTCGATGGCCCCTTTTTTCTTCCCCTTTTTATCTCAATGGTTTCTTCATCATAAACTAACGCCATTCAGTAAATAGGTCAATCGTTCTCAATGGTGACTAGAGCCAATCACCTCATGTCAAATACATACTAATTCAACATGGGATATTGAGTCCCCTTGACATGTCCTTTCTCTAAAGTATCGTGTGGCATGCACAAGTAAATTGTCCTAAAATTATCGTGTTCTCTATTTATCCACAAAACATAAGGTTTGTCTTTGCAAATAGCTAAGCTATTGACATTGGGAGTATTCATTTATATAGACTTTGTTTTAGATATCTCTAACATCATTTGTCTCAATAATATGTGCATCATGCCCCCTTTCTCATTCAAAACACTGACAAGAAACGATAGATGGTTCATATGTGTTTTGTCAAAAGAAATAAGAGTTTCGCGTACGTTTCCCCCAACATTTTTCCCACCTCTATACTTCTCCGTCCTCAATCCCCTTCTTCGATGCCCCTCTTCCTCCAATCTTTCATTCCTTCAAGTTTAACTTCTTCAACGTATCCCTTTCGGCGTCTCCATTACACTCCTTACATGTGTATTATGTAGCCCGTTATTGTTTATAGCTCCAATAAATTATTACATATGTTAACTTTATGAGTTAAAGCGTGTCATATGACTTTAAAAGTATCCTAAATATATTCACAATTTTCAGTTTCGGTTAATGGGTTTCAAGTTTGGAACTAGATAACTCACATTCCATATCAACCATTTTTTTTTCGTTTTTCAAATCGTGACTTCTAATTTTTGAGTTTTGACTAAGATAATAATAATTTTTTCATATTTTTGAGAATTTGAAGTTTGAAGATTTCAAATCTCAAAATTTTGGAGTTTTAATGTTTTCAAATTTATTTTGATAATACAAACCATTAAATCAAACTCTTGCAATCATATATACCTATCGCTAGTTAATTAATCATTTAAACATGTAGTTCGATTACGTGAACGAATTCTTCATTTAATTAAATCTGTTAATAGTTATTGGGATATGACCAATTTTCTAAGGTGTTAACTTTTGAAGCAAATTTAAATGGTTTATATTCCGAATAAGTGGGACCCATTAGAATGAGGTTTCTTTTTCTAAATGTCTGCGTGGGTGCGGGATGAAAAATAAAACAATTACTTTATGGCGTTTGTACTTAAACTGGTTAAATAAATGAGTCCATCATTAATTAGGTCGACCCCACGAGGGGAGGAATAAAATTGGGAAACGAAAAAGGACCGCATGTGTGAGTTATTGGGACCCAATTAATCGGAGATTCTATTAGATAGATGTCATAGTTATTGGGGACTCAACATTTGGGGATTGAATCTATGATTTAGTGTAGATTAAGTATTTTACTATGTCAATTGAGACACAACCTCTATATAATTATTGAAAAAGATGGTGATAGTGGAATATGGGAGTGGGCTCGAGTCCTTAATGTACACCGAGCAGTGCACATTTAAAATGCTCTAATATGTTATGCTTGGTCCCAATGAGAATGTGCGGCCCCTGCCTCAAAGTGTTCCCATGACTACTATAACCACCATGTGGTGTGTAACTTCCCAACTCCACGTATTGTGGGTAAATCAAGATTTATTGCTTGGTTTTACGAAAAATCCTAAAACCTAAATTTTCTAAATTTTAAATTATCAAATATAAAAAAACCTTGAAATCTAAACCATAAAACCTAACATTTTTAAATTTTAAATTATCAAAACTAAAAAACCCTAAATCTAAAACCTAAATTTGTGTTAATGAAATATTGATTTTTTGTTGCAATAGGATGATTTGAGAGTGATGTATTGTTTAGAATGTATTAGACAAAATAACATATCAAAATCAAAATAAAAGAACATTACAACACATACCAAAAACTTTAGGATATTCTTATGGCCATAATTTTTATGTATATTGTTGAACGTTATCAATTAGGAAAAATAATGTTCTTATAAAGAGAAATATGGGTGCGTTTAGTGTAGCCACTTAATCAACAAGGACAAATGAATCTCTTTTATCTCTGTCATAAAATTGAAGAGATGTCAACGTTTAAATCTCTTTATTTTTAGGATATGTTATGGTATTTCGCCAAATATATAAGTGTATATATATACTTCCTCATTTTGCATACATGTCCATAGACGTGCTCTTAATGTTGTCCTGCAAAAATCAACTTTTTATTTTTTTGTGATGTCTTTACACACCTATTCTAAAAAGTTGTCATTTGGACACAAGTCGAGGCAAATAAAGTTGTCAATCTTTTGGCAAAAACTAGGGTGTAGAATAAAAGATGCCTTTATATTAAACCAAGATAAAGCATTTTATATGTGAAGATAAAGGTTCCATTTTTGTTGAAGAACGGAACATGTTGAAAGCATATGATATAATATGATGTATGTAATATATCTGTATTTTGATGCAGTGCTCCATGATTCCTTCAATTTGACCGAACAGCCAACTTTAGGATCAATGAAGTAATCAAAACTAAAATAATTACAAATTTAGTTGTAAAATACTTGTAAATTTGTGGAATCGTATCTCTTCCTTGAATATTTGAAATATGATATTCATTTTTACATAAACGTATATATTTAAGCTATAATAATATACACAAATATGTATTAAAACTTGTAAAATAAATGAAGATTATCTTTATAATTTTATCAGTATTATATTAGTAATATCTGCTTTGCATAATTTGAAGGCCATTACTAAAAACTTACAGTTGCTAAAAAAATTATTTGAGGGTTATAGGCGGCCATCAATTTTAAATCATTGTTGTTCTATTTTACACTTAGTCCCCAATGTCAGTGGCATGCACACGCTCAAGAAAACACCACCCAAACCTTATAAACGCAACACCCTCATGCTAGCATATTACATAAGGTTAACTTGTGACGCTAACTCAATGTGCACGAGAAGACCAGTTCCTATCAATTTTATATGCACCATGATAGCTTATAAAAATACTAATGAATGAAAGGAATTCCCATAAACATTCTCACATAAGTAACTAAATAGTAAATAATGAATCAAATTTTAGAAAACATAATATATTACAATCATAATGTTTAGTACATGAATGGAATCAACCACGATGCAGTTATCAACTCAGAATTGTCATAACTTAATATGAAGCATTAGAAAACTATTTATACTAGTGGTGCATTTCCCTTCACCAATTAATCAATACTTTCATGGCTACCAACAATGGCTTACATTATACGTCATATAGCTTCAAGCTTGGCACACATGCCCCAAAAGCTTTTATCCTCTTATGGCATGTGTCATGTGCCCTTGTTAATCTCCTTCTTAACTATCACTCTATCCCTTGTTTTGCATTGTGACAAGTTTTCATATCTATTCCATAGCATGATTTCTTCCCTTAAGAATTATTTTTAACACATTGTTGCACTCTGAAAAATCATTATCCTTGTATACAAGTGCTTCTCAAATGGAATTTTGACTTCTTTTTTATCTTTGTTTCCACCACTAGGAGTCTTGTATACCAGATGGGCTGACTGTAAAGAGCACGCACAAACGATGTGACTCTTTACGACCCCACCACCGACACTAACGACCAAACGGAGTCAACAAAGCATTGTTTCTGTCAGCTCCCATTCCATGTCAGCACGAGACTTGCAGGGCATCATGAACTACAATGTTGGGTGTTCCAACGTGGCAAGGGATGGTCATGTCATCATGTTTTTTTAAAAATCGCATTATCCGTGGGAATCATGCACAATGTTGGTTCCAACATAATTTTTCTCCCTCCCCACAGCAAATACAAAACCCAGCAGAAGATAAAACCATTGAAAATTGAAATCATTGGTAGAACAGGTATCCACTGCCAGAGGATCTCATTGCCCGCAGAATTGATGTGGTTAAATCCTCACCTATTGGTGCCACAATTCCACTCCATCAATAAGTACAACATTCTTATTGTGAATCAATTGGGTGGGATTTATGCTTTGTTTTTTCATCTACCATGCTTTTTTGTTTGACCTGTCAGCATCTACAAATCTATCAAGTCATATTAAATTATTATCTAATACCATTCACATGTAAATTGGGGATTCAAGAAAAATGGTCTTTTACTTGGCATGAATGTGGTTTGCGTACAAGGGGGTTTTGTATAGGTGAAGGATGAGTTTTGTAAGATGGGGATTGAACTGGGATTTATTTCTATGTTAATGATAATTTCTCTTTTTTGAATAGAAATATAATCAGTTTTTTGTTTAAGATTTATATTATTATTCATTATAATTTGTTTTATACTGACATCACTTCTATATAAGCTATGACTGTAGATTGCTTAAAGCATGTACATTTTTTAATGACATAAATTTTAGTAACAAATATTCCTTTAAAAGGAATAAGAAGAAATTTGTTTTTGGTTTGGAGTAGTTGATTAATCACGTCATCATTGAAGTTGTTTATAAGAAAATGTTTGGGCATACAATACATTTACAATGTCAACATTTGTGTCTGGAATTTGAACGCTATATTTTTGTGTAGTGCTCTATTTTCATGACAAATATTCGAAAAAATGCGTAGAAGGATTGTACTGACAAATATTTGCATCAATGAATGGTTTCACCAATTAAGTGGATTTTGTCCTTCTAACTGTCAAAGATAGCTACAAAATAGATTTAAGCTGGGAATCAAAACTTGATTAACCTTTCACCTTAAGTGTCTTAGATGCTTCCTAAAAAAATTTGAGGTTTGACTCCACGCTAAAGACTCCAATTTCTATTTTCACCCAAAACCCTTACTGTAGCACTGCAGCTAGCCTGAGAGTTATCAAAACTTCCTAACATGCATTGGATGTAATTCCAAAACCAACCCTTTGGTCCACAAGTCTTTTATTTCACATCCTTGGATCCTGAGCTACCAAATATGCTTCATGCATCGAGTATATGCTAAGCAATTAGTTGTCACGGGTCTAGGACATAAGGGTTTCACTCAACCTATACACATTCTTATACCAAAGATAGAGTTTAAAGCAAAAGTTCACAACTCACCTTATTCATGGAGTTTAAACTTCTTAAAGATGATATTCATGCACTCCTTGACCAAGTCTAATATACACACACCTTGCAAATACATGAATAAACTTTTATTTCCACTATTAGCAATTTATCAATCGTTTTTTCTTAATAAATTCAACACGCAAATGAAAGAGAAATATATGCAAGTCTTAAAATTCATTCTAACAAGAGTCTACCTTGAAATCACTGAAATATGAGTTCCTCAATAAATCTTCATTCATCAAGATGATGAGCCCGAAGAAAATCCTATAGATACTTGATATTGTCTGAGAGATTTTGATCAATGTGTAGGAATTGAATCCAACTTTTACCATCAACATTGCCTCGTATATAATCCTTGAATTTTGTTCCAGTCATCCTAGAATAGGGGAGAATCAGCTAAGACCAATCTTCCTTGTTCTTGAGGAGAGAGGGAAAGATCCATTTATCCTCCCCAAAAGGAGTTGTCTTTACCACCACTAAGATTCCAGTTGTTTCCCCTAATCAACAGTTGTCTAGAATTAACTAGAGCATTCCAAAATTGTTAAAGACACCCTAGATGAAATCATTTAGGAAGATTCCTTGGAAGGATCTTATTCAGCTGTAAATTGGCTATAATACTCTTTCTGTAAATCATCCTTTATCCATTGAGTGGAATAATAGCTAGTGTAGACACCAAAATTGGGTCACACTCCCCTTGGTCCCTTGTCAAGTAACCAACTCAAGCATACTCATCTAACCATGGCCCCCTCCACCCCACATTAATATTAATTTAATTAAATTAATACCCATCCTCACAATATTCATTACTTAATTATTTTAATTAAGCTAATTTCCACCTCACCCACCCAACCACCTCACCCTAGACCTATTCTTGGCATGTTTCCATAACCAACAATAACTAAGTCTTACTTGCCTTAATGAGCTAAGATTTGGTCTAACCCTAAAATCAATCCCTAAAATCTCTCTAACCACATTCCCGCTCATTAGAAGGGAAGTTTTCGTTCTAATCCGTGAGAATAAACTAACTGGGCCCAAGAAATTAGAAAGATCTACCCATTTTAGTAAACCTAGGGAATCCCACCTTAACCGACGCCAGTCACCCCTAAACTGATCGTTGGTCAACCCCGAACCATCGTTGTTCACCATTTATTCACCCAAACAACCTTGTTTTTGGGTTGGCACATTCTGAGAGCAAGGAAAGGAGATCAGAGCTGCATGCAAGCGAAACAAGCATCCTTTTACACATCTAGACATCCAGAGCCATCACCAGGATCAATCATAGAGCCATTGCATTCACGGGAGCACTCCGGGAAATCACCGCTACATGACCATACACATATTCTCTGATCAACCACCTCCACCACTCAGCCATCAAATCCTTAACACAGTAAGTATGGCCCTAACCAGTAGGGTTTATTTCAGTTAGTAATCTTTATTACTCCTGTTATTAATCTATTCTTTGCATGCTTATTGCTTCATCACCCACTTGCCTGTGAACTCAAATATCCCTTCACCCATATCACCAAATCACCTATCCTCACTTGTTGTATAATTCTGAGCATACCTAAGACCTCTACAGACCTCCCCATTCACTCTCCCAAAATTTATTTGACCTCAGATCACCCCTACCATTTAATCTATTTGAGTTTATTTTACCTCGACCATACTGACGCCGGTTATCCACAACCGCCGTCGGTTCTACCTAAACCGGCATCGGTCACATTTAGCTGACGTCAGTCTCTATGTTTTACACCTTGACCAAGAACAAACCCAACAATCACCCTACCAGTTGACCTAAATAACCCAGAATCAGACCCTGACCAGTCCCAATACCTTGACAGACACCTCACCTCTCAGATCCAACTATAGCCTAGCCTGTTGTGATTGGATTTGCTTATTGTACTTGAATGAGATACCTAAATCATATCAACTATAGTAGGAATTTGTTTATTTCTTGCATTAACTTGTTTTAAATAGTGGATTGACAGCCATCTAGGAAGTATCACACTTCCCGGAACTAGCATACGCTAGGCAGTCCACTGTCATATATCATTTAACTATCTTTTTGTGGTCTTGTTTTCTATTACAGGTAGTTCCTCCTAGCCAAAAGGAAGCTCTCACATTCAACTGTGGATCAAGAAGTCAGAATGCATGTAACAACCATCAACCAACCAACATTTAACATGTATTCCTCCTTGGCCCTTACCCTTATCTATTTCATCATTTTGAAAAGGTGAAGAAAATGGTGAAACATTTTGGCACGCCCGGTGGGACCCATCAGGGGTTCTTTTGCATTTATTCATTCCTAGGTGAAAGTTGTGTGTTTGTTTCCCTTCAAAAAGCTTCCACATTAATTTTCTTCTTTTGGAATCATTCTCCTTCTTTCTATTGTCTAAAAACAATCGTATTTTTGGTGCTTTAAAAAGAACACACCTTCCTTTCTTTTGCATTGCATTAGTGAAAGAGCATCCCTCTTCCTGTTCATCTCTTACTACATCGAATATTACACTTCGATTTGGGTTTAAAACACTTGCATTGCATTCTAATTTGTTGCATTATTAGCTCACATTAAAACTGAGGGCAACCTATATGCTGGAAGTCATGCCCAACTGATGGTTGACACAAAGAATCGTAGAAAGCACATTTCTCTCTCTCTCTCTGTCTTACCAAACTTGCACAAAATCAGAATATACACATCTTTCTTAAACAACATCTTACCCGGGAACATCTGTCAGTGATCACATGATCCGGTTGGCAGGTACTCCCTAGCTCATTGCCTCTGTCGAGTCATCATCTCAGAGGACGGCCCACCCCCACCATAACATACCTGAAACCTCTCCTTTTAGATATCCTTCTTCGTAGGATGCCTTCCCAACCAAAAAATTCTATTCTAAATACACACAGTCAGTCCTAAATAGCATAAGCTAAACAAACATAAGAAAATCACTGTTAGGATCATGCTTTTTCTTAGTGTTCTTCTTGGCTTGTGTTTTGAGGTGTGAGACTATGAATCTCCATTTTCTTCTTCCTTGCACACTCCACCATTGTAGTTGGAGTATTCTGACTTTGTCTGAGTGTGCCAGGGCCCCATCTCCTCATTCTCAGGCTTCTGAGTTTGATTCTTCACTTAATTTAATTCACAAAACCAATTTTCTTCATTCCTTTCTAATTTCACAGTCACCAACATCGGTCCAGCGAATGTCACCAGTTCACATCTGACCATCGTCGGTTAAACCACAACCGGTGTCGGCTTCTGGATTTCTAGTTACTTTACCTAGAATAGCTTTCATCACTACTTCTGTTCTGTTTCTGGCCCTCAGGGCATCATCATATTTCTCCCCTGTTGATACTTACTATCATACACAGTTTTCACAGATACACATCCAACATTCCTGTTTCATTTTTTTGAGACTGGTTTCTTCCACAGTGACCGGTATCAGTTTCAGAAACTGTCATCGATGTTCCCCCAACCATCACTAGTCATCCTGACCATCATCAGTTTTCCCATAACCGTCACCGGTCAACCTGACCATCGTCGGTTTCCTGTGTTTGATTTTTCAAAATCTAGACATTGACCAGATTCACCTCCCGGACCCCATTATTCTCTGTTTCTACTATTTTTTGTGTCATCTACAAAATACAGTCTTACTAGGTCAACACTTGTTCACATGGTGCTGACTCGCATCCAGACTAACGCCCTCATATTCCACACTAGTCGTCAACCACTCCCACCTAGTCCCTCACCGCCTTCCATCCTGTCACCCATGGATCCAACCTTACCTACCACCATTGTTGCAGGTGATGAAGAGTTTGCATGACTCCTTGATCAGAATCCCGTGGCCTTACAGTTCTACCTTTCCCACTCTTCCACCCGAGACTCCTCTGGTCAGTTGATATACGACATGCTTGTATCAATCTCTCCTGCCCTTATTCCTACTACTGCATCAGCCCCTAATAATGCAGCATTATCCTCACCTGCTTCACCCCCAGTAGTTTCACAACTAGGACCCATACCCACCATGACCGTTGCATCTGTAGTTTCCCTTGCATCTATCGTATCTGTTGTCCCCTCATCAACCACCCAGACCATAGCACAATCTGCACCCATTGTCTCACAAATACCCATTGCAACACAACCACCCATGGTGTCGGTGACCCCTACTCCATTCCAGAATCTCATCCTCTCCATCCCACAAACACTGCCCCCAATCACTACCAGAGTCATGACGACCATCTCACCTACATACACCTACTATCAACAACCCCCTATCTCGTCTGTCACCCATTCTGGATATGTACCTTCTATGTCGGTTCCTTATTCTCAACCTCCCTATCAGGTTTAGTATCCGTCTCCTTATGCCACACGAGGTGTCCCTCCATCACAACCTACCAATGACCTCATCAAGTTGATGATGGAAAGATGTAGACACTAGAAGCATCGGTTTCCGGCTCACGCAATTCCCTCACCTATGATGAAATTTGTAACGAGCCTATTCACCCATCCATTCCTATTTGACCATACCCCGTACATTGGGAAATGCCAAAATTCAACCGCTTCAATAGCAAAGAAGATCCACAACAACATTTGCGGTCCTTTAAACATGGGTGTTACCTGATTGCCCACGATGATGCTTTACTTTTGAGGACTTTCCCAATGTCCCTGACAGGACCTGCATTGGACTGGTACAGTGGACTACCAAGACACTCCATTTACTCATTCAATCAAGTAGCCCAAGCCTTCCTAGATCACTTCTCCATCAACATTGTTAAGAAGGTTACCATGACAGATCTTTATTCCACATGACAGTATGACGATGAGTCTATCGCTGACTTCTTCGCTCGCTGGCGCAGCCTCATTAACCAGCTCACATTCCAATTACCTCAAACTGAGCTTATAGAACTATTTACTTGGGTATGTGCTAGACACATCTCACCAACCCTACAGGTGTAAAATTTTCACACTTTCGACGAGGCATTCACCATGGCACGGAAATTGGAAATTCGTGCTATCGAAGAAAAGAAGATTCAACTTCGTAACAAGAACATCACGTTCAAATCAAATGATACTTCTTCGTCTTCAAAACCCCAAAACAACTATTCAAATCCCAAAGGGTCTACTAATGCCGTAGTTCTCAAGGCCGGTCCCCCTCATCAATCAAACCTAGCCAAACCCCCTTCTAATCTCTCTCCTATCCAAGCTTTCCAGTTTAGACGAGAACAACAAAAGTACACTTCCCTAGGAGAATCTTATTCTTCTGTTTTGGAAAAGCTTGTTAAAGCTAGTGCCATTACCCTTCCACCTATAAAACCACATACTGGTTTCGACCCTGAGTGACCCATGCCTATGTGGTATAAGGAACATGACTTTTGTAACTATCATCGTGTCAAAGGTCACAGTGACAATAATTGCATCACCTTCAAGAATATCATCCAAGAAATGATAGACAACGGAGATCTAGTCTTGGATAGCCCGAATGCACCCGCTAACCAAAACCTGCATATCTTCAAGAAGCCATTCCCTAATCATGCCCCATCTTCCAACCAAGTTGGTGATACCTCAAACAATGATAGCAATGTCTGCGAGGTCCACACTATTTTCAATGATATACCAATTGCTTCCCAATTGCCTCATGTTCCTTCCATAGATGAAATCTTAGCCCGTGCTCCCCTACCTACACCAAAATCTATTTCATCTACTCCTCTACCCACAGAGGAACCCCCTTCATGTTCCCCTTCACTCGTGGATGAGCCTATAATCAGCACGCCGCCTTTGACCTTTCAAAATTCTGAGCACTTGTCAGTGGCACCTCTCCTACTCATAGAAGATACAGGTCCACCGCCTACACCAATGCAAGGAGAGCCCACTTCAAGTGGCATGTCCTCTCCTCTACCCATGGAGGATACTATAGAAGTACCACCACTTGTAGATGACCATTCACCATCAGACCTTCAAGATCCCGTTGATCTACTTTCAGCTCTCTTACCCACAGAGTCCAAGGCTAGCCATTTCCTTGTATCTCAAACACATTTTACGGGGATTTCCACTCAATCCACGTCATCTCTGCTTACAACAGTACCATTCTCATGCTTGGCCGATCGCCTGGACTATGTCGATAGAGCCTTACTTTGGGGGTGTCTTCTACTTCCTGTTTCAACACAAATGCAGCTGTCACTCGCTGACACCTCCACTATCTATCCAAAAGTGTTTCGAGCAACCAAACCAAACACAACCACAACTATTGTAATACCTTCCATGACACCACTCATGGCCCAACTCACACCTCTTCCCATAGCCCAACATGCATCTACACCTGAACCCATGCCTATATCATCTCCCTTGCCTAAACCTATCACTACCTTAGGGGTCATACCAACAGCTAGCCTTACTCACCCACCCATCAAATTAGATTTAGCTACATCTTCCAAAACTAACACCAAACTTAACCCGACCCCTAAAAAGAAGATCCAATCTCCTAGATCTCATACCCCAACCTTGCCAACCACACCCTTATCACCTTCACCCCTTCCATCCATCCTAGGACCTCACCCCTCGACCTTGGCTAAGAAACCCCCATCCACCAGTAAACCAAGAATGCAGCAACCCATTTCCCCATCACAGACCTCTAATATACCCAAGTGACCCACACAACCTCCACCCTCACCCGTAACCTTCTTACCACCCATACCTCCAATACCATCAATAACTTCTTCACTACCCACGACACTTCCTTCTCTTTCACTCACACCTCCTGCAAAACCCGTACCACCTACCTCCACAACACCTCGGTTACCCCCATGGGTAACCCGCCCTCTTCCACCATCTATTTTTCCCTCCACATCTCGTGCGCCCATATCACCTTTACCCAAAAAGATGCAACCTAAAGCTAAAAATCTTCTAGCCTCCAATAAGGTAGTTAAACCAACCACACCTTCTATTACCAGTTCATCTACCATGCCCCTACCCAAGTAGATACGACCAACACCTAAGACCACACCACACACCAAACTAGTAGCCCAACCTACTCCCCCTCTTTTAAATACTCTTCCTCCACAGTCAGTCGCACCTGTACCCAAACCCACATTCACCTCCCATTGTGATCCATTAGCAGGATTCTACACCAAAATCCTCACCAACCTCCTTGAAACTTTTGTCATCACATTACCACCTCTTATACATTACGACCCACTCAAACCTAAACCAAAAGGGTTTGACGAAACCAAAATTTGTGTCTACCATCATGTGTCAGGACACAATGTAGAGAACTATAAGGCTTTGAAAACTGCTCTTGTCCAATTGTGTCCTCCTGAAGAAAACTTTGACGATGATGATCTTCTTGATGAGGACCCCATTTCACCTTCACCAATTTCCACATATCTTCCCTCATTGCCTACTCGGCGACCAAAATCTCTCACAACTATTAGATCCATCCTCGATATTCAAAATTAACATGGTTCGCATAAGAGAGTTGGCCAAACCACCACCCAAATGCCAATGCGCCCTACTCATCTCACAAGGCTCGTATCCACCACTAGGGTTTTGTCCCTCTTGCCACTATACCTTCCATGACACACCCTCTTTATTCACCTCCCCTTATATTAACATGATCAACATTGCCACCCATACTTAGAAAGACAAGGGCAAAGAGAAAGCAAGTGGCACATTAACCAACCATGTACCCAATATACCATCCGCACACACACCCAAAGTCATCATTTGAGGTCTTGCATATCCCATTTCTGACGGGGTCACACATCGCACAATAAATGGTCGACAACAACTTCCTTCCTTTCTAAGGGTATTAATTATCCATGACTTCCTTATTTTCTATGGGTCCTATTTATCCATAGATTCATTCTTTTATGTGGGTCCTAGTTTCCAGCAACTTTCTTCTTTTTGTGGGTCCTAGTTTCCCATGGCTTCCTTCTTTTCCAAAGGTCTTAGTTTCTCGTGGCTTCCTCTTTTTCCACAGATCTTAAAATTCTATGGCTTCCTCAAAATTTTCAGAATAGAAAGGGATACTCTAAGATCTAATGAAGAGTTGACACACTAATAGGGGTGAGCCAAATGTTAAATTTTATGACCTCGTGGCCATGAACTGTGTGAATGGCATGGACATCTTTAAATTCTCATAACTTTTAATCAAAGTCACAAAATAAGACAAAAATTATATCATTTGAAAGGTCTTAAGGAGTGCTACAGTAGTTTGTGTTATAAAAAAGTGTTTTATCGGGCCAAAAATGTAAAAATGAACTCATAGCCATTTTTAGGATTCCATGGTTCCCATACTTGATCTACACACTTGAATGTAAAATTAATGTAGCCAAATTCAAACCAAACTTGATTTACTACAAATAATATGAACTCCAAAGAAAATAGATCTCCTTCTTCATTATCGAATAATGAATTGCAATTTTTCCTAAATAGGAAAACAAATCCCAACTCGAGTTGCCAAGTAAACTCTAACTAACTCTAACTAAATCTACTCTAGGTGGCGGAAATTACTATTTTTAGCAGTTTACTAGAACCTACTATTCTTAGTAAGTTCGCATGCTTATTCGTACGGGCACAGAAATTGCCACACATCTTCTACATCCCTAAATTAGAGGAATTGCCAACTTTCTAACTCATAATGCAACTAATAGACTAAAATTAACTAATGCCCAAAAATAGAAAAAAACTGAACTATAACATAAATCCTAATTTTCGGCCTCAAGATGGCAGATTTTGGTCCCGAAAACATGCCAAAAACTTGCCCTAACCAATCAGGCGGGTTTCCGTTGTGTTCGTCTCATTGAAACATGTGGTTTAAAAAAACAGACTCAAACAGACACCGGGAGCTCAAGTTATGACCTTGTCAAGTTCCTGCTAATTTTGGCGCATCATTCTCCCCTGCTTGAAAAAAATGCAGCTCCTGCAGGTTATCCTCTTCAAACTCCATCCATTTATCTACATCCAACTTCTTAATCTCCCACTATGTGACCCAAGTATTATCCTCTCACTCCAGTCCTTTCTAATGGACCAAATATTTGTTGTATTTCCTATGTCACGTATCCATTGTTTTCTTATCAAGAATCTGATCCACTTCTTCTTTCTTCTTTACTAGAACCTACTACCTCCAATCTACTACTTCATCAATAAAATCCCCTTCTGCATCATCCTCATGAAAAGAATACAAATCTGAAACATTAAACACTAGAGAAATATCAAAATTACTTGGCAATTCTACCTCATAAGCATTATCATTTAATTTTTTCACGATTTTGCAGGGACCAATCTTCTTATACTTAAGCTTGTTATAGGCACCTTTTGGAAACCTTTCCTTCCACAGATATACCATAACTAACTCACCAATTGTAAATACCTTTCTCCATTTGTGCACACCTACTATTTCCTTATACTTATCATTACTATTCAGCAGCTTCTTCTACACTTCTTCCTGTAATTGTTTTATATGTTCGGCAAATACTTCTGCATCATCACTGACTCTGCCATCAACTAGTAGCTGTACCAAATCTAACACCCCATTTGGATTACTCCCATACACAATTGAAAATGGAGACTTTCTTGTGGATCTATTTATGGAACTGTTATATGCAAACTCAGCTTGTGGTAATGCTAAGTCCCATTGTTTTGGCTTTTCCCCAACGATGCACCTTAACAGGTTTCCCAAACTCCGATTTACCACCTCTATTTTCCCATCAGTCTAAATATGATAAGCACTGTTGAGTTGTAATTTAGTTCCCAATTTCTTCCATAAAGTCTGCCAGAAGTTACTTAAGAACCTTGTGTCCCTATCTGAAGTAATGGTTTTTGGAACACCATGCAAACGAACAACTTCTCTGAAAAACAAATCTGCTATGCCTGTCACATCACTTGTTTTTGTGCAGGCAATAAAATGAACCATCTTAGAAATTCTATCAACAACCATAAAAATTGAGTCATTACCTTGTTGTGTTTTTGGTAATCCCAAAACAAAATCCATGCTCAGATCTGTCCACGACCCTTTAGGAACATGCAACGGCATATACAACCATGTATTCTGTACATGGCCTTTCGAGACTTGACAAATTCAACACCTCTCCACATATCTTACCACATCTCTTTTCAGCTTTGCCCAATAGTATTTCTCTGCTACCAAGGCTATCGTCTTATCTTTACCAAAATGCCCAGCCAATCCTCCGCTATGCAGCTCTTTCACTATGTTCTCTCTCATAGATCGAACTGGAATACATAGTTGGCGTCCCTTGAATAGATAGCCATTCTGTAAAATGTACTCATCCAGGCATCTCCTACATTTTCTGACAATGGACGATTTAAAATTTCAACAATATCCTTGAAATCAATATTAGAAGAATAAAAACCCTTTATTGCTTCAAAACCCACCACCTCATTTTCCATAGTGGTAAACAAAGTCACACGCCTACTCAATGCATCTGCAACTTGATTCTGTTTTCCTGATTTATGTTTTAGAGAGAAAGTATAACCCTACAAAAATGATACCCACTTTGCATGCCTACTATTCAATTTCTTTTGTGTATTCACATACTTCATGTCTATGTGGTATGTAAATAACAAAAACTCCTTAGGCACTAAGCAATGCCTCCAATGCCTTAATGCTTGTACAATTGCATAAAATTCCACATCATAAGTAGAGTAGTTCTTTCTTACCTCATTCGGTTTCTCACTAAATAAAACTATTGGCTTTCCACCTTGACTTAGAACAACACCAATACCCACATGTGAGGCATCACAATCAACCTCAAACACTTTATCAAAATCTAGTAGTGCTAAAATGGGTTCCTCTATCACCTTCTTCTTCAAGAATTGAAAACTATCCTCAGCTGCCTTTGTCCACAAAAACTCCCTTCCTTTTGTGTAATATGTTATAGGTGCTACAATATTGCTGAAATTTTTAATAAATTTTCTGTAAAATGTTGCTAGACCATGAAAGCTTCTTACCTCTGTTATACTCTATGGAGTAGGCCATTCAATAATTGCCTTTATCTTTTCTGAGTCCATCTGTACCCCATCTACTGAAATAATAAAGCCCAAGAATACCAAACTCTCTTGCATAAATGTGCACTTCTTCATATTTGCATATAATTTCTCTTTCCTTAACACTTCAAATATCACCCTTAGATTCCTCAAATGTTCTTCCTTAGTTTTACCAAAGATCAAGATATCATCAAAATAAACCAGAACAAACTTACCATTATACTCCCGCAGCACGGTGTTCATCAGTCTCATAAAATTATTAGGTGCATTAGATAACCCGAATGGCATCACCAACCACTCATATAATCCATTTCCTGTCTTGAATGTTGTTTTCCACTCATCTCCTTCTCTGATCAAAATCTGATGGTAACCACTTCAAAGATCAATCTTGGTGACATACCTAGATCCAGCAAGCACATCCATCATATCATTAAGACGGTGTATTGGGAACCTATACTTGATTGTAATTTTATTGATTGCTCTGCTATTAGTGCACATTCTCCATGTTTCATCCTTCTTTGGTGTTAATAAAGTTGGGGTTGCACACAAACTCATGCTCTCCCTTACGACGCCCTTTCTCACGAGCTCTGCCACTTGCTTATTCAGCTTAGCATTCAATGTCGACCTCATCCTATAAGCCGCTTGATTTGGGAGTGAAGACCTTGGAATCAAATCAATATGGTGTTTGTTGAATATCTCTTTTGGGTGGTAATCCATTTGGTAGCTCATCAGGAATAACATCAAAAAAATATTTTATTAATTATGTTGTTTCTACTGGTATTTTTACACTTGCAGGTTCATCCTTGTTGGTGACTAGTGCATAACAAAAACATCACTTATTATAATTTGTTTTATATTTTCATCACTTATTGCATATATCTCTTTGGATAGATTCCCTTTCTACATAAGCTGTGAATGTAGATTTCTTAAATCATGTACATTTTTAAATGACATAAATTTCAGTAACAAATATGCCTTGAAAGGAATAGGGATAATTTTTTTTTGGTTTTTTGTAGTTGATTAATCACGTCATCATTGAATTTGTTTATAAGAAAATGTTTGGACATACAATACATTTAAAATTTCAACATTTGTGTCTAGAATTTGACTGCTATATTGTTGTGTAGTGCTCTATTTTCATGACAAATATTTGACAAAATGCATAGAAGGATTGGCCTAACAAATATTTGCATCAATGAATGGTTTCACCAGTTAAGTGGATTTTGTCCTTCTAACTGTCAGAGATAGCTACAAAATAGATGTAAGTTGGGGATCAAAACTTGATTAACATTTCACCTTAAGTGTCACAGATGCTTCCTAAAACATTTCGAGGTTTGACTCCAAGCTAAAGACTCCAATTTCTATTTTCACCCAAAACCCTTGCTGTAGCACTGCAGCTAGCCTGAGAGTTATCAAAACTTCCTAACATGCATTGGATGTAATTCCAAAACCCACCCTTTGGTCCACAAGTCTTTTATTTCACCTCCTTTGATCTTGAACTACCAAATATACTTCATGCATCCAGTATATGCTAAGTAATTAATTGTCACAGGTCTAGGACATCAGGGTTTCACTTATCCTATACACAGTCTTATACCAAATATAGATTTTAAAGCAAAAGTTCACAACTCACCTTATTCATGGAGCTTAAAATTCTTAAATATGATATTCGTGCACTCCTTGACCAAGTCTAATATACACACACCTTGCAAATACATGAATACTATCTTATTTCCACTGTTAGCAATTTATCAATCATTTTTTCTTAATAAATTCAACATGCAAATCAAAGAGCAATACATGCAAGTATTAAAATGTCATTCTGATAAGCTTCTACCTTGAAATCACTGAAATATGAGTTCCTCAATAAATCGTCATTCATCAAGATTATGAACCCAAAGAAAATCCTACATATTCTTGATATTGTCTGAGAGATTTTGATCAATGTGTAGGAATTGAATCCAACTTTCCCCATCAACATTACCTCTTATATAATCCTTCAATTTTGTTCCAAACATCCTAGAATAGGGGAAAATCAGCTGAGACCAGTCTTCCTTGTTCTTGAGCAGAGAGGGAAAGATTCATTTTTCCTCCCACAAGGAGATGTCTTTACCATCACTAAGATTCTAGTTGTTTCCCCTAATCAACAGTTGTCTAGAATTAACTAGAGCATTCCAGAATTGCTAAAGACACCCTAGATGAGCTCATTTGGGAAGATTCCTTGGAAGGATCTTATTCAGTGTAAATTGGTTACAATATGCTTTCTGCAAATCATCATTTATCCATTGAGTGGAATAAGATCTGGTTCAAATAGTTAAATCCTAATATCAACGTGTTATGTTGGCTTCATATTCAAAACAAGATCTTAACAATAGATGATTGGATCAAGAGGGGAAACACATCCCAAACAGGTGAATCCTTTGCAAAATCTCTAGAGAAACTGTTAATCACATCTTCCTTCATTTCACTTATGCCACAGAGGTCTATAATGCTTTATTTAATTTTATGAGAATCAAATGGGTCTTTCCGGAAAATATTCTTTTAGCATGGCAATAGTGGCATCCACCCTTTAAACATATGATTGTTAAAATAAATTGGTTGTTTTCCTTTCCACATATTATTTGGTACATATGGAAGGACCGGAATAACAATATTTTCAACAATAAAAAATCTTTTATCAGTAGGTTATTCAATCATCTTATGGAAGGTATTAAATAAGATATATCTAGGTACATGCCCAAAATAAATCTCGCTCATAATGAAGAGGAGTCAAAAATTCTTAAGAAATGGAATGTTTCTTGTTTTATCAATAGCATTCCATCTGATAAGATTGATAGGACTATTGTTACTTAGTCCCCTCCTAATCATGGCTATTTTAAACTTAACTTTGATGGTGCCTCTAAGGGAAACCCTAGGAGTTCTAGAGGTGGAGGGTGTATTCGTGGAGAAGGGGGTCACTTTATAGCTATTTTTTGGTCATATGGGAATTAATACCAATCAATTTTCGGAAGCTTTGGCAGCATTATGGGGATTAGATTAGCCTCTTCCCTCAATTTGCAAAACATGGTCATTGAGGGAGATTTTATGAATATCATAAGTTTTCTGAATGGTTCTGTTAAATCCATTTCATCCATTAAAAATTAAATTGAAGGGGCTATTCACTTAGCTAATACTTTATCTAGTTGTACATTCACTCATATTTATAGAGAAGGGAACAAACTTGCAAATTCACTAGCCAACGTGGGGATTCTCACTAATAATTTCACCACTTGGTCTCATTTTAACTCATTGTCATCTAATGTCCAATCAATCATTAATTGGGAGAAAGGAAATCACTCACGTGGATAAAGTTGGGTTTTGGCGGGTGCTCGTTTGGTATATTGGGTCCTATTTTGGGATTCTTTCTCTTGCCATTTAACATTCCGAGTCTCACACTCTATTCTACTACGAGCCTAGGGTTTAGAATATCTCCATAGGGGAGACATCTATAGGGTTGAGCCTATCAACAATACTCAATGGAATGAGGACACTGAACTATGGGAGATTCTGAAGAAAGGGGGCTTTAATCACTTCATGAATGTAGTTCGTGGGCATGATCTTCATCTGTCTCAACATTTCGTGAAGAATTAGAAGGAAATAAGGGTTAGTTATAAAAATAGAAACGTTTTCATCATGAAGGAGATGATCTCTGGCATCACTGGTCTCCATCCCAAATTCTTGATGTTTTATAATAATAACTATGACAGGAAAGAAGAGGAAGTCAAATTTCTTGAGGGAGATGAGTGCCTTACTCATGTCAAGAGAGGTTTTCTGCGGGATTCTTTTCCTAAACCCTATGAAAAGTTCATTCTTGTTTTAATGAAGTATCTTACACCTAAAGGGTGGTTTAAAGTCACTCCCTATTTTCATTTGGTGTTGCTTAATCACTTTAGAAGGAATGTAGCCATTAATTTTCCCTTCTATCTATTGCATTCCGTGGAAAACTTTGTGAACCTGGTAGCTTAGGGGAAAATATCCCAACATTTCCACCATGATGTTATCATGTTGATCTACAAGCATTTTTATCTCCTCATTGCAAACTCCAATCCTGCGGCCCCTCCTGTTATTCCCTCTACCCCAGCTAAGAGGCCCCCTCCCCCTATATCTAATTGATTCCTTTATAGTAAGAAGGCCAATGATAACCCCATCACTGTCCCTAATCCACCTACTTCTCCCTTAGTCGAGGGTGTTGCTACCCTAAGTCTACTAGCCATGGGAGACAAGAGGCTTGATAGTAGCAAATCTCAAACTAGAAATCTAAGAAATGAAGTGTATTTGCATAATGATATGATAGCGTGGCTTATAAAGGAATGATGATTTTTAAAAGAGAAGTTCAGGGGCTGCAAAATTTCCATTGAGAGTGGAAAAAAGGATGATCATCTACTGGAGGAAATGGAAAAAAGGATTTCAACCATTGAAAAAGAGCAAGGAAAATTTAGAGAAAAACAATGTGATATCATATCCATGCTTAAAGGTAACATGGACATTCTTTCCAATATTACTCATCTGCTAGAGACTAACAAGGGAAAAGAAAATTCCAAAAATGATACCTCTCTCAAAGAAATCAAGGATAAACTGGATGGTTACAAAAAGAACTTTTCCAAGGTCATGAAATAGAAACTAGGGGCTGTCCAGTTTTAGGGTCCTTAATGACTATATCTTTCTTATCTTGGAATAAATTTTTGTTATGGTACTGTTGTGGTTTTTATGTGGTTAGGTTGTTTTTCTATTATGTTTTTATTGTAGTTCATGTTGTATCTTCGTGGTGTTGTATTTTTGTAGTGATTTTTTTATTTGGTTACTTATATTTGAGTATAGACTTGGGACGCTTGTAATATGGGTTGGATCCCAGTCAAAAAACATTTTTCCATTAATAAAAAAATATATTCATTCAAATATATCTCAAAATCCTACAAGCACAGTCCTATAATCATACACATTCCAATTTTTATTCTCCAAGTCATAAACAAATTATGTTATACCAAGATTTCATAAACCATTAAGGGCAATACACACAATCTCTAAAGGCTCTAGAAGAGTGATCACAAAATGTAAAAATCACAAATACCATGCACAAAGTTCTTGATGAAGAACACAACCTTTTTTATTAGATAAGGTAAAAATAGGGATCATATCCCAAGGGCCATTACAAAAGGAGGAACATAAACCAACGAGAAGGAAAGAAATAGAAAAGTCCATGAAAGGAGTTAAACATGCTTAACTCTTACAATGAAGATCAAGACTTTGAACCAAAGAGATTAAAACAGAGAAAGAAAACCAGCTCCAAAACTTCAAAACTACAAAAGTTTGCCAAAATTTTGGCAACAGTCCAGAAAACCCAGTTAATTTTAAGGAGATCCTTCACTGATACCATCATGAATGCCTTTGTTCTTGGCACCCTCAGCGCCCTTGACATTTATATCTTCCTCCAACTCGTCCTCAGAACTACTGATGTGCAAGTTGAAATTATTCCTTTTAGTGCTTTCCTCTATCCCTTCCAACCTATCACTCAGCTTTTTGACCTAGTACTCCAGCTCCAGAACCTTCTACTTGGACTTGTCCTAGGCAGAGATAATTTTCTTAGAAGCGTTAATGACATCCAACATAACCTTTGAATCCCTTCCAAAACAAGGTTTTTATTATATAACTATGTATAATATACAAAATTGCATGCTTCCTTTTCATTCTTCCTCTCCTTATTCTTCCTTTCCTCGAGAAATACCCTCATAACTAACTTCAATTTGAATTTATCTCATCAATTGAATCTTTCACAACCCTAACTAACTCTTAGACCCTTTGTATTCCCATGTTCAACACAATGAGGTATTTTTACATCTTTTTAATCATTTATGACTCACATTTAAGCCTAAGACTATGACATCAAGCTTAGACATCTACTTACACACCTTTACATTCATTTAAATCTCCTATAATCCACTTCACAAGTCAATTTCTTCACTTTCAAGATTTTACAAATTCAAATTCCCATTTTGGAGGGAAAACAACATATAGAGATAATTCAAATTTAAGACCTTTTCACCCTCTTGAAATGACTCACTTAGACTCTTTAAGGACTTTAACACACTCCAATAACTCAAAATCATGAGTAGAGGGATATTTGACACCATGATGCTTCTCATTCCCTGATGCTCGTGCATTAGTGTTTATTGAATTGTTCCATGTATTTGGAATTTATACAAGTTCTTATTGACTCGAACCCTTCTTTTGAATATTAGAACATGTTTCATAAATATCTTACCTTTTGATACCAACTATATTTTCACTCAATCATTCCATACAACTATTCAATGTATTCCCGTGGTTTTTCAAAATTCATCAAACCCTCATAGGATTGCACCAACCATGTTATCACCCTTAGTCATTGCATACAATTAGTACTAGATGTTCACACACTTAACTATCCCTACTTGTTTTCAATCTCTAAACTCCAATTCCTGAGTTCTCACCTAGTTATTCGATGTTTTTTTGCAACTAAACCTATTCTACCACCATCTTAATGAGTCACAAACCTCCATTAAGGACTATTTAGGTTCATGTAAAAAATAATGTCACCTTTTCATATCATTTGCATTGTGTACCATTAGTCTTAGGACTATGTTTGCAACCTTTCAACTAGTAAATCATCTTGAAATTGTTTGCTACTTTTTTTATCACTGAAACTCACCCCAACCTTCTTGTTATCCAACTTGTCACGTGTTATAGAAAAATTTCCTTATCCTTTAAACCTCACAACCCTAGAACAAAGTACCATGGTTAGAGAGAGGGTTTTATGTTTGTTTTCTTTATTTATTATTTTTTCTCACTTCTGTAAGGATCTTATCCACGCAAAAACACTTATACTATTCACACTTTTGTATTGAGTTTGCACTGTTGGCTTTTTTTAATCATCTAATTATACATGTAACCTATAGATCATCAAATATATCTAAGAATATTTACATTTTCTCTTGATTCTTACACCTATTGATATTTAGTATATGTGTATGTCCAATTTGAGACAATATTATATAATGGTTCATGATTATTTAATTGACCTCTTCATAATTACTTTATAATTTTATAATGCGGTTAACGAGTATTGTAATACAAAAAATATTAGAGATAAAAATGAAAGAAAACTATTAAACTATTCTCCTATGCTAATCTTCTCAAACAAAACCTCAGATAGAGCAATATATGTAAAGGAGAGAGAATAAAAATACATGCACTTGCAAGTTGCAAAGCTCCTCATTTGATGTGTTGATGTGCTCTTGATGGTGGATTGGATATGCTTGCTTTAGATTTGTGGATTCATTTGGACAATATCTCCCCTTGATTGCTTGGCTTGATTGATGAATGAGGATAGATTTTGATTGAAGGAATGGATTGATTGAGTGGATAAAATAGCAGATTTTTGCTATGAATTCTTAAGATTGGCTCTCATGGAGGAGGAGAGCCTGATTTATATCTTGTGGGTAGAGGATTCAATGGCTAAGATTAAGCCATGTTGGATTTAGATAAATGGTTGAGGGTGCATGTGAGGATTAGAGGATTCTAGAATGGAGAATTCTAGAATTTGGAAGAATCCTCCATTGAATTTTTAATTAAATAGAGGAGGGAGATATTTGAATTTTTAGATATGAAAGAGGGAAATTTAGAGAGGCTTCTATAAATAGAATCCTCTAGATTTAGAGGTGTGAGAATGTGATTAGATTAGGTTAAATAAATATGATTAGGGATGTTATTTGATAGAAAGGCTAGGTGTAGGGATGTGTAGGGTAGGTGAGATGTAGGAATATTAAATTCCTATAAAATGCTAATGGGGATTAAAATAAGATAATATGATATAATAATGGATTAAAAATATTAATGATGAAAATGGGATATTGGATGAATTAAAAAGGATTAATGATGAAATGTTAGAATATTTGATAAATGATTAAAAGGGGAAATGTGATAAAATGGAATTTTAATGGGATAAATGATAAAATGGAATATTTAGATAAATAATGAAATATTACAATAAAGTGATCAATGATGAAATTAATAATAATTAATATTGAGATTAATTATTATATGGATTTAGATGATGTTTCGGGACAGATTAATCATAATTGATCATGTTGACATTTTAGATGTCTACAGGTTTATTGTTTTATTCATACGACATAATGATTGACTCTTACTTGTGTGATGTGTCACTTTCTTACTCTCTTAAACACATGTAGTCATATAAGAGATAATTTCTTACATGTGGTTCTTAATTCATTTGCACTATTTTGTGTTGATGTATTTTGTCTTTCTCAAATTTCTCATATTATCCTTGCTTTGTCATAGTAGAATAAAATTCCGCAACTAAAATAGGGAATATTATCTCTTTGTGAACAAGACATTTCAACTATAGTATCAACAAGAAAAAAATTTATGCCTAGTATCAACAAGACATTTTTGTCACTTTCATTTACCTTCTCTTCCTTAGTTAGACTTTCCAACTTACTTTCTCCATATATCTCATTGTCCTCTCTCTCTAGGATTGTGCCTAGTTCCCAACTATCATTTTCTTACATTGAAATTATCCCTTACTTATAATGACCCCAACAGTAACCTCAACCTTCTTAATGAGAATGGGCTTCTAGTTCATAAAACTTCACATATTCCTTGATTCTTCTTAATAATTTCTTAGTATATGGTTCTTAGACTGTGTGTGTAGACATTACCTAGGACTGCCCCTGACCAAGTTTTGAAGAATGCATGTAATTATACTTCCACTTAATGATTACAATTCCTTTTCATAACCTTGGATATTACTTATACACCCTCCTTCAAACTTGACTCATTCTTTAACAATGATTATCACCTCAACCTATTATTAGACCAGTATGAGCACATTAGTATAGATCAAAACAAAGTTACATAGTCTTCTTCAAACAAAAGCAGAGTTGCAAATTATGATGATAACAACCTATAATTTTCAAGGTTTGGACACACCTTATCCTTCCTTTTATGATTCTATAGTTTCACATGTGTCATGAGGATAGGAATTGGAAGATTACACAAATATGTGTATTTTTTATAGGATTAGAATTGCATGAAGATTGATATTATTTATGGGAAACCATGTGGTCATTGTATACAAAACTAATGCAATCACTGGGGATGTCAATAGTCAGTTCCATTTGTGTGAACGACTACTTTTTCAACAGGGCAATGTATTCCGCATTTTTGGTCAATACTTGAACTGTAGTATATGTAATGTTGGGTCATGCTGCAATATGCATATTTATTTGTCTGTATGAATTTTTATAATGTATAGAATGTTGTAACTAATGTTGGTCATTATTAATTAGACCTAGGCTATGTTTTTTTATCTATTTTCATCCATATCATCCTTGATGTTGTATCAAGTGGTGTTGTGTTCTATATCATGTGGTAGACAAAATAACAAACTTTGTATGAGAAAAATTGTCAAGGATTTATTTCCATGAGTTGATTTATGTCCATTGGTTGAAAAATCTATCCATAGACAAACCAAGTAATTGTAACTCTGGTAGATTCATCTACATCTGCTACACAGACACCGTTAGTAACATGTTTTCCTTGCTACCAGTAACATGTTTTTTTTTTAGATTTATGATGGATGACCCAGAAGGATTCCTACAAGAAATATTTTCTAAGTCAGACCGCATTGTAAACAATATTAATTTTATAGATCGGTTCAATTTGTTTGATACTAATGCTTTTTTTCAATTCGTGTAGGAGAAATAAATTGGTTTCCAATCATCATTACATGTGTGCCCTAAGTTTGGATGTGTTCCTCAGTGCAACTAAGGTCCTAAGAGGCTATCAGAGGGCACATCCACTATTGGGGGTGAAATTCACATTGGTTCTAGATAGGTAATGTTATTGTGGGATATTGGTTCTAGGGTTTTAATACTTTATCACCTATATCAACTTTTGTCAACACTCATTCACCTCCCAATCACTATCTTTCCCATTTTCCAACCTTTGGCCTTCTTGGTTCTCACAAGTATATCACCATCTCCAACTGGCTCTTATACTTTTCTTTGACTTTTCTTATGTTTCTCACTCTCACCACACTATCTTAACACTAATAAGTCTTATGCTTCTTGAGTCTTTTTCTCTAGCACTAATCAGTCCTTGTACTCTATTTTGACTTCTTTGCTTTGAATCTTTAAAATTTTGTTCACATCCACCATTACCTCATTATACTACACCTCTTGGGTACCACCTTGAACACTCATGTTTTCCCTTCAAGATTCTTATCAATGTCATTTGTGTGCTCTTCTTTAAGGTCCTTGTCATTGACTATGATTATTTTCCATGATTTCCTCTCTTTAAATGGTTCTAAAGTCCTTTCTAACACTTCATTAACTTTATTCCATAAGTTTAACACAATTTATTATACTTTAGAATTCTTAGATTCACTTTCATACTAATCTATTCATGATTCATATCAGGTTGAGGATTGTGCAAATGTGACTTGACTAAGTTTCATCACTATGGTGACTCCACATATTTGTAATTATGGTGACTTGTGCTAGGTTCTTATCAACATTGAACACTTATATGGACTCCCCATACCATCTCAATCCTATAGCAACACGATCATACCATAAGATTACTCAAAATCTTCCATTTCAATAAAAGGATAGTCCTTACACATATTTTAAAGATAGTTTCCTTTTTTGACTTCTTAATCATGAATTCCCATAATTTTTGGACCTCTAAAGGCTAATTAGTGATTAGAAACTCACCTCCATGGATTTTAGAAAATGTATCTTTATTTCTGCTTAATGAAACAAGTTATAATTCCTCTATCCTTCTTTTAAAACCTTGTCATACCGAGATCACCGTTTCTATATGTCTTAAAATTTTATCCACATAGGTCTTAATCATATTACTGACCTCAAAAATATAAATGAATATTATACAAATTCATCCTTCACACAAGATGCATTTACTTCCAAACACAATATCTTAAAAATGTATTTATATATTGTCTAGATTGTTTCTACAAACTACTTACACTTGTTTACATTGATTGTTTTAGGATAAACAATGTTCTACAGTGCCACAATTAATTTCCTGACATCTGATAAAGGAATGTGGTTGGGCGTTTGATTATTTCCCAAAAACGGTAACATTTAAGGGGGAAACACAAGGAAGCTTCGGAAAAAACTCCTTTTTATTTGTTGTATATTTGTTTTTGGTTGTCATGTATTTGATGACCACTGTGTTAGGATGTGGAAAAGCCAAAAAAAGGCTAAGGAGGTGGTAATGTCAGTCAAGATGAGGACAAGGATGAGAATATGTTAACAATCTCGATAATGATGTTGATGTTGACACGGACGATGAAGATGTTGTTGATTTGCTTCCGCATTGTGATCCTAAGGAGGAGATACCAAAACCGGTAAGCACATTTTGATATTTTCAAGGATGCTTGCATATTCTAGTTGATTACATAACATTTGCAAGGATTCTAACCACGTGATTATTTCCTTGATGACAGCTTGCACACAAGTACAAGATTGTTGACATGGGTATTGGAAAACAAGATACCCACAATGGTTTGATTTACCCATGCACCCCATTTTTTTATGACAGTAGTTGTCCATTTGGATCACTAGACAAACTCAACACTCAGCAACACAAGATTAATGGTAGACCGCCTATTCCTAGGAGATCTCCAGGTCATCCAGGAAGTGGGAAAATAAAGCCAAGGGGAAGGGCCTACACATTGAAAAAACACAACAAAGTTCAATAGATTGGCTTGTAAAAAATCATATTATTATCAAGAGGCATAGGCCATAAGCATCATGGATTGCCAAATAAAATGTCTCCAAAGTTTCTAAACTAAGTAACAAATACTTAAAAGCTATCAATCAACATATGTGTGCATATGATTTACCTCAAAACGTTTTATAGAGAAGGGAAGTTTCAATAAAGAGGAGAGCATATTTCCGGAAAGTGGAGGAAGAGAGGAGGATAGTGGAAGGAGGTGGTGTAGGAAACTATGAAAATTAGGTGAGATGCAAAGTGTTGAATTATTTACATGTCCTAAAATATTAGGTCATTTTTTAACAAGTAACAAATTAATTGTATCCGTAGCAACCATCATTGAAAACTGATATACCTAATGCAAATTCCTATTGTAGTGAGGATGAAAACCTCACATTGAAGGAGTACCTTTCAAGGAAAGTTAATAAGGGTTGTCATGGGAAAAAAATTTAAAATAAAAGTGGGGATGAGATGCTTTAGGTAAGAAATCTGAATTAATTTTCCCATGCATATTACTAATTTACTTCTTTATAAAACTTGTATGGTTTTAATATTGGTTATCATTCCTATGTAGGGGAATGTTGTGCATTAAGAACCACAACTAGTGGTTGTTATAGAGTAGTCTGATAATGCAGGAAATGACAGTGATAGTTCATCTGCACCGGTTTCCAACAATGATTATTTTTCTCAATCCATATAGACCTATGATTTTTATGTTGGTGACAGTATTCAGTTGTACGTCGATAGTTATATGGCTACCAAAGAATGAATTGTCTTTACTAAGTGGGGATACATTTTCTAGGGTGTGCCAACCCCAAATAACTGTTATTTTGTGAACATTCGAAGGGCTGTGTATCCAAACTTTCTAGAGAGGATTCCCTTTGGTAAGAATAAGAAAGATACACTACAAAATAAATAAATAAAGATACATTCTGGTTCATGGAGTATATGACCATAGATTCCTCTGTAACCAATGTACACGACACAACAAAGGTGTGCATATCCTTTTTAGCTAGCTTCGTATGTCATAAACACTTATATATTTTCATCTGATTAGGTTATGTATCTTGTAATTTACTTTAAGGATTAGGATGAACAAGAGGTGACATCGAAATCCATGTGACTTATTTATTGGTGGTATGAGGGATAAAAATTCTAGAGCTGATTCATTGGTTGTATCTACATCATTCCACACCTTGACTTCAAAGGAGAAAGGTTCTCGGTGGAAATGGTCTTTCGGCCTAGTGTGCCAGACAATTCAGAGAGCTGGAAATTTTTTGATGATGATAATAAGATTATTTCCTTCCTATAACAAACATGTGAATTTAGGTCCATGTATTTATAGGGAAGTGACTCATTCCCAAGGGAATTTAAAAATAATGATAGTGATAATAATTCAGTTGATCAGTTAGATGAAAACGAAGTAATTCAATTGAAAGGCAACATGATTCCAAAGGGACTAGTGTCTTGAAAGGAACTGTTTGACAAGAACAAAAATTTCATTCATGGAAAATAAAATTATCGACCCAGGTATTCATCAGAATATGATAAAATTAACATTGGAATAAGAGAATAGCCAATGATGGTGAACATAGGGTAATGTTGTTCACCTGAGGAATGGAGGAAATTATCAGCCTTATTAAACAGATACTCTAATTTTCTTCCATATTCATATGGTGTATGAAATCTTTCCGGCCACAATCAATGCATCATTCTATTCCCTTTAATCATGATGCAAAATATTTCCAAAAAAACGAAGGTAGTATAATCCAAAAATTATCAGCACCATCATATCGGAGGTTGAAAAATTGTTTAATGCTCGCATCATCTTCCCTATCCATAACTCTACATGGATAGCCAATATTGTACCAATAAGAATGAAGAGTGGTGAAATCCACATCTACGGGGATTTTTATAACTTGAACCAAGCCTTTTTGAAAGACTATTATCCACTTCCAGTCATGGACCACATCTTGTAAGCAGTAAATGGATGAAAAATGATGTAAATGCTTGATGGGTTCTCAAGGTATAATCAGATTGAAGTGGCTAAGGAAGATCAATTCAGAATTTCCTCCACTACCCCATGGGGCACCTTCACTTACCATCACATGCCATTCAACTTGATCAATGTGGGTGCTACATTTTAGAGGGCCATAGAATTGGCTTTCAAATATTTGAAGGGAAATTGTATTATAGTGTACCTTGAAGATTTGACAGTATATTCCAAGGGAAGAAAAGACCGTCTATGAAAACTTAAAAAAGTTTTAATCTATTGCAAGAGGCATCACATATACTTGAGCCTGAAAATTTTCATATTTAGAGTTACTTAGGGAAATATCCTTGGTCACATCGTGAGAAAGGAGGGCACCAAGATTGATTCAAAGAGGGTCGATTATCTCTACGTACCAGCAAGTGAGGTGTACATTCCTTATTTGGTAAGGTAAACTTATTAAGGATATTTGTATTATATTTTATAGAGATCCCAAAGGATATTTTCAATATGATGAAGCCTAAGGAGTCCTTAAAATGGATAAATAAGGGAAAATATGCTTTTGAGTCCATCAAAGCTACCATTTTCAAAGCAGCCACTCCAGTACGCCCTGAATTATATTATGCCTCTGAGCACACCATCTCTTCCATTCTCATGCAAGAAAATGAAGACAAACTACAGTCACCCATCGCCTTCATGAGTGCCCCTCCGAAGGAACATGAGCTCAATTAATCAAAAACATGAGAAACATGCTTATGTGGTGGTAAGAGCATTGAAAATTTTCATATTCTACCTTCTAAATTATCATGTTGTGGTTATAGTCCCAAGCCCGAAGTCAAGTCTATTTTGATGTCATAAGACCTATGTGAAAAGAGAGGAAATTGAGTTTTGAAGCTATGGGAATATGATCTTGTGATCAAACCCTCCAAACTAGTGCGAGGAAATGGATTGTGTGAGATTTTTTCTCAAGAAGAGTGAGAATACTTTTCAAATTTCTATAAATTCTTGATCAAGAATATTCTTCTTGTGCTTTTTGTAAGTACAACCAATCCATGGTATGCTGGTATAGCCTATTTCTTGACTTATGGAGACTGTCCTCCTGGCCTTAATCGAAATAAAAGGAGAAATCTATGCCTGAGAGAAGTAAATTACATCATTTGGGATAATGTTTTGTACAAAAAAGGATTGTATGGCACATTATTGAGGTGCATAGAGGAAGAGAAATTATTCAAGGCATACCACAATCAAGCATGCAGAGGCCACTTCTCTGTAATTTTCACAGCACACAAGATATTGAGGGGTGGTTACTATTATCCCACTCTATTCTATGATGTATACAAATGGGTAGGGAAGTGTGATCCATGTCAACATTTTGTAGGAAGATCAAGGCTTGCAACTCTACCCCTTCGGCCCACCATCATTGAAGAGCCTTTTCAATAGTGGGGTCTTGATTTCATTAGTTTGTTAAATTCTCACTGTAGTTTGGGCCACATGTATGTACTTACTTCCGCAGAATACTTAACGAAGTGGCTAGAATCCATTCCGAAAAAGCATGAAAATTCAAAAATTGTGTGCAACTTTTTGAAAGAAAATATCATTGTCAAGTTCGGGGTTCCTAGAAAGATCATAGAAGATAATGCCATCTACTTATCCTCCTGTGAGATAATAGACTTTTGCTATAACCATGACATTTCTTTTTCTAACTCCTTTGATTACTACCAAGTAAATGTCCAAACGGAGTCTAGTAATAAGAATATTGTCACAATTATTCATAAGCTAGTGGATGTCAATCAAAGGGATTCACATAAGAAGTTATATAATGCCCTGTGGGATGACTGAATCTCACCTAAAAAAACTATTGGGATTCATCCTTTCTAGTTTTTGTACAGGATTAAGGCTCAAATTCCCATTTCTCAAGAACTACCTTCCTTGCAGCTTGTGAAGGTAGTGGAAAAAGGAGAGTATTCAGATGATCTTGATAAGCGGGTCTGCTACTTGGAAACTTTGAATGACAATAGGTTGGTAGCAGTTAATACACTAAGAAGATACTAATCCAAGGTGAAAGGGATATTTGATCAAAAGACATAGGATAGAAGTTTTCAAATTGGAGAACTTATGTTGATCTAGGACAAAATAAGAGAACCCAAAGGAAGCCACAGGAAATTTGATTCTATCTGGCTTGGTTCATTAAAATTAAAACACTTTTGCAGAGAGAATACTTATTACCTGGCATACCTGAATGGAACTCCATTGGATTTACCTCACAACAAGAAACACATGAATCTCTACAAGAAGTAAGGTTGGTCAGTCCATCATTTGTACTATAGTTTCCATTTCTATTTTGTGTTTCTTCCCTTTCTAATTTTGGCATGTATAATTCCTATTGTGTGTGTGTGTGTGTGTGTGTGTGTGTGTGTGTGTGTGTTGCTTGTAAATAAGGACTCTATTGCCCATTGAAAAATACAATTGTATGCTCACCCAAAAGAAATTGGAGGTCCTCTATTTCCCCTTTTAGTCCAATGTCCCTTGATTAGAGCCAGCTACTGTCATGTGAAATTAATAATAGAAAAATGTAAAATTTAATCCATGACAACCAAGCCACAAAGTGAAAATGTGCTTCAAAATATTATTGAAATCCTCCCCTGGATAGAATTTCTTATGCATCATGATCATCTTGACCTTACATGTCCTCCTAATATACCAAATAATCATGTACAAATTTTTAAATTTATGTGATAAGGCCAATTCTTCCATTTAGCAAAGTGGAGTAGAAGACTAGTTCTCCATTAGGCCTAGAAAGGCCAATATTGGCCATTTCGAGGCATGTGTGCATCCTCCGGGAAGGTTATGATAATATCATAAACATCTGGAGGTGGTATTGGAGAAATTTAATGTTTCATAATTAATTTAGTGAGATTTAGGAAATATTTGGTGGTTTAGGGACAGTCTGTGCAAAAGTGGGTTTTTCAAGTGTAAGGAATGAACGATCAAATTATGAACCTAAACTTGTCTAGGTGATTCTGAGAGCTACGTAAGGAGTTATAAGGGGAAAAAACTATGAATTGAAAATCTTGAATAATCATCTACATTTTAGAAGAATCAAATTTGATCCAAGCCATAATTATTTCTCAAGGCAGTTCAATTTTTGTAGGTGTACCTAGTTGTCCTGATCAAAAAGGGGATATTTTTGGAGTTTCATGTAGAATAAAGATCTGGAACCTATGTCATTGGTCTTAAAATGGATTTTTGATTCATATGTATATATAACTTAGCCTCAAAAGGCCATCATGAGCCCCAGGAGTGAAGATTTCATTGTTTCATGCCATTTTGGGAAATCCAATGCAAAAATTGGCTTTCATAATGAAGTAAAGTGTTCTTTCTTTCCCCTCCTATCCCTTTTTACCAAGGGGATAGAGGATAAAATAAATAATTCCCAGGAACATCATGTTAACCTACCTTCACACCCATATCTAGTAAAGTCAAACCTGGGTTGGGTCAAAGTTAAGTTTGAGAGAAGTATGAGTGTAATGTTCCATAGTCAATTTTACTCACTGACACATGTCAACACCTTGATCCGAGATGCCCTTTGATGTCCCCCTTGTCCCTTTTTACTAAGGGGATAAGGGGATAAGAAATAACACCCATGAGTAAGCACCCTCGATTTGTTTTCCATATGACCTCTCCCAGCTCCACAAGGTGTTAACCTGGCTCCTCTATCTTCCTCACACCTGACTAGATGCTGCCACTTGTCATCATTTTGATCCAATGTGCCATTTTGTATCCCTATTTTCCCTTTTTCTTATGGGGACAAAGGGGACACTAAAGATAACCATGAGCAAGCCCCCTTCCCTGGCCCCCCATATGATCTCTCTCAGCTCCGCAAGGTGATTTTTAAGCCTTTTCATCTCCCTCACACTTTCTCACGTGATGACACATGACATCATCTTGCTCCAAGGAACCTTTTATTTTCCTTGTTGTTCCTTTTTTCCATTTACACCATTAAACCTGGATTATTAACTCCATATAATCTTAAATTCAACCCAGAGTCAAACCATGGTCAATAGGGAAACATAAAAATGAAAGTTAACTTGTTTTTGTAGACACTAAATTACACACTTTGGGTATTATTTAGTCCTACTCTCATACTACAATTCATATAGTTTTTGAGTGAATAAAGTACTAATTAACCCCCGTCTTTTATCCATTTTACTTTTTTTTCTATCGTCATTGCCAACCTCTCACACATACTTGCCCAGTATATTTTTTTCATTTTGCGTCATTTTATCCTTAACTGGGGCACCCACATGCGCCCTGGTCCTAATCGGGGTGCCCTGATCCTCTTTTCACTTTCCCACCACTTTTTGGGAACTTTCTATCCGTTTGAGCATTCTATATTTTTGGTGGTTGGCCTCTTTGGGGTTAATTATGAAATTAGAACAAGAGAACCATATAAATATAAAGCTATGAGACCATGATGAGAGACCAAGCACTAAGCACTACTATCATCACCCGAGGTTACATCCATTAAAGGCTCCATTTGCATCCATCTAGATCCATCACAAGGCACAAGGTTGGTTCATTTGCATCACACTATATAGGATGGAAGTTTATTCTATTCCATCTACCATTCTATTACATTTCTACACATAGTTATTGCACTCTACTTTCACAAAGTGCGACTAGCACAAGAGCACCTAGGGCATGATTAGACACACACACAAACGCATACATAGAGAACTACATCGGTTCTGAGATGTAATACAACACTCAGTTACTAATTCCACCATTGTGGCCATTGAGGATAGTCCAACCCCTTCATATGCATCTTTCTTTTTTAGGGGTTTGATATTTTTCTTGGGGTTTTGTAGGTCATTTATGATTTTCAACAACATATTGCACAGTCCAGTGAAGCTAGTGTGACATAAAGAAAACACATGTGAACACTTAACAACACCTTAGAGGAGGTTTATAGAGATTTTTCACAGACCAGGATGCCCATATCTCAGACTATGGCACCCACAAGTTCCCCTCTACCTATCCAGGCGCCCTAGTCCCTCAAATTTCCCAGATTTGCACTTTTCTAGACCTAGGCATAGTTTTTTCCTCCTCCTATTTCTCTAGCCATCTCTGCAACACAATCCAGTGAGCTCTTCAAATCAGCCGACTTCTTTCTAAATCTCTTTGCACTCTTAGGTTTTACATATCTACTTTCTTAGTTTCTTGAACCACTTTCTTAATTTTGTTTAGACATTTATTTCACTTTTGTACTTCTTAGATTAACATAAAAATATTCACATTTTAGTTAATCATTTTGGTGAACCTGACATATCCAACCCTTTCTTTTGATCATGTCTTCACCTTATCAATTCATGACTCAATCAACTTATCCTACTTTTGCACCTACTAAGGTTTCAAGTATAGTTACTACTAATTTTATGTGTGTGTGTACTCAACATCCTCCTCTCTTTATTATGCCTAGGGATTACCCATCTATTAATGTAGTTACTAATTGTTGTACTCGCGTTAATCCTCCTATGGCTCCACTCACTTCTATCCCTCAACCCATTGCTTCATCATCTCCTCCTACTACTTATAAGGGATATGACATCATTGAGCAACTGAAAAATACACCCACCAAGATTTCTCTTTACGAATTATTGTGTAATGCACCAGACTGTCATAACACACTAGAATCTTCCCTTCGTGCTATTCATATCAAAAGTGATAACTTTGCGGTGTCATTTATACATCTCATAAAGTCTCTTCACAATTTTCCACATGCCATATATTTCAGTGACAAATATTTATCACCTTTTGCTAAAAGCAATCCATGTCATCATTATCACCACTTGTATTAAATGGGTACTTATTGAAAATGGATCAGCCATCAACTTATGTGAATATTATCTTCTAAAACAATTGGGTATTATGTATACTCTTGTTTCTAGGAATTATACTATCATCTAAGGCTATGACTCTACCACTCGCATGTGTTTAGGAACTATTTCATTACATATCCGGGTTTGGCATAAGATTGGTCTCACTAATTTCTATGATATGCATTCCTTGTTTCAATTCAATCTCTTTTTAGGTAGACCTTGGATTCACGCAATGTAAGTTGTTCCATCTATTATTCACCAATGTGTCAAATTTTTGCATGATGGCTATGAGCACACTATTACCACAGATCCAGAGCCATTCAAATATTGTCACATAAACCCTATTAGTATTATTCCCATTCACCTTTGCAATGTATTCTATATAGTAGCGTTAACACATATGACATTGGTCAATCTAGTGTTTTGCATTCTTCTTCTTCCTTTACAAATAGCCCAGCTATTTCTACTCATGCTACAACTATTATTTCACTTAGGGTATCATCTCTTATCAACATTCCTTCCACATCTATTGAGTCACCTTCACTAGCTTCACCTTTTGTGCCACCTACCAATATACTTGATAATGTTACACAACACGAGAATGCTAACACCGATGATTCCGAGGACTCTGATGATGAATTCAACACTATCGAACTAACTGATGAAGCATTAGGTCGACTAAATTTCACTCTATTGATCTAGATGATACGTACTTTGAGGACACAAATTTGGCCAATGGCTCGAGTGAATATAAGTTCAAGACCCCTCCTTCTACTAATGATATGACACTTTGTCAAGGATATGTTAATACTGTTGAGACTATTTCATCTCCTATTATGCGGTCTACATCTTCGTCACCTCCTTTCACATGCACACTTCTCATCAACAACTCCTTTTGGCATAATATTCCACTTGATTGTACTTCCTTAGATACTATTTTCACACTTAAGGGCTTAACTAGACTTGGTTTAACACTTAATGATATCTTACCACCAATTCACTTGTCTCATCTTTATCACGACTGTTTATGGCCTTCGTGTATTCTATTTATCGATCTTTTTTTCCCATGCTCCTTGTACTTCTCCACTGACACTTGGGAAATCTTGGCTTGACTATATTGGCCATACTCTATATGTAAACCACACTTCTCTCACATTTCCTATGCCATTCGGTAGTGTATCCATAGGTAATGACTCATCCTCCACTTATGGTCTAAATATTTCTTGTTGGTATACACACAACTGCCCACCAGTACCCTTCACTGATGAAGAGTATGTCCATGGTTGTCTATACATTATGTCAAAATGGTTCTGTATATGATCCATCACATTTTATTTCTTATCAAGTTTCCAATGTCGCTACAATAGGATTTGATCCCAACAGCGATGATCTACTAGACAAGGTCACATGACTATATTCACTATTACACACTTGGGGGACATAGCATCTAACACATCCCCCCCACCATATTAGCATTAGCGCATCTATCATATTTGTATAATCATACATCAATATACTCTTTTAGGAATACTCATCACACATTTTAGCATCAACGGTTACTTGATGACACACTCTTGTGCTTCGGTTCACACTTGACTGTTGAGGGCATACTACACATGAACCCCACACACTGCTTAGTAGGCACTACACATTGTGTCTCTTCACACATTTCACATCATATGTACTACATCCTACATCATATATTCTACATTTAATGTACACCATTTTAACATTTGTGCATCTACACATCATACATATTACACAACCTATACTACTAGGCAATGTTCGTTTCTCGCATCACATACTACCCATCATACATCATACATTACAACACCCTCGTGGTCTACGAATCTAACATTACATACTCCTCATCTTACATAATACATAGTGTGCACCTTACACTTCTATTCTACAAACATATCTTGCATTGCATCTTATACATAGTACATTACACATTCTACACATCACATGGTCTTCTATCATCAACGTTTATACTCCATCTTCTTATACACTTTGCACTCACTGCCCTATGATGCACTTTAGTTCCTCGGTCCATACTCTACTGCTAATGGTTTGATAATCAAATGGATCTTATCGTACTTAAATTTTCATCATTCGACCTTCTCTCATGCCACATTAATAGGTTAGTGACATACGATATAGGATAAATGGTCACCTATTCCTTCATTTTGTAGTGGTATACGCTTTAGGCTACATCACCATTCCCTCTATTCATCTTATAGTGATATATGCTTTAGGCTACATCATCACTCTTTCAATCATATTTTCATGATATACGCTTCGACTATCAGGGTCATGCACACATCATCTCTAGGTCGTATATCATCACACAAATACACACTCATCACAGTGTGTTAGACACAATACACATTATTGACCATTTCCCAATGACGCACTCTCGTTTACGGTTCATTCTTGACTGCTGAGGGGGAAAACCAAATGAACCTCACTACATACAACTCCATTCACTCAGGGGGCACGCAACTCCTATCATCCATATTGCATTCCATTCCACCCATCCACAACATGTTGCATATCTTGGTTTCTTTTACTCTTTCTTGCATTTGCTTGTATATGGTCATCTTATTACACATGCTAGTTAGATCTATTGTATGTCATTTATCTATACCATACACACATGTGCGTTCACTTCTTTTTCTATTTGTGATTGCAGATACAGGTTCCTTACACGCAACATGGATGCTCACCTTCTACCACTCCTACAATGGTCGCTAGGGGCATCCACATTCGTCTCTTCCAGGTGTTATTTTTTCATTTCGTACTTAGAATTTTTCATTATTTGCTTTTACACACTTTTGACATACTGTTTATCTTTCTAACATGCTAACGAGTGCTTCATGTGCAACATTTGTTTTGGAAGGTTACTTGCTTCCATGGCTATTTGTTGTTTGTACTTGCTTGTTTTTGTTTGCTATTGTATGCGGGCCTTGCCCTTTGTTTGGTGTGCACACTTGTTTGTTTGTATGTGGCCATTATGGCCTTGAGTGTCTTGCGACATCGTGAGTGGTGTCCTATATTTTCCACCTGATTCGGCAGTCTATATTTCTTTCTTGTGTGCTTGCTTACATTCTATTTTACACACTATTTGTGTAGCATATATTTGCCTTCTACATGCATGCTTATTCATACTAACACTTGTTTTCTAGCCACTTATTTATGTGTTCCTAGGTTTCTACCAAGTGCATTCCTTTCCTCGTGTAGGGCACAATTTATGCATTTGGTCCTCTTTTGGGGCCGCATTATCCTATCAGGGACTTTAAGTGTTCCACCAAAGAGGGGGGCATCATTTGGGGTTTTAAATTCTACACAACGCTTCTACACTAGTTCAGTTTAATTTAGTTTCCACCCTTGAAATTGTGGGTTATATAGCTAGTGGGTTCAGACCAGTATACGAACCCTATACATAATGGATTTTACAGGACATGGTTATCCTTAGCTTTGGGGAGTAGTTACAGACTATAGGATACAGTGGATTTCCTCTCTACACTACATCATCCAATGGCCTTGGATCACGCAAAAAACTAGGCAGTATAAAGATCCCTTCACACAACTTTAGGGAAGCAGTTACAGGTTGAAGAATAACACATATTTGTCCCTACACTTATTTGAACAAGGTGGTATGAGATCACCCAAAAAACTCACAGTATAAGATATCCTATCTACACCCTTTCTCTCATCACAGATCAGGTGCACATGTTTCTTTTACATTTTTCATTTCCATTACATACATTTTACTATATACATGCGTTTCTGACATATATACATGTGTATTTGACTACTTTATCATTCTCTCCTTGTAGGTTTGACCGTATGAGAAGAAAGCAGTCAAAAACAACAAAAATAACAATAAAAATGACATCAACAACAACATTTTACCGCAACACACACACCATACTAACATGCAGGTACATCACACACATCAACAACTACACACGCATTTCCACCCTAGGTTCACTGTCATCACTTTTTTATCTTTTGCATCTTTAGTTTCCATGCTTCACCATCTTTTTGTCACTCCACGCTTTGTCTATTCCTTTGGCATGTTTCCTACATCACTCTATATGGACATGAGGTATGCATCTTTATCTACTTTATGTTACCAAGCATTCCACTCACCAACATAAAGTGGGGGCAAATGTAGACACTAAATCATGCACTTTGGGTATTATTTAATCTTGGTCTCATACTACTATTCATATGGTTTTTGAGTGAAGAAAGTACTAATTAACCCGCATCTTTTAACCATTTTACTTTTCTTTCTATCATCATTGCCGACCTCTCACACATACGTTTCTAGTATGTTTTTGTCATTTTACGTCATTTTATCCTTGACTGAGGCGTTCAGGATAGTACTAGGGTGCCCATAGGTGCCTTAGTCCCATTCTGGGTGCCTTGATCCTCTTTCCACTTTCCTACCACTTTTTGGGAACTTTTTAGCCATTTGAGCATTCTATATTTTTGGTGGTCGGCCTCTTTGGGGTTAATTATGAAATTAGAACAAGAGAACCATATAAATATAAAGTTATGAGACCATAATGAGGGACCAAGCACTAAGAAACTACTATCATCACCTAAGGTTGCATCCATCAAAGGCTTCATTTACATCCATCTAGCTCCATCACAAGGCACAAGGCTAGTTCATCTGCATCACACTACATAGGAGGGAAGTTTATTTTATTCCATCAACCATTCTATTACATTTCTACACATAGTTATGTGCAACTGGCACAAGATCACCTAGGGCATGATTGCACACACACACACACACACACACACACACACACACACACACACACACACACACACACACACACACACACACACACACAGAACTACATCAGGTCTAAGATGTAGTGTAGCGCTCAGTTAGTAAGTCCACCATTGTGGCCGCTGAGGACAGTCTGACCCCTTCATATGCATATTTATTTTTTATGTGTTTGATGCTTGTCTTGGGGTTTGGAAAGTCTCATATTCATTTTTTATTTTGAGTGACATAGTGCTCAGTTTAGTGAAGCTAGCGCGGTAGGAAGTGAACACGAGCAATCACTTAGTGACACCTTAGAGGAGGTTTATAGATTTTTTCATAGACCAAGGTTCCCATATATTAGACTAGGGCATCCACAGGATCCATTGTACATATCCAAGTGCCCCAGTCCACTCATATTTCCCAGATCTACACGTTTATGGACCTCGACACAGTTGTTTCCTCCTCTTGTTTCTCCATCCATCTCTGTGACATAGTCCAGCAAGCTTTTCAGATCAGCTGAGTTAGTTATAACTCTCTTTACACTCTAGGGTTTCACAAATATAGTTTCTTATTTGTTTGGGTCACTTTCCTAATTTAGTTTAGACATTTATTTCAATGTTGTACTTGTTATATTAACATAAAAATATTCACATTTTAGTTAATCAGTTTTAAAGTCATTTTCTTTGCACAGGTCGACATCCTACCATAGTTGCTACTGTAAAACCTCCAAAAAAATTATAATATATTATATATGCTACCAAAATTATTCTATAATAACCATATCCTTGAAAACTAATTTTTCTTCATATCTCATTAACCAAAAACCAGTTTCCATTGAGATTTCGATAGATGGTTCTACTCACATGTGCCTTTGTGATGATAGTAGTTGCATATCAGATGATTGCCTAGTTTATTTATAGCATCAATATAAAAACCTACCATCTATAAGTTAACATTTCAATTTCCAAGAGTTCTGGAAGAAGAAACACAGTGAAAATTGGAGCACGGGATCCTGATGCGGAGCCAAATCCAATGAAGGTGGTTTCGTTTCAATACGACAATGATAAGCTCACTTAATAAAAATATAAAGTGTCATGTACATTGATATTGCAAAAAATTAAGTCTCCCAAAAGAACAAACTCACATCACTCAAAACACCCATAATTAGTGAGAAACAACAAACAAGGTAAAAAAGACAACTTACCAGAAATAACACGTTTCGAAAAAGAAACTATCCCAAAATAGAAAATTTCTAAAAATAGAAAAGTATCATCAATGGAGGTTTTATACGTGTATTATGAGCTTCATAAAATAAAGGTTGTGAATTTTTTTCCCAAAATAACAATTCTTAACTCCATCTACCAAAAATAGAAAGTTTCGGATTATAGTGCAGAAAGTTGTTGTTAGCTTCATTTTCACTTATCTTGTTGATTTTTCAAATCATGAAGTTAAAATTCTCTATTATGGAACCTATTTCAACACTATCAATGGAATATTCAAGTGTGGGTGACAATGATGTCACTCACATGGATCTAGAGAACCTAAAAAGTAGGATGCTCAAAGGACCAAGAGAGCTTGTTGAGGAAAATATCTTCGCAAATGGGTTATTTGTAGTAAGAGGCCATCATTTATCAGTAAAGAGTATATAATTATTGTTACCATGTTTTCAGCACCATGAACCATAATCCATGATAGTAAGGTCAGATGATAACTCCATAGTTATAGTTCTCACCTCGAAAAGCATTTCACAATGTATGCAGATTCCAACTGGTAATAACATAGTAATAATCTCGAAGGATTTTACATATAGTGGGTGGTTAAAGATTGAATCCTATCCTCAACATCTCGCACTGGGATCATAGTTGAGAAAAGGAAGGAAACCCTCTTGTATGCCAAAAACCTTGTTAAGGAGTGAGTACCATGAGGGTTACTCGGATGGAATCATATTCTTGAGTAGGGTAATGGGAAAAGAAACAATGAAGGACTTTTAGGATTTGGATGACACAATTCATCCTTGTTATCACCAAGGGAAACCTTGTGGTAGATTGGGCATAAATTATAAGTGATAACATTCACTGTCTGTTACTCTAATTACTAGTTATAAAGAAATCCACAATGACATCATATTTGATGTATGCTCTTGCAAGCACAAGACCATTCAAAGGCCTAACTCTTGCTTATAATGTTTCTTAGAGAACACCGGCTTATGAAAGGTACCCTCAACTCACTCTCAAATAAACAAACCACCACTTTTCTAGGGTGAATGATGCATTCTTCATGCTTTTCATCTAATTGCTAGAAGGCAACCCAGAGTTAAGATTATTTTCCGAAGCTGCAACATTGATAGAAAAGTATTGATCTTAATTCACTTAATTCTCCATCTTCTCATATATCAAAGTTTCAGGATTTGACCTCTCTCCTCACAAGCTTCCCAAATACCTCAGTGACAATATAGTGATGTTCAAACTATGTAGGTAGTTTCCTCAAGTCCATAAAAATTACAGGAACCACAAGAGGAAAGGTGTTTCTTTCCCAATTTCTCTTGGTATTTACTCTTTAAAAAGTATTACAAATGCCTCAAATCTTAAAACTTCATTTTTCTCTTTTAGTATTAATTCATACACATCCAGGAAAGATTTTTTACATCTGAAGTAATCTTGAAACCTTCAATCTCCCTAAGTCATTCCATGTTCCCCAAATTGAAGATTATTGGGTCAACTACTCAGATAATTTTGAGGTAACGAAATGAGATCACATGCAGATCACTATTGTAAAAATTAGGATATTTTGTTTTGACTGGTTCATGAAAGGTGAGGATGATAATGGAAGTACTTTATTTTATCCTAAAGACCAAGCTGTTAAGACTTCATCTCTCCCTCTATTCTCGTGGAGTGTTTATAAATCAGGAGATATCAATGAGAGATCTGTAGTGGTGATTCAGAGGTTTAAAGAGTGGTTCAAGAGATAGAGGGTCACTTTCATAGAATTTGGTGGTCTTCAAACTCTCTAAAGGAAAACATATCATCTCTCATCTTTGAAAGAAACCAAGATAACTGCAAGCTCCTCTCATTCAAGAGAACCCGCAAAAAGGAAAATAATGGATATTGAGGGCTCACACTATAGGAGATTACATAAGAAAATAAAGGTTTCTCAAGACATGAAAGATGATCTAGAGAAAGGATATATAGATCATTCTCAATCCCTAGTTCCAGATCGGTCTCCTCACCAAATGTAGGAGGTATCCCCTCACATTGAACCTGAGAATGCAATCATGCCTATTGTTGAAACCCGTAACATTGGAGATATTCCCATGGATCCAAGAGATAATCATAAGTGATCCTCATACAGTGTAAGAGGTAGAGGTTCCATACTTTCAAGACATTTCAAATATTGTGAAGGAAAAGAGAGGTAAGAAATCCCAGACAACTTCTCACTTTTTCAGGGGTGTCTTTAGAAATCAATATATAGAAGTTTCTCAGCCAAAGGTAATAAATATCATTAAGGAGATGAATCCATTAGACTATTAGATGAAAAAATTTCCCTTGGTACCAACAAAACATAAAAGAGATGCCCATTTTTTCTAAGAATATGTCACGTGTATTCTTGCAAGAAAAAAAGAGTACAAAGGGAAGATCTAATAGTTGTAAGAACATGTGAACACTCTCACTTCCTAAATTCAGTCATTCATAGATCCTAGTGTCATCACATCTCTCCCAGCTGAAGATGTTACTCCAATCAGTAGTTTTGATCCTGAGTCAATCAAGAAGGCATAGAGTTACTCACTGCAAGTGAGAGCTAATGAAAAGTGGGTTTACAAGATCCTTGAGAAAGGTAAAAATTTATTTCTAGAGATTCTTTCAATGTTTGAGTTCATGCTTAACACTACTGTGAAATTAAGGATGACTAAAGTTTAAATTTAGAAATAAAAGATTCATTGGGACCAAGTATATCCATTAGTAACAAAAACAGGGAACAAATATTCTTTTGTGTTAGGAAAAAATGTGTTAAAGTCCATAACTTAGAATATGTCTCCAATTTGTTCTCGAACGTTGGTTTCCCAATATGAGATGTTGAAAAATTCTCTTAATGAATTGGATTATTTTGATGAGCTCACTTCACAAATATGGGAAAACATAAGCAAAGAAGTGTGGAATCTTTGAGCACCTTCTGTGAATGAGAATTCCTCGGTGAATCTTTTGAATCCATTTGAGGAATTGTTTAGGAAAGAGGTAATAGATCCCTTTCCTTCAATGAGGACACCTTGGAATCCCTTTCAAATATCAGGTGTGCTATTTTGAACACTACTAAAGAGCACTGAATTGGGTTCAAGCAATGTAAAATCATCAATAATACTTCTAAGAATTGGCTTAAGGATTTAATCTTCATGCATGTTTCTCAAGCTGAGAAAGTAGCACCCACAACAAATCGCTTCAGTAAAGATTTCAAAGGAATATATTTTTCTTTAAGAGCATTCTCCCAGAGTCCTTCAACATGTGGATCTTCATTGGCGGATGCAACATCTCCTTTTTCATATTTATCTCCCTTCTTCTTTCTCCCCCCTTCTTCTCTTCTCTCATGTTCTAATTCTTCATTAAGGGGGTTTACTTTTCACTATTTTGTATTATTCATTTAAATGTAACTCATAGTCAAACATTGTAATGAGTTTCCTTTAATTAATAAAAATGTATTCAATTTTCTTTCCTAGGGATATGAAAGGACATACGTTGTAAAGGTAAGTGAAAATTCATGTTGGGGGTAGGTGAACAGTCTTTTTATAAAGCTACATATTGTATGACTCCCTCATTCCAGAGGGTTTTGAATTGTGGGTCTTTAAGTAGATAGATATTTCACTACTAATAAGAAAGATAAAGATATCATTCTTCCATTCCTTTTCTCTATGTTTCCTCTATCTCTCTACTTTTCAGCTTTGTGAACATGATGATCTTTTACAACCAAGGAAGGTGTTACTTCCTTTTGATGAATGGATTAATGGAATTTTTTGTCCATGATTTATTGTGTCTTGTCTTTGTTATAAAAAAAATCTTCTAATTATGTGTGGATTGATTCTGGTTAATACTTTTGAAACTCTTTTAGTGCCTATTTACAATATTAACCCCTTTTCTCCCAAGTTCTTACTCCCCTTCACCTTGTCTCTCAAGTAAATTCCTCCCTTACACTAGGTGCAAGCAATTTTCCACAATTCTAATGGAGTAGTCCAGTGTGATTGTAGACTTTACGACCACCAATGATATTTTTTTATCTGCATTCAATAAATGGTAGCCTTCCCATCACACAAAGGAGGGGCATAGTCCTGGAGCGTTAGTGAAAATCAACTAATTTATCCTTGCTACAAATTATTTCACCAACACATCTCTAAAAGCACATTAGAAATAAGGGAAAGGATCTTATGATTCTTATTTTCTTTCCTATTCATCCTCATCTTGGCCTCTTTTCCACTGTTAGTACTCATGGAAGAAGTTTGTACATGTGATTATTACTCCCTCAAGTTTTCTCCTTTTACTTCCTTTTGAATGATTATTATTGCCTCCTCATTCACCATGGATGTATTTGCACATGCATCTTTAATTCGTTGTTTTTCCTTTCACCTAATTCTCTTAAAACCCCTTTTGTTTAGGCTCGGGTAATTGATATTTCCAAAACCCTTCATCACGGTGGGAAGAAATCAACCTCCACGTTAATGGAGGTTGAGCGTTCTGCAACCAGAAACAACAATTTTCTTAATTTTTCTTCACTAGGATCTCAAAACCCTCAAATGAAAAATGGTTAAATTAAATCTTTAACTTCTATTTATAACTCTCCAAAACTCTGTGTGTTTCTTCTCAATAATTCCTTCACATGTTTTATCTTTTACCTTTTCACCTTTTGCATTTGTTACTCAATGACTACCAGTTGTATGTCACATCCATCTCTAATGTAATTTATGATTTTTGAACTTGATTCAATTGGGTGATGATGTCACCATCATGAATTATTATAGTGTGATTTATGTGGCTTCCTCAATTTTTTATTTTTTCCCACGCATCTTGTCACACTTATCGTATACGTTCATATACCATACACTATACCTAGCACACCTCAATACATTGCCTTACCTTGCTAACCTCCTTCCCCCATAGATAACTTGCATACACTTTCTCCTTTCCCATATTTTTTTGGTTCACTCTTCAAATTCCTCTACTATGCATTTTCTTAGCATATTTAACCCTCATTCTTCACTTAGAATCTCAATAGCACACAAAACCTTATTATTTCCCAACCTTTTATTTCTTAGAAAAATTGAGGTATCTCCACCCCACATTAAATCACACATGTGGTCCTCCATGCATGTTATGTTGTTGAAATATAGTGGGTATGGGACTTAGCAGAGAGCGTACAAAACTTAGTAAAAGTTAAATTGTATGTTATAATGGAACATGCAAAAGAGATGCACCCATGTAGACATAGATAAGAATTTTAATGCTAAGAGGTATTTGAACATTGTATTGATAACTAATGACTATAATGGAACATGAATACACAATTTATTGAAAAACTTAACTTCAATGATACCGTACTTATTATACACTTTCAACCAAAGACATCTTAGAAATTCCTACAATTAACTATTGGCTTATGATTTATTTCATTACAATAATTTCCCTTCAAGGGTGGTAGGGGTTCAAGATACTATAATTGAAGTGACCTGATATCATATCTTCATTTAGAGTATTTAGCTTACAATCCCCTCATATCAAAATATCATGGACCTCATAAGGTCCCAACAAATTATTCTTCATCTTGTCTACATGGAACCCATATTTTTAATCATATAAATAGAAAAGAGTGCCTTATAAAAAAATATGTTTAATGTGGTGGTCACGCTACACATTTTTTTGGGCTTTCTCTATATTTTGAATCGAACATGCAAGAATACACTTCTCATCTAGTTACAACAATACTTCCAATATATCTATAATAGAATCTTCATCATCTAGGCATCTAACAAACACCATCATGAGAGAACATACCATTAATTTCATAAAGAGGATGGACTCTAAACCAAATAAATGATGGAAAGGTGTCACCTTGTTCAAGCACTTGTAAGTATTTCTATATGCCCATAGAACAACATAACCTTTTCATCCCATTTGCACCTTCCTACGTCGCAAATGTTGGTAAGAGTATTTCCCAAAATCTTGGTAAATGCTTCTATAATGAAATTTTATTGGGGATGGTAAAGAGGTATCTTATCATGCACAATCATGAACTCATATAATAGGATGACCACAATGTCATTTAGGAAATAGGTGCCCTATTCACTTGTAAAACTTAGTAGACATTTATAATATTGATAATTTTCTCCCTTAATAACCTTATAACAATCATAATATTACAATTATAACTAGGCATAACCTCTTCCCAACGAATGGGGTAATTTTTCATCATTATAATGTATCTATCCTTTGTCTTGTGCGTCATTGGTGAAATAAGGCCTATAACATCAATGATCCATTTCTCAAATAATTATTGTATGGCAACTGGTCGTGGGGGAATTTCATCATGCCTAGTTTATTTTTAAATGATTTGGAGATGGTCACACCTCTTAACATATTTTTGGTATCCTTAAAAATATTTTGCCTCTAAAACCCTACCATTATGATCTTCTTGACTGTTGCATCCCTAAAATAATGAACATAATATATTCCCTCATGTTCCTCTCTAAAAGTGTATCATCTTTCATGTTCCATTAAATGCATCAACACAATACTTCGTCTTTATCCATTTTATAAAATTCCCCTCTTATAATCCTATAAGGGTATATGTGCACTACCAATTATTTCTTTTTCTAGGAACTCATGTTCTCTAGTGAAAGCCCAAACTACAAGAAGATTTTTATATTACAAATTTCATCATGTGTACTTTATATCCTAAATAGTTATGCATCTGACGTGCCCTCATTAATATCATACACAACCTTATCATTTTCTTGGATGGGACATTTAATTCATGTCGTTATTCCTAAATTAAGGGGGAAAACATAAGATGGGATAATTTCTTAAATGTATTACCATTTCCCCAAGGTTTATTGTTGATGTGCAAGAGGTGATCATGCCCAACATTAGTTTTTTTAGGCTTACTAACAACCAAGTATTAAAACTCTTAGAACAAAATAATCCAACAAAAAATAAATCCACGAAACACAACATTATTGACTAGGTACTGTAGACACAAAATCACACACTTTGGGTAATTATCTAGTCTCAATCACATACTACTATTTGAAATATTCCTAAGTAAGAACAATACTAATTAACCCATTTTTTAGCCACCTTTTTTCCATTTCTATCACTTTTCTTGGTCTTACATCTTTTTTTGCTAAGTCTATCTTTACACCTTTTGGCATATGTTATTTTGGACACCAGCTTCCAGCCAGGATGCCAACACCAGGTGCCCTTGTCCTCTTTGTACTTAGGTCACACTTTCTGTGTCCTTTCTATCTATTTGAGCATCTTATATTTTTGGTAATCGGCCTTTTCAGGGTTAATTATAAAATTCAAGTGAAGGAATCATTTAAATAAAGTTATGTGATCATAATAAGGGACCAAGCACTAAGCATCTACTATATAGCTACTATCATATTAAGGTTGCATCCATCAAAGGCATCTATAGCTCTATTTTCATCCATCTAGCTCCATCACAAGGGGAAAATTCTAGTTCATCTACATCAAACTCCATAGGAGGGGAGTCTATTGTTCTCATTAACACATTATTTACATTCTACATCTAGATACTTGCTCACTACTTCAAGTGTGACACACACAAGAGCAACCTAGGGCACAATTTTATGTGCACACACACACATAGAGAAATACATTGGGATTGAGATGTAGTGTAACGCTCAGTGATAATTCCATCATCTTGGCAACTGAGGATAGTCCTACCCCTTCATTTTCATCTTTCTTTTTTAGGGTCAATTATGTCGGATCTGCACTTTTCCAAGCTTATGTGCAACGTTCCTCCATATTTTTTCAGCTGGTCTCCACTGGACACGCTCCAACAAACTCTTTGAATCAAATAATGCATCTTACAGCTCTTTTCACATTAGGGTTTCATATTTTCTATCTTAGTTTGCTTGGGTATTATTTGAGTATTTGAGTATTCATTTATTTACTACAAGCTTGAATTAGATTAGGCTATCATTTTACATTTTAGCATAATCAGGTACTTCAATTCCATACAATCCATGTAAAATAAAAAATGGGTAGTAAATAAGCACTGGTATAAATTTTGTAGCACATATATCATTGATTGTCATTTATGCTTCGTCATGGTGTAAATGTTTCTGTCAATGTCACATTCATGTTGGTAAATAAAATAGGGTGATCTAATTTATCCTTTCTTGGCTACACGATATTTACACCAAATTTCATGCCATACGTGTATATGTGTACTTATAAGGGGGTTTTTCACTCTGGGAATTTGTAATATTGGTGTACTTTCTAGTTTCTCCTTAGGTTAATTAAAATATTGTTTCTTGGAATTTTTCCATTCAAAATTTCCTCACTTTTTGAGTAATTTTTCTAAAGGTGTGACAATTGTTTCATATCCTTATATGAACTTCCTTTGTACCCATAATGTCCAAGGAACATGTGCATGTCCCTTTGATTTTGCTGAAAGTTGAAGGGTAGATGATATCTTTTCGATATCAACCCAAATTTATTCCTTACATATGATATAGAAAACAAATTTATAAAATAAGTTGCAAAGACACACTTTTGGAGGTTTAACGATATATGTAGATTCCAAAAACATTTAAACATCAAGAGAAATAAGTTGCAATGATATTTAACAAGACTATAGATTGTCCAATTTTCTAGGTAAAATTGAATAAATTTAAGGATAAAGTCCTCAAATACCACTACAACAATGCACAAGATAAAGATAACATGAGGATTCTTAAACCTGAAAGGCATTACGATTTATATTAAAAATCCACACTCTGTGGGAAAAAAAATTCCCTATCTTCATCTATTATATGCACCTGATGGTATCCTCATTACCCATCATTAAAAGTGTAGTTCTTACACCCTGCAACACCTTTGAGTATCTCCTCAATGAAGGGTATTGGGAAGGGATCAATTACACACACTATATTGATATGTATATAGTATACAAAAATCTGAATTCAACCATATTTATTTATCAATATCATCATATGACTCACCCACTTTGATTCTTAAATAGGTTTTATCATGTCAGCTTCCAACATGTTGTCAATTTCTTCCTTTACCTTGGTGTGCAAAATTAGATTCATTCTATACAGTATCTTATGCACTGGTTTGGTTCCATCAATTAGTTTGATGTGTATTTTCCTAAGTATGGATGCACACCCTTCATTTCCTTGTAACCACATAGAAACAGATCCAATTATTCCCACAGTAACTCAGTAATGTTTGACATCTCTTCCCTAGCCCAATAACCACCAATACTATAAAAATTAGGCTCTTATCTTGAGCTAATTTTTACCTTCATGAATTTGAGTGGCTCATGATATGGATTAGACTTAAGTATTTGGTGTCAATCATCTCATGTGAGAAAAACAATTTTTTGACATTAATATGGTTATTAAAAGGTTCTTCATGTACTTGAAATACAATATTCACTTATCCCTTATGCAACTAATTTCTATCCATACAAATTTTTTCATCTTCTTCATTGGAATCATTGTTTGCATTTATTTCTCTTTCCACATGGAAATCATCAATTTCTCCTAAAAAAACACCACCAAACATCAAACATTGAATTCGCTATAGAGACTAGTGTATTTCTAGTGTGCATGAGGTAAAAGTTAAAGTATGCATAAAATATAAGTTAAAATCCTCCCAAACAACTATTCCTTGGCACACTTTGTAATTTATTGAATGTACATACCTCATTTTTTATGTTTTAAAACATATTCGTGTGTAGGGGATGTTGATGTGTTATCCTCCTAAGAGGGTTCATCAAGGGATCTTCCATTATTGAGGTGTGATCGGGATTGGTCACATGGGCTATACCACAACATTTGAGAGACATCCCTATGTTTTCCTTTATACCATAATTATTATATCCTCGTTTTGTTTTGTCTCTCGTTCACATGTTTCCACTATTTTGTTCACTTTCTCTCACTCATTTTAAGTCTTCCTATCAGTTTCAGTCATCTTGGACCTTCATCATGCCTCCATTATTCCTTTTCTTTCCATTCCTCGACTTCTTTCACCCCTTAACCTTAGGATTCCCCCAAGTCCCACACAATAACCCATGGATGATTGTGTTGGGTTTTGTTTCTCTCATGAGGTAAAAATATCCCATGTTCGATCATGTTGTGTATATATACTCCTCATATTTTTTCATTTCAGTATTAATCAATCATTACTTTAATCAATTCACTTTACATGCACATTGAACATTTATTCACATATTTGCATCTAGTTTCTAGACTTGAGGTTTTAGATGTTTCTCTTTTGAATTTGGATCACCATAACAAAGAAGGAATATAGGTCTTCCTCTTGATATTTATCTTCTCCACCCATAACAACTCTCTCTTAGTGTCATTATCTTTGGGGAGGATCAATGCATCAATGTGTTAGGAAATTGACGGGGATGAATAATTAACAAATTATAAATCCACAATATAATTGCCGAAGATTATAGATTATGAAGTGCAATTAAATTAAACATAGATTAAGATGTTTATATTTGCATATTAAATAACATGAATAGAAAGTAAATAATAGAAATGTAAATGTAAGAGAACACCAGATTTATAGTGGGGAAACCTGAAGGAAAAACCCCCACTCAGAAATAAAGCACTGCCTTTATTAAGAATTTCACATACAACTTTTACCCAGAACTTCCACTTCACTCCTTGGTCTTACAAAATAATTGTAGAATAGTTTCTCACAATTACAATACAATTATCATTACCAAAACACCATACCAATCTGATATGTCAATCTCATGAGGGATCACCCTATATATAGGATGGGTGAAGTTGCCACACCATTTCACTCTTATCTGTGAAAGACCGGCATGTAAATTTTATTAAATAAACTTTAAAATAACATGGGGTGTAAAGTGGTGGTCCACCTAAACAATATCCCCACTTGACATTATTAACCCAACACAATAGTCACACCACAAGTAAGTATCTCTAACTCTTCTTATTTATTTCATTATTATAATTGTGTGGATGGTTTATTATGCATTAATATAGATTAGGGTAGATGTGTGTTTTCCTTAGTCTATTGCTTTGGCTTATTATGTTATTCCCCTTGGCTTTATCCATCTTTTTACCTACCCTTATTTCAAATCCTAGTAGGATACCTTCATTTATCTTAGGTATATACCTTGAAAACGTACATTTATCTTAGAGTTAGGGATATTATCCTCTATCATTGCCACATTGATGCTCCTTGAGTTTCTTTGGTATTTACATCTTCTATGTAAGCATAAATTTGATCCCTAAAATTGTATAACCCATGCAGGGACCCATCTTATCTCATCATACGTTTTGGTGAACCTATAATGAACCTTACTCCACCCTAGATCAAGTAATATTCTCTATAATTCTTCATTTTCTCTACAATCCCTACACGATTAACCATTGTGCAAAATACTGTACATGGATGATCATGTTTGCACCCTAGTTTTACTAACCTTACACCATAAACTTGTATGCAAAACCTGCATGGATGATCTCGTTAGGTTATTTATCACACATCAAATTCTCTCCATCTTGATTTCATTGAACCATGTGTAACTTTGGCATAGTTGATGTCATTATAGACACTAGAATTTGCTAATGTGTCCTTATGCAATGTCAAGTTAAACTATGTTCCCTTGCTAAGACAAATGCTCACATTCAAAATCTAATCTCCTCATATTTGTATCTCTTTTTCAACTTTATTATCTTTACATTCTAATCTATCGTCAATATGAGAATATTATTTAATTAAAGCAATATTAAACATGTTCTTCATGAAACAAATTTCAACTTATCTTTTCATCTTCCTGATTTGAAAATGTATGGAAGGGTCGGGATGTGAGATATGGTCTTAGACAACATGAATGGTCCCACCCCTTCACATTCACCAAGTCTGATTTCAATTTAAAATCCTTCTTTGATTCACTTCATCTTCTTAGGGTTGACTTTATTAGAATATTTCACCTACAAAAGGATATAAAGGCAAGTAGTTATTACTTATAACTCACCTAACACTCTTAAAAGATAATATTTCATATTGTAAATACTCAAATTTGGTAATCTTCACTTTAGCAACATGACTTCACTACGCACTCTTGCTATAAAAAAAACAACTTCTACTTTCCCACTTAGCACTTCCATAGGTCTAGTGTTTAGCTTGTTTATCCTTGCACACTAACATGTCTACAAAACCTAAGAACACAATGCATTATACATACATACATACATACATACATACATACATACATACATACATACATACATACATACATACATATATATATATATAGATATATATATATATATATATATATACATACATACATACATACATACATACATACATACATACATACATACATACATACATACGTATGTATGTATGTATGTATGTATATGTGTGTGTGTGTGTGTGTGTGTGTGTGTGTGTGTGTGTGTGTATACATACATATATATATATATATATATATATATATATATATGTATGTATGTATGTATGTATATATATATATATGTATATGTATATATATATGTATGTATGTATGTATGTATGTATGTATGTATACATACATACATACATACATACATACATACATACATACATACATACATACATACATAATGTATATATATATATATCTATATATATCAACTCACCAGCTTAAAACTTCATTTGACATATTCCTTGCTTGTGGCTAAGACCATATAATCTAGTCAGGATCGTACTATACGATCATGACCCTTTTTGTACAGTATCGGAACGACATGTCTTCCAATGAGACTTTCAAAATTAAATTTTTCTTTGGGTCTTATACTTCCTCTAGGTCATCCTTTCTTAGATAAACCATTTACGGAACCATATATAAGCAAATAAACATTGCCTCATTTACTAACTTAGAACGCCTAAGGCAATGTACTAGAGCACTCACTTCATACACTTGAAAAAGGCATCCAAAGATCCCTAAATCTTGGAATTACATATGTATAGTCATTAGGGAAGCATTCACATCAGGTATAAAGTTAAAAACCAGGTCAAGTAAACCATATCTCTTATCTATAAGATTCCAAACATCATCTCTCCAAGTGTTTTAGCAACAACCAAGTCAAAACAAACATGATTTAATCATTAAAGAAATTATATGCTATCATAAATCAATCCGATATTAAATTTTAAGAAAACATATGTGGAAAATAACATTTGCCAAGAAAATTCCTGGGAAAAGACAATCTCATTAAGAAACTCCTATTGAAATAATGTTCTTTGTGGGGAAGCTGAGGAGGATATTGATCATCTTCTCCTTTTCTGCACTTTTGCTTCCGAGAGCTGGAATTGGCTTTTAGCTAAGCTTAATTTATCTTGGGCTCCGTGTAACAATATCATTGATACTCTCCTTTCTTGGCCCAAGATGGGACAAAAGAGCTCCCTCAGTTCTATTTGGGCCATAGCTCCTTTCTTTCTAATTTGGCACATTTGGTGGGAGCGTAAAATGCGTCTTTTCCGTGAGTAGTCTTCTGAATTGCCGATTTTTCTTGTCAAATTAGAAGCGGCCATCTCTAAAAAAGTTAGTAAAAATAGCCATAATAATCCTCTTTTCTCCTCGTGTGATGCTGTCATAAGGAAATCTTGGTCCCTCATTAAAATCCCCAGCTCTGGTTCCATAGTCAAACGTGGCCTTTCCCAAGTGGAATTTTTTTTGAAAAGGAGTATTAAATGGCGGCCTCCTCCTTTGGGCTCTTGGAAATTAAATTTCGATGGGGTATCCAGGGGTAACCCTGGTAAATCAGGTGTCGATTGCATCCTCATAAACGATAAAGGTTTGCTTATTTCAGTTGGCTCTTTCCCCCTTCGGACTGTACGCGCAATATGGCCAAAGCTCAAGCGCTCCTAGAAGGTGTTAAACTAGCCATCCACTCTGGTTGTGACTCACTTTTCATTGAAGGGGACTCCCAAATCATCATACATGCCATTGCTAAAGGGTCAGCCCCCTCTTGGAAACTCAACCCATTCATTTCCAACATCCTCTATTGGCTCGGGAAACTTAACAGTTGGCACATCACACATGTTTTTTGAGAAGCCAATAATGTCGCGGATCTTCTTGCCAACCAAGCAATTGATTATCTTGCAACCATTAAAATTTCTAATGACGCAAAGGTGTGGCAAGGGCTCCCTTCTATCATTTCACACGAGCGGTTTACTTCCCTGCAGAAATGATGCACAGCTCCCCCGTGTGAGCATTTCTTTTTTAGTCGTTAGCTTCAGCTTCACTCGGCAATATGGTCTCCCGTCCTCCAACAATGGCATTTTTTGGCTTCCCCTTTGTTTATCTACACTACGAGTTTCCGGAAGAGGCCACGACGGCTGAAACTGATCGCCACCATCTCTCTGAAGTCTTCTAATACTTGTCTCTCCTCGAAGCTAAAGCGCTTATTTGTTCACTCAAGGCCCAAATCGGCTAAGTATAAAAAAGGCCAGCAAAAGCCTCCACGTGTCTCTTTAGTGCACTTTTGGTATGATGCTTAAAAGAAAGAATCCCAAACGAGCGTAGGCTCTCCATGTGGTCAAAGCCCGAGAAAGTTGCACCGGCCGTTGAAAAATCTAAGCATGGGAAGAGCCAGCGGAAGCCTCCACGTGCCTCATCAGCACAACTTCAAAGGTAAAATCCAAAGGCAGGTCCCCAAACGAGCGCAGGCCCTCTACGTGTCTAGGGTCCAACAAAGTTGCTCCTAAATAGGCAAAAAAGGAAGAACATAATAGAAGCAAGCAGAATAAACAACGCTTCCCTTCTCTCATGTTCTTCCCCTAAGTCGGTTCTTGCCGACATTGTTTCTTCTTTCTCCTTCCTCCTCCCTTCTTCTGGTTGGCTATTTTCAGCCCACCCTTCTCCCTTCTTCTTCTTCTCTTTTCTTCTCTTTGTATGGTTGGGGCCTCGCCCTTTGGTTTCATAGCTCTAGTCAAAAGCATTTAATCATTATATATATATATATTTATATATATATATATATATATATATATATATATATATATATATATATATAGAATATATTTAAAAATAAAATAAGATATAATATTGTGAATATGTATCTACTCCATTAACACATATTTTATTGAATCAAACAAACCAAAGAATAATATACATAACATTAAAATATTAATTATAATATTTTATCAAATATAAATTGTTTAGAATAGTTAAATATATAGAAAATATTTTATTAATATTGAAAAAAATAGTTGATCAAATTCAAGAACGTATAAATGTTGTGTAGTCATTTACCAAAGTATAAATCATACTTCCGATAAATTTAACCCAATTCTCGATAACTAAACCTAAAAAGTATGTGCATATAATCCATACAAATTCGAGATTCAATAACAATTAAAAAATACAAGAATAAAATTTGAAAGGCTTTATATATTTGGAAACACGACCCTTGTTTTAATGTATGAGGGGTGTTCTATATTTTTTTAATGTACTTTCCAATTATTATTTTTAATAATGTGAAGAATAAAATATAAGACTAAAATTTAACATGTTTTAAATATTTTAAATGTTGAGAACTCTATCTTTTTGGGCTGTTTCATTGGTCTATAGTTAATTTTGATTGTGGATTACAAATGGTATAGATTATATTAAACACTAAGAGTTGTCATCCTTACGTCTGTTATCATGGGTAAGATCCATTTGTTCCTGAACTTTTAGTAGATTTTAAAATGCTTAGTAGTAAACAAATGATAGTAGATTCTAAATGGTGTTCATCAAATCCTTATTACTAGTGACTAGGTATGAGAAAAGTATATATTGTGAATGCTTCAAATGTAAAGTCGCATGAAGTTTTTATGAGATACATTCTATTAAATTATTGTTTTTTATAAAAAAAAAATTATTTGTATAGTGAATGGTCATTAACATATTGACATCTAACATTGGCTCTCGTGTCCCCAAGCCATACCAAGGGATTCAGCTAATAGATCATCTGGGTTCTTTTCCCTACTAATCCCAAATATTTTGAAGAAAATAGTGTGTTAGGATGACAGTGAGACATCCAAATGGATAGAGGATGAGGATGATTCTTGGTATGATTATGGAGGAATCAATGGAAATGAACGGTAATGTTATCATCTATGTTCCAATGGATAAATTGATTAAAATGGATGACTCATCTTGAAGAAGACGAGATGAAAGCATTATGAGGGGAGAAAAAGGGTCCTAAAGACTTAGATAAATATCAATGTACCAATACCTATATGGTCCTAATCTGGTTAGTGGTGGAAATAAAGAAGAGAGGTAATATGTGGAGGTCATACTAGAGATTGATAAGGAGGATAAATCAAAGCTTCAAATGTCTAAACCCCAATTATCAAGATCTAGAATCCCTAAAGGTTCTTTCCTTTTGAGAGTGGCAAGAGATACAAAGACTACATCAATTTTAGTATAAATATAAATTTGTTTGGAGGATTTGTACTCCCATAATGATGGATGGAACAAAGTGTCAAATACATTAGAATAATTAAGCAATAACAATTCCACTGTTTGTGGAGTGTACATCTACCTTTGGGGTGGCCTTACTTATCTTTCTGGTTATACTTTTGTGGACTTGGTCATTTCTGTGAGTTAAGTAAAAAAATGTTTAACTCTCATCATGGGTGCCTGTTTCTACCTTTTTTCTTATTGTTAACAAAATGTGTTTTCACGATGGCATATTTCTTTATAAGGCTTCCAGAGAGCCACATAGTCCCTTCTTATTACCCTATCGAATGAATATAATATGGAAGTGTTTCAATGACATGGTATGTATTAGAAAATTATGCTTTCCTACTTGTCTGCTTTCAAGTCACATGACATGATTTACTTTGTAGACTACTTCCTCAGTGTGATTGTGATTTAGTAATTTATAAAATCATATTATAGGTTCCCAATATTATTGCCTACCCAATTGACAACTACTAACTAATTCACATTTGGAGAATATGGGACCAAGAAGTTGACATAATGAGTGATGAAGTTCAAAACATGACGATCCAACTAAATTGCTAGTTTACATTCATGACATTTTCTACTGAAAATGGTCTCATGAATTGAATGAATCACTTTGAAAGAAAAATGTTGTCATGAAATGTGCAAGGAGAATATCTGTATTATCAACAATATTTTGAGTTATTGAACATAAAGGCTATATATGGTTTTTCAGACACTAGCTTTACTACTAATTGTTGAGGTATGTAAAAAAATATGGAATCAGTTAATTAATAATTACATGATTCTTGGGAATTTCCTATATATCAACATTTTTAATCATGTTTGGACTGATGATTAAGATACATTGAACATATCTACAATATTATTTGTTTCTTAAATTGATTGGTATGTTCTTATCATATAGATTTCTTTTTGTAGACCAGGTTCATTCCCAAGGGTAATCATCTTCCTCAATCCTACAAGAAAGTGAAACCCTGCTTTGAAATAAATATAGGATTGAACTATAATGTTTAGAGGATCGTATTTAAGCCCTAATGAGTAAGACTATGTTAGTGCATATGGTGAGAAAGAACCATGGATCAAGAATGTGATGTATATCCATACTCAGTAGATGTGAGCATCAAGGTGTTGTTGAGTTCAAAATCACATGTCCAAGATAAAGTGGTGGGTTCACCATTATTCCTTTAATTCCACAAAGTTAATATGAAAGATGTTTAAATGTAGACAAAGGGTTGTAACAAAGCTCAGTGGGTTAAGCATGAGATTTAAGAGATAGAAGCAATGAATGGAACCTATATTTTACAGTAACATAGTGGTAAGGCATTGTGAAATCAACATTGATAAGATCAATGGCCATATTTTTCATGCGATGAAACAAAAAGCTCAGAGGTACTTACTTTTATCATGGAACCTATTGGATGGGATTAATCCCATTCTCAATGGTCAGTAGCATCCTGTGAGAGATTTGATCTACAGTGGACTAGTAGTAGGGATAATTACTCATACCTAAGTATTCCACCGTCGGATGGCATTCCAAAGATTTGATACATATAATTTTGATATCTAATCCTATTCTAGGTGATTAACCTAGTAGCCTGATGCTCCATAGTAGACTTCCATTTATTTAGCTCCACTATAACATGAAACCTATTCAAAATCAAGGGAATAATATCATGAGATTATATATTGCAACTTATGTAATGGTAATATAGAGAAATGTATCAAGTGCCACATTTAAATATGGGATGTATAATATGATTCCCCTCATTTGATGAGCTTAAACATATTATGGATGGGATTTGAAATGCATTGACATATCAAGGCCTATTGGGAGTAGAGATTTCTTCTAGATCAAGGCATCGATGTGTTGGAACCATTCATAATGCCCCTGGATTATATTTATGTTTTGAGTTAGAACGGAGGTAGAGTCAACACTAGGAGCAAGTATGAAGGTGATATAAAGGTGTTTTGAATAGGTTCTATACTTGTTGAATAATATGTCAAAATTTTAATATTGAGGCATTCATGATTAGTATGTGACTAGTAGGTATTAAAAAAAAGGCACACTAGATAGTTGTCCATAATACTGGATTTCAACACCACAAATCTCTGCCAATTACTTACGAATGCTTCCTCCAATCCCACTCCTCCATGAAAACCATAAATGAAAATAGTTAAGCCCTAGACCAAGGCTCCAACAGCCATGAAAGGGAAATTGACCTTAGTAAGAGTGAAAAATAAGGTGCTAGTACAGGGTTCATCCCCTCAGGACTGCGCATCATCTTACATGTTATATTATAGTTTAACAGGTAGATGGTCTTCAGGATAGTCATCCTCAACCCTCATGTAGGGCAGAATCAGAGGAAGGCATAATCTGTAAATTAAGTAATAGAATGATAACTATACCAAATGACAGTATACAATACCTGAAGTTGACTTTTCCATAAGCAATACCTAGCACGAAACATCTCATCTTGACTATTAAAGGTGTACAACCATCCTTAAGAACTCCAATGATGCGCTTAGACTAAAAGCAATAGGACTTCTAAATCCAGTGTATGTAGGTGAGTCAATTATTAGCTAAACAGAGGAATGACTTGGATGGATCTTTTTTTGTATCGCTAGGATCTCTGTCGACACTCTAATTATTTATGGACTACAAGCTTTTTCCAATGACTACATTGGAAGGGAAATATTGGGTTTGGATCTAGCGGCGGTGGCATCTATGATGGCCATAGCTCACTCCTCCCCTGACTCTCTTCCAATGACTTTCGAAATCTGATGGTGCTATCAATTTAGGACAATGATTTTCACATTGTTGGTAAGATCTTAATGATGGTAACTTTATGTTGGAAAGTAGTAACCTATTCCCCTACTCGTATGATGAACTCTGTGTGTTTCCATCAAATGTGTGTGTGACAGGTGAATGTTATAGATTCTATGGCCCTGGGAGCAGGTGACCCCGAGCATCAACAATTGGCAATTAGTGTAAGTACTATGTGAAATGACACAAACGAATTAACTTATAGCCAGTAGCATGCTTTAATTTTTCGCTTCAGTGGTTTATGGCCCAACTTACTCAAAATTGGCACCAAATGGATCTCTCAAAAACCCAAATGGATCCATGCTTCTAATGGGTAGGTTTGCCTCTATAATCTGTGTGCTTGAACATTGGATTTATCACTAAATCATGACTTCTACACATATTCTGAGTTTAATTACATATAATTATTCCTATCTCATTACTTTCTTCTGATGAGCCGTTAAAATTCCCATATTTAAAACCTGTTTTCTCTACCTTTATTCCCATCTTACCTAGAATCATTTTCCTGATATTAGCTTGTATTGCAGATCAGACTTCCCCATTTACCCATTCAGAATTTTTGAAGCCATGACTGCTTGATTAGCCATTGGAAATGTTTCATGGGCATTCTTGACTTGATTGATATCAGTTGATTCCTAAATGGTATAGTCACAAAATCATGTGCTTTAGGTATTTATTTATCCCAGTCTCATACTTATTATTTAGAAGGTTCTTCAGTGAAGAAAGTACTAATTAACCCCCGTATTTTGGCCATCTTATCTTAATTACTGCCTATTTTGTCATTACCACATATTTCACCCACATGCCTAGTCTATTTCAGTCATTTTCTTCTATTTTAGCCTTGACCAGGGCACTCAGGCCAGTACTAGGGTGCTCATGGGTGCTCTGGTCACACCTGGGGTGCCCTGGTCCTTTTCACACTTTCCTGTCATTTTTTGGGCTCCTTCTAGCCATTTGAAATCTTTATCTTTCTTGAGGTCAGCCTTTTTGGGGTTAATTACGAAATTATAACAAGAGAACCCTATAAATATAAAGTTATGAGACCATAATGAGGGACCTAGCATCGCTTACTATTATCACTACATCTAGAGTTTCATCCATCTATTACATTGGAGATCACTTGCATCCACATAACTCCATCATCAAGGCACAAGGCTAGGACATCTACATCACACTTCATAGGGGGGATTCTATTCTATTTCATGCACACATTCTATTACATTTTTTACACATAGTTATTGCTCGTTACTTCACAAAGTGTGACTGGCACAAGAGAAACCTAGGGCATGTTCACACACACTTGCACATAAAACTACATCAGGTCTGAGATGTAGTGCAACACTCAGTAAAACCACCATTATGGCTGCTGAGGATAGTCCGACCCCTTCATATGCATTATTCTTTTTTTAGGGTTTGATGTTTGTTTTGGTGTCTTGAAGGTTCTTCTTTCATATTAGAATATCTGCGACATTCAACATAGGACAACGAAGTTGATGCGACACACAACGAGAGTTTCAGACCACCTTCCTACCCTATAAAAATCAGTTTCCAAGATTTTACATAGATCAAGGTGCCCAAATTTCATACCAAAGCGCCTGTGGGTGCCCCAGTCCTCTTTTAGGCACCCCAATCTAGTTAGATCCACTAGATCCACCCTTTTCAAGGCTCATACACAGTCGTTCCTGATCCTGATTTTTCCAATCACCTCTGCGACACTCTCCGACAGACATATCTTATCATCTAAGTTATTTCCTCACTCTCTTTTGCATATTAGGGTTAGCATTTCCTTTTACATAATGGTTAAGCTTATTTACTACATTTATTTACTTTAATACATTTATTCATAGCTTAGATTAACTATCTATATACTACTTATTTAGTCCATTTTTAGTTAATCAGTTGGTAATAAATGTGAATAGAATAAATTTCAGTCAAGTGAAGGACTCACATAAGCCTAGCATAGGACACACACAACAGAGCACATGACTCACCCAATCAGCATAATATTTTTCAATACTCACAAAAATTCCTAGTCAACATCAATTACATTTGGGAACTTGGTCTGCTTAGGTGACAACTACCTCTTTAGACATAAATATCATTCAAAGTTGACATGGTTTAGTCTTTGCATTAAAAGTATAACTGGCAGTAACTATTTCTTGTTTTATTGAATCCCCCACGTTGCAAGGAGTGTGATTACTTGAGTTCATATAAACTCCAGAGATCTCTATATTCAATTGAGTATTGTTTAAAAGAACTCCACTTCCATCCATAAGATGAGTTTGACAAACAATCTTCATGCATGAGTGCACATCATCTTACTAATTATCAATTATATTGTTGTTCTGATATAACTTTGTTTAGTTAACTCCTCCATGTAACTCTTGCATGTAATTAGAATAATAATTTCTATTGGAAGAAGAAATGGAATTTTCCTAATATATAAGATGTTATTATCATATAATAAGTATTGTATTTTTCTTATAAATAAATATAGTGCATTTTAAAATAAATGATAAATAAAGGGCATGATTCTTGAATCAACTATGTTTTCGTGAGTAAGACATTGTAACCATATCAGAGGGAGGGAGCAAAGGCCAGTCCTCCTCAATGTGAAGGGAAGTATTTTTTATTTCGTGTTCATCTATTTTAATGTGTTTATTTTCAAGCATTATTGTGTTTTAAGAATTTAAAATGTTATTTTACTTCTGCATGTTTCATTTCCTTATAAAGTTAGAAGTAGTTGTCCTTTATTTTTATTTTATCAATTTTAATATGTTAGGATCAATTCTAAGTGATAGTAGTTTTTTATTTCTCAAATAAATAAGTTGTATGATCAATACATTTCAAACCATTCTTTGTTGCAAATAGCTTTGGACACCGCCCTGATATTGATAGAATATTGAATGATTACAGTTCAAGTATTAACAATTCTCATAATATTCTTTATTCCCACTAATGAAAGACTTACAAAACTACTTGCATCAATTTATAACATTGTATCCTTACAATAATCATTCCCAAAAATTTACAGAATCCCAACACCTACCTATATGGGACCATTCGTCTAAGACCAAACTATCAGATTGTTCAGTGTAAAGCTAATGTTTCATCCCTAACCACCTAATGGTTACTTTCTTAATTTGATATATTTTTTATTTAATAAAATTAAAACTTTATTATAGGACTGAGATCAAATAAATATATCTGAAACAAGAAATATCTAACATGTAATAACAAGCAAGTGTAACCAATGAGAACCACATAAAATGATTTCTCCACCATGTAATACTATGTTGAAAATCGATACCTTGGGCGGCATGCCATATTTCTAGGCACTATACTTGATAAGAACAAACCTTACTCATGATTAAATTTTCTAATGCTTTATAACTTGTCAAACTAGAGAAGAAAATGGTGTTTAAATTGTAAAGTTGGGACATTGAAATAGCCTCAAACTGTGACAAAAGCCTCTTAAAAATGATGAGAAAGAAACTCCTCCAAACCTCTCTTTTTCTTGAAAACTTTTGTAGCCTCTTCGTTATTTCATGATGACCCCATATCAAAGTAGAAACATTTCCTAAATGCTTGTTGGTAATTATTTTGAAGTGAATTTGTGACTGCTTTGGAAAATGGTTTATTGGGAGTGACCATTTGTCTACGACTGAACCCTCCAGAAACCACTTTATATTTTGTGCTTGTGGATCCCAGAATAAAAATTTACCCTGCATACCTCTTATTTGTTACATTGGGTATATCGTAGTGTTTTTCATTTTAGAAATGACCCTTGAAAATTACATTTATCACACCCATTTCTAAGCCCACTGAGCTTACTTTATAGAAGGGCAAATGTCTAATTTCAGCCAACTAGCTTTGAAAGACTGTTTTAGTTTGAGCCTCGGTGGTCATTTTTGGATTCCATCTATTTCTGTTGACTCTTTGTATAGTAGAGAATAGTGTGGAGTAATTAATTGTTATGTTTAGGGGGGATGCATCATTTTTGTAGACCTATTCTATGACCACTTGGGCTGATTTACACAACAACGTAATAAAGGATGTGGACCCGTGTCGGCTCTCTAAGACTCGTTCGACAATTGAAATTAATGTGATGATTGGAAAAGTGTATGGAGATTTTAAATATGTGGTTCAATACTCTTGATCAATACCATTGATGAAAAATAAGAATTACGTTATTTGACACTTATACCTAGGCTCTTGTAGCGACAACAAGAGACAGAGACTTTGTTAAAAGTCGTAGAACTTAGTGTTATATTCTGAAAATCCCTTTAAAAGTTGAATGTAATGAATCAAAAATTGTTTGTGTTATCTTTCACTCTCCTTGGTTATGGAAATGGTTTATTTTGTTTGGGTGAAAGAAAATGGGTGTTCTCTCTCTAACCTCTCTAAAAATTAAAAAGGTTGTTTGATTTTCATAAGTATGGAAAATGAATAATTTTCCATCTTCTAACTCGAAATTGATTTGGGGGTTTTTCTAGCATGTTTGATGGGAGGTATTTATGCCAGTGCTTTTTGATGATACATGATTTCATGTTTTCCAAATTTCAAGTGGCACGATGCTCTAAATTAGTTTATGAATTTGAGTGTTAAAATGTATATGGATTTTCTAACAAGTTTGACCTTCAAATGGAGAAACATGTATTTATTTTGTGATCAGATATACTCTTATATTGTTTGCATAAAAAAAGGTTTAATTAAACATACACACACACACACACACACACACACACACACACACACACACACACACACACACACACACACACACACACACACACACACACACACACACACACACACACACACACACACACACACACACACATATATACATATATATACATATACATATACATATACATATACATATGCATACATACATACAATGGATAACTGATGTATATGAATTCCATGGATAGTGTTTGCATTGCAATAGAAAGTTACTTTTGGAAGCACATTATCAAACTAATGTACTTATTATATTATTAAAGCAATATAATTTCATATTATTATGTGCATGTGAAAATTAAATATAAAATGAAAGTTTTCTATGTATCACTATGGTTTAAAGTGCAATGAAAAATGTATACTTGGTCAGTACAGTAAATTCTTGTAATGTGGATCCATGTATGGTATTAGACAAAAAAATAAATGAGACCTCTAAATTCATACGCATTACTCTACTCTCACTATGACCTTGGAGAACAAAGGATTGAGTTGAAATGATACTCTATGTATATAATCTAACACTTAACCTATCTAGTAACCTAAAAATCTAAAGGGTAACTAAATGTTTATGAAACTAAATTGGGTTGGTGACACCCACAAAACCTCCTTGTCAATTCTTTACATTTCTTTTGGGTTTTTCTTGACTTAGTACACATGAATCATACGAGTGGAATTATTAAACCCTTCTGGTAAGGGTGTATTTTTGAGAAATGAATAAACCTTTGGGTTTTATTCTCCTTGCACATTCCACACCTTAGTCATGACCACCTTAGTTACCTTTTTCTTCTCAAACCCATAAATCCTCCTAACCTCGGGTGGCGTGATTCCATAAAATATGTGCTTGGTACATTGTGATCTTGGTGTGTAGTTGCATGTATATTTTAGCATAGTCGCTACCTTAAGATGACATTTTTTCTTGAAGCATAGAGTTTTGTGTAAATCGTAGTAGTATCTTTCTTGGAGCTAATTCCCCCTCATCATTCTCATAGGCATCAACTAAGGACATCTCATTGGTGAGCGCGTGGTAGGGTTCTTATGAGGGAATAATTTTCCAATGAGGAGACATATGTTCCAGACACGAGAAAACCCAGTTTGAATAAGAGTTCCTTATGACTCATATATGTTCAATAACAATCTCCACTAATAATTGGGTTATTGTAGTCACAAAATCATGCACTTTAGACATTATTTAGTCCTGGTATCATACTACTATTCATATGCTTTTTGAGTGAAGAAATTACTAATTAACCCATGTCCTTTTTCCATTTTACTTTACTTGATGTCGTCACTGCCGGCCTCCTGCATCTACTTGCCCAGTCAGTTCTACCACTTGGCATCGTTTTATCTTTGACTGGGGCACCCGGCCCTATATGGGGTGCTTTAGATGCCCTAGTCCCATTTAGGGTGCCATGATCCTTCTTACACTTTACTGCCATTTTTGGGCACTTTCTATCTGTTTGAGCTTTCTATATTTTTAGTGGTCGGCCTTTTTGGGGTTAATTACGAAATTAGAACAAGAGAACCATATAAATATAAAGTTATGAGACCATAATGAAGGACCAATCACTAAGCACTACTATCATCACCTAAGATTTCATCCATAAAAGGTTCCATTTACATCCATCTAGCTTCATAACAAGGTGTAAACAACAAAATTTAGTATCGCTACCCTTGTTTCCCACGTCTTCTTATTTCACCATGGTCTTATCTAGACCCCATTTATTTTAATCCATGTTCATATTTTAATTCTCACCTTTCCAATCTATTAACCTGTCAACTTTAATTTTTTATTAATATTCATTTAATCATTTTCTAATCCTCATCCCATTAGCTAATTACCTCTAATTAGCTTTCATTTATCCTCCCTAGGTTGTTTATCATCCCTAACTACCTAGTTCCATATCCCTATGATTTTTCTAGCTTTTATTTAATCCATCTTTATCTTCCACCTACCCACATGAACTTCCCTAGAAACCCTAATCTACCTATATGCTTTAAAAACTCATCTAATCCATAAAAGAACTATCTTGAATAAATAACCCTTCACCACCCAAGTAGATGGTTCCCTGTAGTTGGCAATGACCCACCTAGGTCACCGTCGACCCTATAAGACTCAGTTTCACCCCCTTCAAAATGAGTCATAATCAGAGCTTTCTTACATATGCAAATTATCTTCGAGCTTGAGACATCTTGCAGGTTTCAAGTTTTGGAGTCCATTTGAGCTTGTTTCATCACTTGTGTGAGACTTTGGGAAGTTTATCCTTACTTTGTGTTGGTTTGTGCTATCATTGCTTATCATTGCTATTATATTTCAGGAACTAATGTTTTGCAGGTTTAGATGTCATCAGAATTTCATTTTCAGCCTCTTCTTTCAGTCATTTTGTTTGCAAGCTTTCCATTCAACTCATCTACCTCCATTCTTGTTAAGTACTGCCCAAGTCACCGTCGCTCCACCCAGGTCACCATCAACCTAGCCCTTTGTTGTCATCCATTGTCTCCAGATCCTCATCAGTGTACTCCTCTATTCTGTTTCTATTTCTAGTACTCAGATCTATCACTCTATCTTTCTGTAAGTCCAAATATGTTCTTCATGTCTCCAGTCACCATCGACCTGAGCCCTATTTCTATTCAATCCACCCAAATCTCATTTTCCCTACATTCTTCTTATTTCCCTATCTAAGATTCTCTTATGTAGGTTTCTGTCAGTATTTATAGTTCTTTTCCATCATCAAATCTAAATTCAGTGTTCTCTAGATCCACATTTTATCCACTATTCTGCTCCATCTGTTCAGGTCATTTTAGACCTGTCCTCTACATTTTGGGTCGTCATCGACCTAGTCAAGTACCATTTATTTTATGTTGATCTAGATTAGATCTGTACTTTTCATCCATTTATGAAATTTCCATATTCTGTTTAGTTTCAATTTCTACATGTTACTTATTCCTTTCATTGATTTCATCCTCTTTTATCAAACATGGGGGTTGATATCCACATAAATAAGTTAACGCTTCTTAGAACCGACTTCATCAGGTAACCCCGTCATCTACCATCTAATCCATTTTCTTTCTAGTCATCTCTATTATGAAATCTAATCAATTTTGTAGTGAGGTCATCCACTTTACGTCTATCCCTTTACATCCATCTTACATCAAGGTAACTTAAACCCTTGTATTTTAGAGTTGTTGATTTTTCTTTAGTATCTAGTCCACTAATCTAAACAGGAAAGAGGAAATTTTATCAACATTATGGCACGCTCAATGTGACGACCCTTTTAGGTGAGTCTTTTCCATTTCTTGTCATTTTCTATATTTATTCCATCTTCCACTAACATTACAAGTAGAGGCTTTCACTTTTTCTTGTCCGTGTTGGGCTTCTGGATCACTTGGATTCTTTCTCTTTGCTTGCTTTAAAAATCAGATAAAAAGGAAAAGTGTTCTCTAAGTATTCTTCTTTTTTTTCTTATTTTCTCCTTTTTGCATCGCATTTTCCATTTCCTTATGTGTTTTTCCCCATTTAACTTTCACATTTGGTTTTGGGCTTAAAACGAACCTTTTGCATCCTTTCTTGCTTATATAGTGTAAGTAGGGGTTTAATTGGTTGTATCTCACATTTCATCACACACAACCGAACTCACACATCAATCCACACATCTAGAAATTTCCTACCAGGTGGAACTGATTGGAATTTCATTACCCAACAGGAAAACCATTGCAGTGTTTTTTCCATGTTATAAATCCTGCATTAACTCGGGCCTCACATACCTTCAGGTATATCAAGGACTCCCCATCCAAAAATACTTGAAACTAAACCCAGATTTCCATTTCCTAGGTACCTTTGTTATCCATTCCTCTTTTTCATTTTCACACTTTCTTAATAAATCAAGATAAAGAAAACATTGTGTGCTTGAATTGCTTGCCATAATCAATATAGTTAGTGTTTTATTGTTTTGTTTCATGCCCGTTATCACAAGATTTTTAGCTAAGAAAATGGAAAAAAATCTTGCATCAATCAATCCCATCGTAACATCCCAGCCAACTTCCATTATGGCCATTGGCTCATCCATGCCTATGGTTACCTCTTCCATGGGCACCCAACCTTTGATCATCAATGTGCCTCATCAAGGACCTATTGTTCAAACCACTACCATAGATGAGACCAATCCTTTCTTATATCATCAATCCATCCCATCTAGACCAACAGCCCCTTCATCCACTGCATCGCTTGAAGCTTTTGGACCTCCCATTATCCCTTGTGGTAATTTGGAGTTCCACGAGCTTCTGGATGAACTAATCCCATAGCTCTCTATGATTACCTTCTTAGGAAGTCAACCCAACTTCCTATTGATGGACCATCACTTCAAAAAATCTATTCTTATCATTCTAACCCCAAAACAACCCAAGTGCTCTCTTCGCAACTTGCGGTGTTTTTCCCTCGAGCCATGAATGAGCTTGCTATAGCCCAATGTGATCTCGATCCATCTTCTTCTACCAATCCTCAACCTCATCAAACCATCTAGATAGTCACACCCATTCCACCCAATCAATACAAAAATTATCACTTCCATTCCTATCACCTCTTCGGCCACTATCATCATTAGTGTCCTTATCTAATCTACCCAAGCATTGCATCCCATATCCAAACATTATAACCATTATTTTCCTCTCGCATCACACATACATGCAAATTTCATCACTTCCCAACCTCCTCTTATGAGTTCTTTGTAATATACGGTGTCTAATCCATTCCATCGACAATTTCAACCTATCAACACTCATATCCCCACTTATCATTTACCACAACACCCAACCCAAACTCAACAATCACATCACATTCCTATTTCTCAACACTAATCATCACAATAACCTCTTCAATCTCAACCAATGACTTGCATTCACCCTCATCAAACAATTACTCAAACACCCACACATCCAAAATTTTATCAACAACCTTACCCGGCTACTTCTCATGTCATGTAACCACAACCTCGTCCAAATGACCCCATGCATGCCTTAATGAATAGGTTGGCTAACCTTGAGGCCGCTACTTCTGGACCCAAGGTTACACTATCTTATGAATAAAATTGGAACGAACCTATTCATCCATCGGTTCCAATCTTACCTTACCCCCCTCATTGGGAGCTTCCCAATTTTATCAAGTTTAACAGTAAGGAATATTCCCAACAACATCTTCGTGCATTTAGGAATGCTTGTTACTTTATTACACATGATCACGACCTCATGCTTCACATCGTCCCTATTTCCTTGGCCATTCTAGCATTGGATTGGTACAATGGAACTCCCCAACATTCATTATTCTCATTTACCCAACTTGTACAACTCTTTTTAGAACACTTTTCAATAATATTGCGTTCAAGATCACCATCATGGACTTATACACCATTCAACAGTTTGATGATGAGTCTATTACAGACATGGTGTGTGACTATAAATCAATTAATATTTGTCCTTCCATATAAAGAGCTTATTGAATTATTCTCTCGCTCTTCTGCGAAGCATATCTCATCTACCTTATAGATCCAATCATTCCAAACATTTGAAGAATCCTTCACTGTGACTCGTAAACATGAGACTAGTGCCCTTGAGAAAGGCCAACTTAAAATTAAATCGAACAAACCAAAAACTGAGTTTACCAAACCATCTGCACATAATGAAAAATCTAAAAGTGCGGCCAATGTCGTGGTAGTTAAGTCTTCTTCCGCACCAACCTCTAACGCATGGCTTCAACAATGAGCCCCTAGACCGACACCCAACTATACTCCTCTTGGAGAGTCATATAGTTCAATATTTGACAAGTTGATGGCAGTTAATCTCATCACACTTCCCCCCATCTGACCATTTGATGAATTAAGACCAAAACATGTGTGGTATCATGAGGATCACTATTATAAATACCACCAAGTTTGAGGACACGATATAGAGAAATGTCGAACCTTTAAAGATCTTGTCCAAAAACTCATTGATCAAGGTGACCTTCAAGTGGAAAATCCTAATGCATCTCCTAATCAACCACTTGACATATTCAAAAAACCATTCCCTAACCACGCACCAATAAGTCAAACCACCACTTCTTCTACATCTCAAGTACCCAACGCTCATACCATAAACACTATCCACACCATTGATCAGGTTCCTACCCCATCCACAACTTCACCTCCTTCATCAACTATTACATTGGCATCTTTATATATTGTTCCTACATCTACAATCCCATCAACACTCATCCCCATAACCACACCAATCATGTCTACGTCTATCTCGGCATCTATTCCTACATCTACACCTACTGCCACGCATGTCACATCCTATAGATTTGCAAGTATAAAAATGATGACCCTTGAAAAATTTATGAAACAACCACCCCCATCTCATTATACATCCACCATTGATTCTACGCCTATATGTACTTCATCACCTATTATGTCTACTTCATCACTTATCACATCCACTTCATCAGTTTAACTACTTCACCCACATCTATTCCACCCTTACCCATTATACCATCCTTAGCATCAATCCCAGTTCCTCTTTCCACACTTTTACCCACACCAACCACATCAACTATTGTGACCACATCTACATCATCTTCTCCTCCCACATCACTCTCATCATTTGAAGAATTTTGGAAAGCACTTCAACTTGCAATAACTTCAAGTGATCCTCCCATCTCATCCACACAATCATACACTTCCACATCAACCCAATATTTACCTTCTTTAGACATCATTAAACATAAGCTACTCCCTCCACCCATATCAACCGCAACACAACCTTCAGACCCTCCAGTTGAGATCATTGTCATCCCTCCCAAGTGTTCCTCTTCACAAGCAAAATCTAAGACCCTTGGCATGTTTCCTCAAAGATCTCTTTCATGTCCTCACAAAAAGATAAACATCCCCCCACCTAAGATCAAAAAATATAATGCCACATCATCCATCTTAGGACCACATCCATTTCTCCTAGGGCCATCCCCTTCATCAAAAACACCTCAACCCACCAATCAAAACAAATCAAAATCATCCAACAACTCTTGTTCTAGAAAACAAATCATCACCAAACCCGAATCCAAGACATCAAAAACTCATACCACCCAAACTCAACTATCAACATCCAAATCATCTCAAGCATCCACTTCTTCTTCTAAGACCAAGACTACTCCACAAAGATAAGGCACCTCCTAATACTTTGCTTGAATCATATGTGGAGGTCCTTCAACACTTACATCAAATTTCCACCATCATGCTTCCTCCTATTAAGGCCCTTGACCCGCATAGTAAGAATTCATGGTGGTTTGAATCCAACCTCATTTGCGCTTACCATCACTCCCCTGGACATGACACTAAGAATTGCAAAACATGTAAACCATTGTCCACAACATTATTGAGGAGGATGACCTTCTTCTTGAAACAAATCCATCTCCTCCTTCCACATCCATTCCAACATCCATGTCCTCTACCTCATCCACTCAAATGCATAAGTCCCCTCACTCATCATGGAATTTTTTGGCCATCCCTCCACCAAACATTGATTCTTCTAAGGATGGTCCCCCCTTATTCATCAATGTTGTTCAGATAGCCACTCAGTCTGGTTCACATGATCCTAAATCAACAACCCAACCAAAATCCAAGACCTTTGTCACCATTCCTCCTCCTAAGGATTTCACCTCATCTCCATCTCCATCATCACCAAGACCTAAGGTTTTTATCTTAGCCTCCCCTTGTCCTATTGAAAAAATCATCATCAAACAACTTCATCAGGCCCTAGTTAAGATGTTGCTCTATGAGCTTATCCAAATCTCGTCAGACCATAGGTAAGCTCTCACTGAAGCCTTGAAATGTATTCCCACATCTAGTGATGAGACATTTCCTTTTTCATCTCTTTTAGGAGCACTTATGGATTCTGTTGCTATCTCATTTGATGATGTTGATATTTTGGATATCACACCGAAGGAACATGACCTTCCCCTTTTCATCACAGTTAGGATCAATGATACCTTCATTTGACGATCCATGATCGATAATGGGGAAAGCATCAACATCATCCCATCACATACCTTCGATCAGCTCAAGATCCCAAAATCCACCATCACCCAAACACCCATGGTCCTTCATGCATTCAATGATGTTATCACTCCCACCTTGGGAATGGTTGTTCTTCCTATCCACATTGGTGAGAAGCTCCTCCATGAAGTCTTCTACATCATAGAAGGGGAATTTCAGTACAATGTTCTCCTTGGATGACCTTGGATCCATGTTATATGTTACGTCTCCTCTACACTTCATTGTTTCCTTAACTATGAGCACAAGGGGAAGATCTTGAAACTTCCCGGGTACCCTCTTCCCTTCCAATGTACAACATGACCTATCAACCCAATGATGTTCTCATTCCCACGAATGATCCATCTACACCATCCAATAGCTCATCCATCCCTTCATCCAAAGTTTTTAACGATGACTCCCTTGACAAGGTAATGGAAAAACTCACATTGGGGGAGTATCGTCTTCTTACACTCAACACCTTCCCCACTCCTCACCATCTCAGTAGACTAAAAAAAGCTCCAATGTACCAACCCAATGTTGGGGATATCATTCCTTTTGTCCCACCACATCTTCATACCAATCTCATCTATGGTGGTTTTGATACCCCTTCTTCTCACATCATTGATCATCCACATGCCAAACCTTATACCAGTGGTTTTGACTTCCTCAAAAAACCATCCTTCACCCACACCTATCTCCACCATTGTTGCATGGAAGGGATTTGGCATGGGACATTATGAGCATGGGCCACATGGCCTTATTATCGATCAATGCCACAAGCCTCATGAAAAGTTTGGTTAGGATATCAAGAGCAACCCATTGACCCCATCCCACCATCTGAGATGTGCATGGACATGCCTTCTCCATCTTCTCCATCCCATGAAGCCATGGATATGGATGACACTGTGTCTATTGCTTCTGGATTTTTTTTAGTCTCCACCATCACCTTGGGACCAATCACTTATCAGTGTCAAAATTAGACTAGGTCCCTTCCCCTTTGCCATCCAGAGATGATAGAAGAAGACTCTTCTACCATTGACATTCTTCAATGTGCCGATGACGATGCCATTATTTCCCATATGGGGGAAGAGGATTATTATCTTCATAAGACCTTACCATCTAAAATGTCCACTCTTCTCAATGAATCCACCATCGACATCAATATCGGGACTCCCTAGGAGCCTCAAATCCTTAAAGTGGGTCAATCTCTTGATCCACAAGAGCTTGATTATTTCACTCCATTTCCTCTCTCATCATATTCAGGCCTTCACATGGTCATATTCAGACATGCCAGGTCTTGATCCTTCTATCATCATCCATAATATCATCACCTTTTCCAACGCTAAACTAGTTAAGAAGAATCTTTCCACATGCACCCTTGAGTTTCCCTCCTTGTCAAAGAGGAGTTACAACATCTTCTTTCTGCTAACTTCATCATCCCCATTGACTATCCCCAATGGGTTTCTAACATTGTACCTATCACTAAAGCATCTGTAAAGCTTGGTAAATGCACCAAATTTTGAGATCTAAATCTCACTTTCCCTAAAGATGAATTCCCTCTTCCCAACATTGATCAACTTATGGATCTTACCACAGGTCATGAAATGCTTTCTCTTATGGATGGTTTTTCTGGTTATAATTAGATTCTCATCGTGCCAGAAGACCAACATAAGACCTCCTTCATCACTCCTTGGGGAACCTTTTCTATCATGTCATGCCCTTTGGTCTGAAAAATTCTACTGGAGCCACTTATCAATGGGCCATGACTTACATCTTTCATGATCTCATCCAAAAAAATAGAAGATTATGTCGATGATATTTTGGGTAAATCTAAACATCAACATGACCATCTTACCATTCTCAAAGCTCTTTTCAATTTCTTTATTCATTTCTTCCTTCATCTTAATCCATCCAAGTGTGTATTTGGAGTGTTAACTAGAAAAATCCTTGGATTTATCATGTCTATTAGGGGTATTGAATTTGACCCCACAAAAATCAAAGTAATCATCAAAATTTCTCCTCCTTCCAATCTTAAGCAACTTTGTAGTCTTCAAGGCCGACTTCAATCAGTCTGTCATTTCATCTCACAACTTTCAGATCATTTCCAACCCTTTCATCATCTTCTTCATAAATACATAGACTTAAATTGGGATCATAATTTCAAGAAGGATTTCTATGAACTTAAGAAGTATCTCTTATCTCCACCAGTGCTTACACCTCCATGTGAGGGGGAGCCCTTTTATCTATATATATCTACTACTGATCATGCTCTAGGGGCTATGTTAGCACATCATGATGACCAAGGTCATGAGCAGGCCATTTATTACATCATTCACACCCTTCACGATTATGAGACTCACTACACTGAAGCTGAAAAATTGTGTTGCACTCTTTTCTTTGCCACCTCTAAACTTCGACACTATCTTCTCAATCATAAGACTTACATCATTACTAGCTTTCATCTTCTCAAGATAGTGTATTCTAAGCCATATCACAATGATCACATCACTCGATGGCTCATGCTCATGACTGAGTTTGACCTTGAGTTCATTTCTCAAAAATCTATCAAGGGCCAAGCTATCACAAACCAATTAGTTAAAGCCCCTCTTCCTAGTTCACATCTTCCTCATGAGAATTTTCTGGATGAATTAAATCAATCACTTTCATCATGAGTATTACACCCTTAAGATGACCCTTTTCTAAAATGGTTCTAAGTGTTAAAAAGGGGAGGCACTTGCATTGTTCTCATTCCTCTTGGGGATGCTCTTATTCCCCTCACAAACAAGCTCAATTTTGAGTGCACAAATAATATGGCAGAGTATGAATCCCTTATCTTAGGTCTTGAAACTACTACCTTTCTAGGTGTTCAAATTCTTGACATCTATGGGGATTCTAAACTTATCATCAAACAAGTCACAGGTGAGTATCAATGTAAAAATTATACTCTTCAAAAATATCAAGACATCATTCATTTCTTCCTCAAGGCCTTTGATTCTTACACTATCCAATTTTTTCCTTGATCATCTAATCATTTCACTGATATGATGGCATCTCTTACAGCTCTCATCCCATGGACAATAGAGGAATCCAAAATTTCTATTGTTGTTCATCGTAGTGATCGACCATTCCATGACTTACCTCATGTTAATCTTGTCAAATCTAGTTCGTCAGATCTTTGGTATTCCCAAATCTTTGATTATCTATCCAAATCCATCATTCCCTCTAATCTATCTAAGAATGCTAGGATGTATTTCCTTCAGTGTGCTAAATTTTATGTTATTCTTTCTTATATTCTTTATAAGCATGGAATTTATGGTATTCTCCTTCGATGCCTTAAATCCCATGAATCTTCTCGTGCTATCCAAGAAGTCCATGACGGTGTTTGTGGTGGAAATTTTAGTGGCTTAGTCCTCACTAAGTGCATTCTTCATCTTGGCTATTATTGGCCTTCCCTCAATCATGAATTTTGTGAGTATGTTAAGAAATGTGTTAAATTAATCAACATTCCAATCTTATTCACATTCCTAGTCAAGCCTTACAGCTGGCTCAAGACCTTTGGCCCTTCTCACAATGGGGTCTTGATCTCATTGGTCTTATCAATCCTCAATCTTCACAACAACATCACTCTATCATCACTACAACTGAATACTTCACTAAGTGGGTGGAAGAAATTCCACTCACCTCAACTAAATCTGGTCCAATTATTAACTTTATCTACTAGCATATCATTTTCCGCTTTGGCGTTCCTCACAAACTCATCATGGACAAAGGAAAGTCCTTGAAAAATAAATATCTCAAGAAATTTTTGTGACTCATTCAATATCAAACTTAGCTTCTCTTCTCCATATTATCCTCAAGCTAATGGCCAAGCCGAAGCAACTAACAAAACTCTTCGTAACATTCTTCCAAAACTATTGATCAGTAAAGTCACAATTGACACCTTCATCTCCCTTTTTCTCTTTGGGCTTATCAGACTAGCATCCACACTTCGACAGGTGCTACTCCCTTTTCTCTTGTTTATGGCTCTAAATCCATTCTTCCTTCGGAAGTTCAAATTTTCTCTTTGTGTGTCTCTTCATGACTTCATCTCTAATGAAGATTATCGCCAGGAGTGTCTAACACAACTTGAGTTGTTAGATGAATGTCTCCTTCTTGCTCTTGAGCATCATCATGTTTATCAAGAACACATCAAGCATGCTTACAATAAGCACCTCAAAGAACACAAATTTAATGTTGGTGACCTCATCCTTAAATAAAATCATAACATTACTACTCTAGAAAGGAGCCAACATGGAAATTTTTCCCCCAATTGGATTAGACCATACATTATCACACATAAGTATGGGTCAGGAGCCTATCATTTGGCCTCCCTTGATGGTAAACTGGAAGTGGAACCACTTAATGCATTTCACTTGTGACCATTCTATTGTTATCATGTTTATCAGTGAACACTTAGTCATATCCTTAGATCATTCCTCCATCTTAGCCTCTTCCATATATCATTGTAATGATATGGATTTATGTGGTCTACCATCACTTTCCTCAATATGACCTTAAATATGGGTGTCATGGCTCTGCCCATAGAATTTTTCTTATGGATAGGTTCTCCCTTCTTGGTGAGAACTCTGTGATCATTACATTCATCACCCTCTTGTTTACCTATTGGAACCACAACTAAGGGTCCATGGGTGTCTCTTGTACATTCATTGTCCCCTTCTAAGTGGTCTACCTAGCTATTCCTAGATCTTCCCCATGTAAAATTCAAAATTCATGGATGCTCTTATCAAAATTCAAAGTTATCAAAAATAGATTGCTCCCTTGAAGGATAGTTGTTCATGCCAAAAATAAAAGAAATAAAATCAATCAAATAAATAGACTTATCCCTCAAGGATGGCTATCATGCATATCATTCTTGTCATCTAAATCATATATGATATAAAGTATACCATACCCTCGAAGGATGGCTACTCTTTTGTACCACAGCATTGAAGGCTTCCCACTTTGATCATCCTTCCATTTTGTCAGCATCCTAAGAAAGCTTCCCACATTGATCAGCTTCCTCAAACTTCCCGCATTGATCAACTTTCTCTTTCCCCTACCCAGAGCTGGGGCATAGATTTAGGGAACACAACTTATGGAGAACCCTCTTCCCATGTATAATTTATATCACAAACCCCTTTGTTGTGTCAACATTAGGTTTATGAGTTCATTCCATCCATGTCTCTTTCATGATATTTGGTATAACTAACTATCATTGGTTATATGTTAACACATGTTTTGGTCACATGTGCCTTGCGTTACTTAGATCCCCTTCTTGTTTACCTCTAATGTAGTTGGAGGAATCATTTCCTCATGCACCCCTTGATATGACATATTATCATTCATACCCATAGGTCATCAATCACTCGAGTTGCATTTTATTCTAGAACATTCCACTATCTATCTTTCATTTCTTCTTTGTTTTATTATCAGCACATCTATTTTATCTAAATTAATCTATATACCTATCTATCCAACCATCTCACATCTACTCACATATTCTTATCTATCATCATCTATGTTTATCATCCATCACATCTATTTTTCAAATAAATTTTCTTAAACATCACATATTATACATTAAAACCATGCATATATATTCACTATCATCATCAAATATAAAGTAAAAGCATATAATCATCATCATCATCATATATATCATAATAATCAATATCATACAATGGACACATGCTAGAATACCATGAAAATAATCATATATTATATAATATATATAAGTGTATCAATACATCATAATTGGCCTCTAAGGGCCCTCTCTCAAGGCAAGAGATGTCAGTAAAAATCAGTAAAGTTATACATCAAAAATCCTCAACTCTTTCCCCCTGAGGAAATTCCCTCTGTCTGCTCTCTCTCTTAGCCTCATCACTTCCACCCTGGCCCTCTCCTGGATGTGGTTGAGCCACACTCATTGTGATCCCAGATGGCCTAGTTTCCACTCACCTCTACACATGCTCCCAATATTGTAGTATCTTTAGAAGCTTCTTGATCACAATCCCCTCATAATACTTAGCCTCTGCAGCTAAGGCTTTATATCGATCCATGGAAATCATGTCAGGAGGTGCCATCTCCCCTCCTCCCTGTGATGATCCCATGTGCACCACTCATTGACTCTAGTGGAAAGGATAGTTTGCAAGATCTCCAAAACAAGGCCCTATAGGCCTCCCTCTATTTGTGGTACCGATCCCTATCCTAGGTGACTTGGTCCCTCTCCTGAGTGTTGTATCTCTTCTCTCTGATCTGTATTGTGGTGTCCCTCTCTAACATACATATTCTCTAAATCTACACGTAATCATGTCATAATCTATGGAATCTCCTCTACCCCCATCTCTATCGCCTCTTATAGCTTCCTCTACCTCAATCCCCATATCCTCCTCCTCCTCATCTCCCCTCTCTCCATCTACCCAAGTTGCCCAAGCTGTAGTCATCCAATCAAAAAACCCTACCCCAACTCCCATGGCATCATCCTCATCACAAGGAATTACTACCTCCTCCAACGGATCTTCCATGTCAGGGACTCACAGCTCCCTATCAATCTCCTCTCACCTATATGAGATAGGCTCTTCTGAAACAATCTATACAACTCCAAACTATCATTGCACTCTATCAAACTGTATGGCCTCAATCATCTCTAGCCATACTACCCTGTATACCAATCTCGTCCTTTCATACCAAATAATTCTACATCCACCCCAGGCCATGTCGGGAAGTATCTATAGGGACACCATCTAATATGATCTCCCTCAAGCTCTGTAAACCTATTGTCTACATACCAATCCACATCTCTAGCTCCCCTATCTCCATGAGCCTGATTGGCTCGCCATCTCAAAAATCCCACTGTGAGCTTGATATGGTCTCATGTGACCCATGGTAGCCTCATGGTGGCTAGATAACCGCAATGTGCTCATAGGCCCAATAGTGTAGCAAGGAAGCCTACATCCAACCCTGACCTCCTTCCTCAGCTTTATACATGGCTAGCTCATGATACATATGTGCTAACAAAGCGGTACCAAACGAAAACATTGTATGATGTTCCACTATATCTGCTAAGACAACTGCCAGAGTTTATGGGAATCTCACTCCCCCAAGTTGGGAAATGCATAACAAGAAATCACCATCATAATCAAATAAATCAATCTACTCTGTGGTACCCCAGGCTCGTACCTCAACTCATATGAAAAATCCCCTGAAGAGAATCTGATGTGGGGCGCATCAACTCCAAATAGTCATGTCAATACTACCAGTCTGCTATTAGCCATGTAATGGGGACTATATGTTCCCCCTGTATAGGTAATCTGAGGATGTGGTATACATCCTCCAGGGTGATCGTCATCTCACCCATCCTAAACTAGAAGGTGTCAATATGCATATCCCACCTCTCAACTAGTGTAATCATCAACCCCACATCTTGAGGGATCCTATGATAATATCGGAATCCTCCTAACCCCATAACTACTAAGTGATCCCACTCAACATTGGCCACATCCCCTCTCATCTGATCAAACAAATCTGGGACTCAGTCTCTCATGTACAGAGTCTCTCATCCCTGCAATCACCAATCAAAAAATCACCTATCAGATCCTATTCATCATTAAAAATCATCCTCAAAATCAAAATTAATCATCAACCTATCCATATCATGCCTAGTCGACGCCAACCTAGGTTGGGTCGACGCGTCCAGGGGCCGATCACCACCTTTTAGGGCTAAGTCGATGATGACCCTAGCCAATTGTCACCGATCGACCTCCCCTTGCATCATCCATTTTTCTAAAAAAAATGCAAAAATAAAAAAATAAACATAAAATAAATTAAAAAATGCAAGCTATGGGTTTCGCTACTCACCATCCTGCACACCCTCTGGCATTTCCTAGTGTGCTCCTCTAGCCTCCATCTCTCAATATCCTTTTATAGCTCTCGGCTCTCAATCGTCACTTACAGGCATCAAAATGAGCATCGTCATGGCCAAATTTCAAGCTTATATAGTCTGCTGAATCCCAAGTCTCCATTGTCGACCCCCTTGGGTTGTCATCGATCGGCCTTAGTGCACCATCGATTCACCTTTGGCAACCCTTATTTTGGCTTGCCCATCTTCATTGTTGTGTCCTTTATTAGGGCACCATTTATTTATCCATGATTTCTCTCAAAGTCCACCTTTGTGGCCATATTTATTCCCCCTTAAGGAATCTTATTTCATCATTTTTTATATATTTTTCCTTTTCATCCATTTTTGTTCCCTTTGTTGGGGCACCATTACTTCTATACCTCGTCCATTACAGATGTATACCTTTTCAATTGATTCCTCACACATGAAGGATTTCACATTATTTTCCACATTTGGTTTGCATAGTTTGATGTCTATGCCTATGACCCATTGGTCCCCATAGGTTTGCATCCATTTGAGTGGTTTCCCATAGGATTCCCTCCATTTCACTATGATTTTCTACCGACTCACAATGCCTGTAGGACAATATCGTTGTCGACCTCCCTGAAGACCACCTTTATTTCCTACCAAAGTGACTCCTAAAATCACCACCATATTTTTTACTATTGTTGATTCGAATCCTTCTTACTTAGGGAATCTTGCCTCACCTTATCATTTTAACCATCTTTCTTCTCCCACCTGCCCTTCTTCATCTTCCTCTTTTAACCTCATACTCAATTCCCCAATGCATTATCAATCCCTCATTTGAGGGGGATCTCATCATTAATCCTTCTTTAGCATTAATCTTAATCGTTATCTTTTATCATTTTTTGTCTCATGGCTTGTCTAACGTGCAAAAGAACTTGACAAAAAAGGGGAAAATGTAGACACCAAAATTTGGTATCGCTACCCTTATTTTCCCATGTCCGCTTCTTTCACCATGGTCCTATCTAGACCCCTTTTTTATTTTAATTCATAATTCATATTTTAATTCTCACATTTCTTATCTATTAACCTATCAACTTTAATTTCTTATTAATATTCATTTAATCATTTTCTAATCCTCATCTCATTATCCAAGTACCTTTAATTAGACTTTCATTTCTCCTTCCTAGGTTGTTTATCATCTTTAACTACCTAGTTGTCCATATCCCTAGATTTTTTTCTAGACTTTTATTTAATCTATCTTTATCTCCCACCTACCCATAATCACTTCCCTAGGAAACCCTAACCCACCCATATGCTTTAAAACACTCATAATAATACATAAAATTCCCATATCTCAAATAAATCACTCATCCATTATCCAAAGGGACAGTTCCCCGTGATTTTCACTGACCCACCTCACTCATCATTGACCCTATAAAACTGGTTTCACCCCCTTCAAAATGAGGCATAATCAGAGTTTTCTTGCATTATGTGAAATTATTTTCCAGATTGAGCATCCTCGTAACTGTTTCAACCTTCTTGGAGTCCATTTGATCTTTTATTGTACTATTGTGTAGACTTTGGAAAGTTTATCTTTACTTTGTGTTAGTTTATGCTATCATTTCTTATTATTGATATTATCTTTTAGATACTAAAGTTTTATAGGTTCAAATGTCATCAAAGCCTCATCTTCAACCTCTTCTTTCAGTCATTTTGCATTGTAGGTATGTCTACTCAAGTTTTGCATCTACCTCTCATTCTGTGTTCAGTACATAGATCCATAGGTCGTAATCACTCCACCCAGGTCACCGTCGACCTAGCCTGTATTTTTGTCCATTTTGTCTGCCAAAACCTCGTCAGTATGCTCCTTTGTTCAGTTTCTATTTTCAATACTCAGATTTGTCACCCTATCTTTATATTAGTTCAAATTTGTTCTCTTTGTCTCCATTTTCTACCAACTCAGCCCAGTTGTTGTCAACCAAGTCCTGATTCCATCTAATCCATACATATCTCTTTTTACCTGCATCCTTCTTATTTCCATGTATCAAATTCTCTTCTACAAGTTTCTGTTAGTATTTATAGGTCTATTTCATCATCAAATCTGCATTCAATGTTCTCCATATCCACATTTTATCCATTTTTCTGCTCAAGTCATCGTTGACCTACCCTCTCCATCCTGGGTCATCATTGACCTAGTTAGGTACCATTTATTTTGTGTTAATTCAGATCAGATCTGTACTTTTCATCCATTTTTGCAATTTCCATATTTTATTTAGTTTCTGGTATCCCCATATTTCACCATGAAATCTGGGACTGCCCATTTAAAAAAAATCATTCTTTTTAAAATAATGGGTCTTTTCATGTTTTTATTGTCAGAAGATGTTAGTATTATGTTAAGTTATTCCTAGTGACTTATATGAACCAATTTTGACAAATACCCAGATGTCGAAACTCATTTTATCCCTCCACCAAGTTTTGTCTGCAGGAAATTTTTATTTATTATTTATTGAATAAATAATGCCCCGTTTGAAGTAAATTGTGCTCCGATTGAATCTTTTTGAAGTTTTACATGCCAGTATTCACTTATCTCAATAGGGTTTTCACTAGGAATGAATTTAGGGCATTGTCTGCAACTCCTGGCAATGTTTTTCGCTTTTATTTATTTCTTTTACGTTTTTCTCCAGTTTTCTCCACAATTTCTCTGTGAAGTTCCCCTATGACAATTCCTTTGCCAATATAGTTTTTTTAATTACCTGAAGCATCTAGATATCATCTAACAACATAGCACCAAAAGGAATCAGCCTCGAAATTCAAGCTTCTGACCAAAAAAGATGAATTCATGTACCAAAAGCCACTCCCAAGAAAGTCACATTTTCTGGAATTAATGAGTGTAAGCTGCGATGGGATTTTTAGTAAGTGGCAAGAAGGTGGGAATTTTTTACCTACCTTATAGGGTAATTTTTGCCATGAATTCAAAGTCACTTAAGCTGCGATGGGAAAATTAGAGGCGGCAGGCAGGTAGGAGTTTCTTACCTACCTTGCAGGTTGAAAATTCCCATCATAAAATAAAGAAAAATCACTTAAAGCACCGATGAAAATTTTCTGCCTGCTCTGGCAGGCTAAATTTTCCCACCAAAGAGATTTATTCACCCATGCAAGTTGCACTTTATCAAAGGAGGCCAGTTTTAATGCAAGTCACACTTTTTGGAAGGAAGACTTTAAGCTGCCAGTGGGAATTTTGGCAGTGGCAGGAAGGCGGGAATTTCTTACCTACCTTGCAGGGTAATTTTTTCCATGAATTCAAAGTCACTTAAGTTGCAATGGGAATATTAGAGGTGGCAGGAAGGCGGGAATTTCTTACCTTCCTTGCAAGGTAATTTTTCCCACGAATTCAAATTCACTTAAGCTGTAATGGGAATATTAGAGGTGGCAGGCAGACGAGAATTTCTTACCTGCCTTGCAGGGTAAAAATTTCTATTATAAAAGAAAAATCACTTAAAGCACTGACGGGAATTTCTTACCTACCTTGCAGGGTAAAAATTCCCATGATGAAAGTCAAATCACTTAAGTGGAAGAGGGGATTTTTGGAACTGCAGTGCAGGGTGGAAATTCCCATCAAGCTGACTTCTTATTTTTAGCAATTCCTCTTGCCAAAAAGTGCGACCCACCTTGGGTGAATACAATGCATTTATTAATGGTTTATTCACCCAATTTTGGCGCCATAAATAAAAGGAAAGTCAGTGCAAGTGGAAGAGCTAAGGAGAAGTCAAGGATGCATGCTAAAAAATAAATAAAATAAATTTATTTAAAAGCAAGGTAACCAGCAGCATGCATAAATGGGCGCCCAATTTGGGTGAATAAACATGATTGTTTATTAATTAAATTGCCATAAATAGGAATGGAAATTATTAAAAATAGAATGATGAGGATTATATAAGCATGGGCTGCCATAATGAAGAAGCAATTAATTATTTTTGCAAAGGATTGCAGCCCAGACAGGTTTTGGCACCAAAGGAAGGAGGTTTTTACATTAAAGAGTGTTTTTCATTACCAAGGAGCTTCAAGGTTTGGCTCCTAGGGTTGGAATGACTTGATTCTTACTATGATAATTATCTGCATGTTGGTATAAGTGCCTGAGTGAATTAAATAATATTTTTTCTTTCTTTGCATGCATGTAAAACCTCAAATTTTAGGGCAGTAGACTTTATATGCAGATTTTGGTGATAAAAATCAAGTATTCATGCCATGGACTCCATCTTTGTCTGAATAAATCATAGGCATTCATCACAGGTGCTCAAATCAATGTCGAGTACATTGAATACATCTTCTGAATCTGAAGAAGTTGTCAGATCTACACAAATTGATCCAATTACAAGGGATTTTGGCATAATTAAAAGAAAAAGAGATCAAACAAAGATTGTTCTAGCCATGATGAAGCATAATGACAGAAAAGGATCACCAGAATCATACATAGTTTCAAGATTTACTGAATTCAATGATACAAACATAGTTCATGAACCTATCACTGATTTAATTATCAGATTCAGATCTCATAATTGTAAAGGCTTTCGACAAAAATTCATCCTCTTGTTTCTATCGCAGCCCGTGTGGAAGTCAGTGCATGGAAAATTCCTTTCAATAGCTTGTGCGTGTGCTCCAAATCTTCCATTTGAAGTCTTCATTGAATTTACTTGTACTTTCCTTCACCTGGAGTGATTTCAAGAATTTTTAATCACTCATATGCAATTAAAAATAAAAGGTGATGAGTTTCACCTGAATTGTTTATGGCAAGCATTTTATCAGTGCATGTGCTGAAGAAGAATTACAAAAGCTTCAAGGATAAAAGGGGAAGATAGATCAAAGGAAATACCCGCAAGAAAATCACAGTTCAGCTGCTTCCATATCTAATTTGGTGAGAATCAAAGGCAAAAGATTCAACCACATGCAGAATATGGAAAAACAATAAGACTAGGTAGGGTTGCAGTTTTCTTCTTATTTATTTTCCTCTTTCTTTTATTTTCTTCGACAAAGTAATTGAGCAATCAATTAAATTATAAAAACTTAAGTGATTGCTTTAAAAGTCATTACTTGAAGAAGTCAGTTACTTGGAAATAGGTGATAGACATGCAAAATAGAAGGTCCTATTTTTTAGTTATAAATCATGCATGTCATGCAAAGAGGAATTCCAGGAGGAAGATTTCCAGTTGTTTCCCTTTTCATAGCTTCTGCATGTGGGAATTTATTTAAAGCTTCATATTTGTAATTGCCCTTTATATATTATAAATAGAGAAAGAGCCTATGGGTTAAAGGATCAGAATTTGTAATCAGCATTTTGGTGTTCCAGACTTTGAGCTGAAACCCTTGATAGATATCTGAAAGCTGAGGAATAGAGAGGAGGCATATTTCCGGAGAACTTTGTGTCAACGGTGCATTTTGTTTCTTATTTCTTTCTAGATCTATTCATAAACTTTGTGTTATTTTAGATCTAGATCTGAAACTTTCTTTTGCTTCGAATTTTGTATTTCATGATCTATTTGTTTTAATCTATGTGCATGCGATCAACTCTGTAAACTATTGATTGGGTTGCACATCTTCTCTCTTTTCTTCCTATTTCCTATTATTTTCCTCTTCTACAGATTTTTCCTTTCTTTTACAATTATTTTCTTGCTACAAAACTATCTAGCTATGGTTCATGAGCTACATAGTTAAAGTAATACCAACAAATAGATACTAGAAATATAATTGACAAAATCTTACATGGGAACCTCACTGGTAAATGAGGGAGATTTATCTCATGACTGTAGGTAGGTTTTCAGCTATGCAGAAAATCTATCCAATAGTTTTAGTTTCTACATGTTACTTATTCCTTTCATTGATTTCATCCTCTTTTATCAAACATGGGGGTTGACATCTGCATAAGTAAGTTAATGCATCTTGGAACTGACTTCATCAGGTAACCCCCTCATCTACCATCTAATCCATTTTCTTTATATTCATCTTTGTTGTGCAAGCTTATCAAGTTTGTAATGAGGTCATCCACTTTGCGCCTGTCCCTTTACATCCATCTTATATCAAGGTACCTTAAACCCTTGCATTTTGGAGATGTTTAATTTTATTTAGTATCTACTCCATTAATCTAAACAGGAAGGAAGAAATTTGATCAACACAAGGTGCAAGGTTAGTTCATCTGTATCACATTGCAAGGATGGAAGTTTATTCTATTCCATCCACCATTTTATTACATTTCTACACATACTTATTTCATGTTGCTGTCACAAAGTGTGATTGGAACAAGATCACCTAGGGTGTGATTGCACACACACACACACATAACTACATCAGTTTTGAGATGTAGTACAGTGCTCAATTAGTAAGTCCACCATTTTTTCCGCTAATGACATTTTGACCCCTTCATATGCATCTTTATTTTTTAGGGGGTTGATACTTGTCTTAGGGTTTTGCAGGCCTCTCCTTCATCATTGATTTCCAGTGACTTACTGTGCAGTCTAGCAAAGCTAGTGTGACAAGAAGCGAAGGCAAGAAAATATCTAGTGACACCTCAGAGGAGGTTTATGGACCTTTTTCACATACCAGGCCACCCAGAACTCAGACTAGGGCATTCATAGGTGCCCCTGTATCTCTCCATGCACCCCAGTCTAGCCTACTGTTCTAGATCTATGTCATCTAGATATTTTATGTGTTCGTTCCTACATTCGGTTAATCCAGTTTACTCTCTGACACAATCCAGCATCTTATTCAAATCATCTAAGTTGTATCTAACCATTTATTGGAAAGAAAACATTTTGGGGACAAATTGGTGGACTTCTTACCAATACTCTGGGAATCTAAGTCCCTCTACTTAACTGGTGCAGCTGTAGTATATGCATGTGTGAGTAAAGTGAGTTTCATCCTGAATGGCCTTACAATCGGGGATCCAACAGGGGCACACCACTTACCCTGCAGAAAAATCTTGCAAATACCTACAAGAGAGGAATTTGCTAGGAGAGAGGGAAAGGGATTGAGAATATTAGATAAGAGGAACTAATGTTTCAAGTAGAAAATTAGAGTCTTGCGTACATCAATTAGAAATTTCATCACATGCACTAAAATTAGGAAGAAACAATACTACAAACAAAAACAAGACCAATTAGAATTTAATGAACACAAAGTTTTAGTAAACCCCTTAGTCAAAAAAAGGCTAGAAACTCCTTCTTCCTGTATTGATGCTCAAGAACAAATTGTACATAGTATGAGAATGGAAGACATTGAGAATAAGTGGGAAATGGCTAACTCTTTTAACTCACAAGTAAGCAAAATCTCTCTCATGAACTTATAAGAATACAACCAGCTAGAAGAATTTCAAAATTAGAACCCCTTTGAATGAGGAGCTGATTATAATTTATAGTAGAGGAACAACTCTTCATATTCCCGATGACCCTCCATATGCCTTATTTCTAACTTTATACTATTCATGTTCCAACAAAATATTAAGTCCCTTTTATAAAAAATAAGGCAGCTTAATTACATCATGTTTCTAAAGTCACTTTTTGAATAACTTAAAGGCATATCAAAAAGTGTAAACCCCAATGAAGAATTAGAACACTTGGAGAGAGAGAGAGAGAGAGAGAGAGAGAGAGTTGGGAGGAAGAAAGAGAAGAAAGAGAAGCACAGAGGATGTTATGCCTGATGAAGTCAGATGATCCTTACTGATGGAAAGCTCCAATGTGATGAAATTCTGAATCTTTGTAATATTTGCACTCTGCAAAACTCCTTCGGCTTACGAATGCTTTGGAAAGAGTGTTTTAAAACACTAATGAATGGTTCTGTCAATGACCATGAACATGACTTATGAGGATTCCCTCAGAAGAGATAGGAGCTCAAAACTAGCCCTACCAAGTTGAATGAACTATTTCCACTGATGACCAAAACTTCCAACTTGTGACCTGAACCATGTAGTAAATGTTGAAAGGCATTGTCAGGGTCTCCCAAGATGAGTTCTGAAAGATCCATGAGAGACACCAAATATGCTTCTTCTAAAAATGTTACGACCCACTGGAAAAGATGACTTACTGCGGAGATGGGAATTGAATCTCAATGAAGGAAATATTCAGTGACAACGCCCATTCTATAAACTTGAGTCTCGTCGTCTCTTAACACTTACTATTTCTGGAAAAAGTAACTTACTATTTTTAGTAAGTGTGAAAATTCTTCTCCAAACTCCAACTGCAGCTGCCAATCTGGATGTTCAACTCTCAAAATGCTCCTCTTGTGAAAATCACCCTCTGGAGAAACTTACTATTTTTAATAAGTGTCAATGAGACAGCTTACTATTTTTAGTAAGTATGGAAAATCATCTCCTCTGATCCTCAATTGGGTGTTGCAACTCGAATTCCTCCTTCTCCCTGTGTTTCCCTCACCTTCTAGACCAATTTAATGTTTTTAGCAGGTGCTTGTGAGACCACTTACTATTTTTAGTAAGTGTTAATTCTAGACCAAGATGACATTTTGTTGAATTTTCAACTGCAATACCTATTCTATGTTCACCGTCTCCTTCACAGGTTCTTTAGTCAATGAATTTCCCAAAATAGTAGTCCCCTATGTAGAAGACATGTTATTTTTATAAATTGAGCTTCTGGTGGTTAGATTGATACGGAATGAAGTTTTCCGATATGGGTTTTTGACCAATATCACCCCTTTGAAATCTTGGACTTACCCGATCACTGGTTTGGGAGATTTTAAAGTTTCAAAATTTTGACCTAATAGCACCTCTGAACACGATAGCCATCAATGGACCCTGAAATTTGTAGGTTTGGTTTTCTTCTCCATTCGTGACAAAAATCACATTTTCATTTCTAGTTTTCACTTCTTATTCCACTAGTGAAATTTCTCTTTGAACTAACTGCCGGTTTGACAAGAAATCGAGTTTTTTCTTTTGTTAGACCGAAAGAGAGGTTTCTTCGTTGTGAACAATTATTTCTATAGATGGGAGGTTTGTTATGGGGGTTTCAATGGTCTCTGAAAATGATGAACACAAAAAAAAATCTTTATCTATGCATAGGTTTGTTAGATATGTTGGTTTCTTTTATTCACGACAATGAGATTTTCGAGGTGAAGATCTTTGTTCTTCTTCTTTGTTCTTCATTTCTCCAGCTCTTGGTCTATATTTCTTCTGAAATATTTTTGTTCTTATGGAGTGGAGGGTTTTCTTGCAATGTCAGATCTGGTTCAAGGTACAACAATGGTGTATGGAGCTTCTAGACAACAATGGACAAGGTGAGTAGTGTGTAGAGTTATAGAGAAGAAATGGCGGGAAAGAAAGCAGAAAGAAAGATTAAAAACATTCAAAAAATAAATATTAGGAGTGAGGCACATTTTTATGTCCCGCATGTCCCTTCATCATTAAGGGATGAGAGGGACATCAATTTTCATGCCGCACCTCGTTGCGACACATGGTGGAAATCCAACAGTGGAGCATTTACACCAAAAAACAAGCTGGAAGAATAGGGGACTGGAAAACAGTCACATGAAGAACCAGGAGGCATTCCTTAGGTTGGGTGAATTTTTATGTCCCCCATGTCCCTCAACACAAAGTGACATGAGGGTCATCAATTTTCATGCGGAACCTGATGTTGACACTTGTTAGAGATCCAACGACTGAGGGTTTAGCTCCACTAGCTCCTAGGGGTTGAGAAAATGCACTGAAGGGGGTCATATGGGTGACCTAAAGGATTCTTGGGGCTGGGTGTATTTTTATTTCCCTCATTTCCCTCATCACAAAGGGAAATGATGGTCATCAATTTTCATGGCGCGTCAGAATCGACCACTTGTCACGATCTGGACAGTTGAGGGAATGAGCTCCTGCAAGCACTTGGGGGCTGAATTGGCGATCTGAGAGGTTCCATGTGTGACCAAAGCACTTATTGGGGATGGGATAATTTTTTATGTCCCTCATGTCCCTTATCTTGAGGGATGAAAGGGACATGAAATTACACTAGGCTTCTGGAGCTGACACGTGTCCTCTTGCAAATTTGACTAATTGTTGAAGTCTTCCTAGAGGACGACTTCAAACGATGATAACTTGAGCTCCCGATGGAATTATTTGGAAATATTTTATTTTATTTTTACTGAAAAAGGACTTTTGAATCCAATTGTGTTGGTCTCAGCGCTTTATTCCTCCGTTTATGCCCTAAAATCATATTTTTGATCTGGTCCTTTACATGTTCCTAGCAAAAACCAGTTATAAACCTCTTGCGCCAAAGTTTTGTGAAAAATATGATTTCACCATCTTGTAGAGATATTAATTCCCTTTTATAATATGATTTTTTTGGCTCCTAAATCCATCTAGAGCTCCCGGAATCACTTCCCAAATCTTAGCAGCTCTTTTGATCTTGTGCACTATCTAGGCCTGTGAACCCTGTTTTTTATCAAACTGCCCCAAATTCTCCAAATCCTTCCTGAATCTTCCAAAATCACTTCCATGATGTTTCTAGACCTTCAATCCACCTATGCTTTGGATTTTTCTCCTCTGTTCTATCCCAACGGGGTGCATCGGTCTTGGGAAGGCCAGTGGTAGCCCTTCCCAACATTGCCCAGAAATAGCAGTTTTCAAGAACTCCTAAAATCACCTAGGGGGTTGAATTGACTTTCTTAAATCACATATGGGAATGGGTTAGCATCATCTAGGATACCATTGGGCTAACTGGGTAGACCTGGAGTTCCTCGAAAGGGTAAAACTTGAAAGTTTCGACACAAGGGTATAGTTGTCATGCTCGAAAATTGTCAATTTTCTTGTTGCACATTTGCATGACAACACCCTTCTTGCACTTTAAGGTTTCATATTTTCATAGCTTAGATTTCTTGGGTCACTTTCCTTATTTAATTTAGACATTTATTTCACTGATATAATTCTTAGATTAGCTCTTAAAATTTACATTTCAGTTAATCATTTTCACTGTCATTCCTCACAAAGATAATCGTCATGCAGATGTTATGGCTAGTGTTGCACTGCTCATCCCACAAGATATCACCAATGACCAAGATACATTTATAGTTACGCACTTATAGCATCCCTCTATATCTGCACTACCTCTTGTAGTTTGCACTATAACACATAGTCAAGGCAAGTCTGAATGGTTTACACCCATTTATAATTACGTATATAAGCAAACTATGCCTACTAATTTGCAGCTTCATGAGGCTCGATGGTTACGACTAGAGGCTTCTCGCTATGTCATTGTTGGGAAAAAAATTATTTAAACACACAATCGACGGTCGTCTCTTATGTTGCTTAGCACTCACAGATATCCCTACTGCCATCTCGCAAATACATGACAACATGTGTGATGGCCATTTTTCTAGTAAAGCTATGTCACAAAAACTTTTACGATAAGGATATTATTGGCCTACAATGGAACAAGATTTCCTTGAATATGCTACTCATTGTCACAAATGCAAAAAAACACGGTAACCTATACCAGGTACCCGCATATGACCTCTATCCCATTGCGCCAACTTTTCCTTTCTCCCTTTGGGGCTCCGACCTCATTAGTATGATCAACCCTGAGTTTGTCGAAGGACATAAATTCATTATCACCGCTACTGAGTACTTTACTAAGTGGGTCGAGGTGACTCCCCTGCGAACAGCCACTGGAACAAACATATGTAGTTTTCTCACCACCCATATTATTACACATTTTGGTGTGCCTTCTGTTATAATTGTTGATAATGGATCTTCCTTCAAAAATAAAGATGTTAAAAAAATTGTGCCAAGTTCAAAATAAAATAATCATTTTCCACACCTTATTATCCACAAGGCAATGGCCAAGTTGAGGCTACCAATAAAACCATTATCAAAACTTTACGCAAAACAGTTGACTCTAGTGCTACCGACTGGCATAACTAACTTCTCTACGCATTATGGGCCTATCGTACTAGTGTTCGTACACCTACTAATGCCACCCCATTCACCTTGGTTTATGGTGTTGAGGCCATTATTCCTCTTGAGCTCGAGATCCCTTCTTTGTGAATTTCTCTCAAAGGCATCCTTAAAGACAATGAATATCACGAAAACCACTTACATGAGTTATAAATGTTGGACTCACATCGTGTCCAAGCACTTGAACATCTTCACGCATATCAATCCTGAATTGCACACTCATATAATCATAGAATTCATTCTTGAGAATTCAATTTCGGTGACCTAGTCTTAAAAGAGAATTAGAAAAATACAAATGTTGAAGCACCTACTTAAGGTAAATTCAAGCCTAATTAGCTTGGTCCATATATTATCACTGAAAAAATTGGTGGTGGAGTTTATCACCTCGCCACCCTTTTAGGAAAACCACTCAAAAATCCACTCAATGTAAAGCATCTTAAGATATACTATGCTTAAACACGACATTCATTACCCGATGACATACTCTTGTCCTTCGGTTCACACTTGACTATTGAGGGCATACTAAACATGAACCCCACACACTGCACACTAGATATAACTCATTGTGATCCTTCATACATTTCGTGTCATATGTCTTACATCTTACATCATACACTCTACATTTAGTCTACATTTGTGCATCTATACATCATACATACTCTACAAATCATACTAGTGTTCATCACATATGTGTAACACTCCTATTTTATACGAGTCTAGCATCATATACTACTCATCCTACATACTACTTAGTGGGAACTGTCACACTATTACGCTATCCACACATCTTGTATTGCACAATATACATTCCATTTTACACATCTTCCACATCATATGGTCATCTCTTATCATCACACATACTACATATTATTCTACGCATTACACTCACTACCCTATGACACACTCTAGTTCCTCGGTCCATACTCGACTTCCAAGGGTTTACAAATCAAATGGACCTTATCATACACACACGTTCATCACTCAACCTTTCATCATGTGACATTACTAGGTTAGTGACATACGTTATAGGCTAAATGGTCACCTACTCTTTCATCTTGTAGTGGTACACGCTTTAGGCTACATCATCACTCCTTCGATTATATTTTTGTGATATATGCTTCAGATATGGGATCATGCACATCCTTCATCTCTAGGCCGCATATCATCAACACACATACACACTCATCACAGTGCGGTAGACACAACACACGCTTCGACCATTTCCCGATGATGCACTCTCGTTTGTGATTCGTTCTTGAATATTGAGGGGGCATACTAAATGAACCTCATTGCATACACATCCATTCACTCAGTGGGCACATGGCTCCTATCATCCATATTGCATTCCATTTCATCCATCCACAGCATGTTGCATATCTTGGTTTCTTTTACTCTTGCTTGCATTTACTTGTATATGGTTGCTTTATTACACATGCTAGATAGATCTCTTATATGTCATTATCTTTACCATACACACATGCATGTTCGTTTCTTTCTCTAGTTGTGATCGTAAATACAAGTCTCTTACACACAGCATGGATGCTCACTTTCTACCACTCCTACAATGCTCACTGGGGGCATCCACATTCGTCTCTTCTAGGTGCTATTGTTTCATTTTGTACTTAGCACTCTACATTACTTGCTTATACATGTTTGTTGATATATGAGTTATCTTTCTAACATGCTAATGGGTGCTTCATGTGCAACATTTCTTTGCAGGATTACTTGCTTCCATGGCTATTTGTTTGTTTGTACTTGTTTTTCTTTGTTTGCTATTATATGTGGGCCTTGCCCTTTGTTTGGTGTGCACACTTGTTTATTTATGCGGCCATTATGGCCTTGAGTTTCTTGTGACATCATGAGTGATGTCCCATGTTTACAACCCACTTTGGTGGTCTATGATTGTCTTCTTGCTTGTTTACTTGCTTTCTAGCTTCTACATTGTTTGTGTAGCGTACACTTATCTTTTACATGCATGCTTGTTCATACTAACACTTGTTTTCTAGCCACTTGTTTGTGTGTGCCTTGGTTTCTACCAAGTGCATTCCCTTCCCCCTGAAGGCATAGTTTATGCAGTTGGTCCTCTTTTGGGGCTGCATCCTCCTATCTAGTGACGTCGCATGCACCCCCAAAGAGGGGGGCATCATTTGGGGTTTTACACACTACACAACGCTCTCTACCAGTACAGTTCAGTTCAGTTTTCCATCCTTGACATTGTGGGTTATACAACGAGTGGGTTCAGACCAGTCTACAAACCCCGTACACAGTGGATTTTACAGGACATGGTTGTCCTTAGCATTCTAGGGAACAATTACAAGTTAAAGGATATAACATATTTCGTCCCTACACTAATTTGGCCAGCGGTGTTGGATCACCCAAAAAATAAGGTAGTAGAGAGATCTCTTCACACATATTCAAGGAAGTAATTACAGGTTGGAGAATAATGCAACTTTCTCCCTACACTTCTTTGGCCAGGGTGGCATGAGATCACCCAAAAAACTCGTAGTACAGGATATCCCCTCTACACCCTTTTCTCTCATCATGGATCAGGTGCACATGTTCCTTTTACATTTTTCATACTTTCATTTCAGTCTTTTCATTACTATATACATGCATTTTTATATACATATACATGTGTATTTGACTACTTGATCGTCTTCTCCTTGTAGGTCCGACCTTATGAGAAGAAAGCAATCAAAAACAACAAACAACTATAACAAAGGTGTCAACAATAACAACAACAACATTCTGTGGCAGCATACACATCATACTAACATGCAGGTACATCACACGTATTGGCATCTACACACGAGTATCCACCCTAGGTTCACTCTCACCACTTTTGGCATTATTTTACATCTTTAGTTTCCACACTCCACTATTTTCTCATTCCACGCTTTTTCTAGTCCATCGACATGCTTTCTACATCATTCTACATGGATTATCAGGTACACATCTCTATCTACTTTATGTTACCGAGATTTCTTCTCACCAACATAAATTGGGGGGAAATGTAGTCAAAAAATCACACACTTTAGACATTATTTAGTCATGGTCTCATATGACTATTCATATGATTTTTGAGTGAAGAAAGTACTAATTAAGTCATGTCATTTTTCCAATTTACTTTGCTTATTATCGTTGCTTCCGACCTCCCACATCTACTTGCCCAATCAGTTCTACCATTTGGCATCGTTTTATCTTTGACTGGGGTGCCCTAGGTGCCCTGGTACCATTTAGGGTGCCCTAAGCCTTCTTACACTTTCCCACCACTTTTTGGGCACTTTCTAGCCATTTGAGCTTTCTATCTTTTTAGTGGTCGGCCTTTTCGGGGTTAATTACAAAATTAGAACAAGAGAACCATATAAATATAAAGTTATGAGACCATAATGAGGGACTAAGCACTAAGCACTACTATCATCACCTAAGGTTGCATCCATCAAAGGCTCCATTTGCATCCATCTAGCTCCATCACAAGGCACAAGGTTGGTTCATCTGCATCACACTGCATAGGAGGGAAGTTTATTCTATTCCATCCACCATTTTATTACATTTCTACACATAGTTATTGTTCACTACTTTCACAAAGTGCGACTGGCATAAGAGCACCTAGGGTATGATTGCACACACACAGAGAACTACATCGAGTCTGAGATGTAGTGCACTCAGTTAGTAATTCCACCATTGTGGCCACTGAGGATAGTCTGACCCCTTCATATGCATCTTTATTTTTTAGGGGTTTGATACTTGTTTTATGGTTTTGCATGTCTCTCCTTCATCACTGATTTCCAACGACATACTACAAAGTTCAGAAAATCTAGTGCGATAAGAAGCGAAGGTAGGAAAATATCCAGCGACACCTCATAGGAGGTTTACAGACCTTTTTCACATACCAGGGTGCCCAGAACTCATACTAAGGCACCTAGAGACACCCTTGTATCTCTCCAGGCACTCCATTCCATCCTAATATTCTAGATTTGTGTCTTCTAGAGCTTCTATGCATTCGTTCCTGCATTTAATTCATCCAGTTTATTCTGTGACACAGTCCATCATCTTCATCGAATCAGCTAAATCTAACCCTTCTTGCACTTTAGGGTTTCATATTTCATAGCTTAGATTTCTTGGGTCATTTACTCTATTTACTCAGTTGTTATTTATTATTGTCTTTATATTAGATTAACTATAGAATTATAATAAATTCCACATTTTAGTTAATCAGTTATGAGAATTAATTGACTTAAGAATTGAAAATAGTGAGGTGTACCACTTAAAGTATAGACTTTTAATGAATGAGGGAAAAAAATTTAAAAGATAATTTATCCTCTTGGTGTATGTTAATTGTTATATGATCACCCATGTGTGGCATGTCATATTTTTTATGCTATCTTATACAAAGATCTTGTGGAATAAGAATATCCTCTTTATACTAGTATGGGCCCCATTTTAGGTTGAGCACCCCTTAAGTAGAATTTGGAAGAAACTAAACATAGGTTATATTACGAGACTACATGTGGGTGAAATTGTAACCTATATCTCTCTTCTAAGTTTAGACCTATAATATGTATTTCAAGTTCATGAGAAATCTAAAGTTATTCCCCCTTTAATGTAACTATAAAAGGGAAGCTCGAGCCCACTACTTAGACATAATGTTGAACCTTAGTTATGTTATACTAATGAAATAAATGTCTCCACTTAGGGGAATAAGATGGAAATAAAAAAATCATGAGATCATGTCATGAAATGGGAGGTATGTGAATCATACACATACTTTTAACAATGTAAACTAAATGGGTAAGCTTAATTAGTTAACTTCAAAAATAGAAGAAAACAAGTGTATTCTTGGTGAATAAAGGTTTATATAATATAAGAAATTTGAATTTGAATATGTGAGCATGTGCTTACATATGTTAATTACATTTCAATTCAATGTTAATAAAATACACCAAATTGTAATAAAGGTGTAACCATTTGGAAACTAATGACAGTGGATAATATTCTTATTGTTAGTACTCTTCATTATGGTTGTGTTTTTATAAAAAAGACCACCCTTAAATCATGTGGGAATGGAATTGTAGGGACCCATGAGTTTTAAATCACCTTGCTTATGTAGATAGGCTTAATGTATTACAAATATTAAGGGATCCATGGGTTTTAGATATTGGACCAAGGTCTTCCTAAATTTACTTATTTGGTGATTGATTTGGAGAAAAACCCCCAACGAACAAAGTTGGTGTCCTTATGAAGATGATATAAGATTGATCTATAGACCTTATTCGGAAGAGGTTGGGATGAGATTTCTTTTAATATTGTTGATTATTATTTTATGTTCTTGTAATGAGGTACGTTGGTGAGGAAAATTGGAAGTAATCAAATCTAAAGTTATATTTAGTGTTATAAAAATTAATACCATTAAAAAGTTATCATGGTTTTAGTGGTGTTTCGTGGGTGAAAATTATTGGGCATTATAGTTGTTGTCAGAGCAGAGGTTCAAACACTTGAACCTCTTATATTAATTGAAGATGATTCTTGTCTACTTGATTGTGTATGCATAGCATGAGTTTCATGTTAGTTCTTGTTGTCGTGTTATGTGGAGTCATGGTGATGTACCTTGGTCTACTTGTTGTACCAGGTATATGGCTCCTAGCGAGCATGTTGTATAATGGGTCCCCAATTTCTTGTTATAGACATATATTATAATAGAAACCACAAATATCTTTTGATTATGGTATAATGATTGCTTAGTACAATTATTTTGTATAGTTTCACTATGGATGAAACTTGGGGGGACCATTATGTAGGATATCAAGAGTTGGTTATTTCCTTCATGAGTTCTATCCTTTAGTGGTTATGATGGTTGCATCATACATTTGACAGTTAGAGTATATGATACGTGGAAAGGTTTGAAACTTGAGATATTTGGTTTCCTCCTTGGAATCATTTACCTGGATTTTGACCCTTTCCACATCCTTGTACATAGTATATTATGGGTATTACATTGACTCGTCATGGTAAAATAATTACTACTATTCTAAGGTATCTTATCCCTATTCTTGTAAACTTAAAAAATCAAACATGTTTACCAAATTTCATGGATACCCATATCTTCTCTATAGACTTTGATGATATAATAATTACAATGATATGACTTTTCTTTCAAATCATGAAATTTCCATTCTATCCAATCTTGCATCGATGCATTGACCAATTCTTCTCTCCTCCCAAACCTTCAAAACTCAAATCCTTTGACAACCACATAAATCACTTTTGGACTATCCAATTTTATGATCACGTGACTTTCTAAGTGATAAACTTTTGGAAGAAAACCTTTTGTTCCTAGCCAGGGTGAGATTATTTGGGTATATTGTCACTAGAGGTTATAAATGTATTTATTTGAGCTATGCAGATATCTTGTGGGAGATTTGACTCAGCTATACATTATGGCAGTTACATTATATTTTTAGTATCATGATTATATGTTATGATGTGCACTTGATGTTTTTCATACCCTACTAGAGGTCATTAAAGGTTTCACAGTGAATGTGATGTGAATAATTTTATGTGTATTTTATTTGTAATTCAGAATTTTCTTAAAACCAATATTTTATTTTATTTATCTATGGAGAAGCTTCAAGACTCTTTTTAAATTTTTTCTTTTTTACAAGAATTTGAAGTTTGAAGGCAACTACTTAGCCATTTTTCTTTGGTTTCTGAAATTTATTGGTTTTATTTATTTCTTGAAGTTGTTTGGCTAAATGTTGTCAAGAGTATAATGGGGATTTTCTTTCTTTTTTGATGATCTGGTTATATCTTATTTGTATTGTGCACGCATGTCATATAGGGGTACTCCTAAGGTGTCTTGTCTATATACATGGTGTGCAATAACATGTCCTTGGTTTTGAGGTGATGGGGATAGATGCATTTAGGACCATGGAGTGTCCCGAACTCACTTGGATACTCGATACGCGGTCCTCCTATGGTGGAGTGACACTTGTGTTATTTAGTCCTCCTATGGTGGAGAGATATGTGATACTTAGTCCACTATGGTTGAGAGACTTTTATGGTGCTCAGTTCTTCTTGGTAGAGTTGCCTTTGTGATGTACATCATAGTTGGTGGATTTTACAGTGATTTTTGTTGTTCCTTACATCCTAGGATGATGTTTTCACCATTGTACAAGATAAGTTATTCATTTCACACTTCAGAGTTGAGCTTGAGATTAGTCACTCTTTTAAATTTTGGATTTCTTGGGAATAGCATAATTTTGGAATGTGGGTTTCACCAAAAATATATAGATGGGATGTTTGATACTTTTACGTGGCTCTATTGAGCTCCCTCGAGAAGATGTTGAGGTATTGGATTACAGATTCTTGGGCAGATATTTTTATACTTGGACTCGTTGGGCATTGTACATAGAGAGACTTGTTACTTTTGGTCTTACGGACCCTACTATGGATGTGTTTTTGTTATACCCTATTATATATGTGTTTTGTCATACCTTTTATTTTATGTCATATACAAACCTCATGATTTACCTGTTTGTATGGATCATATGTTATGTGTACTGTGTTTTGGAGTGATATGTTACATTCCCTCCTAAGTATGTGGTCTTGATTACATAAATAGTTTTTATTGCTACCTATTGGATCAACATGACTAACACATATGTCTTATGCAATGCTAACTTATCTTTTTATCTCTATTTTTTATAATGTTTGTTACACTTGATTTATGTGTTTTTATTCTTACTTCTTTGTGCATATTTACTCCTTAATTTTGTACTGTGTGGATTTAATTCATTGTCTTATCTTATTATGATTCTATAATTGTCTACTTTATATGTCCTGAGGACCTTGATTGTCTTGTGACACTGTGTGTGTCCCATGTTTGTGGATCCATGCATATCTTGCATGTATGCACTTGTTTATCTTATTGTGGCACATTTTTACTTCTAATGTGTTTGTCTTGTGACACCATGGGTGTCCCATATTTGTGGCTACATGCCTTCATATGCAATTTATTCTACATGTTATTGCTTACTTGAATGTACACAGTTTTTTCTATTTGTATATTATTGTTAGCTTATGACACAAATAGTTTATGCTTTAATGATTACAGTATTATTTTTTTTCATGGGTTATGAAATGATTGCTTGATTGTTATTTATTTTTCTATACTGTGGATTCTAACATGTTTACTATGTTGTTTCTATATTTGTCCCATTATGGAGTAGTACATGATTGTTTTCCCTCTATTGTTACCAGTTTCTTTACATGTATTCTTATTTTTGCTTGTTGCATATTGTTTTTTCTCTGTGCCATGGTTGTCACTATGCACAACCCATTTCACACGTACAATTTCTGAAAGGTATCCCACCATTATAGCCTTTTGTGTGATCCTACATATATTATTAGACATATGGTACATGGATATGCATTTGTTCTTTTGAGTCATGTGCTCAAATGTTTTATTTAACGTGCCACAAAAGAGGATGAATTCATCGCGATATTTCTATAGAAACAAAAATATTACAATATACAAGAATATATTTTTGCAAGGCTCATATCCTCAGAAAAATTCACAAGCACTTAAAAGTGGAAAATTTCAAATAGGGTTGAAACTGTATAGTTATTATCAAGGTTATGGTATGGTCTTAACCATTTCATACATTTTTGGATAGAGGGAAGATTCAATCATTGTTTAAATTCCTATAGATTTTATTAGTTGTTTACATGATTTTTACACAACTATTGTCATAAATTAAATATTTTAGAGAAATTTCTAGGGAGAATGATTAATTCATTCCTTCTTTATGACATTATTCAGTTTCAGTTACAAAATAGGGTTTGGGGGTATGAGCCTCATTTTCCAATTACATGTTTCAAAAAATAAAATGATTAGTTTAGTCACGATAACACCTTATGGGGGCATGGAAATATCCATTTCTTCCAATGTTTGATTTTTCAAGTTGGAAAAAATTAGGCCTAGATCCATCTGTAGTGGTGTGGTCCATGGGTAGAGTGGAAAGCGTCAAATTAAAACTAAACTCTCCTTAGACTATTTTTTCTTCTTCACTCACTATATTCCTTATTGTATAAGGCATCAAAGAAAAGTTAAATGCTTCGTAGAGTAAAATTTCCTCCTCTCTCACAAAATTCTCAAATAAGGAAGGTGTAAAATCACATGGGTTCTTAGTAGTATAAATCCTTCCTCTTTTATATTATCTCCTATGGTACAACATTGAGGATCGATCACCCACAATCCTTTGACATATTCCTAGAAAATTCCAAGTATCCCAGGCATGACAAAAATGGGAGCTCCTCCATCTACAAAATTAACTTTTATATTTCTTCCGCGATTTGCATCTCCTTTGTATACTTTTTACAATGTTCAAAGTTCAAGCATTATCTCTATTTTTTATCTAAAGTTAAATTTATATCTTAAAAATTGAATACACTTTTTGATGCAGGTTCCGTCATAGAGAATGCCAACACAAACACATCAAGAAATAGTATCAAGAAATTACAAAATGTGTGTGCACACTTAGGTATGTTTTTCCTTTAAGCATGCAATTTTTAATTACACACTTAAAGAAGGAATAAATGTAGACACTATAATTTGGTAACTTGTTCTTGTGCAATGCCATGTTTGACCATGTTCCCTTGCTAAAGAAAATTCTCACATTCAGAATTCAATCTCGTCATCTCTCTGGCTCTTATACAAATTGCTTATCTTTACACCTTTCTCTGTCGTTAATTCTAAGAATATTATTTAATCAAAGAAACATAAAACATTTGATATTCATGACACAACTTTCAGTGTCCATATTCATATCTCTAGTTTGAAAACATATGGAAGGATCGAGATGTATGGTTTGGTCTTGAATGATATGTATGCTCTCACCCCTTCACATTTAATGACTCTAATTTCAATCTCAAATCATTATTTAGGTCGTTTCATCTTCCTATGGTAGAAATTATCAGAATATTTCACCTACAGAATGTTGTATATGCAAGTCATTGTCGCTTTATAACTCACCTGACACTCTTACAATATAATATTGCAAATATCTCTCCAAAATAACTCAAAGGGTTCCTAAATATTAATAAATCAATTACAAATCATCTAGAGTAGTCCCTAATACAAGTATAAAGCACTAAATTAGGTCAACAAGTCTAGCTTCATCCATTTGCAAGTATGCAAAGGTCATAGAGTTGTGGTTTAGTAAGAGAACATTCAATCCAAGCATTTCTCAAGGGTTTCAATCAACAAGGGGTTAGGTCACATAGATGAGGCACACACCATCTCACTACTACCATGTCGGGTGCATCCTATACTAAGTAGTTTCCCCACTATCTTGGTGTCACAATACATGAGAGCACCATTAGGGGGTTGGTTAGATATACACAATTAAACATGCACCTAAGATAACTACATGAGGATTGATCCGCAATGAGGGCATGTAGTGCAAAACTTGGATTGGTTCAACAACTAAGATTCTGACCGTCAAGGGAGTCTGACTTCACCACACTCATATTTTTATCCTTTTTGTTTTATAATGCTCTAATGAAGGGTTTTACAGGTTGATAGGATTTCTACTTTGTTACAGGTAATTACAAGTCATCATGAAGTTGTGCGAGCAAGAGTGACATACAATGAAGATCATTTCCAGATAAGTGAATCACATAGAAATTTGCATATCGAGATTGTCAAAGGGTCCAAGACTATACTTCTAGGTCATGACCATACAGTCCTAATATGGACCATTTAGTACGTGTATGGTCCTTCACGGGATTAATTTTGTTGGGAATATGGAATGCGGAAATGGAATCAATTCCCCAAAATATATAGCAGTGGAAGTGTAAACAAGATAAATCAAAATCATAACAATGTACACACACATAACACAACATGTACCGTGGTTCACCCAATGTGGGATACGTCCACCAAAGATAGAGATCTCATACATACATACATACATATATATATATATATATATATATATATATATAATGAACAATAGTACAAACCAACTCTTCCCACAAGACTACAATGTATCTCTCTAAGAGTATCTCCTCTGCCAAATCTCTAAACGGATCTCCATGAGTGCACTACAACCGTGCCTGCAAACCATCACTAGATCTCACATACCAGGAACTACTGCATCTCTGAACTCCAACCAAGATCCCATGTGAATCTAGACCTCTCACATGGGTCTACCATATGTGCAACTATAATTGTGCACCAAAAAGTAATTATATCTCTCTATCATTGCATCAACCTGTGCAAACATGAACACAACCTCCTCTACAATATCTAGATCTACATAGATCATCAATACAACATGATCTCATGGATCTATGAATACAAGATCTCACAACCACCTGTGGATCTAACAATATAAGACTAGATCTACATGGATCAACAATACATCATGATCTCATGGATCTACTATACAAGATCTCATCAACATGTGGATCTACAAGAAGAAACTCTATGTGCTTTGTATACTATACAAGACATTACAATGAGACAATAAATATACAAAGGAAATACAATAGAATATGTTACCATCTTCTCACCATTGAGATGTACCTACCATAGTTGTACCTGTTATTTCCTTCTGTCCAACTTCTCTCCATGAAAGTTATGTCTTCATGTAACTTGTTCTTTCTTTCTCTTCTTCTTCATCCTCTCAATCTAGGAGAATCAAGGATCTAACTCAATCCTTCTCTTAATTAACCTTCTAACCCTAGCTTTCATGCTTATATATGCATATACAAACTTAGGTCAACTTGGATATGCATCTACAACCTTTAGATTCACTTTATAACTAAAGTTAGATCTAATTCCCATGAGTTAAATATAAACTTCCATGCACAAAAAATGGATGTCGGTTCCCTGACCGATGGCGGTTAATCAATCGACATCGGTTACTGTGTAAACCAGCCACCTGTAATGCATGCTCATTGTGAATAAATCTAGCTCCACAACCCAACAAATTTCTAGTTCCAGAACTTTCATGGAAGCATCTACAGTTCCAAATTATCTCATTTCATCATACTGCACAACTAGATCCTCTCTTTCCTTCCCTGAACTACTACGTTTATCTGTCCTTTTGTGTATTTGAGCAATTACTTATCATTTTATCAATCGTTTAAATCATTTTATGGTTGAATGCATTATTTTAATTGTATATGATTAATGTTGGAAGTTAATTAGATCAAAATAGTCTACTTATTGCAAACCCTTACATCATTTTTAGTTATATTATAACATTATAAAAATTTAATTTAGGGTAAAATAATATATCTACCATCCCTTTAACTAAGTTCATGCCTCCCCTCAACTTGAGGGAAAGGATAAATCTTCCTTCACTAACACATGTTTTTATATTCATTTTATAAAACTTCAATCCATTCACGTACGTATATCAATAATCAATATGAGGTCATACTTGTTTCGAAGTGACACCAAAGATCTTGTATGAAACCTTTTTTCCTTCCTTCCCCTCATTAGGAAGATTGTTCTAGCTCATCCCACCCCATTTTTCACCCGAAACCTATATTGGGTCCCACGAACCATGCTTCCAATACTATATGAGGAAGGTAATC